>CM060985.1:152842047-157642047 GCA_030765065.1 Deroplatys truncata
CATTTCACCTCTTTTCTCATTTCAGTTCACCTTTCATGTGCTTGGTTGTTTCAAGGTTGCAAGTCCTCGGGTTTGGGATTAACCTCATAAAAACGATCACTCTAATCCACCCATATACATAATGCACGTTTGAAAAACGTTGCTTTTACCTTTTTCAGATCTTTTAGGTTGCTTGTGTGAAGTTGGCCAGGTGGAGTGTAGGCAGTAAATGACGATTGGCAGCATGTTTATCTTGAAGAGTTTCATTGTCGTTTGTAGAAATATCCCACAGATATTTGATGTATTTATTGCTCTTATTGATGCAGTCATTCTGTCTTTTATGTGGGTTGTAGGGTTGTGTATGTTGTTCCTAGGGGTTGGAGGTTTATCCCTAGGTATTTGAGGCTTTTAGCTTTGGTCTGTGGTTTGCCTTCTAAATAAACGGTATCTGCTCTCACTTGTTTGCCCTCTTTCCTAAAGGTTCATTTGAACAGTCTTCGTTACTTTCATTGCAAGATCGTTACTCCGAGCTCTTTGGACTAGTCTACCGAATGCTATTTGATTGACTTGATGTTATCATTATGTCATCTGTGTATATGTACAACTTTACTCCTCCTGTTTATATTTGTGTTGCATATCACATGTTATTGTTATGTTAAACCGGAGTGGGCTTAGCCGGTCTCCTTGGAGTACACCTGATGTCTGATCTATTGGTTCTGAGTGGTGCCAGTGTCATCGATTTGTATGCAATTACTTGTCAGTATGTCCATTATTAATTGTGCCATGGGGTTTTTCCTTCCTTATTAGGCATTATAGTTTTTTACATATTTCTATTTATCTAGGTAAACCAAATATGCTTAGCATAAACTGAATTGTATCAAATACCATAAAAGACCTTTAAAATCTGCACTTACTGCAACAGATTGGTTTACACCGATATTTATAGGGTCCAAAGCACTCCGCATGCACACTTAGAGCAGTGTTCACAAATATGTTCAGTCCTGTTATTCCCTAATCATTCTCCAGTTTATCAATTATTTTCCATTTTTCTGCGATGAGGTACAGAAAATATATTTTTAATATCCCTTTTCAGAAATGGCAGAAAGCCTTAAGAGGACCCATCTGTGAATACTGGTCATAAACTGACAAAGACATTTTTTTCATAAAATAATAAAAGACTTTGTAGTTCAATACTATCAACTTTGTTGTCACATGAAGATTTAAATAACCCTATATGTGTTATGGCTGCATGCCCACTTGTCATGATAACTATAATATTAATTGTGATATTACTAATACTGCATTCAAATATGACGCTGCTCTGAGGTGAAGGGAAATTTGTGTGGGTTGGCTACTTTGTGACACCCAACTGACTATCACATTACGATATATCGCGCGTTTATGTGTATGGGTGAGCTTGGAACTTTAAGTGTTAGTGCGATAGTGTTTCTCTCGCGAAAAGGTTTATTGTATACTCAAAACCAAATCTAAAGCTTATATATTTTACAGTGTTAAGATAACAAAGTTGTATTTATAATATACAACCACGATGTTCTGTGTATCGTGCAAATAGGTTAGGTTACTTGTAGGGCCAGACTTTCATTTAATTATAATGTAATTATATTATAACTCGTATAGAAATAAGGGTAAAAGACCAACCAAGAGAAGTCTATTGGGTAAGCAAAATGCAGCTTATAACCGCTTACGGACCTGGTGAATTTTAGTAGGATAACAGATCAGAAAATTGACAAAATATTTTGATATACATTTAACCTCAACTTTCTGTTTCCATATTTTCTACATTTTCGTAACTTCAAAATGCCTCACATGATGCTATTTTGTATCAATCTGCATTGATTTTAAACACAGTTTTAAGAGTAACTGCAAATTAAGTATACACATATACATTTATTGTGTTTTTGTTATTTGGGCTGGAAAATATTATAATGCTTAATTTTTATTTGAAAAATTAGGAAAATAGAATGGTTCAAAATAATGTTTTCCTTCATTAATGTGGTAAAGACAAGTATTTTACATGGGTACAAGTCATTAAAAGATTAAAACGAATGCCAAAACGTACGTCCCATACATTGATTTTTAACATTATTACGTATGGGGATTTTAAAAAACCCTAGAATTGAGATATGAAACAATTCTGCATAAAATATCAGAGCTAAAAAGCTGAAACAGCGTATTTTTACTTTCTCTACTACGTATAGTAAGTAGAGGAAATATTGTATTCCACCCAAAAATTTGATACCAAGATTTCACCGGAAATACATGTTTTGAAGCGCCCGAATACAAAAAAAGCATTTCTGGAAACATGTTCGTGTGTGCGTGTCTGTGAACAGCATAACTCAGAAACGAACAGTCGGACAAACACCAAACTTGGTATTTAGGTTCAGTATCTTCCAGAGATGCGACACGAAGGCTTTCAAGAAAATCCCCCCACACCATATTTTAAATTTTCTCAAAAATGGCCAGCGATTTTGATTAAAATATCATATGTTTAAGATACTTTCATGACAAATAAAATGTATATCTTGAATTTTCTGGGAATGTCTCCAAAAGCATTCATAATTGTGAACTTTTGCATAACTGGTAAACCATAAGAGATAGCCAAACTTTTACTACACAAAAACTGTAGACCGCGTTAAAATACACAAGATATGTCATGTACATTTTTTTGGTTGAGTGAACCATTTTCGAGATATTGCTTGTTATTCCCTTAAATTTTCCAATACTTATACTTTTTCTCAAATTCGTTATTCATTTTTTTTACCCTGGTAATGCAAAGAGAATGGAGTACTCTATATACCAACCAGCTTTTAAAACATTTGACTATACCTTAAAGCCTACCAATTCCCCTTGCATCCACAAAAAAATTAGCAATAAGATTAACATCTCGATATCTCGACTAACATGAAGTAGATGGAGAATAAGCGTTTGTAAAAATAGTTTGTACAAGAGTAGAGAAAGTCATGTGAGTGTAACACATCAGATTCTTTTATTGATCGTAACAAGTAAGTGGTATTACATTTGAAATAAATCCAACAACAGTTTTTGATTTTTCAGTTTTCATAGGTGTGCCCAAATAACACTTTTGCTTAGTTGTAGTATTGTTTTGCGCCTGTTCTTTATACGTATGGCACCACAGGCGGTGGACACTGAGGATATATGAAATAAAGTGCTAATTGGGAAAGAAAATTTTGGAAGTGAACGTTCCAGATCTCAGTTTAGTGTACCTCCCTGAAATTTGCCAGTTATGAGAATTGAGGAATACCTGGAAGAAACCTCAGTCACGGAGTACGGTACTGGCGGAATTTGAACGCCTACGAGTCCAGGCCTTAATGACCTCGAACATCAATGACGGTATTTTTGCTCTGAGAGGAGATTTTCATTGGATATCATTTCAATTGAACCGTAACTATGCAATTTACATTCATCTAATCAAGCGCATTTCGATTCCCGTCGAAATCCTACTATGATCTTTGGTTTATCATAGTTTTCCCTAGTCGTTACGTGAATGCTGGGATGGTGTCTCATCTACCACGATTTCTTTTGCATCACTTTCTTTCTATTTCATTTCCTTCTTTATCAACCCTCAGGTGTGCTGCTAGGTTTCGTTGCGCATGGCGGTGCCGGACAGATGGCGTTGATGCTTGCTCAAAGGAGGGATACTTGGTCGATGGTCGTTCACTGTACTCTCTAGTCAGCTTCAGCAGATGGACAGGTTTTCGAATTGGAATTCTTAGGGAATTCTGCGCGTCTCTGTGGCATGTCCGCCTGCGACCTGTAGCATTCTGTGGTTCCTTCACTTCCTTCCTCTTGAAGACGGTAGCCACAATAGATCTCCGTAGGTCTCAGTCCACGAGGTGTCCACCTCCGTTGTATAACTTATATCTATACCTTCATTTAGTTTATGATAACATTACAGATATGCAGAGCTTTGAACGATTTTAACCATTCCAGAAAGTTTCTCTTGCATTCACCTCTTCTCCTACGTCCAATCTGATGAACGATTCGTAGAAATGCCATCTGTATGGTCTATGAAAGGAGCCATTTGAATACGCTGATATAAGCTTGCTTCTAAAAGTCGTTGCCTGAGGGCTTATCTCGACAGCGGCTGGAATACGTTACATAGTCTATTCTTACACAGATCTGTTAGAACGTGGCCATCAGCAACATTTCGCATACTTTAGGAATTTATTGTCAAAGGCTGTTTGTATATTTTTGAAAACCGTCTTCGAAATTTACCAGAGAACTCGTTATGAAACACGAGGCAGTATTTTTAACACTTAAATCCTTTCAGTCTAATTATATAATATGTAAATTCAATAACAGCCCGCCTTGAAGCAATATGTGTATGTAATAAATTGGAAAATGTATGTAACAGTCATTGCATATGCTTATATTATTGTATCCATGTGTAACAATGTTATGTGAATATATTACGTAATTTAATAATCTAGGAGCTGTGAAAAATAGATCAAATTTGCTAACAATGTGGTAACCTTGAGGCAGTAATGTGTTAGAGAGTTTAAACGTTATTTGTGTTTCTTGAAAGCATTAATGTAATTTTAGTGACAGTTTAGAAAAAAATAGCCAATCAACAACCAGAGAAAGCTTTAGTTAAATGCAGGTATTCTATTGGAGTAAAACTAGCTAATCAGAGACTTGAAATACAGAAATGTACAAGTTTAGACGGTTGAAATCTAGTTAGTTGCCTGCAGACAGTGATAGTAACCGTATGCAAGATGCGCCCTCGAGAGAAATATAATACGTATTCGTATGAGACGAAAAATAAGTTTACGTAAAAAAGGGGGCAAGTATTTAATGAAACGAATCTCACAGCTATCTATATCAGTGAAGTGCTATTTAATTTGTGTCAAAGATTAATAAAGAGGATTGAATTAAAAATTAAAATCTGCGTAAGCCTACATTCTTGTCGCATCACGCCCTGCCAAGACTTCCATTTCTCTAAAATAATACTGACGCAGTCGAGGCAAACATAAATATAATATTTAAAGAAACAGTCGAATTACAAAGTTAATATATTTTTAAACTTGGGGCGAAGGCTACCGGAAACCGGGTACTATACGTGCGGTTGCAAACTACTACAAGTTGGGCTCCCCAACAGTCGAAAAACAATACATCTCCTTCAATACAATACAACCTATTTCAAACTGGCTTTTTATAGTAGCAGCAAACAACGTAAAGAATAATACTACTTCAAATTGGCGTCCAAACGTGGAGCTAATAAATAAAGCTAACAAACCACTTCAAATTGACGCCCAAAGCTTGGTACAAACAGCTCCAACAAACATATCTTCTTCAAATTGACGCCCAATACGTGATGCAAATAACGTAACAAACCAGCTACTTCAAATTGGCTTCCATACGTGAAACAATAATCATCATATTCAACCTTTGTTGCCTAATACAGTATTGAGACAGACATTGTGCTTCAGTGAACACAACATAAATCAACCATCAATTTTCAGTGCCACTCAAATATTGAATGGAAATTTACCTCAGCTGGGGTGGCATGGACGTTTATTGAAATAAAGGAAAACATATTCTGGGAGCTTTCCTTTCACAGGCTCCAAAACACAGGAGAAAATATGTTGTTTCATACAATACGATAACAAATATACAAAATAGTAAGCTCCACGTTTATTTCTGAATTATGAAACCATGTTGAAAATAAGATAAGTGGTGGCTTATATTGCCCTATAAATTTCTCTGAAGCGGATTGCTTTATAATGACACATACTGAATTGTGAAGATGTTATTTTCTTTAATTTGAAGAAGGTAGTTGTATTGTTACTGCTACGTATGGAAAGTCAGTTTGAAGACTGTTGGGGAGCCGAACTTGAAGTAGTAGCATCCGCACGTATAGTAAAAAGTTTCCGGTAGCCTTCGTCCCAAATGTACCTTCCGGTGGCCTTTGCCCCCCCAAAAAATGTTTAAAAACATTACCTTTGTAATTTTGACTTTCTTTAAATATTATATATTTATGGTTGCCTCGGCTGCATTAGTATTTATATATAATTTTTTAGAGACATGCGTGTCTTAGCAGGGAGGTGGTGCGACTGAAGAATGTAGGCTTAGAGATATTATAATTTTTACCGCACTACTTTTATTAATGCTTGACACTATTTAAATAACAATTCACTGATATAGAGAGCTGTAAGATTCTTTTATTAAATACTTGCAATTTTAAAACACGTAAACTATTTTCTCATACAAAAATACGTATTAAATTTCTCGATGACACATCTTGCGTCCGGTTAGAAACACTGTCCGCAAGCAACTGACTTGAATTCTATCGCCTAAAGTTGTAAATTTCTGTATTTCAAGTTTTTGACTGGCTATTTCTAATCCAATATAATACTTTCATTTAACTTAAGCTTTTTTCTGGTTATTGATTGACTATTTTATAAACTGTCACAAAAATTACATTATTACTTCCAAGAATTACAAGTAGTGTTGTTAAACTTTGAAATTCATTATTGCCTCAAGCTTACCTCATTGTTAGCCACCTTTAACCTGTTGTTCTCAAAGCTCCTACATTATTAAATTACTTAATACATTCACATGACATTATTGAACATGTATGAAATAATATAAACATTTACAAAGACTGTAATATACACTTTTTATATATTGTTACACACACATACCTTTAAGGCGGGCTGTTATTATATTTTATATTACATAATTTGATTGAAATTATTTAAGTGTTAAAAATACTGTCTCAATTGGAGAGACACAGAGAGGCCTACGTAAATTGAACGAGTATATTATACGACGGCAATACTGAAAAGCTTTAGAATGCCATGTTTCTAAAAACAAATGAAATGTATTTTTATTTGACAGTCACTTTATAACGTTTTGCATTTTATTGCCGTGTAGTTTTGTTTGATTTACTCTAACAGTTTGTTAATTATAATCACTTAAAGATTTTGTGCTGACCATAAAATGAATTTGACTAGATAACATATCCGGTTTATGAATTTTTACAACTTTAAATCGTCGTTAACGCCTAAACCATATGAAAATAAGCTTGGAAATGCATTTGGTAAAGAGGATCTATCTAAGGCAAAATTTATAATTGGTACAGAGAATTCAAATTTTATTCTTAGTGATGAATTTCGTGAAGGCCGCCCAAGAGAACTGCTGAAAATATTGCCGCTGTTCAAGCAATGCTTGAGGAAGATCGGCGGACATCTGATGGATTTATTTGAGCAATATTGGACATTTTACATTAGCAGTTAGAGGTGTGAAAGCTTTGTTGTCTATGGATTCTACATAAACTGACTACGCATTGTTTGGTGCAGAGAAATTGTGGAAAAATTCCAAGGGGGCACTTCAACTTTGGTTTGCAATATCGTTACTAGTGATGAATATTGAATTTATTGCTATGATCTTCGAAAAAAAGACAAGTTTGCTCAATGGGAATTTTGAACAGAATCTAAGGCTACAAAAGTACGACAAATTCGCAGCGCTGATAAGAAGATGGTTGATTTTTTTTCTAAAACGGGCCATACGTACCGTTACTTCAGATTGGTACAGAAATGCATTTTCACCGCAGATTTTTAGAAATGTTCGTGAAAATACTCCCTAAAGGAAAAATAATGTTGTTACATCATGACAACGCATACAGCAAAACTAAAAACCGAATATGTGGAGGCCCTAAAGACCAGCTATCATGAACCCTCCACCATACAGCCCTGACTAGCACCTTACGATTTCTTTTCATTTTCAAAGTTTAAAAGATAAAATACATGGAAGCACGTTTTCGTTATCAGATGAAGCAGTGAATCATTATAAAAGCCTGGTTTCTTAAATGCCTCAGGAAGAATGGTATCATTGTTTTAAGAAATGGTTTCATCGAATCCAAAAATGTATTGATATTAAAAGGAAATATTCTGAAAAAGAGTGTAAATTTGTGTTTAAAGAATCCTTATTTGATCTCCTAAAAATTTCAGTGTCGCCTTCGTGAGAATGATTTTTCGATAGGTTATCTACACTGCTGCCTATCTCTTTTATGTACTACTCCACATTTACTAGTGAGGAAGAGATGGAAGGAATCAAGGAGCTAATTTGTAATCAAAATCTATTAGATTCTCTACAATGTACCTAGTAGGAGAGAAGTAATGTTTTGCATCCAAAAATACTACATGGAGATTTCACAGGAAATAATACATATTTTGAGATCCTCTTAATGAAAGGAACATTTTTGAAGATGCATGTGTATGCTGAATAATTCACACTTATTATTTATTATTATTATTACTATTATTATTATTACTATTATTATTATTAGAATAGTCCAGAATGTTTATCTCTCAGCTTTCTCATTTCAGGGACTACCATTATAGACAAAGTATTATGAACACGTGTTTAAATATACTTACAAATTATTTAAATTTATATGAAATTATTTAGAAAACATTTATGAAGGAAAAGAAATTGATAAAAGGTTAAATCAATAAAATTAACATGCCGAGACAGAATGAGTGAGATGGGCTTGATATAAAGGTGGTTATTTAGAATGAAAAGTGAACGTTTGTGCGCAACAACCACTATTTCTTGTAGCAAGCTTTTATGAAAGCTGAATTGCTTACAGAAGTTAACCAGCTAGCGAGGTATCTTGCCTCTGCCTCCGATCACGAATCTTGAATGGAATTCAGATGTTATTTCTTCCTGTAATATGTAACTGTAGCCTCGTATATCCTAAATTTTTCTGCATGAACTTCTACCGGTTATTATCATGCTACTCTGTTGTTATTGTTAGGTCCATAATGAAACAGGAAGATATTTTTAAGTCCAATGTCTTCCAAAGATGCGACATGAAAATCCTTCATTCCAAACGACATGAAATAATTTTCGAAGTGCTTGATTGACAGAAAAATAGCACTTACAGTTTACATTAAAACACCACATATTTAAGATATTTACATGAAAAATAAAATGTAAATATACTTTGGGTGTGGCCATGACCGAGTGAATAGACCTCTCACCAACAGTTCAGTCCCAGGGACCCGTATGTGGGATCTCTAGTGTACAAAGCGGCGTCTGTGTGCGTTTACTCCGGGTTCTCCCGCCATGTTTCATTCCACCGGTGCTCCATCATCATCTTTCCTACCATTCATCTCTAATCTCATCCTGGGCATGTGGCTGGTCACCCACCATTGTCTTTCATTTTCTATCTGCAGGCCCTCTTCCTCCTGTCAGGCGTCTGCCCCGGACGTTGCTGTACATCCTGGGGAGTGATTCCTCGTTTTGGGTGGGGGTTAAGCAGGGAAGGCTCTGGCTCAGTTGGGCTGTTTCCGCCTTGTAGTTTAGTTTTCTACATACATATCTTGAATTTTCTGGGAATAGCTTGTGAAGTATTCTCGTCATTGGGAACTACCTTTTCGTCATTCAGAATAACTCCTAAATCTTAAGAGATGGACGAAGGCTTACTCCATATAATGTAGAGATCTGTTAAACCACACATCTTATTTCATATAACGTTTTAATTGTATGGGTCATTTCGGAGATATATCCGCTGTTTGAAGTTGTCAAACATTTGTAATTTTTTTAAGTACGATTCTTTTCAAATATTTCTCGCGATGATATGAAAACAGAATGAAATTTTAAGTCCAGCACATAGCGATCCGCTTTTAAACATTGCCAATAGCTTAGATTTCCTATGTACAACTTGTATCTACAACAAAGTGCGTAATAAAGGCGTTTCTTCAAACGACAATGAGTAGATCCAGTCATGTGAATATAACAATCAGATTTGTTTTTGATGTATCAGTGACTACAAAAGGGACTGCTCACACGTTTGTGTTCTTATTTGAAGTACAATTTGATCCGGAAGCTTCTCTATCTGACTACTCTGTCCTGGGCTTCGTATATGATGGCCTGATTCCCATGACGTCATATATTATATACAACTAATAAAATCCTTCGTCTACGCACTCTACTTGTCTTTTGCCTTTAGCTACCGAGTTATCCAATGAGGTGTCTTAAAGAGGAGGTGGGCTGATACGCGGGAAACAAGTGTTACGTCACTGGTGTGAACAATTTTATAGTGTAGCAAAATTTAATAGGACCTTGTTTGGATTGTGATAGTTCAAAAACATCCTTATTCCAATTCGGTAAGAGTTATGTTATAGAGCACAAATTCGAGATGTGTGATTGGTCTCCCTGACAACAAGCTAAAGCCACTAGTTTTCTTTGTACAACTTCAATCGAAATAATTTATATTATGAAAATCAATCAGCGAGGAAGTTTTTCCTTGAAAGGATAAATAGGTGAGTAAAGACTATGAAATACTGTAAAAGGTATGAATTAATTCTTGGAAGATATCCCATTATAATATCGCATGTATGTGAAATACTATCGCTAGTTGTATGCAAACATTTGCTTTCACACCCGCTGCACCTTGCTCTTTGCGTGGCCTGTCACAGAAATCTAAAAACACAGCATTATTGTTGCAATGCTCTTGTGTCTTTAGATACACCTACAGTTGGATGGTTACAACAGTGGTGTAATAAACAATTTTGTGAGAATAAAATAAAGTAAAACGTGTTAGACATATGGTACTTAGACAGCAACTCAGAGGCAGAGTACGAGAGGTATGCCCCTCCAAAGACAGTTAAAGAGGGGGAATACATGACCAGGTGAGTTATCCTTCCCAAGAATTTTTTCTAAGTTGCTGTACTATAGCAGTGCATCATTCTATTCTTACCGGATACAAATATCAGTTGAGTTACAAAACTAGAATAACCATTATAAACATTTTCTCTGTGTAAAATGTAAACTGTGCCTTCGATGATTATATATGCTACAAATGTTATCAGTAATACTGTTTTATACAGTTCATAGTGCTAAGTTAGTGTTTTATTTGAGGTGAAACGAAGTGTAACGTAAAATTATTGTAGTGAATATCTGCAGGCTATAAACAATTAATTGTGTTTATTAATGTTAAGAAATGATTATATTGTTTGAATGATGGTGGAGCACGAACATGTTCAATTCCTTGCTTTATTCTTACAAAGAAACAGCACCTCTGTTCCCAGTAGCTAAGCTTGATTCTATAAAACCTCTAGAGTTTAAAAAAAGAGGTTTTAGATTGTTAACACAAGCAGGCTACGTAGTCCTTTCATTTCAAACAATAATTGTGTAAACAGAAAAATATTTATCAGACTATGTAACGGCAATCTGAAAACAAACATCATAAACAAACAAACAAAGCACTTTAGTAAAGGATTTGTAATTAACCAAACTTGAGGAAGAACTGAGTTTACTGCATTGCCTCTGTGATTGTAGCGTGTCAGGAACTAAATTAACAGAAAAATTAGTTTTTACAGTTACAAGCATTACTAAACAATTATTGCAAATGTAGGAACGGTTTCCTAGCTGATAAAAAGGTGAAAGGAGAATATTGGGTACGTTATAAAAATGATGTGCACATCAAGCAGAGTGGATCAACTACTTCTTTCAAAGCCTGGGTTCGTGAAATTACATTTAACTCCTAATACCTCCAATAAGGACAGATTCATAAGCAAAGATACGTCATTTTTGTGTAGGTAACTATACCCGGCAGTGATCTTTTTCGGCATCTTGTTTTCAAATACTGTAACTATGTTCAGCGTATTCTTGAGATTATATACACCATAGTGATGTCAATTCCATTTAAATAATTATATACTTGTGTATTTTTGTCATCGTGAATACAATGTGAGCTTTAAATGTATTTAAACTCATAAAATAATGTAAATAATGCAATAACCATGCTTCATTCCGCTGCCTTTGCACCGCTCCTAAGACGCCACAATCGTGAGGAGGGAGTCATTATATAGCGGAGGCCACGCACTGTCTCACTTCTAGCTGTTAAGTGGATGTGCGCACTAAAGGCTGCTGTGGCTTCCACACTGGAAACTTAGTATTTATTTGTGTTATGTTAATAAAGTAAGGCACTGATGGGAAATAGGGTAGTGTTCATAACACTAAAGCTATTGGAAATACTGTATTACAAATAACTAAAATAAAATTATAACACTTCGTATTTGCCATACATAATATATTTTTTACAACAGACAAGTTATTAACCATAAAGTAATTATGGAATATTTCTCCCGTTTAACAGCTGAGAGTTTTCAATGTCACACTACTACTCTTCTGTAAGTTTTGGATTGACAATTTATTATGGTTCGGTCACGATAGTAGAATATAGCAAACTTCCTTTCAAGTTTTAAAATAAATTTTGAATTAGAGCCGAAACAGTTCTAGTATGGAAAAATCTAGCCGGCACGCCATGTCAGCTGGAGAATTTAATGGCGTGCCGGCATTCAAATCCCGGCTATGGCATTGACATTCTCATTCGTCTGATTCTACCTTTCCAACCCTGTCCAACATACGGCTTATGTGAAAGAACAATTATTTCCATTAATTGACCTAATAGTGGTTGAAACTAAAAGCTCGGGACTTAAGTACTTACAAAGAATGTAAGTCGCCATTGGGGTATGACATCTCAAATACATTTGAGATCTCCTTGTGGTTTACCGGGAAAGATTCGAGTCAGCTGGAGAATTTAATGGCACGCCGGCATGTTGTCATGGTAGCTTAGTGCTTAGAGCAACCGGACGGAGACCGGGAGATCCGTGGTTCAAATCACGGCTATGGCATTGAAATTTTCAGTCGTCTGATTCTACCTTTCCAACCCTATTCTTATTAAAATTTGTTTTTCTTTCTATTACACTTAATCCAAATAAACATTTGCAAAAATAATACATTATACATTTTGTTATAAATACAAAGAGAAGAGCGACAGTCAAATGTTAAACTGGTGGTTATATGCTGACCTTAAAATGTCATACTGTTTCCATGCAATCGTGAGAAACAACTGCAAATCGATGGAGCTTAAAAAGAATGACAGGTATTGAACAAAGCGAACTTTTAATAATGCAAACCTCAGAAACGGCTTATTTTAAGCAAATTGCGTGTTTTAAAGTTGGCTACATTTTTTATGTGGTACGTTTTCGGCTATCGTTTAACGTTTACAAATTATACAAGATTAGACAAAATTCGTTCGGAATGAAGAGAACCTCTAGGCTATTCCCAGAAGATTAAATGTAAATCATATTGTTTGTCATGTAAACATTTTTATTATATGATGTTTTAATTATTGTCGTTGGAGCCATTTTTCAGAAAATCAAATGTTTTGAAAAATTATCCTTGTAAAGTGTAGTTGGGGGTTACAGGACTTTCTTGAAAATCTTCGGTTCGTATCCTTGGAAGATACTAAATTCAAATAAAAGTTGGCATTTACCCCATTTTTCGTTTCTGGGGTATGGTGTTCAAAAACACACCGGAAGACATGTGTATACATGTTTCTAATTTGTTTTTTGTTTGGATTCAGGGGCTTCAAGGCATGCATTTCCGGGGAAATCCGTTAGCAAAATGAAAAGTAAAAATTAACAACTATTGTCCTAGATCAAAGTAATTGCGCTAATTAAAGGTAATGTTTACTTTCTCTACCACGTATAGTAAGTAAGGGAAGTATTGTATTCCACCCAAAAATTCGATAGCGTGGTTTCACCGAAAATACATGCTTTGAGGCAACTGAATACAAAAAATCACACTGCGTGTGTGTGTGAACAGCATAACTCAAAAACGAACATTTGGATAAATACCAAACTGCTATTTAGGTTCAGTATCTTTCAAAAATGCGACACGAAGATTGTGAAGAAAATTCCCAAAGCCAGAGTACCCTTTACATGGAATACATTTCCAAAATTTCTATTTTCTCAAAAATGGCTCTAACGATTTTAATTAAGATAGCATTTATTTCAAATGCTATCAGCGCAAATGAAATGTATATCTTGTATTATTTGGAAAGGTCCCCAAAAGACAATGTCCCCACAATTCTCTCTGAATAGCTTTTGCATAACTGGTAAACCGTAAGCGATAGACAAAATTGTACTAAACAAAGAATGTAGAGCTCGTTAAAACCACAATTTATGTGATATACTTATTTTGTGAAGTGTACCATTTCCGAGATTTTTTTTGTCATTTGTCACAATTTTCTAATACTTATGATTTTTTCAAATGAGAATGGAATGCTCCATAATTATAGCAACCAGCTCTTAAAATATTTGCTATCGCTTAAAGCCTACCATATTCTCCTTACATCTATAAGAAAATTAGCAATAAGATAGTTGCTGCAAATGTTATCTCGATTAACATGAAGTAGATGAAGAATAAGCGTTTGTAAAAATAGTTTGTACAGAAGTAGAAAAAGTAACGTGATTTTTTTTAGGTTGAAGGGAACGTTTTCACTGCATTTACTACGCTTTTTACGGCCTCGAGAACCATCTCTGGCATAGAACGTTTACAGTAAATGTTTGGCTAGCTGAAACAAAAGCAGCTTCTAGCACTTCACCACGTAGCCCAAAGCATTCATTCAATTTCACGGTAGTATATTTTAAGGGCTTCCCGCATGCACGTCTGATTTTAACATTATAATCCAATGGAGACGGTCTGCTGTATAAAGGGATTGGACGTGTTCTGGAAATAACAGCTGCTTTGTCGGACAAAATGGGCTCGTCCAGCATTGATTCCCGCTTTCTCTAGAAAATCCCTTTTTATACATGGCTGTTAAAATAATACGAAATGTCATTGCAATTTTCCCTGTTTCTTTCCCTCTATTGTGTTTCTGATTCAGACACGCCCGTTCACAGCCAAACCCTCTGCATGTAGGTATGTGCTTCATTTAGCTAACCTAAAGCTAATGGCACGCACGAAGGCAATTTAAATGTTCCCTAGTCTCGGGCATATTATTTACACATTGCAGCAAAGTTACTTTTATGAAAAATGGTACACTCGCTTCCATTTATGCCATCACCGTAACTTCTGGGGTATTCTACTGGCCTTCACAGGTGGAGTACGAATAGGAAGAAGGTGTATGTATCTTAACCTTTTCACGCATGCAATGGCATCCTATTTTACGTGCACAATTCTATAGTATTCACTTAGCTTTACGTCGTCCTCCGTGGACTGGTGGTACCGTGCTAGCCTCTAGTTCCCAAGGTCGCGGGTTCAAACCCGGCGGAGGGCGATGGATTTTTTCGGGCGTAAAAATCGTTAGCACGGCTTCCTTCGGAAGGGAAGTAAAGCCGGTGGTCCCGTGTCGTAGATTTACGGCACGTAAAAGAACCTCAAGCCTGATAAAGAGGCCTCTGAGCAAAATTACAGGTGTTTCACGCCCAATATAGAATGGGACGCTAAGAACCATAGTAGTTAAAGAGCGTCCATAAATAAAACTCAATTCTTCTATTCTACTTAGCTTTACTTCCCATCTCTTATAATAACCTTGGTTAGGCATATAACGAAATAAAACCCTGTTTTGCACAAATCACCTCGAAAAAAATGTTTAATGACAACATAATATGAAACTGAAATACATTATACTTTTTACTCTCAAAGAAGACACATTTACTATTGGATTCATCTGTACAATCAAAGTATACAAGTAAGTAAAACACTGTTTAGCACAATTTCTCCATCCTCTGTGGTGTGGAGGTAGTGGTCTGCCTGATATTCTCGATTAGAGCAAGTTACTTGGATGAGGACTTTCCGGGGTTTTCCTTTATTCTAAAAATAGCAATGTCGGGTAATAAATGAAACAGAAGTACTTCTTATTGTGATGTTATCATATGATAATTTAAACTGGAGTCGTTATATGTTAATTCCCATCACATAGGCGCTAGATGTTAGCTAAGGAGTGCTTTCGCGAGCTATGTTTCTCCCATCTTCAGCTAAGTCCGACTAAACGGCTCTTCCTCTCCCCTAACCCCAAGAAGTATTTCATTAGACGCTTCTTCTGCTCTCTGTCGTGAAAAATTGGAAACTGGCAGTGTCGTTGCCATCTGTAGTAAGGTTGGGAACTCATCTCTCTTCTTTCCTTTGTGTTTTAGTCTGATTGGTCTGCATTCTGTTGTGAAGAATTGGAAACTCTTGGTATTGAATTTGTTGCCATCTGCGGTGAAGGTTGGGGACTTCTATTTTCTCTCTTGTCACCTGATTGGATCAACTGCATTAAATGGTCTGTAGGCGGAATTTCAAAATTCAAAGCTTTCTTAATGTTGAGATGAATGAAAATCTTTTCCGAAATTTCCAAGTGTGAGATTTTCATTCATCCCAACATTAAGAATGCTTTGAATTTTGAAACTCCGCCTACAGACCATTTAATGCAATTGATTCAATCAGGCTACAAGAGAGAAGAGAGAAAATAGAAGTTCCCAACCAGAACTGAACGCTATATGGTGGCCTTAAATTCCATACTGTTCCCATGCAATCGCGAGAAATAACTGAAAATCGACAAGACTTTAAAAGAATACAAATATTAAACAATTCCAACCGGTAATAACGGATACCTCAGAAACGGCTTATGCCACAAAAAGCTTATTTTAACTCAATTGTGTGTTTGTAAGAGATCTATTGTGTGGTACCTTTTGTCTATTGGTTAACGTTTACAAGTTATACAAAATTATACAAAATTTCTTCGGAATGAAGAGCACTTCACAGGCTATTCCCAGAATATTCAAGATATACATTTTATTTGCCATGTAAATATCTTTTATATACAGCAATTTAATCAAGCTTGTTAGAGCCATTTTTTTAGAAAATAATTTTTTTTAAATGTAGTTGTGGGTGGGGGAGTTTTCTTGAAAATATTCGTGTCACATCTTTGTAAGCTACTGAACCTAAATATCTAATGTGGTATTTATGCAAGTTTTCATTTTTTGAGTTATATTGTTCACAGACCACACACATGGACATTTTTCTAAGATTCTGTTTTTAATTCAGGGGGCATCAAAACATGTATTTCCGCTGAAATCTGCTATTGAATTTTTTGGTGGAATGCAAAGATTTCTCTGCTTACTACGTACCTGGTGGAGCAAGCAAAAATATTTTAGTTAAATAGGATAAAAGTGTTTCACTCGTACTCTGAATTTTCTCTAGAAGAATTTAATCATAACCTCTAGTCGTAAACTTATCAACAATATCGGAATACATTGTAAGATTGTTGAAAATCACATTGTGTTAGCAAATTCATATAAGCCGCTTATAGTTCTGCGGCACTTTCCGCCAATCTTAAATAGTATTCTATTCGAAATTAATATCAATAATTACTTAGTATTAAAAATCTTACAACATAGACTTCTATGTCCCTTATATTAGGACACACGGAAAATTCGAGAAACATTCTCAGTCTAAAACCTTCTGGAAACCATATGGAGATTATGTTGATATAGGGATTCAAATCGTAGATAATCCGGCTGTGCGTGCAGAGGCTTCAGTAATTTGTAACCAGTCGGCAGGCTGATTACACCCGGTGGGCGTCTATCGGAATATTGTATCGCCTGTGAAACATGCGAGGTGGCTTCCCTCTATATCTGCGGCTGGAGTAGAAACATTGAATCTCTGTGCAACATGTGTGTCTTAACGTTTTGTTCAGAACACAATTGCTTCATCTTCTTCTCGGATTAATCACTAAGAGTAATTTTCTTCCTATTTTCCATGTTAATGAATAACAAAAATGATTCTCGTAAGCATTCATGAGTTATGTTCAAGAGAAAAAGACATCCAGATTCCTACCTTCTCAATTTTATTTAAAATGTTCTGAAGGTAAAGGTACAAATGTTTCTTAAAGATGAATGCATGAGTAAGCGAGTTAGCAGTTGCATTTGCAACTTTGATACCTCTTTCCTATGGAAACCAGGGAAGAAATCAACACAGATTCCCTGGACAAACAGCACTTGTTACCCTTGCTGTTACTTCATGCCGTCCTAACTTCATTTTATTGGGTGGTGATGTAATGTTGTAGATGCTATCACGCCTTGCTGTGTATCGCACCAATAAGCATACCTAAGCTTGTTCTGTAAACTCATTATCAGATTACGAATAGGTATAGCTGAAGAACGGTGACCGATTTTGTCGATCTTTCGCGAGATTAATTGCGAATATGCAGCAAATGTTTGTTTGGAAATGATCGAGTCACTTCTCGAGATGTTAGCATTTTATTTCTCAAACATCAGTTATAGGTCCTCATTTATAATTTAACGTTTCCTACTATTTACATGTTCTTAAACAGGCAAGTTATAGCCCCCTTTTCCTTCAATGCACTAACGGTGAAGGAGGCGCCAGCGGATACCTTCAGTCACTCTCTATTGACGCCTTTATAGACGATCAAAAATTGAATCTCGATTACTTCTTGTGGATAGTGTGTTTCTTATAAACCATACAAATTCCTGCAAAGATATATGAGTGATTAAGCATTGAGAAGCTTGTATATTTTGGAATGAGCTTTCGGGATTTCTCACAGACCACAGAACCATTCAAATCAAAGAAATATGGGAAAACTTTACTCTCTGTAGTTAATTTATGACACGGGGCAATTAATTATTTTGTTTGTTATTATCAGGCTAGAGATCAGGGACAAGTAGGCAACCAACATATGTGCAACATTACAGTACAGCACTGTTGATGTAAACAAAGACGCCAATGCACTGCCTTATTTATTACTGTAAACAGTGCAGCTAGTGACGGTGAAAAATGAAACACGTTACTACACGGAATGAGAGACAAAGTGTATTTTTTTGTTCTATTTATACCCAGCCTTTATAGTCTTAGAGATTTAACTTGTCGGGCCCCAAAAAGAAACAGACAGAAACACTTACCCTCTTGTTGTCTCACTCTTTAGGTGACGGGGAAAGTGAAATTTCTTTCATTCAGACGGGTTGTTCAGTGTTACATCCTTCATTTTCGTCTGCGGACTCTGGTTCATTTTCCCTAGGATGTCACAAACTTTCTCCCTCTGAGATTACTTCTTCCAAGTTAATTATAAATTTATCACAAACATCGTCCACTGAAGTGTGTTTTTCAGAATAAAATTGTTCGAGATCTTTAATAAGCTCGCAAACATTTTCCTGTTTTCTGCTGAAACGTTTCCAATAACTTTGTCAAATAATTCTTTTACATCACCAGATTTAAAAGCTATTTTAAGCTTTCTAACATCGTTCTTCATCTGTGCCCAAAGTAATTCTTCTTCTTTCTCAGTTTAACCTCCTCGTATGTTGGACTTACACCCCCCAGGACTTACAGGCGAGTGCCTGGGGTCAGAAGCACGTCGAGGAGCAGACAGTAATGGATCAGACAGAATATCCAGGATGGGTGATCACCCCGGTGCCTGGTATGGGAGGAAGGAAGTAGATGATATGAAGTGACGGTGAAATGGATGAAAGGAAAGGCGATGATGGAGCAGGTGGTGGAATGAATGGCGGGGAAAACTGGAGAAAACCTACCCAGACCACAAATCCCACATGCGGGCCCCTGGTATTGAACCACTCGGCCACGGCGCCGCCCCAAAGTAATTCTATGGCATTTAAATCGCAATGGTATGAAAGGAGCCTTACTGCGCAGAGCCCATACATTTCAGCAATGCAATCTACCTTATACTGCTTAAGTTTGAATTCTTTAAATTTTATAAATTCATACAATGCTGAGTTGTTTGCGGGTCAAATTATAGGCCATCTTTCTGGAGCCATGCTTGCGTGTTTGCCCTTTAATGACAAAGCAGTAGGAGCTTTAGTGATTTGAACAGAATCGAAAGAAGTATTATCCATTACAATAATACTTTTATTAGGAGTATTAGGTAACAATTTATTTATGAACCAATCCATAAACACAATGTTATACATTTATTCGTGATACTCCTTTGTTGATTTTGATTTGAAGCTTAAAAGTGCATTGGGAATGCACCCAGTGGAGCACACTGCTTGTAAAATGATAGAACGTTGTACTTTTCCAATCGGAGTCTTTAATGGAAAGTTGATATCCTTTTTTCACCTTTCCACGTTTTGCTTTTCATATGGTCTACTTTATCCACGTTTCATCAGGGTAATAAAGGTCGATATTTAGCTCTAAGTTCTTTTATTCTTCCTAAAAGATTTTATCTCTTAGTGACATCAGGCATTTGCATTAAGCACTACCTGCCTGGTTTTATTTTTTGACAAATCAGAAAATTTATTTTTTTTCACAATATTTCTTATGCTCCATATGCTGACATCCAATATGCTAATACATCATTTATGTCTTGTGTGGTAGGCAGAAAATCATTGCGATATAATGAATAAATAGTTCGTCATATAGGAGCGGCGCGAATGAATCAACTGTAATTTTTGTGGGAGCTCTATTCCGGCGTTTCTTACCAGCAGTAAATAAAACAGCTCCATTTTCTGGAGCCTCTTTTCTGTTTCTTTAAGATTCTGCTAAAAGTGCAGGACGAAACAGCTATGGCTGTCACAGTTCTTTTGACCACACTGAACACAGATATAGTTGGCCTCCACATTTTAGCGTCTCGTATTCATCACAAAGTAAAAAATCTTTCCCTACACTTGTGCAAACTATTTTTACCATTCTCCATATGCTTCATGTTAATCCAGATGTTAATCTTATTGCTAATTTTCTTGCAGGTACATGGGGAATAGGTAGGCTTTAAGCGATAGTCAAATCTTTTAGGAGCTGGTTGCTATGTGGTGCATTCCATTCTCTTTGCATGTCCAGTACATAAAAAAAATCTGATGTGTTACACTCACATGACTTTCTCTACTCTTGTACAAACTATTTTTACAAACGCTTATTCTCCATATGCTTCATGTTAATCGATATGTTACTCTTATTGCTAATTTTCTTGTAGATGCAAGGGTAATTGGTAGGCTTTAAGCGATAGTCAAATATTTTAAGAGCTGGTTGCTATGTCGAGATTCCATTCTCTTTGCATTACCAGAATAAAATAAAATGAATAAGGAATTCCCATTTGAGAAAATGTATAACTATTAGAAAATTTAAGGGAAATAACAGGAAATATCTCGAAAATAGTTTACTCAACAAAAAAAACCTATATGACATAAATTGTGTATTTTAACGCGATCTACATTTTTTATAGTAACATTTTGTCTATCTCTTATGGTTTACCAGTTATGCAAAGGTCGTTCACAATGAAGAATACTTTTGGAGGTATTCCCAGAAAATTTGAGATATACATTTTATTTATCATAAAAGTATCTTAAATATATGATATTTTAAACAAAATCGTTAGTCACTTTTGAGAAAATTAAAGTTTTCGAAAAATTTTCCATGTAAAGGGTAATTTGGGGTGGGGGAATTTTCTTAAATACCTTCGTGTCACATCTCTGGAAGATACTGAGCCTAATTACCAAGTATAGTGTTTATCCGACTGTTTGTTTCCGAGTAATGCTGTTCTCAGACACATACACACAACAGACACACACACGGACATGTTTCCAAAAATACACTTTTGGAATCAGGAGGTCTCAAAACATGTATTTCCGGTGAAATCTCGGTGTCGAATTTTTGGGTGGAATTCAATACTTCCCCTACTTACTATACGTAGTAGAGAAAGTAAAAATGTTGTAAACATTAAATGTCACTTCCCTGCCATCCGTTTTCACAGCTTTTCTCTGCCTATTACTAAAACTAGTACAAATCCGTGTACGAAATTAAGTATTAAAGCTAAGTTCTGGTATTCACAAATTTTTACTTAATTACGCAGCAGAATACAACACACACAATAAAACAACCAAATCGAATTTCTCTGTTCTCGCACTTCTTTGCTTTAGAAGACACTAAACGCCACTGGCACAGATGTTTTGTGATGGGTTTTTGCAAAGCGCATGTAGCTATTTAACAGACAATAGAGGCCTGAGAGGAAGGGGTGTGCTTTCAAAGAATTTAGACGGAGGAGGTAGAGTACCCCAAAGACAAGGATAGAACCAAACGTGTCAAGTTAAATCTCAGGCTATATAGTCATATCGGCGGGCTTTTGTCTTTGGAATATATTGGCTTATTGGCAATAGAGTTAACTCGTATGCACTTGTCGTTCGATTTCTAGATTACTTTGGTTTTTTTTCACATTAGATCACTCACACATTCACATTCTTATTCGCACTTCCCAGACACTAGGGAGGCTAGGGAAAAATTCCTAGCCCTCAGCCGGGACCTCTGCATAGTAGGCAGATAGTCTAACGACTGAGCTACGGGGCCAACCCTACAAAGCTTTCGCAAGCAGCAGTACATAGAGTACAGCTGTCTTTGGAAAAACTACCCGACCTGTGCGATAATATGATTCTTGACCCCACGTAAGGGCGGCAATTTGTAATGGGATTTCTCTTCACTAACCCATGTTTTACGGTACGGGATTTTAAGGAAATGTCCCGGGTTCGGTACTAGTTCAGGGCTCTTTGCATGGATTTTGGATCTCGGGTTAGTGGTGAACACGACTGTTGGTTTTTCTGCTCGTTTATTTACCGTCACCGTTTTAACATTTGATCCCTGCTATTTCTTCGACACACACACGCATTTCCTATTTGTTAAATGTTTCATATCATCGCGCCTATCCACTGCCTTCTAAACTTTTCTGACAAGTATCTCCCCAGACTTACTACAACCAAATGTTCATTCTCAAATCTCACGTCCAAGTGAGTATTCTAAACTCTTCCGTTTCTCTCTTTCAAACGTTCTATATCTATTGATTCCAGTATCACCTGATTCCTAGCTTCTTTCATTGGAGACCTAAGGCTATCTGGCTTTTGGCGAACATTGACACTTTTCTTCTAGCCTGCGTTCCCAGCAACCTAACGGGACGCTTAACAATAGAGGGAACAACCACCCGTTTCCGGCCGAAGATGTCCTTGTCTCAACTCAACCCTTATTTCAACTTACAGTAACATTCGCTTGCCAGCTTTTATTTAACACTATCCTCATTGTTACTGATATTTATTCTCCCTATGATTGTAATTTTATTTTACTACTCAAAATATACTGCTTCACCTGTCTTGTTCGTTTCCTTGCTGGTACTAAGTATCTTATTTGGTAAATATAATTTCTTAACCCAGAATATACAGTGGCGCCGCAACATTATCGTTTCAAGTAATAATTTCTAATTGCACTCATGTTGTTCCTAGTTGTTTAGAGTTTCGTCCAGAGATGTATAGATTGTCGAGCTTGATCCACTTGTTTCAAACGGAAGAGAGGGAGAACCTTCTTTAGGATGCATGGGCGCATTACCGGGAATTGCTTGCCCTACACTGCACCCTTCCTAACCAGTTTTGTTCTAGGTTCCTCCTCTCCGTGCGCTGGCTAATCAGTTGACGTGAACTCTTTTTTCAGAACACTCGGTCAAGCTAAAGGTGGCCGGTCTCTTGAATAGTTTTTTTTTAAAACCCCTTCGAATGAGCAGCGGTTAACAACCGTCAACATGTGTGCGCCGCTTTGACTAAGTCTATATAAAAACCACAAGACACTGATTTGAACTACTTCTACACTAGCCTGGAGCAGCGGTTACGCTACTTAACTTTTAAGCAAGCAGCTCCGTTGTAAACTGTTATGCTTTATTGTTTTACAACTCGTTTTACTGTAATATAATTAATAGGTCAGCTGTACGCTTTTGTGCTGTACAAGTCCCTTCACGTTTCCACTTCACTATCACATCAGAAACAGTGGACATAGGGATGTTTAGGAGTGTGGAAATCTCGCGTACAGACTTCTGACACAAGTTACACCCAATCACTGACCACCTTCGAAGTCCGTGAGTTCCACAGAGCGTCCCATTCTGCTGTTTCACGATGTCTAATGACAACTGAGGTCGCGGATAATGAGTACCAAGCAGTAGGTGGCAGCACAATGCACCTAAGATGTAAAACGTATGTTTGTGGGGGTGTCCGGATACCTCTGATTACATAGCGTACTTTGGGCAGACAGGAACTGTATTATTGCGAGGTAGGGAGCCAGACATGGCTCATGTGTAAGACAATTACTTCAGGAATTTACCAAGTGATATTGTGAGTAGATTTAATTTTTGGAATTGGGGTTCCATAATGTTAATGATCGCTCCATTGATTTGCGTTGAATATTTGTTATGTAAGAGTTTTATTTTCTTACTTGGCCATAGAGAATTAATGAGTATTATTGCAAATCTCAAAAGGTGTGAGAGATATGCGGCGGCTCAAGGACATAGTTTCCAACATCATCTATGGCAAAAGTTTATGATAAACGTAAAGGTACGGAGCAAACGGGGCAGAGCAGCAAGTAGGCCACAATGGAACCTCTTGCTCTTACCATGACCCCTACCAGGAAGGGATGCGAGGAGAGACCCAAAGTGCCACCAGATCCGCACGACGACTGGCGCAAGCACAGACGGGTCCCTAACGTTTCCAGATATAATGCATTCGACACCTCTCAGGTACGCCCAAAAGCCACCCGGCGGTCTTTGCGGGACGAGGCCCACTCGGAGGCGGGATCTAGCTGAGGAGTTCCGTAAGGGCGCCTGGGAAGAAACGTTTACAGATCGCAGAGCCACCGTCCAGCGTAAATTGCCGAAACCGTCGCCTTTTCCTGCAACCCTGAAACGGATGAAAAGGAATATTATGCATACAGGAAATAAGAGGCAGAAGCGTCGTGGTAGAAGATGATCAACTGCAGAATTCGCCTGCCGAACCAAGAAAGCCACGAAAAACCATGAGTCAGAGTGGGCGGTTGCCGGGGATCCAATGAAGGACCTCCCAAAGCAAATCGCATATGCTGCCACGGCGTCAATTCACTCGGTAGATTTATGGTTATTGCAGTTATAATTTTATCAAAAATCTATGGGCTTGAAGGGGATATAAATATGCGATTCCGCCGGCAAACAACGTGCTTACCGGCGCCAAGAAAATTATTTAGGACGGCCACGCGTCCAAGCAAAAACCCTGTAGTGATACAATAATAGTAACGGCAAACAATAATAATAGCAGTAGTAGTAGTAGTAGTAGTAGTAGTAGCAGCAGCAGCAGTAGTAGTAGTAGTAGTAGTAGTAGTAGTAGTAGTAGTAGTAGTAGTAGTAGTAGTAGTAGTAGTAGTAGTAGTAGTAGTACAGGACCTTCACAGTTATTATGTACCATTAAGCTTCAATAATATTGCTTATCTTAATTCAATAACTACGGTGCTAATATCAGTTATTTAAAGGCAAGACCTGAGGATAATAGTCAACAGTATTCTCTATAAATAAAAGAGCTAATCGTTACCTGAATGCAGGTTTTGTGTTCTGCATCGCACCATTGAGCATCCTAAAGTTTGCTAGTTGAAGGTTCCTCAGGAGAGATATCTGGACTACGTCGACTTACGGTTAAAGGAAGAAACGACTTCCCAGTCTTTAGAAGTCAGTAAAAAACTTGATACCGAAGTATCATAAGCTGTGCATACTAATGGTGCCTAGGGCTTTCTTGGCGTGCAGCCACAGTCAGACTTTTAGGTCTTATAGTGAACAAAGTTCCCGTGACAATCAAAATCTATTTTAAGGCTTTCACAGGTCTTCTTTAACTGAAAGAGATGTTTCATGTGAAAGAGGGAGGATGGAGGGATGGAGAGAGTTAGTAAGAAATCACAAAAGAGGGAAGAAGTCTAAGATATTACGAGAGTTAAAAAACTATAACTTCTCTCAGCTCTCACTGTCTCTGTTTTGATCTTATTCAACTTTCACTGGAACTTTTAAGGGGACATACACCCAATAGAATAGAGTAATGAAATAATAGGAATTACAAAAAATATAAAATTACATTGAGAAACGTCTTTACTGCAATATAACTTGTGCAGAAGAATGTAATTAATGTGAATGCAAACATGCAATGAACAGTGTAATTAGTAACTACTAGGCAACCGAGCAATAGAGGTGAAGTCCACATGGATGTACACGCTAATGCACACAGGGTTTAGGCGAATTCACAGAAAACAGAGAGAGGTCCGAGATTATAGTGTGAGAGATAGTGGCCCAATTTCTGGAAGACAAGGGATCTGGAAAAACAGAAAGGGAAACGAGAGTTGTAAAGTGAGACGGAGATGGTGGGTGACTCCTAAAATTGAATCATTTTATTTTCATAGCACGCTAAGTAGATAGCAAATGAGAATGGTTGTTACATATAAAGGCGCGAATCCTAACGCCCCAAGTTACATGCTCTCTGATTTTACTCTCACGGTGTAACACATGTGACTCAAGTGGAAGATTTTTGTGCGTGTATGTGGGTGGGAAAATATCGTGTGACTCAGTTAGATAGGTCTACGTAAAGAATTCATAGTAGTGGAAAGATTACATGTACAGCGTTCGTATAACTTTGTGTAAAGCAAGGGAAAGTTGCTAGCCGCCTCAATGGGCATTATATTGTGAATAAATTAAACTGTTTAAAGGAAAGTCAGATTATTATTTGCCTTCACCTGCATAAAAGCCAGAGAAATATAGCTATGATAGGAATTTATCTTCAACTCCATGACAAATAGCCCGGCAGAGAACTTTAAGGAACTTCGGAGATCCGAGACTACATCTACGTGGGATAATACGTGGTACTTAAGTGTACATACGTACTTACGTACTTATATTCCTCGCTACAAACTTCACTTAGTTCACACCGTCACTTCACTAATGTGAACTATTTCAGTTTCCCGTCACTTCCTTGTTAACGTAGGCATAGGCTCTTCTTCCGGACGGTTGGTAAGTCGAAAATAAGACTTCTACAATCTCTTACTCTGCAATATCACTCGTTACACGTCACAGTAGTTGTCACTAACTCGCTCGGAGAACCGCACTTGTAGCAGAAACGCCTTCACCAACTAACTCATTCATCAATTGAGCCAACTCAATTGCTCTCGCCAGAACACTCGTTTATATAGCTAAAGGAACCTTCCACACAACATTCTAAAACTATCTGGACACACGTTCTGGAGGCGGGGGAAGTTTGCAGAAGGTTCTGCTTATCTGCCAAAGTTGCTTCTGGTGTTTACCAGGCGAGAGCCGACTTATCTCCGACTGCTCGACGTCGACTTCCCGATAACCTTGAACCATAACCGCTTATTACAATATCTTGACTAACAGAGGCTGAAAGTAGTTTTATGTTGAAGTAGTCTTTACGTTATTTGCCCCACGCTTTGGGCGTCAATTTGAAGTAGGTTGTATTGAAGGAGATTTATTATATTTCGACTGTTTGTGAGCCGAACTTGGAGTTCGTTGCAACCGCACGTATAGTACCCGCTTTCCGGTAGCCTTCACCCCCTAATGATTAAAAAAATATTAACTTCGTAATTTGACTGTTTCTTTAAATATTATATATTTATGTTTGCCTCGGCTGCGTCTGTATTATTGTTAGAGACATGTTTCTCTTTGCAGGGTTGTGGTGCGACTGAAGAATGTAGGCTTACACAGATTATAATTTTACTTCACTGCTTTTATTAATGCTTGACGCGATTTAAATATCACTTCACTGATATAGAGGGAGCTGTGAGATATTTTAATTAATTACTTGCACTTTTTAACACGTAAACTATTTTTTTGTCTCACACAAAATACGTATTATACTTCTTGAGGACGCATCTCGCATCCGGTTAGGAACACTGTCTACATCCAACGCGTGCAATTATGAGCACTGTCTACAAGCAACTGACTTGATTTCTACTGCCTAAATTTGTAAATTTATGTTTTTGTGGTTGTTGATTGGCTATTTTATAAACTGTCAAAAAATTACATTATTGTTGCTCCAAGAATGACTAGTAGCATTATTACTTTCTAATTCATTATTGTCTCAAGGTTACCTCATTGTTATTTTATTGTTAGCAACGTTTAACCTATTATTCTCACAGGTCCTACATTATTAAATTACGTAATACATTCACATAACGTTGTTGCACATGTATAAAATAATATAAACATATATAATGACTGTTATATACACTTTTTATATCTTGTTACATATACACATTCCTTTAAGGCGGGCTGTTATTAAATATATATAACATTTAAGTGTTAAAAATGCTGCCTCAATATGTTACAGCGTAATATTCTGTACCATTTTGCCTAAAACGTATTATACTGCGTAATCTTTAACTTCCCTTCTCTTTCTGCGTATATGAGCACGCTGAAGTACGCACAACTGTCTCAAATGAATAAGCCGAACTGAGTCTTACGCTGTGATTTTGTATATTTATGGAAACCTCCATATATTACCTAATTCTTAGCAACAGACTTTTATATATTACTTCCCTTATTTAGAATTAATATTACGTATTATCACAGATGTTAGGCAAAGAAGGTTAATCCCACAATATCAACAAACAAATTAGTTTGATAGGTAATTTGGTTTAGCCTTAAAATCTGCAGAACAGGTACTCCTAATGACATACGGTAACTTTTTTGGTTTATGTTGTAGAAGGAAACGGTTGTTGGGCGACATTTGTAGCGGGAAATCGTTGGTCAGTTGCATTTGGAAAGCGTCGTTCCTCTAGTTGATGCTGTCTGCTGCAGTATTCATTTTCTCGGCTATGGATGCTCGTCGGCTGCTGTATTCGTCATTTCTAATCTTTACCTATAAAGTTAATTCTTGGGTTTCAGGTTATCGTAGGTGAGGCAAACTAAAAATATACTGCATTTCCCTTAATAAATGTGGTTTATTATCAATTTCAATATTTATGGCTAGCTTTTCCCATTATGCCAATTCCACCATTTGAATAAACCAGGAGCCTAAACTAACTGCACACGCTTTCCCACCCATATCCACACACTTGCATCTGTCAAGAGCGTAGCACTTTGCGTCGCCGAAATTCTAGAGGAGAGTGAAAATCTGGCACTTTCTTTCCCTTTATATACCTAAGCCTAGTGACGCTTATCTCCGCGCCTCAAAATGTAACGACGTTTCTAATTGGTCCTCAGACCGCGTTAACTTAACATGTATGACAATATTGTACTCGAAAGGTTTTTGCTGGGAAGCGGGTTTAATGTCTCCGTCTCTTTCTTTTCTCTATCCGTCTCTTTCTGTTTCTCCTTACCGCTACCGGCTCCGTGTTCATTAGCTTGGTAAAAGGTGGGCTCTACTTAGAGTTATCTTTTACCTGGAATTTGCTAGTTCGCCCGTTTCTTAAAATCTGCCTGGTACAATTCTTACCATGTACAACTCTTATATATGTATGGTATATCCCCTTTCAATGTGAAAAGCCTACATTTGTTTCCTTTTTCTTCTTTTATAACTTATTTCTATTCTAACTTTTAAATATTATTTAAAAATTCTTATACTATGAGGCAGTATTTTAACACTTAAATGATTTCAGTCTAATTATATAACATATAAATTCAATAACGGCCGCCCTGAAGCAATATATCTATGCGAAAATTTGTAAAATGTATGTAACAGTCATTGCATATGCTAACATTATTGTATCCATGTGTAATAATGTTATGTGAATGCATTACGTAATTTAATGATGTAGGAGCTGTGAGAAATAGGCCAAAAGTTACTAACAACGGTGTAACAATGAGGTAACATTGAGGCAATAATGAGAATAATAAGTTAAATGTTATTAGTCATTATTGGAGTAACAATAATGTAAATTTCGAGACAGTTTATAAAATAGCCAATCAACAAACAGAAAAAGCTTTAGTTAAATGAAGGTATTCTATTGGAGTAGGTTTAGGCAATCAGAAACTGAAATATAGCAAAATTTACAAATCTAGAAGTCAGTTGCCTGCAGAAAGCGTTACTAAGCAGACGCAAAAAGTGTCTTCAAGAAATATAGTATGTATTCGTGTTAGACGAAAAATAAGTTTACGTGTTAAAAAGTGTAATTAATTAATAAAAAGAATCTCGCAGCTCTCTATATCAGTGAAGTGTTATTTAAATCGTATCAAGCATTAATAAAAGGAGTGAAGTAAATTATAATCTGTGTAAGGCTACATTCTTGACGTATCACAACCCTGCCAAGACATCATGTCTCTAACAATAATACTGACGCAGCCGAAGCAAACTCCAACTCCAAAAAAACACCTTCTTCAACTAAAGCTGGAAAGGATTTGCTTATGAGAATGCACCTCTAACTCTATCACATATTCAAACAGTTCTTTGTAAGACAACACGCATAATCGGGCCTTGAGTGTTCAAATAGAAATTATTGATCCCCGTAGTTATGTGTTCTACTGAAGCATATAACAAGTTTTCGGCTTATTTTGAAGACATTTTAGTCTCATATTGTTCAAAAAATCCAAAAAGCGCAAAAATTATTAGCATTTAAGCTATTAAGATCGAATTTAAAGCCTGTAATTTATCCTAGCTGTGTTTTCGCAATAAAGCAGTCAACATTTTTCCGAAATGCTTGAAACTGAACTAGTAAAAAGTAAAATACGGTACATTGAAATATGCAGGGTGTATATTAATTAAAAGCCCAAACTGAAACGGTAGAAACTATATGACAGCAGAAGCAGAAACGTTACAGTAAACATGGGTCCGCAAATGAGTCGAGTACTCGGTAATTGTATATGTGTGATAACAAGCCGCCACTGACTTCAAGAAGCAACAACATCATATTTAGTGCAAATGAATTTGAAAAGTAAAGATTTCGTTTAATAATCGCCACTCTAAGTTGCCTCAGAATTCATTCATAGCTTAACTTAACAAGCAATGCAATTCTGGTTTAATATGTTATATGTTAATGATATTGTACTCTCTTCCCTGTTAAAGGAGAAGTTCAAAGTGTCGTCCTTACATCTGGATGTAATACTGCACTCGCCTCTGCAGTGAGTTTCGAATTCTTTCAAACACCCCCGGATCATCTCGGAATTCTTGACAAGCACGCACCATTCTCTGATCCAGTAGGATTTAGATCCGATGATCGTGATGGCCAAGGTACAAGCTCTCCTCGATCTATCCATCTTGGACCATAGCTCCAAGTTAAATGTCTTCTTACCGTAGCAGCGAAATGTACCGGTGCTATATTGTGGCGTATGCACAGATAATAGGATACAAGACTCTCTGGGCACCGAGATCCGAGACGGCAGTTTGTCTGGGAGTAGGGGTAAGTCAGGGGGAACTAAGTCTTAGGGGAAGGGGTAGCGTCAGTGACGCTTGTGTGTTGGCGTGGGTTTGAGAGTCAGTAAGCAAGCCCCGAGTAGGAAAGACGTACAACTGCTTTCTTCGTGCTAAAGCACGATGTCCTCGCCGGCAGACATTGGGCTGAGAATGTAAGTATTTGTCTTTATCTATTAAATTGTGAGCCATCCACTTTTGTAAAGTTTAATTTATGGTAGTGTAGTGTCCTTTCCTTCCCGTAAGCCAGGTATTATAGTGAATATTTGTGTATTTATCTTAGCTGCGTTCCCCGTCGTAGCCTCGCCATGTGCAGATCTTGTATAATTTTCCCGTACCTCTTGCAAGCGAGTGCTCCCCCGTCTGTTTCTGTGTAGTATTTAAAGAGAGGCTACGACAATATCATGCATGTATTACATTCTCCGACATTGCTCAAGGGGATCATCCTCAAGCAGATTACGTCACTGGCGGCTTATAGTCCCACATTTGCACAGCCTTCTTTGCGGGAGCATGTTCACTGGACTTATACTTCAATTATCATATACTCTCAACCGTTTCAGTTTGCGCTGTTAATTAACATACAACCTGTATACGTAATGGACTGCATTCGATGGAAGGGAGGTTAAATCTGCTGTTTTTGTTTAATTGTTACTATAACTATAGGTTAACATAAACATAATGCAATCCTGTTGTGTCTGTGTCATAATAATACATGACTTCTATGCTGTATTTGTTAATATAGTCAAGTGCCGTTGTTTGACTGAAGCTCGATACCGCGCAACACACAATTTGTTTTGTTTTCCTTGATTAGTCCTTAATGGTTAATTGCATTTCCGTTGGTCTGAAATTTTGTCTTTTGTGAGAACTGAGAGTGCACTTAAGTAAGTCAGGTGTGTGCGGACACCACTTAAGATATAATGCAATATGTAGGGTTCATATTCACCGCTACTCAAAAGCAACTGGATCCCACTGCTTATGTATGTTTTGATGGAATTCTATTTCAGCTGGCGTCTTGCCAGCCTTCATCTTACCGCGCTACGCTCCAAGGTTCAGCGGTATATATTGCCCTGCAATACCGGGCACAGATTCCCGTCATATATCTTCCATACCTATTCAGGCTTCTCAGGCGCATGGTATACGAGAGAACCTGCACACTGTACGCCAAACTGGACATCCTTACCACCAGCTGGTACACTGCGACAACAGGATGCCAGGAAGAAACCTGATAGGCTGCAACTCCCGCCCATCCTATACCCCCACGTTGAGCAGCATTGAGTTTGGGTCGCTGCTGGACGAGTGACTGCACAGCGATGCCCCACTCAGTTAACATAGCCAACCCATACCATATACCTCTTTCCTATTCTGTCTTCTTGCCAGCAGCTCTGCTTAACTTGATAACCACACAAGACGCTGACCACATTGAGCAGCATTGGCCATATTTACCACTTGTACGGATCACCGTTCGAGTGGTCTGCCATAGCCCAGGGCAATAGTAGCGCAGGAAGCTAGAGCTAGCACAAACACAATACTTGCGAATATCCTTTGAGTTATTATGTATCACAGCAAAGCCGCATTAAGCGACTAGATATTGTGGCGATTTTAATTCCACCCAGGTAAACCCGGACGATCTGCTCTCGTTTATTAGATAACAGCGGCAGTTAACTATTTCCAGGAGAGTCTACAAGCAGCAACCGTTCCACCGACACGATGTGCCATGCTATGACCGCATACATTGTGAAAACGTGGAGAAATGAGCAGGAAGAAGCACAGCTGAACACGTGAATCCAGTGAGGTATGTTTATGTTATTACATTCGGCCATTTATTAGTAAAATATTCTTGAGACTGGCAATGTTTATTTGAGAGCCAAATTGTACCGAACCAGTTCTTTAAGTATGACTTATGTCCAGAATATATATTTCTCAGGACTTAGTCTGAGTAAATTTTAATGACATTAAACGTTATATAACTAAAGCTAGAACAAGTAACTGGTGAAAGTAGTCTAATTGTTTAACGCTATAGACGAATTGTTCAAGTAAACTGAACGTTGCATAAATTTTTCCATGCATCTTTAATTTTATTTATTCCTATTTCAGTGTTATTATAAACAACTATTTCATGAATTTTCATAGGCTTTCACGGCCGGTGTCATGATTAAGTAAGACAAATCCAGGCTTGTAGGTCGCGGTCTATTGGAATCCTCCGTCTTCAACATCAATGGCAGTAGCCTTGTCGAAGTGGATGTTTCGGTCACAACTGGTTTACCGCTTCTGCTGGGAAAAAACAAAACGGAGGCAAAAACTCGCATCACGAGCACAAAAGACACTGCCGCTTAAGACACATGCATAAATCAGCTATTGCAAAATATGCTATCATTGCTGAAGGGGAGCATATCATCCAGTACAACACGACTATATGGTGAAGCTATTGATTTCCATAAGCATCAGCATAATATGAACCAAAACAAGGTTTAATATTAGCATAAATGTGGTATCCGGCCTTATAAAAGCCAAAATAAAACATTCAACGCGTTCCAATCATCACACGCCAGCGAAAACCAGCACACCGTCAGATCGGATTCGGCCTATTGCCAAACCAATGATCAATACTACAGTACAAGCATTCTCTTCTGGTGCATCTCACTCTCGCTAGACTCCGAAACAATAAGGACTTCAGCAGCCTGGGACGCAAAAGAAAGCAGCGCTCTACCGAAACAGCCTCGCCGATGGAGACTAGCTGAAATGTCGGCCACCGAAGAAGCACCAGCCGCTGCTACATCGCCACCTACGCCAGCTGCCGCTCAGTCGGCTCCGCACCTCCTCAACTGCAGCCGCACTCCACAGTTACACCGTCCGCCTCACCAGTCAGCACCATACCTCCTCGGCTACATCCCGCTTTACCATCCGCCACCAATGCAGGAACACATGTACTCCCGGGTGGTCGCTTCAACATCAGCTGAACCCACAGCTCGTTACGGCACTTTCAGCGCCGTAGTCTGCGGTATCCACGTCTCCTCTCGGAAAGGATCGTCCTGAAGGCCGCGCAAAATTTCTGGCCCTTAGTAGCCAGGGCCGCTACTTTAAAAGTTTGGTAAAAATTGTGCCAGCATCCGCGGTTGTACAATAAAATTAAATGAACATTATTGGTTTTTAAATATTATAGTGACATTTTAAGGTGAAATATTTTAAAATGTGCCTCATCCAGACGACTGACACCGCTGCTGCGCCTGATCTTTCTCGACCGGGCGCGTTACACCGTTGCACTAACGACTGGCCTAGCTCTCCTGGACCAGTTATGCAGGATTTAGGACAGTTGCAGTACTCATTAAACCCCCTGCCATCGGTGTTGCTTCTACGGCCACACTGCAGATACCTGCACCGCACAGCCTCTCTGCCACTAATTGTGGCTCATCCAGCATCACAACAGATTGCACCGGGCAGGACCTGGAACGTCGTGGCCGCTACTACTTCAAATTTGGAGTTGGTGATCACTTCATGGGTCAGTGCTTGTGGTGGTGGTTTCTTTTGATTACGTTCTTGGTAAATCATGTGATAATATAATAATGCGTCCAACGAGAACACTGAAACGTTTAATAGTTGCAAGACTTGTAGAGGAGTTCGGCAGATGAATTCCTTAGACGAATAATGAAACTACATAGCTATATAAAAGGCATATTCAACATAAGCATCTGGCAACCAAGGACCAAACAAGAAGCGAGATATAATCAAACAGGGAATCTGAATTTTACCAAGATTATGTGCTGCCATGCTCGTAAGTGCCAATATACCATTTAATAAGGTTTATAATCCTCACTTCAAAGAGTTCATTGAGAAACATACTAGCAAAAGATTAGGTTATTAGCCAAATTATTCAGTTTATACGTATGAAACAACTTCACAGAATATCAGAGATTACGTTGGGTGACGATAGATGAAACGACGGATGTGACTGGGCGATGCGGCCAATGTTTTCGTAGGAATTCCACATATTTGGAGTGTAACCTGCGTTTTGTGCTATTAGTTTATATATTGTACAGAAATAAAAAATGCACAAAATAAAATCATTTACAAAAAGAACTTTTGAGGGCTGCTGTGTTAGAGATACTTGCATGATAAACGGTATATTTTAAATTTTTTGGGAAAAGTCTGTAAAGTCCTTTACATCTGGTAGGAGTCTTATGTAATTTTGTACGACTGGTAAACGTTAGGGGATCGACGGAAACGTACTGCACAAAATATATAGGTCTCTTTAAAACACGCAATTTATTTCAAGTAACAGCTTTTTTTGACACCAGTATTTCCAAGATATCGGCTATTAATGGCTATATTTGTTCAATACTTTATAATTCTTTTAAAGTCCTGTCGACATTCAGTTGCTTTTCGCGCATACATTGGAAAGAGTAAGGTCATCATAAAGCATCCAGTTCTTAAACATTTGACTGTCGCTAGTCCGTCTTACTTTCTCTACTACGTACAGTAAGCAGGGGAAGTATTGCATTCCACCCAAAAATTCGATACCGAGATTTCACAGGAAATACATGTTTTGAGACCTCCTGAATCCAAAAAAGAGCATTTTTGGAAAATTGTCCGTGTTTGTGTCTGTGACCAGTATAACTCAGAAACGAACAGTCGGATAAACACCAAACTTGGTATTTAGGTTCAGTATCTTCCGGAGATGCGACACGAAGGTTTTCAATTAAATCCCCCACCCCAGATTACCCTTTACTTGAACATTTGTCGTAAAGTTTAATTTTCTCAAAAATGGCTCTAACGATTTTGATTAAGATTTTATATGTTTAAGATATTTTTATGACAAATGAAATGTATATCTCGAATTTTCTGATAATGTCTCCAAAAGTATTCTTCATTTTGAACGACTTTTGTATAACTGGTAAACCATAAGAGATAGACAAACTTTTACTACACAAAAATATAGATCGCGTTAAAATACATAAGCTATGTCATATACATTTTTTTGTTGAGTGAATCATTTTCGAGATATTGCTTGTTATTCCCTTAAATTTTCCAATACTTATACTTTTTCTCAAATTCGTTATTCAATTTTTTTTGTCCTGGTAATGCAAAGAGAATGGAATACTCCACATAGCAACCAGCTCTTAAAATATTTGACTATAGCTTAAAGCCTACCAATTCCCCTTGCATCTACAAGAAAATTAGCAATAAGATTAACATCTCGATATCTCGATTAATATGAAGCATATGGAAAATAAGCGTTTGTAAAAATAGTTTGTACAAGAGTAGAAAAAGTCATGTGAGTGTAACGCAGATTTTTTGTGTGTAGTACGTTTTCGTCTATCGCTTAACATTTGCCAGTTATACAGATGATACAATATTCCGTCCGAATGAAGAGGACTCCATACGCTATTCCCCGTAAATCCAACTTATAAATGTTTACTTTCTCTATTACGTATAGTAAGTAGGGGAAGTATTGCATTCCACCCAAAAATTCGATACTGAGATTTCACCGGAAATACATGTTTTGAGACCCCCTGAATCCAAAAAAAGCATTTTGGAAACATGTCCGTGTGTGTCTGTGTGTGTGTGTCTGTGTGTGTGTGTGTGTCTGTGAACAGCATAACTCAGAAACGAACAGTCGGATAAACACCAAACTTGATATTTAGGTTCAGTATCTTCCAGAGATGCGACACGACGGTTTTCAAGAAAATCCCCTACCCCAGATTACCCTTTACATGGAACATTTTTCGAAAATGTTAATTTTCTCAAAAATGGCTCTAACGTTTTTGATTAAAATATCATATGTTTAAGATATTTTATGACAAATAAAATGTATATCTTTAATTTTCCTGGGAATGTCTCCAAAAGTATTCTTCATTGTGAACGACTTTTGCATAACTGGTAAACCATAAGAGATAGACAAAATTTTACTACACAAAAATATAGATCGCGTTAAAATACACAATTTATGTCATATACAGTTTTGTTGCTGAGTGAACCATTTTCGAGATATTGCTTGTTATTCCCTTAAATACTTCAATACTTATTTTCTCAAATGGAAATTCGTTATTCATTTTTTTGTCTTGGATATGCAAAGAGTATTAATCTGTGGGAAAGGGAATGGTGCTGCACCAAGCAACCAGCTATTAAGAGATATGTATGTGCTTAAAGGCTACTGTATTTCCAAATTGCCCTTGTAAATATATATTCCCCTTACATCTACAAGAAAATTAGCAATAAGATAGAGTCTGCAAATGTTTATCTCGATTAACATGAAGGATGGAGAATAAGCGTTTGTATTAATAGTTTGTACAAGAGTAGAGAAAGTCATGTGAGTGTAACACATAAGATTTTTTTGCTATGTAAAAATGGTCCATATATGGCATTTTAACCAAAATCGTTAGAGCTGTTTTTAGAAAATAAAAAATTTCGAAAAATGGTTCATCTAAAGAGAAGTTTAGGGTAGGGGGTTCGGTTGAAAATCTTTGTGTTGCATCCTTGAAAGATATTGAATCTAAATACAAAGTTTGGTATTTATCTGACTCTTCATTTTTGGGTTATGGTGTTCACAGGCACACAAACAGACATACCTACTCAAGGGCATTATCCAAAAATGCTTTATTTGGATTCAGGGGGCCTCAAAACAAGATTTCCGGTGGAATGTCAAACAGTGGACAGTTCGGCCTTATCAGAGTGAACAACAAAACAGTTACCAGGTTGCAAATCACATCAGACTAAGTGGTGAACAGAATACGTTATGCACCGTAGGTATACAACCAGTGCACAATTAACCTTTCGTTCCCTTCCCCAAATCTCTTCGTCTATCTACCTCTCCCGCATTCTGTTCAATTAGCACACACATGCAGAAATACAGAAGCGGGCATACACTTATAGCATGCATTTCTTACGTAATGCTGCGGATATTTCGCTAACCCTAAAAGTATTCGGTCCGGAATCGGCCTATGTTTAGTCAAATTAGAGTAGGGACTATGGGAGAATAGAGCTGTTGAGTGATAGAGCTTAGGGCATGAGTTTCAACTGTGGTCAGTAAACATAATGAATTTTTTGAGGGGTCATCTAACTAAATTTATATCAGTAAATACATTGAATTCACAATCATCTGTTTACAAATGAAATGAAATAGTAGCGGAGTATAACTTGAAAATATCAGAAACGAACACGAAAGTTTTGGGGCGATACCGTAATTATTAACGGGAATATAAAGCTTTAAACAAAGAAATAATAGTAGATAGAGAAATAATTGCAATAGATAAATTTCGTGTATAATGCGTTAGAATGCTTACTCGGAAAGGAAAAAAAACAGTCATTAGCGACTCATGTAAGAAGGTCACGTAGCAGCCGAATAGAGGAACACATTAGCTTAAAGTTTCTGGAAATTTAGTTATGTAGGTTATAAGTTTGCAATCACGTAGGCCAATTCTGTAAATTAGAGAAGCAAAAGAAATTATGAGAAAACTGAAAAAAAAACCCAGTTAGGAACTAAGTATGAGACGTGCATGAAGGGAAGGGGAATATTGGCCAGGGAGTGAAAGAACTTTGGAAGGAAAATAATATGTAGGCGGTTGTTTTGTATTTGCAACGGTAATATAGAAATACAGTAGCCTTTAAACATAGACATATCTCTTAATAGCTGGTTGCTAGGTGCAGCATCTCTTTGCCACAGATTAATACTCTTTGCATATTAAAGACAAAAAAATGAGTAACGAATTCCCATTTGGGAAAATAAGTATTGAAAAATTTAAGGGAATAACAAGCAATATCTCGAAAATGGTTCACTCAACAACAAAACAAAACAAAATGTATATGACACAAATTGTGTATTTTAACGCGATCTACATTTTTTGAGCAGTAAAATTTTGTCTATCTCTTATGGTTTACCAGTTGTGTAAAAGTCGTGCAGAATGAAGAATACTTTTGGAGACATACCCAGAAAATTCAAGTTGTACATTTTATTTGTCATGAAAATATCTTAAACATATGATATTTTAATCAAAATCGATAGAGTCATTTTTGAGAAAATTAAAATTTTCGAAAAATGTTCCATGTAAAGGGTAATCTAGGGTGGGGGGATTTTCTTGGAAACCTTCGTGTCGTATCTCTGGAAGATACTGAAACTAAATACCAAGTTTGGTGTTTATCCGATTGTTCGATTGTGAGTTATGCTGTTCATAGCCAGCCACACACACACACAAACACACACACGCACACACACACACACAGACACACAAACACACACACACACACACACGGACATGTTTTCAAAAAAATTGATGCAGGTGGTCTCAAAACATATATTTCCGGTGAAATCTCGGTATCGAATTTTTGGATGGAATACAATACTTCCCCTACTTACTATACGTCGTAGAGAAACTAAAAATCGGTTCACACAAGCAAGCCAAACACGTCGCGAACTATAACCAATTTTTTTCTCGCAGAATCCTCTAATGTAGTCCGAGTCTGACCTGTCACCTGCAAACAATAGCAGTGTACGAAGAGATGTTCGATTCGCTGCTTGTCGGCTTTTCCTCGCCACATCAAAGGAGTGTTTGTGCTGTACTTCCCACACGTCTAGATGTGCACAGAGCCTGCTGCTTTTTATCGTCACTCCCTGAACTTTTGGAGCTCTATAGTGTTTGCGCAGTGCCTGAGCGGTTCTGGCTGAAAGCATTTCAGCTTGAACACTGTCGCGAACGTGTTATCTGCTTTCGGTGCTTGGCGACCGAGGCAGTTCGCGACGGGCTTGGCTATAATGGTTGAAACTTTTAAATACACTGTGAAGTACATATTGTCTTGGAGTTGGAATTGTTTATTTATTCAGCTCCACATATGGACGTTAATTAGAAGAAGACTGTTTGTTATGTAATATGCTGCTACGTATGTAAAGCTGATTTGAAGGTGTACTTATGTTGTTACGCTCCAATTTTAAAAATATTATATTAACTTTCTTATTAAGCTATTTCTATAAATATTATTTATGTTTGTTTTTGCCTCGGCTGCGTCAGTATTGTTTTAGAGTCACGTATCTCTTAGACAGGGCGTTGTGCGACAATAATGTAGGCTTACACAGATTTTAAGTTTAAATTCAATTCTTTTTATTAATCCTTGACACAAATTAGATAGCGCTAATCTGAGATTATTTAATTTAACGTTTGCTCTTTGTTAACGCGTATACATATTTTACGATTCACACGAATACGTAATATTTCTTTAGAGAACACATCTTCCATCCAGTCACTACCAAGGTCTGCCAGCAACTGAACTTATTTCAACCGTCCAAACCCATAAGCTTCTGTATTTCAAGTCTCTGATTGCCTAATCCTAGTCCAATAGAATACCTGCGTTTAATTAAAGCTTTTTCTTGCTGTTGATTGGCTAATTTTAAACTGTCACAACCTTTACATCATCGTTGCTCTAATCATGACTAGTAGCATTCAAACTCTCAAACTCATTATTGCCTCAAGATTACCTCATTGTTAGTAACTTTAAACTTATTATTCTCACAGTTCTTACATTATTAAATTATACGATAATGCATTCACATAACATTATTGAACATGTTTACAGCAATACAAGCATTTACAATTCCTTTAAACTCCTGTCGATTTTTAATTGTTTCTAGCCATTTAATGGTAAGAGTATTGAATTTAAGGCCAGCATATAACGCCCAGTTCTTAAACATTTGACAATCGTTGTTCCCTTTGTATCTATAACACATTTTTTATAAATTATTACATACATATTGCTTCAAGGCGGGCGGTTATTGAAATTACATATTATATAATTTAATTGGTATTATTCAAGTGCTAAAAATACTGCCTCAAATGGAAGGTCAAATGCTTAAAAAATTCTTACTTTCCCTACTACGTATAGTAAGTAGTAAGTAGCTGAAGTACTGTATTCCACCCAAAAATTCGATTTCGAGACTTCACCGGAAATACGTGTTTTGAGGTATCCTGAGTCCAGAAAAAGCATTTTTAGAAAAATGTGCTTGTGTGTGTCTGTCTATCCGAGTGTACGTTTGTGAACAGCATTGCTCAAAAACGGATAAATGTCGGATAAATGCAAAACTTTGTATTTAGGTTCAATACCTTCCAAGGATGCGATACGAATATTTTGAAGAACCCCAAACTAAAACTGGCTCTCACGATTTTTATTAAAATACCATATATTTAATATATTTACACGAGAAATAAAATGTATATCTTGAATTATTTGGAAATAGCTTCGAAGTCCACTTCAGTTGGGAAAAAATTGTATTATCTCGTGCAACCGCTAAACATTAAGCGATAGACGAAAACGTACTACACAAAAAATTAAAATCTATTTAGAATTTATTTCCAATCAGTTTTTTGTAGCATAAGCCATTTCTGAGATAGCCATTATTAAACTTTCGAATTGTTCATCACTTGGTCATTCCTTAAAGGTCTTTCAACATTCAGTTGTTTCCCGCGGCGGCGCCGTGGCCGAGTGGTTGGACCGCTCGCCTCCCATCTGGGCTCAATCCCAGGGACCTGCATGTGGGATTTGTGGTGGACGAAGCGGCGTCTGGGCGGGTTTTCTCCGGGTTCTCCGGTTTCCCCCACCATTCACCAACTGCTCCATCATCTCCTTTCCTTTCATCCATTTCACCAACATTTCGTTTCATCTACTTCCTTCATCCCATCGGGCTGATCACCCATCCTGGATGCTCTGTCTGATCCAAGAGTATCTGCTCCTCGACGGGCCTCTGACCCCAGGCACCCGCTTGTAAGTCCTGGAGGGTGTAAGTCCTACATAAGAGGACAGCTAATGAATGAATGAAAGATTGTTTCGCGCGATTGCATAGAAACAGTATGGAATTTTAAGGTCAATATATGGCGTCCAATTCTTAAATGTTTCTCTATCCCTGTTCTCTGTGTATAAAATGTATAATGTGTAGCTATTTCTGCAAAGTTTTATTTAATAAAAACTTTGCAGAAATAAGCTTTATTAAGAATAGTTTGTATACCCACTGATGAAGATAAAGGCTAGAGAAACTCATGTAAATCACATGATTAACACGACCTACATGTTTGTGTAGTAAAATGTGTATCTCTTATGGTTTAACAGTTATGCAAAAGTCCTTCACAATGAAGAATACTTTTGGAGACAATCCTAGAAAATTTAAGATAAAAATTTTATTTGTCATGAAGGTATCTTAAATATATGATATATTAATCAAAATCTTTAGAGCCATTCTTAAAAAAATTAAAATTTTCGAAAAATGTTCCATGTAAAGGATAACCTGGGGTGGGGGATTTTCTTGAAAACCTTCGTGTCGCATCTCTGGAAGATACTGAAGCTAAATACCAAGTTTGGTGTTTATCCGACTGTTCGTTTCTGAGTTATGCTGTTCACAGACACACACATACACACGGACATGTTTCCAAAAATACTTTTTTTGGATTTAGGAGGCCTCAAAACGTGTATTACCGGTGAAATCTCGGTATCGAATTTTTAGGTGGAATGCAATGCTTCCCCTACTTACTGTACGTAGTAGAGAAAGTAAAAAGGATCCTCAGCTGTAAAAGTATATCATTGTTACGGCGTATAACCACGTCCACTGTATTATTTGTTTCTTCACAATTTCCCGTAATTTTTTTCATACTTCAGGTGTACCTTTCTCAAAAAATATCAAAGATATCTACCTAAACTAAACTTCTACTGAAAAGTTCTGGGAAGTGTCTCTTTTTGCTAAACAACTATTGTTCACATTTTAAAATTAATGTGAAAGTAAACATTTATTGATGAAAGTATATTACACACAAACTGACTTTTTTAACGATATTGAAAGTATTCTGTCGTATTATAAAGTATCCTATTATTTGATTTAGGAAGAGAAGCGGTTGTTATAGAAACAAAGTCATAGGAGGAAAGTGCACCTAAAGTAGGAGTTATATTTTGTGTTAAGAACCAAGTGTCATTAACCTTTGCGTTAGGTTTAAGCGAGCTTTAAGTAATTTTTATAATCGTGATTTGCAGAAATATAAAGTGTGAGCAACACAAATTTAGTACCATCCATTCAGTAGTTATTGTGTAAGCAACATTTAAAGTTGTGGAAGCATATGCTTGCTTCATGCGGTACTAATAACTTCTTAGTGCACCTAAATGTATTAGGTTCTTCTAGTTATAAAATATGCCAAGATAGGAATTCCGATAAGCGTTCGTTTATATAACATTATTTATTTCTTGTTCTCTTTTCTTTTCTTCTTCTGCGCTGAAGTCACAACTCCCGCAATGATCTTGACAGTCACCAAGACAACAAGTTTTCCCCTCTCGTCCGCATGCACCTATCCAAACTGTCTACGAATCGGTGGGCAACTAAGGGATTCTCGAACTGTTGAAGGCTAGAAAGTGTAATACAATGTACTTCCCTTGATAGCTGACCTATTGTTCAAGGGAGCTTGGTCCTATGCTACATTAACACTTTTTTACACATAATGGGTCCATAGAAGTTATGGAACAGTAACTATGATATATTTCGAGTAGCTGCTCTTTAATGCAGCCTGCGGGCACACCAACATTTTTAAATTAAAATGGTCGGTAATAAATCAAGGTGTGCAAATGAACCTGCAGAAAATGTTTCTAAAAGTTCACTCATAAAAGAGCAAGTTGGGGCTCTCATGGATGTATCAGTGCTGCTTGATGTGGTGTTTCAAGAATCTTGATAACTGTAATAAGGGAAGGAGGTGCATAATCACTAAAAATGAACACGGTCACTAAAAATATGTCAACAGGACTGTTATTCACGTTGACCTAAGTGTTTCTGCAGCATGCCGCACGTACTATATTGGGTTAGTATTTTCTGACTGATCCTATGGAAAGACATGCATTCATTATTAGTAAAATTAATTTCCATATCTTCTTACTGTTAAGGCAGTAGTATGGGTATTATTTGGAGTGTAGAGAAGTATATTGTTTTATAAAATCCTCTATTTAATGGATTTAGTCCCTTGGCCTGTTTCCACAGCAAGAGATCGTGTCTCTGCATCTTTATTATGATCGACTATCATTTATTATATTTTCTACCACGTATATACTAGGTAGAGCGAGAATTCAATCCACCCAAAACTTTTGATACCGGGATTTCACCGGAATACATATTTGGAGATACCATGATCCATTAAAAAAGTGTTTTTAATACAAGGGTAGTCTGTATGTGTGTGAACAGCAAAACTATAAAACGAAAATTTGGATAAATACCAATCAGTACCTTCCAAAGATACGACATGAAGATGTTCTAGTGATCTTAAGAGAAAAGTTGACAATTTCAATGTCTTTAAAACTACTGTTAAAGAGTACCTGTGCTCAAAAGCATATTATTCTGCACAAGATTATCTAAATGACAAATTATCCTGATGATAATACGTATATAGCTCTGTAAGTAGTATTAGTAAATATTAATGACAATTGCCAGTCATATTTGTTGCCTGCTCTAGAATTAATGAAGCTATTTAAATGTATGTATATTAAGAACTGACAGTAAATGCTAAGCATTACAAACCAAATAGAACAAAATGATGAGACGAACAAAGGTACAAGCTTAGTGAATGTTAAAATAACTGTTCTTGCTTACACGTATGTTAACCTTATAATGGTAAGGAGGTTTTCGACTCTGTACAAAATTACACTTGATTTGTTTCATTTTTTATATAATATGTGTTTCTTTTATTTTAATTGTTCTGTATACTATGTAATATTTAAGCTATTGGGGCTAACAAGATCAGCACCAGGGGAAGTAGCATTAGTGGAATTAGGAAGAACAAGAAGAAAGGGAGTGATACTGGAAAGGATATTAAAATCTTGGTTTAGGTGCCTGAGAAAAGATAAAGAGGAAATTTTAAAGATATGCATGGAATAACAAAAGAGTATGAAAAATAAAAATAGCTGGTGGACAGGGGTAGAAAAAATTATGGAGAAGATAGGAATGGGAGATATTTGGAGAATAGGAGAAAGAAATAGCGATGGTTTTTGGATAGCAGTAAGAAACAGAGTGGAGGATATAGAAAGACAAGAGATTTGGGGAAGCTTAGAAAATAAAAAGTCACTAGGGTTCTATAGATTAGTAAAAAGGAAATGGTGAAGAGAAGGGTATGTAGATTATTGCAATAGAGCAGGAAAAGAAGCGTTTGCATGGATGAGAACAGGAGCAATGTATTTGAGAGGGTTAAGAGGAAAAAAAAATGGAATTTGTGAATTATGTGACGATAGCGAAAGCACAGAGCATTATATGTCAGAATGCAAAGAATTAGCAGAATGGAGACAAGTATGGGAAGAAAAATGGGAAAAAATGGATAGGAAAATAGTAGCAATTAAAATGCTAACGAGAAAAGAAGAAAAGCAAATTAAGAATATGGGGGAGTTCTTAAAGAAAGTAAAAGAGAAATGGAGTAGAAAAGTAAGAGAGATAAGAAAGGTAGAAAGGCAAATGGAGGAAGGAGAAGATGGGCAAATATGGATAAAAGGTAGTAAGGAATGTTTAGAGGAGCCAGAAGGCCAGGGTGCCAGACAAAAAGAGCAGCATAGCTGGTAAGGAAATTAGGACATATGTTTAAGTAGGACATACTAAAGAAACAATTATGGAAGGGGATAATGTAACAGTTAGCTGTAATTCAATACAGAAATGTAATATTTATGTATATATGTAACTTTATTGTACATTTCTTTGACACGCATATAGTATGTCTGTTTTATTTCAAATGTTCTATATTCTGTGTAATGTTTATGTTTATATGTAACTTTTGTACATTTCCTTGACATGTTCTATGTTCACGAGCCCTTATGGCTGCTAGTGAATTCACAGAATACAATCTAATCTAATCAAGAAAATCCCCTACCCCAAACTACCCTTTACATGAAAACATCTTCTAAATTCATTTCTAAATCATGACTAACTATTTTGATTAAAATACCTTATATCAAAAGATATTTATATGACAAATAATATGTATATCTTCAATTTTCTGAGAATAGCCTTTGAAATTTCCTTCATTCAGAAGGAATTTTGTATAATGTTGTATAACCAGTAAACGTTAAGAGATAGACGAAAACTTACTATAAAAATGTATCTCTTTAAAACACAGAATTTATTCCAAATTACATTTTGTGGCATCAGCAATTTCCGAGGTATCCGTTTATGTTTAGAATTGTTCATTCCTTCTTTTATTATTTCCAAATCCTGTCGATTTTGTTGTTTCTCGCGAAGTCAAGCAAAGAACATGGAATTTTAAGACCAGTGTATAGCATCCAGTTCTTAACATTTGAATATCGGTATTCCTTTGATCTATAAGAAAACATATATTTAAGCTATTTCCAGAAAGGTTTATCTCGATAAAATGAAGTAGATAGGAAAATAAATTTTAATGAGAGCTGTTTGTCTAATGAGTAATGGAGGGTAGAGAAAGTCATGTGAATGTAACTTTTTCCTTTAGGCTGATAATGGAGTAGTATTTGTGGTAATTTATTGACTGGTATACTTTCAATATATTATTAAGTTTTAACTTTGAAATTGGATACATAGAACTATAAGAACGGAATGATAAGTCTGCACTCAGTAAATGATAAAATCAATGAATATTAAGGAAAATGGACATAACTGGTAATAATGAAGCCAATTAAACTACCTAAAGCAGCATATGGTTATAAACTAAAGGGTAAAAAGTTTAGGAAGTGCTAGGAGTAGGTGGAAGGAACAGCTGTGAGAATGCGGAGGAGAATTTTACCTTAAATTCTCTTCCAGAAAGGCGAGAGGCATCGCCAAGCACGTGGAGCCAGTGGAGCATGCCTGGCCGCGTCACTCACCTAAGAGCAGAAAATAAATCTCAAATTTTCTTTGGGCTAATAGTTTTAAATTGCTCTGATGGACAAGTTTAGTCATTGCATTGTAATATGCTACATTTTCACTGTGATTTGGAAATAGAAACCAAACAGTTTGGTGAAACTGAGCAGTTATTGCATATGTTTGCATATGCTATGCACTTGTTGCGCGGAGTAATACAAAAGTGTGCTTCTTAGAGTGGTTCTAGTCTATAAAGTGGAGAAGAACAAGTTTTGGATTCTCTCTGTCAGGTTGTAGATGTTTAATACTGTTCTTAATTTTTATTGTGCTTCTTATCCAACAACCTGTAACCTGCTACCTAACGCAAGACCCTCATTTCAATAATTTATTTATTTATCTCTTCCGATCTATCAGTTGTGCAGTTTTCACACCCATGTTAGTAGCGCTATTGTTTTATACACTTTTAGCTGGTGGACTTTAAAGTGTTGCTTTTGAATGCCCTTCTTATCATCTCAAACATGCCATAGACTCCAATTATAATTTATATTACTGCTGTTCTTCAGGCGTAAACTATGTTACATGGTAAGTACTTACAATTATTTACTTGATGTTGTAGTTTATTATTAATAATTATTATAAAAATCTGATGTGTTACACACACATGACTTTCTCTACTCTTGTACAAACTATTTTTACAAAATCTTATTCTCCATTTATTTCATATTAATCAAGATAAACATTTGCAGAAACGATATTTTGACATGCAAAGAGAATTACATTTTAAACATAGCGACCAGTTCTAAAAATATTTGACAATCGCTTAAGCCGTAGTATGTTCCACTTGTTTTGTATTTGCAACGGCAATATAGAAATACAGTAGCCTTTAAGCATAGACATATCTCTTAATAGATGGTTGCTATGCGCAGCTACATTCTCTTTGCCACAGAATAATACTCTTTGCATATCTAAGACAAAAAAATGAATAACAAATTCCAATTTGAGAAAATAAGTATTAAAAAATTTAAGGGAATAGCAAGCAATATCTCGAAAATGGTTCACTCAACAACAAAAAATGTATATGACATAAATTGTGTATTTTAACGCGATCTACATTTTTTGTGTAGTAAAAGCTTGTCTATCTCTTATGGTTTACCAGTTATGCAAAAGTCGTTAACAATGAAGAATACTTTTGGAGGAATTCCCTGAAAACTCAAGATATACATTTTATTTTTCATGAAAATATCTTAAACATATGATATTTTAATCAAAATCGTTAGAGGCATTTTTGAGAAAATTAAAATTTTGAAAAAATGTTCCATGTAAAGTGTATACTGGGGTGGGGAGATTTTCTTGAAAAACCTTCGTGTCGCGTCTCTGGAAGATACTGAACCTAAATACCAAGTTTGGTGTTTATCCGACTGTCGTTTTGAGTTTTGCTGTTCATAGATACACACGGACATGTTTCCAAAAATGTTTTTTTTGGATTCAGGAGGTCTCAAAACATACATTTCCGGTGAACTCTGGGTATCTAATTTTTGGGTGGAATACAATACTTCCCCTACTTACTATACGTAGTAGAGAAAGTAAAAATTCCTGGCCTCCTCAACAAATTTCATTGCATTATTTTTTAGGGGGTTGAAACGCTTATATTAGTTGCTAGTTATTTCATTTAATTTTTAGGCCGGAATTTGTAATTCGTCCTCAGAATTGCTTAAAATCACACCAATGTCGGAATACTATTGTGTTCAATACTGCGACGTCGTCGTTATCACTACCACCACCACCACCACCACCACCTACAAGGTGTAGGTTATAGCCCGTTCTGGCCTTCATAATACCTCATTGGTGGATGCATCTCTTCGTTGATATTGCTTGGTCTCGGTGGTCATCTGGTTTATATTTTCAAGCAATTTCAGATTTATTGCTTGTCTCGTTGCATGTTCTTTCCATGTTTCTTCCTATAGTCTTATTCTTTTATTCAATTAAAAAAATTTTAGTTCTTCACGTATGTCTTTATCATTTAGAGTGTATCCTGCTGCTGGCCTTAAAACATTCAGTTTTGCTGCTTACAATTCTTATTTAGATCCTTACTGCTTCATTATTCTAAAAATCTTTGTTATTTGTTCTTTCCATTGTCTAAAGATTTCAATATAAGCACTAAACAAAGCAGCGGAAAATGAGTATCGCCGCTCGACTCTTTAATTCATTGTTATTGACATAATTATAGTTATTACTCTGATTGGAACATTATACCCAAAATGTAGACTTTGAGCAATTGCTAAGAGCACTGTATATTTCCCAAATATCAATTAAGTGCACTACGTTTGGTCATGAAGATGTATAGTCGAATGCAAAAGAACATGCCGATATGAATTGGCAATCAATAATTAACATGCCTATGCCTCGCCTTCCATTCCTCGTTTGCTTACAGAGGTTAATGCTTGAATGCCGAACCAATAAGAGCCGGATGCTGGGGCTAGCATGGGAAGTAAACATTTAGGTGACATATGCCGATTCTCCACCCCTTTTCATCACCCAGCTAGGCTTGCCCTTTCTTCATAGGGTAATGCTAGACTATCGGACTCTTTAAAACAACTGCTTATCGGGCTGTTAACGCGCAGGCCACTAAAAAGTCGTCCTGGAATGCTTTAGCGGCGTAATAAACAAAATCCATATGATAGTGGCCAGAAGGCTTTCAATGTCTTTGATTTCTTACGTAAATAAGTCAGTATCACATCTCCATTGTGCCAAAATAACCCTCCCCGGAGAAATCTACTTTAGGTGACTGGGCTGTACTAAAGGAAGGCTGACATGTACGGGAACAAAAGTGAAATGACTATGGTAGTGGTTCTCAAGCAGACGACAACAAGAAGAAAGGGCGCAGTTATTTTGAGTCACGCAGTACATCAGGCGATTGTGGTCGTCGACTGCGCAGACGCCGGATCAGTTCCAGCTTTCCTCAACGTCCTGTCCACAAGGTTGATCAGTCTTTCTTCGACGGCGAGCTAGGTTACGAGGAAACCAACAGCACAACGTTTAGATAGAAGGCATTCTGGACGGTATTTCTAAATTCATTTTTGGCTTAACGTATTCAAAATTCTCTTTAGTAATTCTTTACCGGGAAAACATTGATCGTCTGAACTATAGACTTATTGTGGTTAGTTTTGAAATATATCGGTAAATGTGAGAGCAGGAAGCAATTCTGTAATTATTTTAATTTAATTTAAAGCATTCAAGCCGTAAAGAAATTAAAGAATGGTGAACGAATAAGGGTTTCTTAATTGTAATTATTTATGTTATTGAAGTATCAATTTATTAAATGGAAGAAATTCAGCTTGTTAATTGATTCATGGAATATACTTTCAAGTAGCCATCTACCATTATTCCTAATTTAATCCACTTCCTCTTTGGTCAAAAGATCACGTTTCACCATTCACAAGAGAAACACTGCTTACCTTACACCAATCTTTAAATGTAGTATATTCCTTCTCATACTGCTGCTAAGATGTTGCACCAAGTAGATTCAATGTCTATGGCTCGGATTGAAATTTTCTCATGATTTTCACCTATATTTTAATCACATACTTCTTGTTTAGAAACGAGCGCTCACTGCCAACTACATCCGCTTTGCGTAATGTTGCGCTCAACGCTTCCTAAAGTGGCGTGCGTACGGTTCATTGCGTAGGATTCAGACGGCTGTGAGAATATGTCGAACAAACGACTGACTATACCGTTTATATTTATATATTATTTATATTACATTTATTTTATATAGTTTAGAGAGTTTTTACAAAAAAAACTACTTTATGCACCACGTACGCAAAAGCTTCAGCATACTTGATAGATAAATGCTATTAAGGAAACCTTAAGGTCTTTCCTTTGATTCACATGGTATTGTTAAAGAGTGCTGATACGCTTAAATAACTATTAGTACTTTGTTCCTGAAATATGTAGAAGTTGTTTTTCAAGCTTTCTTTTATAATAATATGAATTGGCTGTGTTAAAAAAATTTCTCACTTCTTTAAATGTGAATTTTAAATAAAATCCTTTTTTTTCAAAAAACTACAAGATTAATTCTTTAGATAAACTGTTTAAAACTACACAAACTCCATTAATGGTTTCATTTATTACGGTGGTATTAATAAGCAATAAAATTTGGAAACCTAATTATTGCAATAATAATAACAATGTATACCTGAATGTCAAAGATTACTAAACTGGGAAAACCGGTTTAATGATTTTGTTAAAAAGTTTTCCTATTTACTTATTTGGAGCAGTCAAAGACTATAATCAGTATTTTCACCGCTTTCTTGTTTCTATTGTAATTCCTCTGTAGATGAGCTTAGAAATCTATGGTTATCATTTTAAGAAGTATACATTAATAAAGAAACTCTGTAGAAGTAGGCGTGTCTTCCATAAAAATCTGATGTGCTACACTTACATGTCTTTCTCTACTCTTGTACAAACTATTTTTACAAACGCTTATTCTCCATCTACTTCATGTTAATCGAGATAAACGCTTGCAGAAACTTATTGTTAATTCTCTTGTAGGTGGAAGGGGAATATGGTAGGCTTTAAGCGATAGTCAAATGTTTTAAGAGCTGGTTGCTATGTGGAGCATTTCATTCTCTTTGCATGTCCAGGACATAAAAAGCCAATAACGAATTCCCATTTGAGAAAAAGTATTAAGTATTGGAAAATTCAAACAAATAACAAGGAATGTCTCGCAAATTGTTCACTCCAAAAATGTATATAACATAAATTGTGTGCTTTAACGAGCTCTACATTTTTTTATGTGGAAAAAGTTTTTTCTATTTCTTAGTGTTTACCAAATATGCAAAAGCCATTTAGAAATAAGAGGACTTTTGGGGATATGCCAAGAATGTCCAAGATTTTTGAATGAAAATCGTTAGCCATTTTTGAGAAAATCAAAGCTTTCGAAAATGTCGCATATAAAGAGTGGTCTGGAGTGGCGAATTCTATTGAAAATCTTCATCTTGCACTTCTGAAAGATACTGAACTTAAATACCAAGTTTGGTATTGATCCTACTTTTCGTTTTTGAGTTATGCTGTTCACAGGCACACAGACAGACACGTGCACGGTGCTTTTTCTAAAAGTGCTTTTCTTTTGGATTCAGAGCTGTTAATGTATTTATTTACGGTGAAACATCAATTTCGAATTTTTCGGTTGAATGCAATATTTCCCCTACTTAGTATACGAGTACAGAAAATAAATATGACTGGTATTAATAAGTAAATTATGTATTTTATATATTTAAATTTAGGATTATGGCTGCACATGCCTGTTTTACACACCTTAAACCATAAAAATAATAAAAAAATTCTAAAACTGATCATTTAGAACTGGCTAGCTTACCTTAAATGTTTATCTATTGACACAGAAATGGAAAACAAAATGTCTTAACGTTTTGGATTTATCATCTACTATAAGTTAAAATACATCGTGTTTCTTATTTTTCTACTCTTCGTGTTTGTCGCCGTAAAATACAATATCGCTTTAACGTCGGAGGCCCATTATGTGCCGGTGTAGCACTCAACGCATATAAATGACAAGCTAATGAGGTTAGATGCGGAAGCTCGTTTTGATGGAAGGAGGGATAGTTTGCAAGAGGAAATCAGTCCATCGGCTTTGATGCAAGTATTTGCAGTGCCTGCTAGAACTAGGCATTGTGTGCAGTTGACCATTGCACAAACGAACACTAATTTCCCCTAAATTTGCTGTTGCTAAGGGGATCGAGTGATAGATACACTAGTTGAATTCAGCGACAAAGCCTCTTTATTGTAAACGGGATGGTTAACAATGCATCACAGAAAAAAAAGGATACTCAAATCAGAAAACAGTTTACTGCACCAGTGTGTTCGAAATTTAAAACGTGCTTTTTAATGAAGCGAAGGTACGATGAAGAATTCTGATATTGCTGGCACATGAATGGAATGGAATATTAAGCACGTGTCTGTCGTTATTGAGACCAGCAAACAGAAGACGCCTGTCACAATACGCGCCAAACATGGGTCTGTCAAAACACATATCGTGCTTTCTGAATGTAACGTTCGGTTTGATTTTGTAATATTTTTACTGTCTCCACCATATACAGATCCTGCAATCGTTCTTGGGCATTGAAAGGTTTAAATTAAAGTTTAAATGCAAGTTATTGCCTGCCTTCAGTACCAGCGAAATCTCATTACGATAAAGTCGCCCACTCAAGTATGAAGCAGTGTGCTCCGGTAGTCTATAGCAACAAACATAATAATGACAGAAATAATCATAATAATGTTATAATAATCGTAATATTATAATAATCATAATAATTACATATGCATGAATATTGTGAGGGATTTATCGATGGAAATACAGGATGATTCATTTGAGATCTCAGAAAAGAAAAACGTTATATTTCATGCCAGGGAGTAAGAGTATACAGTCAGAAGATTCGATTTTCTGTTTTTGTAACATATGCAGGATGTTTCAGAAATACTTTTACAAACTTCGGTTATGGGTTCCTTACACCACAAGAAGGAGAAAACTTCATATGAACATATGTCCCATAGTCCTTTGTTTTCTCGTTAGGAGGTGTTCAACACAGTGGTACGCTTATAACACACAAAACTAATAAGAAATGCTCAAAATGTCCTCCTCTTGCTTCTATGCATGCCTGTACTCGTCGAATCATGGAATGTCGCACCCTGCCAAAAGCTCCGGGATGGTGTCGAATGGTTTTGCAGGCTTCCATGACACGTCGATGAAGCGTTTCTGCATCCGGGATGGCTGCTCCATAAACCAATGATTTAAGATGCCCCCAGAGGTAAAAATCCACAGGATTGAGGTCGGCAGAACGTGCAGGTCATGGAACTGGTCCTCCTCTGCTTTTCCATCGGTCATGGTAGATTCATGTTCACGAAATGAATATCCAGCCATGGTGGAACGAAACACGTACACAATTGAAACGTTGAAGGCAGACTAATGACAAATGACAAACGTAAACAGGTCTCCATGACAACACTTCGCCATCTACCGTATGTAGTACAATGGGTCGTCTTCTATGAACGCACAGAGAAATGAAGTTTTGAGGTTGGACCCCGAAGGCCGTTGAACTCTCACTTTCATTGTGACAGGAATAACACGAAAACCAAGGATTATGGGACATAAGTTCATGTGAACTTTTTTTCCTTCTTTTGGTGTGAGGTACCCATACCCGAAGTTTGTAAAAGTATTTCCGAAACACCCGGTATATAATTTAGAGCATAAACGTTTTGTGGGTTTAAGACTTTATGTCTTATTTATACAATTTCCTTACTTATACCACTTTGAACCTAACATTTTAACAGACATTAAACTATTATATTGGGATCAAGGGTATAAGTCAACTCATGTCAGAATTGTGTTGGCATTACCGTTTGCTTATTGACTTATATATACTCTTAGGACCAAATGCTTGGCAACAACTGTTATTGTAGGGAAACCAGCTGTGTGCTTATGTTTCAAGAGATGATGATTTTTAAAGCTGTTATTAATATGTAATTGTTTGTGTACCTTGGGAGTGAAATAATAGTAGAAGAAATTCAAGTTTTGAAGATGTGCAGCGGAGTGTAGGGGGAAATCGTTGGTCAGTTGCATATGGAAGGCGTCGTTCATCTGGTTGATGCAATCTGCTTCAGTGTTCTTGTCCTCGGCTATTGCTCCTCGTCTGATGCTGTATTCTCCATTCCTAATTATTACCTATCTAGCTAATTTCTTGGGTCTCGGGGTTTTCGTAGGTGAGGCAAATTAAAATACACTGCATTTCCCTTAATAAATGTGGTTTTTTATCAAATAAAATATTTATGGGCGACTAGCTTTTCCCACTATAACAATTCCCACCATTAGAATAAATTAGGAGCCTAAACTAACTGCACACGTCTTCGCATCCATATGCACACTCGTGCATTTGTCGTCCAGAGAGTAACACGTTATCTCGATGAGATTCTAAAACAGAGAGTGAAAATCTGGGGCTTTCTGGCCCTTTTCATGCCTCAGCTTAGTGACGCTTACCTCTGCGCCTCAAAATGTAACGACGTTTCTAATTGATCCTCAGACCGCGTTACCTTATAATATATGAGAATATTCTGCTCCAAAATGTTGTTGCCTACGGGTCCCCATGACACATCAGAAAGCGGATTCAATATCTCTGTCTCTTTCCCTGCTCTATCTGTCTCTTCTATTTCTCCTTGCTGATTCCAATCCCTGCTCATTAGCTTAGTGAAAGGTGGGCTCTACCTAGAGTTTGTTAGCTCGCCCAACTCTTACTTATCTACGTTACAATCTGATTTTCTATAATTCTTGGTTGTTGAATATATTTGCATATTTCTTGGTGAAGTATATTATTATTATTATGTACAATTCTTGTGTAATATTGATTTATATGTCTATGTGAATATGTGTATATGTAGTATTTCCTCTTTCAAGAGGGAGCAAAATTGGAGAATATATGAATGCAGAAGTAAATCAAGCAAACATATCCAGTGACAGTTCAGGCACGTTAACATTTATACCCTATTATATTTTCACGTGTTATAACGTTAGGCATATGCAAAAACCTAATTGGAGAAAAAATAACTTTGAAAGCACACTAGGAACTAAGAGTTTAATTGTAACGCTAGAGATCTTCTGCTACGGGAATGTATGGAGATGGCTAAGTCAGGCATGACATAAATGTCGCAGAGGGCCAAATACGCGGTGAAAGTGCGTAGCTGTGTGCGCGCAATCAAAGGCTGTAATGGATAGTGCGTACTGCAACCAGAAAAATCACCACTGAAAAAAAGATCCATATATTCTTAGATGAAAACCAAACTACCTTGCCTAAGCCCAGAATTCAGCACCTACTCCAGAACTTATGAGCTAACAACTGAGCTAACTTATGTGACCCCCATTAACGTCCGTCACACCACCACAAGTATAACCCAAGTGTTTATTTCACATGTCCCTACACAGGGAATTCGTACAGTTACAGTTAAATATCATAGTTACGGCTATGTTTACTTTCTTTACTACGTATAGTAAGTAGGGGAAGTATTGTATTCCACCCAAAAATTCGATACCGAGATTTCACCGGAAATACATGATATGAGACCCCTGAATCAAAAAAGCATTTTTGGAAACATGTCCCTGTATGTGTCTGTGTGTCTGTGAACAGCATAACTCAGAAACGAACAGTCCGATAAACACCAAACTTCGTATTTAGGTTCAGTATCTTCCAGGGATGCGACACGAAGGTTTTCAAGAGAATCCCCCACCCCAGATTAGTCTTTACATGGAACATTTTTCGAAAATTTTAATTTTCTCAAAAATGGCTCTAACGATTTTGATTAAAATATCATATGTTTAAGTTATTTTCATTAAAAATGAAATGTATATCTCGAATTTTCTGAGAGTGTCTCCAAAAGTATTCTTCATTGTGAACGACTTTTGCATAACTGGTAAACCATAAGAAATAGACAAAATTTTACTACACAAAAAATGTATATGTATATGTAAATGTATGTCATACGTTTTCTTTTTGTTGAATGAACCATTTTCGAGATATTGCTTGTTATTCCATTAAATTTTCCAATACTTATACTTATTCTCAAATTCGTTATTCATTTTTTTATGTCCTGGACATACAAAGACAATGGAATGCGCCACATAGCAACCAGCGCTTAAGATATTTGACTATCGCTTATAACCTACCATATTCCCCTTGCATCTACAAGAAAATTAGCAATAAGATTAACATCTCAATATCTCGATTAACATGAAGCATATGGAGAATAAGCGTTTGTAAAAATAATTTGTACAAGAGTAGGGAAAGTCGAAGAGATTTTTTCAGTTCTACACAACACCTCGAGTGAGGAAGACATCCTTTAGTCTTTAATCACATTTTAATTCTTCTATTCCTGATATTATTTCGTCATTGCCTTCCATTCCAGTTTCTTCAATTGTAATTCTATTAGGGATAGGAACTCCATACCATCTATACACAGATACTCTGTGGTATTAAAGTAGGTGTAATACTTTGAGATACACTTTCAATATTTTTAAATTTTTAAGTTTTACATTGCTGAAGGTTGTGGTGTTTAATTTTGTGCTATGTAGGGAATGAAAGGAATCGAAACTTTTTATTGCCTCGCACGTGTGCCCAATGGGTTGCTGAACTATACTTCTTAATAGACCTTGATTGATTTTCCTGTGGATGAAGCAATGGCACTTTCCATAGACACCTGTAAGTGAATGAAAACGTAAAACAATGAGGGAAAGAGTATAGGTACTCTTGTAACATGCAGCGTTAACTGAGTTGTGAATGAAACTGATTTAGCTGACGACTAAATCATCTTTCTGCAACAGCCTGGCTTGGTGACTCACTCTCAGCCATTACATTTACTACTCCAGTGACCAAAATCTGTGAATCCAGCAGAAACATTTGGGGCTGAATAATTTCAATTGTATTTTATAATACGTAAATTCAATAACACCCCACCTTGAAACAATATGTATGTAATAATTGTTTGAAATGTATGCAACAGTCATTTAAAATGCTTATTTTTATTGTAAAAAATGTTATACATTACGTACTTTAATAATGCAAGAGCTGTGAGAATAATAAGTTTTAAGCAGCTCTAACAATCAGTTAATAATGAGGTAACTTTGTGGCAATAATGAGTTTTAGAGTTTGAAAATTACTAGTCATGATTAGCGCAACGATAGCAGCAAAGAAAAGTTTTAAGTAAAATGCAGATATTTTATTGGATTAGAATTAGCCAATCAGAGACTTGAAATACTGAAGCTTACAGGTTTAACGGTAGAAACAGTGCTCAGTTGCTGGCAAACCTTGGTAGTGACCAGATGTAAGATGTGTTCTCTACGGAAATATTACGTGTGAATCGTAAAATATGTATACGCGCTAAGTGAAAGTATTAAAGATTCTCACAGTGCTTAAAAAGTGTAATGCTTTATAAAAATGTACAAGGATTAATAAAAGAAGTGAATTTAAAAACTTAAATTCTGTGATGTCTATAATTATTGTTATACCGCCCCTTGATTAAGATACATGACTGTACAAACATTACTGACGCAGCCGAGGCAAATTCAAACATAAATAATGTTTAAATTAGCTTCTCATACGTAGCAGCATATTACGTAATAACAGTAACTATTACGCAATCAACAAATTCAAACCGACGCCAAAGCGTGTTGCAAACCCCTTAAAGCAACTATTATTTACGTAAAATATAATACGTAAGCACACATCTTCTTCAAACTTAAGACTTGAGATAATACAGCGCATGGAAGTATTTGTTTTTCCCTCTATCTGTTAGTGTTTACGCAGGTCAAAGTTGGTCACAAGCGCAGCTTACAGGTATACTATACGCCTAATGTCCATAAATGGATAGAAAATCCTTTATAAACATCATCAACACAAGGGGTATATCTTCTGTGCTACTATCAAGAGAAAATAATTGCTTACAATTGGAGAATGTCAAATAGGAACAATTACGGGATTAGCATACAATACAAAATTGGTTGCACTTGTTTATACACAGAAAATTACTAATAAGAACATAATTCAGTGAACAAGCTATTGTCTTTACAGTTTTTTATAAAATGAGTATTGAGGATCAAGTTCTCAAAAAATGATTATCCGTTTCGAGTATTGAGAAATAGTGGTATCGTCCCATCACTAAATTCTTTCAATTCTTTCTCCCATTATATCATATTTCTCCCTGTGCTTGTATTTTATTCACATGACGACATTTTTCCATTCCATTTCGCCAATTTGAAACTGTTGGCGGCACAACATTTCAACGTCTTATTTTAAAACTTACGTTCTGCTAGTAACGCGTTTCTCGACGTCTGCACATATTAGTTCAATGAGATTCACAGTTTGATGGTACAGTGAAAGACTTGCGGTTTGCGGCAGTAGCTCCTGTCCGATGTTCTTCTGGTCCATAATGCCCGTAGCTCGCGGCTTACATTTCTGCAGCCTCCGCGTCGACTCCAGATGTTCGAAGTGGCCTGGTTCTCTGTATTTCCATCCTCGGCTAGCTGTAGTAATTACTGAAATATGTAAGAGCAGGGACTTTTCCACGGTAAAGGAAACGTAGATCTTGGGTGTGGTAACGGAGAGAAATAGACGTGCTTCAGTTACAAAAAGGCGACACCACTGTTTTCTTTATTTCATTATATGTGTTAGTTCACAACACTGATATTGTCGCCGTTAAAACACTGTCCACTGCTGTTGAAACACGGCGCTGATATGACGCGAAGTTTATATACTTAACAAATCTCTTTACTTGTAGCGATTCTTATGTGTGTAGCGTAACCTGTCTTAATTCACTTACTTTTGGCGCGACATCTCTTAAGTATCCCGCAGCATCCTTCCCTGCCTGTAGTTTCGAAGTAACTTCTCGATCTTTGGTCTTTGCTGATCTATTTATAGTCATGGACTTCTTAGGATATTTAGTTTCCTATTGGTGTATTTTTAGCGCCACTCATCGCGTCTCACCATTTCATATCGATTTACTTGGATCTCATTGGTCTTATTCCACCCCTCTTGCTCAATTTTAACATGAAATTGCGGTTTTTCCTAATTTTACCGTTAAGCTTGTTGTCTCACTCACTCCGGTCCCGGTGAATTACCGTACAAAAGGACAAAAGCTCTATACCCTCGCTGTACGAACAATACTTTTGCAACCAGAGAGACATCGTAAAACTCACTTGTTGCCTTCGGAGACACTTTTCCTGCAGCTAAGATATCTCGTCGTAGACAGTATTTTAACATAGCGCTTAAATTATTTACATTAAACAATCTATTACTCTTCTAATATTAGTAATCTAAATACAAACATATCATTAAATCACCCTTCTTAAGCAACACAGGCAGTAGAAGAAGGTAGTTGTACATAGCATAATTTAAATTCACTACAAAGTAATTACCCAAATTATTAATAATTCCATAGCTCGGTCTCGACCTAGAGTCGCCGTTTCAGGTTATATGGTTATGCTCAAATAACATTTGGGCAACCCAATAGGTTTTCAAGGCAGCTTGTTGACTAGGATAAATCCGTACGATTTGTTTTGCTCCTATTGCTGTGATTTTGTAACCAAGAAATTATGTCTATTCTTAATGAAGTTGAACTTGGAGTTTCTCCACTATCACAAAAACCATGTTAGGGCGTAAATCTGGAATAAAATTAACATTGTGAAAACCATTTGAATAATCATCAGTACACATTTCATTATGAAAATCCCCAGTTTTCCGTTGCGATTTATAAATAAGTTGGTAGTTACCTTTTACCTGCATGAACAATTATAAGTTGGTCCCCTTTTGATATCAGTGCCATAAAATCATATTTCACTTACTTGGGTCCTATGGACGAGAGACTGTCTATGTTTTCGAAGATAAGGAAGATAATTCTTATGTAGGAACGTATGCTGTGTCAATTTAATACACACCTGTTTCTTCTCATTTTCTTCTATTTAAGGCCTCTTTTATTATGATACGAAGGCCTGTAGATCCAGCTTAAAAATGTATAGTACTGCGTATTTTCAGAATCATTGCTTTTTTGGTGTTGCCTCTTTTTGGGGGGAGGGGAGTAGAACTCATAATATGGCGCCTTAAAGTACACATTAATGTAAAAATCCTTCAATATCCTATTCTTTTCGAAACTTCATGCTTTTTCTCCTACCTCTTTACGCCTTTGCTTTTCTTGCAAAATTCTGTGAGATGCCAAAGGTTGCAAAAACTCTTTCTTATATTACTTGGAGTACTTTGAGAAGTTCAGGAGAGTAGCGAGCCCAATGCTGGGCCTCTTCAAGCATTTATAAACATTAGCAATCACCTCCCAGTTTGACTATGAAGTGTTTTTCCTTTTTACTTTGAAACTACAACAGGTATTATCACAACGTAGCTCAACACTTGTAAAAGCACACTAACCACCCTATGACACTACCTTACATTTAACTTACCCAGGGGCAGACGATTCACACCGCGTATTGCACCAAGTAACACGATCCACGAGTTTGCCGAGTACAGGGGAGAGAAGGGCACATACCGGGTCACCGTTTGCTGGATCAAGTCGTTGTTCCTGAACGAATGCGCGAGCTGTATTGTATTCTTTTAAAAAAATTTGATGTCGAGATTTCACCGGGAATGCATGTTTTGGTTGCATAAATACAATCAGTTTTACTTTCTCTACTAAGTATAGTAAGTAGGGGAAGTATTGTATTCCACCCAAAAATTCTATATCGAGATTTCACCGGAAATATATGTTTTGAGACACCCTTAATCCAAAAAAAGCATTTTTTGGAAACATGTCCGTATGTGTGTCTGTCTGTGTGTCTGTGAACAGCATAAATCAGAAACGAACAGTCGGATAAACACCAAACTTTGTATTTAGGTCCAGCATCTTCCAGAGATGCGATAAGAAGGTTTTCAAGAAAATCCCCCCACCCCAGATTACTCTTTACATGGAACATTTTTCGAAAATTTTAATTTTCACAAAAATGGTTCTAAAGATCTTGATTAAAATATCATATGTTTAAGATATTTTCATGACAAATACAATGTATATCTTGAATTTTCTGGGAATGTCTCCAAAAGTATTCTTCATTGTGAACAACGTTTGCATAACTGGTAAACTATAAGAGATAGACAAAATTTTACTACACAGAAATGTAGATCGCGTTAAAATACACAATTTATGTCATATACATTTTTGTTGTTGAGTGAACCATTTTCGAGATATTGCTTGTTATTCCCTTAAATGTTTCAATACTTCTTTTCTAAAATGGAAATTCGTTATTAATTTTTTTGTCTTGGATATGCAAAGAGAATGGTGCTGCACATAGTATCCAGCTATTAATAGTAATGTCTTTGCTTAAAGGCTACTGTATTTCTATATTGCCCTTGTAAATATATATTCCCCTTGCATCTATAAGAAAATTAGCAATAAGATAGAGTCTGCAAATGTTTATCTCTATTAACATGAAGTAGATAGAGAATAAGCGTTTGTAAAAATAGTTGTACAAGAGTAGAGAAAATCATGTGAGTGTAACACATCAGATTTTTAGAAATCCGTTATACTTTGTGTGTGTGTGTGAACCAAACTTAACTTACAAAGATACGACATGAATATTTTCAACAAAATCCAACATTCACTTAAACCACGTTTCACACAGATAGATGTTAGATTTTTTTTACATTTCAAAAATTTATCTAACGATTTAACATATCAAACAATTAAGATATTTACACGACAAATTAGATGTATCCATATATTCAGTTTTCTGGTACTCGTCTGTGAAGTGCACTGCATTCCCAGCAAGCTTTGTATAATTTTGAATAACAAGTAGAAAAATAAAGAGAAAGGCAAGAACTTACTATATATGAAACTATGTTTCACTAAAGCATACAATTTATTTCGAGTGAACCTTTTGTGTAGTATTAGACATTTCAGAGATGTCTGTCATCTCGCATGTTGTGGGAAATGTAATTTCAAAGCCAGCATATATCGACATCCGACTCTCCACCCTTTTTCCTATATCTCCCTTGTATCTACAGTGAAAGGTGTGATGAAATTATTTCTGCAAAAGTTTACCTGGATTAACAGAAGTAGACCGAAAAGTAGCTTTGGTAAGAATAGTTTGCAGTAGATATATAGGAATAAATGATAGTGTGTAGGGGAAAAATGTTTATATTATTCATACATAAATTAAGACCCCTTACATACAGTTGCTACAAAACAACTATATAACGCAAAGTGGGAGGATTGGAGGGAGGGAGAAAGAGAGAGAGAGAGAGAGAAAGAGTAACAAGGCATATCAGAGAGTACTAAGGGAGAGAAGACAGAAAGAGAAATTGACTAAGCCTGAAAGAGGCACCGAGAGAGGGAGGAAAAGGTAGACAGACAGACATATATGCAGGAATGCTCTGGTAGCAATCAATATTGGTCTGCCATTCCAACATAAGCAATTTTCACACTGCAGGGTGCTACTCGTATTAGCTGTCCTGCACTATGTTGTCCATAATCTAGTTGAGGAGTGACTAGCCGCGGTTGCAACGTCAGAAAGCGACGCTCTCACATTTGAATGCTTAGCGGCAGCACCTCCGTTTTTGCATAGAACAGCGTTAAAAACAATGACGCAAAATATTACCTTTAAAGAATCAAGAGGTTTTCGGACGTATTGAATAAATGGCATGGAATATGTCCCCACAGTTTAACTATGTTAGTGCTGTTGTCAAACACTTGTCCTTTACAATAAATGATAATTGCTTTTGCGGAACACAAATCAAAATTTCAGAAGTATATTAGGAGCTTACAGGCTTTCCTTAAATATTGACTACAAAAGTTTCATGGAATCCATATGAGGAACCTTTGAAGTAATTTTTATTAACGATGGAGAGCTTTTAGCCCCAAATCTGAGTATTTTTCTTCACTGGATAATAATTTATATACCAAATTATTCAGGTCACTAAAAGTACTTCGTGAAGTAGAGACATTCACTTTGTCAGTCGTGCTGTACTTGTTATGTGTTACAGTAATTAATTCCTTCTCGCGCCTACAATACATGATAGAAAAAATTGAAATGATGTAAATGAATATGACGAACTTATACTTCGAAATATTTGGGACGTTCTTCTAAGGGAGAAATACTTACGCTCCTAGTTTTGAATATTTGTGAAAGCTTGGTGTGCTTGTAATAAGAATTAAATAAATACGTAAACAAAGAAAAGGTAGAAAAAATTACATTTTTATACAAAAGATTTATCTCAAATTACTGAATAATTACGTTAATTATTCCACCGCTAAAATGCATTTACCTACAGGGCATACATGATTTGTAAGGCTATAACGGCAAAGTTAAGGTAATCAGCAACAGATTATCCACAAAATTTGCATATTTTGAGTGAATATCAGTGGCTTTTTCTAACGTTATTAGTTTATCTCGCGGCTTTACGAATTTGACTTTATAGGAAAACTGGGCAGCTCCAGTAATGGGACGGGTCTTCGAGCGGGAAATGTTACGGACTTCCGCGTGTCTCTCTGGTCTATCTGCGACTTGTAGCATCCTGTAGTTCCTTCCTCCTGTGGTAGCTGCAATAGATCACACGTAGCACAGTGCGCGAGGTGTACCATCCTTGTGTAACCTGAGGCAGTATTTGTAACACTTAAATGATTTCAGTAAAATTATACAATATGTAAATTCAATTACACCCCGCCTTGAAACAATATGTGTATGTAATATATACACATGTACATGTATGTAACAGTCATTGCATATGCTTGTATTATTGTATACATGTTCAATAATGTTATGTGAATGTATTACGCAATTTAATAATGTAGGAGCTGTGAGAATAATAAATTAAAAATTGCTAACAATGAGGTAACAATGAGGTAATCTTGAGGCAATAATGAGTAAGGAAGTTTAAATGCTACTAGTCATTATTATAGCAGCAATAATGTAAATTTTGAGACAGTTTAAAAATAGCCAATCAACAACTAGAAAAAGCTTTAGTGAAATGAAGGTATTCTATTGGATTGGATTAGCCAATAAGAGACTTGAAATACAGAAATTTACAGGTTTAGACGGTTGAAATCAATTCGGTTGCCTCCAAACAGTGCTCATAATCAGACGTGTTGCTTCTAGACAGTCCTCCTAACTAGACGCGAGATGTGTCCTCGAGAAATTAATTACATATTCGTGTGAGACGAAAATAGTATACGTGTTAAAAGGTACAAGTAATTAATTAAAGAATCTCACAGCTCTCTATAAAAGTGAAGTGTTATTTAAATCGATTCATGTATTAATAAAAGGAGTGAAGTAAAATTACAATCTGTGTAAGCCTACATTCTTAGTCGTACCACAACCCTGCCAAGACATCCATGTCTCTAAAACAATAATACTGACGCAGCCGAGGCAAACATAAATAAATATTTAAAGAAACAGTAAAATTATAAAGTTAATATTTTAAAAGTTTTTTTACGAAGGTTACCGGAAACTGTTTACTATACACGTGGTTGCAACTACTACAAGTTCCGCTCCCCAACAGTTGAAATATAATACAACTCCTACTTCAAATCGGCTTTTCATACATAGCAGCAAACAACGTAACAAACCATTTCTCAACCCTATATGCTATAGGGCGTATCGTAAATACATTATAAATAACTATACAGTGATTTTATAAACAATGCCGGGAAGTATATTAAACCAATTTAATCGTTATTTGAGGTTGAAAAAGCCAGCCGTGCTAATTTAGAGTAAGCTGGCTAGTATACCATGATCACTATTTTAATACATACATAAGATACTAAACACTGCGTTTTTTTCTTAGTTATTTCTATACTGTACCAAGAACTATAAACGGCGTTGTTTGAAAAGAAATCAGAATCATGTGGTCACACTTTGTTTGTTTTATTAATTACACTTAATCATGTAATATTCTTTACTGAAATATGGCGTGGGAGACTAAACGTAGACTTGGATTATCACAAGTATTCAATAAGTAATATTATAACAGACGTTATTTAAAAACCAATTATTGAATATGCAGTTATCAAATCAATAGGAACTGGAAGGAATTTTGTAATTGTTTTGTTAAGTTTATTGTAGATTACGAAGCAGTAGGCATATTGTTCCTTAATTTATGTATACTGAATGTATCGCAGCTGATTATGTTGGCAATGATAAATGTAGCTCCACCCTCTGGCAGCGTGTCATGCTCTGTTCCTTGAGCACAAGTTCTAGCTGCTAATTGCCAGGGTACTTTCCTCCACTAAAATACGGCCTACATCTCTCATTGGTGGAGTATCTTTAAGGCAATGCTTCGTTGAATTTGCACGCAAAATGAAAATTTTACATAATAAAAACGTATAAATAAACATGAACAACTTTTGTTATCGTCTCCATGTCGCTGATGAAAGCTCTCATATAAATAACGTAGCTGTTATTCAGTTAGCGGCTGATACCGTAACTATGGACGAAAATATAAATAAGTAAATAATAGCAATGAATAACTTCCATATATTAAATCAGTGTATAATTTAACAACCTTGAGGAAAATGCGAAGATAATTAAGAAGTCAAGTTGGCCAAAGTCATTAGCGTCAGCCGAAGTAGCGAGCACATTTGCTTAAGGATATCTGGAAAAGCAGTTAGGTTATAAATTCAGTATCTTGCACAGTCACGTAGGCCAAATTCTGAAAAAGATAAGTTAAAGGTATTTCCGAGAGTTTATGAGGCACACGTAGGATTTAAGCATTGTTTGCACGTGAAAAATAATATTGGTGGGAGTAATTACTATGTAGCTTTGGCTTAAATAGTAAGAAGGTAGGAATCTAAATCAAGGAATTACTCTCTCTCTCTCTAGTACCTTCAGCGGTACTTACTCGTGTGATATTTTAAGCACCCAGTGATGCGCTTGTGTAAGTAGCTGCTATCGCGAGGGATCTTGCCGATAAGCATTTTAGCGACGCACAGCAGATTACGCTTCTAGTTTCTTTTATTGCAGAAACAATAATTTCCAACGTAACCTTGGAACTGCAGAAGTTAGCAGATATAATAATGCAATTGGCAAAGTTTCGAACACTACAATTCAAAGTTGGTCTATTTATACCTTTCAGATGGTCCACAACTGACTCCATTAACTCAAATATTAGTTCACAATAAACATCTCAGTCAATTTAAATGATGTCCTTCACAATACATCCATGTATACCCCGAGAGAAAGTGCTCGTAGCCCTACCACTAGAGCATCCGGCAGCAGAATCAACAGCAGACATTGGAGACAACGAAAAAAGCTGGAAACTACATTCCTGTAACAAATTGTCGCATCATCATTGCGGCATCATTGACACTGCTTCACGACACATGCACATAATTCTTCACGCCTCCCTCTAGAAGGCTGAACTATGTTGTATTGTCCTAGTCTATCCTTATGTAACAATTACCAAAAAATCTTCATTAAGACAATGTCCCAAACATGGAATATAACATCACTCACTGATTCATTGTTATATCTCTGGATTGTTTTTAGGCCAGTTTTATAGAGAAGTGATACTAAGGTTGGTTAACTGAATGTGCCAACTTTACGGAGGCAAAGCACTATTGGGATAAAACGGAGTCGGCTACTTTTTATAAACGTTACGGTACATTGTGCAATAGTGTTCGCTTATTTGCACATATGCGTTAACTGGTGCTGATTTATCATGTTCAGTGACTTATTATTATTATTATTATTATTATTATTATTATTATTATTATTATTATTATTCCCATTGTTACTTTCTCTACTACGGACAGTAAGTAGGGGAAGTATTGTATTCCACCCAAAAATTCGATACCGAGATTTCACCAAAAATATGTTTTGAGACCCCTTGAATCCAAAAAAAGCATTTTTGGAAACATGTCCGTGTGTGTGTCTGTGTGCAAGTCTGTCTGTGTGTCTGTGAACAGCATATCTCAGTCGGATAAACACCAAACTTGGTATTTAAGTTCAGTATCTTCCAGAAATACGACACGAAGGTTTTCAAGAAAATCCCCCCACCCCAGATTTACCTTCACATGGAACATTTTTTCCAAAATTTTAATTTTCTCAAAAATGGCTCTAACGGTTTTGATTAAATTAGCATACGTTTAAGATATTTTCATGACAAATAAAATATATATCTTGAATTTTCTGGGAATGTTTCGAAAAGCATTCTTCATTGTGAACGACTTTAGCATAACTGGTAAACCATAAGAGATAGACAAAATTTTACTACACAAAAAATCTAGATCGCGTTAAAATTCACAATTTATGTCATATACATTTTTTTGTTGAGTTAACCATTTTCGAGATATTGCTTGTTGTTCTCTTAAATTTTCCAATGCTAATACTTTTTCTCAAACCCGTTATTAAACTTTTTTGTCCTGGTAATGCAAAGAAATTCTGATGTGTTATACTCACATGACTTTCTCTACTCTTGTACAAACTATTTTTACAAACGCTTATTCTCCATATGCTTCATATTAATCGAGATGTTAATCTTATTGCTAATTTTCTTGTAGATGCAAGCGGAATTGCTAGGCTTTAAGTGATAGTCAAATATTTTAAAGCTGGTTGCTATGTGGCGTATTCCATTCTCTTTGATTTCAATAAAGTTTGAGTTAATCAGGTTCTTGATTGGTTGAAAAACAACATTCTTTCAAACGTGATTGGTCAATATCTCCAGCTTATGGCAATTAGTGAAGTAGCAGTTATAAATATAGATTAAACATTTTATTATGCAAACATACATTAAGGGCACGAAATTCGTTTTATATAAAATAAAATTCTGATGTTTACGTTCACATTTTCTACCTTTTGTATGTTATTAGCGGGTATACAGTTTATTCTTACAAATGTTTATCTTCCGATCTACTACATTTTAATTCAGATAAACGCTTCCAGAAATACTTACATTACACATTTTGTTAGCGACACAAAAGAAAAAACAATAGGAGGCAACAAAGTTTGAGGTTAGAGTCCTTCTGCAGCACTACTGGAAACAAGATTATGAATCTGCTGTTGTTAGTGAGCGAGTAGTACAACAATGGTTCTAGTGTTTCAATAATGGAGACGAAAATATTACAACGTTCTGGAAGATACAATTTACGAAATATTGAGAATATACGTTTTGGAACAAAACCCACAGACAAGAACTGGGAGGTTGTCAGAAGAACTTGGTACTTCAAAAGATACCATACATCCCCATATTAAGACACAAAAATCGTTTAGAGTCAGTAAATTTGTGCCACATGAATTGACACATGCTCATGCTCAACGTAGAGTGGATATCCATCCATGGGATGATAGATTTATGAGGAAAAATGTCACACGCGATGAAAACTAAATGTATTACCGCAAACCTGACACCTCGAAACTGTTGCTCGATACCCGTCAGCGTGCAAATTTTGTCGTTAAAAAGAATCGGTTCGGCCCCCAAAAGTGTGTATAATAAAATTTTGAAGGTGTGATACACTGGGAATTTGTTTCAAATGGACTCCAGTCTTATTCCTAAGACTGAAACGAGTTCATTACGTTTAAAGCCCCTTGTACAGGATCATTTTTTCTGTCAAATTCAATACTTTATAAGACCTTTCAAGAGTTGTCACAACTTCCCAACTTGTTTTGTCAAATTAGCAAATGAGGACATGCTCTAAACGATCAAAGATTTGGCAATGATTTGATGGCTCTAGCGAATGAAATGCGAGTATTTACAGTGCCTCAAGAAATCTGCAACATGGCGGAAAGCGAAAAGTAAACAAAATGGCTACCCGGCCAAGGTACGTTGTATGCGAACTGATTAGGTTATACATACGCTAATCATGTCCATATGTCTAGGACTCTGTGGATTACCACAAGATGAAGCAGATGAAGGCATAATTGCCAGGCAGATTTCCGAACTAAGTATACATTAATGCAATGTTATATAGTTGGTCAACCTATCCGTTGTGTTATTTCTATTGTATTCCATAATCTTAATGTGATTTCTTCGGATATAATACGTGAAAATTCTACATAATATTGATATAGAACAGTACTTCATTGCAGACTGTTATACCGTGACGCAAATAGTAAGTTTTTTTTGTGCCTGATAAACTTTTTATTAACTTGTTCTGAAGGGTTTCAGTTTGAAAATAGACATCTTGTAAATACACATTTATGTTGTTGTCACGTCTTGTCCAATATTCACACATATTGAAAAACGTTTGAAAATTTTTCTTGTAAACTTTTGAATTGAAAAAAAGTTTCCTAGTGTACAAGGGGCATTAGAGAGAGGTACCCAAATTTAGTTAATAGAAACAGCGTTCTCTTGTAGCAGGACAAGGTGAGACCTCGTACAGCTGAAAGAACAATGGACAAAATTCAGGAATTGGAAGGAATAGAATTGTTACCACATCCAGCATATAGTTCTAATCTTGTGTCGTCAGATTACCGTGTGTTTAGATCCATGGCCCATTTCCTACCTGGAAGAAATTCTGAAAACATTGAGGCAGTTTAACTGGGTATCAACGAATTCTTCGCATCAAAAACTAGAAACTTGTACCGTTGGGGGATGGTAAATCTCGCTGAAAGTTGGCTCAGTACAATATCATCCAATAGTCTTTACTTGGAGATTAGTGTAATTTCCTGCTTAAAAACCGACGTTACTTATCAGACATAATATGTACAAGTGGTATAGAACCTTTTGGTTTGTACAAATATTAGGCGACCCTTCCAAGATATTACTTCCTCTACTACGTATAGTAAGTAGGGGAAGTATTGCATTCCACCCAAAAATTCGATACCGAGACTTCACCGGAAATACATGTTTTGAGACCCCCTGAATCCAAAAAGAGACATTTTTGGAAACATGTCCGTGTGTGTCTGTGTGTGTTTATGTGTCTGTGAACAGAATAACTCAGAAAGGGACAGTCGGATAAACACCAAACTTGATATTTAGGTTCAGTATCTTCCAGAGATGCGACACGAAGGTTTTCAAGAAAATTCCCCCACCCCAGATTACCCTTTACATGAAACATTTTTCGAAAATTTTAATTTTCTCAAAAATAGCTCTAAGGAGTTTGATTAAAATATCATATGTTTAAGATATTTTTATGGCAAATGAAATGTATATCTCGAATTTTCTGGGAATGTCTCCAAAAATTATTCTTCATTGTGAACGACTTTTGCATAACTGGTAAACCATAAGAGATAGAGAAAATTGCACAAAAAATGTAGATCACGTTAAAATACACAATTTATTTCATATACATTTATTTTTGTTGAGTGAACCATTTTCGAGATATTGCTTGTTATTCCCTTAAATTTTTCAATACTTTTTCTCAAATTTGTTATTCAATTTTTTTGTCCTTGTAATGGAAAGAAAATGGAATACTCCACATAGCAACCAGCTCTTAAAAATTTGACTATAGCTTAAAGCCTACCAATTCCCCTTGCATCTACAAGAAAGTTATCAATTAGATTAAGATCTCGATTAACATGAAACATATGGAGAATAAGCGTTTGTAAAAATAGTTTGTACAAGAGTAGAGAAAGTCATGTGAGTGTAACAATTCAGAGTTTTTTTTAATATTTAACGCAATGCGTCTTTAAATTGTATCAAAGATTTAGGTCAAGTAGATTTAGAAAACGTGTGACGCATTTAGCAGTTATAGGTTTGCTCTTTAGATCCAAGTCTGTTGCTTCAAAAAAGACAGAATTTTGAGTGTTGTTTCTGATGGATCTAGCCGGCTTACCCGACTTTGCACGTTTATAGTTTAAACTCGAATGACGAATTAATTAATCTGATTTATCTGCCCACTTCACTTCTTTATGAAGTTAATGTACAATTTTCTGGAGATTTTTTTTGTGAAACCTCCTCTTTACCGCTTACTTGAGGCGTGTTTTTAAAGTAAGTACTGTTTTAATACTTTGCCGCTGCAGTCACTGTTTTGAGCATGCGCAAACACTTCCTGCATTCTTTAGGAAGCCAGACGCAGATGTGAACGATCGTCGCTTTGTGTACTCCTGTGTTTAGAGAGTTTCAAAATATGCAAATAAATCAAACGACCGCCGACTGTGAAACCAGATCAGCGATTTTCTTTTTTAATAAAGGAAATGTTACCCCAGCAAAAATTCATCGCATATTGTGTCAGCTTTATGAAGAAACAATAATGAGAGACAACGCGCGCCACACACAGCGAAACAAACTCAAGATCTGATCACATCATTTGGTTGGAAACAATTCGTTTACCCTCCCTACAGTCCGGATTTAGCACCAAACGATTTCATCTATTTCTTCATATTAAGAAATTGCTTGGTTCAAATCATTTCAACGGCGCTTTTATGTAACAAGAAGTGCAGATCTGGCTTTCATCACAGGTGGCATCATTCTTTGATGAAGGCATATAAAAACGTTACAATAAGTGCCTGAATAACGGCGGTGACTATGTAGAGTAGTAATGTAAGGCGTCAAGTAATGAATGCTAATAAATTATTCGGAAAATAATATTCCGTTATTTTTTTTAAAACGTTATCTGTACTCACTTTAAAAATCTGATGTGTTACACTCACATGACTTTCTCTACCCTTGTACAAACTATTTTTACAAACGCTCATTCTCCATATGCTTCATGTTAATCAAGATATGTTAATGTTATTGATAATTTTCTTGTAGATGCAAGGGGAATTGCTAGCCTTTAAGCGATAGTCAAATATTTTAAGAGGTGGTTGCTATGTGGTGTATTCCATTCTCTTTGCATTACGAGGACAAAAAAATGAATAACGAAGTGGATAAAAACGTATAAGCATTGGAAGATTTAAGGGAATAACAAGTAATATCTCGAAAATGGCTCACCTCACAAAAAAATGTATGTAACTTAAGTTGTGTATTTTAACGCGATCTACATTTTTGTGTAGTAAAATTTTGTCTATCTGTTATGGTTTACCAGTTATGCAAAAGGCGTTCACAATGAAGAATACTTTTGGAGACATTCCCAGAAAATTCAAGATATACATTTGATTTGTCAAAAAAATATCTCAAACATGTGATATTTTAATCAAAATCGTTAGAGCAATTTTTGATAAAATTATAATAGTAGCAATAGAATAGCGACTTGAGCCCACAGAGAGATGCCGACAAGCGATAAAGTTCTTTGTTCTACGCCGACAAGCCCCGCCCCCTCCCTTTGTGTGCTCACATGCCGCCAGGTCTCGTGTCGTTAGGCCCCGCCCCCTCTCGCTTTGTGTGCTCACCTAATGCCGACAGTATCTGTGCTAACAGGTTCTACCCCCTCCCCCATGCGTTCTACTGTGGCGTCATGACTTGATGGAATTGTTTTCTCGAGTCCTGCCGCCCCTCGGCAAATTAATTAGGTAATGTTCGTCAAACATTTTTTTTCTGATTACTAAGGTCTGCAGATTGCATCCTCGAGCAATTAAGTTTTTTGATTAATGAATTGTTGACTGGAGCTTGAGTATAAGTAGTCTGCTCACGGTAACAGTCTGTCATGTAATGAAACACTGCAGCCTTCTTGTATCTGGGGAAATCGCTTGTCCATTAGCTGAACATGTTAGACGCTTTCAACACATTAATAGGCTTTTAAGTTTACATTCCGGATCTGTTTACATACATTAGCGAACGACATACTTTCGCCAGGCGGTAACGGTGACCTCCATTAGCTGACCCGTTAGACGCTTTCACCCCATTAGCGAACAATGTCAGTAATTGTTTTCCTAAGTGCTCTGCCCAACACTCAACACTTTAGATTTTAGCGATGGAAATGATATAAAAAGCAGCAGCTTCTCCAACGAGTTCCAAGTTGACCAGGATGCCCGGGTTCGAATTACAAATTCAGCTTCTAATAACTCAGAGACTAATTACGATAAAGACATCAAATAAAGTTTATTACATTAATGTCATTAGATAGTTTCTTGTGAATGTATATTTGGGTACATGGTGTCCAGGGTTCGAATACCGATAAAATGTAATTTAATTATAAATTTAATAACTCCTAAACTAATTAAGATAAAGACGCCAAATAAACTTTATTGCCTTTATTTTATTAGGTAGTATCTTGTGGATGTGTAATTAGATACCTGACGTTCTGGGTTCGAGCCTAATGTTTAAATCGTCATTATCTCAGAAAATAAGAGAGGTAGAGGAATTGACCAAAGCATGATTGATAGCTCCTATGATGGGTAATTAATACTGTATATAATTTTTAATCAGTTGTCCTTACTTCGAATCCCGATCTTTCAATCACTTACTTATTTTTTCTCTATACTCTAGAATATGTCACTTAGATTGATGCCGTAACTGCATACAGCACCTTTAAACATATCAAACTAATATTGTAAATAATTTTGTTTCTGGTGTCCAGGGTTCGAATACCGATAAAATGTAATTTAATTATAAATTTAATAACTTCTAAACTAATTAAGATAAAGACGCCAAATAAACTTTATTGCCTTTATGTTATTAGGAACTATCTTGTGGATGTGTAATTAGATACCTGACGTTCTGGGTTCGATCCTAATTTTAAATCGTCATTATCTCAGAAACTAAGAGAGGTAGACGAGTGAACCAAAGCATGATTGATAGCTCCTATAAGGGGTAATTAATACTGTATATAATTTTCAATCAGTTGTCCTTACTTCGAATCCCGATCTTTCAATCACATACTTATTTTTTCTCTATACTCTAGAATATATCACTTAGATTGATGCTGTAACTGTATACAGCACCTTTAAACATATCAAACTAATATTGTAAATAATTTTGTTTCTGGTGTCCAGGGTTCGAATACCGATAAAATATAGTTTAATTATAAATTTAATAACTTCTAAACTAATTAAGATAAAGACGCCAAATAAACTTTATTGCCTTTATGTTATTAGGTATTATCTTGTGGATGTGTAATTAGATACCTGACGTTCTGGGTTCGAGCCTAATTTTAAATCGTCATTATCTCAGAAACTAAGAGAGGTAGACGAGTGAACCAAAGCATGATTGATAGCTCCTATGAGGGGTAATTAATTCTGTATATAATTTTTAATCAGTTGTCCTTACTTCGAATCCCGATCTTTCAATCACTTACTTATGTTTTCTCTATACTCTAGAATATATCACTTAGATTGATGCTGTAACTGCATACAGCACCTTTAAACATATCAAACTAATATTGTAAATAATTTTGTTTCTGGTGTCCAGGGTTCGAATACCGATAAAATGTAATTTAATTATAAATTTAATATCTCCTAAACTAATTAAGATAAAGACGCCAAATAAACTTTATTGCGTTTATGTTACTAGGTAGTATATTGTGGATGTGTAATTAGATACCTGACGTTCTGGGTTCGAGCCTAATGTTTAAATCGTCATTACTCAGAAACTAAGAGAGGTAGAGGAATTGACCAAAGCATGATTGATAGCTCCTATGATGGGTAATTAATACTGTATACAATTTTCAATCAGCTGTCCTTACTTCGAATCCCGATCTTTCAATCACTTACTTATTTTTCTCTATACTCTAGAATATATCACTTAGATTGATGCTGTAAATGCATACAGCACCCTTAAACATATCAAACTAATATTGTAAATAATATTGGTTCTGGTGTCCAGGGTTCGAATACCGATAAAATGTAATTTAATTATAAATTTAATAACTCCTAAACTAATTAAGATAAAGACACCAAATAAACTTTTATAGGGGAAAGGATGCTCTCCTGAAACATTAGGTCTCTAGATAGAAGTATTTATAGGGGAGAGATAGGGAATACCAGGGCTGATGCTAGGCTAGTCAGATGCTAAAGGAGGGAGGGATATGCTTTATACGAGAGAGATAGGGAACACAAGGAAAGATGCTATACTAAACAGGACTTGAAGGGTAGAATATGAGCGATATAGCAAACCGAGGAGAGGTATTAGGATAGGAGTTTTGAATGATGGAGTAGGCGTTTATATGCGAGAGATAGGGAATACGAGGGTCGATGCTAGGCTAGACGGTGTTGAATGAGGGAATGCATCTTATATGAGAGAGGTAGGGGAATATGAGGAGAAGTGCTAGGCTAGTCGGGAAGGTCTGAATGAGAGAGTATACGTCTATATGGGAAAATATAGGGAAAACGAAGGTAGGTGCTAGGTTGAGAGTCTTCAAGGAGGAAAATGCATTTATATGAGAGCCGTAGGGTATACGAGGAGAGGTGCTAGTCTAGACATGGTTTGAGGATTAGAGTATACGTTTATATGGGAGAAATATGGAAAACAGGAGAGATACAAGGATAGACAGAGATTGAAGGAGGAGGAATGTAGGTTTATACTGTAATATAGAGAGTAATTCGATTATAAAACTTTTCTCATCCAGCCTTACAACACTTTTTATATACTTAATTTCTAAACCTTACAAACTTTATATTTGTTAAACAGTAGTGCGCGAGACGGAGAGGGACAAACAGTATATCGGTTTACAGTGAAGTATACGTCCTAACCTATTCCCACCTTGTTTGTTCTGGATCTTCTCATTGTCTGTCATCTAACGTAACCACGTAACAAGACGTAACACAGGAAATCATACATATGGCACATTAAAAAAAAAATAAAGGTATATATAATGAAACATAAACAAGTAGACAGAGGGTCGTCGATACATAGAAAACCAGGAGTTGTATGTACTGAGACCATAGATTAGTATAGGCAAACAACAAAGAAGTGAATTTATAGTGTAAATAGCCTAATATTTTCAAATATTATTATAGTCTAAAAGTATATAACTTAATTATGTATCGAGTATTGAGAAATAAACGTTATTCATTATTCACTAATCTCAGATCACTGCAATTGTATTGAATCAATTCACAATTGCTAATGCCATTCAACTTTCATTTGTCTCTGATACATAAACAAATTGCAAAATGGAGAAGGACGAAAGTAATAAAAAAACTCAGGCAGCAAATTTTAAGAAAGAAGAGAAAGATATATGACCGACATTGTTTTAGAACACAAATTAGTGTTGAAAATAAAATGACTGATAGCTCTGCTAAGCGTAAGGAAGAGACATGGAAATAAATTGCAAATGAATACAATTCTAGGTTAGAAAAAGAAGATAAACAACATTCATGTAAACCAATTTTAAAAATCAGTTTAACTGAATACATGTAAAAAAACATATCACTTTACAAAAAGTAATGCAGACAACATTTATTTTTTATAAACATTATCCTATTACATTCCTTTACAAAAAACCATACATATTTCCTAAAGGCAAAGGTGATAGTCTAGACATTCTAAACACTCAGTTATATAATCATATACATCACACAGAAAGAGACCATCATTATCAGTAAAAAAACTAAACATCTCAACAATGTCTGAATGATGTATTTTATAAGTACAAGTTTTTTGATATTTCAAAGTTCCTGTTAACCATGGCAGTAATTGATTAACACAATTTCTCGATCCTGTCATGCTATAACTTTAGATGCTTTCAGCTTACTTATAATTTCCTCAATCTCTTGTGTGTGTCTATTATTACCAGCATCCCTCGACGCAATTAGTAACCTCAATATATTTACTAGTCTATTCGGATTTTCAAGCGTTGATATCACTGAATCATCATCATATGAAGATTTCATATTCTCGCAACTTCCGATGTATCCAGATTTTTCACCAACAGTAGTCTCCAGTGAAGGACAGAGGCTTGATACGGTATAACATTCCCCTCTATACATCTTCGGATCTTCAAGTGCAGGTGAGAGAGTCGATTCAGTATAACATGTTGCTCTATGAAACTTAAATCTTGACAAAGAACGATTCTTAAAAATCCGCCCGCATACACAGCATCTAATAACGCGTTTTCCTCCATGTGTAATGTATGAAAAATCGAGTTTCTCATTCGTCAGTTGCACAGATTTTCTCGGGCAGTAGCTCATGCTAAAACTAAAAGAAATTAAATGAATACGTGAATGCTAACGCTCGAAGGAATTAAAAGCGAATGAATGAATTCATAACACGCACCTATGTATATATCCAGGATGAGGACGACGGAGGGAATTGCGATCAATGCATAGCAGGGAGAAAGGATACTCTCTTGAAACATTAGTCATCTAGACAACTATTGTTCACGGAGCCTGTAGACGTCAGGTTGAATGGGACAGACCTCAGGTTCAAATCTTTAAGGGCACGGACCCAGCCCTTTGCCTGTCATGTATACTAAACCATCCTAACAGCGTAACATTACGTTACAACGACACGTAACCAGAACATGGCGAGTGCGAGCATGGAAAAAAGGATGCTCTCTGGGAACATTACTGGAAAAGGATGCTCTCTGGAAACACTAGTCATTCACACAACGGGTTGTCCCTAACATTTCCAGATTTCGGGTCGTTCAACATCGTGACGCGCCCCTGTCATCTACATTTCGACGAAATTTTACCTCCTGAATTAAAGTTTGGTGATCTGTATAGACCTGTACAACATGCATTACGCTATGTAACAGACTCATCACGTTATGTAACAACACGATCACGCTAGGTAACAACATGTTCACGCTATGTAACAACATGATCACGCTATGTAACAACATGATCACGCTATGTAACAACATGATCACGCTATGTAACAACATGATCACGCTATGTAACAACATGATCACGCTATGTAACAACATGACCACGCTATGTAACAAAACGATCAAGCTATGTAACAACTGATCACGCTATGTAACAACATGATCATGCTATGTAACAACCTGAGCACGCTATGTAACAACATGATCACGCTATGTAACAAACTGAGTACGCTATGTAACAACATGATCACGCCATGTAACAACTGATCACGCTATGTAACAACATGCTCAAGCTATGTAACAACTGATCACGCTATGTAACAACATGATCACGCTATGTAACAACCTGAGCACGCTATGTAACAATCTGATCACGTTATGTAACAACTGATCACGCTATGTAACAACATGATCACGCTATGTAACAACATGATCACGCTATGTAACAACATGATCACGCTATGTAACAACATGTTCACGCTATGTAACAACATGACCACGCTATGTAACAAAACGATCACGCTATGTAACAACACGATCACGCTATGTACAACACGATCACGCAATGTAACAACTGATCACGCTATGTAACAACCTGATCAAGCTATGTAACAACTGATCACGCTATGTAACAACATGATCACGCTATGTAACAACCTGAGCACGCTATGTAACAACATGATCACGCTATGTAACAACCTGAGTACGCTATGTAACAACATGATCACGCCATGTAACAACTGATCACGCTATGTAACAACATGCTCAAGCTATGTAACAACTGATCACGCTATGTAACAACACGATCAAGCTATGTAACAACCTGATCAAGCTATGTAACAACATGATCACGCTATGTAACAACCTGAGTACGCTATGTAACAACATGATCACGCCATGTAACAACTGATCACGCTATGTAACAACATGCTCAAGCTATGTAACAACATGTTCACGCTATGTAACAACATGATCACGCTATGTAACAACATGTTCACGCTATGTAACAACATGATCACGCTATGTAACAACATGACCACACTATGTAACAACATGATCACGCTATGTAACAAAACGATCAAGCTATGTAACAACACGATTACGCTATGTAACAACCTGATCAAGCTATGTAACAACTGATCACGCTATGTAACAACCTGAGCACGCTATGTAACAACCTGATCACGCTATGTAACAACTGATCACGCTATGTAACAACATGCTCAAGCTATGTAACAACATGATCACGCTATGTAACAACATGTTCACGCTATGTAACAACATGTTCACGCTATGTAACAACATGACCACACTATGTAACAACATGATCATGCTATGTAACAAAACGATCAAGCTATGTAACAACATGATCACGCTATGTAACAAAACGATCAAGCTATGTAACAACCTGAGCACGCTATGTAACAACATGTTCACGCTATGTAACAACATGATCACGTTATGTAACAACATGATCACGCTATGTAACAACATGATCACGCTATGTAACAAAACGATCAAGCTATGTAACAACCTGAGCACGCTATGTAACAATATGTTCACGCTATGTAACAACATGAACACGCTATGTAACAATACGATCACGCTATGTAACAATCTGATTACGCTATGTAACAACTGATCACGCTATGTAACAACATGATCACGCTATGTAACAACCTGAGCACGTTATGTAACAACATGACTACGCTATGTAACAAAACGATCACAATATGTAACAACTGATCACGCTATGTAACAACCTGAGCACGCTATGTAACAACATGACCACGCTATGTAACAAAACGATCACGCTATGTAACAACTGATCACGCTATGTAACAACCTGAGCACGCTATGTAACAACCTAAACACGCTATGTAACAATACGATCATGCTATGTAACAACCTGATCACGCTATGTAACAACCTGATTACGCTATGTAACAACTGATCACGCTATGTAACAACATGATCACGCCATGTAACAACCTGAGCACGCTATGTAACAACATGATCACGCTATGTAACAACATGAACACGCTATGTAACAATACGATCACGCTATGTAACAATCTGATTACTATGTAACAACGGATCACGCTATGTAACAACATGATCACGCTATGTAACAACCTGAGCACGCTATGTAACATCATGATCACGCAATGTAACAACCTGATCACGCTATGTAACAACATGATCACGCTATGTAACAACCTGAGCACGCTATGTAACAACATGATCACGCTATGTAACAACATGTTCACGCTATGTAACAACACGATCACGCTATGTAACAACACGATCACGCTATGTAACAACATGGACACGCTATGTAACAACATGAACACGCTATGTAACAATACGATCAAGCTATGTAACAACCTGAGCACGCTATGTAACAACATGATCACGCTATGTAACAACATGAACACTCTATGTAACAACCTGAGCATGCTATGTAACAACATGATCACGCTATGTAACAACCTAATCACGCTATTTAACATGATCACGCTATGTAACAACATGATCACGCTATGTAAATAGGGTGGACCATTTAAGTTGAGGCTATACAATATATCCAAAACTAAGCGTTGTAGAAAGAAATGTCTTTAATAAACTTGATTGATATTATGGCGAAAGTAAATGCTGCTAGTCGTATTTCGTTTGGAGGACGTAGTGAGGGTCATTTCAGGGTCTTTTTAAATGGGACCCTAATTGTAGGTTCCCATTTAAAAAACTAAATTGACCCAAAATGACCCTCATAACGGCCTCCAAACGAAACACGACCAGCAGCATTTACTTTCGCCATAATATCAATCAAGTTTTATTAAAGACATTTCTTTCTACAACGCTTAGATTTGGATATATTGTATAGCCTCAACTTAAATGGTCCACCCTATTTACATAGCGTGATCATGTTGTTACATAGCGTGATCATGTTACATAGCGTGATTAGGTTGTTACATAGCGTGATCATGTTGTTACATAGCATGCTCAGGTTGTTACATAGAGTGTTCATGTTTTTACATAGCGTGATCATGTTGTTACATAGCGTGCTCAGGTTGTTACATAGCTTGATCGTATTGTTACATAGCGTGTTCATGTTGTTACATAGCGTGTCCATGTTGTTACATAGCGTGATCGTGTTGTTACATAGCGTGATCGTGTTGTTACATAGCGTGAACATGTTGTTACATAGCGTGATCATGTTGTTACATAGCGTGCTCAGGTTGTTACATAGCGTGATCATGTTGTTACATAGCGTGATCAGTTGTTACATAGTGTGAGCATGTTGTTACATAGCGTGATCAGGTTGTTACATAGCGTGATCTTGATGTTACATAGCGTGCTCAGGTTGTTACATAGCGTGATCATGTTGTTACATAGCGTGATCCGTTGTTACATAGTAATCAGATTGTTACATAGCGTGATACGTATTGTTACATAGCGTGTTCATGTTGTTACATAGCGTGATCATGTTGTTACATAGCGTGCTCAGGTTGTTACATGGCGTGATCATGTTGTTACATAGCGTGATCAGTTGTTACATAGCGTAATCAGGTTGTTACATAGCGTGATCAGGTTGTTACATAGCATGATCGTATTGTTACATAGCGTGCTCAGGTTGTTACATAGCGTGCTCAGGTTGTTACATAGCGTGATCAGTTGTTACATAGCGTGATCGTTTTGTTACATAGCGTAGTCATGTTGTTACATAACGTGCTCAGGTTGTTACATAGCGTGATCATGTTGTTACATAGCGTGATCAGTTGTTACATAGCGTAATCAGATTGTTACATAGCGTGATCGTATTGTTACATAGCGTGTTCATGTTGTTACATAGCGTGAACATATTGTTACATAGCGTGCTCAAGTTGTTACATAGCTTGATCGTTTTGTTACATAGCGTGATCATGTTGTTACATAGCGTGATCATGTTGTTACATAACGTGATCATGTTGTTACATAGCGTGAACATGTTGTTACATAGCGTGCTCAGGTTGTTACATAGCTTGATCGTTTTGTTACATAGCGTGATCATGTTGTTACATAGCTTGATCGTTTTGTTACATAGCATGATCATGTTGTTACATAGTGTGGTCATGTTGTTACATAGCGTGAACATGTTGTTACATAGCGTGAACATGTTGTTACATAGCGTGATCATGTTGTTACATAGCTTGAGCATGTTGTTACATAGCTTGAGCATGTTGTTACATAGCGTGATCAGTTGTTACATAGCGTGATCAGGTTGTTACATAGCGTGCTCAGGTTGTTACATAGCGTGATCAGTTGTTACATAGCTTGATCAGGTTGTTACATAGCGTGATCGTGTTGTTACATAGCTTGATCGTTTTGTTACATAGCGTGATCATGTTGTTACATAGTGTGGTCATGTTGTTACATAGCGTGATCATGTTGTTACATAGCGTGAACATGTTGTTACATAGCGTGATCATGTTGTTACATAGCGTGAACATGTTGTTACATAGCTTGAGCATGTTGTTACATAGCGTGATCAGTTGTTACATGGCGTGTTCATGTTGTTACATAGCGTACTCAGGTTGTTACATAGCGTGATCATGTTGTTACATAGCTTGATCAGGTTGTTACATAGCTTGATCGTGTTGTTACATAGCGTGATCAGTTGTTACATAGCTTGAGCATGTTGTTACATAGCGTGATCAGTTGTTACATGGCGTGATCATGTTGTTACATAGCGTACTCAGGTTGTTACATAGCGTGATCATGTTGTTACATAGCGTGCTCAGGTTGTTACATAGCGTGATCATGTTGTTACATAGCGTGATCAGTTGTTACATAGCTTGATCAGGTTGTTACATAGCGTGATCAGTTGTTACATTGCGTGATCGTGTTGTACATAGCGTGATCGTGTTGTTACATAGCGTGATCGTTTTGTTAAATAGCGTGGTCATGTTGTTACATAGCGTGAACATGTTGTTACATAGCGTGATCATGTTGTTACATAGCGTGATCATGTTGTTACATAGCGTGATCATGTTGTTACATAGCGTGATCAGTTGTTACATAACGTGATCAGATTGTTACATAGCGTGCTCAGGTTGTTACATAGCGTGATCATGTTGTTACATAGCGTGATCAGTTGTTACATAGCTTGAGCATGTTGTTACATAGCGTGATCAGTTGTTACATGGCGTGATCATGTTGTTACATAGCGTACTCAGTTTGTTACATAGCGTGATCATGTTGTTACATAGCGTGCTCAGGTTGTTACATAGCATGATCATGTTGTTACATAGCGTGATCAGTTGTTACATAGCTTGATCGTTTTGTTACATAGCGTGGTCATGTTGTTACATAGCGTGATCATGTTGTTACATAGCGTGATCATGTTGTTACATAGCGTGATCATGTTGTTACATAGCGTGATCATGTTGTTACATAGCGTGATCATGTTGTTACATAGCGTGAACATGTTGTTACCTAGCGTGATCGTGTTGTTACATAACTTGATGAGTCTGTTACATAGCGTAATGCATGTTGTACAGGTCTATACAGATCACCGAACTTTAATTCAGGAGGTAAAATTTCGTCGAAATGTAGATGACAGGGGCGCGTCACGATGTTGAACGACCCGAAATCTGGAAATGTTAGGGACAACCCGTTGTGTGGATGACTAGTGTTTCCAGAGAGCATCCTTTTCCAGTAATGTTCCCAGAGAGCATCCTTTTTTCCATGCTCGCACTCGCCATGTTCTGGTTACGTGTCGTTGTAACGTAATGTTACGCTGTTAGGATGGTTTAGTATACATGACAGGCAAAGGGCTGGGTCCGTGCCCTTAAAGATTTGAACCTGAGGTCTGTCCCATTCAACCTGACGTCTACAGGCTCCGTGAACAATAGTTGTCTAGATGACTAATGTTTCAAGAGAGTATCCTTTCTCCCTGCTATGCATTGATCGCAATTCCCTCCGTCGTCCTCATCCTGGATATATACATAGGTGCGTGTTATGAATTCATTCATTCGCTTTTAATTCCTTCGAGCGTTAGCATTCACGTATTCATTTAATTTCTTTTAGTTTTAGCATGAGCTACTGCCCGAGAAAATCTGTGCAACTGACGAATGAGAAACTCGATTTTTCATACATTACACATGGAGGAAAACGCGTTATTAGATGCTGTGTATGCGGGCGGATTTTTAAGAATCGTTCTTTGTCAAGATTTAAGTTTCATAGAGCAACATGTTATACTGAATCGACTCTCTCACCTGCACTTGAAGATCCGAAGATGTATAGAGGGGAATGTTATACCGTATCAAGCCTCTGTCCTTCACTGGAGACTACTGTTGGTGAAAAATCTGGATACATCGGAAGTTGCGAGAATATGAAATCTTCATATGATGATGATTCAGTGATATCAACGCTTGAAAATCCGAATAGACTAGTAAATATATTGAGGTTACTAATTGCGTCGAGGGATGCTGGTAATAATAGACACACACAAGAGATTGAGGAAATTATAAGTAAGCTGAAAGCATCTAAAGTTATAGCATGACAGGATCGAGAAATTGTGTTAATCAATTACTGCCATGGTTAACAGGAACTTTGAAATATCAAAAAACTTGTACTTATAAAATACATCATTCAGACATTGTTGAGATGTTTAGTTTTTTTACTGATAATGATGGTCTCTTTCTGTGTGATGTATATGATTATATAACTGAGTGTTTAGAATGTCTAGACTATCACCTTTGCCTTTAGGAAATATGTATGGTTTTTTGTAAAGGAATGTAATAGGATAATGTTTATAAAAAATAAATGTTGTCTGCATTACTTTTTGTAAAGTGATATGTTTTTTTACATGTATTCAGTTAAACTGATTTTTAAAATTGGTTTACATGAATGTTGTTTATCTTCTTTTTCTAACCTAGAATTGTATTCATTTGCAATTTATTTCCATGTCTCTTCCTTACGCTTAGCAGAGCTATCGGTCATTTTATTTTCAACACTAATTTGTGTTCTAAAACAATGTCGGTCATATATCTTTCTCTTCTTTCTTAAAATTTGCTGCCTGAGTTTTTTTATTACTTTCGTCCTTCTCCATTTTGCAATTTGTTTATGTATCAGAGACAAATGAAAGTTGAATGGCATTAGCAATTGTGAATTGATTCAATACAATTGCAGTGATCTGAGATTAGTGAATAATGAATAACGTTTATTTCTCAATACTCGATACATAATTAAGTTATATACTTTTAGACTATAATAATATTTGAAAATATTAGGCTATTTACACTATAAATTCACTTCTTTGTTGTTTGCCTATACTAATCTATGGTCTCAGTACATACAACTCCTGGTTTTCTATGTATCGACGACCCTCTGTCTACTTGTTTATGTTTCATTATATATACCTTTATTTTTTTTTAATGTGCCATATGTATGATTTCCTGTGTTACGTCTTGTTACGTGGTTACGTTAGATGACAGACAATGAGAAGATCCAGAACAAACAAGGTGGGAATAGGTTAGGACGTATACTTCACTGTAAACCGATATACTGTTTGTCCCTCTCCGTCTCGCGCACTACTGTTTAACAAATATAAAGTTTGTAAGGTTTAGAAATTAAGTATATAAAAAGTGTTGTAAGGCTGGATGAGAAAAGTTTTATAATCGAATTACTCTCTATATTACAGTATAAACCTACATTCCTCCTCCTTCAATCTCTGTCTATCCTTGTATCTCTCCTGTTTTCCATATTTCTCCCATATAAACGTATACTCTAATCCTCAAACCATGTCTAGACTAGCACCTCTCCTCGTATACCCTACGGCTCTCATATAAATGCATTTTCCTCCTTGAAGACTCTCAACCTAGCACCTACCTTCGTTTTCCCTATATTTTCCCATATAGACGTATACTCTCTCATTCAGACCTTCCCGACTAGCCTAGCACTTCTCCTCATATTCCCCTACCTCTCTCATATAAGATGCATTCCCTCATTCAACACCGTCTAGCCTAGCATCGACCCTCGTATTCCCTATCTCTCGCATATAAACGCCTACTCCATCATTCAAAACTCCTATCCTAATACCTCTCCTCGGTTTGCTATATCGCTCATATTCTACCCTTCAAGTCCTGTTTAGTATAGCATCTTTCCTTGTGTTCCCTATCTCTCTCGTATAAAGCATATCCCTCCCTCCTTTAGCATCTGACTAGCCTAGCATCAGCCCTGGTATTCCCTATCTCTCCCCTATAAATACTTCTATCTAGAGACCTAATGTTTCAGGAGAGCATCCTTTCCCCTATAAAAGTTTATTTGGTGTCTTTATCTTAATTAGTTTAGGAGTTATTAAATTTATAATTAAATTACATTTTATCGGTATTCGAACCCTGGACACCAGAACCAATATTATTTACAATATTAGTTTGATATGTTTAAGGGTGCTGTATGCATTTACAGCATCAATCTAAGTGATATATTCTAGAGTATAGAGAAAAATAAGTAAGTGATTGAAAGATCGGGATTCGAAGTAAGGACAGCTGATTGAAAATTATATACAGTATTAATTGCCCCTCATAGGAGCTATCAATCATGCTTTGGTCAATTCCTCTACCTCTCTTAGTTTCTGAGATAATGACGATTTAAACATTAGGCTCGAACCCAGAACGTCAGGTATCTAATTACACATCCACAATATACTACCTAGTAACATAAACGCAATAAAGTTTATTTGGCGTCTTTATCTTAATTAGTTTAGGAGATATTAAATTTATAATTAAATTACATTTTATCGGTATTCGAACCCTGGACACCAGAAACAAAATTATTTACAATATTAGTTTGATATGTTTAAAGGTGCTGTGTGCAGTTACAGCATCAATCTAAGTGATATATTCTAGAGTATAGAGAAAACATAAGTAAGTGATTGAAAGATCGGGATTCGAAGTAAGGACAACTGATTAAAAATTATATACAGAATTAATTACCCCTCATAGGAGCTATCAATCATGCTTTGGTTCACTCGTCTACCTCTCTTAGTTTCTGAGATAATGACGATTTAAAATTAGGCTCGAACCCAGAACGTCAGGTATCTAATTACACATCCACAAGATAATACCTAATAACATAAAGGCAATAAAGTTTATTTGGCGTCTTTATCTTAATTAGCTTAGAAGTTATTAAATTTATAATTAAACTATATTTTATCGGTATTCGAACCCTGGACACCAGAAACAAAATTATTTACAATATTAGTTTGATATGTTTAAAGGTGCTGTATGCAGTTACAGCATCAATCTAAGTGATATATTCTAGAGTATAGAGAAAAATAAGTAAGTGATTGAAAGATCGGGATTCGAAGTAAGGACAACTGATTGAAAATTATATACAGTATTAATTACCCATCATAGGAGCTATCAATCATGCTTTGGTTTACTCGTCTACCTCTCTTAGTTTCTGAGATAATGACGATTTAAAATTAGGCTCGAACCCAGAACGTCAGGTATCTAATTACACATCCACAAGATAATACCTAATAACATAAAGGCAATAACGTTTATTTGGCGTCTTTATCTTAATTAGTTTAGAAGTTATTAAATTTATAATTAAACTACATTTTATCGGTATTCGAACCCTGGACACCAGAAACAAAATTATTTACAATATTAGTTTGATATGTTTAAAGGTGCTGTATACAGTTACAGCATCAATCTAAGTGATATATTCTAGAGTATAGAGAAAAAATAAGTATGTGATTGAAAGATCGGGATTCGAAGTAAGGACAACTGATTGAAAATTATATACAGTATTAATTACCCCTTATAGGAGCTATCAATCATGCTTTGGTTCACTCGTCTACCTCTCTTAGTTTCTGAGATAATGACGATTTAAAATTAGGATCGAACCCAGAACGTCAGGTATCTAATTACACATCCACAAGATAGTACCTAATAACATAAAGGCAATAAAGTTTATTTGGCGTCTTTATCTTAATTAGTTTAGAAGTTATTAAATTTATAATTAAATTACATTTTATCGGTATTCGAACCCTGGACACCAGAAACAAAATTATTTACAATATTAGTTTGATATGTTTAAAGGTGCTGTATGCAGTTACAGCATCAATCTAAGTGACATATTCTAGAGTATAGAGAAAAAATAAGTAAGTGATTGAAAGATCGGGATTCGAAGTAAGGACAACTGATTAAAAATTATATACAGTATTAATTACCCATCATAGGAGCTATCAATCATGCTTTGGTCAATTCCTCTACCTCTCTTAGTTTCTGAGATAATGACGATTTAAACATTAGGCTCGAACCCAGAACGTCAGGTATCTAATTACACATCCACAAGATACTACCTAATAAAATAAAGGCAATAAAGTTTATTTGGCGTCTTTATCCTAATTAGTTTAGGAGTTATTAAATTTATAATTAAATTACATTTTATCGGTATTCGAACCCTGGACACCATGTACCCAAATATACATTCACAAGAAACTATCTAATGACATTAATGTAATAAACTTTATTTGATGTCTTTATCGTAATTAGTCTCTGAGTTATTAGAAGCTGAATTTGTAATTCGAACCCGGGCATCCTGGTCAACTTGGAACTCGTTGGAGAAGCTGCTGCTTTTTATATCATTTCCATCGCTAAAATCTAAAGTGTTGAGTGTTGGGCAGAGCACTTAGGAAAACAATTACTGACATTGTTCGCTAATGGGGTGAAAGCGTCTAACGGGTCAGCTAATGGAGGTCACCGTTACCGCCTGGCGAAAGTATGTCGTTCGCTAATGTATGTAAACAGATCCGGAATGTAAACTTAAAAGCCTATTAATGTGTTGAAAGCGTCTAACATGTTCAGCTAATGGACAAGCGATTTCCCCTGATACAAGAAGGCTGCAGTGTTTCATTACATGACAGACTGTTACCGTGAGCAGACTACTTATACTCAAGCTCCAGTCAACAATTCATTAATCAAAAAACTTAATTGCTCGAGGATGCAATCTGCAGACCTTAGTAATCATAAAAAAAATGTTTGACGAACATTACCTAATTAATTTGCCGAGGGGCGGCAGGACTCGAGAAAACAATTCCATCAAGTCATGACGCCACAGTAGAACGCATGGGGGAGGGGGTAGAACCTGTTAGCACAGATACTGTCGGCATTAGGTGAGCACACAAAGCGAGAGGGGGCGGGGCCTAACGACACGAGACCTGGCGGCATGTGAGCACACAAAGGGAGGGGGCGGGGCTTGTCGGCGTAGAACAAAGAACTTTATCGCTTGTCGGCATCTCTCTGTGGGCTCAAGTCGCTATTCTATTGCTACTTATAATTTTCGAAAAATGTTCCATGTAAAGGGTAATCTTGGGTGGGGGGATTTTCTTGAAAACCTTCGTGTCGCATCCTTGGAAGATACTGAACCTAAACACCAAGCTTGGTGTTTATCCGACTGTTCGTTTCTGAGTTATGCTGTTCACAGACAGACAGACAGACAGACACACACACACACACACAGACACATACACGGACAAGTTTTCATAAATGCTTTTTTTTTGGATTCAGGGGATCTCAAAACATATATTTCCTGTGAAATCTCGGTATCGAATTTTTGGGTGGAATACAATACATCCCCTACTTACTATACGTAGTAGAGAAAGTAACAAATAGTCAGATAAATACCGAACTTGGTATTTTTAAGTTCAGTAGCTTCCAAGATGCGACACAAGGTCTTCAGAAAACTCCTCCCACCACAAACTACCCTTTACTTGAACATTTTTTCAACATTTTTGATTTTCTGAAATATTGCTCTAACGATTGTGATTAAAGCACCATATATTAAAGATATTTGCATGAGAAGTAAAATATCTTAAATTTTCTGAGAATATCCTGTTGAGACTTCATTCAGAAGGAATTTTGTATAATCTTGTACAACTATTTAATTTAAGCGACAGACGAAAGCGTACCACTAAAACTAACGATTTGTTTCACATAACCTTTTTTGTGTCATAAGCAGGCAGAGGGTTCTAAAAGTAAACTTGCGCTACCGCACGGTATATAGGCGGTTAGATATGGCGGACACACTCCTCCCCAACTCAACAGACAGTTTCGTTGCGACCGCTGCAATTCTTCAATGCACATATTGACCAATGGAGAACTGTGATAATATGTCTAAAGTAGAGTTCATCCATTAGAAACATCATCACAATAAGCATTGTATAGCGGAATTTGGCATGGAACACTTCAGCACAAATGCCGAAACCATCAGATGTAACATTAGAGTCCAAAACATCATCTTAAACTACGCTGTAATTCAACGAAACACACTGAACATGTGACATTATTGGAAAGGAACAATGAAGAAAGCAGACCTTCAACCTCAACTCCAAAACTAAGGATCTGTGTCGTACGCTAATAAGATAGTGGATAATAAGATAGATAATAGATAACAATAGGTAATAATAGATAATAATAAACGGATAATGCTCTGTTTCTCAGATTTCTGTAATTTAATGTCTTAATTAAATCATGAGGTAACTTTATTGCACATTATCAATAACTAAACGCACATTTTTCTTTTTTTCCCTTCTAATACTCCTTAATTCTGACCTACCTGCTTCAAAGTAGGGTGTACTGCCTTCAAACTGTACTTCATGCTTCTTTACAGAGAACACTGCAAGGTCACAAGCGTTTCCACCTTCCCTCGGTGCGTTCCTAACTCGATGATTTACTTACTAAAACCCCTCTGCCTGAACATAAAACATTTCGGAAGTATCCTTATTAATAGCTGAATTGCTCAGCACTTCGTCATTCTTATCAAGTCCTGTCGAATTTCAGTTGTTTTCGAAATGAAATGGAAACCGTTTGGAATTTAAGGGCAGCATGTAGCGTCCAATTCTTAAACATTTGACTGTCGCTGTTTCCTTGTATCGATAACGAATTCTGTAACGTAGTTATTTATACAAAGGTTGATATCGATTGAAATGAAGTAGAAAAATAAACTTTCGTAAGAATAGTTTGTTTACCCACTAATAAACCATGGAGGATAGAGAAAGGCATGGGAATGTCACAAGATTTTTCCTACTTGTTGTGTCACGTAATACATTTAGTTCTTAATATACTTCCTTAAAGCTGTCTTCTAGTACTTATTTTTGTAACGTGTCATCATTCATAAAGCTAAATGCTAAAGCTAGATATACTCAAAGTAAATATAATGTAAAGTAAAATATTATTGCATCATATATTAGCGTGTTATGATATTTTAAACCGAGTCCTAATATACACATTTTATTTATTTAAGAATACAGTTTTGTATTTTGAATTATTTCCTTTTATCATCTTCTTTTTGTTCAGCAAGAGCTGTGTTGTTTGTTTTTTTCGCCAAGATGGACTGAGAAGGAGGGATTTGTCACTTCGGGAACTGAGGGCTGCTGTGGGTCATCACTTTTAACAAGTTACAGCTGTCAGTAGCACCTTCAAGGCAGTGCTGGACACTTTGCACCTCAGGAAAACTCTTTGCTGTGTTTAAATCAGCATATTTTCAAATAAATTAACAACTGACAGCGACACTTTTCATTCAGCTTAATTATAACGCTATTGCGCTACAAATACGGTAAGATACAGGTAAAGAAAATAATAAAGATATAACTGAATCCGCCACTGACAATTTGGCAGCAGTTGTGAAAGGGATTTTCCCAATTGTCCCCTTTCGACTTGACAAGAAATTGAAGGTGATTGAAAATAACAGAAAGCTTTGCTGACCCAACAACGGCTTTAACATCATTATTTCATAATAAGCTTTATTTTCACGGGTGAGGTTTGCATTTTACTTCCATTTTGACCTAATACCCATTTACGTTTGTTCAACAAACTTGAAATGATTTTAGTGTTAAAATAATTACCATCTTAAATTTTTTGCCATGTTGACGATTACAGGGGAATGTCTTTTTTCACCAAGGTTAGGAAGTAGCTCCTTTTCAACAAAGCTCATCCAATATGCAAACTTTAGAGGAGAAGGCAAGACACAAAATCTGATACATTCCCATGACTTTTTCTAACCTCTATATTTATTATTTGGTATATTGTTACATGTTGGGGTGAAGGATAAAAATGTTACCAGAAAATGTTCAATTTAGGTCACTCTAACACGCAGCAAAATTCCGGGACCTTGGTGTGCAGAATTCAGAGGAAGGCGTGGGTTTTATATTACATTGAAACTTTACATAACACACATTACCTGGAATTTCTTAAAAAAATCGTTTGGCTTCTCTACATAATTAACAAAGGACACCGGATGGAGGGAGATGCTACAGACCGTAGACCAGCCACACTCCAGTCTGGCCCCAGCAAGCACTTACACTCTAGTGACGCTATCTTTTCTCCCCACCAACGGTGTCTAGCCAAAGCCAGACAGGGCTGGCTCACACCAGACAGTTTCAAACAGATCTCTCGCTTTGGCGTGATCCGCACCAAAAGGGGAGATCATTAAGCCTAAAAATATCTAACGAGACCCAATAATGCTACATCTGGTAGCAAAAATACAGCACAGCAGTGCGTCTGCTAATGACAATGAAATTATTAAACCACACTATTGGTATCTATTTTTATATCTACTACATTTAAATCCAAATAAATGTTTGCAGAATTAGCTGCATTACACATTTAGTTATAGATACAAAGGGAACAGCAATATTCAAATGTTAAAGAACTGGACGCTATACGCTGGCCTCAAAGTTCCATACTGTTTCCATGCAATCGCAAGAAACAATTAAAAATCGATGGGACTTAAAAAGAATGATAAGCATTTAACAACTGGAGCAATTAATAACGGATATCTTAGAAACGGCTTCTGCCCCCCCAAAAGGCTTATTTGAAATGAATTGTGTAGTTTAAGGAGATGTACTACAATTTTAGTGTAGTCCGTTTTCGTCTGTCACTTAACGTTTACCACTTATACAAGATTATACAAATTTTTTTTAACTGAAGTGAACTTTATAGTCCTTCCCAGAAAGTACAGTTTATTTGACACGTAAGTATCTTTAATATGCGGTATTTTAAGAAAAATTATTAGACATTCTTAGAAATAAAACTTTTCAAATAGTGTTCGATGTTAAGAGTAGTTGAGATGCGGTATTTTCTTGAAAATCTTCCTTTCCTATCCTTGGAAGTTACTTAACTCAAATACCAAGTTTGGTATTTATCCGACTTCTAGTTTTTGAATTATGTTTTCAAAAAACGCGTTATTTGGATTCAGGGCGAATCAAAACCTGTATTTACGCTGAATCTCGGTATGGAATTTTTGGGTAGAATTCAATGCTTCCACTACGTAGTAGAGAAAGTAAAAACTGGTTTGTTCCATATGCAACCGCGAAGTGGAGCATCTAATCCAAAATATTCCAGTTGTTTACGAGGGATATTGGGTACGTTATGAAATAAAACAGGGACTACGAATATTTTCCACAATGAATTAAATTCTCATTCTGGTGTAGAATAAATTTTAGTGACTCTTCCTAGAAGAATTTCGCCACCAGTTCATAAAAAAATCTTAGGGACACTTTTTTCTGTGTCTAAGATTCCATAATAGAAGTAATTGTGTTATTGGTGTTGTTGGTTTCAGGAGATGGGGATAGAAACTAGTGGTCCGGGAGTCCAATTTTTATCATAGAGTAGCTGCAAGGAAACAATTACGAATCTGCAAGTTAATGTGATGATAGACAAAAGCAGACGATTCATTATTTACGTCTTTCAAGAAGCTTTCGTACATGCATCGTAAATGTTCCCTAAGCTTATTTTCAATGCATAAAAATTTAACTCCAGAAACAGTTACACGGTTTTTAAATGACCTGGCGGCGGAAGTCTGTGACGAAGTTCTAAAAAGCTTTTGCCACCCCAAGACAAATGTTCCAAAAATATTAATAACTGGTAGAAAATTAGTTTGAAGACTTGGGTAATATATAAACTATCGGAAAATGTTTAGTAGTTTAAACTTAATTCAAAAAGGACCTTAATTTTAAAATAGCCGTCGTAATTTTAGCGCAAGTTGAAAACGTACTTTGGTCTGGGATGAATGCCAATGCTTCTGTTACGTGTATGGCTGGAAAGTTCATTCCAACATTAGAAGGCAACATAAAAGAAAGGATGGAACCATGATTCCTCTGAAGATGATTTACAAACGATATGAGACAAAGAAGTACTGAATTATAACAAACTTATTGTAGATAATGTACTCGAGAAACTATAAAACAAATGAAAAAATGTTGGTTTTCCAAGAGAAGATAGAATTATTTCTGTAGTTATTTGCCTAGAATTCCATAAACGTATTCTTAAAGCCAATGCAGAGAGAGCGATTTCAGCATAATTTGTGAGAGTCAATGAATGTTCATTTCTTTATATAATACAGAGTTAAATGGCTTCAAATATCAATACTTCTTCACAATTATAGTTGCTTTCAGAGTTTGTGAAAAATTAGTATAAACAGTTTTGTGTGTATGGGTCTTTTAACTTGACGTGTAATGTGTTTTATATTACAAAACTAATGTAATTTGTGCTTATATCCCAACTAGCTCCACCTTTAGGAATACCTTGCGATACCATTACAACTTATTTTACGTCTGTATTGAACCGCTTAATAATTTTCTTTTATATGTTAATCACACGTACGTAGTCCCCCTGGAATATAGCCTGAATAATTTAATTTGTTAAATAAATGAACGATTTTATGGATTTAAAAGCCCTATAATAATCCAAGTATACCGGTATGACATATATACTACAGCAAAATGCAGCACTTATACATACAGTTTAAGTAAAATAGCTTTTTCGTAGCATTAGCCATGTTCTAATTATGATATATTTTAAGTGTTATCAAGTTGAAGTTTGGGTGCTGTAGCATGTTCGAGATTCTGCATCTCTACCTCTTGTTTTGTTATTCCCGCCTCACTTGTGCTCATTGCTAGCAAATACCGGCTTACGATATCTAGAGTCGAGTGTTGTTTCCGCAAGTGAGCACATACAACACAACACAACACAACTGATCCGTCGAATCACCACTCACAACTAAACTACTCAATCACAACTAATAATTGAACTACACTGGCAATGTCCATTTTCACTTTGTAACTTCTTAGCTCACAAAACTGAACTGAACTGTCCGGGCAAGAGCAGCCCCTTATACAGGACCCGCATACAAAGCGAAACGTTATAGAAAAGGAGGTTACTAGAACCGACCCAAAGGAATCCTCTGGACCTGTAATTACCTAAACTGCGGAGAAGTGGCAAATAATCAGCACGCGATCACAATAAGGAAAGTAGGTACAAACTGAATGAAGCGCTTGAATAAGCTCTGAAACATCGCATTCTGCCAGCAGACAATGTGGGAAAAGAGATTTATTCTACTGCAACTAGCGTATAAATCGCTGTAATTTATTCAGAAAATCAGTATGGTCTTTGAATATCCCAAGGTAATCCATGTTTCTTAACCTAAGATTTTTATTATCCTAATTCAGCAATCACTAGAAATTTCCGATGCTCACGTAGATATTTCACTGTATTATTCTTTGAAATATGAGAAAATATGAAAACAGAAAACTCTGCTTATACCTTGGGCTTCTTTCTTTGTTTTCTACTTAATACATCAGGTGTTCAATAATGTTTAATAGAAACGTCATTCACGAAATAAGACCAGCCATAAATGTTATCTCCACCATAGCCCATGGTGAATCAGTGACGAAGTTTATATATATTTGAATTGTATTATCAGTCGTATTTGGTATAAGTGCGAGCTCCCAGAATGAAGTTTTATGCGCGGCCTTTGAAATGCCTTCCAATAGTTAGGTGTTGTACGAAGGGCCCCGCGAGACCCAAAGGGCGACCAAATCTTAAAGACGATGGGCGCCATAGCTAGAGTCCCTAACATTTCCGGATCGAAGGCATCCTACATCGCCCAGGACCATCCACAAGCCACCGAACTCACGGCAGTCCACCCTGCTGAGGCGCACTCAGAGGCCGACCTAACTCAACAATCCCGAAACCTCAACAGAGTGCACCGCCAAACCCGGCCGCAACACGCCGAAGACCGTCGCCTGAACCCACAATGAAAGAGATGATAGGTACAGAAAATCAGTAACAGGACAAGTGTTAGAAGATGGACCACCTCAGTATTACCTGCCGACCCAGGGAAATCACGAAAAACCTATGGGACAAAGGGGGCGATCGCCGGGGATCGCACCTGATGACCTCCCGAATGCGAGTTGGACATGTTACCGAGGCACCACCTCGCTCGGTATAGTTAGGTGTTACTTAAATAAAAATTGCCCTTTAAGTATTTTCTTTATTACTGTGTGCACTGTAATTTTATTACATAACCTAGAACCACAAATTTTGCAAAGAAACTTTGCAATGGTTCCGCTGTTTCTCCCAAAACACAACACTGGAGCAAGGCAGCGAAACCATGCAGACGCTTAAGAAAGGTTTGACTGTTAGGGAACCCCGGCCAAGCGAAAAGGGAAGCCCTAACGAGTGCCGTAGGGGAAAACAAAATGGAAACCAGAACTCTCAAAAATATACTACTATTGATAAGTTTTTTTGGTACTTTAATGATTATAATAAACAAACATTAATAACCAGAACCGTAAAGCAACCTTAAAAGAATAACTGTAAAACAAAGATGGCTAAAATAGTAAACCAACCAAAACCAATTGAGCAGAGCAGTAAGGCAAGAATTAAATACAGCAAAAATTAAGTAAAACCAAAAATTTAACAAACAAAATCAATTTAGAAAGTTTATAAAACAAGACCACTATAAACATCAGACCAAAATATTTAATTATGTTTATCTAGTCAAAGACTTGCTAAGAATGTTGATCAAGACCCAAACAGACTTTAATGAATTTCTAGTAACAGTGAGCATCAAAGTCCAGCTGAGCTAGATGTACTTTACAACCCAACCGTTTTCAGTTACAAAAGTTCAGCATGATTGGGTTCAGTATGATTGGGTTTTAACTGCAATTACTGCTCTCATAATTAACACAACAGAATTTCTGTAATGTTAAACTAACTATGCACTGAAAATCGCGTACTGAAAATATAACTCCACTGCAATTACTGCTCTCATAATTAACACAACAGAATTTCTGTAATGTTAAACTAACTATGCACTGAAAATCACGTACTGAAAATATAACTCAACTGCAATTACTGCTCTCATAATTAACACAATAGAATTTCTGTAATTTTAAACTAACTATGCGCTGAAAATATAACTCAGCTAGAAAAGAACCAAAACACACTAAACATATGAACAATTCCAAGAGCCATTCACTTTACGAATTCGTATTTTAAAACACACATTACGTTTTCCGCCCCAAAATTCACTCACCATTGCCAGGATATAAACTGATAACAAAGCCTACCTTTACATAAGGCCGATCCACAAATAATCCCAAAAGACTTTCCTTAAAACCATTAGAAAAAACTTCCACAATCCGGATGAGTTGTTGCCGGGCAGAGAGGTATCCCTGCAATGCGACAGAAATCCACCACTCACCGCGTACGGCCAAAGCACATGCCACGTAAGCAAACCAGAGAGGAGAAAAAAGAGAGCACCAAAGAGTGCGTTAAGCAAGGGAACAAGCAACGTAAAGTGACTGGCTGGATGTATAACACAGATACAAAACATAAAAGGAACATATAACAGCACAACTTCACGCAGCGATGTATAGCTGGGGAAGTACGTCTAGATATTTATATAGGGAGATTAAGCTGTAATAATTGGCTGCTGACCACCAGCCAAGCGCTCAAAGTTTTCACAAAGTAATGTCCGATTATGTAACTGTCACTCAGTCAACTCCTCAAAGGAGCAACCAGTAGCAGGCAATTGAAACAGTAGACGCTCAAGGATATGTACTCATTCATTCATTCATTATCTGTTTACCCTCCTCTTATATAGGTCTTACACCCCCAGGACTTACAGGCGGGTGCCTGGCGTCAGAGGTCCGTCGAGGAGCAGACACTCATGGATCAGACAGAATATCCAGGATGGGTCATCAACCCGATGCCTGGTATGGGATGAAGGAAGTAGATGAAACGAAATGATGGTGAAATGGATGAAAGGAAAGGTGATGATGGAGCAATTTCAAGTTCTAATTTCATTCTTGGGGATTTTTGGCTATGTCCCTACAATATCCGCATGAGAATTCATGCAGGCAGTACGTTCTAATATAGATCATGGTATAATCCTTTAAAACATGCACAAATAACTCTGAAAAAGCTTAGTTTTTTAATAATGCTCTCTGTATAGCTACTGGAGCCTATTACACTTTGGATAGTAATAAAATCAGCTGCCAATAAAGGTACATTAAAATGCTTGTCCTTTGGTATTTTAATACCCAGATTCACTAGTTGTTCCCATCTTTACTTTCTCTACTACGTACAGTAAGTAGGGGAAGTATTGTATTCCACCCAAAAATTCGATACCGAGATTTCACCGGAAATATATGTTTTGAGACCCCCTGAATCCAAAAAAAAGCATTTTTGGAAACATGTGCATGTGTGTCTGTGAACAGTATAACTCAGAACGAACAGTCGGATAAACACCAAACTTGGTATTTAGGTTCAGTATCTTACAGAGATGCGACATGAAGGTTTTTAAGAAATCCCCCCACCCCAGATTACCCTTTACATGGAACATTTTTCAAAAATTTTAATGTTCTCAAAAATGGCTATGGATTTTGATTAAAATATCATATGTTTAATATATTTTCATGACAAATAAAATGCATATCTTGAATTTTCTGGGAATGTCTCCAAAAGTATTCTTCATTGTGAACGACCTTTGCATAACGTGTAAACCATAAGAGATAGACAAAGTTTCACTACACAAAAAATATAGATCGCGTTAAAATACACAATTTATGTCATATACTTTTTTGAGGGAACCATTTTCGAGATATTGCTTTTTATTCCCTTAAGTTTTTGAATACTCATTTTCTCAAATGGGAATTCGTTATTCATTTTTTTGTCTTGGATATGCAGAGAGTATTAATCTGTAGCAAAGAGAATGGTGCTGCACCTAGCAACCAGCTATTAAGATATACAGGGTTATTCTAAATTAGTTACCTGAAAGTATGAATGAATTATTTCGAAACTGTTGACGGAAATTTATTCCGATGTTCATCAAACCTTATGTCATATCATCAAGTTTTAAACATGGTCGCCAGACTTCGCTACATGCCCTTGCTCGCTCGTCTGGCGGGAAAATGTGAAGCACTCGCAACACCTGGAGCCTAGTTAGCAGTCGCCATGGAGTCTTACAGCGGTGCGGAGCGCGCGTAGTGTTGTCTGTGGTTCCATGAAACTAAATCGCAAATTACCACACAAAGAGGTTTTCGTACAAAGTATCAAAAAATTCCCACACAGTTGAAAACTATCAAAACATGGTATGATCGATTCGTAGAAACAGGTTGTGTGGGACTCCGAGAGAAAGGACAGGGACGCCCTCCTGTAGCCGGCCACATTGTGGAAGTCCTGAGAACTTATGTACGAAGTCCAAAGAAGTCTACAACTACAGCAAGTTTGGAGTTGACCATTCCACAACCTCTGTCGAGTGACAAAAGGTAGTCACATTGAACATTTGTAAGCATTGCAAATAAAACAATGTTAATGTCAATGTATGTAATGGAAATGACAAAAGGGAGTCACATTGAACATTTGTAAACATTCAAATAAAACTTAATGTTAATGTCAATGTATGCAATGGAAATGGAAATAAACTGCGTAAAATAACTATGTATAATTTAGCTTTATTATCAGGTTACTAATTTAGAATAACCCTGTATATCGATGCTTAAAGGCTACTGTATATCTATATTGCCCTTGCAAATACAAAGCAAGGGGAACATGGTACGCCTTAAGCGATAGTCAAATATTTTTATAACTGGTCGCTATGTGTAAAATGTAATTATCTTTGCATGTCAAAAGATCGTTTCTACAAATGTTTATCTCGATTAATATGAAATAGATGGAGAATAAGAATTTGTAAAAAATAGTTTGTACAAGAGTAGAGAAAGTCATATGAGTGTAATACATCAGATTTTTACTATATCGCCAATATAAATGTTAAAAAGCATAGATGACTTGCCTCCTCCTCCAGCTGACCTCATTTACTACTCTAAAATAACTCCTGAGTTGAACATTAGATCCCATAGTTTACAAATAAGAAATACAGTTAGTACCCTAATAATATTTCACGCGTCATTGCCATTCCAATACTGAACATTGTCAATATGAAATAAATCCCCATGTTAACATATTACAAATACTAGTGTAATAGGATCACAAAATTACCAGTAGCCAGAACCTGCCTCAGCACATTAACTTAAGCATTTTAATATACTGTGACTTCGTACAGTTTTGCAACTACCACTCTCTCAGTTCTGTTCACTATTTTAAGTACTTATTATTTCAAGTTCACTGAAATTTCAGCAATTCCCTATTACTTCACTAAGATGAGCTATTCAATTCTCCGTCAGCTCACTTCCTCGCCTAACTCGTAGTCTCCCCTTCCTGACGTTTCACTCGCTGTGGAATCGAACACAAGACCTGCACAATTTCTCACTCCATAGCAGCACACGCTGTACGCCACAGCAGTCGCCACAAACTCACTCTGAAAAGCGCACTTAATGTCGCACGAGAAACTCACCTGTTAAGTACTCGCTCACTGACTGACTGATACAGCTAAGTGTTCTCGCGAGAGCGCTCGCTTGTGTAGCCAGTGGAATCTTCCGCAGAAAATTCTAGAACTATTTCGAAACATGTTCTGGTTATCAACCGATAGCGCGCCCTATGTTAACACTGGCGAGCGGTACTTATTCATGTTTATTCCTAATGCCCGCGCTGACCTCCCGATAACCTTGGGGCATAGCAGCTGCGTCACAATACCTGCCTACACGTATCATTGGTCAGAACATTTGGTAACCTGAAAAACAATAACCAACGTTCTAGGTTAGGGTTGTATGGTGAAGGGTCCACGGTGCTGACCTTTAGGCCATCCAGATACTCAGTTATTCTTTGTTTTGCTGTGTGAGACGATGAGTTATCATGATGTAATAGTATTTCATCTTTTGGGCGTTCTTCTCGAACTTTTTCAACAAGTTGCGGTAAACAAACATTTGTGGACAATCGACAGTAACTATCTTCTAATACAGTGTGACCCTTTTTAGAAAAAACAAAAAACTGGTAATCATGTTTTTACCAGCACTGCGAATTTGTTGGACTTTTTTGGGCTTAGGTTCTGTTCGAAAGACCCATTAAGCCGATTGACTTTTCTTTTCGAGGTCATAACAATAAATCTAACATTCATCACCAGTATTGATATTCCAAATCAAATTTGAAGTGCCGCGTTGAAATTTTTCCAGAATTGTTTCTGCATCAATTATTGCGTTGTATTCGATTGGGAGTCGGTGTACGTGGAATCCATCGACAGTAAAGTTTTCTCACCTCTAATTGTGGATGTAAAATGTTTAGAATTTGACTTATAATAATATCGCCCGAATAAATTCAAAAGATGACCGTCGATCTAGTTCGGGCATTGCTCGAACAGCGGCAATATTTTCATCGGAGCGTCCTTCACGAAATTCATCACTAAGAAAACACTGATCTCTTTTGAATTAGCTATATCAATTATAAATTGTTACCTTAAATGGGGCTTCATCGCCAAATTCACCCCAGCGTCATATTGTGTAGCCGTTTAATGATTAAAGGCGTAAAAGGTCATAGCCCGGAAATATTCTCTTGTTAAAATTTATTTTTGGATAAGCACAAAAACTTTACATAATTAACAAAGCATTAGAGCAAATCCAGCAAACTACACGGCAATAAACTAGGAAAAGGATTAAAATGTAGTTGTTGAATATAAATCCATTTAATTTGTGTTTAGAAACATAACATCCTAAATATTTTCAGTATTGCCCTCGTATGTAACGTACCGCTGGTGGTTAATGACCGTCAGATGAACTACTGTTAATATTATGCCACCAAACACACTGTAATCCGAATATGAAAGAATGAAAGGGAAAATTTGTAACTATATCTTATGTTATAGATGAGAGCAGCGGACCTAACGAACTGTTTAAAAACTCCTCTTGCTGTATAAACTAGCCTTCTCCCACTAGTATATTTGTCCAAGTTCTTAGTTTCAAACCATTTCAAGGCAATATTATCACACAAGTGTTGCTTTTTGTATGAACACTATACCAATTTAAAGCATAAGTATGCAATTTGAGGCAGTATTTTTAACACTTAAATGATTTCAGTCTAATTATATAACATATCAATTCAATAACAGCCCGCCTTAAAGCAATGTGTGTATGTAACAATATATAAAAAGCGTATATAACAGTCATTGTATATGTTTGTATTATTGTATCCATGTGTAATAATGTTATGTGAATATTGTACGTATTTTAATAATGTAGGAGCTGTGAGAATAATAGGTTAAAGGTTGCTAACTATGAGGTAACAAGGAGGTAACCTTGAGGCAATAATGAATTAGAAAGTTTAAATGTTACTTACGATTCTTGGATGCAATAATGTAATTTGAGTGACAGTTTATAAAAATAGCCAATCAACAACGAGAAAAAGCTTTAGTTAAATGAAGTTATTCAATTGGATTAGGAATAGCGAATCAGAGACTTGAAATACAGAAATTTACAAGTTTAGGCGGTTGAAATCAGTTCAGTTGGTTGCAGACAGCGTTACTAACCAATCGCAAAAAGTGTCGACAAGAAATTTAATACGTATTTGTGTGAGACGAAAAATAGTTTTACGTGTTAAAAAGTTAAAGTAATTAATTAAAGAATCTCACAGCTCTCTATATCATTGAAGTTTTATTTAAATCGTGTCAAGTATTAATAAAAGGAGTGAAGTAAAATTATAATCTGTGTAAGCCTACATTCTTAGTCGTACCACAATCCTGACAAGACATCCATGTCTCTAACAATAATACTGACGCAGCCGAGGCAAACATAAATATATAATATTTAAAGAAACAGTTAAATTACGAAGTTAATATTTTTTTAAACTTGGGGCAAAGGCTACCTGAAAGTACATTTGGTGCGAAGGCTTGGGAAAACTGTTTACTATACGTACGGTTGCAACTACTACAAGTTCGGCTCCCAACAGTTGAAATACGATACAACTCCTTCTAAAATACTACTTTCTCAAATTGGATAGAGGAAGTCACCTAAGTATTATACCTCCGACGTTGTCCGTTTTCGTTTCATAGAACGGTAACAAAAGATTTCTTAACCGTAGTTTTCGCTAAGCATTTCCCATCTGTAAAGTATTGAGATTTTCTTTTACTATAACGAAAGTAATGAACATCACTTGCTGTTTTCATCGATTTATTAAGCTTAAAAAATCCGGAGTCTTGCATTCACATGACCTTCTCTACCCACTCTCCCAAAAACTATTGTTACAATAGTTTATTCTTCTATCTACTTCCTATTAACACAATAAAGCTTCATTTCTAATTTGTACATTTAGAGTGAGCACAAGGCGGCGCCGTGGACGAGTGGTTACACCGCTCGCCTCTCACCGAGGCGGCCCGGGTTCAATTCCAGGGACCCGCATGTGGGATTTGTGGTGGACAAAGTGGTGTCTGGGCTGGTTTTATCCGGGTTCTCCGGTTTCCCCCGCCATTCATTCCACCAACTTCTCCATCATCCCCTTTCCTTTCATCCATTTCACCATCATTGGGTTTCATCTACTTCCTTCCTCCCATACCAGGCATCGGGCTGATCACCTAACTTAGATATTCTGTCTGATCCATGGGTGTCTGCTCCTTGACGGACCTCTGACCCCAGGCACCCGCCTGTAAGTCCTGGGGATGTAAGTCCTACATAAGAGGAGGTTAAACAGAGAAAGACGAAGACGAGTAAATACAAAAAGTACAATAACCTAAAACGATAATCTAATATTTTCAAAGCCGGTCGCTCTGTAACGGCTTTGAAATTGCATGAACACACACACACACAAACGCAAAGTGTCAGAAAAGTATGAATTGTTTGAAATTTAAAGAGCTATCGCTAAACGTATATCAGTTATAAAGGCTTATGTAAAATTCTTTCCTAATGAAGAGAACTTGCCAATGTGTTTCTAGAAAATTCAAAATGTGCATTTTATTCGTCATGTAAATATCTTTTATATATGGTATTTTAATCAACATCGTTAGGAGCTATTTTTGAGAATACAAACAACTTTGAAAATGTTTACACATAAAGTGTAATATGGGGTGGCGGGATTTTCTTGAAAATCTACGTGTTGCATTTTTTGATACTGAACTTAATTACCAAAACACACACAGACACTAAAACACACCACAAGTGCGCACAGGCATAATTTTTCCTAAAAATGATTCATGGGATCCAGGGGGACCTCAAAATGTATATTGCCGGTGAAATAACGATATAGTCTTTGTAGGTGGTATGCAATACCTTATGTACACAAACCACAGGAAGAAATCAACACAGCATCCCTGGATAAACCACATTCTAGAGTACTGCATGATGTCATAACTTCCTTTTATTAGCTGGTGGTGTCACCTTGTAGGTGCTATCACGCCTTGTGCTGTGTATCGCGACAATAAGCATACCTATGCTAGTTCTGTCAACTCGTTGGCAAATTACAAATAGGTGTAGGTGAGGAATGGCGACCGATTTTGTCGATCTTTCCTGAGATTAATTGCGAATAAGCAGCAAATGTCTGTTTGGAAATGATCTTGAATACGATTCAATTCTCAAGATGTTAGCATTTTAGTGCTGAAACATCAGTTATAGGCCCTCACATAAATTAGGGTTTCCTAACTACACGGTGAGCAAAAGGACTCCGAACCAGCCTGCGCAGTGTTTTCCCTGTCCGCGTACTCGGCGCTCATTGCGGTCTGTTGCTATAATAAATAGGCGCGGATGAAACCATACAACATCTTTAAAATTACTCCTAAAGGCTCTGCTTACCAACTTTATGAAAGAAGATGCTGAAATTAGCCACCGAGACGTGGTCCATACATTTTTGGCACCTCCTTATCAAACTATCCATTATGGAATTTTTAGGGGAATTTTCCAAACGATGACCGATGTCGTCTAATGTTTTTTTTCGGTAAGAAGCGTACGCCGTCTTTTAGATTTCTTATCCTGAACTCTTCCTGTGGTCTGAAAGTTACTGTAACATTCATGGATTGTTGTTAAACCTGGAAATATTTCTGCAAATCGTACTTTCACTTGGCGAGCTGACTGAGTTAACACATACGAATCATAAACAAAATACTTGCTGTGCAGTAGAAAACATATACTGTGCCATAATATGCTTTGTGACTAAGTACAGGACAAAATAAGAAATAACCCATAATAATTTAACTACATCACATCACCGTCAATTCGAAACCGCACTTCACACTGCACAGAAAAACTACAACAGCGTGACTTTGTTTATAGCAGCAATGCGTTATCATGTTTTTATCATATTTCCACACACCCAGTGGAAAAACACCGCGCAGCCGGTAATATTGTTCGTAAAATATCCCTCCGGGATAACTTAAAACATAAAGTGAAGAAGACAAACCCGCACACCCTGGAAGAATTGAAACAAAATATCCGCCAGGAAATTTCCCAACGTGAACTACGGCGAGTGATGGATAGTTTCCTAAAAAGGTGCCAAAAATGTATGGACAACGACGGTGGCCAGTTTCAGCAACTTCTTTCGTAAAGTTGGTCAGTAAAGCCTATAAAAGTAGTTTTAAAATTGTATGGTTTCATCCACATATTTCTACTATAGCGGCAGACGGCAATGAGCCCCGAGGACGCGAACAGGAGAAACATCGCGCAGGCGGTTCGAAGTCTTTTGGCTCACTCTGTATTTACCTGTTCTTAAACAGGTCCCCTTCTATAGCCCCCTTCCTCCAACACACTATGGGTGAATGAGGCACCAGCGAATATCTTAAGTCACGCCTTTTTAAAGCCCTTACAGACGATCAAAATCGGATGTAATTACCTCTTGTAGGATGCTTATGTGGTAGGTAATATAAGAAAAAATATCAATTCGAAAATATGGAGTTTCAAGATGAGAAGTTACACGGTTAGGATTGCATATTTTATATGATACATTTTGTTTTCTCTTCGTTCAGATGGACTGGAGAACCATTATACAATGGACTTTAAGTTTTGAGTAAGAAATGAAAAGAACTGGAATTTTTAACACTCAAAATGGAGGGACACCGTACTAAATAGGTAACGGCATAAAGCATCCAGTATTGCTTAAGTTATCGCTGTAGACCTGTTTCATTTCCTTCCGCCTTTAATCCATGGGGCATGGTTAGCGTTGCATATTTCATGCGACGCACTTCACTTTCTCTTGTTACGGATCGATGGACAGACATTTCTACCTGATCCTGGACACACAAAGATTTCCATTTTCCTCTCTCAGCATCTAACTTGAACCCTTCTGCTACAGACGTCACAGGCTGTGATGTTTCGGTCAGAGCAAACACACACACTTGTATGTTGTGTTACAGCTTTTATGTTTTGTGCACAGAGGGTTGTAATTTTTCTGAGATAGGGATATTACCTCAGGTGCATCTACTTTCCATTTATGACTGAGACGCTCTTAAGACCGTATACATAAATATAGAGGTGTCAAATTCTTTTCACGTCCTTTTGCTTTCTTTCTTTTGCTTCTTTGCATTCATGTTTGCGACATATTAATACAGTGCTGCTTTGCATGTAATGGGGAGAGTATAATTTAAAGAATTATTTGTATTATAAGTATATAATATTGTTTATAATGTATAAAACACGCACATTCAGTCTCTCTCTCTCTCTCTCTCTCTAGACATTGTAATACTCCGACGATTAAAAATAAAAACTATAGCGAACATATTAAAAATCAGAAGAAGACAGAAACAAAACACGCTGAGCAATTTCAATAAAAAGAGATCTTATTAGTAATAGACAAATATTAAATTCTATATGCAGCCAATACAGTGAATAAGAAAAGTAAATATATTAGCTATGAAGCAATATGCAGTTGAGAATTGCAGGTTTCAGACATGGAGGGCCGGTTTCACCAACAGTTGCTAAACTTTAATGTAAAATGAATATTTAACACTGAAGTTAACACAATTTTCATCAAACAATGTTAACTTTAACAATGTGATAAACTCGGTGTTAAGTTAACATCATCGTACTCCTGTGTTAAGGAGTTTAACAAATGTAAGAAGCTGGAAAATGGCTCCTGCAACCCAAGCTGTTGATGCGAGTTTGGTATAATTGATATTTTTAATGCCATTCCTAATAGAAGAGCAGTGGTACGTCATAATAAATTTGAAACCCTGCTGAAGGAGGAATTAGACTATCAAGGGGTCATGAGCATGGTTCTGTGGAAAATATGAGAGGTTGAATACTACCAACAGAAGCATGCATCCTTCTCCTATGCTACAAGTGTTAGGTTTTATGCTACTAACATTTTTCATTTACTTGGTGGTTGTTAAGGCTGGTATTTCCAAACCTACCATTTGTGGGTTTATCCTGGAGGTTTCCAAAGCAATTTCTTCAAGAAGCAAACGGTATTTTTTCGGTTCTGCTTGATTAATAGCGATAACATATTTTCGTACACTTTAGTTTCAATGCAGTGTCCACCACTAGTTTTAAACCGTCTTAACAGTACGTCTGTACTTATTAAACACATGTTAATTAACACGTTTCAAACGTTGAAATATTTATTTCAGTTGGCATCTCGATTCTAACCTCAAAAAGCAGGAACACAACATGGCAATTATCATGAATGTAAATAGTTGTCTGCTACTGACACAGAGGGCGCAGCGATAAGTAGACAAAAGTGCATCGGAGCACGTTCAGAAGCAGTGTAGTTCGGCCACTGCCTTCTCGAAAGCTACCGTCTTTGACGTTAACAAAATGTTAACTAATAATTTTCTGCAAAAGCTTGATGAAACACAAAAGATTTAACATTATGTTAAACTTTGAACAAATTGTTAGCAAACAAAGCGTTAGAGTATTTTTAACATCGGTTGGTGAAATTGGCCCTGGATGGCTTACAGGTAGTCAGTGAGAAAAGATTGCAAGCTAGGAACAAAGTGCAGGTTCGGAGTATGAAACAATACGGGGAAAACCCAGGCGTCTAAAACTCAGCCAAGCGCACAGAAATTGTAGCAGGCGAGAGAATGCATAATTCGACACAAGGAATATGGGTTTTCTAATATAGTACAACCAATAAACGTGTATTAGAATTTATTACGCGGGTCATTAAAATTAACCAAATCCACGTGACTAGAAAGGCAACTAAAATGGGCGTGAAATTTAAATATACCTAGGGCAAGAGCTCAGTTTTTAACGATGGTAACATCGTCATTTCGTGTCATAGCGTTGTCAGGACGGTCATAATCATATGTCTTAGCGTTGTTGGGCTTCAGAATTGGGCGTGTTAGTTTGAAAAATGTAAGTGGTGGCACTTCACCGACAATAAAACTGCGTATAGAGGGAAACGGTAAGAATATGGGAATCAATGTTGAAAGTTTTTAAAGTATCAGAAATGGAAACAAATAATTTTCTTTTGATCGTGGGACGTAGTCTGTGTTGAGGCAGTATTTTTAACACTTGAATAATTTCAATTAAATTATATAATATGCGAATTGAATTCCAGCCCGCCTTGAAGCAATATGTATGTAATAATTTGCAAAAAAAATGTATGTAACAGTCATTGCATATGCTCATATTATTGTAAACATGTTTAATAATGTTATGTGAATGCATTATATAATTTAATAATGTAAGAGCTGTGAAATAATAAGTTTAAGGTTGCTAACAATGAGGTAACAATGAGGTAACCTTGAGGCAATAATGAGTTTGAGAGTTTGAATACTACTAGTCATGATTAGAGGAACGACAATGTAAATTTTGTGATAGTTTAAAAAGAATAGCCAACCAACAGCCAGAAATAGCTTTAGTAAAATACAGGTATTCTACTGGACTAGGATTAGCCAATCAGAGACTTGAAGTACAGAAGTTTACGAGTGGGACGGTTGAAATATGTTCAGTTGCCTGCAGACCTTGATAGCAACCAGATGGACGATGTGTTCTATAGAGAAGTATTACGTATTCGTGTGAAACGAAAATTATGTATACGCGTTAACAAAGTACAAGTAGTAAATTAAAGAATCTCCCAGCTCTTGATATCAGTACAGTGCTATTTAATTTGTGGCGACCAGCATCCCACATACCCACAATACGTCCACGAGTAATTTTACTAGTATACGGCATGACTGGTTCTGAGACAATAAACAAGTTTTGGTTTCAATAACACCAGGTAAAGCAAAGGCATCAACTTCGCCTGTTTACACTCTTATTGCTGTGTAATCAAGCCACCACGCTCTGGTAAGTTGAAGACACACCTAACAGACCCCAGAAAACGACACAAAATCCACCGAAGATTTTCTTTGGTGCTGTTTGTACCAGTCGAGCAGTCCGCTGGTGTGCAAGGGTATTATTCTTTCTATTGAGCATGCATCGACGCCATCTGTCCTGCACCACTATACACCACGAAACCTAGAAGGACACCTGGAAGTTGAGAAGGAAATGGGATGAAAAGAAATCGTGGCACAGAAAACCACCGCAGCATTCGCCTGTCGACTCCAGGGAAACCACATTAAACTCATGGGTCAGAGTGAACGGTCGTTGGGGATCGAACCCGGGACTTCCTGAGCACAGGCCACATATGTGCCGCCTGAGTCATCCCTCTCAGTAGAATCGACCTATGCTTGAGAGGTTTCACAACCAGCTGTATTAGTTTGCTAGTTAAACTATGTTATTTCTCCCTCCTTTTAAATGCCAGATGCATTTAACCGCAGATTTATGTGAAATAGAGGACGACTTGACTAAAACTGAGTTGTTAACAGCGCATCAAAATGTGGCTTTGCGGCTTCTTCTAAAGCGCAGTAATTAAAGTAATATTTCATTATTTTAATAACAAAATCCACGGGATACATACATTTGTTAGCGAGCAATGAAAGCCCAAAATATGCTCAGTGAAGCGCATGTGAGGTTTACTTAATGCTGTAACTGTCAGATGCAGTAAAATTAATGAAATGCAATATAGCTGCATACGAATGATATTCGTTAAGGTCCTAGACACAGGCGTTGGCGGAATTATTACAGAGCAAAAACATCTCGGTATTTTCAGTATTCCTGGGTGCTAAGAAAAATTACACTGTCTTGCAACAAACATCGCATTTTAAAATATAGGCATTTTGGAATAACATTTACAAAAGAGGAGCACTGTAATGAAATCATCATTATCATCATTATCCTTGCTAGGATTTGGCACTCTTTCCTGATGCGTCTTCATAGTGTTATGGCCATATATTTCTCAGACTCCTGCACTCTTAGTCATGTCTCTTACTCTCATTATTAAAATAAGATACGGACCTAGGGTGCGTTAACGGTATGACCGATACAACATAACAGGACTGTCCCAAGCATGTCTTCACAAAATTCAAATACGTATATATTGGGTTTAATTAACAAATTTTTGTCACAAGGCAATATACCTCATCCTATCCAGCGTGAACACACAACATTTATATAACCCTAAGTTTTCAGAAATAATTACGTTATTAACAAAGTTCACAGAAATGACAATCATTTCAAGGAGAGATAAGGTAAATTATCTTAACATAAATACATAACGGTTTTGCCTCCATTTAGCTCGGTCACTACAGCTCTTCACCTCGCACTTGCCTGGCCATCAGATTGAGCTACACCACTATCAATTAATTCGCATGATGGATAAATCTAAATTGCAATTTGAATACAACAAAATGAGGATCGCAAAAATTAAAACAATTAAATGTTGTCTAAAACGGCTAAGGGAACTTGCACTCGAATGATTGTTTTAAAGGCAATGATTAGCAAATGTGAATAACGTCTATGGCTTTGCAAAGTAAGAGTACACACCATTTTAAAGCTGAAACATTTGCTTTAGAAAAATGTCAACCGACAGTTCCCATGACCAAACCAATCAGAAAGGTTTTTTACTACCTTGAATATTCAGCTTGCTGAGCCATGCAAGAAACTTACCAAGGAAGAGACGTGTCCGCACGCAGACAGACAGAATGAACTCCTCGAGCGAAGGAAGGACGACCAGACCCAGGCACTTAGAACAATCGACACGCCACATGCGGGGACTATTATAAATATAGTCGGTACATAACACCGCTCAATGGCAGCTACAGGAATTATTTGGAATTCATTAGCCGAAATGACACAATAAAAATGAATCTAATATGCGATCAGCACAAAGCTGATAGTTATTCACCAAGTTTGGGACTCTTTCACTATTCATTCGAGGTAAGTGGGTTCTCCATTTTTCTTTATACCCTATTATTTTCATTTAATTAGTATATACTGAATTCTTTTCGTATACTTTATTTCGTAACCGAGCGAGGTGGCGCCGCGTACTGCTCGTATTCGGTTTTATTCCCGGCAGCCACCCACTCTAACCCACAGTTTTTCAGGGGTTTTCTGGGTCCTCAGGTGAATGCTGGAGTGGCTTCTCTCATCCCCCGAATTTCCTGTCCCTCCATATCGTTCCATTAATAATTTTATTCACTTCACACGGTTAGGTCCAGTTCAGGGTAGGAAGCGACAGCGATGGTGTTCGGTGCAGCATTGCACGGAAAAGTGTGCTATCTGTGAACTTTCTCCATCCCACGGCCTTCACTGGTTGCCGGGGTATAAGGACCGTCCCTTCGGGACGGGCATTGGACCATGTGTGGCGCGGGGTTCCCGGTCTGCCTGTACGATTCCCTGGGGCGTCTCCATCTGGAATCTGTAGGGATCCTGTCATTGCTGTGCCGTCACTCCTGGTTCCGCCCGTTCTGTGTCTCGTCTCACCTCAACCTTCTCTCCCGAGGGCGCCCTCTCGTTGGTCATAAGTAAACTAGTGGGCAAAATGTGTGAGTCATTCCCAGATTGCATGTGACATTCGAAGAGCTATATGAACCTCATTCAGCACGCACAGACTGTAGAATGCTCTCTAACCTGTGAGCTCAATTGTCATCTTCTAACGGTGTTTCTCGGTGGTGACGCTTATAACCTACTGCAAACAGCACGGAAAAACATTTCGTTGGCTGAGAGGTTAAGAAGGTACCTCTTCCGCTCATAAGCTCCTCGGTTCAAATCTCGCATTAGTATTTTAATTTTTATATTACTAATTTTATGACCGCATGTGTAGGGCATAATATTTGTGAAAATGGTTTCTTAATAAATTTCATCTATTGCTTCACGTTTGGAAAGCCAGTTTGAAGTAGGTTGTATTGAAGGAGTTGTATTATATTTCAACTGTTGGGGAGCCGAAATTGTAGTAGTTGCAACCGCACGCATGGTACCCGGTTTCCGGTAGCCTTCGCCCCAAATGTACTTTCAGGTGGCTTTTGCCTCAAATATTAACTTTGTAATTTAACTGTTTCTTTAAATATTATGTTTATGTTTGCCACGCCTATGTCAGTATTTGTTAGAGACACGTTTCTCTTAGCAGGGTTGTGGTGCGACAAGAATGTAGGCTTACACGGATTATAATTTTACTTCAATTATTTTATTAATGCTTGATACAATTTTAAATAACACTTCACTGTGAGATTCTTTTATTAATTACTTGCACTTTTTAATACGTAAACTATTTTTCGTCTCACACGAATACATATTATATTTCTCGAGGACGCATCACGCATCCAGTTACAAACATTATCCGCAGGCAACTGACTTCTGAATTTGTAAATGTTTCTCCTTTTCAGTTTCTGATTGGCTAATCCTAATCCAATAGAATCCCTTCATTTAACTAAAGGTTTTTCTGGTTGTTGGTTGGCTATTTTTATAAACAGTCATTAAAATTACATTATTTTTGCTCCAATAATGACTAATAGCATTATTAAACTATCTTACTCATTATTGACTCAAGGTTACCTCATTGCTACTTCATTGTTAGAAACTTTTAACTTATTATTCTCACAGCTCCTACATTATTAAATTACGTAATACATCCACATAACATTATTACACATGTATACAATAGTATAAGCATATGCAATGACTGTTACATACATTTTACAAATTATTACATACCTATATTGCTTTAAGGCGGACTGTTATTGAATTTACATATTATATAATTAGACTAAAATCATTTAATTGTTAAAAATACTGCCTCAAATTGTATTAATATAACTTAGGAATCTCTATGCTCACAAGAACACATTTGTACCAAAATACTTGTTTGGAATAACTAAAGAAATAAATGCAAATAAGCTATAATGTTCTAAAACTAAAACATATAAAAAATAAACAAAATGAATATCGGTGTATGAACCTTGAGCACGTATAACTGCTGTTATTTTCAGCTTATGGATTAAATTACGAGGACTAAAAGTTAATTCATCCCAGGCTTCTTCAATTTGTGCCCAGAATCCTGTAAGAATTCAACAATTCCATCAGGATATTTCATCCTCACAGGGAATTGACATATTCTGAAGTATTACTGTGTATTCCGCACTGTTCAGTGTATCGTCAAGCTGCCAGAACACACCTAGACCGTTCCTTGATTCCAACGAGATACAGATATGCGACGAAGATGTAATTGTAAAGCAATTATTTTGAATATCACTCCACGGAGAAATTTCACTTACGCCGACTGTATCTTGCTTTTTCTCTTTTATATGTTAACCAATTTTTATTTCCCTACATTAACACTGGTACAGTCATTACCTTATATGTTTATCATGTCGGACTTTATTTTGAAGAGCTCTATTGTTCCACATATTGATGGAGATTTATTAAATTTATTTGCTATATACCTGTCCCTACGAAAAGAGCACTATTTATACTACATTGAAGATAATAAAATTATATTACTTGTTCCAGTATTTCACTTCCCATTATTATTTTGAAGCGCACAAGGTGTTTACTCCAATGGACCGTAACCTTCTTTTGCCTGTAGTTCTTTTCAGCTTATATGCTTTTCCAGTTTGACTTAGATTATACCAGGTGAGTCAGCTGCCCCTAAGTATTCGTATCTATGCAACCAATAGTTTATAGTCTAATGTGAAAACATTCACCCTTTTAGCAAACAGACTGTTGCTGTAGCTCTGCCCTTCTATTCGTACTATAAGCAATATTCATTAATGATTAAACGCCTGGATGAGAACTAAGGAGCTACGAAAGACTTAAAAATGACGGCTCTTAATGGATATAATGATGGCAAGGAGGTAGAGGAATGTTCTCCCGAAGAGCGAAATAGAACATGTGGGTTCTGGCGGAGTGGGTTAGCTGACGGAAGGTGGTGAAGCAAAGGTTAGCTTTGGAGGTGTGAATCCAAAACTTACATCAAACTGTTTTGTTTCTGTTTTCTTTGCCCTTGTGTTATTTTCTGTGTTTTAGTATACTAATTTATTTATCTTTGTTATTGAATCTCCTGTGAGCCAAGACAAAAAAAAATTACAATCAGATAATAATTGTGGATCACGTTTACCCTAATAATCTCCACGGTATCTGGTGTTGTGAATCGTTTTACGTAGGTAGCTTTCATTCTTTTGGGTGCATGTCGACACTATTAAATCTTACAGTTTTTGTTTCCCGTTTAAAGCTTATGTTATATTTCTTCTGCTGACAAAGGAGTTGTAAATGTGATAAGTTAATGGACAAACAGCATAATACATTATTAAAGAGCGTGGATTTCATCAACAAAGTAAATGTTCAAAATGACGACACCCTTTATCAATGCATAATTGGGTACGTTGGCGGAGAGATCTTCTTACAAGCTGTAACATGCCCGGAGTAATCTGCCTGCATTCTTCACGTAAGAGCTCCGGTAGATGATTTGGGCTTTAGGGTTTTTAAGCGTAGACCCGTTCCTTTAAACGACCCCACAGAAAAAAATCCAGAGGTGTGAGATCAGGTGATCTAGGTAGCCATGCAATTGGGCCCGCTCGGCCATCCATTTTTGCGGACATGTTCTATGTAAGTGATTCCTTACAATCAGTGACCAGAGTGATGGTCTTGGATCCACAATCCTGTCCTTTGCACTAATGGCACATCTTCTAGTAGCAATGGCAATTCTTCTTGTAGAAATACAAGGTACCGCGGTCCTGTGAGGTTGCCTTCAAAAAAGTGCGGCCTAATTAGCTGGTCCCCTAATATTCCGCACCAGACATTGATGCTCCACTGTACCTGGAATGCAGCTTCTCTCATCCAGTGAGAGTTGCCTATACTCAAGTAGTGCATATTATGGCGCTTAACAGTTCAGTTATTGTGGAATGTGACTTCATCACTGAAGAAAACATTTTCTAAAAGTTCTGCATCCATTTGCGCTCGCTGCTGTAGCCACCGTGCATATATTACTCGCGCCTGAAAGTCGCACCCGTGGAGAGCCCTGGTGTAGTTGTAAATGGTACGGATAATATTTATTACGGTGCAATATGCGCATCACTGAGGACCGACTTAGATTTATGTACAGATTCCTGTGCTATGGCCCTTGAACCGGTATGTGGATTATTTTCTATTGCATTTCGCACAGCTTCTTGATTGCCTCCAGAGGTTACTGGAGCATCGCGATCAGGTGGTGCTCTTCCAAATGTTCCTGTTTCACAAAGGCGAATTTCCACCCTTTGAAAAGTGTCTGCAGTAGGTGCCCACCTTCCTGGAAACGGTTCTTCATACTGGCGCTTTGCTGACAGTGCATTACACAGTGCATTGTATCCATTATGGCAGCAGTGGTGTCTCGTAGAAAGGTTTCAAATACTCAGTAGAAAATGAAGAGTTTACTCGCGTCAAGATTGACGCAGGTGCAAATAGCTAAAGCCACTTTGCATGCGTGAAGTGTTTTAAACTTCGTAGAATGGATCAAGCTTAATACCGAGCACAATAATGTGCCTACTACAAAGTATAAATTATCCACCTGTCAGCGGAAAACATGGCGGTTATTCTATTCTGTACACACTTATAATGTTATAAAATTAGAGGCCCAAAGAGATAAAACAAAAAAGTAATAAAAACCTTGAACTTAACACGAAGGATCTGAACCTGAACTAAAGCGTCACAGTGGTAAAGCAACAATGACACCATTCGGCCAATGATACCTTGCAAGCTGGAGTTTCTATACGAATAAAAAGTTGCAGAACTCAGACCCCACCTCGAATCTTTACACGCTTTTTGCAGCTTCATACAGTGTTTGGAGCTTGTTTTGGCAGTTTTAACTCAAATAAATAAACTCCACCAGCCATTTCAATTACTGTATGAACTGAAATATGCCATAGACTATGACAGAAGAGAAATTATCTACCTAATACATAGTATTTTTTGACAAGGCTGTACAACGAACCTTTGTTGGCTGACGGCTTAAATCCAATTGGTCGCACTGCGTAGATCTGCCATTTTGTTTTCAAATAGCTTTGTCAACCGATGCTCGTGATACGTCGTTCCTTCAGGGACGTTTTCAAAGGTGTGTATGAATGTATGCTAAAGTATAAAAGTTCGTAAAATCAGCCAAAAGTGCTACTGCAGCTCCTGTCAGGGTGGGATGCTTTTGGCATCGACATACATGCATTCTGTCCCGTAAAACGCTTGTGCACTGGGTCATGTATTCCTCCTCTATAAAGTATTATGCAAATCAGCCAATGGAAGGCATTCAAGAAAGACGTCAGTCACATATGTCGCTTAGCACGTTGCATAAATTAAAAAAAATATGTAGGGGCATCTGACTCCCTGGTATACAGAATTCGTTGTAATTATATTCAGCTCTCTGTATTATTGTTATACCAGCTGCATATAACAATACGCTTGTATCTCTATTTCAACTTATTGAAGTTACTGTGTTTTTACATTTACGAATTACATTGTCAATACAAAACAAAAAGCTTAGGTGATAGACTACAAAATTGTCTCACTACTTTATTTATTATTATATTTTGCGATTTTAACGTTCTATGCTGACTATTATTTTAGACATTTAATTAAATGTTTGTAAAGGCCATTTTTGTATATTTTCCATAGTGTATTCAAGTCAATAGTCAAAATCCTTTTCTAAGTCAATGAATGCCATAGGCATTCTTTACTTACGTCTTTTCTCTACAGCTATCTTAAAGCTAAAACCATTATCACTGCAAGAGCGGCATTTTCTAACAACATAGTGCTCCTCTTCAAGCAGAGCTTAGATATGATTTTCAACGTAACATTGATTATTTTAACCTGTATTTTACATACAGCTTTTAACAGCTTTATGCCTCTAAATGTTTTACAATTAACTCGATTTCCTTTCTTAAATATCTCAGATACTTCCGAAGAATCCAGTTCTTTATAATTTTGCTAATATGTATTACATAAATGCAGCACACAACTGTAGTAACAAACATACATATTTAAGCAATTCAGCACTAATTTTTCTGTTCTCTTCAATTGTATCTTCACCATGCCATATAAATATGAAATACTGTTTCCAATACCCCAATGTAATTATATTTATACATGCCAGGTCTTTCTGCAATTGATCAAATATTTCATCGCTTTAAACGCTACAGTCTGCCTTCCATGCACAACGGTATCTGTGATTGCAATTGTAATTAAATTATTTCACCAATATAAATATAACATCAAATTTTAACTCTCTAACTTCCGGTTGGAAACAATGAAAATAATCAACGGTCGTCGATGTTCATTAAGGCGCTATTTATCAAAGTTGTACCAGCAATATAAAAATTATACTGTGTTCTGGAATAAGCAGGAATAAGCTATCTCGACATGCTGCCCAGTAGTTTTGCTCCATTTGCAAGAAGAGGTGCTCAACTTCGTTTTGCAGCAAGCCAGTGCCTCGCCACATTAACATAACCTCGTGCACAGTCACCTCAAGAGCGTCTTTCACAACGTTGAATTGGCCATGCTGGTCGAATGATGTGCTACTGATATTATTGTACACAGGTCGCCTGAACTTAACCATGCGAGTTTTTCTTTTAGGACATGTGAAGGACATCTCGAAAATGGCTGATGCCACAAACAAAACCTTATTTCTAACTAATTGTGTGTTTAAAATAGATCTATATTTTTTGTTGTAGTGCGTTTTCTTCTATCGCTTAATATTTACCAGTTATACAAGATTATGCAAAACTGTTTCCGAATGAAAAGAACTTCAAAAGTATTATGGGCAAATACAAAATGTGCATTTAACTTGACATTTAATATATTTAATATATGGTATTTTAATCAAAATGGTTAGTAATGTTTGGATAATCAATGTTTTCAAAAACTTTCATGTAAATTGTAGTGGGGGTAGGGAATTTTCTTGAAAATTTGCATATCGCATCCTTGGAAAATATTGAATTTAAATGCCAAGTATGGTACTTACCCGACTTTTCGTTTTTGGGCTATGCTATTCACAGATACAGACAAATGGACGTATTTCCAAAAATGCTTTATTTGGATGCAGAGGGCCTCAAAGCTTGTATTTACGGTGAAATATCGACATCGAATTTTTAGTTGGAATGCAATATTTCCCCTATTTACTATACGTAGTAGAGAAAGCAATAAGTGAATAAAAACGGTGTCGAAAGAGAGCCATAAATGATCTTAATTTCTTTCAATTTCTCTATTTCCACAAGATTTACAGTAGTTACAGCAGCGGAGAGTGGGCACAGTTAACTCAGCTGATACTGTTATTCTGACTGTCCAATTTTTCAGCTGGCTCTCAATTCTCACTGTCACTGTTCTGATCTGGTTCAACTTTCACTGGAACTTCACAACGTACCTAACTAATGTGAACTAGTTCAATTTCTGTCACTTCAGTAAAGTGAACTAGTTCAATGTTATTCGTGAAATAGCCTCCTCTTCCGGACGCTTCACTTGCTGACGAGTCGAACACGAGTGTTCTACAATCTCTCGCTGCACGTCACAGTAGCTCGGAGAACCGTACTTTATGTCGTAGCAGAAACGCACTGACCGACTCAACTGACTGCTCTCACAAGATCGCTCGCTTATGTAGCCAATGGAATCTTCCACAGAACATTCTAGAACTATCTGGAACACGGTTTGGAGGCGGGGGAAAGAAACTTCCAGAAGATTCTGGTTATCTACCGATAGTGTTTCTGGTGTTTAAGCCGGGCAAGAGGGCGACTTTTCTTTGTTTATCTCCAACTGCCTGGCGCCGACCTCTCGATAACCTTGAGTCATAGCCGCTGTGTCACAGTATGTTGGAACGAGTCAGACAAAAATACAATATCGAATCTGCCGTATTACAAATGTAGCCCACGTCGAAGTCGGTGAATGTCCATGGGAGCTTGGAGAGTCAAGCTTTCGATTATACATGTAAAACTAAAAGAGATTTATTGTAATAATGACAAAAATATTCTCTTTTCGTACCAATAATTTTGAATTACCTTTGCTCACACTTTAGACATTTGTATTAGGTTATATGGCAGACATGATTTACCTTTAGATAACTGTAGAAAACCAGTACTGTTGCTATTTATTCTACTTCCAGGATTAGTTACTATTGCAGGTTTCGGCAAAACTAATCATTCCATTATTTGGTTACACTTTTTCTTTTCTCTCAAGGGTTATAATTCAGATATCATGCTCGTACCAATTTTATCTGTATTCATTAAGCTTATATTGTAGGGAAAATGTTTTCGCGCCTTCTTGTGCAATACGTTTCGTATGCATGGTGTTCCCGAATCCCCGTCTATTTCTTAGCCTTGCGCGGCGAGTAAGTAATGTTGCCTGTATGTTACAGAGGTGGTACAAATTTTAATCAGTGATAAAGTTATGACTATGCATGCATGACTATGTATAATATGTATTGAAGGTAAGAAGCTCTACAATTGGGAGCAGAATTCAAACTCGCAACCTCTTCGTTAGAAACCCACACCCATAAGACTCGTACACAAAGCACAACTCAACTACGGATCTGTAGGTGAAGTAGTTAGGTGTAGTCAAACGGAGGGGCCTCCAGTGACCGGAGCACACTATCGCACGTAGGTAACAGTGGGCCATTTGCGCTTCCAACCTCTTTGAAGGGACAGATGAAGGGGAGACACGAAGAGCGGACGATGTGCGCATGAAAAGCTTATGATTCCAAAATGGTACAAACCCTGATCCCGGCTGGCCAAACCTTAGTCGTCCACAGCCTGGGCGTGCCCGGAATAGAGGAGATACTCCCAAGAAATAAGAGACCCCAGCGTCTCCGCCAAGCGCCAAGGAGAAGTCTTTCTATAGCGCAAATGCCACCGTCCTGCCGCAACACACCAACCGCACATCCTAAAGTGCTGATACACACGAGGTGAAACAGATGAAACGAAATAATGGAGACAGGAAATTTATGGTGAAAGGGGAACTATCGTAGAGGAAAAAGAAACAGAAACAAATGGCCCTACAGGTTGTAATACTAAAACAGTAGAGATACTTTACCATTCCAATTTGGTTTGTCTATTCGAACAAAGTGGAGGACAACTTTACTCCGTGGTCGTCCTCCGTGGTGTAGTGGTTACCATGCTAGCCTCTAGTTCCGGAGGTCGCGGGTTCAAACTCGGCGGAGGGCGATGGATTTTTTCAGGCGTAAAAATCCTTAGCATGACTTCCTTCGGAAAGGAAGTAAAGCCGGTGGGCCCATGTCGTAGATTTACGGCACGTAAAAGAACCTTAGGCCTCATAGGGGGGCCTCTGAGAAAAATTACCGGTCTTCCACGCCCAATATAGAATGGGCCGCTAAGGACCATAGTAGTTAAAGAGCGTCCATAAATAATACTCAGTTTATTTATTTTACTACCGATAATTCATAACCATATGTTAAAATTAGCAACAGCACTGACTTTTAAAAGTTCAATTGGGTACTTCTCTGCAGTTAGCAATGTCCTGCAGATTGTAAGGTATGAGGGATGTCATGCCCGATATTTAAAATAGGTAACTAGTTCTAGAAACTTATTCTTTATGTATGATTTATATTTAAAGTATTGTTACCCTTTGAAAGCCTAAATTTTACCTTTCTCTGTATATATTTCTAAGATATATTCTGTGCCTATTGTTCCCAATTAGATTTCCGAATTTTTTGTGGTTATGATGCTTTAATCATCAGCAAAGAGCAATATACTTAGCACAAATCTAGTTCTAAACCAATTGCAAGGGATTCGTTTACTTCCCACTACTTAATTAACTTATTCTTTTGCATTAAAACGCGCAAGTGGCAGGCCACGTGCCTTTTGTTGACTTGTCACTAACGACCAGGGAACAGAGCAGACACGTCGCACCTCGACGCAACGCAGAGCTTTTGTGTTTACCTTCCAGGAGGAAAGGATGAGGTGAAGGAATCGCAGGAGGCTATAGGCAGCAGGAAGGTCGGCCGACAGATATGCAGAGGTTTCTAACGATTCCAAGCTTGATGACTGTCATACCGGCGGGATGCTCGGAGAAGGCTTCCCTCTGGCGAAACCGGGGAAAGCTCTGCCTAGCCGAGGCGGCTCAGATGAGGCTGATATATATCCTTGTATTACTCCCAGATTAATGTATACTAATTGATATCGTCATTGTTATAAATTGTTGATATTGCTGTGTTCCTTGATGTCTTTTCTATGTCTTGTATTAGATACTTTGGGAACTTCAATTTTCTCTTAAAATGGTATACAATTTCACATAAATCAGCTTGTCAAAGGTACTAATGTAATCTATGAAGGTTTTATTGTTTATAAATAATAAATCTTCAAGTTTTTAGGTTATCTGTTGAAGTGTAAAATAAGATTGTTACATGAACTATCCATTTTCTCTATAGGTAGCAATGAAGTGCATTCTAGTTTTCGAAATAGTCATATATATTATATACGATGTTAAAGAGAGTCGTTTTTCTGTAATAATCTCTACTTGATTTATTACCAATTTTAATATGTTAACAATTTATTATAGAACAGCTTTGCATTCGTTAACAATTCCATTCAAACTTAAATCAGATTGCTCTACATTTAGACATTTTTAATATTCCAAATAATACGATAGAAAATACAATAATTTTAAACTGCTCTTTCACCTTGTTACAACATTTAGTTTCCTTTACAAAGTCGTAAATGCTTCTTGAAGTAGTCAAGTAATACAAATACAATTTACAGAAGAATGAATATATAAATACTTCCCTCGCAAATACTAATTTTGAAACACAAAGAGTAAAAGTTACATTTTGAAACTTACCAGAGAATAGTGAATAATTTATAAAAGCCCGAGACGTTACCCTTGGTAAATTATGCCAAAATCTCGCCAACACGATCCGAGCACAAAGCTCTAACAAGGTATCCGTTCAATCCTTGTACGGCAGATTCAACCTGCCCGGGGTTGCTGATCTTGGCCATAAACCATCAGTGGCATGAGACGAACCAACCAATCGTAGCTCTGGACGACCAAGATGTCGTGCCTACCATAAGGTACGTCATCAATGACGAGATCTTTCTCTAACATTCATCATATTACTGAGCTGACCGCGATGAATGACGCCATCTTTCTAGAAAGGTTTTACCGTTCATGGGCTGGTTACGTGCACCACGTCGAGAAAAGAGGGGGAGCGGACGGCATAATATTTGGAGAGTGGAGCAAACTTAATTTAAACAGACGTCAATATTACTCAAAAGCTTCTCCTCTAATGACGTCGGAGCTATTTAGGTTTATTATTTCTATTACTTTCTCTACTACGTATAGTAAGTAGGGGAAGTATTGTATTCCACCCAAAAATTCGATACCGAAATTTCACTGGAAATATATGTTTTGAGACCCTCTGAATCCAAAAAAAGCATTTTTGGAAACATGTCCGTGTGTGTGTGTCTGTGTCTGTGTGTCTATCTGTGAACAGCATAACTCAGAAACTAACAGTCTGATAAACACCAAACTTGGTATTTAGGTTCAGTATCTTCCAGAGATGCGACACGAAGGTTTACAAGAAAATCCCCCCACCCCAGATTACCCTTTACATGGAAGATTTTTCGAAAAGTTTAATTTTCTCAAAAATGGCTGTAACGATTTTGAATAAAATATCATATGTTTAAGATATTTTCATGACAAATAAATTTTATATCTTGAATTTTCTGGGAATATCTCCAAAAATATTCTTCATTCTGAATGACTTTTGCATAACTGGTAAACCATAAGAGTTAGACAAAATTTTACTTCACAAAAACTGTAGACCGCATTAAAATACACTATTTGTGTCATATTCATTTTTGTTGTTGAGTGAACTATTTTCGAGATATTGCTTGTTATTACCTTAAATTTTTCAATACTTGTTTTCTCAAATGGGAATTCGTTATTCATGTTTTTGTCTTGGATATGCAAAGAGTATTAATCTGTGGCAAAGAGAATGGTGCTGCACCTAGCAACCAGCTATTAAGAGATATGTATGTGCTTAAAGGCTACTGTATTTCTATATTGCCCTTGCAAACACTAAACAAGGGGAACATGGTAGGCCTTAAGTGATAGTCAAATATTGTTAGAACTGGTCGCTATGTGTACAATGTAATTCTATTTGCATGTCAAAAGATCGTTTCTGAAAATGTTTATCTCAATTAATAGGAAATAGATGAAGAATAAGAGTTTGTAAAAATAGTTTGTACAAGAGTAGAGAAAGTCGTGTGAGTGTAACACATCTGATTTTTTTATTATTATTGTTTCTTTCAGTCTTTAGTACTTCTTTTATTAACATTGTTGCTGGAATTGTTAGTAGTTCTGTGTTATTTACTTGTTTTATTTCTATTTCCACATCAATATCTTATAACATTGTATGCGAGTATAGTTGGTCTTTGTCAAAATGAAAGCAAGTCTCAGCTATTCTAAAAGTGTCAATGTTATATCGTTATCATTATTCTCACGCCTGAACAGTTTTCCTGTCTGTCACTCAAATTTTCCAGCGTTTCAAACGATTTCGGAATTATCAGCACAAAGGTGTGTTTAAGAAAGAAAAACAGGCACTCTTAATATATTTTGAAGTATTTTACGTACACATATGAAAGAAAATAGGGGAAATGTTTTATGACAAAAAATAAAATAAAACACAATTTCATACACAATCAGTGCATAAGTAAATCTTGAATGTAAGGCAAGTTTTAATGTTAACAGGTAGAGATATTTTACTAATGCCAAAGGTTTTATTATAAATTCCAGTATTATGTTATTGTTATTTTTAGTATTAAAGCATTGTTTTTCTTTCTAAAATACAGCAATCCGTGTCAAAAGCAAGCAATATGCTTTGGATATGTGAGGAGCAAAAGAAACTAAATGTTCACTAACATTAGTCAAGAGTGGTTTATGGTAAGTGTATTTACTTGGAAGAAAGCATTTGTTTTAGTTATCACACTGAATACTTCTACTCCTTCAACTGATTACCCTCCTCTTTGTACGGCTTACACCTCCAAGGACTTGCAAACCAATGTCTTGTGTCAGTAGCCTTGCCTGGTATGGCTGTGAGGAAGAGGAAAATGTGGTGATGAACGGAATGACTGGAAAGTTTGCGGATGAAATTATTCCATCCTGCGTTCGCCTAGCCACCAAGTAAAACCGTGAAAAAGAACCTTTGGTGAGGTTGGTCGGTCCCGGGGGTTTGAACTGAATGCGGGTCGCATTCGTTACCGCGGCGCTATCTCACTCAGTCACACTAAACACATTATAAATATATTTAAATCAAAACTATCCAAATATACTATATTTCTGACGAAGCATAGTTTTATTTTCTCTACTGTTTAGAGTAAGTAGAGGAAATATTGCATTCCACCCAAAAATTCGATACGGAGATCGCACCGAAAATATATACATTTGAGACTCTGTGACACCAAAACAAACAAAAAGAGTATTTTTAGAAAAATGGTGTATTTTTCTGCATCTGCATCCGTGAACAGCATAACCCAAACAAAAAGTAGATTAAATTCCAAACTTGAAGTTTTAGGTTCAGCAAATGAAACTTAAGCTTCAATTTTCTGGGAATACCTGTGAATTCCTCTTAATTATAAATGTCTTTTGTGTAACTGATAAGAGAGACACTCAAAATCCTACTACACAAGAAAATGTAGATCTGGCTAAAGCACACGAAATAAATGTTTTTCTGTGCAGTTAACCAATACCGAAATATTGTTTCTTATTGGTTTTAATTTTAAAATACTTATAACTTTTTCAAATGGGAAGTCGTTATTCGTTTTTTAATTCCTTCACCCGTACGTAGTAGATAGAGAAGGTATTGCATTCCACCTAAAAATTCGAGACCGAGATTTCACCGGAAATACATGTTTTGAGACCCTTAATAAAAAGCAAGCATTTGTATTTAAGTTCAGTACCTTCAAAAGATACGACACGAAGATTTTTAAGAAAATTCTCCTACCTCAAACTACCCTTTACATGGAATATATTTCAAAATTATTATTTTCAAAAAAGTCTCTAAGGATTTGATTAAAATAACATACACTAAAAAGTATACATCACAAATAAAACGTATATCTTGAATTTTCTAGGAATAGTCTTTGAAGTCCACTTCACAATTTTGTGTAAACTTTTAAAACTATTAAACGTTAATCGATAGACGAGAACGTACTACACAAGAAATATGATTTCTTTAAAACACACAATTTATTTCAAAATCTTTTTTCTGGCATCAGCTATTTCCGAGATATCCGTTAATGGTTCGAATTTTTCAATGCTTAACCATTCTTTTTAAGTTCTGTCAACATTCAGTTGTTTCCCGCGATTTTATTGAATCAGAATGGAACGCATAGCGTCCAGTTCTTAAACATTTGCCCATTGCTGATGCCTTTGTATCTATAATGAAATGCATAATGTAGGTATTTTTACAAAAAATTATTTCGCTTAAAATGAAGTAGATATAAAAATAAGCCGTAGTAAAATCAAATTGTGCATCTACTAATAAACATAAAACGCAGAGAAGGCATGCGGATATATCACATCAGATTTTTTCGTTGTCATGCAAACAGCATGGGATTTTAGTCATCACATAGTGACACGCTGTATAAACGTTCGTATCGCTTTACCTTATGTATCCTCTAACGAAATGTGAAAGCCTATAATGAAAGTTTGCCTGAATTAATACGAAGAAGGATACGGTAGGCAAAGGCGATAGTCAGATTTTTACTTTCTCTACTAGGTATAGTAAGTAGGTGAAGTATTGCATTGCATTTCACCCAAAAATTCGATACTGAAATTTCTCCGGAAATACATGTTTTGAGACCCCCAGAATCCAAAAAAAGCAGTTTTGGAAACATGTCCGTGTGGTGTCTATGTGTGTACAGCATAACTCAGAAACGAACTATCGGATAAACACCAAACTTGGTATTTAGATTCAGTATCTTCCAGAGATGCGTCACAAAGGTTTACAAGAAAATCACCCACCCCAGATTAACCTTTACATGGATAATTTTTCCAAAATTTTTATCCTCTCAAAAATAGCTCTACGATTTTGATTGAAATATCATATGTTTAAGATACTTTCATGACAAATGAAATGTATATCTCGAATTTTCTGGGAATGTCTCCAAAAGTATTCTTCATTGTGAACGACTTTTGCATAACTTGTAAACCATAAGGGATAGACAAAGTTTTACTACACAAAAAATGTAGATCGTGTTAAAAAACACAGTTTATGTCATACATTTTTTACGAGATATTGCTTGTTATGCCCTTAAGTTTCCCAATACTTATACTTTTTCTCAAATTCGTTATTCATTTTTTTTCCTGGTAATGCAAAGAGAATGGAATCCTCGACATAGCAACCAGCTCTTAAAATATTTGACTATCGCTTAAAGCCTAGCTATTCCCCTTGCATCTACAAGAAATTAGCAATAAGATTAAAATATCGATTAACATGAAGCATATGGAGAATAAGAGTTTGTAAAAATAGTTTGTACAAGAGTAGAGAGTGTCATGTGAGTGTAACACATTAGATTTTTTAAACCTGTCTCGCTACGTAATGGCCTAAAATTCCATGCTCTTTGCATGAACACGAAAAAGAAAAAAGAAAGAAAAATAATAGCGATTAACAGTTGATAAAGGTATCATAAAATTCAACTCAATATAGAATATCTCAGAAATAGTTTACGACTCAAAATATTTTATTTCACATAAGTTGTGTACTTCAACGAGATCCACGTTATTTGTTTAGTTTTGTTCCTTGGTCACGGTTTACCAATTATACAAAAGTAGGTCAGAATAAAGGGGCTTTAGAGACTAGACCCACCAAATACAAGACATACATTTTATTTGTTGAGAATATAGCTTAAACATATTGTATTTTAATGAAAATCGATACAGTCATTTTCGAGAAAATAAAAAATAACGAAACATTTTCGTTTAAAAAGTAGTTTGGTGTGGGAGGATTTTCTTCAAAATTTCAGTATCAAATCCTTGGAAGGTCCTGAACTGTAACGACTTTTCGGTTTTTAGTTATGCTACTCACAGTTTCTCACACAGACATACACACGGACTTTTTTTCTAAAATTGTTTGCGCAGAGGCCTCAAAACAAGTATTTCCCGAAAAATCACGACATCGAATGTTTGGATGGATTACAATACCCCTTCTACTATAAGTATGTACCCATGGAGATGGCTCCGCAGTTTCTTGCAAGGTTTCCATGTCGGTGCTCCCGGGTATGGTTGCTGTCGACCGCCCTCCATGGCTTTGGGTTTATTGTGGTTTTCCCTGGTCGGTAAGCGAATGCTAAAGTAAAGTCTCATCTACCACATCTACCATCATTTCAACTTCGTTCCGTTTGCTTCTCATCCTTCAAGTGTGCTTCTATGTTTCATGGTGTCGGACAGATGGCACGGATACTTGCTCTGGTGGAGACTAGAGGGTTGCATGGTTAAGGGATAGTTCATCATCCGCTAAAGGCAGTCTTAGAGCCTGGAATGGTAGCGACTTCCTCGTGTCTCTGTGGCCTGTAGCCTTCTTCACTTCATCCCTCCCTCCTGGTGATGGTAGTCACAATAGATTTGTGTAGGTTGCAGTGCGCGAGGTTTCCTCCTCCGTTGTAGATTTGTCTTTCTCCGTGGTCCAAGGATACCATGTTAGACATTATATATGAGGTCGCGGGTTCAAATCCGGTGAAGGGCGATTGATATTTGCGGGCTTAAATATCCTTAGCATGGCTTCCTTCGGAAGGGAAGTAAAGCCGGTGGTCCGGTGTCGTAGACAGGCTTCAAGCCTGATAAGGCCTCTGGGCAAACTTTTCGGTCTTTCAAGCCCAATATAGAATGGAACGCTAAGGACAATAGCAGTTAAAGGGCGTCCATAAACAAAACTCAATTTATTTTTTCCGTTGTATATCTTATACCTATATTGTATGTACGTAGTAGAGAAAGCAATAAGTATTGTAGAACTGTGCCTACATGTATATAGTGCAGATTAAAGAGAAAATTCCAATTTATACGACTATACAAAGTATAAAAAATGTATTTGTTAGGCAATTTTTGCAATTTAGTCTCCTTAAAACAAAAAAATTCAAATTTACTATACTGCTAAAATAAAAATGTAATTGTTTAAAATTTTTGACATATGGTCTCCCTAAAACCAGGAAATTCCTATTTATAACACTATAAAAGAAATAAAAATGTAATTTTTGAACAGTTTTGCCGTTTAGTTCCTCTAAAGCAGAAAATTCCAATTTATACGACTACTCAAAGGTAAAAATGTAATTGTTTGAACACCTTTGGCATTTACTCACAGTAAAAGCACAACATTCCAATTTATAACTCTACATAAAAAATAAAAATTTTTTGACACCTTTTGCCATTTAGTCTCAACAAAAGTAGCAAATTCCAATTTATAAAACTACACAAAAATAAAAATATAATTTTTTACGAGTTTTGCCATTTAGTCTCGTTAGAAGCAGAAAATTTTACGTTAGAGGTTATTGTAATATTAAAGCATGTTCGCATGACACCACCCCTTATCTGTAAGAGCAGACGCAGAATTTTAATGTCTTAGAGCTCTAATTAGGCGATAGTCGATGTATGTAAAGAAACTTTCTTGAAGTTTACCTTTTAAAGTCTTTTCATTAAAAGAGAGCAGAAGCGTCAACTCTTACCTTGCAGCAAAGTCTGCCAGAATAATCAGAGTGCAGACTCGCTCTGATCGATTTCTCCTTCCTCCACGAGCTGTCACTGCTTTACATTCCTTAACTAATTTTGGCCGCAAACAAATGACGGCTCAGGGATTCGATTTTCAGCAAGGGAATAATTGGGATTTCCGCCAGCTGCCAAATCTCTGTAGCTCTTTCATTTTAAATTGAAGCATGCCAATCAGTTGAATCTTTCCATTTCGTTACGTAACAGAGCGTTTGTGCTCCCTTAGAGGAAAGAGTTCTTAGAGATTCGTGCTGTGCCGATATTATGTTCTACCCAACTCCATCTCTTGCTGAATGGAACGCCGAAAGCTCATTTATTTCTCTCTATCTCCCTCCCGTGGGCACCTCCTTTCTCTTTTAACTAAAAGGATCGGATAATAATTACAAAGTTGATTCCAAGGATGACAAAAGGTACAGAAAGGAATTGCTTTTATCCGAAAAACGTTTGTCCCTGCACGAGGCCACTCGTTTATTCCTAAAGCATGTAAATATCGCTGAAATTACAGCATAAGCAAGCGATCAAAGCATTTCGTCATCTCCGTCTCGACTTCTTTCAGGGCTTAGGTATAACCGCTCGCAAAAAGCTACCTGCGGACCAGGATGGAGCCCTAGACCGGCCTTCAGAGTAGCTACGCAGAACAATAATTCACTGTTTGCCGCTTCCTCGCACGATAGTTTGGCAGTTCGAGTAGGTTCCCTTTCTAGAACATTCGGCTTTATATGTGGGAAATGTATAAGGGGGTGCTGCTCTTGTTCGTGGAGTTCAATTCAAATAGTTAAGGATTTACGATCGAAGTCATTCTACTAATATTATACAAAAGTTCCTTATGGGTGTACGGACATTTAATTCGCGTAGAGTGAAAAATTTTAAATGCATATTTACATCTTTATATTGCAGAGAGAGAATATAAAATTACAATGAAAGGAAATACATTTCAGGAAATATATTGAGCACTACCGACATAAGACCCAAAGCCCTCTTTCACATTTCATATGACGATAAATGGAAAAAAGCAAGACATATTAAAAGACACTGTTAATTCTGCTTCTGCGTTTAGCTGAAAAAAGCTTCAAAGTTCTAACAATATTTGGACTAAGTGAATGCCTATTTTTGATAGGATTTGTGTGCAAAGGCATAATTGTCTCCTTGGACTTGGGAGTTAAAGATATTATTTACGTATTACTAAATATTAGACTGAGCGTTATGCATGAAATCTTTAAGAATGAGTATTCTAAATGTTTACCAAGGGTTAAATCCAGCTTTTAGGCAAAGTAAGCTGAGGTATACACAGTTGAGACCACCCCCGCCAGTATATATGATGTCCGGATAGTATGATGCGGCTCACAGCTTTTGGATCATTTCTGCTCTTTCGAACGCACTGTGGGGCAACGTTATGGGGCCCATGCGTTCGGATTGGTAAACGTAGCTGCAAGCTCTGCAATGGCAGCGCCACTATCATGTGGTGGCGGGGCCTGGAACAAGTCTCCCGGAGAGGCAAAAAGACTAAGCTACGAACATCGGAAACGCCAACACCTACAGCAAGGCCAACGGAGGGCTACGTCCGAGGTAAGTGTTTCGATAAGGTCATTTCATACCTATGCCTTTTTGACTTGTGAAAATTTGTACCCTCACTTTGCCGGTGTTTAACGAGCGGGATGACTCAGGCGGTTTCGTCTGCGGCTCGAAAGCGGGAGGTCACGGGATCGATTCCCGGCGACCGCCCACTCTGGCCAATTAGTTTTCGTGGGTTCCCCGGGTCGCCAGGCGAATGCTGGGGTGGTTCATCTTAAACCATGACTCTCCTTCCTCTCATTTCCTGTACCCATTATTTTCCTTATCAGCTACTTCAGGGTTGTAGGACCAGGCGACGGTGTTTGGGTGGTTGCGGTTGGGCGGTGGCTTGCGCTCTGTAAAGGTTTCTTCAATGGCGTCATTGGGTACCGCTCAGTTAGGCTTCTCCACCCCGTGGGACTCTGGAGGTTGATGCCTTGTGGGTAGGGATGTGCGGCGTTGGAGCGTTCTGTTTGGAAACATTAGAGTCTCTCTCCATGCATGGGCCCGTCAGCATCCGAATCTGGTCACATCGGGTCTTTTCCCCTCATCCCACCAGGGGTCACGTTGAAAGCAAAAAGGGCCGCTTGAGGCCCTCTAACCGGCTCCGGGGAGCCCCTCCGTAATACGTACCTTTATATCTACCTTTTTCCGGTGAGTAGCGTATCAAAATTGAAGTAGATAGTATCTTCACGTTGTTTGCACCACGCTTTGGGCGTCAATTTGAAGCAGTTGTATTGAAGGAGTTGTATTATATTTCAACTGTTGGGAGCCGAACTTGAAGTTCTTTGCAACCGCAAGTATAGTACCCGCCTTTCCGGTAGCCTTCGCCCCAAATGTACTTTCCGGTGGCCTTTGCCCCCGAAAAATGTTTAAAAATATTAACTTTGTAATTTGACTGTTTCTTTAAATATTATATATTTATGTTTGCCTCGACTGCGTCAGTAATATTCTTAGAGACATGTTTCTCTTTGCAGGGTTGTGGTGCGACTGAAGAATGTAGGCTAACACATTGTAATTTTACTTCACTCCTTTTATTAATGCTTGACACGATTTAAATAACACTTCACTGATACAGAGAGAGCTGTGAAATTTCTTTATTAATTACTTGCACTTTTTAAAACGTAAATCTCACACATGATACGTATTAAATTTCTCGAGGACGTGTCTCGCGTCCGGTTAGGAACACTGTCTGCAAGCAATGCGTCTAATTTTGAGCGCTGTCTACAAGCAACTGAATTGATTTCTACCGCCTAAATTTGTAAATTTCTGTATTTCAAGTCTGTGATTGGCTAATCCTACTCCAAAATATACCTTCATTTAACTAAAGCTTTTCTGGTTTTTGATTGGTTATTTATTTAACTCTCTCAAAATGTACATTATTGTTGCTCCAAGAATGACTAGTAGCATTATTACACTTTCTTACTCATTATTGCCTCAAGGTTACCTCATTGTTAGCAAGTTTTAACCTATTATTCTCACAGCTCCTACATTATTAAATTATGTAATACATTCACATAACATTATTGAACATGTATGCAATAATATAGACATTTACAATGACTGCAATATACACTTTTTATATATTGTTACATACACATGTTGCTTTAAGGCGTGCTGTTATTAAATTATATATTATATAATTAGACTTAAATCAATTAAGTGTTAAAAATACTGTCTCAAAATTCATTTAGATTCCTCAACGCTACACGATGTAATTCTTTTGAAATAGGAGTGGTACAAAGGAACTGTGAAAGGAACGTTACGTAATTTAAAACATGATTTTAAAACGAGCCAGAAGTTTTAGCTTTCTTAAGCATTAAAATTCTGTTAAAAATGAATAGAACCTTAATGTTTTGAGATCCTATATATATATCTGCTGTGAGCCGGCAAAAATTTACATTATTTATGGTCGTATTAAACACTTTGTGTTATCAAGCACTGTAAATGGTTCCGTGTAAATTATCAGGTTGTTCCAATTTGTACTTATAGTACAGGAAGAGAAGAATAAAAGCGCATAACTGAATCTCTGTGTTACTGTTTGTTTGGAATTACCTTCACCTTAGCTCTTTCTTAAGCCATGTGATACAGACCGCCACTTTGGGCAATATAGTAATTATTGAATGTATTTTATAGGTTCAGCATTAAGTTGAAACACGGTAACAGTCGCTTCGTAAATTTAAGCATTAGAGAGATTTAGTATAAACAAAATGCAAAATGAACTTAAGCCGCGAGTGACGCGTACACTGGAAAACAGCCAACAGTGTTTCCTCTGCCGGGCGTTTTTACCCTTCACTTGATCAGACCAAGCAAATACTCCTACTTCCATAGCTAACCCCTACCTGCTTGTAATGCCATCCCCTTACTAAAACGTCGGTTAGTAGGCAATTAATACTAATAATAATAATCACATGGCGATCTTTAAGGGCCTAGACATGCCAACTCTACTGCCTACCTCACGCCCACGTCGCACAGAAGAGGTAGACGATCATCCAACAAATAGGGGAGGTGTTTTGGCCGGCATCGCGCATCGCCCAGCCAGAATATCTCCTCCGTGGCCGGAATCGCTGCCTACCGCAGCTCCTCCCTTTCCTCATGATGCTGAGTGGGCACCGGTCTTATACCCAAGACATAATTACTACACCCACATGCTCTACCACACAGCGCCACGGCGTGGGCGTGAATAGGCAATATGTACTAATATTCACACAAATAATATATGCTTTAACCCATGAGTGAAGTTTCATGAAGAAAATACTTCCAAGGCGAGCAGAGGAAGTTAGCAAAAAGACGAACTACAACTGTAACACTAGACAGTGTTACATATCCTTTTAGAAAAAGTTTATTTCTCGGAAATAACAATGCAATTTTCAAATGGATTTTCAAGAAAATCCTCCCACCCCAGACTACCCTTTACATGGAACATTTTTCGAAAATTTTAATTTTCTCAAAAATGGCTCTAACAATTTTGATGAAAATATCATATGTTTAAGATAATGTCATGAGAAATGAAATGTATATCTCGAATTTTCTGGGAATGTCTCCAAAAGTATTCTTCATTGTGAACGACTTTTGTATAACTGGTAAACCGTAAGAGATAGACAGAATTTTACAACACAAAAAATGTAGATCGCGTTAAAATACACAACTTATGTCATATACATTTCTTTTGTTGAGTGAACAGTTTTCGAGATATTGCTTGTTATTTCCTTAAATTTTCCAATCCTTATACTTTTTCTCAAATTCGTTATTCATTTTTTTATGTCCTGGACATGCAAAGAAAATGAAATGCGCCACATAGCAACCAACTGCTAAAAGATTTGACTATCGCTTAAAACTTACCACATTCCCCTAGGATCTGAAAATTAGCAATAAGATTATCATGTCGATTAACATGAAGCATATGGAGAAGAAGCGTTTGTAAAAATAGTTTGTACAAGAGTAGAGAAAGTCATGCGAGTGTAGCACATCAGAATTTGTTTTCTAGGATTTGTCCCTTGGTCAACTTGCCACTTATGTACTTTGGTTCTAAAGAATTTCTTTAGGATTTATTTTTGTGTAATCCCGGCAATTTATATCAGTTTTTTATTTCACCAATTCTAGTAACTACTTGTGCTTTCCTTCTGTTTTAGTAGAATTCCATTTTTTGTTCTGTGATCCTGCTTAAGTCCATTCATTTAATATGTCCATAAAATTTTAACTTATGTTTTCTAATGCCCCTGTGAATTTCTGTGTATATTTATATTTCACTTTTTTGTGAGTCTGCATTGTTCACCTATAATAGTGTTTTAGTTTTGCACTCCTTTTTCACAAGAACGTCTATATGTGTTTTTTGTTCAAAATCAATGTTTCTCCTCCGTAGAGGAACTGCGATTTAATTACTTGTTATGACTTAATTTTATATCCTTAGACACGCACGTTTAATCATAGAGGTTTTGAGAAAGCCGATATGTTGTATTCGTTTTATTTTTGCATCTATTTTACTAGCTTTAGTTTCGCGCCATTCTACTGAATTATTTCACCACAATATTTAAATTGTGAAACTCCTCTAATTTTTCATTCTTAGTTTCTTTATTGTACGAAATGTATTCGATTTTTATCAAGGATATCCGCAGAGCGATTTTCTCGGCAACTTTTTTTAACAGTTCAAACGATGTTTTTGAGCTGTTACGATGTCAGGACTGCTAGATCATCTGAATGTGCTAGGCATTATATCTATTATTATTATTATTATTATTATTATTATTATTATTACTATTATTATTACCATTGATCCCTATAGTCTAGAGATACACAAGATATCAAAAATATCGATATCAGCGAATACGGAAATTTCAGGATCAAGGTAAGTTATTTACAAAAAAAATCTGATGTGTTACACTCACATGACTTTCTCTACTTTTGTACAAACTATTTTTACAAACGCTTATTCTCCATATGCTTAATGTTAATCGAGATATCGAGATGTCAATTTTATTGCTAATTTTCTTGTAGTTGCAAGGGGAGCGATAGTCAAATATTTTAAGAGCTGGTTGCTATGAGGAGTATTCCATTCTCTGATCTGATGTGTTACACTCACATGACTTTCTCTACTCTTGTACAAACTATTTTTACAAACTATTAGTCACCATCTATTTCATATTAATCGAGATAAACGTTTGCAGAAACGATCTTTTAACATGCAAAGAGATTGACATTTTACACATAGCGACCAGTTATAAAAATATTTGACTATCGCTTAAGGCCTACTATGTTCTCCTTGTTTTGTATTTTCAAGGGCAATATAGAAACTACAGTAGCCTTTAACCATAGACATATATCTTAATAGCTGGTTGCTATATGCAGCAACATTCCCTTTGCCACAAATTAATACTCTTTGTATATCCAAGACAAAAAATGAATAACGAATTCCCATTTCAGAAAATAAGTATTGAAATATATAAGGGAACAAGCAATATCTCGAAAATGGTTCACTCAACAACGAAAATGCATATGACATAGTTTGTGCATTTTAACGCGATCTACATTTTTGTGAAGTAACGTTTTGTCTCTCTCTTATGGTTTACCAGTTATGCAAAACTCGTTCACAATGAAGAATACTTTTGGAGACATTCCCAAAAAATTCAAGATATACATTTATTTGTCATGAAAATGTTTAAAACATGTATTTTAATCAAAATCGTTAGAGCCATTTTTGAGAAAATTAAAATTTTCAAAAAATGTTCCATGTAAAGGGCAATCTGGGTTGGGGAGATTTTCTTGAAAACCTTCGTGTCGCATCTCTGGAAGACACTGAACCTAAATACTAAGTTTGCTGTTTGTGCGACTGTTCTTTTCTGAGTTATGCTGTTCACAGGCACACACATGGACATGTTTCCAAAAATGTTTTCTTTTTTTGGATTCAGGAGGGCTCAAAACATGTATTTCTGGTGAAATCTTGATATCGAAGTTTTGGGTGGAATACAATACTTCCCCTACTTACTATACGTAGTAGGGAAACTAAAAAGACTTTCATCCACATAATCTCTTTCGTAGCTGCTGAGTTCTACTTAAAATTAGTGTCTCGAAATGTTTCCAATATTGACGGGACGATACCACTCTTTCCTTATACTCGATATCGATACTGATTTTTTATCACCGATACTGGATACTCACTTTATAAAAAACTGTAAAGGCTATAACTTGTTCACCGAATTATGTCCTTATGTCCTATATAACCTATATAACCAATTTTGTATTGTATGCTAATGCCGAAATTGTTACTGTTTGACATTCTCCAACTGGCAGAATTCTTTTATCAGGATAAGAACCACGTTATATAGCCATTATTATTAGTGAAACATAATAATAATAATAATAATAATAATAATAATAATAATAATAATAATTTGCTCTCTTTTTATGTAACGCTATTTTTGCTTCAAAATTTATTTTTAAGGATGTTCTGTGTGTAGAAAAAATCTAAAAATTGTTAATTATTCTGCAATCTTGAAAACATTAACAAATATACGTTTTACATTAAAATAAAAGTAATATAATGTATATAAATAATATTATAATATTTATTTTACGCGAAACACAAACATAAAAATAACAAATATTTCCGTGCGTTGATTTATCTCACGTCTTAACTTCTGACCTATTTCTGCTGAATTCACATATTTGTGTAATGGGGTAGGTAAATACGGACGCACGGAGGGGTGGGTGGGTGGATGGATGGATAATTTATCTTTATTGGTTTCAAATTATTGAAGTTATTTCACACGTATTTTGTGCATCGGTCATTGACCGTGCATGCATATTTAAGATACAATAGGGTGACAAAATAAACAACAGAGAAAGAAAACACAACAAAAAGGAACAAGAAAAAGGGAAATAGAGATCTTTGTTTAATGAACAAATTTTATCTAGCTACGCGCACTTTAGCCAAAAAATTGCCCATGTTTTGCCAGTTCCTCTGATCAGTCAGTAGATCTCAATATGCCAATCTCTTTCTTGAGGGACTTAAGAATTTTTCTTTCAGTTCAATCGTTCGCTGGTTCTCCCGCTGTGCACATTGCACCAAAATATGTACCCAGTCCTCATCCAAATCACAGAATGGACAGATTCTCCTGCCAGAATCGTCAGTCATTTTCTGTGCCCTCCAGCCCCCCAGTCTAAACCATGCCATTCCTGATCTTTCCTTTCTTCCTAAATTAAGTCTATATGCTTCTTTACCCCAGTTCAATTTTATTTCATTTGCTAGACTTAGAGAAGGTTTAGTTTTACAATCCGATTCTATTTCCTGTTGGTTGATGTCTCTTAGTCTTCTTTTAATACCTTTCCATATGTTGTTGTCATTTGTTTCAGCTCTTAGCCATACTGACCCCAATCCTATTCTCCTCATAGGTAAATATAATGGCTGGGAGTGAGTCACCAAGTCAGGCTGTTGCAGAAACGTGATTTAGTGCGTCAGTTAAATCATCTTCATTCACAACTCAGTTAATATTATATGAACCACTACTCCTTCTCCCATTGTTTCGCATGCTTTCATTTAGACACATGAACCTATGTTGCATTCATCGCAGTCAAGGTCTTCAAAACTATAGTCTCTTTGGGGACACGTTGGAGGCAATAATTTGAGATATCAACTCTTTTCCTTCCTTATCTAGCAAGTTAAGTTAAAATTATAATACAAAGATTTAACGGAACAACTTTTAATAATGTAAACCTTACAAATTTAAAAGTATCGAAGGCTTATCTCAAAGTATTAGACATACTTTAATATCACCTAGTATAGAGAGTATCGAAGGTATCGGGTCTCATCCCTAATTTCTATAAACATAAAAATGAGCATCGTTTATTAAACTTCACTCCTTGTTATGCAGTTTACTTGAGCACAAACACGGCCCAGCTTGCAGGAATCTGCCAACCCTAGCTAGATGCGGCTCTTGAACTTAACAACCAGCGAAACTTTCGTCAAGATCGAAGCGAGACCCTCGGGTACCTCCCTCCTCTGTTCCTGCTTGGAGTATAAGCGTATTTCCCTAGAGACAAGACTGAAGAACGGTGCACTTTCTTGGATAATTCAGCTTGCTTTATCCCGGTGAGTGTAGTGTGCTGCTTGATCTGAAAGAATAGAATCAGCTCCCATTTCCTCTTCGTCTTCTTCGACTTCCTTCTCATTAATGACTCAGTATTTCCTCACTAAATTCCTCATTCATCTGTTTTCCTTTAAGCCTTCGATAAGGAGTTACAACGTTTAAATTGGAGTGTTGCAGTTTTTCTCGTTTAATATTGCAATTCAAAAAAATAGTCATTTTATCAGACTCAAAATCAGCCATAGATGGGATAGTACATTACAATAATAAAACAACAAGGAACATTAGAAGCCTAATTAAAGCGGTTGGAACTAGAAATCATGTCACTCAACAATGGATTGCAGCTCAAGTTGGACTTTTGGGCAATGAACTTGCGGATCAATTAGCAAAGAAAGGTTCAATACAACAAATAAAACCTGTAGGACAAATAGAGATAAATAAACAATTAAATAACATTAAATAGCATTTCAAAATACAGCACAGACTTAATGAAGAAGATAAGTTAAAAGATAAATGGTATAAGAATATTAAATATAGAGTTGATATACAAAAATGCCAAGGAAAACTGTAGTGGCCTTATTTAGGATGGCAACTGACCACGATTGCCTCGCAGAACACCTCTACAGACACAATGCCTACCTACACCCAAGTGCACTCTCTGTGAAGAAGATGTCATCCTGAACAAACAGCATCTCGCCAAATGCAAAGGCCTTAAAAGTGATAACTTACAGCCTTGATTTTTGGAAGCAAGAGGGAAAATGGTGCAGACCAATTAATCCCCAGTGCCATTGGTGTATAACAAAAACACATTGCAATTGTGCATCTGTATTAATTATTACGGGCCGCACCGGGCCGAATGGTTAGACCGCTAGCTTTCCACCAAGGTTTTGGATTTATGGTGAAGGAAAGGGCATCTTGAGGGTTTTCTCCGGGTTCTCCGGTTTCCCCCGCCATTAGATAGTTTACCCCTGACCCTTTTCCAGGAAAGTCATTAGAACCTTGAGATACGGGAGGGGTTGCTAGTTACCTTCTTAATAAGCACTGGTATTGCGCCGAAGATCAACACGTTCCCAGGATTTATCTTGCTTTTTGTACTGTGTTTACTAGTTAATATATGTTCCATGTACAGCAAACGGAACCTCGAGTTGCGAAAATTTCAAATATCGCAAAGTGCAGCTTACCTGCCGGAAATGACTGTGTATATGTAAAAACTGAAACGCACATTTCTTCTCTGAGGTGGATAACAATGTGACTTATAGACTTATTGGTGAACATAATCACGATTTGAGCCACCAATTGCTGGGGAATATATTTCCAACAACTTACATATTTTTTGACAATTTAAATTAAACTTTCAACAAAACTTAGGAATTGTTACAAAGTTAACATCTCCGTTTTTACTTCCTCTACATGGTAGGTAAGAAAGTATCGTATTCCAACCAAACGTTGCATTGCCCTTGCATACTATGGTACTCGCCTCAAAACTGATACTTCAGATTCTGCCTTAGTAATGCTCAACGTCTTTGGCTACGAATAATTTCAAATGAAGGTACATGACTTTGGTATATTTATTTCTCCATGCTCTTGCGTATGCAAAAAAGTCAGCTTGCTTTCTCTACAGCCTATTTAAGGCAAGTTTTTACTGTAAAATACAAGTTTTGAGGTCCCGGAATCAATTTCGTTCTGCACTTGAGGCAGTATTTTTAACACTTAAAAATATTTCAGTCTAATTATATAATATGCAAATTCAATAACAGCCCGCCTTGAAGCAATATGTGTATGTAACAATATATAAAAATGTATGTAACAGGCACTGTATATGTTTGTATTATTGTACCAATAAGTGTAATAATGTTATGTGAATATATTACGTAATTTAATAATGTAGGAGCTGTGAGAATAATAGGTTAAAACTTGCTAACGGTGAGGTAACAATGAGGTAACCTTGAGGGAATAATGAATTTAAAAGTTTAAATGCTAATAGTCATTATTGCAGCAACAATGATGTAATTTTAGTGACAGCTTATAAAAATAGCCAATCAAGAACCCGAAAAAGCTTTAGTTAAATGATGGCATTCTATTGGATTAGGAATAGCCATTCAGAGACTTGAAATACAGAAATTTACAAGTTTAGGCGGTTGAAATCTGTTCAGTTGCCTGCAAACAGGGTTTCTAACCGGACGCGAGACACATCCTCGAGAGATTTAATGCGTATTCGTGTGAGACGAAAAATAGTTTACGTGTTAAAAAGTGCAAGTAATTCATAAAAGAATGTCATGGCTCTCTATATCAGTGAAGTATTATTTAAATCTATCAAGTATTAATAAAAGGAGCGAAGTAAAATTATAATCCGTGTAAGCCTACATTCTTAGTCGTACCACAACCCTGCCAAGATATCCATGTCTCTAACACAAATACTGAGGCAGTTAGCTGAGGCAAACATAAATATGTAATATTTAAAGAAAGAGCTAAATTACAAAGTTAATATTTTTTTTAACTTGGGGCAAAGGCCACCTGAAAGTACATTTGGAGCGAAGGCTACCGGAAAGCGGATACCATACTTGGGGTTGCAAGTTTGGCTCCCCAACAGTTGAAATACTATACAACTCCTAAAATACTCCTTTCTCAATATTCTAACGAGGTGGTTCGAAGAATTTCACGAAATTCCATTCACCCCAAACTACTTCTTATATGGAAGAGGTTTTATTATTTTTTATTTTGTTAAGAACTGATCTTAACGATTTTGAATAAATTACGAGGTACAATCTTTGTAAACATTAAAAAACTGCATTTAACTGAGAAACCATTAGAGATGGGCAAAACCATATCTCAGAAAAAGACGTATAGGTCATTAAAATATATACCTTGCCCAAAATAACCTTTTTGCTACTGTCAAAAATTTTGGAAATACTTCATCCATAATACATATATATTTTGTCAATTGTTTTTGACAGAAGTACATTGAAAACTCCGACTGTTCATGTTTTTAGCTCCATGATCTCATGACACAAGCAGAGAGAGAGAGAGAGAGAGAGAGAAAGAGAGTTCTAACTGCTGGCTGCCTTGAATATGAGCATGTAGAAATCATTAATTTCGCTAAACGTGAACTCATTTCCATCCAAATATTTTAGCGTTATGAACGTAAGAAAATGGAAGAATTGCATTTTGTATGAACAGTAAATACCTGTGAAATTGTAAGAAGAAAGTAATGTAGGTGTAAAGTATCATATATATTTTTTTAATATGTGGAAAAGAAGAAGAATCGCATACTTTTAAAGGATCCCAGTTCACATATACTTACATATGGGAACCGTAAACGTATGACGCGAAATAGTTCTATAACATTAGGGAAAAAGAATTCGAATATTTTATTGAGATTGCATTTTTTATACTACAGGGTTTTGCCTATTTCTTATGGTTTTAAGTTACACGAAATTCACGTAGAGTAAAGATGGTTTAGTAGGTTATTCCTAGAAATTATTTTTTTTGTTATTATATAAATTAATATACCTTTAATAGACCTTCGCCTGGTCTTAGGCAAGTTTTTAATATAGAGTCAACTGAAAAATTCAAGGCCACAAATCCCGGCTGTGGCGTTGAATTTTTCAGTTGACTCTATATTAAAAATATTAAAAATATTCCTAGAAAATTCAAGCTATAAACTTTATTTTCCATTCTAATCTCTGAAATATTTTATGAGCCGTATTTATTAAAAGCAATAGGTAAGCTGCAGATAAGGTAAAAATGTCACACTGATATGCTGCGACGTAAGGGTCATTTTAAGTACGAAAAATTCTAAAATACAGTGCAACATGCAAACAGGAAACTTTGCAACAGTTTTTTTAGCAAACATGGGATAGATGTAGAGGAGAGATTTTGAGAAATCTTCAAATTCCCTACCACGTCTCTCAGTAACTTCAACAAAGATGTTTGAGATTATTATTCCAAATTAAAATAAATTGTTTTCAACAAAACTGTTCTAAACAGTAAGTATTAACCGGGTCGCTAATGGAGTGTCCCCATCGGCGTAATATAATACACCAATTCATTCCAACAATTGTTCTATAATCACCTTTCTTTTCATCAATTTCGCCTTCATTTCATATCATCTTCCTTACTCTCGTACGAACCGATCCCCCGTTCCGGGTTCTTGATTCTCTTATTCAATGTTCTGCTCCTCAGCAGGCCTTTGATCTTAAGCATGGTTGTAAGTCCTAGGGGTGTACGCCCTACATACGAGAAGTTAAATCGAATAACTAAGTGTTAATTATTACGGTTATGGCGAAAGTCAAAGAAAATGCCTTTGTAATCTGTGGTTAGAATAAACTATAAAAGGTTCCCACTAATGTAAAGTTCATTCTAAGAATGTTATGCTGTCATTTATACCCTCATTCAGCAGTATCAAAAAAGCTAAAGGCACAGGGAGGTATGTTGCGAAGTTTTATATAACAGAATGAACCAAGTTTAATGGAATTTTAAAGATTCGATTCAATGTTGCTGTTTTATTTGACTTATGTGTGAAATATTTTTCACCATAAGTAGGGCAGTCAAGCACCTTGAAATCAATTGGCACTCATTTTCATTCCAGATCATAAAGTGCTACATTTAGTTTTGAAACCGTTAGTCGGTTCGATCTTATTAATTAAGAAATAAAAAAGCACATATTTTGAATGATTTATACTTATACTTTATTTTATGTAATTGGGAGATTAAATCAGAATAGGATAACTTTCCTTTAAGCGAGTGACACATGCGAGAAACACACCACATTTATATGTATTTTGTGATTATTTTTCAATATTTTTCGAATATATCCGACGAACCTTCTGAGCATTCAAAACATTTTAAAAACAAAAGACCAGTATTTTAAAGTAATCTCATTTCCAAAATTATTTATGGGAGTGAAGCATGAATTATGACGGAGAAAAACAAAGGAAATTGGAAGAAAATAAAATTAATTTTTAAGAGCAGAAATGAGGAGATAAGAAAAGATTTAAGATACACAGGATCGACCATTTAGGTTGAGACTCTAGAATATATCCAGAACTAAACGATATAGAAAGAAATGTCGTTTATAAAAGTTGCTTGATATTATGAGGGAAAGTAAATGCATTAGTCGTGTTTTATTTGAAGGACGTTGTGATACTTATTTTAGGATCAATTTAATTTTATAGAATGGCAACCTACGTTTTTGTGCTGTTTTCTCACTCATAAATAACTAAACAACGTTTGTATTAAGCACTTTGCAAATGTTCTTACACCAACCTAAATAACAACGAGAATTCTGAAATGACTGTGTGTGAAATGCGCAATGCATGGTTGGACCATCCGTGGATGGTTATTTGAGGTCAAGTTACGTTTCGTAATTGGGAACCAACATTTTTTATTTTGTTTCCTTATTCCTCGTTACAAAATAAACAGCTTTATAAACAATTTTCTAATGAGAAAGCAACATAGAAAATGTAGACTCTGAATTTAAAAAATTAAATTTATCCTAAAATGACCATCACAAGGTCCTCTAGCTAAAACACGACTAATGGCATTTACGTTCCCATAATATCAAGCAACTTATATTCAACAAATTTTTTTCTACAACGATTAGTTTTGGAGATATTTTAAAGTCTCATCTTAAATGGTCCACCCTGTATGGAATCTGAATGAACAAATTAAATATAAAATTAATTGGATAAATCATCTTCAAAGAATGGATACAGAAAGACTACCGTTCCATTTTAAGGGTTATAAACCAATAGGGATAATAAATATTGGAAGATCAGATAAAAGGTGACACGAATGAGATATGTAGCTTGCTACAGACAAACATGTTCAATGTATGGAGGAAGAAGAAGAAAAGAAAAAGCAACATAGTTAAATAAACACAATGTGTAACGGAACTAACCGCTAGACTCTACCACCAAGTCTCTGACTACCACGCTACAAGTATGGGTAGGGCAAATCTCCGCAGTTTCGAGACCAGTATCACTCCCAAAATAGGTTCTTCGGCTCAGAATTGTAGCAAGCGCTGTTCCCCGGGACCGTAAGCTATGACGAGGTTTTGCATTAGCTCAGCAATGACAGCGCCTACATCTGTACTCGAAGGTCAATACCAGTAGTCCGTTTAGAACTGATACAAGAGAATGATTTCGAGGTACCCTTATTAGAACGACGCCGACGCACCATATCGCTGCACCTAGGGGAAGACTTCTGTTCCGAAATGCAAATTGTCACTGCTGTGGCAATAAGGCCATTAAAACTGAATATCTACATATGACACTGTAACCACAGGCCAAGCATGTACCCCTGTTAGCTAACACCGAGCAAAGGTACTGCCACACGCAATTACTTAAAATACACGTACCACTGCTTAAAAGGCATGTCATTAAGGAAAACGCATGTGGGAGATAGTTCAATACTTTTATGCGGAGATTCTGAACTTGGCTACTCCTAACTACACAGGAGGAGGACCTCTGCGTCTTTGACGCTATAAGCATCTTCTGAGCAGACCTAACACATCACCAAACATCTCGGGAACCAGTTATTAGAAATCTAACACTCCAGAGTTAAAGATATACAAGTTGTGTGCCATTTACTCCCTTTCTGGAAGTGCGCAGCAACAGAGTTTGGCATATTCTGGGTACCGGTGTATGCTATTGGCGGACAAGCTCGCCAATAGTGAGGCGGAAGCACTGCAACGACAGAAATCAGAACTATTTACGTTCTCCTGGCCTGGGCGGCTTGGCACGCAAGGAAAGACGAGAAGCTGAGGAACTCTTCTATAGCTAGCACGCGAACTGTGAATGTGAGCCATGAGGCAGTATTATTAACACTTAAATGATGTTAGTCAAATCATATAATATGTAAATTCAATAACAGCCCGCCTTGAAGCAATATGTATATGTAACATTTTGTAAAATGTATGAAACAGTCATTGCATATGATTATATTATTGTAAACATGTTCAATAAAGTTATGCAAATGCATTACGTAATTTAATAATGTAGGAGCTGTGAGAAGTAGTTCAAAAGTTGCTAACAATGAGGTAAACTTGAGTCAATAATGAGTAAGAAATTGTAACAGTACTACTTGTAATTCTTGGAGGAACAATAACGTAACTTTAGTGACTGTTTTAAAATAGCCAATCAACAACCAGAAAAAGCTTTAGTTAAATGAAAGTATTCTACTGGAGTAGTATTAGCCAATCAGAAACTAAAAAGGAGAAAATTTTACAAAACTAGAAGTCAGTTGCCTGCAGAAAGCGTTACTAAGCAGATGCAAAAAGTGTCCTCAAGAAATATAGTAAGTATTCGTGTTAAAAAGTTTAATTAATAAAAAGAATCTCACAGCTCTCTACATCAGTGAAGTGTTATTTAAATGGTATCAAGTATTAATAAAAGGAGCGAAGTAAAATCACAATCTGTGTAAGCCTACATTCTTGTCGCATCACGCCCTGCCAATATATCCATGTCTCTAAAATAAATACTGACGCAGCCGAGGGAAACATAAATATTAAATATTTAAAGAAACTGTTTAATTACAAAGTTAATATCTTTTTTTTTAAAACTTGGGGCAAAGGCCACCTGAAGTACATTTGAGGCAAACGCTACCGGGAACTGTATTACTATACGTGCAATTGCAACTACTACCAGTTCGGCTCCCCAACAGTTGAGATATAATACTGTCGTAGCCTCTAATCAAATGCTCAATGGGAGGTAGGCGACTCGCTTGAAGGTACCAGAAAATTAACAAATTGTAAAAAGGCGAGGCTACGACTAGGGACGCAGCTACAATGAAAGTGCAAAAATAGTATTAAATACTGACAAAAGGACACTTACATGGTTCAAAATAGGAAGAAGGAGCTTTACACTATCGTAAATAAAACAAGAAAGATCTGGATGGCAAGGGGTTTATTAGATAAAACATGATACTTTACCCCATCTCCTTAGTCCCATGCCTGTCGGGCGAGGCCGCCATACATTCTTGTATGGAGAGAGCGTAACACACGTCTCGTCCGGTTGGCTTCTACCCACTGACTCTCAGCCCAAACCCACGCCACTACAGCGTGAGCACGCTATCTAAGCAACTACCCCCACCTAAACTGCTACCCCCACCTAAACTGCAACCGCCATCTCCAATCCAGGTGACCAAGGAGACGTATGCGCGACAATGCCTGCATACGTCACAATACAATTCCTTCAATACAATACAACCTACTTAAAATTGACGCCCAAAACGTGGTGCAAGCAACGTAAAGGACATTCCCTTCTCAGCCAAGGTGCACTGTTTTACGGACCAGTCAAAAGTTTTAACAAGCATCTTTCGGTGAGTAACTTTCTAAACTTATTTAAATTCAGAATGCCAAGCAATAGGGAGAAACAAACAAATAGATGGCTGTAAAGTTTTTTTGTGTAAATAGATTTCTTACGCGGGGGAAAGCAATTTTGAAAACAGATACTTTAGAATGATGCTATACAACATTAAAACATTTTCAAAACTATAACAGAGCTTATACACATTTTCATCATATAGTTCATGGCAGAGCTTAAATTCTTAAATATTGTATCCAGATTTATTCGGGTCGTCAAATTATGAGCCCAACATTTTTCCTGTTTGTAGGATACGTATGATGCCTCTTCTAATAAATGGATATGGTGACGATAATAATATATAAAGCACTGTCACATGAGAAGCTAGCCAGAATTACTAGTTAATTATGATCATCCAGAAAGTTTCATACCATCAGAAAACAGTTGTAACTTTAGTAATAAATAGGAAAAGATACATTGTGATTCCTACCTATACCAAGTAGGGGGGTAATTCCTTGTCCTGAGCATGCTTTACATTTCTCCTGATAACTGGGTTATGGGGAGGTGGGAGTAAATAAAATGTAAATGTTGACAATACTTTTAGAAATGCATGGAAATGGCAGCATTTGAAACCACTGGTTTTGTGTCTTAAGAATGAGGCAGCACGTTCCCAACAGCAAACCCGTGCCTGCTTTGAGTCATTGGCTTAGATCAAGGTACTATCAACAGTTTATTAGCTGCATGTATTTTTGAACCATGTTCTGGAGATACGAGGGTAATCCAGAAAGTCCCAGACGTTTTGAAATAAACAATTAACAAAGCGAAAATATCAAAGTTTGTTATGTAGATTTAAAAGGTACACTCTTAAGCTATTTTACGACATAATCGCCATTCAAATTGAGGCATTTGTCATACCGTGGCACAAGTTTTTCAACACCCTCTCTGTAGAAATCTACCGCCTGCGACTTCAACACTGGTTTACACCGGCATGCAGTTCAGCGTCAGTATCAAAGCGTTTTGTACCGAGCCATTTCTTCATCGCTGGGAACAGGTAATAGTCGCTCGGCGCCAAATCCGGGCTGTATGGTGCATGGTCAAACACCTCCCATCCAAAACCATCCAAGAGTGTTCAAGTACGATTGGCCGTGTGTGGGCGTGCATTGTCGTGAAGAAACAACACCTTGGTGCTAAGTTTTCCGCGACGTTTATTTTGTGTAGCACGCCTTAACTTTCTTAGAGTTTCACAATACCTCTCTGAGGCTATTGTTGTTCAACGTCCCAGAAAATCAACGAGAAGCACTCCCAGGGAGTCCCAAAACACAGTAGCTATGACCTTTCTTGCTGACAGCGTCTGCAAACACTTTCTTGGTTTCTTGGGAGAATGTGTGTGTCCCCATTCCATCAACTGCTGTTTTGGTTCAGAATTGACATGCTTCACCCAAGTCCCCGATTACGATACGATCGAGTAAAGCGTTACCACATTTGTTGAAATCATGGAGGAAGGTCAGTGCTGCAGCCACCTAGCACAAGGTAACCAAGCTTCTCCACCACAATTTTATGCACCAAACTCCGTGAAATTTCGTAAAATGTTCCGGAAGTTCTGTAACCGTGAAAGCACGATTTTCACGAATTTTTTCATTGATTTGCAATGACAGTTCATCAGTCATAACGCTAGTTCCACCACTGCGATTCTGTCGTGAACATTTGTACGGCAATTTTTAAAATTAAGGCACCATTGTCTGACTTGGCTTTCACTTATAATTCCCTGCCCGTAAAAATCACAAAGTTGACAATAAATTTCATTGGTTTGTTCTTTTGAGCCAACAAAAACCTAATCACAGACCGCACTTCACAAGTGGCGGGATTTTCTATTGCAGCGCACATTTTAACAACTCACAGAAAGCACAGTAAGGAAGGCACAGCCCTCAGGCTACCACAGCTGGATGTGTATTGAATGTACCAACGTTTGGACACCAAGATGGCGGCTCTAGTCCTACTCATCGCCACGATAGGCCAAAACGTCTGGGACTTTCTGGACTGCCCTCGTAACTGTGATTAAAGAACTCTGCCATTGCACAGAATGCTCTTAATGTGTTTGTTATACTTGTTAAAATATAAACATAATCAGAATGGCACAGAGTCGAAGTACAGCCTCCAGAATCGCGAATACAACAGCTATTAATCCCTTCCTTTTTTATCTTTAACATCTTCAAGCAAGAGTCAGACAGATATTTGCACCATGGCTACCAAACAGTCATCCTTGACATTGACTTCGCTATTATAATTCGTTGAATAACGACTACAGAAGTCGTTATCCAACGACTGGCCAGTCTCAAGAATACATTCATCTCTACAAAATGATAACCTTTCTACTCGCCAAGCAAGTTTCCAGATGCTATTTCCGTAGCGCCTCAGCATCACTATCACACGAAAACACCCTGTGTTCTCCGCAATCTACCAGTCTATTTGCAATCTCACAGCAGTCCACAGCCACATTTTTATCTCCACTTCCAGAAATGTATCACTCTCAACATGCTCCAGGTCGATTACTTGACTACCACAAGGTATTTTCTGAAAGCCTTTGCTCAAGGCCAATAGACTAGGGCACCATAAACCCAGAAGCCGCTGCTGCGACTTTAGCCACTTCGTCGCATCGTTACTATTGCATCTACTACTTGGTTGCGGAATGCACAGCCCACAGGAATACGGCTACCGTGCCACTTATCCAGCTACTTTCAGATAGTTCCAGTATACTTATATCCTCCAAGCAGGAAATCTCACCGGCGAATTCCATCGCTACAGTCTCAGGTAATTTTGATGGCACATTTTACCCAGAGACCATGCTGAGATTCCTAATCCGTTCAGTATCTAACCAGCCCCGTCAAAACCTGACTCCCCCGATTACGCCAAACCCAGAATCTAAAAAATATTTTTATTGGTATCTCATAACTGTTCCACAAATACTTTCAACCGTCCTACACTACACCGCTCCGGTCCTGGATAATGATTGCAAAACTTTTTGAAGAACGCCAATTATACAACTAGACATGTGCCATTTCACTGGTCAAACATTCTGTCAAGTCATCCTAGTAGTGGATAGCATAAACCCAATAACGTCCAACAGAATCTCTAAGATTTGCATGCAGAACTGTTGTACTATATTCACCACAGTAGCACCGAAGAGACGGTGACAACCGTCGCCTCAAAAAATCACCAGTTTCCTCAACTCAGTCTACTCTTTCGAACAAGAATTTCAAATAGCAGCTATGTCATTGGATCAACGAATAAATGAATGTACAAAATACGGTGGAACTAAAAGCACTGAAGCTGTCTGGCATTCATCCTACCAGATTCGTGTAAATATTCAGCCAAGCATGTTGGTCGTACCGAATCTAACTCCGATCCATACATGATAGCATGGACGTAGTGTCTAAATCGTTTGGTTAAAACGTATTTTTTAACCTTACTCCATTACAACAAATCTGACGTAATACATACACATGACCTTCTCTATCCTCTGTTTTTATTACTGGGTATATAAATTACCTTTCTATCTACTACATTTTAATACAAATAAACTTTGCAGAAATAGCTACATTGCACATAAATAGATACAAAGAGAACAGCGACAGTAAAATGTTTAAGAACAGCCCTCTATATATAATGAACTTAAAATTCCATACATTTTCCATGACATTGCGAGAAACAACTGAAAATCGATTGGAGTTTAAAAGAATGATAGTATCGAACATTTCGAACCTTTAATAACGGATTTCTCAGAAACGGCTTATGCCACAAAAAAATTATATTATGTAAATCGTGTACTTTAAAGACATCTCCATTTCTTGTGTGGTACGTTTTCGTCTGTCGCTTAACGCTTACAAGTTATACAAGGTCACAAAACTCCTTCCGAATGAAGAGGACTTCCTAGGCAAATACCAGAAAATTCAAGATATACATTTTATTTCTCATGTAAAAATCTTCAATATATGTATTTTAATCAAAATCGTTAACGCCATTTTATAGAGAATTGACATTTTCGAAAACGTTTCCATGTAAAGGGTAGTTAGGGTGGGGGAATTTTTTTAAAAATCTTCGTGTCGCATCCTTGGATGGTACTAAACTCAAATACCAAGAGGACAGTTTTATAAAAATGTCTTTTTTTGGATTCAGGGGGCCTCAAAATATGTATGTCCGGTGTAATCTCGGTATCGAATTTTTGGGTGGAATTCAATACCTTTTCTACCTACTGTGTACGTGGTAGAGAAAGTAAAAGGCCATCCATATTGTAACACACATGGCCAGAGCTCAGTATTTTGTTCCCTAGTTTAGAATCATACGCTTTGTATATAAATATGTTTCATGCTTACTGCAGTAAAATATAGTACTTTTATAGTGTCTAAAGCTGCCGTTTTTCATAGTGTGCCTTTTCGTAGCTTAGATGCCTACTACGGCTATTTTTACTTTCTCTACTACGTATAGTAAGTAGGAGAAGTATTGTATTCCACCCAAAAATTCGATACCGAGATTTCACCGGAAATACATGTTTTGAGACCCCCTGAATCCAAAAAAGCATGTATGTATGTGTATGTGTATGTCTGTGAACAGCATAGCTCAGAAACGAACAGTTTGATAAACACCAAACTTGGTATTTAAGTTCGGTATCTTCCAGAGATGCGACACGAAGATTTTCAAGAAAATCCCCCACCCAGATTACCCTATACATGGAACATTTTTCGAAAATTTTAATTTTCTCAAAAATGGCTCTAACGATTTTGATTAAAATATCATACATTTAAGATATTTTCATGACAAATGAAACGTATGTCTCAAATTTTCTGATAATTTCTGCAAAAGTATTGTTCATTGTGAAGGACTTTTGCATAACTGGTAAAGCATAAGATATAGACTAAATTTTACAACACAACAAATGCAGATCGCGTTAAATACACAATTTATGACGTATATATATATTTTGTTGAGTGAAACATTTTCGAGATATTGTTTGTTATTCCCTTAAATTGTCAATACTTGTTTTCTCTGATGGGAATTCGTTATTCATTTTTTTTTGTCTTGAATATGCAAACAACATAATCTGTGGCAAAGAGAATGGTGGTGCACCTAGCAACCAGCCATTAAGAGATATGTCGATGATTAAAGGCTACTGTATTTCTATATTGCCCTTGCAAATACAAAACAACAGGAACATTGTACGCCTTAAGCAAAAGTCAAATATTTTTAGAACTTGTCGCTATGTGTAAAATGTAATTCTCTTTCCATGTTAAAAGATCGTTTCTGCAAATGTTTATCTCGATTAATATGAAATAGATGGAGAATAAGAGTTTGTAAAAATAGTTTGTACAAATAATAGAATGTCATGTGAGTGTAACATATTAGATTTTTACTTTCTCTACTACGTATAGTAAGTAGGGGAAGTATTGCATTCCACCCAAAAATTCGATACCGAGATTTCACCGGAAATACATGTTTTGAGACCTCCTGAATCCAAAAAAAGCATTTTTGGAAACATGTCCGTGTGTGTGTCTGTGTGTGTGTGTGTCTGTGTGTCTGTGTGTGTGTCTGTGAACAGCATAACTCAAAAACCAACAGTCGGATAAACACCAAACTTGGTATTTAGGTTCAGTATCTTCCAGAGATGCGACACGAAGGTTTTCAAGAAAATCTCCCCACCCCAGACTACCCTTTACATGGAACATTTTTCGAAAATTTTAATTTTCTCAAAAATGGCTCTAACGATTTTGATTAAAATATCATATGTTTAAGATAATGTCATGAGAAATGAAATGTATATCTCGAATTTTCTGGGAATGTCTCCAAAAGTATTCTTCATTGTGAACGACTTTTGCATAACAGGTAAACCATAAGAGATAGACAACATTTTACTACACAAAAAATGTAGATCTCGTTAAAATACACAACTTATGTTATATACATTTCTTTTGTTGAGTGAACCGTTTTCGAGATATTGCTTGTTGTTCCCTTAAATTTTCCAATACTTATACTTTTTCTCAAATTCGTTATTCATTTTTTTATGTCCTGGACTTGCAAAGAGAATGGAATGCGCCGCATAGCAACCAGCGTTAAAATATTTGACCATCGCTTAAAAGCTACCATATTCCCCTTGCATCTACAAGAAAATTAGCAATAAGATTGACATCTCGATATCTCGATTAACATAAAGCATATGGAGAATAGGCGTTTGTAAAAATAGATTGTAAAGTGGAGAAAGTCATGTGAGTGTAACACATCAGATTTTTTTCTTTGTATTTAAAACTTTATTTCAAGTTGCTTTCTCTTTTATTTTACGTCGCTTTAACTCCTTGGTCATATCGCGACGGATCTGTTGGTGGACAGCAAGCCTTCAAGGTCTCATCCCTGTAACTCCTGCTTCATGCTGTGCAGGGGGCATTAGGGTGCCGTCCATTCTAACCGCCGCCCTCACACAGAAAGGCGGACAGTTAGCCTTCTAGGTCTCATCCCTGTAATCCCTGCTTCATGCTGTGCAGGGGGCATTAGGGTGCCGTCCATTCTAACCGCCGCCCTCACACAGAAAGGCGGACAGTTAGCCTTCTAGGTCTCATCCCTGTAATCCCTGCTTCATGCTGTGCAGGGGGCATTAGGGTGCCGTCCATTCTAACCGCCGCCCTCACACAGAAAGGCGGACAGTTAGCCTTCTAGGTCTCATCCCTGTAACCCCTGCTTCATGCTGTGCAGGGGGCATTAGGGTGCCGTCCATTCTAACCGCCGCCCTCACACAGAAAGGCGGACAAGTTAGCCTTCTAGGTCTCATCCCTGTAACCCCTGCTTCATGCTGTGCAGGGGGCATTAGGGTGCCGTCCATTCTAACCGCCGCCCTCACACAGAAAGGCGGACAGTTAGCCTTCAAGGTCTCATCCCTGTAACCCCTGCTTCATGCTGTGCAGGGGGCATTAGGGTGCCGTCCATTCTAACCGCCGCCCTCACACAGAAAGGCGGACAGTTAGCCTTCAAGGTCTCATCCCTGTAACCCCTGCTTCATGCCGTGCAGATGGCATTAGGGTGCCGTCCATCTAACTGCTTACATTGTCTGTAGACAGATGGATAGTATTCACTATTAACACTTATTTTTCAGTTTACTATTGTTTTAAACTTAAGATGGAACTGTGGGTCGTGGCATTAAATATCCAATCCGGTATTTACCTTGGCGACTGAGCAAAACCACGAAAAAACCTCAGACAGATTGGCCGGCCAGGGATTTGTACCCGGAACCTCCCGAATGCGGGCCACAGACTTTACCGCCTGAGCCATCCGCTCGGTATCCAAGTTTTGTCTATCGTAATTTTGCTAGTTTTGTTGTTGGTGGCCTTTTTTGTTGTTTATTAATGTGATGATAATATTAGTATTGCAATTAATATTACGCCCTCTAAGTCAATTAGCCGTTGTCTGTAAAACAGGGATATCTTCTCTAACGTCAGAAGTTGCATTATTTCGTGTGAAAATACAATAGTGGGTACTTAAACAGAAAAGCATACGGTAAATATTCAACTACACAAGCTATTGGTTTATGACTGGGAAATCGGTCATATTATATTCATGGCATTGTTAATTAATGTGATCGATTTTTTGTTATGTACTTCCAACGCAGGCGAAAACACACTGGTAGCTAAAAAGCTTGGATTTGTTTCGTAGTAAATTAAAATATAGCCTGTATAAAAATAATATATATCAGACGCAATAATAATTATAAACCATCTTGAGCGTGTAAAACCACTCAAAAAAGAAATAGTTTAAAACAGTTAAGGTTTACAATAAAAACCATATGTAGTAAGTGAAGAGTAAACATTTAAAGAAATAATGCTTATAGCTTATACTTCATTAAGAGAATTGTGAATTTAGTAAATTTCATATATGATATATGTATATTCAACGTTTCAATACAGTTTTGACATGAAAAAATGTGCTTTTAAAAGCTAAACGAGTAAATGATTGTGTAAAATTGAAAGCAAATTCATTGTTTACCTATAGCGCCGAGCACAACATGTGACTCCCTAATTTTACTCACGTAAGCCATAAGAACATTTTTATTATGTTTTTAAGGTTATAGTCTTATTAAAAAGAATTTATCGTAATTTTTACTTTCTCTGCTACGTATAGTAAGTAGGGGAAGTATTGCATTCCACTCAAAATTTCGATAACGAGATACAAAACTTGGTATTTAGGTTCAGTATCCTTCAAAGGTGAAGATATTCAAGAATATCCCCACCACCCCATGGTATCTCAAAATTGGCTAACGATTTTGATTTAATATCCATCATACACTTAAGATAGTTTCATGACAAATACAATATATATCTTGAATTTTCTGGGAATCTCCCCAAAAGCCCTCTTCTTTCTGAAGCCTTTTGCATAACCTCGTAAACCGTAAGAGATAGTCAAAATGTTTCTTTAGAAAACCTAGATCTCTTTGAAACACATAATTTATGTCAGTCTTTTTTGTGTAGTTAACCATTTTCAGATATTCCTTGTTATTTGTTTGAAATTTCCAATACTTACACCTTTTCTCAAATGATTTGACTATCGCTTAAAGCCTACCATATTCCCCTTGCACCCACAAGAAAATTAGCAATAAGATAGTTTCTGCAAATGTTTACCTGGATTAATATGAATCGACGGAGAATAAGCGTTTGTAAAAATAGTCTGTACGAGAGTAGAGAAAGTCATGTGAGTGCAACACATCAGATTTTATTACTATTATTATTCCGTGCTTCTCTGCTTTCACGATTTCTGAAGGCGCAACACTATCTCCATTAAACGCAGATTGAGAACGTTACCGTATCTAAAGGGATGCCCTAAGTACACAATACGCTTTACTATAAACTTCATAGGTACGGCAGAGACACTTTACAACTTAATACCCTCCCTACAGGTTTTAGTTATCCTATAATTCTGGACTTAAGGTTCAGATTTTCGCCATTACTGCTTGCCTCGATGCCGCCGGGGAAATGATATTCCGGTGATCGTAACTTCCTTCATAAAACATCAAAATCGCATACGCTTTTATGATAAGCTTCAAGGGAAGGTCTTCCACTGTTAACAGCATACACAAAATGTATACAGGAAAATGCTAATTTTCAGGCTTGTGAATAGTCAGATCTGGTTACACACTTACCAAAACAACATATGATATTTATTTCGATTACAACTCAATTATTAAATAAATCTTATAGATGCATTAAAGTTAATTTTAGTAAAGCGTAAAGATAAATATACTTGTAATTATTTTTAAATGATCCTAAGGGGAAGCCTGCAGTCGTAACTAAATTTATAACATTTCTATATGTTTAAAAGATATATCATGCTGTATACCTAAACTTAAGGATTTTTAAAGCTGGCTTTAGAAAACTAAAAAATATGATATGCTGTACTCACATGTCATTCTCTATTCTTGTACAAACCATTTTTAAAAAACACTTGTTCTCCCACTATTTCAAGTTAATGATATAAATATTTAAAGTAATTATCTTATTGCTAATTTTCTTGTAGGTACAAGGGGAATATGGTAGGCTTTAAGCGATAGTCAAATCTCTTAAGAGCTGGTTGCTATGTGAAGTATTCCATTCTCTTTGCATTTTCAGGACAGAAAAAAAAAAACGAATAACGAATTCCCACTCGATAAAAAGTGTAGGTAATGGACAATTCAAACAAATAATAAGGAATATCTGGAAATGGTTCACCAGACCAAAAATAAAGTATATGACATAAATTAAGTGGTTTTAATGAGATCTAAATTTTTTTGCGCAGTAAAAGTTTTTCTATCTCTTACGGTTTACCAGTTATGCCAAATTCATTCAGAATTTTGGAGACATTCTCATAAAATTCAAGATATACATTTTAATTGCAGTGAAAGTATCTTAAGCATAGATATTTTAATCAAAATCGTTAAAGGCATTTTTTATAAAATCAAAATTTTCTAAAAATGTCCCATGTAATGAGTAGTCTGGGGTGGGGGCATTGTCTTAAAAATCTTCGTGTCACAAGTTAGAAGATAGTGAACCTAAATACCAAGTTTGGTATTTTTTCGACTTTATGCTTTTAAGTTATGCTGTTCACAGACACAAACACGGACCTTTTTCTAAAAATGCTTTTTAGTTTCTCTAATATGTATAGTAAGTAGGGGAAGTTTTGTATTCCACCCAAATATTTCCATACCGAGATTTCACCGGAAATATATGTTTTGAGGCCCCCTGAATCCAAAAAAAGTGTATTTTTGGAAATATGTCCGTGTGTGTGTCTGTGTGTTTGTCTGTGAACATCCTAACTCAGAAACGAACAGTCAGATAAACACCAAACTTGGTATTTAGGTTCAGAATCTTCCAGAGATGCGACACAAACGTTTTCAAGAAAATCCCCAAACCGCAAATTATCCTTTACATGGAACCTTTTTCGAAAATATTAATTTTCTCAAAAACGGCTGTAACGAATTTGATTAAAATATCATATGTTTAAGATATTTTCATGACAAATGAAATGTATATCTCGAATTTTCTGGGAATGTCTCCAAAAGTGTTCTTCATTGTGAACGACTTTTGCATAACAGGTAAACCATAAGAGATAGACAAAATTTTACTACACAAAAAATGTAGATCACGTTAAAATACACAATTTATATCATATACACTTTTTTGTTGAGTGAACAATTTTCGAGATATTGCTTGTTATTCCCTTAAATCTTCCAATACTTATACTTTTTCTCAAATGGGAATTCGTTATTCATTTTTTTTTGTCCTGGTAATGCAAAGAGAGTGGAATACGCCACATAGCAACCAGTACTTTAAGTATTTGACTATCGCTTAAAGCCCAGCAATTCCACTTGCATCTAGAAGAAAATTAGCAATAAGATTAACAGTTCAATAACTGGATTAACATGAAGCATATAGAGAATAAACGTTTGCAAAATAGTTTTTACAAGAGTAGAGAATGTCATGTGAGTGTAACACATCAGATTTTTTGTTTGTCTTATGGTTAACTCATTACACAAAATTTTACAAAATTCAATCTCAATGAAGAGGCAATAAACTGAAAATTAAAGATATATACATTTTATTTTTCAAGTAAATATCGTAATTATATGGGATTTTAATCAAATTAGTGTTTACGGTTCTCGAGGCCATGCAAAGAAAATGCTATTTTAAATCTCTAACGCAGCGAAATCTTTAAAAATCAGACTCCTACTCTATCGGCTGTGTCCGAGAACGACTGTGGAAATGTCAATTTAAAGTTTATCTGGATTAACTAATATATATTCTGTGGTCTGGTGGTTAGCATGCTAAATTTCAAAACCAGAGGTCTCGGGTTTGATTCCGGAATGTAGGATGGGATTGTTTCTTTATTCAGGATTATTCTCCATCGTTGTTCCCACTGTGGAAGTATGAGTGATAGTACAATTGTGTGTGTGTGTGTGTGTGTGTGTGTGTGTGTGTGTGTGTGTGTGTATTTTATGTTCATAGTGGAAACCCTGAAACGGCAACTTTAAGCCGAGTCCGAGCTAAGTAATTGTTAATAATTTGGGTAATTAGTATTTTAGTGAAATTAAATTATGCTATATAGATACAACTAATTTTCTTCTTTTACTACTTGTTTAGCTTAAGATGTAAGAAGGGTGAATTAATGCTATATTTGCATTTGTGTTACTAATATTAGAGGAGTAACAAATTGCTTAAGGTAACTATTTTAAGCGCTATGCTAAAATACTGTCCACGACGAGATGTTTTAGATGCAGGAAAATTGTCTCCGAAGACACCAAGTGAGTTTTATGATGTCTCTTTAGTAGCAAAAGTATTGTTCGTACAGCGAGGGTGTAGAGCTATTGTCCTTTTGTACGGTAATTCGCCTGACCGGAGTGAGTGAGATAACAAGCTTAAACGGTAAAATTAAGGAAAGTCGCGACTTCATGTTAAAATTGAGCAAGAGGGGGAGGAATAGGACCAATAAGATCCCAGTAAATCTATATGAAATAGGGAGACGCGTTGAGTGGCACGAAAAATGCACAATAAGAAATTAAGCAGCCCAAGAAGCCCGCGACAATAAATAGATCTGCTAAGACAAAAATCGGGGAGTTGCTTCGAAACTACAGGCAGAGGATGATGCTGCTGAATAATTAAGGGATATCGCGCCCAAAATTAGTGGATTAAGACAGGGTTAGCTATACACATAAGAATCGCTACGAGTAAAAGAAATCCGTTAGATATATAAAGTTCGCGTCATATCAGCGCCGTGTTCAGCAACAGTGGAAAGTGTTTTAACGGCGACAATATCAGTGTTGTGAATTACTAGAAGTGACGAATAAAGATAATAGTGGTGTTGTCCTTTTGAAATTGAAGCACGTCTATTTTCTCTCCGTTACCACACCCCAGATCTACGTTTCCTTTACCGACCAAAAAATTACCTGCTCTTACACATTTCAGTAATTACTACAGCTATCTGAGGATAGAGATGGTGAGAATCAGCCCACCACGAACATCCGGAGTCTTTGCGGAGGCTGCAGAAAGGTAAGCCGCGAGCTACGAGCAATACGAACAACTTCTGATAGGAGGAGGTATTGCCGCAAACTAAAGTAAAAGGCCCCAAAGATTAACGCAACAGAAAACCAACGAATATCATTGCCACCAACAGTTGTTCCAAAGACAATCTCGCCGATATGACCTTAGACGTTATAAATGAAAAAAAAAGGTATAGAAGAATGTTTGTTTTTTAATTTCTCTATTACGTATACTACGTGGAAGTATTCATTCCACCGCAAAATTGTATATCCAGATTTCACCGGAAATAAAGCTTTGAGGCAACTGAAACCAAAAAAATCACTTTTGGAAACATATCCAGGTGTGTGTCTGTCTGTGAACAGCATAACTAAAAAATGAAAACTTGAATAAATACCAAACTTGGTATTTCAGCTTTACATATTCCCAAGATGCCACACAAAAATTTTAAGGAAAATACCCTAACCACAATTGCCCTTTACATGGAACAATTTTCGAAAATTATGATTTTCAAAAAATTGGCTCCAACTATTGGACAATTAGACAAACAAAATGTATATCTGGAATTTTTTTGGGATTACCCTAGGAAGCCTTCTTTCGGAAGGAATTTTGTGTAATCTTGTAGATCACAAAGTGTAGATCACTTTAAAACGTACCATTTACTTAAAATAAGTTTTTGTGGCACAAGCAGTCTCTGAGAGGAGTTATTAAAGGATCGAAATGTTCAATACTTAACATTCTTTTAAAATCCCATCGATTTTCAGTTGTTTCTCGCGATTGCATGGAAACGTTATGGAATTATAAGACCAACATATAGCGTCAGTTCTTAAATACTTCACTATTGCTATTCCCTTTGTATCTATAACGAAGTGTGTAATGTAGCTATATTCGGAAAGGTTTATCTGAATTAAAGTCAAATAATTAGTAAAATGAACTTCTTTAAGAATAATTTGTATCGTGGCCAGGACTGTCTCCCACCAAGACGGTTCGAGTTCCATTCCAGGGAGCCGGATGGTGAATTTGTGGTGGACGAAGTGGCGTCTGGGCGGCTTTTCTCCGGTTTCCCTCGTCATTCATTCCACCAATTGGCTCCATAATCGTTTTTGCTTTCATCCATTTCATCGTCATTTTACATTATCTCCTTACTCGCCCTCCTAACAGGCTTCGGGCTCATTACCCATCCTATTTGATTCGTAAGTCTGTGTGCTCCCCAAAGGCAACTACACTATGTGATAAAAAGTATCCGAACACCCCACAAACATACGTTTTTCATCTTAGGTGCATTGTGCTGCCACCTACTGTCTGGTACTCATTATCCGCGACATCGGTAGTCATTAGACATCGTGAAATAGCAGAATGAGACGCTCCGAGGAACTCACGGTCTTCAAACGTGGTCAGGTGATTGGGTGTCTTGTGTCAGAAGTCTATACGTGAGATTTCCACACTCCTAAATATCCCCAGGTCCACTGTTTCTAATGTGATAGTGAATTGGAAACGTGAAGGAACATGTACAGCACAAAAGCGTACAGGCTGACCTCGTCTTTTGACTGACAGAGACCGCCGACGTTGGAAGAGGTTCGTAAAAGTAATAGGCAGACATCTATCCAGACAATCAGACGGGAATTCCAAACTGCATCAGGATCCACTCCAAGTAGTATGACAGTTAGGCGTGAGGTGAGAAACCTTCGCTTCCACGGTCGACGAGCGGCTGCTCATAAACCACACATCACGCAGTGAAATGCCAAACGACGCCTCTCTTGGTGTAAGGAGCGTCAACATTACACGATTGAACAATGGTAAAACGATGTGGAGTGACGAATCCCGATACACAATGTGGCGATCCGATGGCAGGGTGTGGGTATGGCGAATGCCCAGTGAACGTCATCTGCCAGCGTGTGTAGTAATAACAGTGAAATTCGGGGGTGGTGGTGTAGTCGTGTTTTTCCTGGAGGGGGCTTCCACCCCTTGTTTTGCGTGGCACGATCATAGCGCAGACCTACATTGATAAGCACTTTTTTGCTTCCCAGTGTTGAAGCCCAATTCGGGGATGGCGATTGCATCTTTCAACACGATCGAGCACCTGTTCATACTGCACAGACTGTGGCGAAATGGTTACACGTCAATAGCATCCCTGTAATGCACTGGTCTGCACAGAGTCCTGACTTGAATCCTATAGAACACCTTTGGAATGTTTTCGAACGCCGACTTTGTGTCAGGCCTCACCGACCTACATCGATACCTGTTCTCAGTTCCGCACTACGTGTATAATGGGCTGCCACTCCCCAAGAAACCTTCCAGCACCTCATTGAATGTATGCCTGCGAGAGTGAAAGCTGTCATCAAGGCTAAGGGTGGGCCAGCACCATATTGACTTCCAGCATTATCGATGGAGGGCGCCACGAACTTGTACGTCATTTTCAGCCAGGTGTCCGGATACTTTTGATCACCTAATGTACGTCAGGCATTGGCTTTTAAGTCGTGGGGTGTGTAAGCCCACCAAACGGGAGGGTAAACCGAGAAAGAAGAATTTGTGACCAACCAATAAGCGATAGAGAGTAGAGAAAGTCATGTGAATCTAACATGTTTTTCTTTCAGACTGATTCTAAGAGTGAAAGAACAATTAAACCACGAAGCCCTGGACTTAAATTACTTACCACATTGTAGGTCGTCATTGGGGTATGTCACTTCAAAATTAAATTTGAGATCATCGTGTGGTTATCGGGAAAAATGCGAGTTAGTTTGGGGATTTAATTTCGTGCCGGCATGATAGCTCAATTGGTTAGAGAAACCGAACGGAAACCAGAGGATACTTAGTTTACATCATTAAAGCGTGGTGCTCAAAAACTACAAGTGATAGTTTTTTCTCGTTTTTATTCCTATAATCTCACTAAGTAAAACAAAAAAGAAAATTACTAACAACAAAGTTGGACTTCTGGCGGACGACTTCGCCAAACTTGAGAAGGGATTAACTTTATAAATACAAAAATTCGGGAAGCGAACTGGATGACTCAGGCGGTAACGTCTGTGGCTCGTATTCGGGAGGTCCCGGGTTCGTATACAATCTAAAAGTTTGTTTGTGGTTTCCCTACCACTAAGGTAAATACCGGATTGGATATTTAATACCACGACCCAGAGTTCTACCTTAAGTCTAAAAAAATAGTAAAAATGAAAATTAAGTAGTAATAGCGAATGCTGTGCCATCTTATCACAGACAATGAAAGTAGATACACCGGACGGCACCCTAATACTATCTGCAGGCACGAAGCAGAAGATACAGTGGCTATGCGCTAAGGTCTCTGTGGACGCGTCACGAAAGCAAGGTCACATGGTTACAGGGATGAGACCTAGAAGACTAACTGTCCGCCTTTCAATCCACAGACAATGAAAACAGACTGGACGGTACCCTATTGCCATCTGCATGGCACGAAGCACAAGATCCATTTACTATGCACTAAGATGTCTGGACACGTGACGAAGAAGATCACATGGTTACAGGGATGGAACCTACAGGCTAACTGTCCGCCTTTCTTTATGAAATCCGCAGGTAGACTGGAAGGCACCCTAATGCCATCTGCACGGCACGAAGCAAAAGATCCATCCACTAGGTTCTCTGTGGACACGTGATAAAGCAAATGGTTTAAGGGATGAGACCTAGAAGGCTAACTGTCTGCCACACATCGGTCTAGGAGCTATTCACTAACGGATCCGTCGCGATATGACCATGTAGTTAAAGGGACGTAAAATAAATAGAGTACTGTCTTCCACAGCAAAGAAAGTCCCCAGGAAATGAAGGGCAGAGGGGAAATTACTGATTAGACATGGTACGAACCCTTCTTACTTGCTTATGTTACCCTAATTTATGACACACACGACAGCTCAGTTGAACAGCTTTAATCCTTGCGTAGCATGCGTTCTCTGTCACAATTTCACTGTCCTTGTCGCACTCTTTCCAAACAGATAAGGTTAGCACATTCCTGTCAGGGACTTTCTTTCCATTAGCGAACAGTAATAACAAAAATTGGGAGATAATGGATGTAAACAAGAATGTCGTACAAATAATAGAAGAAACAATATTAAAATAGTTCGGCCATGTGAAAAGAATAGGAAACGATAGAACAGAAAGAATGGTGCTAGAATGGGAAGCTGAAGGAAACAAATATCGGAGAACACCAAGAGAACAATGGATGCTTGGGGTTTGAAGAAGCATGGCGTCTAAAGGACTAACAGAGGAAGATGCAAAGGACAGGGATCTATAGAGAAATAAAGTTGTGAATGAGTTGTAGGAGAACTACTGTATGCTAGACATTTCCCAAATAAAAAAAATTATGCGATACATTCGCATGATCTTCTCTACCCTTGTACAAACTATTTTACAAACGCTTATTCTCCACCTACTGCATGTTAATTGAGATAAACATTTGCAGAAACGATCTTATTACTAATGTTGTTGTAAGTGCAGGGAAATATGGTAGACTTTAAGCGATAGTCAAATGGTTTAAGAACTAGTTGCTATATGGAGCATTCCGTTCTCTTACCATGTCCAAGACATAATAAAGAAAAGAAAAAGGAATTCTCATTTGAGAAGAACTATATGTATTGAAAAATTCAATCAAACAACAAGGAATAATTCCGAAATGATTCACTCGGCAAAAACATACAAATGAGCTAAATTGTGTTTTTTTAACGAGATCTATATTTCATATGCAGCATAACTTTATCTATATCTTACGGTTTACCAGTTTATGCCAAAGTCATAAAGAAGAAGAGGCCTTTTGAGGAGATTTCTAGAAATTTCAAAATATATGTTTCATTGCCATGAAAATATCTTAAATGTGTAATCTTTTCATCATAATGGTTAGAGCCACTTTTGGGAGAATAAAAATTTTCGAAAAATATTCTATGTAAAGGGTATTCTAGGACGAGGCGGTTTTCTTGAAAATCTTCGTGTGGCATCTTTGAAAGATACTGAACCTAAATATGTCGCAGTTCTCTGGCTTGGGTTATCTTATTTGTTGAGCGCCGATTGTTTTATTATTTTAAATTTTGGTTCTTTGTCCTCCGGCTAGCTATTACAACTCAGTCGAGCAAGTGTCTCTAAGCAGGGCGTGTAAACGGAAAGGAGTTATTACTAAAAGGTAATACTGATAAAAAAATTTCTTTCTAGACTTTTATTGCCGTCACACTTAATTAATAATTTACATATTTAATCTTTATCCACGCCTGACTGAAACTGTGATATTTCTGAATGTAACTACAGTCGTTTCAGTTGCCGCAACCCAATTTTGTAACTAACTTTACGACATGCACCTCGTAAGAGATTCCTTAGGATTGAGTGACGTGCAGCTCGTGAGAGATTCTTCCGAACTGTGTGACGTGCACCGATTACTTTGCGTACTTTACATTTTGCAACTAACTTTGCAACGTCATTTGTTTGTCTCTTCTTAGTGATAAACAACTCACCCCCTCGGTTTATTGTTACCCACTTCTATTGTCAGTTTCCGAAAGGCAGTGTAAACTTATTTCCTAAGAATACTTGTGGCTAACAAACATCTAAAATCCTGTACATACAATAATATTAATTTACACTACAATCACTCTGGCATCCACAGTGTTGTGGAATAAAATATTGCATCAAATACCAGTTTGGTATTTATGCAACTTTTCGTTTTTGAGTTATGCTGTTCACAGACACACAGATGACCTTTCTCTAAAATGTTTTTTATTTATCCATGGGTTTCAAAAATGTATTTCCGGTGAAATCTCGGTATCGAATTTTTGGATGGAATACAAGACTTCCCTATTTGCTGTACTTAATATAGCAGTTAAAAGCAGTACAACATCTAACGCATATAATACGAGATGAAACTAGTAATCCATCTCAGTGATTATACTAAGTGTCAAGTCGCGTGCATGGAATCGCTCTGATATAATATGCAGAGGTTTATGTTGGTGAAGAAATACTAAACCTCCTAGTCTCGCACCGCACCCCTCCCTTACTGGTTCTATAGCCTGTCTCAACTTTTAAAACACACAATTTATATAATTTATATTCTTTTTCTCGAGTGAAGCATTTCCGAAATATTCCTTGTTATTTTTTTGGAATGCTCCAATACTTAGCCGGTCCTCGTAGCCTTGTCGCTGGAGTGGTTAGCTCCGGGCTCCGCCAAGCTCAGGTTCTCGGGTTTTTGTTTGTGAATGTGTGTTTTGTATTTGCGGTGACAAGCGGTAACGAAAACAGTAAAAGCACAAATCATAAACTGGGTAATACAAGGGAACATTAAACAAAAAAACTTAAAAGACAGTATAAAGGTATAAATGGGATATATCTGTCTCTCACTTTACTACTCTCTCACTATCGCCCAAGTTACCAACAACATGTTGTGAATATTCACTCATAAATTTCACCTTTGAATACATTATTCCATGCGGAATGTGCTTCTCTATCAGGTTATATTCTTTTTAGATCCTTATAGATTTTCAATGGCAAATATTTCTAAAGAATACGTGTTTTTCAGTTAAAGTCCGATATTTGCTGCTTGTGTGCTTATCACGCAATAACTAATAAGCTAAAGGGTAGAACGCAACAATTAAGAATGGGACCTCGACACCGTCGATACCTTGATGCTCTCGATACACGGTGGTATCGAAGTACATTTAATACTTTGAGATAAACCTTCGATGCTTTTAAATTTTTAAATTTTGCACTATTGAAGGTTGTTCCGTTTAACTTTTGTATTATAACTTTAAGTTAACCTTTCAGATAAGGAATGAAAGTAGTTGAGATTTCATGTTATTGCCTCGAACGTGTCCCCAAAGTGTTCTTGATGGACATTGACTGCGATGAATGCAACATGCTATAGATTATTGTGTCTAAATGAAAACTTGTAAAACAATGGGGAAGGAGTAGAGGTACGCATGTAATATTAACTGAGTTGTGAATTAAGCTGATTTAGTTGATGCACCAAATCACGTTTCTGCAATAGCCTGGCTTGGTGACTCACTGTCAGCCATTACTACTCCGGAGACCAAAATCTCTGAATTCAGCAGAAACAAATCAGAACTTAAGACTTGAGATGATACAACGCATGGAAATATTTGTTATTTTTAGTTGTTTGAGTATTGTGTATACTATAATATTATAATATTGGTTATATATAATATGTTACTTTAGTTTTATGTAAAATATATATTTGTTTATATTTTCAAGATTAAAGTATAAGGAAGAATTTCTAATATTTGTTTTCCTATGGACAGAAAATCCATAAAAAGAGAGCTTTCAGTACAAAATATAGTTACATAAAAAGGGAACAAAATAAATTATTATTTTTATTAGTAGTATTATGATAGCCTTGACTTAAAGTAGGAGACATACAGCTAAAAGCATTGCTGTCAATTGGAGAATGTCAAATAGGAACAATTAGCATACAATCCAAACTTGTTTACCTGCGTTTATACACTGAAAACTAAAAAGGACATAGATCAGTGAACAAGCTATTGCCTTTACAGTTTTTTATAAAGTGAGTATCGAGTATCGGTGCTCAAAAATCAGTATCGGTATCGAGTATCGAGAAATAGTGGTATCGTCCATTCCCTAGTAACAACGTTTTTTCTCAGCTAGAGTAAACTTGAGTACTGAACTGGGAGAAAATGTTGAGGAGGTTGGAGACAGTTTTTAAAACAAGCCGAATCTTGCAGCTTCTTGCATTCATTGTTTATGACAAATAAAAGTCATCCATCTATTCAGCTAATTGGTACTAGGCGCGAGGCAGAAGACAGTATCAGTTAACATCAGTTGTATAGCGTGTGGAGCAATACGAAGTGTAATACAGATTATTTATTAAAATTTCACGTACATATTTATTGTTATGAGGAGAAAAGCTAGGAAGAGACGAAATGTTGGTAAAATAAGAATAAGCACAAAATAATAATGAATTTTTTACACTATTTAAGTAAAATAAGTGTTAGTAAGGCAGTAAAATAAACAGCTAAGGCTACCAGATGTTCAGAAACAGTAGCGTATAGCATAAAAATAGAACGAATGAAAGAACCTCTAAAGACGCCATAAAAATTAACGCAAAAGGTGTGAGGGAAACAAAAGCTCGCTAGGTTAACGCAATATTATGGAGAAGCGCAAAACTAAGGGAATTGTATCGTTATTTTTTGCTGTTTGAAAACATTTCCACCCACTTTGAGCGTAATTTTGTCAAGCGTAAACAGCGGTGGTACCTTACTAACTCATACTCTTTATCATTTTATATAGATTTTTCTACGAAAATGCATTTTTATACCTGTAAAATCGCATTTTTAAGTACTAAAAATACAAAGAATAGAGATAAAAATGCAAGTAAAAATTAAATGTCTTACAACAGCCTTACAGAAATGCAGGTATTCACTATTTGGTGATGTATTATTCACAAGATGACATAAAATTGGTCGACTAATCGCAGCTGGACGCCATGGTATGAGTGCATACCTATAATACATATGACAACAGTGTGCCCCATTTAGCCTGTTCTGTCTTTTAAGGGTAAGACACATTATAGTACCACGCTTAACGTCTGTCTTACTCCCAATTATTCCTTCACTCCTGAGCCTGTATTCACAGATAAATATTTGAGTACTAGACTTTTGAAATCAAACCAATAATGGACGCACGCAGCTAGGGGCTGGTGTGCATAGAGTTCGCGAAGCATGTCTTTCAACCATTTAGGTGAAAACTTTCCTTACTCCTCGCTCTTCTCCTTTCGCCGCTCACCTAGGCCTGACATTTGTTCATAGGCTAATGCTTGTGTATATTGGATCCAAAGCGATAAGAAATTGACTCGTCAAGGACTGGTGTCAATCACAGATGATATGAAGCTTCTTGTAGCCGTGGATATGCTCGCACGTGAGTACCACGTGCTATCTCCACAAATGTTGTCTCGGATCTCCGAAGCTCCTTGAAGTTCTCTGCCATGCTTCTTATTGTAGAGATGAGGAGGAATTCTTTATATTTCTAACTTTATATTTCTCAGGATTTTATGTAGCTGAAGGCAAATAATAAACTAACGTTCCCTTAAACACCTTAATTTATTCACAATATAATGCCTATTGAGACGGCTAACAACTTTCCCTTGCTTTACACAAAATGATATAAAAGCTGTATATATAGCCTTTTCACTAGTATGAATTCTTTACGTGATCTTATCTAACTACTTCACACGAACTTTCCATTCGAATACACCTACACAATCTTCCACCTGAGTACACATGTTACATTGTGAGAGTAAAACCAGAGTGTGTGAGTTCGGGCCTCTTCCCCTTTTTGTACGTTCCTACTACGGCGTTAGAATTCAAGGCTTTATATGTAACAACTGTTCTCATTGGTTATCTACTTAGCGTGCTATCAAAATAAAGTGTTCAATCTTAGGAGTCACGTTTCCCTCTGACATCGTTTGTAAAACCCACTATCTCCGTCTCACTTTACAACTCTCGTTTCTCTTTCCGATTTTCCAAATCGCTTGTCTATTAGGAATTGGACCACTATCTCTGTCTCACTCTAATCTCGGATACATCCCTATAATTCCTGTAACTTTGCCTAAACCTTGTGTGCAATAGCGTGTATGTGCCTGTGAACTTTACCCCTGTTGTTCGCTCTCCTGGTAGTTACTAATTACACTGTTCCTTACATGCTTGCTTTCACATTAATTATTAAATTCCGTGATAAAAGTTATTTTGCAGTAAAACTAATTCTCGATATTATTTTATATTATTAATTTATCCTGTTATTTTGAATATTCTACTCTATTGGGTAAATGTCCCCAACATTCTGACAACATTAAATAAAGAAAATACTATAGGAAACCAAAAAACTATTTAAAACTACCCGTGTATTCGGCAGCATAAGTATGATATCGTTCTTAAACTATAATTATCTTAACGAATTCCCCTCTTCTTTAAAATTTTTAGGTAATTTGATTAAGCATTCAAACTGATTTTTGTTATTAGATAATTATTTCTCAATCTTCGGTATCAAAATAATTACCATGATCACAGGCATTCGCTAACCTGAACTAAATTACCAAAACCTATCAACTCTCGTCATATCACTGAAGATATTTGCATTCATTATAGCTTAAAAAATAGTGTCATAGGAAAAATAATCAGAATTGTGCTTATTTAGTGACCAGGACGTACTCAAATACGTACAATAATAATAATAATAATAATAATAATAATAATAACAATAATAATAATAATGAATAATCCCGTGCCGCTACAGACCTTGAAGGGTCAAAACCTGCCAACACGACTACTGGCATCATATCCACGTACGCAGGACAGAGGTGGGGAATCGTCCAACAAATACGAGTAAGTGATGTGGCCGATATAACGCATCCCGCAGCCACAATGTTGATCTATGTGGCCGGTATTACTATCTCACAATGATGTGTAGACACCGATCACCACCACTGGCAGTCCACAACTTCGGGCTACTTCCTCAGCATCCGGCTACACCAGCAGCACCTGAACAGCCTACACTGCCTCAACACACCTCCGAGGAGCGCCTCCAGGGGGCCGTCCAGGACCTGCACTCCGAGGTCCTGACGATAGGCGGCCGACTCAGAGACGTCGCCGACGAAGTCCACACCATCACGTCAGCCATCGCAGAAGAAAACACAGAAACCCGTCTCCGCCGTCTTGACAACATTGACGCCACTATCCAGGGTTTACGTGACCAAATGACAGCCTTCACTACCAAGTTCCACCATCTGCACACCTCCTCCAATCACTGCAGGAGCGTGTCTATTAACTTCACGACCTACTAGACCAGAGGTGGCGAAAACGTGACTCACGAGTCATTTTGACTCACAGGCGCACGTTCCCTCCCTGCAACCGTCCGTTTGATTTTCATATGCTGTTGGGTGATGCAGTGCGTGTTGCATATTTGGTGACTCGCGGAAGGAAGTCGTTTTCGCCACCCTTGTACTAGACAATCAGGACAATTCCACAACCTCTACATCAAAACAGTCATCACCTCCTGCACCAGCCGAATCTCCGCAGTTCTCTCCACGGAGTGCTCGCGCCCGACGAAACCTACGCTTCTTCGAAACATACATAAGTCACAATCCCGAAGATTATTACCCGAGTCACCGCAACAGGAACAGCAACAATCACCGTTAATGCAATTAAGACAACCACGCCTTAATCCCTTCCAATTCCTCTCCACGAAACTCCCCGTGTGTAGCGATCAGAGTCCCGGTCGTGGTCGTCACCCGAACACATTCCTTTTCTCTGCTGGCAGCTATCCTACCGCGTACTAACGGGGGTGCAACAGCGGAACCCCAATACCCCTTCTAATCCACGTCTAATCCTAAAAAAAGGACACCGATCATCTACCTGGAACTTGAAATCCGCACCCCCATGGGTGGGATCGATCCCTGGCACATTCCGAGACCGGGAACAGAACTCCACGCTCTAACCAACAGCGGCACGTCGCAGGACGGGTCGAACGTTTGCTAATGGAAATATACATGTGTATTCGAAGATCAACGACCTTTTCTATAGTGAGGCGTAGGGTGACATTAATGACACACAGTTACGAAAAGTGGAAACTAAACTGCAGAAACGTCCTTCGGGTAATATCCTTTCCTCTCCTTGTTTCTTTCCTTTTTGTTCTCGTAAATGACGGCGATAAAAAAGATTAATGTTGTATTTCTCTAAGAGACTCTTTGCTAGCCATTATACTTTGTTTTTGTTTAATATTCTAATTTTTTACTGTAAAGTGATGGATTAATGCAGTCCTTTTAGATGCGGCATAACTTCTCAGGCTATTTTTCAGACCATTGCTGGTTAGCTCATTAGGAAAGCGTGAAGTACCAGAGAAAAGATACAGTGTTGGCAGTTAAGAGATTTGGACGTAAGGAAAACATACTAGCCTTTCCAAGCGTCTATCCTAAAACAAAATATTCTGGGTACTTCTGACAAAATATGCTTTGTTGCGTTCACATGACAATCTCTATTCACTCTTCTACAAACTATTCTTATAAAACTTTATTCATCAACGTCTTGTTAATGTAGTTAAACTTTCGTTGCACCTTTACTTATAAATGTGAGAAAGTGGTAAGCATTTTAAAATACATCCAATAACAAAGAACATCTCAAAAATGGTTAATTTCACTTAAACATTTTACATCCAACCATCATTTTGGTTTTGAAGCAGCTGCTTGATATTGACACTTTGATATTTTACTGCATAAATTCTGTCCTTTAACGAGATCTAAATTTATTTGTGTAGTAAGATTATGTCTATCACTTACAGTTTACTAATTATAGAGAAGTCACTTAAAATAAAGATAGTTTCACAGGTTATTTGCATAAAATTCTAGATATACTTTTTTCTTGTAATGCAAATATGTTAAATAAACGGTATTTTAATCAAAATAGTCAGCACTTCTTGAGAAAATAATAATTATCAAAACGTTTTTCTATGTAAAGGTAGTTTGGATCTTCTTGTCGCATCCTTGAAGGATACTGAACTTGAATAAATGTTTGGCATTTAGTCATGTTTCAATTTTGAGTTTACTGTTCACAGAAAACAAACACGTACACGGGACGTTTTAAAAAATATAGCTTTTGGATTTAGGGAGCCTCAAAACCTGTGTTTTAATTGATGTCACCTTATAGAAATTTGGGTGGAATGTATTAATTCCTCTATCTACTACATATGTAGTAGAGAAAGTGAAAACTGAATTTTAATGCCACTTGTCTTTCTGTCCTTAAGTGCTCCTTCAAATATATATTGCAAAACACATACTACTATGTTACTATTTTAAGTAAAATCAGTCCCTGAATTTTAATGGTATTTAAATTTAGTATCTTACAAGAATGTAGCAGGAAGATTTATAAGAAAATTCTCCACCTCAACTACTCCATACATGGAAAATTTATCAGAATTTTGATTTTTTAAAAAAATATGATTTTGATTAAAATACCAGAAAAGTATATATTTATGTGACAAATAAAATGTATATTTTGAATTTTCTGGAAACTCTGAAGTCCTTCTCATTAGGAAGTAGTCTTGTATATAATCTTTGATAACCGGTAAACGTTCAGTGATATACGAAACTTACTACATAAAATGTAGATATATTTAAAACACACTTATAGCTTTCAGAAACCACGCCTATCCTTATTTAATGCGAACTGCTAAATTACTATACATTTTAACAATTTAAAACTTAATAAACATAATACCGTTTATAGTAATTTATGCAATGTAACTTATGTCATGTGGACGACATACTAGTCGCAAATTGACACAGCTTTGGATCTGATGAACAATCAAGATACCCCTATTCAGTTTACTATGGAAACAGAAGAAAACAGTTGTCTACCTTTCTTGGATATTAAAATTTTAAGAATTAATAATCAGTTAGAATATGGTATACAGATAAAATCTACTCATGTTGACAATTACTTTAAGAATAATTTTTGTAATCCTGTACAGCATCAATATGCTGTTTTTTACAGCTCGATTCATAGACTTGTCAACTTACCATTATCTAATTCAGAATATTGGAAAGAATTTAAACATGTTCAACAGACAGCTCTGAAGAATGTCTTTGACCCTAAAACGATTAATAACATGGTTAAACGTTACAAATATAACAAAACAATTACAAGAGATCAGCACTCTCAATAGCATCAATGAACAGCCATCAGTGTTTAACCCTTTCATGATCAGCGGGACATATATATATATATATATATATATATATATATATATCCCACTTAGGTTTTTTGCATCTTATGGTCAGTGGAATTCATATCTCCCACCTTTGCCGTGTGCTGCCATCTTCTGGAAGCCTACTTAACTGTTAGAAATAGCTGTAGCTCTGTTTGCACTTTTTCCCGCCGAGCATATGTTGATTATTTGATGTTAAGCAGTTTGTGTCGTTTGAGTTATTGGTTTTTAGCAGTTTTTTTCGACATATTTACCAATCTTTCTATGAGATAAGCAAGGTAAGTGTATTAATTGCATAAATGGTAGATTTTCACATATATCTCTTACGTTTCTGTAACCTTCTTGTGTATAAATGTCTTCTTACAACAAATAATTAGTTTTTAACACTAAGAGCTGCATGATGAATCACGTCATGGCCAATGGGACATATTTGTTCCACTTAAATTGATATAATTCGAACAATACTGTGAAAAATTAATTTTATATTCTCAAATTTAGTTAAAAGGTTAATTTTCTAACACAATAAGGCAACGATAAGAATAAAGTCTCTAAGTTTATTTACCTGTGGAACACAAATCACCTACGTTATGTTTCTTGCTATTATGAATATTTGATTTCCTATGCAAGTGTTGAGTACAGCATTTTGTGCGAGCTTACCTAAACGTGTTCGCATAACGTAATAGGTAAAGTGGCTGACAGTTAAACTCAAGCTCGTAGGATTTAATCTTGTTGTTATACCAGATTTTTTCTCTCATTTTTATAATGCTGGTTTAGGAGCAGTGCTATATTTTTATTTTCATTGTTTTTGCCCGTGATTTTACTCCACTTTAGAAGACTATCAGCATGTAACAGTCTGGGTGACGACTTGTTTGCAACGTACACGTTATTTTAGGATTTTGTCGTGTTTTCAGAATTTTTGAAAGATTTCATCGCAAGTAGACCACCGCTTCCAACAGCAACCCCCCACCACTTCCACTGTTGCATTTTGTATTAAAAATAACTTGGAGTAAAGCAATATTTTTTTAAAAAAAAAACCAGTGTAATCTTTACTTAAACATCCTCATCCCAAGGCCAAAAATCCCCCTTAGAAGCCCAGTGGGACACATATGTCCCGCTTAATATTTTTCAAAAAAACAAAACAGGAAAAATACATATAAAATGTATTCTGCTTTAGAAGCTACTTCCATACCAAAAAGCTGAAAAGATTTTAAAAATAACCAAGGAAAGATAATTGGGTCATGAAAGGGTTAAAAATGGACTTATCACCCTAAACTATTCAAGAAATTTGAATATATTTTTAAGAGCTATGGAATAAAGTTAGCTCCACAGAATAGATTCAGTATCAATAATTTGTTAAGTAAGCCAAATGTCAATGTCAAAGATGAGAAAATTCTTTCTGGTATTTATAAAATAAAATGTGATCATTGTGACAAGTTTTACATTGGAAGAACCAAACGTAACCTCTTAATCCGTCTTAAAGAAACATCAAAGAAACATTAAATTAAAACAAACTAACAAATCAGATGTGTCCCACCATTTTTGGAACACACAACATGAAATTGGTCAAGACATTGAGCTATTAAAACCCAAATGTAATTCGACAATGTTGGATGCATGGGAAAAATATTCATTATTAAAAACAATTCACAAGTTTTAAACTTTGAAATTCCCCCGTTGGATGACGTCACCCGCCTTCTCGTTCAACCTCAGAAGAAAATAGACCAATATGGAGCCCAATCCTACTTCAAGTTTCACTACAATACAAGAGATGTCGGTACAGCAGTCTTCTGGTTCACCTTCAGCAGTTATGAAAACTACCACCTGAGGTCCTTCCAATCGACCACATGGGTACATACATTTAGTGCCTTTGGAGCAGGGTTCAGTCGACTCCCGCTGATGATGAGGCCTTAATAGCCTCGAAACATTCGTCTATATTTTACCATCATGATGTAAGTGATGGCTTTTAATATCATTTCGACTCATTAATTTTATCTTATGTCATAGTCTCAAACAATAGATTCACAAATCATAAAAGACATTTTCATATATAACATCATAAAATTAACGTATATATTTAAAGGTTTGTACTTTTACTAGTCTCTACAAATTCAAAAACAAAGGAAACTTGCAAATACTTCAATAACAAAAATCGTAATGACGAGTTAAATCATTTTGTATCATAAAGGTAACCATAATCGAGATTTACTCTGTCAAAGGTTGAAGCCAAGTTAGACTTCATTAAAATTTAGAATCTAGTATTTAAAACTGTGATGTGACACGCTTACATGACTCTCTTTACTCATCTATAGTTTATTAGTGGGTATACAAACTAGTCTTACTAAAGCTTATTTTTATACATATTACAAATAAATGCTTCTAGAAATAGGTGCATTATATTTTTCCTTATAGACACAAAGGGAACTGCGACAGTCAAATGTTTAAGAACTGGAGGCTATATGCTGGCTTCAAATTCCACACTCTTTCCATGCAATCGTGAGAAACAACCGAATGTTGACAGCCCTTTAAAAGAATGGCTAGATATTGAACAATTCGAACGATTAATAACGAATATTTCGGAAATGGCTTATGCCACAACAAAGTTATTTGAAAAGTATCTTTAATATATGGTACTTAAAAAGTCGCTAGAGCTATATTTAAGAAATTAAACATTCTGAAAATTCTTCTATTAAAGGGTAGTCTGGAGTGGGGGGGACATTCTTTAAAATCTTCATGTTGGATATTTGGAAGGCACTGAAACTCAGTAACATGTTTGGCATCTATCTGACATTTCTTTCTGAGTTATGCTGTTCACAGACACGTATACAAAGAACTTTTTATAAAAATCTGATATGCTGCACTCACATGACTTTCTCTACTCTTGTGCAAACTATTTTTAAAAAAGGACCATTTACTTCATGTTAATCGACATGAACATATGCAGAATTACATATGAATAATTTACACTTATTGCTAATTTTTTTGTAGGTGCAAGAGGATTATGGTGGGCTATAACCGATAGTTAAATGGTTTAAGAGTTGTTTGCTATGTGGAGCATTCCAATCTCTTTGCATGCTCAGGACATAAAAAAAGGAATAACGAATTCCCATTTGAGAAAAAGTATGGAAAAATTCAAACAAATAACAAGGAATATCTCGGAAATGTCTCTCTCGACAAGGAAAATGTATATAATATAAATGGTGTGTTTTAACCAGATCTACATTTTTTGTGTAGGAAAATTTTGTCTACCCCTTACGGTACACCAGTTATGCAAAAGTCTTTCAGAATTGAGAGGGTTTTAGGGGACATTCGCAGAAAATTCAAGATATACATTTTATTTGGCATCTTAAACATATAGTATTGTAATCAAAATCGATTTGAGAAAATAAAAGTTTTCTAAACATGTTCCATGTAAAGTGTAGTCTGGGTTGGGGGAATTTTCTTGAAGAACTTCATGTCATCCTTGAAAGATACTTAACTCAAATACCAACTTCAGTATTTATTCGACTTTTCGTTTTTGAGTTACACTGCTCACAAACAGGCACACACATGGACATGTTTCCAAAAATGCTTTATTTGGATTTAGGGGATCTCAAAACATATATTTGCTGTGAAATCTTGGTATCGAATTTTTGGGTGGAATGCAATACTTCTCCTACTTACTATACATAGTAGAGAAAGTAAAAATGATTCTTTTTGTATTCAGGGCACCTCAAAACATATATTTTCGGTACGATAAACGATTTGGAGTTTTTCGGTGCAATATAATAGGTACTCCCCATACTTAATATGCATAGCAGAGAAAGTAAAAGCGTATAATACCAACCCAGTTTAAATGTTATTTCCAGTTACGTGGTACACTAAATCCCTGGTGTATGAAATACATGTGTAGAATCTGATGTGTAGAATCTGATGGATATATATATATATACGTTTCTGATGCAATTACGTTCTCTTATTGCCCATATAGAGTACCCCATATCCCTGGGTCAAAAGCGTGTGGTAAGAGACTAGAGTATTTTGAAATACAGAAGCGTTAGTTGGAAATACCTAGTTCCAGCTAGATAGGGTCTTGTATTAGTAATACGATTGAAGAACGTGCATCATTTTCATAACTAATGACAGTCTGATGCAATATTTTTCAGGTTAAATGTCTGTTACTTTCAACAGTTGCTGTGATTTGTGGATTGTAAGTCTTTTATACGGCCAAAGAATAAAAAATCTGTGTTACATTTATAAGATTTTCTCTACTCAGTATTCTGCACATCTTGAATACAGATAAATTACAAATGTTTACTGCCCTATCTACTTCAGGTTAATCGAGGTAAACGTTTGCGAAAAGTAATTTGAATATACATTCCGTTGCAGGTATAAAGGAAACGGACGAAACTGATGTGATAGCCAAATATTTAAAAGCAGGTCACCATACGCTCCACTCAAAAGTCCATATTCTTTAGATAACATCCCCAGAAACATCTGAAATATGTCATTAGTGCAAACAAACTGAAAAAATTGTTAAAAAATCCGATGTGTTACATATAAATTAACTTTTCTCTTCTCTATCGTTTATTACTGGGTTTACAAATTATTCTTATGAAAGTTTATTTTCCTATCTAATTCATTTTAACCGAGATAAGCCTTTGCAGAAATATCTGCATTACACATTTTCTTATAGGTACAAAGGAAATAGCTATAGAATTGATTTTTATTCCGCACAAGGTTGGAAAGGTAGAATCAGACGACTGAAAAATGTAATGCCATAGGCGGAATTTGAACCACGGATCTACCGGTCTCCGTCCAGTTGCTCACACCACGGAGCTACCACGGCAATATGGCGGTAGAGCACTAAATTCCCCAGTAGTCTGATTCTACCTTTCCAAACTTGTCCAACACACGGCTTGTGTGGAAGAATAATTAATTCCATTAATTGCCCTAATAGCGGTCGAAACTATTAACCCTAGGACTTAAAGTACTTACAACATTTTAGGTCCCCATTTATGTATGTCATCTCAATAAAATTTGAGATATCCTTGTGGTTTACCGGCAAAATGCGAATCAGCTGGGGAATTTAATGTCCCACCGGCAAGTATCCATGATAGCTCAGTGGTTAGAGCAACCGGACAGAAACCGGGAGATCTATGGTTCAAATCCCCGGTATGGCATTGAAGTTTTCATTCGTCTGATTCTACCTTTCCAGAATAGCGATAGTTAAATGTTTTAGAACTGGACGCTATTCGCTATTCCATACTCTTTCAATGACATCGCGAGAAGCTACTGAAAATTGACAAGGCTTTAAAGGCACGGCTAAGTATTGAATTAGAATCATTAATAAGGGATATCTCTGAAATGGATATGTCTGTATTAAGATATACATTTTTGTGTAGTGCCTTTTCGTCTATCGCTTAACGTTTATACAAAATTCAAGGTTATACAAAATTCATTCCAAATGAATGGGATTTCACAGACTATTCCCATAAAATTCAAGCAATACATTTTAGTTATCATGTAAATATATTTAATATGTGATATTTTAATCAAAATATTTACAGCCATTTTTTAGAAAATAAAAAAATATCGAAAAATGTTCCATGTAACGGTAGATTCGAGTGAAAGGATTTTCTTTATAATGTTTGTCTGCCATCTTCGGAAAGTACTGAATTTAAATACCAAATTTAATATTTATGCGACATTTCAATTCCACACCTTTTGCTAAAAATGTCTTTTTTATTCAGATGGCCTCATGGCATGTATTTTGGTGAAATATAAATCAAGATTTTGGGTGGAATGTAATACCTTCTCTACCTACAAGTACGTAGTAGACAAAGTAAAACTGTTATTCCTTTTTATTCAGGGGTCTGTATTTCCAGTGAAATATCGGTAGAAAAGTTTGGGTGGATGCAATATCTTCTTTATCTATGTCTGTGGTAGAGAAAGTAAAAAAAGGTCTGGTGTGTTACACTCACATAACTTTCTCTACTCTTGTGCAAACTATTTTTACAAACGCTTATTCTACAAATGCTTCATGTTAATCGAGATATCGAGATGTTAATCTTATTGCTAATTTTCTTGTAGATGCAAGGGGAATTGGTAGGTTTTAAGCGATAGTCAAATATTTTAAGAGCTGGTTGCTATGTGGCGCATTCCATTCTCTTTGCATTACCAGGACAAAACAAATGAATAACGAATTTGAGAAAATGTATAAGTATTGGAAAATTTAAGGGAATAACAAGCAATATCTCGAAAATGGTTCACTCAGCAAAAAAACTTTATATGACATAAATAGTGTATTTTAACGCGATCTGCATATTTGTGTAGTAAAATTTTGTCTATCTGTTATGGTTTTTGAAGACTTCCCAGAAAATTCAAGATATACATTTTATTTGTCATGAAAACATCTTAAATATATGATATTTTAATCAAAATCGTTAGAGGCATTTTTGAGAAAATTAAAATTCTTGAAAAATGTTTCATGTAAAGGGTAATCTGGGTTGGGGGGATTTTCTTGAAAACCTTCGTGCCGCATCTCTGGAAGTTACTGAACTTAAATACCAAGTTTGGTGTTTATCCGACTGTTCGTTACTGAGTTAACTGTTCACAGACACACACACACGGACAGCTTTCCAAAAATGCTTACTATGATTCTCTACTTACTATACGTAGTAGAGAAAGTAACAATATATTCAGCAATACTTCCTTATGAAAAGTCCTTAACGCATGACAATCTTGATATCCTGTCGCAGCTATTCCAGACGTAGACAATGATTCGGTGAAGAATATGATATTCATAAAGTTTCAAACAATGGGTTTCTGAATATTGCTGCATCTCTATATCTGTTCCCTAACAGCACTTATTAACTGCAATAACGACATTAGATTCCTTTTCTAGACGCTGCTCTTCTTTTGAAAACAAACACATGAGTGAGCCGTGAATGCAAAGCCTTCTATAAGGTGTTTGATACCGCCTCTAACTCTTGTGTGAAGAATGTGCAGTTACCTCACGTTATATGATCTGTTCATTCGATTTTCGCGATACTTTTTATCATAATGTTAATATAATGTGTGAATCCTATACACGTTGAAGAAGTTATGCTTTACTGTTGTTCTGCCCCACGTATGGTCGCCAACTTGAAAGAAGAATTGTTCTTTATGTTGTTCAATTTATTTAGGCCCACGTAAGCGTCAACTTTGAAGAAAGAGTTTTCTTGTTTATGATTTTGCACCACGCTTTGGGCGTTAATTTGAAGTGGAGTGTTTCGTACGTAATATGCTGCTACGCATGAGAAGCCGATTTAAGATGTATTTTTGTTGTTACGCTCCAAATTTTAAAAACATATTTTAACTTTGTTATTAAACTGCTTGTGTAGATAATGTTTATGTTTGCCTCGGCTGCGTCAGTATTACTTTAGAGACACGTTTCTCTTAATCAGGGCGTGGTGCGACAGGAACGTAGCCTTACACAGATTTTAACTTTAAATTCACTTCTTTTTTATTAATCCTTGACACAAATGTAATAGCACTACAGTGATATCAAGAGCTGTGAGATTCTTTTATTTAATACTTGCACTTTGTTAATGCGTATACATAATTTTCGTTTCACACGAATACGTAATATTTCTTTAGAGAACACAACTTTCATCCAGGTCACTACCAAGGTCTGCAGACAACTGAACATATTTCAACCGTCCAAACCCGTAAACTGTTGTATTTCAAGTCTCTGTTGGCTAATCCTAGTCCAATAGAATACCTGCATTTAATTAAAGCTTTTTCTGGCTGTTGATTGGCTATTTTTAAACTGTCACAACATTTACATTATCGTTGCTCTAATCATGACTAGTAACATTTAAACACTCAAACTCATTATTGCCTCAAGGTTACCTCATCGTTAGCTCATTGTTAGCAACTTTAAACTTATTATTCTCACAGCTCTTACATTATTAAATTACATAACGCATTCACATGACATTATTGAACATGTTTACAATAATATAAGAATTTGCAATTGCCGTTACATACATTTTAAAAAATTATTACATACATATTGCTTCAAGGCAGGCTGTTATTGAATTTACATACTATATAATGTAATTGAAAATTATTCAACTGTTAAAAATACTGCCTCAACCTATAAGTTTCCAAACGAATTTCTGGACGTTTCTCTTATCTCCTGAAGTATAAAAATCTCACTTCCATAAACGTCCTTTAGAATCCCAGTTGTTCTTCAGAAAGCATTTATACTTTGTAATCTTTGTATAATAACTTCATACAAAGATTTCAAATATTATTTTAAACATAAGTAGGTATAAAATTGAGGAAAATAGCATTCGTGGTACTTCTGATGTTACCAGTCGTACGTCTGGCCGAACATCTGATTCTCCTCCGAAAGGGAGTTGTTCTGATTGGGTTAGACTCGGCGTAGCAGTGCCTCCCGATGCCCATGGGAGATTGAGTACGTCTAGAGGAAGCCCAGACAGAGTCGAGAGACGTCTTAAGATCCTCTGGTAGCAACCTGGAAAGCTGCTAGACACTATGGCTACCACCGAGGTTCTTCGGTAGTCTTCCGCCCATAAATAGACTACCCACTTCCGCTCCTCTAAAAGGAGGGGGCTGGTTATAAAATAAGTATAACCATAATGGAAAACCATTCTATATTGTGCGTTAAAACTCGGAAATTTTCTCAGAGGCCTCTTTATTACGCTTGAGGTTCTTTTACCTGTCGTAAAAGCTTTACTCCCTTTCGAAGGAAGCCTTGCTAAGGATTTTTATCTCTAAAGAAATCCATCGCTCTTCGCCGGGAACTAGAGGCTAACATGGTACCCCTAGACCACACAGGATGACCTGAGTAGAGGAGTTGAGCTAGGTTGCAGGCTTTTGATTGATATTTAGTCCCTCATATCCCACTATACGTATGTAGGAACGTAACTCGCTTCCTACCAACATCAAAGAAGATAAATACAATATCTCCAGCGCAGGATTTAATTTCAGAACAACAATGAGATTAACCAAAATGTGTGAATGAAAATACTCGTCTGGAAAATGTCCTCATTAGGCAGTAATTGCAATGCTCTTATCAGCTAACAGCAGGCATTTGTTTTACCCTCGGTAATTAGAACTTATGTATATAATATGTAGGTAATTATATTGTGGTTGCAGGGCTACTAATTGTTTTGGAAAAAACTCTGTTTAATATTTGTGTGGGAAAAAAGGCAGTAGCAAAGCCGCATGCCTGAAAGATGCCCGTTCACTGGAAATGGAGCTACGTGTTTTGTTGTTTACATTTCAAAGCAAATAATGCGGTTTCGCTATCAGAATTCCACAACGGAAAATTTACGTGTATGTAGGCAGAAATGCATAATAACAATTGCCTACACTACAGCGCACAAAGTTTAATTAAAGCAGAACGACAGCTACAAAGTTACATATGTGAGGATGCCATAAAATAGACGCCTCTATCATTTCAGTGCCGTAATTTAATTATTATGATAGCAGATTACCTTTCTTTGAAACGCTGCTTTTATAGGGTGGGTGCTGATCTCCTGCCCTACCTCTTCAAAGGAGCAGAGACCTGTGGCGGCTATGCACTCGGATCAATGACAAGAATATGTAAGGGGACATACCGGATAGAAATTAAGTATGGAAAAATGGTGTTATATAAATATTGGAAATGATAGGATTAAGAATCAATGTTAAAATATTGAGATTAACTTGAATGTAAAATCAACTTATAACACAACTGTAATTAGTGAACAGGGATGAAATCCACAGGCGCGTACACGCTAATGCGCACAGGATTCAGGCTAAACCTCAGAAAATATAAAGAGGGAGATGAGAATAGAAAGAGACATAAATAGTGTTCCAATACCTGAAACTCGAGGGAGTTGGCAAAATAGGAGAAACACAAATACAATGGGTTTTACCTTACAAGTCATCAGGACGTGTGACTTCAAAAACTTGGCACTTTATTCTCATAGTATGCTAAGTAACCTGCATAAGAACCAATAGAAATAATTGCAAGAAATTAAGGCGCGAATTATGCTTCACAGGAAAACAGATAAAAGGAGAGGGAGACCCCGATTTTCTTCAATCTTCATTCCTTCTCCGATCTGCTCGAATAGTATTACACTTGCTACAAACGTGACAGTATCGTATTCACCAGTGATGTGATTATGTTATGCAGTCAGGCGGAAAGTTCTGCACGTATGTGGGTGGGAATATCGTGTGACGCATTAGATAGGTCCACAGAATAATTTCAATTGTAGCGTGAATATTTAAGATGTAAAGATTCATTAACATTCATAGGGAAAATAGTTAGCCGCTTGAGTAGGCATCATTCTGTCAATAAATCAAGTTTTAAGGGAAAACAGTATATTTGTCTTCATCTATAAAATCCTTGAGGTCACATTATCAAACTAGATAGGATAGGAAATTTTCCACAGCTTTCCGACTAGCAGCCGGCGCAGAACATCTGAGATCCAGACTGTACAGGAGAACACGTGCACACCCGCTTCAAATACAACTCCTTTGTTACTTTCTTCATTATATACCTAATAGTTAGGGAAGGTATTGCATGCCACCCAAAGATTTGATACCGAGATACATGTTTTCAGGCTCACTGAATACAATAAAAAGTCATTGTTACTAAAGATTCGTGTGTGTATGCGTGTGTTTGTGTGTGAACACTATAATTCAAAAGCGACATCTCTATAAATACCATACTTGGCATTTAACTTCAGTACCTTTCAAAGATACGACACAAAGGTTTTCAAGAAAATCCCCAACCTCAAACTATCCTTTTCCTCAAATATTTCTTACAAAGTTTTATTTTTCCGAAAAAGATCAACAATTTTGATTAATATATGGTATATTAAAGGTACTTACATGACAAATAAAATGTATATCTTGAATTTTCTCGGAATATCCTGTGAAATCATTTTCTTACTCCTTTAAGTGCTGTTGGTTTTCAGATTTTTCTAGAGATTGCATAGAAAGAGTATGGAATTTTAAGGCCAGCTTAAAGCGTCTAGTCTTTAAACATTTGAATATCGCTGTTCCTCTTTTATCTACAACGAAATTTATAATTTATCCAGGTTTAAAACTATTAAAAGTAAGTATATAAATAGAAACACTTTGGTAAGATTACACATAGCCACTGATAAACGTTAGAGGATAGAGAAAGTAATGTGAATTTAACACATCGGAACTTTCTTTAGACATACATTTAAATCACAACTAACTTATAGTTTATAATTCCTACTTGATTATTGCTTTTTGAGAAGGTAAGGAAGGACTGCTCATAAATCGTTTAAAAACACGAGTATCTTTTTTCGCCTCTTGGCTTAAAGTAAAAGAAGATACTAAGATTTCACCTGATATCTATGTTTCGAGGCACCTGGGTATTTGAAAAACCTCTGTGTATCATTAACATGACTTTTTCTACCCACTACCGTTCATTCTTATATGTTCTATAAATTATTGTTACAAAAGTTTGCTTCTTTCTCTGGTATGTAGATAGTAGGTGGAGAAGGTAATGCATTCCACCCAAAAAATTGATACCGAGATTTCACAGATTAGATTAGATTGTATTCTATGAGTTCACTAGCAGCCATAAAGGCTTGTGAACTTAGAACATGTCAAGCAAATGTACAAAAATTACATATAAACATAAATATTACACAGATAATGGAACATTTGAAATAAAATAGACACATACTATATGCGTGTCAAGGAAATGTACAACAAAGTTACATATATACATAAATATTACATAGTATACAGAACATTTAAAATAAAATAACGACATATTATAAACAAAATGAAACAAATCAGGTGTAATTTTGTACAGAGTTGAATACCTCCTTACTGTTATAAGGTTAACATACGTATAGGCAAGAACAGTTATTTTAACATTCACTAGGATTTTACCTTTGTTCGTCTGATCATTTTGTTCTATTTGGTTTGTAATGCATAGCATTTACTGTCAGTTCTTAATATACACACATTTACATAGCTTCATTAATTCTAGAGCAGGCATCAAATATGACTGGCAATTGTCATTAATATTTACTAATACTACTTACAGAGCTATATAAGTATTATCATCAGGATAATTTGTCATTCAGATAATCTTGTACAAAATTAATATGCTTTCGAGCATAGGTACTTTTTAACAGCAGTTTTAAGGACATAGAAATTGTCAACTCTTCTCTTAAGGTCATTAGGGAGAGTATTAAATGTTTTTATGGTCTCGTAATATACAACTTTCTGAAAGCAAGAAAGCTTTGCACTGGGATGATGGATGTTACCCTTTTGTCTAGTGTTTATCTCATGAATTTCCATGTTGTAATAAATGTGGTTCGATTGCATACATAGAAGTTTAAGCTTGAAAAGTTATATATGCAAGGTAGGGTTAATACATGCTTTGAATCCAAAAGAAAAGGTCAGTCTGTGCGACTTTGAACGAGTACCAAACTTCGTATTTAAGTTTGGTACCCTCCAAGGATGCGACACGAAGATTTTCAAGAAAACCGTTCCACCATCTATCCTTTAAATGGAACATATTCCTAAAATTTTGATTTTCTAAAAATGGATCTAACGCTTTTGATTAAGATGCTATATATTAAAAATATTTACATTACAAATAAAATGTATATCATGAATTTTCTATGAATTTTCCTTCATCCGAAGGATGTTGTACAGCTGATAAACGTTACGCGATAAACGAAAACCTATTACATCTCGCAATGTACGTCTCTTTGAAACACACAGTTTATTTCAAATAAGTGGAATAAGCTATTTCTGAGATATCCGTAATTAATGGTTAAAATTGTTCAATACTTGACCATTCTCTTTAAGTCCTCTTAACATTCAATTGTCTCTCGCGATTGCATAAAGACAGCATGGAATATTAAGGACAGCATAGCACATTCGACTATCGTTGTTCAGTTTGTATCTATGACAAAATATGTAATGTAGCTATTTCTGTAAAGGTTTATTTGGATTAAAATGAAGTGGATAGAAAAAAAATCTGATGTGTTACACTCACATGACTTTCACTACTCTTGTACAAACTATTTTTACAAACGCTTATTCCCCATATGCTTCATGTTAGTCAAGATATCGAGACGTTAATCTTATTGCTAATTTTCTTGTAAATGCAAGGGGAATGTGTAGGCTTTAAGCGATAGTCAAATATTTTAAAAGCTGGTTGCTATGTGGAGTATTCCATTGGCTTTGCATTACCAGGACAAAAAAAATGAATACCGAATTTTTATAAAAAGTATAAATATTGGAAAATTTAAGGGAATAACAAGCAATATCTCGAAAATGGTTCACTCAACAACAAAAAATGTATATGATATAAATTGTGTATTTTAACGCGATCTACATTTTTTGTGTAGTAAAATTTGTCTATCTCTTATGGTTTACCAGTTATGCAAAAGTCGTTCACAATGAAGAATACTTTTGGAGACATTCCCAGAAAATTCATTTGTCATGAATATATCTTAAACATATGATATTTTAATCAAAATCGTTAGAACCGTTTTTGAGAAAATCAAAATTTTCGAAAAATGTTCCATGTAAAGGGTAATCTGGGGTGGCGAATTTTCATGAAAACCTTCGTGTCGCATCTCTGGAAGATACTGAACCTAAATACCAAGTTTGGTGTTTATCCGACTGTTCGTTTCTGAGTTATGCTGTTCACAGACACACACGGACATGTTTCCAAAAATGCTTTTTTGGATTCAGGGGGCCTGAAACATGTATTTCCGGTGAAATCTCGGTACTTCCCCTACTTACTATACGTAGTAGAGAAAGTAATAAGCTATAGTAAGAATAGTTTTATACCCACTAATAAAGACAGAGGATAGGGAAAGACATATCACATCAAATGTTTTTATCTGCTACTACTATCGAGTCAAACAATTGCAGACAGAGCGAGTGGGCTCCGTGGCAATGTCTGCTCTCATTTGGGAGGTCCCGCGTTAGATTCCGTCAATGTTTCACTCTGACCTTGGGTTTTTCATGGCCTTCCCTGGTCGATAGGCAAATGTTGGGGTGATTTCTCTATTACAACGATGTCCTTTCCCTCAATTCTCTTTCAGTCCGTTTCTTTATGTTTAAGGTATGCTTCTAGGATTCGTGGAGTGAGGCGGTGTGTTTTAATACCGCTGTCAGTTATGTACAGGAAAAAGTTATAGAAAAACTAGAAAAAACTAGAAATGTTTTTAGAATACCCGCTGTAACAAAATGCAGAGAATAGTTTATCTTGGATGTTGCATTTAGTGAACATGAATTGTAAAAGTCCATCTAAAAGGTTAAACGGTACTGATAGTAGATTATGAAAATATTAAAATGCAGCTGTAAATTCCATTGTAAAATAAAAGTAAAGTGAAAAATAAAAAATGAAAACAAATTATTTCGTCTAATGTGATAGTGATCGAAAATTAAAACTATATTGTCATTTGTAATTCAGTTGTTTGTTTGACTGTTAATTTTGAGGAACGTTATTGGTAAAAAATGTTCAGACATTAGAATTGTGGTTTTAAAATGATTTTATTTGTTCTAAGTAAAACATAAGATAATTACATTGTGTTAATTCGAGTTTTTTACCTGGGGTCCACTTAGATCCCTCTCAGTGCTTTAAGGAGGTACAAAGTCATAGCAGTCTGAAGTCGCCCTCCGTAGTGTAGTGGTTACCATGCTAGCCTGTAATTCCCAAGGTTGCGGGTTCAGACCCGGCGGAGGACGATGGATTTTTTCGGGCGTAAAAATCCTTAGCATGGCTTCCTTCTGAAGGGAAATAAAGCCAGTGGTTCGTCACGTAAAAACTTCAATTCTGATAAAGAGGCCTCTGAGCAAAATTACCGATCTTTCACGCCTAATGGGACACTAAGGACCATAGTAGTTAAAGAGCGTCCATAAATAAAACTCATTTTAATTTTAATATCAGTCTGAAGTTTAAAGATGAGGAGCTTCGGTGTTGCCAGATATTCGATCTAAATGTGACCACTGTTACCTAAATCAAGATATTCATTGTAGATTTTTGCTCGTTTTATTTTATGGATTTGAAGTGTTTTCCAAATGTGGATTTGTTGTAAAATTTTATTATGTATTATTGTCTACTAACCACATGATGAAAGAGTGCAGTTTTTAGGGGAGGTTACTAGTGTGCCATAGCTACGTTTAGACGGGAGGATTAACGCGTGAGCGAGAGTAAACAACGTGCTACACACCGGGAATCGTGACGTGATATGGCCTGTCTATTATATTTCTGCACGAGCTTATTTTGCCTTCCGTCTGCACTTATTCCTCAGACAAGTAGCACATACAGTCCTAAGCCAGCTAAGTGGAAATTATTTGTTGGTCCTAAATTACATGCCCCTTTATTAATATGTTATATGCGCGCATACAAAGCACACTCCGATCCAAAACCGACAAAAGCAAGAGTGTTTGCATGCTGGGGGATGGGGAGAGTGGTGGAAGAAGCAGGATCTTTCAGTATCCGGAACTTTTTTAGATCAAACAGGAGTAAACACAAAAGGTAGACAGGATTATCCTGAGATTCAGTGTGGCATAGTTCGTAAAGTAAGCGGCGAAAGCTGAATGTGTTATAAAATATAGCCCACGTTTAATGGGAGGCCGGTGCCAGGCAGTCGGAGATAAGCAGCGATCAAGCCCAGCGTAAACCCCAGAAGGACTATTGGCAGATAGTGAGAATATTCTGGAAGTTCCTTTATTCCGTCTTCAGAATATGTGTCCATATAGTTCTAGAATGTTGTGTGGAAGATTCCATTGGCGAGTGTTCTCGCGGGAGTAGTCAGTTGAGTCGATCAGTGAGGAATAAGCGTGCTGGTGGGCTCCTACGATAACAAGTGCGCTTCTCCGAGCGAGTTGGTGGGCTGCTACGATATCAAGTGCGCTTCTCCGAGCGAGTTGGTGGGCTGCTACGATAACAAGTGCGCTTCTCCGAGCGAGTTGGTGACGGCTGCTGCGACTGTAGCGAGTGCTACTGCGAGCGAGAGATTGTAGAAGTCTTGTGTTCGACTCCCCAGCGGGAGAACCGTCCGAAAGAAGAGACTACGTTGAAGTGACGGGGAAACTGAACTAGTTTAGTGAAGTGCGAGTGTGAATAAGTCCAAACCCAATGAAAAATTGAACTGGATCAAATAGTGATACTGAGAACTGAGAGAATTGACAGTTGTAAAACTTAACATAGCCACAATATCCTCCGCGGAAACGACATTGTACGACTGGCAAGTGAGTTGTCATTGTACTCTTCCTCCTCCTCTTCCTCCTCCTCTACTCATAAACACATTGGAGTATAGCATGAAGTAATAATACTTAGGTAAAGTCGCAAGATCGTTCAGCATTGCATTCTCTTTACATGTTTCTCTTGTGGCCACTGATTAATCATTCTTACCTCCAACAACATAATTCCATTCAGTGTATTATCCATTCAGTAATCGTAGTGACAGATTTATTGTAGTCTGTGAAAGTGAACAGAGGGAAAATTCTTTGTATATTTTAATGCAAAAACCATAGATTGAACCTCAATGAACACCGGAAAGGGGTCAAATATTTTTTCAACGCACCTGTACAGAATATGAGAAAGATGAACGACAGGGAAAGAAAAAGAATAGGAGGAAGAAGAAGAAAAATCACTACCAGATAATAACGCGGCAGGAGCAATAAGGATCTGTCACTACGGATCAAGGAAACTCACTAAAGAAACCGTATAAGGCTGTTGGTTGTGTCAGTGCGTGTTCCTTCCCTCATTGATGTAATGTATAGCATAGTTCTTGCAAATATTTCTTCATTTTCCTTTATTATTAATCACAAGTTGGTCAACAGCGATGAAATATCCATGTGGTTTTTGCTTCCTTGCTCTTTGCAAGTGAGATACACTATCCTGGGTAATGTATAACTGACAATCCTTTATAATAAGATGTGACCTCGATACTCTCGATTCTGGGCGATATCGAAGTGTGTCTAATACTTTAAGATAAACCTTCAATACTTTTTTCGATACTTTTCAATGATTAAGTTTTGCATTATTGAAAGCTGTTTAACTTTATGCTAAATAAGGAAAGTAAGGAGTGAGACTTCATGTTATTGCCTCGCAAGTGTCTCCAAAGAGTTGTAGGAGTTCGTGACAGACCTTGACTGCGTTCCCTGTGGTGAATCAATGCAACATTCCATAGGCCCTTGTGTCTAAAGGAAAACATGCAAAACAATGGGGGAAGGTGTAGACGTACTTGTGTAACATGCAGCGTTAGCCGAGTTGTGAAAGAAACTGAATTAGCTGGTGCACTAAATCACCTTTCTGCAATAGCCTGGCTTGGTGACTCACTCTCAGCCATTATATTTATCTACCCCGATGAACAAAATTTGTGATCCAGCAGAAACAAATCAGTACTTAAGATGTGAGACAATACAGTGATGGAAATATTTGTTCTCTGAAGAATGCTCATGTTCTTAAACAAAAAATCTGATGTGTTACACTCACATGACTTTCTCTACTCTTGTACAAACTATTTTTATAAACATTTATTCTCCATCTACTTCATGTTAACCGAGATAAACATTTGCAGACTCTATCTTATTGCTAATTTTCTTGTAGATGTAAGGGGAATATATATTTACAAGGGCAATATAGAAATACAGTAGCCTTTAAGCATATACATATCTCTTAATAGCTGGTTGCTAGGTGCAGCACCATTCGCTTTGCCGCAGATTAATGCTCTTTGCATATCAAAGACAAAAAAATGAATAACGAATTCCCTTTTAAGAAAATAAGTATTGAAAAATTTAGAGAATAACAAGCAATATCTCGAAAATGGTTCACTCAACAAAAAAAATGTGTATGACATAAATTATGTATTTTAACGCGATGTACATTTTTTGTGTAGTAAAATTTTCTCTATCTCTTATTGGTTACCGGTTATGCAAAAGTCGTTCACAATGAAGAACACTTTTGGAGACATTCCCAGAAAATTCAAGATATACGTTTTATTTGCCATAAAAATATCTTAAACATATGATATTTTAATCCAAAGTGTTAGAGCCGTTTTTGAGAAAATTAAAATTTTCGAAAAATCTTCCATGTAAAGGGTAATCTGGGGTGGGGGGATTTTCTTGAAAACCTTCGTGTTGCATCCCTGGAAGATACTGAACCAAAATACCAAGTTTGGTGTTTATCCGACTGTTCGTTTCTGAGTTATGCCGTTCACAGCCAGACACACACACGGACATGTTTCCAAAAATAACGTTACAACTTAAACCTTCCATTTTCATGCTATATTACCGTTTTCTTAATGCCGGTTGGCTAGAATTATGCTCGAAAAACAGATGTGGTCTTGATAGCAGGGAGTGGGGCTAGATTTAATCACTACCAATATAAGAAACTCCGTTCAATTATGGATCAAATTTTATGCTCGCCAGCATACGTATTAGAGAAAGTAAAAATGTTGACACGAGAGAATAAAGCGATTCCAGAAAGGATAATTTGGTACCCAAATTAATGTGCTATTACTTGTTTGGCTTATGAGAATATCGTGTACAAAAGAGAGGCAGTGAGAGTGAGAGTGAGAGCGAGAAGCACGGTACCTTGCCTCTTACCCAATCCCACTAAACCTTAGGCCACGATTATAGATTTGCGCTTCAATGAGTTATTGCGGTGCTATTGTGTGTTGAGACAGACATTGCTCTTGACGTCACAACTGTTCTGCAGAGACATATAGCTTGAAGAGTAAATCTTTTCTTCCATCGCTCCGCTTCCTTGCAGCTCGCACAAATCCATTCAAGCGTTCAGTGCGCTGCATTGAATTGTTCAGATGCGCTCACCCGGGAGCACGAGGAAATTGGTAACTTGGGAACGATCTCTTCATAAACCAATGAGTGCAGTAGGAAAAATAATCAAGAAATTAAGTGTCATGTGAGGAAACGATATAGAAAATTTCTGTTAGATTACACACACCACTGCAAGTCCTATACGGAATAAAACGTGCGTTTTCTCTGCAAGGATTCCATCAGGTAAAATGTTTGTTGAAATACGCGCTTCTAATGACATCATAGGTGTAAAAAATCAATGAATACGGTCTACCCTATTAAAAATCACATACTAAATATATCCATAACGAAGACAAACTGGCAAAAAATGCCAAAAGTTTATATTTATAGACTTCTGTGCACTTTTACCAATACTTCCACTTCTTCCTTCATTCATTTTATATACGTTTTATAATTATAGGCAAATACATACATTTAAGTCAATTTTTTAGAAATTGAACGGTATATTCTGGCCTTAAATGCAATATTCTTTCCATGTAATTGCGAGAAACAACTGAAGATCAACAAGATTTGATAAAGTATCAAAAAATTGTAACGAAAGTATATTTGAAAGAAATTCCGTATTATAAAGAGAGCTCCATTTTTGTGAAGTACATTTTCGTGTATCACTTAACGTCTAGCAGTTATATAAGATCATAAAAATTCCTTCCAACGAAGAAACCTTCACAGGCTGTTCCCAGAAAATGCAAGATACTAACAGTAACACAGTAGCATCTATTATATAGTTCGTACAACATTTTCTTCAGAACTGAGCATTTTTAGCATTCCAAAGTGGCATCTGAAATAGTGTTACTGACATTTTAGCTAGTGAGGAAGAGTGGTTATCTCTCAGAAAAAGCTTAGCTGGTGGGAAGACTACACAGGATGCTGAACTCCTGCCGCGTGCGGCGCATACAGTGGAAGATACTCAACAGTATTTCACTATCGCGCGCTTTTACCCCTCATTTGCTTCAGACCAAGTAAACACTACTTCCTTTTAGTAGCTAAACTTCTACCTGCTTGGAAGGGCACCCTCATTACTAGCTAAAACGTCGGACAGTCTCTTTAGGAGGGATAATAGGTAGAGATAAAGGAATAGAGAGAATGAGGTAGATAGTTATAGTATGTAACTTAATATTAAGCTACTTGATATATGATACACCACAATATCGCGTCTAAAATACAGCAACCAAAAGATAAATGAATACAGGATGTCAAACGGTTGTAAGAATTTTGGAACATATTGTAACCTAAGGTCACTTAGCCCAAACCGGAGCATACATCAAATATCACGGATGCCATGGAGCTTCAACAAAAGGGGACGCAGCAGGTTTCCAGACGGGTGGGATACTCTTGGCAGAGTTTGGTTGGGTCTAGCAGTAGGAAAGTGTGGAAATTATTGACGCGTAACTCTGGTTCCAAATTTAGTTTACTTACCTGCATTACTACTGTACATTACAATAAACATATCAGCAAGTTATAGTTAGCTATAGTTCTATTCTACATTACTACAAATAACTACCAATAAGGCTGCAATAGACAAATTTACCTGGGGCATGAAGAACGTTGGCCTTTTCGTGTTAGGGCGGTCTTGTAGCGTTGCTGGAAATTAGATTAAAGATAAAAGACTGACTGTCGAAGACTCCTGTTAGCACGTGTCCAATAGATACACACCGCAAAGGCTTTAAATACTCGAGGAGTATTCTGACTAGTGCTTTAGCTAGCACCGACTTAAGTGGGCGTGAACACGATTTAGTACATTCCATCTACGTGCCGAAAACTTCGCATATATTCAGAAAACGTTCTTTAAAATCAGGCAATTCTAAATAAGCATGCACCAGTATTTCTAAAGTTAATTTTATCGCTCCTCTTAAAGTTTGATCTGATTCTAGTGATATAACAACATAAAATAAAATATCACGTTATATTTTTATATTATCAGAAAGAAAGCAAGAAGAAATATTTAGTTACACGACATTTTTTTCTTTTACTAAATTCTTGGGAACCGTTATTACATACTTCTTAAACTTGTAGGCGGAATTAAGCAGGTAATGATGTAAATAAAAATACACAAAGACGTGTTTACTCCTTCTTATGTTTCCATAACTGAAAAGCTTATTTTCAGAATGTCTTAAATCTAAAATTGCTGATGCACAGTATTACAATAGGAAAAATGTGATGTGTTAAACTCAGATGACTTTTTCTACTCTTGTACCAAGTTCATCCGACTGTTCGTTTCTGAGTTATGCTATTCACAGACACACACACACGAACATGTTTCCAAAAATTATTTTTTTATTCAGGGAGCCTCAAAACATATATTTCCGGTGAAATCTGGGTATCGAATTTTTGGGTGGAATACAATACTCCCCTGCTTACTATACGTAGTAGAGAAAGTAAAAATGTAGAGCTCGTTAAAACACACAATTTATGTCATACACGTTTGTTCTGTGGAGTAAACCATTTCCGAGGAATTCCTTGTTATTTGTTTTAATTTTCCAATATTTATACTTTTTCTAAAATAGGAATTCGTTATTCATTTGTTTTATATCCTGTACATACAAAGAGAATGTAATGCTCCACATAGCAACCAGTTCTTAAAAATTTGACTATCGCTTAAAGCATACCATATTTCTCTTGCACCTACAAGAAAATTAGTAATAAGATTATCATCTCAATTAACATGAAGCATATGGAGAATAAGCGTTTGTAAGAATAGTTTGTACATGAGTAGGGAAAGTCATGTGAGTGTAACACATCAGATTTTTTGTTTAGAAAAACTTTGTCTATCTCTTACGGTTTACCAGTTACGCAGAAGCGTTGAGAAACAAGAGGACTTTTGGGGACATTCTCAGAAAATTCAAGATATATTTTATTTGTCATGAAAGTATCTTAAGTATATGATATTTCAATCATATTCGTTTATGCCGTTTTTTAGAAAATAAAAATTTGCAAAAAGTTCCGCGTAAAGGGTAGTTTAAGGTGGGGGATTTTCTTGAAAATCTTTATGTCCTATCTTTGAAATATACTGGATATAAATACCAAGTTTAGTATTTATCCAATTTTACGTTTGTCAGGTATGCTGTTCACAGAGCGATCTTTTAGATTCCGGGTTCTCAAAGTATGTATCTACATATCGAATTTTTGGATGGAGTGCAATATTTCCCCACTTACTATACGTAGTAGAGAACGTAAAACAGTTGCTATACATTCACCTGTCATATTACAAGCTATTATGTTCCTAAGCTGCTTATATTCCCTGTTTTAAGTATTGTGAAAGTTGGTTTCCTAAGCGTTTTATAGCGTAGCAATTTCATTTCCAATGTCCTATATCCCTTGGATAATCCACTGTCTCGTACGAGTTACGTGACAGTTATTTGGTAGTAGATTGTGCTTTAGAAAGAGTGGAGAAAATATTGCGTAAAACCGAGTAAGCCGTTTTGCCGCCACCAAGGGTGTCGCAGCGCATTTGAAAAAATTGGACGTATATTCGTTCGAGGCAACACTTACATTTCCTATGGCTGGAAATTTGATTCCAGAAAGTAAGTGCATAAATTCAAAATGCATTTCAATATTAACATATTTTAAACAATTTGAGATAACAAAAATCAAAGCGACTTACCTTAAAAATTATTTGGAGGTAACCGTGTGCGTTCACCCATTGTTAGAGGAGAGGAGTGATTAACACTGAAACCAGTGAAGAAAAGCAAGATCTAATTAAGCATATAAACCACAAGGTCCTTTGGGTTGCGCGCCTTGAAGTAGTTCGCATACATATACACAGTCGGACAGATGATACAGTTGATATACTACAAAGAGAGCCAAAAAAACTACGAACCGGCTGTGCGGCGTTTTCCCTGTCCTCATTCTCGGCGTTCGTTGCCGTCTGCTGCTATCATAGAAACATGGATGAAACCATACAAAAGTTTTAAAACTACGTTTGAAGATTTTAATTACCCACTTATCAAACGAGACTGAAACTGGCCACCGTCTTGTTGATACATTTTTGGCACATCATTAGGAAACTATCCATCACCTGCTGTAGTTCACGTTGAGAAATGCTGGCAATTTCTTGACGGATATTTCGTTTTAATTCTTCCAGGGTGTGTAGGTTTGTCTTGTACACGTTATATTTTAAGTTACCCAGAGATAGAAATCGCAGGGGGTTAGGTGGGGGACCGAGTGGGCCACAAATCTCTGCTAATAATTCTTTTCTCAAACATACTTTCAGTTGTTCTCATCGAAATATTGGTCGCAGCAAAGGTCTTGAAAAAAGGGCAAAATCACGCTCCCTGTATGTTGATTCTCTACAAAAAAGGGTAAAAATTGTATTCATGTATGTATGTCCGTCAACTGTTGTCTGGAAAAAAAAGTATAACTCTTTCTCTGCTCCTGGCGCAACATGCACGAATGTTTTCGTCATGAAGGGCCACTTCATGAACAGTAGTAGGTTTGTCAGAGCTCCAATAGCGATTATTTTGTGTACACACATATCTATGAAGGTGGAACTAAACCTTGTCCGTGAAAAATATTAAATATGGGTCTAATTCGCCGTTGTATATACTCTTGAGACTCCACTCACAAAATGTGCGCCTAATTACAGATCACCTGGTTGAAGAGCATGTGTCACAGTTATTTTGTATGGTTTTAACTTTAGCAATTTTATAGCTCTTCGCGCAGAGCCATAGGAAATACCTTTGTAAAAGACGCCTAAGTGATTTTGGGGGGAATTCTCCAAACGATGACCGATGTCGTCTAATGTTTCTTCAGAACCATACATCGTCTTTTAGATTTCTTAGCCTGAACACCTCCTGTAACCTGAAATTTATTTTAAAGTTCATGGATTGTTGTACGGCCTGGAAGTTTTTACTCCTGGAAACATTTCTGCAAATCGTACTTTCACTTGGCAAGTTGACTGTTAGCACATTAGAATCATAAATAAATACACGCTGTACAGTAGAAAACATATACTGAGCCATAATATACTTAGCGACTAAGTACAGGACAAAAAATAAATAACTCGTAATAACTGAACTACTCGTACATTACATCACCGTCAACTCAGTACTGCACTTCACACTGTTTATAATGCAATATTAATTTAAAAATTGGTACAGTAATATGTTTATAAAATCTAAAATGCAGATCATACACTGGGTGTTTCTACCTGCTCCATTGTCATCATGGCACACTACCTATTATTCAACGTGAGACAAACCCACCCTAAACTGCAGGAAATATTTTGAAGCAAACTAATTGTTCAGATTCAAATAATAATTGTAAAATCAATAAGACAGATATCGAAAAGCTTTTGCACCAAACGGGTAGTGTAGTTCAGACATAACACACACACACACACACACACACACACACACACCCGTACACACCTCAGGTGGCTAAAATAAACCATTCTTTGCAGTTTGTGTTTCCTTCATACATAGGTGCAAAATAAGTTGCCGCATCACTTATGTTCAAAGGGCCAGTGCAGGAACAAAGCGAAAGGTTACAGAGGTGGTGCTATTATCTGCATGTGCTTATTTGGTAGTTTCGTACCGATAAACATAGCTCGGTTGCCTGCTTGCAGTTCGAGCCAGGTCATTCAGACAAAAACGTAACGTTCATACAAACGAACACGTGGATATGGTTACAATGTGCGCAGAGACGCACAAAAATGCAGCTGAGGCTTGAAAGATGTGTTTTGAATGTTGAACACTTTCAGAAGGGGAATCTGTCTTCTGAGCACTTTTTATTTGTTAGTACGTACAAAGATTATATAAAGAAATGATGGATCATTCCAGGTAGAACGTGGGCGTGATCAGCCCTTACATCAATTCGTCCACCAAGGGGCGGGCATTGCATGCTTATTATGAATAATGCACTAATAGAAAATATTTTAATTCTAACGCAACATTAAAAGCATATTGATATAATAAAAATAGGATATCGGTTAATCCTGTTAACTTTGCGGCACCAATTTGTGCCATATGGTTGTACTGATTGTAGATTAACTGTCATGAAACTAAATGACTTTACACGTGTTCTCAGGTTTACGTCAAGCGGCAATCCTGAATGTTTGTTAATGGGCGAATGCTTATTAAACAACAGATAACGCCCCAACGCACACCCATTGGCACTCTCACATTCAAACGCTACCTCTGGCCATATCGTAAAATGTTTTTCTTTAAAGACAAATTTCTGGAGCCGAGCCGGAAATCGAACCTGGAACACTTTATATAATCGTCATTTTGTCTACCGAAAGAGCCCTTGGACCTGTAATAGCAGCTAAAGTGTTCGTTTTCATGCATTGATCATTCATTTAGCGGTCTCCTTTCTGTCAATAAGGACTCCCCTTTGCAGTTCTGCTTAGGCAAACCTTTTGGCATCCGCGCTATCCGGTATAAACTAACTTTAACTCAGGACAGTTTGTGTGGGTAATATTTATGCATTTTCTTCGAAAGGATAGTGAGAAAAAGGGCACAATAATAGAAGATGCTATGATAAACAGGTTTGAAAAATTTCATTGCTCTATGATAGAAAATGTAGCTATGACAGCTGTTAACCATACAATGGCATTAGTGCGTGTTTGTCATCCTAATTCTCCTATTTGTAGACCTAAACTTTGAATTTCTATAGATTTAGGTAGTTACTGTTTTTATTTTTTCTGCACCTAATAGGTACAGAAGGTATTTTATTGCATCTAAATATTCGATATAGATATTGAAACATAATTTTTAATCCTTCTAAATCCAAGAAATAAAGGGACTTTTAAAGAAAGTCCCGTCTGTGTACGCGTACGCGCGTATATTTGTGTGTATTTGAGCAGTATAACTCAAACACAAAAGCCGAATAGATACGAAGCTTGATATTTCAGTTTGGTATCCTTCAAACATATGATTCCAAGATTTTCAAGAAAATCCCCCATTCCAAACTAACCTTTACATGAAGTCTTTTTGCAAATGTTTATATTCCCCAAGTATGGCTAAGGATTATGATTAAAATACCATGTATTTAAAATATTTACATGACAAATAAAACTTATATCTAGAATTTTGTGGAAATATCCAGTCCAGTCCGTTTCATTCCGAAGTAAATTTTATCTTGTATAACTGTTTGACATTAAGAGATATACAAAGTCATACATTAAGAAATGTAGATTTCTTTAAAGTATACAGTTTATTTCAAACACCTGCTTTGTTCCATTAGATCATTTAAATATATCAGTTATTACTGGTTAAAATTCTTAACACTTTGTCATTTGCTTTAAAGTCCTGTGGCTGTTCATCATGTCATGGAAATAGTACAGAATTAAATGGGCATACAGTAAACCAGCTTTCAAGCATCTGATTATAGATTCAATTTATTCTAGCCATCTTTTAAATACTAAGGCAAACTGTAATTAAACTATTCCTGCAAATGTTTATCTGAATCAATATGAAGTAAATATATGTGATACATTCACATTACTTCCTCTACCCTCTATGGCTTGTTAGTGGCTGTTCAAATTATTCTTACTAACGTTAATTGTTCTATCTACTTCGTTTTAATTGACATAGACCTTACCAGAAATACGTGCATTGGACATTTCGTTATAGATATAAAGAGAATAGCGATAATCAAATGTTTTTAATCTGGAGGCAATATGCTGTCCCTAAAATTTCGTACTACTTCCATGAAATCGAGAGAAAGAGCTTAAATTCGAACCGTACTTAAAAAGAATAACTAAGTATTGAACAATTCGAACCATTAATAACGGATAACTCAGAAATGGCTGAAGCTACGAAAAAGGATATTTGGAATAAATTGTGCGTTTTAAAGAGATCTATATTTTCTGTCAAGTACATTTTCGTCCAATGCTTAATGTTTAACAGTTATACAAGATTATAAAACATTCCTGCCAAACGTAGTGAACCTTACAGCCCAATCTCGAAAATGCAAGATAAGCATTTTATTTGTAATGTAAATGTCCTTAATATGTGATATTTTAATCAAAATCGTCATTTTTAGAGTTAAATATTTGGAAACACGTTCCATGTGAAGGGTAATTTGGGATAAGAGTTTTTCTTGAAAATCTTCGCGTTGCATCTTTGAAAGATACTGAATGTAAAAACCAAGTTTGGTACTTATCCGAATTTTCGTTTTTGAGTTATGCTGTACACACACACATGGAGCTTTTTCTAAAAATGTTTTTTTTGGTTTTAGGGGCCCCAAAATATGTATATACGCTGAAATCTCCGTATGGAATTTTTGGGAGAAAGCAATACCTTTGCTACTTACCTACTATGTTTGTGGTAGAGAAAGTAAAATAAAAAAAATCGTATGCACCAACATGACTTTTATCTACTCTTGTACAAACTGTTTTTACAAGCGCTTGTTCTCGATCTCTTTCATGTTAATCGAGATAACATTCTTATTGCTAATTTTCTTGTAGATGCAAGGGGAATTGCTAGGCTTTAAGCGATAGTCAAATATATTAAGAGCTGGTTGCTATGTGGAGCATTCTATTCTATTTGCATGTTCAGGATATAAAAAAGTAATAACGAATTGCTATTTGAGAAAAAGTTTAAGTATTTGAAACTTATACAAATAACACGGAATATCCCGGAAATAGTTGACTCAACCAAAAATTATATATGAAACAAATTGTGCGTTTTAAGAAGATATACACATTTTTGTAGAATAACTTTATGTATCTGTTACGGTTTACCAGTTATGAAAAAGCCTTTCAGAATGTAGAGGTCTCTTGGGAACATTCCCAGGAAATTCAAGATAAACGTTTTATTTGTCATGAAAATACCTTAAATACGTGATACCACAGAACCCCATTTGAGAAAATCGAAATTTTCGAAAAATTTTCTATGTAAAGGGTAGTCGAGGGTGGAGAAATTTTCTTGAAAATGTTCGTGTCGCATCTTTAAAAGATACTCAACCTAAGTACCAAGTTTGGTATTTATCCGAACTTTTCGTTTTTGAGTTATGCTGTTCACAGACACAGATCCACACATATGGCCTTTTTTTAAAGATGACTTTTTTATTCAGGGAGCATTTCCGGTGAAATCTCGGTATCGAATTTTTGGGTGGAATGCAATACTTCCCCTACTTACTATACTAGTAGAGAAAGTAATACTCTTTCGTAAGAAGAAACTATATTGGGTGGAGAAATTCACGTGAATGTTAGTGAATCGGGATGGGTTAATTAATGTTCAGGGATTAATCTACATTGTATACCTACTGATGCTCTATTCTTGTAGCATCGTAATAATTCAAACTTACTCAGTGTTATCTCCATCCCTCGCCCCTTTCCTCAGATACATATAAGGATAATATGCAGGAGGGGCAACTGATGTGGCTACTGAATGCCTTTTGTGCTAAAACACGATTTCGTGGTTTGCATTTTGGTCAGTGCCCGAAGTTTCTACATAATGCACGGCTTCTTCCTTTGCGTCTACGCTTGCTAAAACGATCATATATTGAGCTCAAATACAAAAGACTTACCCAGACCAGACGCATTGCCAATTTTGCAGCTTTTCTTTATACTTTCTCTACCATGTACATAATATATAGAGAAGATATTGCAATTCACCCAAAAGTTCATACCGAGCTCTCATCGGAAATGCATGTTTTGAGGCCCCAAGAATGAAAAAATTATTTTTAGAAAAATTACTGTGCGTGTGAACAGCATAACTGAAAACCCAAAATTCAGATAAATACGAACCTCGTATTTAGATTTGTTACCTTCCAAAGATGTGACACAAAGGTTTTCATAAAAAATCGCCTCGCCCCAAACTATCCTTTAAATGGAAGATTTTTCGAAGTTTTTGGATTTCCTAAAAACTGGCTCTAACGATTTTGCTTAAAATACCGCGTATTAAACATATTTAAATTAAAATAAGCTGCTTATTTTTAAATTTCCTGGAATAAGCTGTGAAGTCCACGTGATTTGGAATACATTTTGTATAATCTTGCATAACTGGTAAACGTTAAGCGAGACGAAAACGCACTTCACAAAAAATGTAGCTCTTATTAAAACATACATTTTATTTTAAATAAGTTTTTTGTAGCACAATCCATTTCAGAGATATCCATTATTAGGAATCGAATTGTCTGTTCCTTTGTTATCCTTTGAGTCCTGTCAGCATTCAGTTGTTTCTCGCGATTGCATGGAAGGAGAGAGTAATTTTAAGGCCAGCGTACAGCTAAACATTTGACTATCGCTGTTCTCTTTGCATTAATAACGAAATGTGTAATGTAGCTGTTTCTGAAAAGGTTTATTTGAAATAAAATATAGCAGATAGAAAAATAAATTTAGTAAGAATAGAATCAGATGACTGCCATAACCGGGATTTGAACCACGGATCTCCCGATCTCCGTCCGGTTGCTCTAACCACTGAGCTACCATGGAAACATGCCGACACGACATTAAATTCTCCAGCTGAGTCGCATTTTTTCCGTAAACCTAATAGTGGTTGCAACTATAAAGCCCGGGACTTAAGTACTTACAAAGAATGTAAGTCGCCATTGGGGTATGACATCTCAATACAATTTGAGACCTCCTTGTGGTTTACCGGAAAAAATGCGAGTCAGCTGGAGACTTTTATGTCGTGTCGGCATGTTGCCATGGTAGCTCAGTGGTTAGAGCAACCGGACGGAGATCGGGAGATCCGTGATTCAAATCCCGGCTATGGCATTGAATTTTTCAGTCATCTGATTCTACCTTTCCAACCCTGTCCAACACACGGCTTGTGTGAAAGAACAATTAATTCCATTAGTAAGAATGGTTTGCATACCCACTAATAAACGATAGACGGTAATGTAAGTCATGTGAATGTATTACATCAGATTTTTCGTTTTTAATTTTTCTGCTACTTACCTTAGAGGAAGTAATGCATTGCATCCAACCATTCGATACCAAGATTTCGCCGAAAGTGCAGGCTTTGATATTCCCTGAATCAAACGAAAGTAGTTTTGGAGAAATCTTAGCGCGCGCTTTAGCTCAAAAAACGAGAAATTGTATAAATACCAAACATATACGTAACTTCAGCTTCCTCCAAGGAAAACTTTCAGGAAAATCCCCTACAAAACCACTCCTTACATGAAAAGTTTCTTTATTTTTTATTTTCTCTAAAATAGCTCTGACGATTTTAATTAGAAAAACAAATATTTTAAGCTATTTGCATGAAAAACTGTATAGCTTGAAATTATTGCGATTAGTGTGTGAAGTCTTCTTCTTCTATCTGAATTACATTTATATAAATGTCCGGTGCTGGATAAATGGCGGGGATGCTTGCCCAAAGAAAGAGTACTAGCCGTGGGCACTAGTGGACTGCTTGGTTGATGAGTAGTTCATCCCCTTCTCAAAAGTGGTCAGGTCTTCGAACCTGGAAGCCTTAGGGACTTAGGCGCGTCTCTGTGACCTGTCTGATTGCGGCCTGGAGCCTCCTGTGCTTCCTTTACTTCATCCTTTCCTCCTGGGGTGGTAGTGCGCGGGATATCTCCCTGCGTTGTAACCTACAAGTATTATGGGCCCTAGTACTTCTGAACCAACATGCATTCTCTGGCATTCAGTGCCAATTTAAGCTCATTTAAAAGTTATTACTCAGTTCATTTAACTCCATTAATTTTTATTCCCATTTTATTTTTAGCTTCTCGATTATGCATCCTTACGAGGGTCAATATTTAATTTCCAAATATTCTCTTATTGTATTTATTAATTCCCGTTCAGTGCGTCTAAATATAATTTCATATATAGTAACCTTCTTTTATTCATTAGAACCATAATCTTATTAAATCCTTGCAATATATTTTACAATGAGGGATTTGAAAGTCCTGATATTAGTATTTATTAAACTGAACTATAGTAAGTATTATTGGGATTGGCGTTCTAACCTACTTTGAAAATTCTGCAAATTTTTACAGTTTTACATTAGTCACGTGGTCCATAACTTTACGCAGATGAACAAAAAGAATTGGAAATCTTTTAGGATAAATTAAGCTGGTGAAATCTGAACTGCCGAATCTTCCATTAGGGTTCCTTTTTGTTGTACATTTTAAAAACTAGAAATGATCTGGCTCAGAACTTACTCCTTAGCTGTAGCGTTCGGCCAAATTCAGCTTCATTGGAATAACCCAAAAGTTCTCCATTTAAGCTAGAGTACTATCGAATGTACAAGTAAACAAGAACATTTACATTATAACAACGGAAATTAATTTATACTCGTATATTTTCCAATTAAATATAATAGTGGTAATTTTAAAATACTTGATCCAAATTTCTCAACTTGGGACATTCTAAAATCTTAAAACCCTCAGTTAACACAATTTAAAATAGTTACCGTTGCCGGTTGTGAATTTATTTTAGGCGAGGAGCTAAAGCTAGGGAAAATGTGATTAAGCTATAAAAACTGGATGTTGGATGAATACTCACATGACGCTAGCCAGTATCAAAAATGTTGGAAAAAAAACACCAGTTTGCCTCCAGTTGTCTGTCCCACTTTCCACACTACAACCTGGCAAGACACTGTTTCACGCCACAAGCGGAGGGCAATAAGTGGGAACAAATATCATAGCCAAGCCTTAATTCGTATCGAAGTGCAAAAGCAAAGCACTGATCGGAAGGATGCTCCGGTGTTTTTGAGTAAACTGTACAAGCTACAACCACAAGGAAATAATCAGATTTTTAACATGTGATGAAGTGATTTAAATTTGTTAACGGTTTTAATACTTATTCTGGACTAAGAAACAAACAGCGGTAAGATCTCGTTCACACTAGCTTAGATGAACGGTTAAGTACGAAAACATTTGTGAAGTGATCCTGTGTCTTTTCTTCAAAGCACCACTCTTAACCACAACCATTCGTGTCGACGTTGTTCATTGTGACGTACGAGGCAGTATTTTTAACACTTATATGATTTTAGTCAAATCATATAATAGGTAAATTCAATAACAGCGCGCCTTGAAGAAATATGTGTATGTAATAATTTGTAAAATATATGTAGCAGTCATTGCATATGTTTATATTATTGTAAACATGTTCAATAATGTTATGTAAATGCATTACGTAATTGAATAATGCAGGAGCGGTGAGAAAAATAGGTTTAAAGTTGCTAAAAATGAGGCAAAATTGAGGCAATAATGAGTAAGAAAGTTTAACAGTACTACTTGAGATTCTTGGAGTAACAATAATGTAATTTTAGTGAGTTTATAAAATAGCCAGAGAAAGCTTTAGTTAAATGAAGGAATTCTATTGGACTAGGATTAGCCAATCAGAGACATGAAATACAGAAGTCTACAAAATTAGGCGATTGAAAACAGTTCAGTTTTTTCTAGACAGTGCTCATAACCAGGCGCGAGATGTTTCCTCAAGAAATTAATTACGTATTCATGTGAGACGAAAATAGCATACGTGTTAAAAAGTGCAAGTATTAAATAAAAGAATCTCACACCTCTCAATATCTGTGAAGTGCTATTTAATTTGTGTCAAGAATTAATAAAAAGGAGCGAATTAAAACTTAAAATATGCGTAAGCCTACATTCTTCAGTCGCTCCACAACCGTGCCAAAACTTCCATGTCTCTAACAATAATACTGACGCAGCCGAGGCAAACATAAATATATAATATCTAAAGAAACGTTCAAATTACAAAGCTATTATTTTTAAACTTGGGGCAAAGGCCACCAGAAAGTTCATTTGCGGCGAAGGCTACCGGAAAGCGGGTACTATACGTGTGGTTGCAACTACTATAAGTTTGGCTCCCCAACAGTTGAAATATAATACAACTCCTACTTCAAATCGGCTTTTCATACGTAGCAGCAAACAACGTAAAGAGCAATTATGCTTCAAATTGGCGTCCATACGTGGAGCTGAATACATAAACAATTCCAGCAAAACACCTTCTTCACGCAGTGAATTAGGTCCACCCATCAGAGTTTGAACAAATACGAGAATAGAATGTTCACGACTTTGGAACAATTTTTACAACATTGTAAATCGCTATTGGGTTCACAGAAGCGAAGTCACCGGCCATTTGTATTTAAAATATATATGAATTTTTCGTCAGATCTTGAATTTCGCCCTCTTCCAATTGGGGTTACCGAGGTTTTATTACATACATATTTTACATATATGAGCGTGACATTATCTATGAACGGAAGGTAGGGAAGCACATAGACATCACACAATATGGAGTCATTAAAATCTCTTATAAAAGCTGCTGATAAAGCAATGAGGACAATCGAGATGGTATACAGAGCTGCTGTTAGGTCTAGTTTATCATATAGGGCAGATATTTGGGTATGGGAAAAGATTAAAAATTTGAACCAAATCCTAAAGCATTTTCTGAGGCGAATTCTAAAGCTGGGAAGGGACACTTCAAATTGTGGGATTCTTAAAGATTCAACTTACACAATGAAACTATACATCTAAAAAAAATCTGATGTGTCAAACTCACATGATTTTCTCTACTCTTGTACAAACTATTTTTTAGAAATGCTTATTCTCCATAGGCTTTATGTTAACCTTGATATCGAGATGTTGATCTTATTGCTAATTTTCTTGTAGATGCAAGGGGAATATGGTAGGTTATAAACTATAGTCAAATATTTTAAGAGCTGGTTGCTATGTGGAGTATTCCATTCTCTTTGCATTACCAGGACAAAAATAATGAATAACGAATTTCCGTTTGAGAAAAAGTATAAGTATTGCAAAATCTAAGACAATAACAAGCAGTATCTCGAAAATGGTTCACTCAACATAATAAATGTATATGTCATAAATTGTGTATTTTAACGCGATCTACATTTTTTGTGTAGTAAAAGTTTGTCTATCTCTTATGGTTTACCAGTTATGCAAAAGTCGTTCACAATGAAGAATACTTTTGGAGACATTCCCAGAAAATTCAAGATATACATTTTATTTATCATGAAAATATCTTAAAAATATGATATTTTAATAAAAATCGTTAGAGCCATTTTTGAGATAATTAAAATTTTCGAAAAATGTTCCATGTAAAGGGTAATCTGGGGCGGTGGGGATTTTCTTGAAAACCTTCGTGTCGCATCTCTGGAAGATACTGAATCTAAGTACCAAGTTTGGTGCTTATCTGTCTGTTCGTTTCTGAGTTATGCTATTCACAGACACACACACACACACAGACACACACACGGACATGTTTCCAAAAATGCTTTTCTTTGGATTCAGGGGGTCTCAAAACATGCATTTCGGGTGAAATCTTGGTATCGAATGTTTGGGTGGAATACAATACTTCCCCCACTTACTCTTCGTAGTAGAGAAAGTAATAAGGGTAGCTAAATACTGGTTACCTATAGTACGGGGAGATCAGGTTCTTCTACACGCGGTATGTTTCAGGGAGCAAGTACGAGAAGGGTGGAATTTGTGTTGGGCTACTAAATTGCGCAGGGGCTTGGAAGAAATTGGAAGGGGTACATTTGGCTACAGGGGAGGGACATGGGACGCAGCGGGAGGAAGATAATTCAGAGACGACTACATGATATTGACAGACAGGATTTAGAATCACAATGTAGGCTAAAATTTCGCTTAATTAGTGTCAAGTAGCGTGGGTTTGGGGGAGAGAGGTCTATTTAGATGACTGTACGCGAGAGGAAAGAAGTGGTTCAGCGTGGCTAAGATTGGGTGCCTGCAAAGGCAACAAATTAACTGGTGACACCGGAGTGAGAATATCTCCACTCTGCGGTGAAAGGGAAACGGAATTACTAAGAAAACAATTTTTACCACCACAGTTTCTGGAGTTCAGTAGGGGAATGAAGGTCTGCTCGGATATAATGCTTGACGCGGGTGGTTATAAAATGGGTTCTTTTTACTTTCTCTACTACGTACAGTAAGTAGGGGAAGTATTGCATTCCACCCAAAAATTCGATACCGAGATTTCACCGGAAATACATGTTTTGAGACCTCCTGAATCCAAAAAAAGCATTTTTGGAAACATGTCCGTGTGTGTGTCTGTGTGTGTGTGTGTCTGTGTGTGTGTGTCTGTGTGTCTGTGTGTGTGTGAACAGCATAACTCAAAAACGAACAGTCGGATAAACACCAAACTTGGTATTTAGGTTCAGTATCTTCCAGAGATGCGACACGAAGGTTTTCAAGAAAATCCCCCCACCCCAGACTACCCTTTACATGGAACATTTTTCGAAAATTTTAATTTTCTCAAAAATGGCTCTAACGATTTTGATGAAAATATCATATGTTTAAGATAATATCATGAGAAATGAAATGTATATCTCGAATTTTCTGGGAATGTCTCCAAAAGTATTCTTCATTCTGAACGACTTTTGCATAACTGGTAAACTATAAGAGATAGACAAAATTTTACTACACAAAAAATATAGATCGCGTTAAAATACACAACTTATGTCATATACATTTCTTTTGTTGAGTGAACCGTTTTCGAGATATTGCTTGTTATTTCCTTAAATTTTGCAATACTTATACTTTTTCTCAAATTCGTTATTCATTTTTTTATGTCCTGGACATGCAAAGAGAATGGAATGCGCCACATAGCAACCAGCGTTAAAATATTTGACTATCGCTTAAAAGCTACCATATTCCCCTTGCATCTACAAGAAAATTACCAATAAGATTGACATTTCGATATCTCGATTAACATGAAGCATATGGAGAATAGGCGTTTGTAAAATTAGATTGTACAAGAGTAGAGAAAGTCATGTGAGTGTAACACATCAGATTTTTTATCTAAGATTCGGTAAAGGAGGTTAATTGCCCTGGAGAACTGAAGAGGCGGAATGATATATAAGGAGCGAGTGCTTAAGGGTCCAAGCAGTGTATATATTTGTAATATAATTGTAATTCATGCTGAAATATTCCCCATCTTTTCTTTCCTTTCAACCTTTATTAGTATGCAAGTACCGAAAGTATAAATTTAGTATTATACGCGCATTCTTAGATTATAGGGCAGGAAAAGCATGTACAACAATGAGGACAATACGATTGTTGTAGTTTACAAAAGTAGACAAACTCTTCACAATAAAACTACCAGTACCACTACATACTGTAAAACATTATCTCTCTGTAATTACAAATACTGGGGAGATCATACTTCCTATTAGAGTTTACCGCCATTATTCTCTCTTCTGGTTGCCAAACCTTAGCCGATAAGTTATCCTGTTTGCCCAGTGTGATTTGGTTTTTCGTTTCACACCTCCTCCTCCTCCTTTTCTTTTTCGCTGAAAGCCACAATTTACTTTAAATATCAGAGCTATCGTTATAGACACTATTTTGCCATGCAACTTGGTTCTTTCAGATATAAACTCTGTATTTCCGCCCGCTTTTGCCCCTAATTACCGCCAGAATCAGTATCGAATCTTCCTTTCTGGATCGTCCGAGAATAATTTAAGAGCAACAGTGGACAATACAGGGGTTTAATAACATTTGTCTAATAGAAATCAAAGGCACACCAAGTCGGGTAGTGGACCCGCATGTTAATGAGCTACAAGACAAGAAGGAAGGCTTTCACACTAATAACCACTACCATCTTCTGAGGGCTGGTCATCCCACAACAATGTCGTTACATTGCACCAGTCATTCGGAATGAAGCAACATTTTCATGTAGTAGTTTATACAGGATGGAAGGTGAGCTTTGATCGTCCTTTAACAGGATGATTCTTTGTAATGAATAGAACAAAAAATCTTAGTGAAAATTTGCTGTTCTTAAAGTAGTTTTTGAGAAGGAAAAGCTAAAATTGCTTAGTATTAACTATTTTAAATTAAGATTTATAAAACTTTAATACTTTTTCAAATACTCCTTGGAGGAGATTAAAAGATACATATTTTCTACATGCTTAAATTCATTTTAAATTAAAACAATTCACACTCTTATTATTATAAGGTTTCAAAATTTCTTTCAGTTTAATCGTTAGCCATGAGACTACACAATATGACAACGCGTAAGATCAAAAGTAACGCATTTCAACTACTGTTTATTGCGCTTTCGAAATAGCAGATTATCAGCTACAAAATGGCTCACTTTACTAATCTGAGTATCTTGAAATTCTACCCATTTACGCTGAACCACACGTAATGCGAGCTGCGGCAAAAATTTAACGAGAAGGATTTCCAAATAGACCAGCACCACATCACAGGATATTTGTTTTCATTCGTCAAAGAGTTCCTGATACTGGAAACGCATCTACTCATGTTGGAGTTAGGCAAAGAAAAGTTGCGCAAGAGGAAGTAATCCTTCACTTGATGAAACATCCTGGTATACCTAGCACTATCGGCGTATCCCAATTAACTGTTTTGAGAACATTAAAAGAAGAATTGATACGCCTTTTTTGAGTGGAAGAGAAAATTATTTAATCACTGACCCCAGCCCCGATGCGTGTCGGGACTGAGAGTGTGGGACTCACCAATAGTCGGCATACCCACTAAACCCCCTCCACCGGATGGAAAAAGGAAGAAGGAAAAGTGGAATGGCGTGGGTTTGTACGGTCCCGCATAGCACCCGCGTTAGTATGCGAAGGATTTTAGCTGCCGCCCTATGACGGGAGCGGGTAAAGGTAGATACTAGGTTGCATCATGAAACCTGGCTACAACACTAGTGAAAATAGCGAGGATTTAGTAAGAAATGGAAACGATAACTGTAGAACTTACTTCTGGTGAAACTGAAGTGCTCGGCTGTGGAATTCATTGGTGTAAGCTATGGTGCTTGGAGACCTTCGGCGGGTGCTTGGGGCCTCCGGTTTAACTGGCTGCTGGAAGTGGGCTCGAAGTTGATGCTTCTGTGCTTCCAGAGATCGTAGTGTCATTTCTATGGTGTTGAGGTGTTGAGCTATGGTGTCTGAAGCTGTATATGAGTTCTAGATGTAATTGTCGATGGTGCTGAATCTGGATGTGATGGTCTCGAACTGCCCAGCTAGAAAAACTTGCTGAGCAGCTGCGGTATCTTGAAGGTCTCTGATGAGTTCCTCCAGGGCTGTCAGCTTCGTCGTCATGTTCAGGAACACGGCGTGGAGATCCTGAACGGCGTCGCGTAGGCCCTTGACTTCCTCGATGATTGGCGCAGGTGAAGGTTGCTGGTGTCAGTGCTGGTGATGATGCTGGTGCTGGCGGCTTCGGCGTTGCCTTCCTGCGAGGATGCAGGGGCAGAGCGCTTGGCCGGTGTAATGAGACGACCCTCTCCAAGTTGCACAATAGCGTCCAGTATCTCTCTGAAGCAAATTATGCGCCAAGGGTAGCCTTTTCCGAATGTTTTCTTCAACAAGGAGGGGACTTTCCCCTTAAAATTCTTGCAATGGACGAAGCAAAGTTTACCAGAAATGACGTAAAGAATTACTATAATGCACACATTTGTGCATAAAGTATAAACAACATTACTGAGTCTGGCTAAGCAGCGATTTCTATGTTGTATTTCCAGAAAATGTTATTTCACAGACAAATATGTGTCACACCTATCAACTTTCATATCTAACACAAATTGTAAGAGTATATCTTCTTTTCCAAGAATTTTCTGTGATAATGTTGATGAGAAAGTGTTAATAAGTTATTTTTACTTCCCGATGAAATTTTTTTTTGGCAACCACTACCTTTTCAATGTCAATTCCTCAATTCATCGACGCCTTTGAGAAACGGGAAACTTCGTCTTCAGCATTGACGAAGGAAGCCAAAAAATGAGAATGGAATTTTAAGGATAATGTGATGGAAGATGTAAGAATAATAGCTTCAACCATCACACGTACAGTGGATCAGCTATGGCTACGAGTAGGCTATCCGTTTTGAGAGTAAACACTAGATCATATACAGTGGTCCCAATATATGTTTTTCTCACAAATGAGGCCTTCTTTATGTGTGACGTTTATTTGAACATCTGGGACTATGATCACCCACTGGCAATTTTAGTTAGTACTTATCAAGAAGTTTGTTCCGCGAACATTTCGGCTGGAATTATTAGTAGCCATATGCTGGAACCTACGCATGTGCCAGCGGAGTTTGCCTAAAGTTCCTGAAGATCACACTTCCTTAACTGCTAAACAATATATCGGTTGCTGCGCGTATTAAACTTTTATTCCAGCAATATGGAGACCCAGAACAGGTCATAATATACTGCTAGAGCACACGGTATGTGAGGTTTAAGTTGAAACGCCGTCTGGTCGATCTAGGAGAGGAAGTTGAGCTAATGATGGTCCGAGTGTTGAGAAACCTGTCATAGTCACCCTTCACTGTCTATTCTCTCAGTATTAACCGTACTTGTTGCAACTTTAATTTTTTGCAATGAAATATGGATATCCTGATATCTTCAGCCGTCCTTGCTTTGCTGGCTTTCGTATTGTTAAGCGGATATTGGCTGCTCTCTTCTAAATTTTATGTGCCAACCTAACCCAGATGTTAATAGTAAGTTTCAATATTAAAGGTTTTGAAATTACGTAGTTAAGGATTACCAACAGTCGTGTGGAATATAGTGTTATCTCTTGCTACTTCCCATATTTCAATTTGAAGCAAATGCACTATAACCGTCGATTGACGTACACTGGATGGGACGAGAAGAACCTATTGCGTGGCCAGGCGTTTGGTTAACCTAGAGCTTCTTAAATATTTTAGGGCATGTTTGGTGTAGTATACGTTACTTCAGATACCACCAGAAGAGCTTATTGTCTCAATCATGCTATCTCGACAGATTTGGTCTTTTAATTTCTCTGAAGGTTTCGTGTATGTTGTTTATTTTGAGAATATAGGAGCATGTTTGGGAGCATATGTTCTTTGATAAATGTAGATCCTCTTTATATTTAATTTCAACCTTTCCCCACAAGGTCCGATAACACCCTATTTATAACTAGAGGAGGTAGTGGGCCTTTAACATGAGCCATTCCTGGCTCGTGTCGTCCTCCGTGGACTGGTGATACCGTGCTAGCCTCTAGTTCCCAAGGTCGCGGGTTCAAACCCGGCGGAGGGCGATGGATTTTTTCGGGCGTAAAAATCGTTAGCACGGCTTCCTTCGGAAGGGAAGTAAAGCCGGTGGTCCCGTGTCGTAGATTTACGGCACGTAAAAGAACCTCAAGCCTGATAAAGAGGCCTCTGAGCAAAATTACAGGTGTTTCACGCCCAATATAGAATGGGACGCTAAGAACCATAGTAGTTAAAGAGCGTCCATAAATAAAACTCAAATTTTTTAAAATTCCTGGCTCGTCCTTATGTCAACATTTAAGCTGACCAGTGATGGCTACACTTTATTTTCATCAGTACCAGTTCCAACACGAACTGTGTTGTGCCTACGAGGACTCATGGCACAACTAGCATGGAGGAGCTGGTTAAAGATACGTCGGTGGAACGCTAGAGTACGTTCTCTCTCTCCCCCTCTGCAGTGCCGTTCACAGCGACTGAAGTCACGTGGTTCGCTCCTCCGCAGGTCGCCTGTTTTGCCTTGCATTGCCTTGCCTAGCCTAGAATGAAGAGGAGCTAGTTTGAGAGGGATTTTGCTAGCGGACGAGTATCGACAGCTTTAGCTCTGCGCTGGGGGTGGCGACGACAACACGCAGGCTTTTCAGTCAAATCAAAATTCTTGATAACCTTCAAAACTCTATATCATACGTGTGCAATCAGTGAACCGTTAGGAACTGGGTGGGTTAATTCAAACTAATTTTAGCGCAAACAGATTATTTGGCTTCGTTGTAAGAAGAAACAAACTTTCAAAATAGTTTCATTTTTGTTAATTCCATGTATATTTAAAGAGTGTTTTTTCAAGTTGATGCATTTATATAACAGCTGCAACAATCATTAGCTATTCTTTGTTTGTTAACCTGTTTTCCTTCCTTGTTGCGTGTGGGTCAACCACTATTTATTTAAAGTTAAAAGTGAATGTTTTCACGTTAAGAGAAAAAATAATATACAGGCCCATTGTGGACGTTGCACTTTATTAAAACAGAACAATGACTTTAGCTGTTGTGAGTAAAAGGAATTTGTAATGAACTTAACTATTTTCGAATTAGTAATACAATCCAAACCACGACATTTGAAGAATTTCGTAGTTAATAATTGTGCTAAGTAACATAACGATAAATGTAGTAATAATCCTAACTGGTCAGCACAAACAAAAACATGTACCAAAAAGCAGGAGACTCGCTAATTGCCTCGAGTAATACCAATACAGGGATAAAGCAACAACACCAATAAATGGTGTCGGCAGCAAAAATTTAGTGTAAAACAGATAATAATATATATTAATACAAAAGGAGTTTTAAAAATTGTAGTATATGAAATGTAACCACATTTAAACGAAAGCAGGTTAACGGCGGCAGAAGTACCAGACGCAGAAGCACTGGAGTTGAGAGATACGATTCATTCGTTTTGCAGCGAGGTCTGTATACGGTAGACTTAGCACCAATGCAGTGACCACGTCATAAAGTTATCTGTGACAACTCTGTTGGCTCGACCGAAACTTTGAAACCACGCGAGTTGGAAGAATATAAACTGCAAGTCAATGCGAGCAACGTTTGAGGTCTGGAGTGTTGGCCTGTACGTGATAAATACAATGTAAAATAAGGTTAGAATACTGTTAGTATGAACTTTAAATGTAAGTCATATAAGTATGCATATGAAGTGATATTATATGAGGATTTGAAACAATGTTGAAGAATGGAAAAATAGGATCTAATACATCATATTTTTTGACGAATGGCATGCCTGTTCCAGAGGTTGGATAAAGAGATATTGATTAAATATATGTTCCAAAGGTAATACACAATGATAATGATTATGGAGTACCGGTAAGTATCGATACTCTTTTTGACATTATTGGACATAACTAAGGACAATGACCTGTATTCAGGCAGCTTAGAAACACATGCAGCTGTATGTCACATCCGAAAATACATTTCTACTGTGGCGACTATGTAATTTATTTCACGAGTTTCTAAGGCTTCCTATTGAGAAACGTTTGGAATATTCATACATGTCATTAGTTATTACTATTTAAATCTCCAAATATCTCCAAATAATTCAGCATTATCTATAAGTGTGATCTAACAAGGATTAGGAGAATTTGGATTCTAAGCAGCCAGGGACTTAACACCTCGACCTAAGTAGATCTTTTATGCCTATGCCCCGGGCGGGGCCCCTCCGGGAGGAAGGGTGAAATGAGAGGAGACAGAGGTCAGCCGGACCAGGAGGAACGACAGGCAGAGGGAAAGGTCCCTACAATTTCCAGATTTAAACTCCCGGGATGGGCCCTGGAGCAGCCGCTTCCTCCTACCCTTGTGGGGCTTGGGCTTGCACATCCCCTGGGTGACCCAGGGCCCAGAGACCATCCCCAATCCGAGGGACGAAGATTTCCACAGAGTATCCTTTTTCCTCTCCATGCACATGCCGAGACCTCGCGCCGACACTTGTAACTCAGAAAAAACCAAGCAGATGAAAGGTGAAGTGAAATGAGAATGGAGGTGAAGTGGAGGGACAGGAAATTCGGGGGACTTAATGATGCTTCCCAGCATTCGCCTAACGACCTGGTGAAACCCAGAAAAAACCTATGGGTCACGAAGGTCGACCGCGGGCATTGAACCAACGACCTTCCGAATGCGGACTACAGATGTTGCAGATGTTACAGATGTGTAATCTAACAAAGTAGGATGTAACATTATGTAGCAAAAATAGGTTGATGCAAAATAAGGCAAGATTTTGTAGAATGGTCGGTGGAAATAGCCCGTATTTCGAACGAAAGACCTATATAGTTGTAAAAACGCAATGTATTTGAAAGCAACAATGGTATTATATAAATTAAACTGTAAATATAAAATTATAGATCCATTAGATGCCACATACACATTATAATTTAGGAGTAAAACTGTTTTATTGGCAAATCAACATATACGACGCTATTTCCGTAAACAGAAACCAATTTTGCTTCAATTTCCCATTCTTAAACATTAATAAAACAACACATGTTAATAAAATCTGATGTTATGCATTCACATGACCTTCTCTGTCCTATATCGTTTATTTGAGGGTATACAAGCTATACTTAGTTAAGCTTATTTTTCTATCTAATACATTCTAATCTAAATAAACCATTGCACAAAAAGCTACATTACACATTTCGTTATAGATACAAAGGGAACAGCCATAGTCCAATTTTTAGGAACTGAACGCAATATGCTTAAATTCTATACTTTTCCATGCAATGGCGAAAAACAATTGAATATTGACAGGACCTTGGAAGAATGATCAAGAAACTAAATACTCGACGCTTTAATAACGGATATCTCAGAAATGGCTTATGTCACAAAAACGTTACTTGAAATAAATTGTGTATTTTTAAGAGATGTACAATTTTTGCGTAGTAGCTTTCGTCTATCGCTTAACGTTTACCACTTATACAATATTACATAAAAAATTGCTTCCTAATGAAGACTTCAAATGCTATTCCCAGAAAATTCACGATTTAGGTTTCATTTGTAATGTAACTATTTTTAGTATATGACATTTTAGTCAAAATCCTTAGCTATTTTTTAGAAAATTAAAAAAAAATCGAAAAATGTTGCATTTAAAGGGTAGTTTTGGGGTGAGGAATATTTTTTAATTTATTTAAAATTATAAAAACGTTTAAAAATTATAAGAAACTACTAATTCTTTCACATTTTATTAATTAATAGCATCTTTAGATGGTACGGCACCTAATACCAAGTTTGGTATTTATCCAACTTTTCATTTCTGAGTTACGTTTACAAACTCACTCATTCACTCACACACACACACACACACACACACACACACACACACACACACACACACACACACACGCACCTTTTTGTAAAAATGCTTTTATTTCTATTCAGGGTCCTCAAAACACGTATTTCCAGTGAAATTCCTGTATGTAATTAATTTCTCTACTACGTATAGTAAGTAAGGGAAGTATTGTATTCCACCCAAAAATTCGATACCGAGATTTCACTGGAAATGTAGGTTTTGAGACCCCCTGAATGCACAAAAACCATTTTTGGTAACATGTCCGTGTGTGTGTGTGTGTGTGTGTGTGTGTGTGAACAGCATAACTCAGAAACGAACAGTCGGATAAACACCAAACTTGGTATTTAGATTCAATATTTTCCAGAGATGCGACACAAAGGTTTTCAAAAATATCAGTCCACCCCCGATTACCCTTTATATGGAAAATTTTTCGAAAATTTTAATTTTATAAAAAATGGCTCCAACGATTTTGATTAAAATATCATATATTTAAGATATATTCATGACAAATAAAATGTATACCTTGAACTTTCTGGGAATGTCTCCAAAAGTATTTTTCATTGTGAACGACTTTTGAATAACTGGTAAAGCATAAGAGATAGACAAAATTTTACTACACAAAAAATGTAGATCGCATTAGAATACACAATTTATGCCATATACATTTTTTTTTGAGTAAACCTTTTTCGAGATATTGCTGGTTATTCCCTTAAATTTTTCAATACTTATTTTCTCAAATGGGAATTCGTTATTCATTTTTTTGTCTTGGATATGCAAATCTGTATTAATCTGTGTTAAAGTGAATCTTGCTGCACCTAGCAACCAGCCATTAAGAGGTATGTCTATGCTTAAAGGCTACTGTATTTCTATATTGCCCTTGCAAATACAAAACAAAGGGAACATAGTACGCCTTAAGCGATAGTCAAATATTTTTAGAACTGGTCGCTATGTGTAAAATGTACTTCTCTTTGCATGTCAAAAGTTCGTTTCTGCAAATGTTTATCTCGATTAATATGAAATAGATGGAGAATAAGAGTTTGTGAAATAGTTTGTACAAGAGTAGGGAAAGTCATGTGAGTGTAACACATTACCTTGGCTCAAACAGACCAATCTAAGCAGAATCTTACTTTATCTGTTAGTGGGTAAGTAGAAGAAATACTGCATTCCACCCAAAAATTCTATGCCCAGATTTCAGCGGATATAAACGTTTTGAAGTTCCCCGGGTAAAAAAGTGAACATCTTTAAAATAAATCCGCGTGTGTTTCTGTGGCCAGCACTCAAAAACAAAAATTCACTTAAATGTTACACTATTTTTAACCTCAGCATTTTCCAAGAAGCAACCCAATTTTCAAGAAAATCTCCCCAACCCGAAGTTACATTAAAACATTTTGTAATATTTGTATTTGCTCAAAAATAGGCTCCAAGATTTCTATTAAAATGCTGTATATGTTTAAGATACTTAGTTCTCATTAAAAGCACACAATTTATGACAGTATTTTTGTGGCATTGACCATTTCCGATATTTTTTGTTATTGTTATTAATTTACTTATACTCTATTCAAATTGTAAGCCGCTATTCGTTTTTTCTCCTGGCCATGCAAACAGCGTAGAATTTCAAAGCCATCACATACCGATACACCTGTTAAAAATCTGACACTCGCCTTAGTGTATCCCTATAGCTACAACGAATAAAGCAATCAGAAGAATAAGCCTTTGTAAGAACAGTTGGTAGAAGAATGAGTAGAGAAAGCCATGTAGATGCAACACATCGGAGTTTTTGTTGCCAGTTATTAACTCCCTTATTGGTAATAGACTCTCCTATAACCCACATTCCTTCCGTCATGAATCTGGTATCTGTCATGCAATCTGTCATTTTTTATGTTTAACCAGTTAACTTAAATTTCGAGTATAATATTGGTTCAGCACTATTTAAATATACTTAAGCCTTCCTTTGCTAAGCAATCTAAAGCTACAAAAGCAGTTTAACGTTTCGCATGCTTCATTCTTTGGCAGTTTATATTAATTTTTGTTACGATTCCTTAATTAACCGTAATTGAGATGCAGAAAAGAGATGATTTAGAGAATGAAAATTTATATATTACACACTTTAAGAGTAGGTGTAAACAGAAAGCCAGTAACTCACTCACCTGCCCTTTTTAGTACACTTTTATATTATAAATATATCGCTAAATGTAAAAAAAGAAAAGTACTTCATTTTGTTACCACTGCACATGTGCGGAAAGAGTGCAGTGAAAATTATTCGTGAAATGTTTCCCAAAAATAGAGTTTCATAATTTTTCATTGAGGTTTAGCCTCACAGATCCCACGGATACACCCTATCGTCCTCTCCATACCAGAAACGCTTTGGGTTTAGAGTATGTCATTCTTCGTGGTCTAGGGTATACAAGCCTCTAGTGCCGAGGTCGCGGGTTCAAACCTGGCGAAGGGCGATGGATATTTTTAGGCATAAAAATCCTTAGCATCACTTCCTTCAGAAGAGAAGTAAAGCCGGTTGTCCGGTGTAGATTTACGGCACGTAGAAGAACCCCAAGCTTAATAGAGACCACTAAACAAAATGTCCAGTCTTTCACGCCCGATATAGAGTGGGGCGCTAAGAACCATAGTAGTTAAAGAGCGTCATAAACAAATTCAGTATACCTGCGGTTTAGTGCCCTAAATCAGTCATTCGCATAAGAATCGCTGTGGTTTTCGTAGGGGCTTTCTTGTATGAACACAGACACAAGGATCTACTACCGGCCAAAGTGCGAAGTAAATTTTATCGTTAGATAGGGAACAAGCTCGTTAATTTGAATTTCTAGTATAACAATTGTAAAGCGTTATTTTATATTGGTTCAACATTCTTGGATTTCCTTTGCTGACGAGGAATTTAATATTTTGCATGTTTCATGCTTTGCCAGTTTGCATGAATTTGAATTTGCAATATGACAATACAACAGTGCTATTGTATACTGCCTCAACACTAAGGGAGCATATATTTGCTCTGCTATAACAGTTCCAAAGTCGTAAAAACAACTTAGTAGCGTTTAGGCCTTTTGCCCTGTCAGTTTTGGGTAATGTCCAGTTCAGGTTTATTACTGGTTCAGAGCTACTGTATACTTTATTACTGCACGTTCAATTAACAAACATTTAGCATTAACTTCATAAGTAATTACCTTCGTTAGGATTTGGAAATTCTAATTTTGACACGGTTTCTTTTTTCCCTCTGGACCTTCGATATATCGATTACTAAAGGGAAACTACTTATGATTCCCGTTTTCTGTAATCCCTCTTTTGTTTTGGACGTCTAGCGACAGAGAGCTAGTTAGCTCGACTCGTGCGACGGGGCAGCGTAAGTGTTTTACTTTTTAACGCGTGTAATTGTGGTATGTAATGTACAGTTACGTGTTTGGTTGTAGAGCTTGGTTCTTGTTGGAAATTATTTTAACTGTTACAAACTTTTTCACTAAAGTGTGCTCTCTTTTAGCTTTGACTTAAATTATTTATTGCTTCTTTTATAATCTGCAAACCCAGTTTACAATTCGCTTCGTATGTAAGGTGTGTTATGTTTGGAAACGATGATAATATGAGCAGACTTTTGTTGCAATTTGTTGTGTTGCAAGAAGGCCAAGTCACAGACAAGTATTCCTGCTGCTGTTGACGTGAATCGTGCCTTTATCTGAATTTCAGGTATGAGAAATACTTCACGAATAGGAAATTGCGAAATTATTTTAAATCTTAGGTAAGCTTTGGTGGTTTTAATTCTCTACTACGTTTCACGTCGTAATTGTGCTTTTATGTATTTAATTAAATTTCTGTATAATTTGGAGTTTCGTTAAGGCCTTTAGTGTATGTTTGCATTATTCTTATTGAATATAAGAGATTGTTGAAAGACAACTCGTTTAATTAGTCAGATGTTCCCGACCCTAGCTTTATTTGAATGCTAGGAGAGTTTTCCACGACGTTAATGATTTTGGGCGTGCTGGGCACATCATTATTGCTAAAAAAAGGTACGTTAGGTGCTCTTAAGCAACGCTTCTGTAACATTTTCTTTCCTTTGTGCAATATACCTAAGGGACTGGCCTTAATAGGCTAATTTTAATTGCTCAATTCAGTACTTGTGATAATAAAATGTTGGCATCAGGAATAACGGACAGTTTTCCGGTCCTGTACTGGAAAGTATCGGACCTTACTACTTTTCCTACCATTGCAATTTTCTGTGGAGTAATTTTCTGCTTTCTACTCCATGAAAATCTCAACGCAAAGCCAAAGCTTTCTTCTCGCCAGTATTTTCTTTTATAACTGCAATGTGTTTGTATAGCAGATAGACTTTGTAAATCCTTTTTAGTCTTCTAGTAATTTAGTGAATTGAAATTACACCCCGTCAAGAAAATATTAGCTTGCACTTTAAAAAATTCTAGCAGCCAAATTAGTTGAGGAAAATATTTAATTTTTTGACATAAACATTCAAGCAAAAATAAAGTTTACATGTTTTGACAGCTTCTCAGATCGTTAATTTTATCAGATTTATAAATTCTTGAAAAGTATGCCAAAATTGCAACTTTTTTTACGTGCTGTTTTCAAAATTTTTACATGCATTGAGTGGAACAATTTTTTTGTGTATTACTTGATTTTACAGTGAAAATAGGATTTTATTTGAGGTAGAAATAAAATATCAAAGTTGCAATTTTTCAACGTTTTGCCTTAGTTCCACATTTTCGGCTCGCTTTACGGGACTTCACGAATTTATTTCTCCAACAGGTTAAGTCACGTTTGAGAAAGTGTGTGGATTTATGCATTAAAAAGTGCTCTACCCTATGCACGAAAGATAATTTTAAAACACTACGTACAAAAAATAACAATTTAGATATATTTTTCAAAACGTTATAAAACAGATAAAATGATCGATTTGAAAAAACCGCTAAACAGTACCATTAAAAACCATTAGATTTTTCCCTCCATTAATTTGGCTGCTAGAATTTTTTAAAGTGTAGACTAATATTCTTTAGAGGCTGTATGTGTTTTATTTCCTATGTTCATCAGAAAGGCTACGATTTTTCATAGCGTAATAATTGTCAAAATACGTTGTGTAGTATTTGAGGTTTACACGCACAAACTCTCACAAATTTTCTTTCATAATACTAGTGGAGATCTTTTAGTCATTTATTAATCTAAATTAGAAAATACTTTGTAGCCCCTGTCCGTCAGAAATAATATCACTTTTCAGCTGCAAAAGAATTATCAAAATTGGTTTTGTGGTTTTTAGGATTAACCTACCCACTCACCTACCTACTTATCTATCTAAATATTTTTGGATTATAATACTAATACAGCTTTTAGAATAAGCTTTTTAAAGCGTTTAGATGAATTCCTTAAAGTTAACTGATCTGTTTGTATTAAAAAAGTTTGTTTATCAAGGAAGAGAGCATTTTTCTCAATTACACCATCTTATAGTTAACATGTTTTTTCTTCCAGTTCAAAGGTTGGATTTTAAACCCATTCCGAAGCTAAAGTATTATGTCAAATGCTGTCCACACCTCTTTTTAGGTTATCCTATATCCTGTCTTCATCTTGGGTTATAAAATGATATGCTTTCAACGGCAGAGTAATTGGGGACATCTTTACCTTTAGGAGTAATTTGTTTTATGGATGGATTAGCAATCTATCAGATAACCGCCAAATTTGAACAGCAGAGACTACGAATTCGGGTTTTCTATTCCCTAGAGGGACTGCCTACTCCACGGCTGATGAACTCTCTGTCCAGGAGATTTTCTGTAAAGATTTACTTACGCTTAGAAGGTTACCTTCTCGAGGGCTTACGAGTCCTCTTCTCAGGTTTGTTTTCGGAGTTTTCCTTCTCCTACACGCATACCAATATTTCACATACTGGGTCATATGTGCTAGGGCAGTCTTTCGACAACCCCACGTCTTCATCCGACGTGTTCTGTTAAGGGTTCACATAGATGAAAATTGATCGAAATCCTCCAAAAAGTCCAACTTGTATTCCACTCAAAAATTCGATATCGAGATTTCACCGAAAATACATGTTTTGAGGACCCCGAATCCAAAAAAAGAATTTTTAGAAAAATGTGTGTGTATCTGTGTCTCTGCAAACAGCATAATTCAAAAACGAAAAACACGAAACTTGGTTTTAGATTCCTATCTTTCAAAGATAATACACAGAGACTTTCAAGAAAATTCCCCACACAAAGTACCCTTCACATGGAACATTTATAAGAAACTTTGATTTTCTCAAAATGGCTCCAACGATTTTGATTAAAATACCGTTTAAGATACTTATATGGGAAATGAAATGTATATCTTGAATTCTCTAGGAATGTCTCCAAAAATTCCTTCATTCTGAATTACCTACACATAACTGGTAAACCCTAAATTTTATTACACAAAAATGTAGATCTCGTTAAAACACAAAATTTCCTCCCATACATCTCTTTTGTTCAGCGAGCCATTTCCAAGATATTTCATGTTATTTTATGAATTTTACAATATTTATACTTTTTCTCAAATGGGAATTCTTATTCTTTTACGTCCTGAACATGCAAAGTGAATGGAATGCTCCAGATAGCAACCAGCTCTTAAAAGATTTGACTATCGCTTAAAGCCTACCATATTCCCCTTGCACCTACAAGAAAGTTAAAAATGCAAATCTTTATCCCGATTAAAATGAGTAGATTGAGAATAAGCGTTTGTAAATATACTTTGTACAAGAATAGAGAAAGTCATGCGAGAGCAACACATCAGGTTTTTAGTTTATAGGTCTATTATTAAGAATGAGTCATCTGTTTTCATAATCTGTATTTGGTGCCCATTGTGCTGATTAGATGTAATTTTGCATGATACAATTCTTGTTCAATTTCCTTAAAATTTTGGAGACAAACACCCAAAACGTTGGATTTAAGAACATAATTATATATTCTCATGACTTTCTTTACCCTCCATAGATTATTATTGCGTTTACAAGCCATTCTTACTAAAGTAGTTAATGTAACCGCGTGTTTTTGACCTCACCAAATAATATACCATTATTTTTACTCATAGAAACACCACTTTTGCTGCTTTCACAAAAAACACTTAACATGAAAATTAAGTCTGATTCGTCTCTGATTCAGATTCTTAATGAAAATACTTAAAATATAGGCAACGAAAATGAAGAGGAGAAACTTAAATAAGGAACCCTTGAAAATGACACTAGAATAAATAAGATATTAATTAATACAGTCAAACAGTCTCATGAAATCGATTCAATCAGCACTCCTTCGAAGCAAAACTATTAAAAATAGATTCATAAAATGTATTTTTACTTTCTCTACTACGTATAGTAAGTAGGGGAAGTATTGTATTCCACCCAAAAATTCGATACCAAGATATCACCGGAAATACATGTTTTGAGACCCCCTAAATACAAAAAAGCACTTTTGGAAACATGGTCATGTGTGTGTGTGTCTGTCTGTCTGTGAACAGCATAACTCAGAAACGAACAGTCGGATAAACACCAAACTTGGTATTTAGGTTCAGTATCTTCCAGAGATGCGACATGAAGGCTTTAAAGAAAATCCACCCACCCCAGATTACCCTTAACATGGAGCATTTTTCGAAAACTTTAATTTTCTCTAAAATTGCTCTAACGATTTTGATTAAAATATATGTTTAAGATATGTTCATGACAAATGAAATGTATATCTCGAATTTTCTGGGAATGTCTTCAAACTATTCTTCATTGTGAACGACTTTTGCATAACTGGTAAACCATAAGAGGTAGACACAATTTTACTACACAAAAATGTAGATCGCGTTAAAATACACAATTTATGTCATATACACTTTTTTGTTGAGTGAACCGTTTTGAAGATATTGCTTGTTATTCCCTTAAATTTTCCAATATTTGTACTTTTTCTCAAATTCGTTATTCATTTTTTTTGTCCTAGTAATGCCAAGAGAATGGAATACTCCACATAACAACCACCTCTTAAAATATTTGACTATCGCTTAAAGCCTACCATTTCCCCTTGCATCTACAAGAAAATTAGCAATAATATTAATATCTCGATATCTTAATTAACATGAAGCATATGGAGAATAAGCGTTTGTAAAAATAGTTTGTACAAGAGTAGAAGAAGTCATGTGAGTGTAACACATCATATTTTTTATAACGTTACCATAGATGTTCATATTTGTTTACAAAATCACAGCAGTAAATTGGTTTTTCAATGTAAACATTCCAATGTTTTATTCGTAGTAACAAGCGCTTGCGATGAAAAGAAGGAAACAAAGGAAGATCGCACTTCATGCATGCCCGTTAGATAAAATAAAATAAACATTATGTTTATTAACGATGCTGTCAATTGCCAGGATCATGTCAGCGTCGCCGGTTGCCGGAATTTCATCCCGCAGATGTTTTCTATGCCAGTATATACATGGTGTGCTGTCGATTTTAAGCACACTTAAAAACCACGCGGGTTGGGTTTAAACCCGCAATCTTGGGATCAGAAGGTCAGTGCCTAATCAACTGAGTCACCCAACCAACTCATGCCCTTTAGATGACACAATTCAGAAAAGTGTAAATTTAAAACATGAATTAATTCTAAAGCGGCTAACGCTACGAAAATTGTTTAATCGAAATGTCTGTTTTAATGAGCTCTAAAATTCTAGTCAGGTAAATTTTGCTCTATCTGTTATGTTTTCCTAGTTATATAAATTTATAGGGAAATTCAATCAATACAGGGGTTCTCACACGCTATTTCCAGGAAATTCAAGATATCACTTTAGTTGTTATATAATTATATTGAATATATGCTATTTTAATAAAAGTCGTTATAGCCATTTTTGAGAAAATAAAAAATTCCGAAAAATCTTCAATGTAAGGGGTAGCTTATGTTCCATGTAAAGGGTAATCTGGGGTGGGTGGATTTTCTTGAAAGCCTTCGTGTCGCATCTCTGGAAGATATTGAGCCTAAATACCAGGTTTGGTGTTTATCCGACTGTTCGTTTCTGAGTTAAGCTGTTCACAGACACACACACACACACACACACACACACACACACACACACACACACACACACACACAGGCACACGCACGAACATGTTTCCAAAAATTCTTTTTTTTGGATTCAAAACAGCTATTTCCGGTGAAGTCTTGGTATCGAATTTTTAGGTGGAATACAGTACTTCCCCTACTTAGTATACGCAGTAGAGAAAGTAAAAATGTGACTTTCTGGCACATTTTGCCGTTTATTCTCCCATTAATAGGTTTCTGTAGAATGTAATCCTGTGCACCATTAACACCCTTTTCCTCTCAAAATTCATCCAGTCTGATCTTTCATAAATGTCAAACAGAGCTGTTAAAACACCAACAGGATGTGTCTGTTAAGCTCCGCATCAGAGTTATTGCCCGTCTGACTGACAGAGTGGCACTTATATTGCGACAATGAATAAAAATTATGTGCATATATTCTGTTGCTAAAATTATTTAGAAATTTTCAACCAGTTTTAGAGGCTCACCCTGTTGGAATGAACACTTTGGCTTTCTTTTGGTTTACTAACACGCATTTTCGGTATTTTAATTTCCAAATTACACAGTGTATAGTAAATCAGGAAACGTAAGATTTAAATCATAGAAACGCATAATAGTGAATTTAAACAGAGGTGTTAATGTGCATAGTTAAATTACAATATCAAAAGCTGTTTTTATTTATTCTTTCTTTACCACTCACATCGTAGGTAGGGAAGGTATTGCATTCCAATTAAGAATTCTATACCTAAATTTCACTGGAGATATACGTTTTGAGGCCCCAATCGTTTGTAGAAAAACGTCCCTGTGTGTGTTTCTATGAACAGCATAACTAAAAAATGAAGTCAGATAGACATCAAACTTTGTATTCAGCTTCAGTACCTTCTAAAGACGTTACATGAAGAGAAAGTGGTAGAGAAAGTAAAACGTTAACTCTATTTAATATTTTACACTAATTATATCAAATTGGGATTCATTAATTCATCACACATTTTCCTATATGCTGAATCAGCATTCATTTATTTCATTCATAATTAGTTAATCATCATTCATTAAGTCACGCAAAGCATGGACTTAGTAAAGCCAAAATATAGGCACTCGCTTTTTAAAGAGCTGGTGGTCGCCTCAGTCTATTGTTTTCCTTTGAACCAGTTTCCAAATGGTCGAAGGGGACACACTGCATAGTCCACCTTGTCTACAGAATTGAATGCAGTGGGTTTTTATCTCTGGGTACATTTAAAATAATTTGTATATTTAACATTGTATCTCTTAATAATGTTCTGAGGGAGTATCAAAAGTAGATTAAATGCCGAATTATTTTGCTACATATGAGTAGTATTAGTCCCGGATGAGCCAATTGTTTTAACGATAATCCTGCCGCTAGGGGCGCTGGTGTCGCTAGTGTCGGTGCGTGCGACGGCGGCGGCGGTAAGTTTGAAAAGCGCCCTGAGCGGTAGGATTATCGTTATTGCAATTGGTTCATCCGGGACGAGTTGAAAGAATTGAGGATTAGGGTAAGGTGAAGGAAGAAGAGGAAGTGACGTGGAGTGTTTTGATTGGTTCGTTAATTTGGGGTGGAAGATGAAGGAAGGAAGATGGAGGAGTATGGAGGTCGCGTGATGGAGAGAAGCTGGGTGGCGAGGTGTTGTCTGTGCGGAGGTCGGGACTGAAAGAGAAAAAAGATGGGGAGCGAGGGATAAAAAGTGTAACAGAAAGTGACGTGTGAAGTTGTGATTGGTGGGAATAAGAAGTGATGTTATTGGTGGAAAGGAGCAAATGAAGGTTGTTGATTGGTAAGAATAAGAGAGATTATGATTGGTGGAAAGAAAAAGGAGTGGGGTATGTTGGAGGTGATGGGAAAGGTAAGTTTTGCTAGCAACAAGATTTGCAAAAGCCTGTCGTGAACTGATCAGCAATTTTTTTTGAACGTTGGATGGTAGTTTTCTTGAGTGGATAGAGAGATGGGGCGATATGAGATGCGGTGGCGAAAATGGGAACTAAACAAGGTGGTTGAGACAAGAGGTTTAAGGACGAGGAAATTTGGAGGTTAGTGGTGAACATGGCGGTCGCAAGAGGTGGGGGGTAAGGAGATGCGGTGGTGAGAATGGGAACTAAAAGAAGATGGCGGTAGCAAGAGCTTAGAAGAGTAGATTTTGAGGTTAAAATAGTGGGAACTAAAAATGGCGGAGGGTCTGCGACAAGGAGATGCGGTGGGAACTAAACAAGATGGCGGTCGCAAGAGGAGGGTAAGGAGATTTGAGGTTACAGTACCAAAACACGAAAGGATATATTCCTACGCCAAGCAGGTCCGAAAAATAATTATGCGTGTGGTACTTACCTGTTACCGGTGTGGATGCGTCACCAAAAGCGCGGCACGCGAGGCGGAAAAATAAAAGCAAACTGTTTTTGAAAATGCTTAACCAGCTTTAAGATCAACCAACATCACTACGCACTGATATACCTAGGTTTTTAAAGCGGTACAGACACCCTTTGCAGAGGCGTAATTTAACTATACCAAAACCTGGTACTGGACCATCGTGATGGTCGCTAGCGTACGTAGGAGCAGGGTTCTCATAGCCGGTCGAAGCGGTCAAAAACGTGTACGACGTAGGTGTTCACAGTAGCTGCTGTCGAGTCAACCGTCGAGGTGTGAATAAACGAGATCTGTTCTCGCCGGCAATTTGGTTCGGAGATGTGAGCAGCGGCGAGGTGTTGTCTGTGCGGAGGTCGGAACTGAAAGAGGGAAAAGATGGGGAGCGAGGGATAAAAAGTGTAACAGAAAGTGACGTGTGAAGTTGTGATTGGTGGGAATAAGAAGTGATGTTATTGGTGGAAAGGAGCAAATGAAGGTTGTTGATTGGTAAGAATAAGAGAGGTTATGATTGGTGGAAAGAAAAAGGAGTGGGGTATGTTGGAGGTGATGGGAAAGGTAAGTTTTGCTAGCAACAAGATTTGCAAAAGCCTGTCGTGAACTGATCAGCAATTTTTTTTGAACGTTGGATGGTAGTTTTCTTGAGTGGATAGAGAGATGGGGCGATATGAGATGCGGTGGCGAAAATGGGAACTAAACAAGGTGGTTGAGACAAGAGGTTTAAGGACGAGGAAATTTGGAGGTTAGTGGTGAACATGGCGGTCGCAAGAGGTGGGGGGTAAGGAGATGCGGTGGTGAGAATGGGAACTAAAAGAAGATGGCGGTAGCAAGAGGTTAGAAGAGTAGATTTTGAGGTTAAAATAGTGGGAACTAAAAATGGCGGAGGGTCTGCGACAAGGAGATGCGGTGGGAACTAAACAAGATGGCGGTCGCAAGAGGAGGGTAAGGAGATTTGAGGTTACAGTACCAAAACACGAAAGGATATATTCCTACGCCAAGCAGGTCCGAAAAATAATTATGCGTGTGGTACTTACCTGTTACCGGTGTGGATGCGTCACCAAAAGCGCGGCACGCGAGGCGGAAAAATAAAAGCAAACTGTTTTTGAAAATGCTTAACCAGCTTTAAGATCAACCAACATCACTACGCACTGATATACCTAGGTTTTTAAAGCGGTACAGACACCCTTTGCAGAGGCGTAATTTAACTATACCAAAACCTGGTACTGGACCATCGTGATGGTCGCTAGCGTACGTAGGAGCAGGGTTCTCATAGCCGGTCGAAGCGGTCAAAAACGTGTACGACGTAGGTGTTCACAGTAGCTGCTGTCGAGTCAACCGTCGAGGTGTGAATAAACGAGATCTGTTCTCGCCGGCAATCTGGTTCGGAGATGTGAGCAGCGGCGAGGTGTTGTCTGTGCAGAGGTCGGAACTGAAAGAGGGAAAAGATGGGGAGCGAGGGATAAAAAGTGTAACAGAAAGTGACGTGTGAAGTTGTGATTGGTGGGAATAAGAAGTGATTTTATTGGTGGAAAGGAGCAAATGAAAGTTGTTGATTGGTAAGAATAAGAGAGATTATGATTGGTGGAAACAAAAAGGTGTGGGAGTGGGGTATGTTGGAGGTGATGGGAAAGGTAAGTTTTGCTACCAACAAGATTTGCAAAAGCCTCTCCAGAACTCATCAGCAATTTCAGCAGACGATGTGCGTGGCGATAGACCCGCTGCGATGAAAGAGCTGCAAACTGCGCGACAACTTGAAAAATATTGCCCGCCGTGACGCATTGCGCGCGCGCGCGTTTACGGTAAACCGTTACAGTTGCCATACTTATATTACCCGGCTTTCTTTTTTTTCTTTTCTTTTTTTCTTTTTCTTTTTTTTTACGTTTGTTTTTTAAAAAAAAATAACTAGTTTTTCGGGGGTTTTCTCTGGTTGGTAGACGAATGCAAGCTCTTTCTGCTTTTTCACAGGTTTTCCCTGGTTGGTAGGCGTTTGCTGTAGTGGTTGACGAAGCCCTTTCTAATTTTCGAGGTTTTTTCAGGTTTTTCGTGGTTGTCCCTGCCCGGTAGGCAAATGATGAAGTTTTTGCTTGTCAGCGCACGGATACTAGGCACATACTCGCACACACACACACACACACACGTTGCAGTTGCCATACTTATATTATTCGTCTTTTCCTTTTTTTCATTTTGTTTTTTCGTTTTTTTAAAAAATAACTAGTTTTTGGAGGTTTTCTGCGGTTGATAAACGAATGCAAGCTCTTTCTGCTTTTTCATAGGTTTTCCCTGGTTGGTAGGCGTTTTCTGTACTGGTTGACGAAGGCGTTTCTAATTTTCGAGGTTTTCTCAGGTTTTTTAGCGGTTGTCCCTGCCCGGTAGGCAAATGATGAAGTTTTACCTTGTCGGCGCACGGACACTAGGCACGTACTCGCGCGCACACACACACACAAACGCGACAGTTGCCATACTTATATTATTCGACTTTTCCTTTTTTTTTTAAAATAACTAGTTTTTTTGGGAGTTTTCTGCGGTTGGTAAACGAATGCAAACTCTTTCTGCTTTTTCATAGGTTTTCCCTGGTTGGTAGGCGTTTTCTGTAGTGGGTGACGAAGCCGTTTCTAATTTTCGAGGTTTTCTCAGGTTTTTTAGCGGGTGTCCCTGTCCGGTAGGCAGATGATAAAGTTTTTCTATAATGTCGTCGTTTCGGCTTGTGGCGCACGGATACTAGGCACGTACTCGCGCACACACACACAGACAGACAGTCACACAGACAGGCACACACACACACGGACATGTTTCCAAAAATGCCTTTTTTTTGGGGATTCAGGAGGTCTCAAAACGTGTATTTCCGGTAAAATCTCGGTATCGAATTTTTGGGTGGAATGCAATACTTCCCCTACTTACTATACGTAGTAGACAAAAGTAAAAAAAAGTGTAAGTATTGTCAAATTTAAGGAAATAACAAGCAATATCTCGAAAACGGTTCACTCAACAAAAGAAATGTATATGGCATAAGTTGTGTATTTTAACGCGATCTACATTTTTTGTGAAGTAAAATTTTGTCTATCTCTTATGGTTTCCCAGTTATGCAAAAGGCGTTCACAATGAAGAATACTTTTGGAGACATTCCCAGAAAATTTGAGATATACATTTTATTTCTCACGACATTAACTTAAACATATGATATTTTCATCAAAATCGTTATAGCCATTTTTGAGAAAATTAAAAAAAAGTGTACTATCTTGTTTTCATGGGTTTACCAGATCGGTAAGCGTTAGAATACTCTTAGAGCTTTTTTTTCAGGTTTTCGCGGTTGTCCCTGTCCGGTAGGCAAATGATAAAGTTTTTCTATAATGTCGTCGTTTCGGCTTGTGGCGCACGCATACTAGGCACGTACTCGCGCACACACACACACACACACAGACAGACAGACACACAGACAGGCACACACACACGGACATGTTTCCAAAAATGCTTTTTTTTTTTTTTTTTTTTTGGGATTCAATAAGTATTGGAAAATTTAAGGAAATAACAAGCAATATCTCGAAAAACGGTTCACTGAACAAAAGAAATGTATATGGCATAAGTTGTGTATTTTAACGCGATCTACATTTTTTGTGTAGCAAAATTTTGTCTATCTCTTACGGTTTATCAGTTATGAAAAAGTCGTTCACAATGAAGAATACTTTTGGGGACATTCCCAGAAAATTCGAGATATACATTTCATTTCTCACGACATTAGCTTAAACATATGATATTTTTCATCAAAATCGTTAGAGCCATTTTTTAATACAAAGAGAACGGGATTTCACAAGTGAAACAGTACTGTGATAACGATACCAACAAACTAATTATTATTCACCCACTGAAACACATAAAAAAAAATCTTATGTGTAACACTCACATGACTTTCTCAACTCTTGTACAAAGTATTTTTACAAACGCTTATTCCCCATCTAGTTCATGTTAATCGAGATAAACATTTGCAAACTCTATTTTATTGCTAATTTTCTTGTATAAAAAAAAATCTGATGTGTAACACTCACATGACTTTCTCTACTGTTGTACAAAGTATTTTTACAAACGCTTATGCTGCATCTAGTTCATGTTAATCGAGATAAACATTTGCAAACTCTATTTTATTGCTAATTTTCTTGTAGATGTAGGGGAAAATATATTTACAAGGGGAATATAGAAAAACAGTAGCCTTTAAGCACATACATATCTCTTAATAGCTGGTTGCTATGTGCAGCACCATTCTTTTTGCCACAGATTAATACTCTTTGCATATCAAAGACAAAAAAAATGAATAACGAATTCCCATTTGAGAAAATAAGTATTGGAAAATTTAATGAAATAACAAGCAATATCTCGAAAACGGTTCACCCAACAACAAAAATGTATATGACATAAGTTGTGTATTTTAACGCGATCTACATTTTTTGTGCAGTAAAATTTTGTCTATCTCTTACGGTTTATCAGTTATGAAAAAGTCGTTCACAATGAAGAATACTTTTGGAGACATTCCCAGAAAATTCGAGATATACATTTCATTTCTCACGACATTATCTTAAAAACATATGATATTTTTCATCAAAATCGTTAGAGCCATTTTTTTTTAATACAAAGAGAACGGGATTTCACAAGTGAAACAGTACTGTGATAACGATACCAACAAAACTAATTATTATTCACCCACTGAAACACATAAAAAAAATCTGATGTGTAACACTCACATGACTTTCTCAACTCTTGTACAAAGTATTTTTACAAACGCTTATTCCCCATCTAGTTCATGTTAATCGAGATAAACATTTGCAAACTCTATTTTATTGCTAATTTTGTTGTAGATGTAGGGAAAATATATTTACAAGGGGAATATAGAAAAACAGTAGCCTTTAAGCACATACATATCTCTTAATAGCTGGTTGCTATGTGCAGTACCATTCTTTTTGCCACAGATTAATACTCTTTGCATATCAAAGACAAAAAAAATGAATAACGAATTACCATTTGAGAAAATAAGTATTCGAAAATTTAAGTAAATAACAAGCAATATCTCGAAAACGGTTCACTCAACAATAAAAATGTATATGACATAAGTTGTGTATTTTAACGCGATCTACATACTTTCGTACTCACCTATAACAGATAGAGGGTAGAGGTCGTACGAACGTAGCACTTTGAGAATTTATATTCAACAGTTGGTGTTACTCCTTAGAAAGGAAGTATCTGCTGATTTTTATTTAATTCTTTACATTTTACATAACACGTATGCACTGGCACAACACAAAAACACTACACACGATACTCATAGTTTTAATATTTGCACTAATAGCATCAGGAATAACTGAACTCTGCAAACAGTCATTTCCCATGTGCAGCCTTACGTACAAAGAACGTGTGTGTGCTGATCTATGTGTAAAAAGAGCCTGAGAGCGGATGTACGTAAGCGGTAAAATCTTTTAAATGCATTTTTATTGGCGATGGTAGAAATCGTGCAGTGGTGGATCGTGAAAATTCATATAAATGGATGTATCACCTCATAATAAGCCTCTATATACCAAGAATATTGAGTTTTTAAAAAGTCAGCAACTGTACCTGTGTTTCTATACGTGAACGTCAGATGGCAGCTTCGATACGTGTCCACGGAGACCTTAGTGCTAGGCAACTGTACCTCTGTTTCTATACGTGAACGGCAGATTGCAGCTTCGATACGTGTCCACGGAGACCTTAGTGCTAGGCAACTGCACCTCTGTTTCTATACGTGAACGGCAGATTGCAGCTTCGATACGTGTCCACGGAGACCTTAGCGCTAGGCAACTGCACCTCTGTTTCTATACGTGAACGGCAGATTGCAGCTTCGATACGTGTCCACGGAGACCTTAGTGCTAGGCAACTGTACCTCTGTTTCTATACGTGAACGGCAGATTGCAGCTTCGATACGTGTCCACGGAGACCTTAGTGTAGGCAACTGTACCTCTGTTTCTATACGTGAACGGCAGATTGCAGCTTCGATACGTGTCCACGGAGACCTTAGTGCTAGGCAACTGCACCTCTGTTTCTATACGTGAACGGCAGATTGCAGCTTCGATACGTATCCACGGAGACCTTAGTGCTAGGCAACTGCACCTCTGTTTCTATACGTGAACGGCAGATTGCAGCTTCAATACGTGTCCACGGAGACCTTAGTGCTAGGCAACTGTACCTCTGTTTGTATACGTGAACGGGAGATTGCAGCTTCGATACGTGTCCACGGAGACCTTAGTGCTAGGCAACTATACCTCTGTTTCTATACGTGAACGTCAGATTGCAGCTTCGATACGTGTCCACGGAGACCTTAGTGCTAGGCAACTGCACCTCTGTTTCTATACGTGAACGGCAGATTGCAGCTTCGATACCTATCCACGGGGACCTTAGTGCTAGGGAACTGCACCTCTGTTTCTATACGTGAACGGCAGATTGCAGCTTCAATACGTGTCCACGGAGACCTTAGTGCTAGGCAACTGTACCTCTGTTTCTATACGTGAACGGCAGATTGCAGCTTCGATACGTGTTCACGGAGACCTTAGTGCTAGGCAACTGTACCTGTGTTTCTATACGTGTCCACGGAGACCTTAGTGCTAGACAACTGTACCTCTGTTTCTATACGTGAACGGCAGATTGCAGCTTCAATACGTGTCCACGGAGACCTTAGTGCTAGGCAACTGTACCTCTGTTTCTATACGTGAACGGCAGATTGCAGCTTCGATACGTGTGCACGGAGACCTTAGTGCTAGGCAACTATACCTCTGTTTCTATACGTGAACGGCAGATTGCAGGTTCGATACGTGTCCACGGAGATCTTAGTGCTAGGCAACTATACCTGTTTCTATACGTGAACGGCAGATTGCAGCTTCGATACGTGTCCACGGAGACCTTAGTGCTAGGCAACTGTACCTGTGTTTCTATACGTGAACGTCAGATGGCAGCTTCGATACGTGTCCACGGAGACCTTAGTGTTAGGCAACTGTACCTCTGTTTCTATACGTGAACGGCAGATTGCAGCTTCGATACGTGTCCACGGAGACCTTTCGCTTCAGGTGACAAAATAACACTAGGCACTTGTGTGCCGTGGTGTAAGCCGCAATGACGGCATTGGTAGTGTGGATCTCCTTGGGGCTCTCCTCGGAGTTACCTCAACACCACGTACATGACCTGGTTCGTCACGGGTACGCAGGTCTGCACTATCACTTCCTCGGCGTTGAGCAGGCCCAGGAGGCGATCGTACCGGTACACCAGCTAGCACGTGGACATGTTATCGCGCTGTGGTGTTGCGTGTGCGAGGTATGGAAACTCAAGGACGCAAAACATGCACGACCGAGGGTTAAAAAGCAGAACAAGTAGTGACGTGGAGCGTTGTGATTGGTGTAAATAAGACGATCTCTGATAGGTGGACAAATTGAAATAACGTGATGTGATAGGCGAAAATAAAATCAAAGGTGATTGGATGAAAAATGACGAGAAGGAATTAGCGGTGAATTTGTGAACTAAGATGGCGAAGATTTTTTTTTTTAAAAAAAAAAGGATAATATAAGTACGGCAACTGTAACGGTTTACGGCAAACGCGCGCCGCGCAATGCGTCACGCCTGGGCAATAAAACAAAAATCATATTGAGCAAGATGCCCGGCGTGACGCATTGCGCGGCGCGCGTTTGCCGTAAACCGTTACAGTTGCCGTACTTATATTATCCTTTTTTTTAAAAAAAAAAAATCTTCGCCATCTTAGTTCACAAATTCACCGCTAATTGCTTCTCGTCATTTTTCATCCAATCACCTTTGATTTTATTTTCGCCTATCACATCACGTTATTTCAATTTGTCCACCTATCAGAGATCGTCTTATTTACACCAATCACAACGCTCCACGTCACTACTTGTTCTGCTTTTTAACCCTCGGTCGTGCATGTTTTGCGTCCTTGAGTTTCCATACCTCGCACACGCAACACCACAGCGCGATAACATGTCCACGTGCTAGCTGGTGTACCGGTACGATCGCCTCCTGGGCCTGCTCAACGCCGAGGAAGTGGTAGTGCAGACCTGCGTACCCGTGACGAACCAGGTCATGTACGTGGTGTTGAGGTAACTCCGAGGAGAGCCCCAAGGAGATCCACACTACCAATGCCGTCATTGCGGCTTACACCACGGCACACAAGTGCCTAGTGTTATTTTGTCACCTGAAGCGAAAGGTCTCCGTGGACACGTATCGAAGCTGCAATCTGCCGTTCACGTATAGAAACAGAGGTACAGTTGCCTAACACTAAGGTCTCCGTGGACACGTATCGAAGCTGCCATCTGACGTTCACGTATAGAATCACAGGTACAGTTGCCTAGCACTAAGGTCTCCGTGGACACGTATCGAAGCTGCAATCTGCCGTTCACGTATAGAAACAGGTATAGTTGCCTAGCACTAAGATCTCCGTGGACACGTATCGAACCTGCAATCTGCCGTTCACGTATAGAAACAGAGGTATAGTTGCCTAGCACTAAGGTCTCCGTGCACACGTATCGAAGCTGCAATCTGCCGTTCACGTATAGAAACAGAGGTACAGTTGCCTAGCACTAAGGTCTCCGTGGACACGTATTGAAGCTGCAATCTGCCGTTCACGTATAGAAACAGAGGTACAGTTGTCTAGCACTAAGGTCTCCGTGGACACGTATAGAAACACAGGTACAGTTGCCTAGCACTAAGGTCTCCGTGAACACGTATCGAAGCTGCAATCTGCCGTTCACGTATAGAAACAGAGGTACAGTTGCCTAGCACTAAGGTCTCCGTGGACACGTATTGAAGCTGCAATCTGCCGTTCACGTATAGAAACAGAGGTGCAGTTCCCTAGCACTAAGGTCCCCGTGGATAGGTATCGAAGCTGCAATCTGCCGTTCACGTATAGAAACAGAGGTGCAGTTGCCTAGCACTAAGGTCTCCGTGGACACGTATCGAAGCTGCAATCTGACGTTCACGTATAGAAACAGAGGTATAGTTGCCTAGCACTAAGGTCTCCGTGGACACGTATCGAAGCTGCAATCTCCCGTTCACGTATACAAACAGAGGTACAGTTGCCTAGCACTAAGGTCTCCGTGGACACGTATTGAAGCTGCAATCTGCCGTTCACGTATAGAAACAGAGGTGCAGTTGCCTAGCACCTAGGTCTCCGTGGATACGTATCGAAGCTGCAATCTGCCGTTCACGTATAGAAACAGAGGTGCAGTTGCCTAGCACTAAGGTCTCCGTGGACACGTATCGAAGCTGCAATCTGCCGTTCACGTATAGAAACAGAGGTACAGTTGCCTACACTAAGGTCTCCGTGGACACGTATCGAAGCTGCAATCTGCCGTTCACGTATAGAAACAGAGGTACAGTTGCCTAGCACTAAGGTCTCCGTGGACACGTATCGAAGCTGCAATCTGCCGTTCACGTATAGAAACAGAGGTGCAGTTGCCTAGCGCTAAGGTCTCCGTGGACACGTATCGAAGCTGCAATCTGCCGTTCACGTATAGAAACAGAGGTGCAGTTGCCTAGCACTAAGGTCTCCGTGGACACGTATCGAAGCTGCAATCTGCCGTTCACGTATAGAAACAGAGGTACAGTTGCCTAGCACTAAGGTCTCCGTGGACACGTATCGAAGCTGCCATCTGACGTTCACGTATAGAAACACAGGTACAGTTGCTGACTTTTTAAAAACTCAATATTCTTGGTATATAGAGGCTTATTATGAGGTGATACATCCATTTATATGAATTTTCACGATCCACCACTGCACGATTTCTACCATCGCCAATAAAAATGCATTTAAAAGATTTTACCGCTTACGTACATCCGCTCTCAGGCTCTTTTTACACATAGATCAGCACACACACGTTCTTTGTACGTAAGGCTGCACATGGGAAATGACTGTTTGCAGAGTTCAGTTATTCCTGATGCTATTAGTGCAAATATTAAAACTATGAGTATCGTGTGTAGTGTTTTTGTGTTGTGCCAGTGCATACGTGTTATGTAAAATGTAAAGAATTAAATAAAAATCAGCAGATACTTCCTTTCTAAGGAGTAACACCAACTGTTGAATATAAATTCTCAAAGTGCTACGTTCGTACGACCTCTACCCTCTATCTGTTATAGGTGAGTACGAAAGTATGTAGATCGCGTTAAAATACACAACTTATGTCATATACATTTTTATTGTTGAGTGAACCGTTTTCGAGATATTGCTTGTTATTTACTTAAATTTTCGAATACTTATTTTCTCAAATGGTAATTCGTTATTCATTTTTTTTGTCTTTGATATGCAAAGAGTATTAATCTGTGGCAAAAAGAATGGTACTGCACATAGCAACCAGCTATTAAGAGATATGTATGTGCTTAAAGGCTACTGTTTTTCTATATTCCCCTTGTAAATATATTTTCCCTACATCTACAACAAAATTAGCAATAAAATAGAGTTTGCAAATGTTTATCTCGATTAACATGAACTAGATGGGGAATAAGCGTTTGTAAAAATACTTTGTACAAGAGTTGAGAAAGTCATGTGAGTGTTACACATCAGATTTTTTTTATGTGTTTCAGTGGGTGAATAATAATTAGTTTTGTTGGTATCGTTATCACAGTACTGTTTCACTTGTGAAATCCCGTTCTCTTTGTATTAAAAAAAAATGGCTCTAACGATTTTGATGAAAAATATCATATGTTTTTAAGATAATGTCGTGAGAAATGAAATGTATATCTCGAATTTTCTGGGAATGTCTCCAAAAGTATTCTTCATTGTGAACGACTTTTTCATAACTGATAAACCGTAAGAGATAGACAAAATTTTACTGCACAAAAAATGTAGATCGCGTTAAAATACACAACTTATGTCATATACATTTTTGTTGTTGGGTGAACCGTTTTCGAGATATTGCTTGTTATTTCATTAAATTTTCCAATACTTATTTTCTCAAATGGGAATTCGTTATTCATTTTTTTTGTCTTTGATATGCAAAGAGTATTAATCTGTGGCAAAAAGAATGGTGCTGCACATAGCAACCAGCTATTAAGAGATATGTATGTGCTTAAAGGCTACTGTTTTTCTATATTCCCCTTGTAAATATATTTTCCCCTACATCTACAAGAAAATTAGCAATAAAATAGAGTTTGCAAATGTTTATCTCGATTAACATGAACTAGATGCAGCATAAGCGTTTGTAAAAATACTTTGTACAACAGTAGAGAAAGTCATGTGAGTGTTACACATCAGATTTTTTTTTATACAAGAAAATTAGCAATAAAATAGAGTTTGCAAATGTTTATCTCGATTAACATGAACTAGATGGGGAATAAGCGTTTGTAAAAATACTTTGTACAAGAGTTGAGAAAGTCATGTGAGTGTTACACATAAGATTTTTTTTATGTGTTTCAGTGGGTGAATAATAATTAGTTTGTTGGTATCGTTATCACAGTACTGTTTCACTTGTGAAATCCCGTTCTCTTTGTATTAAAAAATGGCTCTAACGATTTTGATGAAAAATATCATAGGTTTAAGCTAATGTCGTGAGAAATGAAATGTACATCTCGAATTTTCTGGGAATGTCCCCAAAAGTATTCTTCATTGTGAACGACTTTTTCATAACTGATAAACCGTAAGAGATAGACAAAATTTTGCTACACAAAAAATGTAGATCGCGTTAAAATACACAACTTATGCCATATACATTTCTTTTGTTCAGTGAACCGTTTTTCGAGATATTGCTTGTTATTTCCTTAAATTTTCCAATACTTATTGAATCCCAAAAAAAAAAAAAAAAAAAGCATTTTTGGAAACATGTCCGTGTGTGTGTGCCTGTCTGTGTGTCTGTCTGTCTGTGTGTGTGTGTGTGTGTGTGCGCGAGTACGTGCCTAGTATGCGTGCGCCACAAGCCGAAACGACGACATTATAGAAAAACTTTATCATTTGCCTACCGGACAGGGACAACCGCGAAAACCTGAAAAAAAAGCTCTAAGAGTATTCTAACGCTTACCGATCTGGTAAACCCATGAAAACAAGATAGTACACTTTTTTTTAATTTTCTCAAAAATGGCTATAACGATTTTGATGAAAATATCATATGTTTAAGTTAATGTCGTGAGAAATAAAATGTATATCTCAAATTTTCTGGGAATGTCTCCAAAAGTATTCTTCATTGTGAACGCCTTTTGCATAACTGGGAAACCATAAGAGATAGACAAAATTTTACTTCACAAAAAATGTAGATCGCGTTAAAATACACAACTTATGCCATATACATTTCTTTTGTTGAGTGAACCGTTTTCGAGATATTGCTTGTTATTTCCTTAAATTTGACAATACTTACACTTTTTTTTACTTTTGTCTACTACGTATAGTAAGTAGGGGAAGTATTGCATTCCACCCAAAAATTCGATACCGAGATTTTACCGGAAATACACGTTTTGAGACCTCCTGAATCCCCAAAAAAAAAGGCATTTTTGGAAACATGTCCGTGTGTGTGTGCCTGTCTGTGTGACTGTCTGTCTGTGTGTGTGTGCGCGAGTACGTGCCTAGTATCCGTGCGCCACAAGCCGAAACGACGACATTATAGAAAAACTTTATCATCTGCCTACCGGACAGGGACACCCGCTAAAAAACCTGAGAAAACCTCGAAAATTAGAAACGGCTTCGTCACCCACTACAGAAAACGCCTACCAACCAGGGAAAACCTATGAAAAAGCAGAAAGAGTTTGCATTCGTTTACCAACCGCAGAAAACTCCCAAAAAAACTAGTTATTTTAAAAAAAAAAAGGAAAAGTCGAATAATATAAGTATGGCAACTGCAACGTTTGTGTGTGTGTGTGTGTGTGTGTGTGCGCGCGAGTACGTGCCTAGTATCCGTGCGCCGACAAGGTAAAACTTCATCATTTGCCTACCGGGCAGGGACAACCGCTAAAAAACCTGAGAAAACCTCGAAAATTAGAAACGCCTTCGTCAACCAGTACAGAAAACGCCTACCAACCAGGGAAAACCTATGAAAAAGCAGAAAGAGCTTGCATTCGTTTACCAACCGCAGAAAACCTCCAAAAACTAGTTATTTTTTAAAAAAACGAAAAAACAAAATGAAAAAAAGGAAAAGACGAATAATATAAGTATGGCAACTGCAACGTGTGTGTGTGTGTGTGTGTGCGAGTATGTGCCTAGTATCCGTGCGCTGACAAGCAAAAACTTCATCATTTGCCTACCGGGCAGGGACAACCACGAAAAACCTGAAAAAACCTCGAAAATTAGAAAGGGCTTCGTCAACCACTACAGCAAACGCCTACCAACCAGGGAAAACCTGTGAAAAAGCAGAAAGAGCTTGCATTCGTCTACCAACCAGAGAAAACCCCCGAAAAACTAGTTATTTTTTTTTAAAAAACAAACGTAAAAAAAAGAAAAAGAAAAAAAGAAAAGAAAAAAAAGAAAGCCGGGTAATATAAGTATGGCAACTGTAACGGTTTACCGTAAACGCGCGCGCGCGCAATGCGTCACGGCGGGCAATATTTTTCAAGTTATCGCGCAGTTTGCAGCTCTTTCATCGCAGCGGGCCTATCGCCACGCACATCGTCTGCTGAAATTGCTGATGAGTTCTGGAGAGGCTTTTGCAAATCTTGTTGGTAGCAAAACTTACCTTTCCCATCACCTCCAACATACCCCACTCCCACACCTTTTTGTTTCCACCAATCATAATCTCTCTTATTCTTACCAATCAACAACTTTCATTTGCTCCTTTCCACCAATAAAATCACTTCTTATTCCCACCAATCACAACTTCACACGTCACTTTCTGTTACACTTTTTATCCCTCGCTCCCCATCTTTTCCCTCTTTCAGTTCCGACCTCTGCACAGACAACACCTCGCCGCTGCTCTCATCTCCGAACCAGATTGCCGGCGAGAACAGATCTCGTTTATTCACACCTCGACGGTTGACTCGACAGCAGCTACTGTGAACACCTACGTCGTACACGTTTTTGACCGCTTCGACCGGCTATGAGAACCCTGCTCCTACGTACGCTAGCGACCATCACGATGGTCCAGTACCAGGTTTTGGTATAGTTAAATTACGCCTCTGCAAAGGGTGTCTGTACCGCTTTAAAAACCTAGGTATATCAGTGCGTAGTGATGTTGGTTGATCTTAAAGCTGGTTAAGCATTTTCAAAAACAGTTTGCTTTTATTTTTCCGCCTCGCGTGCCGCGCTTTTTGTGACGCATCCACACCGGTAACAGGTAAGTACCACACGCATAATTATTTTTCGGACCTGCTTGGCGTAGGAATATATCCTTTCGTGTTTTGGTACTGTAACCTCAAATCTCCTTACCCTCCTCTTGCGACCGCCATCTTGTTTAGTTCCCACCGCATCTCCTTGTCGCAGACCCTCCGCCATTTTTAGTTCCCACTATTTTAACCTCAAAATCTACTCTTCTAAGCTCTTGCTACCGCCATCTTCTTTTAGTTCCCATTCTCACCACCGCATCTCCTTACCCCCCACCTCTTGCGACCGCCATGTTCACCACTAACCTCCAAATTTCCTCGTCCTTAAACCTCTTGTCTCAACCACCTTGTTTAGTTCCCATTTTCGCCACCGCATCTCATATCGCCCCATCTCTCTATCCACTCAAGAAAACTACCATCCAACGTTCAAAAAAAATTGCTGATCAGTTCACGACAGGCTTTTGCAAATCTTGTTGCTAGCAAAACTTACCTTTCCCATCACCTCCAACATACCCCACTCCTTTTTCTTTCCACCAATCATAACCTCTCTTATTCTTACCAATCAACAACCTTCATTTGCTCCTTTCCACCAATAACATCACTTCTTATTCCCACCAATCACAACTTCACACGTCACTTTCTGTTACACTTTTTATCCCTCGCTCCCCATCTTTTCCCTCTTTCAGTTCCGACCTCCGCACAGACAACACCTCGCCGCTGCTCACATCTCCGAACCAGATTGCCGGCGAGAACAGATCTCGTTTATTCACACCTCGACGGTTGACTCGACAGCAGCTACTGTGAACACCTACGTCGTACACGTTTTTGACCGCTTCGACCGGCTATGAGAACCCTGCTCCTACGTACGCTAGCGACCATCACGATGGTCCAGTACCAGGTTTTGGTATAGTTAAATTACGCCTCTGCAAAGGGTGTCTGTACCGCTTTAAAAACCTAGGTATATCAGTGCGTAGTGATGTTGGTTGATCTTAAAGCTGGTTAAGCATTTTCAAAAACAGTTTGCTTTTATTTTTCCGCCTCGCGTGCCGCGCTTTTTGTGACGCATCCACACCGGTAACAGGTAAGTACCACACGCATAATTATTTTTCGGACCTGCTTGGCGTAGGAATATATCCTTTCGTGTTTTGGTACTGTAACCTCAAATCTCCTTACCCTCCTCTTGCGACCGCCATCTTGTTTAGTTCCCACCGCATCTCCTTGTCGCAGACCCTCCGCCATTTTTAGTTCCCACTATTTTAACCTCAAAATCTACTCTTCTAAGCTCTTGCTACCGCCATCTTCTTTTAGTTCCCATTCTCACCACCGCATCTCCTTACCCCCCACCTCTTGCGACCGCCATGTTCACCACTAACCTCCAAATTTCCTCGTCCTTAAACCTCTTGTCTCAACCACCTTGTTTAGTTCCCATTTTCGCCACCGCATCTCATATCGCCCCATCTCTCTATCCACTCAAGAAAACTACCATCCAACGTTCAAAAAAAATTGCTGATCAGTTCACGACAGGCTTTTGCAAATCTTGTTGCTAGCAAAACTTACCTTTCCCATCACCTCCAACATACCCCACTCCTTTTTCTTTCCACCAATCATAATCTCTCTTATTCTTACCAATCAACAACCTTCATTTGCTCCTTTCCACCAATAACATCACTTCTTATTCCCACCAATCACAACTTCACACGTCACTTTCTGTTACACTTTTTATCCCTCGCTCCCCATCTTTTTTCTCTTTCAGTCCCGACCTCCGCACAGACAACACCTCGCCACCCAGCTTCTCTCCATCACGCGACCTCCATACTCCTCCATCTTCCTTCCTTCATCTTCCACCCCAAATTAACGAACCAATCAAAACACTCCACGTCACTTCCTCTTCTTCCTTCACCTTACCCTAATCCTCAATTCTTTCAACTCGTCCCGGATGAACCAATTGCAATAACGATAATCCTACCGCTCAGGGCGCTTTTCAAACTTACCGCCGCCGCCGTCGCACGCACCGACACTAGCGACACCAGCGCCCCTAGCGGCAGGATTATCGTTAAAACAATTGGCTCATCCGGGACTAATACTACTCATATGCCGTTCTTCCTTTAATTCCAAAACCGGCTTTTATATCCCTTTCACCGGCACCACAACCGAAACGATTCGAATACCGTGATCATTACAGTGATACGATATGGACTGGCCGTCCAGTCAGAGCCAAACATCGCGAGTCCCAGTGACTGCAGTCAAAATTGCCTATGGTTAAATACGGGGAGGGCCCAAGTAGAATAATCGGTGAAACGGCACGCTTGGATGCCGATGGAGTTACATTTGACTGCTGCATGGGTTTTTCTTTTTTATATTAAAAAAGGATACAATTTTATTGAAAAATGTATTGTTTATACAATATAATAGAACCATCAATAACTTTACTTCAACACTAAATCTTAGTAGAATATTAAACTAGAAAAAAGCGCATTAAAATCTAATATATAAAAAAAGAATCATCTTTGTAACAAATATGGTTCTCCAGGCTGTAAAGAATTAACAAATTACTAAACATTTCAGGACTTTTAGATGCTCAGGGTATGCATCAAACATGAAGAGATTTATTCGAGCAATTTTTGTAAATATGTATGTTATTATATGTAAAGAGAGTTGTTCACGATCTATGGTAACAATATCAGACGAGCACAATAGTTCCACGCTGAAACATGTGGAACCGAATGAAATTTCAGCAGTATGAGTGTATCACTGTGTTTCCTCAGTTGTGTGCTCTTGTTCTTGCTGAATCAAATGGCGTCATAAATATAACCATTCTGATAAGGGTACATTATTGCTCTTTTCGATACAAAATACTTGTATTCTAAGATTATTAAACCGCGCAAGAGGCGTTGTTTTAGCATATTCATGAAAGTAATCTCATGTGCATTCAACAAAAAGGTAACGCCACATCAGGACTTATTCCAAAGGGCAAGACACAGGGAAATCACGACCGGCTACCGGTCGCACCCCAGAGATAATTTAGAAGGTGAAATCCCATGCCTCTGGGCCAAATTCTGCAACTCAGAGGGCCATTGCGCTGTAATTGGGGGTCTCTGTTCTACTGTGAACACCATAATAAAGGGCATTTGAATAATAGAAAAGTGCCATAAGAGCCGGGATATAAGCTGTTGCCTAAACACATTGCAAAACGTGCCACTAACAGCAGAAAGCGGTATGAACGATACCTAGCCGGTGAAGAGAATATTTTTGTCCTTTTAGTGTTTATCTAAGTGACTGCAGCAAAACCCTGGCTATATACTGCCAACCAAGGGGAGAAAAAATGTTTAAAAGTTGGTATATGGAAACCAACGAAGCTTTCCCCAATGGTTTCATGGTAATAGCAATATACAGTTACAATGGCAAATTAACCATTCTTCGTGAACATAAAAATGTGAAAATCAACTCGGTATATTGTCGAAACCGCTTTTATATTTACTACATTACAGGGGGTAGAGCACAAGACCGGAATATAAAGAATCACATCACACTTTTCTAACACGAGGTTCGACGGGGGCAAGCTAACAAAATACTTATAACACCTGAAAACCACCAAAATAGTATTAAATCATCATGGACTAGGAAGGAAGGGAACACCTACATAAATGATTCACATAGTATGAAGTTAGATGTCAAATATATTATACCAAATAAAAGTGATACAGATTACCTTTCTGTTTGGCGAAGCGCCATGCCTGAACACGACTTGCTGCGCTCGCAGGCAAGGCTCAAAAAGGAAGCGAGCTAATTGCTATCTCAAGATAAAACCAGTTAACCCCTCCCCTTCTACGTCACTACCTATTTACATTGCCAACCTAAGAGTTCACTATACATGTTACCACACCACACATTCTTACAGTGTTACCACAACCACATGCTACATATTATCAGACTAACTACCTGATACCAATTTTACATACAGAAATAACTGCTATCTATGGTGCAGATGTAAATAGAGTCTGGTTGCATCAGGATAAGGCAACAAACCATACGTCTGCTTCAACCTACATATTTTTGGAGAATATAGACAAATAGTAATATATTGCACACCTTTCAGATGACTTAACACTTCCGTGTTAAGTCATCGGATGCATCATTGATGGAGGTTTGTGCATTTGGGTTACTGAAAGTAGCCCTTGGAAGCAGACGGCCGCGAACTTTGGATGGTCTCTGGAAAGCTGCCAAGAGGAATGGAATAAACTGCACATCCCTGTATTTCGTAGCAGTTTGCTCCAGTGAAAGCTGTGCTGCAGACTGATAGCTCAGGCTAAAGGCTGCCAAATAGAACATCACTGTTGGTGGAGGCGTGGTTTTTCATAAGGTAAGGGGGTCTTAAATTTGTTACCATAGATTGCGAACAACCCTCCGTATACCTATCTATAAACCCCATTTAACTCTCTAACTAAGGCTTTTCGGAGACATTAACTTTTCGTAATCTTTTATAATCAGAAATTAGCGTCTACATCTGCGGGCACCAATTTAGAAACAATAAAAATATACATCTACTATACTGTCGGATGAAGCTCATAGGGAAAAGGAAATGCCTTATGACAGGAATGATCTAGAATACTGCAAGTTATGTGGTCTAGACTAGAAGATACATCATTCTATTAATGAAACATATTGTAGCGTTCCTTAGGGCAGTTAGTACCGTGGGGTATCTACGATAGGGGAATAGGCTGAGATAACAGGGCTGGTCGGTATCGGTTTGCAGGGTGGCATAGAGAGTTTAATAAGAAGCAAGTGTTTATATTAAAAGCTGGGCATGTGTTCTCTAACAGCTTAAAATGGTGCTGAGTACACCTTGGTAGAGGAGTCGCACGCATAAGAACTTAATCGTTTCCATACATTGCTTACTTGGTGAGCTCTCGTAGGTCCTGAAGACAACACAATTATATTGGTTAACCTATTTAGGGCACAAGGTTCTGACTGAGGTAGATTCGGCGTAGTTCTAGTGTCGAAGAGAATTGAGAATGACCTACATTCGAGGCCAATATATATCATGAAAGCAAAGTAAGCGACCTGATGTCCTACAAGCCAGCATTCCTACATTACCATATATTTTGAAGCTTCATAAAATCGATTCCAATACGCTGACTGTGTTTTGAACTCTACTTGGCTACAATGCATCTAATTCCAATGAAGTTATTAGAACTAATATTTTATCTAGTACACAGATGCAACGGGATTTTTACAAATCTTTGAAATTTGAAGCTAAAATGTCACGATTCTTACCAGAAGGTATATGTAAAACGTCTAAGAAACATAAATAATAAGTTTCATATCTTTGAAGTTAAAAAAGCAAGGGTGTATGCTGTCTGATGTACGTTTATGTTACATGATGAGTAAGCAGGCGTATGCCACAACAGTATACTTTAGAACTGTTAAGCTCATTTTATTTCGCTCTTTGTTGCTCAGCGTAGCAAAAACTTTACACCTGAGACACTTTTGACACACACACTCAGAACAGAATACAAATGATGCTTCTAATCAAATCACGACTGAACTGCTAAATCATAACTAACAACTGAACTATTCTCGGAACTGTCCAGACTCTTGGAATTTTTGACGGCACTTAGCTTCATAACTTAACTCGCTGAACTGAATTGTCCAGGCAAGAGCAGCATCGTATATAGGTCTCGCATACAAAGCGGAATGTTCCAGAAAAGGAATCTACCACAACATGCCAAATGGAATGTTTTGTAACTGGAAAGCGGCACATAATGGGTTATTGTTCCGCACTGGCAATTTTTTCGACGGCCGGTTTAAGGTTTCACCCAGAGGCTTACCGACGACCTGCAGGTGGCTTTGCGCCCTCGGTGACATTATTAATAAAACCTATTAAAGCTAATGCTTGAAATCTGTAACACTGCCTCGTATTGAACTTCTATCGCTCCTTACAAGATCACGAATAGTTTCAATATAATAGTAGACTATGAGAGTGGGCCGAAAGTGCATTGAAGAATCAAGGAATACTTTGAAACGACTCACTTTCATTTCGTCTTTTCTACTTTCGCCTTTCCTATTTTCTATACGTATTTCACGCACATGTATTACACAATACTTTTTGCGGGCTCATGAATTTTATTATTTTGGGTGAATTGTTTAATAAAAATTCTTATGTGTTGCACTCATATGACTTTCCCTAATCTTGTACAGACTATTTTTGCAAACGCTTATTCTCCATTTACTTCATGTTAATCTAGATAAACGTTTGCAGAAATTATGTCTTTGATAATTTTCTTGTATGTGCAAGGGGAATATGGTAGGCTTTAAGCGATGGTCAAATATTTTAAAAGCTGGTTGCTATGTGGAGCATTCTATTCTCTTTGCAAGTCCAGGAGATAAAAAATAAACAAGTAACGAATTTCCATTTGAGAAAAAGTACAAGTATTGGAAATTTCAAACAAATAACAAGTAATATCTCGGAAATGGTTCACTCCACAAAGAAAATGAATGTCATAAAATGTGTTGTAACGAGCTCTACCTTTTTGTGTAGAAACATTTTCTCTCTTTCTTAACGTTTATCAGTTATGCGAAAGTCATTCAAAATGAAGAGGACTTAAGAGGACATTTCCAGAAAATTCAAGATATACATTTCATTTGGCATAAAAATATCTTAAGCATATGATATGTACATCAAAATCGATAGAGCGATTTCTGAGGAAATCAGAAATTTCGAAAAATGTTCTATGTAAAGTGTAGTCTGTGGTGGTGGGATTTTCTTAAAAATTTTCGTGTCCAATTTTTGGATAGTGCTGAACTTAAACAAAAAGTTTTGTGTTGATCCCACTTTTCATTTTTGAATTATTTTGTTCATAGACGCGCGCGCGGTCCTTTCACTAAACATGCCATCTTTTTGGGTTCAAGGTGCCTTTAAGCATGTATTTCCGGTGAAATCTCGGTACCGAATTTTTGGATGGAATACAATACTTCCCCCACTTACTAACGTAGTAGAGAAAGTAATAACTAGTTCATAGTGAATTTATCCATCGTCACCTCGGATCATTGGTAACGCAATGCTGTTGAAAATAACATTATCGATAACAGAGATTCAGTATTTCAAGTAGAATTTGAAGTTTGCGATGTGGATTATGAAGACGCAGACGAGGAGACCTGTAAAAATTGGGTGTTCCTCTTCGATTTATGAACAATCTAGAATGAGATATGAAATGTTCATTCACGTACTTAAAATTAATTTGTTTTCAATAATCTGTGAAATAACGTAACAGAACTACAGATAATTCATTAATAATAAAAGCATTAGTGTATAAATATTTAAACGAAAAAAGAGAATACTACATAGAATTTGTAACCTTAAAATTGCTATGCTATAAACTTTTGAGCAAGGAGTAAGTTAATATATCCTGTATAACCTTAAGACCTCATACAAGGAGGATTGGATTGGCTACGGAGGGGACTCGGCACTGATCCACAGGGGATATTGTACATACGCCCTACAAGGGCAAGTCCCCTTGAAGGATGAGGCGAATCGAGACATCGGGCGTCCGGAACTACAAGTGACGGCACAGGAATGGCAGAGTCCCTATGTTCCAAGATAGACGCCCCAGGAGCTGGACAGGTAGCCCAGGGACGTCAGCCCACACATGAAGGGTCCAACGTCCCTCTAGGAGGTTCGTATATTCCTGGCAGACAGCCGAAAACCAAGGGAGGGAGAGTGACAAAAAGCATCGTTTTCCCCTGCCTCACTGCACCGAAACACCATCACCGACACTTCCAACTCTGAAAGATAACAACGGATGAATGAAGAAGTGAAATGGGAATGGAGATTAAATGAAGGGACAGGAAATTCGGGCGATGTAAGAATCCTTCCCAGCATTCGCCTGGCGATACCCGGGAAAGCCCCCGAAAAAAACCATTGTCGGCCACGCGAATCGATCCCACAACCTCCCAAATGCGGGCCACAGACGGAATCGCCTGAGCCATTCCGGTCGGTTCTTATACAAGGAGAATACATTCTGTGTGAGAGTAAGTGTAGGAGTTTTAGATAAGGAAATTTTGCATATGAATATGGCAAGTTAACAGCCTGGGCTGAATGTTTAGCCATATTTGTTTGTATTGATGCATAGTTTTAATAAACATTCTTTCATTCAAACTAAGACTTGAAGTGTATTTTGTTTCCTACTCTAGTATAGGTATATTGTATGGTATTGCAGCCACCAAATTTATGTTGGTAGATATGCGTTCCTTTGACAACGAATTCATGTATTGGAATTCTAAGTTTCTTTTTTGTATAAATATAATCGTAAACATATAGAAAACACAAAATCGTGCTAAATGATCCATGAAACCTGCTCCAGAGGTTCCTTTTATGATATTAATATAAAACTATCAACACCGTCTGATTAGTGGGGGAAAAATATGATGTGTTACACTCACAGGACTTTCTCTACTCTTGTACACACTATATTTACAAACGCTTATTCTCCATATGCTTCATGTTAATCAAGATGTTAATCTTATTGCTATTTTCTTGTAGATGCAAGGGGAATATGGTAGGCTTTAAGCGATAGTCAAAATATTTTAAGAGCTGGCTGTTATGTGGCGCATTCCATTCTCTATGCATGTCCACGACATAAAAAAATCTGATGTGTTACACTCATATGACTTTCTCTCCTCTTGTACAAACTATTTTTACAAACGCTTATTCTCCATCTACTTCATGTTAATCGAGATAAACATTTGCAGACTCTATCTTATTGCTAACTTTCTTGTAGATGTAAGGGGAATATATATTTACAAGGGCAATATAGAAATACAGTATCCTTTAAGCATAGACATATTCCTTAATAGCTGGTTGCTATGTGCAGCACCATTCTCTTTGCCACAGATTAATACTCTTTGCATATCCAAGACCAAGAAATGAATAACGAATTCCCATTTGAGAAAATAAGTATTGAAAAATTTAAGCGAAAATAAGCAATATCTCGAAAATGGTTCACTCAAAGAAAATGTATATCACATAAATTATGTATTTTAACGCGATCTATATTTTTGTGGAGTAAAGTTTTGTCTATCTCTTATGGTTTACCAGTTATGCAAAAGTCGTTCACAATGAAGAATACTTTTGGAGACATTCCCAGAAAATTTAAGATATACATTTTATTTGTCATGAAAATATCTTAAACATATGATATTTTAATCAAAATCGCTTGAGTCATTTTTCAGAAAATTAAAATTTTCGAAAAATGGTCCATGTAAAGGGTAATCTGGGGTGGGGAGATTTTCTTGAATACCTTTGTGTCGCATCTCTGGAAGATACTGAAGCTATATACCAAGTTTGGTGTTTATCCGACTGTTCGTTTCTGAGTTATGCTGTTCAAAGATACACAGGCAGACACAGACACACACACAGACAGACACGCAGACAGACACGCACACGGACATGTTTCCAAAAATGCTTTCTATGGATTCAGGGGTCTCAAAACATATATTTCCGGTGAAATCTCGGTATCGAATTTTTTGGGTGGAATACAATACTTCCCCCACTTACTATACGTAGTAGAGAAAGTAAAAATTAAAAACTCTGTCGTCTTGCCTACAAAAATAAAATATTTGACCACTTTCCATATGGCTTTTAAGTTTGATTTAAAAATACTCAGTATGAGTGATATAGACTTGTTGCAAATACAAGCTTCCAGGAAATTAATCTGTATCTAAATGAAACTCTGTATCGAAATTGAAATCTCTACGAAATGAACCTCATTTCCATAGAGATTACACACTCTAAATGACTGCGTTTCAGTATAGATGTGCCTAGGAACTTATATTTGTCAGGCACATTCCAGTATCCTCCGGGCAGATTGTGTGCTTGCAGATTGTTTAGAATCGGTTGGACACCCCATTACGTACAAAACATATCATGTGATCACTTCCGCCCAAAACGTAACTAATTTTGGTATTTCTCTAGTTTAAAACTGGGTTTATGTATAGTATGTTTGTCCTTCTTTATTTCAGAACTTGCTTAATGTCTTTTTAATTATAAAGCTTCTGATAAGGAACCTATGCAACGCAGGTTCTACAGCTAAACTTACTGATTCTAAAATGCACGAAATGCATTCAGCAGGTGCACTTAAGAGTACAGCGCTAAAATATGGATAGTTATCAAATATGCATTTTCAATATGAAGAAGTAAATACATACAAATATTATGCGCTACACTCGCAAGGCTTTCTCTACCATTATTCTTATGGAAGTTTATTTTCCTATCTACTTCATTTTAATCGAGATAAACCCTTCTGGATATAATTGATTATGCATTTCGTTATAAACACAAAGGGAATAGATATTTCAAAACTGGACGCCATAAAAGTCTTAAAATTCCATAACCTTTGAAAAGAATATATATTCGAAAATTTGAATTATTAATAACGGATATCTCGGAAACGGCCGATGCCACAGAAAACGTTATTTAGAATAGATTGTGTGTTTTAAAGGGATCTACATTTTTTGTCTAGTATGTTTTCGTCTATCGCTAAATGTTTACCACTTACTCAAGATTATATAAATTGCCTTCCAAATGAAGAGATCTTCATGAACTATTCCCAGAAAATTAAAGACATGCATTTATTTGCCGTGTAAATATACTTAATATATATTTTGTTTTAGTCAAAATCGTTAGCCATTTTTCAGGAATAAAAATTCGAATAATGTTCCATGTATAAGGTAGTTTGAGGTTGAGGAACTTTCTTGAAATTCTTCGTATTGCATCTTTGGAAGATACTGAACTAAAATAACAAGTTTGATGTTTACACGAAGATCCTATTCTCTATCAACATTTATTCTCATTTTATGGGCATCCTGAAGTGTATGTTTTAATTTTACCGGGATTTGGCATAATTTCTCATGTCATTTCTCATGAAAGAGGAAAAAAAGAACCTTTTGGAAACTATGGAATAATTTGAGCTTACGCTTTTGAGTTTTGCTGTGAGGCAGTATTTTTAACACTTAAATGATCTCAGTCTAATTATATAATATAAAACTCAATAACAGTCCGCCTTAAAGCTATACGTGCATAAATAAAAATATAAAAAGTGCATGTAACAGTCATTGTATTAATGTTTATATTATTATGTACATGTATAATACTGTTATGTGAATGTATTATGTAATTTAATAATGTAGGAGCTGTGAGAATAGTTACTAACAATGAGGTAACCTTGAGGCAATAATGAATTGGAAAGTTTAATAATGCTACAAGTAATTCTTGAAGCAACAATAATGTAATTTATTAGGCAGTATATAAATAGCCAATCAACAACCAGAAAAACCTTAAAGTTAAATAAAAGTATTCTAGTGGATTAGGAATAGCCAATCAGAGGATTGAAATAGATGAAGTTTGCAAATTTAGGCGGTAGAAATCAGTTCAGTTGCTTGTAGACAGCGTTCCTAACTGGACGCGAGACGCGTCCTCGAGAAGTTTAATGCGTATTCAGTGTGAGACAAAAAATAGTTTACGTGTTAAAAAGTGCAAGTAATAAATAAATAATCTCACAGCTCTCTATATCAGTGAAGTGTTATTTAAATCGTGTTAAGGATTAATAAAAGCAGTGAATAAAAATTATAATCTGTGTAAGCCTACATTCTTCAGCCGCACTACACCATGTTCAGAGATACATGTTTCTACAAATTAATACTGACGCAGCCGAGGGAAACCTAAATAAATAATATTAAAGAAACATTAAAATATAAAGTTGAAAGTAAAGTTGGAGCGAAGGCAACCGCAAATTTGTACCATACGTGGGGCAGTTATTTCATCAAGTTTGGCTTTCCATACGTGAAGGTAAATACCCCTTCAGCTGTTCATACACACACGGACCTTTTTCTAAAACTGGTTTTATTCAGAACTCAAAACATGTATTTTCGGTGGAATCTCGGTATCAAATTTTTGGGTTGAATGGAATACCTCCTCCATCTACTAGGTAGGTAGTAGAGAAAGTAAATACGACAACTATTACAATCACCTTAAATTGAGATTTATTTAAGTTTACACCGGTGTGGCTACTCACATGCAAGAAAAAGTAGATATAAAAATGCGAAAATTTAGAAAATAATTAAAAATATATATGGGCTCCGTGGTTTTTGTTTGAAAGATCCGAAAATAAAGTTAAGTTTGTTTTTTAATATCTTATAAAACTATAGCTTCAACCCTTTTGAGTTCTCTTCAAATTATTCAAAATTCATAGGAAACGACAAAAAACCTAGAACGAAAAAAATATATCACGCACTCTTTAACACAAGAAATGGAAAGCTGACCTGTATAATCCCTAATTTATGACACGAATTCTAATACTTGCTGTCCTCCACCCGGAAACAACCCATTCTAGACTAATTATTAAATAGAAGAAAGATTTTTCTCAAGAATGCGAGTAAAGCATGTACAAAGTGACACTTATTTCTCAGTTGAATGGCGACGTTTATGAAGTTTGAAAACTTATCCTTATTATTACGACTCTAGATTAGTTTAACTTTACTAACCTTTCACTTCTTTAGTTCATGGCAAAAGGGGAGAAGTGTACTCGCTTGGCAAGCAAAACTACGGAATTTAGTTCAAGAAAATAACGGATTATTATGGAGAAATACAAAATAAATTATTTCAATACCCGCAGTTTTAATAACAAAAAATCTCTTACCTTAAAAATCATATATTAAGTCGTTTACTAGAACAACCTCAACCTAACAGCTTCACCTCGGAGGTAGATGCCCGAGGACTTTACCCTTTAAAAGTCACATTGCTAAAGAGATCGAATCAAGCAATCCCAGGATTTTTATAATTAATTATCCCCACCACAACTTCCGATTAACACGTCACACTTACTCGATTATTCTGGATGTTTCCAGGTCTTTCTGGAACAACTACAATACTACCAACATTAAGCTACTTCCGGGACAGGCCCACCATCCCATTCCAGGAGTATTAAACTACATGTGCTTGCCACATTATCTAAAATCTCAAACTGAATATAATACAAGAAAGTTACTAAATTAAGACGCAAAGGGCAAGAAGATGTAAAATATAAGAAACTTGCTTAAAATAGAAAATAACACAAAATCACCAAAAACTGGTTAATAAATATGCATGTTCATAATCTTGGACGCATGAAAAGAATTTATGTACACGTTAGCAATGCCTGTGATGCACGAATTAAAATATGACATCTTATCAGAACCAGGGCACTGGTTATTATTATTATTATTATTATTATTATTATTATTATTATTAACCAAACCAGGTGGCGCTGCAGTAATGTGTGCAACTTGCATTCGGAAGGTCCCGGGTATGATCCCCGGCTACCGCCCACTTTGACCCATGGGTTTTTCGTGGTTTCCCCGGCGTCGGCAGACAGATGCTAGGGTGGTTTCTTCATCTAGTGAGTTCCTTTCCATCATTTCCATTTCATCCCGTTTTCTTTTCATCTTTCAGGTATGCTTCTAGATTTTGTGGTGTATGGCAGTGCCGTACAGATAGCGCGGATGCATGCGCAAAAGAAAGAGTATGCCCCGTGGACACCAGAATGCTGCTTGATTGTTGAGCGGTTCATCATCCTCTCACGGGGCTCAAGCAGTGAGACTGGCCTTCGAGATTGGAAATGTTAGGGACTTCCGTGCGTCCATGTGGCCTGTCTGCCTGTGGGCTGTAGCCTTATGTGGTTTCTTCACCTTGTACCTTCCTCCCAGGGGGATATTAGCCAGAATAATTCGTTCTTGGCCGCAGTGATCATGTTGTCCCCGTCCGTTGAATAACCTGTACCCATTAATCATCATAATCATCACCATCATCATATACAAGTGGATGTAGTGATGATGGCGGTGGCGGTTGCGGCAGTAACATAGCACAACACAAGTTAGTTGCTAAACCCACTTCGTGCACAGAGCATATATAGGGGAGATTACGGGGATAAGTAAACAAAATTACAGACCATTACGTCTACTAGAGCTACCCATTAGTTTTAGCTGAAGATAAAAGACCTTGTTCTGATGGAACTACTTACGACTGGATGGAGAAACTTGGCTGGCAACACCGGTAATTTTTCCCCCTACTGCAACAACAATTTCTGTCATTCTCGTTTATATATGCCGTGTAATTTCCATAAAGATAACAAGCCTAAAACATGGTGAACGAGGTCAGGAATTATCTCTGCAGGAACGTTTCTAAATTACCAGAGAAAAGGTTATAGGTCCAGAAGTATGTAACGTAAAGATAAATACTCTTGACGTAAATAAAAACTTTCGAGATTGCTAGACAAGTGAGGTAAGTGCTTAGTAAAAGCAAATGTGTGTTTATAAAGGCCATGATTTGGGTCCCAATTTAAAGGGCGCGAATCTCTGAAAAATAAAACAAAACCCTGAATATTCCTCAGAAGTAATCGCTTATAAATATCTGCTCGAAAGTTTTGTATGCTTCGTGAGATAAGCTTGATTATTGAAACCGTCGTATTCCTCCTGTCTAGGCATTAGGTTGAGTGTGAGACATGATAGTCTTGCTTAAGGTGGACAGTTCATAATTAAAAAATAAAATCTCTTGACTTTCTCTACTCTTGTACAAACTATTTTTACAAACGCTTATTCTCCATATGCTTCATGTTAATCGAGATATCGAGATGTTAATCTTATTGCTTATTCTCTTGTAGATGCAAGGGGAATTGGCTTTAAGCGTTTAAGAGCTGGTTGCTATGTGGAGTATTCCACTCTCTTTGCATTTACAGGACAAAAAAAATGAACAACGAATTTGAGAATAAGTATAAGTATTGGAAAATTTAAGGGAATAACAAGCAATATCACGAAAATGGTTCACTAATCCAAAAAATGTATATGACATAAATTGTGTATTTTAAGGCGATCTACATTTTTTGTATAGTAAAATTTTGTCTATCCCTTATGGTTTACCAGTTATGCAAAAGTCGTTCACAATGAAGAATACTTTTGGGGACATTCCCAGAAAATTCTAGATATACATTTCATTTGTCATGAAAATATCTTAAATATATTATATTTTAATCAAAATCGTTATAGCTATTTTTGAGAAAATCAAAAATTTTCGAAAAATGGTAATCTTGGGTAGGGGAATTTTCTTGAAAACCTTCGTGTCGCATCTCTGAAAGATACTGAACCTAAATACCAAGTTTGGTGTTTATCCGACTGTTCGTTTCTGAGTTATGCTGTTCACAGACACACAGACTCACACACGGACATGTTTCCAAAAATGCTTTTTTTTGGATTCAGGGGGTCTCAAAACGTGTATTTCCGGTGAAATCTCGGTATCGAATTTTTGGGTGGAATACAATACTTCCCCTACCTACTATACGTAGTAGAGAGAGTAAAACTATTGGGGGATACTTATGAACATGCAACGCGAGAGATGCGAGAAATTTTCCAAATCCAAAGGCTCTCCAATGCGCATGCGCAAGCAGACAAACGACCGATGACTATTAGCTTTATTGTTTTTCGCATAGCACCTAACAAGTGCTTCATTTGTATTAACCGTAGCCGACCTCTGAAAAAAATTCCCATACGTGTGCACAACAATTTGGAAGCGATTAGGAACTTGTCACTTTTGAAAAGGCCTGACCATGCTTTCTCTCTGGTTTTATTGCCTTATCATAATGGTCATGCAGTAACATAGAATTTATTGTAGTGTGGGAAATAAAGTTTGTATATTGTTGGGGATATTCTTGCAAATAATAAAAGTTTTAGAAATGGCTCATCCGTTTAATAAGATAGATCTGTCGGTTTACCTCAGTGATACAGAGAACACCTAGATGCTCGCATGTCAGTATTTGTGAGGTCCTGACACTCAGAACCATTCAGTAAACCCTTTCCAGGAAATAATGGAAGACATTAGGCATGTCTAACCTGTAGTATAGTTATTAGGTTTAGTTAAATTTTAGGATAGGAGTAGCTAAATTAACGAGTTAGTGTTTAGTGTACATAGCTAGTCAGCATAATTAAAGAACAATGTACATAATTATATAGTTAGTATAATTTTGTAACAAAAAAGAGTGTTGGTTGCATTGTTTTGAGTGCGCAAGATGGAGAATTCTTCTATATGGCTACGTGCGGAATAAGTAAATAATTATAACGCTTAAATTATGTTTATAAAACGCTATCCAATAAGAAATAATCCAACTAAATAATTCTAAATAGACATTACACCAAAGAATATTGCGCTGTACTTCGAAAAAATATGCCACACACGTTGGACGTAGAAAAAATCTCGCCATCACATGTTGTTGACCCGAGTTTTATATATGAAAGCTCTTTAACTACCATATTAACCAGCGTGAAAGACCGAAAAGTTTGCTCAGAGGCCTGTTTTTCAGGCTTGAGATTCTTTTACGTGCCGTAAATCTACGATATGGGGCACTGGCTTTACTTCCCTTTCTTCCCGCGACGTCACGAATGTATAAAGTGTATACTACATAGCCTGTGCACAATAATGTGCTTACGAAGATTGTCGAAAATGAACGCTCTTCGGCTCTCACTTAAACAAAATGTATATCATGAGCAACTCTTTCGACGTCGCAAGAGGAAATAGGTGCGTATGAATAATACACCGTCTATAACCAGAAGACAGTACAGAGACATTATGCTCTCTAAATCGGTAGCTTCAAATCACGTACTTAGTCATTCTATCCGGGCTTTAATCATAACATTTCACTGTGGATTTACGTTATGCTTGAGAAGCCATTAAGATGTTACCTTTCAATGACGCAATCAAGCAAATCAGTGTTTACTGAAGTGGCCACTAGAGAGCAACACTGAGATATTCCTACAAATATAGCATTCCGAATAAGCCAATTCAAGTAAGAGGTATTTAATGCTACTATGTCATTACCCACTTAACACCAAAGTGCAGTGTTGAGAGGTCTAGTTTTTATACAAAAGGCTCTGATTCATACTTCCCAATTTCGTGAAATTGGAAACCGACTGCAAAGCCACCACATTTTAAATGCGTAAAACGTTTATTGCAGTAAATTTATAAAAACTCTGATGTGTTGCACTCACATGACTTTCTCTACCCTTGTACAAACCATTTTGCACAAACGCTTATTCTCCAGATACTTCATGTTAATCGAGATAAACGTTTACAGAAACTGTCTTATTAGTAATTTTTATAGGTGCAAGGGGAATATGGTAGGCTTTAAGCAATAGTCAAATGTTTTAAGAGCTGGTTGCTATGTGGAGCATTCCATTCTCTTTGTATGTCCAGGACAAAAAAAATTCTGATGCGAGACATTTACACGATTTCTCTACATTCTGTTGCTTATTTATGGATATACAAACTATGTTTCCTAAAGCTTAGTTTTCTCTCTATTACATTTTAATCCGAGTAAACCTTTGCATAAATAGCTACATTACACATTTCGTTACAGATTCAAAGGAAGCAGCGATAGTGAAATGTATAAGAACTGAATGGCCTATGTTGGCCTTAAAATTCCAAAATGTTTCCATGCAATTGCGAGAAACAGCTGAATGCTAATAGGACTTCAAAGAATGGGCAAGTAATGAAGAATTTGAAGCTTTAATAACGGCATCTCAAAAATGGCATATGCCATAAAGAAGCTTATTTAAAATCCGATTTTAAAGATATCTACTTTTTTGTGTACTACGTTTTCGTCTATTGCTTAACTTTTAGCAGTTGTACAAGATCATACAACATTTCATTCGAGATAACACATTTTATTTGCCTTGTAAGCATCTTTAATATATGTTGGTTTAATCAAAATTGTTAGAGCCGTTTTTCAAAAAAAAAAAAAAAAAAAACATCAAACAATGCATCTATTAAAAGGAGTTGGGGTGGGGACTTTCTTCAAAGTTTTCGTGTTGCATTCTTGGAATATACTGATCTAACTACCAATTTTGATATTTATTCGACTCTTGGTTTTTTAGTTATGCTATTTACGCACGCGCGCGCGCAACACACACACACACACACACACACACACACACACACACACACGCACGCATACACATACAAACATATGGACCTTTTTTTAAAAATGCTTTTTTTGGATTCGGGTCCTCAAAGCATTTATTCGGGTGAAATCTCGGTGTCGAAATTTTACTACGTATAGTAAGTAGGGGAAATATTGTATTCCACCCAAAAATTCGATACCGAGATCTCACCGGAAATATATGTTTTGAGACCCCCTGAATCCAAAAAAAGCATTTTTGGAAACATGTCCGTGGGTGTGTCTGTGTGTGTCTGTCTGTGAACAGCATAATTCAGAAATGAACAGTCGGATAAACACCAAACATGGTATTTAGGTTCAGTATCTTCCAGAGATGCAATACGAACGTTTTCAAGAAAATCCCCCTACACCAATTTATCCCTTACATGGAAAACTTTTCGAAAATTTTAATTTTATCAAAAATGGCTCTAACGATTTTGATTAAAATATCATATGTTTAAGATATTTTAATGACAAATAAAATGTATATCTTGAATTTTCTGGGAATTTCTCCAAAAGTATTCTTGATTGTAAACGACTTTTCATAATTGGTAAACCGTAAGAGATAGAAAAAATTTTATTACACAAGCAATGTAGATTGCGTTAAAGTTCACAATTTATGTCATACATTTTTTGTTGAGTCAACCATTTTCGAGATATTGCTTGTTACTCCCTTAAATTTTTCAATACTTATTTTCTCAAATGGGAGTTCCTTATTCATTTGTTTGTCTTGGATATGCAAAGAGTATTAATCTGTGGCAAAGATAATGGTGCTGCACATAGCAAAAAGCTATTAAGAGATATATCTGTGCTTATATTGCCCTTGCAAATACAAAACAAGGGAACATAGTACGGCTTAAGCGAGTCAAATATTTTTAGAACTGGTCGCTATGTGTAAAATGTAATTCTCTTTTCATGTCTAAAGATCGTATCCCGCAAATGTTTATCTCGATTAATATGAAATAGATAGAGAATAAGAGTTTGTAAAAATAGTTTGTACAAGAGTATAGAAAATCGTGTGAGTGTAACGCATCAGATTTTTTGGGGTGGAATGCAATGCTTGCCATAACTACTATACTTAACAGAAAAAGTAAAAACCGAATAACAGATTCCCATTTGAAAAAATGTATTAAGTATTGGAAAATTCAAACAAATAACAAGGAGTATCTCGGAAATGGTTCACTCCACAAGGGGAAAACAAAGGATATTACAGTAACTGCATTTACCGATCTCTATTTTTTTTGTAGAAACATTTTGTTGTAACCATTTGGGGGCATATCCAGAATATTCAGGTTATACATTTTATTTGTCACAAGATATCTTAAACATATCAGATTTAAATGAAAATCGTTAGAACCATTTTTGAGAAAATTTTCGAAAAATATTCCATATAAAGAGTAGCTTGGGGTGGGGGATTTTTCCTGAAAATCTTCGTGTCCCAACCTTGAAAGATGCTGAACGTAAATATCAAGTTTGGTATTTATCCATTTTTCGTGTTTGAGTTATGCTGTTCACAGACACACACTCACACGGACCGCTTTTTGGATTCAGAGGCCTCAAAACATGTATTTCCGGTGAAATTCGGTATCGAATTTTTGGGTGGAATACAATACTTCCCCTTACTATATGTAGTAGAGAAAATAATTATTTGACACAGCACATTGAGTTTTATGTGATAAAATAGGAAGAAAATCTCAAACTAAATAAAAATAAGGTCTGGAGATGTTTAGCTGTGCTAAATACAGTGCCTAAAAGAACGTTGAAGTTATCCTTGTAATTTGGAATGAAATGGTTACGTTTTACGATTTAGTATAAATCTTTAGATATCAGAACTCGAGGAATCCGATTTCTCCGCTTTCTAAAGAGATAAGCAAACATTAAAACTGAAAGTGCAAACATTTGAAACTAGTGCTTTTTTACTGATTTCTTAGTTCCTTTTCAAGCTATCACTCAAGAGACAGTAAACAACTTCTTTAGTAACAATTTGATGCGGGAAAAATTCTATAATGCATTAATACGTTTACAAAATCTGATGTGTTACATTCACTTGACTTTCTCTACGCCGTATAATTTATTTATGGTATAAAGCTTATCTTACGGAAGCTGTTCTGTTTACTTCATATTAATTGACATAAATCTTTCTAGAAATTACTAAATTATTTTGTTATAGATACAAAAAGAACAGTACTCTATACGCTGGACTTAAAATTCCAGATTCTTTCCATGCAATCGCGAAAAACAACTGAATGTCGACAGGACTTTAAATGAATGACGAAGTATGAAACAATGGAAATAATTAATAACGTACACAATGTGATCAAAAGTATCCGGACACCTCACAAACATACGTTTTTCATCTTAGGTCCATTGTGCACTCACCTACTGCCTGGTACTCATCCGCGACCTCAGTAGTCATTAGACAGTGTGGAACATCAGAATGGTACGCCCCGTGGAACTCACAAACTTCGAACGTGGTCAGGTGATTGGGTGTCACTTGTGTCAGAAGTCTGTACGCGAGATTTAAACACTCTTAAACATCCCTAGGTCCACTGTTTCTGATGTGATACTGAAGTGGAAACGTGAAGGGACATGTACAGCACAAAAGCGTATAGACTGACCTCATCTGTTTACTGACAGAGACCGCCGACATTTGAAGAGTAATAGGCAGCAATCTATCCAGACCATCACACAGGAATTCCAAACTGCATCAGGATCCACTCCAAGTACTATGGCAGTTAGGCGTGAGGTGAGAAACCTTGGATTCCATGGTCGAGCGGCTGCTCATAAGCCACAAATCACGCAGGAAAATGCCAAACGACGCCTCGCTTGGTGTAAGGAGCGTCAACATTACACGATTGAACAGTGGCAAAACGTTATGTGGAGTGGGGAATCACGGTACACAATGTGGCGATCCGATGGCAGGGTGTGGGTATGGCGAATGCCCGGTGAACGTCATCTGCCTGCGTGTGTATTGCCAACAGCGAAATTCGGAGGTGGTGGTGTTATGGTGTGGTAATGTTTTTGCGGGAGGGGACCTTACACCCCTTGTTTTGCGTGGCACTATTACAGCGCAGATCTAGATTGATATTTTAAGCACCTTCTTGCTTCCCACCGTTAAAGAGCAATTCGGAGATGGAGATTGCATCTTTCAACACGATCGAGCACCTGTTTCTACTGCACGGGCTGTGGTGGAATGGTTACACGACAATAACATCCCTATAATGGACTGGCCTGTACAGAGTCCTAACTTGAAACCTATAGAACACCTTTGGGAACGCCGACTTGGTGCCAGGCCTCACCGACCTACATCGATACCTCTCCTCAGTTCCGCACTCCGTGAAGAATGGGCTGCCACTCCCCAAGAAACTTCCAGCACCTGATTGAAAGTATGCCTGCAAGAGTGAACGCTATCATCAAGGCTAAGTGTGGGCCAACACCATATTGACTTCCAGCATTACCGATGGACGGCACCACGAACTTGTACGTCATTTTCAGCCAGGTGTCCGGATACTTTTGATCACCTAGTGTATGTCTCATAAACGGTTTATGCCACGAAAAAGCTATTTGAAATAAATAGTGTGTTCTGAAGTGATCTCCACATTTTTGGAGTAAATTTTCGTCTATTGCTTAACACCTATCAGTTGGAGAAGATTATATACCTACAATTCCGTCTTAACAAAGAAGAATTCATATGCTGTTTCTGAAAATAACTTTTCATGTAAATAACTTTAATGTATGGCATTTTAATCAAAAGTGGTAGTCATTTTTCAAACAATCAACAACTTTGAAAAAATTTCTATGTGAAGTGTAGTTTGTAATGGTGGCTTTTGTTGAAAATCTCCGTTTCGCATCTTTGGAAGATACTGATCTTAAATGCCAAGTGTTGTATTTATCCGACTTTTCGTTTTGAGTTATTTTGTTCACATTCACCCGGTGTCTTTCTAAAAATGATTTTTACTTTCTCTACTACGTACAGTAAGTAGGGGAAGTATTGTATTCCACCCAAAAATTCGATATCGAGATTTCACCGGAAATACATGTTTTGAGACCCCCTGAATAAAAAAAAACATTCTTGGAAGTATATCCGTGTGTGTGTCTGTGTCTCTGTGAACAGCATAATTCAGAAACGAACAGTCGGATAAACACCAAACTTGGTGTTTAGGTACAGTACGTTCCAGAGATGCGACACGAAGGTTTTCAAGAAAATTCCCCTACCCCAGATTACCTTTTACATGGAACATTTTTCGAAAACTATAATTTTCTCAAAAATGGCTTTAACAATCTTGATTAAAATATCATATGTTTAAGATATTTTATGGCAAATGAAATTTATATCTCGAATTTTCTGGGAATGTCTCCAAAAGTATTCTTCATTGTGAACGACTTTTTCATAACTGGTACCCATAAGAGCTAAACAAAATTTTACTCCACGAAAAATGTAGATCGTGTTAAAATACACAATTTATGCCATATACATTTCTTTTGTTGAGTGAACCGTTTTCGAGATATTGCTTGTTATTCCCTTAAATTTTCCAATACTTATACTTTTTCTCAAATTCGTTATTCATTTTTTATGCCCTGGACATGCAAAGAGAATTGAATGCGCCACATAGCAACCAGCGTTAAAATATTTGACTATTGCTTAAAACCTACCATATTCTCTTTGCGTCTACAAGAAAATTAGCAATAAAATTAACATCTCGATATCTCGATTAATATGAAGCATATGGAGAATAAGCGTTTGTAAAAATAGTTTGTACAAGAGTAGAGAAAGACATGTGAGTGTAACACATCAGAATTTTTGGGGGGATTCAGAGAGTCACAAAACATGTATTTTGCGAAACCTAGATATCGAATATTTTGTTGGTATGCAATACTTTCTCTGTCTACTATATACGATGAGTATTATCGTGGTAGAGAAAGTAATAATCGCTATGGAGTTTTGCGAGAACAAAAGCCGATAGCTATGGAGTTTTCTGATCCCTTCACCACACATCGAAAATAGCACCTTGTTTGCTAGTTTTTAAACTTCGGTAATTCTGTTTCGGTCGCGTACAAAACGCTTGAAAATAGCATGTTAAATAAAAAACTTCATTTTAAACTTTGTAATTTTGTAACAGCAATAACATTCCCAAAATTCAACAAATTTCTATTATTATTACCGAACAACAGTTTGCTAGACGAGGGCCGTCCAGAAAGTACCAGACGTTTTGGCCTATCGTGACAGTGGCCGGTGCTATAGCAGCCATCTTGGTGTCTACGCATCCAACTGTGATAGCGTGTGGACTGTGCATGTGTTACTTTGCTCTCTGTGAAGTGTTAAAATGTGCACTGCAATAGAAAACCCGCCTCTTGTGAGGTGTGGTCTGTAAGTAGGTTTTTGTTGGCAAAAGCCACAAACCAATTGAAATGTATCGCCAGCTTTGTGATGTGTTGTTTTTTCACGACAACGCACGTCCACACACTATCAATCGTACCCGAGGGCTCTTGGATGGTTTTGGATAGGAGGTTTCGATCATTCACCATACACCATACCACCTCTTCCCAGCGATGAAGAAATGGCTCGCTTTAATACTGATGCCAAACGGCATGCCTGTGTAAACCAGTGGAAGCTTTCTACATAGACTTTATTGAAAAACATGTGCTAAAGTATGCTAAGTGTCTTAATTTGAATGACGATTATGTAGAAAAATAGCTTAAGAGTTTAGCAATCAAATGTATATAATGAACCTTGGTTTTTCATTTTTTAATTTTTTATTTCAAAACGTCAGTTACTTTCTGGACCTGGTTCCCGAACTCCAAGAGAAGCAGGTGATTTTGCAGGATGCGTTTTTGATGTATACTCCAGTAACAACAAAAATACATTCAGAGACATATGTTGGCTGCTTTATGCTCCATATTCCAAGCTGAATCATTTGCCTTTCAACCGTTAACTGATTCATCAATAATGACTATACTGATGTATATATATACCGGCTCTCAGTCTGCTATTTACGCTATTACAGATAAATGTAATCTACATCCCATAGACATAGCTATCAGAAATAATAGCTAGCATAATCGTATATCGTTGTCATGGGTCAAGAGCCACGACGGATTAATAGGCAGTGAAGGAACAGATGAATTAGCAAAGGCAGCTGCGAACAGTCACGAAGAATTCAGTTACTCAAAATGTCCAGCATCGCGTGTGAAGATGGAATATTGGAAGCAATTAAGAGACACTTGGAACAGATATTGGATAAATAGTACCAAAGGACATACCACTAAAAGCTTTACTTGCTTTAAATGCAAAAACGTCCCTGGAAATTTTTTATGCACACAGTTCATGAAAGGCCATGGAAAATTTCAAGATTACTTCAAAAGGTTCCACATCAATGTTGGTAGCACTTACCAATCTGGAATCTTCCACATAAGCCTTGTGTTGGACAAAGTTAGAAAGGTAGAGCCAGACGACTAGAACATTTTTAGCCATAGCCGGGATTTGAACTATGTATCTCCCGGTCTCCTTGTGGTTTACCGGAAAAAATGCAAATCAGTTGGGAATTTAATGTGGTGCCCGCATGTTGCCATGGTAGCTCAGTGGTTAGAGCAACCGGACGGATACCGGGAGAATCGCGATTCAAGTACCGGCTAAGGCATTGAACTTTTCAGCCTGATTCTAGCTTTACTTACCAATCTCTTTGTGGCTGTGAATAGACAGCGAAGCATTTATTGACTGTTGATTTTCGAAATTAGAATATATTTTTATTAATAGTTTATTTTACTGAAATAATAAATTTTGTTTTCATGCCAAACTGAAATGTTATAGTTATTGTTTTGTGTTTATTTTAACTATAACCCTAACATATGTAAAATAAGGTTGACAATTGTGGAAGTAAAAAACGAACACAAAGAGTGTAAATCGCTCTAAAATTTATAGTATATATGAAAACTTTTAACACTTCTGACATATTTGTCATAAATTTAAAGCCGATAATTTAGAAACATTAGATACACATTTTTGGGATTAACACAAACACATTCTAGCATAATAATTATATCGCTTGCTTCATAAACAATTGACAATTTCCTCTTCCCATAAGTGCCACAAAGTACTTATCCCGTTGCAATTATATAAATCAAACCATTTGTATGCAATATTTATCGTAATTAACAAGTGAAATGAAAACTAATCATTCATATGAGCAGACTGCAGAATTAGTGTTAAATGATAATAGATGTGTATGTATTAAGTAATTGCCCTATTATGCGTGGGACATTACAGCTTTAATTGTTTTATAAAGCAGAGCCAAATCGATCTATATCCTTCATACATACGTGTTATAGGTGCAGTGAATATCCGAAATAAAGAGTAAATGTAAGGATTATATGGGTGTTCTGATGCTTGAAAGTCTTCTATCTTACCAGAGTTAAAAGTCTGACTTGTTACATTCATATGACTTTCTCTGCCCATTGATTATAAACTATAATTATAAGAGTTTTTTTAACTTATTGTTAATTGTGTAAAACCTAACTCGACGTAGTCAGATATTTAACAAGCAGAGGAAACCAAAGCGAGAATTAAATGTGTAAACGCGGAACGCAATCTGCTGGCATTCAAATTCACGACATCTGGAGAAACAGCTAAAGGTTGTTTTAAAGGCAAGTTTTGAAAAATTCAAACTAATAACAATGAATATCTCCACAACTGAGATAAATTGTTTATTCTAAAAAGCTCTACACTTTTTGTCTAGCAACGTCTTGACTATCTCTTAGATTACACAAAGTTATAACGGATTACTTCAGAATGAAGAGGACTTTATAGAATCATTCCACTAACTTCAAGATTTTATTTCAAGTTTTATTTGACATGTAAAGAAATTTAAAGTAACATCTTAATCAAAAAGTAAATATTTTGCTAAAATAAAAAATAATATTCGAAAAGCTTTTAATTTAAGCGGTAGTTTATTCCACAGGATTTTCTTAAAAATGTTGTCCCAGCTTAGGAAGATATTGAAATTAAATGCCAAGTTTGGTATTTAGCCGATATTACGTGTTTTACCTATGCTGTTCACCACCCCCCATATACACACAGACGCACGAGAGGAAAGTTTTCTAAAACGGCTTTCTTTTGCATTCAGGGGCTTCAAGACATGTATTTCAAGTGAATCTCAATAAGAATTTTGGGAGGAATGCAATACTTCCTCTACCCTCCAAGTATATGCTAGTGAAGCGAAAACTTTTACATATGTGGTGCTATTATGTCAACATTTACTTACTTTCAACCTAAAACCATGATACAAATGGAAAAATACCCTTTAGTAAATTCTAACAAAACGCAAAATACTGCTTTATTCTTGTAATTTTTCAGACTTTAATAGGATAATGCTTAAAAATAATAATGGAAATTATGTGCGTAACCCTCACTTGACTTTCTCTATCCACTATAAATTCACATAATCTTGTATACAAAAGAAATCCTTTACTAAAAGAAATTCTCCTATTCACGCTATGTTACTGTACATTTTCGCTATAAATGATACCAAATAGGCCAAAACACATCTAAACAAAAAGCATAGATTTGTCATGTTTAGCCCCACAAATCTGTAGTGTTAAATCCCAATAAGGAATTTGTAGGAATGGATACAGTGTGTATGAGTGTGTTTGGAAGAAAACTAAAAATATCGCTATTTTCCGGACATCACTAGTACCTGTGGGTTGGCACTTTCTTCCGCACTTGTACAATAGTAACAAAATGGAGTCCTTTGTTGACATTTGGCGATTTATTTCGTATATAAGAAAGTGTCTTATAAAGGCTGGGTTGGTGGGTTGGTTACAGCCTTTCCAACTGTTTACATCGCCTCCCCGTAGGGGAGGGGTTCTGACCGTGGGGCGGGAGCTGCGGACCCCTAGCACTCGTGGTACTTTTGACGTTACTAGAAGTACGCCGGACCAAAAGTTCGAGCCCCTCCCGTTGGGGAGCTGTTATGATTGGGTTGGTCTCGACGGGGTAGTGGTTTTCCAAGCAGCCGGGGTTGTGAGGCGCCTCAATGTCCTCCGGTGCCGCCCTGGAGAGCCGGTAGACGGCATGCTAGGTTGCTGTCGGCCCCACCGAGATAATCGGTAGTTCGCCTTTCGGGGATGACGCGCGTAAGTGAAGTATCCACTTCCATCTCCGCATAAGCGGGTGGCCTTTATGGCTTCTAGACATTGGCCTCATGGGAAACCCCCACGGATGGAGGGCCACTCGGCTGGCGTTATCCCTGGGATTCAAAGGGGGGTTTGGGCTTTGGCTCTTACCCTGGTAGACCTTGCTCAACATTGTTTACATGTATTTTCCTTATTTAAATCTTTCTTCACGTTTTAATTGGTAGGTATTTACGGAACCGTTACCAAAATTTGCAGTGCAATAAAGTGTCAATCCTTACTCACGAAATTGCGATCGCATTTACAGTTATGTCCAAACGTTTCATCCATACTAGCAGCTATGTAAAAAATACACCTATGATTATAAAACCTTAAAATATAACCCTTACGAAATGTGAATAACTAAATACACACCGTGAATATTACAACAGGCACACGACTGCATTAAATCTATTCATCAGGTTTGCATTAATTATTACAAAGGAAAATTAGAAAAGCAAATATTCTGCAAAGAAACAAATTTTAATTACGGTAAATGTCCTACGTTATCAATGCACTTCATTATTATATCATGAGTTCAGCTCAGTACTACAAAACAAAAATGCAATATCTAATAATCAGAATATATTTATTCATACTTATACCTATTCTGAAAGAATTAAAAGCAAACGTAAATCCCGTTAACACGAAGAAAAAGCTTCTATAAAATTATACCATTGAAACAAATATATCAATTGATTACTTAAACATCTGACATGTTACACTCACATGACCTTCTCTACTCTTGTACAAACTATTTTTACAAATGCTTATTCTCCATATGCTTCATGTTGATGGAGATAAACATTTCCAGAAACATCTTATTGCTAATTTTCTTGTACGTGCAGGGGGAATATAGCAGATTTAAGCCTAAGTCAAATCTTTTAATAGCTATTTGCTATGTGGAGTATTCCGTTCTCTTTACATGTTAATGACATTAAAAAACTCTGATGTGTTGGATTCACATGACTTTCTTCCCTTTTGTACAAACTATGTTTTCAAACGCTTCTCCGTCTACTGCATGTTAATCGACACAGACATTTGCAGAAACTATCTCTTTGTTAATTTTCTTGTAGCTGCAAGGGGAATATGGTAAACTTTAAGCGATACTCATATATTTTAAGAGCTGGTTGCTATGTGGATCATTTCATTCTCTTTGTATGTCCAGGACATAAAAAATATTCTGTGTTACACTCACATGACTTTCTCTACTCTTGTACAAAATATTTTTACAAACGCTTATTCTCCATATGCTTCATGTCAATCGAGATATCAAGATGTTAATCTTATTGCTAATTTTCTTGTAGATACAAGGGGAATTGGTAGGCTTTAAGCGATAGTCAAATATTTTAAGAGCTGGTTGCTATGTGGAGTATTCCATTCTATTTTCATTACCAGAACAAAAAAAATGAATAATGAATTTGAGAAAAAGTATAAGTATTAGAAAATTTAAGGGAATAACAAACAATATCTCGAAAATGGTTCACTCAACGAAAAAAAATGTATATGACAAATTGTGTGTTTTAACGCGATCTACTTTTTTTGTCTAGTAAAACTTTGTCTATCTGTTATGGTTTACCAGTTATGCAAAAGTCGTTCACAATGAAGAATACTTTTGGAGACATTCGCAGAAAATTCGAGATATACATTTCATTTGTCATGAAAATATCTTAAACATATGCTATTTTAATCAAAATCGTTATAGCCATTTTTGTGAAAATTGAATTTTTCGAAAAATGTTCCATGGAAACGGTAATCTGGGTTGAGGGATTTTCTTGAAAACCTTCGTGTCGCATCTCTGGGAGCTACTAAACCTAAATACCAAGTTTGGTGTTTATCCGAGAGTTCGTTTCTGAGTTATGCTGTTCACAGACACACACGGACATGTTTCCAAAAATGCTTTTTTTTGGATTCAGGGAGCCTCAAAACATGTATTTTCGGTGAAATCTCGGTATCGAATTTTTGGGTGGAATACAATGCCTCCCCTACTTACTGTACGTAGTAGAGAAGGTAAAAATGAATAACGAATTTCCATTTGAGAAAACTCAAACAAATAACAAGAAATATGTTGAAAATGGTTTACTCGATGTGTGTTTTAACGAGATCTACATTTTTTGTGTAGACAAATTTTGTCTATCTCTTACGGTTTACCAGTTATGTGAAAGTCATTCAGAAAGAAGAGGGCTTTTGGAGACATTTCCAGAAAATTCAAGATATGCATTTAATTACGATATCGTTAGAGCTAGTTTTGAAAATCACAATTTTTGAAAAATGTTCTATGTAAAGGAGAGTCTGGGGTTGGGGGGATTTTCTTGAAAATCTTCGTGTCGCTTCTTTGAAAGATACTTAATCTAAATACCAAATCTGTTATTTATCAAACTTTTTACTTATGCTGTTCACAGACAGACACACATGGGACGTGTTTCCAAAAATGCTTTACTTGGATTCAGGACGCCTTAAAAAAGGTATTTCCATTGAAATCTCGGTATCGAATTTTTGGACGGAATACTATACGTAGTAGAGAAAGTAAAAACGCTTAACATTTTAATGTGTAATGCTTATATTTGGGCCGGATATGGGCCCCATTTAACCCAGGTGTCTAAGATAATTTACGTGAAACCTGTTTAGGCTAGTCATCTGTTGGAAGTGCCTTCCAACGAGGGAAGTAACAGGATAGTTTACAATGAAATAACGGAAATTAATCCTCACTCGCGATTATTTTGCAGATTCTAGTGAAAATTTTAAAATACCTGGTGTAAATCTCTCAACTTCGCATGATGTAAATTGTCTTAAAAATTTCCCAGTTAACACAAACTATTTAAAATAGTTACTAATGCCGTTTATGAATTTATTTTTAGCGAAAAGTGAGCCCAAGAGAAACATTTTAATAAGCTAGGATGTTTGAGTGAGGTACGAATACTGACACCACGCTAGCCGGTATCGATAAAGCTGGAGAAAATAGTTTACTTCCACTCGCCTCACTCACTAACTAAATACACTGCCACACGGCCAACACTACCTCTCGTCTTATGCGGAGGGCAGCACGTGAGGACAGACGTCACGGTCAAACCGTTTGAAAAACAAAATAACTGATTCGTGGCAGACGCTAAACCAAGGCAGATAACCAGGTCGGATATATAATACGGTACAAATTGTGGAAACAGTCTCAAAAAACAGTGAATTTTTAGGAAAAGGCTTTCCCTTTAGAAAATGTTTGTCTGCCTTACAGTAACTAAATTATATAAACCTCACTGACAGAAATAGGACTTCTCATGATATTCACAGAAAAATTCAGTTATATATATTTTACTCCTGATGCCAGAATGGAAAATGTATGTAACTACTATCAATATGTTTAGAGCCATTTTTCATAAAATAAGCAACTAATATTTTTATTTACATACAAATTTTTCTTATTATTTGTATTTTATTTTTAAAATATACTTGATTTACATTTCAAATTTGTATTCATCAGGCTTTACTTTCGTGGTCTGGAGGTACTACACTAACCTCCAGTTTCCGAAGTTGCGAGTTCAAACCAATAAGGAATGCTTTTGGGCGTAAAAATCCATAGCATTGCTTCCTTTGGAAGGGAAATAATGCCGGTGATCCCGTGTCGTAGATTTACCGCACGTAAAGGAAACTCAAGCCTCATAAAAAGATCTCTGAGCAAAACATCCAGTCTTTCATGCCCAATGTGGAACTTTTCGCTAAGGGCCATAGTAGTAGGGCCATAGCTCTTTAGAGCGTCCATAAAAAAATTCATTTCATTCACGCTTTATCTTTGAGTTTACCTGTTCAAGAGGGGAGACAGTTGGATCCATAAATAATTGTGGAACCTTAGTTAGTATATCCCCCTTTTTAATTTCCCTACTGCTTGCCTATAATATCGTAGAGAAAGTGTTGAATTCCACTTAAAAATAAGATTTGAATAGAAACCGTGCTTTGATGTCCCTACAAAAAAATTGACATCTAGCATTCACTTGACTTTGTCTACTCTCTATCGTTTATTAGTGGATGTACAAATTATTCTGACGAAAATTTGTTTTCTATCTACTTCAGTATAATCGAGATAAACTTTTCCGGAAATAAGTGTATTACACATTCGTTAAATACATGATGCTCCGAAACTACTTGTTCAAATTAATACAGGTGGTAGAGAACATCAAAACAAAAATATTTTGATAAGGAGCATATATGATCTCTGAAGTCAACTTGTAACGTAAAGGAACTATTTCTGAGTGGCGCTGACGTCTCTATCTGAAAATTTAGGGACCCTGCCATTCCTGTGCCTCATTCCTGGTTCCGGACGCCCGGTGTCTTGTCTCGCCTCATCCTTCCTCCTGGAGACGCCCCCATGTGGGGCGTATTCACAATATATGCGGATCAGTGCCGAGTCGCCTTCGTAGCCAACCAATCCAAAGCTATCACATAGCGATCAGCTTTGAGGGATTTGGCTATCGCTTTAGCTTAGTATGTTCTGGTTATACCTACAACGAATTGTGAAAATAAGTGATGAAGGTTTATCGGTATTAACATCACATACATGCAAAATAAGCCTTGTAAGAATAGTTTGATGAAGAGTGAGTAGAGAAAGTCATGTAAATGCAACACATATTTTATAGCTAAAGCTCTATATGCCTGCGTGTCTGTGAACAACATAAATCCAAAGCGAAAAGTCAGTTAAATGCCAAACTTGATATTTAAGTTCAGCCAGCATCTTTCAAAGGTGTGACAAGGATTTTCAAGAAAATCTCCACCATCCTGAACAACCCTTTATATAGAAAAACTTTCGAAATTTATTTTCTTAAAAATGGCTGTGATGATTATTATTAAAATACTCTCTGTTTAAAATATTTTTATGACAAACGGAATATATATTTTGAACTTATTGAGAAGAGCCTCTCAACTCTTCTTCATTCTGAATGACTTTTATATAATTGGTAAACTCTAAAAGATTGGACAAAGTATCGCTACACAAGAAATACAGACCCCGTTAAAGCACGCTGTTTGTTATACATTTATTTTATGAGATTAACTATTTCCCAGGTATTTTTTGTTATTGGTTTGAATACTTTTTGCAACTGAGAAGTCGCTATTCGTTTTGTTTTTGTCACGGTGATACAAACAACCTGCAATTTCAAAGCATCGCGTAATAACATGCTTTTTTAAAATGTGGCTATCGCTTTATTTACGTATACCACTACGAAATGTGTAAATGTAAACTTCTTCTTTTGGTATTTAATTAAAGTCCTTTAACCACGTAGGCCATCACGGACAGTGAATGAACGAAATGGCTAAAATGATGCTCAAATGGGCCCGAGGTCCCTAGAAATTAGAATCTAACATTCATCTTCTCAGGATAAGAGGAAACCCTGGAAAAAGCTTTACCCAGGATTTCACTTTAACCGAGATTCGAACTCGGGACCTCTTGAATGTGAGGCAGACGCTCACACCACAGAGATGGGCTAAATTATCTGAATTATAAGTAGATAGAAAAATGTATTTGTAGAATGGTGAGAAGAGAAATGTATGTGAATGCAACACGGTCTCGTGGTAATCAAAGAGCGTGGAGTTTCGAAGATACTACATAAAAATCTGACTATCGTTTGAGCTACTGCATTCTGCTTATACTTGCAACGAAGTTTGTAATGGCGTTCATCTCAATTAACAAGAAGACTCTTTCACTCAAGTCGTGTGTAGAACAAGGTTGGAAAGATAGAATCAGATTGAAAAATTTAATGTCATAGCCGAGATTTGAACTACGGATCTTCCAGTTTACGTCAGCCGGAGCCACGGTAACACGTGCGACTCGCATTCGGGAGATCCCTAGTTCGCTTCCCGACCGCCCGATCTGACTCACGGGTTTTTTTTCGAGAGTTTTCTCGGGTCATCAGGCAAATGCTGATATGATTTCTCTCAGCTCCCGAATATCGCTCCATTCCTCATTTCATTCATCCTTAACCCCGTTAGTTCTTTTTCAGGGTTGGAAGTGTCGGTCGGCGATGATATTTCGGTGTGGCGTGGCAGCGAAAAAGGAATGCTCTTCGTGGAACCTTATCCGTCTCTCGGTCTTCGGCTGGTGCCAGGGTATACGGACCGCTTCTTGGGGGCCGTTGAACACTCTGTATGGTCTGCCTGTCCGACATACAGGGCGTCTCAATCTGGGAACTTTAGGAACCTTGTCATTGCTGTGGCGTCACTCCTGGTTCCGGCCGCCAGTGTCTCGATGTCTCTCACCTCGACCCTCCCTCCCGGAAGCGGGGAGCACAACATCCTCATTCACTGGATCGGGGTCGACTCCCCTCCGTTACACATCCCATTCTATTCCAGACTAGGAAAGAGAAGCATTTTAAGAATTCAGAATGTGAATCTTAATACAAAGTCATTTTTGGGGAGGGGCATCTTCAGATTTGTAACTTGAAAGCAATTAAATTTTCAGAATAGAGCGCTTTCAAATGAACCAATTGCAACAAAAGCACATCAACCTGTCTGCATTAACACTTTTGGGTCACTATTTTGAAAATATAGCTTATATGTTATCCTAACGGAATAAAACATCTATATAGAAACTGCATATTTTGCGCTTTGTTTCCTCGTGTCTATTAACATGTCTTCCTTTTGCATACAATACCTACATAGGTGTTTTTACTCTACGTCCACTATACGACTGGCACGGTTTTTCTTCCTTTCTTTTGTGAGTGTGTGTAAGGGGAATTATGTTTCAAAGAAAACGATCTTTATTCGTTTTTCAGTAACAAACGCAAAATATATCTCATTTTGAAAAAAATTTAATGTTGCACTTAATTTTGTGCCCAAACTGTTTCAACAGTTTGACATTAATATTACCTTTGCTTCCATATTTTTAAAACATTACTTGAATATTATTAGAACTGAATTTGCCAACTGTATGGAACTACACACTTAGCGCTAAACGTTGTGATCAATATCTATGACAATTAAAAAGCAAAACGAACTTATATTTATGTAATAAATACCCTCTGCTTCTGAGTACGCGTAGAAGGATCTATTGATGATAATTATAAAACTATTATTGTCAATATTATTATTTATTACTAGCCACAAACGTTAAAAACAGGATATGCATTATGCGAACCTAGTTTCTCAAGAAAATTACTGAATACTGAACTTGTGTAGCACCCGCATAAAGACTGCAATATTTGTTTTTTAAACCACATATTATGCAAAAAATATTTAATTTATTTCGCTTGAATAGATCTAGTAAAAACAAAAGTATTTGGTTTCGTCTTCTTTCCTCTTAGAGTCAGGTCGCTGAATTATACGAGCATACAGAAGTAAAAGTGACCTTTGAGACGATACCGGCAGGATGGCTATAGCCAGGCATGACTGCTCTAGAAGATATTGCTTCCCCCTCTTCCTCTAACCCCTTGGTCCATCGGAAAACATCTGAAGCCCACTGTACAGGAACGTGTTTGGTTGTGGAAGTTGTAATTATAAAAGTTTATTTGGTTCTTGTTAGAAATTTCTTTAACTTTTACAAAAGCTTTCAATACAGACCGCTCCTTTTAGCTTTCATAAATTATTTATTCCTGCTTTTATAATCTGCAAACCCACTTTACAATTCGTTGTGTATGTAAAGTGTGTTGTATTTCGAAACGGTGATAATGTGGGCCGGCTTTTGTTGCAATTTTTTCATGTTGCGAGAAGGCCAAATCATAGATTGTATATTCCTAATGCTGTTGACGTGAAGTGTGCCTTTAGCTGAATTTCGGGTGTATTATTTTGTAAGAAATGCTTCAGATCAGGAATTCGCGAAATTATTTGAAATCTTAGGAAACTTTGCTGGTTTTACTTTCTCTACTACGTATAGTAAGTAGGGGAAGTATTGCATTCCACCCAAAAATTCGATACCGAGATTTTACCACAAATACATGTTTTGAGGTGCGCTGAATCCAAATAAAACCTTTTTGGAAACATGTCCGTGTGTGTCTGTTTTTCAGTCTGAGAACTGTACACCTCAAAGACGAAAGACACGAAAAGATTTCAAGAAAAAATCCCACACCAGACTATTCTTTAAATGGAAGATTTTGCGAAAATTTTTATTTTCTCAAAAATGCTTCTAACGATTTTGATTAGTGTATAATATGCTTAAAATATTTTAATGCCAAATGAAACGTATATCTTGAATTTTCTGTGAAATTCCCCAAAAGCCATTTTATTCTGAATGGCTTTCTCATAACTGGGAAATTGTGAGACATAAACAACGAGGTAAAAATGAATTAATAATGTTTCTTCCAGTATTTCCTAGTAGAGTTAGTAATAAATGTCCTGCAATTATATTTGCTGCGAGTCGGATAGGGTCTTCAACTGGGCGTGCTCCAATTCACGTTAAAAGTATAACAGTTATAATTATAAATCAAAACATGAATTGATTAATTGGGTAATACTCAAATATTCGTATGCTAGTATCTATGAGAGGCGTTTTTCTACATGAAAGATAGAGATCTCGTTAAAATACACAATTTATGTCATTATATATTAGTTGTGGACTGAAATATTTCCAGAAATATTCCGGGGTATTTGTTTAAATTTTTCAATACTCATAATTTTTCTCAAATGGGAATTCATTATTCGCTTTTACTTTCACTACTAACGTATAGTAAGTAGGGGAAGTATTGTATTCCATCAATAATTCGATACCGAGATTTCACCGGAAATACGTCTTTTGAGACCCCCTGAATCCAAAGAAAGCATTTTTGGAAACATGTCCGTGTGTGTGTCTGTGTGTTTGTGAACAGCATAACTCAGAAACGAACAGTCGGATAAACACCAAACTTGGTATTTAGGTTCAGTATCTTCCAGAGACGAAGGTTTTTTATAAAATCCCTCCATCCCAGATTACCGTTTACATGGAACATTTTTCGAAATTTTTAATTTTCACAAAAATAGCTCTAACGATTTTGATTAAAATACGATATGTTTAAGATATTTTCATGAGAAATGAAATGTATATCTCGAACTTTCTGGGAATGTCTCCAAAAGTGTTCTTTATTGTGAACGAATTTTGCATAACTGGTCAACCATAAGAGATAGACTAAATTTTACCATACCAAAAATGTAGATCGCGTTAAAATACACAATTTATGTCATATACATTTTTTTTAGGTGAACCATTTTCGAGATATTGCTTGTTATTCCCTTAAAATTTCCAATACTTATACTTTTTCTCAAATTCGTTATTCAATTTTTTTAATGTCCTGTACATGCAAAGAGAATGGAATGCGCCACATAGCAACCAGCTCTTAAAATATTTGACTATCGCTAGAAGCCTACCATATTCCCCTTGGAGACATTCCCAAAAAATTCGAGCTATACATCTCATTTGTCATAAAATATCTTAAACATATGATATTTTAATCAAAATCGCTAGAGCCATTTTTGAGAAGATTAATATTTTCGAAAAACGTTCCATGTAAAGGGTAATCTGGGTTGGGCGGATTTTCTTGAAAATCTCCGTGCTGCATCTCTAAAACATACTGAATCTAAATACCAAGTTTGGTGTTTATCCGACTATTCGTTTCTGAGTTATGCTATTCACAGACAGACACACACACACAGACATACAGACACACACACGGATATGTTTCCAAAAATGCATTTTTTTGGATTCAGGGGGTCTCAAAACATGTATTTCCGTTGAAATCTCGGTATCGAATTTTTCGGCGGAATGCAATACAATTGTTTTTGTAACAATTTATCCTCAGTGGTCGAATTAGTTATGTGATATCTTGAGCAATTTAAAAGTGTAGCAAAATATATGTGCCAGTGTTTTTAAGTTCATTCTCTTTGAATTTCTGAAAACTTGAGTAAGATTGGTTACAGACTACGTCATGTGAAACAGTTTTAAGTGGCAAAGAAGTAACACAAACGAAAGTCGAGTAAGGCATCGGGGTTACATATAGACCAATGTTTTGTGTGTTCTTGGGCATTTGAATTGTCGCATGTTCAAGCTTTAAAAGGCCCTGAGAGCAATCACCGTGGTGTGTAATTGAAGCTAAGAGTTCTAAGTATTTTTACTTTCTCTACTACGTAGAGGGGAAGTATTGTATTCCACCCAAGAACTCGATACCGAGATTTCACCGGAAATACAGGTTTTGAGACCCCTGATCCCAAAAAATAATTTTTTGGAAACATGTCCGTGTGTGTGTGTGTGTGTGTGTGTGTGTGTGTGTGTGTGTCTGTGAACAGCATACCTCAGAAACGAACAGTCGGATAAACACCAAACTTGGTATTTAGGTTCAGCATCTTCCAGAGATGCGACACGAATGTTTTTAAGAAAATTCCTCCACCCCAGATTACTCTTTACAAGGAACATTTTTCGAAAATTTTAATTTTCTCAAAAACGGCTCTAATGATTTTAATTAAAATATCATATGTATATCTATGTATAATGACATATATATATCTCGAATTTTTCTGGAAATGTCTCCAAAGGTATTCTTCATTTTGAAATATTTTTGCATAACTGCTAAACCATAAGAGATAAACAAAATTTTACTGTACCAAAAATGTAGATCGCATTAAAATGCAAAATTTACGTCCTATACATTTTTTTGTTGAGTGAACCATTTTCGAGTTATTGCTTGTTATTCCCTTAAATTTTCCAATACTTATACTTTTTCTTAAATGGGAATTAGTTATTCATTTTTTATGTCCTGTACATACAAAGAGAATGGAATGATTCACATAGCAACCAGTTCTTAAAACATTTGACTATCGCTCAAACCCTACCATATTCCCCTTGCATCTACAAGAAAATTAGCAATAAGATTAACATCTCGATTAACATGAAGCATATGGAGAACAAGCGTTTGTAAAAATACTTTGTACAAGAGTAGAGAAAGTCATTTGAGTGTAACACATCAGATTTTTTTGACGTAGAAGATATTTTAATTTTTTTTAATGTTGACCAAATTTAGTTATGTGTACACTTAAGACGGTCATAATTTTTGCAATCATTCTAGCATCATCAATAATCAGTTTGTCCCTTATAGTAGGTATGGGTATACTTGACCCTGTCTAACATCGCGTATCAAGCAAACTCCACCCCTCCCCTTCTTGTTTGCTGTCTTCTAACCTAGTTGTGGAACGCTACTGTATGCAATTACGAGATGCATTCCACAAAAGTTAGTCGGATATTAAGGGCAGAATGGGTTCACTCATTTTTGGTAGCATACATGGATGCTGTAATATATTTTGTATAAGCACTGTAAAAACTTAGTATAGATATTGTTTGTTCATTTTTCTGCAAATTTATAAGCGATATTATGTTTATTTCTTTAAATTTAAGATGTTTATTATATGAATAATAATGAATAAAGCACTTGATTTTGTTTTCATTTAATGCATACTCGTACATTGAGTTTTAATAAATAGACATTTCCAACCTTACAAAACTAAGAACTAGCATTACACCACTTCTGCGATAGAGGATAGCTATGTTACGTCACAGTACTCCTTCACGGCTCTCTTTTCTGAATGTGACACCCGGCTCGCCCATACCTGCCTTAAAGTATCCCCTGCTAAGAAATGAAACCACGATGTCAGCGTGTGCCAGAGTCCAGATATAAGCGTAAAAGTAAAGGTGCGAACAAACCGAGAGCGCCCTTCGAAACCAGGGCACAGTACCGTACACAAGGCCAGCAGGCTCCTTATGCTTCTACTGTAACCTCCAGGAGGAAGGATGAGAGGAGAGACGCGAAGAGCAACCAGATACAGATGACGACGGGAGTACAGAAGGGATCCCTAATGTCTCCAGGTTGAATGCCGACAACGCCATCCGAGCCCACATTATTGGGCTCCGAGCCGCTGGGGTTCCAGCCGAGCAGTCCCTGAAGCAGATGACAGGGAGGATGATAGGTACAGGAAATGGGGGGGCAGGAGAGCCGTGGTAGAAAATTAATCACTGGGGAAGCCACAAAAACCTATGGATCAGAGTGAGCGTCGCCAGGGATCGAACTCGAGACCTCCCGAATGGGAGTCGCGCTACCGCGGCGCCACCTTGTTCGTTAGAGTGCAGATATGCTTCACAGAAAAATGCTGATGTAGTTATTCCACAACATTTGAGTTATTATACTGCAGGATAATAAGAATACATTTATTGAAACGACAAGTAGGGTAGAGTGATGTATTTATTGGTCTTAAACCTTTTACATCTTCAAACTCATACATCGCACGGATCAGATAAGCCATACTATATAATGCACTGTATTCAAATTTTACAACCTACATTCATCACACTGTACTTTAAAGTTAATTATATTTACAAGAAATGAAAAGAAAAGAAAACAATAAACTAACAACAAAAATTACACAAAGAAAACAGAAGAAGAGATAAAAGCTTACTCACAAGCACATGCTATTTACAAAACAAGCAAATACCCGCACCTAAGCCACTAACACTCCCCCTCCCACCCTTGACCCTCATCCTCACACTTCGATCTGAGCTGCATGTAATAATGTACCAATTTCTTCCCACTCCCCCTTCCACCAGTAAGGTCCAACAAACTTGTAACCCTCTCCTTGAGTTAAAGAAGCCTGGAAGATACTTTCTCAACTGCTCTGTCTTGGTACAATGCGCCAGAATATGAATCCAAGTTTCATTCTTTCTACACCAGAGGCAGATTCTTATGTCTTCTTTGTTAATGAATTTGATCGCCCGCCATGATGCCAGTCTGAGCCAAGCAAGCCCATGCTTATGACTCTATTTCTGGACAAAATATGTTGTTCTATACCCCATTCTATTTTTAGAAAACACAGCAAACAGAAGAAGGCACAATGGAAGCAAGATAAAAAGCGAAACTCCAGCTTGACTTCCTCAGTTAAAGAGAACAAAAGAAACCACACGAGGTTTTCCCTGTTTGTGGTACATCATTATTGCAGAGCTAAAAGCAATATAATTTACATGACATTCTCTTAAATTTTAACCTGATATATCAACTGTAGTAGAATTTCTGAAAGAAAGAAAACAGTAATTCTCCGTGAATCATATATACGACAAAATAAGATACGCAATTCATCATTTCATTTTCAGCTTTTTTGTTCTCTCCCTCAGTAATAAGCATATTACGAACTAAGAAGCAATATGGCTATATTAAACTAAGGTTTAGTTATAAAGAATGCTGGAAATTAAATTCCTCCTCTTATTGGAGAATACCTTACTGTGCACTCGACAAATTCCTACAGCTTAAGACACGAGGAAGACTCTTTTAAATACGTCATGCATATTGGGTTTTACTGGATATGATAATGCTGCCATAAAGGTAAAGGAAAAAGTAAGGACGAACGGAAGGACATCCGAAACCAGGGCAGAGCACCACATGTAGGCCGCAACGGAAATTTTTGTTTTTGCCGTGACCCCTGGTAAAGAGGGATGAGAGGAGATAATGGCAGGCACAATCATCGATGGGGTGTCAAACGTTTCCAGATCGCAAATATCCGCCTTGCGAGCTCACCCACGAGCCTCCAGACACGTGGTAGCCCCCCCCGGCGGGGCCCGCTCGGAAGCGGATCTCATCTGAGCAGTCGCGGCATAACGCCAACGAAGCGCACATCCACCGACCAGCCGCAACCTGCCAAACATCGTCGCCGGGTCCTATAACACGAAATGCATAACAATGAAGAAGATGAAGGATATAGGAAATGAGAAGCAGAAAAGTCGTGGTAGAATTAGGACCACCCTAGCATTCGTCTGCTGTCCCGAGGAACCCACAAGAAACTTATGAGGGGTCACAGGGGATAGAACCCTTGACCTTATGAATGATAGTCGTACGCGTTACCGCAACGCCATCTCGCTCGGTTGCTGCTGCCATAGCTGGGCTTTCTGTATGTTTGCATTAAAATTGATAATAGTTACTACTGCAAACCACAAATTGCTTGCGAATCACAGTTAAAAGTTACACCATTGCTGATCATTGTTTCTATCTCTTTCATCCTGTTTCCCCTTGAAAGCTATTTTGCATCACATAAATATGTAATAAGAAGGGAATGAATTATGATGATAAATCAATATTAATTGCTCCATCATACACATTTCCAGCGTGTACATAAATCCTTATCTAGCGTTTCAGATTATGAAAATGCCTATTTATTAGGTATTTTTGGTCACTTTACGCCATTCTCAGGCATTTTTTTTAACTTTTCTACCACATACATTGTAAGTAGGAAAAGTATTGCATTCCACCCAAAATTCGATACCAAGATTTCCCTGGAAATACATGATTTGAAGTACCGTGAATCCAAATAAAGCATTTTTGGAAACATGTCCGTGTGTGTGTGTCTGTCTGTGTGTCTGTGCGTCCGTCTGTCAGTCTGTGAACAGCATAACTCAAAATCGAAAAGTCGGATAATACCATACTTAGTATTTGAGTTTAGTATCATCCAAGGATACTAAGATTTTCAGGAAAATCCCCCCACCCCAGACTCCCTTTACATGGAACATTTCTCGAAATTTTTTATTTCTTCAAAAATGTCTCTAACAATTTTTATTAAAATATATGTTTAAGATATTTTCACAGCAAATAAAATGTACTCGTATATCCTTAATTTATTATGAATGACTTTCGCATAACTGGTAAACCGTAAGAAATAGACAAAAAGTTACTACACAAAAAATTTATACATTATATTCATTTTTTCTGTAGTGAACCATTTTCGGGTATTCCTGTTATTTGTTTGAATTATCCAATGCTTATGCTTTTTCTAGAATGAGAATTCGTTATTCGTGTTTTTATGTCCCGGGCATACAAGAGAATGGAATGCACCACATAACAACCAGCTCTTAAATACTTGACTATCACTTAAAGCCGCACATATTCCCCTTGCAACTAAAAGAAAATTAGCAATACGATCTGTAAAAGTTCTTCTCGAATAAAATCAAATAAATGGAGAATAATCGTTTGTAAAAATGGTTTGCACAAGAGTAGAGAAAGTCACGTCAGTGCAACACATCAGACAATTTTTTTTTAAATAGTCAGCTGAAAACTTCAATGTCACAGCGGGATTTAAACATGGTTCTCCCATTTTCCGTGCAGTCACTTTAACCATTGAGCTATTGTGACAACATGCCGGTGGGACATTGAATTCTCCAATTGACTCAAATTGTTTCCCAGATAGACCACCAGGACATCTTACTTGCAGTCTGAAGTACTTTATTACTGGGCACACGAGTTTGTATGTTAGAAAGTTTATTTTATTATTATGTAATTAATTACAATTCATTACCACTAATGAAATTAATTACTTCTTAAAGGCCTAACTGGATCTGGGTATTGGTTTTTATATAGAGTCAGCAGAAAGTTAATTATATAACAATAAAGAATTCTAGTGTTTAAATCCTGACTGCGACATTGAATTGTTTGGCTTACTTTATATTACAAACAACGCCCGGACCATTTTAGGTTTTTAGAAAGTATAATTGATGTTGATTGCTTGTAATGAATTATAACTAATAACATAATAATAAAGTATTCTAATAAATACACATTTTGAGATCCCCTTAATCCGAAAAAGAACTGTTTTAGAAGAATGTCCCTCTATGTCTGTGTGTGAACAACATATTTCAAATACGTAAATTTGGATACATATGAAACTTTTTATATAAGTTCAGTACTTTCCAAAGATGCAACACGATGTTATTCAAGAAAATTTCCCCATTTAAATAACACTTTAGGTGGAACCTTCTTCGAATTTTTTTATTTTATAAAACGACTGTAATGATTATGATTAAAACATCATATTGTCGTAGCCTCTACTAAATAATACTCAGAAAATGACGGGGAGACACTCGCTTGCAAAAGGTACCGGTAAAATTAATAAGATCTTCACATGGCGAGGCTACGACAGGGACGCAGCTAAGTTAAACACCAAAATAATTTCTATTCCAAAACGTCACATGGCTTAAGGGGAAGGAAGGATTCTACTCTATCATAAATAAGACTCTAACGGAATGGATGGCTTGTTATTTAATGTATAAAGATAGATAACAGTGCTTACACTCTCAGCCCAATGTCTGTCGACGAGGCCATCATGCCTTAGCACGAAGAAAGCAGTTGCACGTCTTTACCACACGAGGGTTACCTCCTGACTCGCCTTCTCAAACCCACGCTACCCTCAAGCGTCAGTGACGCTAAACAATTCATCCCCTCCTAAAAAGTCTAGTTCTCCCTACTCCAAACCAACTGCCATCTCGAATCTCGGTGACCAGAGACGTATATCCTATCATCTTTGCATACGTCACAATATATTAAAGACAATTTACATTGCGGATAAAATCTATACCTTGAACTTTCTGGAAATAGATTGTGAAGTCCTCTTCAATCGGAAGAAATTTTGTATATTGCTATATAACTGCTAAACGTTAAGCGATAGATGGAAACGTACTACGCGAAACATGTAGATCTCCTTAAAACACACAGTTGTTACAAATCACATTCCTTGTGACATAAGCCATTTATGAAATACTCATTATTGTTGGTAAGAATGGTTAATACTTTTGTCATACTTTTCAAAGTTTGCAGATTTTCAGTTGTTTCTCGCGATTCGCAGTAAAGGTGATTACGACTCCTTCAGCTGCCGTGGTGCGGGCGCTGCGGACCTGAGCACTAGAAATACGCTGGGTCAAATGTCCGAGCCACACCCGGATTGGGTTAGACTCGGCGGGGCTGTGCGGTTTTACATACAGGTGGGATTGTGAGATACCTCAAAGTCCTCTGGTAGCGCCCTGGATGACCGGTAGACGGTCTGCTAGATTGCTGCCATCCCCACCGAGGTCTCGGTAGTCTTTCCCTTTTTGAGGGTTGACGCGCGTGAGTGGCATATCCACTGTAATGGGGGTGGTGCGGATTTAATTTTCAGTTACCGACCGACTGGAAAAGCTCTCGAGGGAAGGAGAGACACTCGAATGATGCTTGGGGTCGCAGGTGGCACAATGCCCATGGTGATTGTTTCTCGCGATTTCATGAAAGAGTCTGGAATTTTAAGGCCAGCATATAGCCTCCAGTTCTAAAACATTAACTATCGCTTTTTCCTTTGGTATTTATAACAAAGTTTTAATGTAACTGTTTCCGTAAAGGTTTATCTAAATTAAAATAAAGTCTACAGGAAAATAAAATTTCATAAGAATTATTTGTATACCCAATAGAGGTTAGAGAATTCTTGTGCATGTAACACATCAAATGTTTCTCAATTTTACGTCAGTATTTTCTCATTTTCTTACCCTTAGCGTCTCTAATTAGTCAATTGCTTGCATTTAAATTCAGTATATAAAGAGGTTTACATTATTGACAATTTACATAAATATAAATCTTTGAACATAGAAGTTTCACAATTCAACATAGAATTCTTCAATCTCAATCTCAGATAAAATCACAGAGGGGTGCTAGAAGGGGTTGCTAGAAGGATTTGCTTATTTTAGGATAGGAGAAATGGCTATTTTTAGGGAGAGCACGTATATTTGTAATTAGAATTCGGATCCCAAACTAGGTATGAGAGAGGTCAGTTTTTCGTGTTTTACGTTAATGAGAGGGTACATTCAAGTTGTTCTTATCCTTATGACATGTAATAGGTTGTGAAGTTCTTTTCATTTGCTATGAATTTTGTAGAATTTGAGAACTTAAAAGAACGAATGCTACAGCTTTGTAAGATCTGCTTTAAAAAAATTCCTTTATTTCGTTTTTAGATTCCTCATACAATAATTTTTAAATTATTTCATCAAATTATCATTCTCCTTTTATTCACTTTATCTGCTAGTATAGTAGTTATACCCCTTATACGTAGGATTAATTTATAGCTTCTTTTGATGTAATTTTAATAAATAGAATAAACATCAGAAATAGGTAACTTTTGTGACTGTTATGTTATTTTTTAAATATTTTAGTCTTTTGTAGGTAATTTTTAGAATATTATGTTGTCAAAATCCGAGCATTGGTAATTAAGATATTTTGGAATAACGAGAATGAGCTTAGGGTACTCTTAACAGTTCTTTAAGGAAAATTCAGCGAAGATTTCCAAGATATGACTTTTCTAGAAAAATACCCCATAAAACCTAATACAGGGATAAATAATAAGTTTTGTAGAACAACTAAATGATTATTTCCGATGTGAAAATACTTATGACATATCAGAATTAAACTTGAAAAGATTCAATATACACTACGTGAACAAAAGTATCCGGACACCTGGCTGAAAATGACGTACAAGTTCGTGGCGCCCTCCATCGGTAATGCTGAAAGTCAATATGGTATTGGCCTACCCTTAGCCATGTTGACAGAGTTCACTCTCGCAGGCATATTTTAATCAGGTGCTGGAAGGTTTCTTGGGGAATGGCAGCCCATTCTTAACGGAGTGCGGAACTGAGGAGAGGTATCGATGTAGGACGGTGAGGCCTGCCACAAAGTTGGCGTTCTAAAACATCCCAAAGGTGTTCTATAGGATTCAGGTCAGGACCCTGTGCAGGCCAGTCCATTACAGGGATGTTATTGTCGTATGACCACTCTGCTATAGCCCGTGCAGTATGATCAGGTGCTCGATCGTGTTGAAAGATGCAATCGCCATCCCCGAATTGCTCTTCAACAGTGGAACACAAGAAGGTGCTTAAAATATCAATGAAGGTCGGCGCTGTGATTGTACCACGCAAAACAACAAGGGGTGTAAGCCCCCTCCAAGAAAAACATGACCACACCATAATACCATCACCTCCGAATTTCACTGTTGGCACTACACACACGGGCAGAAGACGTTCACCGGGCATTCGCCATACCCACACCCTGCCATCAGATCGCCACATTCTGTACCGTGATTCGTCACTCCACACAACGTTTTGCCACTGTTCAATCGTGTAATGTTGACGCTCCTTACACCAAGCGAGGCGTCGTTTGGCACTTTCCTGCGTGATGTGTGGCTTATGAGCAGCCGCTCGACCATGGAATCCAAGGTTTCTCACCTCACGCCTGTCACAGTACTCGGAGTGGATCCTGATGCAGTTTGGAATTCCTGTGTAATGGTCTGGATAGATGACTGCCTATTATTGTTTACGACCCTCTTCAAATGTCGGCGGTCTCTGTCAGTCAACAGACGAGGTCGGCCTGTACGTTTTTGTACTATACATATTCCTTCACATTTCCATTTCACTATCACATCAGAAACAGTGGACCTAGGGATGTTTAGAAGTGTGGAAATCTTGCGTACAGACTTCTGACACAAGTGACATCCAATCACCTGACCACGTTCGAAGGCAGTGATTTCCACGGAGCGTCCCATTCTAGTGTTTCGCGATGTGTAATGGCTACTGATGTCGCGGACAATGAGTACCAGGCATTAGGTGGCAGCACAATGCACCTAGGATGAAAAACGTATGTTTGTGGGCCGTCCGGATACTTTTGATCACATAGTGTATACGTGGAACAATTAAACACAGTTTGCCAGGAAAGATCAGAAAGGATGCCATATTGAAATTTTATAAATACACATGTTGTCCCTGTGATGATGTATGGCTCAGAAAACTGAATACTGAAACGATTCTCTTCATAACGTGGTTTACAGATGAGGCATTGTTTCATCTGTCAGGGTAGATCAACACACAAAACAGCAGAAACCGGGCTGCTGTAAACCCCCATATCATCCACGAAACACCACTGCATTATGAAAAGCTTTAAGTGTGGTGCAAGTTTTCAGCTCCCAGGATTGCTGATCCCATTTTCTTTGATACGACTGTAGACACTGCAGTTTATACGGGCATTCAATACATTTGTGGAGCAGTTGGATGATGTCGATTTGACTGAAGGTTATTTCCAGCAAGATGGATCAAAGTGTCATACATCTACCTCTTCCATGCAACTTGTAACGAGTTTCTTTGCCACAACCAGGGAAAACCACGACAAACTCAACATCGCAGTGGGCTTTCGGGATGTCCCGAATGTTGGCCTCACATTTTACCGTAGCGCCATCTCGCTGGGTGCCTCATGGCATGAAATAAGAAATACCACTATCAGATATGAATAAGAGATTATTGGTCCAAATAAAAATATGAGAAACAAAAATTGCATGATGGTAACCTAAAGATGGAAGCCGGACGAGGATAACATGTAAGGGACGTTGTGATGTGTGTCGTCTCAGAAGTAATGGCAAAATTATTTACATCAACCTGTGTGATCGGAATGGATGTATTGCTCCAACTTGGAGTTTTTTTTAATATTTCTGGACCTACTTAATTACTTCTGCATGATTCACTAAGAGAACACAAGCCTTTTGCTTCATAATGGTCAATACACACACAGAAAGTACTATTCCTACCTACACTAGGTGATCAAAAGTATCCGGACACCTGGCTAAAAATGACGTACAAGTTCGTGGCGCCCTCCATCGGTAATGCCGAAAGTCAATATGGTATTGGCCTACCCTTAGTCATGATGACAGAGTTCACTCTCTCAGGCATACTTTTAATCAGGTGCTGGAAGGTTTCTTGGGGAATGGCAGCCCATTCTTCACGGAGTGCGGAACTGAGGAGAGGTATCGATGTAGGACGGTGAGACCTGCCACGAAGTTGGCGTTCTAAAACATCCCAAAGGTGTTCTATAGGATTCAGGTCAGGACTCTGTGCAGGCCAGTCCATTACAGGGATGTTATTGTAGTATGACCACTCTGCTATAGCCTGTGCTGTATGGTCAGGTGCTCGATCGTGTTGAAAGATGCAATCGCCATCCCCGAATTGCTCTTCAACAGTGGAACACAAGAAGGTGCTTAAAATATCAATGAAGTTCGGCGCTGTGATCGTACCACGCAAAACAACAAGGGGTGTAAGCCCCCTCCAGGAAAAACATGACCACACCATAATACCATCAACTCCGAATTTCACTGTTGGCACTACACACGCGGGCAGAAGACGTTCACCGGGCATTCGCCATACCCACACCCTGCCATCGGATCGCCACATTCTGTACCGTGATTCGTCACTCCACACAACGTTTTGCCACTGTTCAATCGTGTAATGTTGACGCTCCTTACACCAAGCGAGGCGTCGTTTGGCACTTTCCTGCGTGATGTGTGGCTTATGAGCAGCCGCTCGACCATGGAATCCAAGGTTTCTCACCTCACCCCTAATTGACATAGTACTTGGAGTGGATCCTGGTGCAGTTTGGAATCCCAGGTGATAGTCTGGATAGATGTCTGCCTATTACTCTTTACGACCCTCTTCAAATATCGGCGGCCTCTTGTCAGTCAACAGACGAGGTCAGCCTGTACGCTTTTGTGCTGTACATGTCCCTTCGCGTTTCCACTTCACTATCACATCAGAAACAGTGGACCTAGGGATGTTTAGGAGTGTGAAAATCTCGCGTACAGACTTCTGACACAAGTGACACCCAATCACCTGACCACGTTCGAAGTCCTTGAGTTCCACGGAGCGTCCCATTCTGCTGTTTCGCGATGTCTAATGACTACAGAGGTGGCGGATAATGAGTACCAAGCAGTAGGTGGCAGCGCAATGCACCTAAGTTGAAAAATGTATGCTTGTGTCCAGATACTTATGATCACATAGGGTATGACCAGAGGCATCTGGCGTTAGAGCTACTGAAGCCTGCACCTACAGTTGACAAGGCAAACCACAGGGTACCACATCTTATCTTGCACAGCAACAGCTCTTCGGAACAAGAAGAATAAATATAATAGGATTTTCATTAGAAATATTTGATTCAAAATAACTGCTTATACAATTTTAATCGTGTGTTAATTAATTTTCCTTTCACACAAACTGTGTGTATGCGAAGTTTGGAAAGGTAGAATTGGAGTGAAAAATTCTGGCATAGCCGGGATTTGAACCACGGATCTTTTGATGTTGGTTGTTACAACCAATTGAGCTACCATGGCAGCCTTCGTTAAATTCCTCAACTGACTGGCATTTTTCCCGTTAAAGCACCAAGAGATCTCAAATTCATTTTGAGTTGACGTATCACAATTGACGTAATACTTGGTTAAGGACTCTTGGTAGAGATCGCAGCGTATTTTTATGCTTTTTCGCAATTGAAACAAAGTAGTTTTCTGAAAGATTGCGCCATCTATGGCAGTGATTTGATCACTGCTTGTTAAACGCTTTCTGAGTATGCTAGTATAAATATTTTCTAGCTAGCTTTAAATCTCTCAATCATAAAAATATTTAAATATCTTAAAATAATTTCTAAACAATTTTACGTTCATTTATAGGTACACCTTTCTCCGAAAATAAAGATGAATATTCCGTCAATTTTTATTATGAGTTCTTATAAGTAGCTTAATATAGTTGGTTAACTATTTGTCTACCTGAGAGACCAACTTAATTTAAAAGTAATAGTAACAAGAAAATGTTTTAGTGTAATTTTTTGTATATATACTTTTTTTTCCTTGAAACCGTGTAATTTAGGATTAAAATCTTTAACCTAACAAATGTAGCTAAACATTCTGAAAAAACGCTAAAAAATATCAAACCTTTAAATTAAATATATTTTGCGAAAGCTGTATTAAGCGCGATGGCTCAGGCGGTTACGTCTGTGGACCGCAATCAGGAGGTCCAGGATGTATCTCTGGCGACCAACCACTCTGGCCCATGGTTTTTTTTTGTGGTTTCTCCGGGTCGCCAGACGAATGCTGGGATGGTTCATCTTCTGCCACGACTCCCCTTCCCTTCGTTTCCTGTACCCCTCATCTTTCTAGTCATCTGTTTCAGTGTTGTAGGAGCAGGCGACGGTGTTCGGCAGGTTGCGTCTGGGCGGTGGCTTCCCTGGCGTCGCTGAGGTACCGCTCAGTTATTATGTCCCTCCTCAGCGTGGGGCTCCGCTTCGGGGGACCCTTGAGGTTGGCAATTGTGGAAGGGACCGGGTGGCGTGGGATGCGCTATATCTGGAAACGTTAGGGACCCCATCAATGTTTGCGCCCGTCATCCTTCCCTCCTAGCGGTCACGTTGGAAGCAAAAAGAGTCGTATGGTCTACTTGGGTGCTCTACCCCGGTTCAGGGGCCCCTCCGTGATAACTTTACTTTGAGAAAAGTGTAGCTGAAGTTTAAAAAATAAAACTTAGAGTAAATGGCTAAAAACAACTGAGCAAGATACACACCAGTATACTATAACATCTCTAGAGTATGAGGAACATATGTATGTTCCTTATGCACGAATCGATTACAACAAGAAACTAAAAATGTGATGTGTTACACTCACAAGACTTTCTCTACTCTTGTACAAACTATTTTTACAAACGCTTATTCTCCATATGCTTCATGTTAATCGAGATATCGAGATGTCAATCTTATTGGTAATTTTCTTGTCGATGCAAGGGGAACATGGTAGGTTTTAAGCGATAGTGAAATATTTTAACACTGGTTGCTATGTGGCGCATTCCATTCTCTTTGCATGTCCAGGACATAAAAACAATGAATAACGAATTTGAGAAAAAGTATAAGTGTTGGAAAATTTAAAGGAATAACAAGCAATATCTCGAAAACGGTTCACTCAACAAAAGAAATGTATATGACATAAATTGCGTATTTTAACGCGATCCACATTTTTTTGTGTTGTAAACGTTTGTCTATCTCTTATGGTTTACCAGTTATGCAAAAGTCGTTCACAATGAAGAATACTTTTGGAGACATTCACAGAAAATTCGAGATATACGTTTCATTTCTCATGACAATATCTTAAACATATGATATTTTAAGTAAAATCGTTAGAGCCATTTTTGAGAAAATTAAAATTTTCGAAAAATGTTCCATGTAAAGGGTAGTCTGGGTAGGGGGGATTTTCTTGAAAACCTTCGTGTCGCATCTCTGCTAGATACTGAACCTAAATACCCAGTTTGGTGTTTATCCGACTGTTCGTTTCTGAGTTATGCTGTTCACAGACAGACACACAGACACACACACACACACACACACACACACACACACACACACATACACACACAGACACACACACGGACATGTTTCCAGAAATGCTTTTTACTTTCTCTACTACGTATAGTAAGTAGGGGAAGTATTGTATTCCACCCAAAAATTCGATACCGAGATTTCACCGGAAATACATGTTTTGAGACTCCCTGAATCCAAAAAAAGCATTTTTGGAAACATGTCCGTGTGTGTGTCTGTGTGTGTGTCTGTGTGTGTGTGTGTCTGTGTGTGTGTGTCTGTGAACAGCATAACTCAAAAACGAACAGTCGGATGAGCCCCAAACTTGGTATTTAGGTTCAGTATCTTCCAGAGATGCGACACGAAGGTTTTCAACAAAATCCCCCCACCCCAGACTACCCTTTACATGGAAGATTTTTCGAAAATTTTAATTTTCTCAAAAATGGCTCTAACGATTTTGATGAAAATATCATATGTTTAAGATAATGTCATGAGAAATGAAATGTATATCTCGAAGTTTCTGGGAATGTCTCCAAAAGTATTCTTCATTGTGAACAACTTTTGCATAACTGGTAAACCATAAGATATAGACAAAATTTTACTACACAAAAAATGTAGATCGCGTTAAAATACACAACTTATGCCATATACATTTCTTTTGTTGAGTGAACCGTTTTCGAGATATTGCTTGTTATTTCCTTAAATTTTCCAATACTTATACTTTTTCTCAAATGCGTTATTCATTTTTTTTATGTCCTGGACATGCAAAGAGAATGGAATGCGCCACATAGCAACCAGCGTTAAAATATTTGACTATCGCTTAAAAGCTACGATATTTCCCTTGCATCTACAAGAAAATTACCAATAAGATTGACATCTCGATATCTCGATTAACTTGAAGCATATGGAAAATAGGCGTTTGTAAAATTAGATTGTACAAGAGTAGAGAAAGTCATGTGAGTGTAACACATTAGATTTTTTAACTCAAAACTCTACCATGTGTCCTTAACGTATGAAGTCTTGTACTAAAAGTACTTACAATATTTTAGTCGCATTAGTAACCCTTTTGTAATATTAAAGGATTAAAAATAAAGAATTAAAGCTCTTATGATTTTTTCCTTTATAAGGCCCATTGGAAAATGTTTGCGGTTGAAAGTTTTCTTTCATTGGTTTTCCCAGAGGAATTTGCTGCTCAATTAAGTATATTGCGTGTGAGATACGTTTTCATATTTAATGATCTGTGATATAGCTCTCCCTGGAATTTCATATTTTCTCCTCTTCCTTCTATTCTATGGCGATACGTACAGGCAGATTCGTATTGAATCAGTCGCTGCGGAGATGTATTTCTGGCTGCTGGCGATGAAAGATAGCTTTACATAATCTATAAGAAATTCTTCAGTAAGTTTCCTTCAACGCTCACTCATCATCTCAACATCGTGAAGTAAACTGACTTCGGGCAGAGCAGCTTAAAATGCCATCCATCATGATGCTAGATCTTCACGGCTTGGCAGCTGGAATAACCCGCCCCACTCAAAATCGATGCTTGGAAACGAGGGGCAATTCCAGCCTTCTACAGCAATGGGTCGATGAATATTTAAATATAAGTGTACTTACGCATTTATTTGTGAAAGAACTTCGCAAAATGCACGACCAAAAGTTTGTATATCGATAACGTAAAAGCGGCACACTGCATAACTCATATATTATAGTTAATATGAAGGATTAGATTGAAGCAGTATTTTAACACTTAAATGATTTCAGTCAAATTATATAATATAAATTCAATATCAGCCCGCCTTAAAGCAATATGTGTATGTAATAATTTGTAAAATGTATGTAACAGTCATTGCATACGCTCATATTATTGTATCAATGTGTAATAATGTTATGTGAATACATTACGTAATTTAATAATATAGGAGCTGGGAGAATAATAAGCTAAAAGTTGCGAACAATGAGGTAACAAGGAGGTAACCTTGAGTCAATAATGAGTAAGAAAGTTTAACAGAACTACTTGTGATTCTTGGAGTAACAATAATGTAATTTTAGTGACAGTTTATAAAATAGCCAATCAACAACCAGAAAAGGCTTTAGTTAAATGAAGGTATTCTATTGGAGTAGGATTAGCCAATCAGAAACTGAAAAGGAGAAAATTATACAAATTTAGAGTTCAGTTGGTTGCGGACAGCGTTACTAACCAGACGCAAAAAGTGTCCTCAAGAAATTTAATACGTATTCGTGTGAGACGAAAATAGTTTTACGTATTAAAAAGTGCAAGTAATTAATTAAAGAATCTCACAGCTCTCTATATCAGTGAAGTGTTATTAAAATCGTATCAAGTATTAATAAAAGGAGTGAAGTAAAATTATAATCTGTGTAAGCCTACATTCTTGTCGCATCACAACCCTGCTAAGAGAAAGGTGTCTCTAACAATAATACTGACGCAAGTGAGACAAACATAAAAATGTAATATTTAAAGAAACAGTCAAATTACAAAGTTAATATTTTTTACTTTCTCTACTACGTATAGTAAGTAGGGGAAGTATTGCATTCCACCCAAAAATTCGATACCGAGATTTCACCGGAAATACATGTTTTGAGAATCACTGAATCCAAAAAAAGCATTTTTGGAAACATGTCCGTGTGTGTGTCTGTCTGTGTGTCTGTGTGTCTGTGTGTCTGTCTGTCTGTGTGTCTGTGTGTCTGTGTGTCTGTGAACAGCATAACTCAAAAACGAACAGTCGGATAAACACCAAACTTGGTATTTAGGTTCAGTATCTTCCAGAGATGCGACACGAAGGTTTTCAAGAAAATCCCCCCACCCCAGACTACCCTTTACATGGAACATTTTTCGAAAATTTTAATTTTCTCAAAAACGGCTCTAACGATTTTGATTAAAATATCATATGTTTAAGATATTGTCATGACAAATAAAATGTATATCTTGAATTTTCTGGGAATGTCTCCAAAAATATTCTTCATTGTGAACGACTTTTGCATAACTGGTAAACCATAAGAGATAGACAAAATTTTACTACACAAAAAATGTAGATCGCGTTAAAATACACAACTTATGTCATATACGTTTCTTTTGTTGAGTGAACCGTTTTCGAGATATTGCTTGTTATTTCCTTAAATTTTCCAATACTTATACTTTTTCTCAAATTCGTTATTCATTTTTTTTATGTCCTGAACATGCAAAGAGAATGGAATTCGCCACATAGCAAACAGCGTTAAAATATTTGACTATCGCTTAAAAGCTACCATATTCCCCTTGCATCTACAAGAAAATTACCAATAAGATTGACATCTCGATATCTCGATTAACATGAAACATATGGAGAATAGGCGTTTGTAAAATTAGATTGTACAAGAGTAGAGAAAGTCATGTGAGTGTAACACATCAGATTTTTTTAAACTTGCGGCGAAGGCTATCGGAAACTGTTTACCATACGCGCGGTTGCAACTACTTCAAGTGTTCGGCTCCCCAATAGTTGAAATACAATACAACTCCTACTTCAAATCGGCTTTTCCATACGTGAAACAATAACATTTACAAGATGTATAATAGTAGACCATGATACAAGTGTTATAAGTAGGGTTTTATTTGGCGAGTAGGAATGTTAGCGAAATAAAGGCCTTTGCCTGAGCAAAATCAAACCATTTTCAAACCATAAAACCATTTGGTTAGAGTAGCCGAAAGGAAATCCCGACGATGACATGAATTTTTCAGCCTTCTGATTCCATCTTTCCAACCTTCTCAAATATGCGGCTTGTGTGGAAGAATAATTAATTCCATTAATGTATTTGTTCAGTTTTGAACGAAACGGTTTCTTTAAATCGCGCTATTTACACAACCTGTTCAAATTTGAATCGATATATAAGGAGAGCCAAAGTACTACGAATCGGCTGTGCCGTGTTTTTCCTATCCGTGTCCTCGGCGCTCGTTGTCGTCCCCTGCTATCATAGAAAGGCGCCATACAACATTTTTAAAACTACTTTTAAAGGCCTTTACTTGACAATTTTATGAAATTGTCTTTGAGGACAGAATTATTAGTAGAGATTTGTGGCCCCCTCGGTCCCCCGGCCTAACCTACCTATCTCTGGAGTAACTTAGTATAAAGTGTAAAATACAAACCCGCTCACCCTGGAAGAATTAAAACAAAATAATCCGCCAGGAAATTGCTAGCATTTCTCTTCATGAGCTACGGCGAGTGATAGATTATTTCCTTAAGAGGTGTAAAAAATGTATGGACAACGACGGTGGCTAGCTTCAGCATTTCCTTTCATAAAGTTGGTAAGTAAAGCTTTAACAGTAGTTTTAAAAATGTTGTATGATTTCATCCGTGCCTTTCTATGATAGCGGTAGACGGCAACGAGCGCCGAGGACACGGACAGGAAAAACAGCAGCCGATTCGTAGTTTTTTGGCTCCCTCAGTAGTTACAGGTACCAGTAGATTTTAGGAATACACCCTATTTAGCTGTAATAGTGATACTGTACCTTCTCGATTTGTTTTTTTTTTTGGAATATATTTTTCTTTGTGTTTACAATAAGATTAGGAATTCCATGCATGAGACTGCTCTTCAGGACGGTGGGCCGAAGCAAACAAAATGACAATTAATGCTGGGAAAAGTAAGTCCATTGTTTTTAGCAGAACTAAGGGGAAGATTATACATAACTATCAAATGGGCGGGGAACCAATTCCACAGGTGGACAGCTGCAAATATTTGGGAGTGTGCTTGTCAAGTAATGCTGGATGGGGGGAACAGATAAATAGTACATCTAGGAAAGCGTGGAAAGCATTGCATTTCGTAATGAGAATACTGAAAAAGGGGAGCGCAAAGACCAGGGAACTAGCCTACAAATCTTTAGTGCGGCCGGTTATGGAATATGGAGTAGCATGTTGGGACCCATACAGAGTCAATCAGATTGATTCCTTAGAAAAAGTGCAGAGAAGGGCTATAAAATTCATAAGGAGAGGTAAAGATTTTGGGTTTACAAAAGGTGAAGAGAATGAATGGGAACCGCTAAAAGTTAGGCGTAAAAAACATAGATTAGTTGCGTTATTTAAAGCTTATACTGGTTCAAATGCTTGGACGGATGTTAGAGAAAGGTTAGAGAATCCAGCACACTACGGTCGAAACGATCATCTGTTTAAAATTAGGGGTAGAAAGTGAAGAACCGACGTGGGAAAATTTTCTTTTGTTAATAGAACCATTGAGGAATGGAATGAATTGCCTGTAGCAGCCTTTCAGGGCTGTCCTCTGACCTTAAAGCAGTTCAGAAATAATATTAGCAGAATAAATGTTGGTTAATTAACTAGTGTACTCATTTCACAAACTATACTATTAAAGTTGACACTACCAGGTTGAAAATACTGGTAAATAAATATAAGGACCAATTGTAAATAGTTAAGTACCTCGAAAATAGTTACGTACTTTGTAAATTGTTAAGTACTTTGTAGATAGTTAAGTAAATTGAGAATAGTTAAGTAAATTGAGAATAGTTAAGTAAATTGTGAATATTGAAGTAAATGGTGAATAGTTAAGTAATTGTGAATAGTTAAGTAAATTATAAATGGTTCAGTAATTAGGGATTTTAAAAGCTTTGTTAATATTTAAAATTAATCATTTGTATTGTTAGTCTTGTTTATTATTATTATTATTGTAAGCTAGTCATGGTGATGTAAATTTTGTACGGTTTAATTCTGCCACCGGGAAGTACCCAATTGCAGAATAAATAAATACATACATACATACATACATACATACATAATAATCATTATGTAAGATAATAGGAGATATACTTGCTAACGTATAAAATCTTCTACGTTGGTAAATTTTCGCAGCAATTACGTGTACAGTGCAACTATAACATGTCTTATTCTATTAATGATTTCTAAGTATCATTTCTTAATGTCGATTTGCGAGAAATTATTCAATAGTGCTTTTCCTTCACACTTTGGTCATCACAGAGCTGCTCGCGCGCCAGGCACCGAAGCTGGGACTCCTGACGAAACAATTATAATATCCTGCAACAGTTATAACAGTAATAAGCACATACCTTGTTATAAGAAATGTTGGGAATATTGTCGTTCTCAGTCCACACATTTCTGGCATTCTCTCAGGAAATGTTTATTCACTGGAGAGTTCAATATCCAAAATTGAGTGAATTTATCGCCTGAAGTTTCCTTTTAGTCTCCTTACGATGTTTTTGGGTTCGCATACAGCTTATTTTTCATGTGATCATCAAAGATAGGTAAATGTCTATAATTATATTTTGCGAAATTATACAGTAATTTGCCCACGTTTAATATTCTTCCTTGATAAACCATGATTCCATTCTATGACTGCTCCGTCGAAAAATAACATATATTTGAGTATAGAGAAACCCAGGTTTACAATAGAGATTCCCTTGGTTAACGCGAAAATTGGTGTGCAGTAAATGATACACTTTAACAGTATCTATATTCTTACTTTCTCTACACGTATAGTAAGTAGGGGAAGTATTGTATTCCACCCAAAAATTCGATACCGAGATTTCACCGGAAATGTATGTTTTGAGGCCCCTGAATCCAAAAAAAGCATTTTTGGAAACATGTCAGTAGTAATAGTCCCGGATGAGCCAATTGATTTAACGATAATCCTGCCGCTAGGGGCGCTAGTGTCGCTAGTGTCGCTGCGTGCGACGGCGGCGGCGGTAAGTTTGAAAAGCGCCCTGAGCGTTAGGATTATCGTTAAATCGGTTGGCTCATCCGGGACGAGTTGAAAGAATTGAGGAAGTGACGTGGAGTGTTTTGATTGGTTCGTTAATTTGGGGTGGGAGATGGAGGAAGGGAGATGGAGGAGTATGGAGTTCGCGTGATGGAGAGGAGCTGGGTGGCGAGGTGTTGTCTGTGCGGAGGTCGGTACTGAAAGAGGGGTAAAGATGGGGAGCGAGGGATAAAAAGTGTAAAGGAAAGTGACGTGTGAAGTTGTGATTGGTGGGAATAAGAAGTGATTTTATTGGTGGAAAGGAGCAAATGAGAGTTGTTGATTGGTAGGAATAAGAGGGATTATGATTGGTGGAAAAGAAAAAGTTGTGGGAGTGGGGTATGTTGGAGGTGATGGGAAAGGTGAGTTTTGCTAGCAGCAAGATTTGCAAAAGCCTGTCTTGAACTGATCAGCAATTTTTGAACGTCGGATGGTAGTTTTCTTGAGTGGATAGAGAGATGGGGGCGATATGAGATGCGGTGGCGAAAATGGGGACTAGACAAGGTTGTTGAGACAAGAGGTTTAAGGACGAGGAAATTTGGAGGTTAGTGGTGAACACGGCGGTCGCAAGAGGTGGGGGTAAGGAGATGCAGTGGTGAGAATGGGAACTAAAAGAAGATGGGGGTAGCAAGAGTTTTAGAAGAGTAGATTTTGAGGTTAAAATAGTGGGAACTAAAAATGGCGGAGGGTCTACGACAAGGAGATGCGGTGAGAACTAAACAAGATGGCGGTCGCAAGAGGAGGGTAAGGAGATTTGAGGTTACAGTACGAAAACACGAAAGGATATATTCCTACGTCAAGCAGGTCCGAAAAATAATTATGCGTGTGGTACTTACCTGTTACCGGTGTGGATGCGTCACCAAAAGCGCGGCACGCGAGGCGGAAAAATAAAAGCAAACTGTTTTTGAAAATGCTTAACCAGCTTTAAGATCAACCAACATCACTACGCACTGATATACCTAGGTTTTTAAAGCGGTACAGACACCCTTTGCAGAGGCGTAATTTAACTATACCAAAAACCTGGTACTGGACCATCGTGATGGTCGCTAGCGTACGTAGGAGCAGGGTTCTCAAGCCGGTCGAAAGCGGTCAAAAACGTGTACGACGTAGGTGTTCGCAGTAGCTGCTGTCGAGTCAACCGTCGAGGTGTGAATAAACGAGATCTGTTCTCGCCGGCAATTTGGTTCGGAGATGTGAGCAGCGGCGAGGTGTTGTGTGTGCGGAGGTCGGGACTGAAAGAGGGAAAAGATGGGGAGCGAGGGATAAAAAGTGTAACAGAAAGTGACGTGTGAAGTTGTGATTGGTGGGAATAAGAAGTGATTTTATTGGTGGAAAGGAGCAAATGAAAGTTGCTGATTGGTAAGAATAAGAGAGGTTATGATTGGTGGAAAGAAAAAGGAATGGGGTATGTTGGAGGTGATGGGAAAGGTAAGTTTTGCTAGCAACAAGATTTGCAAAAGCCTGTCGTGAACTGATCAGCAATTTTTGAACGTTGGATGGTAGTTTTCTTGAGTGGATAGAGAGATGGGGCGATATGAGATGCGGTGGCGAAAATGGGAACTAAACAAGGTGGTTGAGACAAGAGGTTTAAGGACGAGGAAATTTGGAGGTTAGTGGTGAACATGGCGGTCGCAAGAGGTGGGGGTAAGGAGACGCGGTGGTGAGAATGGGAACTAAAAGAAGATGGCGGTAGCAAGAGGTTAGAAGAGTAGATTTTGAGGTTAAAATAGCGGGAACTAAAAATGGCGGAGGGTCTGCGACAAGGAGATGCGGTGAGAACTAAACAAGATGGCGGACGCAAGAGGAGGGTAAGGAGGTTTGAGGTTACAGTACCAAAACACGAAAGGATATATTCCTACGCCAAGCAGGTCCGAAAAATAATTATGCGTGTGTTACTTACCTGTTACCGGTGTGGATGCGTCACCAAAAGCGCGGCACGCGAGGCGGAAAAATAAAAGCAAACTGTTTTTGAAAATGCTTAACCAGCTTTAAGATCAACCAACATCACTACGCACTGATATACCTAGGTTTTTAAAGCGGTACAGACACCCTTTGCAGAGGCGTAATTTAACTATACCAAAACCTGGTACTGGACCATCGTGATGGTCGCTAGCGTACGTAGGAGCAGGGTTCTCAAGCCGGTCGAAAGCGGTCAAAAACGTGTACGACGTAGGTGTTGGCAGTAGCTGCTGCCGAGGCAACCGTCGAGGTGCGAATGAACGAGATCTGTTCTTGCAGGCAATCTGGTTGAGAGATGAGAGGCGCGGTGGTAAAAATGTGAACTAAATAAGATGGCGGAGGCACGAAGTTGAGGTTAAGGAGCGGCGAGGTGTTGACTGTGCGGTGGTTGGGGTCTGAAAGAGGGGGAAAGATGGCGAACGAGGGATAAAAAGTATAACAGAAAGTGACGTGTGAAGTTGTCATTGGTGGGAATAAGAAGTGATGTTATTGGTGGAAAGGAACAAATGAAAGTTGCTGATTGGCGAGAATAAGAGAGATTATGATTGGTGGAAAGAAAAAAAGGTGTGGGAGTGGGGTATGTTGGAGGTGATGGAAAAGGCAAGTTTTGCTACCAACAACATTTGCAAAAGCCTATCCAGAACTCATCAGCAATTTTAAATAACTAGTGTTTCGGGGGTTTTCTCTGGTTGGTAGACGAATGCAAGCTGTTTCTACCATACTTATATTATTGGTCTTTTTCCTTTTTTTTTTTAAAATGACTAGTTTTTTTTTTTTTTTTTTTTTTTTTTTTGGGAGTTTTCTGCGGATGGTAAACAAATGCAAGCTCTTTCTGCTTTTTCATAGGTTTTCCCTGGTTGGTAGGCGTTTTCTGTACTGGTTGACGAAGGCGTTTCTAATTTTGGAGGTTTTCTCAGGTTTTTAGCGGTTGTCCCTGCCCGGTAGGCAAATGATGAAGTTTTACCTTGTCGGCGCACGGATACTAGGCACGTACTGGCGCGCGCACACACACACACACACACAGAGAGACAGACAGACACACAGACAGGCACACACACACGGACATGTTTCCAAAAATGCTTTTTTTTTTTTTTTTTTTTTTTTTTTGATTCAGGAGGTCTCAAAACGTGTATTTCCGGTGAAATCTCGGTATCGAATTTTTGGGCGGAATGCAATACTTCCCCTACTTACTATACGTAGTAGAGAAAGTAAAAAAGTATTGAAAAATTTAAGGAAATAACAAGCAATATCTCAAAAGTGTACTATCTTGTTTTCAAGGGTTTTCCAGATCGGTAAGCGTTAGAATACTCTTAGAGCTTTTTTCAGGTTTTTTAGCGGTTGTCCCTGGCCGGTAGGCAATTGATAAAGTTTTTCTATAACGTCGTCGGTTTGGCTTGTGGCGCACGGTTCCTAGGCACGTACTCGCGCGCGCGCACACACACACACACACACACACACACTAAAATAGTAGCGTATAAAAAAAACTGATTTGTTACACTCACATAACTTTCTCTACTCTTGTACAATCTAATTGGTAGCTTTTAAGCGATAGTCAAATATTTTAACGCTGGTTGCTATGTGGCGAATTCCATTCTGTTTGCATGTTCAGGACATAAAAAAAATGAATAAACGAATTTGAGAAAAAGTATAAGTATTGGAAAATTTAAGGAAATAACAAGCAATATCTCGAAAACGGTTCACTCAACAAAAGAAACGTATATGACATAAGTTGTGTATTTTAACGCGATCTACATTTTTTGTGTAGTAAAATTTTGTCTATCTCTTATGGTTTACCAGTTATGCAAAAAAGTCGTTCACAATGAAGAATATTTTTGGAGACATTCCCAGAAAATTCGAGATATACATTTTATTTGACATGACAATATCTTAAACATATGATGTTTTAATCAAAATCGTTAGAGCCGTTTTTGAGAAAATTAAAATTTTCGAAAAATGTTCCATGTAAAGGGTAGTCTGGGGTGGGGGGATTTTCTTGAAAACCTTCGTGTCGCATCTCTGGAAGATACTGAACCTAAATACCAAGTTTGGTGTTTATCCGACTGTTCGTTTTCGAGTTATGCTGTTCACAGACACACAGACACACAGACACACAGACAGACACACACACGGACATGTTTCCAAAAATGCTTTTTTTTTTTTGGATTCAGAGATTCTCAAAACATGTATTTCCAGTGAAATCTCGGTAACGAATTTTTGGGTGGAATGCAATACTTCCCCTACTTACTATACGTAGTAGAGAAAGTAAAAATGAATAACGCATTTGAGAAAAAGTATAAGTATTGGAAAATTTAAGGAAATAACAAGCAATATCTCGAAAATGGTTCACTCAACTAAAAAAAAATGTATATGACATAAATTGTGTATTTTAACGCGATCTACATTTTTTGTGTAGTAAAATTTTGGCTATCTCTTATGGTTTACCAGTTATGCATACTGAACCTAAATACCAAGTTTGGTGTTTATCCGACTGTTCGTTTTTGAGTTATGCTGTTCACAGACACACAGACGCACAGACAGACAGACACACAGACACACAGACACACAGACAGACACACACACGGACATGTTTCCAAAAATGCTTTTTTTTTTCTGGATTCAGTGATTCTCAAAACATGTATTTCCAGTGAAATCTCGGTATCGAATTTTTGGGTGGAATGCAATACTTCCCCTACTTACTATACGTAGTAGAGAAAGTAAAAATGAATAACGCATTTGAGAAAAAGTATAAGTATTGGAAAATTTAAAGGAAATAACAAGCAATATCTCGAAAAACGGTTCACTCAACAAAATAAATGTATATGGCATAAGTTGTGTATTTTAACGCGATCTACATTTTTTGTGTAGCAAACTTTTGACTATCTCTTACGGTTTATCAGTTATGAAAAAGTCGTTCACAATGAAGAATTCTTTTGGAGACATTCCCAGAAAATTCGAGATATACATTTCATTTCTCTCGACATTATCTTAAATATATGATATTTTCATCAAAATCGTTAGAGCCATTTTTTAATACAAAGAGAACGGGATTTCACAAGTGAAACAGTACTGTGATAACGATACCACTGAAACAAAAAAAAAAATCTGATGTGTAACACTCACATGACTTTCTCAACTCTTGTACAAAGTATTTTTACAAACGCTTATTCCCCATCTAGTTCATGTTAATCGAGATAAACATTTGCAAAATCTATTTTATTGCTAATTTTCTTGTATAAAAAAAAAATCTGATGTGTAACACTCACATGACGTTCTCTACTCTTGTACAAAGTATTTTTACAAACGCTTATGCTCCATCTAGTTCATGTTAATCGAGATAAACATTTGCAAACTCTATTTTATTGCTAATTTTCTTGTAGATGTAGGGGAAAATATATTTACAAGGGGAATATAGAAAAACAGTAGCCTTTAAGCACATACATATCTCTTAATAGCTGGTTGCTATGTGCAACACCATTCTTTTTGCCACAGATTAATACTGTTTGCATATCAAAGACAAAAAAAAATGAATAACGAAGTCCCATTTGAGAAAATAAATATTGGAAAATTAACAAACAATATCTCGAAAACGGTTCACTCAACAACAAAAATGTATATTACATAAGATGTGTATTTTAACGCGATCTACATTTTTTGTGCAGTAAAATTTTGTCTATCTCTTACGGTTTTTCAGTTATGAAAAAGACGTTCACAATGAAGAATACTTTTGGAGACATTCCCAGAAAATTCGAGATATACATTTCATTTCTCACGACATTATATTAAACATACGATATTTTTCATCAAAATCGTTAGAGCCATTTTTTTTAATACAAAGAGAACGGGATTTCACAAGTGAAACAGTACTGTGATAACGATACCAACAAAACTAATTATTATTCACCCACTGAAACACATAAAAAAAATCTGATGTGTAACACTCACATGACTTTTCTCATCTCTTGTACAAAGTATTTTTACAAACGCTTATTCCCCATCTAGTTCATGTTAATCGAGATAAACATTTGCAAACTCTGTTTTATTGCTAATTTTGTTGTAGATGTAGGGAAAATATATTTACAAGGGGAATATAGAAAAACAGTAGCCTTTAAGCACATACATATCTCTTAATAGCTGGTTGCTATGTGCAGTACCATTCTTTTTGCCACAGATTAATACTCTTTGCATATCAAAGACAAAAAAAAAAAAATGAATAACGAATTCCCATTTGAGAAAATAACTATTGGAAAATTTAAGTAAATAACAAGCAATATCTCGAAAACGGTTCACTCAACAATAAAGATGTATATGACATAAGTTGTGTATTTTAACGCGATCTACATACTTTCGTACTCACCTATAAGATATAGAGGGTAGAGGTCGTACGAACGTAGCACTTTGAGAATCTATATTCAACAGTTGGTGTTACTCCTTAGAAAGGAAGTATCTGCTGATTTTTATTTAATTCTTTACATTTTACATAACACGTATGCACTGGCACAACACAAAAGCACTACACACAATACTCAGTTTTAATATTTGCACTAATAACATCAGGAATAACTGAAGTCTGCAAACAGTCATTTCCCATGTGCAGCCTTACGTACAGAAAACGTGTGTGGCTGATCTATGTGTAAAAAGAGCCTGAGAGCGGATGTACGTCAGCGGTAAAATCTTTTAAATGCATTTTTATTGGCGATGGTAGAAATCGTGCAGTGGTGGATCGTGAAAATTCATATAAATGGATGTATCACCTCATAATAAGCCTCTATATACCAAGAATATTGAGTTTTTAAAAAGTCAGCAACTGTACCTGTGTTTCTATACGTGAACGTCAGATGGCAGCTTCGATACGTGTCCACGGAGACCTTAGTGCTAGGCAACTGTACCTCTGTTTCTATACGTGAACGGCAGATTGCAGCTTCGATACGTGTCCACGGAGACCTTAGTGCTAGGCAACTGTACCTCTGTTTCTATACGTGAACGGCAGATTGCAGCTTCGATACGTGTCCACGGAGACCTTAGTGCTAGGCAACTGCACCTCTGTTTCTATACGTGAACGGCAGATTGCAGCTTCGATACGTGTCCACGGAGACCTTAGCGCTAGGCAACTGCACCTCTGTTTCTATACGTGAACGGCAGATTGCAGCTTCGATACGTGTCCACGGAGACCTTAGTGCTAGGCAACTGTACCTCTGTTTCTATACGTGAACGGCAGATTGCAGCTTCGATACGTGTCCACGGAGACCTTAGTGCTAGGCAACTGTACCTCTGTTTCTATACGTGAACGGCAGATTGCAGCTTCGATACGTGTCCACGGAGACCTTAGTGCTAGGCAACTGCACCTCTGTTTCTATACGTGAACGGCAGATTGCAGCTTCGATACGTATCTACGGAGACCTTAGTGCTAGGCAACTGCACCTCTGTTTCTATACGTGAACGGCAGATTGCAGCTTCAATACGTGTCCACGGAGACCTTAGTGCTAGGCAACTGTACCTCTGTTTCTATACGTGAACGGGAGATTGCAGCTTCGATACGTGTCCACGGAGACCTTAGTGCTAGGCAACTGCACCTCTGTTTCTATACGTGAACGTCAGATTGCAGCTTCGATACGTGTCCACGGAGACCTTAGTGCTAGGCAACTGCACCTCTGTTTCTATACGTGAACGGCAGATTGCAGCTTCGATACGTATCCACGGGGACCTTAGTGCTAGGGAACTGCACCTCTGTTTGTATACGTGAACGGCAGATTGCAGCTTCAATACGTGTACACGGAGACCTTAGTGCTAGGCAGCTGTACCTCTGTTTCTATACGTGAACGGCAGATTGCAGCTTCGATACGTGTCCACGGAGATCTTAGTGCTAGGCAGCTATACCTGTTTCTATACGTCAACGGCAGATTGCAGCTTCGATACGTGTTCACGGAGACCTTAGTGCTAGGCAACTGTACCTGTGTTTCTATACGTGTCCACGGAGACCTTAGTGCTAGACAACTGTACCTCTGTTTCTATACGTGAACGGCAGATTGCAGCTTCAATACGTGTCCACGGAGACCTTAGTGCTAGTGCTAGGCAACTATACCTCTGTTTCTATACGTGAACGGCAGATTGCAGGTTCGATACGTGTCCACGGAGATCTTAGTGCTAGGCAACTATACCTGTTTCTATACGTGAACGGCAGATTGCAGCTTCGATACGTGTCCACGGAGACCTTAGTGCTAGGCAACTGTACCTGTGTTTCTATACGTGAACGTCAGATGGCAGCTTCGATACGTGTCCACGGAGACCTTAGTGTTAGGCAACTGTACCTCTGTTTCTATACGTGAACGGCAGATTGCAGCTTCGATACGTGTCCACGGAGACCTTTCGCTTCAGGTGACAAAATAACACTAGGCACTTGTGTGCCGTGGTGTAAGCCGCAATCACGGTATTGGTAGCGTGGATCTCCTTGGGGCTCTCCTCGGAGTTACCTCAACACCACGTACATGACCTGGTTCGTCACGGGTACGCAGGTCTGCACTACCACTTCCTCGGCGTTGAGCAGGCCCAGGAGGCGATCGTACCGGTACACCAGCTAGCACGTGGACATGTTATCGCGCTGTGGTGTTGCGTGTGCGAGGTATGGAAACTCAAGGACGCAAAACATGCACGACCGAGGGTTAAAAAGCAGAACAAGTAGTGACGTGGAGCGTTGTGATTGGTGTAAATAAGACGATCTCTGATAGGTGGACAAATTGAAATAACGTGATGTGATAGGCGAAAATAAAATCAAAGGTGATTGGATGAAAAATGACGAGAAGGAATTAGCGGTGAATTTGTGAACTAAGATGGCGAAGATTTTTTTTTTTTTTAAAAAAAAGGATAATATAAGTACGGCAACTGTAACGGTTTACGGCAAACGCGCGCCGCGCAATGCGTCACGCCCGGGCAATAAAACAAAAATCATATTGAGCAAGATGCCCGGCGTGACGCATTGCGCGGCGCGCGTTTGCCGTAAACCGTTACAGTTGCCGTACTTATATTATCCTTTTTTTTAAAAAAAAAAAAATCTTCGCCATCTTAGTTCACAAATTCACCGCTAATTCCTTCTCGTCATTTTTCATCCAATCACCTTTGATTTTATTTTCGCCTATCACATCACGTTATTTCAATTTGTCCACCTATCAGAGATCGTCTTATTTACACCAATCACAACGCTCCACGTCACTACTTGTTCTGCTTTTTAACCCTCGGTCGTGCATGTTTTGCGTCCTTGAGTTTCCATACCTCGCACACGCAACACCACAGCGCGATAACATGTCCACGTGCTAGCTGGTGTACCGGTACGATCGCCTCCTGGGCCTGCTCAACGCCGAGGAAGTGGTAGTGCAGACCTGCGTACCCGTGACGAACCAGGTCATGTACGTGGTGTTGAGGTAACTCCGAGGAGAGCCCCAAGGAGATCCACGCTACCAATACCGTGATTGCGGCTTACACCACGGCACACAAGTGCCTAGTGTTATTTTGTCACCTGAAGCGAAAGGTCTCCGTGGACACGTATCGAAGCTGCAATCTGCCGTTCACGTATAGAAACAGAGGTACAGTTGCCTAACACTAAGGTCTCCGTGGACACGTATCGAAGCTGCCATCTGACGTTCACGTATAGAAACACAGGTACAGTTGCCTAGCACTAAGGTCTCCGTGGACACGTATCGAAGCTGCAATCTGCCGTTCACGTATAGAAACAGGTATAGTTGCCTAGCACTAAGATCTCCGTGGACACGTATCGAACCTGCAATCTGCCGTTCACGTATAGAAACAGAGGTATAGTTGCCTAGCACTAGCACTAAGGTCTCCGTGGACACGTATTGAAGCTGCAATCTGCCGTTCACGTATAGAAACAGAGGTACAGTTGTCTAGCACTAAGGTCTCCGTGGACACGTATAGAAACACAGGTACAGTTGCCTAGCACTAAGGTCTCCGTGAACACGTATCGAAGCTGCAATCTGCCGTTGACGTATAGAAACAGGTATAGCTGCCTAGCACTAAGATCTCCGTGGACACGTATCGAAGCTGCAATCTGCCGTTCACGTATAGAAACAGAGGTACAGCTGCCTAGCACTAAGGTCTCCGTGTACACGTATTGAAGCTGCAATCTGCCGTTCACGTATACAAACAGAGGTGCAGTTCCCTAGCACTAAGGTCCCCGTGGATACGTATCGAAGCTGCAATCTGCCGTTCACGTATAGAAACAGAGGTGCAGTTGCCTAGCACTAAGGTCTCCGTGGACACGTATCGAAGCTGCAATCTGACGTTCACGTATAGAAACAGAGGTGCAGTTGCCTAGCACTAAGGTCTCCGTGGACACGTATCGAAGCTGCAATCTCCCGTTCACGTATAGAAACAGAGGTACAGTTGCCTAGCACTAAGGTCTCCGTGGACACGTATTGAAGCTGCAATCTGCCGTTCACGTATAGAAACAGAGGTGCAGTTGCCTAGCACTAAGGTCTCCGTAGATACGTATCGAAGCTGCAATCTGCCGTTCACGTATAGAAACAGAGGTGCAGTTGCCTAGCACTAAGGTCTCCGTGGACACGTATCGAAGCTGCAATCTGCCGTTCACGTATAGAAACAGAGGTACAGTTGCCTAGCACTAAGGTCTCCGTGGACACGTATCGAAGCTGCAATCTGCCGTTCACGTATAGAAACAGAGGTACAGTTGCCTAGCACTAAGGTCTCCGTGGACACGTATCGAAGCTGCAATCTGCCGTTCACGTATAGAAACAGAGGTGCAGTTGCCTAGCGCTAAGGTCTCCGTGGACACGTATCGAAGCTGCAATCTGCCGTTCACGTATAGAAACAGAGGTGCAGTTGCCTAGCACTAAGGTCTCCGTGGACACGTATCGAAGCTGCAATCTGCCGTTCACGTATAGAAACAGAGGTACAGTTGCCTAGCACTAAGGTCTCCGTGGACACGTATCGAAGCTGCAATCTGCCGTTCACGTATAGAAACAGAGGTACAGTTGCCTAGCACTAAGGTCTCCGTGGACACGTATCGAAGCTGCCATCTGACGTTCACGTATAGAAACACAGGTACAGTTGCTGACTTTTTAAAAACTCAATATTCTTGGTATATAGAGGCTTATTATGAGGTGATACATCCATTTATATGAATTTTCACGATCCACCACTGCACGATTTCTACCATCGCCAATAAAAATGCATTTAAAAGATTTTACCGCTGACGTACATCCGCTCTCAGGCTCTTTTTACACATAGATCAGCCACACACGTTTTCTGTACGTAAGGCTGCACATGGGAAATGACTGTTTGCAGACTTCAGTTATTCCTGATGTTATTAGTGCAAATATTAAAACTGAGTATTGTGTGTAGTGCTTTTGTGTTGTGCCAGTGCATACGTGTTATGTAAAATGTAAAGAATTAAATAAAAATCAGCAGATACTTCCTTTCTAAGGAGTAACACCAACTGTTGAATATAGATTCTCAAAGTGCTACGTTCGTACGACCTCTACCCTCTATATCTTATAGGTGAGTACGAAAGTATGTAGATCGCGTTAAAATACACAACTTATGTCATATACATCTTTATTGTTGAGTGAACCGTTTTCGAGATATTGCTTGTTATTTACTTAAATTTTCCAATAGTTATTTTCTCAAATGGGAATTCGTTATTCATTTTTTTTTTGTCTTTGATATGCAAAGAGTATTAATCTGTGGCAAAAAGAATGGTACTGCACATAGCAACCAGCTATTAAGAGATATGTATGTGCTTAAAGGCTACTGTTTTTCTATATTCCCCTTGTAAATATATTTTCCCTACATCTACAACAAAATTAGCAATAAAACAGAGTTTGCAAATGTTTATCTCGATTAACATGAACTAGATGGGGAATAAGCGTTTGTAAAAATACTTTGTACAAGAGATGAGAAAAGTCATGTGAGTGTTACACATCAGATTTTTTTTATGTGTTTCAGTGGGTGAATAATAATTAGTTTTGTTGGTATCGTTATCACAGTACTGTTTCACTTGTGAAATCCCGTTCTCTTTGTATTAAAAAAAATGGCTCTAACGATTTTGATGAAAAATATCGTATGTTTAATATAATGTCGTGAGAAATGAAATGTATATCTCGAATTTTCTGGGAATGTCTCCAAAAGTATTCTTCATTGTGAACGTCTTTTTCATAACTGAAAAACCGTAAGAGATAGACAAAATTTTACTGCACAAAAAATGTAGATCGCGTTAAAATACACATCTTATGTAATATACATTTTTGTTGTTGAGTGAACCGTTTTCGAGATATTGTTTGTTAATTTTCCAATATTTATTTTCTCAAATGGGACTTCGTTATTCATTTTTTTTTGTCTTTGATATGCAAACAGTATTAATCTGTGGCAAAAAGAATGGTGTTGCACATAGCAACCAGCTATTAAGAGATATGTATGTGCTTAAAGGCTACTGTTTTTCTATATTCCCCTTGTAAATATATTTTCCCCTACATCTACAAGAAAATTAGCAATAAAATAGAGTTTGCAAATGTTTATCTCGATTAACATGAACTAGATGGAGCATAAGCGTTTGTAAAAATACTTTGTACAAGAGTAGAGAACGTCATGTGAGTGTTACACATCAGATTTTTTTTTTATACAAGAAAATTAGCAATAAAATAGATTTTGCAAATGTTTATCTCGATTAACATGAACTAGATGGGGAATAAGCGTTTGTAAAAATACTTTGTACAAGAGTTGAGAAAGTCATGTGAGTGTTACACATCAGATTTTTTTTTTTTGTTTCAGTGGTATCGTTATCACAGTACTGTTTCACTTGTGAAATCCCGTTCTCTTTGTATTAAAAAATGGCTCTAACGATTTTGATGAAAATATCATATATTTAAGATAATGTCGAGAGAAATGAAATGTATATCTCGAATTTTCTGGGAATGTCTCCAAAAGAATTCTTCATTGTGAACGACTTTTTCATAACTGATAAACCGTAAGAGATAGTCAAAAGTTTGCTACACAAAAAATGTAGATCGCGTTAAAATACACAACTTATGCCATATACATTTATTTTGTTGAGTGAACCGTTTTTCGAGATATTGCTTGTTATTTCCTTTAAATTTTCCAATACTTATACTTTTTCTCAAATGCGTTATTCATTTTTACTTTCTCTACTACGTATAGTAAGTAGGGGAAGTATTGCATTCCACCCAAAAATTCGATACCGAGATTTCACTGGAAATACATGTTTTGAGAATCACTGAATCCAGAAAAAAAAAAGCATTTTTGGAAACATGTCCGTGTGTGTGTCTGTCTGTGTGTCTGTGTGTCTGTGTGTCTGTCTGTCTGTGCGTCTGTGTGTCTGTGAACAGCATAACTCAAAAACGAACAGTCGGATAAACACCAAACTTGGTATTTAGGTTCAGTATGCATAACTGGTAAACCATAAGAGATAGCCAAAATTTTACTACACAAAAAATGTAGATCGCGTTAAAATACACAATTTATGTCATATACATTTTTTTTTAGTTGAGTGAACCATTTTCGAGATATTGCTTGTTATTTCCTTAAATTTTCCAATACTTATACTTTTTCTCAAATGCGTTATTCATTTTTACTTTCTCTACTACGTATAGTAAGTAGGGGAAGTATTGCATTCCACCCAAAAATTCGTTACCGAGATTTCACTGGAAATACATGTTTTGAGAATCTCTGAATCCAAAAAAAAAAAAGCATTTTTGGAAACATGTCCGTGTGTGTGTCTGTCTGTGTGTCTGTGTGTCTGTGTGTCTGTGAACAGCATAACTCGAAAACGAACAGTCGGATAAACACCAAACTTGGTATTTAGGTTCAGTATCTTCCAGAGATGCGACACGAAGGTTTTCAAGAAAATCCCCCCACCCCAGACTACCCTTTACATGGAACATTTTTCGAAAATTTTAATTTTCTCAAAAACGGCTCTAACGATTTTGATTAAAACATCATATGTTTAAGATATTGTCATGTCAAATAAAATGTATATCTCGAATTTTCTGGGAATGTCTCCAAAAATATTCTTCATTGTGAACGACTTTTTTGCATAACTGGTAAACCATAAGAGATAGACAAAATTTTACTACACAAAAAATGTAGATCGCGTTAAAATACACAACTTATGTCATATACGTTTCTTTTGTTGAGTGAACCGTTTTCGAGATATTGCTTGTTATTTCCTTAAATTTTCCAATACTTATACTTTTTCTCAAATTCGTTTATTCATTTTTTTTATGTCCTGAACATGCAAACAGAATGGAATTCGCCACATAGCAACCAGCGTTAAAATATTTGACTATCGCTTAAAAGCTACCAATTAGATTGTACAAGAGTAGAGAAAGTTATGTGAGTGTAACAAATCAGTTTTTTTTATACGCTACTATTTTAGTGTGTGTGTGTGTGTGTGTGTGTGTGCGCGCGCGCGAGTACGTGCCTAGGAACCGTGCGCCACAAGCCAAACCGACGACGTTATAGAAAAACTTTATCAATTGCCTACCGGCCAGGGACAACCGCTAAAAAACCTGAAAAAAGCTCTAAGAGTATTCTAACGCTTACCGATCTGGAAAACCCTTGAAAACAAGATAGTACACTTTTGAGATATTGCTTGTTATTTCCTTAAATTTTTCAATACTTTTTTACTTTCTCTACTACGTATAGTAAGTAGGGGAAGTATTGCATTCCGCCCAAAAATTCGATACCGAGATTTCACCGGAAATACACGTTTTGAGACCTCCTGAATCAAAAAAAAAAAAAAAAAAAAAAAAAAAGCATTTTTGGAAACATGTCCGTGTGTGTGTGCCTGTCTGTGTGTCTGTCTGTCTCTCTGTGTGTGTGTGTGTGTGTGTGCGCGCGCCAGTACGTGCCTAGTATCCGTGCGCCGACAAGGTAAAACTTCATCATTTGCCTACCGGGCAGGGACAACCGCTAAAAACCTGAGAAAACCTCCAAAATTAGAAACGCCTTCGTCAACCAGTACAGAAAACGCCTACCAACCAGGGAAAACCTATGAAAAAGCAGAAAGAGCTTGCATTTGTTTACCATCCGCAGAAAACTCCCAAAAAAAAAAAAAAAAAAAAAAAAAAAACTAGTCATTTTAAAAAAAAAAAGGAAAAAGACCAATAATATAAGTATGGTAGAAACAGCTTGCATTCGTCTACCAACCAGAGAAAACCCCCGAAACACTAGTTATTTAAAATTGCTGATGAGTTCTGGATAGGCTTTTGCAAATGTTGTTGGTAGCAAAACTTGCCTTTTCCATCACCTCCAACATACCCCACTCCCACACCTTTTTTTCTTTCCACCAATCATAATCTCTCTTATTCTCGCCAATCAGCAACTTTCATTTGTTCCTTTCCACCAATAACATCACTTCTTATTCCCACCAATGACAACTTCACACGTCACTTTCTGTTATACTTTTTATCCCTCGTTCGCCATCTTTCCCCCTCTTTCAGACCCCAACCACCGCACAGTCAACACCTCGCCGCTCCTTAACCTCAACTTCGTGCCTCCGCCATCTTATTTAGTTCACATTTTTACCACCGCGCCTCTCATCTCTCAACCAGATTGCCTGCAAGAACAGATCTCGTTCATTCGCACCTCGACGGTTGCCTCGGCAGCAGCTACTGCCAACACCTACGTCGTACACGTTTTTGACCGCTTTCGACCGGCTTGAGAACCCTGCTCCTACGTACGCTAGCGACCATCACGATGGTCCAGTACCAGGTTTTGGTATAGTTAAATTACGCCTCTGCAAAGGGTGTCTGTACCGCTTTAAAAACCTAGGTATATCAGTGCGTAGTGATGTTGGTTGATCTTAAAGCTGGTTAAGCATTTTCAAAAACAGTTTGCTTTTATTTTTCCGCCTCGCGTGCCGCGCTTTTGGTGACGCATCCACACCGGTAACAGGTAAGTAACACACGCATAATTATTTTTCGGACCTGCTTGGCGTAGGAATATATCCTTTCGTGTTTTGGTACTGTAACCTCAAACCTCCTTACCCTCCTCTTGCGTCCGCCATCTTGTTTAGTTCTCACCGCATCTCCTTGTCGCAGACCCTCCGCCATTTTTAGTTCCCGCTATTTTAACCTCAAAATCTACTCTTCTAACCTCTTGCTACCGCCATCTTCTTTTAGTTCCCATTCTCACCACCGCGTCTCCTTACCCCCACCTCTTGCGACCGCCATGTTCACCACTAACCTCCAAATTTCCTCGTCCTTAAACCTCTTGTCTCAACCACCTTGTTTAGTTCCCATTTTCGCCACCGCATCTCATATCGCCCCATCTCTCTATCCACTCAAGAAAACTACCATCCAACGTTCAAAAATTGCTGATCAGTTCACGACAGGCTTTTGCAAATCTTGTTGCTAGCAAAACTTACCTTTCCCATCACCTCCAACATACCCCATTCCTTTTTCTTTCCACCAATCATAACCTCTCTTATTCTTACCAATCAGCAACTTTCATTTGCTCCTTTCCACCAATAAAATCACTTCTTATTCCCACCAATCACAACTTCACACGTCACTTTCTGTTACACTTTTTATCCCTCGCTCCCCATCTTTTCCCTCTTTCAGTCCCGACCTCCGCACACACAACACCTCGCCGCTGCTCACATCTCCGAACCAAATTGCCGGCGAGAACAGATCTCGTTTATTCACACCTCGACGGTTGACTCGACAGCAGCTACTGCGAACACCTACGTCGTACACGTTTTTGACCGCTTTCGACCGGCTTGAGAACCCTGCTCCTACGTACGCTAGCGACCATCACGATGGTCCAGTACCAGGTTTTTGGTATAGTTAAATTACGCCTCTGCAAAGGGTGTCTGTACCGCTTTAAAAACCTAGGTATATCAGTGCGTAGTGATGTTGGTTGATCTTAAAGCTGGTTAAGCATTTTCAAAAACAGTTTGCTTTTATTTTTCCGCCTCGCGTGCCGCGCTTTTGGTGACGCATCCACACCGGTAACAGGTAAGTACCACACGCATAATTATTTTTCGGACCTGCTTGACGTAGGAATATATCCTTTCGTGTTTTCGTACTGTAACCTCAAATCTCCTTACCCTCCTCTTGCGACCGCCATCTTGTTTAGTTCTCACCGCATCTCCTTGTCGTAGACCCTCCGCCATTTTTAGTTCCCACTATTTTAACCTCAAAATCTACTCTTCTAAAACTCTTGCTACCCCCATCTTCTTTTAGTTCCCATTCTCACCACTGCATCTCCTTACCCCCACCTCTTGCGACCGCCGTGTTCACCACTAACCTCCAAATTTCCTCGTCCTTAAACCTCTTGTCTCAACAACCTTGTCTAGTCCCCATTTTCGCCACCGCATCTCATATCGCCCCCATCTCTCTATCCACTCAAGAAAACTACCATCCGACGTTCAAAAATTGCTGATCAGTTCAAGACAGGCTTTTGCAAATCTTGCTGCTAGCAAAACTCACCTTTCCCATCACCTCCAACATACCCCACTCCCACAACTTTTTCTTTTCCACCAATCATAATCCCTCTTATTCCTACCAATCAACAACTCTCATTTGTTCCTTTCCACCAATAAAATCACTTCTTATTCCCACCAATCACAACTTCACACGTCACTTTCTGTTACACTTTTTATCCCTCGCTCCCCATCTTTACCCCTCTTTCAGTACCGACCTCCGCACAGACAACACCTCGCCACCCAGCTCCTCTCCATCACGCGACCTCCATACTCCTCCATCTCCCTTCCTCCATCTCCCACCCCAAATTAACGAACCAATCAAAACACTCCACGTCACTTCCTCAATTCTTTCAACTCGTCCCGGATGAGCCAACCGATTTAACGATAATCCTACCGCTCAGGGCGCTTTTCAAACTTACCGCCGCCGCCGTCGCACGCACCGACACTAGCGACACCAGCGCCCCTAGCGGCAGGATTATCGTTAAAACAATTGGCTCATCCGGGACTAATACTACTCATGTCCGTGTGTGTGTCTGTGCTGTGAACAGCATAACTCAGAAACGAACAGTCGGAGAAACACCAAACTTGGGATTTAGGTTCAGTATCTTCCAGAGATGCGACACGAAGGTTTTCAGGAAACCCCCCCTACTCCAGATTGCCCTTTACATGGAACATATTTCAAAAATTTTAATTTTCTCAAAAACGGCTCTAACGGTTTTGATTAAAATACTATATGTTTAAGATATTTTCATGACAAATGAAATGTATATATCGAATTTTCTGGGAATGTCTCCAAAAGTATTCTTCATTGTGAACGACTTTTGCATAACTGGTACACCATAAGAGATAGACAAAAGTTTACTACACAAAAATATAGATCGCGTTAAAATACACAATTTATGCCATGTACATTTTTTGTTGGGTGAACCATTTTCGAGATATTGCTTGTTATTCCCTTAAATCTTCCAATACTTACACTTTTTCTCAAATTCGTTATTCATTTTTTTTGTCCTGGTAATGCAAAGAGAATGGTATGCTCCACATAGCAAACACCTCTTAAAATATTTGAATATCTCTTAAAACCTAGCAATTCCCCTTGCATCTACTAGAAAATTAGAAATAAGATTAGCATCTCGATATCACGATTAACATGAAGCATATGGAGAATAAGCGTTTGTAAAAATAGTCTGTACAAGACTAGAGAATGCTATGTGAGTGTAACACATCAGAATTTTTTTATTCGCATAACCGCAATTTTGTGCTCAAATACTACCTTCCGCTACTTCAGCTGGATTCTTTGATGATATGGAATGCATATTGGTGACATGGAAAGGGCATCTCACTAACTTACGCGTGTTTGTCCACCAGGGCATGAGGGAGTAGCAATCAGCATAAATTTATTCCAGGAAATAAATTCGAATAGGTAACTAGTATTGCGCTAATGTAGTTAGCATATGGCCTCCAAAGCCATGCTACACCTTCACTCAACTACAGTATAAATGTGGTTCACATTCTGTTTGTTATTCTTAATAATTATATTTCTACCGTCTCTATTACGTACAGTAACTAGGGGAAGTATTGCATTCCATCCAAAAATTATATATCGACATCCCAAAGGAAACACGTGTTTTAAGGCCCCCTGAAAACAAATAAATGTGTAACAATTATGTGTAATCTTGTATAACTGGTAAACGTTAAGCCATAGACGAAAATTTATCACACAGAGAGTGTAGATCTCTTTAAAACACCTAATTTATTTAAATTAAGTTTTTTGTGACATAAATCGTTTCTGAGGTATCTATTATTAAAGATTCGAAATGTTCAACACTTGTGACTCTTTTTAATTCCCAGCGATTTTCAGTTGTTTCTCGCGATTGCATGGGAACAGTATAGAATTTAAAGACCAGCCTATAGCGTCCAGTTCATAAACATTCGTCTATCGCTCTTCGCTATATATATATAGCGAAACGTATTATGTACTATTTCGGCAAAAGTTTATGGGGATTTATATGTAGTACATAGAAAAATAAGCTTTAGTAAGACTAATTTCTATACTCACTAATAAAGATAGAGGGTAGAGAAAGTAATGGGAATGCATCACATGAGATTTTTACTTTCCCTACTACGTATAGTAAGTAGGGGAAGTATTGTATTCCACCCAAAATTTCGAAACCGAGATTTCACCGGAAATATATGTTTTGAGGCCCCCTGAATCCACAAAAAGAAGTTTTGGAAACATGTCCGTGTGTGTGTCTGTGTGTGTGTGTGTGCGTGTGTGTGTGTGTGTCTGTGAACAGTATGAACAGTCGGATAAACACCAAACTTGGTATTTAGGTTCAGTATCTTCTAGAGATGCGATAGGAAGGTTTTCAATAAAATCCCCTCACCCCAGATTACCCTTTACATGGAACATTTTTCAAAAATTTTAATTTTCTCAAAAATGGCTCTAACGATTTTGATTAAAATATCATATGTTTAAGATATTATCATGCCAAATGAAATGTATACGAGGTACGTCCAGAAAGTAAGTTCCGTTTCAATTTCTCTCCGCTGCAACGCTGCGATCGCAGTTCCGCACATGCGCGGTAGACGCTCTGTATCAAGGAGAAGAAATGTGCGCCATTTTGAGATCGCTGTCAGCCACGTACGCTTTGTTGTGCTTGTTTAGAATGTCGGTGTTGATTAAAAATCCCGCCGCTTGTGAAATTAGATCTGTGATTCGTTTTCTGAATGCTAGGAAAGTGAAACCAATTGAAATTTATCGGCAAATTTGCGAAGTTTACGGACAAAATGCGATGAGTGATTCAATGGTGAGAAGATGGGTCCGACAGTTCAATGAAGGACTTAGTGAAGTGCACGATGAAGAACGAAGTGGGCGTCCATCTTTGGTTACAGAAGAACTGGTTCACGCGATTGATGACAAGATCAAGGAAAACCGCAAGTTTACAATCAGTGCTCTCGCTATGGAATTTCCCCAAATCTCACGATCACTAATTCACGAAATTGTTACCAAAAAACTGAAATTTCGTAAACTTTGCTCTTGTTGGGTACCAAAGATTCTTACTGAGCAACACTGGATAGTGAGGTAAAGCCGAAACAAATCTTGACCCCTCGTAAAATGTGCACAGTGTTCTGGGACTGAAAAGGCATCTTATTCATTGATTTCTTACCGCGTGGTCAAACAATCAAAGCAGATGTTAATTGCGAGACACTTAGGAAATTGCGCCGCGCATTACAGAATAAGCGCCGAGGATTGCTGTCAAAAGGTGTTGTTTTTCTTCACGACAACGCACCACCACACACTGCAAATGTGACGCAAAACCTCCTACAGGGATTTGACTGGGACGTGTTTGACCATCTTCCGTACAGCCCTGACCTCGCTCCTAGCGACTTTCATCTGTTCTTACATTTCAAGTCTTTCCTTCGCGGTCAACACTTCAACAATGACGAAGAGCTGAAAGAAAATGTTTCCAACTGGTTGAAGACACAGGCGGCAAACTTCTATGAAGAAGGTATACAAAAACTTGTGCCACGCTATGACAAATGCCTGCAAAATTTCGGCAGTTATGTGAAAAAGTAGTTTAAGAGTTGTAGAATTTTGTGCAATAAATAATTTTTCTGTATCTGTACACATTTAATTTTCTTACCAAACGGAACTTACTTTCTGGACGTACCTCGTATCTCGAATTTTCTGGGAATGTCTCCAAAAATATTCTTCATTGTGAACGACTTTTTCATAACTTGTAAACCATAAGAAATAGACAAAATTTTACTACACAAAAAGTGTACATCGCGTTAAAATACACAATTTATGTCATACACATTTTTGTTGTTGGGTGAACCATTTTCGAGATATTGCTTGTTATTCCCTTAGCTTTTCCAATACTTATACTTTTTCTCAAATGGGAATTCGTTATTCTTTTTTTTGTCCTGGTAATGCAAAGAGAATGGAATGCTCCACATAGCAACCAGCTCTTAAGATATTTGACTATCACTTAAGGCCTAGCAATTCCCTTTGCATCTACAAGAAGATTAGCAATAAGATTAACATCTCGATTAATATGAAGCATATGGGGAATAAACGTTTGTAAAAATAGTTTGTACAAGACTAGAGAAAGTCATGTGAGTTTAACACATCAGATTTTTTTAAGCTGCACCCCTTGGTCTTTCACATTTGAGCTCTACCATATTAATTATAAGATTATATGCTAGGACATCTAAAGCATATCCGTAGATTAGACGGTAGCACAGAGATTAATTTATCCAACATAGCTGCATGCCACAACATCCAAGTTTGAGTTTGCAAAAGCCTCTGAGAAATCGATCCCATCTGCATTTGGAGCAACTTTCTTGCGGAATAAGACATTTTATAAGGTATTCCTCTCCCTAAACAATGGAAGCTTGGGGCACCAGTGCTGGTTCCACCCCATCTATATCCGATACATTGGCTAATTTCATCCTGGCAGAAGGTGAGTGTACAATCTCAGAAATTCACGTATGTTTACCTAATTATAGTAAGACCATATAAACCTGAACTACTTTAGTGGGCCTTAGTTTCCTTCTGAAAGTACTAGAAATGTGAAATTGTCTTTAATTAGAGCTCTGAGAGAATCAATACCACTACCAATTCTTGACTATTTTTGTTGATTTCGATGGCAATTACGAGCACTATTGACAGTCATAACAAATGAGATGTATATCTCGAATTTTCTGGGAATGTCTCCAAAAGCATATTTTACTACCCAAAAAAATGTAGATCGCGTTAAAATACACAATTTATGTCATATATATTTTTTTCTGTTGGATGAACCATTTTAGAGATATTGCTTGTTATTCCCTTAAATTTTCCAATACTTATACTTTTCCTCAAATTCGTTATTGAGTTTTTTTTATCCTGGTAATGCAAAGAGAATGGAATGCTCAACATAGCAACCACCTCTTAAAATATTTGACTATCACTTAATGCCTAGCAATTCCCCTTGCATCTACAAGAAAATTAGCAATAAGATAAACATCTCGATATCTCGATTAATATGAAGTAGACGGAGAATAAGCGTTTGTAAAAATAGTTTGTACAAGAGTAGAGAAAGTAATGTGAGTGTAACGCAGCAGATTTTTTTTTAAAAGATTATCAGTATTTATTTTAAAAGCACGCCTGGTATATAACTGTGATTCATGTTTGTTTCAAATGAAAGCACTAATATATATCATAAACAGTGACATGGGTATTATTTCGCTAAGCAAAGCATCTGTCTTGGGAGTGGTAGACTTGCAGGCTTGCGTCATGAAACCAAACGTCCATGGTACGCTTAGGTGGGCCTGACACGTTGAGCTCCAGCTCAAGTCTTTGCAGACCCTCGCCACTAACCCGCATTTCCATTTTCCGCCACAACAAGGCAGATAAACACTACTCTTGACTGGATTAAAGTCATGGCTCTGAAAGTTGGTACTCTGAGGCTTCATTTTCGAGGTCTAAGGGCATTGAATCTAAGTAATTTTGACTGAACAATGTAGCATTTCTCTGCCACGCCCATTGCACTCCACTCAAAAATTCAATACAGAAATTTCACAGGAAATATATGCTTTGCGGCACTTAGAAGCTCAAACAGCATCTTTCAAAAAGGTCGGTGTGTAGTATGTGTGTCTGAACAAAATAACTCTAAAACAAGAAGTCGAATAAATACCAAACTTTGTACTCAGGTTCCATTTTTTAGTACTTTCCCTACTACGTATAGTAACCAGAGGAAGTATTGCATTCCACCCAAAAAATTCGATACCAAGATTTCACCGGAAATACATACTTTCCGACCCTGTGAATCCAAAAAAAGAATTTTTGAAAACATGTCCATGTGTGTGACTGTGAACAGCATAACTCAGAAACGAACAGTCAGATAAACACCAAACTTGGTATTTAGGTTCAGTATCTTCCAGAGATGCGACACAAAGGTTTTCAAGAAAATTCCCCCCACCCCGGATTACCCTTTACATGGAAGATTTTTCAATAATTTTATATTACTCAAAAATGTCTCTAGCGATTTTGATTAAAATATAATATGTTTAAGATATTTTTATGACAAATGAAACGTATATCTCGAATTTTCTGGGAATGCTTCCAAAACTATTCTTCATTGTGAACGACTTTTGCATAACTGGTAAACCATAAGAGATAGACAAAATTTTACTACATAAAAATGTACATCGCGTTAAAATACACAATTTATGTCATATACATCTTTTTTGGTTGAGTGAACCATTTTCGAGATATTGCTTATTATTCCCTTACATTTTCCAATACTTTTTCTCAAATGGGAATTCGTTATTCATTTTTTTGTCTTGGATATGCAAAGAGTATGAATCTGTGGCAAAGAGAATGGTGCTGCACCTAGCAACCAGCTATTAAGAGATATGTCTATGCTTAAAGGCTACTTTGGCCTTGTAAATACAAAACAAGGGGAACATAGTACGCCTTAAGCCATAGTCAAGTGTTTTTAGAACTGGTCGCTATGTGTAAAAGTATTATTCTTTGCATATCAAAAGATCGTTTATGCAAATATTTATCTCTATTAATATGAAATAGATGCAGAATAAGAGTTTGTAAAAACGTTTGTACAAGAGTAGAGATTTTTTTTCCAAAAAATGGGCCTAACGATTTTGATTAAAATACCATATACTAAAGATATTTACATGACAATTAAAATATATATCTTGAATTTTCTAGGAATAACCTGTGAAGTCCTCTTTATTCGGAAGGAATTTTGTATAATTTTGTATAACTGGTAAATGATAAACGAAAGACGAAAACGTACTACATAAAGATGTAGATTTCTTAAAACATACAATTTATTTCAAATCATTTTCGTTTTTTGTTGGCATAAACCATTTTGGAGATATCCATTAATAATTGTTCCAATTGCTGATTACTTCTCCAGTTTCTTTTAGTTCTGTTAACATTCAGTTGTTTCTCGCGATTGCATGGAAACAGCATGGAATTTTAAGGCAGGGTATAGTGTCCAGTTTTAAAAAATTAACTATCGCTAATCTCTTTGTATTTATAACGAAATGTATAATGTAGCTATTTCTGCAAAGGTTTATTTGGATTAAAATGTAGTAGATAGAAAAGCAAGCTTTAGTAAGGATATTTTGTATACCCACTAAGAATGATAGAGGGCAGAGAAAGCCATGTGAATGTATCATATTAGATATTCTAATTGTTTATACTGTATATACCGAGCAGAAGTTTATTTCAGGAGGGATTGAAAACTCTATCTTGTTGGTGCTAGGTTTTCTAACTTCATGACCTATTAGCTCAGAAACGATTTAAGATATCACACTAGCATTTTTACAAGATGTAAATGCATTATTTTATTGCAACATTTTGATCATATTTTATGAATACTGATTTTTCAAAAAAGGAACCAGGTATATTTCGCATGCCAAAGAAAATCCGCCAAAACATTAAAATAATAAAGCTACTAAAGTTTATTCAACTATTCTTGAAAAGCTGCTGAGAAAACTATCATCAGAAGAACTGATTCATAGTAAAAGCTGCTGAAAATAAAAATGCAGAAAACAACTTCATACACTGTTTTAAAAGGAAATAAGACACAAGGGCAGTAAAGGGTAGTTTCGGTGAGGGATTTCCTTGAAAATCTGTGTTACGTATCTTTGGAAGATGTAACTTAAATACCAAGTTACCTTTTTCTAAAAGTGCTATTTTATTCCATGGAGCCTCAAAACATGTATTTTCGGTGAAATCTCAGTATCGAATTCTTAGGTGGAATGCAACACCTTTACCTATGGACGTGGCGGAGTAGGTAAAAATGTAGCATAAAAGTACAAGATACAAGGCTAATAATAAAAGTAAATATAATTTGTCCTAAATACCACCGATGTGTCTTGCCTCCGTTACAATCAGAAAATGATAACAATTCTATAAGTTCCATTTTTACCAATGTATTGCATTAACGAATTTAGTATGGCGTTACTTTCACATGTTGCTGTAAAATGCAGGTTTGGATTGGATTGGATTGGTTACGGATGGGACTCGACACCGACCCAGAGGGGATATTGTATCTAGGGAGTGTCTCCGGGAGGAAAGATGAGGCGACAGGAGGTAAAGGTTAAGGTACGTATCACGGAGGGGCTTCAGAACTAGGGAGAGCAACGCACGCAGGTCGGTCGGCCCTTTGTGCTTCCAACGTGGCCCCTGGGAGGGAAGGATGAGGGAAGAGACCCGAAGGGCCAACAGATCCGGTGCTGACGGGCGCAAACATGAACGAGTTCACTAACGTTTCCAGATAGAACGCATCCTCTGTCCATCAGCCACGAACTTCCAGGGTAACCCGGAGCAGAGCCCCATGCTGATGAGAGACCTAACTGACCCCAGCATTCACCTGGCGATCCGGGGAAACCATGAAAAATCCTTGGGCCAGAGTGGGCGATCGTTGGGGATCGATCCCGGGACCTCCCGTTTGCGGGAAAAGGACGTAACCACCTAAGCCATCCCGTTCGATAGGCGAGAGAAGATACCGGTCGGCCGAAACCAGGAGTGACGGCACAAGAACGGCAGTGTTCCTAAGTTTCCATATATAGAGGCTCCCCGGCAGCCGACAGAAATCCGAATAGTGGCAAACAGCATCCTTATCGCCGAGATTTCCAGCCCTGAAAGAGACTAATGATTGAAAGATGAAGTGAAATGAGATTGGAGATGAAGTGGAGGAACAGAAAATTCGTGAGATTGAGAATACTTCCCAAAATTCGCCTGGCGACCCGGGAAACCCCCCTAAAAGTTATCGGTCAGCAAGGTCGGTCACGGGAATCGATTCCACGATCTCCCAAAAGCAGGCTACACACGAAACCACCGAGCCATCCCGTTGCAGGTTTACTTTCTCTCTAAACTTGAAAAGCGTGCCGTTCAAATATTTACTATACTTGAGCATTTTTAAATATAGAAGACGGATAAAACTCTTAACAGCGCCACTTAGGAAACCTAACGATTTGCAAAAAAATCTATTTGTTCATTTCATCCTCTGAGCTGCATGTAATGGAATTCCCCACAAAACGGATATAAAGCTTAGAGGAGTAGCAGGCAGGCTGAGTGGAGTGGGAGGGGATGTACAGAGACGTAAAATGATGGACAACTGCGCAGCAAGCCTGTTTCTCTTCGCAGCTTCTCTCTTCCGGACAAAGCAATGCTCCAGTATCGATTGCGGGTTGTCTAGCATTCAGGAGCTAATTGCATTTCGAATGCAGACATGCCCGCTCTCTTTGGCGTGGAGCGGCCAATTTTCTGGTTTGTTACGTTCTGAGAATAAAACAGCGTATACTCGGGGAGACGATTAAACAAAGCATTTCGAGCATGAAATACGCCTATGAACATTAGGCCAATTTTAGAAGGTAGTTAAAACAAATTAGTTGACTTTGCAAGTTTTATTATTTTCTCTACCGTGTACACAGTACGTAGAGAAGGCATCGCATTTCACCAAAAAACTTGATACTGAAATTTCACCGAAAATCTATGCTTTGAGGCTCTCTGAATCCAAGAAAGAAATTTTTATAAATAGGTCCATGTGTCGGTATCTGTGAACAGCATAATACAAAGACCAAAATTTGGATAAATATAAAATTTGGAAGCTAAATTCAGTATATTCTAAGGAGAAGATACGAAGATTTTCAACAAAATCCCTTACCCAATCAACCCTTTACATGGAAAGATTTTATTTTCTAAAAATGACTAACAATTTTATACCTCAAAGAAGATACAAATCTTGAATTTTCTGGGAATATGGTGTGAATCTTCTTCATTTGGAAGAAATTATGTATAATTTTACATAACCGTAAACCATAACCGATAGAGAAAAGCTTATAACAAAAGCATATAAAACTCTTTAAAAAAATTATTTCAATTAAATTTTATGGTAGCAGCCATTTGAGAGGTATTGTTATTTGAAGTTTACAATATCTTGTTATTTTTACCTTCTATACAACGTACATGGTAGATAGAGAAGGTATTGGATTTTACCTAAAGCTTTGATACCGAGATTTCACAAGAAATATGTTTTCAGGCACAGCATGACTGAAAAACCGAACCTCGGATAAACTTCAAACTTGGTATTAAGATTCACTACCTTTCAAAGATGCGACATAAAGACTTTCAGATAGTTCTCCACCCCAAAATACCCCTTACATTGAGTATTTATTGATATTTTTTTATTTTCTAAAAAATGACTACTGAGGCAGTATTTTTAACACTTGAATAATTTCAGTCTAATTATATAAATATGTAAATTTTATAACAGCCTGCCTTGAAGAAATATGTGTATATAATAATTTGTAAAATGTATGTAACAGTCATTGCATATGCTTATACTATTGTATCCATGTGTAATGATATTATGTGAATATATTACGTAACTTAATAATGTAGGAACTGTGAGAATAATAAGTTAAAAGTTGCTAACAATGAGGTAGCAATGAGGTAACCTTGAGTCAATAATGAGTACGAAAATTTTAACAGTACTACTTGTAATTCTTGGAGTAACAATAATGTAAATTTTGAGGTAGTTTAAAAATAGCCAATTATCAACCAGAAAAACCTTTAGTTAAATGAAGTTATTCTACTGGAGTAGAATTAGCCAATCATAAACTGAAATACAGCAAAATTTACAAATCTAGAAGTCAGTTGCCTGCAGAAAGCGTTACTAAGCAGATGCAAAAAGTGTCCTCAAGAAATATAATATGTATTCGTGTGAGACGAAAAGTACGTTTACGTGTTAAAAAGTGTAATTAATTAATAAAAAGAATCCCAAAGCTCCCTACACCAGTGAAGTGTTATTTTAATCGTATCAGGTATTAAAAAAAGGAGTGAAGTAAAATTATAATCTGTGTAAGCCTACATTCTTGTCGCATCACACCCTGCCAAGATATCCATGTCTCTAAAATAATACTATCTCTGCCGAGGCAAACGTAAATAATTAATACTTAAAGAAACAGTCAAATTACAAAGCTGATATTTTTTTAACTTGGGGCAAAGTCACCTGAAAGTACATTTGGGGGAAGGCTATCGGAAACTGTTTACTATACGTGCGGTTGCAACTACTACAAGTTCGGATCCCCAACAATCCCTTCTAAAATAATACTTCTTCACTATAACGATTTTGATTAAAATGACATGCATTAAAGATGTTAAATGTCAAACAAAATGCATATCTTGAATTTTCTGGGAATAGCCTGTGAAGATCTCTTTATTCGGAAGGACTTTTACATAATCTAGTGTAAGTGTTAAACGTTAACCAATAGACGAAAATGTGCTACACAAAAGAATATAGATTTTCCAAATAACTTATTGTGTGGCATAAACCATTTCCGAGATAGCGTCATTAATGGTTCGAATTATTCAACACCTTTGTCATTGCTTTTAAAGTCTTATCGATGTTATGTTGTTTCTCGCGACTGCAAAAAAACAGTATGGAATTTTAAGGCCAGGATATAGCGTCCAGTTCTTAAACATTTGACTATCCTTGTTCTCATTGTATCTATAACAAAACGCACAATGCAGCTATTGTTGCAAACTTTATGTCGATTAAAATGAAGTAGATAGAAAAACACATTTTTACTTTCTCTACTACGTATAGTAAGTAGAGCAAGTATTGTATTCCACCCAAAAATTTGATACCGAGATTTCGCCGGAAATATATGTTTTGAGACCCCCTAAATCCAAAAAAAGCATTTTTGGAAACATGTCCGTGTGTGTGTCTGTGTGTCTGTGTGTCTGTCTGTGAACAGCATAACTCAGAAACGAACAATCGGATAAACACCAAACTTGGTATTTAGGTTCAGTATCTTCCAAGGATGCGACACGAAGATTTTCAAGAATATCCCCACCCCAGATTACCCTTTACATGGAACATGTTTCGAAAATTTTAATTTTCTCAAAAATGGCTCTAACGATTTTGATTAAAATATCATACGTTTAAGATATTTTCATGACACATGAAATGTATATCTCGAATTTTCTGGAAATGTCTCCAAAAGTATTCTTCATTGTGAACGACTTCTGCATAACTGGTAAACCATAAGAGATGGACAAAATTTTACTGCTCAAAAATGCAGATCGCGTTAAAATACACAATTTATGACATTTACATTTTTGTTGTTGGGTGAACCATTTTTGAGATATTACTTGTTAGTTCCTTAAATTTTCCAATACTTATACTTTTTCTCAAATTCGTTATTCATTTTCTTTTGTCCTGGTAATGCAAATAGAATGGAATGCTCCACAAAGCAACCAGCTCTTAAAATATTTGACTATCACTTAAAGCCTACCAATTCCCCTTGCACCTACAAGAAAATTAGCAATAAGATTAACATCTCGATTAACATGAAGCATATGGAGAATAAGCGTTTGTAAAAATAGTTTGTACAAGAGTAGGGAAAGTCATGGGAGTGTAACACATCAGATTTTGTTGTGGTTTCTGTTGCTTGTAGGAGAATACTCTGTTCCAACAGTTCCTGTCCCTCTTTACCTTTCATTCTGTTACCTTCCCATGTTTAAGGTGTACTTCAGGTATCACAATGTGAGGTAGTGCCGGACAAATGGCGCGAATGCTTAAACAAGGTAACAATAACCTCCATGCACACCTGCAGGCTGCCTTGTTCCATGGGTCGTACAACGCCGTCCCTGGATAGCTCGGGTGATGGATAGGGCCTTCGAGGCAGGAACTGTTAGGGACTTCTGGTGTTTCTATGGCCTGTCTGCCTGAGGCCTTAACCTCCTGCATTTCTTTCGGATAACCCGAGAGTCAGCCGAAAGCCGAAGGACGAAGGGAGTTTACAAAGAGCATCCTTTTCACTTACCACGCTTGCATCGAAACACCATCGCCGACACTTCTGACCTTGAAAGAGACCAACGAGATGAAGGATGAATGAAATGATGAATGGAACGAAATGGAGGGACAGAAAATTCGTGAGCTAAAAGAAATCACTCCAGAAATCGCCTGTGGACTCGAGAAAGCTCTCGGAAAAACCACAAATCGCAAGCAGAGGTCGCTCACCTGGGATCCCCGAATTCGGAGCAGCGACGTTACCGCATGAGCCAGCTCGTCCGATGCATCATTCCATAAGGTGTTCATGCTGTTCTTCACAAGACTAAATAATTCTTAAGGAATTTGGTACGTATGTTCAAGAAGGAAATGTCTAAAGAACACACCATGGAAATATCGATACGTCCTAAAAGAAGGAAAATATAATTTTTATACATTAGCCTTTAACAATCTTTAATGAAATCTTATTCTTGCAATCAAATTTTTTGCTCTGGAAAATAGTTTTAGTTTGTGATACAATACATTTATTAATAAATGGCACTTTCATTAACAAACCCTTAATCACCATAAATAATTATTTTATTAAAACCAAACTAGTAGCCCAAACGTTTGAATGCGCTTACAATGCATTTAAGAGATTATTTAAGGGTTTCTTGAAAACCTTCGTGTCGCATCTGAACCTAAATACCTGGTTTGGTGTTTATCCGACTGTTCATTTCTCAGTTATGCTGTTCACAGACACACAGACACACACACAGACACACACATGGACATGTTTCCAAAAATGCTTCTTTTTGATTCAGGGGGTCTCAAAACATGTATTTCCGGTGAAATCTCAGTATCGAATTTTTGGGTGGAATACAATACTTTCCCTACTTACTATACGTAGTAGAGAAAGTAAAAATACTTATTTGAACTAAATTGTGTGTTTAAAGATTTCTACATTTTGCGTGTGTCACATCTTCGTCTATCGCATCAACGTTACTAGTTACACAATATTATACAAAATTCCTTCCGAATGCAAAGGACTTCAAAGGCTATTTTATGAATATTTAAGGTATAAATTTTATTTGTCATATATGTATATTTTTAATAATTGGTATCTTAATCAAAATCGTTAAAGCCATTTTTAGAAAATAAATTTCGAAAACAGTTACATATAAAAGGTTGTTTGGAGTGAAGCATGATTTTGAAAACCTTGGTGTCGCCTCTTTAGAAGGTACCTACTGAACCTAAAAAGCAAGTTTGGTATTTTCTTAACTTTCCGTTTTTTAGTTATGCTGTTCACAGGTACACACACACAAACACACACGAGACTATTTCTAAAAACCCGATGTGCTGACACACATGAATTACCCTACTCTTATACGAACTATTTTTATAAATTCTTATTCTCCATCTACTTCATGTTAATCAGGATAAGCATTTGCAGAATTACTAATTTTCTTATAGGTGCAAGATGAATATGGTAGGTTAGAGCTGCTTGCTGTGTGGAACAATGAATTCTCTTTGCATGACCAGGACATAAAAAACGAAAAACGAATTCCCATTTGAGAAAACGTGTAGGTATTGTAAAATTCAAACAAATAACAAGGAATATCTCAGAAACAGTTCACTGGACAAAAATGCATATGGTATAAATTGTATGTCTTAACAAGATATACATTTTTTTATTTAGCAAACCTTTGTGTATATCTTGCAGTTTACCAGTTATGAAGAAACCATTCCCAGAAAATTCAAGATATATATTTCATTTGTCATAAAGTACCTTAGATATGGTTATTTTAATCAAAATCTTTAGAGCCATTTTTGAGGAAATCAAAAGCTTCGAAAAATGTTCCATGTAAAGGGTAGTCTAGGGTGGGGGGATTTTCTTAAAAATTCTCGTGTCGCATCCCTGCAAGATACTAAACTCAAATATCAATTTGAGTTATGCTCTTCCCACACAAACCCATACACAGACATGTTTCTAAAATCCATTTTTTGGATTTAGAGCGTTTCAAAACATGCATTTCCTGTTAAATTTCGGTATTCAATTTTTGGGTGGAACGGAACACTTCGCCTAATTAGTAGAAAAAGTAAAAACTCTTCGTTTTTGAAATCAGGGGGAATCAAAACGCGTATTTCCGTTGCAATCTCAGTAGAGAAAGTGAAAATTATCCAAAATTGTAGAAATTTCAAATTTTAGTATCTCCTCCACTTAAATTAAGATTTAAGGCAAAACGATTTGAAAAAAACAAATATAAAAGAGCATACGAACTAATGAACATTTGGAAGTCATTTTGTTAATACAATGGGTTTAATTATATAACGAAGGAAACCAGAAGAGAAAGAGATAGGAAATGAAATATAACTTCTTAAATAAACAACAAATCAGTATACTTGACATAAAATTAGGTCAAATCAGATAAAGACAACGAGAGTTTTAGCGGAATCTCGAATAAGTATGATTAGCCTTAATAACTTATGATTGTAATTTGCATATGTGCAGCACTAGTTATAATTAATTATACGCTTAAATAATGTCACTGCATTACATGCATGTAACATGTGGGATGTAATTGTTTCTGTTAACTTAATGGCATGTTAATTGTCATTAAACCAACTTGGAGGGGAGAAAATGCAATAGCGCGCTCTGTGTCAAAGCCAGGTTTGGGAAATTTCGGTATGTAAATCAGGGAAATCTGTTTTGTGTTGCTGTGGGAAGCATAGTGTCTAAATTAATGAAGATCCTTTCCACCTACCTATAAAATGCAGTATAGCGTAGACATTACAATATCGTGTACATAATTGTACATAAAATGGGTTTAACGAATTAAGGTAAAGCATCTGTGAAAGTTGGTAAGTCCACGGTATCTAAGTTATCTTGCTGAAATTAATGCCAGTTATTATACACATACAAAGTGTCGCCAAAATTAAAGCCGAACAAATAGGGAAGCATTCCAGATAAAACGTGGCGTACGATAAGGAAATTCTATATCGTTCAAACTCTAAATATGTCTTCAGTACGGTATAAAAATAAATGGACAGGTGGTGTCACACCTAGGTTTCGCTGACGACATTGTATTGGATCGCAACTCCTCCAGAGAGATCCTACAGATGCTTCCTGAGTTAAACAGAACTAACAAAATGACTACACTCTCAATGAACTTTAGCAAAACTAAACCAATGAGCAACAAACCAGCAGACCCAATAACCAATGATGGAAACGAGCTAGAGTATATAGAAGAATACGAGGGGTACTACTTATATTTTGAGCCTTGGCAACCCTGTATATTGTAGGTACCATCTGATGTTTCCAATGGAAAGTTTGACATTTTTGACCATAATCTATTTCAAACAATTTCCAAATAGAGCGTTATTTGTTTTTTTTACATTAACTTGAAAATTGTGTGTCAACAAATACTTGGAATTAACTCGTGAAAATGTTCGTTCAATGATTTATTACGACATTTGACGTGGATTATCAAGACAAGAGTGCATTGGTCAACTAACTTCCACATTTGGCGACAAAGCTCTTTCCTTTGCCACTGTGAAAAGCTTGTATAATGAATTTAATCGCTCAATGTTGAAGTTCGTGAAGATCGTCCAAAATCAGTTGTTGTGCCAGAAAAAATTGATGCTGTGCAAAACCTAATACTGAAAGATCGTCACACCACATTTTTTGAGATTGAGGCAACCCTAGGCATTAGTTCCATCAGCATATATAAAATATTCCATGATTATTTAGCCGTGAAGAAGGTTTCATCTCGTTGGATCCAACATAATTTAACGCAATCTCTAAAAGATGCTCGTGTCGATTGGTGTACAAAAATGCTCAAGAAATACAATGACGGTGCCTCAAAAGACGTATATGAAATTGTAACAGGTGAGAAATCATGGATCTCTGCGTATGAGCCGGAACGTAAACAGCAGACGACTGAAGTGTGTTTCAAGATGAAGCAAATCCAACAAAAGTTGTTCGCACTCGAAGCACTTCGAAGCAAATGGTCGCCTGCTTTTTCAGCCAAACTGGCCATGTGACAACAGTGCCTTTAGAGGAACTTAAAACGGTCAATGTCGAATGCTACACAACCATTTGTTTGCCGGATGTTTTCGGTGAAGTAAGGAAAACCAACAAGAACCGTAGGTTTGTTCTTCATTAAACAATCGAGCGCACACACATCTCGTCTAACAACAGAGTATTTGAAGACTCAAAAAATCAAACTGATGGGTCATCCGCCATACAGTCCTGATTTGGCATCCAAAGACTTCTTTTTGTTCCCGAACATCAAGAATAAATTTTGTGTATAACGATTTTCGTTGGCAGAAGAAGCCGATGATGCCTTGATAAACCATGTTTTGGAGGTGTCTAAAGAAGACTGGAATAAATGCTTTGAGAAATGGTTTAAACGGATGCTAAAGTGTATTGATCAAAAATGACAATATTTTTAAAAACAATAAAGCAGTTTTCAATTAGAAGTTACTTTTTTTTTAATTATTAGGCTCAAAATATAAATAGTGCCCCTCGTATATTATCCGTCCTTGGCCAATTCATCAACCTATCTAATAAAATGAAAAAAGAAATCAGTAGACGCATGGCTCAAGTATGGACGGTCCTCTGGGCACTAAATTTCATACCCCTTGACAAATCTCTAAACATAATGTTCAGAATTGAAACCCTAGACACGTGTATTACTCCTGTACCGCTCTATACATGCAACACTTGGTCCTTAGCGACAAACAAAAAAGCTTACTAGAGATCTATCAAAGAAAAATCTGATGTACTGCACTCACATGAATTTCTCTACTCCTGTACAAACTATTTTTATAAACGCTTATTCTCCATATATATCCATATACTCCGTGCGTTAAGTCATTTTTGAGAAAACAAAAATTGTTGAAAAATGTTCCATGTAAAGTGTAGTCTGTGGTGCAGGAATTTTCTTTAAAATTTTCGTGTGACATCTCTGAAAGATACTGAACCTAAGTACCAGGTTTGGTATTTATCGGACTTTACGTTTTTGAGTTATGCTGTTCACAGATATACAGACATACGTACAAACAAACACACAAAGAATATTTTTTCTAAAACTTTTTCTATTCAGGGAGCCTCAAAATATGTATTTGCAGTGAAATATTTGTATTCAATTTTTTACTGCAATGTAATATTTCCCCTACTTATTATACGTAGTAGAGAAAGTAAAAATGGAAAGCAAAATCCTGGGGATGATGTAAAATATGGATCAAGTTAAGTCAAATTATTTTCCTAAAAATTACTTTTCTTTAGAATTTAGTTCAGGTATAGCTTATTTCTTGCATTCTTACTTCACATGGTGCAACACAGGATGCTTGAGCTGGACCTTCAGTGCCAGTCATATCCTTGTGATATTATGTTGGTGATGCCAACTCATAGAGTAGAGGTTAACTCTCCATATATGGCTATGTCTTGTGTGGAGGCGTCTATCTATGATATACAAATCCTTTCATAAATCTATGGGCATGGCAGGAACAACCCAGTTGCGGTCGGAGGCGCTGCCCAGATCAACTTTCACCTTTGGGTATGGCAACCAGCGTAACATCTGCTCAATGGCACTAGGTAACTAGAATGTGATCTTTCTAAAATACTTAATCTTAAAAATGGCTTGCTTGCTCACTGTCTTTGTGTCTACTCGTTTATTATATTAAATCTGTTATCGTTTTTGTTAATTGTGTCTTGCTATTCAGAGCTGCTCACCAAACATTAATCCTGCTACACTCCCAAATGCACGTCCTCAACCCCCTTCAAATTAAAGGCGTGACAATATCACTACGGGACAGCTTCAAACAAAAGGCTCCCAGAGATTAAGTCCTCCAAGTATGTAGCACAGCATGCTGTAAATTCAAATGGAAATGGACGGCACATGTCGCAAGGCTCCAACGCCTCAGTCGACCACCATGTGGGACCCATCCACTGGAAGCAGAAATGGGCAGATGACTTCAGACAACTAGTGGGGCCAGAGTTGCCCAGTGCTGTAAGATGTAGAACTGTTTGGAAAGACTATGCAGGAGTAATAAGAACTAATAGACTAAGAACACACAAACTACGTCTTGGTTAAATTAATTTTAAGTATTTTATTGATCTCTAAGTGAAATTCAATATTTTCAAGAACTAATATTCGCAGTGTTAACTCTCACTCACGTAGAATAGCTCACCACGTGAATCTTATAAGAGAGCTCCCTCTTGCAGGAGGTCTTTGGCCTTTACGGGACACTTTAGGCTTCATTCATTCATCCATTGTTCTAATTAACAATGAGTAATAGATTGAAGAACCAAGAAATAAGGAAGGGAACACGATAAAAGGACGCCGCGTCCACAGGAAGATATCTAAATTGGAGATACATTATGTGATCAATAGTATCCGGACACCCCCCAAACATACGTTTTTCATCTTAGGTACATCGTGCTGCCATCTACTGCCTGGTACCCATTATCCGCAACCTTGTAGTCATTAGACATCGTAAAACAGCAGAATGGGACGCTCCGAGGAACTCACGGACTTCGAACGTGGTCAGGTGATTGGCTGTCACTTGTGTCAGAAGTCTGTACGCGAGATTTCCACTCCTAAACATCCCTAGGTCCACTGTATTCGATGTGATAGTAAAGTGGAAATGTGAAGGGACATGTACAGCACAAAAGCGTACAGGCCGACCTCATCTGTTGACTGAGACCACCGACATTTGAAGAGGTTCGTAAAGAGTAATATGAAGATAATTATCCAGACCATCACACAGGAATTCCGAACTGCATCAGGATCCACTCCAAGTACTGTAACTGTTAGGCGTGAGATGAGAATCCTTGGATTCTATGCTCAACGAGTGGCTGCTCATAAGCCACACATCACGCAGGAAAATGCCGAACGACGCCTCGCTTGGTGTAAGGAGCGTCCACAATACACGCTTGAACAGTAGCAAAACGTTGTGTGGAGTGACGAATCACGGTATACAATGTGGCGATCCGATGACAGGGTGTGAGTATGGCGAATGTCCGGTGAACGTCATCTGCCAGCGTGTGTAGTGCCAAAAGTGAAATTCGGAGGTGGTGGTGTTATTGTGGTGTTTTTCCAGGAGGGGGCTTGCACTTCTTGTTGTTTTGCGTTTCAAAATTACAGCGCAGACCTACATTGATATTTTAAGCACCTTCCTGCTTCCAGCTGTTGAAGAGCAATTCGGGGATGGTGATTGCATGTTTCAACATGTTCGAGCACCTTTTCATACTGCACGGACTGTGGCGAAATGGTTACATGACAATAACATCCCTGTAACGGACTGGCCTGCACAGAGTTCTGACTTGAATTCTATAGAACACCTTTGGGATGGTTTGAAAGCCGACTTCGTGCCAGGCCTCACCGACCTACATCGATACCTCTCCTCAGTTCCGCACTCCGTAAAGAATAGGCTGCCACTCCCCAAGAAACCTTCCAGCACCTGATTGAAAGTATGCCTGCGAGAGTGAACGCTGTCATGAAGGCTAAGGTTTTGCCAACACCATATTGACTTCCAGCATTACCGATGGAGGGCGCCACGAACTTGTACGTCATTTTCAGCCAGGTGTCCGGATACTTTTGATCAATTAGTGTAGACAGGACCTAGTGTTACGAGACAGTACCCTAATAGATGGACCCACAGAGTGAGTTCTGGGGGCTCCACGATCGGTCAGAGGAACGTCGGCAGGCAGAGAACCCGCTGGGCAGATTAACTAGGAGGAACTTCGGCAGCAGATTGACCACAATAGCCAAAGAGAGAGTTTCTCACTTGGAAAAAACCAGTGAAGTAGCCAGTAGGACAATCAACTACGTTGATCTTTCCCGGAATAGCTAATCGGGATTGCAAAATGCAGCTCCCTTTCACTTGAAACAGGCCCGTGCCCAAATTGGATGTATATGGCCTAATTGTGGATTGTGGATTACACACAATAGCAGCAATGTCTTTGCCATACTTCAGTAGCTTGTATGTTATTTAATTATTATTTTGATCGTGCAGTTTTTTTGTTCTAATAAAAGTGCTCATCACGACGCATGATTAAGAATATTCAGATAAACATTTGAGATTTTACAATAAACAAGTTTACCAAAATACCTATCATATTAGATTTTTTGTATTAACCCCTAATAATTATGGAACAATCATTAAATTTTTATCTCCACAAAATGGTTGATTTTTCAAAAGTTAATAACTTATTTCTTAAGATTGGAGCAGTATTTTAAAAAATATTAGGGTAATGTCCTTCAAATTACTTTTAGAAACTGTACAAAAATTCTGAAACAAATTAGTGAAACATTGCTTCGTGTGGAGTATGGAAACTTGCTGAAAAAATGTTTTAAGAGAAAAGGTTTAAAGATGGGCGTGCCTGTTTTAAGCCTACCGACAAACTTCACAAGGTGATTCCTGACTGGAAATGGAGCACAAAGTTGATATCACCTTGTGTCACAAATTCATAGTTTCCACGGTAGATGGCACTGAGGACATTCTCCCATAATTTGCAGTATGCGTTTTGTATTTAAGCAACGTAGAAGCACAATCGTCTGGTATTCATTCCAGCAATAAGCCGAGATGGTGTTCGTGTATGTACAAGCTGGTGGAAACGGTCGAGAGGCAGCCGAGGTACGTACCCTGACAGGCAGCACCACTGTTTGGAGCTATCTTTCGGCGTTTGTGTGAGCATGGGTCCTTTGAGACAGATGAAAATCCCGGGCGGCCGTGGACTGTAAGTACACCAGATGTGGAAGAACATCTTCTCCGTGATATCGAGAACAACCTTGGGACAAGCTCCAGGCAATTGGCCCGTCAACTTGGTGTAAGCCAAAGGATGGTTATCTGTATCCTACATGACAACCGCAATTATCTCTATCACCTCCAACGTGTGCAGAGATTATCACCGGCGGATATTCCACCACGGGAGAGATGGTTTGTGCAACAGGCATCACCATTACGGGAATTCTATTTTCAGTCTTCTTCACCAATGACGTTATCTTTGGTAGAGAAGTTATCATTAGCCTGCATAATCGTCATCTGTGTAAAATTCCTCGGACTGGTTGAAGGTCTACTTATCAGCGGTTCAGCATCAATATTTGGGCAGGGATTATTGGCGAACGTGCTTAGTCTAGTTCTCCTTCCATAACGTCTGAAAGGAGAAAGGTTTCTGGGCTTCCTGCAAAACACTCTGCTCACTTGCTGGAGAATGCCTTTCGCAATACAACAGACAATGTGGCTGCTGCACGATGGAGCGCCAGCCCACTTGTGCAATAATGTTCGCCGACACCTCAACATCTCCCGCAGACGTTAGATAGGACGTGGAGGTCCTGTTGCATGGCCCGCTCAATCACCGGACATAAACCCCTTTGATTTTTTGTCGTGAGGGCAGCTGAAAAGAATTGTCTACACTGACCCTGTTCCTGTTGTTCATACCCTTCAACAGCGTGTCCACGTAGCCTGTGAAGATATTGGATACAGCCCAGAACATTTGAACCAGTTAGGCAATCCATGATGCGAAGTGCGAACGCATACATTGCATCCCATGAAGGCCAGTTTGTACAACTGTTGTGCCGTGGATGGGATTCAAGTCATGCGCTGTGGGCCAGGGCTCTTTCTTTGATGTTGTTCTTCAGTGGCATCTACCGTGAAAACTATGCATTTCCGGATACAAGGTGACATGAACTTTTGTGCTCCATTTTCGTCAGGAATCACATTCTGAAGTTTGTCAGTGGACTTCAAACTCTTTTTGTTACTGTGATTAATAAAATAATCGTATCTTCCTTAATAAGCAAACATATTGGATAAAAGTGGATTGGTAAACTTACACCGTATGCATCTTCATCCTATAAAAATTCCGTCTGATGTCTTAAATAGCTTCTGAGATGTCAAGTCTTAAATCTAACACATCTCTCATTCGAGATAAGAGTATATAATATCCTCTTAAGGTCCACATTGAAGATATACTATAATAATTTAATAAACAATGCCAGTCTTCTTGGTCAACATCTGTATTTGATGATGTTCAGCCTCGGTGGAGTACACCTTTTGCACCTTAGTTTTATCCCCTATTTTTTGGCGAAACTGCATAATCATTTTGTCAGAAGTTAGTTCAGTGGAATCTGCAGGATATGTACCTAACGAGATGATGAGAATGGATGCTTCTCCAATAGCACATGTGTATATGGGGTTTCGATTACGTGGCCCACCTTCCTGACCTATGGGTTTTATAGGGGGTTTCCCTTGATCATTAGGCGAATATTGGGAAGACGCATTGACTCCCCCGAATTCCTTTTCCCTTATTCCCTCTCATTTCCTCTCTTCTTTCAGTTAGAGGATGGCTTCGTGGCTGTGTGTCGGACGTCAGCAGACGCATAGCGAAGACGGCTTGCCTGTTGGAACCTCTTCTCGGCCCCAACAGATGCCGCTCGAGTATCTGCTGCTGGGTAGAGCTTTCCCCGGTCTCCGCCTGTGAGCCATCCTCTGGTGACTTTGGAGGGCTACCTAAAGCGCTCTCAGGTTAGAGACCTCTGTCTGTGTCGACCGGTTATGAAGAGTATGCGTTACCTGCGGTTCGTTCATCTCATCCGTTCCTTCCGGAGGTGTATGCACAACGGATCCCTGTGTGGGTTGAGGTACAGGGTGTCTCCACCGTAGTGTAATCCTAATCTTAACCAGATTAATTTAAACAATTTAAATAAATCCATCTAGAAGAGAAAGTTCCTCTATTTTTAAAGGACTTTTCCCTATTCTTGATTTAGAAACTCAAGTCTTACATACAATGGCTTAAACGTCACCCACAAATTGCTTACTGTCGCTTTAGTTTCTTCCTGTAATTTGGTCTCATTACCCAATAGGTAGAATACTACTTAGTCTTAAACCCCAGTCACTTATCTTCTTTTTCTTCACCATGCTCTCAGCTTCCTCCATACATATGTCATACAGGTTGCCTACATTGCGCTGTCCTACAAGATTTCGTTTCGTCAGTTTGATTGATCGTCGGGACAGTGCAGTACAGAGCAGATAGTGTGTACATAGTTTACTTTTCTCTCCGCTCTTTTCTCTGCACAGTGCATAAGTAACCAAGTGATATGGATGATGATTCGTATGCATTGACATTATAAGTTAACTTCTGAAGAGTGAAGTTCCTGACTGAGTTATGTGATTAGATTGTACTCTATTAAGAGGAATATTTTGCCTAATATTACATATTCAGATATTAATATATATCCCAAGCAACGAGGCAGAACCACAACGAGACTTTTCCTGAATCTAAAGAAAAGCATGTCCGTCTGTCTATGTATGAGTCTGTGTGTCTATCTGTGGACAGCACAACTCAAAAATTCTGATGACTTTCTCTACTCTTATACAAACTATTTTTACAAACTCCTATTCTCCATCTATTTCATATTAATCGAGATAAACATTTGCAGAAACGATCTTTTGACATGCAAAGAGAATTACATTTTACACATAGCGACCAGTACTAAACATACTTGACTATCGCTTAAGGCGTACTATGTTCCTCTTGTTTTGTATTTGCAAGGGCAATATAACCATACAGTAGCCTTTAAGCATATACATCTCTCTTAATAGCTGGTTGCCATGCGCAGCACCATTCTCTTTGTCACAGATTAATACTCTTTGCATATCCAAGACAAAAAAATGAATAACGAATTCCGATTTGAGAAAATAAGTATTAAAAAATTTAAGGGAATAACAAGCAATATCTCGAAAATGGTTCACTCAACGAAAACAATGTATATGACATAAATTGTGTATTTTAACGCGATCTACATTTTTTGTGTAGTACAATTTTGTCTATCTTTTATGGTTTACCAGTTATGCAAAAGTCGTTCACAATAAAGAATACTTTTGGAGGCATTCCCAGAAAATTCAAGATATACAGCCATTGTTAGAGACATTTTTAAGAAATTTAAAATTTTCGAAAAATGTTCCATGTAAAGGGTAATCTGGGGTGGGCGAATTTTCTTGAAAACCTTCGTGTCACATCTCAGGAAGATACCGAACCTATATATCAAGTTTGGTGTTTATCCGACGGTTTGTTTTTTGAGTTATGCTGTTCACAGACACACAGACACACACACGGACATGTTTCCAAAAGTGCTTTTTTTGGATTCAGAGGGTCTCAAAGCAAGTATTTCCGGTGAAATCTCGATATCGAATTTTTGGGTGGAATACAATACTTCCCCTACTTACTATACGTAGTAGAGAAAGTAAAAACATTAGAACATTCATGACCACAACTGTACAAAAATGTGTTGTGACAATATTTTTTGTGAGATGGGTAACTTATATATAACTGTGGTTGGTTGTTAGTGCCGTATCTCCAGGGAACACCATTACACGGCTGCAAAGTAAGCGGCTTTTCAGAGTTGCATTCACGCCGTTATCTTTTCTCCATAGTGCTGACACGGTTGAAGGAAAAGAAGAACTCATAATAATAACAACCATAACAGCAGACCGTGCAGCGAAGATGATCGCATCACCGCGGGCTTTAATGCATTGACGATAGCTTAAAGTGGAAACACTGCCTCTCAGGGCTTTCGTGACGTTACGGGAGAGGAAGGCGGAGGGAGGTGCTTTTCGCGAGCAGAGATAAATCTACCTGCTGTGAATAGGTGGCACATAAAGAGAGAAGGAAGAAAATATGATATTCTCGTTATATAATTGCAGCAGAGTTTCTGTGTAAGATACCTCCAAATCTAAGAGAGATCAAAGTGAAGAGCTTTGCATGAATTAAGTTGAATTGAGTTTTAGGAGCTTTCTAAGTTCGTGTAAAAGTCAGAAGGATTAGTAGTACGTGGGGAATGGTAGGCCCTTCGTGACTTACGTGGCTCCTGAGTGTAGGGGATAAAGTGGGGACCCAAAGCGGGATCACATCCAGACGACAATATGCACTAGCCAGGATCGGGTCCCTAACGACTCCAGAATGATAGCAATCCAATCAGCACCCCAGGAAGTGCCACTATCCGGTCATCCAAGTGCCAGGGAGAAAGTTTTACATAACGCAAACTTCACCGACCCGCCGCAACGCACCGGTCGTCATTGCCTGGTCCTACAACCCTGAAACAGATGAAAGACAATAGTGGAGATAAGACAATTATGGTACAAGAGGAACCACCCTGATATTTGCTTACCGACCTGGAAAAACCAAGAAAAACCTGAGCTCGAAATCTTACGAATGCGAGACTCACATGTTACCGCCGAATCATTTCGCTCGGTACAGTCATAAAGGTTAACCAACATAGAATTTGACTGATACAGTGGTTTTATATACTTAACATAGTATATAAATTGCTAGGTCAGACCATTTAAGTTGAGACTGTACAGTTTCTCCAGAACTAGGCGTTGTAAAAAGAAATGCATTTAATAAAAGTTGCTTGATATTATAGGGAAAGGTGAAGCCATTAGTCGTCTTTTATTTTTAGAACGTTGTAATGGTCAATTCAAGTTTATGCTAATTATAGGTTTAAAAATGAAGTTGACCTTAAAATGACCATCACAACGTCCTCCAAACAAAGCACTTTCCCACATAATATCAAGCAACTTTTATTCAAGACGTTTCTTTCTACAGCTCTTGCTTTTGGAGAGCCTCTGCTTAAATGGTGCGTCCTGTATACCTTCTCTCTTAAGAACACGTTAGCATTTTTAGACCTATATTCAGACGATTTCTTCATAAGGAAAACCCTTTATTTAATGTATTTACTTAACCTGATGAAAAGGCTTCGTGCTAAAGTATGAAGCTTGAATTCCGTAGGTTCCGGGTTCGTTTCCCGGCGAACGCCCAATGTAATATAGGTTTTTCGTGTTTCAGCTGTTCTTCTAGGTTTTGTGGCATATGTAGTGTTGGACTGAAGCCGTGATGCTTGCTCAAAGGATATGGTGCTCCCTCTGGAAAATAGAGTGCTACTTGTCGATGGGTCGTTGATCACCCTCTCTAGACAGCTTCAGCAGTGGGAGGTGTCTTTGACCTGGAATTCTTATTATTAATCTATTTATTTTACGTCGCTTTAACTACATGGTCATATCGTGATGGATCTGTTAGTGGGTAACTCGTGGATCGATCTGTGGCGGAATGTTAGCCTTCTAGGTCTCATTCCTGTAACCATGTAATCTTATTGCATCACGTGTTCACAGAGACCTTAGTGCATAGCCACTGTATCTCTGCTAATGCAAATGACATTAGGATGCCGTCAAGTCTATCTGCTTTCATTGTCTGTGGATTGATGGCACAGCAAACGCTATTACCGCTTATTTTTAATGTTTACTATTGTTTTAGACTTAAGGTAGAACTTTGGGTCGTGGTATTAAATATACAATCCGGTATTTACCTTTGCGGCTGAGGGAAACCACGAGAAAACCTCAGACATATTGGTCGGCCCACGGGATTTGAATGCGAGACCTCCCGAATGCGGGCCACAGACGTTACCGCGTGAGCCATTCCACTCGGTAGCCAGGAATTGTTAGGGACTTCCGCGCGTCTTGTGGTCTGTCTGTTGTGGCAATATTTTTAACACTTGAATAATTTCAATTAAATTATATAATATATAAATTTAATAACAGCCCGCCTTGAAGCAATATGTATGTAATAATTTTAAAAGAAATGTATGTAACAGTCATTGCAAATGCTTAATTATTGTAAACATGTTTAATAATTCTATGTGAATACATTAAGTAATTTAATAATGTAAGAGCTGTGAGAATAATAAGTTTAACGTTGCTAACAATGAGGTAACCTTGAGGCAATAATGAGTTTGAGAGTTTAAATGTTACTAGTCATGATTAGAGCAACGATGATGTAAATTTTTGACAGTTTAAAAATAGCTAATCAACAGCCAGAAAAAGCTTTAATTAAATGCAGGTATTCTATTGGACTAGGTTTAGCCAATCAGAGACTTAAATTACAGAAGCTTACGGGTTTGGACGGTTGAAATATGTTCAGTTGCCTGCAGACCTTGGTAGTAACCGGATGGAAGATGTGACCTCTAGAGAAATATTACATATTCGTGTGAAACGAAAATTAAATATACGCGTTAACAAAGTGCAAGTATTAATTTAAAGAATCTCACAGCTCTTGATATCAGTGTACTGCTATTTAATTTGTGTCAACCTTAATAAAAAGAAATGAATTAAAACTTAAAGGCTGTATAAGCCTACATTCTTGTCGCACCACGCCCTGATAAAGAGAACCGTGTCTCTAAAGCAGCCGGGGCAAAAACAAACATAAATAATATCTATAGAACCAGTTTAATAACAAAGTTAATATATTTTTTTTTAATCTTGGATCTTCAAAACCAGCTTTTCATACATAGCAAACAATCCACTTCAAAATTGACGTCCATACGTAGAGATAAATAAATAAATACACTCCTTAAACAACGTAAAGAACATTTCTACTTCACTGTCTACGGTCCTTATCCTTCTGTGGTTCCCCTCCGCTGTATAACCCTAACTCTAATGTAATCACTTACATCGTCATACTTGATTGATACCGTAGATTTCAACATGAGGTATTTAGGCCAAGGACTTCTTCGTTTCAACTCTTTGGACTCAGCCCGCTCTCAAAAAAGCTGCTAGTAACACCTCTTCAGAAATAGTATTAACATCTCCCTCCTTTAAAATTATCACACTATTTTTATTGTTGAAACCTTTTAATTCGGCAACAAGCGTCTGGGAACTATTAAATTGCATCCTATTCAACTTTCAAGATTCAAATTACGATCCAGCTAGCGCTGTATATTTCCCAGCTTCAATATTATCCAACAAATTTTTTTTATGGTCAATACAGGCCCTAAACTTAAACATGGTAATATATTTTCATTTTGATTTCGCAAGAATGTTTATAGTGATTTTTTGTTATGGTTCGTAAATAAAATCATGAACGGAACTTAGGAAAAGTAAAAAACTCCCTCGTAAAAAATCCCTTCAGGCATAAGTTGTATAAACAAGTATTATAAAATACACATATCAGCGTCCATATCAGCGTATGCGTATATATCTAAGGAGATTATTCTAAAACAGTATTATTTCTTTCTCTACTACGTATAGTAATTAGGGGAAGTATTGTATTCCACCCAAAAATTCGATACCGAGATTTCACTGGAAATACATGTTTTGAGACACCCTGAATCCAAAAAGAGCATTTTTGGAAACATGTCCGTGTGTGTGTCTGTCTGTGCGTGTGTCTGTCTGTGAACAGCATAACTCAGAAACGAACAGTCGGATAAACACCGAATTTCGTATTTAGGTTCACTATCTTCCAAGGATGCGACACGAAGGTTTTGAAGAAAATCCCCCTACCCCAGACTACCCTTTATATGGAACATTTTTCGAAAATTTTAATTTTCTCAAAAATGGCTCTAACGATTTTTATTAAAATATCATATGTGTAAGATACTTTCATGACAAATAAAATGTATATCTTGAATTTTCTGGGAATGTCTCCAAAAGTATTCTTCATTGTGAACGACTTTTGCATAACTGTAAACCATAAGAGATAGACAAAATGTTACTACACAAAAAATGTAGATTGCGTTAAAATACACAATTTATGTCATATACATCTTTTCTGTTGAGTGAACCATTTTCGAGATATTGCTTGGTATTCCCTTAAATTTTTCAATACTTATTTTCTAAAAGGGGAATTCGTTATTCATTTTTTTGTCTTGGATATGCAAAGAGTATTAATCTGTGGCAAAGGGAATGGTGCTGCACCTAGCAACCAGCTATTAAGATGTCTGTGCTTAAAGGCTACTGTATTTCTATATTCCCCTTGTTAATATATATTCTCCTTACATCTACAAGAAAATTAGCAATAAGATAGAGTCTTTAAATGTTTATCTAGATTAACATGATTAGATGGAGAATAAGCGTTTGTAAAAATAGTTTGTACAAGAGTAGAGAAAGTCATTTGAGTGTAACACATCAGATTTTTTTAAATAATACTGTATACACAGAAGTCTCTTTTTTAGCCATTTTATACCTGTTTATCGTATTTCATTTTAGCAGGTCAAAATAGACAATATTTTAAACTAATTAATTAAAAGTTTAGGAGAATTTTATATGAAGGATAATAAAGAAGTTCCTCTAGAAAGTTTAAGGGAAAGGAACAAAGCTAATAAAAAAAAACTCTCAAAGTGAGAAGGTTATTTTTCTCTCTTCAACATTCTTGAGACTTTTGCCGTCCTTTACTGTGACTGTTCCTTGGGAAGGGTAGAAAGTATTAGCAAAGATCGCGGGAGATACGAGAGATCAAAGAATGACCTTTTGAACTTCTGAGAGCTTTTTCCTTACAAAGGATTAGTAACCGTTATATTCGCCTACTAAATAACGAGTGTGCAAAAGTAGATAGCAGATGTCAACTTCTTATCGGGCGAACACTCGCGCTGGTATGTCAGCAATTTGTATATTTGAGCATTCTGCGAGAAATAAAGCCTAGCATTTGACATACCCCTAAATAGGGCTTAGGTTACCCATGAGTCCACGATTTTATAACAACATTTCCACTACCTGTTACGTCCACATGACTTTCTCTACTCCTCCATTGCCGCTTGATGCTATCAGCTGTTGCAGCAATAGATAACACGAACACAATCTTACAATGTGGTTGTTGAGTTACCATGGGAAAATATTAACTGAATTTATAAATTTCCGGTTATGGCCGAGTTGTGAATAATTCAGCTTCAGTTTTGCTGAGGCTCGTTCCTATTCGATACCACTCCAAATCTCCATTATCGTAAACACGAACTTTTGTCTTCCGATTCTCTATCGTGGTAGCTCAATATTCGCCTACTTCATTGTAATCCCAGCAGTAAACAACGGAGCGCAGCAAACTTTGATAATGGACGTTCCGACATGCATCAACGCACAGTGATGTGTGTGTCCACTTGAAAGAAAAAAAACATTGTGTGTTACATTCACAACAATTGCTCCACCCGTTCTTCAACAAAGTATAAAAGCTTCCTCTTCTATTCTTTGCATTTTAATCGAGATAAACGTTTATAATAATGGCTTTATTACATATTTCCTTGCAGGTACTGTGCCGGTTTCCCTCTGGGCATTCAATATATAGAATGCTAGAGGGAAATTTTCGGCACTTATCATTCCGGCTTTCCGTGAGGCTCTTTTGTTAGGTCGCATTGGTCATCTAGCGAGCTAAGTAGTTAGTTTGACTCCTGCGACGAGGCAGCGAAGATGTTTAGCAGCAGAAGGGCTGTCGCGGTAACTTTCGTGTTATCTTATTTGCGGAGCGCCTGTTATTGTTTTACTATTTTGAATTTTGGGTTCTTTGTCCTCCGGCTAGCTATTATTACTCAGTCGAGCAAATCTCTTGAACAGGGTGTATAAACGGAAGGAGTTGTTACTAAAAGATAACACTGATAAAAGAATTTCGTTTTACACTTTTATTGCCGTCACACTTTATTAATTTCACATAATTACTCTTGATACACGCCTGACTGAAACTGTTATATTTTCGAATGTAACTATAATCACTTAATTGCCGCGCATTATTAATTCACGTATTTCACATTTGTAAATAACTTTACGACGCGAGAGATTCTGTAGAATTGCGTAACGTGTACTTCGTGAATGCTTCTGTTGAACTCGCGACGTGTAACTCCTGAATGATTCTGTTGAACTGCGCGATACCTGTCTTTGGCTCTAGAATTTATACTACCTCACCCCGATATGCCTAAACATTATAACAGAGCTGCTTTTGGTTAATAAAGCGCGCCAACATTAGCGTCTATTTTTATATCCAATGAAAATTACGAACACATATGCTCTAGGGAAGATATTCCTTGCGTTTCTAAAGAAAGGCACGCTACTCTGACGTCATTTGTTTGCCTATTCTAATTGATAAACAGCTCACCCCCTCGTTTCATTGTTATCCGCTCCTATTGTCAGTTTCAGTGAGGCCGTGTAAACTTATTTCCTAACAATGCTTATAGTTAACAAACATCTTAAATCATTGTCATACAATAATGTTAATTTACACTACAATCACTCTGGCATTCACAGTGTTGTGATATAAAATACTGCCTCAGGGCATAGTGACTCAAATGCTATCAGTTTGATACACACTATAAAATCAGGAAAAGAAAGAAAGAAAGGAAGCAAGGAAGAAAGAAAGCAAAAAGAACGGAATGAAGCAAGCAAGCAAGCAAAAAAGAAAGAAAGGAAGGGAGGGAAGGGAGGGGAGGGTAGAAAGGGAGGAAAGAGAGACTTACTCTTCTGAAAGAAAACTTTGGTGGAAGCAGGATGAAACTCTGAAACTTTGTTTTTTTTTAATATGTGGGTAACTGTGATATTGCATGTACAGCTGCGTTTTAGATGTCGTGGTTGAAACTATAACATTTTTACTTGGTTCGTGTTGCAAATTTTATAAAAACTCTGAATAAAGAGTGCTCTCTTTTAGCTACGAGGCATAAATTATTTATTGTTGCTTTTATAATCTGCAAGGTCATTTTAAAATTTGCTGCGTATGTAAAGTGTGTTGTTTTGGAACGGTGGTAACGTGGGCTGACTGTTGTGGCAATTTGTTATATTGCGAGAAAGCCAACTTACAGGCCGTTTATTCCTGCTGCTGTTGACGTGAATCGTACGTTTAGATGAATTTTAGGTATATTTTAGTGTGAGTAAGCGTTAATGTTTTGTATTGCAATTTATTGTCACGCTTACTTCGTAACTCTTCTTTTTTGTATTTACTAAATTTGCTGTGAAAATTGCATTGCTCTTGAAGCTTTTAGTGTGTGTTATATGTTACTCTCACTAAATATAGCAGATTGTTGCAAGGCAAATAGTTTAATTGGTCAGTTGTTTCCGACCCTAATTTTAACTGAATGCTTTAGGGCACCTTGAGAATTTTCCAGGGAGCATTTCATTTTCTTTGCCTGCCCAGGACATACAACAAGAAAAGAAAGAAAAACAAAACGAATAAGGAGTTCCCATTTGAGAAAAAGTACTAAGGGTTGGAAAATTCAAACAAATAACAAGGAATATGTCGGAAATGGTTCACTGGACACAAAAAATGTATATGACATAAACTGTGTGTTTCGTGGTAAACTTTTGTCTATCTTTTACGGTTTACCAGTTATGCAAAACTCATTCAGAATGAAGACGACTTTTAGGGACATTTCCAGAAAGTTTTGGATACGCCTTTCATTTGCCATGAAAATGTCTTAAAATATGATATTTTGATCAAAATCGTTAGTGCCATTTCTGAGAGAAAAAACTTCGAAAAAATGTTCCATGTAAAGGATACTCTGGAATGGTGGGATTTTCTTGAAAATCTTCGTGTCGCATCTTATAAAGACACTGAACCTAAATACCAAGGTTGGTATTTATCCGACTTTTCGTTTTTGAGTTACGCTGTTCACGGACACAAGAGACTCAGACGGTCCTTTTTTTAAAAATAAGTTTTTTGCATTATGGGGCTTGAAAGCATGTATTTTAGGTGAACTCTCAATATAGAATTTTTAAGTGAAATGCAATATTTCTACTTACTATAAGTATTAGAGAAAGTAATAAACTTAAGTAAAAATACTTTGTATACCCACTAGATTTGAGGGTAGATAAAGTAATGTGAATGTATCACATCATATTTTTTTTCTTCTAGTTTACTGTTTTGCTGGAAACACGTGCTGCCTCACTTGTACCTCAATTTTAGCCTTATCCGAGTGCACTTCCTCTCGTTTATAATCACACCTTGCTTATCCGCACACATCAGTACTTCCGTTCGTATATCTTGCTCTGTGTTTTGGTTTACGGTATCCTTGCTTGTATTACAAATATAATTTTGACTGTTATTACGTTCTCATTTCTCTTACGCCCACATAATATTTTTTTACGTTCTTGACATTGCGTCGGTATTAGTTATAATGTTGATGCTTGTGATGTTTATGTATGTGTCTTTACTTCACGCGTTGCCATCTTGTGACGTCATTCATTTGTTTGGTTTGTAGCTCCATCTGGCGTTAGCAATTTGCGGTTCCTAGTATCAGTTTTTGAAATAATTCATTTCAAATGTCCTCCGGCTAGCTATTATCCTGTTGGCTTGGGCACGTATCCCTATACAGGTTGTGAAACGGAAAGGAATCTTTTATCCAAAAAATTACACTGATGAAGAAATTTGTTTTACACATTTATTGTCGAACACGTTAACTATCACATTTATACATTGATCTTAACACTCGCCAAACTGAAACTGTTATAACAACTTCTTACTGATAATTCTTTTAATCCACGTACTTCAATCTTTTGTATATTTAACTTTACCATACTTTAGATCTTTCATAATTCTGCTGCGCGTAACTTGTGAATCTATATCCGATGTATGACTAACTAATACTTTCGACGAACTGACTGACTGAAGACGACGTGTAGTGTACACAGATTTTTGATGAACTGGGGCCAAGCTACCTCGAACCTACCCTATTTATACGCCTGCATCAAGATACGCCTAAAGATTATAACTGAGCTGCTATTGGCTAATAAAACGCGCCAATATTAGCGTCTATTTTAATATCCAATGAAAACCACGAATACATATGCTTTAGGAGAAAACATTCCAGAAGGTTCTCAACGGAAAAAACGCGCGAACATTACGTAACTTCCTTGTTTCCAATAATGATAAACAGCTCACCCCCCTCTCTGCATTATTGCGCTATTATTGACAGTTTCAGTAAGGCCCTATAAACTTATTTCCCAATAATAATTACAATTAATAAACATCTGAAATCAATGTCACATAAAAATGCATATTCATATTACAATCATTATTTACATTTAACTAATTTGTGATACAAATTACTGCATCATATGCCCCACTAGAAACATAATTATAAATATTTACAACTTGTTTGGAAATTTTATAATTGGGTTTTTAGTCTCCTCAATCTTGGAACACACGCTATCACTTTCACTTTACACTTCACACGCATTTAACACACGACATATTTTTTCTTTTTTTTTTATCTCGCCACTACTTACTGGCTCTGGTTGAATGTGTTTAAACTTTAATCTGACATTACAATCCTTTTTATATGTATATAGCAAATACTGTACCCTGAATTATTTAATTAATGTTACAAAGTTGTTTACTTTTTTTTTTAAGTTGTTGACAAAAATTTATACATCTTAGATTTTTGTAATTGTTTAACATTTTTACCAAAATATTCACCCTCTACACAAATATTTACATCTCTTAAATCTAGGCACTGTTTCACATGTTCTATTTACTATAAATATTTGTTTTTTAATTATATTTACCAATTTTTGTTATTTTGTACTTTATCTTAACAATACTCTTGGAATAGTATTTATGTACTTTACTTTAATATAACATCATGCTTTATTTCACATGTTCAGTTACTAATAAAATGTTATTTTCCTCTTAAATATTTAGTCATGTTCAAAATTTATTTCTCCTTTCTGATTACATACATATATAATTACTCTCTTACGTTCCAATACATTGCTCTGCATTTCTTCTTTAACTATCCAGCCTTTACTATTTATCATCTTTGCCTTCTGTTTCACCTTGATCTTCATTGTTGTATGGTTTCAGCATCTCAATATGGAACTTTCCTATGCTTTTTCGAGTTGTTGGATTACATAACTCATATGTATTAGTTCCATATACTTCAACAACTTCATATGGTCCATGGTATTTGAGAAACATTCGCCAATAAAGTTTATTTGCTTTATCCGAAAATTTCTTGGTTTTAACCAAAACTAAATCTCCTATTTTGATCCTCCATTCCTTTCTCTTCTTTTCTTCATGTTTAATTTTTCTTTTTATGGCCTTTTTCTTCATCCTCTCGAATGCTTTTCGGAACATCTCTTCTTCTGTTTGTGGTATCGAATGAGCATCTAGAATGGCTTCTGGAATTTTTTTACACATTGTATTGATCTTCTTTCCTAACTTAAGTTCACATGGTTTGTATCCTGTCACATTGTTTACGGTTTCATTTAGTAGATTCTGAACGAAGTTCACGTATTCATACCATTGGGTTTGTTTTCGATGACACAACACCCTTAAATAATTTGAAATTTCCTTAATTTCCCTCTCCACTGGGTTGGAGTTCGGTCTGTATCTTGACGAAAAATATTGTTTAATGCCATTTTCTTTCAGTCCATCCATAATTTTTTTTCCTGTGAAGTACGAAGCATTATCGCTCAATACAGATTGAATAGGTCCTTCTTCTATCACATATGACTTGAGTAGTCTATTCAGACATGCTAAACTTGTAGGTTTTCTCAAAGGGTAAATTCTTACATATTTGCTGAATATATCATAACAGACAAATATATATTTGTTTCCAAATTGACTTGGAGGCATCGGACCATGAATATCAATACTAATTACACATCTCGGCTTATCCCTTATAACCGAATTAGTTTCAAATGCATATGCTGCATTTATTTGCTTTGCCTTCTGACACAGGTTGCAGCACGATATAAATTTTCGAACTTTCTGACGCAATTTAGATATGTATAAATTCTCTAAAATCATAGAAGTTGTCCGGTCCGTCCCTGAGTGTGCTAACCCTTCGTGAAAATTCTTAATTAGTTCCTTTTCCATGCTTTTCGGAACCATTACCTTCCAACTAGGCATTTCTTTTCCATTGCTTATTGTATAATGTCCCATCTCGAATTGCTACAATTTCTTTCTTTGCCTCTTCAGTTAGTGGTGCCTTTTCTTTAAGTTCTAACAATTTTGCGTCCTCTTTTTGAGTTTTCCCCATATTTTTCAATTTTCTAATCATTTCTTTGCTTAAAGGAATTTCAATTGTCAATATTTTGACTTCATTTCTAGGCCTTTCAATATTTTCGGGAATTTGTGGGTTGTAGTTCAATCTTGATAGCAAATCATGAAGGTATTATTTTTGCCAGGAATGTGTATAATCTCAATATCGAATGCAGATATTGCATGAATGTATCTAGCAAGTTTTCCACTACATTATCTACACCGTTGTATGAAAGTTAAGCTGATGTGGTCTGAATATACTTTCACCTTTTGCTGATAAATATAGGTTTTAAAACGAATTAATGAGAAATATAATGCTCCAATTTCTAACTGAGTCACTGAAGAATTCCGCTCAATATTTGTAAGTCCTCTAGAAGCTGTACTAATGACGTGAAAGTCATTGTTGATGTCTCGCTGTCCTAAAATTCCGGCGTATCCTTGCATTGATGCATCGACATAAATTTCATATTCCAAATCTTCTCTAGGCCTCTCGAGTAATATGGACTTAGCAAAGAGTTCTTTTACTCTCTCAAAACATTTTTGATGATCCTCTGTCCATTTCCACTTATTGTTCTTTCGGAGTAGCTGCCGCAGTGGTTCTATTTCAGCCGAATATCTTGGTACGAACTTACTCTGAAAGTTCAATACCCCTAAGAGACATCTAATTTGTTTTACGTTCCTTGGTGGTGGAATTTTCATTATTGCTTCTATTCTTTTCTGATCAGGTCTTATACCTCGTTCATCCACTACATAACCCAGAAAATTTATTTCCTTGACACAAAATTTTGATTTTAGTATGTTCACAGTCATACCATGTTGTTGTAGTTTATTTAACACATAATGGACATTATTCATGTGTTCTTCAAATGTTTGACTACTAATTAGGAAGTCGTCAATATACTTTATTAAAAAGTCATCTGCAGAATTTCCAAAGATACTGTGAATGGCTCTCAAAAATCCACTTCCTGAGTTTTTTAAACCAAAAGGATTTACGCAAAAGCGATACTGGATCCCTGAGTAGTGAAATGAAGTGTAATCACGCACTTGTGGATCAAATTCCACTTGCCAATATGAAACAGTGAGGTCAATGGATGTCAGAAATCTTCCTCTTGAAAGTTTCGTAATTAATTGTTCAATTCCCTCACTTTGAAAATGATCTGGCTTCATATACTTGTTGACATATCTACCGTCTAAAGTTAATCTCAAACTACCATCTCGTTTAATACTCCAGCAGATTGAATTTATACACTGAGAATTACTTTGCTCAATAATCCCATTTTCTAACATGCTATTTATTAGTTGTCTAGCTTTATCCCGAAGACTTATAGGTAAATTGTCATAGTTGTGCCTATATGGTGGTACGTCTTCTACTTGAAATGTATGCTGATATACATTACATCTGCCTGGGATATTACTAAATTCTGAACTATTGTTCATCAAAACATCATGAAGGATTTGTTTTTGATTATCGTAATATTATAAGCTTCTTCACACTTGTGTATTATTTCCTCGTTTCTCTTCTCTTTCCAGCTGTTGTCTGTCTCGCTCACATGGTCGTCTTTTGTTTGGATTGTAAATTCCTCTAATTTCTCTGGCATTTCTACAAGCTGTTGAAAATATGGCGTGGTATTCCCTTCATATTCTGTGACTACCTGCTTTATCTGACTATTTCTATCAGTTTCTGTTATTTGCACAAAAACTCTTGGTCACAAAGATTTTTCTCATCCTTTGTCATCTCGATTACAGAAACTTTCTCTTTTATAAATGGTACCCTTATTTCTCTATCTTCTTTTGTTATTTTTAACTCTTCATGTTTAAAATCTATACATGCTTCATATTCATGTAGGAAGTCACATCCTATAATTATGTCACAAATCAGATGGTTTACAATTAGAAACATAACCTCAAAATTCTCTCCGCCGATAAGTATGTTAAGTAGAGCTTGTGTTTTTATGACCTGTGTCGTTCTTCCGATTGCAACACGACAAACTAAATTACTAGTGGGAAGAGCCATAATTTTGTTACCTTCATTAATCAAATTTTTCTAAAATTTCTGTGAGCAAATTGAAGCTGACGAACCAGAATCTATAGTTGCAATGATCTCTTTCTTCGCAATTTCCATCCTAACATGAGGTGACTCAAAATTTTCTCCCTTATCTTTTGTTGCTGTAATCTTATTACAGGATGTATGTGTAGGCATATTATTTGTATTGGTAATGGATACTGAATTATTAAAGACGTCCTGAGAACCTACTACACAGGAGTCTGTTAACAGTTTTCCTGGTTATTTCCATGTTCACGTACGGGACTGCCATTCCTAACAGGCGCTAAATCTATCTCATTGTCGCTACCATTGTTTTGAGTTCCCCTTCCTCGAGTTCGAAATCCTCGATTTCTGACATTATGTCCCCTTGGCACGTAATTTTCTTGCCGTTCCTCAGATCTTTCCCGGTTATTGTTTTCCCTCCAGTGAGTGAAATTTCCCCTTTGTCTAATATACCGCCTTCCATAATTTTGCCCTCTTTCAGGCAATCTTTCTATCCTGACATAATTTATTTGTTCCTGTCGACCTGGTCTCCCATCTGTCCTTGATCTTTCAAATTGTGGAAAGTATGATTGATACCGTTGTCTGGTATTAATTTCATGATGTCTGTCTTGTCCTCTATTTTGCTGATAACTACTTTGGTAATTTCGTCTATCTCGCACATCTAAAAATCTATGCTCCCACTCCCGAGATATATCTTCTTCCTGTTGTTCCAAAGCTGTCATTAATTCTTTCATCTCATAGATGCTACGTGGTTTTGGAATTAATAAGTAATTTCGTATCCTTAAAGGATAATGCCTTGCGAGCAAACTCACAAACTCTTCCTCATTGATTGGAGGTGACAAGTTTCTAACCTGACTTGCATGTTTCAGTAAGTAATCAGTCATTGATATTCCCTCTCGTGGATTAAATCGACCATGACTAAGCACTGCTCGAATTCTGTGCTGTACCGTAACATTCCAAAATCTGTTCATGAATAACCTCTTAAAGGATTCATATGAAATTTCACCCCCTGATACCATTTGCAACCAATCTAAAGTTTTCTGGTCCAAACATCTTTTGACAACTATCATTTTCAATGCTTCAGGTATCTTTTTAATTTGAAAATACTCTGATAATTCTGCAATGAACTGTACTGGACTGGAGTTTTCATTAAATTTTGGAAGTGGAAAATCACTTAAGATATGATTGTAATTTTGCAAATTCCCCACTCCCATATTTAAATTCTCTAGTGTTACTTGTGCACTCTGAGTTTCAGCATTAGCTATAGATGAAGCTGCCGCATCACTCACATTATTTGTCATACCTGAGGAACTACCTCTATCATTATGTTGTACATCTGATACATTCACATCACATATATTTGCCCTTGAATTCAATTCTAACCTATTTACAGTACCTTGCAGATTTTCTATCGTCTGTTCCAATTTTTTATTATTCTCATTTTGAACAGCTTGGTGTTTGTTAATTTCAGAAGTTAGCTTTTGATTCAAATCTATAGACAAAACTTTAACTTCATCAGACAATTTATTTCTCTGTGTTTCTGACTCCTTCTGAATTCCAGATATTTCCCCTCTGAAATTAACTTGCACCTGAATTAAATCTGCATTTGTAGCCTCCATCATTTCTCTTAACTCACTTGAAATGCTACTCATTCGGCTACCTAGCTCTGTACATTTTACATCAACATGCTCTATTTTATTATTAACCTCATTTCTTTGGTTAGATATTTCCCTGCTCATGTCCAACATTTTCTTTGAAACTTCACCTATTTCATTTGCTATCATTTCTTGATTTTCATTTTTCATTTTAATCATACTACTATCTAGCTCCATGAATTTCTTTTCAATTTCTTCCCTGTTTTGTTCTAAGCTCTTACCAATATCTTCCCTTAATTCCCTATGACTCTTTTGCATATCTTCCCTTAATTGATCTGTAATACTCTTACTAATATCTTCCCTCAATTCTTTCTTATTCTTTTCCATATCTTCCCTTAATTTCCCAATATTCTTAACAATATCTTTCAGCATTTCCATCATCATACTAGCATCAAAATTAACATTTCCTGCTATTCTATTCTCACTTTCTGCACTAACATTTTCATCCTCAAATCCTAAAAAGTTTGGGCTATTTTCTGTAACCTGTATTGAATTACAGCTAACTGTTACATTATCTCCCTCAATAATTATTTCTCCTGTATTATTAGTAGCCATTGTTTTCTTTATCCTACCACTCCTTAAGTACATTTGTAGGTTACAATTTTGTTTTCTAAAAAAAAAATTACGATACTCTAACCTTTGTGATGCTGTCTGTTGCTGTTGCATTGATGTCCAGCTTTCTGCCCCTCTCTCCTAGGTTATATGTCGCTTCTGCGTTGTGTTATGATGAGTCCACGTCGTTTTGTTGTCCTGTAGTTTGGAATCTGCGTCTTGTAGATCATTTCACTGCTACATTCGTTCCACGTCCTGGTTCCTTTCCTGGTCATCGTGTTCCTTTCCTGGTTATCGTGCCCCACGTTCTGGGTGCCAATTTGATGTAGTAACATACTTGGTTACGTAATATGTCTTTACGTAAGTTATTAGAACTTGAAGATCTTATATTGTGCTGCTTTTGTTTTGTTTGGTTACATAATTTTTAACTGCCCCACGTATGGGAGCCAATTTGTAACGGTATTACTTACAAATGTTTGTTTACATCAGTGTTGAAGCCATCTTGTGACGTCATTCATTTGTTTGGTTTGTAGCTCCATCTGGCGTTAGCAATTTGCGGTTCCTAGTATCAGTTTTTGAAATAATTCATTTCAAATGTCCTCCGGCTAGCTATTATCCTGTTGGCTTGGGCACGTATCTCTATACAGGTTGTGAAACGGAAAGGAATCTTTTATCCAAAAAATTACACTGAAGAAGAAATTTGTTTTACACATTTATTGTCGAACACGTTAACTATCACATTTATACATTGATCTTAACACTCGCCAAACTGAAACTGTTATAACAACTTCTTACTGATAATTCTTTTAATCCACGTACTTCAATCTTTTGTATATTTAACTTTACCATACTTTAGATCTTTCATAATTCTGCTGCGCGTAACTTGTGAATCTATATCCGATGTATGACTAACTAATACTTTCGACGAACTGACTGACTGAAGACGACGTGTAGTGTACACAGATTTTTGATGAACTGGGGCCAAGCTACCTCGAACCTACCCTATTTATACGCCTGCATCAAGATACGCCTAAAGATTATAACTGAGCTGCTATTGGCTAATAAAACGCGCCAACATTAGCGTCTATTTTAATATCCAATGAAAACCACGAATACATATGCTTTAGGAGAAAACATTCCAGAAGGTTCTCAACGGAAAAAACGCGCGAACATTACGTAACTTCCTTGTTTCCAATAATGATAAACAGCTCACCCCCCTCTCTGCATTATTGCGCTATTATTGACAGTTTCAGTAAGGCCCTATAAACTTATTTCCCAATAATAATTACAATTAATAAACATCTGAAATCAATGTCACATAAAAATGCATATTCATATTACAATCATTATTTACATTTAAGTAATTTGTGATACAAATTACTGCATCAACATTCAAAGAGAATTACATTTTACACATAGTGACCAGCTCTAAACATATTTGACTATCGCTTAAGGCGAACTATGTTCCCCTTATTTTATATTTGCAAGGGCAATATAGAAATACAGTAGCCTTTAAGCATAGACATATCTCTTAATAGCTGGTTGCCACGTGCAGTTCCATTCTCTTTGCCACAGATTAATACTCTTTACATATCCAACACAAAAAATGAATAACGAATTCCTATTTGAAAAAAGATATAAGTATTGGAGAATTTAAGGGAATCACAAGCAATATCTCGAAAGTGGTTCACTCAAAAAACCAAAAACAAAGTATATGACATAAATTGTGTATTTTAAACGCGATCTACATTTTTTGTGTAGTAAAAGTTTGTCTATCTCTTATGGTTTACCAGTTATGCAAAAGTCGTTCATTGAAGAATGCTTTTGGAGAAATTCCCAGAAAATTCAAGATATACGTTTTTTTTGCCATAAAAACGTCTTAAACATATGATACTTTAATCAAAATCGTTAAGTCATTTTTAAGGAAATTAAAATTTTCGAAGAATGTTCATGTAAAGGGTAATCTGGGGTGGGGAGATTTTCTTGAAAGCCTTAGTGTCGCATCTCTGGAAGATACTGAACCCAAATACCAAGGTTGTTGTTTATCCGACTGTTCGTTTCTGAGTTAGGCTGTTCTCTACTTACTATACGTAGTAGAGAAAGTAAAAAGGCGACATTGAACTTCAACTAAAGAGGGAGAACAATCGGAAGACCAAGAAGGAAGACGGCAGAATGATTTTGATGGATGCGGAGTAGAGCAATAGATCTACACCATGATAATGAAGAAGAAGATAAAGTAAAATAGTCATTACGTAATCTGTGGCAGTATAGTCGGCTAACCCTTTATCTTCTTATCTTCCTTAATAGATGAGCCTCAGCACCGATCCAGAGGGGATAATATTGTATCTACGCCCCACGAGGGGAGTTCCCGGGAGGAAGGATGAGGCCAGAAAAGAGACGTTGTCGCCTGCCGGATACACCAGCGGCGGTACAGCAATGACAGGGTTCCTAATTTTCCATAAGTAGACTCCCCAGCAAAAGGTAGGCCGGGGTCTCCGCTCCATAAAGAGGGGGCTCGGATACACCGGAGCCAGCAGAAAGCCGAGGAACGGAAATTGTTCACGGAGAGCTTCTTTTGCCCTGCTACGCCGCACCGAAACACCCTCGCCGACACTTCCGGCGCTGAAAGAGACCAAAAAGATTAATAGATGATGAATAGAATGAAATGGAGGGAGAGATATTTCGTGGGTTGAAAGAAACCACTCCAGCATTTGCCTGACGCCAAGGAAAAAACCCGAAAAAGCCCATGGGTCTGAGTGGACGATGAGGCAGTATTTTTAACACTTAAATGATTTCAGTGTAATTATTTAAAATATAAATTCAATAACATCCCGCCTTAAAGCGATATGTGTATGTAACAATATATAAAAGATATATATTACAGTAATTGCATATGTTAATATTATTGTATCCATGCGTAATAATGTTATGTGAATGTATTAGCTAATTTAATAGTGTGTGGGCTGTGAGAATAATAGGTCAAAAGTTGCTAAAAAGGAGGTAACAATGAGGTAACCTTGAGGCAATAGTGAGTATGAAAGTTTAACGATACTACTTATGATTCTTGGAAGCAATAATGTAAATTTTGAGACAGTTTAAAAATAGCCAATCAACAACCATAAAACGCTTTAGTTAAATGAAGGTATTCTAATGGATTAGGAATAGCCAATCAGAGACTTGAAATTCAGAAATTTACAAGTTTAGGCGCTAGAAATCTTGTTCGTTGGTTGCAGACAGCATTACTAACCGGACGAAAAAGGTGTTCTCAAGAAATTTAATACGTATTCGTGGAAGACGAAAATATTTTTACGTGTTAAAAAGTGCAAGTAATTAATTAAAGAATCTCACTGCTCTCTATATCAGTGAAGTGTTCTTTAAATCGTATGAAGTATTAATAAAAGGAGTGAAGTAAATTATAATCTGTGTAAGCCTACATTCTTAGTCACACCACAACCCTGTTAAGAGAAACGTGTCTCTAACAATAATACTGACGCAGCCGAGGCAAACATAAATATAATGTTTAAAGAAACAGTAAAATTACAAAGTTAATATTTTTAAAAATTAGGTAGAGGGCTACCGGAAAGCGGTTACCATACGTGCAGTTGCAAACTACTACAAGTTCTGCTCCCCAGCAGTTGAAATATAATACGACTCTTTCTATACAAATTACTGCAAATTGACGCCCAAAGCGTGGTGCAAATAACGTAAAGATACTATCATCTTAAAATTGACTTTCCAAACGTAGCAGCAACAAATCTACTTCAACGATCACTCGGAACCTCCAATGCGGACCACAGACGTTGTCGCCTGCGCCATCCCGCTCATGCGTAACCCTTTAAGTATCACTGGATGTCTTGCTTGTTTATCATTGGTTTAAACTGTAGATCCCAGTAATATCCAGATACCTTCACGGACAAAGAGACTCGTTTGCTTTCCTTTTAGTATTTGCGGCTCATATCTTTGCAGCATTTGCATTTCTACATTTCGGCTATGAAGCTCTTTGTAAAGGCTCCAAGCCTTCTGTCTGCCTTTTGTAACTCCGTCAGCTCTCAGCTCATGGGAAATCTGCTACCTAAGCGCCAGAGAGTCAACAAGAAGCATCTATAAATCTCATAGCGTCACGTATACTCAGATGGGAAGCCTGTGACTGACACATGCATCACTTGCAATAATCATGCCGTTGTAAAATTAGGCATTTGAATGATTGTAATGACAAACTCGATAATGTCATCACTGCATATATTCACATGACAGCTGAACTATATTGCACAAGGTAATTGTTCAATAATTGTGGAAATGTAATATCCAACCCATATGTATAGTAAATAAATGGCCCAAAGGAATGAATAGCCATTACAAGGCTTGCTAGTAGAAATACAGGGATGTCAATACAAATCCCAAACGAAAACTTTTTTAATTCGTACTGAACGTAAATTTATTATTACCTTACAAGATAAACTATGATTACAATTTATGAGATTTACATTTCAATGCTTTGAAAACCATGATGTTAAAATTCCCCCTTCTTTATAGACTCTAAAGCTTTAAAAAAAGTTTATGCTCGACCAGTTTATACGAGTAGTAGCAGTACTTTAATGGGCCTCATTAAAGTACACCTGTTCATTAAAGTATTGGTATTCGACCAATCAGAAGTGGCCACGTAACATTGTGAAAGCGCAAGTATGGATTATCCTGCGTAGTACGTCTCACAACGCTAGCAACTTTGTTTGACACAGGTGCAACAAGGTCATTGTATTGTAACCATAGATAAAGGAATAACGATTGTAACACATCACTCAAACTTCGCTTCGCTTCGCTCACTCGGTTAATAATAATGCTCACGTATTAAATTACAACCACTATAATCTCGTTATATAATATACTATTAAAGGATTTCTGTTTCACTTCACTGGCTAATACATTAGCACGCGAAACTAATTAATCAAGTTATTATTCGTTCTGTAATACTCAAATTCCCGTAAGGCATTCACTGCTACTGCAGAAGAGCAATGTATAATACATTTTGCAATATAACTTACCAAAATGTGACAAACGAAATTTTGAAAAGGTCTAAAAGCATTACTCGAGAATACCTTGCCGATCGCTCGCCCAAACTCGCTAATCGTCTGGTCTGTTCTAGATGCTAACTATTTGCGTTGTCCCTCGACTGATCCGGGATGAATTGCTTCCATGCCACAAACTATCATAACGCTGCTGTCAGTAACCTAGTTTCCTATTAGTCAATCCGCAAGCACGAGCGACCACGACATCATTCTACCGTGTGTGCATCTTTACTTGTAGCTCTTGATGTCGAGATCTGGTCCTCTTATTGAAGCTGCGGGGGTGAAAACGGCCCAAAGCAAAGATAGGGAAATAGAAACATCTGTACGTTTTTATTTCTCGATTTCTGTTGCTTATGTAACATACAAATTAAACTTGGTCCATATGATGTGTAAATTGCAGGTGACATAATTTTTGCGGTTGCAACACATTTGGCACCAATTTGAAGGAGATGTATTGGACCACGTTTGGGTACCAAACTTGAGGGATATATGTTTCTAGGAGTGTTCGCCCCACGTACGGTACAAACTTTCCGGTGGCCTTCGCCCCACGTTTTCTTTATGTGTAATAAGTATTTTAATGTTATATATGTATACCTCGACTGCATCATTAATAATTTGTAGAGCACGTATCTCTTAACCAGGGCTGGTACGGCTAAAGAATAAGGCTTACATAAATTATAATTGTATTTTACTTTCTTTATGAATCCTTCACACGGTTATAGGTTATATAACACTTCACTGACTTATCCTACTATAGAGATTATTTTTAATTACACTTTTTAACAGGTAAACGTATATATTATCCTCACCGCAATGAAATTTCATGTCTCATATACAATCACTGATCACTACCGAACCGCTTTCTTGTAGCGTCTACGTTTGAATTTGTACATTTTCTCTGATTGGCTAAGCCTACTTCAATAGAATACTTGTATTTAACTTTTAACTTTTCTTGTTTTTGATTGGCTAATTATAAACTGTTTTAAATAAAACATTATTATTCAATAACTATTAGCAGCCTTTTTAAACTTTCTAATTTATTGTTGTCTCAAGGTTACCTTATTGTTAGCAACTTTCGGCTTTTACTTTGTAATTCTGTTTGCTATGGAAAGCAGCTTGCTTCTATTCTCACAGCTCCTACATTGTTAAACTATGTAATACATTTACTTAACATTTTATACATGTACATAATAAAATAAACATAATACAATGACTGTATAATATAATACATTATATTATACACATATTGCTTTAAGGCGGGCTGTTATTATATTCTATATTATAAAATTAAACTGCTTTTATTTAAGCTATAAAAATACTGCCTCAAAATAACACGCTATTTATAACTTTGATATCTTCTTATGGCCGAGTGCTTAGACCGCTCACCTCTCACCGAGGCGGCCCGGGTTCAATCTCAGGGACCCGCATGTGGGATTTGTGGTCGACAGAGCGGCGTCTGGGCAGGTTTTCTCCGGGTTCTCCGGTTTCCCCCGCCATTCATTCCACCAACTGCTCCATCGTCACCTTTTCTAACATCCATTTCGCCGCCATTTCGTCTCATCTACTTCCTTCATCCCATACCAGGCATCGAGCTGATCACCCATCTTGGACATTCTGTCTGCTCCTCGACGGGCCTCTGATCCCAGGCACCCGCCTGTAAGTCCTGGGGGTGTAAGTCCTACATAAGATGAGGTTAAACAGCGAATGAATGAATGATATCTTCTTCATTATTAATTAGGTCATTTCACTGTTTAAGTCTAAGCTTTGAATCGGGCTTTCTGAAGAAGACAGTGATGCGGAAATGCAAATTATTTTAACCCATGTGCAAACAGAAGACGATCTAGAATATTCAGTACGCGTCCACGCCATCTTTACTTTCACTCTCATGTACATAGTAGGAAGAGAATGTACTGTATTCCACTCCAAAAAATCGATACAGGAAATATATGTTTTGAGGTCCCCTGAAGTCAAAAAAGGAATTTATTAGAAAAAGATCCGCACGTGTTTGTTGTCTGTAAACAGTATGACTCAAAAAGGAAAATTGGATGAATACCAAACTAGATTTTTTAAGTTCAATATCCCCTAAAGATGCGACATGATGATTTTCATGATAAACTGTTATTAAAATACCATATATTAAATATATTTACATTGTAAATAAAACTCCATATCTTGAATTTCCTGTGAGAATAGCCTGGGAGGTCCACTTCATTCGGAAGGAATAAACTTTAATGACAGACGAAAACGTACTGCTCAAAAAATGTACATCGCTTTAAAACACACAATTAATTTCAAATAGGTTTTCAGTGATGTCAACAGTCAGTTGTTTCTCGCGATTCCATTGAAACACTGTAATTTTAAGGCCAGCAGAACCTTTCAGCTCCTAAACATTTCACTGCCGTTGTTCCCTTTGTATATATGAAGAAATGCGTAATGTTGCTAATTCTGCAAAGGTTTGTTTGGATTAAAATGTAGATACAAAAATAAACTTGAGTAAGACCAATTTGTATACCCACTATAAATAATAGAGAGTAGACAATATACTCGTTAGGTGTTCCCCTCTGATACATCCACATCCAACATCCTACTACGTGTTTAAGGTGTTTGCATGGAAAATACAATGTTTATGTCTTGAACTTTCTGTGAATAACCTATCTTCCTGATTGTGAATGACTTTGAGGCAGTATTTTTAACACTTGAATGATTTCAATTAAATTATATAATATATAAAATCAATAACAGCCCGCCTTGAAGCAATATGTATGTAATAATTTTTAAAATGTATGTAACAGTCATTACATACGCTTATATTATTGTAAACATGATCAATAATGTTATGTGAATGCATTATGTAGTTTAATAGTGTAAGAGCTGTGAGAATAATAAGTTTTAAGTTTCTAATAATGAGGTAACAATGAGGTAACCTTGAGGCAATAATGAGTTTGAGAGTTTGAATACTACTAGTCATGATTAGGGCAGCAATAACGTAAATCTTGTGACAATTTTTAAAATAACCAATCAAGAGCCAGAAAAAGCTTTAATTAAATGCAGGTATTCTATTGGACTAGGATTAGCCAATCAGAGACTTAAATACGGAAGCTTACGGATTTTGACGGTTGAAATATGTTCAGTTGCCTGCAGACCTTGGTAGTGACCGGATGGAAGATGAGTGTTCTAAAGTAAAATTACGTATTCGTGTAAGACGAAAATAGTATACGTGTTGAAAATGCAAGTATTAAATAAAAGAATCTCACAGCTCTCTATATCAGTGAAGTGCTATTAGTTTATGTCAAGGATTAATAAAAAGGTGTGAATTAAAACTTTCAATCTGTGTAAGCCTACATTCTTGTCGCACCACGCCCTGATTAAGATGTTTGTGACTCTACAAACAATACTGAAGCAGCCGAGGCAAACATAAACATAAATACTACCTATAGAAGCAGTTTAATAACAAAGTTAATATAATATTTTTTTTTAAAATTGGAGCGTAACAACAAAAATACATCTTCAAAAATCGGCTTCTCATACGTAGCAGCATATTACGTAATAAACAATACACTTAAAAAAAATTTGACGTTCATACATGGAGCTGATTAAATAAATAAACTTCAAGACAAAAACTACTTCAAGTTGGCTTCCCAAACATGTGGCTAACAACAACAGTAAAACTTCAACAACAATAAACTATAACAGTTGAAGAACAATACTTTTTCAAGTTGGCGCCCATACGCGGGGCAGTTAAACTAAAACAACTATATACCTACTTCAACTTTTTTATCATTTGTGCACAATTTATGTGAGCCGGCTGTAGTTTCTTAGCGGCTCAACTTACGTTGTCGGTACTTATTGGTGCCCCTAGGTTCGGCTTTAATTCCTTTGGTTCTCGCAAGTGGCGCGAATGAGCCTCCCAGCCCAGGCATTTTCTTGAGCCGCGTAATCAGTTATTGTGGGCTACCTGAGTTGAGCTGTTGCTCGGCAAGTTTCTTTCTTGGGAGTTAAATGTTTCCTGGTGTTAACTTTGGTCGGGCTTACTGACCCCGTGACGTAAGTGTGCTTCAAGTTTGATAATTTTAGATATCTTCCACACGTTAATAATAGCCAAGCGAAAAAAATTTTTGGTTAGTTTAAATTCTTAACCTTCTTGGTCATTTTTATGGGTAAGAGCTGTTGCATTTATTAATTCTTTGGGAAAAATTACGGTGTTCTTATTGAATTTTGTTTGGGGGTTTCAGAGCTTGTATTTGTTAACCATATATTGGATTGGATTGGCTACGAAGGGACTCGGCACTAATCCAAATAGAGGATATTGTATTTACGCCCCACAAGGGAGCGTCCCTGGTAGAAAGGATAATACGAGAAGAGACACCGAGAGGCCGGAACCAGCAGTGACGGCACAGGAATGCAGGGTCCCTAAGTTTCCAGACAGGGACTCCCCGGCAGTCGGACAAGCAGATCGTGGACACTACCGCATACAGAAGGGATCCAACGCCCCTGAATTGGGCTCGGATATCTCCGCCAGTCAGGCGAAAGCCGGAGAGGGTCACAAAGAGCATCCTTTTCCCCTGCCAAGCTGCACCGAAACACCGTCACCGACACTTCCAACACCGAAAGAGACTAACGGATGAAAGATGAAGTAAAATGAGAATGGAGATGAAATGGAGGGACAGGTAATTCGGGAGATGTGAGAATCCTTCCCAGAATTCTCCTGGGCCCCGAGAAAACCACCGAAAAAACTTGGTCAGAAGAGTCTGCCATGGGAATCAAACTTAAGGACCTCCCGAATGCGAACTGTAGACGAAAATGCCTAAGCCATCCCTCAGTCCTAACCATACATTTATATACTTATATTTCTTGTTACTCTCTCTTTATTTGCTGTTAAATATATATATATATATATATATATATATTGTTACACTATTTTTATTTATTTTAAATTGTGACCAATTTTAGTAACGCTTTGAGAGCTAGGAAGACATTTACTTTGCACATATAGACACAGGGACTGAATGGTGTCGTGGGTCATTTTACCATTATTGACACGAAAGTATATTTCATACTTGTTGTCTCATTTATATGATTATGAAAGTCTGATTTAAAGACAATTATGGGTAACTGTACATACAAATCCATTGGATTAATCAATTGTGATTTAAAGTTTCCACGAATCTACACTTATACTGGTCCTTGCCTTCTTGTGTGATTTATGCTGTTCCTTAAATTTGCTCAATAAATTTAAATAATTTCACCCCATCGACATTATTGAATGAAAACCCTGAAGGGGCATTCTATCTCCATGAGCTAGGTTTCTCAGGTACCCTTTTCTGTTTGTGCTTCCGTGAATAATAAAACGGTATATGCATCGAAAGATGTGAAATTACAACACGCCATATATACGAGGCAGCGGTGGCGGTGCATATGTCAATTATTTTTAATGACTTCAACCTTTTCCAAAATATACTTTGTTATTGGTTTCAATTTTCAAATAATTATACTTTTTCCGAGTGGTAATTCGACTTTCGTTTTTTTTTTCTCGTGGTCATGCAAAGAGCATTGAATATCAAAGCCATAAGGTAGTGACATTAACCATTTGACTATAACTTTAGCGTACTTCATTCTTGTTATCTGCAATGAAATATGTAAATGCGCTTCAAAAGTTTATCACTCTTAACAATTGAATAGAAGAATAAACTTTTTTAGACAGCAAGGGCTAAAAGTAGAACTTTTAACGTAGAGCACACGAGCTAAAAGCTTTTGATTGTCGCACTATTGCGATAACATTCAGTGTGACGAACTTTGTTTTCTAGTCCAATCACATAGAAATTATCCTTTTTATTTCCACACGTTTAATAACTCGACTTGGTTTAATTAGGTTATACTTTTAATTGTGTCTTTTATGTTCCCTATTACGTATAATAATTGGGGGGAGTATTGGAAGTATTTTAGATGCCCTGAATCCAAATAAAGCTTTTTTGGAAACATGTCCGTGTGTGTATGTCTGTCTGTGAACAGCATAACTTAAAAACGAAAACTCGGATAACTATCAAACTTCCAAGGATGCGACACGAAGGTTTTCAAAAAAATTCTCCACCCCCGACTAACCTTACATGGAACATTTTTCGAAAATTACGAATTTCTCAAAAATGGCTAACGATGTTGATTAAAATATATACGTTTAAGATCTTTTAATGGCAAAATAAATGTATATTTTGAATTTTCTAGGAACGTGCCCAAAGGTTCTTTTCATTCTGAATGACTTTTACATAGCTGATAAACCGTAAGAGATACACAACATTGTACTACACAAAAAATGTAGATCTCGTTAAAACACACAAATTATGTCATATATATTTTTTTTGTCCAGTGAACCATTTACAAGATTTTCCTTGTTATTTTTAAGAATTTTCCAATACTTATACTTTTTCTCAAATGGGTATTCGTTATTCTTTTTACTTTCTCTACTGCGTATAGCAAGTAGGGGAAGTATTGCATTACACCCAAAAATTCGATACCGAGATTTCACCGGAAATATGTGTTTTGAGACCACCTGAATCCAAAAAAAAGCATTTTTGGAAACATGTCCGTGTGTGTGTCTGTGTGTGTGTGTGTGTGTGTGTGTGTGTGTGAACAGTAACTCAGAAACGAACAGTCGGATAAACACCAAACTTGTTATTTAGGTTCAGTATTTTCCAGAGATGCGACACGAAGGTTTTCAAGAAAATCCCGTACCCCAGACTACCCTTTACATGGAATATTTTTCGAAAATTTAAATTTTCTTAAAAATGGCTCTAACGATTTTGATTAGAATATCATATGTTTAAGATATTTTCATGACAAATGAAATGTATATCTCGAATTTTCTGGGAATGTCTCCAAAAGTATTCTTCATTGTGAGCGACTTTTGCATAACTGGTAAACTATAAGAGACAGACAAAGTTTTACTACATAAAAAAATGTAGATCGCGTTAAAAAACACAATCTATGTCATATATTTTTTTTGTGTGTGTGAATCATTTTCGAGATATTGCTCGTTATTCTCTTAAATTTTCCAATACCTATATTTTTTCTCAAATGGGAATTCGTTATTCATTTTTTTATGTCCTGGACATGCAAAGAGAATAGAATGCTCCACATAGCAACCAGCTGTTAAAAGATTTGACTATCGCTTAAAGCCTACCAATTCCCCTTGCATCTACAAGAAAATTAACAATAAGATTAACATCTCGATTAACATGAAGCATATGGAGAATAAGCATTTGTAAAAGTAGTTTGTACAAGAGTAGAGAAAGTCAGTGTGCAACACATCAGTTTTTACATGATTAATTTCTCGTGGTGCTCGTATTATCTGTTCACTACACAAATCGTCATACTTCAATTTATCGCAATTTTTGTAGGATTTACCTATACGTTGTATTGGTAGCGTTATTTGATCTAAAACGCTATTCTTTTATCTAACCTACACATAGACTAAAGGCGGAAATTGCTAATTCAGAAGAAACTGAAATGGATGTGAAATTACAGAAGCACCGGAAGGAATAACACTAGAAAGCAATTTGATATAGCATTTAATAGCTTCATTGCCTAGTATAAGGCAAAACATGTTGAATAATTTCACTGAAAATGACTGCAAGCGAATCAAGAAAATACCAAAGCCCTTGATATCTCGCTTTTTAACGTAATTCTAAACGTGATCTCTGTTGGTTTCAGGAATCAATTTAATATTATTGATATTTTACAAATTCGAGCGTTGTCTAGTTTTTATTAGTATAGTATTTATTGTGCTAAGAGTTTTACAAATTTGATTGTCTACTGCACTCTGACCCTGGTCACTCATTCAGTAGATAATCACTACAGATTATTTACATTTTACAATCTCTTGTCAATAAATTATCTTGCTCTTTTTTCGGTTGTTTTCATGTCCCATTTCCACTTGTTTTTCACTTTTCACTTATTGATTACTTAACCATCACACATTCACTATAGTTTTCCATTCAAAGTAAGATCCGCTACCTTTACTTTTCTCTTTCCTCTGTCCAAAGCCATTTATTTTTTGCTTTACACAAAAACTGTCCAATGCTTCTAGCGTCCTTACATATCATTTCAATCATAAGTGTATTTATATCCCCCTTCAACCACTTCTTATTAAAAAATTCTTTTCTCCAATTTTCTGTTCCTTGGCACTTAAATACTATGTGTTCAGTGTCTTCATTACCACCACATATCGGATAATGGTTCTGAGGTCTTAGCCCTTTTAGCCTCCATGCTCCGGTTCTTACCCATGCAATAAATTCTCTCTCTTCTTTATTTACTATGTCTATATATTTTTCCCTACCCCATGTATTTTTCATTAGCCTATAATAAACTAATGAGCTCTTTTCGGCAATCTCAATAAACATGATTTGTATTTCTATATCTTCCATTCTTTTCCTCGCCTTTTTCCAAAAAATTTTCACGTTATTTTCTCCCCTTCTTATTGTAATTGAAAGAACTTTAATTAATAACTTTCTTAGTTGAATTTTAAATTATATTGAATCATTAGATGACTGAAAATAAGTAATGGTCTCTTAAACCATATCATAGTAGCATAATAATTACTTCTAGTGATTGATTAACAATTAATCGAGAAGTTAGTTAAAAAATAAATAAAAAAAATAACTCTCCTAACTCATTTTTCTCCAAAATGTTCCGTAATTTACTTACCCATCCATCATTCATTAAGATATTCTCTTGGTATTCAATACATTGTCTTAACACATTACTTTTTCCTAGATTTAAAGTTCTGAACCAAAATTTCAAAGCTCTTTCCATTATCTTCCCCTTAGTTGCCACCCTGCCCATCTGTAATTGTGCTACCTGTCTTACAATTGACTTCGGTGGCCCTAGTATTTCTCTACAAAACATCCTGTGCACCACATCTATACTTTCCCATCCTCTATCTAATCCCCATATTTCTATACCATACATCATTTTTGCCTCCACGACCATCTCATAAACTTTTTCCAGCCATTTAACATTTATATTAGTTACTTTATATTTGCAGCTTCTAATTGCTGCCATCGCCCCTTTATCTTTTGCCAATGCAAACTTCTTTAAATATAGTATATGCCACATGTGTTAAAAGTGGTTTTATCTTGCTCTTAGGATTGCGAAATAAAACTGTAATTTTACCCCGTGCATCATAATCTACTGCTGTAAAAATAAGTTGTAGAAAAATGGGTAGAGGAAGAAGTGAATACAACACAACAAATAATTTTTCAAGCATATCGAAGTAAATTACAATTTCTGTAAGGTAGCTCGTATACTCGTATAGCGGATTTTATTTTAGCAGAATACGTCACAAAGAAGACATTAGTACTGAAGGTAAAACACCCTATACCAGTTTTAAGAGAAATATGTTTAGGAATTTTAGTGTGATGAAAGCAGCATATTTAGGGTGTTTTCTTTTTTCCCTTGAAACGACTTTATGGAAAGTTGAAAGAGAAAAGCATTTATCATTGTGTTCAGTCTACAAAACTGTCATACGAAAGAGTTATTCAAAAATGTAAATGGCTTTAGGTCATGAATATGCAGATAGCAACAAAGTGCGTTTTCACTCTTAGTTCCATTTTTTCTCCCGCACCACATGATTTCGGGAAATAGCATGGAGTCTTGGCTAAGCGTGTTTAATTTTATCGGCATTTCCCCCCTTTCGTTCCATTCCTCTTACCATACCCTGTCCGCTGCTTTCCTGTCTATCGTTTCTGTCCTCTTCCTGATGGCTTTCAAAGGTTTACGGTTTTCCAAACTCTCGTTGTATATCAACCTCTTCTTATGCTTACACACATCATGTGCTACAATTTTAATGGCTTAGAGTGATAACTACGGACAGGAAAAAGGAGAGGGATGTTTTTAAAGTAGGTCCGTTATGCAATAAAATAAGAACTAACGAATATTTTGACTAACTAATCTTTTGTTATATATTTTCTTTCCACATAGTTTTCACAAACACTTAAAATCTCGTTCTGGCGTGGAATAGCAGGTCCTTCTAATAAAGTTCGCCGGCAGTCCATAAAACAATCGTATAGTTCCAAAGATGCAATTTTCTAAGATTCCATGGTAAAAGAAATCGCGTCTTTGGTATCGTTTGGTTTCAGGGGATGTGCATTGAAACTAGTAATGGTCTGGAACTCAAATCTCCCTCAATATCTGTCGTCCTCCGTGGACTAGTGGTACCGAAGTAGCCTCTAGTTCCCCAGGGCGACGGATTTTTTTGGGCGTAAAAATCCTTAGCATGGTTCCTTCGGAAGGGAAGTAAAGCCGCTGGTCCCGTGTCGTAGATTTACGGCACGTAAAAAACTCAAGCCTGATAAAGAGGCCTCTGAGCAAAGTTACCGGTCTTTCCCGACCAATATGGAATGGGACGCAAAGAACCATAGTAGTTAAAGAGTCCATAAATAATACTCAATTTATTTTCCCTCAATATGGAATCTGTAGTTAATGTGAACTTAGCCAAAACAGACAACTCATTATTTGTGTATTTTAAGAAGCTTTCGTATATTTTCAATATTTTTAATGCATAGAATTCAACACAGGTGAGAAACAATGTCATATTTCATAATTTTTTGCTAAAATCTTCATGTTTTATGAAAATTCTCATAAAATTTTATATTTTATTATATTTAATATTCTTAGATTTTAAAATAATTTTCGTCATCAATGTAAAGAGCTTTCTAGATATTCTATTCGGGAAGTTTTCTACGAAAAACATTCTGAAAGCTTAAGCCACTCTTTCCAGGAAACGCGCCTGGAAAAACCCACACCAATAGGTCAGTTACAGGTGAGAAAATGTAACATTTCCTCTATGTGACGTTTTTTGACAATGATATTACCTCTATTCTTGAAGAGTTTTTATTTGCGCGAATTGGTGCTTTGAGTGGCATATTATAATTGGTTTTAAGCAAGAACTAAGCAGACAGTAGTTTATTTTTCTTTGTTTCTAAGTTTTAAAATTTCACAACGATTAAAGTCTATACACTCTGTGATAATTGCACGTTTATTGATTTTGTTTCCTGCTTACTTTTACTCGCGAATAGTTTCGGTATTTCCCGTCGCGAGATTTTGGCGTTTTCTTCGCGTTCCTTTCGGGGGTTCGGGTGATTGCTGGTCTGTCCTTCTTTCTCAGATGTGAGTTAGATTCCTGTAGTACCGTTGGTCTGATCTCTGGGCGAGTATTTTAAGTTTTATAGCTTTGCGCAAAGAACATTTATTACAACGGGAGCTTGGAGATTTGTGTGTCGCTGCTTGGGTTTTTCGTTGCTGTTAAGCTTTTCAGATAGGATATACATATTTCACAGCCTTTAATTTGCACGCGGAGACAGGCGCGGTTTGTTTTGTTTTTTTTAAATGAATGAATGATTTATTGTCTGTTTTGAACTTACATACCATTTATACAATCGATACCATGCAATAGAGTTGCTATTATTTCTCTTCCCCTTATATTTAACATCCTGTTGTATATATAATGGAGAAGTATAATTTTTCCAACATTTAATTTTTTGCCTTGTTACTTCTTTTCCTTATTTTCTCCGATTTGTTTCACTTTCTTTTAACCACTTTAACCTAAATATTTATAAATATTTTCCTTCATTTGACCTTGTATTAAATATCTTCTTAACTTTTAGCTGTACTGGTAAGTTTTTCCATTTCTGTAGTATTAAATTCTCTCTTCCTTTATCCGTATCCATGCATTCCAGAACATAATGCCAATTGTCATTAATCCATTACAAGTAGTACAGCTCTCTCCCCTTGTTCTTCCTGTTAGACTGCTTAAATTCATTACACCTGTCCCCGTCAATGCAAACCACATTTGAACTCCTTGTGGCATACTTCGATGTATCTTTCTTTTCTCCCTTCCGTTTTAAGATATTTGTAATCTATTAATGGCCTTTTTCCTTGAAACTGCCTACAATTTCTTGCCTTTCAATATCCTCCACTCTTGTTCTAATTTATTTCCAGAAACCTTTACTTTTGTTGTTTCTTTCTTCCCATGTTTCCCCCAATCCCATTTCTTCCAATGTTGCCTGCATCTTGTGTATCCAGGTTTCTATTTTTCCATTTTCTCCTGTACAACCAAGATTGCTTTAATATCTCATTTTCTTCTAGTAGCTTTATTCTGGATTGCTCTTTCTGCCATTTTGCCTTTAGCTCCCACCCTCCCTAATTCTGCTTGTGCTACTCCATTCGGTGAACTTCTTTGTTAATACCACGGTTATTTTACAAAGAATCCTGTGTATAGCACCTACATTTTCCCATCCTTTCCCCAGCCCCTATATCTCTACTGCGTATAACACCCTTGCTTCCACCACTGTGCTATATATTCTTTCTAGCCATGTAATTTTATTTGGTTGGTTTTAACAGGTTTTAACCTTCTGCAAATTTATTTAAAATAGTTACTCTATAATTCCTAAATTTATAACTTCGTTATGAGTTGAAACAGCGCATTGTTGACTGTGTAAGAGGTGATTAACTGTTGTTGTAAGCTACGTATGTGTGTTCTGATTTACGTTAAGGGTATTCACACCTACATTACATGTATTTAAGTTATTTAAAAGTCTCTGTTTTACGGCAAGGTTAAGTGCTTCCTCCAACTTGAAGAATTTATGAAAAATCAAGTCCTAAATTTTGTATAAAGCCCAGCTTTGTATAAATGTGTTATTCTTATTAAAATGTGTTCTACTTGAGTTTGGTGTTTTAAAGAAACGAAACCCTTTGGAAGAGGGCATTCTCCTACCCTGTAATGAGTCTAGGCGTGACCTCGTTTTCGATCCGCCCGCTTTCTCTTAATCCTTAACTCTATTTAAATGTGAGAAAGAATAACAGTAAAAGGACGTAAGGTAGTGCAACTATATACGTAATTATTGTACTTCATCTGATATTTTATCATTAAACAGGTTTAAAAATCCCCAAAATATATTTATTTTAAAATTAGTGAGTTGTGCCTGCTCCAAATCCTTAATTTATAAGATGTCTGTTTTAAAAATATACTTTATAATAATGTAACTTTTACTTTCTCTGCTATGTATAGTAAGTAGCGAAGTATTGGATTCCACCCAAAAATTCGATACCGAGATTTCACTGGAAATATATCTTAAAAAAGCATTTTTGGAAACATGTCCGTGTGTCTATGTGTTTGTCTGTGCACAGCATAACTCAGAAACGAACAGTCGGATAAACACCAAACTTGGTATTTAGGTTCAGTATCATCCAGAGATGCGACGCGAAGGTTTTCAAGAAAATCCCCCCACCCCAGATTACCTTTGACTTGGAACATTTTTTAAAATTTTAATTTTCTCAAAAATGGCTCTAACGATTTTGATTAAAATATCATAAGTTTAAGATATTTTTATGACAAATAAAATGTATATCTTGATTTTTTTCTGGGAATGGCTCCAAACGTATACTTCATTGTGAACGACTTTTGCATAACTGTTAAACCATAAGAGACAGACAAAATTTTACTGCACACAAAATGTATATCCCGTTAAAATACGCAATTTATGTCATATACATTTTTTTTGTTCAGTGAACCATTTTCGAGATATTGCTTGTTATTCCCTTAAATTTTTCAATACTTATTTTCTCAAATGGGAATTTGTTATTCATTTCTTTGTCTTGGATATGCAAAGAGTATTAATCTGTGGCAAAGAGAATGGTGTTGCACCTAGCAACCAGCTATTAAGAGATATGTCTATGCTTAAAGGCTACTGTATTTTTATATTGCCCTTGAAAATAAAAAGAAGGGGAACATAGCACGCCTTAAGCGATAGTCAAATATCATAGCCCCTATGTGTAAAATGTAATTCTCTTTGAATGTCAAAATATCGTTTCTGCAAATGTTTATCTCGATTAATATGAAATAGATGGAAAATAAGAGTTTGTAGAAATAGTTTGTACAAGAGAAGGGAATGTCATATGAGTGTAACACATTAGATTTTTCTTCATATTTTAATATTTTGGCAAATTGTTCTCTTCCTAGTGATAATTTAAAGCAAATGTTTCTCTTTATTATTTCGCAAAATCCAAATTACGATGAAATGTATCTAATGAAAAGTATTGTGAAAATTAGACAGCATAAGGTATGCTTTCTTCAGGGTGCGTTCTTCATGCCTAATTGTTTATGGTCTAGGAGCATTCGTTTTCTTATATAACTTTTATCTTTGTTTACTTTGCGAATAGTGGGTAGAAACAGAAACATCGATTATATGTTTACTTTCTCTACCATATACCTAGTAGGTAGAGTAGGTACTGCACTACACCCAAGAACTTGACATTGAGATTTCACTGGAAATATATGTTCTCAGAATCGTTGAATCCAAAAGAAAGCATTATTAGGAATACCTTCATGTGTGTTTTGTGTATGTGTTTATGTGATAGAGAAAGAGAGGGAGGGAGAGAGAGACCAGCATAACTCTAGAACGAAATGTTCGATAACTACCACACTTCCTTCATAAGTTCAATATTTTACAAGGTGTTGGGAAGCCGATAAACGTTCTTGTAGATGTCCCATCCCGGAGATCCGATTGTGGGACTATTACTCCGTAGCTTTTATTCACAAGATTCATCTCCACAAATAGGTACACCATTTTTAGTTATCTAGGGTGCACATGCTGGCTAAACCAGGCGGAGGCGGTTTACTTCACACCCCCAAATGCAAAGCGAGCGCTCCATCATCTAAGCTACGCCCACATTTCTGTGTCTGTTACAAAATCCAGAAACCATACCACATATGCACGGAAAACAGCAGTCGCACAATTCCGGCTAAAAACAGGACACGACTGCGTAGCAAAACACCTGCAACTGATCAGCATCTTCGCAACTGCTAAATGCATCTTGTGCAAACATACAGAAGAGGATATGAACGAACACATCTGGACAATTGCATTGCATTACAAAGTGAAGATTGCAGAACAGCAAAGTACTGAGGATAAGGATTGCTAATGGCTTTGATGTCAAATGCAGCACATTAGAAAACAACATATTTTAAAAAGATGCGAGAAAAAGTCATCTCACTCCAAACCACCCTTTGCATCAGTCAAGCCGTTTCGTTATACACTACGTAATCGAAAGTATCCGGACACCTGTCTGAAAATGACGTACAATTTTGTCGCGCCCTCCATCGGTAATGCTGGAAGTCAATATGGTTTTGGTCCACTCTTAGCCTTGATGACAGCGTCGCTCTCACAGGCATACTTTCAATCAGGTGCTGGAAGGTTTCTTTACGGAGTGCGGAACTGAGGACAGGTATCTATGTAGGTCGGTGAGGACTCGCACGAAGTCGGCATTCCAAAATATCTCAAAGATGTTCTATAGGATTCAAGTAAGGACTTTGTGCAGGCCAGTTCATTACAGGGATATTATTGTCGTGTAACCACTCCGCCGCAGCCCGTGCACTACAAACAGGTGCTCGATCGTGTTGAAAGATGTAATCGTCATCTCCGAATTGTTTTTCAACAGTGGGAGCAAGAAGGTGCTTAAAATATCAATGTAGGTCTGCGCTATGATCGTGCCACGCAAAACAACAAGGGGTGCAAGCCCCCCAGGAAAAACACGACCACACCACCACTTCGGAATTTCACTGTTGGCACTACACACGCTGGCAGAAGACGTTCACCGGGCATTCGCCATACCTACACCCTCCAATCGGATCGCCACATTGTGTACCGTGATTCGTCACTCCACACAACGTTTTGCCACTGTTCAATCGTGTAATGTTGACGCTCCTTACACCAAGCGAGGCGTCGTTTGGCATTTTCCTGCGTGATGTGTGGCTTATGCGCTGCCGCTCGTCGACCATTGAATCGAAGGTTTCTCACCTCACGCCTAACTGTCATAGTACTTGGAGTGGATCCTGATGTAGTTTGGAATTCCTGTGTGACGGTCTGAATAGATGTTTGCCTATTACTCTTTACGATCCTCTTCAAATGTCAGCAGTCTCTATGAGTAAACAGTCGATGTCAGCCTGAATGCTTTGTGCTGTACATGTCCCTTCACGTTTCCACTTCGGTATCACATCAGAAACAGTGGACCTAGGGATGTTTAGGAGTGTGGAAATCTCGCGTACAGACTTCTGACACAGGTGACACCAAATCACCTGACCACGTTCGAAGTCCATTTTGATGTTTCACGATGTCTAATGACTACTGAGGTTGCGGATAATGAGTACCAGGCAGTAGGTGACAGCACAATGCACCTAAAATGAAAAACGTATGTTTGTGGGGGTGTCCTGATACTTTTGATCACATAGTGTATGTCATGTCATTTTCCTCCTTTCTCCCTCCAATTTTCGTGTGTTGGGACTAATTGGACTTTACGGCGACCCAGCGCTAATAGAATATATGCTGCTTGGACGGTAGGCAAACCGAAGAATAAAACAGGGATATGGATTAAACCTTGTGACCCCTCCATTGGCAACCCTGCTTTACATGGGAGGTGTTTCAATACTTTGAGTTTCTAAAAATGGTTCTAAAGTTTTCGATTAAAATACAACATAATATTTAATATATTTATGTGGCAATAACATGCATATCTTGAATTTTCTGGGAATAACCTGTAAACTCATCTTCGTTCGGAAGGAATTTTGTGTAGCCAGTAAACGATAGGTGCCAAAAGCAGTTAGTTGTCAAGGTAAATCTTCACATCAATGCACTACACAGTGCGGCAGTAACTACCTAGTCCGTAGTTGTTTTGGTTATTTGTAATGCCCGCAGCTTGCGGCTTACCATTCTGCAGCCTCCGCGAAAATTCTGGATGTTTGAAGGATGCTGATTCTCTTCACTTTTTTTATCCTCGGCTAGCTGAAGTTATTGCTGAAATATATCAGAGCATGGACGTTTCCTTGGTAAAGGAAGCGTAGATCTCTGGTGTGGTAAAGGAGAGAAAATAGACGTGCTTTAGTTACAAAAAACGAACACCACGGTTTCTTTTATTTAGCTACTTCTGGTAGTTCACAACACTGATATTGTCGCCGTTAAAACACTGTCCACTGCTGTTGAAACACGGCGCTGATATGACGCGAAGTTTATATACTTAGTAGATCTCTTTACACGTAGCGATTCTTATGTGTGTTGCAAAACCTGTCTTAATTAATTTTTGGCGCGACATCCCTCAAATATCCTGCAGCATCTTCCCCTGCCTGTAGTTTAGAAATGACCCCCGATTTTGGTCTTAGCAGATCTATTTATAGTTGCAGGCTTCTTGGGATGCTTAAATTCCTATTAGTGTAATTTTATCGCCAATCAACGCGTCTCTCTATTTCATATAAGTTTACAGGGATCTCATTGGTCGAATTTTAACATAAATCGCGGCTTTTCCTAATTTTACCGTTAAGCTAGTTGTCTCCCTCACTCCGGCCACGGCAAATTATCGTACAAAAGCACAATAGCTAGACACCCTCGCTGTATGAACAATGCCCCTGCTACCAGAGAGACATCGTAAAACTAAACTTGTTGCCTTCGGAGACACTATTCCTGCAGCTAACATATCTCGTCGTGGACAGTATTTAAACATAGTACTTAAATTATTTATATTAAACAACTTAGAACTGCTCTAATATTAGTAACCTAAATACAGACATATCGTTAAAACCACCCTTCTTATGCTACACCGGCAGTAAAGGAAAAAGATTTGTACATAGCATAATTTGACCTCACTAAAGTTAATTAATCAAATTATTAATAATTATTTAGCTCAGGCTCGACCTAGAGTTGCCGTTTCAACGGCTGTCGGCTATCGGCTAACGGTCGATCTATGATGCTTACTACCTTAAAAACACCAACTACCAAGCCAATCGGAAACAGCTGACGCTGCTTAATCATATCCTGTCACGGTGTATCTAGATAAATGCATATTAATGCGTATGTATTGCATTATTATGGAATAGGTTCCAAACGTCGAACGTCATCTAAACCTGGTTTGGAACTTTTTTGCGTGAAAATCTATGCAACCACTGCTTATGTCAATGTTAGATGAGCTTAACGTACATGTGTTGTATTTCCATATTATTTTTTATTATTTCTTACATCGAGCTAGCTCACGCTGCGGTAACCTGAGCGACTTGAATTTGGTAGGTCCCGGGTTAAAACTTCCGAGGCCGAAAAACCAGACGGAAAGGGATTTTTTCGCGATTTTCCAAGGTCACTAAGCAAATGCTGGCTTGGATAATTTGATCCGGAAATTTTCTTATCACCCCTTACATCACTACAGTTCATTTAATTTCCTTCTTCTTTACCGTGGAACCAGACATTGCCCTGAATCCAAATAAAGCATTTTTGGAAACATGTCCGGGTGATAAATAGCGGGAGAGTTACCGAACTTGGTATTTCAGTTTATTTTCTTCCGATGATTCGACATGAAGATTTTCAGGGAAATCCCGCACCCCAACTACCCTTTACATGAAGCTTTTTCGAAAATGTTGAGTCCTATTTTGAGGTTTCCTGAGAATGCATGGAAACAGTATGGTATTTTAAGGTGAGCATATAGCGTCCAGTCTTCAAAATTTGACTATCGCTGTACCCCTTGTATCTATAACCAAAGTGTAATGCAGCTATTTTTGCAAAGGCTTATCTGGATTAAATGTAGTAGATATAAATTTAAGCTTTAGTAAGAATGGTTTGTATACGCACTGATAAGGATAGAGGGAAGCGAGAGTCATGCGAATGTATCACATCAAAATTGTTACATGAATGAAATCCATTATGAGAATGTCGTCCTTCGTGGTCTAAAGTTACCATGTTCTAGTTCTCGAGGTCGCGGGTTCAAGCCCAGCAGAGAACCATGGATATTTTTACCTTCTCTACTACGTGTAGTAAGTAGGGGAAGTACTGTATTTCACCCAAAAATTCGATACCGAGATTTCACCGGAAATACATGTTTTGAGACCCCCGAATCCAAAAAAAAGCATTTTTGGAAACATGTCCCTGTGTGTGTCTATGTGTATGTGTGTGTGTGTGTGTGTGTGTGTGTGTGTCTGTGAACAGCATAACTCAGAAATGAACAGTCGGATAAACACCAAACTTAGTATTTAGGTTCAGTATCTTCCAGAGATGCGACACGAAGGTTTTCAAGAAAATCCCCCCACCCCGGATTACCCTTTATATTTAACATTTTCCGAAAATTTTAATTTTCTCAAAAATGGCTCTAACGATTTTGATTAAAATATCGTATGTTTAAGATATTTTCATGACAAATGAAATTTATATCTCGAGTTTTCTGGAAATGTCTCCAAAAGTATTCTTCGTTGTGAACGGCTTTTGCATAACTGGTAAACCATAAGAGATAGGCAAAATTATACTACACAAAAAATGTTGATCGCGTTAAAATACACAATTTATGTCAAATACATTTTTTGTTGAATGAACCATTTTCAAGATATTGCTTGTTATTCCCTTAAATTTTCCAATACTTATACGTTTTCTCAAATTCGTTATTCATTTTTTTTGTCCTGGTAATGTAAAGAGAATGGAATACTCCACATAGCAACCAGCTCTTAAAATATTTGACTATAGCTTAAAGCCTACCATATTCCCCTTGCATCTACAAGAAAATTAACAATAAGATTAACATCTCGATATCTCGATTAACATGAAGCATATGGGGAATCAGTGTTTGTAAGAATAGTTTGTACAAGAGTAGACAATGCCATGTGAGTGTAACACATCAGATTTTTTTATGTCCTGAACATGCAAAGAGCGCTTAAAGGATTTGACTATCGCTTAAAACCAAATATGTTCCCCTTGCACCTACAAGAGAATTAGCAATTAGATTAACATTTCGATTAACATGAAGCATATGGAGAATAAGCGTTTGTAAAAATAGTTTGTACAAGAGTTTGAGAAAGTCATGCAAGTATAACACATCAGATTTTTTTCAGTCGTAAAAGTCCTTAACGTGGCTTTGTTTGGGTGGGAAATAAAGCCATTGGTCGTGTGTCGTAGATTTACGGCAAGTAAAGAACCTCAAGCCTGATAAAGAGTCCTGTGAGCAAAATTTCCGGTCTTTCGCGCCCTATATAGAAAGAGACGCTAAGAACATAGTAGTTAAAGAGCGTCCATAAGTAAAACTCCATCAGCTTTATTTTTCATTATGAGAGTAATTGCATATTTTGCTGTTATGGGCCAACTTTTAATCTGAAGCCCATGTGAACATAAAATTACAAGTACTTTGTTACTCAATCTAGAACAATCCATTAAAAGATGGCGTAGCCCCTATAATGGAAAACACAATAATCTCTAAAGGCTGGTTCACAACCAACGAGCACGAGAACGAGAAAGTTGAAATACATGTATTCAAATGGGAATGTTCACAACCGACGGGAAGCCTTCCCGGGCCCGGGAACGGAAAAGAAGTGTTGCACAACATTTAGCTTTCTCGTTCTCGTTCCCAGGCACGGTATATTAGATCCCTATTGCGCATATTAGACTCTTCACTCAGAGATTATTCTAAGCGGCCGTGACATGAAACAGCCACTAGTGTTCTCTATAGTCGCAAGCTGGAAACATGAAACTGGAAGGAATTAGTAGTAAATGTGCTACCTAACCTCATTCCGACACCCGCAAATCTAATCAGCGTTGGTTCCTCTGGTGATGGGATCATTTGTAGTTTGTTTATATGCAACTCAGAACTGGCTATTGCCTAAAAAACAATTGCAAAAGCTACAAGGAACAGCTAAATCCGTTGGAAATGAAAAAAGGACAATAAGCAATTTTAATGTATGCCATTAAATAAAGGAATGAAAGTTTGGCATAAGTAGAGGCATCGGAAATGTAATGAATATGCATTTAGATAATGTTTACTCTATCGAATTTTGACGCTGGCTTGGCTAAATTGGAAGTAGGTGAAAAAATGTTATTGTCAGTTAAAAACAAATGAAATCCCAATGCGCAAAATCGACCTTCACTTTGTGATCGATATGCATTCCCGTTCTCGTTACCGGCTGTTGTGAATCAAAAGTTCTTGCTTTCCGTTCTCGTTTCCGTTCTGGTTACCGTTACCGGGTGCTTGTGAACCAGCCTTAATACGGACCACTTTTCTGCCACTGCATACACTATAAACATTAAAAGCAGTTCTGTTTCTACAATCAAAGAGATTAAGGAGTGCTCCGCTCCGGAGCAGAAAACATTATATTTGTGTTTGATTTTTGTAAACACAGACCATTACCATAAATTTATTGTTTATAGTTTGTTTTCCTTAGGCGTTGCTGAACTATAGTTCTCCAAAATGTAATGGTTTATAGTACAATAATATTGTTAAGTTTTCACTGTCACTTCACTTTTCTTCTCAAATTAGCGGAGCAGTGAAACCGAGCAAATTAGCCTCTTCATCCTTCCCTTCACTCACTGAGGCGTCGAACACCATACCTCTCTAATCTCTCGTAGTAACAGCACTCACTGTACGTCACAGCTGTCGACACAACCTCACTCGTACAATGCACTGAGCTACCAGTACTTTATGTTTCATCATAAATCCACTCACTGGGTACGCACGCTTACTTATATACCGCTACAAGAATTTCTTGAAACTTAGTGCAAAGAGAGAAAGAAGCTTCCAGAATTATCTGGTTGCGTCGTGAGCGTTTATGGAATCCTTATCTCCTCCTTATCTATCATTATCTCTTCAAATGACCACTCGATCGGCTCCATCCACGTGATAAGCTCGGCACATACTGTAGGCCCCAGGAAAAAACTTTTGCGGGGTGTTCTGCTCTCCGGAGGAGTGAAGGGGGATAGTTCTAAGTGGCAGCTGACGAAGATGTCATAAATAAATCTACTATTTACATTAAAAGGATCGTACAACGTTAATACCCCCGTGTTTCACTTGGTGCAGTGTGTGTGATTTATAAAGTTAACTACAATGCCCAGTAAGAAAGTAAGAACTCTATATAGTCAAGCCAGAGGAATAGTTGCTAATGTTAAAATCGTGATGAGAAGGCAAACAAAAGCAATTTGTCATTCGGCATTACTAGCAGAAGAACGTATGTTTTATAAGAGGCTGAGGTCTTTTTGATATGTAGACCCGTAATCTCTCTCAGATAGCACTAGAATTCTTGCTGTCAACACATTCCCTAGCAGTAGCTCCGACACAGTATCTTTGTTAAGTTGTAAGTAATTAAATACGCCATATTAGGAAAACTGTACGCCTGGATCCGAGCACATCGGCTATGTTTAGAAATATGAGTCTTTGTAAACTACCATGAAGAGAAAATAGTCACTTCAACTAAACATTACGCGTGATATTTCTACCATATAGTTTAGATTATATAAGTGTTTTTTGTTGTAGTTTTATCGACCTCACGCTCGTCAACCCCCTTATTCTGCAACCCCGTTGGAAAGGATGCTTTCATTGTTCCCAAAATCTATTCCCTGAAGCTTGGTTCCAATGTTAGCATCCTTTCCTAGACCTTCTCTGATTATGAAGACAGCAAGTCTCGTTCCTGCCAGGAATGGCAGTCAAAGTGGATGTTCGAGGCAGCTCCCTCTTCCTCTTTGCACATTATATAGATTGTTTCATCATCTATAGTCCTTGAGAGTCCTTCTAGATGATTCCTGAAGTGATTATGTTCATAAATTAGTGGAACTTGTCCTCATTCCTGTTCTATACATTCTCTAGAGATATGAGGAAGATTGCTGCATGAACCTAAGTACAGATTTCCGGCTTGTCTTTGTTCCAAAATAAGTTTTCCACCTGAGTTGGAGTTTTCCCTAATAATGCTTTTACCAAGGTTTTGGGAGTATATTTTACTGATTCTAATTACCGGTTTAGGAACAATATAAGATATCTCAGTACCCTTTTCAGCCAACTGATCAGCTTTTTCATTTCCATAGATTCCCTTATGCCCCGGTATCCACCGCATTTCAAGCCTATTGCGAAATGATAGGGCAATCATGGAATTTAGGCATTCCTAAACCAATTTTAACTTCACATGGTTTGGAGGGAGGGGTTTTTAAAGAACTTTGGGTAAGGACGAGAATGCGTTTATCATAATAACCTTTCTCAAGTCTTCTTAGAGCACGGCACAATACAGCAAATACTTCTACCTGAAAAATTGTAGAACACTTCTCAAGGCTTAAACTAATATTTTTCCTTGGAGATAGGCCGTATATGCCTGTCTGTGAACCACACATGTTGGTCACATACTTTATCAGGCGTAATTCCTTCCATACAGTTATCTTGAGACACAAAAGTTACCTTCAAAGAACCACACAAGGTGGCGGTTTCGATCCCCATGGGTTTTCGTGGTTTCTCCGGATCAGCAAGTAAATGCTGGAGTGCTTCTTCTTCTACCACTACTCTTCTGCCTCACATTTCCTCTACTTATCATCTTCCTTGTCTTTGTTTCAGGATTGTAGGATCAGGCGACGGTATTCGGCGGGTTGCGGCTGTGCGGTGACTGCGCACACAGTAGGGGTTGCTTCCCGGTGTCGCTGAGGGAGCCAGGTCTCTCCTCCGAGTGGGTGATCCCGGGTTGTGTCGGATGCCTTCTAACAAGAAACATTAGGGACCCCGTCTGTGTGTCACTCGTCATCCGGATATGGTCGCTTTTCGAGTCTCTCCTCTCATCCCTCCCGCCCTCTCTCCCTTATGGGGATCACTGTAGAAGCACAAGGGGCCTGCGTATGGTGCTCAGCCCTGGTTTGAGGGTCCACTTCATTTCGTCCGTACCTTTAGTTTTATCTTTTTTACCAGTTGTTGAATAGTTACCTATCCATTCTCTTCTACCATACTATACTAGGTTATGATACAAGGAGTAAATGTAGGGTTCGTTTTAGCAATCCTGCGAATAAATTAAAACCCTTTTAACACGTGTGGCAAATATTATTTTTAGACAGCGCTCGAATTAATAAAATATCAATAATATTATATTCATTCCCGAAACCAATAGATTGGCTAGCAGTCATTTTCAGTGAAATTATTTTGAGGCAATATTTTATATCATAACATGCTGTGAATGCCAAAGTGATTGTAGTTTAAATTAGTATTATTGTATGAGAAGGATTTTAGATGTTTGTTAACCATAAGTATTGTTAGGAAATAAGTTTACACGGCCTAACTGTAACTGACAATAGAATTGGGTAACAATAAACCGAGGGGGTGAGTTGTTTATCACTAAGAAGAGATAAACAAATGACGTCAGGTTAGCGTGCCTTTTTTTAGAAAGAGAGGGAATATCTTCCCTAGAGCATATATGTTAGTAGTAGTGATTGGTTGACCAAGACAGACGTTAAAGTGGGCGTAATTTGGTAACCAATAGCAGCTATATTATAATGTTTAGGCAATTCGAGGTGAAGGAGTATATATTCTCGAGCCATAAGCAAGTATCGCAGTTCGGAAGAATCTCTCACGAAGTGCACGACACACAGTTCTAAGGAATCTCTCACGAGGTGCACGTCGCAGAGTTAGTAACAAAAATGTAAAGTACGCGAAGTAATTGGTGCGCGGCAACTATAAGGACTGTAGTTACATTCGGAAATATCAAAGTTTCAGTCCGGCGTGTATAAAGATTAAATATATAAATAACTAATTATGCGTGAAGGCAATAAAAGTCTAGATTCGGATTTTTTTATCAGTGTTCTCTTTAGTAACAACTCCTTTCCGTTTACACACACTGCTTAGAGACACGTGCTCGACTGAGTTAGCTAGCCGGAGGGCAAAGAACCCAAGATTTAAAATAATAAATCCAGAGGCGCCCAACAAATACGATACCACTAGCCAATGATAACTGCGACAATTTCCAATATGTTTTGCCTTACATCAGGCGATGAAGCGATTAAATTTATATTATATTGCTTTCTGGATTTTGTGGGTAAGTACTTCTAGTGTTATTGTTTCTGTTGCTTCTGTAATTTGACCTGGCTCTTCTATTTTATTTCTTCTGAATTCATAATTTCCTTTATTTAACCGGTGTGTGGGTTACGTAGATAAAACAATAACGTTTTAGATCAAAGAAAGCACAAGCCTGCCAATATAGGTTAACTCTACAATGAATTGCGATAAATTTAAGTAATACGATTTGTATTATGAACATACAAGCGAGAGCCATAAGAAATTAATCGCCTGAAACGACGTAATGAAAATTAAAACCTAATTGAAGCAAGTCAAGTTATTAAACATGTGCAAATACAAAAGGAAATTTCCATGTGATTGGACTTGAAAACAAAGTTTGTCACAATGGAGATTAACGCACTGTTACACACTAAATCTATTGTTCGTGTGCACTGTGTTATACGTTCCTATTTTCGTGCCATGCTGTCTAAAAATACAGTTATTACGTCCTGTGTGGTTTTCCTGAGGAAGTTTCTAGATATTTTATGACAGTGTACGTTGATTGTGATTGACATACTCGCTTTATTTCGCTGGTGAAAATGTACCTGGCGTGCTTTGAGATACGTATTTGTCTGCCAGCGTTTGGTACCTTGTTTAAAACAGGGACTGCATATTTATAGACCTTCTCTGTTTCTTCACAAAACACAGCTTTGAGGACAACGAACTGGCCATCTAAAGAGTAAATGAGCTCTTTTCAGACACAACCCATTCTCTCCCCGTTATTAATGGAGGTACATTGCAATAAAGAACGGGGTTCATGCCTCTAAGAAGAGCAAGCTCGTAAGCTTACCGGATCACTATGTTTTCTCGTCTACTTTACGAGTGGACTCGCTGCCTTATGAATGCACAAACAAGCTTAAAAACTGGAGTACTTTACGACAGAGTCCAGCTTTGTGGCATTCACAAAAACAAGTAGTGTTTAACACGAAAACGAGTGCAGGGTAAAATTATGCCACTCCCCTTTCACGTACTGTTTCTGAGATAATATTTGGCTTTGTTGGCGGGATTTAGACGACAACTTAGGACAGGAGTTTATTATGTGGTTACATAACCCGCTTGGTAGTAGAGAAACCTTATGTATTACATTCACAAGACTTACCCTACCCACTGTCGTTTATTTTTATACCTTTCTGCAAACTATTCTAAGGAAAGATAGAATCAGAAGACCGGAAAATTCAATGTCACAGCCGGGATTTGAACCACGGATCTAGTTGCTCTAACCACTGAGCTATCATGTCAACATGCCGGTACGACATGTTGTTAGAGCAACCGGACGGAGACCGGGAGATCCGTGGTTCAAACTCCGGCTATGGCATTCCATTTATCAGTCGTCTTATTCTACCTTTCCAACCTTGTCCAACACATGACTTGTGTGGAAGAACAATTAATTCTACTATAAGGAAAGCTTATTTTGATATTGTCGTAACCTCTACATTTACTTTAACTCCCGGGGGGTAGAGCGAGGTACCGGTTTACAAACGCATCACAAAGTACTCGAGGTCCTACAGGGGTGAGCTCAACTAAGTTCCCTAAATACCTAAAATTACTAAAAAAAATATGTCTAGATCATGGTGTGGAAGGATAGAAGGAACTAGATACTTCAATAATCTGCATAGTAAAAGTTTAGATGGACAGAATATGTATTAAATCAAAATGGATACATTGTTACCTTCTGCTGTCGACGGAGCGCCACGCTTCACCATCTGCACTGTTCGTTACATTCCAAGCGACTGACTTAGCGTCAGGCTCTACTACTAAGAACCGGTCTTAACCCTCACTACTATTACATAATTCTGGTCTGTGTTGCCAAATTAAACATAGTAACACCTAGCGTGCCACAATATATAGCGTGGGCTGTACAATATCTCCGAAACTAAGCTTTGTAAAAAACATGCCTTGAATAAAAATTGCTTAAATGCTATTAGTATTGTTTTCTTTGCAGGACGATATGGTGGTCATTTTAGGTTCAATTTAATTTGAACCTAATTGTAGGTTCCCAATTAAAAAAAATTAAATTGACCCTAAAGCCACGTGGTATTTCAAAACACGACTAATAGCACTTACTTTCCCTCCATAATAGCAAGTATTTGTTATTCCAGACATTTCTTCCGACAACGCTTAGTTTTCAAGATATTGTACACTGTCAACTTAAATGGTTTACTCTGTATATACAAAGAGAATAGCATTAGTCAAATGTTTCAGATTTGGACGCTATACACTGGCCTTAAAATTCTATACTCTTTCTATGACATTTCTAGAAACAATTGAAAACCGACAGGACTTAAAAGGAGTGGCTCAGTATTGAACAACTGGAACGATTAATAACCGGTATCTTGAAAATGGCCGATGCCACAAAATGTTCTTAGAAAAGTACGTTTTCATCTACCGGTTAACATTTAACAGTTACTCAAGTTTATACAAAATTATTTCCAAATGAAGAGGAATTCAAATGCTATTACAAGAAAATTCAAGATATACATTTTATTTGTCTTATAAATATCTTTAATAGATGTATTTTAATCAAAATAATTACAGGCCACTTTTTAGAAACTCCAAAATTTTGAAAAATATTTTACGTAAACAGTAGCTTGTTGTGTGGAATTTTTTTGGACAATCTTTAAGCCGCATCTTTGGAAGGTACTGAAGTTAAATGTAAAGTTTGTTGTTTATACGGATTTTCGTTTTTGAGTCAAGGTGTTCACACACACACACACACACCGACCTTTTTCTAAAAGTTCTTTTTTATTCAGAGACTCTCAAAACATGTATTTCAGTGGAATGTCTGTATAGGTACGTGGTAGAGATGCTAAGAATACTATCGTTGAAAAACGTTTTCGCCAAAGGATTTTTATTAATTGTGCTAATTAAAACGAGGTTTATAAAACGAGCTCCTCAGAAACTAGTTGATTCTCAAGCTGTAGCTAACTACCTTTAACGTTTTATGAGGATTAACTACAACTGCACCTCTGTTATCTTCATAAGCTATTAGGGACTATATCCTTCGACTTGACCAAAGTGTGGCAGATAACTTCAAAGGAACAGAAAATGCTCTAAGCGCTGCATTATTAAATTTCAGAAAAGTTACTGTGGCAGTTCACTGTTGTAGAGCGAAGAGCTCTTTATGGGTTTGCTGCGAGACAGATGGGATAATTCCATTAGGACGCTTCCACGGATGTTACTTTCCCTTCCTTCCTACCAGCAAGAAACTGAAAACTTTCACAAACAAGTTCCAAAGTTTATTTGAATGTACAGATATTAGTTTTCCACTATGGACGTCGAAAGTACCAGCATTAACTTTCTAAAGAAAAAGGAAGAAGAAAAGAAAGAAAAAGGGATTTGAGAAAATAAAACTTCTTGTAACGGTTTCCTAGTAGAGGCGCGGAGCTATTGTAAACATTGCCAGAATTTATCTAAGAGAAACTTCTACCATGTTATCTATTGTTAACAATAGCTTTTTCGTCTAACGTAAGACTCGTAATTGTTGTTACAGTGCGTTCCTTATATTGCCGGGCCGCGGACTGCGCATATGCGTGCTCGACGCACTGTCTATTACACTGGGGAGTTTTTCGTTCTAAAACTCCCACACTACTTACTCATAAGTCATAGTAACATGCGTATAATTGGTACTAACCTTGTTAAAAGTGCTGTCCAATTGAATTGAGACATTTCAGGCATACGTCGTCGTCACGAAGTTGTAATTCCTGAGCAATAGTGGCTCTGTAGAGGTCCAATTTTAAAGCTTAGCAGCTTGATGAACAGGGATTGAAATGCCCAGTATTGCATTCCACCCAAAAATCCGATTTCCGAGATTTCACCGGAAATACATGTTTTAGATCCTCTGAATAAAACAAAACACTTTTAGAAAAAGCTCCGTGTATGCGTCTGTGTGTCTGTGAACAGCATAACCCAAAAACGAAAATTCGGATAAACCCCAAACTTGGTATTTAGGATCAGTATCTTTTAAATATGTGACACGAATATTTCAAAAAATAAATCCCCCAACCCAGACTACCTTTTACATGGAATATTATGACTCTAAAGATTTTGAATAAAATATCATAAATTTTAGATATTTTCATAAAAAAATAAATGTATATATTGAATTTTCTGGGAATGTTCCCATAAGTCCTCTCCTTTCTGAATGGCTTTTGCATAACTGGTAAATCGTAAGAGATAGAAACAACTATTGTGACAAAAACTATGGCATATAAATATTTTGTGGAATGAACAATTTCCGAGATATTCGTTGTTACTTGTTTGAGTTTTCAAAACGTATACTTTTTCTCAGTTGGTAATTGGTGATTCCTTTTTAAGCGCTGGACATCCAAAGATAATAGATTGCATACATAGCAACCAGCTCTTAAAATATTTGTCTATGGCTTAAAGCTTAGCGTGTTCCCCTTGCACCTACAAGAAAATTATTAATAATTTAGTTTCTTCAAATGCTTATCTCGAATAACAGGAAGTAGGTGGAGAATAAGCGTTTATAAAATAGTACAAGAGTAGAGAATGTAGTTTGAATGAAACACATCAGACGTTTACTTTAATAAGAATTCATATCCAAGAGAAAAATTGAGATGAATTTTCCGTCTGCTATAATTGTAGACATTTGTGATTCTAATTCGGTACTGCCTATGATCAAAACGGACTTGTATATGTTAATGTGAACACTGATATTAATCCTGGTGCAAGGTCTTTCAAATGAGGAAGTGTGTCAATTGACAGACAGTTCTAAAAATCAACCAAATTAACGTCCTTGTATTTCTCTCTTTAGTAGCTCATTACAGTATATCAATTAAAAATCTGAGCACTTCATTTTATTTAATCGTTCAAATTTGGTGAATAAATTAATTCAATACAGGCGCAGCGTTTCCATTTTACTTATATTTTTTTAAGTTTATAGGCGGGCCAAACCAAAGCAGCTCGCGGGTCGGCTTCGCCTCCGGGCCGTAGTTTGGAAAATCCTGATTTAGGTAATTAATGTCGTCTACTTTCGAGCTATACGTACGCCCGCTTAACATATTGTATACCATAAATTACAGAAGTTCACTCTGGGAATTGTGGAGACTAGCGCACTGGTCCACCACGACCAATCAATCGACCAGGAAAGGTGTGGCCAAGGCGTGCCCTCTTTATGCAAAGAATCCTGCAATTATGATCTGTACTTGTGGCTCATCAATGGCATACTGTTTTAAAACCATTAGATATACGTCCAAAGTTAGAGTTGGATATCAAAACAGTAGTGTTGTTCGCAGCGGTCACAGGGCACCAAGTTTGACGTTCATGCTTCCGAATGACTCGATTTTCAGTCGTAGTAAATCGTGTTACTTCGGCTGACAAGTCCACTTGTGTGAAGCATGACTTCATCATACAAACTTAGCGAGTAAAGCTGAAGAGATAAACAATAGAATCTAATTGACACAGACACGTTACAACTATACCATAGAGGCAAGCTAATGTTCATTATTGTATCACCATACACTTCCTTTAGTTTACTGTAAATTTATGCAGGTTTCAACATCCGAGAGTTCAAAAACCCAATATCTCTCACCTAAGAGTCGGCGGGAATTTTTATCACAGAGTTCGCTTTAAACAATCACAGAACGCACAATAACAACTTCTTTCGTCTGCGAATCACACAACACTCTGAAAAGATATTGTGGAAACTATTCAACCTTGGACAGAAGCCCAGCAGCTATCTATGCAGAGGGAATGCGTTACCTTTTGGATTACCCTCGTATAAAGAAGTATGAAACATAACAATATTGCCTAACTGCACAGATTTGCTAACAATAGAAAGAAACTATATAAAATATTTAGTTCTAGTAAAAGCCATACACAACCTCCGTTGCTCCAAATTATTACCTTTAAATTAAATAAAACCAAATTACACCTAGCAGGGTGATGCCGCGGTAAGGTACGTGACCCGCATTCGGGATCTCCCGGGTTCGATTTCCGGCGATCCTGAATCATGAGATCTTCGTGGTTTTATCCCGGGGTTGACAGGCGAATGCTGGGGTGGTTTCTTCTTTACCCGATTTCGTTCACATATTTCACTTTCATTCTATTTCCTTCTCATCTTTCGGGTGTGCTTCTACGTATCGTGTCGGAAAGATGGCGTGTATGCATGCTAAATGTATTTCCCGTAGTCACTAGAGGGCTGCTTGATTGGTAGGTCGTTGGCGGTTCCAGCAGTGGGACGGGTCTCCGAGCTTGGAAATATTAAGGATTTCTGTGCGTCTGTGACTTGCCTGCCTACGGCCTGTAGCTTCCTGTGGTTCCGTCACTTCATCCCTTCCTTCTAGGTGGTGGTAGCCATAGTGTATCTCTGTAGGTCGCAGTACACGTATTGTCCCCTCCGTTGGATAAGATATACTTAAAACCAAATTATAAGGGACGGTATATAATATTGCGGGTGGAGCGAACTGTAATTTCGCTTCCAGAATCACATTTTTCTTTCTTCTTTTCATATTTTCAACAAGAATTGTAACGTAGGTAGATGAGACAACCCTTTCAGGATTTAATTTTAAGCTATACGCTTCATCTGGTCGGAGCTGTTCGGCAGGATTCTCATATCGCTGTTAGAACGCAGATGTGTAGACGCTGCAACTGAGGGGTGAATTTCATTTAACCTCAGGTTTCTCGCTGCCTGCCTGCAGAAGCACGTTTTAAGCTGAGGATGGTGAAAAAGGAACTGAAGTGTAACGCTTATGACTTGTGGTTTATTGGTGTGTGGCAAGTTTCCCTCAGTTTCGGTCATTTCCTCTTCATAACATCGTTAGCAGCGAAAAATAGTGGGGAGAAGGCCGGGCAGGAAATTGGTCGATCGCAGCGCACCTACTAGGCAATTAACTTACTACGCCCTTCTCTGTGGCTTCGCTCTACCACACTGTAATGCTTTACTTTGAATTCCTTTGCTTTTTGTCACGTTGCGGAAACAGGCCATTAGTTCTCTACCCTTTACTAATAGCATTGCACTTCTCTCCGATTGGTTTGTTTGATATTTCTTTTCTGCTATTTTCACAACGTACGTAGAGATACAGAAAAAAAGACACAACGTTCCGTCTTTGCATCTTTACAAACGAAGTCGACCTTAAGTTTTGTCCTTCCTGTAAAAGGTACACACTAATTATTTATTAGCTTTTCGGACGATAGTGTTTTTTACCTACTTCCCGTTCAGGCTAATATAGTGGAAAGCTCAATTTCCTGCTTGAGGCAGTGTTTTTAACACTTAAATGATTTCATCAAATTATGTAATATGTAAATTCAATAACATCCCGCCTTGAAGCAATATGTGTGTGTAATAATTTGTAAAATGTATATAACAGTCATTGCATATACTTATATTATTGTATACATGTTCAATAATGTTATATGAATTACGTAATTTAATAAGGTAGGAGCTGTGAGAATAAAAAGGTTGCTAACAATGAGGCAACCTTGAGGCAATAATGAGCCTGAGAGTTTAAATGTTACTTGTGATTCTTTTAAGGAATAATGTGATTTTAGTGACAGTTTATAAAATAGCAAATCAACAACCGAAAGGGGGTTTTAAATAAATGAAGGTATTCCATTGGAGTAGGATTAGCCAATCAGAGACTTGAAATACAGAAATTTACAAGTTTAGATGGTTGAAATCTATTCAGTTGCCTGCAGAGTGTGCTCATAACTAGATGCGTTGCTTGTGCGTCCTTGAGAGATTTAATACGTATTCGTGTGAGACGAAAATAGTATATGTGTTAAAAGTGGCAGTATTAAATAAAAGAATCTCACAGCGCTCGATATCAGTGAAGTGCTATTTAATTTGTGTCAAGGATTAATAAAAAGGAGTGCATTAAAACTTCAAATCTGTGTAAGCCTACATTCTTAGTCATATCGCAACCATGCCTAAAAGAAACGTGTCTCTAACAAATACTGACGCAGCCGAGTCAAACATAAATACAATATCTAAAGAAGCAGTCAAAATACAAAGCTATTATTTTTAAACTTGGGGTGAAGGCTACCGGAAACTGGATACTATATGTGCGGTTGCAAACGAATTTCAAGTTTGGTTCCCAAACAGTTGAAACATAATACAACATCTACAAACTGACCTTCCATACGTAGCAACAACAAATATTCTTCAGCTTTCATTGACATTTATTGTTTTATTGCGGATATGCACATGAACTGCATTAATTCCCTCAACTTTTTTACATTTATTATTACAGACATGGAATATGATATATTTCTTAGTTGAATTTTACAATTTAAATTAGTGATGGGACGACAACACTATTTCTTGTTAGTCTATACCGATACGGATTTTTGAGCACCGATACTTAATATTTGATGTCTCCTCCGATGTATAGTGGTTACCACTAGTGGTTGCTAGCCTCTAGTTCCCGAGGTTGCGGGTTCAAACCCAGCAGAGGGTCATTGATTTTTTCGGGCCTAAAGATTCTTAGCATGGCTTCCTTCGGAAGGGAAATAAAACCGGTGGTCCCGTGTTGTAGATTTACGGCACATAAAAGAACCTCAAGCCTGATAATGACGCCTCTGAACAAATTTTGCGGTCTTTCACGCCCAATATAGAATGAAATGCTAAGGATCACAGCAGTTAAAGAGCGTCCATAAACCTCACTTATAAAAAACTGTTAAGGCAATAGCTTCTTCACTGAATTGTGTTTTTATTAATAGATTTTTGTTTATAAGCGCATGTAACCAATTTTGTACTGTGTGCTCATTCAGAAATTGTTCCTAGTTGGCATTCTCCAATTGGCAGCAATTTATGCTTTCTATACTACGTATAGTAAGTAGGAGAAGTATTGCATTCCACCCAAAAATTCGGTATCGATATTTCACTGGAAATACAGGTTTTGAGGCCCATGGGTCCAAAAAAAGCCATTTTAGAAAAGGATGCGTGTGTGCCAGTATTGATGTGTGTCTGTGAACATATAACGCAAAAACGAAAATTCGGATATATACCAAACATGGTATTTAGGTTCAGTATCTTTCAAAGATGCGACACGAAGATTTTCAAAAAAAATCTCCCCAAATTTTCGAAAATTTTTATTTTCTCAAAATCGGACTATCGCTTAAAGCCTATTTTAATGCTTCTGCAAACTTTTATCTCGATTAACATTTAGTAGATGGAGAATAAGCGTTTGTAAAAAATAGATTGTACAAGAATAGAGAAAGTCACGTGAGTGCATAACATCAGATTTTTTATCTTGATAATGCCGCAGGATATATATTCAATGCTGTTAGTCAAGGCTAACAACAGTAGTAATACTTTGTATAATGTATAATTACAATAATAATTTTTGCTTCCCTGTTTATGTAATAAGTGTATTTCGTGCTAAAAATTTTCTTTTAAACGATTTTATATCCATGTTATGGAAATTAGTGGTGCAGTATACCTGTAAGTTATACTCGTGACCCGAGTTTGACTGTGTGAACACAAACCACCATCCCACGCACAGCTTTATCTCACGTCTTAAGCTCTGATTTGTTTCTGCTGAATTCACAGATTTTGGTCACTGGAGTAGGTAAATGTAATGATTGAGAGTGGGTTACCAAGGCAGGCTATTGCAAAAACGTGATTTAGTGCGTCAGCATGTTACGTGATTACCTCTACTCCTTCCCCATTGTTTTACATGTTTTAATTTAGACACATGAGTCTAAGAAATGTTGCATTCATTTACTCAGAGGAAACGCAGTCAAGGTCTGTCAAGAACTATAGTCCAGCAACTCTTGGGGATACTTGCGAGGAAATAACGTGAAATATTATCTCCTTCCATTCCTTAACTAGCATAACCTTAGACGCAACGACTTTCAATAGTGCAAAACTTAAAAATTTGAAAGTATCAAAACAGAATGGGATGTTTATCTCAAAGTATTACACATACTTCGATACCAAATAGTATTGACAGAATCGAGGTATCGACGGTATCGAGGTCCCATCCCTACTTTATATCTTACCTCTTTAATCTTGATTTTCATTTTGTCTTTGATTCTTAATATTTCTTATGATTTAAATAATGCAGTAACTAACTATGAGGTCTGATGCAAATGGTAGTAGAACCTGCCGAAATTGCAAGGAGAGTCATGGATGCATATCTTGGCAAGTTGTAGGGTACAGAGGAATGGAAAAAAAAATACTGCGATTCTTTACCATCTCGAATGGAGAGTTCAGGGCATGCTGGACGCCACTTGCAGGCAGGAATGCCATGGAGGGGATAAGTAAACTTCTACGAGATGCGAGATCTGAAGGAACTCATATTAGGGAACGGGAGTTGTAAGAAGAGCTAAGCTTTTGTGCTTGTGCTTGTTAGTGTGTTGTGTTTATTTATTCCCTTAATCGTACTTTGTTAACTGTAACAGGGCATTATAATGCATCGGAATACGCATTAACGCTGTTTTGTGGGCTGCTTATATTTAAGTTGTTATGTTCCTGTATATATTAATATTTTTCGTGTAATAGTGTTTTCCTGTAGTGGTATTTTTCTCACGTTTTATTGTATTTTAGTCGATTTTATTTTAGTTTTTTATTATTGTTATTACTAGTTTTAATCTTGCTTATTATTCTGTGTATAATATCAGTTCGTATATTCTGTGGACTAGAACGATTGGCAGAGATCTATGTATGTATACCTTTGTTTAAATAAATACACTCATTCATTCAAGTATGAGCTGTAAGCTATTTATTTTTTAAGGTGTGGATAATGTATGCACAATTTGCTACCTAGGTTAGGTTTAGTTATCTTGCTACGGAAACCACCATGTTCAGCAGCTGTTATTAATTTTATTTTCGCATAGGTACTATTTCTATCACTCATTGTAGTCGAAAAAAGTGTGTAATCACGCGTTAAGTGCAGTGGAGAAACTCTAAAACAAAATGTTCCTCGTTCTCAAATGACGCTCTTACCAAACTTGTGTAGCAATATACTTTACACGCTGCATTATTTATTGTTGTGTTTAGATATGAACGTTTGTATATAAACAAGCTTTGCCTCTATGCTAGCCAGGTAGTAATCTCACAATATGCTTGACTTAGGGCTTGATTTTACGATCTCCAGTTAAAAGCTGAGGTTTGTTGACCTGTGGATTTTGCTAATGGAGTGCCCCGTATTACGAACGCTAAGTAACCATAGGTTATAATTTAAAACGAATGTTACTTGTTAATTCCCATCTCAGCGCTAGATGTTAACTAAGGAGCGCTAATGTGATCGGAATTAACAAGTAACGATTCAGTTTAAATTATCATATGATAACATCACAATAAAAAGTACTTCTGTTCGTTATAATATTAACTATAGGTTAGTTAACCCGGAGCTTTCTAACAATTTTGTATGGTTAGCAATATTTTCATGTGCGATTCCACGCCACCTAGGTGGAACCTTGTCAAAATAAACGCTCTGCTGTAATTTTCTTGAGCTCGTCGTCTGACTTATGTGTAAGATAAAATCTAAAGTTTATATTAAATTAGTGTGGTGGCTTTCATGATTAATATAGATCGTTTCTGATACTTCTTAATCGGCTGGATACGTTCAGTAATCGTTCTCCTTGGTCTAAGTGTACCATGGTAACCTTTAGTTCCCGAGGTTGCCGGTTCAAACCCTGGCCGGGGCTATGTAGAACATTCCATTCTCTTTGCATGTCCAGGGCATAAAAAATAATAACGAATTCCCATTTGAAAGTATCAAAAAAGAATGGGATGTTTATCTCAAAGTATTACACATACTTCGATACCAAAGAGTATTGAGAGAAAAGTATAAGTATTGGAAAATTCAAATAAATAACAAGGAATATCTCGTAAATGGTTCAATCGACAAAAAAAATGTATAAAACATAACTTCTGTGTTTTAATGAGATCTACATTTTTTGTATAGTAACATTTTGTCTACCTCTTACGGTTTACCAGTTATGCGAAAGTCATTCAGAATTAAGATAACTTTTGGGGACATTCCCAGAAAATTCCTGATATATTTTATCCAAATTTTTTAGAGCCATTTCTGAGAAAATCAAAATCTTCGAAGGGTAGTCCATGTAAACGGTAGTCTGGGGCGGAGGATTTTCTTGAAAATGTTCGTGTCGCATCTTGGAAAAATACTGAGCCTAAATACCAAGTTTGGTATTTATCCGACTTTTCAATTTTGCGTTATGTTGTTCACAGGCACTCACACGGACCTTTTAATAAAACTGTTCTTTTTATTCGGGGACACTTAAAACGTTATTTTCGATTAAATATAGGTATCGAATTAGCAATACTTCCCCTGCTTACTATGCGCATAGAGAAAGTAAAAATGACAACGTATTGAAAATTAAAACCAAAACCAACGGAGCTCTCAGAAATGGCTGATGCTACTAAAGATACCATTTAAAATAAATTTAGGTATTTTTTGTTTAGTACGTTTAGTACGCTCCTATTGTTTACCGGTTGTAAAAATTACACAAAATTCCTTCCAAATGAAGAAGGGTTCAAAGGCTTTTCTAGAAAATTCAAGTTATACTTCTTATTTATCGGGTTAACGTCTTAAAAATATGATATTTTAATCAAAATCGCATGAGGCATTTTTGAAAAAAAATGGAAAATTTCGGAAAATCTTTCATGTAAGGTGTAGTTTGGTGTGGTGTATTTTGTAGAAAATCTTTGTGTTGCATCCCTGAAAAGTATTTAACTTAAATACAAAGTTTAGTATATGTCAGATTTTTCTTTGTGATTTATGCTGTTTACAGACATACACATAGACCATTTATAAAAATTTGATGATATTTTACATAACCTTCTCTATCCTCTATAGTTTATTAGTGGGTAAACAAACTATTCTTATTAAATATTATTTTTATTTGTACTTCATTTTAATCCAACAAAACCATTGCACAAATTCTTACATCACTCATTTCGTTATATATACAGCGATAGTCAAATGTTTAAGAACTGGACATACCGTTTTCATGCAATCGCAAGAAACACTGAATGTTGACAGGACTTTAAAATAATTACGAAGTAATGAACAATTTGAATCATTAAAAACGGATGCGTAGAAGTAGCTTAACCCACAAAAACGTTATTTGAAATTATTGTGTGTTTTCATGATATCTTTTTGTGTAGTACGCTTTCATATGCCCCCTAACGTTTACTAGTTGTAGAATATTATACAAAATTCCTTCTGAATGAAGAGGCATAGGCTATTCCCAGAAAATTCATGATATACACTTTATGTGTAAACATATCCCTAATGTGGTATTTTGATCAGGATCGTTAGCCATTATCCCTAATGTGATATTTTGATCAGGATCGTTAGCCATTTTTTTAGAAAATCAAAGTTTTCAAGACGTAATACATATAATGGGTAGTTGGAGTGAGAAGATTTTTTTTTAAAATCTCTGTGTTACATCCTTGGAAAATACTGAACGTGAGGCAGTATTTTTAACACTTGAATGGTTTCTGTCAAATTATATAATATGCAAATTTAATAAATATGTATGTAACAGTCATTGCATATGCCTATATTATTGTAAACATGTTCAATAATGTTATGTGAATGCATTACGTAATTTAATAATGTAGGAGCTGTGAGAATAATAAGTTAAAATTTCCTAACAATGAGGTAACCATGAGGCAATAATGAGTAAGGAAGTTTAAATGCTACTAGTCATTATTAGAGCAGCAATAATGTAAATTTTGAGACAGTTTATAAAATAGCGAATCAACAACCAGAAAAAGCTTTAGTTACTTGCAGGTATTTTATTGGAGTAGGATTACCCAATCAGAGACTTGAAATACAGAAATTTACAAGTTTAGACGGTTAGAATCAATTCAGTTGCCTCCAAACACTGCTCATAACCAGACGCGAGATGTGTCCTCGAGAAATTAATTACATATTCGTGTGAGACGAAAATAGTATACGTGTTAAAAAGTGCAAGTATTAAATAAAAGAATCTCACAGGTCTCGATATCAGAAAAGTGCTATTTAATTTGTGCCAAGGACTAATACAAAGGAGTGAATTAAAACTAAAAATCTGTGTAAGCCTACATTCTTCAGTCGTACCACCACCCTACCAAGAGAAACGTGTCTCTAACAATAATACTGACGCAGCCCAGTCAAACGTAAATATAATATGTAAAGAAACAGTTAAATTATAACGTTAATATTTTTTTTTTAAAACTTGGGGTAAAGGCCACCTGAAAGTACACTTGGGGCGAAGGCTACCGTAAACCGGGTACTATACGTGCGATTGCAACGAATTTCAAGTTCGGCTCCCCAACAGTTGAAATATAATACAACTCCTACTTCAAATCGGCTTTTCATACCTAGCAGCAACAAACCTTTCTTCAAACGTAAATACCAAGTTTGATGCTTATCCGACTTTTCGTTTTTGAGTTATGCTGTTCACGCAAAGACACACGTGCGGACATTTTTTAAAAATGCTTTTTCTTTTTTTATTCAGCGGCCTCAAAAGATGTGTTTCCGGTGAAATTTCTGTATCAAAATTTTTGGGTAGCATACAATACTTTCTCTTATCTGCTATTAATATTGGCACAGGAAGTAAAACTTTAATGCTTTTCCAATCCTATAGAGAAGTTCACATGAAAGGTCGATAAACTGTAAAATTTGCAGAAAGTGGAAGAATTGTTTAACAAATGATTATCTTTGGCGATAGTGTTATAATTCACCACCAGTGCCTCCTAAATACACTACGTGATCAAAAGTATCCGGAAACCTGGCTGAAAATGACGTACAAGTTTGTGGCGCCCTCCATCGGTAATGCTGGAAATCAATTTGGTGTTGGCCCACCCTTAGCCTTGACGACAGCGTTCACTCTCGCAGGCATACTTTCAATCAGGTGCTAGGTTTCTTGGGGAATGGCAGTTCATTCTTCACGGAGTGCGGAACTGAGGAGAGGTATCGATGTAGGTTGGTGAGACCTGGCACGAGGTTGGCGTTCTAAAACATCCCAGAGGTGTTCTATAGGATTCAAGTCAGGAGTCTGTGCAGGTCAGTCCATTACAGGGATGTTATTGTCGTGTAACCACTCCGCCACAGCCCGTGCAGTATGAACAGGTGTTCGAAAGTGTTAAAAGATGCAATCGCCATCCCCGAATTACTCCTCAACAGTGGGAAGCAAGAAGGTGCTTAATATATCAATGTAGGTATGCGCTGTGATCGTGCCACGCAAAACAACAAGGGGTGCAAGCCCCTTCAGGAAAAAACTACCACACCATAACACTACCACCTCCGAATTTCACTGTTGGCAATACACACCTGGCAGATGACGTTCACTGGGCATTCGCCATACCCACACCCTTCCATCGGATCGCCAAATGTGTACCGAGATTCGTCACTCCACACGTTTTGTCCCTGTTCAATCGCGTAATGTTGACGCTCCTTTTACCAAGCAAGGCGTCGTTTGGCGTTTTCCTGCGTGATGTGTGGCTTATGAGCAGCCGCTCGACCATGGAATCCAAGGTTTCTCATCTCACGCCTAACTGTCATAGTACTTGGAGTGGATCCTGATGCAGTTTGGAATTTCTGTGCGATGGTCTGGATAGATTATTACTCTTTACGACCATCTTCAAACATCGGCGTTCTCTGTCGGTCAACAGACGAGGTCGGCCTGTACGCTTTTGTGCTGTACATGTCCCTTCACGTTTCCACTTCACTATCACATCAGCAACAGTGGACCAGGGATGTTTAGGAGTGTGGAAATCTCGCTTACAGACTTCTGACCAAAGTGACACCCCATCACCTGACCACGTTCGAAGTCCGTGAGTTCCATGGAGAGTTCCATTCTGTTGTTTCACGATGTCTAATAACTACTGAGGTCGCGGATAATGAGTACCAGGCAGTAGGTGGCAGCAAAATCACCTAAAATGAATAAACGTATGTTTGTGGGGGTGTTCGGATGTTTTTGATCACATAATGTATCACCAGTCCAGCATCCTACTCATTACATTACATACAGTACGACTTCTGAGATTTAGGAGGCACTGTCATAGCTTTTTATTACGTATGAATCCAAACTCATAGGTATATTAAACCCTGTTCCATTTATGGGCAGTACTCTATGCAGGGCACCCACGAGGGAGCGTTGAGCACCTGGAGAAATGTAATAACTTACAGGCATTCGAGCTAGATTGCAAACTGTAGAATTTTACTCCAAAGCTACAGGGAGGATGGATGTGATCCAAATGCCTTGAGCATTAGTTTACTGCTGCTGCCAGAATCTAGACCTGAGAAAAATGGCAAAGTGTAATTCAATATTATGAGAGTAGCATCTGGTTTCTTCACTGGCGGCTGCGGCACAAGAGCACGTGAAAAATGGTCCTTCTGTGTGCTTGTATGTCCCTCTGTGTGTGAACACCATAACTCAAAAATAAAAAGTCGGATAAATACCAAATTTAGTATTTAGCTTTAATAGGTTTCAAAGATGCGACACAAAATCCCCCCACACCAGACTACTCTTTACATGGAAATTTTTAGAAAATTTTATTTTCTCAACAATGGCCCTAATAATTTTGATTAAAATACCATATGTTATAGATATTTTCATGGCAAATGAAATGTATATTTTCAATTTTCTGGGAGGTCCCCAAAATTTCCCTTCATTCTGAATGACTTTCCCATAACTGGTAATTAGAAAGAGATACACAAAGTTTTATTGCACAAAAAGTGTAGATTTTGTTAAAGCACAGAATTTATGCTACATACATTTTTTGTGGAGTGGACCATTTCCGAGATATTTTCCTTGTTATTTGTTTGAGTTTTCCAATACCTATACTGTCTCTAAAATTGGGAATTAGTTATTCCATTTTTACTTTCTCTACTACGTATAGTAAGTAAGGGAAGTATTGTATTCCACACGATACGGATATTTCACCGGAAATACATGTTTTGAGACCCCCTGAATCCAAGAAAAGCATTTTTGGAAACATGTCCGTGTGTGTCTGTGTATGTCTGTGAACATCATAACTCAGAAACGAAAAGTCGCATAAACACCAAACTTGTTATTTAGATTCAGTATCTTCCAGAGATGCGACGCGAAAGTTTTCATGAAAATCCCCCCACCCCAGATTACCCTTTACATGAAACATTTTTCGAAGATTTTAATTTTCTCAAAAACGGCGATTTTGAATAAAACAGCATATGTTTAAGATATTTTCATAACAAATAAAATGTATATCTTGAACTTTCTGGGAATGTCTCCAAAAGTATTCTTCATTGTCAACGACTTTTGAATAACTGGTAAACCATAAGGGATAGACAAAATTTTACTGCACAAAAAATGTATATCGCGTTAAAATACACAATTTATGTCATATACATTATTTTGCTGAGTGAACCATTTTCGAGATATTGCTTGTTTTCCCTTAAATTTTCGATACTTATTTTCTCAAATGGGAATTCGTTAGTCATTTTTTTTTGTCTGGGATATGCAAAGAGTAGGTACTAATCTGTAGCAAAGAGAATAGTGCTGCACCTAGCAACCAGCTATTAACATACATGTCGATGCTTAAAAGCTACTGTATTTCTATACTGCCCTTGCAATTATAAAACAAGTGGAACAAAGTACGCCTTAAGCGATAGTCAAATATTTTTAGAACTGTTCGCTATGTGTAAAATGTAATTCTCTTTGCATGTCAAAAGATCGTTTCCGCAAATGTTTATCTCTATTGAAACGAAATAGACGGAGAATAAGAGTTTATAGGAATAGCGTGTACAAGAGTAGAGAAAGTCATGTGTGTGTAACACAAGATTTTTTGTTCTGGTAATGCAAAGAGAATGTAATACTCCACATAGCAACCAGCTCTTAAAATATTTGACTATCGCTTTAAGCCTAGCAATTCCCCTTGCATCTACAAGAAAATTAGCAATAAGATTAACATCCACATATCTTGAATAACATGAGGCATATGGAGAATAAGCATTTGAAAAACTATTTTGTACAGGAGTAGAGAAAGTCTTGTGGTTGTAACACATCAGATTTTTTTATGTCCTGGACATACAAAGAGAATGACTTCACATAGCAACTAACTCCTAAAATATTTGACTATCACTTAAAGCCTACCATATTCCCCTTGCATCTACATGAAAATTAGCAATAAGGTTAGATTCTGCCAAAGTTTATCTTGATTACCATGAAGTAGATGGAGAATAAGGGTTTGAAAATTAGTTTTTACAGGAGTGGAAAAAATCATGTGATCGCGATACATAAGATTTTTTAAGATAAGTTCTTGTGTATATTTGTATGTCTGTGTGTGTGAAACGCATAATTGAAAAACAAAAAGTTGGATAAACACCAAACTTGGTATTTGGGCTCAGTAGCCTCCAAAGATGCGACACGAAGGTTTTCAAGAAAATCCCCCCAATTCAAACCAGCCTTTACGTGGAAGATTTTTATGAATGCTAAAGAATCCTGTAAAGATTTTGATTAAAACACCAAATATTAAAGACAAATAAAATGTATATCTTGAATTTTCTGGCAATAGCCTATGAAGTCCCCTTCCTTCAGAAGGAATTTTGTATCATCTTGTATAACTGTTAAGCGTTAAGCGATAGACGAAAACGTAATACTCAAAAATTGTATACCTGTTTAAAACACACAATTTATGTGAAATATCCTTTTTTGCATAAGGAATGTACTATTAATACTTGAATTGTTTATTACTTCGTCATTCTCTTGAAGTCCTGTCAACATCCATCTGCTTCTCGGGATGACATGAAAACAGTATGGAATTCTAAGGTCAGCGTTTAGCGTCCAGTTCTTAAACTTGTCTGTCGCTGTTTCCTTTCTATCTATAACGAAACGTGTAATAATGCAGCTATTTCTGCAAAGGATTTTTTGGATTAAAAGGAAGTAGATATACAAATAAGCCTTAGTAATAACTAGTCTGTACACCCACTAATAAGCGATAGAGGGTATATAATTTGCTTATATATCTGCCCAATTTCATCCCTAGTTCTAGGTGTTTCAGAAAAGATGTGTTATTCATATAAGCGAATGCGTTTACAGAGAATTCCTTTGGAGTGTGGAAAGCAGTAGAAATTCAGTTAAGAAAAATAGACTCCAAATGATGTGTTATAACCTGGTTTTAATATTGATGAAAATCAAATTGCGGAGGATTAATGGAATATTTTACAATAAACAAACCTTCCAGAAAGTCTGTTCCAAAACTGTCAAGTCAGTCAGGAATTTGGCTATTGAAACTGATCGCTGCTGTTCCACCAAATGTTGCCCCACCTAATTTTAACTATCCATATTTAATAAATTACAACGCTTATGAACACAGTCCATTGTTACAGTCTACAACTAGTGGACTTCGCTCTGGACTGGCGGTTTGAGCGAAATGTTTCCAGTTTTCTCCTACACAAAGCTGGGGATATACGGGGAAACTTCATACACTAAACGAAACTCTGCTCATTTCCGCCCTCATTTTGTCCATTGTATTCGCTTCTCAAAAGCCTCTGGTAATTTTAGACATAATACGGGAGAGGGAGAGAGGAGGTTCACAGCTTCGCTATGCTTGCTCACCTTCAATATAGTGTGAATTTGTCGCTCTGCAGATGAGAATCGCCTCAAAGGAAATTACGTGCCAACAAAAAATAGTGCATATATCTTTCTCTACTCACTCTTCCACAAACTATTCTAACGAAAACTTATTCTTCCATTGCTTCATGCTAATTGAGATAATTTTTCATTACACATTTTCATATTCCTTGTTGGCATTATGGCGAGTACCTAAAGTGATGAAATTTTACTTTCTATAGCATGTACGTAGTAGTAACGAAGATATTACATTCCACCAAAATATTAGATACGAAACTTTCACTGGATGTACATGTTTTGAAGCCCCTGAATAAAAAAAACCTTTTTAGAAAAAGGTCATAGTATGTATGCGTCTATAAACAGCATAACTCAAAAACCAAAACTCGGATAAATACCAAACTTAGTATTTAAGTTCGGTATCTTTCAAAGAAACGTGTCTAAGATTTTCGAGAAGCTGCCCCACCTCAACTACCCTTTATATTAAACATTTTTCGAAGTGTTTGATGTTTAAATGTCAAATAAAATGTATATCTTCAATTTTCTGGGAATAACCTGTAAAGTCTTCTTCATTAGGAAGAATGTCTGTATACTCTTGCATAACTGATAAACGTTAAGCAATAGACGAAAACTTAATGAAGAAAAAAGTGATATCTCTTTAAAACACAAAGTTTATTTAAAATAACGTCCTTTATGGCATCAGCAATTTCCAGATATACGTCATTAATGGTTGATTGGCGACTGCATGTGAAGAGTAAGACCGGCATATAAACATTTGACTCCCGCAATTCCTTTTGAAATTATAACGAAATCTGTAATGTAGCTATTTCTGTAAAGGTTTATTTCGATTAAAAGGAAGTACATAGAAAAATAAACTTTCATAAGATTAATTTTACAGGCAGTAATAAGCGATAGACGGTAGTGAAAATCATGTGAATGTAACACATCTGGTTTTTAAAAAGCAGATCACTTTGCGCTACTACGTGAAGAAAGTATAAATACTTATTCTTTGATAGATCGTCCTCTGGATCGGTGAACCCGGGTTCTATCCTGGTTCGGTGTGGGAATTTTTCTTCCCGTTGGGAGGTTTGGTACAGGGTGCACTCAGCTTCGTTAGGTCCCTGAGGGGCCAATTGAGGAGCTACTTGATGGAGACGTAGCGGGCCTGGTTGAGAAGACCATCTTAACCTGGTGGGAGGCATCCATGGCGCTGACCACGACCCAGCCTCCAGTACTGCCCCTCGCCAATGAAGCTTATAGCAGCGGTCGGGGCAGTAAGCCTCGGTCCGATTCTGAGCTGTCGCGCTATGGGTATGATTTGATTCTTTGAAATATTTTCTTTTTGATTATTATGGTATATATAATTAATTGAAATTAATTACACTTTTAGAGACCCTAGCCTGGTCTGAGCGTTTTTAATAACAGTCAACGAAAAATTCAATGCCACAGCCCATACTTGGACACGATTCTCCCGACCTACGTGCGGTTGCCCTAACCATTGAGTTGCTGTGATAACATGCCGGTGGGATATTGAATTCCCCAATTGACTCAAGTCATTTCCCAGATAGACCACGAAGGCATCTCATTAAAGATGACAATCTCAATGGGAACTGCAATTACTAGTACTTTAATATTGGGTGCTTATGGGCTTCTTAAGGTTTTCCTTTTAATTATATGCATATATAATTAATTGGAACTAATTTTACTTTTTAGAGACCTTAGTCTGGTCTTGGCAGTTTTTAATATAAAGTAAATTGAAAAATTCAATGCTACATCCGCGATTTGAACAGGGTACTGTCCCTCTCTCTCTTTCTCTCTCTGTGGTTGCCCTAAAAATTGAGTTAACGTGACAATAATAATGATTGTATTATTAATTATTTTATTATATTATTATTCATAATTTAATAATTAAAAACATTAAAAAGCTCATAAGCACCCAGTGGTAAAGCACTTGCGATGGCAGTTTGCCATTGAGATTGTCATCTCTAGTGAGATGCCCTGATTGTCTATCTGGAAAACAACTTGATTCAATTTGGGAACTCAGTACCCCACGGCATGTTATCACAGTAGCTCAATGGTTAGAGGAACCGCAGAGCGGGAGAACAGTGTTCAAATCCCCGCTATGGCATTCAATTTTTCAATCTTTGATATATGTTTGAATTTTCAAATATCTAGGAAACAGTTAAAGCCACTAAATAGTGTTACATAATTTGTGTACTTTAATGACATCTACATCATTCTGCAGTAAGATTTTGTCTATCTCTCAAAGTTTACCATCATACAAAAGTAATTCTCTGAAAGGAGTAGTTCATAGGTTATTTTCCGAAAATTAAAGATGTATATGAAAATATTGTCATGAAAATATTTTAAACAAATGGGGTTTTAAGCAAAATCGTTAGAACGTTTGAGAAAATTAAAATTAAACGAACGTTTTGCTATGTAAACGGTAGTCTGAAATGGGTGGACTTTCTTGATAACTTTCATGTTGCATCCTGCAAGACGCTCATTTTAAATATTAAGCTTCATATATAATCGATTAGTTTTGAGGTATGCTGTGCAGAAGTAGACAGACAACCCCTTTTTCCAAAAATCTATTTCTGGGATTCGGAGAGACCAAAAATATGCATTTGCACTGAAATATTGCTATCTAATTAGTAGATGAAATGCAATGCCAAAATTGGGACAGAGCATCCCACGCAGGCCATCCTGCCACTTGTGTTTCTAGCGTGACCCCTATGAGTGAGGGATGTGAAAGAGACCCAAAGGGCTACTAGATGCGGTTGCCGACAGCCGTAAGCACGGACAGGATCCTTGTTTCCAGATTGAACGCCTAAATTCCGCCCGTGGCTCTGGAGGTCCCCGAAGGAGCGTCTGTCTGAAAGCTCCAGGGGCGAAGATCCAACCGACAGTCGCTGGACGAAGTTAGGAATATACCTCCACAAAACACACAGCCACCGCCCAACCGTAACCCGCCGAACAACGTCACCTGGTCTTACAGCCCTGAAACAGATGACAAGGAAGATGATGGGCAGAGGAAGTGTGGAGCAGAAGAGTCGTGGTAGATGAACCACCTCAGCATTCGCCTGCCTACCAGGGGAAACCACGAAAAACTCACAGGATAATGTGAGCGGTTGCCGGTGATCAAATCCGGGACTTCCTGAATGCAAGTCGCACATGGTACCGCGGCGCCACCTAGTTCAGTACTACAGATAAGTAGAGAAATTAAAAACACGTTCTACTTGAAACTGCACTTAGAAAATCTTGATGTTGTGAGTTAATGTCACTGACGTTTAAAGCTGTGTTTAAGAGGAATAGCAGTTGTTGTATGGAAACGTCGAAACAACAGAACATTTCATGTCACAAACAAATTAATTGGTTCCTAATTATCAAGGCTTTATGTCACATGTATATTTGCTTGTTAAAAGGCTGGAGTTGAACAATGGATTCAACTGCAGCCTGCAGCGGACAAAATGATTTTACGCTGAGCTCACCATTTTTCAATAAACAAACAACACTGCTTTATGCCACTGAATCGATGTTCTAAGCATGCTTTTAAAACCTCTGACCTTCCTTTAATACAACAATGGGTGTGAATGCATTTCTGATTGTGCTTCCGGTTTCTTAATAACCTCTGTATTACTTTCAGCAAAATACAAAACAACACGGTATCAATAATTGCGTTGATTTATTTCTTCTACGAGGTATAAATAAGTAAATCCTTCGTAAGCATTATCTGTACTAATATTATAAAGAGAGAATGTTTGTATATGTGTGTGTACCAGGAGGCCCATACAAGCCGTCCCTAGTGGAAGTTAGTTTATACCGTAGAGCGCGGATGTTAAAAGTTTTGCCTAAACAGAACTGCAAAGCGGACTCATACAGACAGAGAGGAGACCCTAAATGAAAGACCAATGCTTAAAAAGGAATACTTTAACTGCTATTACTGGCACCAGAGCTCATTCGGTAGAGAAACTACCTGCTATATGAGGTGTTCCGGGTTCGATTCCCTGCTGGGCTATTAAACAAAAACATTTCACGGCATGCCCAGAGTCTTATGTGTGAATGTGAGACTACCTGTGCGTGTATTGCGGTGTATTATCGATTATTTAATAAGACATTCGCTCATGAACATGGAATCAGGATTGCCGATTGATGCAAACCTGAGCACACGTGGTAAATCATTTAGTTCCATGACAGTTAATCTACAACCAGTACAACTATATGGTACTAATTGGTGCCGCAAGGTTAACAAAATTAAACAAAACCTTCTTTTTTGTATTTATGTAGCTTTAAAGTTGCGCTAGAATTAAATTACTTTCTTTAGTCCATTATTCATACTAACCATGTGCAAAAACATGCACACTTGGCGGACGAATTCATGCAAGAACCTGTCAGGCCTACGTTCTGTCTAGAATGGTTCATAATTGTTAATATTATTTCTCTGCGTTAAAAAATCGCACAAAAGACAGATACTGAGTCTGAAAACGCACAGAACACAGCCTTCGAGCTTCAACTGAATTTTGGTGCATTTCCACACAGATCGTAACCACATCTGTGTGTTTGTTATTAGTGAACTTAAACTTTTTGTCTGAATGACATGACTCGAATTGCATGCAGGCAACCACGTGACGCTTATCAGTACGAAACTACCACGTAAACACTTGCACACGACAGCACTTTTTCAGTAAACTTTCGCTTTGTACCGGCACTGCCCCTCTGAACAGCAGTAATGTGGCAACTTTTATTGCACCTTTGTATACGGGAAACATATAACTGCACGGGACGGCTTGTTTGGGACACCTGATAGGTTGTGTAATCTCAAAGAGTGGTCAAAGGATTTGATGATTGTTTTAACTTTGAAAATATTTATTTTTTGACGGAAATTAACTATAACACACGTTCTAAATTTACTTCATAATTTAATAAAGGACTAAAGAGGATCTAAGGTATGGACCTATGGAGGGCCCTAGCTACCAGCGCAGAGCACCGTAAGTAGGCCCCAACGACTCGTTTTGCATCTAACATGACCACCACTGGGAGGAAGGGATGAAGGGAGAGACCCGAAGGGCGACCAGATTCGGTTGAAGATGACGGCTAAAGCATACACGTGGTCTCAGAACGCATCCGACGCCGCCCGAGGCCACAACAAGCCACTGAACCCTCGGCGCTCCGGGAGCCACTCAAATGAGCTGCCTGAACAGTCCCGCAAGACGCCAGAAAAGAAACCTCTACAGGGCGCACAGCCACCGCCCAGCTTCAACCCTCCGGACACCGTCGCCTGGTCTTACAACCTTGAAATGCAAGGGATATAATTGTGAAGAAGTATTTTATTAGCTCCCACGTATGGACGTCAATTTTGAAGAAGTTGGTTTGTTGTTTGCACCACGCTTTGGGCGTCAATTTGAAATAGTTTGTTGTAGGAGTTATTCTTAAATTATTATTTGCCCCACGTTGGGCGCCTATTTGAAGAAGTATTTTATTAGCTCCCACGTATGGACGTCAATTTTGAAGAAGTTAATTTATTAGCTCCTTGTATGGACGCCAATTTGAAGAAGTTATATGTTGTATTTGTATTAAATTTCAACTGTTGGGGAGCCAAACTTGAAGTGTGTTTGCAACCGCACGTATGGTAAACAGTTTCCGGTAGCCATCGCCCCAAATGTATTTTCAGGTGGCCTTTGCCCAAAGTTTAAAAAAAATTAACTTTGTAATTTGACTGTTTCTTTAAATATTAAATATTTATGTTTGCCTCGGCTGCGTCAGTATTATTGTTAGAGACACGATTCTCTTGGCAGGATTTTGGTACGACTGAGAATGTAGGCTTACACAGATTTTAAGTTTTAATTCACTCCTTTTTATTAATCCTTGACACAAATTCAGTAGCACTTCAGTGCTACTTTCACAAGAATACGTAATTAATTTCTCGAGGACACATCTCGCGTCTGGTTATGAGCACTGTCTCCAAGCAACACGTCTGGTTTTGAGCACTGTTTGGAGGCAACTGAATTGATTTCAACCGTCGATACTTGTAAATTTCTGTATTTCAAGTCTCTGTTTGGCTAATCCTTCTCCAATAGAATACCTTCATTTAACCAAAGCTTTTTCTGGTTGTTGATTGGCTATTTTATAAACTGTCCCTAAAACTACATTATTGTTACTCCAAGAATCACAAGTAGCATTTAAACTTACTAATTCATTATTTCCTCAAGGTTACCTCATAGCTAGCAACATTTAACTTATTCTCACAGCTCCTACATTATTAAATTACGTAATACATTCACATAACACTATTGAACATGTTTACAATAATATAAGCATATGCAATGACTGTTACATACATTTTCAAATTATTACATACACATATTGCTTCAAGGTGGGCTGTTATTGAATTTGCATATTATATAATTAGATTGAAATTATTTAAGTGTTAAAATTACTGCCTGAATTGGTACAGGAAATGAGGGGCAGGAGAGTCATGGTAGAAGATGAACCGCCCTAGCATTCGCCTGCCTACCCGGGGAAACGACAAAAAATCCTTGCTTAAAATGGCGGTATATGCGCGTCTTATGTGTCCAATACGAAGTCTTATTATTTTTATTGGACCCGGTATCTTAAATTTATTAATATAGCGGGAGATGCAAACTCAGTAGATATTGTATCATCCTAACAGTAATGTAATGCATTATATTTTTTAATTCCCAAAGTGAAATGCATTCATTGCACATACCTAATAAACATTTTTAAATTTGTTAAATTCCACTAAACCGCTATTTTAGTTATGTGCAAGCTATGGGGACGCCAGCTATTGAAATTCACCAGAAGCCAACTGTGACATATTTGCCTCATTATACTGATCTCTGTTTTTGCTTTTAGTGACATTGTGTTTGTTCAGTTACCACCAGTACCAGTAACTGCTTCTAAAATATATGCATAGTAACGATATGCCCGAGGTTGGTGTTAATTACAGCTGTTAAGTTGTCTATACAGGCTAGAATCTTGCAGGAGGTCAACTGTTGAGTTTAAAGGAAATAATCTTTGTTTGGGTAGAGGCCTTTGTGTTCTAAGTGTGCGTTTATTTGGAATTGCTTTACTGCCTACACAAGTGATCTACACTTTTTACTTGTTTTGCAATACATTTCCCATTAACTAGAATTGAATGCAATGTTTAGCGCTAGGAAGGGATTGAATCAATTTATGTTGTTTCAAAACAAGATTTGATTTAATGAACAACTTGAAAGTAGTCATTCCCATTGTAAGGCTGGCAGTACTTTAGTGTTAAATCAGCTACTTTGAATTTTAGTAACTGGCATTAAATTGTTTCCCTTATGAAGAGATAGAGAACGAAGAACTCTTTCTTAATCGGTGGAAGGTCTATCTTCCCCTCTTGGCCAGGCTCATACTCCAGGCACACATGGAGGTAGGTTACGTGGGAAGACGCCGCCACGATAGCACCTGTCTGACAGCGCGCATCCTGGTGAGAGCTGAGAGAATGTCATTCAGCCGGTAATAAGGCCTGTTACCCTGGCTGCTGCACTGAATATAACAGGGGCCAAAACCTATTGTTGAACTCCAAGGCGTACTTGTGTTAACTATGGGCCGTGCCTGCTAATACACAACAACTCGTTATTAAGACACCTGTTACTCTATTACTTTTTATTTTATTTTTTACATGAGATATGAGATCCTGTGTAGCTATGTAAGGATCATTGGGGATATTTTGTGGCTTTTCGCTCTGCCAATTTTGTTTTTCGTTGCTTTTAATACCTACATGCTCTTAATATAATGGCATAGCTGTTCTAGTTCCTGAACTATAGCGTTGCGTGAACGCAACTTGTATTGCACTTATACAGTCTGTAAAAATTATAAACTAGTTGCATTTATGTTCTTGCTAGACTTTGTTTTATGACAAATAATTCGCATATGAACACTGTATAGAAATCTCGTAGTCTGTAGAGCATTGTAAAATCAGGTTACAATCCTTCAATAGCAGAACCGTCTGTGTAAACCTGTATGTGATTAGTATAGTTTGCTTTTAGTTATTTGAAATACGATTAGTAAGTTTTGTAATGGATTGCGTTTTGAGATATTGTTTTTATTTTCATATTAAAAACAGACAAATCTATCCTCCATGGAGCAACAGATGAGTTGCAGTTTATATGAGTCGTATTCTGCTTCCCTTAAATATTGAGCGATTATAACATGCAAGGATCTATAATAATGACAATCGTTGTGAGTTGTAGTTTGTGTATATCAAAACCTTCTAATCAACCTCATGTAGGAACGTTTGCTTTATTTCCTTTGTACTTTTATTGTAATCAAGTTAGTAAGAAGGGCATGCTGAATAATTTATGGAGAATATCTTTTGTTCAGCTAATATTGTAATTCAGTGAGCCGACGTTTTATAATTAACAACTAAGAAGATTGTTTATCTCGAGTCGCAGACTATGTGTCTTTTCCAAAGAGAATACTCTAGTGACCTGGGAGTGGGAAATCTTCATATTCACTAGCTTCGCCTCTCTATGTTAGGGGTTTCTGTATTATTAGATAAATATATGAAATTTATATTATTAAAAATTACTGTCCAGAAAGTAATCTCCGTTCTAGCATAGAGCGAGAAGTAGTGGGGGTAGCGCCACCATTTTGACGCAGTGGGCGCAGTGGCTCATTACGCTTCTAGCTGTCTGTGCAAGGTGGAGCATCGTACTGTTGCACGTTTGCTAACCTAACAACATGAGCGCCAATATAACAAATCTCTCCAAGTATGAAGTGTGCGTGAACTATGAAAAGGCTAAAATGAATAACCCAAAACAAGCGTCGTGGTTTTTTGACATTTGGTGTTGTGTTTTTTTCATGACAAACACCGCCCTTACATAGCAAACAACACAAACGAACTTTTGGCCAAATTCAAATGCAACATTTTGACCACCCCCGTACCGCCCGGACTTGGCCCCTAGCGACTTCCATCTGTTCCTGTGCAAGAAAAAGTGGCTTGCAGCTTAGCACTTTGGCAATAACGAAGAACTTCAAAACGTCGTGACAGGTTGGCTTACTTCACAGGCTGCAGAATTTTATGAAGGTATTTCAAAGACTGTGAAAACGTATGACAAGTGCTTGAATCTGTCTGGAGACTATATTGAAAAATAGAGAAAAGCTGTAGTTTTCAGATGTATATAATATAACTTTTGTATGTATGCCAGTTTCATGTTTATTTCAAACGGAATTTACTTTCTGGACAGCCCTCGTATAAGCCAATAAAATGAAGTCCCCGGGCTTGTAGGCCCTGGTTCAATATATGTTTTAACACCTAACGTTTCGCCCCTCTCCCCGTCGGGCATCCTCAGAGGTAGTCGACTCATGGCCGGAATAGGCTGGAGGTATAAGGTTTTTGTAGAAGGCATAAAGGTTAAACATTTTACCTACTGTATCTAAAAACTTCCGACTGATAATTGTTCCACTGTCAAAGGGTGCTTATAGACTATGCACGTTTCCAGAACTTCGAAGACTGTCGGGCGTAGGTTAATGAAGCCAGAGTTTCCGCCGGTGTTTTACATTTATTTGCATGAATATCAGGAGAGCTTTCATCCTTTATTAGGAAGAGCCTGACCTGTATGAAACTGCCACATAAGAATAATTGGGAGAATTAAAGCAAAAATAAAAAAAATATGATGTGTTACCTCACATGACTTTCTCTACTCTTGTACAAACTATTTTTACAAACTCTTATTCTCCATCTATTTCATATTAATCGAGATATACATATGCGCAAACGATCTTTTGACATGCAAAGAGAATTACATTTTACACATAGCGACCAGTTCTAAAAATATTTGACTATCGCTTAACGCGTACTATGTTCCCCTTGTTTTGTATTTGCAAGGGCAATATAGAAATACAGTAGCCTTTAAGCATAGACATTTCTATTAATAGCTGGTTGCTAGGTGCAGCACCGTTCTCTTTGCCACAGATTAATACTCTTTGCATATCCAAGACACAAAGAAGGAATAAGGAATTCCGATTTGAGAAAATAAGTATTGAAAATTTAAGGGAATAATAAGCAATATCTCGAAAATGGTTCACTCAACAACAAAAAAATGCATATGACATAAATTGTGTATTCTAACTCGATCTACATTTTTTGTGTAGTAAAATTTTGTCTATCTTTTATGGTTTACCAGTTATGCAAAGGTTGCTGACAATGAAGAACACTTTTGGAGACATTCCGAGAAAATTCAATATATACATTTTATTTGTCATGACAATATCTTAAACATATGATAATTTAATAAAAATCGTTACAGCTATTTTCTGAGAAAATTAAAATTTTCGAAAAATGTTCCATGTAAAGCGTAATCTGGGATGGGGGAATTTCTTGAAAACCTTCGTGTCGCGTCTCTGGAAGATACTGAGCCTAAATACCAAATTTGGTGTTTATCCGACTGTTCGTTTCTGAGTTATGCTGTTCACAGGCATACACACACACAGACACACACACGGACCTGTTTCCAAAAATGTTTTTTTTTATAGTGGTGTCAAAACATATATTTCCGGTGAAATCTCGGTATCGAATTTTTGGGTGGAATACAATACTTCCCCTACTTACTATACGTAGTAGAGAAAGTAAAAAAAAATCCACAGATAATTATACAATAATTTCATAAAGAACGATGGAGGTAAATGAGGTAGATGTAGAGGGAATCAACGGAGAGGTACACCTTGTTACGACCTATACCTATCGCCCACTTAGCAGGAAAGGACGAAGTGAAGTAACAACCACAGGAGGCTACAGGCAACAGAGACAGGCTACAGCCCTAACATTTCCAAGTTGGCTGACACGTTCCACAGCTAGCGCCGCCGAGAGAGGTCGAAGGACCAAGCCCTCTGGTGTATACGGAGAATACCCATTCCATTGAGCATGCATCCGCGCCATCTGTCCGGCAGCGCCTATGCGGCGAAACCTATAAGTCTACCTGAAGGATGAGAAAGAAACGGAATGAAAGGGAAACAATGGAAAGAATATCGTAGTAGAGACGAAACTACACTAGTATTTTCTTGCCGGCCCCATGGTTGAGAGTGAGCGGGCGCCGGAAATAGAACCTGGGACCTCCTGAATGCGAGTTGCACACGTTACCGCAGCGCCACCTCGCTCGCGCGATGGGGGTAAATGAAATTCATTAAATAAGTTTAAGAATCTAAATGCGTAACGTTGAATACTCGAGTTGCTCCATTAAAATAGGAAACTAGTTCATTGATACTTTATTCATCAGTACTCATTCTGAATGAGTCGACCTAGGCTACTGTGCAGTACAAATCTCTTGACGTTTCGTGACAACCAATACGGAGTGACCGCGCGTTTGCCAAACTTCACTTTGCTTCGTCAGAACGTTTGACGTTTGTTATAAATGTCATCGCAATGTTCACTTAAAAAGTGCAAGAAAACAAGAAGAGATACAATAATGGAAACGTAATACACAAATAGAGAAGTTACTGTTATTCAAGTGGCACTGCAAACGGCCCGCCATGCGGGCCTTAATGAGCATGTCTCAGTCTAAGTTTGTGACATTTCGTAAAGTTAAGCTTTTGCGGCGTTTTTCGTTGGCATCCTTTTTAAAGAAGTTATACACAGCTCTAAGACTAATGCTATATCCACTGCTACTACTGGGCTTACTAAGCGACATTTTCATGAAGTAGTTAACTATAAGGACAAAGCCCGCACTATAAGAAGTGAGTACACCGCAGTTGAATTCTCAACTGAATCGCTTAACCTTTCAGCTAGCGCGCTGTAAAAAGTACACCAGCAGCATTTTTGTTTTGTCAACATTTCAAACTTGAGCTATCGTGTCAATGGTGCAGTGAATTCCATGTTGATTCTTCCTCGAGAATGTGATGACAGTTGCTGATTCATAATAAGTACGTAGTGAACTTAAGAAGGAAGTATGGGGTGGGGCATATACAACTGACGGTTTTAAAGCAGTCAAAATCCAGTGCGTTTGGTCAAGCATATATTGTAGTCATTTTGTAAAACAACCCATTACGCTGTTTAACTGACGGTGTGCACTCATAGCCACTATAAAGTGCAAAAGAAACGTTTTGGTGTGCACTGTTTTCAAAATCAATTGTTGCACCATTCTTTTTTGAAAATGTGTATGGCGTCTTTAAGTGTTAATTCTGCATGTGCAATGCTAGAGACGTTGCTATTTGCCATTTCTTGATGAAATTCCTTTGCATGAAAGATGCAAGCTTTGCTTTCAAGAAGATGGAGTCACCGTTCACACAGCCAATGTTAGCATACAGACATTAAAATATTTTTTCCGGATGCCTTAATCTCACGGTACGCTGACATGCAGTGGCCCACATGTTCACCAGACCTATTAGTACCAAAGACTTTTCTGGCGGGGATTTGTAAAAAGCAAGGCAAGTAATGCATTCGCTTCCTACCAGGATGGAACATTGTGGGCAAAATCAGGCTGTCAGCTCAAGTATATTACTTTTCACAAGTGAAACATGTCATCGGAAACTCCTCGCAATTATGCAGCTTTCAGTATGACTACTGTCCATTCCAAACCAGAGTGCCTTTCACTAAAAACAAACTCTTTGTATTATCCGCGCGAAAGTAGTTCGCAATCCCCGCCCATAATGGCTGCTTGTTCCCCTCCCACGTGCTTGTTGAACACTATTTAATCTATAAAAAGACGCCCTGTATGAGAATCATAATTCAAAATGCAACCTCACGTAACAATCGATTTTATAAGTATGCGGCAATGAACATTTTTACTTACGTTAATCACAATCCTCGGGCAAAAGTGCAACACCCAAATCCGAATCTTCCGAAAATCACTCAGCTGCCGTATCAGAACTACTCTCCAAAATAATGACAAGCTTATCCACAATTCCACAGCACTCTCGCACTTAAAACAAGTTCCCACATTTTATCATCTTCTGTGTTGTATTATGTCTGTTTATATTCCCTGATCGCTTTCGTTACACTTCTCACTGAAACGCCTGTAAAATCCTGTATTAGTTTAGTAATATGCAATAATGCAAGTGTCAGGTATTTTTGCAATACTGAGTTGAATATATGAAGTATTGTTTGTTTTAGGCCACTTTTTAACTGTTTCCCGCTTCTGTGTTTGAACAGTTTATTCGCACTACACGCACCTTCCTCTGCCATGTGAGCTCAAATACCAACTGACTAAATCACAAGATTTGACCTGAGCTGAGCATATGTGTGTTAGTGTATTATGAATGGCTGTTCGCTTATCATATATCCTATGTTACGCAAAGTGTTTATTCGGTATTCAGATAAAACCTCTGGGAGTTCATTGCTGCATTTCTTGTATATGTAAGAGAGTGGCATTCATACATACGGTTGGTATTAACAAGCAAGATGCTCTCGACATTAGCGCAATAGCAGGCGAATATCATATTGTGTAATCTCTTAACAGCTAGTATATATCCATTACCTTTAACGATGAGTTCTTATGATAACCGCAATAAAATATGCAATTCTATACCTTTCCTACCTAATATTTCATAATACAATACATGTATTAAGGAACTATTTACGTTGGCGTAAGAGTATATTCTTGGGTTTGTGATAAGCCGAAGCACGTGCTTCTGTTTACATCAGAGGGAACTCTGGTTTGGAGTGGACAGTAGAATGTATTCCTGAACAAGCACACATTATTCAGGCTACTTTAAATACCATCAGGTGCTTATGCCCCGCCTTGTACTAGAAATAAATGTTGCTATACAAGTATAATATTACAGAAATGCTCTTTGCTAAAGTTTCCTTCAAATTCTACTTATAAAGTGTAATTAATTTGAAGAAATATTTCTTTTCAGGTAAGCAAGATCCGTCTATGGTGCTGCCCCGTATACTGCAGTTATCTCTGGAGTTTGCTTTTGTGAGTACACTCAATTCATTCAACCTTTTTTGGGTTCTGGAATCATGTAGATGTCACTTCCCAAGTTTTGATTTATTGTGCCACTTATAGGAATGGGACCTCTGTATACATCGATACTCATGATACTCGGTGGTGGCGAAGTAGTTCTAATAGCTTGAACCTTCAATACCTTTACGATACTTTGAAATTTTTAAGTTCTGCATTGTTGAATATCATTGCGTTAAACTTTATACTACGTAAGGATTTAAATACTTCACGTTATTGCCTAGTACCTGTCCCCAAAGAGTTGCTGAACTACAGTTCTTGATTGACCTTCACTGCGTTGCCTGTGGTAAATGAATATAACATTCTATAGACTCTTCTGTGTGAATAAAAAACATAACAAACAATGGGGAAAGGAGTAGAAGTACTTTTGTAACATGCAGCATTAATTCAGTTTGGAATTAACTGATTTAGGTGACGCACTGAACCACGTTTCTGCAATAGCCTGGCTTGGTGCGTGACTCCCTCTCTAGCCATTACCTATTGCGGCGACTTAAATCAGAATTTATAACGTGAGATAATATTGCGCATAGAAATATTTGTTCATTCCATCCATCTAATAGTGAGTGTTTACTCAAGTCAAACTCGGTCGACGAACTACATGTATACTAAGGGATTAGTTCTCATAATATGGTTAGAAAATCCTTTAAAAGAAGGTTATCAGCACTATATATAGTTATATAAAAGGTAGGCAAAGAAATTATTGTTATTTTTATTGCTTTCTCTACTACGTAGAGTAAGCAGGGGAAGTATTGCATTCCACTCAAAAATTTGATACCCAGAGTGCACAGGAAATACATGTTTTGAGGGCTCCTTAATACAAAATAGGTAATTTTTGGAAACATGTCCGTGTGTGTGTCTGTGAACAGCATACTCAGAAGCGAACAGTCGGATAAACAACAACCTTGGTATTTAGATTCAGTATCTTCCAGAGATGCGACACAAAGGTTTTCAAGACAATCCCCCCAACCAAGATTACCCTTTACATGGAACATTTTTCGAAAATTTTTATTTTCTCAAAAACGGCTCTATCGATTTTGATTAAAGTGTCATATGTTTAACAAATTCCTATGACAAAAAAAGGTACATCTTTAAGTTTCTGGGAATAACTCCAAAAGTATTCTTCATTGTGAACGACTTTTGCATAGCTGGTAAACCATAAGAGATAGAAAAAATTTTACTGCACAAAAAATCTAGATCGCGTTAAAATATACAATTTAGGTCATTTACATTTTATTTGTTGAGTGAACCATTTTCGAGATATTGCTTGTTATTCCCTTAAATTTTTCAATACTTATTTTCTCAAATGAGAAATGCATCGCTGACGACATATGGGCGCTATGTCAAATTCTCAGGTTAAACGGTTGATATTTAAAGTTATTGTTAACAATACGTCCTCGAAATATATTAATATCTGTTACGAATTCAAGATTATATAGTTTTGAAAAGAAGTAAATATTGAAATAAGTTAATAAATTAGAAGGCAAAGTAACGGTATTAGCGACGTACAGTTGTATATTAGCCACTATCTAATGGTTAATGGTCTCAAACATCTGAAAACGGATATCCTACACATATATACATGTAAATAATATCAAACAAGAATTGTACAGACTAATATAATTCAGCAAGAAAGATGTTAGTATATTTAGCAGCCAAGAATTGTACAAAGCAAATTGTAACTTAGATAAGTAAGGGACGGGCAAGCTAGCTAATTCCAGGTTAAAAGTAATTATAGTTAGATCGCACCACCTTTCACCAAGCTAATGAGCAAGGAACTTGAAGCAATAAGCAGAAATAGAAAGAGACTGATGCAGAAAGGAAAGAGACAGAGATATTGAATCTGCTTCCCCCGGCGTCACTGGGACGCGTGTGCGAAAACTTTTGGAGCAGAATATTTTCTTACATAATAAGATAACGAGATCTAAGGACCAATTAGTAATGTCGTTACATTTTAAGGCGCGAAGGTGAGCGTCACTAGGTTTGGGTATAAAAGGGTTAAGAAACCCCAGGTTTTGACTCTCTTATAGAATCTCGTCGACTCTCAGTGATACTCTCTGCACGACGGATGCACGTGTGTACATATGGGTGTGAGGAGCGTGCAGTTAGGCTCGGCTCCTAATTTAGTATTATGGTGGGAGTTGTTACATATGGAAAGAGCTAGGCGCCCATAAGTATTTTATTGATAACAAACCACATTTTAACGGAAATGCAGGATATTTTAATTTGCCTCAGCTACGGAAACCCCGAGACCAGGAAATTAGTTAGATAATTTATAAGAAATGGAGACATCATCAGCCATTGAACAAAGATAGCCAGAGATCAGGGCACTGCAGCAGAAGGCATCAACCAAGATAACCAACGATTTCCCGCTACACATTCTAACTTCATAGTGCATTTTAAAGATGTCAAACTTTTGCCATCAAAACGTGAAACTTTTGTGGGACTTACACATACACGAGGTAACTTGGAAAGTTGTTGCAACCTATTTTTGTTCTTTCTGCTGCATCTGGAAAAGGTAAAACAGCGAAAATGTGACAAACAGATCATGCACTGAATAATGGTAGAAATTGCGGCATTGAGGACTTCACTCCAAGTCACAAATACAAGGTCTGCATTTATGATGGTGTATACTTTCAAAAAGTTCACTTCTTCTCTGAAGGAAAAACATCTTAATGTGTTTATGGATGCCGCTGAAGCAATGACATTAAAAGTCCAAGGATTTGAAGTAATGCCACAGAAGGTTTGAAGTTTCCGTTCCTTTATATGGCACATTTTGAAAAGTTTCCACTGCTTTATCCTGAAAGTACGTTTTCTTTCTGAGATCTCCAAAGAGATACCTATGCTAAGACGGTTCATATATCTGTGAATAACATTTGACTAGAAGGCTTTACCACCACTGTTTTCCATGACGATCATTTATTTGAAGTACCACGTATGTCATACGTAGTAGCTTATTTCACGCGAGCATTTCGCCAGTACTGGTCTTCGACTTTTCATTCGATCACGAACACAAGCCTACCAGTTCTAGAATATGATTTATTTGCAGCTTAGAAAAATGCCTTAAGGATACCTATCTGTGAAATTTCTTCTTCTACCTTTCAAGGATTAGGCCTATCGAACTGTTTCGGCCTCAATTCCACATTTTAACTGGCCTTCCTATGTCCCTCTTTCCTATAGGTTTATACTGTAAGGCCACCTTTGGAATCATTCTTTCTTTCATTCTTTCCAAATAAATCTTTCCATTTTTGTTTTTGTTCTTCTAATTTATCCTTCACTGCAAAAATGTTCAGTTCTTGCCTAATTACTGCAGTAGGGATCTTGTCCAATTTAGTGCAACCTTTAACTCTTCGAAAAAATGACTGCAATATTTTCTCATCACCCAGGATTCACTGCCATATAGAACAGGTAGAGTCATTACCTTATAAAATTTAATTTTTGTTTCATTTCGTGTAATTTTTAATCTTCTGCTTATAATACCGCAGATGCTCTGGTATTTCTGTAATTTGAAGTCTATATCCTTATCCTGGTTAAAAGTAATATAACTCTCTAAATAATTGAAATGCTAAACTTGGTCCAAGACCTAATTTTTAATTGCTATTTTACATCTTACTGGATATTTCCTATGGAATGCCATTATCTTCGTATTATATATTGATATATTAAAATTATAATCCTTTCCAATTATATTTAAAAGACGGATTGATTTTTGTAATTAATTTTCAGAATTTGGCAATTAATACAATATCGTCAGCATATAATAGTATGTATTTATTCGTGGTTATGTATATTCCTTTTGGTGCTCTTTCTCTCCATTTTCGGATAGCGTCACTTATATAAATATTAAAAAGAGTGCGCGATAAAGTGCACCCTTGTCTTACTCCTTGGTTTATTAAAATCTTTTCCCCTTTATAATTGGGGACGTCAAGTAAGTGAACTTTTTAAAATCTACAATTTCAATTCCACTCGTTTGAAACATTCATGCCTATTACTTTGTCTACTAAGTATATAAGTGGGGAAGTATTGTATTCCACCTGAAACTTCGATGTCCAAATTTCACCGGAAATATATTTTTCTCGCCCCTGAACCCAAAAACAGTAATTTTAGAAAAAGATACGCGTGCGTGTGTTTGTGTATCTGTGTACAACATAACTCAAAAAGAAAAGCTTGGTATTTAATTTCGTTATCTGCCAAAGATGAGGCACAAAGTTTTTCAAGAAAATCTCACCCAAACTACCCCTTATATGGAACATTTTTAGAAATTCTTGATTTTCTAAAGAATGGCTCTGATGGCTCTGAATAAAGTATCATATACTAAATATATTTACATCACAAATAAAATGTATATCTTAAGCTTTCTGGGAATAGAAAGAAATCCTCTTCATTAGGAAGGAACTTTGTATAATCTTGTATAATGGTAAACGTTAAGCGATAGACTAAAACGACTACACAAATAATACAGATCCCTTTAAAACACACATCTTATTTCAAATAACTTTATTGGCATACGCCACTTTCTGAGATATTCGCCACTTTTGGTTGGAATTTTTCATTACCTGGTTATTCTTTTAAAGCCCTGTCAACGTTGAGTTGTTTCTCGCGATTGCATTGGAATCAGTATGGAATTTTAAAATAAGCATATAACGTCCAGTTCTTAAACATTTAACTGTCTGTGCTTTTATATATATATATATATATATATATATATATATATAACCAAAGTGTAATGTAGTTAATTCTGCAAAGTTTATTTAGATTAAAATGTAGGGAGAAAAATAAGCTTTAGTAAGAATAGTATGTATGTCAACTAATAGACAATAGGTGCTAGAGAAATTTATGGGAATATATAATATCAGATTTTATTAAATTAGTTTCCGAGATGTTAATTTCCATTATATTGCTTACTCTTTTGAAAAATTGCTCTACACGATGTAATTACTATTTGAAGAAATTAATATTTTAAAATTAAGCTCTTTAATAATACCTAAATTAATATGCTATAAGGATGAATTTTTAATTATCCTACTATTCTAACATAAAATAAATATCAAACATAAAGCTTCTATCTTTTCGCTTAAAATGTATACAATATGGGAATTATTATTTAATAACATTACCAGTATACAACTAAGCATGTTAAGAAAATTTCATCTCCTTATTCCTTTATCCTTTTTAAGGGTTATACAAAAATCCATTACTTTGTACCAAAAGAACATGGTGTGGAACAATTCTAAAATGAAAATGTGCCATAAAATGAACATTTTGTGAGTGCCTAGAACTTCTTCGCGGCCTCCTGAAAAAGTCACTTTGACCGAAAGCTTGGAGTGTCAGAATGACAAGCGTTTGTGAAGAATTTGGATATTCCTTTCCCTTCAAATACCCCCAGAGAAATTGTTGACAGCCAGAAATCTGAGGATCTTGAAGTTCATGAAAAGCCTTCATTTTTACTGTCTCTACCATGTAGAGTAGCGTGGGGCAAGTGTACGCACTTAAACTTTCAAGACCTCTGCAACGGTATCTATTCAACCAGTATATCTGAAATTTTTATTATGCAATCTTTATTCTATTGTTCATCACAAACAGTGGTTAAAACCTATTTTTACATGCGAAAAATAGTTTTATAAATGTTCAATTAAAATGTGACCCATGCGAACTTTTGCCCCATAGATGGGGGTAAGAGTACGCATAAGGTGGGGTAAAAGTACGCAGAAAACACAAATGTTTAATTTTGATGCTTGGTGCTGTAACTTTTATTACATTATAAGAATACACCAAGGACCTTAGTCTGACTAATATTGAACACCATTCTAAGAATAAGATTATAACCTAAATATAAAAATATTTTAATAAAGAAAAGATTGAAATATTCTCATTGTCTATCATTTTTAACAATAGTCGCAGATAAATTTGCTGTCTCCCTCATGGGTGGAACAAGCTACATGCCACCATTCTGCACACTTTTGGCACTGAATCCAGTCCTCTTCTGGTGGTTCAACATACTCCCCGTCGCATCCTAGACAGTGGATTTACTCATTTGAAGTTGAAGTTGACGCTTTGGGTAGGACTGAATGGCATTTGGTCCTTTGGGGTCTCATATCGTTTTTAACAATAGCCGCAGATAAATTTGCTGTCTCCCTCATGGGTGGAACAAGCTACATGCCACCATTCTGCACACTTTTGGCACTGAATCCAGTCCTCTTCTGGTGGTTCAACATACTCCCCGTCGCATCCTAGACAGTGGATTTACTCATTTGAAGTTGAAGTTGACGCTTTGGGTAGGACTGAATGGCATTTGGTCCTTTGGGGTCTCATATCGTTTTGTGCATATTTTGATACATCACGCTTGACGTGTTTTGAAGCACTGGATGATTTAAGGCTTGATTCATTTCCAATCTTCTTTTAAAGGGTGAGCTAGTCAGTACTTCCAATTTTTTACTTCTCTTTCTTCTTTCCTCTGCAATTGAAATTGTGTTATTACACGTCCTGGGTTATTTAGTAACCGTTTGTCACACATTGCAGAATATAGATCTTTTAACGGCTTGAAAAATGATCTGTCAAGGGGCTGCAACCTATGTGAAGTATCGGGAGGAATCGATAATAGATGAATACCATTGTGTCTGCAGTAGACAATTGCTTCCAAGTTTATATGGGATATGTGGTTATCTAGCACCAGAAGTATTGGATTCCCCATGCTTCCTCTTACATGCTTCTGAAAATGCTTCAGCCACTCAGAAAATAGCTCACTGTTGATGTAGTCTCACTGTCTGAGCACATCATGATTGAACCTGGTGGAGTTCCGTGCATGAGTTCTTGTTTAGCTCTTTTTCTTGCAAATATTATGGCTGGGGGAACATAATTTCCACTGCGCTGACTGCCAAACAACATTTGTTAAATTTCCTCTTTCTGTAGAAACAATTGTTCCAACTGCTTTCTTACCAGTAGGTGATACAACCTTAGGAGTCTTACTAGGGACAGTGCTTATTCTGATTCATCCACATTATACATTCTTGATAGACAGAACTTGTATTGATCCATCATTTGTTCAAGATTATCAAAAAACAAAGAAACTTGAGCTTTATTAAAGCCCATAACTCGAGCAAGACTTGTTTTGGTGGAAACACGGAGTGATAGTTTGTGCAGTTTCATAAATTTAGTGCCCAGTCTCTGCCAGCTAAAATGCTGTCCTTGTTAAATGGATGGATTACCTTGTTAATGTCAGCAAAATAAAATGCCAGTTCTACGCAAATCCTTCAATGTTAAACTAATCAAGTGAGAGTCAAGGAGTCTGCAAAGCTCTGCCAATTCCTTCGCATGCTGTTTAGTGCGTACTTTTGCCCCACTCCACAGTTCGTACTCTTGCCCCGTTGTCGTCTTTAACATTTCCCGGACCGTACTGCCATCTGTGGCCAGTTTTACACAATGGCCAAGCCACCACACGTTATTACAGAAATTTGTCTGAGAAATGACATAATGCTAAAATACCTGTCCCACATTCCTAATAGCTCAATCACGTTTCCAAAACCACGAAAAATAACATCAAGATGAATGATTTTCAATCTTACCTCATAGTTTAAAGACGAAACACACCAGCACAACGAAACTATGTAGAGAGGCTATCGGCCATGCAATTCTTCCAACAGCATACAGTACTGCCAATTGCACGGCCGTCTTCATATAAATATCCCTTGTGCGTACTCTTACCCGCCGCGTACTTTTGCCCCGCACTACTATACATAGTGGGTAGAGACGGTATTGCATTCCACTCAAAAATTCGATACCGAGGTTTCACAGGAATTACACTCTTTGAGGCCCCTTGAATCCAAATGAAGGATTTTTGGAAAAATGTCCGTGTTTGTCTGAGTTTTTGTGAATAGCATAACTCAAAAACGAAAAGCCTTCCATGTATCGAGTAGTTGGAAGTGGAGGGATTTTCTTGAAGATCTTCATTTCATACTCTTGGAAGATACTGAACTTAAATACCAAGTTTGCTATTTATCCGATTTTCATTTTAAAATTTGTTGTTCAGAGGCACACAGACTGAGATAGACACACACACAGACGCAGACGTTTTTCCACAAATGCATTTTTGAAGGTTCAGTGAGCTTCAAAACATATATTTCCGGTGAAATCTCGGTATCGAATTTTTGGGTGGAATACAATACTTCCCCTACTTACTGTACGTAGTAGAGAAAGTAAAAATGTCTTGCATTCATGTTTGAAAGTATTAAATTAACCCTGAATTACAGGCATATGTAAAAACATGAGTTAATGCGACATGAGATTTGTACAATATTAATATGTGCGAATGAGGTGCTTATTCAAGAATTACCACAGTATTTATCTCCCTCTATGCAAATAGCATAACTACCCTTATTGGTGCAATTCACAGCTGGTGGCCCATTCAGTATTCTTCATTTAACTGTATTGTTTAATAGGCTGGAGGAAAATTGAACATAGAATGCACTTTAGTTTCGTTTAAGAGCTTTATATTTTCTTCCCTAGGCTCCAGCTGTAACAGTCGTATGTAATTTAATTGAGTTTTATTTATGGACGCTCTTTAACTGCTGTGGTCCTTAAATATAATGGGCGTGAAAGACCAGAAATTTTGTTCAGGGGCCTCTTTATCAGACTTTTTACGTGCCGAAAATCTAAGGCAATGGAAGCACCGGCTTTACTTCCCTTCCGAAGGAAGCCATGCTAAGGATTTTTACGCCCGAAAAAATCCATCGCCCTCTGAGGGGATTCAATCCACGACTTCAGGAACTAGAGGCTAGCGCTAATCACTACACGACAGATGACGACAGTCGTCTGTGAAATGACTGTCTTAACTTGAGGGTTTCCAGTTTTTCCTTCCAGCCTCTTTAACCCACTTATCCAAGGTCAGGCCTTGAATGCGGAAATCTGTTTAAATATTACAATGACGTACAAACTGCTAAGCATGTATGTACCATATTTCATATGTTAAATTAATTATTTATAAGTTACCTTGATACATGTGAAGTATATGGTATTAATATAAAAGATGCAGAATATACGGTGTTTACCTACCTGTAAAAGTTTAAACTTTTGTCCTTAGACATTTGGGTGTTGTTACAATCATACACAAACGGTGTATTCCCATAACTTGATCTCAATTCCATAAAAATATACTGAAATCATACACTTCAAAATGGAATCTACCCGTCCAGTATGATGACGGCTCGATTTAAGGTCCATTTAGCAGCTTCTCCAGTAAATGGCCTACTTCCAAGCTTTATGCACGCCGGATTGCCGCATTATGAGGGAAGTAAGCAAGTGAATGTTGCCACTTTGGGAAATAAAGAGTTGTGGTTGTAATTGTTGGCGTTTGTGCTTTCACGTATTACAAGAGTGATCTGATTATGGTAGTTCAGACTTTTATCAAATGTGGATAGGGAATATTTTATAGAATAAATTATTAATGGGAGTGCAATTTTCGATATTCGTCAGAAAATAACAAGCATCGTGACAAGAAGCAATTTCTCAAAGACTTCCTAAACACATGAACTTTGTACTGTTTTATGGATCTACGCTCCACTCGGCAGCTTTTCTCTTTTGTTGTATTTTCTCTACCACTACATAGTGGTACAGAAGGTATTTATTACACTCCACCCAAAAATTTGATACCGAAATTTCATCACTAGTATATGTTTTGAGGCTCCTTGAATCCAAACAAAACAATTTTTTAAAATTTTCCGTGTGTGTGTTTCTGTGAACAGCGTAACTTAAAAACGAAACGTCGGTTAAAAACCACAGTTGGCGTTTCATTTCAGCATCTTTCACGAATGCCACACGAAGATTTTCAGGAATATTCCACCCACCCCACACTAACCTTTACACATAGCATTTTACAAAATCTTTATTTCTCAAAAATGGCTGTAATGATTTTATTAAAGATATTTACATTTCAAAATGTATATCTTGAATTTCATGGGAATAACCTGTGAAGTAGGAATTTTGTATAATAGATAACCGGTGAACGTTAAGCTATAGACGAAAACAATACAGAAAAATCTGATGTGTTACACTCACATGACTTTCTCTACTCTTGTACAATCTATTTTTACAAACGCCTATTCTCCATATGCTTCATATTAATCGAGATATCGAGATGTCAATCTTATTTGTAATTTTCTTGTAGATGCAAGGGGAATATGGTAGCTTTTAAGCGATAGTCAAATATTTTATCGCGGTTGCTATGTGGCGCATTCCATTCTCTTTGCATGTCCAGGACATAAAAAAATGAATAACGAATTTGAGAAAAAGTATAAGTATTGGAAAATTTAAGGAAATAACAAGCAATATCTCGAAAACGGTTCACTCAACAAAAAAAATGTATATGATATAAGTTGTGTATTTTAACGCGATCTACATTTTTTGTGTAGTAAAATTTTGTCTATCTCTTATGGTTTACCAGTTATGCAAAAGTCGTTCATAATGAAGAATACTTTTGGAGACATTCCCAGAAATTTCGAGATATACACTTCATTTCTCATTACATTATCTTAAACATATGATATTTTCATCAAAATCGTTAGAGCCATTTTTGAGAAAATTAAAATTTTCGAAAAATCTTCCATGTAAAGGGTAGTCTGGGGTGGGGGGATTTTCTTGAAAATCTTCGTGTCGCATCTCTGGAAGATACTGAACGTAAATACCAAGTTTGGTGTTTATCCGACTGTTAGTTTTTGAGTTATGCTGTTCACAGACACACACACAGACACACACACACACACACACAGACACACACACGGACATGTTTCCAAAAATGCTTTTTTTTTGGATTCAGGAGGTCTCAAAACATGTATTTCCGGTGAAATCTTGGTATCGAATTTTTGGGTGGAATACAATACTTCCCCTACTTACTATACGTAGTAGAGAAAGTAAAAATTTATATTTGTTTAAAACGCACTATTTATTTCAAACAACCTTTTTAGTTGCATCAGCCATTATTGATATATCCGTTATTAATGTTTCGGTTTGCTCAATACTACGTCTTTTAAGTCCTGTCGATTTTCAGTTGTTTTTTCGGATTGTATGGAAACACTATGGAATTTTAAGGCAAGCATCTTAAACATCCAGTTTTTAAACATTTGACTATCGCTGTTCTCTTTATATTTATAACGAAATGTTTAATGTAGCTATTTCTGCAAAGGTTTATCGCGATTAAAATGAAGTAAGCAGAAATATAAACTTTCGTAACAATAATTTCTACACGCACTAATAAACGATAGAGGGTAGAGAAAGTATTGTGAATATAGCACACCAGGCTTCTTTTTAGTTAAGAGTTTTAATCAATATACAATACACAAGGATCATTTCTAGCTGTGGAACCATATGTGGAAGCGGTCTGGTAGAACTGATTTCCCAAAAATACATAATGCTACACATCGCATGCATAAATTGACCACTTCCCTATAAGTTATACACATCGCATCATTCCTCTTCGTACGACATGAAAGTATATGTTGCTTTTCTATTATTATCATAAACATTACTAATATAATTAGTAAGGTTGCACTTTAGATACCTAAGATTGTAATTTTTTGCGTAACTTAGGGACTCTCACAATCGTGCCAGGTGTGACATGTGTTTCGAATTGTGAATACCAGAGAAGTACCTTTGTTAATACTAGTGGCCGGCAGAGTACATTAGGCTGCACAAGGAGACTCCGAATTTTGGCGCGTAAAATTTGTACTCAAAGCATTATTGAAAAAGAACGTTACAACAACAATTATAATAATATTGGAACACAAACCTGTGTTATAAGCGATATTGAAAGTAATTTATCTCAGCAGCAATACACCGATGACACCCTTGTATGAAATTCCCGTTAACTTCCTTTAGCTCCTGAGACATAATTGCAACAATTTGTTGTGTAACATTTGCTATTAGATCCTCAAAAGTATGCGGGTTATTGTTGTACACCTTGTTCTTTAAGATTCCCCATAAATAAAAATCACAAGGCGTCAAACGTTTTGAAAGCACTATTGAAGGTGTAAGATATCGAAAAGACATTTTACAGACTTTCTTCAAACAACTGACAAAGATTGAATGTCAGCAATCATTCTTTCAGCATGACTCAGCTACTTCACATACCACTTACGAAACACTTGATTTGGTTGCCAACAATTTTGAGGACAGAATTATTAGTAATGGGTTGTGGGCCCGTTCGTAGACCTGATTGACGTCCTGTTATGTCAGTTGTGTATTGCTGCCGAGGGACAACATTTTAAACATCGCTTATAACAGATTAGTGCTTCATTATTATTATTTATTGTTGTATTCACTAATGCTTTCAGTAAATCTTTTACGCCCAAAGATTTGGAATGACCTTCTCGCGTAACCTACCGCTCTCTGCCGGTCATTCGGCAAGCCGCTCCGCCGGCCACTAGTTATAAAATCAAGCCTGTACATTCTGGAGACAACTGGGTGTGTAACAGTAGGTGTGGAATAGCTCAGTAGCTTGACTTCGTTGCAGTATTGTTTGTAATACTGCGTAGAGATCATTAAAAGGGTTGCAAATTCAGCGCAGAAGAGAAATGCAAGAAAGAACATCGGGCAAACTATCACAAGAAGCGCTTCCTTTTGAGATATTGAAATTGGGCACAAATTTAAGGTTTAAGTTTTTGGTTTGTCTTCTGTGAATGTAAGCGTATTTATCTATAAATAAATATTAATTTAGAATAAAAGTGGCACACAAAAGGACATTTTGCTTTTACTAGAACTGCAATTTGTATTAAATAATTTGTAAATGTAATTGTGCCCTTGCTTACTTACTTGGACGTAGTTATTTCAGAGTATATAGTTTCGCGGTCTGGAGATCAGCTTATGAGGCCGAGAATAGCTTGAAACATAAAGCAACACTTCATTTAAGTGCTCTTTGGTATCTGTTTATTTTAGCACTTGATGATCAAAGTGACTGACCAACCGTAACTTCTAGACATTTGGAAGGAAGGACGTAGTTGAAACCTTGGGGTGCTGACACAGGTCTACCGCAGACCCGTTACTTTCTATTACACCTTGTTCCATCGCTTCTGTTATTTCTCACTTTGTATATAGACAGTGGCACTTCTGTCTCACAGCGGCGTTACCTACACGACCACCGTCGTACAATTCAATATTACCTCTTACCTCAAGGGAGATTTTACCATTTCCAGTGAAACACAACATATTGCTATCTCCAATACCTTTGTTTTCAGTCCCAATTTTCGGTAAGCTAGGTTACTTATTTCCATTCGAAGTGATGATGTAACTACCATGTATATTACATTGACAAATCCTATTCTTTAAAACATAAACATGAAATAAATGTTGCTCACCCTGCGGTGGTACCATACGCCAATTTGACGGCACGGTATTTACACGAATGGTCCCGGGTTAATGCTAGCTCAGGGACTTGCATGGATCTTGGATCTAGGGTTGGAGGTTAATACGACTGTTTCATTTTCCTACCCGTTTATTTCCCGTCACCGTTTTAAAACCTGACTCCGCACACATACATGCGCATTTCTTTACTCTGTGCTTCATACCATCGCCCCTATCCACCGGCACTCACACTGTTTTCAGAACAACCTCCAAGGAAATATCACGAAGAAATGTTTTCTAAACTCTTCTGTTTCTTTATTTCAAATTTCCTATCTCCCCATTTCACTATCAGATGATTTATACCTTCTTTCTTATTGGATACCTGGGGCTATGAGAGCACAGACCCTTTTCTACGCATCTAATTTTCAGGCGATCTAACGGTACACTAACAAAGCGCATTCTGCTCTCACTTGGATACAATTGAGGGAAAACCAACCCCGTTTCCTGCCTGCTGCTGGCAACCATGTTCACCTTCACAGTAATGCTCGCTTTCCAGTTTCATTTAATAATACTATTGCTACTGTTATTAATATTTATTTTCCCTATTGTTATCATTTTGTATTTAGATACACAGAACGTACTGTCTCAACCTACATACAGAAGGTCATCCTCCGTGACCTGGTTCCCGAGGTCGTGAGTTCAAACTCGAGGACTTAATTCGTGCGTAAAGTCCTTACCATGGCTTCTGTGGCGGGTCGGAAATGATGTCCCTAACATCTACGAGACACTCTGCAACTGCCGGCCAGTCTTGCAGAGGTCTTAGCGGATGATAGGATTTTAAATTTTGTGTCAAAGGTTAACTTCCAAATTCGGATTTAGTCATGCTGAATTCAAGTGTTTCATACTTCTCGGTTTAGTTTTATATATTCATATATTTCTAACTTTTTCTATGATTTGTATATTGATTTTTATCTCTGGTTTTTGCTGTGATTTTAATTTTCATGTTTATCTCTGGTCTTTTCAATGATATTTTGTACTGGTCTTTTTCTGTGGTCTTTCCATGATCTGTTTTTAAAAGGCACTCATGAACCTAGTGGTTGAGCGCCCATAAATACAAATCATAACATAGCCTAACGTTACGCTAATTTCAGAATAGGTGCTCATATGGTCTTCTCGTGGTTTTGGTTCGAAGTCCACCTGTTGCTCTCTTGTACTGGGGGATGCTATAAATTAAGTCTTTCCCTGTCGACTTAACTGAGGATTGGTCGAAGAAAATGATTGCGTTCGATTATTATATGGACCGAGGAGAGACCTAGCACTGCGACCTTCAAGAGATTTGTTGTGTGTACACCCCGGAGAGGAACGGATGAGGTGAGGGAATTGCAGGAGAAACGCGGGCTACAGAGTGAAGCCAGTGAAAGTGAACAGAGACGCGCAGAATTCCCTAACATTTCTAAGCTTGACCACCCGGCCACGTAAGTGTTTCTTTAGTAGAAGCGCCTAGCAAAGTTATTTCTTTTATTTACATGACTACACCTTTTCTATATTTTTAACCCTTCTTTCTCCCTATATACGCTATTTGTAGTAATTTATATGAACTAACTCATTGTCTTCATACAAATTCTCCCCTACCCTACACACAACGTTCAGAGTCCTACTGTTTAAAAATCTGAGCTGTTATGTCACAATGTCATATTGTGAGCTACTTGGACAAAATTCCCTCTTTTATTATATAGCGAGCAGAAGGGCATTTAGTTAGGCAGGCCTGACTTGGGTCGACCTTCCCGGAATAGGTTGGCAGTCCTGAACCAGAAGGGTCTACTTAACTCTGGCGGGGTTTGGATCTTGTCAGTAACTTCCAGAATCTACAAATAGCTTTGGTAACGCATTGGCAGGAAGTAGGGATGGGGTAAGTTATGTTAAAACAAATTATGTAAGTATGATTCGACCGCTTTAGCTAGTGACCTTCGCAGAGCGTTATGCGTGCTCACTATATCTATCTCGTGGCGAGTATGTAGTGGGGTTGCTGGTCTATTTATAAAGGATTTAACATGTAATTTTAAGGTAACAGATCTTTTTGATCATAAAACTGTAACCTCTCAAAATTAAAATAACTTCTTTTTTTTATTATCCTTAATATTCTAGGTACACCTATTAGCTTTAATCCTTAGTTTTGCATGCTTACCGATGTTGCCATTAGCTGCGTTCCCCTGTTTGCCGTGGCCAAAAGTATGAAAAACCTAGTGAATATTTCGAAATAGTCTTTGGCCGTGATAATATGAAAATGCCCTGATGTACAAATTCGCGCCATAAATTGTAACTTCTAGTTTGATTGATGCTTTACATAGCATTGTATGAGAATTCAATTGCTCATTATTCTGCTGTCACGCTTCTGGAGTCATATTTGGAAGTCCCATGTATCTCTTTCACTCTCTCTTTCGTAAGTCGGTCCTTTCTCTAATACAAACCGTCACGTTTCCAGCTTCCTATGCTGCAACTGGCGTCTTGGGGAATTATACCCTATAACTGTCTCTCTCTCAATCCTCTCTCATTAAAGCTATTACTTTTACCAGCTGCTGTGCTACTAAACTCTAGGTGCTAATAAGATCTATCTTATTTGCCTATCCTGTCACGATTACTTTACAATTCTCCATACATAGGATTATAATATTTTATATTACATACTATGTGCAATAGTAATTACAATACCTCTCCTATTTATATCTGTTCTCCATTCTTACTTATTTCCCTTTATACTATTTCTACTACGTAGAGTAATTGGGGGGAGTATTGCATTCCACCTAAATATTCGATACTGAGATATTACCGGAAATACAGATTTTGAGGTACCCTGAATTAAAATAAAGCCTTTTTGGAAACATGTCCATGTGTGTGTATCTGTCTGACTGTAAACAGCACAATTCAAAAACGAAAACTCGGACAAATACCAAACTTGATATTTGAATTTAGTATCTTCCAAGGATGCGACACGAAGATTCGCAAGAAAAGTCCCTCAGCACAGACTATACTTTACATGGAACATTTTTGAAAATGCTTATTTTCTCAAAACTAGCTCTAACGATTTTGATTAAAGAATCATATGTTTAAGATATTTTCATGTCAAATGAAACACATATCTTCAATTTTCAGGGAATGTACCTATAAGTCCTCTTCATGCTGAATGGCTTTCTCATGACTGGTAAACCGTAAGAGATAGACAAACGTTTACGACAAAAAACGTAAATCTCGTTAAAACACATAATTTGTCATATGCATTTTTTTTGTAGAGTGGCCCATTTCTGAGATATTCCTTGTTATTTGTTTATATTTCCAATACTTATGCTTTATTTGAAATGGGAATTTGTTATTCCTTATTCGTTTGTGTCCTGGATATGCAAAGAGCAAACAGTTCTTAAAAGAAAAAACATTAAAATCTTCCGGGCTGGAAGGCCGTGGTCTAAGGGTAAAACTACTATAACCCGACGTTTCGGTCAACTCTGTGGTTGCCATCTTCAGGAGTGTAACACCCAGGACAGCTTGATAACGACTGCCGACTAGGCAAGAGATGTTCCGTAATTTATAGCTCAGGTCAAATTCAAAACTGCCGCAGTGGGTCTGCAGTGACGTGTCATCGCTGGTATCCACGTACGATTAAGCTTAAATTTTTCTTCCTTTTTATTAAAGTTATTGGAGTGTTTATAAATTTCAATAGCTTGTCTATGAAGTCTAGCGTGATAATATTTTGTTGAAGATAATACATGCTTGTCTTCATATAGGATACGATGACCCATAGTAACAAAGTGTTCAGCGACTGCAGACTTATCTGTTTGAGCAAGGCGACAATGTCGTTTATGCTCTGTTATTCGGGTATTTATGCTACGTTTTGTTGTTCCGATATAAACAGAGCGGCATGTGCAAGGTATTCTATATACCCCTGGAACACATAAGGGGCCTCTCTTGTCTTTAGCAGATTTGAAAGTTTGTTGAATTTTTCTGGTTGGTTTATATATTGTATTTATTTTGTGCTTTTTAAGTATTTTTCCAATGCGGTCTGTGACGTTTTTAACGTAAGGTAAGAAGACTTTTCCCTTATATGTAGACGATTCGTGGCCTTGACGTGATATCTTCTTTGGGTGAATTGCTCTGTTAAAATCTTTATTCGTAAATCCGTTTTGTAACACAGCCAGCCGAAGATGCTGTATCTCATCACTTAAGTATTGCCCTGTACAAATACGTTTGGCTCGGTCCACTAGGGTTTGATTATTCCTCTCTTTTGTTGTGGGTGGTGATTGGAGCTTTTATTTAAATATCTGTCGGTATGGGTGGGTTTCCTATAAACAGTGTGAGACAGTGATCCATCAGCATTTCTTATTACCAGAACATCTAAGAAGGCTATTTTATTGTTATGTTCTGTTTCAATATTAAATTGAATCTTGGAATTCATATTATTAAGATGTTCCAGAAAGTTTGCAAGTTGTTGTTTACCGTGAGACCACTGGAGGAAAACATCGTCAATATACCAATACAAATAGCTAGGTTTTAACGGAGCAGTGTCTAAAGCTTTAGCCTCAAAATGATCCATAAAAAAGTTAGCAATGGCGAGCCCAAGAGGATTTCCCATAGCGACGCCATCTTGTTGTTGATAAAACGTTTCGTTCCATTGAAAATAGGAAATTTTGCTCTTACACCCATCACATTGCCTGTTGAGGACATTATTGCTAATGTAGAAGCAGGCTTAGTTCATTTACCATCGAGTGTGGGCGATGAAATACGATCCGAAACATCAAGAATGTTACCTAAAGCTAAGGCTCCAGTAAGCAATATCTCCTCCAAAGAAAGGAGGGCTCTCAAAGATTTGAGTGCTGACACTAACATTTTAATTCTTTCCGCGAATAAAGGAAATGCCACCGTGATAATGGACTATAAGTCGGACTATAAGCAGTCGGGCTCCTTGATCCTCAGCTTTATAAAACGCTTACGCGAGATCCTACGGTGCGCATACTTAGAAAAACAAACAAACTAATTAAAGAGTCTACTTCAATAAACTCAGAGAGAAAAAAGATACTATGTACATCAGAAGCTTATGCGCCACGTCTATATGGACTGCCGAAGATACACAACCACAGAGTTGACCGAAACGTCGGGTTATAGTAGTTTTACCCTTAGACTACGGCCTTCCAGCCCGGAAGATTTTAATGTTTTATCGATTAACTCCGGCCGTGAAAGCCTTCGTACTTATTTTGCTCTTAAAAGATTTGACTATCGCTTAATGCTTACATATTTCTCTTGCAACTACAAGAAAATTAGTAATAAGTCTCTGCATATGCTTATCTCGATTAACATGAAGTAGATGGAGAATGAGCGTTTGTAAAAATAGTTTGTATAACAGCGGAGAAAGTCATGTGAGTATAAGACATCAGATTTTTTACTATCTGTTGTTTGCTACTATTTTCCCTGTTCCTTAATACTCTATATGTAATTATATTGTTTATAATCACTTGTGCGTATTCATTATGGCGTGAGTGTTCCCGAAAGTAAGTCCAATGGTTCCGTGTAATATTTATATGTACGTAAAACAACATCTCTAAGTAAAACTGTCTGCCATTTCACGCCAGTAGCGTCCTGCTTCTCTCCCGTAGCGCTATCTATGGGAAATGGAATTAGTCTGTCACTGCGCGCGTTCAGTAGCAGAATCTGAAACTATGAAATTCCACCTGATTAAAGATAACACCACCAGTGGCATAATAGAAATTTAATGAACTAATATACATACAGCATAAAATGAAGTCCTATTTATTTACTTTACATAATTCCTTCGTGACCATGTAACAAATACTCGCACTTGCTTAGTGCTCTCTGTGCGGTGGCATAGAAACAAAAAATGAATTTCTAGGACCATGTTCTTGCTTTAAATCAAACCATTTTTAATAGTAACCAAATAATATCTTTGAAAAAAAAAAGCTCTTTAGGACTTCTTCAAAACTGAAAGACGCTTTCGTTAAATCAGCGTTAATGCATGTATGACTGGCGAAACTAATCACATGTATAGAAAACAGGCATTATAGCTATTATTTTATACTATATTTTTCTTGATATGTTTCAAAGAGTTTGTTAAATTTCTAAACGATCCCAGTGAAAGGCTGAATGCATAAAGATTTGTATAGCCTTTTAGTCCTCGTGTGATATCTTTATACGTGGTTTTTAGTTTCAGCTAGCCTGTGTTATAGAGTGCATTATTCTCTATCGATGATGTTAAACGTAGAAAAAGTATATATGTTTTTAAAAAACACAATTTTTTAACCAGAATTAATACATTTTTCCTTTCTCTGCTATATGTAGTAATTGGGAGACGTATTGTATTCCACCCAAAAATTCGATACCAAGATTTCACCGGAAATGTATATTTTGAAGCCCCTGAATAAAAAAAAGCATTTTTAGAAAAAAGTCCGTGTGTATGTGCGCGCGTGCGTGCGTGCGTGTGCGAGTGTGTGTGGTTATCTCCCAATTCTACCGATTTTGATCATTCTCTCACCATTGAAAGGACTGTTCCTTCCGACAGGCATAGGCAGCAACATATCTTGTAATTTGAATTCCTATACAGGGTGAACCATTTAAGTTGAAATTGTACATTATCTCCAAAACTAAATGTTGTAGAAAGAAACGTTTTAATAAAATTTGGTTGTTAATATGGGGGAACGTATACCATTAGTCGTGTTTTGTTTCGAGGTCCTTATGATGATCATTTTTGGGTGAATTTAATTTTTACTTTCTCTACTACGTAGCAAGTAGGAGAAGTATTGTATTCCACCCAAAAATTCGATACCGAGATTTCTCCTGCAGTATATGTTTTAAGGCCCCCTGAATAAACAAAATCTGATGTGTTACACTCACATGACTTTCTCTACTCTTGTGCAAACTATTTTTACAAACGCTTATTCTCCATATACTTCATGTTAATCGAGATATTGAGATGTCAATCTTATTGGTAATTTTCTTGTAGATGCAAGGGAAATATGGTAGGCTTTAAGCGATAGTCAAATATTTTAAGCGCGTGTTGCTATGTGGCGAATTCCATTCTCTTTGTATGTCCAGACACAAAAAAAATGAATAACGAATTTGAGAAAAAGTACAGGTATTGGAAAATTTAAGGGAATAACAAGCAATATCTCGAAAACTGTTCACTGAAAAAAAATGTACCTATATGACATAAATTGTGTATTTTAACGCGATCTACATTTTTTGTGTAGTAAAATTTTGTCTACTCTTATGGTTTACCAGTTATGCAAAAGTCGTTCACAATGAAGAATACTTTTGGAGACATTCCCAGAAAATTCGAGATATACATTTCATTTGTTATGACAATATCTTAAACATATCATATTTTAATCAAAATCGTTAGAGCCATTTTTGAGAAAAATAAAATGTTCGAAAAATCTTCCATGTAAAGGGTAGCCTGGGGTGAGGGGATTTTCTTGAAAACCTTCGTGTCGCATCTCTGGAAGATACTGAACCTAAATACCAAGTTTGGTGTTTATCCGACTGTTCGTTTGTGAGTTATGCTGTTCACAGACACATACACGGACATATTTCCAAAAATGCCTTTTTTGGATTCAGGGGGTCTCAAAACACGTCCGGTGAAATCTCGGTATCGAATTTTTGGGTGGAATACAATACTTCCGCTACTTACTATACGTATTAGAGAAAGTAAAAAGCATTTTTGGAAACATGTCCGTGTGTGTATCTGTGTGTGTGTCTGCCTGTGAACAGCATCGCTCAGAAAAGAACAGTCGGATAAACACCAAACTTAGTATTTAGGTTCAGTATCTTCCAGAGATGCGACACAAAGGCTTTAAATAAAATTCCCCCACCCCAGATTACCCTTAAATGGAACATTTTTTCGAAAACTTGAATTTTCTCAAAAATGGCTCTAACGATTTTGATTAAAGTATCATATGTTTAAGATATTTTCATGACAAATGCAATGGATATCTCAAATTTTTTGGGAATGTCTCCAAAAGTATTCTTCATTGTGGACGGATTTTGCATAACTGGTAAACCATAAGAGAAAAACAAAATTTTACTACACAAAAAATGTATATCGCGTTAAAACACACAATTTATGTCATATACATTTTTTTGTTGAGTGAACCAATTTCGACATATTTCTTGTTATTCCCTTAAATTTTCTAATACTTCTACTTTTTATACTTTTTCTCAAATGGAAATTTGTTATTCATTTTTTTTGTCCTGATAATGCAAAGAGAATAGAATATTCCGCAAAGCAACCATCTCTTAAGGTACTTGACTATAGCCTAAAGCCTACCAATTCCCCTTGCATCTACAAGAAAATTAGCAATAAGATTAACATCTCAATATCTCGATTAACATGAAGTAGATGGAGAATGAGCGTTTGTAAAAATAGTTTGTACAAGAGTAGGGAAAGTCATGTGAGTGTAACACATCAGATCTTTTATTTCATTTGTGTGTTGTTTTATCATTAGAAAATGATTTATGAAAAGCTGTTTATTTTGTGATGAGGAATAAGGAAACAAAATAAAAAATGTTGGTTCCCAATTAAGAAACCTAACCTCAAACGACCATCCATGGATGGTCCAACCATTCATTGCGCTCTTTGTACACAGCCTTTCAGAATTTTCGTTGTTATTTACGTTAGTGTAAGAGCAATTGCAGAGTGCTTTGTAAAAATGTTGCTTAGTTTTATATGAAAAGCGAAAAAACAATATAAAAAGGTAGGTTCCTGTTTACAAAAATAAATTGACCCTAAAATGACCACCACAACGTCCTGCAAATAACACACGACTAATGACGTTTACTTTCCCCCATAATATCGAGCAACTTTTATTATAAACATTTCTTTCTACAACGCTTTGTTTTGGAGATATTGTACAGGCTCAAATTAAATGTTCCATCCTATACAATTAAAAGACTAAAAAAGTTTTTAAGTCTAGGTACTCAACAATGAACTCACTGAGTCATAAGAGAGGGTATTTGCTAAGAAGGCACTTACTTTTTAATTAGTATACCACAGGAAATACGTTCAAAATAAGATAAAATCCTGTAATATGTATTAAGGATACGATATATATATATGATAATTATGCGAAAATACTTTAATAACTCTTATATAACAGAGTTTTTCTATATTACCTCTACATGTTACGAATGTGTGTATTATAAGCATACGCTAAATAAGCATACAAAGAGAGGAAATTATGTCTAGCGAAAAATTTGAAATTAGTCAACCGATATTTTACAATTAACAACAGTGAAAGCTATTTTTCTCCATGGCCGCACACTATGCACATTTTACGTAATGTTTAACTTGGTTGCCTCGGATGTGAATCTTTGTATTCTCTGGTTTAGCTCATATTTCGTTGTACATTGATGCTATGGTTACTGTAATATGTGAACGTCGTGCAGGTATATGCTATTAAATAACTAATAAACCAAATAAATTGTACACCAACTTATAATGTTAACTACTTGTATATCTTAAAAACAAAATCTCAACATTCCGATAACTTTTTCATCTCCATTGAACTACTTCAGATTTATACATCTTCCCAAATTTGGTATACTATTAGAGGGTTAAGAAAATAATAATACAAAATCCGCCCATTTTTTAAACCCGCATGCGGTGATTTTCATCCGTGATGCTTTATAGCTTTTTGCTTTCTCTATTACGTTTATTTAGTAATGTCGCAGTAATCGGCTCGTGTTATCTTATTTGCTGGGCGCCTGTTACTGTTTTATTATTTTAAAATTTCGGTTCTTTGTCCTCCGGCTAGCTATTATTACTCAGTTAAGCAAGTATCTCTGAGCAGGGCGTGTAAACGGAAAAGAGTTGTTACTAAAAGATAAGACTGATAAAATAATTTATTTTCACACCTTTATTGCCGTCACATTAATTAATAGTTCACATCTTCAATCTTTATACACGCCTGACTGAAACTGTTATATTTCCGAATGTAATTACTGTCGTATTAGTTGCCCCGTACTTCACATTTTGTAACTAACTTTACGACGCGAGAGATTCTTTCAAACTGTATGACGTGCACTTCGCGAGAGATTCTTCAAGACTGCGCGACGTGTACCTCGTGAATGATTTTGTAGAACTGCGTGAAACATGCTTATAAATGGAGAATTTATACTCCTTCACCTCGAAATGCCTAAACATTATAATGGAATTACCAAATCGCGCCAACATTAGCGTCTGCTTTGTCAGCCAATCACAATTACTAACACATATGCTCTAGGGAAGATATTTCCTCCATTTCTAAAGAAAGGCACGCTACCCTGACTTCATTTGTTTGTCTCTTCTTAGTGATAAACAACTCCTCCCATCGGTACATTGTTACCCATTTCTATTGTCAGTTTCAGTAAGGCCGTGTAAACTTATTTCATAACAATGCTTATGGCTAAGAAACATCTAAAATCATTGTCATAGAATAATGTTAATTTACATTCTTCTTTGTAAACGACTTTTGCATAACTGGTAAACCATAAGAGATAGTCAAAATTTTACTACACAAAAAATGTAGATCGCGTTAAAATACACAATTTGTCATATATATTTTTTTGTTGTTGAGTGAACCGTTTTCCAGATATTGCTTGTTATTCCCTTAAATTTTCCAATACTTATACTTCTCCTCAAATTTGGTTATTCATTTTTTTATGTCCTGGACATGCAAAGAGAATGGAATGCGCCACATAGCAACCAGCGCTTAAAACATTTGACTATCGCTTAACACCTACCATATTTCCCTTGCACCTACAAGAAAATTAGCAATAACATTGACATTCGATTAACATGAAGCATATGGAGAATAAGCGTTTGTAAAAATAGTGTGTACAAGAGTAGAGAAAGTCATGTGAGTGTAACGCATCAGATTTTTTCTCTACCGTGTACATAGTAGGTACAGAAAGTATTGCATTTCACCCAAAATTCGATATTGATATTTTACCGGATATACGTTTTGAAGCCAACTTAATCCAAAAGAAGCGTTTTTAGACAAAGGTCCGTGTGTCTGTATCTGTGTGTGTGTGTCTGTAAACAGCATAACTCAAAAACTAAAAGTCGGATAAATACCGCACATGGTATTTGTATTCAATACTTTCCAAAGAAACGTCACAAAGAGTTTTAAGAAAATCAGCACCCCGAACTACTATTTATGTGGAACATTTTTCCAGATGTTTTATTTTCTAAAAAATAGCTGTAACCATATTGATTAAAATATCATTATTAAAGATATTTAAGTGACAAAAAGACTTATATCTTGAATTCTCTGAGACTAGCCCATGAAATCCTCTTCAGTCGGAAATAATAGACGAAAACTTACCACACCAAAATTGCAGATCTCTTTAAACAATCATTTCAAATACATTTTTGTGTCATAAGCCATTTCCGAGATATTCGTTACTGACTGTTGGAATTCGTTATTAAATGCTCAAATTATTTACTTCTTAGTCATTCTCTTAAAGTCCTTTCAACATTTATTTGTTTCTCGTGATTGCATGGAAACAGTATGGAATTTAAGGGCCACCATATAGCATACAGTTCTTAAACATTTGACTGTCGCTGTTCCCTCGTGTCTATAACAAGATGTGTAACGTAGCTATTTATTCAAAGATTTACTTGGATTAAAATGTAGTGGATATAAAAATAAGCTTTGGTTAGATAGAGGGCAGAGAATTTATGTATCGTATGAGATGTTTTTCTATTTCTGGCTACTAGTTCAATCTGATTCTATGATTGATCCTAAATATTTAAAGTTATTGACATTGTAATATCCTCCGTGATAATCTATAGTTTATCATCGTGTTCGTTGTTGATGATAACAAATAATCTGCTTTCTAGGTAGTTTTACAATAATTTATTAAAGAATGTGGGGAAGTAAATTCAATTAGTTAAATCATCACTCGAGATTTAAACACCGACCCCTGAAACGCCCTGTGAGCCAGTATATGTCCTTGCTTGTCCTAGTATGAGAAAGCGTATGTAACAGTAATGTTATTTTTAAGGGGCAGAAAGTGGTTTATGCCGGCTGAAAATCAATAACCGCAGCAGTCGACATCGCATTCCTCTTCAACCGGCTTTCCACGTCATACGTAGCATGCCATCATAATTGCAGCAAGTTACCTGGATACAGTTATGTAAACCATCACCTACTTTTAAGCCCTCGTTTTAAAAACATCCATCACGTTTTTACTTTCTCTACTAGTATAGTAAGTAGGGGAAGTATTGTATTCCACCCAAAAATGCGATACCGAGATATCAGCGGAAATACACATTGTGAGACCCTCTGAATCGAAAAAAAGGCATTTTTATAAAAAGGTTCCTTGTGTGTCTGTGCAGATGTGTGTCTGTGAACAGCATAACTCAAAAACGAAAAGGCATATAAATACCAAACGTAGTATTTAGGTTAAGTATCTTTCAAAGATGCGACACAAGCATTTTCAGGAAAAACTTCCCATCCCAGACTAACGCTTTACATGAAACATTTTTCGAAAATATTTATTTTCTCAAAAATAGCTGTAACGATTTTGATTAAAATATTACATGTTTAATGTATTGTCATAACAAATGAGATGTACATGATGAATTTTCTGGGAATATGCCAAAAGTCCTCTTCATTCTGAATTATTTTTGCACAACTGCTAAACCGTAAAGGATAGACAAAATTCTACTATACAAAAATATAGTTTATATCGTATACATTTTTTTGTCCATTGAACCATTTCGGAGATATTCAATTTTTCAATACTTATACTTTTTCTCAAATGGGAATTCGTTATTCATTTTTTTGGGGGGAGTGGGGGTCCTGGGCATGCATAGAGAATAGAATGCTCCACATAGCAACCAGTTCTTAAAATATTTGACTATCGCTTAAAGCCTACCATATTCCCCTTGCACCTACAAGAAAATTAGCAATAAAATTAGCAATAAGTTTCCGCAAAGATTTACCTCAAAAAACAAGAAGTAGATGGAGAATAAACGTTTGTAAGAGATCAAAGATAGTAATGTGAAGGTAACATATCAGCTTTTTTATCTACAAATAGAAATAGATATATTATACATTTCGTTATAGATACAAAGGGAGTAGCGATAGTCATATGTTTAATAACTGGACGCTATGTGCTCGCCTTAAAATACCACACGCTTTACATGCAATCGCGAGAAACATCTTAAAGTCGACAGGACTTTAAAAGATAGCAGAAGTATTGAAAAATTCGAACCATTAATAACAAATGCTGAAACGGTTTATGGCACAAGGAAGTTGTTTGAAATTAATTGTGTTTTAAAGAGGCCTACATTTGTTGTGTAGCACGTTTTTGTCTATGGCCTATTATTTGCCAGTTATGCAAGTTTATGCAAAATTCCTTCTGAATAAATTACGCAAATTCAAGATATAATTTTATTTCTCTTATAAATATCGTTAATGTTAGTATTTTAATCAAAGTTATTAGAGCCATTTTTGTGAAATAAGAAAGTTTCGAAAAAATTCCATGTAAAGGTTATTTTAAGGTAGAGATTTCCTTTAAAATCTTTGTGTCTCATATTTGGAAGATACTAAATAATAAGTGTGGTATTTAACACGCAAAGTGCCAGTAGACGTTTGATGAAATTTCCCACCGGTTTATTGTGAACTTTTCCCAAAGGTCAATAAAGGGCACACTAAATATTACCTTACTGCAAAGATTATTTTTGTATACTATTTTATACACAATTTTATAACAAATAATTCTGGCAGTCCTTGGGGACCGCCGTGGTCCAACAAGAAATTTTATCGTGGGACGAGCGGTTCTGCATAGTGGTCCGCGGTAATTTTTAGTAAATGTATGGATTCACTGAACTGGATTTGATTATTTTTCACTCAGAGCGCCTCTGTTGATTTGAATTAAATAATTTCCGTCCTGTTAAGTTGGCGGCCCTTATCTGTAGTGCAGAAAGCGCTCTTTCGCGATGTTTACCAACATTGAATAAGATGTTTGTCCTCGCACTTGCCTCACAAATTTCAAAGAAAAGAAAAACATTATAAACGCGCTGTTGTTCTAAAATGAAACTCTGAGTGATCCTTCCCAGCAGTAGAAGATGTCAATTTCCAAGAAAAGGAAAACCCTCAATACACATGCCCTCAGGAATCATAACACACCAGATCATAAGGCATGAAACCATTGTAAAGGATCCTACAAACATAAACTCATGAAGTTTTAAAAAAGAAAATCTGATGTGTTACACTCACATGACTTCTCTACTCTTGTACAAACTATTTTTACAAACGCTTATTCTCCATATGTTTCATGTTAATCGAGATGTTAGTCTTATTGCTAATTTTCTTGTAGGTGAATTGGTAGGCCTTAAGCGATAGTCAAATCGTTTAAGAGCTGGTTGCTATGTGGCGCATTCCATTGTCTTTGCATGTCCAGTACGTAAAAAAAATTAATAACGAACTCCCATTTGAGAAAAAGTATTGGAGCACTTAGGGAATAACAAGCATTATCTCGAAAATGGTTCACTCAACAACAAAAAAATGTATATGGCATAAATTGTGTATTTTAACGCGATCTACATTTTTTGTGTACTAAAATTTTGTCTATCTCTTATGGTTTACCGGTTATACAAAATTCGTTCACAATGAAGAAGACTTTTGGAGACATTCCCAGAAAATTCGAGATATACATTTCATTTGTCATTAAAATATCTTAAACATATGATATTTTAATCAAAATTGTTAGAGCCATTTTTGACAAAATTAAAATGTTCGAAAAATGTTCCATCTAAAGGGTAATCTGGGTTAGGGGAATTTTCTAGAAAAACTTCGTGTCGCATCACTGGAAGATACTGAACCTAAACACCACACACGCACACAGAGAGACATACACTCATACACGGACATGTTTCCAAAAATGATTTTTTTTGGATTCAGGGGGTCTCAAAACATATATTTCCGGTGAAATCTCGGTATGGAATTTTTGGTTGGAATACAATACTTCCCGTACTTACTATACGTACTTGAGAAAGTAATATAGACAATAAAGTATCCCCTACTGTGAAGGATGCGACAGAAGACCTCATTTTTGCTTGCCATGCCTTGCTAATTTTCATAATTAAAAGTTAAAAACAAAACATTTCTGATACTTCATAGATCGTATACTTAGAATGTTAGAACTAAATGCATTCTTTTACAGCAATTCCACTTAAGTTTTTGCTTGCTGGGATTATTGTGTTCTATTGACTGGCTGTATATAAGCACAGTAAATAAAAATTATTTGTTCATATTGATAACATCCGTATATTGAAATGTAGACCTTCATAATTAACTAACTCCACTTTCAGTGGTAGTAATGTTTAGATAAGGACCACAGAGATCCATGTTATAGCTAAAACGCAATGTTTTAGTGGACCGATGGCTTGCAAAATCTTAAATTAGTCCAGTACCGTGACGGTCATAAGGACCACCACGGCCCGACAAGAACTGCATACGGCGGACCCCAGGGATCCCTCTGGCGCTTAATATGTTAAACGACTTTTCGTTTTTTAGTTATGTTCTCATAGACACAAACACACACACACAGATATACGGACCTTTTTCTAAAATGCTTTATTTGGATGCAGGGAATCTCAAAACGCTTATTTCCGATGAAATCTCACTATCAAAGGGATTGCATTCCACCGCAATATTTCATAGTTTTTCTGCATTCGTGTACTGGAACTTTCCTGTCTACTGAAGCTCTTTACCCGTTATTCCATTCTTGAACATGACACAGGAGCTCTCTTTACTTTCTCTACTTCGTATTGTACGCAGGGGAAGTATTGTATTCCACCCAAAAATTCGATACAGAGATTTCGCCGGAAATACATGTTTTGAGACCTCCTGAATAAAAAAAAATTTTTGGAAACATGTCCGTGTGTGTGTGTGTGTGTGTGTGTGTGTGTGTGTGTCTGTGAATAGCATAACTCAGAAACGAAAAGTTGGATAAACACCAAACTTGGTATTTAGGTTCAGTGTCTTCCAGAGATGCGACAGAAAGGTTTTCAAGAAAATACCCCAACCCGGATTACCCTTTACATGGAACATTTTTCGAAAATTTTAATTTTCTCAAAAATGGCTCTAAGAATTTTGATTAAAATATCATATGTCTAAGATATTTTCATGTCAAATTAAATGTATATCTCGAATTTTCTGGTGAAATTTTCTGAATGTCTCCAAAGGTATTCTTCATTGTGAACGACTTTTGCATAACTGGTAAACCATAAGAGATAGACAAACTTTTACTACACAACAAAGTATTTCGCGTTAAAATACACAATTTATGTCACATACATTTTTTGAGTGAATCATTTTCGAGATATTGCTTGTTATTTCCTTATATTTTCTAATACTTATACTTTTTCTTAAATTCGTTATTCTTTTTTTGTACTGGTAATGCAAAGAGAACGGAATGCTCCACATAGCAAACAGCTCTTAAAATATTTGACTATTGCTTAAAACCTATCAATTCCCCTTGCATCTACAAGAAAATTAGCAATAAGATTAACTTCTCGATATCTCGATTAACATGAAGCCACGTAAATATCTTAAATATAAGATATTTTAATCAAAATTTTTAGAACTATTTTTGAGAAAATCAAAATTTTCGAAAAGCCTACCATGTAAATGTAGTCTATAGTGGTGGTTTTACTAATATTTTCGTGTCGAATTTTTGAAGGCTACTGAGCCTAAATTCCAAGTTTGTTATTTATCCGAAGTTTTGTTTTGAATTATGCTGTTCACAGACACCCAGACGCACAGACACACACACACACACACACACACACAGAATTTTTCTATAATTGCTCTTCCTTGTTTCAGGGGGCCTCTAAACGTGTATTTCAGGTGAAATCTCGGTATCGAATTTTAGGATGGAGTGCAATACTTCGGCTACTTACTATACGTAGTAGATAAAGTAAAAATAAATAAAAAATGTAGGTAAATATGAGGCGTAAGATAAGGACATTAAATTGATTTATAGTTTTGTGTTTCTAATTGGAATATAGTATAATGTTCTTCTTCCTATGTTGTTACTTTCCATATTGAATTATATTATTTAAATTTAAAGGGTTAAAGCTTTTAGTTCTTTGTAATATAGCAGTAGATATTTTTATATGTTCTCTTTGCGATCGTTATTTGTTACAAAACAAAATACTTCTGTTAAGTATTCAATGTTTTGCATTGCCAGAGAGTAGCGATAGAAAAACAAATGGAAAGGAAGAGACGCTATTTATACGCATATCCCAAATGTTTAATTTATTGCCATTCTGTAAGTGAATTTGCAAGTTGCGTTATAAAAAGTGAATTATTCAATTATAAGATGGTTTATGAGTTAGTTTAGAGTGCAACGAAATTAATCCATTTCCAATATAAGAGGTGTAAGTAGAAGCAACGTTTGTAACTCAAAGTTATACGAAGGTGTAGTAAATAAAATTGCTGTAAACAGAAGTTAATTCAATAACAACGATAAGCATAGTAAGAGATGATTGAGGCTTTAATGATACTACACCTTACTAAATTTATCCTATGGTCAAAGCCTGCAACTCATAGCCCAGAGATATAAAAGTGAAGATATCTTCTGCTCAGTTATTATTTAAATATATTAAATAAAATAAGTTTTCTATTCCAACTGTAAGCAGAAACGTTATGGATTTTTTCTTAATTTTGTAGTCAACAACTCCATCGCAACTGCTGCAGCCTAACTCCAAAGAGTATATAATCAATAAGGACATATAATTCATTACATTGATATTACGTAATTGACGGAGCGCCGGAGCGACCACGGCTACGAGGGCCGGCAAAGGCAGTCTACAGCTGAGCAACATCGTGCTTCAGGCGACGTTATAACGACTGAGCAGCGGTGCAAATGTAAATGTTCACATTGGCAACTATCATGTGGCAAACGTTAACTACAACCCCAACTGCTCATTGACACAACATCGAGGGATTAAAATCTACGTCATCCAAACCAATGAAAATGTATATCTTGAATTATCTGGGAATACCCTGTGAAGTCTTGTTTATTTGGAGGGACTTTCTGTAATTGTATATAACTGGTAGAATTAGGATAAGCAGACGGAGGGGACACTTAGCACGTAGACCAGGAAGGGATGAGATGAAGGCACCGCAGGAGACTATGGGCCGCAGTACCGCCCGGCGCAGACGACAGAGACGCGCAGAGTTCCTAATAGTCACTGACTTGACCACCCGGCCGGAGAGCATTCGGCGGCGAATCTCCCAAGCCACCGGAGCGCAGCTCGTAGTCTTCCTTTCAGCGGAGACCGAAAAACCTCGACCCAGTATTGGAGGCCGCCATCTGACGCGACCGAGAGGGAGACGCTCCCCAACATTTGCCTTGTCACTCACGGAAAACTACGGGTAAACCCATGATCAGAGTGGGCGGTCACCAGGAATTGAACCCAGGACCTCCCAAATGCGGGTCAGAGACGTTGACGCCTGAGCCATCCCGCTCGGTGTACAACCAGCAAACCATAAGAGTTACACAAAACTTACCCTACAATAAATGTTTTTCTCTTAAAACACACAATTTATTCAAAATACGTTTAATGTAGTTTCAGCCATTTCGCAATGTTCCTTATCATTCCTTAAATCCATCACTATCCTTCACTATTACGTATAGTAAGTAGGGGAAGTATTGCATTCCACCCAAAAATTTGATACCGTGTTTTGAGGCCTTCCCGATCCAAACAAAGCATTTTTTAAAACAAATTTGTGTGTATGTCTGTCTCTGAAAAGCATAGCTCAAAAACGCAAAGTCGGATAAATACCAAACTTGGTATTTTAGATGTCTTTCAAGGATGAGACACGAAGATTTTCAATAAAATCCCTCCCAGATTACCCTTTGATTTCCTCAAAAATGGCTCCTATGTTTAAGATGTTTTCATGGCAAACGAAACGTATATCTTCAATTTTCTGAGAATGTCCCCAAAAGTCCTTTTCAATCTCAATGACTTTTGTGTAACTGGCAAGCCTTAAGAGATACGCAATATTTTACTACACAAAAACTGTAGATCTCGTTAGAGCACAATTTATGTTGCATACATTTTTTTCTCAATTGAAATTCATTTCTGTATGTCCTGGATGTTCAAAGAGAATGCAAAGCTCCACATAGCAGCCAGCTCTTAAAATATTTGACTATCCCTTAAAGCCTAACATATTCTCCTAGGCATCTACCAGAAAATTAGCAATAAGATTCTGCAAACGTTTACGTCGCTTAACACGAAGTAGATGGAGAATAAGCGTTTGTAAAATTAATTTGTACAAGAGTAGAGAAAGTCATATGAGTGCAACATACAAGTGTTCATTTTAAGCACTCATGGTCATGGAAACAGCGTTGTAATTCAAGACCAATAATAACCTCCTACTTTTAAACATAAACTATCTACAAATAAATGTGTAATGAAAATAATTCTTAAAATCTTTGTTACGATTACTTGAATTGGATAGACAAACAAGTGTTTGTAAGAATATTTTGTAGAAGCTACATAAAAACGAAAGATTAAGTATAGAAAGTCTGTGAATGTAACATCACTGTGGTTTTATTTTCACGTTAAATTGGCGATATAGCCATGGAAAATATTTAAAACCCATGCTTCTGCGACCTATAGCACATTCTTAGCTCATTTTGTCGAGTGTTTATAATTTCTTTCACATAAAATTGGTTATTATTATTATTTATTAGAACGTTTCTTTTTATGGTGAAGTTCAATTAAAACAGTATCTTAATCACAAAGACTAGAAACACTTCTTAGGGATTTCGGTACCCTATAGCAAGCAACTCATGGACTTGTGTCCATACCAACGCTCAATAAAAGCAAGTTCCCATTTTGAGGCAATATCCCTGCACTCTAAACTACAGCTGCAGTGCTGTGGATTCAGAATGGCATCAGGCGCATTACGTCGAGAGAGTACGTTCTCAGAAAGTGAATTACCTTCACATAAATGACTACATTGCGTGGACGATAAAAGCCTGGCAGTAAAAGTAGTTTATTTGCGGTCCACTTAGAGTAGGGAAGTCTCGTCGGAATAGTAAGTAGTTCCGGAGAATTCATAGTAGGGCAATCTCGCTGCGAATAACACAGAGAATAGATTTTTGAAATATATTTCCACCTCATCAGGATCTGTGCAATAAAAGGAAAACATTTAATTAAGAAAACATCTGTGTTACATTCGAACGAATTTCTCCAGTCTCTATTGATTATTTTGATATAGTACCCACAAACTGCTCTCTCAAAAACTTTATTCTTCTAGCTACTTCAAATTAATTTAGATATACGATTTCATAAGTAGTTTCAGTCAAGTGACTACATATCGGGATGGCTTCGGCGGCAACGTCTGAGGTTCCGGGTTCGATTCCCGGCGACTGCCCACTCTGGCCCATGGGGTTTTTCGTGATTTCCCCAGGGTCGCCAGGCAAATGCTTGGGTATTTGAGGCAGTATTTTTAATACTTGAATAATTTCAATTAAATTATATAATATGTAAATTCAATAACAGCCCGCCTTGAAGTAATATGTATGTAATAATTTTTAAAATATATGTAACAGTCATTGCATACGCTTGTATTATTGTAAGCATGTTTAATAATGTTATGTGAATGCATTACGTAATTTAATAATGTAAAAGCTGCGAGAATAATAACTTTAAAGTTTCTAACAATGAGGTAACAATGAGGTAACCTTGAGGCAATAATAAGTTTGAGAGTTTGAATGCTACTAGTCATTATTAGAGCCACGGTAATGTAAATTTTGTGACAGTTTAAAAATAGCCAATCAACAGCCAGAAAAAGCTTTAATTAAATGCAGGTATTCTATTGGACTAGGATTAGCTAATCACAGACTTGAAATACAAACGTTTACGGGTTTGAACGGTTGAAAAATGTTCAGATTCCTGCAGACCTTGGTAGTAACCGGATGGAAGATGTGTTCTCTAGAGAAATATTATGCATTCGTGTGAAACGAAAATTATGTATACGCGTTAACAAAGTGCAATTATTAAACTAAAGAATCTCACAGCTCTTGATAACAGTGTAGTGCTATTTAATTTGTGTCAAGGATTAATAAAAAGAAGTGAATTTAAACTTAAAATCTGTGTAAGCCTACATTCTTGTCGCACCACGTCTTGATTAAGAGAAACGTGTCTCTAAAACAATACTGACGCAACCGAGGCAAACATAAACATAAATAATATCTACAGAAACAGTTTAATAACAAATTTTGTTATTTTTTATTTAAACTTTGAGCGTAACAACAAAAATACATCTTGAAATCAGGTTTTCATACGTAGCAGCATATTATGTAACAATCCACTTCTTCAAATTGGCCTATCAAAGTGTGGTGTAAAATAACTCCAACAGTAAATCCTACGTAAACAACACCTTTTTCATAGTTCATTTTCTAACACGGCTCTCCTTCCTCTCATTTCCTGTACCCATCATCTTCCATGTCATCTGTTTCAGGATTGTAGGACCAGGCAACGGTGTTCGGCGGGTTGCGGCTGGGCGGTGGCTTGCATTCTGTAAAGGTTTTTTCTCTGGTGTCGCGGGTACCGCTCAGTTAGGTCTCTCGTCAGCGTGGAACTCTGTTCCGGGGACTGTAGAGGTCGGCTTGTGGGTGGCGACAGGGCGGCGTCGGATGCGTTCTATCTGGAAACGTTAGGGACTCCGTCCATGCTTGTACACATCGTGTCTCTCTCCTCACATTTCACTTCCAGGAGCCACGTTGTAAATACAATGGGCCGATTGGCCTGCGTGCGATGTTCTGCACCGGTTCCACTCACACACCTGCCTTTTTTGTTTTTAAAAAATCGTTTTGGATACTGGGAATTTCAAAACGTCCACTTCCTTTGGAATCTTGGTAGCAAATGCAATATGGAATCAGACGACTGAAAAATTCAATGCCATCGCTGGAATCTGAACCAAGGAACTGCCAGTTTCCGTCCGGTTGATCAAACCTCTGAGATACCGGGGCAACATACCGGTATGACATTAAATTCCCCAACTGATTCTCATTTTACCCTGTAAACCACAAGGACAATTCAAATTATATTGAGGTGACATACCCCAATAGCGACTTACATGATGCAAGAACTGTAAGTCCTGGGTTTCATAGATTCGACCACTGTTAGTTCAGTTAATTAATTTAATGTCCTACCAGCATGTTGCCATGGTAGCTCAGTAGTTAGAGCAAATCTCGGCAATGGCATTGCATTTTTCAGTCGTCTGATTCTAACTTTCAAACCTTGTCCAACACAACGAATTGTTTGCAAGAACAATATTTCCAGAATGCAATATACTTCCTCTACTTCCTAGGTGTAGGTAAACAGTAGAGAAAGTAAAGGTGAGTATCAACTAAACAAACTCACATACTCATTAATGTAACAAATGACAACACTAGATGCAGATATGCACACTTTATGTGTTACTTAGGTGCTCAGTAGCGCAAACTTTACGCTTGAGACACGTTTGACACACACTCAAAACAGAACACAACAGATCCGTCGAATCCAATCACAACTGAAAAGCTGAGTCATAACTCACAACTGCACTGAAATCGGCACTATCTGCCTTTAACTTTCTAAACTCTTCGATTTCTTGTTTGCACATAAATTCGTAACTTCTTGCCTAACTGAAGTCACTTTATATAGACCCCGCTACAAAGCGGAATGTTCTGGAATGGAAAGCTACTGGAATAGGCCAAAAGGAATTATCTGGAGCAGCAAGAACTGTGGAAAAGGCAAATAACGGCTTCGTAGCACGGCTATTTTGCTGAAAGAAATTCGAGGACGCAACATAGGAGGCGGGGCAGGTTGCGCTTACCGCTAGCCGGTGGATGACTTCGCGCGCGCGGTCAGATTAATTTCTTTTGTGCTGAATTAATATTGGTTTTCCCTTCTGTGGTAACACTTAACCCGCCGAAATGAAAATTTTGGGCTGTTAGGTTCCTTCTTGGTACATTGCCTTAAGTGCTTCAGTTAATAGAAGTTATTAATTGGTGGTTGTATTTTGATCTCAGCGAACTCTACCTCCTGATTACTGAGTGTTACTTATATGCTATCGAAACCCTGATTGTTAAATTTATGACGGGATCTTGAGGTACTCGTTTGATACCTTTCTTATCCCTTTATTTTTTTCTGACATTTTCTGGGTGCACACTCTCTTGAGAGCATGGACTGCCTACCTTGGTTTTATTTCAGGTTTTATTTCAGGTTATTTAGCTGCCTTCTAGTATCAACTTTATTTTTAGTGGCAGCGCAACAGTTTTAATTATAACATATTGTCGATGGTTTAGTTAGAGCTGTAAAATCAAAATAAACTTTATCACCACCTAAATTTATTTATTACATCCTGTGACAGCTTCACACAGTTGGTATTGCATCACTTTTCATTTATGACCTATACTGTTCTCATAAAGCGCAAGCGCTCGCACATACACACATAAATAAGGGGTTTTCTATTCCTTTTTATATCTTGCTTTCCCTATTGCTCAATTATGGTGGCGCAGCACGTATTGCATTGGAGTCCAAGATAAAATGTTGATATTTCACTACAAATACAGGGATAGAAAACGCTGAATCCAAAAGCACCAGATCTACACCAAGAGCCACGTATAGTGTACTTCTTTCGTGTTTGGGGTGAGGGAGACAGAGCACAAGATATTAGTATTATTATTAAAAATTTCGGAGTAAATACCAAATGTTTCACTTAAGGGGAGTGGGAAATATAATCATTATATTGTAGCGGTCTGTCCTAGAGTTCGAACCAGCGTCAGAGGATTGCATTATATTTCATGAAGTTTCGTAAAATGTGGTATTATAGGAAGTACTGGCTTGTAGGACACCAGGTCGCTTACTTGGTTTTCAAAAGAATATAATATATTGACTACGAATGTAGGTCATCTCTCTCAGCTTGCTCCGACATTCGAACGACACCGAATCTACGTCAGTCCGAGCCCATTTCCCCACACTAAATAGTTAGCCATTATCATTGTGTACCCTTAAGAGCAGCGGGGGCTTGCTAGGTGAGCCATATATACACAAGATGAAACTCTTGCACGTACGCTCCTTTACCAAGGGAGTCCTAAGCACCAGCTTAAACTATTAGCGAACAGAATCACTAGCTTTTTATCTAACTCCCGGTTTCTTATTTAACTCCTATGGCACCGGTACCGACTATCCCTACCATCTGAGCCTATTTCCCCGTTGTACGCAGACCCCAGGGGCGCTACAATATGGACATGCAGAATGTAATTGATAGATAAATATAAAGAAGTTACTGTATTGACAGCATTTTACTTACATTTTCACAATTATATGTATTTTAGTGTGCCTGAAAAAATTAACTTCTAAAAACGGTTTGCAAAATAAACGAGAAAAGAATAATATCCTTTTTTTTCAGAAGTAATTTGAAGCAAAGATCTGAGATTTTTACTACATATGAAGACATTCTACCCCATAACACTGAACTAAGGAAAATAGGCAGTGAATAACATTTCCGGTTGTACACTTTCTTTCTTTGTGAAGAAATTGAATCAAAATTTATGTCCAAAAATCTTTAAACAAAATCCTCAATTTTTAAAAACGTATTATGCTTAGATATATAACTCCAGTTCATTGCATGTAATGGATTATCTGACACCAGTGTGCGAAATTTCATACATAAAACTTTATAGTTTTTCGAGATAAGGGAACATGCGTCTGGAAATATGAAGTTTTGAGATATGTGCAGTTGAAATTTAAGTTCGAAGTATGAGTAGCAGTGCATTAAAACGGTTTAAACCGACATACAGTACACCTCATTTTAATTTTTGAGAGCTAAGAGTTTTAAATGGCCAATAAACCATATACATTCTGAATCAGAACGAATCACAAAATTATTTTCCATTTAAAATAGAAAATGTTACATTTTGGGGTTTTACACCAGTAGTCCACTTAAATCAGGCACCATTTAAAGCTGCAAGGCGGGGATTTTAAATTAATCTGTCATTCTAAGCTTGCGTTCCCGTAGCGCCTCTGGCTCGGGGGACCCGGGTTCGATCACCGGTACTGGCGTGGGTATTTTTCCCCCGTTGTGAGGTCTGGTACGGAGTGCACTCAGCTTCGTTAGGTCCCTGAATGGCCAAGTGAAGAGCTGAGTGATGGAAGCGAAGCGGCCTGATTGAGAAGACTGCCTTAACCGGCCGGGTGTGATCCGGGCCGCTGACCACGTGCGACTCTCCAGTTCTACCCCTCACCAAGAAAGCCTGTAGTGGGCAGAAGTGGGGGACGCAGCGGTCGGGGCGGTAGGCCTTGGTCCGATTCTGTGCTGGTGCGCCATGGGTTTGATTTGATTTGACGTACACAAAACATTTCAGTTATTTTTACTTTCTCTATTACGTGTAGTAAGTAGGGGAAGTGTTGTATTCCACCCAAAAATTCGATACGGAGATTTCACCGGAAATACATGTTTTGAGACATTTTGGGAAACATGTCCGTGTGTCTGTGTGTCTGTGGACAGCATAACTCAGAAACGAACAGTCGCATAAACACCAAACTTGGTATTTAGGTTCAGGATCTTCCAGAGATGCGACACCGCAGATTACCCTTTACATGGAACATTTTTCGAAAATTTTAATTTTTTCAAAAATTGCTCTAACGATTTTGAATAAAATACCACAAGTTTAAGACATTTTTATGGCAAATGAATTTTATATCTCGAATTTTCTGGGAATGTCTCCAAAAGTATTCTTCATTGTGAACGACTTTTGCATAACTGGTAAACCATAAGAGATAGACAAAATTTTACTACACAAAAAATGTAGATCGCGTTAAAATACACAATTTATGTCATATATATTTTTTTGGGTGAACCATTTTCAAGATATTGCTTGTTATTCCCTTAAATTTTCCAATACTTATACTTATTCTCAAATGGAAATTCGTTAATCATTTTTTGTCGTGGTAATGCAAAGAGAATGGAATACTCCACATAGCAACCAGCTCTTAAAATATTTGACTATCGCTTAAAGTCTAGCAATTCCCCTTGCATCTATAAGAAAATTAGCAAACTGATTAACATCTTGATATCTTGATTAACATGAAGCATATGGAGAATAGGCATTTGTAAAAATAGTTTGTACAAAAGTAGAGAAAGTCATGTGAATGTAACACATCACATTTTTATATATCTAAAGTTCGCATAACATTAAGTAGTAGGCCATTGGTTTGAGAAAACAAGTATATAGTTTAAATTTAATTAGTAACATCTAAAACCCTTTTCGTGGTAGAAAGTGTCATCACTGAAAAGTCGTCAGAGATAGACAAAAATAAAACAAAGTGGCGCTCACGATATTCAAAACAGTTCGTTGAAAGTTCCCTACGTGATAAGAATTGTTTGTTTAAACTATACGTCATATTCGCTCCATTGTTTCACATCAGTTCTTGAATTTGATTGTAATATGTGGATTCACTTTAATCAGTTATCTCTTTACTCCATCACCATTCCAACGCAACAATAACACTGAGAAAAAATGAATAATTATCAGTGATTCTTATGGTTTTTGGTCAGTTAATTCTGAATATGAAGTTAGAACTGCTCTATTGGCCTCCAATTTTTACTTTCTCTACTATGTATAGTAAGTAGGGGAAGTATTGTATTCCACCCAAAAATTCGATACCGGGATTTCACCGGACATACGTGTTTTGAGGTGTCCTGAATCCAAATAAAACCTTTTTGGAAACATATCCGTTGGTTTCTCTATGAACTGAAAAACTGCAGAACGGTATTTCGGGTTAGTATCCTTCAAAGATGTGACACGAAGATTTTTAAGAAAATCTCCACCCCAGACTAGCCCCTACATGGAACAAATTTGAAAGCTTTTATTTTCTCAAAAATGGCTTTAACGATTTTCATTAAAATGTATGTTTAAGATATTATCATGGCAAATGAAATGTATATCTTGAATATTCTGGGAATGTTCCTAAAGTCCACTTCATGGTTTCGCATAACTGGTAAACTGCAGGAGATAGACAAGCTTTTACTACACAACAAATGTAGATCTCGTTAAAGCACACAATTTGTCAGATAATTTTTTTTCTGAATGAACCATTTCCGAGATATTCTTTGATATTTGTTTGAATTTTCCAATACTTTTTACTTTTTCTCAAATGAGAATTCGTTATTTTTATACCCTGGACATGCAAAGAGAAAGGAATGCTCCATATAGCAACCAGTTCTTAAAAGTTTGGAGTATCACTTAAAGCCTACCACATTCCCCTTCACTTACAAGAAAATTATAGTTTCTGCAAACGTTTGCCTCGATTAACATGAAGTATATGGAGATTAAGCGTTTGTAAAAATAGTTTGTACAAAAGTAGAGATAATCATGTGTGTGTGCAACACTTCATATTTTTTGTAACGGTTTACATTGTTTCCTCTTAAACTGCATTACTACCATTATGTGAATACATTTGAAATTAAATTGTTATATAGTAACATTTGTTATTGTATTTTCAGGTACCGATTTGCTGAAATGACATCTTTCTGTCATAGAATATATAACTAGAGTAGTGTATCAGTGAAATCAGTGTATTTTAGGTTGGATATGTTATAGAGTTTGTTAACTATTGTGATTAATAGCTTTCCAAATTTCTATTGTTTTATGGTCGTATATACTGAGTTTGCATGATGCCTAAATACTTTTTGTTATATTTGTGGTGAGGTAACCTTTAAATCCCAAAAGAGAAATATAATTCCACTAGAAAGAAAATCATATGAAATTTATTTTGGATGTAAAATAGGCGAAAAGGATAAATCCTGGTCCGACATCGACCACTTGTGAAGTCGGAAAAACTTTATATTCACCACTACAAAGCGATGGATCGTACTGGTAAAGGTTTTCAGTTGATCAACATGAACTTCCCTAAGATTAGTAACTCTTAGATCAAAGAGGCCATATTTATTGGTTCACAAATAAGGTAACTAATGAATGATCCTGCATTTAAGAAAGTTTGAATGCTTATTGAGAATTACAGGAAACTTGGTTGTAGTATGTTTAAAAATTAATTTCTTGGACTCACATTTAGACCTCTTCCCCTCTAACCTAGGCAGTGTAAGTGACGAACTTTTCCAACGGGAAATATTATGATGGAAATCCGTTACAAAGGCAAATGAAACCCAAGGGTAGACAACTACTGTTTGTATATCTTCAAGCTAAATACCACAGAAAATCACAGAAATGCACATTCTAGGCCAGTAAATTGTTTGGCACTAACGGATATGATTTCATTGAATTGCAAAGTTATATGTTAAAATAAATTTATGCCCAATAGAAAAGAAAATGTTAACATATTTGAAAACACTAAATAAAGGTATATAAATCACGTTTTACTTTCCATTTAACACACAAAAAATTTAGTTTTATTGCACAGTGTATTTAAACTATGGAAAAAATAATTATTTTCAGTTCGAGCTTCATGTAACGTTGCGTATAATGTTATGTTTCATTTATTTGGTATGAGGCTGAAAATGCATTCATAAATTATCATGTTAAACATATACACAGCATATGATTATCAAATTAGTTCTTATAGATACTTTATAATGCGCCTCATATTATTCAATGGGGCTGATGAATCACTATATTAAATTCCGATTTACGATGATAAAGAGAAATGCTGTGATATATAATAGTCATGCGACTTTCTCTTCTCATTATTAATTTGGAGGTATGGCCCATGTTTTTTTACTGGTCAAATAAAAGGTTTTCCACTAACTACACATGAAATATGAGAAATACCTGTGTATCACGAATCGATGTCAGTATTGAACTTATGGGAGGAGTAAAATATACAAAATTGATATTACATTCAATTACTTCCTCTACCCACTTTATACAAAATATTTTCTAAAAAGCTCACTCTTCTATCTACTTCAAGTTAATCCAGATAACGATTTCCAGACACAATTTTGTTACAGAATTCTGTAGTTACAAAACAATATAGTAGGCTTTAGCGATAGTCAAATACCTGGCTTTGAAACCCCGTTCTGTTTGCATGACCATGAGAGTAAAAAAGTGAAAAGAATTGCGACTTAGCCAGACAAAAATCTGATGTGAAAAATACACATGACTTTCTCTGCCCTCTTTCATTTCTTTTTGGGTGTACAAACTAGTCCTTCTAAACCTCATTACTATCTCTACCACATACACAGTAGGTAGAGAAGGTATTTTATTCCACCCAATAATTCTACACCAAGATTTCAGGAGAAAGACATGTTCTGAGGCCCATAAATACAATAAAAACATTTCTAGAAAAAGGTCCTTTGTATTTAAATTCACTAGCTTAAAAGGATTCGACAAGAAGACTATCAAGAAAATCCCCTCACATACGACTACACTTTACATGGAAAATTTTTCAGAAAATTTTATTTTACAAAAAATAACTAAGTATTTTGATTAAAATTCCACACATATTAAATACATTTACATGAAAAACAAAACGTATATATTGAATTATCTGAAAATAGCCTTTGAATCCTTTTCTTACGAAAGGAGTTTTGTATTATCATGTATAACTGGTAAACGTTAACTGATACATAAAAACATACTACACAAACAGTGTAGCTTTATTTAAAACACAGAATTTCTTTCAAATAATTTTTTTTTGTACCAAGCTATTTCTGAGATATCCGCTATTAAAGGTTAAAATTGTTCATTTCTTGGTCGTTCTTTAAAGTCCTTTGAACATTCAGTTGTTTCTTGCGATTGCATGGAAATACAGTGGAATTATAAGGCCAGCATATAACGTCTAGTACTTAAACATCTGACTATCCAAGTTCCCTTAGTATCTATAACAAAATGTGTAATGTAGCTATTTCTGCAAAGGTTTATTTGGATTCAAATTTATTAGACAGAAAAATAAGCTTGAGTAAGAATAATTTGTTTACTCAGTAATAAAAGAAAGAGGATAGTGAAGTTCGTGTGAATGTGTAACGTCAGATTTTTTTCTATCTAAAGAAGGGTATAGCGATAGTCAAATGTTTTAGAACTGGGCGCCATATGCGGGCTTTAAAATGCCATTCTCTTTCCATGCAATCACGAGAATCTACAGCACTTGAATAGAATTACAAAGGTATTGAACGATTCGAAGCATCAATAACGGGTATCTAGGAAGTGTCTGATGTCACAAAAAAGTTTTAGAAATAAATTACGTGTTTTAAAGAGATCTACATTCTCTTGTAGTACGATTTTGTCAATCCCTTAACGTTTATCATTATACAGGATTATACAATATTCCTCACGAATCAAACGCACTTCTAGGTTATTCCCAAAAAATTCAAGATGCACAATTTATTTGTGCTGTAAATATACTTAATAACAGTATTTTAATCAAAGTTTTTAGAGACATTTTTTAGAAAAGAAAGCTTCGAAAAATGTTTCGTGTAAAGGGTAGTTTGAGGTCAGGGGATCTTATTGAAAATACTTGTGTCCTATCTTTCAAGGTTAATGAACCTAAATAAAAAGTTTGATATGTATCCCACTTTTTGTTTCTGAGTTATGCTGTTCACAGGAAAACAGGAGAACCTTTTTTCTAAAAAATATGTTTTTGCATTCAGAGGGCCTCTAAACATGTATTTCCAGATGAAAGCTCCATATCATTTTTTGGTGGAATGCAATACCTTCTCTACCCACTATGTACGTAGTAGATGAAGTAAAATACTATTTGAAATAAATTGTGTGTTTAAAACAGTTATAATTTTAATGTGTAGTACGTTTCTTTCGGTCTCTTATGTGTTACCGGTTGTACAGATTTACGAGGGCAGTCCAGAAAGCCCCAGACGTTTTGGCCTATCGTGGCGATAAGTAGGGCTAGAGCCGTCGTCAGAACGTTCCTACATTCAGTACGCATCCAGCTTGGTAGCGTGAGGACTGTCAATTAAATTAAATTGAGTTTTATTTATGGACGCTCATTAATTACTTTGGTCCTTAGCGTCCCATTTTATATTGAGCGTGAAAGATAGGTAATTTTGCTCAGAGGCCCCTTTATCAGGCTTGAGGTTCTTTTACGTGCCGTAAATCTACGACACGAGACCACCGGCTTTACTTCTCTTCCGAAGGAAGCCATGCTGAGGATTTTTACGCCCGAAAATCGCCCTCTTCCTGGTTTGAACCTGCGACCATGGGAACTAGAGGCTAGCACGGTACCACTAGTCCACGGAGGACGACTGTGCCTTACTCACTGTGAGTTGTTAAAATAGAAAATCCCGCCACTTGTGAAGTGCGGTTAGCTAAATAGAGCAAACCAATTGAAATTTATCGTCAACTTTGTGATGTTTACGGGCAGGGAATAATGAGTGAAAGCCGAGCCAGGCTTTGGTGCATTGATTTTAAAAATAGCCGTACCAATGTTCACGACGAGGATCGCACTGGTAGGCCTAGTCTTATGACTGATGAACTGTCAATGAAAATCAATGAAAATCGTCGTTTCACGATTACAGGACTTTCGGATCATTTTCCCCAAATTTCAGTAGTTTGTTGCATCAAATTGATGCTTTGATACTGACACTGAACTGCATGCCGGTGTAAACCAGTGGTTGAAGTCGCAGGCGGCAGATTTCTACAGAGAGGGTATTGAAAAACTTGTGCCAGGCGTGATAAATGCCTCAATTTGAATGACGATCATGTACCTTTCAAATGTAGTTAATAAACGTTGATATTTGCATCTTGTTAATTGCTTATTTCAAAACGTCTGGGACTTTCTGGTATGTCAAATTCCTTCCGAATGAAGAGGACTTCACAGGCAATTCTGAATACGAATGTAAATTGTATTTTTGATGCAAATATCTTAAACATGTGATATTTTAATTAAAATCGTAAGGGTCATATTAGAAAGAATAAAAATAACGTAAACGTTAGTTTTGTTAAGGGGGGTTTTCTTTTAAATCTTCATGTCGCGTACTTGGAAGGTCCTGAACTTATATACCCAGTTTGGGATTTAGCCTACTTTTGGTTTTTGAGTTCAGGGGACCTCAAAATATGTATTTCCAGAGAAATCTCGGTATCGAATTTTGAGATGGAATGCAATCTCTCCCTACTGCTGACTCACGAAGGATACTTAACGGATATATACAACATTTCGCATTGCGATGTAGCAGACATTCGCGTACATTCATAAGAAATTTGGTCAGCTTACCTGCAGTAGCTTAAGAGAAATTGGTGTTTTACTGAAAGGATCCCATTTTGTTATTTCAGTCACTATCTTCCATTAAAAAGAGACAGAAATTAATGCACTTACTTATCTGCGATTTTTAATTGAGAGTTTTTATTTGGCATAACCTTACAGAAACAAGAAGTGGCGTTAGGTTATCAATTACTTTCATTTACACATATAATGCACAGAAATAAACAAACCGTGTAACGAAGCCACTAAAGTGATTAAATTACGGGATTGTAAAACTTTCGCGAAATTCATCCTTTGGGAGCTTAATTTCTCATCCCAGCATAAATAAGTAGAGAGCTCAACGAAGCGAAGGACTGCGTACATAGTAAAAATGAGGTAAAAGGAAGAGTAGAAGTATGAGAAAGAAATTAAAATATGGGAAAAGAGCATCACGGTGGAATAACGAGACATGTTAGATAGAAGACGGCAGAGAGCGGAGAGAAACAATTGCTATGGTGCAGGGAATGAGAAACGTGGGCCTGGGAGTAACAATGAGAAAAACAACAAACGTCGAGGGTCTCATTTTACTTCTCTAGCCAGGGCAGTTTGTATGCCCTAATTGTCGACCCTCCCAGGCTAGTATGTCTTGTTTATAGCACTAATGAGTGTAAGTTTGTCAGACATTTTGTTGAGGCAGAGTTAGGTATACTTGCTTGTACAACAACGTCAACCACGCTATCCGTATTTAACCTAGTCTAGTTAATATACTGTCACAGCCCAGGGGGAATAGCTTTCATAAATCAGAGGATAGCATGAATTATCCAATGTATATATGTGGCGTGTTCCAAAACTAAGGTCCGTGTGGTCATAATAACAGCATCGCTAATGAGACAAGGTTTTTATGGACACTAATATATGCCCACATAAATAGTTTACTTTACCACATAATCACTGTTCACATCTATAAACTTGCTGTAACGCTGCACCAGCTTCTTATCCCCTCGGCATAGATGTCTGCCACCTGAGACTTGAACCAGTTGGTAATGCTCGTCTTGAGTTCATCGTCGATTTGAAATCGTTGTCCACCCAGCCACATTTCAAATTTAACAAGAGGAAATAGTCACTTGGTACCAGGTCTGAACTGTACGGAGGGTACTCAAAGAGTTCCCAACGAAACTCTTGAATCTTCTCTTTGGTTTTGGCTGCGGTGTGCGGCGTCCTTTGTCGTTTCAGGAGGATGATACGAGACGACAGTTACCCGCGGCGTTGATTTTGGATCTCACGTCTCAGTTTGGTAAACGTTGTTCATGTCAGCTGCAATTATTAACCCACGGTCCATGAAATCATACAAAATACGCCCTTTTTGTCCCAAAACACAGTACGGCAATTGCTTACACATTTTTGGTTTGGGTGAACCGGATCCGTGCCACTGCATTGACTGTTGTTTCGATTCTGCGTAGGTGTACGTTAACCATGTCTCATCGCGCGTAACAATGTGGGAAAACAAACCATCTCCATCCTGTTTATAGCGCTCCAAAAACTATCATGCACTACGCATTCGTTGCTCTTTGTGCTGACCAGCGAGCTGTTTGGCACCCACGTCGCACAAGGTTTCCGATATCCAAGCTGTTCAGTGACATTCATGTAAAGTGAGGCTCGATCAACATTTGGGAATTCATCAGTCAGACCACTAATCGTCAAACGCTTATCACGTCGAAGTTTTTGATTCACTTGCTCAAAGACGTCTTCGGTCCGAATACTAGGCGTACCATAACGCTGTTCAAATTGCACATTTGTGCGCCCATCTCAAAATTATCGACAGCAGTGTCGAACCTGTTTGTCACTCGTTATGTCCGAGGCATAACTCATGATGGATGTCCGCAGTTGACGATCGTTTTGTCAGCAAAACTTTAATCACACCGCGCACTTCACAACTGGCGGGGTCTACGATTGTCGCTGCCATTGCGATCTGCTCTCACCGACTGGCAAACGGCTACTGCGTAACACCAACACTGCGGTAGGTTCCTCAGGAGTCGATAGACAGCGCTGCAGTATGAAATGTCATTCAGGCCTATCATCCGCTAAATATCGTCACCGGACCTTAGTTTGGGAATACGGCGCGTATTTAGCAGGTAGAGTGTGAAGTGTTTGATTAACAATTATTCAGGGCTACTAGACTACTAAGATTTTACACTTAACGTTTATCAACACCATTCGAGCTTACCTTGCGACATTATCTCATGTGTGGCCCAGGAACAGTGTGGCCAAAGGCACGGTATAACAGACAAGAGCGCCGAGAGCAGAGATACACCCAGGGCCCACGGGCGCCCTTTATATATAATCCTGACTCTCTATTCTGGTCTCTCTATTGTTCAGAGCACTTTACTATATTTTCTGTGCTCCCGCCCTGAATTTTGGTGGGCATCCAGGGTTATTCTAGCGACTCGTGACATCCCTTCTTTTGACATGCAATATTGTTCTATATGATTCTATCCGGGAAGTGATTTCACGGTAGGTCCACTGGGACAACCATAGATGTGGTAAGCCACTTGTATCCCGTCACGTATACAGCCCAGCAAAGCTTCAGCAAAAACAGAAACTACAATAGAATATAATTACTGTCTTAAAATACTAACATATAATCAATTAATACACTACTCAATGGCATACGTGGCAATGCAAATATCTCTATGCACGACTGAAAATGCTATTTTCTAAAGTATACAACCAATCTTGCTGAAAAGTTAACCCTACATTTGTCGTGTTTTAGTTTATTAAGTTATTAATTTTCAAAGATGCAAAACCATAAATACGCACAAAATGCTCCACATGATGGACTTTAAAATAAAATATGTATTACACTCACATGGCATGTACTCTTCTACGATTTATTTTTACAAACGCTTTTTCTCCATCTATTTTATGTCAGTCAAAATGAACATTTGCAGATTAATTGCTAATTTTCTTGTAGAAGCAAGGGGAATTTGGTAGGCTTTAAGCGATAGCCAAATCTTTTAAGAGCTGGTTGCTATGTGGAGCATTCCATTCTCTTTGCATTTCCAGGTCATAAACAAAGGAATAAAAAATTCTCATTTGAGAAAAAGTATGTGTTGGAAAATTCAAACAAATAACATGGAATATCTCGGAAGTGGTTAAATCTAAAACAATATGACATAAACTGTATATTTTAACGGGCTCTAAGTTTTTTGTATAGAAACAAAATTGTCTATCGCTTACGGTTTACCAGTTTGAGGCAGTACTTTACATCATAACATGCTGTGAATGCCAACGTGATTGTAGTGTAAATTAATATTATTGTATGTACAGGATTTAAGATGTTTGTTAGCCATAAGTATTGTTAGGAAATAAGTTTACACGGTCTCACTGAAACTGACAATAGAAGTGGGCAACAATAAACCGAGGGTGTGAGTTGTTTATCACTAAGAAGAGACAAACAAATGACGTCAGGCTAGCATGCCCTTTTTTAGAAATGTAGGGAATATCTTCCCTAGAGTATATATGTTAGTAGTGGTGATTGGCTGACCAAACCAGACGCTAAAGAGGGCGCGATTTGGTAACCAATAGCAGCTCTATTATAATTTTTAGGCAATTCGAGGTGAAGGAGTATATATTCTCGAGCTATAAGCAAGTTTCGCGCAGTTTGGAAGAATCTCTCATGAGGTACATGTCGCACAGTTCGGAACAATCTCTCATGAGTTATACGTCGCACAGTTCGGAAGAATCTCTCAGGAGGTACCCGTTACACAGTTTGGAAGAATATATCATGAGTTGCACGTCGTAGAGTTAGTTACAAATATTTAAAGTACGCGAAATAATTGGTGCGCGGCAACAAATATGACTGTATATTCGGAAATATCACAGTTTCAGTCAGGTGTGTATAAAGATTAAATATGTGAATTATTAATTGAGTTTTATGGCAATAAAAGTATAGAAACAAATTTTTTTCATCAGTGTTATCTTTTAGCAACAACTACTTTCCGTTTACACACCCTGCTTAGAGACTCGTGTTCGACTGAGTTATAATAACTAGCCGGAGGACAATGAACCCCAAATTTAAAATAATAAAACAAGGGGCGCCCAACAAATAAGATAACACTAGCCATTGAGAACTGCGACAAATTACGCAAAAGCCATTCAGAAAGAAGAGGACTTTTGTAGATAGTTCCAGATATGCGTTTTAGTTGTCATAAAAATGTATTAAATATATGGTATTTTAATCAAAATCGTTAGAGCAATTTTGAGAAAAACAGAAACTTTCGAAACCTTTTCCATATAAATATTAGTCTGGGATGGGGTAATGTGTCGCATTGAAGTGTCGCATTTTTTAAACATACTGTACCTAAATACCAAGTTTAGTATTTATCCGACTTTTCGTTTTCAGTTATACTGTTCACAGGTACACACACACACACACACACACACACACACACACATACGAACCTTTTTGTAACTGTTTTTTTAATCAGGGGCCTCAAAGTATTGTATTTCTGGTGAAATCTCGGTATAAATTTTTGGGTAGAATGCAATTCTGTCCATACTTACTATACGTAGTAGAGAAAGTAAAGAACATTACTTAAAAAATCTGATGTGTTACACTCACATGACTTTCTCTACTCTTGTATAAACTGTTTTTACAAACGCTTATTCTCCATATGCTTCATGTTAATCGAGATATCGGGATGTTAATCTTATTGCTATTCTTCATTGTGAACGACTTTTGCATAACTGGTAAACCATAAGAGATAGACAAAATTCCACTACACAAAAAATGTAGATCGCATTAAAATACACAGTTTATGTCATAAATTCTTTTGCTGAGTGAATTATTTTCGAGATATTCCTTGTTATTCCCTTAAATTTTTCATTACTTACGTTCTCAAATGGGAATTCGTTATTCATTTTTTTTTGTCTTGGATATGCAAAGAGTATTAATCTGTGGCGAAGAGAATGGTGCTGCGCATAGCAACCAGCTATTAAGAGATATGTGTATGCTTAGAGGCTACGTTATTTCTATATTGCCCTAGCAAATACAAAACAAGGGGAACATAGTAGGCCTTAAACGGTAGTCAAATATTTTTAGGACTGATCCAATGTGTAAAATGTAATTATTTTTGCATGTCAAAAGACCTTTTCTGCAAATGTTTATCTCGATTAATATGAAATAGATGGAGAATAAGAGTTTATAAAAATAGTTTGTACAAGAGTAGAGAAAGACATGTGAGTGTAACACATCAGATTTGTTTTATTTCAGTTCATTGAAATAATAACAAAAATTTTCTCAGACTTTGATTCTCCTGAATAGCTTTAATATAGTTCTTATTTCTATAAGGTTTTTATTCTTTTAATAGAAATCACTAATTTCTAAAAGTGTACCAAAAGACTGAAACCCTTCCGGTATGATCTATCATGTTCGTGAGTTAAAACTACAGAAATGAATAAGCAATTAAAATCTAATTTCGGATTAAGCTTCAGACTGCTATGTGGGTCCCAGCATAGATCCAGCTGGACCCTAGTGTTAAACGTTCTAGTTTTTATGAGTGAAATGTCTAATTTGGAATTTTGAAATTTTGTAATGCATTACAAAAGTAATCGGCTTTATTACCAAAAAGAAGTTCAATAAATACATTGTAAAAAAATCTCTCGAATCGCAAATTCTCGAAAATGATTCACCCAACAAAATAATGTATATGATAAATTGTGTATTTAAACGCGATCTACATTTTTTGAGCTATAAAATTTTGTCCATCTCTTATGGTTTACCAGTTATGTAAAAGTCGTTCACAATGAAGAATACTTTGGGAGACATTCCCAGAAAATTCGAGATATACGTTTCATTTGTCATGAAAATATCTTAAACATGTGATATTTTAATCAAAATCGTTAGAGCCATTTTTGAGAAAATTAAAATTTTCGAAAAATTTTCCATGTAAAGGGTAATCTGATTTAGGAGATTTTCTTGAAAACTTTTGTGTCCATCTCTGGATGATACTGAACCTAAATACCAAGTTTGGTGCTTATCCGACAGTTCGTTTCTGAGTTATGCTGTGCACAGCACACAGACACACACACATGGACATGTTTCCAAAAATGCTTTTCTGGATTCAGGGGGTCCCTAAACATGTATTTCCGGTGAAATCTCGGTATCGAATTTTTGGGTGGAATACAATACCTCCCCTACTTACTGTACGTAGTAGAGAAAGCAAAAATACAACTTGGGTTCCACTTGGATTCCTCATGGCAGTGCAAGTTTCATAAAATGTTCTCTTTCTCGAGAGTTTTATGTTGGCTGCCTTGTGTTTTTCAGCTATTCTAGCATGCATTGTTGGTTTAAATTGTGTGGAAACAGTTCAGAACTCCCTTAGTGTGCATTGTAAGGTGTAGAAAAATCATTTGCTATACCCACTGTAAGAAAATGCAGAGAGGAGTGTGTCTTGGATGCTATACTTGGTGAACATGAATTGTGAAACTCCAGTTAAGAACATTAAAGGCACTGGTAGTACATTATAAAAATGCAGTTGTGAATCCCAGCGAAAAAATAAAATATAAAATGAAGTGAAAAATAAAACAAATCATTTAATCTAATGCTGTAGTGCTGGAAAACAAAATAGTATTTTCTTTTGTAATTCAGTTGTTGGTTTAACTATGCTAATTTTGGGGTACTTGTTGGTACAACAAATGTTGAGATATTAGAATTGTTGTTGTAAAATGCTTTTATTCGTTCTAACAGTAGTTTATGGAGGTGAAAAAGCACAGCAGACTGAAGGTTAATCAAGATAATAGGCGATTAACGAAAGATAAATAGTGTTGTAATGCCAAACGGTTTGGAAGCACAGTAGTGTTATGATTAATAAGTCAAGTTTATAAAGTATGCATCTGTTTTATGATTCATGACCACTACTAAAATATATAGTTTTACAGTAAATATTTTCCCTTGAATGCAGTACTGTATTATTACCTACTTCTGATTGACATTGCGTTGACAGCAGTTGTGTTACAACTGGGAACCACCATAGCGCGGAAGCATTGCGGTTGCTTGCGAGCGACCGAGGTGTGGCCTAACTGCTCGGCTTAGCGCGCTCGGTTAAACCAGTCTCGGCTCCCACATGTGACAACCGAAGGTGCCCCGATGAATTACGGTCTTTATGAGAATACACATCTCTAATATAGATACTACACTAGTTTCTTTTAAATTGTGGCCTTCGCAAGGCTGTTGGCGTAACGACCGCCGAGATCTTTCTTTCCCCGAAACAGTTATAATATCCCCGCAACCGCCTTACATTACTATAGTGACAATTGCAAAGATTACCAGCACATACTTTTCATAATAGTTGTTGGAAATGTATTCTGTATCCGCATATTTCTGGCATCTTCTCAGGAATTCTCGTTTATTTGAGAGTTCAATATCCGAAATTCAGTAATTTCTCGCATGATATTTTATCTTAGTTATTACAATGTATTATTTACATAGCTTTATTTCTCAAGTTCTCCCGTAGATGAAAATCAAATACAAATTTATTTAATGATTACACTATCTTGAATTTTTCTGTATTACAATTAATGACTACGGCTGCGACATCGGAATCGTTACGTTTGTTTATAGGCGTCCTGTAGTCGACTGTTTACAACGAGAGGCTTACCTGTACAGTTGAGTCAAGTCTATCGCCACACAGTGTTCACGTAGACGAAATGCCAGGGAAAGGATAAGAAAGTCAACAACTGCAAAAGTATATATTGGAGTATGGGGAAAATGCTTTCTCTATTATTAAAGAAAACCTTTATTATAAACCATGCAATAGCACAATTGCTTTTGTGCATAGTAGGTCCGGAGTAATGTGCTAAGACATGTCAACACCGAAACGCATAAGGTTATATTGCAAAATTTGAGGATAAAGTGATACAGCAAGAGTTACCTCCATCAAATCAAATGTTTAATAAGAACTGTGCGCGGCATTTGTTTCTGCCGATATTCCGTTATATAAACTACAGTATACAAAGTTGCGGGTTGTAATTCACTGCAATAAACTGACATAGAATCTTATCTAGGTGCACATTGTAGCGTAGTGTTTTGCGTTAATTTATTTCATAAAGACATTTCAGTTATACAAGTCAGGTGTATTTGTAATAAATAGTATTGCAGAAATAAAGTAAATGCGCGCGAAACATCGTAATTCTTCTTGTATAGACTGTACCGCGCGGGGCCAATGTCAGCCCTTATCGCTACATGCTTTCCTTCCTATTCTATATGCTTTCCTCCACGTAGCGACTCCGATGTCGCAGTCCCATTAATGACTAATCAGTTGTATGCGCGCAAAGCTTATTGGAAATACCTGACTGATATTCAACGTCAATCACCTGTTGTAACAAAATGGTGTAAAAAAAACCTGTACCTCTCTGCTCTATTTTTTGTTCAGAAAATACAGGTTCTACTGTACAACATACACCAATTTTCGCGTCAAGCAAGAGAATCTCGTGTTTAAAATCGGGTTTCTCTGTGATCCAATATATGCATATTACGACTGAGCATATCTATATAAATGAACTATGCTTCGTCACAGAAGAATATTAAGTGTGGGTCAATTACTCTATAACTGACATTTCGCAAAATTGAATAATGAAAAATTGAAGTGTATGCAACAAACCCCATACATTGGAAGAACTAAAAGAAAACATCGGGCGAAAAATTTCCCTAATTTTAGATAAACTCTCGGGTTTAAATTAACATTTTGTGAGAAGTTTTCAAAATATATGAATAGAGAGGAACAAAATTTTCAACATGTTTTATGGTAAGGCATATGCTTATCATCATTGTAATTGCAACTGTAAGTATGAGAACGCGGATATTATAACTGTTTTGGCGGAAGTCCGAGCTATAGCGGTCGGCGTGCGAGCAGCCATGCTGTGGCCACAGTGTGAAAGAAAAGCATTGTAGAGTCCAGTGATGTTTCAGTTTACTCTGTAAACGATTTTGTATCGAGTGTGCTGTATGCTCATACCTATAGTTTTCCTCCATGTATTTTTGGTAGCTCTTTAAGCTCTGAGTTTTGAAACACAGGAAGAGCAAAACCTTTCCATAACATAACAATTTAATTCCACTTAAAACAAATACTTTTTCTGTAGAATGACGTTGAAAACAGAGACTGCAGTCTAATTGCTGTTCGCCTAATTGACGTTGTTAGTGAAATTTTAGAGTCATGTTAGTAGAAAACATTCAACGTTCATTTGCTGAAAAGAAACAACGGAATAACTGTATCAGCCTCAGGCGCTAATGAAGTAATTGTGATACCTAGGGCTATCTAAAACGTATAATCACCCGCCATTTTGACCTTCCCATACCTAGCATTTATAAAATATTTCTCTACTCTCTCGTTACCCCAGTACGTAAGCTACGTACGAGAGAGGTTTGGATGGCATGCATCGTATATCGTGAAAATGAGGCATATCAAATCAATTATTTCATTACAGGAAATCCTATTACGGATTCCTAATGCGGGAAAATATTGTATTCCATCAAAAAAATCGATACGGAGATCTCATTGAAAATATTGTTTTGAGGTTCCCTGAATCCAAAAAAGCCTTTTTAGAAAAAGGTCTGTGAAAATCATAACTACAAATGAGATTTTGGATAAAACCAAACTTTATACTTAAGTTCAGTACCTTTCAAAGATGCAACATGAATATTTTAATGAAAATCCTCTTACCAAAAACTACCCATTACATGAAATATTTTTCAAAATTTTAAGCTTTCACAAAAATTTCTAACAGTTTTGTATAAAAATACATTACATTTACATAACAAATAAAATGTACCAGGCGTATTCCAACATTAAGGTACGTTTGGTCATAATAACAACATCGCTCATGAGACAAAGTTTCTATTGATAGTAATGTGTGCCTATACATATAGTTTACTTTTCCACATAATCGCCGTTCACATCTGTATACTTGCTGTAACGCTGCACCAGCTTCTTTAACCCTTCGGCATAAAAGTCTGACGCCTGTGGCTTGAACCAGTTGGTAAAGCTCGTCTTGAGTTCATCGTCGGTTTGAAATCGTTGTCCACTCAGCCACCATTTCAAATGCAAGAAGAGGAAATAGTCCTTGGTGCCAGGTCGTGACTGTACGGAGAGTGGTCAAAGAGTTCCCAAAGAAACTCTTGAATCTTCTCTTTGGTTTTATCAGGGATGTGCGGGCGTGCTTTGTGGTGCAGGAGGATGATGCCAGCTTCCCGCGGCGTCGATTTTGGATCCCACGTCTCAGTTTGGTAAGCGTTGCACAGTACACGTCAGCTGTAATTGTTAAAGGGAGTATTACTAATTATTTTAGTGAGTTTAATTTTAATTATTTTTCTTATGTTTGGAGTTGCAATCTGCATAATTGATTTGCTTCTTACCTATTTAAATATATTTATTAATAAATAGACCTGTATTTGGTTTCCATGAAATCCATCAAAAGGATGTCCTTTTCATTTCAAAACACGGTAACCACCATTTTGCGATTCGTGTACGGCGATTGCTTACGCTTTTTGGTTTGGGTGAACCGGAACGGCGCCACTGCATTGACTGTTGTTTCGATTCTGCGTTGATGTACGCTACCCATGTCTTGTCGCCCGTAACAATGTGGGAAAACAAACCAGCTCCATATTGTCTATAGTTCTCCAAAAACTGTTGTGCACTACGGATTCTTTGCCCTTAGTGTTGAACGTGAACAGTTTTGGCACCCACCTCGCACAAAGTTTCCGATATCCAAGTTGCTCAGTGACGGTCCTGTAAAGTCAGGTTCGAGCAACATTTGGGAATTCATCAGCCGGACCACTAATCGTCACACGCCTATCACTTCGAAGTTTTTGGTTCACTTGCTCAACAATGTCGTCGGTCCGAATACTGGGCCTACCTCACTGTTGTTCATCGTGCACATTAGTGCGCCCATTTCGAAATTCCCGACACCAGAATCGAACCTGTTTGTCACTCATTATGCCTGGTCCATACACGAGGCATAACTCACGATGGATGTCCGCAGCTGATTATCCATTTGCCAACAAAATTCTAATCACACCCGCACTTCACAACTGGTGGGATCCACTATTGTCGCGGGCATTGCGATCTGCTCTCGCCTACTGCGTCACACCAACACTGCGTTAGGTTCCTCAGGATTCGGTAGAGAGCTCTGCAGGCTTGAAACGTCATTTAGGCCTACCATCCGTTAGATATTATTCACCGGACCTTAGTTTTGGAACACACCTCATATATCGTTAATTTTTCGGGGAATAGCCTATGAAGTCTTCTCCATTTTCAATTACTTTTGCATAACTGATAGACCGAAAGAGATATACCGCATCTTATTAGACCTCGTTCAACACAGAATTTATGTCAAAAATACTTGTTTTTGGAGTTAACCATTAAGAGATATTCCTGGTTAATGGTTGGAAGTTTTTAATAAAAGTACTTTTTCAAGTGTAAAATCGCTATTCTTTATTTTTGTGTGTGTTCATTAAACAAAAACGCAATTTCAAAGCCATTTGACTATCGCTTAAAGCCTACGAGAAGTTCCCATAATCCCCATAATACATAATAAAATCATTTATACAAATTTTTATCTAGATTAATATTAAGTAGATAAAAGAGTAAGTGCCGCGGAGCCATCTGCTCGATTTTGTCATTGTTAATACTTTACTACCTTCATGGAGGAATAAATATCTACAGACTTTCCTGTAGCCATGCACACAGGCTACAGCGTTGCAATGTTGTGTATAACATGGGCTTCTAAATAGGCATAAAATTAGTATAGTTTCAGAAAAATGTTATGAATGATTAATACATCTACTAATATTTGGTACTACGAAATATATTAGTTCTACGAGGTAACGATTATTGTATATTTCAGTAAATAGTATGTACAGATAACTTAAAATGCGTATAAAAATTCTGTCCCAAGTTCGTTTTTAATTTGTAAGATGTAAAGCCCATAAAAGGTTTGGTGTGAAACAAATCGGGCGCACGCTCTTACAGGTCGCTTTTCCCTCTTTTGTAGGGTAGAGCTTTTAAACTGAAGTACCCTTAACCATGCCTCTAACCCTGAATACTTTCTCGCCTCTGGCTTTAACTTGGGTACTACGCGTGGAGCCAGACTTGTAGTGAATAAAAGTGAAATCTGCGGGGATGTGTTGCTTAATATTCTGTTAGAGAGGGAGGGAGAGAGAGATGATAGTGCCGGTGCGGCGGTTAATGATGAGAGAGACGAAGTAGATCTATATTTTCATTAGGTTTTAATGGAAACATTATTAGGTATAATATTTAATTTACACATATTACTATAGTATAGGAAAGAGAAACAAGTAAATATAACTACCATATCATTCTATCCATATTCTTACGAAGCCAAAAGGTAGCCAGCAGTGTAGTATTGCGGACTAAAGGTATACTAAAATGTATCACTAAAATGTGATATCCTTAGGAAATGGGAAACATTGATGATAGATCATAAATACGCAAACAAAAAGTTTTTGAACTATGTAACATAAGAAAGTTGACTTTCACTATATTCCTGATATAAAAAAATCTATGTCTTACATTCACATGGTTTTCTCGATCCTCTATCACTTATTATTTGCGTACACAGGTTATTCTTACTAAAGCTTATTTTCCTAGCAGAAATTTGATTTTGCATAAAAAGAAATGTTTCGATTCATCGAGTTATTCCATCTATGCAAGTCAATACGTATGTATATTATTTGGATTGTGGAAGATTGATCAGAGCGATCGTTTGGTTTTCAAAATCAATAAAATGCCCTTTTTTTATTACACTAAACTTTTGTGACTAACATAAATGGACTGTCGAACCCATGAATGGCATACAAAGACTTCAGATATCAATTCTGAAGGAACTTTTCCTCCTGCATAACAGACATTATGAAAGTTTTGAATCCCGTTATCATCTTCTGCAGTTTCCAAATGTAAAGTCTGTGTGATAGATCTGAGGCTTCATAAATGCCTCTCAGACTGCTGAGCTGTAGCTATGTTTAGATTGTTGGTACTTATGAGCTTATGCGCGTTTGTAGAAGATATAACAATAATATGGAAGACTAAAATACTTCTGAGTATAAATGATAAAGACTTGGAAATGCACTTAAATCCAAATAAGTAGGTGTGTTCTTTAATTTTTACTTTCCCTACTACGTATAGTAAGTAGGGGAAGTATTGCATTCCACCCACTCAGCTCCGAGATGGCGAAGAAGAAGGTTCGCAGTGTCGCCGCTCCTGCTCCTGCTAAGGATCTCCACGCGGAGTTCCTGAACATGACGACGAAGCTGACAGCCCTGGAGGAACTCATCAGGGATCTTCAAGCATCACAGCTGCTCAATAGCTTTTCCTGGCTGGGCAGTTCGACAGCACTTCATCCAGACTCACAGCCATCACCGAAGCCATCCGGGTCTCATCCCTTGGTCCCAGGATCAAAACGAACCCGGAACTCATCCGAGAACTTCAAGCTACATCAGCTGCTCAGCAAGGTTTCCTAACTGAGCAGTTCAACACCATATCATCATGACTCAACGCCATGGACGACACCATCCGAAACTCTGCTCCAACATCCAAATTCAAGAAACACCCAGCGAGTGTCGCACGCTTCTTGCCGCAATGCAAGAAGTACAACCAGCAACAGCAGCCGTATCATAGGTACGATCCTCAAAACTACATTCTCTTCCTAACCCTCGCCATTTCCACTAGTGTTGCAGTCAGGTTTCATGGCTACAACCTAGTAATTATCTTTACCCGCTCCCGCCCATAGGGCGGCAGCTTCCATCCTTCACATACTAACGCGGGTGCTATGCGGGATCGCAAAAAGCCACGACATTCCACTTCCTTTTTCCTTTTTCCATCCGGTGGAGCCGTTTTTAGTGGGTATGCCGACTATTGGTGAGTCCCACACTCTCGGTCCTGACTCCCATCGGGGCTGGAGTCAGTGATTAAATCATTTTCCCCTCACCTCGAAAAAAACCCCAAATATTCGATACCGATATCTTGCCAGAAATACAAGTTTTAAGGTGCCCTGAGCCCAAATAAAACATTTTTGGAAACAGGTCCGTGTGTGTGTGTCTATTTGTTTGGATGTCTGTCCGTGTTTCTATCTGTACATAAGTCTGTCAGTCTGTGAACAGCATAACCTAAAAATGAAAACTCAGATAAATACCTAACTGGGTATCTTCCAAGGATGCGATACTAAGATGTTCAAGAAAATCCTCCCAATATCCCTTACGTGTATCATTTTTCGAAAGTTTTGATTTTCTCAAAAATGGCTCTAACGATTTTGATTAAAATATCATATATTTAAGATATGCTCATGGCAAGTGAAATGTATATCTTGAATTTTCTGGGAATGACTTTCGCTTAACTGGTAATCCATAAACCGTGAGTTTCTCTACAGAAAAAATGGAGATCTCGTTAAACACACAATTTATGTTATATACATTTTTTCTGGAGTGAACCATTTCCGAGATATTCCTTGCTATTTGTTTGAATTTTCCAATACTTACACTTTTACTCAAATGGGAATTCGTTATTTATTTCCACATAGCAACCAGCTCCTAAAAGCTTTGACAATCGCTTAAACCCTTCCATATTCCCTTTGCACTTACAGAAAAATTAGCAATAAGATTAACATCTCGATATCTCGATTAACATAAAGTAGATGGAGAATAAGTGCTTGTAAAATAGTTTTGTACAAGAGTAGAGAAGGCGAGTGCAACACACCAAATTTTATTTATTTTGCTTTTGTTGTTATTCAGCCTATATGTTGCTCAAGAACTGTTATCAGGATATGACAACACATTACAGGAGTATAAATTTAAAACACCTATAAACCTTTGTGTACACCCTGTACTTTATTGCTTATTTTATATTCAGCTCCTTGTTTATATCGTCATCTCTTACTTTATCAATTCTTTTACAACGCTTCACGCTCCCAAGGATTTTCATTTGGCCGCTTGAATTTTATTCAGTACCTTTGAAGTTGGTATCCAAGTTTTTCTATCATAAAGCAATATGGAAAAAGTCATTACCTAACCTATCCACTTTCACTTTGATCTCTTCCCTTATTTTAGTGTTTAAAGTTCTTTGAATGACCCTATACATAGATTAAAACTTCCTAAGTCTGTGTTCAATACTTTTATCACCTCTAAAACAGTCTAGGTATTTAAAATCAAAGCTTGCTTGAGAATGTTACACTATTACAATTCCCAATGTTTTTGGGGTCTCTACCTCTAAAATCCATCATTTTTGTTTTTTACTTTCTCGACTATATATAGTAAGTAGAGTATTGAGTTCCACCCAAAACTACAATACCGACATATCACCGGAAATACATGTTTTGAGGCCCCTAAATATAAATAGAGTAGTTTTGGGAACATGTCTGTGTGTGCGTGTCTCTGTGTGTGTCTGCCTATGAACAGCATAATGCAAAAAAGAAAATTCGGATAAATACTTGGTATTTTAGTTTAGTGTCTTCCTATAAAGATTTTCAAGAAAATCGCTCCACCCTACACTACCCCTTACATGTTAAAGATTTCAACATTTTTGATTTTCTCAGAAATGGCTCTAATGATTTTGATTAAAGTGTCGTATGTTTAAGATATGTTACTGTTATATGAAATGCATATGTTTAATTTTCTGAGAATATCCCCAAAAGTCCTCTTCATTCTTAATGGCTTAATGTAGAGCTCGTTAAAGCACGCAATTTATGCCATTTACACTTTTTTCTTTCCTTTTTTTTCTGGAGTGAAACATCTCTGAGCTATTCCTTGTTATTTGTTTGAATTCTCCAATACTTATACATTTTTACAAATGGGCATTTGTTATTATTTATTTATGTTCTTCTCATACAAAGAAAATGGAATGCTCCATATAGCAACCAGCTCTTAAAAGATTTGATTATTGTTTAAATCCTACCATATTCCCCTTGCCATTAAAAGAAAACTAGGAATAAGACAATTTCTGCAAATGTTTATCTGGATTAACATGAAGCAGATGGCGAATAGAGTTTGTAATAATAGTTTGTACAAGAGTACAGAAAGTCATTTGAGTGGATCACATCAGATTTTTTAAAATTAAAATTTAAATTTGTTATACCTTACGCACCTCATTTAACCTTCTTGAATTATTATTTGGTTATACACAAATGCCAAATATTTTACAAAATATGCCTCAGATAATTGAACATGTAGTAAAATTTTCATTCCTTTAAAATATCGCTAATAGCCTATATTAAAAAGAGTGGGTGATAAATGACACCTTCTCTAAGACCTTTCCTTAAACTTTTAATCGCTTCTTTTGCTTCTCATTTCTATATGCATTTGTGTTTGTATATATTTTCCTTACGGTCTCATTAATGGGATGTTTTTCACTCTATCGAAAGATTGTTAAAATTTACAAAGGCGACGTATTTCCTTTGTTATGCTATTGATGACAAATGCATAATTCATGCCAACTACTTTCTATAAATAATCAATCTGCTATTTTACTTATAACTTTTCTATGTATTTAATAACCTGTATTCAACAGGCTTATTTTTCCCTAATTTTCACAGACCTTTTGTGAAATGTCGCCCTTTTTAATTGTGTTTCTTTTTATTATTATTAAAGCTATTGACCAAGAACCTGGAATTCAGTAACTTTTCCGTCACTTGTTTATTGGCTGTAGAATTCTGAACTTAAATTATTATTATTATTATTATTATTATTATTATTATTATTATTATTATACAAACCTGTTTTATAAGTTCTACGCCCAATTCCTTTCCAGTTGCCTTCCGATTTTAATGCTATTTAATTACTCATTCTTGAAGGTTGAAAGTCAACTTCTGTTAATTTATTTTCATTTTTATTCTATATTGAATTCCATCCAATTCGTGTTGCGCCATTAGTTTATCTATTTTTATTTAGTTATTAAATTTAGATTTTAAGATTTTTTCTTCATTTATTTATGTTCATAATTAGCTTTTATCCAATTAGTTTTCTCCCTTGTACATAGTGTTCCACTTATGAATCTATTCCATGATTTTCCATTACCCTTTCCGGTTTGGTGACTTTCTTTTTCCTTCATATGCATATCTCTAATGTTATATGATTTATTTTGTACATTATAGTGTATCATTTCTAATTTTCTTCACAATTGCTTTCTTATTCATTCATCCTCCAAATATCATATTCTTAAACCCTTCCTATTTTTCCCAATTCCCTTTTTTTCCAAAACTTCCTTTATAGCTCTTTAAATTGCATGTATTATATTTTAATGTTCTTTAGTTACGCATTTCTATAGGAGTCTCAAAAACTTAATAAATATTTCTACTCAGCATTCACATTTTATAACTCTCCCCGGTTGTTATTTAAATTCTTCACTAATTAATGGATATTTACAGAAGAGAAGGATTATGCAATATCATTTCTCAATATAAGTAACGCTGGGCATGACCATGTTAAACGATCTTTGCATCAAAATGACTGTACAAACAATTTAAGAGATTTAATCATTAATCTTATGAATTATATCATCAAAATTGAAGTTTAAATAAATGGTGACATATACCTCAATAAAGCAGGGGCTCGAGGATATCCCTTATCACGAATACTATTTAATTTAGCTATTAATAGCATTATGTTGACTGAACTTGAAATAATCCAAGAATACGGATGCAAGTTATCTCCTAAAGTCAATAAGATATCAATTCTTTCTTTTGTTGGTAATTTATCTGGTGTAGGAAAACATCCTGTATTAATTACAAGCATTGCAACTTATTAAGAATTCGACAAAATATTAAACCCAAGAAAACCGACCTGGATGGCTGAGTGGTTTCATCGGTGGCCCACATTCGGGAGGTCATGGGTTGGATTCCTGGCCAATCTTTCTGGCCCATGGGTTCCTACGGGGGAGTTCCACCGAATTTCCCGTCTCTCCATTCTCATTTCACTTCATCATTCATACGTTTGTCTCTTTCAAGGTTGGAGGTGTCGGCGATGGTGTTTCGGTGCGGTATGGCAGGGGAAAAGCATGCTCTTTGTGATTCTCTCCGTCCCTCGGCTGTCGGCTGGCTGCCGGGGGTATCCGAACCCTTGAGGGGCGTTGGACCCCCGTATGCGCGGTGGGCTCCCCGGTCTACCTGTCCGTCTACCGGAAGTCTCTATTGGGAAAACTTAGGGACACTGTCATTTCTGTGCCGTCACTCCTAGTTCCGGCCGCCCGGTGTCTTCATTCGCCTCATCCTCCTCCTGGGGACGCCCCCTTGGACAATATCTACTCTGTGCATCATTCCCGAGTTCCCTCTTTAAGCAATTCAGTCCATCCCAAGAAATATAAATTAATAAACATAATAAAAAGGTATCTCTAAATCTTGACGCTCAACCATTGATATGTGGAAATACAAATATTTCTATTCCTCCACAAGAAACTGTAAAATGCTTTGGAATAGCTTTATGTGACGAAATTGTATTTAACTAGCAAGGAATCATTCGATATTTCACTAAAGATATGGATAGTTGAGTCACTCAAACCAGATGAAAAATTTAATGACATGAGCCAATAGGTATACATATATAGATCGGAATTTACTCATTAAAGCACACTACTAAATACAACTTCAAAACAATACGTGAATTACATTCACAAAATTATTCAAACAAGCGTCCAGGATGTTACAGATTTGCCTCATGATTGTCCGAACTTATGCTGTATGCTTCGGAAAACTTCGTGGCCTTGGAATAATAAATTTCAAATGGGAAGCACATATACAGCATTACGATATGCCAACTTGTTAATGTTGATTATGAACAACTTCACTATTTTGGGAAAGAAAAAGAAGAGGCGCTTCATTATTTAAATACTCTTGCAACAACGAAATGCTTTCCCTAACTGGGCGACATTTAAATAACTTCAGACATAGATCATTCCAACAATGGTGTCCACTCCCACAAAAAGCAAAATGAGTAGTAACGTACAATGAAGATCCTGCAACTAATTCTGGATTAGCTACAGAACAGGTCCTCCTCGAATGGACCAACATAATTAAGGTATTTAGCATTTCAGTTCTGAAGAGTTGTGAATTATTTTATGTTTCTAATTTATAATTATTAAGTTTTTAAATAAATATCTTACAATATCCATTTTATTCATTGATTTTAAACAATCATATAACACGATATACAGATAAGTTCTATGACATATGTACCTTAGAAATTTCTGGAAGGTATTAAACCATTACCCAAGTATACTACAGTGAGGATTAAAACAAATGATAAAATTTCAAATGATTTAAAACAAGAGGTGTAAGGCAAGGATGCAGACTCTTTTGTTTTATTTTTTAACCTACTGATAAACAAAGTAATGCAAGATAGAAGGATATCAAATAAAACAGGAATTACAATTGCAAGGTATAAAATTTTTTCTACTTTGTTATATAGTGACGATGTGATTATTATAGGCCAAGCGGAGGATGAGCAACAGATCTCGGCCTATAACTAATTTAGAATTTACAAAAATATGGTATGAAGATCTCTCTAGGCAAAACAAAATCAATGACAATGAAAGGAAAAGAACCGTTTAGGATTTAAGTTGCAATGGAAGGAAGAATAGCGGCAGGTTGGAATACTTACTTATTTATTTTAATAAGAATGATACAGATGCAAAGTTAAATAAGTAATAAAATAAAAACTGATACAACAAAATTTGAAAACTTATGTCAAGAAGAATACAACTAAAATTAGCAAAAACCGATGATAATGTTTGGTTCCGAAACTTAGAATTTAAAAGGACAGGATGAGAAAAGTTTGGAAGGCCAACACATGAGATTCTAGAGGCTCTTTGAGAATCACTCTTTGAGATCGCTTTCCCAGTCAAATCATAAGGGAAGAGTGGGGCATTTCAAAAAAAGTTGAGGAAATAAAACAGTATAAACAAAAATGGAAAGAATAGCTTTTTAGAATGGACGACCAAAGGATACAAAGTTGCATTTCAGTATAGGCCAGTGGGAAGGAGAAATGTGGGTAGACCTGAGAAGCGTTGGCACTGAGACTCGAAACAGACCCTGGCGGCCTAATCTTTGAAAGTCTGGAGAAAAAGAAGAAAAGGAAGGGGAAGTTTTTATGAATTAACTAACTGTTTTATTTTATAGCATGGCATTGTTTTAAGCTCAGTCTTCTTGTTTAATTGTATTTAATGAATATTTTTATGTTCATATGTTTTATATACCATTCATTCGTCTCCAAATGTTAAAATAACATCTTTTATTCATTCATTCATTCATTCATTATCTGTTTACCCTCCTCTTATGTAGGATTTACACCCCCCAGGACTTCCAAGCGGGTGCCTGGGGTCAGAGGCCCGTCGAGGAGCAGACACTCATGGATCAGACAGAACATCCAGGATGGGTGATCAGCCCGATGCCTGGTATGGGATGAAGGAAGTAGATGAAACGAAATGTTGGTGAAATGGATGAAAGGAAAGGTGATGATGGAGCATTGGTGGAATAAATGGCGGGGGAAACCGGAGAACCCGGAGAAAACCCGCCCAGACGCCGCTTCGTCCACCACAAATCCCACATGCAGGTCCCTGGGATTGAACCCGGGCCGCCTCGGTGGAAGGCGAGCGGTCTAACCACTCGGCCACGGCGCCGCCTAACATCTTTTATAAAGGTCAAAAATTAGATTCCAACAATCCGACTAGGAAAGGACAGCTATAGTTTCATATATGTATCCGATATAAGCTACCGAATCAGGTTTTGGAAACCACACAACATTTTCTTTACAATTAACGACAAAAATACTGGACCGTTGGGTATAACGTATCAGCAGAAAACAAAATTTCTTCCTTGGTAACTGAAAGGGAACTTACCCGATAACAAATAAACATAGGAAATAACAGCACATAAAATATTGGAAATAGAATTAAGAATCAATGTTAACATTGGGAATATTTGAAAATGTGAATCCAACTTGTAACATAACTGTAATTAGAACAGGTGAGCTAGCAAACGAGAGGTGAAAGTCCAATAATACGCATGCTAATATGCATAGGGTTCAGGCTAAAACGTCAGAAAATAGAAAGAGAGGGCAGAGAATAGAAAGAGACAGAAACAGCGGTCTATTTCCCAGAACTCGGGGGAGTTGGTAGAATAGAAAAAGAAACATGTACTTAAGAGAAGGACAGAGGTATTGGGTTTTATTGGATAAGTCAGCAGGAACGCATGTCACATTTTATTGTCATAGCATGCCATGTAACGCTACTTAAGAACCAATGGAAATTGTTGTAACAAATGAAGGCGCTAATTCTGGCCATATATGAAAACAGATAAATAGGGAGGGAATCCCCAAGATCATTTGATTCTCTGATATACTCTCTTGGCATTAGTTTGCGTGCTACTACCATAGCAACCGATATTGGAATCAGAGATGTAATTAAATTGTGCAACAAGGTGGAAGATGCTGCATATGTGGGTGAGAAGATCGTGTGACGAATTATATAGGTCCACAAAATAACATAAAATGATAGCGGGAAGCTATAAGATTCATTGGCAGTCATAAGGGAAATTTGCTAGCCGCCTGAAAAAAATTTAATTTTCTTCAATAAAGCAAGGTTATGGGAAAATCAGTTATTATTTTACCTTTACCCAGAAAATCCCAGAGTAATTCCCCAATAGAAGGCATAGGAATTCTTTCCTCAGCTCTTCGACTGGCAGCCGGCAAGAACGTCAAAACAACGTGATCCAGGAGGTACGGGAGCCGACGTGAACTCCCGCCACCAAACCAACGGGTTTAGATAAATATAGCATTGTTTATAAATATAAAGAAAAAAGTTTGTTGCGCTAAATGCACATAAAAGACTACATAGAGATTAATAGCTTTGTGGTAACGAAGGTACCATAAAAAGGATGTTAATTGAATTAGTGGTTCACAAAAGCACTAAAATCTACCCATGCAGAGAAGAAGAAGAGGAGGGGACTGGTCGATGCAAACCAAGAATATTTATCCGATACAATTTCCTCACATTAATTAATTTTTTTATAATTAGGCCACGATTTAAGTGGAAAATTGGTGTGAAAATTGGTCCAAAACATAGGAAAATTTCCAGTTTTTGTCTTAAAAACAATACAGACTTTGTACTTCAATCATATTAAGTTTATTTTGGTTTAGCTCCACCACAAAGAGCGTCACGAGACGATTTAAATAACCCTACACATGTATCATGGCTGCCACGTCCACTGTGTAGTACACGTTGTCATGATAAATCTCATATTACTCATATATTACTAATACTGTATTCAAATTTAGCGTTGTGTTGAGATGCAGACAAGTTTGTGTGTGTTGGCTACCCTGTTAGAGACAAATGACTATCGGATGTTGCCCGTTTTGTCCCATTACTCCGTGTTTTTTGTTTATGAGTGAGTTTGGAGCTTTTAGTGTTTCGTAGTGTTTCTCTTACATGAGAAAGTTTATTTTATACACAAAACTAGGTCTGTAGTTTATATATTTTATAGTTTTAAGATAACAATCTCGTATTTATTAAATACAATCACAATTTTCTGCATGTAGTGCAACTAAGCTTAGGTTACTTGTAGAGCTAAGCTTTCTTTAATTGTATAACATGAATGGGATAGAAGATAACAGAAACAACAGTCCACTCAATAGAAGTATATTGGGTAAGCAACATGTAGCTAAGAAATGTAAATGAGAAGGTTAAACAGATATGCCCATACAGTAACATTTATCTTCACAGCAGGCCTGTGAGCAAGAACTTGAAACCTCAGCTTCATCGTCATTTTCTCAGTTAATATATTTTATACATTTTCCTAACTTCAAAATGCCATCAAAAGCATGATGCTATTTTCTATGAATCTACATAAAATTTTAAACACAGTTTTAAGAAATTAAGTTTACCGATTTACATTTGTTGTATTTTTGTTATTTGGACTGAAAAAATATACTGCTTAATTCTTATTTTAAATACTTTGGAAAAATGTCATTGTTAAAGAATTGTTTTTCCTTCATTAATATGGTGAAGACAAGAATTTAACATTGATACAAACGTGTAATAAATCAAAATGAGTGCAAAAACGTAAGTCCCATACATTAGTTTTTAAAAGTAATACGTATGAGGCTTCTAAAGCGCTTGCAATTGATATACAACAAATAATTCTGCAGAAATTATTAGAGTTAAAGCTCTGAAAATTATTACTTTTCCATTCTTGATCATAACAAGTAAATGGTATAAATTTGAAACACATCCAACAAAAACTTTAGATGTTTTCCATTTAATTTCACAGATTTATCACCTTAAATTGTCAGACACCTCAGTAGTACAATCTGATCTTAGTCTTTCCATGATAGACCAATTATGCCGCCATCCAGCTTGTTACGAAATTGAAACCCTTGGACATGTTTTGTCTTAGTCTCCTAAAGGAGAACTACTGAGGTACACCCGGCATTATAAAGTTAGAAGTTTCATTGCTAATAGTCTGGAAAACTGGAATGGGAAGTTTATGAAGAGGTCCATTGTGTGGCAGAACACGGTTCAACAAGAAGAGCAGACATAATTGTTGCTAATCGACGGATCAATTAAAGTTTAATCATGGATCCTACTATCCGGTTTCAAAAGGATGGACAACAGGTCATTCACACTAATGACGAAAAGATGTCAATTTACAGTCACGCATTCCTGACTTAAGTGAGAGATACTGCTGGAAATTAATGTATGGCAAGTATGCTATTTTAGGTGCAAGAGGAACTTTATTTAAATTCACCAAATCTAAACTTATTTCCCCAAAATTTACAAGGAAATATATAAAAAGGATTTGTGTAATCATTTTGAGGATTATTTGTCTATTACATAATAACTTATATACTTATATAGTTGTAAGCAACATTCACTATAAATTATAATTAACAATTTATTCAATAGCTTTTATGATCTTATTCTTATGTTTTGTAATTTTCTTCTATAATATGTAATGTGTTACGTATTCCGTATCCTTGTGTTTAGCAAAAAATGTCGGCCAGATATATATATATATATATATATATATATGAGTTTTGAATCTATGATTAGTTTAATTGCTTAACTACAAAGAAGTGGTCCAATATATATATATATATATATATATATATATATATATATCACTAACATTGTAATTGTCTGAGGCTTCAAGTGCTCTCCGTAAATTTATAGTTTTTTTTTACAAAAAAAGGTAAATTTCAATGTTCTCAGCCTAAAATTTGCTAATGTTCTCAGTTCCTTCCCACTCTTTATTGCTTTAAGGTATTACGAACATTCCCATGTTTTCATAGGTATCCTTCTTATACTTGCATTGAAATCTCTACATATAATTAGTTTGACATTTATATTTAATTGATACAAACGGTATAGGTTCTAGAATAATTCCGTCTTATCCCTCCCCCTCTCCTCTCTCTTGTTTGTTTCTTTGTTTGTTTTACATTTACAGGTATATATTTACCAATTTCTAATCTATGTATGTTCCCATTTCCTTCTAAATCGAATCATTTGAATGTGACAGCTTTCCATTCTTACTTTCTCTGCTACAGAAAGTAGTCGCGATCTAACCAGAAGTATATGTTCTGAGGTGCCCTAATACAAAACTTGATATTTAAGTTCAGTATCTTCCAAAGATGCGACGAGGATTTTCAACTAAATCCGCTTACCCCAACTATCGTTTAAATAGAACGTATTTCGAAATGTTGGATTTCTTAAAATGGTTCTAACGATTCTGATTAAAATATCACTTATTAAATACATTTTCGGGACAAAATGCATCTTGAATTTTCTGAGAATAACATGTTAAGTCCTCTTCATTCGGAAGAAATTTTTCATCATCTTACAAAACCAGTAAATGTTAAGAGATAGACGAAAACGTACTACACAAAGATGTAGTACTCCTTAAAACACAATTTATTTCAAATAAGTGTTTTGTGGCATAAGAAGTTTCCGAGGTATTCACTTTTGATGGTTCGAACTTTGAATACCTTGTTATTCTTTTCCAATCCTGTCGACATTAAGTTGTTTCTCCCGATTGCATGGAAAGGATATGACATTTTGAGGCAAGCATATAGCGTCCAATTCTGAAACATTTGACTATTGCTATTCCCTTTGTGTTTTTAATGAAACCTTGTATGGAGCTATTACTGCTAACTTTATCTCGATTAAAATGAAGTACATAGAAATTAAGCTTTTGAATAACTTTATAACCATTAATAAATGATACAGGTAGAGAAGGTCTGTGAGTGTAAAGCACCACCAGGCTCACCATGTCCTTCATATAGAAAGAATGTCACACTTTTGATTTTCACAAAAGTGACTATAATCATTTGATCAAGACACGATGTCTTTAAAATATTTACAATACAAATAAAATATATGTTTGGAATTTTCTGGCAAAGCCCTATGAAGTCCTTTACATTCTGAAGGAGCTTTATAATGTGTATTTTCTGTAACGGGTAAACCATAAGAGACAGAAGAAATATCACGCCGGAATTCTTTAAACCACACAATTTATATGGTATAAAGATTTTGTGGTATCAGCTATTTTTGATTTGTCCGCAGTAATTTGTTTTATATTTACTTTCTCTACCACGATCATAATAGCTTAAAGACAATGGTCGCCAAGTTTAAGCGGTCGCTGGTCTCACTATTTGAAGCCGTATCCTTTGCTTCAATATCTGTTGCTGATGCTGCTGCCGGCTGCTACAGTGGCTGAGCTATAAGTAGGTGGTGCGTGAGTGTAATGGAAAGGATAACACTAGTGTAAATTGATAGAGAAATGTAATGTGATGTAATAGTTGAGCTGGTGAAGCGAGTTGCTGACCGTTTGAAGATAAAGAACGTAACTGATTATCAATCGTTACACTCGAAACCATAACAATGGAATTATGATACCTGGTAACTTCTGCAGTATTAATTTTACATTTCGAAATAACTTTTTCCGCTATAAAATAAACTAGAAGCGTAATTTGGCCAGTCGCTAAAACGCCTGCCGGCAAAATCCCTCGCGATAACCGCTAAATTCTAATCACACAAGCGCGTTACCTAGCGCTTAAAATAGCATACGAGTAATTACCAGATTAAGTGACTAATTTTCAAAAGAGAGAGTGTCACGAGTGTATCCACAAATGTGTGCGCTAAGACGGTGTGCACGAACGAATGTATCTCTGATTAGATTGCAGGCCTATTTCTTAACTTAAGTTCCGTCTACATATTTCTCCCCTATCACGTCACTTCTCGCATTGGATGCTTAAACATTCTACGTGTACGTCTGTTACCGTGTTACTATGGAGTACCTCCCTGATTCTGCGAATTTTATTTCTCTTTTCTCTTTACAAGAATTTTGATATACGCGACTATTCAAACGTACTGAGCTTATAACCAAACTGAATTCCAAAAACTTTTATATAGGATCTTTCAACAAGAGTGTTCTATCTTTGAACTTAAATAAAACATGTTCTTTTTTATTTTGGAACATAATTAATGTCATTACGTGTGGAAGAGAACATCAGCTAAGTGACCGCCGCGACTTCGTTGGGTTGCGCGTATACGGTTGACCCAATTTTCAATGACAGAAGAACGTAAATTAGGACCAACTTCACGAATAACACGCGTGGTGTTATTCATAAAATAATTTGCTGTTTCTGGCTTGTTGACATAAACTCGAGATTTAATATAACCCCACAAAAAGTAATCAACGGCGTTAAATCACATTACCTCGGGGAGCAGTTAACATCACTACCACGGGAAATGATGAAACCTCTGAACTTCTCCTTCAAAAGATCGATATTTTTGAGAGCAGTATGACGTGTGGTACCATCTTGCTGGAACCAGTTGCTTCTGAGATCCATACCATCCAAATGAGGCCAAAAATAGTTCCTTATAAGAGCCCGGTATCTTTCTCCATTGACAGTTAGAGCTTCCCCATGTTCATCTTGGAAAAAATATGGATCAATGATTCCACCATACCAAAATCCACACAGTAACCTTTTGGGGATGAAGTGGCCGTTCTTGAATCTGCATTGGATTGTGATTGCTCCAATAGCGGAAATTTTGTTTGTTAAAACAACCATCCATCCAAAAGTGGGCTGAAGACGATTTTTTCACTAAAATCCGGGTCAGCTTCCAATTGCACCATAGCCCAGTCAGCAAATAAACGCCGCAACCTATGGTCGTTGGGCTTTAGTTCTATAGTTAACACCATTTTTAAGCGTGAAACTTCAAGTCCAGATGCAGAATTCGCCAAGCTGTGGTCGGCGAAAGCCCCAATTCTTGCGCTCGACGTGCACCTGATTTGTTTTCGTTCTCGCTTACACTCTCACGAACGGCGCGTATGTTTTTGTTGAAGAGCTTAAGTCGATTACGTGCAGACGTTCTTTGATCGCTGACAGAACAACTTCTTTCAAAATTATCGATCAAACGCCGAATCGTTCTTTCGCAGGGACGATTATGCACACCGTAAACTTCATGCAATACACGGAAGGTTTGGTGAACAGATGATCCATTTTGATTATAAATTTTCACAAGTTCTAGGCGTTACTGAATGCCGTAATGTTCCATTGCTATTTTTCAATAACAACTGTAACCACATGAAAAATATTACTGCTGTAACTCAATAACAACAGCAGCTATCACATGTTGAAGATAGGACACTCATGTTGAAAGACCCTTTACTACCGTGTTCGCTGCTTCGGCTGTGGCTAATGACTTTGCATAACATGAGCCACTAATGACCTTTTCCTTGGACAAATCTTATCAGCACAAGCTTATTACATTATACGTTAATTTAATACACGGAAATTCTTAATTGCAATTATTTCCTTTTTACATTAATTTCTTTACCTAACTATTTATATCTTCCGTCAAGAATTAAGGTATCAATGTGGAAAAGGTATTGTATTCTAGCCAAATATTTGATACGAAATTTCAGCGAATTACGTGTTTTGAGGTCCACTTAATCCAGAAAAGAGCTTTTGTGTGTGTGTCGGATAAATACCAAACTTGGTATTTAATTTCAGTAATTTCCAAAGATACGGCAGGAACACTTCAACAAATTCCCACTACCCCAAACTCCACTTTACATTTTGATTTTCTAAACATGGCTATAATGATATTGATTAAAATACCACATATTAAATATCATTACATAACGAATAAAATGTATATCTTGAAGTGAAGTCCTCTTTATACTAAAGGAATCTTGTGTAACTGGTAAACGTTAAGTGATAGACGAACACGTACTACACAAGGCATTTAGATCTCTTTAAAACACACATTTTACTTCAAATAATTTTTTTGCATAGGGCATTTCGGAGATATCCGTTGTTAATGGTTCGAATTCTTCAATACTTAGTCATTCTTTTAAAGTCCTACTGATTTTCAGTTGTTTTTCCCGATGTCATGGTGAGAGTATAGAATTTTAAGGGCAGCAAATAATGTCCAGTTCTAAAACATTTGACTACTGCTGTTCCCTTTGTATTGAGGCAGTATTTTATATCACAACACTGTGAATGCCAGAGTGATTGTAGTGTAAATTAACATTATTGTATGACAATGATTTTAGATGTTTGTTAGCTATAAGTATTGTTAGGAAACAAGTTTACACGGCCTCACTGAAACTGACAATAGGAGTGGGTAACAATGAAGCGATGTGGTGACTTGTTTATCACTTAGAAGAAACAAACAAATGACGTCAGAGTAGCGTGGCTTTCTTTAGAAATGGAGGGAATATCTTCCCTAAAGCATATGTATTAGTAATTATGATTGGCTTACAAAACAGACGCTAATGTTGGCGCGATTTAGTAACCAATAGCAGCTCTATTATAATGTTTAGGCATATCGGGGTGAGGGCGTATAAATTCTTGAGCCAAAAGCAAGTATCGCGCAGTTCTACAGAATCATTCACAAGGTAAGCGTCGCGCAGGTCTAAGAAATCTCTCGCGAGGTACACATAACGCAGTTCTATGGAATCATTGGCGAGGTACACGTCGCGCAGTCTAGAAGAATCTATCGTGAACTGCACATAATACAGTTTGGAAGAATATTTCGCGTCGTAAAGCTAGTTACAAAATTTGAAGTGCGCGACAACTATTGCGACAGTAATTACATTCAGAAATATAACAGTTTCAGTCAGGCGTGTATAAAGATTAAAGATGTCAACTATTAATTAAGTGTGACGGCAATAAAAGTGTGAAAATAAATTCTTTTATCAGTGTTATCATTTAGTAACAAATCCTTTCCGTTTACACGCCCTACTCAGAGATATTTGCTCGACTGAGTAATAATAGCTAGCCGGAGGACAAAGAACTCAAAATTCAAAATAGTAAAACAATAACAGGAGCCAAGTAAACAAGAAAACACGAACAGACTAATACGACAATATCTGTAATGGAATGCGCAATTCAGCTGTTTACGGTAATGTTTATCCCGATTAAAACAAGTAGATAGGAAAATAAACTTTCGTATCAATAATTTGTATACACACTAATAAGCTTTAGAAGCTAGAGAAAATCAAATGAAAGTAACACGTCTGTAATTCGGCTTCCTCTATCCTCTTTGTACCTATTGCGGAATGCCAATGAAACTAGTTCTGCAAAGATTTATAGAATTAACATGTAGTGGATAGGAAAAAATCTCACTTCTCTAACCTTTATTTTTTATTAATGGGTACACAAATTATTTTATTTAAGCTTATGTTATTATTTAATAAATTTTAATCCAAATAAACCGTTGCAGAAATAGCTGCAATACACTTCTCGTTATAGATACTAACGGAAGAGTGACAGTAAGATGTTTAAGAATTGGACGTTATATGCTGGCCTTAAAATTCCATACAGCAAATGTTCCATGCAATCGGGAAAAACAATTGAATGTTGAAAGGAGAAAATAACAATCTGATGTGTTACACTCACATGACTTTCTCTACTCTTGTACAAACTATTCTTACAAGCACTTATTCTCCATATGCTTCATGTTAATCGAGATATCGGGATGTTAATCTTATTGCTAATTTTCTTGTAAATGCAAGGGGAATTCCTAGGTTTTATAAGCTATGGTCTAAAATTTTAAGAGCTGGTTGCTATGCTGTGGAGCATTCCATTCTCTTTGCATTACCAGGACATAAAAAAATAACGAATTTGAGAAAAAGTATAAGTATTGGAAAATTTAAGGGATTAACAAGCAATACCTCGAAAATGGTTCACTCAACAACAAAAATGTATATGACATAAATCGTGTACTTTAACGCGATCTACATTTTTTGTGTAGTAAATATTGTCTATCTTTTATGGTTTACAGGTTAAGAAAATGTCGTTCACATTGAAGAATACTTTTGGAGACATTTCCAGAAAATTCAAGATATACATTTTATTTGTCTGAAAATATCTTAAACATATGATATTTTAATCAAAATCGTTAGAGCCATTTTTTGAGAAAATTAAATTTTTCGAAAAATTTCTTATGTAAAGGGTAATCTGGGGTGGAGGATTTTGTTGAAAACCTTCGTGTTGCATCTCTGGAGGATACTGAACCTAAATACCAAGTTTGGTTGTTTATCCGCCGGTTCGTTTCTAAGTTATGCTGTTCACAGACACACAGACACACAAACGGACATGTTTCCAAAAATGTTTTTTTGGATTGAGGGGGTCTCAAAACATGTATTTCCGGTGAAATCTTGCTATCTAATTTTTGAGTAGAATGAAATACGACCCCTACCTTATAGAGAAAGTGAAATGAAAAATTCGAAATTCTAATAACGAATCTCTCAGAAACAGCTTATGCCACAAAAAAGCTTATTTGATATAAATTATGTGTTATAAAGAGATCCATAACTTTGTTTTAAAACATTTTCCTCTATGGTTTACCATTTATACAAGATTATACAAAATTCCTTTCGAATGAGGACTTCATGGGCTACTCCCGGAAAATTCAACACATACGTTTTATGTGTAATTTAAATGTAGTCAATATATGGTATTTTAATCAAAGTCATCAGAGAGATTTGTTAGAAATAAAAAGTTGCAAAAATTGTTCAATGTAAAGGTGATTTGGGTTGGGGGGATTTTTTTGTAAAACTTCACGTTGCATCTTTGGAAGATATTGCACATAAATACCAGGTTTGACATTTATCCCACTTTTCTTTTTGGGTTATGCTGTTCACAAGCGCACACACACGGACATATTTTCAAAACTGATCTCTTTTGGATTCTAGGCACCTTAGAACATGTATTTGCGGTGAAATCTCGGTATCGAATTTTTGGATGGAATTCAATACTTCCCCTACTTACTAAGCTTAGCAGGGATTTCGTAGGAATAGTTTGTGGACGCTGTATCATAATTAAACGATAGTGATGTGAGAATGTTTATTTTCCCCACGTTTTGGGAGCCAATTTGAAGTAGGTAGTTGCTGCTACGTATGAAAAAGCCGATTTGAAGTAGGAGTTGCATTATAGTTCAACTGTTGGGGAGCCGAATTTAAAATTCGTTGCAACCGCACGTATAGTAAACAGTTTCCGATAGCCTTCGCCCCAAATGTATTTTCAGATGGCCTTTGCTCCAAGTTTAAAAAAAAATATATTAACTTTGTAGTTAGACTGTTTCTTTAAATATTTAATATTTATGTTTGCCGCGGCTACGTCAGTATTATTTTAGAGACATGGATATCTTGGCAGGGCGTGATGTGACAAGAATGTAGGCTTACACAGACTATTATTTTACTTCACTCCTTTTATTAATACTTGATACGATTTAAATAAACTTCACTAATATAACGAGAGAGCTGTGAGATGTTTTTATTAAATACTTGCACTTTTAACACGTAAACTATTTTTTTACTCAAAATTCGTATAAAATCTCTCGAGGACGCATCACGCATCCAGTTACAATCACTATCTGCAGGCAACTAAATTGATTTCAACCGTCTAAACTTGTAAATTTCTGTATTTCAAGTCTCTGATTGGCTAATCCTACTCCAATAGAATTCCTTCATTTAAATGAAGCCTTTTCTGGTTGTTGTTTGGCTATTTTTATAAACTGTCACTAAAATTACATTATTGCTTCCAAGATTCACAAGTAGTACTGTTAAACTTTCTTGCTCATTATTGACTCAAGGTTACCTCATTGTTACCTCTTTGTTAGCAACTTTTGACCTATTTCTCACAGCTCCTACATTATTAAATTACATAATATATTTACATAACATTATTGAACATGTTTACAATAATATAACCATATGCAATGACTGTTACATACATTTTACAAATTATTACATACACATATTGCTTCAAGGCGGGCTGTTATTGAATTTCATATTATATAATTTGGCTGAAATTATTTAAGTGTTAAAAATACTGCCTCAGATGTGAATGCAACACATTAGCACGTGGCTTGTGTTTTGGAGCTGCGTAGAAGCACAGTTGTATTGCGGACAGCTCCGTGTGAATGTATAGAAACAGTCAGTAAATTTAGGGACATAGTTTGCCTTCATAACTTGACAACATCCTGCAGGGTGTGCAGACTTGGTGCAAACTTTTAACAAAAAGGGTCAGATTGTAGGTCACGACCATTGTCCTTGCTTAAAGCTACGTAAGTGCAAGACTAATGGCTTGTGTGGAGCAACTACGTGGAATGTTACGGACTGTGACACAGAACAAAAGGAATTTGGAACACAATAGATTTACCTGCGATTGAAACAAAGGGAAACCAGTTACGTGTGTTAGTGATGGTATGTTTCGGGAAATCAGGAAAATCATTAATGGCCCTTACCTTACAGTTGTTGGAGTGAAACCGCAATCATCTGGACAGCTTCATCCAAAATGTTACACCAACACAAATAACAGTTACTTCACGTTTAATGTTTTTGGAGTGGAAACGTTACGCTTAGCAGTTATACGTCAGTTCATAAATATAGATGCTCTATAAAGGTGATAAAATATGTGTTATACACCACACTAAAGAAAAATCTTACGTGTTGTATTCACATCAGTTTCCCTACTCCTTATCCGATATTAGTGGGTTTTCAAATTATTCTTACGACAGTTTATTTTCGTATCTATTTCATAGAGATAAACCTTTTCGAAAATAGCTGCATTATGCAATTCGTTATAGATGCAAAGTGATAGCGATAGTCAAATGTTTAATAACTGGGCGTATACGCTGGCATTATATGAGGCAGTATTTTATATCACAACACTGTAAATGCCAGAGTGATTGTAGTGTAAATTAGCATTATTGTATGACAATGATTTGAGATGTTTGTTAATTATAAGCATTGTTAGGAAATAAGTTTACACGACCTCACTGAAACTGACAATAGGAGCGGATAACAACGAAACGAGGGGGTGAGTTGTTTATCAATTAGAAGAGACAAACAAATGACGTAAGAGTAGCGTGCCTTTCTTTAGAAATGGAGGGAATATCTTCCCTAGAGCATATGTGTTCGTAATTTTGATTGGATATAAAAATAGACGCTAATATTGGCGCGCTTTATTAACCAATAGCAGATCTGTTATAATGTTTAAGCATATTGGGGTGAGTGAGTATAAATTCTGAAGCCAGAGACAGGTATCGCCCAGTTCAACAGAATCATTCACGGGTTACATGTCGCACAGTTCTACAGAATCTCTCGCTTCGTAAAGTTAGTTATAAATTGTGAAATGCGCGGCAAATAAGTGATTATAGTTACATTCGAAAATATAACAGTTTCAGTCAGGCGTGTATCGAGAGTAAATATGTGAAATTAATAAATTGTGACGGCAATAAAAGTGTAAAACCAAATTCTTTTATTAGTGTTATTTTTTAATAACAACTCCTTTCCTTTTACACACCCTGTTCAAGAGATTTGCTTGACTGAGTAATAATAGCTAGCCGGAGGGCAAAGAACCCAAAATTCAAAATAGTAAAACAGTAACAGGCGCTCGGCAAATAAGATAACACGAGAGGACACCACGACAACTGTTTCCATGCAATCGCGAGAAACAACTGATAATCCACAGGACTTTAAAAGAATTACTAAGTATTGAACAGTTCAAACCATTAATAATGGATATCTCATACATCTTGAGGCAGTATTTTTAACATTTAAGTGATTCCAGTCAAATTATATAATAAAAATATAATAACAGGCCGCCTTTAAGCAATATGTGTATGTAACAAGATATAAGAAGTGTATATTGCAGTCATTATATATGTTTATATTATTGTATGCGTGTGTAACAATGTTATGTTAATTATTACGTAATTTAATAATGTAGGAGCTGTGAGAATAATAGCTTAAATGTTACTAATTAATGAGGTAACCTAGAGGCAATAATGAATTTCAATGTTTAACAATACTACTTGTAATTCTTGGAAGCAATAATGTAATTTTAGTGACAGTTTATAAAATAGCCAATCAACAACCAGAAAAAGCTTTAGTTAAATAAAAGTATACTATTGGATTAGGAATACTCAATCAGAGACTTGAAATTCAGAAATTTACAAACTTAGGTCGGTAGAAATCAAGACAGTTGCTTGTAAACAGCTCTCATAACTGGACGCGTTGGTTGTAGTCAGTGTTCCTAACCGGATGCGAGATGCGTCCTCTAGAAATGTAAAACGTATTCGTGTGAGATGAAAATAGTTTACGTGTTTAAAAAGTGCAAGTATTTAATAAAAGAATCTTACAGTTCTCTATATCAGTGAAGTGTTATTTAAATCCTGTCAGGAATTAATAAAAAGGAGTGAATTAAAAATTATAATCTGTGTAAGCTTACATTCTTCAACCGTACTACATCCTGCAAAGAAATCCATGTCTCTAACAATAATAATGACGCAGCCGAGGCAAACATAAATATATAATATTTAAAGAAACAGTCAAATTACAAAGTTAATATTTTTTAAATTTGGGACAAAAGCTACCGGGTACCATACGTGCGGTTGCAACTGCTTCAAGTTCGGCTCCCCAACAGTTGAACTACAATACAACTCCTTTCTCAATCTACATTTTTTGAGTAGTACATTTTCATCTATCGCAATACATTTAGGTTACACAAAACTCCTTCCGAAGGACTTATCAGAAATTCCCAGAAAATTTTTATTGTATAAAATTATTTAATGTGGTATTATAATCAAAATTATTAGAGCACTTTTTAGAAAATCAAGAATTTTTAAAAATATTCAGTGGTAAGGGTAGTTGTAGGTTGGGGATTTTCTTGAAAAGCTTCATGTCTCATCTTTAGAACGTATTGAACTGAAATACCAAGTTTGGTATTTATCCGGCTTTTCGTCTTTGGGATATGCTGTTCATAGCCACAGCCACAGCCCCACCAATATATATATATATATATATATATATATATATATATATATATGTATATATATATTGCGTTATGGGAGCCTCAGAACATATACATATTTGCTGTGAAATCTCGTCATGGAATTATCGGGTGAAATACAATACTTTCCCTACTTACTATTTGTAGTAGAGAAAGTAAAATTCTGAGGTGTTGCACTCACATGACTTTCTCTACTCTTGTACAAACTATTTTTACAAACGCATTTCCATCTACTTCATGTTAATCGAGATAAACATTTGCAGAAACTACCTTATTGCTAACTTTCTTTTAGGTGCAAGGGGAATATGGTAGGCTTTAAGCGATAGTCAAATCTTTTAAGAGCTGGTGGCTATGTGGAGCATTCCATTCTCCATATTCCCCTTGCACCTTTAAGAAAATTATCAATAAGATAAGCAAGTTTCGGCAAATGTTTATCTGGATTAACGTGAAGTAGATGAAGAATAAGCGTCTGTAAAAATAGTTTTACAAGAGTAGAGAAAGTCACCTGAATGCAACAGATCAGATTTTTTCATAAAGTGAGTATCGAATATTGGTGCTCAAAAATCAGTATCGTTGTCGAGTATCGAGAAATATGTTTCGAGTATATGGTTAAAAAGACAAAGCAATCAGAGCACTTTGGACTTTTTGATTCTCATAGACACATATCTTAATATACCACTGCGTAGTATCAAAAGAATGTTTTACTAAAATGAAGACAATCCGAATAAACGAAAAGGCACCTGACATGCTCCCTTGCATCAAGAAGTCCTGATTCTGGAGCATAAATCACACACTGTGAATTTGTAAACTATGGCCACTAAATCAAGGTTTCCTATATATTAAGACTTTGCAAGTTACAGACACATGCCAAATACAATACCGTAACAGCGCCTGTATCTTAGCTCTGCCGTTTCGAAACATCTGTATTGACAGATTCTAGGCAATCAGAAACAGGTTAGCGTGTACAAACAGAAGTGTGGTAGTGCTAATGTGGAGTAACGTACTACTGATGCTGAAGGTTGGACTCGAGATGGAAGGAACCTCCCAAAAAGTAAATGTAATTCCTAGTTTTAAGAGTATAGAAACATATTACAAAAACTCTTATCTGATACATTCAAATGACTTTCTCATATGACAGTTTAAGTACTGGTCGCTATACTCTGGGCTTAAAACTCCATTTCCATGCAATCGCGAGAAATAAATGATTTTTGAATGGACTTACAGAGAATAGTCAGTAAATGAATAATTTGAATTCCAATTAATAACGAATATTCTGGAAAAAACTTGTATTAATTAAATTGTGTGTTTTAAACGGATCTACGATTTTTTTGTAGTATTTCTTCGTCCACCGCTTAACTTTACCAGAAATACAAGCTTAAACAAAATTCCTTCCGAATGAAGAGGACTTTTAGGCCATTCCCAGAAAATTCAAGATATACATTTTATCTGTCATGTAAATGTCTTTCATATATGGTGTTTTAATCAAAACGTTAGAGCCATTTTTGAGAAAATCAATTTTTTATGAAAATGTTCTATGTAGAGGGCAGTTCGGTGTGGCGGGATTTTCTCAAAAATCTTCGTGTCGCGTTCTTGGAAAATGCTAAACTCAAATACTAAGTGTGGTATTTATCCGGCATTTTCGTTTTTGAGTTTGCTGTTCACAGACACGCGGATTTGTTTTCTGAAAATGCCGTTTTGGATTCATGGAGTCTAAGAAAATGTACTTCAGGTTAGATCTCGACACGGAACTGTTGGTTGGAATGCAATATCTTCCCCTATTTACTACGTAATAGAGAAAGTAAAAAGGAGAGTAGTTATGTCAAGCATTCAGATCCACTACAATTTTTCATTGGACTAAGGAAGTTTTCAGACTCATAAAACAGTTGAAAGAGAAAAAGTTCTATGTCAAGAATATAGTTTGAACTCTCTGTACCATATACATAGTAGCTAGAGAAAATGTTGCATTCCACCCAAAAATTCGTTACTGAGATTTAACCGCAAATACATTTTTGAGGCCCCCTGGATCAGCAAAAGATTTTTAGAAAAAGATGCTTTTGTGTCAGTATGTGTGTGTGTGTGTGTGTGTGTGTGTCTGTGAACAGCATAACTGAAAAACGAAAAGTGGTATAAATATCAAACTTGGTATTTATGTCCATATCTTCGAAAGATGTGACAATAAAATATTCAAGAATATCCATTCATCCCAAACTGCAAGATTTTTGAAAAATTTTACATTCTATAAAGTGTCTCTAATGACTTTAATTAAAATCCCGTATATTAAAGATGTTTACATGGCAAATAAAATCCATATTTTGAATTTTCATGGATAAGTCTTTGAAGTCCTCTTCATTCGAAAGGAATTTTTGTATAATCTTGCACAACTGGTAAACGTTAAGCAATACGACAAAAACGTACTACATAAAAGGTAGTTCTCTGTAAAACGTGTAAATTATTTAAAATTGCTGTGGCATGAACCATTTCCAAGATATCAGTTTTTAATACCATAGAAAGTGTATGGAATTTAAGGGTCAGCGTGTGGCGACCAGTTCTTAAATAATTGACTATTCCTATTCCTTTTATATCTTTAACGAAATGTGTAACTCAAGCATTTCTAGAAAGATTTATCTCGATTACAATGAAATAGATAGAAAAGTGAACTTTCTTATGTTTAATTTGTGTAGCCAGTAATGAACGATAGAGGTAGAGAAAATTATATGAATGTAACGCTTTGGATTGCTTTAAACTTTATCTTTATGAAAAAATGGTGGTCATGTTGTTCAAGAAACTGCAAGTAGGTGCCTTAAAAGCTAGTAATCAATATTTAACAATAAATTTTTCGATTGTATACACGGTAAATTTAAAACTCTCCGTCCATGAAAGGAGGTGCTCTTGAGCGCTAAGGACAGGCTTTGTTCAAAAGACTGCTTATATTCTTGTAGTAGTTATAATGGGGAACATAACTATAATCACAGAAGTCTTATGGGAAAATAGTAATTCATAATACGAGATTTAAAACAAACATATGTTGCAGAGGGTTTTAACATTAAATATTTGTAGCAAAACACAATTTATTGATTTATAGTTCCTAAGTGGAGTAAAATAAACTAATTACAGTGTTTTAACTCAGTGGTAGAGAGTTAGCTTACGTTTACTGAGATAGCAAGTTCAAATATCTGTTAAGCTACTCAGATTTCTTCCTCTTTGATTTTAAATACAGGAATAAATATATAAGAGCATTTGCTCATCCTTTATGTGTGTTGGGTTTATTTAATAGTCCTTCATACCGGTATATGGCAACCATGGCATTAATTCATGGTTCACGAGGAGGTTTCACAATCAGTCAATTTAATTTTATAACCACAAATTTCGCCATTATTGTAAGTATAATCCTCTACTCCACGCCAAGCACGGTAGGTAGCCCAAAACAGTGCCCTCTGGCTTGTTTTATAGAGATAGCAAAAGCGGCGCACAGAAATTGACGGTTGTGAACCTCGCGCTCACTCAAAGGGACTTTCAAATAGTTTAACTGCTCAAGAGACCGGCGACTTTTAGTTTGACCGAGCGTAAGGCGACCTGCCATATAAGCAATGTACTCGGAGGGATATTTCACTATCAAAAACGTAGGCTGGTGTGGCAAAAGTTGAAACAATTTCAAGAAGTTTTAGCTTTCATTCGTTTTGCTAACAATGCTAGACCATTTTGATTGGTAAACATAAGTTATGGATAATCATACTTATTATTTTATGTGTAAAATATATATATATATGTAATTTATAACTGAAACATTACACCGAGACAACTGAGAAATATGTTGGCAGGCAGAATGTAAAGCAGCGTACGAAAGGAAAACCAATCGGTTTTCGATATTTGCGCTGAACTTTGCATATTCTATTGAATTATTGGCTTTGATGATCTAGAAATATGAACAAAATCCTGAACATAAAAAGCCTTTGATAAATCAGTAGCTCTGCTTGTATAAATGACTCCTAACCTCCTCTCCCCATATTTTTGTTTTTGCAGTCTGTAGACTAAATTGAATTTTCTCGAACACATCCAATAATCAGGCTAATGAGCCGCTTTTTCATTTGGTATGATAATAGTTGTTTGTGAGGCTTCAGATGTACAGAAAGTTGCGTGCTTAGTGCATTATAAAGACATTCACAACGCTAAAGAAAATATAATCCGCTGAGCCTCCAAAACATATCGATTACAGAAGGTTAGCGCTAATGATAAACTGCTGGGATGGATCCAAATGTTAATAATACGGAATATTGAACCGTATGGAACTCACATTTCATTAACTGCGAGTGTTTTGATCTCTAATTGAATGCTTCATCGGGGAACAAGGAAGTCGTCCTTCGGAGTGTAGTAGTTATCATGTTAGTCTCTAGTTCCCGAGGTTCAAACCCGACGGAGGGCGATGGATTTTTTCGGGCGTAGAAATACTTAGCATAGTTTACATCGAAAGGGAAGTAAGCCAGTGGTCCCTTGCAGTAGATTTACTGCACATAAAAGAACCTCAAGCCTGATAAAGGGGCCTCTGTTTAAAATTACCAGCTTTTCATGCCCAATATAGAATGGGACGCTAAGCACCACAGCAGTTAAAGAGCGTCCATGAAAAAAACTCAATGATAAAAAAAGAACAAAAACCATTCCCCATAAAGCCTCTTGCAATCAAACAATTTTTTAAAGTAACTCTGAAGAAATAGTAAAAGGCCCAAAGTGTATAGGAATAACGCCAGGAAAAACCAATGATTAATGAGGCTAGGTGTCATGTGTTCAAATCTGATTGAAAAAATACAACGTAGAAGCTTAGAATTCAATTAAAAGACGCCAGCAGGAACTCTAGTGTTAAATTTCATATGACCTATGACATTCGGGGGATACCTCATTCCACCAAGCGATGAATAGACCCAGGAGGTGGAGGCACCAAGAGGGCGGAATCCTTGCCTCCGATGGTAGGGTGATGAAGAGGATGGCGTTGGAATGAGAGGATCTACAGCTTTTACCGTAGACTCCGAAACACGTTGGCCTTGGGGAGACATGAGCAACTCAGAGGTGAATGTATGGATACGGCCGACTTAAAATCGCCACCTTGGAGCCGGGAATCGAACCCTAGGTCATCAGTACCAGATCTGGAAATGAAACCACTGCGCAACACCGGCGCCTATGTGAGTTAATTTTGATGTAGAATATATTGGGAACTTTGTCGTGTTTTATACCCGTTAAGTTCTCAATGTCACTTCACAGTTTTTGTCTAGCTCAGCTTCACTGGAAGTTCACTTAGTTCACACTGTCACTTCATTAACATGAACTAGTTCAATTTCTCTGTCACTTCACTTTCCTTCTTGATATAGCGGTGTAATGCACTCCGCACGACATAGCCAATTCACTCGCTGGGGAGTCATACACAAGACTTTTTCACACTATCCTGCAGCAGCACTCGCTGCACGACATTGTTGTCCTCACAAACTCACTTGTAAACCCGCACTCGCTAACTCGTTCACTAACTGGCTCAACTGACAGACTCTTCTTGCGAGAACGCTCGCTTATATAGCCAATGAAATCCGACTTACGGTGGCAAACTCCCGATAACCTTGGGCCACAGCCGCTGCAATAAGCTTTACTGCCCTACACTCACTAGATGACAAAAAGTGTTACTTCAATACCTGTAAATATTTTAAGCCGCTTTGCATTTTCGAAACGTTGATGTTATCAAAATAAACAAGTTTTAGATCCCCTAACAAGCAGATTCTCTTGCACTTCGCATTTAGAGATAAAGTTCTGATCTCTCGGATAATTTCCTTTCTCTTTCTCTCACTCACCCTCTTTCTATGTGTCTGTTTCAATTATACAGCGTTGGATCCCTTGGAATGTTTTAGGCATTCTGACGCATTTTCTGGATTGTTTCTAGACACTTCCGAAACTTAAATTGAAATATATAACAGTGTTACACAGCCAAGGTTTTCCCTGCCTTGAGCAACACCTCCTCTTGCTTTGATATAAAATAGGAATGAAAGACCTTGGCTGCCGTTGTATAGCACATTTCTCGAATGCTGTTGTGCTGACTAGCATGAGCTGTCTTCCTTTAATTCATTGATGTTACTACCATATTTACTCGTGGAGACTTCTGATTTCGGTATATTACATCACTGATCACTCGATCACCTTTCCTTGGTTGCTGCAGTTTACTATAAAATATAGGGCAGTATTCATAGTCGATTTTGGTCCAGACCAACTTCCTACATTCGGTGGATTTACAGCGGACCATCGATTTCCTTATTCATAGACCGGGACTTGCTTTGACCCGGGGATCAAACGCCTTGGTTGGGACCAAATTTTAGTCTACCTCAGAGGGGTAGATTAAAAGCAAGACCATCTTTACAAAATGCATGACTTATGTCTTACCTTCTACATTTTAATCTTTTGAAAAAATAGCTACATTACACATTTCGTTATAGATACAAAGAGAACAGCGATTCTCAAATGGTTCAGATCTGGACGCTATATGCCGGTCTTAAAATCCCATAATGTTTCTGTGCAATTGCGAGGAAAATCGATGAGACTACAAATGACAAGTACACCTCTTAAGCTTTAATAACGAATATCTCGGGTATGCCATCAAAAGTTAATTTAAATAAATTGTGTGTTTTAAACAGATCTACAATTTTTGTGTCGTGTACGTTTTCGCCCATCGCTTGACGATTATACAAGATTATACAAAATTCCTTCCGAGTGAAGAGGATTTCACAGGCTATTCCTACAAAATTCGAGATACACATTTTATTTGTCATGTAAGTATCTTTAATATTTAGTATTTTAATCAAAATCGTTAGGGCCATTTTTGAAATCTCAAAATGTTCGAAACTGGTTCCATGTAAAATACGAAGTGCAGTACTTATCCAGCTTTTGGATTTTGAGTAATACTGCTCAAAGCCTCACAGGACCTTTTTCTTAAAATGCCGTTGTTTTGATTCAAGGGGGCCTCTCTACCTACTATGTACTTGGTAGTGAAAGTAGTAAGCTTTAGTAAGAATAGTTTTCTACCTACTCGTATTAATAAGTGATGGAGGGTAGAAATGGTTATGTGTATGTAACACTTCCGATTTTTATTCTTTTGTAACATAGTTTATACTTTCGAAACGGATATTCTATCTTATATCTTTATGGATGTAGCATTTCTTTATGAAGTAAATTTCTAGTGGCAATGGACCTTTTCTATATTGAGATGCACTTTATTAACTCTTCCGTATTTCAAATTACAACTGTATTATGACAAAACATGTGCCAATTTCTTTTATTTGCGAATTTTAAGTTGTACGTTGTACATGGTTGGGTTACTACCCATGTACAATTAAGATTTTTTATTTATGTATATATCTGTTGTGCCCTGTAACTGGAAGTTCACAAATTATTTATAGGTTGTTCGCTTGTAACACCGATAGCATCGTACAGTAAATTGATATAATGATATGCTCATACAAAAAAGTGGCTTATCAGTAGCTGGAAAGAACACTACATTTTCATAATTATGAAAAATTATTAATTTTGATTTTAACACTGCTTAATTTTCTTGAAAGAAAATAGAGAAGATTATAAAAAATATAATGATATGTAGCTATGAATATGTTGTGGACATAATAATTGTATACTAGAGGTTTCGAAACACGTTTGTAGAAAGATCATAAATACCTTGAGTTCTTTTAGCGATTGTCACATTAAAAGTAAAAATAAGAATACAAGTGTATATTCATATATGAAGTTATTTTGTGTATATTAACGGAGATCTAAGCAAGACTATGATATAATTATATAGGAGGAACATTTCACTTATTCTGAGTTACGTGCGAGATCCCCAAAGCCTCCTGAGTTTCGAGCGGGCTACCTGAAGAATACGCCTGAGTTTGGTGCGAGCTACCTGGAACTTCATCAGTCAGTTCCATTGTTCGTTTTTGTTTGCATTATTAACGTTGCCCAGTGTAGCGGGAATAAAAACGGATTTGGGGCGTTTAGCTTGGTGTCGGGCTTCTGATTCGGCTGCTCAGGTAGAGGATTAATGGTTAGTTAATGAGGTCTTCTCTCAGGGAGCGTGGATAGGAGGTTAATGACATTCGCATTTCTCCTTCGCTTGCCCGTTTATTGTGATGATCCACACTGCGTTTCTCTTACCGAATCCCGGTCACAGAAGACTTGATCCCGCCTATCATTCCTAGCTTTCATTTACGTGCTTCCCTCTTTCTATTTGCCTTCTTACGACGAAAAGTATAAAGTTATTATTTTTGTCACCTGAATTTATTTATTTCTACTCGCCTTTCCGCACACTAGCCTGACACTGACTTTCACATATATTCTGCCTCGATGATTGACATGAAATCTGATCCACGGTTCCATGTTAACCCGTCTCAAACTCCTCTGCCTCATAGATAATTTTTCTATTCTCCACCTATTTTCTAGTTTCATTCCACCTTTTTTACTATTCACGCGAGTTTTCTAACTTCTCGTTGGTCACTTTTCTAAGTTTTACGCCGCTTCCCATTGGTTTGCTAAATTTTAAATTTGACCTTCATCGCGTCCAACATTATCGTCTTATTCACTTATTGATTTCCTTTTCTGTGCGGATGACTGCATATGACTTCCCGTCTGTTGTATTCGTTTCCTGTGGGTTTCACAAATTCTATGTAGCTTAAGTGCTCACTAATGGCTTCGCCTGTTTGCTCGTGAAACGTTTCGCTTTTTTACTGTTTTTGCTAGTCTCTCTTCGCTCTGAAATACGCGGTTTTACGTATTTAATTTTCATATGTTTTATTTTATTTAAGTTCATTTTATTTATTAGTGTCTGTCCTTTACTTAATCTCCGTCGTTATGATTTTATTCACCTTCCTAATCCTTCATATTATCTTTATTTTTCTTTCTTATTCTTTATATTATTCTTCATATTATTATTATTATTATTATTATTATTATTATTATTATTATTATTATTATTTCTCTTTTGGGGGATCCTGTTGCTTCACCAGGAGATACCACGTGAGGTTAAATGCTTAGCCTCCCGTTTATTATAATTTAATATTACAATCTTTATAACATTTGAATCAGCTTTAAACATTGTCATGCAGTTATTTTAAAAGCAGCATCCGTTCTCCCAGGAACCTTTTCTTTATAACAGCTTTTTTGTTCCTTTGATGGTCTATTGGTCATATATATAAATATACTTAAGACTGAATGCCCTTCAAAACATCTGCAAATATAAACATGTTTGGGTATGCTGTAGAAGGCATCCTGTTTAATTTTGAATGGAACGCTTCGCACCAGCTTGTCATTCTAATGATTGAGGCGTCAAATCTTGCCCAAATCTTGGGCTGAAAAAAGGTTTTCTTTGCTGATGAAATATTCTAATATACACCCAGTGTCCGAATATTTGCCTCTTGTGGTTGTATTGCTACAATATCCTCAACGAAGCACTCATAAACTTCTTCTAGACTTAAAAATGATAGACCAAAAAAGTATTTCAAGAATGTGCTGACTTCTTCGTCTTCGCTGTATTTTCTGGTGAGACCCATTGCTAGTAATTTACGCCACCAACTCTGACCAAGATGAAAGCGGCATTCACGAATTTCAGACTCACTAGGCTTGAAGTTTAGGCCAAAAGAGGTACGTTTCGTACTTGTGTTTTGCAACATTTGCTTGTTACACTGGTTACTTTTATTTGACAATAAGCGTAACACCAATGCCACTGTTAATTATTATTTATAACTGCGTGCAGAATGTACAGCTAGTAGAAATGTGGTGGACTGCATTTCAATGTTCCATCTCCATAAATTTGCGAGGCAGCGCAAGGTTTTGTAATATTTGTTGCAGTTGAAAATCGCACAATTTTGCTCTCAGTGTCATTAAATAACAGGAATTCCTCACCAGTGTTTGATATTATTTGCATCTGTTCAACTGCTGTTTGTGTTTCATCGATGGTCTTGGGTTGCTTAAAACACTGTCTAAGCCTCTCTGCAGAGATGGTATTTCTAATCAATTTTATATCCGAAAATGTTAGTGTACTCACGTTTCTAGTCCATAGCTACTGATGTATAACTTGCTTGGTCAGCTGCTCGCCGTTTCTTATACCTGTTTAAAATGCTCTCAGGAATTTTCTCGTGATTGTTGAATATCACTTATTCAATTATATCCATTTTAGGTGATAGTTTGATAGGATTTACACGTCTTATTAACGCAAACCCATCGTTGTATTTTATCCTTCAGCTTCTTTTTGAAATAAAGTTTATCACTCAAAGCAGTTTGTTTTTTCACCGTGAACCAGTTCCAGTGATTTATAGATTCGTTCACTTACGTCGGATAACCCTTTTAACAGTGCACCTGATATCGCCCGACATGTGTGTCTAGAACAGTAACAGACACTGTACTGAATCGGTCGAGCTAATTGGCAAAGAATCAGCTTTCAACCCGGGTAGCGCGGCATGGTATTCAGGCCCTTGAAAGGGGCATTCAGGTAGTTCGTACGGAATTCTTGACGAGCCGACCATTTAAGTTGACAATGTACAATATCTCCGAAACCAAGCGCTGTAGAAAGAAATTCCTTTAGTAATAGTTACTTGATATTATGTGGGAAAGTAAATGTTGTTATTCCTGTTTTATTTGCAGGAAGTTGTGATGGTCATTTTAGGGTAAATTTTATTTTTTTAATGGAAAACTGCATTTTTTTCTCACTCCTCATAAGAAAACTAAACAACATTTGCACTAAGCACTTTGCAATTATTCTTAAACCAACGTAAACACCAAATAAATAATGAAAATTCTGAATGCCTGTGCACGAATAACGCAACGAATGGTTGGACCATCCATTGATGGTTATTTGAGGGTCAAGTTACGTTTCGTAATTGGGAACCAACATTTTTTGTTTTGTTTCCTGATTCCTCATCACAAAATAAACAGGTTTTGTAAACAATTTTCTAATAAGAAAACAAAATATAAAATGTAGGTTCCCATTAAAAAAATTAAATTTAGCTAAAATTACCACCATAAAACACGACTAATAACATTTACTTTCACCCATAATATCAAGTAACTTTAACTCAAGACATTTCTTTCTACAACGCTTGTACAGTCTCAACTTAAATGATCCACCCTGTACATATATAGCACATCAAGCTGCTAAATACCAAAGAGTATGAATTTTTTAATTTGAAGTAAACAAACAAAATCTACACAGTAAGTCTCCCACGATGAGTGGGGAAATGAACTAAACAGTTACGCAACACTGGGCGGACATCAGAGGGACAATCAGGTAAATAAAATATCCGAATATCATTTACTAGCGAGGCTGAGCCTGCAAATGTAGCAAATACACATTCCCCTATTGTCTTGACCCTCGCTTACTTCTGATCCCTAGCCATGGTGACGTTAGGCATTGTTAACAAAAACAGTGGTGCCCTTCTCCAAGCGCACTTTTATCGTGGCGACTATTATGTCATAGTGAACCAATAAAGCTCTGTGATAAGCCAACAAAAATGCTGGATGTTTGCAATTAAGAAAGAGGGTAGAATGTTTTCAATAAGTAATGTTTTGCTGGTGGACTCTATGTTGTTAACAAGTGGCTGATCATGACATAATAAATGAATTAATAAATAATAAGATTAATAATGATACGAATAATAAGAATAGTAGTAACAATACCAATAATTATTGTTTCACTTTGCACACTCAAATATCCAGTGAAATGAAGCCGTACTGAAATAGGTATTTGAATTAACAATTTAGAAAAATGCCACGAAACCTATTCATTAAACTTTCAGCAGCATTATATAAGGATGTTTAGAATGTTTGGTCAACGAAGTAAAATTTCAATTAACATTTCCTTATTTATTTTCCCTTGATTAGAAATCAAAATAAAATGCCTCTGTCATGATATAAATGTTTGCAAGATGAATAGAAATGAATAATATTTATTTAAACAGTTATTGATGACAATAAACAGTGAGGAAACATATTCTAGTGAACGACGGCTTTTGTTTATAGAGTAATTGATAAAAAAATCCAAATTAACTAACTGCAACTTCAAATTCTATTGAAAAAGGTGAATCTATTTTTACTTCAACATCCAGTATAAACAAAGCTGGACAAAAAGACTCCTATGTAATAAACAGTTTAGGAGTGGTAAATGATAAAATAGCCGTATTCATTGGTTGGTAGTCTAAGGCCAATGCACGGTATGAACCGTGGTGGAGGCTAGTTATCTAAGAAGTAAATGAGATACTGATCCAGCATATTCCTGAAAAGTAATGGCTAATACAATTCGTATTTGAAATACATTTCCAAAAATAGGACACTGAGTAAGATGTTGACAAAATAAAGTTGAAATGCAGTGTTGGGAAAAATCACTTTCTAAGCTGACAATGGAATCACTAACCGCTAAACCTAAGAACCAAAAAATTATTTTCTAACGCAGGAAAAAATTGATGAAATTGGTGCATCATTCGAACGGTCTCCAAAGAAGTGTCCAAGACGTGTTGCATAGCAATTGGATGTTTCTAAAATCTCCGTTTATAATTTGCTAGACTTTAAAAATCTTAGCCCTACAGAGTGACTATAATTCATGAAAATGAATTTTACAATGGTCATGTTGCCTCACGGAAGAATAGGTATTGGAGCACAGAGAATCATCATTTAATTCCGTTGCATAATGTAACATTCTGATGTGCTGCACTCACATGACTTTCTCTACTCTTGTACAAACTATTTTTACAAACACTTAATCTCCATCCACTTCGAGATAAACGTTTGCAGAAACTACCTTATTGCTAATTTTCCATCTAATTCATTTCACCCTCTTTGCATGTCCAGGACAAAAAAAATCTGATGTGTTACACTCACATGACTTTCTCTACTCTTGTACAATCTAATTTTACAAACGCCTATTCTCCATATGCTTCATGTTAATCGAGATATGGACATGTTAATCTTATTGGTAATATTCATGTATATGCAAGTGGAGTATGGTAGCTTTTAAGCGATAGTCAAATATTTTAACGCTGGTTGCTATGTGGCGCATTCCATTCTCTTTGCATGTCCAGGACATAAAAAAATGAATAACGAATTTGAGAAAAAGTATAAGTATTGGAAAATTTAAGGAAATAACAAGCAATATCTCGAAAACGGTTCACTCAACAAAAGAAATATATATGACATAAGTTGTGTATTTTAACGCGATCTACATTTTTTGTGTAGTAACATTTTGTCTATCTCTTATGGTTTACCAGTTATGTAAAAGTCGTTCACAATGAAGAATACTTTTGGAGACATTCCCAGAAAATTCGAGATATACATTTCATTTCCCATGACATTATCTTAAACATATGATATTTTCATCAAAATCGTTAGAGCCATTTTTGAGAAAATTAAAATTTTCGAAAAATCTTCCATGTAAAGGGTAGTCTGGGGTGGGGGGATTTTCTTGAAAACCTTCGTGTCGCATCTCTGGAAGATACTGAACCTAAATACCAAGTTTGGTGCTTATCCGACTGTTCGTTTTTGAGTTATGCTGTTCACAGACACACAGACACACAGACACACACACACACACACAGACACACACACACACAGACACACACACGGACATGTTTCAAAAAATGCTTTTTTTGGATTCAGGAGGTCTCAAAACATGTATTTCCGGTGAAATCTCGGTATCGAATTTTTGGGTGGAATGCAATACTTCCCCTACTTATTATACGTAGTAGAGAAAGTAAAAAAAGAGTCACGAATTTCCATTTGAGAAAAAGTAAAAGTATTGGAAAATTCAAACCAATAACAAGGAATCCTTCGAAATGCTTCAACGGACAAAAGAAATGTATAACACAAAAACTGCATTTTAACGGGATCTACAGTTTCCTGTTAGTGAAATTTTGTCTAGCTCTTACGGTTTACCAGTAATGAAGAGAGCTTTTGGGGACACTTCCAGAAAGTCCAACATACACATTTCATTGCCGTTAAAAAATCTTGAACATATGCTATTTTAATGAAAATCGTTAAGAGCCACATATGAGAAAATCAAAGATTTCGAAAAATGTTCCATGTAAAGGGTAGTATGGGGCGGGGCATTTTCTTTAAAATCTTCGTCTCGCACACTTGGAAGATACTAAACTCAAATACCAAGTTTCGTATTTATCATAATTATCGTTTTTTAATTATGCTGTTCATAGTCGACACACGGACATGTTTCCAAAATGCTGTTTTCGATTCAGGGTACTTCAAAACATCAATTTTCGGTGAAATCTCTGTATCGAATTTTTGGGTGGAATGCAATACTTTCTCTACTTACTATACACAGTAGTATTGCGTTGTAGTAGTGTTGCACTGCGTGCAACAGTAAAATGGATAATGCAGCCCAATTTTCAACGATACCGTCGCAACCTTAGGGGTTGTGACTGGTGAACGTAGCTTAGAGGTGAAGGTAGATAGTAGAACAAATAACTCGCAATGTTTCCTGGTGGCCCATTTTATTACATTAACTAGAACATGGTGATGATGGGTTTCAGTTCCCAGCGTTGGGTCCTGAAGAGACCAGTTATGTATTTAACAATCCAGTCCTGAATGGACTTAACATTCAGTCTTGAAATGACTGAAGACTCAACACACATAACATATAATTATGTGATCTATAAGTGTTACATAAAACATTGTGACTTCCCCTAATGGGATATTATCTTGGAGAGTTGTCAGGTATCTTGTTGCAGGTCCAGCAGCATGGACTGAGGGCGAGTTCAGAATGAGAACGACCCCAGCAAGGGTCTGCAGCTCCTTATAAAGAAAGTCACTGCCTAGGGGGGTCTCGACAATTATGCCATGAGCATTACCAAGTATGGTGTGCCGCCGCTCTGAAAGTGCGTGGGCTCAGGATTTCCTAAGGATCACGTGATCCATCGGGTGATGTGCAGAATGGCACGCATTCCTAAGGAAGTGATGCCATGGTGAAATCCGTTTGAAATGCCAAGGGAAGTGGCGGACCACGGTTTCCTGTTATAAGTTAGCTTCAACTACAATCCCAAATCAAGAAAGATCATTAAATATAAAAATTACCAAATGTGTAAAAGTGTAACAGTTTGCCCAATATATTAAAGTATCAAATCTCTGATAAATTATCTTGCTGTCTACAACTGTGTACGTGACAATACTATAAATCCCGATATTCTTGCACCCGCAGGGATATTCTTGCACCATTTGTATTCAAATGTTATCGATTATGAGAGGTAAAAGGGATATCACCAAAAGATTCTGCGAAAGCCCATACTGCTCAAAACTCCTTCGCAGACATAAAGGTGGTTTTCGATGACACGATAGTTTCTAAAGGATTATGGTTTGACCCCTTTCCCCGATTTTACTGTGTGTGGCTTTTATTTGTGGGGAACTCTAAAATAAATAAAGCTTATAGGAACAATCCTCACGCCATAGACGAACTAAAGGACGATATAACAGCATAAATTATGAAAAGTACTCATTATAGTGCATGATATTTTCACTCGTAAGTAACTCTAATTCCCGAGGTTCAAACACGGCGGAGAGCAATGGTTTATTTTCGGGCGTAAAAAGCCATAGCAGGGCTTCCTTGGGAAGAGAAGTAAAGTCGGTTGTCCCTTGTGGTGGATTTACGGCACGTTAAAGAACCTCAAGCCCGATAAAGAGGCCTCTGAGCAAAATGTCCGGTCTTTTACACCCAATATAGAATGGGATGTTAAGGACCATAGTAGATAAATAGCGTCCATAAATAAAACTAAATTTAATTTTCATTTTAAATCGTAAGTAAAGGGTGTTTTAGAACGAACTGAGGAGGGTCAGTGTAGTAGACAGTATTGTGCATATGCGTAGTCCGCGGTCCGGCAATATAATGAACGCAGTGTATTGTATGCTTTCAGTAAAAACCCATTACTTTAATATTCTTAGATGGCGTCTATCTTTCCACTCACTTCTGCTGCTTCGGCGTCCAACGCACGGTCGTACTGCTAAGGCCAGCAACCCGAATAATCACCCTATGGATCAGGCGTCACCAACTGGTTGCTTTTGAGTAAAGCAGGTAGAATAATCTTGCTCTTTGCTCCCGCTGAATCACCTAAACTGCTTGACCTTCAACTGCGCGGACAGCAGGAACGGATAGTTCGTTCACTGCAGTGCCGGTATGCAACCGTTCATAAGTTAATATGTATAACTATTTTAAATTCATGTTTGGTAGAATAATTCCTCTATTATAATGTCTCTTAGGTTAGTATTTATATTTCTGACATGCACATATACAATTATTTTCATAGTTGCGGTAGCCGTGACATAAACAATTGCAGAACAATAATGGAAATAATTATAGCAATAACTAGAGTTGGGACCTCGATATCGTCAACTCAATACTCTCAATATTCAGTGATATCAGAGTAGGTCTAATACTTAGATATCTTTTCAAAACTTTTAAATTTTTAAGTTTTGCATTCTTAAAAGCAGTTGCGTTTAACTTTATGCTAGATAAGGGTGAAAGGAGTCAAGGCCTCACGTTATTGCCTGGCATGCATCCCAAAGAGTTACTGGACTATAGTTCTTGATATTCCTTGACTGCGTTTCCTGTGGTCGAAAATAAAAATATGCAAAACAATGGAGGAAGGGGTATTCATGTAATATACAGCATAAACTGAATTGCAAATGAAGCTGATTTAATTGACGCACTAAATGACGTTTATGCAATAGCCTGGACTCGCTCTTTGCCATTACGTTTAGCTACCGGTGATCAAAATCTATGAATACAGCAGAAACAAATCAGAACCTAGACCTGAGAGAATACAGTGTATGGAAATATTTCTTCTCTCAAAAATGCTCATGTTCTTAAACAAAAATATTTGTTTCCTTAATATCTGTGCATTTCATACCCTTAAATTATTACTCAAATTTTGATTGTGTTTAATTGCCTTTGTATTCAGTATTGTCGGAACCTCCTTTATTTCACTCTATTACAGGGGGTAGAGCACAGGACCGGGATCTAAACTAACCCATTACATATTTTCCTAACACGAGGTCCGACGGGGACAAACTAACAAAGCACCTAAATTACCTGAAAGATACCAAAATATTATTAAATCATCATGGAAGGAAGGGACCACCTACATAAATAACTCACACAGTATAAAGTTAGATGCCAAATATATAATGTCAATTAAAAGTGATGCTGTTACCTTCCTGCTCGGCGAAGCGCCATGCCTAACACACGTCTTGCAGTGTTCACTGGCAAGGCTCAAAGAGAGCGTGCTACACGCTAACAACAGATAAAACTTGTTTAACTCCTCCCCTTCTACTACGTCACTACCTGTACGCATTGTCAACCTAAGCGTTAACCATACAATTTTTCCAACCTCACATATTCTTACAATGTTACCAACCTCACATGCCACAGTGTGTATATGCTAATGTATGTGGAAGTGTAGAACAGAGGCTTCATCCACAGGCTTACTATGTTTCCGAGTGTTATATGACTAATTACTTATCACGGGATGAACAAATACAGATTATTATATTCAACTTATGAATAGTGGTCTATGAATAGAAATTCCTTTAAAATAAATTTTCAGCACAAAATGTAGTACAAACAAGGGAAGCACAGAAATAACATAATTATTATTTTTATTATTATACGACAAACAGTAGTGAGTATATAACCGGTGGCATTATCAAGATAAACAAATTACTGCCAATAGAAGCATGTCAAACAGGATCAGTTCCGGAATTACCATACACTACAAAATTGACTACATGCATTTATACACAGAAAACTATTAATAGGAATATAACTTAGTGAATATGTTATCCCATTTACAGTTTTTTAAAAAATATGTATCGTGTATCGTGCTCAAAAGTAAGTATTGGTATCGAGTAACGAGAAATAGTGACATCGTGCCATGACTAGTGGTAACATAGTAAAACAAAAACCTTCTTAACTTGGTCAATACAATTGTAATCGCGTTGCAACTTTAACAGTATTAGAATTAATTTAAAACAAAACTTTCGCATTTATAGCACATGTTTACAGGCATCTGGTTAGTTAGTTGGTATCTAACACAATTCAAGCAAACTATAACGTACTTAATAACTGAAAAATCACAAAATCACTGTATTGAGAAGCTCGTCTCTAACTGATATCACTTGTTTACTCACTGCAGTGCACGGAGCAAGCCTGCTTGCTCTAGCACAAAATCAAGCGTGTTGATGATGCCTGCTGTAGATTAATACAGCTGACTAGAAGTTAAGATGTGATCTACTGAGCAACGATCAACTAACATTTTTACTTTCTTTACTACGTATAGTAACTAGGGAAACTATTGCATTCCACCCAAAAATTCCATAGGGAGATTTCACTGGAAATACATGTTTCGAGGCCCCTGAATCCAAAAAAGCACTTTTAGAAAAAGGTCCCTGAGCGTGTCTGTTTGTGTCCGAACAGCATAACTCAAAAACTAAAAGTTGTATAAATACGAAACTTGGTATTTATGTTCAGTATCTTTCAAAGATGTGACAGGAAGATTTTGAAGAAAATGCTCCAACCAAGACTACCATTTACATCTAACACTGTTTAAAAATTTTGATCTTCTCAAAAATGACTCTAACCATTTCGATTAAAATTTCATATATTTAAGATATATTCATGACAATCATAATGTACAGCTTGAATTTACTGGAAATGTCTCCCAAAGACCTCTTCTTTCTTTTGCATAACTGGTAAGAAATTGACAAAAATTTTCTACACAATAAATATATAGCTCGTTAAAATACACAATTTATATCATATACATATTTATATCAAGTAAACGATTTCCGAAATAATCCTAGTTATTTGTTTTTTATTTATTTATTTTCCAGTGCTATACTTTATGAGAATTCCTTATTTTTTTATGTCCTGGGCATACAAAGAGAATGGAATATTCCACATAGCAACCTGCTCTTAAAACACTTGACTATCGCTTAAAGCCTACCATATTCCCCTTGCACCTACAAGAACATTAGCAGTAAAATAGTTTCTGCAAATGCTCATATAGATTAACATGAAGTTAAGAGAATAACCGCTTGTAAAAATAGTTTGTACAAGAGTAGGGAAACTCTCTGTTTACGTTAATTCAGCCACGTTAGTTTGATCCTACATAGAAATTGGCACGAATAACCGTTACAAAATAACGCCTCATTTAAAGTGAAATTTAACTGGATGTCCTATTAAACTCTGAGGGAAAGTGCCATTGAAATTTTCTGCCTTGGTTAACTCGTGGATTTGCTTGTATCCGTGTTCAGAACACGGTCTCATTTCTGACTTTGTGGTAAGATAAACACAATCTATATGTTGCATGATGTTACGCTGAACAAGTGTTTAATATTTATTCTTCTTGTTCGTTTGTGGATTAGAATGAACTTGCTGTAGCTAATGCTTTATTCTTGTTGTTCTTCTACACAGTGTTTGTATACAAAAAGAAGCAGTCTTTGCTACAAGCTTTAACATTCTTCTTCTGCTCTTCCCCAATCATGTGCATTTTAGAAGATTACTTCAGTTTAGCATGTTTGATTATATTTGAGGTAATCTCATAGATGTGATAGGTATAGGTACCTATAGGTGATTCAAAGTGAATAAAAATGGAGAAACAATAAATACGTATTTAGTGCTTTTAGAATTAAATAAGGCCTTTATGAAGTAGCGAATATATACATCCATGAAGTCCTGTGTATGAAGCAATTTGTTTCCGAAGTTAAGTTCCTGTAACGCCATAATATTTCAAATCGATAACGATTTGACACAGCATAATTTTTGTGCAGCTCAAAGTAATTACCGTTACCAGGAGACGCCAGTTACTCAAGAGAAATCAGAAATATTTGTTAGTTTTATTATCCTTTTGAAAGAAGGGTAATTGAAGTGTTTTGCTGGGTATCATGTGCGAATTGAAAATGACTGCTGTGTATGGAGAATTTTTGTAGTATTTGTATTTCTATATAAAAACGTAGGATATTCCTTGGTTAAAATTATTAGTTTTACAAAGTACTGTTTGTATTTTAACTAAAAAGTAATATAATTGTTTTGCTATGCATTGTTTCTGTTATCTCACGCGCTGCAAACCTTCACAGATCTATTACGACCATCAATAATGTACAATAGTATTACATAAAATTTTTGAGAAACGCCGAGAATTTAATAGAGAAACAAATATTCGTTTTTATACAAAAGATTTTGATAAAATTACAAAACATACACTTTGGAAAATTATGAGTAGACGAGAAATTCCGCTCCATCTAATTGAAGTAATTAAAAATATTTATCAAGAAATTAAAATTAAAATTTCAGGAGATGAAGAAACTAACCTAGAAGCAAAGCATAGATGCAGTACCGAGCGGGATGGCTCAGGCAGTAGAGTGTGTGGTCCGCATTCGGGAGGTCCCGGGTTCAAATCACGTGGGCCGACCAATCTGTCTGACTCGTTTTCGTGGTTTTCCTCAGTCGCCAAGGTAAATACCGGATTGGATATTTAATACCACGACCCAAAGTTCCACCTTAACTCTAAAATAATATTAAAATGAAAAATAATGGTAATAGCGAATGCTGCGGCATCTATTGTGCTATGTTGTACGTACTACGTGTTATTATATACATCCAGCCAGTCACTCGTGTAGCCCGCTTCGTTTCTCTCCTTGCTTAGTTAACTATTTCTTGTTTACCTTTTTTCTTCTTCTCTACGTATTGAGGGCGTGATCCGCGCTTGGCCTTATCCAAGGTAGGGGTAGGGGTTTTGCCGCATTGCAGATACGGTGGGCGGACCAGTGAGACGTGTGTCCGACTGAGGAAGTTTTTTTGATTTTGTTGTTCTCCAGTTATGCTAATACTTAGCCGTTTGAGTTGTTTTATTGACTAGAGTTAATTAATTAAAAGGAGAGTACTTTTTCCAAATTTTGCTGGCGACGTTAGCATTAAAAGGACATCGTTTGGAATACGCTTGGAATTTCTTCACAAGTGAAGGTAGGCTTTGTCCTGAGTATTTTGTATTTTGGTTTGGGTGAGTGGAATTTAGGGCACAAACCGAAATATACGCTTTACCGGTATCGCAAGTGACTGGCTTTCGTTATCAATTATTTTAAGTGGTGCTTGTCAAAATTTTTTATTAAACGCTATACATGGTAGTTGACACAGTTTCTTCGCGATAAATGTATGTAAGAACTGTGTGTATGAATGGGTGAGCGCAATTGTTTGCTTGACTTTAGACATGCGTGCAAATGAAAAATGTAACATAGAAGCCAAAGTAGGACCATTCATGTGTAAATTGCAAATGAAATCAAATATCAAACAGTATTTTGAGGTTGTTGATTTTGTTTGCAGGTGCTATTCATATAAGAACATTTTATGGAAAGTAAATTTTTCTCAGAATGTTTGATAAATGCGTATATTTTTAAAGGCAAAGGAAGAAAAGCTAACCCGGAAAAAATACTTCATTATTACTAGGTTGTGATACTATCTAGAACAATGTTAATGATGTGGTACAAGTATCATTTATTTCCTTTCCATTTTGTTTAAAGGCGCTGCTTATCTTGGAAACAATCAGGCTAAAGGTGGTAGAAATTTAATTTCTTTGCATATTGGATTTTCTACTGCGTGTAAGCTCTGCTAATGGTTGCAAATCCTGAGATACTACCATTAGGCATCACTTGAAGGTTTAGATATAAATTGCCATCGTTACTTAACAATTTATATTCATATGAATGAGCATGAAACAAAACCATTGCAGTACTAAGCTCTATTAAGTGTTTTATTCATAAAGTCCACATTATTTAAAATAATCTCATTTGTTACACTCACATGACTTTCTCTACTCTTGTACAAACTATTTTTAAAAATGCTTATTCTCCATCTACTTCATGTTAATCGAGATAAACATTTGCAGACTCTATCTTATTGCTAATTTTCTTGTAGACGTAAGGGGAATATATATTTACAAGGGCAGTATAGAAATACAGTAGCCTTTAAGCACATACATATCATTTAATAGCTGGTTGCTTGTGTAGCACCATTCTCTTTGCCACAGATTAATACTCTTTGCATATTCAAGACAAAAAAATGAACAACGAATTCCCATTTGAGAAAATAAGTATTGAAAAATTTAAGGGAATAGCAAGCAATATCAAGAAAATGGTTAAAAGTTAGGAAAAATGCTCCATGTGAAGGGTAATTTGGGGTGAGGGGATTTTCTTGAAAACCTCCATGTCCTATCTGGAAGATACTGAACCTAAATACCAAGTTTGGTGTTTATCCGACTGTTCGTTTCTGAGTTATGCTGTTCACAGACACACAGACAGAGACACACACGGACATGTTTCCAAAAGTGCTTCTTTTGGATTCAGGGGGTCTCAAAACATATATTTCCGGTGAAATCTGGAATTGTTGTGTGTAATGCAATACTTCCCCTACTTACTATATGTAGTAGACAAAGTAAAAACACGACAACTAGGTATTAGCTTAATTTAAAATATTCAGAGAGAGAAACTCACAAAGAACACATTTAAAACAAACTTTAAGAACTCCTTAAGGGAAATTGTTAAATAAGCCATCTGTGTTTTCGAGTTTTATTTAATATTAGTTTTTCTTTTCGTTTTGATTAGTTAAAGTTTGCTTTTCTGTGATCATTTAAAGTTTTCAGGTTTTCTCTTAGTAGTATATATATGAGGTTGTTGGTTCTGTATTTCTGATTTGAATTAATGTTTGAGTAATTTTTGCTTCTACATTTTGAAACATTTCCAGGTATTCTGTGTTTTTAGTTCATAAGAATTGTGCAATAAGAATATACTTTTGTGTTTGTTATTTATGTTCGTTATTTAGTGAATACTGATGGTTTATAGTTAGGGATTTCATGGAATAAAGCCAGTAAAACTTATCTTTGAATTATATTTCTGTTTATATTGTGGCATATTTCCTGGGCCGTTCCATTCCTATTTTCGTTTCCGAGTTTTGGTTAGTATCTTTAGCTTTCCTGTCCTCTACGTCATTCGTAAGGGCTTCCCTTTTCGTTTGGCCGGGGTTCCCTGCTACAGACAGGTCTGTCGTAAACGGCTGCTTGGCTTCGGTGGCCTCCTCATTCTTGTTCGTTTTTGGCGAGGCCAGCGAGCCATTGCACTATCTACAGACAATGTAAGCAGTTAGACTGGACGGCACCCTAACACCATCTACGCGCCACGAAGCAGTAGATCCGGCTGACATGCGCTGAAGGGTATGTGTGGGCAGGTGGCGAAGCAAGATAGGGATGAGACCTAGAAGGCTAACTGTCCGCCTTTCTGTGTGAGGGCGGACGGCATCCTAATGCCATCTGCACGGCATGAAGCAGGTGGTTACAGGGATGAGACCTGTCCGCCTTTATATGGGGGCGGCGGTTGGACTGGACGGTACCGTGAATGCCGTTTTGCACGGCACGAAGCAGAAGATTCGTAGCTATGCACTGGGGTCTCTGTGACACGTGATGGAGCGGGTGGTTATAGGGATGAGACCTAGAAGGCTAACTGTCCATCACATCTCCTTTTAAGAGTTATCCACCAATAGATATGACCAGGTAGTTTAAGCGACATAAAATAAAATAGAGAGAGAGAGAAAAAAAGCAAGGATGCAGTTTTTTAAGCTTTAACGTGAATATTGATGGAATTTCTTAGACAATGTATTAACTTTAATGATCGCAGATGACCAGATTAAAATACACTGATTAAAATACAAAAAGAATATAAATGGGAATATCCCTAAGAAAAAAAAAAGTGATGGCGTTCAAAGGAAAAGGCAGTATAAGATCAAAAGTTGTTATACAAGATAAGATTGTGGGAGGTGGTTGAATTTAAATATTTAGGATGCAATTTATCACATAAAAACAATTTGATTTTATTAAAAAGTGACAGTCTTTAGTTATTTTAATGGCACTATAAAAATATGTTTGTAAAACAAAGCAAGAAAAGACAATATTAAAATTTGATAAAGTAATGTCAGTGAATTATGGCAGTGAATTATGGATTATGACGGAGAAAAACAAAAGGAGATTCAAAGTAAATGAAATGAAGTCCTGATGAGTGGTGGCAAGATACAAGAGAACAGATCATATAAGAAATGAATTACATATACGGATGGATCATTTAAGTTGAGATTGCACAATATCTCCAAAACTAAGCGTTGTAGAAAGAAATAACTTGAATAAAGGTTGCTTTATATTATCGGAGAATGTAAATGCCATTTGTGGTGTTTAGTTTGGAGGAACGTTATGCTAGTCATTTTACGGTCAATTGAATTGTTTGAGTTGGAATTTACATTTTGTATGTTGTTTGCTCATTTGAAAATGGTTTATAAAAGCTGTTTATGGTGATGAAGAATAAGGAAACAAAATAAAAAACGTTCCCAATTACGAAACGTAACTTAACCTTTAAATCACCATCGATGGATGGTCCAACCATTCATTGCTCTCTTCGCACACAGCCATTCATAATTTTCGTTGTTATATCGTTGATGTGAGGTGAATTGCAAAACTACGTAAAATGTAGTTGTTTTATGAGTGAGAAAGAGCATAAAAATTGTAGTTTCGTATTTAAAAAAATTAAATTGACATAAAATGATGACCACAAAATACTTCCACTAATAGCATTTAATTTCTATAATAATATCAAGCATTTTTATTCAAAGCATTAGTTTTGGAGATACTGTACAGTCTCAGTTTAAATGGTTCACCCTGTATATAATCTGAATGAAAAAATGAAAGAGCGTAAAACTAATTAGATAAGTCATCTTCAAAGAATGAACACATACAGACTACCATTTCAATTTAAAAAACTATAAACCAATAGGTAGAGGACCAGAATACATAGATTTCTACAGACAGAAATATATAATGCATGAAGGATTAATAATAATAGTATTTTATTATATCGTAAACCCATATTTATAGCTTTGTTCATAGCGCATACTGAAATATCATCATAGGGTATAAGTATGTGGGATTTCGGCCTCCATTTCTAGAAGTTTTACTACGATATTTCCATAGAAGACTTGTGACGCTATATGTGAACTGAAGAGATATCTGGGATAACTCTAACAAGTAATTTTTTGCCGGTACTCAATAGTCAAGTATCAATTATCGTTATGCAAGTGGTACATTAGTATCTCCCTGTTCTTGAGATAGAAAGCACTTCAAAATCCTGAAGTCAGGTCAATATTGCTCTACTGTTCTGTACTGAGATCATATAAATCCAGCCTTCTGCTCAAATCAAAACGAAGAGTAGCAAAACTGCCTAGGACTATTCAGAGAACATCACAATCTTTCCTGTTGCAGTAATGTATGTGACTAATTCAATAGATTGACATGGGAACAATGATCATTGTAGCCCCGCGATGGTCGCCAGTTTGAAGCAGAATGTTTGATGCTGTGACAATTTGAAGCAGTCTCATCTTCCCGTTATCTCTAATATCTACTGTTGACTCTGCTGCCGGCTGCTCCAATGGTTTGGCTATGAGTATTTTCCTTCGGTATGCGTGGATGTATTGTGAGGAACAGCGACAATTTCAAATGATTGAGGAATGAATGTGAACTGATATCTGAGTTCCTGAAGTGTTGCCGACTGATTCTGAATTGTAGCACTCAAAACTATAACAACTGAATTGTTATACCTGCTAACTTCTGCAGCATCAAAGTTACGGTTGAAAGCAACTCTTTCCGCAATAAAAGAAGTTAGAAGCGTAACTCGCAATGAGTCGCTAGGCCATTGCCCAGCAGGATCTCTAGGGATAGCCGCTAGTAAGCGCGTCACTGGGCGCTTAAAATACCACATCAGCAAGTACCGCTGGTGGTACCAGAGAGACTGTTAATGTGTACACAACTATGTGCACAAATGTAAATACCAGAGCCGGTGCTAGAGTCAGAGTACCCCTCTGATCTAGATGTACGGATATTTATCAATTTTAACTCCGCCTACCTTACAATTACTCCCACCAACATTCCACTTTATGTTTTGCCAAAAATCTTAGTATACGAACGGGACACTCATAATAGGGGAGTAATTAAATTCTACAAATTTCCGCCGCCTCTCTAATTTCCAGAGCTGGCCTACGTGCCTGCGTAACGTACTGAACTTAACTCTAAACTGCGTTCTCATAAATCCTTAAGGTAACAGCTTCGCTCCTTGTAGCCTCACTAATGACTCTGTTTAACCTGACTCCTAATTACCTCCTTCTTCTGGACAAATATTTGGAACTCATTATACATTGATTTAATATATGGAAATTATTTATTGCAATTATTTCTCTATCTTTCTGCTGTTTCTTTATTTAATTATTTATATCTGCTGTCAATAATTACTATATCAAGATTCTGCAAAGTGGGTTTGAATGATAGAACACTAAATTGACACTAAACCGTAAAAAATCGTATATGTTACATTCACATTACTTTCTCTGCCCCAACAGTTTATTGTTATATGAATTCTAGAACCATTCTTACAAAAGGTCATATCTAATTCCTTTTAAAACAGATAAACTTCAATCAAGCCTTTACACATTTCGTTGTAGGCATACGAAGAATACAGTAGGCTAAAGCGATGGTTAAATCTTTGGAAAGCAGACCGCTATGTGGCGGCTTTTGAAATTCAATGCTTCTTGTATGACCGGAGAAAAAAAATCTTGTGTATTACATTCTCTACCATTCTATCAATGATTCTTACGAAAGCTTATTTTTCTGTCTATCACCTGTTAATCGAATAAACTTTAAAGTTTGAAGTTTATTGAAACACTAAGAAATACATATATTTTACTGCTCATAGGAGTTTTTCTCAGGTCACTGTTCAGGTGGGAGTCCAATTTAAGTTATACACAACATATTCCAGTAGATACTACTACTACTACTACCACTACGACCACGACCACCACTACTGTAAATTCTCGTGAAGTTTATTTATTCTCTTTTATACATATATATGGCGACATGCATGGCCAAGAGATAAAACATAGCTGACCTCCCACTTGAAAAAAAATCTGATGTGTTACTTTCTCTGCCTTCTATTCGTTAATAGTGGGTATATAAGTTATTCTTAGGAACGTTTTATTTTTCTATCTACGTCGTTCTAATCAAAAGAAACGTTTGCAGAAATACCTAATTACGCGTTTCATTATAGATACAAAGGGAATAGCAATAATCAAATGTTTAAGAATTGGACGCTATGTGCTGGCCTTAAAATTCCATACTGTTACCATGACATCGCAAGCAACAACTGAAAATCGACGGGATTTAAACAGAATGACAGAGGTATTAAAAAAATCTGATATCTTACACTCACATGACTTTCTCTACTCTTGTACAAACTATTTTTACAAACGCTTATTCTCCATATGCTTCTTGATAATCGAGATATTAATCTTATTGCTAATTTTCTTGTAGATGCAAGGGGAATTGCTAGGCTTTAAGCGATAGTCAAATCTTTTTAGAGCTGGTTGCCATGTGGGCATTCCATTCTCTTTGTATGTCCAGGACATAAAAAATAAATAACGAATCCCCATTTGAGAAAAAGTGTCGGAAAATTTAAGTAAATAACAAGCAATATCTCGAAAACGGTTCACTCAATAAAAAATATGTATGACATAAATTGTGTACGTTAACCCGATCTACATTTTTTGTAAAAGTAACATTTTGTTTATCTCTTATGGTTCATCAGTTATGCAAAAGTCGTTCACAATGAAGAATACTTTTGGAGACATTCCCAGAAAATTCAATATATACATTTCGTTTGTCATAAAAATAGCTTAAACATGTGATATTTTAATCAAAATCCTTGTAGCCAATTTTTAGAAAATAACAAATTTAGGTTGGATGCAAAGGGTAGTATGGGTTGAGGGTTTTCTTGAAAATTGTATTGAAACTTTAGAAAATACTGAACCTATATACCAAGTTTGGTATTTACCCGAATTTTTGTTTGTGAGTTGCCTGTTTACAGATACACACACACAAATGAGCCTTTTTCTAAAAACGTTTCTTTTTTGTATTTCAGGGACCTCAAAACATTTATTTCTAGTAAAATCCGTATCGGATTTCTGTATTAAATGCAATAACTTCTCTACTCGGCAATGTATGTGGGAGAAAGAAAAAGTATAAGAATTTGAAATTCAAACTAAAACGAAATAATATCCACGAAATTTTAACACCATAAAAATTATTAGTTATAATTTCTAAACAGATAAATATGTTTTTCTGTAGTTAGATTTTCTCTCGTACGGATTGGTAATTATGCAAACGTATTTGAGAATGAGGTGGTCTCCTTAGTGCGATAGTAGCGCAGCTGCTTACCAAGCAATAGACCCGAGTTCGATTCCTGGTTTGCGCTGGGGATTTTCTCCCCCTGGGACACCTGGCCCGGGTTGCACTCAGCCTCGTTAGCTCTCTGAGGGACCATTTGAGGAGCTACTTGATTGGAAAGTAGTGGTTCCAGGTTAAAGAGGCCGCATATCCCGGCGAGGAAGGACACGGGGCGCTGGCTACGTCTCACCCACCAATATTGCACCCCATTCATAACCCCAGTTCGGGCAGAAGTGGGGATACAGCAGAGCTTGGCCTGGTAACGGGCTGTTACGCCATGGAGATTAGAGGTTTGTTCAGAATGAAGTGGACTTAACAGGCCATTTCCAGAAACTCCAATACATATTTTATATGTTATAAATGTATGGGGTGAGGGGATTTTACTGAAACTTTTCGTGTTCATCGTTTGCAGTTGCTGAAATTAAGTAATTTTCGTTTTTGAGTTACGCTGTTCACAGACCGACACGCAGGCAGACCTTTTTAGAAATAAGAAAAAAAATTCTCGAATCAGGGAGCCTCCAAATATGTATTTCCTTTGAAATTTGGATATACATTTATCTATGGTAATTAACTCTTCATTATTTACTCTATGCTTTCTTCTATTACCTACACGTTAAATGGTAATACTAGTAAAAGTCGGTGTTCTTTATCGCAGATAACTATTTGTACTTTAAATTTCTTAGTATTATCTTTGGTATTACCTTTTACATGCTTTATTTGTTGGGTATAACACAGTTGCTGAAGTTACCGAGCAACTTTAGAACTTCGGCCCTCCGGACTAGAGAGCAGACTATATGCAAACCACGCACATGTGCTATATTTAGATTAATTTTTTCGTTCGGTGATATATTTACTTTTTCTACTATGTATAGTAAGTAGAGGAAGTATTGCGTTCCACACAAAACCTCGGTACCAACATTTCTCCGTAAACACATGTTTTGAGGTGCCCTGAATCCAAATAAAACATTTTTGGAAACATGCCCGTTTGTGCACCTGCCTGTCTGTGTGTGTGTGTGTGTGTGTGTGTGTGTGTGTGTGTGTGTGTGTGTGTGTGTGTGTCTGTCCGGGAACAGTATAACTCAATAACAAAAAGTCGGATAAATACCAAACGTGGTATTTGAGTTTAGCTTCTTTAATGGATGCGATACGAAGATTTTTAAGAAAATGCCCCCACTCCAGTCTATTCTTTACATAGAAAATTTTTGAAATATTTTTTATTTTCTCAAAAATAGCTTTAACGACGTTATTTAAAATGTCATAGGTTTAAGGTATTTTCATGGCAAATGTAATGTTTATCTTGAATTTTCTGGAAATTCCCCAAAAGTCCTCTTCTTTCTGAATGACTTTCGCAAAACTGGTAAATCGTAATAGACAAAGTTTTACTGCACCAAAAATACAGATCTCATTAAATCACCCAATTTATGTCACATACATTTTTTTTCGAGTGATCCATTTCGAGATACTCCTTGTTATTTCTTTGAGTTTTCCAATATCTATACTCTTTCACAAATGGGAATTCGTTATTCGTTTTTTGTCCTGGACATGCAAAGACAATGAAGTGCTCCACATAGCAAACAGCTCTTAAAAGATTTGACTATCGCTTAAAGCCTACCATATTCTCCTTGCTCGTACAAGAAAATTAGCAATAATGTTCTGCAAACGTTTATCTCAATTAGTATGAATTAGATGCAGAATAAGCGTTTGTAAAAATAGTTTATATAAGAGTAAGAATGTCATAGGATTGCAACATATCAGATGTTTACATTTATTCCCAATATTCTAATTTCTTTTATAAACTAAAGGGCACTCAATTACAGCTCTCAAAACTGGATACTTAAGTTTTCTTTCTATTGGATTCCTTTCAGATTAAAATCTCAGAATAATATTCATTTATCGCTCGTTTTGTCATAGCTTTATAGAATCTTATTGACCACTTCTATTTTATTGTGTATTTAAAGTAGTTAAAGACCTATTAAAGCGTCGTCCTCTATGGTCTAGGGGTAGAATGTTAGCCTCTAGTTTCCGAGGTGGCGGGTTTAAGCGGAGGGCGATGGATTTTTCGAAGGGAAGTAAAGCCGGCGGTCCCATGTCGTAGATTCACGGCACGTAAAAGAACTTCAAGCCTGATAAAGAAGCCTCTGAGCAAAGTCATCAATGTTTCACGCCCAATATAGAATGGGGCGATAAGAACCGCAGTAGCTAAAGAGCGTCCATAAATAAAACTCAATTTATTGTTCGACCTATTAAAGCAATGAAAGGTAGAATGAGACTGAATAAGTAATTAAATGCCACAGCCGGATATGAATCACGGATCTTCCGGTTTCCGTTCGGTTGCTGTAATCAATTGAGTTACCATGGCAACATGCCGGTACAGCATTGAATTCCCCAGCTGACTTTCATTATTCTCGATAAACCACAAGGTACCGAGTGGGATGGCTCAGGCAGTACGGGAGGTCATGGGTTCGATTTTCTACCGACGTTCCTGACCCATAGGTTCTTTCTGGGATTTCCCCGGGTCACTAGAATGCTCGGAATCATCCTTACATCCCCCGAATATTCTGTCCCTCCATTTTATTTCCATTCTTATTTCACTTCACCTTTTATCTGCTTGGTCTCTTTCAGGGTTGCAGGTGTCGGCGGGAGTTCTCGGCATGTGTATGGCGGGGAAATAAGATGCTCTGAGTAAACCTCCGTCACCCCGAATGGAGTCGGTCTCCGGGGCCCAGGGGATATGTAAGCTCACAGGTTGAAGGGGAACCGGTTGCACAGCTGCCATCGGGGGGGGGGTTACATCTGTAAACGTAGGGACCCTGCCCTCTGCCTGTCGTGCCTCCTGGTTCGGCCACCTCTATCTCCTTAGACCTCATCCCTCCCTCCTGGGGGCGCCCGTCAGTCTCTAGATACAAAAGATCTGCATAGATCGATGCTAAGTTCCCCTCCGATTCTAGTTCTATCCTAAACCACACGGAGATTTCAAATTCATTTAGAGATGGCATACATCAATGGCGACTTACAATGTTGTAAGTATTTCAAACCTCGTGTTTCATAGTTTAACCCCTATTAGGTCAATAAATGGTAATTAATTATTTTTTCACGCAAGTAGTGTGTAGTACGAGGTTGGAAAGGTGGAATCAGACTGAAAAATGCAATACCGTAGCTGAGATTTGAACCCCGGATCCTCCTCGCAGAGACAACAAGAGCGACCAATTTGCAAAATATGTCTCGAGTATAATAAGGCTTCGCTATAACGCGGATACTATTTAATTTTGCCTCTAGTTTTGTGTGTTTTTGTTTTACAATTATTACAGCATTTCTATTCGCATTTTAAAAATGCCATTTGGCTCTAACCTGGAATTTTATATAGTTCGTAGCAATCACAGCGTCGTGGTATATGATATACGAGGGTAATCCAGGAAGTAACGAACGTTTGACTTTAATATGTTCAGGTAAAATTATTTATTAAAAAACATGATACTTAAAAGCTGCAAGTCACATTATTTCTCTGCATAAACACCTCCGTAATTCAGCATTTGTTATTACTATCCACGAGCTTTACAATACCGTTGTAGCCGCCTGCCGCCAGTCCATTAATCCAAGGTGTGTGCACACTATTTCTCCAAGGAAGGAATGGGATATGTTCGGTAAAGAAATTTGTATTATATCTAGCGTTACGCGTGTGTTTTGTGCGGTTTTGTTCACTTGATTCTTCACTCACATTTGTGCGGCCATTGTTAAACATTTCTCATCCTTCTTTCGATCATTACTGTATCACCGTACACTTCCTTTAGGCTGATGGTAAATTTCTGCAGGTTTCAACTTACAAGCATTCTAAAATTCAATGTCTCTCACCTTACATAATGCAGGACGCTGTATCACACAGTTCATTTTGAACAATCACAGAATGCACAATAACAGCATATTCACACAACACTGAGAAAATGTGTCAAGGAAACTATTCGACCGCCAGCGATCTATGTAACGGGAATGCAGAAACGGTCGTTGCTTCCTGGATTATTCACGCACGTCTCTATGCCAGAGACTGCCCCGTCCTCCGTATTATTTATTAAATTATTGTTCGATGATCTAGAGTGTTTAAGAGGTAAATTTTTTACTTTACTCCTTAGATGTGTAATTTCATAAAACAGCGAGATATTCTTTATAACGTATGAAAAATTCTCTATATTCAGACAAAAGTATGTAAAATACAGGCGGATACTGTATCCCTGGTTCGTTTAACCTTTCCTAGACAGTGAAATAATTATCGAAATGGTCGAGTAAGTGTCAAATAATCACAATGTATTATATTTGAAACTTTTATACCTTCTCTTTGTTCCTACAACCATTCAATAACATAATGGTATGGAGCTTCTACATTATAAAGAAATCCAGGCATCAATAAAAAAATAGGGCGAAACTATGAATATGAAGATTCTCTAATCCTAGGTCATCAAGTTAAAGATGTTACATAGCCTTAACCATGGAGAAAAATAAGCTTCTCAGTTTTTGCTTTCTCTGCCACGCACATTAGTAGGTAGAGAAGATATTGGAATATTCCATAAATTATTACTCAATTCTCTTCTCTTAATTTAAATGTTGGTACCAAATTAAGAAGGTATTTTAAATTATTATTTAATCTGTATATTAGAATATTAGATTTAATTAAATAATTTTAGAAAATATAATGTACATTAATTTATTATTAAATTCTCTTCTCTTAATTTAAAGATTGATTCAAAGTTAAAAGGGTATTCTAAATTATTTCTTACTTTGTATATTACAATATTAGATTTAACTAAATAGTTTTAGAAGATTCACCCATAAATTCTAAACCGAGATTTCAGCGGAAATATTATTTTGGGACCCCTGAATCCAAAAGGCATTTTTAGAAAAATATCCGCACAATTAAAAAAAATCCGATAAATACTAAGCTTAGTATTTGGGTTCTGTACCTTCCAAAGATGCGACACAAAGATTTTCAAGAAAATTCCTTCACCCTAAACTATCCTTTACATGGGACATTTTTCGAAATTCTTGATTTTCTAAAAAATGGCTATAAAAGATTTGGTTTAAAATTCCATATATTAAATATATATACATCACAAATAAAATGTATATCTTGAATTTTCTGGGAATGGCCCATGAAGTTCACTTCATTCAAAAGAAATTTTACATAATCTTGTATAAAGGGTAAACGTTAAGTGATGATAGACAAAAACATACTACACACAAAATGTATATTTCTTTAAAACACACAATTTATTTCACAAGTTTTTTGTGGCATGACGGTTTCTGAGATATCAGATATTTTATAACCAATAAGAACCAAAACCTCAAAAACCAACTGTGGACGAGTTAGTTGTTTCTAAAGACAACGTCCATCAATATGACTGTAGAAGTTAAAGGGGACTATAAATTGGAGAGAAAAAAACCCACACATCTCCACTCGATATTCTAATTTACTAAAACATCGAAAGGTTTCAGCAAACGCCCTTGTGATTGCCTTTGAATCAGGTTGTTGAGGCGAAAAAACGCTGTCGTTTGCTGTGATTTACTATATGTAACACCATCTGAAAATTTAATTTCGGCTTTTGTATGTAACACGTATACACAAGCTTTAAAACTTATTTTATTTCCATAGGCATGCTTCGCTAATATAACACGCTTCTCAAAATCTAAACAGTTCCTGATCTAGATACGCGCTCCTTTGTTATAACTCAAATTATTTTATACATCTATGCAAGTTACTTAAACTTTACAGCTGAAAATAAATACCTAATTCATTAAAGCTATGTTAAATAGGTAGAAACGTTAACTTGAAATTGTTTTGTACGTGTGTTAAACACCGAATTGTTAAGTTTGTCGCAATGCTTCCACCAAATCTTGGCATTACACTACAGTGCTCCAGTTTCTAGCGGCGGAAGCCAAGCGAAGTAATGACCCTGTACAGGTCGATTTAGCGCTGCTCCGTCTGTGAGGTAAATTAGATTTCTAAATGCGAGAAATGTGCGACAGAGTGAAACACATCGTCAGAATGAAATGAATGAGGGAATGGAAAGAACGAAGGCTGCTTGGCGAAATGCAAGAGAATGCTCATAAAGAGAACGTCTCTGAGTTGAAAACGGATACAACTAGCACGTGAACATTTTCCTCAAATTTCAAACGTGCAGCGAGTTATTTTGTTACCTATTATATGAGAATTTAGAGTATTTACTAGAATTAACCTCCCTAGAAGTGAAATGAAAAATTCGAACCTTTAATAATGGATATCTCAGAAATTGCTAATGCCACAAAAGGATTAATTGAAATAAATTGTGTGTTTTTAAGAGATATCTTGTATAGTACATTTTCGTCTATCGCTTAACGTTTACTAGATATACAAGATTATATAAAATTTCTTCCAAATGAGATGGACTTCACAGACTGGTCCCCCAAAAAATTAAGACATATATTTTATTTTTATTTAAATATCTTTAGTATAATACGGAGTTTGAATAAAAAAAACGTTAGAGCTATTTTAGAAAATGAAAAATCTTGAAGATTGTGGGGGTGTGTCAGAAATCTGTCTTTGGAAGGTACTGAACCTTTCATTTTTGAGTTTTTCTATCACGGATATCATACGGAAATTCTTCTAAACTGTTTTGGATTCAGGGGACCTCAAAACATGTATTTTTGTTGACAACTCGGTATCTAATTTTTGGGTGGAATGCCATACCTTCTACACTTACTATGTACGTGGTAAAGAATGTAAAAATGACATTCACACACACAATAACGAATACCTTGTAATTAACTAATGCCACAAAATGAGTTATTTGAAATAAATTGTGTGAGATCTAAAATTTTGGTCCAGTACGTTTTCCTTTAACTCTTACCAGTTGTAAAAAATTATAGAAAATGTCTTCAGAAAGAGGAACATTTACCAGACAATTCCCAGAAAATACAATATATACCTTTTGTTTGTTATGCAAACGTCTGAAATATTCATTCATTCATTATCTGTTTACCCTCCTCTTATGTAGGACTTACACCCCCCAGGACTTACAGGCGGGTGCCTGGGGTCAGAGGCCCGTCGAGGAGCAGACACTCATGGATCAGACAGAACATCCAGGATGGGTGATCAGCCCGATGCCTGGTATGGGATGAAGGAAGTAGATGAAACGAAATGTTGGTGAAATGGATGAAAGGAAAGGTGATGATGATTATCATCCCCTTTGTTAACACGGTTCGTTGTAAACAATTGAAGGACGAGGGAAAGGCTCCTCTCAGGCCTATTGTTCTCACAACCTAGCAGCTTGTAGGATAGGATTAGGTATTTGCTGTCATTCTTAAATCATGGATAGTTTTACATGGCCAGATCGGTGGATTGGTCGAGATGGACCCGTTCCACGGCTACCGAGGTCACCAAAGTTTACAAGCCTTGGATTTATATCTGTGGGGATACATGAAATCACTTGTCCACTAGAATCCGGTGAACAAAGAAACAGAGCATGTAGCGGGGATCGTGGCAGCGGTGGTCGAAAGTAGAGAGCACCCAAATGTTACTTAGAGTTCACGAGTTCGTGCTGAGAAGTGGGAAACTGTGGCAAGTGGCCGAAATTTCAAGCAATGGCTCTAAAGTAACATGTAATAGCTTTATCTTTTCTTAAAATTAACGTAATGAACTACAATTTGCAATGCGTTTCACTCATAATAATGCATTTTTATCATAGACCTCAGTTTATTAAAACATTCTTCTGAATGTTCCCTGCTATCAAAGTAAAAATTCGTACTCAGTTTGTGGACGTCCTGTATATATCTAAGTTGTCATTTATTGATAAGCTTCAAAATCCCCTAAAATGTAGTTATTAGAAATAGTAGATCCCGCAGATTTGCTCGTGTAATTGCATTCATTGTAGAGATTAAACTTTGTAGATCCCTCTCTCACTGTCTCTCACCCCTCCTTCTCTCCTTCTTCTTTCTCCTTCCATTGGACTATATCTTCTTCTTCCTATCTGCTTTTATCCTTTCTCTCCCTCTCATTTACTGTTTCCTCCTCCCTGTCTTTCCATTATATTTTCCATTAATTCTTGCTCTCTCCTTTGCAACATTCTCCTCTCTCTCTCTCTCTCTCTCTCTCTCTCTCTCTCTCTGTGCAATGCAAATGTCATATTGAAAAGTTAGAATAAAACAGCTTTTTCTGAGTGTTAGTATAAATTAAAAGGTAGGTGTAAAAGTTTCTAATGTTAAGCGATCAGTAACGAAAAAAGTATGACTTTTTGATTCCTCAACCTATCGTTACTTTATATTTAACAAGACTATTCAGAAATATTACGGTTATAAATTATTGTTTAAACAATCGTATCTGCTACATTCACTTGACTTTTTATACCTTCTATCGCTTATTAATGGGGATACAAATTATTCTTACGAAAGCTTATTTCCCTATCTACTTAATTTTAATCGAGATAAACCTTTTCGGAAACACCTGCATTACACATTTCGTTATAGATACAAAGGGAACAGCGATTAATAAACGTTTCAGAACTGGACACTATATGATGGCTTTAAAAGACCACACTATTTCCATGACATCGCGAAAAAGGGCTGAAAATCTGCAGGCTTTAAAAAGATGGCTAAGTATTGATTAATTTGAACTAGTAATAACGGATATCTGGGAAAAGTGTTATTTGAATTAAATTTTGTATTGTAAACAGATTTACATTTCTGGTGTAGTACGTTTACATCTATGCTTAATTTTAATAGTTGTGCAAGATTATACAAAATTCATTCCGAATGAAGTGGACTTCACAGGCTATTCTCTGAAAATTCAAGATACAGGAGATTTTATTTGTCATTAAATGTGCGGTGTTTTGATCAAAATTGTTAAGCCATTTTTTAGAAAATTTCGAAATATATTGTAGTTCGGTGTTATCCGAAATTTCATTCTTCAGTTATGCTGTTGAAAGTTACACCGACGTATACACGGAACTTTAACCTAGTCTACTCGTACCTAGTAGGTAAAAAGTTAATGCATTCCACCCAGAATCTCCATATTGAGATTTCACCGTAAATACATGTTTTGAGGTCCCCCGAATCAAAAAAAATGTCATTATGTGTATGTTTCTATGAACAGGATGACCTAAAAACGAAAAGTCGGATAAATACCAAACTTGGTATTTAGGTTTAGTATCTTCCAAAAAGGCGACACGAATATTTGCAAGAAAATCCGCCCACCCCAACTACCCTTTACCTGGATTTTCTAAAAAATGACTCTAAAATGTTTTATTCAAATACAATATATTAAGGAGATTTACATTACAAATAAAATGCATATCTTAAATTTTCGGGAATAGGATATGAAGTTCTGTTCATTTAGAGAAATTTTATAATAATCTTGCATAACTGGTAAACGTTAAGGGATAGACGAAAGCGTTCTGCATAAAAAAATATAGAATTCTTTAAAACACATAATTCATTTCAAATGAGCTTTTATGGTATGAACCCTTTCTGAAATATCCGTTATTAATGGTTCGAAGTATTCAATACTTGGTCATTCTTTTAAAGTCCTGTAAACATTCAGTTGTTTGTTGCGATGCATAGGAAAAATATGGGATTTTAAGGTCGCCGGCCCTCGTAGCCGTGGTCGCTGGAGTAGTCGCTCCGGCGCTCGGCCAAGCTGAGGGTTGCGGGTTCGAGTCCCGCCACGGGCATGGGTGTTTGGGTGTGTATGTGTGTTGCGGAAATAAGATGTATGAACACCGTAAAACACAGTGGCATAAACTGGGTACAACAAGGGAACTTTTACAAAAAAAAAAGAAAGGCCAGCATATAGCGTCCAGTTAAATACACTGCCTGTTGTGAAAATTGCAACACCAAGAAGGAAACGCAAGAATTCAATGAATTTAATACCACAGGTTTAGGTACATGACAAGTAACAAATGATAAACGTTTCAAATCTATACATGGCCTTTGAGCCCTAATATTCAATATTTGGTGTGTCCTCCATGCGCTGCAATAAAGTTGCTATACGCCGTGGCATTGAATAAAAAAGGTTCTGAATAAGTTCCTATGAGATTTCCCTCCACGCAGTTTGCATTTGAGTCCACAAATCCGTGACAGTGGTTACTATAGGACCAGGTGCCGACCAACCATATCCCAGATAAGTACGATGGGTAACATGTCAGACGAACGTGCAGGCCAGGGAAGCAATGGTACCAGTCGCTCTTCGAAGAAGGCTTGTACATTCCTCGTAATATGTGGCCGGGAATTGTCCTGTTGAAATGTGGCCTGTGGAGAGGCCTGAAGCATTAGGTACCGGTTGTTGTTCAAATTGCCCTCAATTCGTAGGAGACAAGATCGGTTTTTTAAGCCAATGGCGCCCCAAACCATCACACCTGGTATTTGTCCGCTATGCCGCTCAACAATGCAGCCCTCCAGGTTGCGCTCACCACAGTACCGTCGGAAACGTATGCGGCCATTGCTGTAGGACACGTTGAAGCGGGACTCGTCCAAAAAGACTACGTTTTGCCGCTCAGCATCCCAGTGACGGTGTTCACGTGCCCATTGCAGTCGGAGCAGCTTGTGGTTTCTGGAGAATGGAAGCCGACCTAATGGCATGCATGTAACCAGTCCAACCTGCAGCAGATAGCGTTGATGCAAACAAGTTCACCCGTGTTGCAGTGCTCTACCATCGAGCCAGCACTGTGGATGAAGTTGTACGGTTCATTATACCCATGCGGACAAGAGGACGGTCATCCCGTACTGTGGTCATGTTCCGTGGCGCAGTAGCCGCTCTTCTGTGTGTTCCCCTCAGGGGCTCACCTTATGTGAGTACGGGTTTTTGGCGCACCCGGGGGTTCCCGAGCCAATCATCGCCATCTTCATCATTTCACCCCCGTCCGGTCGAGGTGGGTTCGTTCTCGTTACCGGGGGACTCAAGGTAGGCTCTCGTGCGTTCTGTGCATATCATTACATCTCGCCCCTCGCCAGCGCTTCTGTCTTCTCTTTTATTTATGCACATTTCGCCCCACGCCCATTCATGTACACGTCTCTTTTACTTCTTCGCCGGCCTACCTTGAAAGCGAAACGCCCACACACTTTTAGTTTCTTTTAACCTTTTATGTTAATCCTCCGTGGACACAGCCTGACGGATACCCGCGCACTGGTGCGCAGATGGGTGAGTGGGTAATGGCGTCATCCCCACCACCCGGGGTCGTCATGTAGGGTATGTGTTCGTATCCGCTGTTCAACTGCAGTTCCGCGGGGGGGCCATTGCATGAGCTGCTGGCTTCCGACGGCGATTGGGTCCCTCTGTCTATGTTCTGGGAGGTGTGACCCTGGGGTGAGCTAGGTATAGATAGGCCACTCACCCAAGCCGGGGTAACACCCGAAGTCAGAGCCCGAGGTCGGAGACGGTTGCAATGGTGGAGGATTTTTTTCGCTATGGAGCACCCTTTCTCCATTATAAACAACAAGCGCCGAAAAGTTTTAGTAACAGAAGTAGCACCGCCAACAGCTGGTTGTTACTTAGTGATTACCCGTACAGAGGAAGGACAATCATTCGAGAAGGTGAACCCTTTTATCATCCAGAAGGGCATTGACTCAATTGCTGGTCCGGTTCTTTCCTGCACTCCGCTTCGTAATGGTTCGTTGTTAGTGCAAAGCAAATCCGAGGCACAAAGTAAGTCCTTGTTGAGCGCCACGCTTCTCCACGGTTATCCTATCCGTGTTGAGAAGCACCGCACCTTGAATTTTTGTCGAGGCGTTGTCACCACGCATAGCCTGGATGGCATATCGGACGAGGACCTGGTCGAATATCTTGCAGACCAGAAGGTGATGGCGGTTCATCGAGTGCAGGCCAAACGCGACGGCGTATTGGTACCCACTCGTACCCTGTTTCTAACATTTGATGACGTCGATCTGCCCACGAGCATTTCCGCAGGGTACGAACGGATTTCTGTGAGGCCTTATATTCCTAGACCTCTGCGTTGTTTTAAGTGCCGACGTTTTGGGCATACGCAAGTCTCATGTAAGAGTGCCGTTAACATCTGTGCAACATGTAGCCAGCGCTCACACGAAGGTACCTGTTCAACAGCCCCGTCTGCGTTAATTGTAAAGGGTCTCATTCTGCTTCGTTTGACGACTGTCCGCGGTATTTGGACGAGAAGGCGATCCAGGAGATCCGGGTAAAGGAGAAACTCTCCTTCGCCGAAGCCCGTAGGCGTTTCCATGCGCGCCAACCTTCACTCCTGCGATCTGGCACATTTAGTTCTGTTGTTGCCTCGCCAGTACCACGAGTAGATGCCGAAACTCAGACCTGGACCATGACTGGATTAACCGCCACTACCACCCGGCCGTCCATTAAAGCTACTGTTACCAAGCCCTATAAACCTGTTCCAAAGTCCATGAAGTCGCAAGCCGCTGAAAAGAAACCCAAGCAGAAACTTCGTAGGGAAGATTTTTTGAAAGACCTTCCGCGTGCGCGCGGTAACAAAAGTTCACCTTCTCCTCCTCGGAGGTCGCTGTCCCAGGAAGGTCCTGGGACAAGCCGCGCTCAGCGGCACCCCTCACCCATCGCCACCCAGAACCGATTCACGGCGCTTGAATCGGTTTCTGGCACTGAGCGCGTGGGCCCTCCCTCCGAGGAAGCTATGGAGTCTCACCAACTCCATACAAAAAGCCCGAGCCCAAAGGTTAAGCAAAAGATTCTTTTAAGCCGCCCTTCTAAGTAGACAGTTTATCCCTTTTATTCATGGCTATCCTGAGCTGGAATTTACGTGGTGTTCGATCGCATAGGGCGGAACTGCAGCTTTTATTGCGTTCCCATTCACCTATGGTCGTATGTTTGCAGGAGACCAAGCTTCGCCCTCAAGACACTTTCGATCTCCGAGGGTACACTCCGGTTCGCTACGACCTTGAACCGGAGGAGGGTACTCCTGCTCATGGTGGTGTCATGATTTTGGTGCGTAATGACGTTCATTTTCAAACTATCACACTTACGTCCGACTTGCAAGCTGTTGCCATTAGACTGCAGTTACCCGTTTTTTTCTTTTCTGTTTGTTCTGTGTATTCACCTCCATCGTCTCCCCTCGCTCCCGCGGACATTCGAGCTCTCCTGTCCGCTCTCCCAACACCATTTCTTCTGTTGGGAGATTTTAATGCCCATCACCCACTATGGGGTTCGCCAAGGGCTTGTGCGAGGGGAACTCTTCTTTCCGACATTTTTTATCAGTTCAATCTTTCAATCCTCAATACAGGTACACCTACTTTTATTTCTGATTCTTCTGGTACATTCTCACACCTGGACCTTGCCGTTTGCTCACTCCAGCTTGCTAGTCGTCTGCAGTGGAACGTCGTCGCTGACACCTACTCCAGCGACCATTACCCCTGCATCGTTTCTCTTCTGTCACACCACGTACAACATTCCAGAGTACCTACCTGGATATTCCCAAAAAGCCGACTGGAGTTTGTATTCCAGCCTCGTGCATTTTGACGACCAGCCCTCCACCGACATTAACCAACTAGTGCAGTACCTTACGTCTACTATTTTCTCTGCTGCCGAACGCGCAATTCCCCGTTCATCCTCTCTACCTCGGCGAATGCCTGTTCCGTGGTGGAACGAGGATTGTCGGGCCGCCGTTCGTGCTCGTAGGACTGCACACTTGATAATTTGGTGACTTTTAAACAATCGCGCGCCAGGGCTCGTCGCATTATTCAGGATAGCAAGAAGGCGTCGTGGGCTCGCTTTGTCGCGTCTTTTAATCGCTTTACGCCTTCATTCGTTGTTTGGGATAAACTTCGTCGCTTCTCAGGTAAAGTGTCACATTGTACTGTTTCTGGCCTTCAGGTTTCTAATGCCACCATAGTGGATCCGGCTGCCATCGCTAACACTCTGGGTGCTGCCTTTGAGGCGGTTTCCAATTCAGACCATTATTCCGCCGGCTTTCGCTCTATCAAAGACCGGCTGGATTCCGACACCTTTCATTTTCGATCTGCTAATATTGAGTGTTATAATGAACTTTTCACAATGAGGGAGCTGGAGCACGCTCTTCATTGCTCTCGACACTCCGCTCCTGGGCCGAACGGCATTCATATCCTGATGTTAAAGCACCTTTCAGCCGACAGTAAACTCTTTCTCTTACATGTCTATAACCGTAAATGGCAAGACGGCCTTTTTCCTTCCGTTTGGCGCGAAGCCACCATTGTCCCTATACTTAAGCCTGGGAAGGGTCGCCAACTACCTTCCAGCTACCGCCCTATCTCCCTCACCAGTTGCATTTGCAAGGATGGAGCGCATGATCAACGGGCGGTTGACATGGTGGCTTGAGTCTCAGAAACTTCTAGCGAACGTTCAGTGCGGGTTTCGTCGCTATCGCTCTACCGTCTACCATCTGGTGTCCTTGTCGACGCATATTATGAATGAATTTCTGAGAAAGTGTCAAACCGTGGCTGTATTTTTTGACCTGAAGAAAGCTTATGACACTTGTTGGAGGGGCGGCATTTTACGTACACTTCACGCATGGAATATCCGCGGTCGTCTTCCCATACTTCTTCGGGAGTTTATGACGGACCGCGTCTTTCGTGTATGTGTGGGCTCAGTTTTATCTCGTCGTTTTATTCAAGAGAACGGAGTACCGCAGGGCTCTGTACTCAGTGTCACACTTTTTGCAATTGCTATCAACCCCATTGTTGATTGTATTCCACCTGGCATTTCATCGTCCCTTTTTGTAGATGATTTTGCAATTTATTGCAGTTCACGGCGGACCTGTATACTCGAACGCCGTCTCCAGAGCTGTATCGACCGTCTCTACGCCTGGAGTAACGCTAACGGCTTTAATTTCTCCGCCGAAAAATCCGTCTGCATCAATTTCTGGCGCCGGAAGGCTTTCCCTCCGCCCTCTCTCCATCTTGGGTCGGAGGTCTTTCCATTTGCAGACGAGGTGAGATTTTTGGGGTTGATCTTTGACCGGAAACTGAGCTGGACTTCTCACGTTTCCTTTTTAAAAGCAAAGTGTGACCGTTCTCTTAATATTTTACGTGTTTTAAGTGGCACATCCTGGGGAGCTGATCGGACCGTCCTTCTTCGTCTTTATCGCTCTTTGGTCCAATCCAAGCTTGATTACGGGTGTATTGTTTATTCGTCGGCACGTCCATCTGTGTTACGTCGATTGAATGCCATTCACCATCGTGGCATAAGAGTCGCTAGAGGGGCCTTTCCAACCAGCCCTGTTCTTAGCCTGTATGCTGAAGCTGCAGAGCCTCCGCTGTCCTTCAGGCGTGAGATGCTCTTGTGCAGCTATGCCTTTCGACTCTCCAGCTTGCCTGACCACCCGTCCTTCCCGACATTTTACGAGGATTCGCTTGATCGGCAATATTTAGTTAGCTCCTCTGCATTGCTCCCTCCAGGGGTTCGATTTCGACTGCTACTTCGGCATTTGGACGTTACGCCAGCGCCGGCCCTTACCCGAGGGGAAACGCGTTTTCCTCCATGGTCGCGCGCTGAGGCCCACATCCACCTTGGACTAACGTCGATGCCGAAAAATGCGACCCCTGCTTCTGTTCTTAGATCCGCCTTTTTAGAACTACAGGCGCAGTTCGGGGACTGTCATTTTATATATACTGATGGGTCTAAGACTGATGTTGGAGTAGGATGTGCCTTTGTTTATGGTGTACAGTGTTCTACTTTTCGTTTACCTCGACAATGTTCAATTTTTACCGCCGAACTTTTTAGCATTTATCAATCCGTTTTATACATTCAGCGGCACGACTTACGGCACTGTTTTATTTGTACGGACTCTCTGAGTGCCCTTCACAGTATTACTGCGCTGTACCATTACCACCCTCTCGTACAGCGCATACATGACCTGCTCCACTCGCTTGGTGTCTCTGGCATCAGCGTCTCCTTCATGTGGATTCCAGGTCATGTGGGCATCTCTGGTAATGAGTCTGCCGACGCCACTGCGAAATCGGCGATTTTATTACCCAGATTTTTTACCTCTGTTGTTCCCTCGTCAGATTCGTGTGTTATTTTACGTCGCCGCATCCTCTCGCGCTGGCGCGATGAGTGGACGGCCCTCCGGGGGAACAAGTTGCGGGAGGTTAAGGCTCTCCCGTTAATCTGGGGTACCTCTTCTCGTTCTTCACGTCGGGAAGAGGTACTTTTAGCCCGTTTACGAATTGGACATTGCCGTTTTAGTCATAGTTACCTGCTAAGTGGTGATCCCGCTCCACTGTGTCAGCACTGTGACGTGCCCTTAACGGTGCGTCACATTTTAACTGAGTGTCAAGTTTTAGCTCCACTGCGCGTTCGCGTGGGTCTGCCTGTAGGCATAGCCAACGTTTTGGCAGACGACGCGCATGCTGTAGAATGTCTTTTACGTTTTATAAGTGACATTGGTTTTAATCGTCGCATTTGATGCGCTGAGCGTCTTTTAGCTTTGTTATTTTATTCTGTATGTTTTAATAGGGACTTACTCCCCATATGGACATATGGCGCTCATGACCCTCGCATTCTACAGTTCTTGACACGTTTTAATCTTTTATTGCCTATGCTTTTAGTGTGTTGATTTTTCGCATATTTGTATTGTTATTATTGTTGTTATTGTTATTATTGTTATTGTTATATTTTTATTTTTAGCTTTCTTGACATTGCGGGTTTGTGTCCCGTTTTTTAATTATGCGGTTCTTTTACCTGTCTTTTATATTTTGACTATATTTTATACATTGTAAGGGCGCTGATGACCTTAGCAGTTTAGCGCCCTTAGACCGCATATCATCATCATCATCATCATCATCATCATCTTCTGTGTGTACGACCTTCATCTATCCACTGCTTCCACACACGCATCACTGTCGTAGCAGCATGCCCTGTACGAGCCGAAATGTCACGGTATGACAAACCGATCATTCTGCCCCGTTCGAACTCACTCGCATGCCGATATGGCTCCCTTTGACGTCAACGAGGCATACTGGCACTCACTTTATTGTTTCCACGTTGTTTGACAGCTCTGAACTGATTACACTGGCGCAACACTGACCTTGTCGGACCGATACTAGAGGGCTCTGCTCGGCCTACGTGTACCCCATCTCTCTGCAAACCTAATCACTTATTGCTTGCACACTCTTCCATCAAGTTTGGAGTTATTCGGGAAATTATTTCTTGGTGTTGCAATTCTCACAAACGGCAGTGTAGTTGACTAATAATGTTCCCTTTGTTTCTGAAACTAAATGTATCTATAACCTTCTGCAAAGGTTAATTTGGATGCCATGAGATTTTTCTAAAACATTTTCTTTTATTTAGGCAGCTTCAAAACATGTACTTCCAGTGAAATCTGAATATAGAATTTTTGGGTGGAATGCAATACCTTCTCTACTTACTATGTACGTGTTAGTTAAGGTAAAAGCTGAAGAATAAAAAAGATAATTTGATGTTATTATTTTACACATTATTAGGAATCTCCCGTTTTGAATGCAGTTTAGCTAATTGTTTGAGCGGGATCTAATGTAAGTTAAAGAAACAAGTTTTATAAGAGTCGGTTAGACTGTTCTTCCATGAAAATTGAGACACACACATACACATAGAAACATATAACATTTTTAAAAATCCTATTACTGTCTCTACCACTTACAAGTGGGTAGAGAAGGTATTGTAAGAATTCGATACCAAGAGTTCATTGGAAATACATGTTTTGAGGCCCCCAGAATACAAATAGTCATTTTTACTTTCTCTACTACGTATAGTAAGTAGGGGAAGTATTGTATTCCACCCAAAAATTCGATACCGAGATTTCACCGGAAATGCATGTTTTGAGATCCCTGAATCCAAAAAAAGCCTTTTTGGAAACATGTCCGTGTGTGTGTCTGTGTGTCTGTCTGTGAACAGCATAACTCAGAATCGAACAGTCACCAAACTTGGTATTTAGGTTCAGTATCTTCCAAGGATGCGACACGAAGGTTTTCAAGAAAATCCCCTCACCCCAAATTACTCTTTACATGGAAGATTTTTCGAAAATTTTAATTTTTTGAAAAATGGCTCTAACGATTTTGATTAAAATATCATATGTTTAAGATATTTGTATGACAAATAGAATGTATATCTTGAATTTTCTGGGAATGTCTCCAAAAGTATTCTTCATTGTGAACGACTTTTGCATAACTGGTAAACCATAAGAGATAGACAAAATTTTACTGCACAAAAATGTAGATGGCTTTAAAATACACAATTTATGTCATATACATTTTTGTTGTTGAGTGAACCATTTTCGAGATATTGCTTGTTATTCCCTTAAATTTTTCAATACTTATTTTCAAATGGGAATTCGTTATTCATTTTTTTTGTCTTGGATATGCAAAGAGTATTAATCTGTTGGAAAGGGAATGGTGCTGCACCTAGCAACCAGTTATTAAGAGATATTTATGTGCTTAAAGGCTACTGTATTTCTATATTGCCCTTGTAAATATATATTCCCCTTACATCTACAAGAAAATTAGCAATAAGTTAGAGTCTGCAAATGTTTATCTCGATTTACATGAAGTAGATGGAGAATAAGCGTTTGTAAAAATAGTTTGTATAAGAATAGAGAAAGTCATGTGAGTGTAACACATCAGAGAGAGACATCCGTTGGAGAGAGAGTGTGTGTCTTCAAAGATGCGACACAAAGATTTTCAAGAAAAATCCTCTATCCCAAATTACCCTTTACATGGAGCATAATTGAAATTTGTTGCTTTTTAAAAATTGCTCAAGCGATTTCAATTAAAACACCATAAATTCCATATTTTACATAACAAATAAATGTATGTCTTATTTTCTGAATATTGTATAATATTGTGTAACTGGTAAACGTTAAGCGACAGACGAAAACATACTACAAAGAAAACGTAGATCTCCTTAAAACACACCTTATTTCAAATAATTTTTTATGGCATCAGACATTTCCGAGATATTTGATAATGCTTCCAATTATTCAATATTTAGTCATTCTTTTTAAGTCCTATCAACATACAGTTGTTACTCGCGATTTCATTCAAACGGTTTGGAATTTTAAGATAGTATATAGCTTCCAGTTCTTTAACATTCGACCATAGCTGTTCCATTGGTATCTATAATGAAATGTAGGTATTTTTTGCAAACGTTTATTTGGATTAAAATGAAGCAGATCTGAGTAGTTTTTACATTAGTTTGTATGCCCACTAATTAAACGATAGAGAATAGAGAAAGTCGTGTAAGTGTGCCATATCAAATTTGTTTTGGATTAAAACTAGTCCAGTTGGTATCAATTATTAACACACAGTAAGTCTTGCTTTATTAACCTCCTTTTTGTTCTTCACTTCAAGTATTAGGCATTTTGCATATTCCGATCTCGCATTGGTTCGCATTATCCCACATGTTTTCGGACACCCGATGTACCTTTTTCCTAAAGGTTTAAAATTCTAAATTAAAAGTGGTACCTTTTCTTCATACGTGATTCATTTGCGCTTTCCATTTATGTTTATTTTTGCAACTTTATCATACAGTTTATTAATATTTAGTCCGTCTCTAATTGTTCCATTTCTTACTAAATCTCATTTCCGCTGTCTGAATTTTACTTTTGTCTTTTTCTTTTATTATCTATGATTCGCTGCCAAAGTGTCTAGTAGAACTTCAATTTTCTTTGTTAACCTATTTTGTAAAATGAATAATACAATCAAGGACATGGATGCCCTAACTTAGTAAAAGAAGGAGCTGTGTCCTGAAGCTGTCGTTGATACTGCATTATTCTGAAGGAAATAAACCCGGCCCTCTCCCATCACAGTTAGCAGTTTAAGACCTGCCAATGTAATCTCAGCTGTTCAATAGCAACAAAAATATCGGTATATCGATATCGAAACGTACATAAATATTCAAATCAGGAATCCTAACGTTACAATTCTAATGTTATACTCGTACATTCACATGACCTTCTCTACCTTCTGTATCTTTTTGGTGTGTATATAAATTATTTTTACTCCAGCTTATTTTTCTATCTGTTACATTTTAATCCAAATAAACGTTTGCAGAAATAGCTAAATTAAATTAAATTGGGTTTCATATATTCAAGCTCTTTAACTACTATTGTCCTTAGTGTCCCATTCTATATTGGGCGCGAAAGACCGGTAATTTTGCTCAGAGGCTTGAGGTTCCTTTACATGCCGTAAATCTACGACACGGGACAACCGGTTTTAGTTCCCTTCAGAAGGAAGCAGAAATAGCTACATTACGCATTTTGTCATAGATGCAAATTGAACATGGATAGTCAAATGTTTAAGAAGTGGTGGCTATATGCTGGCCTTAAAATTCCTGTTTCCATGCAATTGCAAGAAACCACTGAATGCTGTAGCGACTTTAAGAGAATGAGCCCGAAATGAATAATTCCTACCTTTAATAACGGATATCTCAAAAACGGCTTGTACCAAAAAACAACTTATTTTAACTTCATTGTGACTTAAATTAATAATAAATTAAATAAATTTAAAAAAGTACATAACCTAAATACCAAGGTTGGTGCACTTCGGAATTTTTATTTTTGAGTTACACTATTCATAGACGCACACACAGACAGACACACACATGCACGTTTTTCTAAATTTTTTTTAATTCATGGGGCCTCAAAAAATATTTTCGTTAAAATCTTTATATCGTATTTTTGGGTGGCATATGAATCTTCTCTTACTTCCTGTACGTAGTAGAGAAAGTAAAAACTATGTATTACGTTCATATGGTTGTTTCTATCCATTCTTCAACAAATATTATTACAAAAGCTCTAAGTCATGGTAATCCAGATAAACATTTGCAGAATAAGTTTTAATACGCATTAGCTGAAATATCCGGTGTGGTTTGACATTTTATTCTTGCAACATTTAGCTTTAGATTGCACTTGCCCAACAGTCTTGCGTTTCTTTGGAGGCATTCAAAAGTATTACACAAGATACTTAAACAGTTAGTTAAAATTCTCAGGGCTCTCTAAACACACAGAAAAAAATGTTTTTCTGTATTACTTTGGCGTCTTCATCGAAAACGTTAGTAAAAACCAAGGAAAAGTAAATAAATTACCTTAGGAGTTGGTCTAGGAGTGATAGTTTTCTGTTGTATAACTGGTGACCACCTGCCCGCCCGTTTTAGGCGTTTTACTTTTATAGCACAATTAGTGTGAACACGACAAACGTGTCCATCTTGGTGCTATTGCACATGCGCAATGGGAACTTCCAATCTAAATAAGAAGTGAAATCCACGGAATAAGCGATATCTTCTTACATCTTCTTCATTTTGCCTCTGATACAAACGAAATGCATTGTTATTAACAGTGCATTACATGAAACAAAATGGCTTGCGGAGAATGTGAAAGTACAATATACACGGTGTTAAGAGAGCAATTAGGTGTTGGGAACTTGCAGCTATATTATTATTAGTAACCTAATCTTATATAAAAAAACTAACCGTAATATAACCTTCAATGAAACAGTAACACAAGATTATATAAAAAACTAAACCTAACCAAATCTCCCATAAACCAGTAATTTAAGCTTATATGAAAAAACTAACCTAACCTAACCTCTCGTGTATGAGGAATCTAGGTTTATATAAAAAAACTAAACCTAACCTAACCTCCCATGAATCAGTAACCTAAGCTTATATAAAAAGAAAGCTAAACTTAACCTAATCTCCCGTTAAAATAAATAAATTGTGTCCCATTTATGGATGCTCTTTAACTACTATGGTCCTTAGCGTTCCATTCTATATTGGGCGTGAAAGACCGGTAATTTTGCAGAGGCCTCTTTATCAGGCTTGAGGTTCTTTTACGTGCCGTAAATCTACAACACGGGAACACCGGCTCTACTTCTCCTTCGAAGAAAGATTTTTACGCCCGAAAAGATCCATTGTCCTCCGCTGGGTTTGAACACGCGTCCTCGGGAACTAGAGGCTGGTAACCACTACACCACGAAGAACGACCCTAACCTCCCGTGAATTAGTAACCTAATCTATATAAAAAGAAAGCTAAACTTAGCCTAACCTCCCATGAATCAGTAACCTAAGCTTATATAAAATAGCGTAACCTAACCTAACCTCCCGTGAATCAGAACCTAAGCTTAAGGACGCATGCACTCTCGCGTGCTTTGGTGCAGCTAATTAAAGTAAGCTTATATAAAAAACTAACCCCCACTTAACCTCACGTGAATCAGTAACCTAAGTTTATATATATAAACTAAACGTGACCTGACCTAACCTAACCTCCCGTGATTCAGAAACCTAAGCTTATATAAAAATAAGAAACCTAACCTCTCGTAAATCATAAATGTATAAAACTAATAAACCTAAAATAAAAAGTAATTTGGAACGTATGCTCCGAGGTTGGCGGTATCTTATTGGCTTTGGCGGTATTTGTCATTCATATGTTTCCAGCATTATGTTAGAGCTAGAGGATGACATAATGGCATCTGTACGAGATTTAGGACATCACTTCTATCGCCTTTGAGTTTTTAATGCTGGTTACCTAAAAAAATAAATAAAATTCTGAGAAAACAGTATGCAAAAACACTGCTGAATAACCACAAACATCGCATTTTGTAATATTGATTTCTCGTGAATGCAGCTGAGTGATGGTTCCACGCTGTCACATTTGGGACGTCTCGTCGTTATTTATAGAGAAAATCTAGGTTGGGAAGAAATAATAACATCAATATAACCTTGTTCATTCTCAGCAACAAATACACACGAAACTGCTAAGAAAACACACGAAAGACCAAGTAATATGAAGGCCAAACTGTACACACAAAGAAAATAATAATAATAATAATAATAATGAAAAGTTTTTCGACTGGTTTGATGCTGTTGTTGTTATCATTGTCCATTGTAACTTTATGTCATGCAGTTTTTGTTTTACGCTTATAAAAACACCAAAAACTTCCCACAGAAAAAGGAACAGCTGCTTACAAAGCTTATATTAGGAATGTTTAAGCACCATAGAGACTTTTGTAGTGAATACGATTATATTGAATGCTTTTGTGCTATTTTCTATCAATACGCTTAAATAATTATCTTAATATTACAAAATTCAATTTATGTATTGTGTATACGTGCATCTGTTCCTTATAGACTTCTACGCCGTTTCCCGATTTCGACCAAACTTTTCGACAAACCTATGACACAAGGCAAAAATTACTGTCTAGCTTAGAATTTAAAATTCCGTCGCATTTCATAGAATTAGTTATTTAATTTTGTGTAATGCCTACAAAAGCTCGAAAGACCATTCATATTTTTCTGAACAGTAAACATTAGGTCAAATATTGCCAACATAGAAATAAATACTTAAGACTTTAAAGCCATACTTCATTGCTAATAAATATAATTCATATTCTGAGTGAGTCTAACTGCGGGTTACCGTGAATACGAAAGGGGTAAGCCAAGTTTTTGGACACCCTTGACGTGGTCACCACCGGCTATACAAAAGATAAGTCACGCTCTGCATAGCACCATACAGGCTGGGTTAGAGTCTAAATGTAAACCCAGTAAAGCGTGGGTCAAAATTGATATAAATTGAAGAGAAACATGAAAGTCGTTCTGTAGTATTTTGTTGACTTCGGCAAGTATGCATATATTCCATCGACGCTCTCACGAGCACGTGTTTAAGATGTGATGAGTTAATTGAAGATACTTTTAGTCCGGTAGCATTTAAATATTTGAATTGCCGTGTGTAATAGTGAGCGAGTTTTGTTTTTATTTTGAAAACAGGAAAATAATTTTACGCCACTATTCCCGTAAAGCTCTCAACCTTTTCTCCGAAAACACATTCTTGCCTGTAAAGAACGTAATCAATAATACTGTGAATCAACGCAAATCGTAGTCTTCGTTCCAACTTGGTAAGCCTAGTTACCCTGCTGTATGAGTTACTTATTGGGCATCTGAGCAAGACAACCTCAGTTTTCACGGCCTCACAAAATGAAACCGTAACAGCGAATTAACGTATTATTCACCAATCTCCTCTCTGACATTGATCATGATTAATAACACAGTCAAATAAATAAATTACAACAGCTATGCCACCTGTAGCTATGACTGCAGAAATGAAAAGGCTGCAATCGCTTGGTAAAAAATCTGATGTGTTACACTCACATGACTTTCTCTACTCTTGCACAAATTATTTTTACAATCGCTTATTCTCCATATGCTTCATGTTAATCCAGATATGAGATGTTAATCTTATTGCTAATTTTCTTGTAGATGCAAGGGAATTGGTAGGCTTTAAGCGAAAGTCAAATATTTTAAGAGCTGATTGCTATGTGGAGTATTCCATTCTCTTTGCATTACCAAGACAAAAAAAATGAATAACGAATTCCCATTTGAGAAAAGGTATAAGTATTGTAAAATTCAAACAAACAACAAAGACTAAGGTATATGACATAAATTGTGTATTTTAAGGCGATCTACATTTTTTGTAGTAAAATTTTGTCTATCTCTTATGGTTTACCAGTTATGCAAAAGTGGTTCACAATGAGGAATACTTTTGGAGACATTCAAAGAAAATTCAAGATGTAAATTTTATTTGTCATGAAAGTATCTTAAATATATGATATTTTAATCAAAATCGCTAGAGCCATTTTTGTGAAGATTAAAATTTTCGAAAAATGTTCTATGTAAAACCTAATCTAAGGTGGGGGAATTTTATTGAAAACCTTCGTGTCGCATCTCTGGAAGATACTGAACCTAAATACCAAGTTTGGTGTTTATCCGACACACAGACACATACACACAGACAGACAAACACACACACGGTCATGTTTCCAAAAATACTTTTTTTTGGATTCAGGAGGCCTCAAAACATTTATTTCCCGTGAAATCTCGGTATCGAATTTTTGGGTGGAATGCAATGTTTCCCCTACTTACTCTATTACTCTACGTAGTAGAGAAAGTAAAAAATTAACATTTCGAACTTATTATATTGGATGTGATAACAGTAACAGCATCAAAGTAGACAAAATTACTTTTTATTATTCTTTATCTTCAAATGATTATTTATTGCGCATTAATATAAAATAACATGAAGGCATTATTATGGTTTCTTTGTCTATAGGGAGATTTTTATGGTTTTTATAAGCATAAAAACAAAAACTGAGTGACATATAAAATGCCAGTGGGCATGCATAACAGCAACACCAACAAACCAGTCAAATACCACTTATTGCTATTTTTCTTTTCTATGTAGCATATTCATTTCGGCCGTCATTTTATTTTGTCTTTCGTGCGTTTCTTAGTACTTAGTGTATGTTGGTTGCTGAGAATGAACAATGTTATATTGATGTCACTTAAACTGCTATTATTTCTTCCCAACCGAAATTCTCTCTATAAATAACGACGAGGCATATCAAATGATACAACGTGGAACCGTTGCTCAACTGCATTCACGAGAAATCATTACAAACTGCGGCATATGTGGTTGTTCAACAGTGCTTTTGCATAGTGTTTTCTCAGATTCTTTTTGTTCTTCATAGAACTCTGATAGTTTTAACTAACCCTTTAAGTATGTTGTGTTATACAAGAAACTCAAGACTATTCACTAAGTACAACCTAAGGCTAAATGCTGTATCGATAAACTGTCAAACCACGGGAAACGCGTTGTTGTTCAGCTGGAATGAAGATAAAGGAGAGTAAGAATAAGTGATATTTTGTTGCATTGATGCTGTTGCTGTTATCACAGTACAATATAATAAGTTCAAAATCTAATTCTTTACCTAGCGATTGCGCAGTCGTACTCACAGCCTGCATACCTGTTGTAACTTATTAATTTCACTGTATTATTACTCTTCAATCAGTGTCAGAAAAATATAAATTGAGTCTTTAAACCGGGTGAAGTGAAATAGTCCTGCGGACTGGGGGAAATGGGAGAAAACTAAGAAGTTTTTTTATTGCAAGATTTGTACTGTAGTTCAACTGTTAGGGAGCTGAACCTGAAGTAGTTGCAACCGCACGTATGGTAAAAAAGTGTCCGGTAGCCATCGTCAAAAAATTTAAAAATATTAACCTTATAGTTTGACTGTTTCTTTAAATATAATATATTTATGTTTGCCTCGGCTGAGTCAGTATTTATATTTTTTTAGAGACATGAATGTCTTAGCATGGAGGTGGTGCAACTGAAGAATGTAGGCTTACACGGATTTTAATACTTTTATTCACTCCTTTTTTCTTTCTCTAATACGTAAAGTAAGTAGGGGAAGTATTGTATTCCACCCAAAAATTCGATACCGAGATTTCACGGGAAATACATGTTTTGAGACCCCCTGAATCCAAAAAAGCATTTTTGGAAACATGTCCGTGTGTGTCTGTGTGTCTGTCTGTCTGTGTGTCTGTCTGTGAACAGTATAACTCAGAAAAGAACAGTCGGATAAACACCAAACTTGGTATTTAGGTTCAGTATCTTCCAGAGATGCGACACGAAGGTTTTCAAGAAAATCCCCCCACCCCAGATTACCCTTTACATGGAAGATTTTTCGAAAATTTTAACTTTCTCAAAATTGGCTCTAACGATTTTTATTAAATCTTTTGTTTAATATATTTTCATGACAAATAAAATGTATATCTTGAATTTTCTGGGAATGTTTCCAAAAGCATTCTTCATTGTGAACGGCCTTTGCATAACTGGTAAACCATAAGAAATAGACAAAATTTTACTACACAAAAAATGTAGATATCGTTAAAATACACAATTTATGTCATATACATTTTTTTTTGTTGAGTGAACCATTTTCGAGATATTGCTTGCTATTCCCTTAAATTTTTCAATACTTATGTTCTCAAATGGGAATTTGTTATTCATTTTTTTGTCTTGGATAGGCAAACAGTATTAATCTATGGGAAAGGGAATGGTGCTGCAACTAGCAACCAGCTATTAAGAGTTATGTATGTGCTTAAAGGCTACTGTATTTCTATATTGCCCTTGTAAATATATATTCTCCTTACATCTACAAGAAAGTTAGCGATAAGATAGAGTCTGCAAATGCTTATCTCGTGTAACATGAAGTAGATGGAGAATAAGCGTTTGTAAAAATAGTTTGTACAAGAGTAGAGAAAGTCATGTGAGTGTAACGCATCAGATGTTTTAATTCTTGACACGATTTAAATAACACTTTACTCATATAGAGAGCTGTGAGATTCTTTTACTAATTACTTGCACTTTTTAACACGTAAACTATTTTCGTCTCACACTGAATACGTATTAAAATTCTCGAGGACGCATCTCGCGTCCAGTTAGGAACACTGTCTGCAACCAACACGTCCAGTTATGAGCGTCGTCTACACGCAACTGACTTGATTTCTACCGCCTAAATTTGTATATTTCTGTATTTCAAGTCTCTGATTTGCTAATCCTAGTCCAATAGAATACCTTCATTTAACTAAAGCTTTTTCTGGTTTTTGATTAGCTATTTTATAAATTGTCATAAAAATTACGTTATTGCTTCCAAGAATTACAGGTAGTATTGTTAAACTTTCAAATTCACTATTTCCTCAATGTTACCTTATTGCTACCTCATTATTAGCAATTTTTACCTATTATTCTCACAGCTTCTACATTATTAAGTTATTTAATTCATTCACATAACATTATTACACATGTATACATTAATATAAACATATACAATGACTGCAATATACACCTTTTATATATTGTTACATACACATGATGCTTTAAGGCGGGCTGTTATTGAATTATATATATTATTTAATTAGACTGAAATTATTTAAGTGTTGAAAATACTGCCTTAAATAGATGAACAAAAAGCTCCAACACTTATTTATAATTAAATGCACCGTTAACTAGATAATCGCGCTTAAAGGAAGGAGTATTTGGCAACGTGGCGCAATTTGTTGATTGAGTAGTCTGCTACTACTGGCGGTACCTTGAATTATTCTAAAGCTCTAAAAAACCATTTAAGCAACGCTGGCTGTGTGTCGAATTCAGATGTTTTATCGATGGCCCATGAGACACCAGAAAATTCCGGGAAAATATCAGGTTATTGTTCCGTGCACCGTATGTAAACATTACCTCGAATTCTATATTCCGACGTAATTAAAAATATTTTATTTCATATGTTTAAAGGCCTATATCTGACCTATTCTGTTTGAGAGGCTTATGGCATGGCAAGGTATTGAACTCACGTGAAATTGTTACTGATATTTATCAGTTTTCAGGTTTGTGTCCACATAATACCTACGTGTGTGGTTTAAAAGGTATATTTTAATTATTACAAAATGTCATACTGCAGTGATATCAATGCTTTACTTGAAACGAAAATAAGTATTCCAAAGGTTATGGCACTCTTATGTGAAACACTTGTGTTATTAATACCATTATTCTGTGTTGAATTTAACGATGAGGTACTTATAATTGCTAAACGTTTAGGAAAGCATAATTTATCACGTGAATTTACACACCGCTGCAATGTGCTTAAAGGAAATTTATGTGAACTTGTATATACTTTTGACCAAACGGGAACTATACGCTTCTATTTAATTTTTAATATACCCGTTTTAGAATGGCACTAATGTGTTACATACCAGCACATACATCTAATGTATAACATGATGCGGAAGTCTTTAAGCAATTGTGCCATCGCTTACTCCAATATGATTTAATAATAACTTATGAGCGCAAGAAAGCTCTAGTTAGTGAAATTTTCAACACTAACGTCACTGATGAGATGTATGTACGTGAGATCTAATTGTGACAGATATCAAAATATTTCAGAAAACGTAGGTAAACAAAATTGACATTGCTCTTTGTGCCTAATAATTCCACGTCACGGACTATCGTTATTTACTTGATTATATCCTTAATCACTAGCATTTATTAGCATTTATAAGTTAGCTAAAACATTGGGATTTAAAATATATAAACTAGTCTATAGGATGTATATTTGAAATACGAGTTTAAAAGAAGTGTTCCATATGTCCTCGATTACGACAACTCGAAATTACATTACCTGTATCACGGATCTGCTGGCAAACGGCAACAAATGTGTCTGCACTTAACACGATCCTGTTAATAAATTTTTCAGCATGACGTTGTTAAGCATATAGAGAGCTGCACTGCATTTCTCCTTAAATTAAGATAATGCCCAGATATTTGGATTTTGAAAATCGCGGCATTGTGTATGTTATTTCGTAACAAGATGTTATGTCCTTTCTTTTATTTTGTTCTTATTCATGTACCACCTTTAACTGCTCTTGATCTTAACTTGTGGCTTTGACAAAAAAAAATGCATGCGATTTAGTAAACATTTCGCACGATCTACACCAATTTCGGAATAAAGTGAACGCAGCTGGTGCGAAGTTGCCAGTTCTAATATAACTAAGGAAGCAACAAATTATGGGCTTTTTTAAATTTAATTTACACGTTCATTCTATTGAAATACACCACAGGAGAAACTTTGTCATTTATTCAATGTTCTATGAATATAGTCATAAATTGAGAACGTTTAATCAACAGTAATCAGCAAGTGATGATAAATTTTTTGGATAAAAGCATTTTTTCTAGAAAACGGTGCACTTAATTACAAAATAGGTGTTGGAGGTTTTTGTTCATCCATATCCACTCTCCCACCTCCCCCAGTCCGCAGGACTATTTCACTTCCACCATGTATATGGACGCTCTTTAACTATTATGGTATTTAGCGTCCCATTCTACACCTATTGTGTGTGAAAGACCTGACATTTTGCACAGAGGTCTGTTTATGAGGCTAGAGGTTCTTTTACATTCCGTAAAACTACAACACGGTACCACCGGCTTTACTTCCCTTCCGAAGGAAGCCATGCCCGAAAAAAATCCATCGCTCTCGTCGGGGTTTGAATCCACGGCTAGCATGGTAAGGTAAGTGGTACCCTTAGATCACAGAGGACATCAGTATCAGAGAGGAGAATCGACGAATAAATGTGAACTTGCTGTTCCTTTGATATTATGTGATGTTGCAACAGCCTAAGTAATTATTCCTATGTTGGCAATATTTGAAACATTACAATTGTCGTTTAGAAGGATAGAGATGATCTTGCGAACTTTTGTAGGCATTACATAAAATTATATATCTAATTGTGTAAAATTGGGCGGAATTTCGAATTCTGTGGTAGGCAGTAGCTTTTGCCTTGTGTCATATGTTATCTGTGCCAAGTTTGGACGAAATACACTATATGATCAAAAGTTTCCGGACACCCCACAAACATACGTTTTTTATTTACTGCCTGGTACTCATTACCCGCCACCTCAGTAGTCATTGGACATCGTGAAACAGCAGAATGGGACGCTCCGTGGAACTCACGTACTTCGAACGTGGTCAGGTGATTGGATGTCACTTGTGCCAGAAGTCCGTACGCGAGATTTCCACACTCCTAAACATCCCTGGGTCCACTCGTCTGTTAACTGACAGAGACCGCCGACATTTGAAGAGGTTCGTAAAGAGTAATAGGAGGACATCTATCCAGACCATCACACAGGAACTCCAAACTGCATCAGGATCCACTCCAAGTAGTATGACAGTTAGGCGTGAGGTGAGAAACCTTGGATTCCATGGTCGAGCGGTTGCTCATAAGCCACCCATCACGCAGGAAAATGCAAAACGACGCCTCGCTAGGTGTAAGGAGTGTCAATATTGCACGATTGAACAGTGGCAAAACGTTGTGTGGAGTGACGAATTACGGTACACAATGTGGCAATCCGATGGCAGGGTGTGGGTATGGCGACTGCCCGGTGAAGGTCATCTGGTAGCGTGTGAAATTCGGAGGTGGTGGTGTTATGGTGACGTCGTATTTTTCCTGGAGGGGGCTAGCACCCCTTGTTGTTTTGCGTGACACAATCACAGCGTAGACCTACATTGACATTTTAAGCACCTTCTTGCTTCCCACTGTTGAAGAGCAATTCGGGGATGGCGATTGCATCTTTCAGCACGATCGAGCACCTGTTCATACTGCACGGTCTGTTGCAGAGTGGTTACACGACAATAACATCCCTGTAATCGACTGGCCTGCATAGAGTCCTGATTTGAATCCTATAAAACACTTTTGGGAGGTTTTTGAACGCCGACTTCGTGCCAGGCCTCACCGACCTACATCGATACCTCTCCTCAGTTCCGCACTCCGTGAAGAATGGGCTGCCATTCCCCAAGAAACCTTCCAGCACCTGATTGAAAGTATGCCTGCGAGAGTGAACGCTGTCATCAAGGCTAAGAGTGGGCCAACACCATATAGACTTCCAGCATTACCGATGGAGGGCGCCACGAACTTGTACGTCATTTTCAACCAGGTACCCGGATACTTTTGATCACGTAGTGTAAGTGCAACAGTGTAGAAGCCTATAAGGAATCCCAGTAACACTATTAAGGTTTCCTTGTAGGTGCACGAGGATTAGGGAAATACAGCTTAAACGATATCGTATTTTTTTAAAGCGGGGACGCTATGTGACGGATTTGAAATTCAAAAAAAAAAAAAATAAAAGAATAACGATTTTCTTCTTAAAGTATAAGTATTGGAAAATTCAAACCAATAACTAAGAATGTCTAGGAAAGAGTGAACTCTACAACAAGTTTATTTAGTAAATTATGTACTTTAACGAGATATAAATTTTTTGTGTAGTAAGATTTTGTCATGTCTCACGATTTACTAATTATTATACAAAAGTCATTCATAATCAAGGGGAATTCAGAGGCAATTCCCAGAAAACTAAGATACACATTTTATGTTTCATGTAAACGTCTTAAATATATGGTTTGATATCAAAATCATGAGACATTTTTGAGAAAAATACTTTTTAAAAAGTTCCATATAAAGGGTAGTTTGGAGTTGGCGAATTTTCTTGAAAAATCCTTGTGTCGTACCCTTTGGAGAAACTGAACTTAAATACAAACTTTGGTATTTAACCAATTTTTGCTCTTTTAGGTAAACCGTTCACACACACAGACATACTCTTTTCTAATTTTTGTAAGTTGGGGAGCCTCAAAACTTGTATTTTCGGTGAAAACCTGTATAGAATTTTGGGGTGGAATGCAATACCTTCTCTACCTAATTATGCACGTGGTAGAGAAAGTAAGCTGAATTTTGAAGTTGTAAAAATTCCTTATTGTGTATATTGAAGTATTCTGCTCCTTGATCAAAGCTATTAAACTTTCCTAGCAGAGAAAATATACATATTTAATTTCTCAAATTTCTGCCAAACACTCTCACATTACAAAAAGCAACTCGGTCCAGGTAGCTATGTATGTATGCGTATTATGTAAGTGCACAAGAATTTTTTTATTTAAGACTAAAACCCATTTGAAGAGTTAAGTTTGAAAGCCAAACCCAAAATGCGTGCGTAATATTAAAACAGTTAAAAGGATTGTGACCGCGTCTAAATTCGTAGCCACTTAGAGTGAGATGGGGTAACATTTCAGAGCTGTCAGATTGAGTCAACAAATATCACGGCGGGTTAATCTCTCTCTCTCTCTCTCTCTCTCTCTCTCTCTCTCTCTCTCTCTCTCTCTAACACACACACACACACACGTATACACTTTTATAAGTGGATATTCTGCATCAATTCTCTTTGGAAATGTTGCGGATTTAAGGTTAATTAATGTTACCAAATAAAACAAGAGAAGTATGGAATAGATACGAGTTTCATTACGTCATATCAACTTCTAAAGCTCGCATTCCGGAAGCTCTTGATTCCAATCCCGTTGGGCCCAACACCCTCAGCTTGGATTTTTTTTTTCGCGGTGGCGAACTTTGAGATGGTTTCTTTTCCACCACGAATTTCCTGTCCTCATCACTTTGTTACTTCTGTTTCACCTATCACTAGTTTCAGCGACGGCGATTTGTGCATGCTATATTGTAAAGTATTGTAAGGGATTTCTCCCTGGCGCTTGGATGGCCGGCTGGTGCCCCTTCCTCCCCTTCCCAGAACCCCATGTTAAAGATTGAGGCAGTATTATTAACACTTGAATAATTTCAATTAATTTATATAATATGTAAATTCAACAACAGTAACAGTCATTGCATATGCCTATATTATTGTAAACATGTTTAATAATGTTATATGAATGCATTACGTAATTTAATAATGTAAGAGCTGTGAGAATAACAAGTTTAACGTTGCTAACAATGAGGTAACAATGAGGTAACCTTGAGGCAATAATGAGTTTGAGAGTTTGAATACTACTGGTCATGATTAGGACAGCAATAACGTAAATTTTGTGACAGTTTAAAAATAGTCAATCAACAGCCAGAAAAAGCGTTAGTAAAATGCGGGTATTCTATTGGACTAGGATTAGCAAATCAGAAACTTGAAATACAGAAGTTTACGGGCTTGGACGGTTGAGGTATGTTCAGTTGCCTGAAGACCTTGGTAGTATCCGGATGGGAGATGGGTTCTCTAGAGAAACGAAAATTAAGTATACGCGTTAACAAAGTACAAGTATTAAATAAAAGAACCTCACAGCTCTTGATATCAGTGTAGTGCTATTTAATTTGTGTCAAGGATTAATAATAAGAAGTGAATTTAAACTTAAAATCTGTGTAAGCCTATATTCTTGTCGCACCACGCCCTGTCTAAGAGAAACGTGTCTCTAAAGCAATACTGACGCAGCCGAGGCAAACATAAACATAAATACTGTTTATAGAAGCAGTTTAGTAACAAAGTTAATATTTCAAATTAACGCCCAAAGCGTGGTGCAAACTCCTACGTATATTGTCAACAAAACACTTTCTTCAAAATTGACGTCCATACGTGGAGCTAAATAAATAAACAACGTAAAGAACAAATTCAACTTCAATATGGTGCAGGCAGGCTCGTAACGGCGTCAGGATTTGGTCACTCTAGTCATTAAGGACCCGTCCTTGCTAGTAGGCGTTATCATCCAGTTCTGGCCGCCTTCATGTCTCCTCCATAGCCCTTATTCGTAGAGGTCATATGAGAACATGGGCCTACTGAGATGGCATTAGGGTGCTGCTAGGCTCCAGTGGCTAGGAGTGCCCTCCATTTGAACTATCCTGTTCTATCCGTCATATTTGAATTTAATTATCACCACAAACAACAGAGTAAAAATTACCAAACGGCAACACTTAATAATTGATTTGTTTATTTGTACCCAGCAGTTTTCGGATTTCATATGACCTGGATTAGCTCCAGCTATAACAAGAACCATGGCCAGCTAATCTAGGGGCTAATCCATTTCTTTGTAACTCTAAGTAAGAAATCTTCTAAATTAATAATCTTATGATGTTTAAAAAACTTTATTTTCGAACTACTATATTTTTTCAATCTTCAAGCATTTGTTTTGGATAAATCTTTCCTTCAAATATCCCTGACTTTGCATTCTAATAAAATATGGATTACATCTTCTTATCCCAGCATATACGAAAAATTCCTTCTGTATCTCCCCTGTAACCCTTGAATCTCCAAACTCCAAATTTAAAACTTCACTTTGATTCCTATTGCACCTCTCGATATGTGTATCTTTCCCACCATTACTTCCAAAATGTTTATAAAAATTCAAGGAAATTTTTTTCTCCGACATTACCCATATATAATTGTCCGCATCTTCCAACTGACATTTAAGTATCTCCCAGAATGTTGTCAACATACACTCTCTTCCTAACCATTTATCACCCTTACTAATTTTACTCAGCCAATTCTTTGAGTTAATACACTTTTCTTGTATATCTAAGCAATCTTTCAAAATGTGCCTCTGTGACAAGTGATAAATTCTAAACCAACATTTCAACACCCTTACCATAATCACCCCTCATGCGTCCACTTTACCAAATTCTAACATAGCTCTTTCCCTTACAGAACTATACCCCGTTGAACCTTTGGATTTGACAGTTCCTGTGGTTTCGCGTACCGTAGGCTATATTGTGATTGCGACGTTGCCAGAGCGCTTAGTAAACAACAACACCTGATTGTTCTCCTTTCTATCGTGTCTAAGCCGCATAAAAAGTGTAAGTAGCGAACGTCATTGAATAATAGGACTTTCGTATTATTATTGCTAATTGTAAATAACTCAGCATTAACAATGCAACGTATGTAGAATAAACTTGCACTTTTGACAATATAAAAACAAAATAATGCAAACGAGCCTGCTGCAATGAGGAGAAATAAAATAAGTTATAAGCTACGATAAAAAAGTTATTTTCACTCATGTTGCGTTCCAATGGTTCAGGAATTTAGTCCTTTTTCTCTTGGAGTTTCACTCCCTTGTAAATAACAGTTCTCGTGCTTAGTCCAAGAGTTGCTGCAGTTCGTTGTAGGCTTTACCAGCAGGAATAGAGGGTTGCCCACGAACCTTCTGGTACTCCTTCTGTTCAAATAATTCTCGGGTCCTTCTTAACCATTTCAATGCCTGACTATTATGGCACATCTCGACGCAAGGATTTTCACTTGGGGAATCATCACTCGGTGATCGGCGTCGTTTTCGAGACTTTGACGCACTTTAAATCTTTTTTAAATAACATAAATGAAATATATATGTATAAACGACCAACAATAACCACAAATATAAATAATAATGAACAATATTAGCTTGCAAAGAACCACTCGACGCACGTGCTTGAGATTCACAAACTGATACACGTGGTTGGAAATAGCTACATCCGGCAACAGAGCCGCTTCCAGCTCCGCTTTGTCATAGACCACCCGAAATGCTGCCTTGTTATTGGTTTAGTAAGTCTAACGGTTAAGGATTTTCATCAGTTTTTTCAAGTGTACCAGTATAATCGCAAGCTGCTAAGTGCAACGTTTCAACGGCGGGAGTATACAGGGTGAATCACTTAAAACTTGCATCGCAAATATAGCGGAAATGGAAAGTGCTATTGATGTGCAGTTTACACAGCACTGATTAGTAGTCAGAGGTTTGTACATTTACCCTATAAACAGATTTTAATAATATTGAGAAGGTGTATTTTTTGAGCAAACATACAATTGTTTAAATGGAACAATGCCTAGTTATAACAACAGAATAAAGGTAGGGTAAATTAGAATGCCAATGGCGTTTGTTGCATTATTCTAGTGCAAGTCGTTCAAACTTTTGCGCACCTACACACAACAAGTAAATAGAACAATAGCCCTTCAAACGTTGTGTTCAAAATGACCACCGGCAGCTACAATACACGCTTCCAGTCTGCTATGGAAAGACCGCTCCACATGTTCTAGCATTTCAGCGGAAATTGCACAACAGGCAGCAGTAATACGTCGTTTTATATCGTCTGGTGTAGTTGATACATCCTTTTAGACAGTATCTTTCAGCCTTATCCACAGAAAAATGTCTAAAGGAGTCACGATCCGGTGAACGGGCCGGCCAAGGTACAGGTCCTCTTCTCCAATCCAACGATTTGGAAACAATCCGTTAAGATAAGCTGTAGTACTTCGTGCACTATAGGTTGGACAGCCATCATGTTGGTACCACAGATTCCTCTTAGTCTGCAAAGGAACGTATTTTATCATCTGTGGCAGATGGTCTGTCAGGAGACTCCGATACTTGTGCGAGTTCATTGTTCCTTCTATGAACAAAGGACCTATGAACTAATGGTTCACTATCCTACACCACACGTTTAAACTCCATGGACGCTGACGTTCCACCTGACGAAGCCTACGCGGATTGTCAACAGACCAATAGTGCATGTTTCTGCGGTTGACCTGACCATGATGTTGCCTCGACACTAAACAAGATACATGATGACTCTGGAGTATAATGTCTTAATGCCCATGTACAAGAGTTAACATGATTCTCAAAAACGTTTCCATGCAGCTCTTGATGGAGAGAGATGTGATAGGGATGGAACATATGTCAATGGAGAATTCGCAGTATACTTGCCTGACTTCTGCCACTTCCACGTGCGATTGTGCGGGAATTAGTATGCGAATCTACTGCAACGTCATACAAAACATTAATTTCTGCCTTTTCTCTGGTCACCTGTTCGTTTCTGTTACGTTTTCTAGGTGTTACAGTACCACTTTTACGTAATTGGTTGAAGAAGTTGATATATAATTGCCGAGATGGTTGACGTCTATTGGGATACGTTTCCGCATACACTGTACAGGAACGAACTGCATTCTTCCTACACTCTGCATACACCATGAGCATGTCGGCTTTTCCTGCATTAGTAAACCGCATCTTCCACTCACGACTTATTGCTTGAACTGTTACAAACTAACTGACCAGAATGTCGCAATGCAATCAGTGAACAGAAAACACAATGCAAACAAACATAACTAGATCGCAACTTAGCAGGTTGAATGGGACAAACAATTTTCGAGGTGGAAACTTTTCAAAATGCGATTTTTCGTAAACCACTTGCACCAGAATCCATTGACATTCTAATTTACCCTACCTTTATCCTATTGATGTAACTAGGCATTATTCCATTTAAAAATTGTGTATTTGCTAAAAAGAATACACGTTCTCAGTATTATTAAAATCTGTTTATAGGCTAAATTTACGAACCCCTGACTACCAAGCAATGCTGTGAAAACTGCACATGAATAGCACTTTCCATTTCCGAAATATTTGCGGTGCAACTTTTTAGTGATTCGCCTGTATATGGAACTGTTGACATTATTTTACAAAATATTTTCAGCTATATATCCATCTTTCCTCAGCCTTCCTCTGTAGCCCATATGGCTATGACCTTCGGGAAAACCTCATTCCACCAACCAGCGATTTCTGAGGTAGAGGCTCCTAGTGGACAGAATCAGTTGCCTCCTATGACAGGCTTATATTGAGGAAGGCGGTGGAATGAAAGGACCTACAGCTTTTACCGTGAACTCCGAACCACTCTGGGCCTTGGGGATACTTCACATATAAGAGTCAGAGTGAAGACGTAGATAGAGCCGCCTTAAAATTGTCACCCCAGACCGTCAGTGCAAGAGTCGTAAACGAAACTACCTCGCTACCACGCGCTAATATTGAAAATATTATTTTTAAAGCTTAAAATTAAAATACACTCTGTAAACAACAAATGAAATACTTATATACACATACCAACAAACATACTGTGTCTTAAATATAGGGCCAGCATATAGAAACAATTCTACGTTACCACATTGTGTTTTTAAATTTATTAGGAAACCGTACCGCCGATTGTTGTGCTGTCGCTGTAAAGATGCCTGCAAACACTGAAAAATGGTATGGTAAACTACGCAGAACAAACTCCGTAAATATAACTCGAGGACATTTTTAATTGTGTGTCTGAAAACTTCTACCTTTAAGTCAATCTGACAGAAATTCCAATAAAGCTACTTATTTAAAAGAAAAAGGCCTCCAATTGCAGAACCACAAGTCTAGGATAATTAATTGTAATTAATTTGTTCTTTCACACAAGTAATGTGTAGGACAAGGATTGAAGGGTATAATCAGACTGAAATTACCACTGACTGACCTAATAGTTGGTTAAACTATGAAGCCTGGGACTTAAAACACTTACAACATTGTAAGTCGCCATTGGGATACGTCTTCTCAAAATGAATTTGAGATCTACTGATTTATCGGAAAAAATGCGAGTCAGTCGGGGAATATAATATCATGTTGGTATATTGCCATGGAAGCTTAGTTAGTTAGAGCATCCGGACAGAAACTGGAAATTCCATGGTTGAAATCCTGACTATGCATTGAATTTTTTAGTCAATTTCTACCTTTCCAACAAGTGTAGGACTTCGCTCTTTTTCGTGGAAGTTCACGAAAATCATCAGCAAGGAAGGTTGAAACTACAAATTCCACAGAAACTGTGTGGAAATTCCGGCAGAAGTCCATGTAGATGTTACCTTGCATTTCTGCAGCATCTAAGTAGAGAAGACAAATCTAAATTTGAAGATTTGTGTATTGCAAAAGAACATAATTACCTTCTCTACCACGTACATAGTAAGTAAAGAAGGTATTGCATTGTACCCAAAAATTCGATAATCAGATTTTAACCAAAGTACATTAAACTGATTACAATTGATTTGTTTCTTATTTTAATAGATATATTAAAAGCTATTGTCTAATTTGGTTTCATACGAAAGAAAAGTTTTTGAAACAATAATTAAAATTATTCCTTTAAAAATTGGTTTTAATTCAATTTGTTTTGAGCCCCTCTGAATAAAGAAAACGCTTTTGAGGACATATCCATGTGTGTGTGAAAAGCATAACTCAAAAACGAAAAGTCAGATAAATACCAAACTGTGTTTGAGTGTTCAGTGTCTTCCAAGAATTCGACACGAAGGTTTTCAAGAAAATCCTCAAACATCCTACTACCCTTTACATGGAACCTTTTTTTCAAAATGTTTTATTTCTGAAAAATTATTAACATTTTGATTAAAATACTGAATATTAAAGACATTTTTAGTCAGGAAGGCCTAAATTAGAACTTCTAACACAATGCTCACGAGCTATAAGCTTTAAATTACTGCACTAGTGCGATAATTTCTCATGGCATTAGCATTATCTGTTGACAATACAAATCGCCATAATTCAATTTAACGCAATTCGTTGTACAGTTAACCTATGCGTAATATTGGCAGCTTTTTGCTTTCTTTGGCCTAAAATGTTATTATTTTATCTATTATAACCTAGTGTGCTAGCAGAGATTCAAATTACACACACACAAACAAAACACACTTTTTTTCTTATTGGTGGACCTAACACGCGTAATTGCACACTTTTGTCAGAAAATGACCCTCAGAGTTTAATTCAACAAGGTCTCCATGATTTAAAGGTTACTGTATGGCATGGCTTTACTTCACAATTCACCATTAGCCCACATTTTTTCGAAAAAGACAACGTCTTCTGTTACAGTAAATGGGGAGCGCTACTACAGCATGTTACAGAACTTCGTCATTCCTAGACTGAGCAATCACGATATGGAAAACGTAATCTTCATACAACATGGTACTCCACCCCATGTCTACTTCCCTGAAAAACAATTAATTACGCAGATGTTTGGCTAACGTGTCATCAGTAGACACTTCCTGACAATGTGGCCTCCGTGATCTACAGATATCGATTCGGCCGACTATTGGTTATGCGGTTACCTTAAAGAACGAGTTTTCCTGAGATATCCAACAACCGCACTGCAACTGGAAGAAGTCACTAAACAAGAAATTGTAAGTGTTCCAAGGCACTATCTGCAAAATGCTGTGAGTGGTATTGCAGACGTTGAACAAGAGAAGGGCGAGCATCTTCCTAATGTCTTGTAAACTTCTTTGCTCAACACTGAAATTCTTTTGGACATCTTCCCAACGTTTTGTAAACTCCATTGTTTGCCCAACACTGTGATGTTTTTATTTCCTTCTGTCTCAAATATTATAATATTTATAGCGGTTTAATGCTTCAGCTGACATTTGAAAGACCCATATATCACATTACAGAGGAAATTATAATTTAAAGGACTAAGCAAAATCAATATCATTTTCTGATTGTTTTTACATTCTCTATCACCTACATGGTGTATAGAGAAGGTATTGCATTACACCAAAAAATTCGACTAAAATCTCACCGGAAATGCATGTTTTGAGGCTCCCTGAATCCAAAAAAAGAATATTTTAAGAAAAAGATCCACGTGTGTGTGTTTGTGTGTGTGTGTAAGCACCATTACTAAAAAACGAAATGTCGGACAAACACCAAACTTGGTATTTAGGTTCAGTACCCTCCTAAGATACGACACAAAGAACTTTTAAGAAAGTTCTCCCACCCCAGTCTACCGTTTACATTGAACATTTTCCAAAACTTACGATTTTCTAAAAACTGGCTCTAACGATTTTGATTAAAACACCATATATTAAAGATGTTTACATAACAAATAAAATGTACATCTCAAATTTTCCGGGAATATCCGGTGAAGTCAACATGATTTGGAAGAAATCTTAGATAATATTGTATAACTGGTAAACGTTAAGCGATAGACGAAAACGAAACGCATAACAAATCTAGATCTCTTTAAAACGCGCAGTTTACTCATAGGTTTTTAGTGGCATAAGCTATGTATGAGCCATCCGTTATTAATGTTTCGAATTGTTCATTACCTGATCATTCTCTTAAAGTCCTGTGAATATTCAGTTGGTTCTTATGGCCAGCATACAGCGTCCATATCTTAAATATCTGACTATTGCTATTCTCTTTGTATTTATAATGAAATTTATAACGCAGAAATTTCTGCAATGGTTTATTTGGATTAAAATAAATTAGATCAAAATAGGCTTTAATAAGAATAGTTTGTATACTCATCAATAAACGTTAGAGAGTACAGAAAGTCATATGAATGCATCAGATGAGATTTTTGCTACTTAAACTTCCCTTAAATCTGCGGACGAGTGGGCACTGCGCAAGATGAGACAGTAGCTATGGTTATATATGCCATATGTAATATGTGAATTATAATCTGAAATGGTATTAATAAGCAAAATACTTGTTATATAAATAGAAGTTAAGGCATAAGTTTTATGTATGTGCAAGTGTTGAGCTGGAACGGTGGAACCCTTGTTAAAAGCCGACAAACATATATTGTGTTAGAATTATCCCAGGCAAAAAGGACTTGTAAGGGAAAGTCATAAAAGCAAGACCTTGAGCGAACACAACATATTTTTGTAGAGAGGTCACATGTTTGCAAACGTCGAACAATAGCCGGGTAAGTCTTCTAGAAGGTTCCTAGCTGAACCAAGACAGACAATGAGATTTTAAGGAAGAATATGTTTAAAATGTTTAAGTGCAGCAAAGTTAGTTGTAGCGGCCCCATCAGCCGAGGTGACTGCGTATAAAGTGCTGCGATGTGAACAACATACATGTAATCTCTCAGAAGCAGGCGTTATTAGTTACTTCTCATAATGTAGTAGGAACGTTGAAATGTTATCAATTTAAAAGTCCATAGGAACGTGTGAGCACGTATACAATACTTGATTGCTCAGCGACCGGTTTGGCGCACGAACGTGGTAGGGCTCGACAGTTCTACAGCTCCAACTAACTTAAGTAACTGTGTAGATTATTACTAAGACAGTAAATGCTTGTGCCATTAAAGCATAGTGTTCTTCATCTATTGTTAGAATTGTTACTTATTACCTTCCCTCTCGTATCACACCCTGCAAAGTTAAACAAGCTCTGCCAAAAACCCAAATAACATCAGCCGTGGCAAGAATAAAAATAACGCTTTATGAGTAACAACTAAAACACAAGATAATTATCAGTATCACCATAGTTCATATATTAATATATCGGACATACTGCGAGTTATGCTCTCCCACCACGAGTATACCGCAAAGAACACCCTTAATTCCTTTTTCCTTTACCCTATTTCCTTCCTATCTGACCGTTTTCCTCCCCTTTGCAAGTTCCTAAATGCCTTTATCCTTGTTAAAGAAAATGAAAGTTTTTTTCCATAGTTTTACAAAATACTGCTTTTAAGTTTATAAATCTTCCGATAACGCTTTCAGCGACACATTTCACCCGATCCAGAACCAGCATGAGTGGTAAGTACTGCTGTTTGGCTTATTCAGTGCACAGTTTGAGAAGGTATTGATTGCCAAGGACACTCATTTACGTAAAATAAACATCATCAATGTATATTACAATAACAACAGATGTAGTGACCCCATTGCTAACATTGTGCCTTAGTCTTTCCAGTGGACCCTGTAGTTTGTGTACGCGGCATAGTAACAACTATTTCGGCGTCACGAGAGGCTAATGAAGTGCAAATTTGACATTTTTTCAATACTATGGGACAAGTCACCAGAATCTGGTTGTTAGGTTCCATTCATAACCGTAAATACGCACCTATTATATGTATTGAGAAGGTTTGTTATATTGTATCTCTTACATTGGTGCCCTGTTTTTATATTCGTAAGTGTTCAAACTTTGCACGCGACCATTTAGTCACAAACTGACACATTGATTGTAATATTATAGTATAACAACTTACTAAAATCCCTTGGTCTACGGACTGCGCGAGTATTCATGAGGATAAACCGCCCCCGCTCTTCTTGTCTTTTGCCTTCAACTACTGAGTTATCCCAGTGCTGAGGTGTCTTAAAGAGGAAGTGGGCTGATACTTGGGAAAGAAGTGTCACATCGCTGTTGTCATCACCGCGATTTTATAGTGTAGAAACGTTTAATAATTTCTTGTTTACACCGTGATAACTTAAAACTAACATTCTTATTTTAGTTCTGTAAGAGGTACGTTAAAGAGTACAACTTTGAAATAATGATGACGTGTGATTGGTTGTTCCTGTAAAAAAATTAAAGCCTCTAGTTTTCTTTGTAATAATTTAATTGAAATAATTTGCATTATGAAAATCAATCAGAAGGACCTTTTTTCCTTGAAGAGAGAGATGGAGGAGTGAAGGCCATGAAATGCCATAAAAAATGTGAATTAACTTTCGGAGAATATCCCATGGTAATAACCATATATTGAAAGGGGATATATTATACATATATAGAAGAATTGTACATAACAAAGGGGAACCGTAATATAACAATTGTATTCAGCACCTAACATTTGTACAGAGCTGATTGTAAGACACGGGCAGGCTAGCAAAATTCCAAGAAATCATAAAGACCGTCCCTGGCACCGAGCGGTAGCACGCTACATGATGGCGCCCAAGCGCACGGATCTGAACCCACACATTTTCATACATGTCAGGGTAACGCGGCCAGAGGGCCAATAGGAAACGTTGTTACATTTTCAAACGCGGAGAGGAGCGTCACTGAGCTCCCGTATATAAGGACAGACAAAGCCTCAAGCCCACTCTTATTCTGATTCTAACCCATTGAGAAGTCACGTATACACGAGGTGCTACTGATGCACGTGGGTGCACAAGGGTGGGGTGCGTGTGAATATAGCTAGGCTCCTGACTAACTTAAAGTGGTGGGATCGTTATAATAATGGGACAATCTAGCCGCCCGTAATTATTCAAAGTGTGAAATAAACTTCATTGATTAAGGGAAACTCGCAGTGTATTTTTAACTTGCCTCACCCACTAGAACCTGACCTTAAATAATTAAATATAGCTAGGAACGGAATACTCAACAACCGACGAACACCAATAGCCGACGAAGAACACTGCAACAGACGACAGCAACCCAAGGATCATCGATTTCCTGCCACAAAAGTCGCACAACGATTTCCCGCCACAGTATGTGAAATTCTATCGCCAGTTATATGCAAACATTTGTTTTCACACCCGCTGCACCTTGCTCTTTGCGTGGTCTGTCACAGCAATCTACAAATACACATATTGTTACAATGCTCTTACGTCTTTAGTCCTTTTGTGAGAATAAAATAAAATAAAAGATGGGCTAGGCAGAATTATGGCATGTGCTTCTTAAGCAACGGCTCAGGGTCAGAGTAGAAAAGGCATGCCCGCCCAAGACAGAAAGGGGGAATACATTACCAGGTGAGTTACACCTCCCGAGGGTTTTTTTCTAAGTTGCTGTGCTATAATTACATTATATTGATTATATTGTTATTATATTAAATATATTACTATGTTATATGTTATATTACTATATATTACCATGTTATTAGGCTATTAGGTTATATTAATTATTAGGTCTTATCTTTACAGTTAACTAGAGATTTGATTATTTTTTAAATTTTTGGTGTAAGCCTGGTCCGTTTGTGTAGGATTTTATTTTAGAGGAAGAAAATCTGTGTGGAATAATATAAACAATTAAACTGTTTTGTTTAGGTAGTCATATTAAAACGTAACTATAAGTTGTTCCTCATAATATTACAGCACAGTGATTTGCAACCTTTAATAACATATGCATGTTGAAGAATTTTTGTTGTAGGAGTTGTATTGTAGTTCAACTGTTGGGGAACCGAACTCGAAGTAGTTGCAACCGCACGTATGGTAAAAAGTTTCCGGTAGCCTTCGCCCCAAATAAACTTTCCGGTGGCCTTTGCCCCAAATGTTTAAAGAAATATGAACTTTGTAATTTGACTGTTTCTTTAAATATTATATTTATGTTTGCCTCGGCTGCGTCAGTATTATTGTTAGAGACATGTTTCTCTTTACAGAGTTGTGGTGCGACTGAAGAATGTAGGCTTACACAGATTACAGGTTTTTATTCACTCCATTTATTAATGCTTGACACGATTTAAATAACACTTCAGTGATATAGAGATCTGTGAGATTCTTTTGTTAATTACTTGCACTTCTTAACACTGAACTATTTTCGTCTCACACTGAATACGTATTACATTCTTTTAGAACGTGTCTGCCTACAACCAACGCGTCCAGTTATGAGCACTGTCTACAAGCAACTGACTTTAATTCTATCGCAACAGTAAATTTCTGTATTTCAAGTCTCTGATTGACTATTCCTAATCCAATAGAATACTTTTATTTAACTTAAGTTTTTTTTCTGGTTGCTGATTGGCTATTTTATGAACTGTCTCAAAAATTACATTATTGTTTCAAGAATGACTAGTAGCATTATTAAACATTCTTACTCATTATTGCCTCAAGATTACCTCATTGTTAGCAAATTTTAACCTATTATTCTCACAGCTCCTACATTATTGAATTACGTAATACATTCACATAACATTATTACACATGTATACAATAATATAAACATTTACAGTGACTGTAATATACACTTTTTATATATTGTTACATACACATATTGCTTTAAGGCGGGATGTTATTAAATTACGTATATTATATAACTTGACTGAAATCATTTAAGTGTTTAAAAATACTGCCTCAATGTTATATAAATTAAGACCAAAGCACGGTTCAGTGCTTAGGTTCACTCTTAAAATGTAAACAGGTTATCAGCGATTATGGCGGAGAAGGAAGGTGATGACGACATCTTTGCACCGAAGAAAACAATATTACAGAGCAGTATGTATGATATGACAATGATTCATAATACTAGCAGAAGACCTAAACAGTGCGCCTTTTGTATATAGATTGTGTGGTGATTCTCTGGTTATATATCTAGCGGCTCACGTTAGAATGTTGACCACCCTGACAATGAAATCAGTCCTCTTTGAGATTTAGTAACCTGAGATAGGCTGTTTCCCCTGCAGGTTTACTGAGAAGACGTACCTTTAGTGGAAAAGAATCTATGGGTATGTGCAAGGCTGAGAAGAGCCAGTATAACTTTTAATCCGCCCTAAAGCACAGGGTAGCGGTACACCGCCTTCAGAGCTACGCCGACATCCTCACCGCGTGGTTCAACATGTGGCGCCTAAACGTAAACGCCACAAAATTTCAGGCCGTCACCTTCACTCAAAAGCACCAGCTGGATGACGTGCCTGAAGTCCGACTAGCCGGTGGTACCGTAAGCTGGACCACATAGGCTAAATATCTAGGCGTCACGTTGGTCCACAAACTAACATGGAAGCCCTACGTCGAAGAATTGGCATCTAAGGTGAACCATAGGATGGCAGTGATGTATCCGTTATACAGTAGAAATTCAGGAATGTCTGTGCGCAAAAAAGTGCTCCTGAATAAGCAGGTGCTTCCCCTGCTATCACCTACGCCTGCCAAGTCTGGGGAATTTCCGCTAGAACCTACCTCCAACGCCTTCAAACCCTCCAGAACCGCTTCCTCCGTACCGCCGTCAACGCCGACTGGTACATCCCCAACAAAGACATCCATCGCGACCTTCACATCCCCACCCTAACAGACTACATCCTCTCCCTATCCCAAAAGTTCTACGACTCCCTTCCTCACAGCTTCAATGCCCTCATACGCGGCCTCGGGGAGTACGACATCGACCCCGGGGAACGCTACAAGCGCCCCAGACTTGTGCTTGGCAGGCACTACACTAAAAAAAGTCTATACATATATATATATATATATATAATCCTGACTACAGATCTTACTTCAAAATCTCCTAAACAAATACAAAACCCCATTCCCAACTATCCAGAACTCACTCTCACCACCCCCAAGAGTGTCCGAATTCTCTTAATTAAACCACCACTCACCCACAGTCCCTTCCGCTAAATCCATCATCCAACCAGCAAAGGACATCAGTTTTGGTATGGTAAAAGTCGGGAGACAGCATCTGGAATTCAGGTGGCTCCATCTCCCAACGACACCCCCTTGAAGTGCGGTATCAGATAGACTTGGCTGGTTGCCGGTAACAATACCATAGTATACGCAACTAGCCATGGTTCGCGAGAGGCTACAATTACGATGGAGTAATGGTTCGTGTGGCTGCATCAGGTTAAGCCTTTTAGTGCAACTTAATATTTGCCATCGGAATAACGATTCTTTGTAAAAGGAATTCTGCAGTCTCAGTGCTTGTTATTTCATTAAAGGCAAGAACGTACTAAGGTCGGCATCGGGACGCCATAAAGATATTTTATGGCGGATAGTATAATCGTCAACTTATATAGACTTTCTAAGAAGCTAGCTGCCCATGAGTGTTCTATTGCGTGTGATATATGAGTGAGGCTGTGACCATAGCTTCAATTATGATACTACGTAACTAAAAGCAACAGTAAAGTTAGCAGGTTACGCATGAATATAAGTCTGGTGCACAAGTGCTCAGTTAAACGACCTTTATGTCATCAGGAGGTGGTTACGAGTCTGCTGTAGTGAATCAGACTTGGTCAACTTTAGTGGCGCTTCGTATACAACATGTGAAAGTGTAGCTACAAGCTTACTGCATGGACGGAGGGTATTCCTGTTATCCGCAGATATTGAGGAAGCTATCGGGAAACTGTACACGTGGAGCCAGGGAATTAAATGTATGGAAAGTAAGGCATTTTATATTAGATTTTTAAAAGGTTATACTCGTAGTCAATTCTTGCAGGTCAGTGTAACGTTGAGCATCTCAGACACAGTATTTGTATTCCTATTTACTTCAAAGTGATTTAAAGGGGCATGCTGCATTTTATGTTAAGAGAATTTAACCAGATTTAGTGTTATAAATTTTAGTGCATTTGTCAGTTATAACAGGAGTTAAAGTGTCTAGCATACACAGAGTGGACCATTTAAGTTGAGACTGTACAATACCTCCAAAACTAAGCGTTGTAGAAGGAATTTAACTGGATTTAGTACTATAAATTTTATTGAAATTGTCACTTATAATTAGGACCCAGATTTTTAAGTTTTAACCTATATTTTTCCTCGCTATTTAATTAACACATTTGAAGATATATATTCGTTTCACACTTACTGGAACAGAATATGTGAATTTCATTACACCTAAAAAACCTAAATGACGGGTTGACACATAAAATAACCTAAATAGCTATTTTCCCTTTTTCTAAATGGAGAACGTTATTCTCGGATTGAAAATTATTTCCAGCTCTTACTACAGTGACACCTGGTTGCAGTTGAGAGAAGATCAGAAGAAGCGTAACCTGCGTAAAGGGATCACCTCCAATCGTTCACCGAGAGTACAACAGAGTACTTCGAGAGTACTTTTCTAATGTAATTGTTGCATAGTGAAGCAATGCCTAAATCACATTTATTGAACAAGTGGATTGCTGCAGATCCACACTTCACTTTTGTTAGTGACAGACAGTGTTGCCTACATGTTGAAGTTCTACAGTCCTTCCACTTGACCGTGCTACATGTTACGTACTTGGCCCTCGGCTGCACCGCCTTGCGAAGGAGATTAGAAGCCACTTCGATGACATGAACAGCCTGATCTCTTTGGTCAAGAAGGTTATCTTAAAAGTCCCAACACATATACAATTGTTCAAAGAGAAAGTAGCAGCAACCCCTCTTCCACCTGAGCCGATACTTACCCGCTGGGGATCTTGCTGTCTGCTGCCATTTACTATGCTGAGTGCTTAAAATGTCGTCAATGAATTGGATGAAACAGAAGCTTCCTACATTGCCTAGGCTAAGAAATCACTCGAGTGCCTCACTCTTGCCGCTTCCATTACATATGTTGAGACACATCTTTGTTTTATACCAGGAGCTATTCTCCGGTTGGAAAGTGCAATTTTGCCACTGAAAGATTCTCTAGATATCGTTTGGCAATGTTTCCAATAAAGAAATACCTGGACCAGTGAGAGTTGCATGTTCTTCGAAGTTTCAGAAGATTCCTCAACAAAATCCTGGTTTTAAAGATATGAAAATCAGGAATTCAGTATTTCAGGGGAAAAATGTATACAGAAAAACTACCCCTAGAACCTGCTGTACTGACATCGATGTTCTACGCTCCAATGACGTCATGTTCCGTTTTCTACATACGAGAATGTGTTGCTTGATAATAGGAAATCGTTTACGCCCAAAAAATTGAGAATGTATGTAACTTATCTACAACAAGCCAAAAATTTTACAACTAAGTACCAGAAAAGCAAAATTATTGATACCTGTATTGGTCAACGAAGCAAAACATAAAAAAGCTATTTTAATCAAGAAAAACCTAAAAAAACTGATGTGTTACACTCACATGACTTTCTCTACTCTTGTACAAACTATTTTTACAAACTCTTATTCTCCATCTATTTCATATTAATCGAGATAAACATTTGCAGAAACGATCTTTTGACATGCAAAGAGAATTACATTTTACACATAGCGACCAGTTCTAAAAATATTTGAATATCGCTTAAGGCGTACAATGTTCCCCTTGTTTTGTATTTGCAAGGGAAATATAAGCACAGACATATCTCTTAATAGCTGGTTGCTATGTGCAACACATTCTCTTTGCCACGATTAATACTCTTCAAATCCAAGACAAAAAAATGAATAACAAATTCGCATTTGAGAATATTGAAAATTTAACGGAATAACAAGCAATATCTCGAAAATATTTCACTCAACAAAAAAAAATATATGACATAAATTGAGTATTTAACGCAATCTACATTTTTTGTGTAGTAAAGTTTTGTCTATCTCTTATGGTTTACCAGTTATACAAAAGTCGCTCACAATGAAGAATACTTTTGGAGACATTCCCAGGAAATTCAAGATATACATTTTATTTGTCATAAAATATCTTAAAGATGTGATATTTTAATCAAAATCGTTTTTCGAAAAATGTTCCATGTAAAGGGTAATCTGGGGTGGGGGATTTTCTTGAAAACCTTCGTGTCGCATCTCTGGAAAATATTGAAGCTAAATACCAACTCTGGTGTTTATCCGACTGTTCGTTTCTGAGTTATGCTGTTCACATATACACAGAGACACACACATGTACATGTGTTCAAAAATGTTTTTTTTTGGATTCAGGGGTCTCAAAACATGTATTTCCGGTGAAATCTCGGTATCGAATTTTTTGGGTGGAATATAATACTTCCCCTACTTACTATACGTAGTAGAGAAAGTAATTCGTGGTCCTGAGGGTAAAGTGCCTAGCATATACAGGATGGACCATTTAAGTTGAGACTATACAATATCCCCAAAACTATGCGCTGCAGAAATAAATGTGTTGATTATCACAACATCCTCAATCATAACATACAGTCTCAACTTAAATGGTCCACCCTATATTATAAATCATTTGAGTTCTCATTATTGGAATTCAGGGATAAAGTATGAGTGAGATGATGATGTGGATTCAAGGAATGAGAGGTTGTTATTAGTGTCATGTAAGGCCCATAGCAGTGAATAAACAATAAAGAAGGATAAAGTTTCACTTACTACATTTCTCCAAATCACTATCCACGGACTTCCACATGCTTGTAAATATAGTTGGGAAATGTATAAAGGGTATAAAGCAAGTAGTTACTTTGTTAGTACCTATTAGAGGTGAAGATGGACATGTAGTAGGTTCTATCTCAGTAATGATAAAACATATATTAATAATTATCGGGAATATATTATGTATATTAAATGAAAGTATGAACCAGACTCGCATCCTGCAGCAGATATTTCTTAAAGACAACATGCAAGCAAATATTATATTAAATAAAAATTTATCTGAAAATGATACAAGGTTACAACTAGCAAATTTTGAGTAATCCAGACATGAACTATATTTGTATAATTTTCTTTCGAAATCTTTAGGAAATGGTTCAATAAAAGGGGTCGGAGATGGGAAGGAGACGGACACGCCAGACAGCCGCTGAAGAAACCACCTTTGAAACCCGCCGAAGGGACCGTCGCCGCGCGATATCTGAAGAACCTGCTCCGAACCTCGCCGCCGCTGATTCGCCGCCCGCTCCCCTTAACGCCGCCGTTGACCAGGCCTTCATGGGCAGCTGTCACTGTATCGCCCCGGATGCGATTTTTGGAAACATATCCGTGTGTGTCTGTGTGTCTGTCGGTGTGTGTGTGTGTGTGTGTGTGTGTGTGTGTGTGTGTGTGTGTGTGTGTGTGTGTCGTCTGCGAACAGCATAACTCAGAAACGGATAAACACCAAACTTGGTATTTAGGTTCAGTATCTTCCATACATGCGACACGAAGGTTTTCAAGAGAATCCCCCCAACTCAGATTATCCTTTACATAGATTACATTTACATAGAACATTTTTCGAACATGTTAATTTTCTCAAAAACGGCTCTGACAAATTTGATTAAAATATCATATGTTTAAGATACTTTTATGACAAATAAAGTGTGTATCTTGAGTTTTCTGGGAATGTCTCCAAAAGTATTCTTCATTGTGAACGACTTTTGCATATCTGGTAAACCATAAGAGATAGACAAACTTTTACTACATAAAAATGTAGATCGCGTTAAAATACACAATTTATGTCATATACATTTTTTGTTGTTGAGTGAACCATTTTCGAGATATTGCTTGTTATTCCCTTAAATTGTTCAATACTTATTTTCTCAAATGAAAATTCGTTATTCATTTTTTTTTGTCTTGGATATGCAAAGAGTATTAATCTGTGGCAAAGGGAATGGTGCTGCACCTAGCAACCAGTTATTAAGAGATATATATGTGCTTAAAGGCTACTGTATTTCTATATTGCCCTTGTAAATATATATTCCCCTTACATCTACAAGAAAATTAGCAATAAGATAGACTCTGCAAACGTTTATCTCGATTAAGATGAAGTAAATGGACAATAAGCGTTTGTAAAAATACTTTGTACAAGAGTAGAGAAAGTCATGCGAATGTAACACATCAGATTTTTTGGCCTGGTAATGCAAAGAGAATGGAATACTTCACATAGTAACCAGCTCTTAAAATAGGCTTAAAGCCTACCAGTTAGTGTTGCCTCTACAAGAAAATTAGCAATAAGATTAACATCTAGATATCTCGATTAGCATGAAGCACATGGAGAATAGCGTTTGTAAAAATAGTTTGTACAAGAGTAGAGAAAGTCGTATGAGTGTAATGCATTTTTAATTTTCTACAACTATAAACCCATACGAATTTACTGCTATAACAAAGAGCATATTATAATGTAATGGTATGTGAAATAACTTTTACTTGTTACATTAACGCTATTGAGTCTTTTGTTGCTATTCAATGAATATCTTCAATATTTTAAATAACACATTTTTATATGTTAACTGACCGCCCCTTTTTTACATGACCTGATTCTGTAATACCACATTTTGCGGTCTCTACAGCCTATTCGTTTTGGTCGTGGTCCTACTTTTTGGTGAATATTTATCGTAAAAAGGGCACTGTAAGGTAGGTTTTATGAAAATTTTGCAGAAATTCTAGATTTTCTACCCATATGTTTTCCAGTACATTTTTTTTTTATCCTTGTGTGTCGTATATGTTTACTTTCTTTAACATTTACCTATAGTAAGTAGAGAAAGTACTGTATTCTATCAAAAAATTCACTAGCTGGATTTTACCACTCTCTGAATCCAAAAAAGGAATTCCAGAAGTACGCCGGGTATGTGTACGTGAACAGCATATGTCCAAAAAGGAAAATTCTGTTGCATACCAAATTGGTATTTAAGTTCTGCGACTTCCAAGGATGCGACACAAAGATTTTCCAAAAAAGAAGCAAAAAAAGAAAAAGGTGACGCCAAACTACGCTTTACATTGAAAAATTTATAATGTTTTCCATATTCTCAGAAGTGCTATACCAATTTTGGTTATAATTCCATATGTTTAAGGTATTTGCATTACAAAATAAAATATATATACCTCGAATTTTCTGAGAATAGCCCATGAAGTCCTCCACATCTGCAAGAATTTTCTATAACTTGTAAACCATAACAGAGACACGAAATCTTACTGCACAAAAAATCTAGACCTCGTTAAAGCACACAGTTGTCAAAACTGTTTTCTTTGGCGTTAACCACTTCAAAAATATTCCTTGCCATTGCTTTAAATTTTCAAATACTTATACATTTTTCAAAGTGTAAGAGGTTATTAATTTCTTCTCGTGATAATGAATGGAATTTCAAGGTCATCACATAGCGACCCGCTTTATAAAAATCTGACAGGGAATGTGTTAATGTGTAATGAACGCTTATATTAATTACCAAGAAGTAGACATAAAGAATGAGATTTTGTAAAAATATTTGTGAAATAATGAGTAGAAAAAACCACGTGAACGCAACACATCACATTTTTACTTTATCACGTACGGAGAAGGTAGAGAAGGTATTGCATTCCACCAAAAGTTTGATATAAAAATTCACCGGAAACCCTGTGTTCACAAAAGGCATCTTTAGAAAAAGGTCCGTGTATGAATGGACAGTGTAGGTAACTCAAAAACGAAAAGTCCGATAGATACAAACTTGGTATTTAAGTTCAAAAGATGGGACACAAAGGGTTTCATAAAAATCCCCCCAACCCGAACTACCTTGTAAAGGTAGAACTTTTTCGAAGATTTTTTTCCCAAAAAGTCTAACGATTTTGATTAAAATACCATAATTTAAGATATTTGCATGAAAAATAAAATATATAGCTTGAATTTTCTGGTAACAGCCTGTGAAGTCCTCTATATTCGGAAGCAATTTTATATAATCTTGTATTAGTGATAAATGTTGAGCGGTGGACAAAAACATACTACAAAAAAAAATGTATATCGCTTTAAAACACACCAATATATTTATTTATTTCGCAGTATGTTTTTGTGGAATAAGCCATTTCGGAGATATCCATTAATAATGCTTCACGTTGTTCAATACTTTATCGTTCTTATGAAGTCCTCTCCAGATTCAGTTGTTTTTCGCGATTGCCTGGAAACAGTGTGGAATTTTAAGGGCACTCTAGGGCTAACTGCGGGGGAAGGACTTAACAACTCAACTTGCAAGATATTTTGTGCCTGAAGCCCCTGACGGAGCGCCTCCGAGAGCAAGGGTTGGGCTTAGAGGAGACAGAGGGATGCGGGACCAGCGGACGTTACAGGACAAAGGACAGGATCCCTACCTTTTACGGATTGAAACTTCCGAATGGCAGCTGGCGCTGTTGCGCGTTTACACATCCCCTGGGGGGACTTGGAGGCGGCCCCAACTCCAGGAGACGAAGGTTTCCCGTACCATGCAACGCCGAGACTCCGCCGAAGCTTTCAACCCTGAAACAGACCAAATAAATGAAAGGTGAAGTGAAATGATAATGGAGGTGAAATGGAGGGACAGGAAATTAGTGGATGTAATGAACCTTTCACGCATTCGCCTAGGGACCCGGAGAAACACCCGAAAAATACCCATGGATCAGGAAGGTCGGCCAAAGGAATCGAACCCACTACCTCCCGAATGCGGGCCGCTGACGTTATCGCCTGAACCATACCTCTCGGTATGGCCAAGTATAGCATTCTATTCTTAAATATTTGACTGCCACCGTCCCTTTTGTAGCTATAACAAAATGTATAATTTAGTCATTTGTGTGAACTTTATCCCGATTAATATGAAGTAGATAGAACAATAAGCTGGCGCTTAATTCGTATGCCCACTAATAAACGATAAAGGATAGGGAAGCTCATGTGAATGCAACACCTCAAATTTTTCTAGCTTATCTCGATTTATTTTAACGCATATTTGATGTGATCATCCACATGAATTTCTCTATAATCTATCTCTATTAGTAGGTATACAAACTCTTCTTACTATTGCTTATTTTTCTTACCACTGAAATTTAGTTCAAATAAACAATTACAAAAATAGCTACATTACACATTTCATTATAGATACAAAGGGAACAGCGACAGTCAAATGTTTAAGAACTGGACGCTATATGCTGGCCTTATATTCCATACTGTCTCCATGCAATCCCGAGAAACAACAGAAAATGGATGAAAATTTAAAATAATGACAAGTATTAAACAATTCGAACATTTAATAACGGATACCACAGAAACGGCTTATGCCACAGAAAATATTATTCTAAGTAAATTGTGTGTTGTAAAGAGATCTACATTTTTTATAAAATACGTTTTCGATTATCGCTAAACGCTTAGCAGTTATAAAAGATTATACAAAATACCTTTCGAATGAAGAGCACTTCAAGGGCTATTCCTAGAAAATTCAAGATATGAGTTATTTTTGTCATGTAAATATCTTTAGTATATTATAATTTTATCCAAATCGTTAGTAATTTTTTAAGAATTCTAAATTTTTGAAAAATGTTCCTTGTAAAGGGTAGTTGATGTGGGGGTTTTTCTGAAAAATCTTTGCGTCGTATCTTTGCAAGGTATGTTACCTACATATCAAATGTGGTATTTATCTGATTTTTTGTTTTTGGGTTATGCTCTTCTTAGACACATACACTAACACACATTTGCAGGGTGCTTCAAAACGATATGGGATTTTTGGCTGGAGCGCAATAGACAATGTAGGTGGTAGAGAAAATAAAAGTACAAGGAGAAGAACGTTGGTTAATATTACCATTCAATTTACGGCATTAAAGGTTATAGAGATTTTATGCACAAAATGGGAATATTAAATTAAAGGGAATGTGAAGATATTTCAAGCTGAGGAAATAACCTATAATTAACGGCATTGTGAAAGATTCTGATATACCATTTAACATTAGGCAGGAGAATAACCGTGCAAATTTGCTTCCCCCTATCTTTCTCCCTTATTTTCCGTGTTCAATATGGACCCCGTTGTTATCACAACAGGGCAGGAAAGACGCCTGAAATCAGTAATGAATATTTCTCCCCTTGAGGAAGGAATTTCCAGGAGTTTACTCATTCTTGCCACTTTTAATAGCTTTGTTGCCAGCAGAGTTGAAAACGACAAAATTGCGAACGAAGGGGAGGGGAGTTTGTGCTTGTTCTGAGCATAATCAGAAGGACTCGGTACGTTTAGTTTTGTAGCAGTTGGCAGCGCGATGTTGCCTGATTGTCTCTACGTCATTGCTTGCAGCGTGACAAACTCCACGCCGCAATTAGCCGAGGAAACTTCCTCCTAACGAGCGAGCACCGCGTTGCACATTTTCCGCTTTGTCTCCGAACATGCTACTCTTGTTCCGGGGCTTAGAGTGGCAACTTGTTGAGAGCGTCTTGTGCATACAAAAGCTTTGTCCAAATAAGCCTCTTCGTTTACTGCCATTAAGTGCCGGCTCCCGAAGAACTTCCTGTTTACGTAACAATTTAAAACGAAACCGCCCACGTAACAAACTTTCTACGCTGAAAATCACAGCACCACATCCTAAGCTTTTTTCACATAATAAATCGTTTTTATACAATATCTATGTGTTGCATGCGCATTATCTCTACTCACTGTAAAATATATTCTTACAAAAGCTTATAATTCTATCCACTTCTAGTTAATCCAGATAAACTTACAACTCTCGTTTACACATTTCGTTGCGTGTCCCTATGTAGAGGCTTTGAAATTCGATGCTCTTTGCAAGACCACGAGAAAGATAAAAAAATCTATTGCATTGCACACACATGACTTTCTCTACTCTTGTACAAATTATTTTTACAAACAGTTATTCTATATACTTCATGTTAATCGAGATAAACGTTTGCAGAGACTATCTTATTTTTAATTTACTTGTAGATACAAGGGGAATATGATAGGTCTTAAGTGATAGTCAAATCTTTTAAGAGCTGGTTTCATGTGGAGCATTCCATTTGAGAAAAATACAAGTATTGGAGTATTGAAACAAACAACAAGGAATATCTCGGAAATGGTTCACCCCACAAAAAAGGTATGTGACATAGATTATGTGTTTTAACAAGATCTACATTCTTTGTATAGAAAAACTTTTGTTTGTCTCTTACGGTTTACCAGTTATGCAAAAGCCATCCAGAAAGAATAGGTCTTTTGGGGACATTCCCAGAAAATTCAAGATATGCTGCTTGTCATGAAAATATCTTAAATATGTGATATTTTAGTCAAAATCGTTAGAGCCATTTTTGAAAAAAATAAAAATTCTCTAAAATGTTCCATGTAAAGGGCAGCCTGGGATGCAGGATTTTCTTGAAAATCATCGGGTCGTATCTTTGAAAAATGCTGAATCTAAATATAACTTTGGTATTTATCCAACTTTTGTTTTTGAGTTATGCTGTTCAGACACACAGACCACACAGGAATATTTTTCTAGAATTGCTGTTTTGCGTTCAGGGCCCTCAAATCGTGTATTTCCGATGTAATATCGGTATCCAATTTTTATTGGAATAAAATACTTCCCTTACTTACTATACGTAGTAGAGAAAGCAAAAATAGTTGTCATGTTGCATTCATATGACCTTCTCTACTTTATATAGTTTATCAGTGGGTATACAGAACATTCTTACGAAAGTTTATTTTCCTATGTACTTCATTTTGATCTAGATAAACCTTTAAAGAAATAGCAGGAATTTGAAAGGATCTCAAAGTGTTGAACAATGCGAAGCATTAATAACGGAGATCTCGGAAATGGCGTATCCCACAAAAAAGTGTTTGGAAACAATCTATATTTTTTGTGCAGTACATTTTCATTTATCGCTCAATGTTTATCAGTTATACAAGATTATATAAAATTCCTTCCAAATGAAGAGGACTTCCCAGACTGTTCCCAGAAAGTTGAAGATATACGTTTTATTTTTCATCTAAATATCTTTAATACATAGCATTTTGATATAAATCGTTTGAGCCATTTTTCGGAAATTGAAACATTTTCGAAAAATGTTCCAGCTTTAAGGGTAGTTTGGGGTAGGGGGACTTTCATGAAACCCTTCTGTTGCAACTTTGAAGGATACTGAACTTAAATACCTACCAAGTTATTATCTAACGGACTTTTCGTTTTTGAGTTACCTACGTTCACTGACATACAGTCTCACCACAAACACACGGATATATTTGGAAAATACCGCTGTTCGCCTAATTCTCGTAAGACACGAAAATTCCCACTGTAGTTCTCACTCCGGTAATGTTGACATAACTCACGAAATAAAGCAGGCCTTTTGAGGTGAGTGTGTTAAAATATATGCCGCGGACATATTTCCATTTAACATGTTTAGGAAGACTTTTCACTTCCTTAATTCAAATAGTCGTTAACTTTAGAGCTGGATATGAACATTCTGATACTTCTAAGTTATTTTACACACGTAGAGAACTGAGCTGCAATAATATGGGAGAACATAATGACAGATATATTAGAATTTACCCAAAAATATTTTTTCTGCTACTACTAATGTACGGACAAAACAAATAGCACAATTTTTGATAAAATAATTGGAAAGAAACTTAGGTACTCTCCTAATACGCTACGGAAATTTATATCGGTGATTTTAATGTTGGAAACATGAATGCGTATTTTAATAACGTAAGCTAATTTAACGTTTACGCAAAGCTTCACAAAACATTCACTTTACTTCCCGTATGCAGAATTTCACTTGGACCAAATGTGTGAATATTTCTAACTGTGTACTGCATGCAAGTAAGCTCTGCTGCATTATTATATGTGAGAGCATCAGATATGGCTATTACAATATATATGCTACTTTAGGTTTACCATGTCAGTTTTCTTAATGGCAATATTTGCCAATTTTGTTGCTTGTGAAGCCCGCAGCTACAAAAATGTGGTACTTCCAATACATTTGTATGTGAAACGATGTCGAAGATGATGATGATGATGATAATAGAAATCTGATGTGTTACAATCACATGACTTTCTCTACTCTTGTACAAACTATTTTCACAAACGCTTATTCTCCATCTATTTCATTTTAATCGAGATAAACATTTGCAGACTCTATCTTATTGCTAATTTTCTTGTAGATGTAAGGGGAAAATATATTTACAAGGGCAATATAGAAAAACAGTAGCCTTTAAGCACATACATATCTCTTAATAGCTGGTTGCTAGGTGCAACACCATTCCCTTTGCCACAGATTATGACTCTTTGCATATCCAAGACAAAAAAAATGAATAACGAATTCCCATTTGAGAAAATAAGTATTGAAAAATTTAAGGGAATAATAAGCAATATCTCAAAAATGGTTCACTCAACAACAAAAATGTATATGACACAAATTGTGTATTTTAACGCGATCTACATTTTTTGTGTAGTAAACTTTTGTCTATCTCTTATGGTTTACCAGTTATGCAAAAGTAGTTTCAGAATGAAGAATACTTTTGGAGCATTTCCAGAGAATTCAAGATATACATTTTATTTGCCATGAAAATATCTTAAATATATGATATTTTAATCAAAATCGTTAGAGCCATTTTTGAGAAAATTAAAATGTCCAAAAAATGTTGCATGTAAAGGGTAATCTGTGGTGGGGGGATTTTCTTGACAACCTTCGTGTCGCATCTCTGGAAGATACTGAACCTAAATACCAAGTTTGGTGTTTATCCGACTGTTCGTTTCTGAGTTATGCTGTTCACAGACACACAGACAGACACACAGACGAACATGTTTCCAAAAATGCTTTTTTTTTGATTCAGGGGATCTCAAAACATGTATTTCCGGTGAAATCTCGGTATCGAATTTTTGGGTGGAATACAATACTTCCCCTACTTACTCTACGTAGTAGAGAAAGTAAAAATGTGGCATTCGAAAAGTATGGCAACACTACTATAACATCACAAAATGTTTATTAAGGTTTTTTTGACATTACGAACTTCATTTATAGTCTCCTGCCAGGTCAACAATACATTGCCAAATCCTTGGAAGACAGCGCACTCCATCTGCAGCACCATTTTTGGATATTTCTCTCACTGATCGATCTAGAGCTCTCTGGATGTGAGGTAATATTTTTAACACTTAAATGATTTTAGTCAAATTATATAATATATAAATTCAATAACAACCCGCCTTGAAAAAATATGTGTATATAATAATTTGTAAAATGTATGTAACAGTCATTGCATATGCTTATATTATTGTAAACATGTTCAATAATGCTATGTGAATGCATTACGTAATTTAACAATGTAGATGCTGTGAGAAAAATAGGTTTAGAGTTGCTAACAATGAGGTAACCTTGAGGCAATAATGAGTAAAGAAGTTTAAATGCTACTAGTTATTATTAGAGCAGCAATAATGTAAATTTTTGAGGCAGTTTAAAAGAATAGCCAGTCAACAACCAGTAAAATGCTTTAGTTAAATGAAGGTATCCTATTGGACTCGTATTTGCCAATCAGAGACTTGAAACACAGAAATCTACAAATTTAGGCGGTGGAAAACAGTTCAGTTGCTTGTAGATAGTGCTCGTAACCAGGCGCGAGATGTGTCCTGGAGAAATTAATTACGTATTCGTGTGAGACGAAAATAGTATACGTGTTAAAAAGTGCAAGTATTAAATAAAATAATCCCACAGCTCTCGATATCAGTGAAGTGGTATTTAATTTGTGTCAAGGATTAATAAAAAGGCGTGAATTATAACTTAAAATCTGTGTAAGACTACATTCTTCAGTCGCACTACAACCCTGCCAAGACTTCCATGTCTCTAACAATAATACTAACGCAACCGAGGCAAACATAAATATATAATATCTAAAGAAACAGTCAAACTACAATGCTAATATTTTTTAAACTTGGGGCAAACGCCACCTGAAAGTACATTTGGGGCGAAGGTTACTGGAAACCGGGTACTATACGTGCGAATGCAACGAATTTCAAGTTCGGTTCCCCAAGAGTTGAAATATAATACATCTTCTTCAAACTGCCTTTTCATACGTAGCAGCAAACGATATAACAAAACATCTTATCAAATTGGCATCCATACGTGGAGCTAATAAAACAAATTCTACTTCAAATTGGCTTTCAAAACGTGGAGCTAATAAAATACCTAGTTCAGATGTCAACTCTTGATTGAAATCGAATGCCGTGTTGAGGTTCTTTGATCTTTGAGAATAGGTCATAATCACTTATGTCTGGTGAATTTGGTGGATGTTCGAATACTTCCCAATTTGTCGCAGTTACTTCGTGTTATCTTATTGCTGAGCGCCTGTTATTGTTTTATGATTTTGCATTTTGGGTTCATTGTGCTCCGGCTAGCTATTTTATTACTCAGTCGAGCAAATCTCTTGAACAGGGTGTGTAAAAGGAAAGGAGTTGTTACTAAAGATAACACTGATAAAAGAATTTGTTTTTACACTTTTATTGCCGTCACATTTTATTGATTTCACATATTTACTCTTGATACACGCCCGACTGAAACTGTTATATTTTAGAATGTAACTATAATCACTTATTTGCCGCACATTATTTATTCGGGTATTTCACATCTTTGTAACTAACTTTACGACGCGAGAGATTTTGTAGGACTGAGCGACGTTTAATGCGCGAATGATCCTGTTGAACTGGGCGACGTGTAACTTCTGAATGATTCTGTTGGACTGAACGTTACCCGTCTCTGGCTTTAGCTTTTTATACTCCCTCACCCCGATATGCCTAAACATTATAACAGAGCTGATATTGGTTAATAAAACGCGCCAACATTAGCGTCTATTTTTATATCCAATCAAAATTACGAACACAAATGCTCTAGGGAGGATATTTCCTCCATTTCTACAGTAAGGCACGCTACTCTGACGTCATTTGTTTGTCTCTTCTAATTAATAAACAACTCACCCCCTCGCTCATTGTTATCCGCTCCTATTGTCAGTTTCAGTGAGGCCGTGTAAACTTATTTCCTAACAATGCTTATAATTAACAAACATCTCAAATCAATGTCATACAATAATGTTAATTTACACTACAATCACTCTGGCATTTACAGTGTTGTGATATAAAATACTGCCACAAATTCCACCTTCTAAACAAATTCCTCAATGTTGCGGCTACATGACAACGAGCATTGTCATAGGACTCCCAAGACCTGAGGTCGTTTATGACGCCATGTTGGGCGCCAATTATGTTTGAAGTAACGCGAGTAGTAGTCTCCATTTACTCTTACGCCATAAGTATAGTATGTAATAAGATTACGCCTTCAAAACCATAATACACAGCAATTATCAGTTTCCAAGGATCCTGCAATGTTTGACATCCTTTTGGGTATGGCGATTCTGTATGTCGCCATTCGCTTGATCGTTGTTTCAGCTCAGGTGTATACTAATGTATCCATTTCTCATCCAGTGTGACAACGCGACAAAGAAGGGCCTCATTCTTGCTGTCTCCATTCGCTGTTACTGTGCAAACCCAGTGGGGACAACTATTGATAAGGCATTAAAATCATGTAACCATTGCATAAAATTAAATCCCGAATAGACAGCAACAGGATATTCCTCGATTAGCAACATTTGTAGTTGATCCTGTAATGCAACTTTCCAATTTTCATGGCATGACCAGGTGTTATAACTACAGAGGGAAGTAGCGCCGCGGTAAAACGTGCGAATCGCATTAGGGAGGTGCCGGGTTCGATCCACGGCGAGAGCCCACTCTGACCCAAAAACCATGATGAGTTTTTCGTAGTTTCCTCGTGTCGGTAGGCAATACAGGGTGTTTCATTTGTCCAACACGACTCTCCTGCTCCCATACCCATCATCCTTCTTGTCATCTGTTTCAGAGTTGTAGGACCAGCGACGGTGTTCGTCGGGTTGAGACTGATACACTCCAAGGACTGAAACCCGCCTCTGGTTGCTGGAAGCATTAGGGATTCCGTTGTTCCTGCGCCCGTCATCTAGATCTGGTCGCCCTTGGGTTCGCTCCTCTCATCCTTCCCTCCCAGTGGTCACGATAGAAGCATAAGGGCGGCTGACCTGCGTGCGGTGCTCTCCCCGGTTTCGGGGGCCGTTTCCATTCGTTCCTATCTTTAATCTTTTAAGTTAAAGCTTATATTATTAACGCCTCATTTAAATGAAAGCATTCTGGAGTTACACGATAACTATTGCAGCGGATACGTGTAAAACGTTTAACTTAGACTGTTCCAAATGTTTGGTCGATTTGGGCGATTTCACATTATGTGTTTTTTCTTATAGCTGTATGAATAAAATGAAAACTCCGTGCGCAATCTGTTATTATGGTAATGCCATTCAATAAACATGAATCAGTGGACAGGTCTACAACGTGCATTTGCAGTGAAAGGTTTTTATGAAATACGATAGTTCTGAGACCGCTAGACGTTAGTTTCGTTGTAATTTTAATTTAAGACGCCATGATCCCATCCCAACAGCTCATTCACAAAAATATGCACCAAGAGCTTTAATAAAACCGTTTCGAAACTGCAGAAGAAGTCTCCAGCTGTCAGAAAGACCAAGCGTACACCAGAAAATATTAATGCTATGACAGTTACTATGAAGAGAAGTCCAATGTGCTCGGCGGTGAAACATTCTGCTGCAGTGAACTTATGTTCATTACCAAGAGGGATGTAAGAAGACAATCATTTTCACCCCTACAAGCTCAAGATAGTGCATAAACTAAGGCATTGTGATGTTCTCTTAAGAATAACATTTTGTGAAGAGACAAAAATGACATGGATGAAGATAAATTTATTGATTAATTATGCATTCTGACGAATCATATTTCTAATTTACCTACTACGTATAGTAAATAACAGAAGTATTGAAGACCAACAAAAATGTGTAAACTATTTTAAAAACGATTATTCTCCATATGCTTCATGTTAATCGAGATATCGAGATGTTAATTTTATTGCTAATTTTCTTGTAGATGCAAGGGGAATTGCTAGGCTTTAAGCGATAGTCACATATTTTAAGAGCTGGTTGCTATGTGGAGTATTCCATTTATTTGCAATACCAGAACAAAAAAAAATGAATAACGAATTCCCATTTGAGAAAATAAGTATTGAAAAATTTAAGGGAATAACAAGCAATATCTCGAGTGTTGTTCACTCAACAAAAAAATGTATATGACATCAATTGTGTATTTTAACGCGATCTACATTTTTTGTGTAGTAAAATTTTGTCTATCTCTTGTGGTTTACCAGTTATCCAAAAGTTGTTCACAATGAAGAACACTTTTGGAGACATTCCCAGATAATTCAAGATATACATTTCATTTGTCATGAAAATATCTTAAACATATGATATTTTAATCAAAATTGTTAGAGCCATTTTAGAGGAAATTAAAATGTTCGAAAAATGTTCCATGTACAGGGTAATATGGGTTGGTAGGATTCTCTTGAAAACCTTCGTGTCGCATCTCTGGAAGATACTGAACCTAAATACCAAGTTTGGTGTTTATCCGACTGTTCGTTTCTGAGTTATGCTGTTCACAGACACACACAGACATACAGACACATACAGACGCACAAATACACACACGGACATGTTTCCAAAAATGCTTTTTTTTGGATTCAGAGGTCTCAAAACATATATTTCCGGTGAAATCTCGGTGTCGAATTTTTGGGTGGAATACAATACTTCCCCTACTTATTATACGTAGTAGAGAAAGTAAAAACGAAAAAGCAACTGTGCAAAATATTTGCTCTGTTGCTTTTTGGTCTGGCTTCTTGTACTGTGGATCGTTTATTAAAGTTTAAATGCATGTTTTTACCAAGATGTAATTCACATGCTGCGCCCTTTATAATATTTAATTAAAAACACACATATTAACAGCAAAATGTCGTAGTAACTGGCGTATGTTAAGGAAAGTAAGGTTCAACATTTACATAGAAATGAAAAGCTAAATTCTCTTGAAGCTGGTGAATTATGAAACACATGTATATATTCTGAAATCTTGACTAAGTTTTACAAAGAAGTCAACAAGCAGTAAATTAAATAAAATCTGTTCCTCGTCTCTTCTGTTTGCGCAAATACAATCTTTCATTACAATAACCAGCTCCATAATCGCTCGGATTCTAACTCCACGCCACACGGCTTGTTATATTAAATTTTGAAGATTACTTACAAATGTGTATAAATAGAATTTTGAACTAAGCCGAAATGCGTGTAGGCTATGCCGCTTCCTAGAGTACCGAGCTAACGTTGACTTCTTCGGTGATAATCAACCCTCGACTGAATGCTCTTCCTGCGGAGTGTACCACGGGACTCCACCTTGTCATTGCAAACTCCCTCTGGGGAAGTACTGGGCTGACCTCTATAGGCGAATAAACTAACTATAAAGCTTTAGATCCACACGACTATATGGAAAATACCACACTTTGTATTTAGGTTGACTATCTTCCAAGGATGCGACATGTAGATTTTAAAGAAACTCCCCCGACCGTAAACTACCCTTTATATGAAAGATTTTTTTAAAATTTCTTATTTTCTAAAAAATGGCTCTAACGGGTTTGATTAAAAGTACCTAATATTAAAGATATTTACATGGCAAATAAATGCATATCTTAAATGATCTGGAAATAGCCTTGAAGTCCACTTCAATTAGAAGACATTTTGTATAATCTTGTATTACCAGTAAACGTTAAGCGACAGATGAAAACGAACTACACAAAAAATGATGATCTGTTTAAAACACACAATTTATTTTAAATGGCATTCTTGTGACATTAACTATTTCCAAAATTTCAGTCACTAATGTTTTGAGTCGTTCATTACCTTGTCATATTTTGAAATTCCGCAGATATTTAGTTGTTTCCTATGATTGTTGGAAAGAGTATGGAAGTATAGGGCCAGCATATAACGTCCATTTCTTAAACATATGGCTGTCGCTATTCCCTTTTATCTATAAATAAATGTGTCATATAGTTATTCCTGCAAATGTTTATCTAGATTAAAATGAAGTAGATAGAAGAATAAGTATAGTTTGTATGCTAACTAATAAATTATGTACGGCAAAGAAGTCCATGTGAATGTAACACATAGTTTGTTCTATTCATTTCGTAAAGCGAGACGAAGGTTTGCAGAAATAGTTTCATGGCATTTTGTTTTAGGTACAAGTGGTATGCAGGGAACCGAAATGATAGTGAGATATTTAAAAGCAGCATGCTATATGCTAGCCTTGAAATAAATTCCAGATTCCTTCTATGAAAGCATTTAAGCTATAAAGACAGGTATCTCCGAAACGACTGATACACAAAACGTTTATTTGTAATATATTGTGCATAATACAAAAATCTCCACATTATTCTAGAGGCAGTATTTTTAACACTTAAATGATTTCAGTCTAATTATATAATATATAATTCAATAACAGCACGCCTTAAAGCAATATATGTATGTAACAAGATATAAAAAGTGTATATTACAGTCATTGTATATGTTTATATTATTGTATACATGTGTAATAATGTTATATGAATGTATTACGTAATATAATAATGTAGGAGCTGTGAGAATAATACCTTAAAAGTTGCTAACAATGAGGTAAATTTGAGGCAATAATGAGTAAGAAAGTGTAATAATGCTACTAGTCATTCTTGGAGCAACAATAATGTAAGTTTTGCGACAGTTCATAAAATAGCCAATCAACAACCAGAAAAAGCTTTAGTTAAATGAAGATATTCTATTGGAAGGATTAGCCAATCAGAAATTGACATATAGCAAAATTTACAAATCTAGAAGACAGTTGCTTGTAGACAGTGTTCATAACTGGACGCGTTGGTTGTTGACTGTCCTCGAGAAATTTAACATGTATTTTGTGTGAGACAAAAATAGTTTACGTGTTAAAAAGTGCCAGTAATTAATAAAACATAGCTCTCTCTACATCAGTGAAGTGTCATTTAAATCATGTCAAACATTAATAAAAGGAGTGAAGTAAAATTATAATCTGTGTAAGCCTACATTCTTCAGTCGCACCACCAACCTTCAAAAAGAAACATGTCTCTAACAATAATACTGACGCAGCCGAGGCAAACATAAGTATATAATATTTAAAGGAAACAGTCAAATCACAAAGTTAATAATATTTTTAAACTTGGGGCGAAGGCTACTGGAAACCTTTTACTATACGTGCGGTTGCAAACTACTTCAAGTTCGGCTCCCCAACAGTTGAAATATAATACAACACCTTCAATACAACCTATCTTATTCTATTGCAAGCTTTTGTCTATCTCTTATGATTTACCGATTATACAGAATTATATAAAATTTCTTCCGAATAAAAAAGGCTTCATAGGCTATACCCAGAGAATTTGATATTTGCATTTTACTTGCGATGTGAATATTTTAAACATATGGCATTTTAATAAATTTCGTTATAGCTATTTTTGAGCAAATAAAAACAAGAAAAAGGTTCTGTTTAAGTTTCGTATAGGAGATTCTCATAAAAGTCTCCGTTCCGCATCTTTGAAAGATGGGATAGACATCAATTTTGTATTTTCGCTTTTGAGTTGTTCACACATAGACATGTATACACGGGCGCTATTCTAAAATTCTCTATTTATTCAGGGGCCTCAAAGTATGTATTTCCGATAATAATTTATATGTAATCTTTGGGATGAAACACAATATTTCCTCTATCTATTACGTAAGTGCTAGAGAAAGTAATAATCCTGCAAACACTATAGGTATCTATTAAAATGGTTTCAAAACATCATGTAGGCGTTTTCTTAAATTGACAGGCAATTTGTAATTCTGTCCTGGAATAGCGTAAGAAACAGTTTAAAAGTTTTAATGGAAATGGAGGGATAGAAAAGAGGTATCGTGAATAAACTAGGAAAGAGTGAGTGGCTCGATGAATTATTTATATCACCGGAACTGAGTCGTCGAAAAGAATAAAACATGTATCACTGCAGCAGTCTAGGGTACACTGTAATCTCTATCATCGTTGTGAAAATCAATCTGCCTGCATTGCTGGTTTGTAGAGAAACTAAACGTTGGAATTAATTGTTCTTCTACACAAGCCGTGAGTTGGACAAGATCGGAAAGATAGAATCAGACGACTGAAAAATTCAATACCGTCGCCGGTATTTAAACCACGAATCTCCCGGTCTCCGTCCGGTTGCTCTAACCACTGAGCTACCGTGGCAACATCGTTAAATTTCCCAGCTGATTCGCATTTTCCCGGTAAACCTCAAGGAGTTATCAGATTATACTGAGATGACATACCCCAATGGTGACTTACAGTGCTGTATACACTTTAAGTCCCAGGCTTCATAGTTTCGACCACTATTAGTTCAATTAATGGAATTAATTTTTCTGCCACATAAGTCGTGTGTTGGACAAGATTGGAGAGATACAATCAGTGACTGAAAAATTCAACTCGAGTTCAAGTAGAGGGAGAATTGCATTCAACTCACATTTCACTGTAGGTATACATTTTTAGTAAAGGCTAACATGGGAATACTTGGTAAGGAGCTATCTGCTAAACTGGCAAATGAAGCATTGAAAATAAGTCAAATCTGTCTATGACAAATCACCCATCACAATAGCAAAGCAGCTTCTCAGGGGAAGAACTAAAAATAATGGCTAAATAGGAAGTTACTTCAAAAAAATCACAATGGAATTCTTTCCTACAGTGGAAAGTTGACTAACAACCAAAATCTACCTTGCACATGACAATTATACTAACCGGCCATGGAAACATCAACACATATCTCCACAGACTGGGGATAGCAAACCTTTAAATTGAGTTCTATTTATGTACGCTCTTTAGCTGTTGTGGTTCTTAGCGTCCAATTCTACCTATATATTGGGCGTGAAAAACCGAAAATTTTGTTCAGAGACCCCTTTATCAGTCTTCATGTTCTTTTACGGGTCGTAAATCTACGATCACGGTTTTACTTCCCTTCCGAAGGAAGCCATGCTGAGAACGTTTACACATGATAAAAATCCATCGTCATCCCGGGTTTGAACCCGCGACCTCGAAAACTAGAGGCTAGCATGTTACCTATAGACCAAGGAGGACGACTTTAGGTTAGCAAGCAATCCCGAATGTTCAGGTGAGATAGGATCCCAAACAATAGACCATCAAATATTCGAGTGTAGTTCAGTGAAAAGTGAATGAGAAATCTAGGAAATAGTGTCATTAAAACAAACAACTGTGTCTAAAGCTATTCTAATGAGAAGATTCCTAAAACCGTTTACAACATACACTATGTGATCAAAAGCATCCGGACACCCCACAAACATAGGTTTTTCATCTTAGGTGCATTATACTGGCACCTACTGCCTGGTACTCATTATCCGTGACCTCAGTAGTCATTAGACATCATGAAACATCAGAATGGGACGCTCCGTGGAACTCATGGACTTCGAACGTGGTCAAGTGATTGGGTGTCACTTGTGTCAGAAGTCTGTACGCAAGATTTCCACATTCCTAAACGTCCCTAGGTCCACTGTTTCTGATGTGATAGTGAAGTGGAAACGTGAAGGGACATGTAGACCACAAAAGCGTACAGCCGACCTCGTCCATTGACGACAGAGACTGCCGACATTTGAAGAGGGTCGTAAAGAGTAATAGGCAGACATCTATCCTGACCACCACACAGGAATTCTAAACTGCATCAGGATCCACTCCAAGTACTATGCCAGTTAGGCTTGAGGTGAGAAAACTTGAATTCCATGGGCGAGCGGCTGCTCATAAGCCACACATCACGCAGGAAAATGCCAAACGACGCCTCACCTGCTGTAAGGAGCGTCAACATTACACGATTGAACAGTGGCAAAATGTTGTATGGAGTGACGAATCACGGTACACAATGTGGCGATCCGATGGCAGGGTGTGGGTATGGCGAAAGCCCGGGGAACGTCATCTGCCGGCGTGTGTAGTGCCAAAGGTGAAATTCGGTGTTATGGTGTGGTCGTGTTGTTCCTGGAGGGGGCTTGTACCCCTTGTTGATTTGTGTGGCACAACAGCGCAGACCTACATTGATATTTTAAGTACCTTCTTGCTTCCCACGGTTGAGGAGCAATTCGGGGATGTCGATTGCATCTTTCAACACGATCGAGCACCTGTTCATACTGCACGGGCTGTGGTGGAGTGGTTACACGACAATAACATCCCTGAATGGACTGGCCTGCACAGAGTCCTGACGTGAATCCTATAGAACACCTTTGGGATGTTTTGGAACGCCGACTTTGTGCCAGGCCTCACCGACTTACATCGATACCTCTCCTCAGTTCCGCACTCCGTGAAGAATGGGCTGCCATTCCCCAAGAAACCTTCTAGCACCTGATTGAAAGTATGCCTGCGAGAGTGAAAGCTGTCATCAAGGCTCAGGGTGGGCCAACACCATATTGACTTCCAGCATTATCGATGGAGGGCGCCACGAACTTGTACGTCATTTTCAGTCAGGTGTGCAGATGCATTTGATCACGTAGTATATGTGAACAACTTAGGCTTTCAGTTGTTGAAAAGGACCAATGAGTAATAGCAATCAGCATTATAGTATTACAAGTAAATAATACTAGAAAAACAATCAAATAGGACTACTAAAAAACCCACCAATATAGGAGATAAAAACAAAAACACCCAAATGATTTAGACATTAAGTGTAAAAGATTCAAGACCAAAAGATATCAACAAAAATGTATTATTGAAAAGCAATTAATGTTATTAACACAGCTGTAAAAGCAAAATGAAGAACGTGTAGTACTATGCAAGTAGTTGAGGATATAGAAAATATATGTACTAAATTTAAAAATGCGTGCCAAATTTTTCCAAAAGTATCCAAAATAACCAACTTTAGAAAAATGAGAATATTACTATTTTCTTGCTCTATAAATATCTTATATAAAATTGACCTCCTCATATCTCAGTTTAAATCTGAGCATATGCAATGAAGAAGTCAAGGCTAGACTGGCTAGGAAGCTGTTGACAATCAAATCGTACCCTGGACCGTGAAGACATCCACTAATCTTCGCTGGTGGACCTCCAGCTAAACGAGGCAGTAAGAGAATAATCCACACAACACGGACGTCGTCGGGTCACGGAGCGTCCCGACTCCATTCAGACTCCACGAATTCTGCCTCCCCACCCCCACCCCCCCCCAAAGTAATACAGTCTTCAGTCCAAGCTTCAAGCGGGAATAAAAATTGAAGCAGCATCAGCTAGACAAATTCTTTTTTGTTTGTTTACGTCCACTTTCCACCATTCTGCGACTCGAAACCAGGCTAGTTGCTTTTTCCCTTTTAATTTCGCAGGGGATGGGATTTGAAAATCTGGTGGAGGATTAGCGAATTACACCTAGGCAGGGACCAGCGACGAATGATTAAACAACATGTCAGAAAGTGTTGTAATTAGAAAAGGTCGGGAGTCGGTGCTACTGGAACGCTGATGATAGTGATAACTAGAGCCAGTAAGAAATATAAGCTGTCCTCAAGTAGGCCACGAGAAGAAGAACCGACGTAGACGTTGCGCATACAGTTGTGCATGATCTGAATCCAGACTGACAGAACTCTACAGGTATGTGTGGATGTTGGGGTGGTAGTCTATACCCTTAGGTTTTGCAGCGTTGAATAAATTACCGGGGCATGGTTTTTGCAAGACTCATTCGTAGTTCTTGCACCATATCTCCCCTCCGTTTCTCTTAAGCAACTAGCTCCTACCCTGAAGTATATTTCCGGTGTAGAATTCGAACCCATCAACTTCCGTCCTAAAGTACATCCCCGAAATTTCCCTTTCCATTGGATAGATTAAATCATAGGATTGAAATACCCTGTGATTACATGAATACTGCCTACAGGGAGACCTTATCCGTGCAGTCTCCCAACTATCTCGTGCAACTTTACAAAAAGGTGCATATTTTTACAATAATATCTTAGTGTACTTTCATGTATTAGGTATATCTATCGTATAGCTTATTTAAGAAATTATCTGCTTAGAATTCTATAATTCGACGCAACTCTCATGGGTTGGACTTCCACTCCGTGGATAGGAGGGCGTGTTCTTTTCGCGCTAGACGACTTGTTGGAGAGTTAGAAATCCAAGAGATCATCTTCTTCCTCCTTTCTTAGTTTAGGCCGTTGATCTGTTCCAGTCTCTACATCTCAGCATAGGTCTTCCTATCGATCTTATCCTTTTTGGTTTGTAATTTAACACTGCCTTGGTAGCCTGTTTTCATCCTGTTAAGATGCTCTTTCCATTTCAGCTTATGATTCTCTATAATTTCTCCTATAGGACTAATTCTTAAATCTTCTCTTAGTTATTCATCAGTTAGTCCATCGCATCTTGTTACACCCCTGAAGGCTGTCAAAAATCTCACCCCTGCTGGCTGAATAAAATCCCAGAAATACTATATAAAATAACAAGATATATTTGGATGCTTCCTTCCCACTTCCCACGAACACATTCGAAGCTCCTGAGACTGCGTATCAAAAACCATGCGCGCTATAGTTAGTGAGCTGCTCGTTGTGACATAAATCGAGTGCTGCTCAGCGCGCGAGAGAGGCAAAGTCCTGTGTTCGACATTTAGTGAGAATACGAAAGAGGGAAGAGGAGTCCTATGTTCGACACACCAGCGAATAAAGTGGAAGGAAGAGTGCTTTGCGCGTTATTCATTTTACCGCTACGCGCAAAGGAAAGAAAAGCGAAAAGTAAAAGAGAAAACTGCACTAAATTATGCTATTGGTGAATTCGAATTACGTTTTGAACAGTAATAGGTTACAGCACAGACTGTGTACTGCGTATACCCTGCAAATAACTATACAAATTATTGATTTTACTATGATTCCCAATATTAAACTGTGCTGACGGCCAGTCTCGCTCGCATTACAGTGCTTGATTTTTGTACAAACAACGGTACGCGTTGTTTCCATCAAGGAGTACTCCATGGGATAATATTGTGTTAGGAAGGATCGTTTTGTTCTACATAAGCTGAACGTTTTCCAGATTTATTCTTTCTCTTCTCTGTGTAGCTTTATACTGGAATAAGTTAATACTGTGCCTTTTGTTGTGATTCGTATACAGAACTTTTAAGCTCATTTTCCTTTGTTTTCCTTCTTGTTTTACAGTTCCTATCGCTAACCATACAAACACAACACCAAGAACGGAATACGTGAGATTCCTCTGGAGTTTTAAACAGATGTATCGTTGTTCCTTTACACGCTGACAGTTGAAATAATTTTTGCCTTCTTCTATCCGTTGAGTGCGTTTTATACACATGTATTCATAATGAAAATGTGTTTATAGAAAACGTAAAGATATTTTTTATTTTTTGCATTGCGAAACAAAAAGTTAGTACTATGTTGACCCTAAAATTCGCCCAAGAAGTTTTCAATTAAAGACTCTAATGTTTGCTTAATATTTTAATAGTTCAATAAACTCATTATACGTCTATCGATAAAGGAAAGAATTTCCAAAGTTTTGATATAAATAATTCAGAACCATCTAATCTCACATATAGATGTTTCTAAGGATATTATTCACTCTGGTGCAGAAATATTAAGTGCCTCTCCGAAAACTGAAATAAGTTTCACACTCGGCAGGTACTGCACTGTGTTCTACGGAGAGATTTATGTCATTCTTGTGTGTGCTCAAAGAGGATTAGACAAGGGCTGCAGACGTAAGCACACAGTGATCACCGTTGATAGTCACTCTACACTTAAATAACCTTATTCATACTAATTTAAGTCTAAATTCTTATGTGAATGTTTTCAAACCCTGTAGGGGCTGTCACAGCATAATTTTGTTGAGGTTGAATGGGTGCTGGATCATTAAGGAATTGAGGGAAATGAGATAGCAGATCAGAAAGGTAAGAAAAGAGTTATAATCCTTTACTATGGACCTGAACCTTTTGTGCAGTATAAGCAAACCACATACAAGGACTTGAGTAGTCAAATATACCAGAGAAGAACATAAAAAATTGATAAAACGTGCTGGTCAAACACTATGTAAATGCATAGTCGTAGGACCTAACGAAATACTCGCCAGGCTTCTTCTTAAACTTAGTGGAGGAAGAATCAGGAAAGCAATAGGATTATTTATTACACATGGGTTCTTCATAAGGCATTTACAAACTTAAGGCATCTTCTAAGGGGATATCAGTTGTAGACTCTGTGATAGAAAGGAGGAAATACATTGTTAAATTTCGAGGCACTGGGGAGAAGAAGGTTTCACTTCTTGTGGGCCTCAATCTTTGAGGTCAAGAGGTCCTGTCTTAGGAAAGCGAGTTCTGGTGCTAGCTAATGCCAAGGAACTCGAATTACTATGATAGAAAAATTCTGATGTGTTACACTCACATGACCTTCTCTACTCTTGTACAAACTATTTTTACAAACGCTTATTCTCCATATGGTTCATGTTAAGCGGGATGTTAATCTTATTGCTAATTTTCTTGTATATGCACGGGGAATATATATTTACAAGGACAATAAACAAATACAGTAGCCTTTAAGCATCGACATATATCTTAATAGCTGGTTGCTAGGTGCAGCACCATTCCCTTTGCCACAGATTAGTACTCTTCGCATATCCAAGACAAAAAAATATATAACGAGTTCCCATTTGAGAAAATAAGTATTGAAAAATTTAAGGGAATAACAAGCAATATCTCGAAAATGGTTCACTCAACAACAAAAATGTAAATGACATAAATTGTGCATTTTAACGCGATCTACATTTCATGTGTAGTAAACTTTTGTCTATCTCTTATGGTTTACTAGTTATGCAAAAGTCGTTCACAATGAAGAATACTTTTGGAGACATTCCCAGAAAATTCAAGATATACATTATATTTGTCATGAAAATAGCTTATAACGTTAGAGCCATTTTTGAGAAAATTAAATTTTTCGAAAAATCTTCCATGTAAAGGGTAATCTGAAGTGGGGGTATTTTCTTGAAAACCTCCGTGTCGCATCTCTGGAAGATACTGAACCTAAATACCAAGTTTGGTGTTATCCGATTGTTCGTTTCTGAGTTATGCTGTTCACAGACAGACAGACAGACACACACACGGACATGTTTGTCGGACATGTTGGGTGGAATACAATACTTTCCTTACTCACTATGCGTAGTAGAGAAAGCAAAAAGGATGGCACAAAAGATATCAGGTCAAGGTGAGAGGGGTCTTTGAACCGTAAAGTACCCCATAATATACTATGTACTACTACTACTACTACTACTACTACTACTACTACTACTACTACTGCTACTACTACTACTTCTCCTGCTATCTACTAATACTACTCTACATATATAAATAAAGGTGGAAATTTTGCTTCTTGGTTATATAAAATATCGTTGGTTTGTACATAATATTGATAACTGATGCATTCCTTGGTTTACAATAGCGAACATATCATATACGCGGCGTGTTTTTAAAATAAGTACCAATATTTTTTTTAAAAAACTAACACAATATTATTTTCCAAATACTTTATTATTATTAGTTACCCCAAACCTTACACTACTTCTCCATAGCTATTATCCAGTCACTTGTCGTGATGGGAAACCAGTTTTTATGCCTTCGTCAAAGAATGATGCTAACTAAGATGAAAGCCAAGTTTACACATCTTGTTTCATAACAATGTCGTTGAAATGTTTTTCAACAACGAATTTCTTCACATGAAGAAACACCTTGAGTGTCGCAGTGAACTACTTACTACTAGTAACTAGACAAGATGCCTTCACTAACACATTTTGTTTTTCGATATAAGAAGGAACATATGGTAACAAGGTAACAATTCGTTATCTACAGATTTATGGAGCAATAACAAACAGAATAGTTCGAAGTAACAATAAACTAGCCTTCCTACACGTAGTTGGAGTAATTGCTCTTGACTATGATTCCTTTACATCCTTCCCACCCTGGTCTATCTCAAAGGGGATGGCCAGTTGTATAGGGCGAGTTATCATCGTCCTGTCAAGTAATCGAAGCTTTCTGGTTCATATCTTGCCATCTCATCCTGGTAACAATTCTTGAATCTTGGCCATCCTCCACAGGTATCTAGGTTTAGTGCTTTCTTGAAGGACAATATTACTGTTCTTTGGCGGACGTTGCTTTCACTTCGTGGTAACTCCTTAATTGCAGCAAGTATTCCTTCTTCCAACGTTTACAGAATTCTCATTTTATCTTCTATTTCATTCTGAACTGCTTTGCCAGGTTCTTTATAACCATTGGTTTTGGTCCGTATGGAATTGTTGTAATCCTTTTCCGATCAAGAAATGGGGTGGAGTGAAGATTTCACCAGTGGTTTGTTCATCAATGTTATTGAGGACAACTTCAATACTGATGAGGACCGTGTTGAGGCCTTCTTTTTCTAGTTGAGAACCTCCAATCACTTTCCTCAGGCAGCGTTTTGTAGAGCCTAATATTCTTTCCTAGAAGCCTCCCCACCAAGCCGCCTTTGGAGCGATAAACTTCCACGTTGTATTGCAGTATTTATGAGTACTCTGTTAAATTCTGTCAGCTCCTTATTTGCGCAATGAAAGTTTGTTCATTGTAAGAATATATTGTATGGTGTATGCTATGTCGGCTTACGAAGCTTTACAATACCATCAAAATTTATCCGAGGGCATGTCTTCATCTTCTAGATGAAGAGATCGGGTATTAGTACGATGTGCGTTGTCTTGTTAGCGCTCTTGTAATTAATATGGAGAGGACCAGCAAAATCAAGACCTGTGACAGCGAAGGGTTGTGCCAGCTTTACTCTGTCTAATGGAAGAGGGGGCTTCCACTTTTTCCAGCTGAATACGATGTGCTATTTTGCAACAAAGACTTGAGTGGAGAACCTGCTTCGTGACCTGCGTTACGCGAAGAATCCAGAATTCTTCATGTAGTTCTCCCAGAACGTTACGTATGCCCAGATGATGCAGTTTGATATGTGTGTCTTGGATCAGGAATTGAATTAAACAATATATTCCGTCCAAGATTAATGGATGTTTCTGTGTGTAGAACAAATCTGCATATTGAAGTCTCCCACCAAGTCGGGTGATCCCTCCATTAAGAAACGGGTTGGCATCGTTCTGCCTTCTTTTAATGTCATTAATTCTGAATGGAATTTTTCTTCAGCATCTGTTTGTTCCAGTATATAGACTTTTCTTAATTTCCCTTTTGTTGCTTTGATGAACCAGAATATTCAAGCTGTGGTATGTAGTAGTTTCTACTATGAAATGAACCTGGTTATATCTGTTCAGTTGTGCATATAGTAAGGACTTCTAAACTACTTTTAGCCTCTGGAAATGGGATGTATGATGTTGATATGTAGAGTGGCCAGGACGTTTTATCCTTGCTGAGCCAGAGAGGTCACATTCACCAAGTTTATCTCTAAGTTTAACTGGTCTGCATTCAATCCACGTGAAAAGATCTGTAGCATCTTGTTGTCCCGGACAGTGTCTCCATTGGTTTTGGGCTGTGTATTCCAATACTTTTAGTTACACGATTGCAGAAGAAAGTCTTTCATTTGTTTGTATTACTCCTTATCCACCCTTAGCGATGCTAGAGTCGCTCCATAGTGTGAATTTACTTTGTCAAAATCCACCGCTTCACAAAAGTGGCGCAGAAGACGTGAACTCACTAACCCTGCGGGTAGCTCAAGTCTAGGTACGGTTACTCCTTTGATATGAGCTAGTCTGTTTTTACTGCAGATGATGCCCATGAAATACGTGTCCGTGGATTTATATCTTATGCAAATTACAGCACTACACGCTATTTCTGACGTATCACAAAGAGCATGAGCTTCTGAATTCTCTCTTCTATCCACGATTCCAATCCAACTGGGAATGCGGAGTATTGAGATCAGAGAATGATATACCTTTGCCAATTCCGAGGGTAGTTCCCATCCTAAATCTCGGAGTCAAGAAGATTGGAAAATGTGCTTTCCAACAATACCCACTGGAGCGAAGAGTCCAAGAGGGTCATAAAATTGGGCCGCTGCACGGAGAATATTTTTCTTTGTTCCCGGTTTGTCCACAGGTTCATGGGTATTCTCTGTGATCGACGAAGATATAATCTTCTTCTATGTTCCAATCCACACCAAGTGCTTAGGATAACCGGTTTACTATATAATTTGGTATATACGTTCAGTTTCCTTCAAAGATGTGACACCAAGGTTTTCAAGAAAATCCCCCACCCCATACTACACTTTACATAGAATATAAATGTAACAGGACATGTATTTCGGTTGAAATATTGATATCGAATATAGATACGCGGGAGAAAATGTAAAAAAGCCTGAAGTGATACATTCACATGACTTTCTCTACCCTCTATGGTTTTTAATGGGTATACAAATTATTCTTTCTTAACCATAATTTTCAATCTACTACACTTTAATCCAAACAAACCCTTGCAGAAATAGCCACATTACACATTTCGTTATAGGTACAAATGTAAAGCCTTAAAGAACTGGGCGCTGTATGCTAGCCTTAAAATTCCATACTGTTTCCATGCAACCGCTAGAAACAACTGAATGTTGAAAGGATGTCAAGAGAAAGGACCAAGAAATGAACAATTCCAATCTTTAATAACGGATATCTCAGAAATGGATACACCACAAATAAAACTTATTTTAAATAAATTGTGTGTTTTAAAGAGGTCTATATTTTTTGTGTAGTACGTTTTCGTCTATCGCTTAACCTTTACCAGTTACACAAGATTATACAAAATTACCTCCGAATGAAGAGGAATTCACATGCTATTGCCCGAAAATTCAAGATATACATTCATGTGAATATTTTTAGTATATGCTATTTTAATCAAAATTGTTAAGGCCATTTTTTAAAAAAATCAAAATCTTCTAAAAATGTTCCATGAAAAGTGAGGCAGTATTTTAATACCTGAATAATTTCAATTGTATTTTATAATAGGTAAGTTCAATAACAGCCCGCCTTGAAACAATATGTATATAATAATTATTCAAAATGTATGTAACAGTCATTGCAAATATTTATTTTTGTTGTAAATGTGTTTTAATAATGTTATGTGAATACATTACATACTTAATGCAAGAGCTGTGAGAATAATAAGTTTTAAGTTGCTAACAATGAGGTAATAATGAGGTAACCTTGTGGCAATAATGAGATTTAGAGTTTGAAAGTTACTAATCATGATTAAAGCAACAATAATGTAATTTCTCTGACAGTTTAAAATTGCCAATCAACAGCAAAGAAAAGTTTTAAGTAAACTACGGATATTCTATTGAACTAGAATTAGCCAATCAGAGACTTGAAATACCGAAGTTTACGGGTTTTGACCATTGAAAGTTACTTAGTTGCTGGCAAACCTTGGTAGTGAACAGATGGAAGATGTGTTCTCTACAGAAGTATTGCGTATGAATCGTAAGAGTATGTATACGCGCTAAATGAAAGTATTAAAGATTTTCACAATTCTTATAAAGTGTAGTTCTTTATAAAAATGTGCAAGAATTAATAAAAGAAGCAAATTTTAAAAACTAAATTCTGTGATGTCTACAATCATTGTCACACCACGCCCTGCCTAAGACACATGACTCAACAAACATTACTGACGCAGCCGAGGCAAATTCAAACATAAATAATATATAGAAGCAGTGTTAATAACAAAGTTACATATTGTAGTGTAAAGGTTGGAGTGTAACAACTAATTTACATCTTAAAAATAAGCTTCTCATACGTAGCAGCATATTACGTAATCCACAAATGCAAACCGACACCCAAAGCGTGTTGCAAACTACATAAAGCAACTAGATATTTACGTAAATAATATACCTGAAACAAAAACAATCTTCAAGTTAAAAACATATTACGTAATTTATTAAGTAAGCACACATACTGCTTCAAAGGGGTCGTGGGATGTGGACGAATTTTCTTAAAAATCTTCATGTGACTCTTTTGAAGGTACTGAATCTTTATACCAGGTCTAGTATTTATTCGACTTTTCGTTTTTGAGTTATGCTGTCACAGACACACCAACACACACACGGATATATTTTCAAAAGTACTTTAGTTGAATTAAGGGGGCCTCAAAACATGTACTTACTATACGAAGTAGAGAAGGTAAAAAAACCTACCATATATGTTAATGTATATCACTGAAGTTAAAATAGCTACGTTAAACATATTACTGACGTTTGCACGTTAAAATCCTGTAACGTTTTGGACAAATGTAATATAAAGCTTCACTTAATTTGCGTTAAAAGGTCCATATAATGGCAATTATCAAAATATCAGTTAAGTGATAAAAGCTAAAAATAGAAACCGATGAGCTATGTAATTTCCATTGGGTACTCACCCATTAAATTGGGGGATAAAATTATCGTAGTCATATTTGTGAAACGGATCACTCAGGTCATAAATGATGAACGTTTTAGCAAAATTTCCCTTTAAATTGCAGCAAATAACTGCGCAGTATGTAGAAGTGTGCATTAGAGAGGTTAATGTCACACATTAATCACCACTCTCATTGTTTATATTATCGGTAATAATTAAAACATCAGTGACATATTTCATAAACAAATTCCATGCGCATTTCATTGCCTTCTTCGTGACGCATTACTGCGTTGCAGCGACAACCATTAGCGTAAATCTCTAACGAATTTATCTTCCAAATTTGCTTTTTTCATGCTTTAAAACAATATAGCAATACATTGTGCGCACAGACGCACTCTTGTGACCTAAATATTTATTACACACGCCATCTCAAACAATATGTAAACAAAACAGTGAATGTCTTAAATATACCCATTTCATTGATTTATAAATTACACAATTTCAGTTTGATTCAGTTGAACCTTCAATACAACAGTCATGGTTTAATGTGGACTATGTATATACAAAATCACTTGCATTTTTAAAATTACTTCCCGATATATTATATTTTTAACTTTTTTTATTGATTTTTTCCCCTACCGTTTTGAAAACACTCCGCAGATTCATTATGTCTTGAAAAAGTTAATATTTTATAACAAAACTCCTTAATAGTATAAAACAAACTATAGAGATTAATTTTTAGTTTGCCTATCACGTACATAGTATGTAGAGAATGTTCTTTCATTCCTTCCAATAATTCAATATAAATATTTGAAGATGGTTTGTTTTTACGTTTTTATAAGCCCCACGCTTTGGGAGCCAGCTTTAAGAAGGTTTGTTGCTGCTGCATATGGAAAGTCAGTTTGAAGATGTATTGTATTTATTTTCGACCGTTGGGGAGCCCAACTTGAAGTAGTTGCAACCGCACGTATTGTACCCGGTAGCCTTAGTCCCAAATTTAAAAATATTAACTTTTTAATGTTTACTGTTTTTTAAAACAGTTACTGTTTACTGTTTGCCTCGGCTGCGTCAGTATTATTGCTAGAGACATGGAAGTCTTAGCAGGGAGCGGTGCGACTGAAGAAAGTAAAGTTACACAGATTATGATTTTACTTCACTCCTTTTATTAATGCTTGACACGATTTAGATAACACTTCACTGACATAGAGAGCTGTGAGATTCTTTTGATAATTATGTACTTACACTTTTTAACACATAAAATATTTTCTCACACAAAATACATATTAAATTTCTCGAAGACACATCTCGCGTCTGATTAGTAACACTGTCTACAACCAACGCGCCCAGTTATGAGCACTGTCTACAAGCAACTGACTTGATTTCTAGCGCCTAAATTTGTAAATTTCTGTATTTCAAGTCTCTGATTGGCTATTCCTAATCCAATACAATACTTTCATTTAACTTAAGTTTTTTCTGGTTGCTGATTGGCTATTTTTATAAACTGTTTAAAAATTACATTATCGTTGCTCCAAGAATGACTAGCAGTATTATTAAACTGTCAAATTCATTATTGCCTCAAGGTTACCTCATTGTTAACTCATTGTTAGGAACTTTTAACCTATTATTCTCACAGCTCCTACATTATTAAATTACGTAAGACATTCACATAACATTATTGAACATGTATACAATAATATAAAGATACAAAATGACAGTAATATACACTTTTTATGTCTTGTTAAACCTAAATATTGCTTTAAGGCGGGCTGTTATTAATATTTTATATTACATAATTTGACTGAAATCATTTAAATTTTAAAAATACTGCCTCATATTTCAACGAAAATACATGTTTTGAGGTCTCTTGATCCAAAAATTAACAAATAGGTGCGTGTGTATGGTATAGCTAAAAAACAAAAATTTGGATAAATATCAAAATTGATATTTAAATTCAGTGTTTTCCAAAATTCGGCACGAAGATTTTTAAGAAAATGCCCCCACCGCGACTACACTTTACATGGAACACTTCCAAACTTTTTGGTTTTATCAAAACTGGCTTCAACCATTTTGATTCAAATACCATATATTAAATATGTTTACATGACAAGTAAAACGTATACCTATCATCAGTTTTATGGGGATAGCCTGAGAAGTCCTCTTAATTGGGAAGAAGGCGTGCATATTCTTGTATAACAAGTAAGCGTAAAGCTATAGAGGAAAAAACACTACACAAAAAATGCACATCTCCTTAAAAGATAGGCTTTTTGTGGCATAAGCTGTTTCTGTGATACCCGTTATTAAAAGTCTGAATTTCTCATTACTTGGTCATTCTCTTAAAAGTCCTGCCAACATTCAGCTGTTTCTTGCGATTGCTTGGAAACGGTATGGAATTTTAAGGCCAGCATATAGCGTCCAGTTCTTAAACATTTGACTGTCGCTGTTCTCTTTGTCTCTATAACGAAATGTGTAATGTAGCTATTTCTACATAAGTTTATTTGAATTAAAATGTGGTAGATATAAAATGCTTTATTAATTCTAGTTTGTATACTCACTAATAAAATATAGAAGGTAGAGAAAATCATGTGAATGTATCACATCCTACGTATAGTAAGTAGGGGAAGTATTGTACTCCACCCAAAAATTCGATACCGAGATTTCACCGGAAATACATGTTTTGAGACCCCCTGAATCCAAAAAAAGCATTTTTGGAAACATGTCCGTGTGTGTGTCTGTGTGTCTGTGAACAGCATAACTCAGAAACGAAGAGTCGGATAAACACCAAACTTGGTATTTAGGTTCAGTATCTTCCAGTGATGCGACACGATGGTTTTCAAAAAAATCCCCCCACCCCAGAGTACCCATTACATGGAACATTTTTCAAAAATTTTAATTTTCTCAAAAATGGCTCTAACGATATTGATTAAAATATCATATGTTTAAGATATTTTTATGACAAATAAAACGTATATCATGAATTTCCTGGGAATGTCTCCAAAAGTATTCTTTATTGTGAACGACTTTTCCATAACTCGTAAACCATAAGAGATAGACAAACTTTTACTACACAAAAAATGTAGATCGCGTTAAAATACACAATTTATGTCATATACATTTTTTTTGTTGAGTGAACCATTTTCGAGATATTACTTGTTATTCCCTTAAAGTTTTCAATATTTTCTCAAATGGGAATTCGTTATTCATTTTTACTTTCTCTACTACGTATAGTAACTAGGGGAAGTATTGCATTCCACCCAAAAATTCGATACCGAGATTTCACCGGAAATACATGTTTTGAGACTCACTGAATTCAAAAAAAGCATTTTTGGAAACATGTCCGTGTGTGTGTCTGTCTGTGTGTCTGTGTGTCTGTCTGTGTGTCTGTGTGTCTGTGAACAGCATAACTCAAAAACGAACAGTCGTATAAACACCAAACTTGGTATTTAGGTTCAGTATCTTCCAGAAATGCGACACGAAGGTTTTCAAGAAAATCCCCCCACCCCAGACTACCCTTTACATGGAACATTTTTCGAAAATTTTAATTTTCTCAAAAATGGCTCTAACGATTTTGATTAAAATATTATATGTTTAAGATACTTTTATGACAAATAAAATGTATATCTTGAATTTTCTGGGAATGTCTCCAAAAGTATTCTTCATTGTGAACGACTTTTGCATAACTGGTAAACCATAAGAGATAGACAAAATTTTACTACACAAAAAATGTAGATCGCGTTAAAATACACAACTTATGTCATATACATTTCTTTTGTTGAGTGAACCGTTTTCGAGATATTGCTTGTTATTTCCTTAAATTTTCCAATACTTATACTTTTTCTCAAATTCGTTATTCATTTTTTTTATGTCCTGGACATGCAAAGAGAATGGAATGCGCCACATAGCAACCAGCGCTAAAATATTTGACTATCGCTTAAAAGCTACCCTATTTCCCTTGCATCTACAAGAAAATTAGCAATAAGATTGACATCTCGATATCTCGATTAACATGAAGCATATGGAGAATAGGCGTTTGTAAAATTAGATTGTAGAAGAGTAGAGAAAGTCATGTGAGTGTAACACATCAGATTTTTACTTTCTCTACTACGTATAGTAAGTAGGGGAAGTATTGCATTCCACCCAAAAATTCGATACCGAGATTTCACCGGAAATACATGTTTTGAGACCTCCTGAATCCAAAAAAAGCATTTTTGGAAACATGTCCGTGTGTGTGTCTGTGTGTGTGTGTGTGTGTGTGTGTGTGTGTCTGTGTGTGTGTGTCTGTGTGTGTGTGTCTGTGTGTGTGTGTCTGTGTGTGTGTCTGTGAACAGCATAACTCAAAAACGAACAGTCGGATAAGCACCAAACTTGGTATTTAGGTTCAGTATCTTCCAGAGATGCGACACGAAGGTTTTCAAGAAAATCCCCCCACCCCAGACTACCCTTTACATGGAAGATTTTTCGAAAATTTTAATTTTCTCAAAAATGGCTCTAACGATTTTGATGAAAATATCGTATGTTTAAGATAATGTCATGAGAAATGAAATATATATCTCGAATTTTCTGGGAATGTCTCCAAAAGTATTCTTCATTGAGAACGACTTTTGCATAACTGGTAAACCATAAGAGATAGACAAAATTTTACTACACAAAAAATGTAGATCGCGTTAAAATACACAACTTATGTCATATACATTTCTTTTGTTGAGTGAACCGTTTTCGAGATATTGCTTGTTATTTCCTTAAATTTTACAATACTTATACTTTTTCTCACATTCGTTATTCATTTTTTTTATGTCCTGGACATGCAAAGAGAATGGAATGCGCCACATAGCAACCAGCGTTAAAATATTTGACTATCGCTTAAAAGCTACCATATTTCCCTTGCATCTACAAGAAAATTACCAATAAGATTGACATCTCGATATCTCGATTAACATGAACCATGGAGAATAAGCGTTTGTAAAATTAGATTGTACAAGAGTAGAGAAAGTCATGTGAGTGTAACACATCAGATTTTTTTGTCTTGGATATGCAAAGAGCATTAATCTGTGGGAAAGGGAATGGTGCTGCACCTAGCAACCAGCTATTAAGAGATATGTATGTGCTTAAAGGCTACTGTATTTCGATACTGCCCTTGTAAATATATATTCCCCTTACATCTACAAGAAAATTAGCAATAAGATAGAGTCTGCAAATGTTTATCTCGATTAACATGAAGTAGATGGAGAGTAAGCGTTTGTAAAAATGGTTTGTACAAGAGTAGAGAAAGTCATGTGAGTGTAACACATCATATTTTTTTACTAAAATTTTCTAAGAATTTGGGCTTAGAAATCGCTATATGGCATGCTTTTAGATGTCGTACTCGGTCACTATGAAGGTTAGATATAAATAAACTAGAAGGTTTGTAATGCTTAATATCACTAAAATCTACGAGTTTTGGAAATGTTTGATCTCTTTTATTAAGCAAAAGAAATCTATTGCATTACATTTACATGACTTCACTACCCAATATAAATTATTTTATAGCCTCTATAAACTATTTTTGCAAGTCTTATTTTTCTGTTTACTTTCATATTAAACAAGAAATAGTTTCATAACACATTACACATTTTTTTGCAAGTACAAAGGGATAGAGGGAACCGAAGAGGGAATCAAATGTTTAAAAGTCAGTCTCTATACTTTTCATATGAGATCGCGATGAAGCTAATAAACAGCGAAAGAACTTTAAACAAATAAATTATTAAACAATTTAAAAGCCTAAACCATATCGAAAAATCGGATGTAATACATACACATGACTTTCTCTCCCTCTATTTTTATTAGTGTGTATACAACTTATTCTTACAAAAGCTTATTTTTCTATCTATTACTATTAATCCAAACAAATCTTTGCAAAAATAGTTACTTTATACATTTCTTTATAGACACAAATAGAACAGCGATGGTCCAATTATTAAGAACTGGACGCTAAACGCTGGCCTTAAAATTCCATGCTGTTTCCATGCAATTGTGAGAAACAACTGAGTGTTGAAAGGACAAATGACCAACAAATAAACAATTGTAACCTTTAATAACGGATATCTCAAAAACAGCCTATGCCACAGAAACGTATTTTAAATAAATAGTGTGTTTTAAAAAGATCTACATTTGTGTATAGTACCTTTCGTCTGTCGCTTAACGTTTACCTGTTATTCAAGGTTATTCAAATTATCTTCCAAATGAAGTGGACTTCACAGGCTATTCCGAGAAAACTCAAGACATGCATATTGTTTGTCATGTGAATATCTTTAATATATGGCATTTTAATAAAAATAGTTATAGAAGTTTTCCAAAGAAATTTCCAGCCTCGGCAGCATATTTATATGAAAAAGTTGTCAATATATTTTATTAAACAGACCATACCGATTTTTATTACATACCCGATGCTTGAGATATTTACATGAGGAATAAAATACATATCCTATATTTTATCTGAATAGTCTGTGAAGTACTGTTCATTAGGACTGAATTTTGTGTAGCTTATGCTGGTTGCGTAAAAGCAGTGGTCTTAAGATTGTAGAGCAGAAAGACAGTAACAAAATAAGCATTTTGAGGATAGCAACTGGGAATATATACCAAGAAGTGTGTAGCGGTAAAATCCCAAGTTTGAGAAACAACTGATATAATGGGGCAAATATTTCGACAACAATTCTAAATTCAAAACCTAATACTAAAATAGCTACTCAAAGACTTAATTATGATCCTAGTACTGGTTGTCAAAAGAAAAAAATGCAATGTTTTAGATTTAAATTTTTTAAGTGTAAAGCTTTAGAGTAAAGTTGAAGCCTTGACTAGGAAGGCTAGATAGCTCCTTACTCCACCTCGAGTTTCGTTGCCAGTCTGTTCTACAATACATCCAAATGGCGGCGCCAATTACAAATCCCGCAAACGATTCACTTTTTTAATGCACAGAATATTGGGCAAATTGAAATTTATTGACAAATAATGCAAATGTATGGTGATAATGCAATGAACGAGTCCTCAGTGAGAAAATGGTCCATAATGTTTAACAAAGGAAGAATCAGTGTGGTAGGCCATCACTCATTACGGATGAGTTGATGAATGAATTCAGGACATTCGCTTATTTCCGAAACTAAAGGACTTTCTGGGTGGAAAAGCATTCCCAACCGATCAAGACTTCAAAGTGCCAGTGACAGTTCTTGGCGGTAGAAGAGCACAACATCAGCATTGAAAAACTGGTACCAGGTTACAATAAATCCCTTTACAGCAATGGTGATTACATTGAGAAATGGAGTATCTTTGTAAATAAGGTTTTGTATCCATATATTTTTTTATTATTTACTTACGCCAAACCGTCCTTTACTTTCTGGATGTTCCTCATATTTATATAGTGGTGAAATGAGCAGTTGCTAAAGCAGTGCGAGTTAAACTTCGAGATTCAGGTATACTAATGATTTGTTAGTTGAAGTTGAAACATCGAGCATTTCTTAGTTAAACCTGCTTTGTTTTGTGTAGAAAGTTTTAAAATTTCAGCTGTTCATTTCTAGTGAAAGAAAATTGTATATATAATTTATTACTCCTATTATTCTTGCTAGTAAATCAAATTTATTACTATTATTGTTATTATTATAATTAACTAGACAAATTTTCTCAAATATGCCATAACATTCAAAGTGCTCCTCCCTGTCAATAGATATGTAGGCATGGAGCATAAGACAAGGAAGGTAACACAGCAAAAGTTTTTCAATTCAGAGCTAAATTTCCCCAATTTGGAGGGTAAATCTGTATTTCTGTTACGGAACCGTTCACCGTGCCGGATGGCAGAAGCGGTAACACATTTGGGAGGTCGTGGGTTATATCCCTACGGCCGACCTTCCTGACCCGTGGGCTTTTCCGGGCGTTTCCCCAGATCACTAGACGAATGCTGCGAAGGTTAATTACATCCGCCAAATTTCGTTTCCCTCCATTTTACCTCATCTTCATTTAACTTAACTTTTCAACTACTGGACTGTTTCAGATTTGCAAGTGTCGTTGGGAGTCTCGGCGTTGCATGGCAGGGAAAAAGAATGCTGCTGTATGTAGTGCTTCGTCCCCCGGAATAGGGACGGTCTCAAAGCCCCAGGCCCCCCAGTGGGTTTTACTAGCTGCCTTCCGGGAGTTTCAATCTGGAAAATGTAGGTCTCCTGTCCTCTAACCCGTCGTGCCTCCTAGTCCTGCCGCACTCAGTCTCCTCTTACCTTACTTCTCCCTCCCGGGAACGCCACGGTAGGGTCCTAAGTACAAAAATAGCTCCATAGGTCGAGGTGATAAGTCCTCCTTCTTCCCCTCCTAGTCCTAGGAAACTGCTGAGACATTGAAAGCTACATATACAGGGTGAATCACCTAAACCTTGCACCGCAAATATTTCAGAAATGGAAAGTACTATTGATGTGCAGTTTTCACGGCATTGATTGGTAGTCAAGGGCTCGTACACTTAGCCTATAAACCGATTTTAATAACACTGGGAAACTGCATTTTTTTATTAAACTTTTTTAATTTTTTTTTAAATTGAGCAATGCCTAGTTACATCAACAGAATAAAGACAGGGTAAATTAGAATGTCAATGATCTTTGTTCCAGGATTCTAGTGCAAGTGGTTTATGAGAAATCTTATTTTGAAAAGTTTCCACCCCGACAATTGTTTTTCCCATTCAACCTGCTAAGTTGCTAGATACGATGTTATTATGTTTTTCTGCATGGTGTTTTCTGTTCGTTGATTGCATTGCAACTTTCTGGTCAGTTAGTTTGTGACAGTTCAAGCAAAGTCGTGAGTGGAAGATGGGGTTTACTAATGCAGAAAAAGCCGGCATGCTCATGGTGAATGGAGAGTGTAGGAAGAATGCAGTTCGTTCCTGTACAGTGTATGCGGAAACGTATCCCAATAGACGTCAACCATCTCGGCAATTATTATCAACCTCTTCAACCAATTACGTGAAAGTGGTACTTTAACACCAAGACGACGTAACAGAAATAAACAAGTGACTGGAGAAGAGGCAGAAATTAATGTTTTGGCTGCCGTTGCAGTAGATCCACAAATTAGTTCCTGCACAATCGCACGTGGAAATGGCTTAAGTCAGGCAAGTGTACTGCGCATCTCCATCGACATAGGTTCTAACCTATCACATCTCTCTCCATCAAGAGCTGCATGCAAACGATTTTGAGAATCGTGTTAACTTTTGTACAGTAAGATTCAAATGTTTCCCGATGGGCCAAGGGGTGTAGAGGAAGAGGGGGAAGAAATTTCTTCTCTGCTAGCTATAGCCAACAGTAAATGCCGGTCGTCTCAAAGGTCACATTTACTTCTGTGTATGCATTCAGCGACCTGACTCTAAGAAGAAAGAAGACGATACCAAATACTTTTCTCTTTACTAGAATTATTCAAGCGAAATCAATTAACATTTTATTTGCATGAATGTTGTGTAAAAATCAAATATTGCACTTTTTATGCGGGTGCTACATAAGTTTTAGATTCAGCAATTTTCTTGAGAAACAAGCTTCGCATAATCTGTATCTTGTTTTTAACGTTTGTTGCTAGCAATAAATTATAATAATAATAATAATAATAATAATAATAATAATAATAATAATAATAATAATAATAGTTATTCGTGTACTCCGAGGGTATTTATTACCTTTAATAAAAGTTCTTTTTGCTCTTTAATTGTCATAAATTATGATCACAACGTTTAGCGCTAAGTGTTTAATTCCATACAGTTGGCATATTCAGCTCTGATAATATTCAAGTAATGTTTTAAAAATATGGCACCAAAAGTAATATCAAGGTCAAACTGTTGAAACAGTTTGAGAACAATTAAGTACAGCTTTAAATTTTCTTCAAAATGAGATATATTTTGCGTTTATTACTGAAAAACGAATAAAGATTGTTTTATTTGAAACATAATTCCCCTTACATGGACAATCACAAGAGAAAGGAAGAAAAACCGTGTCAGTCGTATAGTGGACGTAGAGTAAAAACACCTATGTAGGTATTGTATCCAAAGGAGAAAATGTTAATAGATACGAGGAAACCACGTTTAGCGCAAAATATGCAGTTTCTATATAGCTGTTTTATTCGGTTAGGATAACATATAAGCTAAATTTTTCTAAATAGTGAATCGAAGTGTTAATGCAGATAGGTTGATGTGCTTTTGTTGCAATTGGTTCATTTGAAAGCACTCTATTCCGAAAACTAGATTGCTTTCAAATTACAAATCTGAAGATTCTCCCCCCCCCCAAAAAAAAAATACTTTGTATTACGATTCACGTTTTGAATTCTTAAAATGCTTCTCTTCTCTGGTCTGGAATGGGGTGGAATGTATATCGGAGGGGACTCGACCCCCATCCAATGAATGAGGATATTGTGCTTGTGCCCCTGGACGGTGCACTCCCGGGAGGGAGGGACGAGTTGAGAAACACCGAGCGGCCGGAACCAGGAGTGACGGGACAGCAATGACAAGGTTCAAAATATTTCCAGATTGAGACGCCCTGACAGTTGGGCAGGCAAACCGGGGACACCACCCCAAACAGAGGGTCCAACGCCCCCCAAGAAGCGGTCCTTATACCCTGGCAATCAGCCGAAGACCGAGAGACGGATAAGGTTCAAAAGAGAGATTCCTTTTTCTGTGCCACGTACCAGAATACCATCGCCGACACATCCAACCCTGAAACAGACCTAACGGGGTTAAGGATGAATGAAATGAGGAATGCAACGATATTCGGGGGTTGAGAGAAATCATATCAGCATTCGCCTGACGACCCGGGAAACCTCTCGAAGAAATACCCGTGGGTCAGATTGGGTGGTAGCCGGGAAGCGAACTAAGGATCTCTCGAATTCGAGTCGCACGCGTTACCGCGGCGCCACCTGGAGATAAACTGGAAGATCCATAGTTAAAATCTCGGCTATGACATTGACTTTTTCAATCTGATTCTATTTTTCCAACCTTGTCCTACACACGGCTTGAGTGAAAGAGTCTTCTTGTTAATTGAGATGAAACTGCATTTACAAACTTCGTTGTAAGTATAAGAAGAATGCGGTAGCTCAAACGATAGTCAGATTTTTATGTGGTGTCTTTGAAACTCCACGCTCTTTGCATTACCACGAGAATTATGATTAGGAAGAATTATATTTAAATATGAATTAAATTATTATTTTAAATTGAACAAACTAACGTGTTGCATGCACATAACATTCTTTTCTCACCATTCCACAAATTCTTTTTTCTAAATCTCATTTTTCTGTCTACTTCTTATAATCCAGATAAACTTGCAAATCACATTTAACTCATCTGTGTGGTGTGGGGGCCTGCCTCACATTCAAGAGGTCCCGAGTTAAAATCTCGGTTAAAGTGAAATACCTGGGTAAACTTTTTTCCAGTGTTTCCTTTTATCCTGAGAAGAGGAATGTTAGATTCTAATTTCTAGGGACCTCGGGCCCATTTGAGCATCATTTTTACCATTTCGTTCTTTCAGCGTCCGTAATGGCGTACCCGGTTAAAGGACTTTAATTAAATACCAAAAGAAGAAGTTCACATTTACACGTTTCGTTGTAGTATATGTAGATAAAGCGATAGTCACATTTTCAAAAAGTATGTCACTACGTGATGCTTTGAAATTCCATGCTGTTGTATGACCACGACAAAAACACAACGAATAGCGACTTCTAAGTTACAAAAAGTATTCAATCCAATAACAAAAATTGATTAATCTCATAAAACATATGTATAACAAACTGCGTGCTTTAACGGGGTCTGCATTTCTTGTGTGGCAAAACTTTGTCCAATCTTTTAGAGTTTACCAAGTATACAAAAGTTATTCCGAATGAAGAAGGCTTTAGAGGCTCTTCTCAGTCAGTTCAACATATATATTTCGTTTGTCATGAAAGTATTTTAAACAGTGAGTATTTAAATCAAAATCATTAGAGGCATTTTTAAGAAAATAAATTTCGAAATTTTTCCACTTGAAGGGTTGTTCAGGATGGGGGGATTTTCTTGAAAATTCTTGTCACATCTTTGAAAGATGCTGAACTAATATATCAAGTTTGGTATTTAACCGACTTTTCGCTTTGGATTTGTGTTGTTCACAGATGCGCAGGCATATGGAAGTTTTGCTCTAAAATATGTGTTGCATTCGCATCAATTTCTCTACTCACTCTTCTTACAAAGCTTATTTTGCACCTATGTCATGTTAATATCCATAAACCTTCATCATTTATTTTCACAATTCGCTGCAGGTATAACCAGAACATATTAAGCTAAAGCGATAGCCAAATCCCTCAAAGCTGATCGCTACGTGATAGCTTTGGATTGGTTGGCTACAAATGGGACTCGGCAATGATCCACATAGTGGATATTGTGCCTACGGCCTACAAGGGGGCGTCTCCGCGAGGCAGGATGAGGCGAGACAAGACACCGGGCGTCCGGAACCAGGAAAAACGGCACAGGAATGGCAGGGTCCCTAAGTTTTCAGATAGAGACTCCCCGTTAGACGGACAGGCAGACCGGGGACTCCACCCAGCACAGAGGGTGTCCAACGTCCCTCATGGAAGTTAGGATACTCCTCACAGTCAGCCGAAGGCTGAGGGACGGGGAAAGTCACAAAAAACATCCTTTTCCCCTGCCACACTGCACCGAAACCCCATCGCCGACACTTCCAACCCTGAAAGAGACCAACGGATGCAAGTTGAAGGAAATTAGAATGGAGATGAAATGGAGGTCCGGAAATTTGGGGATGTGAGAACCCTTCCCAGCACTCGCCTGGTGACCCGGGAAAACCCCTCGAAAACACCTCAGGAAGGTCGCCCAGAGGAATGCAACCCACGACCTCCCGATTGTGAGCCACAGACGTGATAGCTTTGAAATTCTGTTCTCTTTGTATGACCACGAGAAAGAAATAAAGAAAGAAAGAAAGAAAGAAAAAACAGCTGTTTGCAGTTAAGTGAAGTATAAAGTATTTGAAAATTCAAACTAATAACAAATAAACTTTCAGAATAAGTCAAATATAAAAGCTAGTTGACATAAAACAAAAATGTTATTTGATATAAATATTGTGCTTATCAAGATCTACAGTTGTTGTGGTGTAAGATATTGTCTCTCTCTTACGATTTATTGATTATCAAAAGTCATTGACAATAAAGCCTAATTTACGGACTACTCCTAGGAGATAAAATATATACATTCTATTTATCATGAAAATAGCTTAAACATATATATTTTACTCAAAATCCTTAGTCATTTTTGAAAAAATAAAAAAAAGTGAAAAATGTCCAATGCAAAGTGTAGTTTGGAGTGGAGGATTTTCTTTAAAATCTCAGTGTCGCATTTTTGGAAGAAGTTGAATTTAAACACCAAGTTCGGTTTCTAACCAACCTTTTGCTTTTGAGTTATGCTATTCGTGGACGCACACACACACACACACACACACACACACACACACACTTGGACCATTTTCTAAAAATAAATTCATTGGATTCAGGGGTCACAAACGTGATTTCTGGTGAAATTATGACATTCAATGTTCAGATGGACCATAATACTTTCTCTACTTACTGTAGCTACGTAGTAGAGAAAGTAAAAATGCTTACTTTGGATTCAGAGGTTTCAAAACGTGAATTCCGTTGAATCTCGTTATTTAATTTTTGGGTGGAATGCAATGTTTTCTCTACTTACCGTAACTATATAGTAGAGATGGTGAAAGTGTTTTTTTATGGATCCAGGGAGTCTCAAAACGTGTATTTCCGGTAAATCTCGTTATTCAGTTTTTTGGGTGAAATACAATACTTTCTCTACCTCCTGTGGCTATGTAGTAGAGAAAGTAAAAATGCTTTGTTTGGATTCAGGGGGTCTCAAAACGTGTATATCCGGTAAATCTCATTCAATTTTTGGGTGGAATAAAATACTTATTCTACTTACTGTAACTACGTAGTAGAGAAAGTAAAAACGCTTTTTTTTTTTTTTTTGGTTTCAGGGTGTCTGAAAACGAGAATTTCCGTTCCAAGTATTAATCTGGTTATTCAATTTTTGGGTGGAATACAATACTTACTCTTACTTACTGTAACTACATAGTAGAGAAATTACAAATGCTTTCTTTGTATACAGGTGTCTCAAAACGAGTATTTCCGGTGAATCTCTTTTTTGAATTTTTGGATGAAATACAATACTTTCTCTACTTCTGTAACTACGTAGTAAAGAATGCTTTCTTTGGATTCAAGGAGTCTCAAAACGTGCATTTCCGGTATATCCCGTTATTGAATTTTTTGGTGGAATACAATAATTCCTCTATTTACTGTAAGGCGCATAGAGAAAGTAAATTCAATGGGGCTCAAAACGTGCATTTCCGGTGAATCTTGTTATTGAATTTTTGGATGGAATACAACACTTTCCCTACTTATTATAGGTAAATAGTAGAGAAAGCAAAAGTATGAGTTGTAGAATAGATAAGCGGCTGTTTGTCGTTATGGCATCTTGCATGCAACCAAATAGGGAAGAGTGTAACTTAAGACTGTAACTTAAAACAATTTCTGGCCTAAATAGTTGTCACGATGCACGGACAAATCATACTTCATAAGGACATTATGAAAACAAACAACATATGCTAGTTGATAATGGGTAGAGAAGGCAGTAAATATTGAAAACCAAACTATTTTATTTTAACACTTTGCTTGTTGTACAATGATATGATGCTTCTAATTCCTAAAAATTAGTATGTATACTGCTTATGTTGCTGTGCTGTAATGTTATTGCTGTTTTGTTTTCACAGTTATTACATTCCTACAGCCAAGTCTAAGGGAAATGTGTTGGAATGATATTTTGTTTAGCCTGTTACATACCTTAACCTTCTCTGTAGAGCAGGTATGAACTAAGACACCTGGCATAACCTCTCGATAAGACACTCTGCTTGCCCCGCTACCGGTGGAACAGAAAAGATTTGGTGCCTTCTGTACAAGGGCTTTAAGACATTATACTCCAGATTCATCATGTATCAAGGTAACACTTACTAATCATGGTCAGGTAAACCGCAGAAACATGCACTATTAGTCTGTTGACAATTCCCGTTGCCTTCGTCAAGTGGAACGTCAGCATCCATGGAGTTTAAACGTGTGGAGTGGGATAGTTAACCATCAGCTCATAGGCCCTTTGTTCATAGAAGGAACAATGAACTCGCACAAGTATCGCAGTCTCCTGATAGACCATCTGCCACAGATGCTAGAAGACGTTCCTTTGCAGTCTAGGAGGAACCTGTTGCACCAATATGATGGCTGTCCAGACCATAGTGCACGAAGTACTACACCTTGTCTTAACAAATTGTTTCCAAATCGTTGGATTGGACGAAGAGGACCTATACCTTGGTCGGCCCGTTCACCGGATTTGACCCCTACAAGATGATATGAAACGACGTATTACTGCTGCCTGCTCTGAAATTTCCGCGGAAGTGCTAGAACGTGTGCAGCAGTCTTTCCATAGCAGACTGGAAGCGTGTATTGATGCTACTGTTGGTTATTTTGAACACAACTTTGAAGGGCTGTGTTCGCTTTACTTGTAAGAATCCGCAAAAGTATTGTAATTCCCTTTTGTTTTTCTTTAGTTTGTGCAAGTTATACAAGTGTCGGTTCGTAAAGGTTTCAAAATAAGATTTCTCGTAAACCACTTGCACTAGAATCTTGCAACAAACACCACTGACATTCTAATTCATTCTATCTTTATTCTGTTGCTTAACTGGGTGTTGTTCCATTTAAAAAAATTATATGAGTGCTCAAAAATATTATTAATATATGTTTATAGGCTATATGCACTAGTCTCTGATTACCAATCAATGCTGCAACAACTGCACGTCGGTAGCACTTTCCATTTCCAAAATATTTGCGTGCAAGTTTTAGGTTATTCAACCTGTATACAGGGGGTCTGGTACTGCATTTAGCGGCGATTCTTTAGTTGGCAGTCGCCAAGTCTGAAGAAGGTTTACGTATTATAATTGGTAACCATTATATGTTAAATGTATTTAGAAATGTTTCCAATTTCCTTACAAAATTTGCATTGCTACAGTTTTTAAGCATTCGCCTAAACTACAAGTTATCGAGAAAGAATAATTCACAAATCATGCCCTATACAATGAGTGTTTTCTACCGGCTTATCCGTCCCTCTTAATTTATAAACTTGTATATTTTCTCTGCGATATGTGATAATATATTGAACTATAACTTAAACTGAACAAAACTGTGTATTACCATAACCGAAATTACAAATATATGGTATACATTTTTGCCAAGACAAACCGATAGTCTATTTTTGTCATACTGACGTTACCATGTTTGTTGTAACCGATACAGTTGTAATTATCCTCCATCTCAACTCAGGCAGACGTGCAGGTATCGGTGGCACGTATACGCGATCTTTTATGTACCCCTTCAAAAGAAGGGTCAGATTCTTTAAAAATGCACGCGAAAGGGCTCTGAGTCCCTTCACATTCTCATTGGACATGTAGTCGCCCTGTCCTCTTCCTTTACAGAGACACCTGTCACATTTTGAAATCTCCGTGAGTCAGAACATTGCTGTGGGTGACTAAAATTTAAAGATTAATAAAATGGTTTTCAAAAGGTACTTATGTCTCATATAAGGCATTAAAATGGTAAGAAGCCATACTTTTAAGATTAAGGCGCCATGTCAGTCTAGGCAAAGCAAGTATTAAAATGGCTAAGAGCATACATTATTTCATACCTCACCTAAAGGTACTGAAGGGGCATTCGCCTAAAAACACGTGGTCTCTATCAGCCATATTATTCCTTTATTCTAACAACTTGTGGACGAGCGCATATGTACATCTGCTCGGATAATATGGCGCTTTTAAAACCCTTAGGGCGGGTAAAACCACATTCAGATTGGTATGGCAGTGCCACGGAATGCTGGAAGCTCTGTACCAGCTGCCCAGTTCCATTGTTTTGGGTTCCTGGGCATGCTGGTATTGGACAAAATGAGATGGCGGAAAGTATTGCAAAGAGGAGATAGGGCTCGGTTTTCGTCAGCCTGAGCCCTTCTGCGGAATGTGAGCTATTAACGTTAAGTATATTCTAACTCTACTCGCGGCGAGGGCTCATTTTGAGATCTGATGTGAGTAAACCTTGTTAACCAAACCTGTGGGGGTCTGACCGGGAAGTGAGTTTCTCATGAATTTGACCAGAGCTAAGCTCACAGGGGTTGTGGGTTATCTCACAGGTTACAACACTCTGCGCAGACATCTATACATGAGTCTTACACAACACCCTTTATGTCAGAAATGCTAGAGGAACTTTGAGACCTCACAGCATATACTACGCGACTGCGAAGATTTCGCTGTGAAAAAATTGAAATTGAGTTTTATTTATGGGCGCTCTTAAACCACTATGATTATTAGCGTCCCATTCTATATTGGGCGTGAAAGACCGGAAATTTTGCTCAGAGCTATTTATCAGGCTTGAGGTTCTTTTACGTGCCGTAAATCTACGACACGGGACCACCGGCTTTACTTCCCTTCCGAAGGAGGCCATGCTAAGAATTTTTACGCCCGAAAAAAATCCATCGCTCCCCGCCGGGTTTGAACCCGCGACCTCGGGAACTAGAGGCTAGCACGGTGTGCATAGGTATGTATCCTTAGGGTCCTTCTTTTTGGAGCCTGAAGAGATAACGGCAGATGCTAAGGACGTTGTCAGTTTCATACAGACTATTGAAGTTGAGGCACAATGGGTTCTTGAGCCTGCATACATGAACTCTTTAACAAATCATCAACTATTGGTTGCAAATTGCAGACTTAAGCCTAAAAAGAGATATGGGGACTTCATATAACCTGCAGAGCACGCTGTTTACATTCAATTTATTCAATTACTACAGAGTGAACCCTCTGCCGCTTCCATAGAAAGGTGCGATGAAACCATACAACATTTCTTAAAACTAGTTTTAAAGGCTTTACTCGCCAATTTTACAAAAGGAGACGCTGAAACTGGCCACCGTCGTTATCCATTCAATTTTGGCACCTCTTCAGGAAACTATCCTATGTCGTCTAATGTTTCTTCGGTAAGAACCGAACGACGTCTTTTAGATTTCTTAGCCTGAACACTTCCTGTGTCCTGAAATTTATTGTAAAGTTCATAGATTGTTGTACAGCCTAGAACTTTTACACCTGGAAATCTTTCTGTAAATTGTACTTTCACTTTGCGAGCTGACAGAGTTAGCACATACGAATCATAAATAAATACACGTTGTGTGTATAATATAAACTTTGTTTATAGCAGCAGTGCGTTATCATGTTTTTATCATATTTCCACACGCCCAGTGGAAAAACACCGCGCAGCCTGTAATATTGTTCTTAAAATACCCCTCCGGGGTAACTTAAAACATAAAGTGTACAAGACAAACCCGCACACCCTGGAATAATTAAAACAAAATATCCGCCAAGAAATTTCTCAACGTGAACTACGGCGAGTGATGGATAGTTTCCTAAAGAGGTGCCAAAAATACATGGACAACATGGTGGCCAGTTTCGGCATCTCCTTCCATAAACTTGTTAAGTAAAACGTTTAAAAGTAGTTTTAAAAATGTTGTATCGTTTCATCCGCGCCTTTCTATGATAGCGGCAGACGGAAACGAGCGCCGAGGACGTGGACAGCAAAAATAACGCGCAGCCGGTTCGGAGTCTTTTGGTGCACTCTGTAGTATAGAAACATTTTAATCCATACACATTTCAAATTGCATGTAAGTAAATAAATAGCATTTGAGGCAAATGTTGAATACAGTGAGAGCACGCCATCTCTAGCAGATGAAAAGCATTGAAAGTTGAGGAGCTCCCTAAGATAGTAGTTCCCATATTGCGGGGGGGACTGAGGGATTTTCAATGGGGACGGAGATGCTGAAGGGCAGTTTTTATTTCATTTATGAACTATTTTGTGTGTTAGTGATAATACTAAACTTTAATGAGTTCATAACTTGTAAAGATGGCAAGAGCAAGAATAATTGAAATAAATGCTAATAAGTTTCAATGTAATAAGTCGCTTAAAATACATGCTCCCAGAGACTACTTTATACTTAATTAACTTTAGTACGTTACACATTCATAAATGGTCCATTAAGCCTCTAAAATTACCATTATTAACGAGCAATTTGAAAAGTAATGCATGGCAATACTCACACATAGTAATGTAGAAAATAAATCATCATGACAACTCGCCATTAATTAAAATTAAGCCTCGGTCAAACCATATTCATGAAACAAAACAATACAATTTTTCCAGAATTTAAACAGTAATGCACCTGAAGGAAAACAGAGAATATCAACCAATCGAACAGTGAACTTATTCAGGGAAAGCAAATGGAAATAGAGTCGTGACCAAACAGTATTAACAAAAAAGTTTATCCAATACCAATAATACCTACTGAATAAATGTTCCATATGGACGAATAAAATTTGCAGATGTGTCTTTGACATTTTTGATAAGGCTTTCCAACGTTTTAAGTGCCCTCCCTCTCTGTTAACATAGGTAGTAAAGTCACAAGAAAGGAAAAGGTAGAAAATTATAAACCTAAATTTAACAAAAATAAAGCAACAAAATTCTGATGTGTTACACTCACATGACTTTCTTTACTCTTGTACAAACTATTTTTCCAAACGCTTATTCTCCATCTATTTCATATTAATCGAGATAAACGTTTGCGGAAACCATCTTTTGACACGCAAACAGAATTACATTTTACACATAGCTCCAGATAGTGTACAAACTAAGGCATTGTGATGTTCTCTCAGGAATAACATTTTGTGAAGAGATAAAAATCACATGAATGAAGATGAATTTATTGATTAATTATGCATGTCTGACGAATATATTTCTAATTTCCATACTACGTATAGTAAATAGCAGAAGTGTTGTTGACCAACAAAAATTCCATGTCGAGATTGCACCTTGAACTCATAGTGGCCCCCAGAATCAAAAAAAAATGTAAAAAAAGGTCCGTGTGTTGTTTTGTGAACAGCATACCTAAAAAAATTCTGATGCGTTACACTCACATGACTTTCTCTACTCTTGTACAAACTATTTTTAGAAACTCTTATTCTTCATCTATTTCATATTAATCGAGATAATCTTTTGCAGAAACAATTTTTTGACATTCAAAGAGAATTACATTTCACACATAGCGACCAGTTCTAAAAATATTTGACTATCGCTTAAGGTGTACTATATTCCCCTTGTTTTGTATTTACAAGGACAATACAGAATTACAGTAGCCTTTAAGCATATTCATATCTCTTAATAGCTGGTTGTTATGTGCAGCACCATTGTCTTTGCCACAGATTAGTACTCTTTGCATATCCAAGACAAAAAATGAATAATGAATTCCCATTTGAGAAAATAAGTATTGAAAAATATAAGGGAATAACAAGCAATATCTCGAAAATGGTTCACTCAACAACAAAAATGTATATGACATAAATTGTGTATTTTAGCGCGATCTAAATTTTGTGTAGTAAAATTTTGTCTATCTCTTATGGTTTACCGGTTATGCAAAAGACGTTCACAATGAAGAACACTTTTGGAGACATTCCCAGAAAATTCAAGATATACATTTTATTTGTTATGAAAATATCTTAAACACATGATATTTTTATCAAAATCGTTAGAGCCATTTTTGAGAAAATTAAAATGTTTGAGAAATGTTCCATGTAAAGGGTAATCTGGGGTGAGGCAATTTTTTTAAAACTTTCGTGTCGCATCTCTGGAAAATACTGAACCTAAATACCAAGTTTAGTGTTTATCCCACTGTTCGTTTCTGAGTTATGTTGTTCACAGACACACACCCGGACAGACACACAGATCTACAGACAAACACACACACACGGACATGTTTCCAAAAACGCTTTTTTTGGATTCAGGGGGTCTCAAAACATGTATTTCCGGTGAACTCTCGGTATCGAATTTTTGGGTGGAATACAATACTTCCCCTGCTTACTATACGTAGTAGAGAAAGTAACAAAATCCGAGATAAATGGAGCATGCTCAAACCACATTGGTAGTTCTAGATCCTACGCAAACGCATACATATCAACTTCTTAACACCGAAGTGAGAATTATAACTGAATTTAGGTTCGGAATATCACAAGTGGCCAATAGTATTCTGCAATCTGAAGTGGAGAGCTCCTTTGGAAGCTGTAGGTGAATTCAAATAAATTGGATTTAAAACTTAATATAATTATAATCTAAGGATATATTCAACACTTCCAATTAGAATCGGTTTATACTAGAAGGAAAATAAGCATAAGTACATGAAAATCAGACTAGTAATCGTACAGAATAATATATATGTATATATATATATTAGAACTCTGAGTGAAACATTATTGCGTACCTTGAATGTATTACTTTCTCTACTACGTATAGTAAGTAGGGAAGTATTGCATTCCACCCAAAAATTCGATACCGAGATTTCACCGGAAATACATGTTTTGAGCCCTCCTGAATCCAAAAAAAGCATTTTTGGAAACATTTCCGTGTGTGTGTCTGTGTGTATGTGTGTCTGTGTGTCTGTGTGTGTGTGTGTGTGTGTGTGTGTGTCTCTGTGTGTGTCAGTGTGTGTCTGTGAACAGCATAACTCCAAAACGAACAGTCGGATAAACACCAAACTTGGTATTTTGGTTCAGTATCTTCCAGAGATGCGACACGAAGGTTTTCAAGAAAATCCCCCACCCCAGACTACCCTTTACATGGAACGTTTTTCGAAAATTTTAATTTTCTCAAAAATGGCTCTAACGATTTTGATGAAAATATCATATGTTTAAGATAATGTCATGAGAAATGAAATGTATATCTCGAATTTTCTGGGAATGTCTCCAAAAGTATTCTTCATTGTGAACGACTTTTGCATAACTGGTAAACCATAAGAGATAGACAAAATTTTACTACACAAAAAATATAGATCGCGTAAAAATACACAACTTATGTCATATACATTTCTTTTGTTGAGTGAACCGTTTTCGAGATATTGCTTGTTATTTCCTTAAATTTTCCAATAGTTATACTTTTTCTCAAATTCGTTATTCATTTTTACTTTCTCTACTACGTACAGTAAGTAGGGGAAGTATTGCATTCCACCCAAAAAATCGATACCGAGATTTCACCGGAAATACATGTTTTGAGACCCCCTGAATCCAAAAAAAGCGTTTTTGGAAACATGTCCGTGTGTGTGTGTTTGTAGATCTGTGTGTCTGTCCGGGTGTGTGTCTGTGAACAACATAACTCAGAAACGAACAGTCGGATAAACACTAAACTTGGTATTTAGGTTCAGTATTTTCCAGAGATGCGACACGAAAGTTTTAAAAAAATTGCCTCACCCCAGATTACCCTTTACATGGAACATATTTCGAAAATTTTAATTTTCTCAAAAATGGCTCTAACGATTTTGATGAAAATATCATATGTTTAAGATAAGGTCATGAGAAATGAAATGTATATCTCGAATTTTCTGGGAATGTCTCCAAAAGTATTCTTCATTCTGAACGACTTTTGCATAACTGGTAAATTATAAGAGATAGACAAAATTTTACTACACAAAAAATGTACATCGCGTTAAAATACACAACTTATGTCATATACATTTCTTTTGTTGAGTGAACCGTTTTCGAGATATTGCTTGTTATTTCCTTAAATTTTCCAATACTTATACTTTTTCTCAAATTCGTTATTCATTTTTTTATGTCCTGGACATGCAAAGAGAATGGAATGCGCCACATAGCAACCAGCGATAAAATATTTGACTATCGCTTAAAAGCTACCATATTCCCCTTGCATCTACAAGAAAATTACAAATAAGATTGACATCTCGATATCTCGATTAACATGAAGCATATGGAGAATAAGCGTTAGTAAAAATACTTTGTACAAGAGTAGAGAAAGTCATGTGAGTGTAACACATCAGATTTTTTTTTATTATAATCACAGTTCATCGCATTCATAAATGACAGAAAACTTCGCAGATCTTCATAATTAACGAAGAAAATTTAACAGAATAGAGAAGAGTCTTAGTTAGACTTCCGCACTAACAAGTCAATATATTCATTCAATAAAGGCTAGGAAAGCTTCGACGTCTTCCAGTTGAACCCCTCACACAAAAGAAGGCGGCTTTCTTCGGTTGCTAGCGAATGCTGGTTTGGATAATTTCATCCGCCAATTTTACTACCATCCCTTTCAACACTATATTTCATTTCCTTCTTCTTCACCACCACCATTCCATATAATAGGCTGATCACCCATCCTTGATATGCTATGATCCAGAGTTAGTTGCATTCTTTGGCTACTGACCAAAGACATTGTCTTGCAAATCCTGCAAATAGGAGGAAAATCCATTAAAGAAGAAGAACAAATCTGAAGGTTGCTAACTTTTTAGAATGCTTATTTGGGAAACAATAATCTGACAATCCGTAACACTAAATTGTACCAGCATACCAGCATATTGAGTGAGTGCATAATTGTACATATACACACGCTAGCATCAGCCAAAATTTTAGTAAACGTCCAAGCCCACGACTACAATCTCAAATACGTTTAAAGTGCAAGTTTATCTTTAAAATAATTAGGACCTAGAAGCTGACAGTAAAGTGAAGCATGGCTTATGATGAGTTGCAATCCACAAAAGCAGAACAGCGTGCTGTCACCGTCAGCAATCTCAAGGTACCGCTTCAACTATGACAAACACAAGAATTGATGGTGGGTGCCGTACGAAGCTGGTCACTGCAAAAACCAATAAGAAGCATGTTGCACCTTGCAGAGTTATTCAGTTAAGACCTTGTAAATTTATACTGTGGAAAGGTCATAGGAATATTATTTCTAAAAATTTCAAATCTGTTTATGAAAAGCAGTTTAAAGTACCGTCTCCTGATATTTACAGGCAACAAATAATTGCACAATGCACGGAGGAGTACAGTCTGGGCTAAAATCTGAGTTAGGGTGTGGAGCAATACAAAAAAGAGGACACCAAATCCATTAGACAGGGGCTCGCAGGCATAGATTGGGAGCATGGCGGGTGACAAAAATTACTGATGAAAGTGATAGGAGAATCTGCCCCATTTGAGAAGTGGAAGAGTCAAGGGTGCATATCTTGGCAAGAGGTAGGGTACGGAGGAATGGAGGGAAAATATTTACCGCAATCCCTTACCACCTCGAATGAAGAGTTAAGGGCATGTTGGATACTACTGGCAGGCACAGAAGACATGGTAAATTTATGCTTAAGGCGCGACATCTGAGAAGGCTGATAATAGGAAAGCGGAGGTGTAGGAAGAGCTAATCGTTGGTGCTGGTGCTTTATTTTTTATGTATTTTTTCACTTTTTGTTAAGGTTCTGTATAGATTTATTCCTTAAATTGTTCTTTGTTTACTATAATAGGGTATAATGCATCAGAATACGGTTTAATACTGTTTTGGGGATTGTGGATGTTCAAGATACTATATTTAAAGATGTTTTACTTTTTTTCGTGTAATAGTGCTTTTAGGGGTATTTTTACTGGTTTCCTTTTATTTGTTATCGTTTTTACTACTATTAATATTGCTTATTATTCTGTGTAGTATAACAGCATGTAGGGTCAGTAGACCGGTGCGACTGCTAGAAATCGATTTATCTATACCGTTATGTAAATAAGTACACAATAAACAAATCATTCATTCATTTCAGGTTTGCAGCTTTTTGTGTTAAGTAATTGCCGAGATAGTAAGTATGTTTGAACTTGTCTTTCAACAAGGGGTGTTGCTAGAACCATAGCTTTCAAGTCGCTATCCAACTATCTCTCTCTCTCTCTCTCTCTGCCCCTTTGCTTATCATGATACAAAACAGATACTACGTTCAGCTAACCTATAAGTTAAGCTAAGTTATAAGTAGCTTCTAGTTGGTGTTAAGTTTCGCAATCAGGGAGGTTGTAGGCTTCGCTTTAGCGATAGTTAATTCAGTGAACACTCGTAGATCAGTTACAGTGATTGTATTTGTTTTATTTTATTGCTTTTTAGGCAAAATGTCACTTAATGTAGTGACAGTGTACCAAGAATTTACAAACTATAAGTCTTGTGACACATTCGCATGACTTTCTGTACCCTCTATAGTTTATTAGTGAATATACAAACTATTCATACTAAAGTTTATTTTTTTCTCCACTACGTATAGTAAATAGGGGAAGTATTGTATTCCACCCAAAACTTGGATACCGAGATTTCACCGGAAATATATGATTTGAGATCCCCTGAATTCAAAAAAAGCATTTTTGGAAACATGTCCGTGTGTGTGTGTCTGTGTGTGTGCCTGAGAACAGCATAACTCAGAAACGAAAAGTCGGATAAACACTAAACTTGGTATTTAGGTTCAATACCTTCCAGAGATGCGACACGAAGGTTTTCAAGAAAATTCCCCCACACCACATTACCCTTTACATGGAACCTTTTTCGAAAATTTTAATTTTCTCAAAAACGGCTCTAACGATTTTAATTAAAATATCATATGTTTAAGATATTTTCATGCCAAATGAAATCTATATCTCGAATTTTCTGGGAATGTCTCCAAAAGTATTCTTCATTGTAAACGACTTTTGCATAACTTGTAAACCATAAGATGTAGACAAAATTTTACTGCACAAAAAATGTAGAATGCGTTAAAATACACAATTTATGTCATACATATTTTTTGTCGAGTAAACCATTTTCGAGATATTGCTTGTTATTCCCTTAAATTTTCCAATACTTTTTCTCAAATTCGTTATTCATTTTTTTAAGTCCTGGACATGCAAAGAGAATGTAATGCGCCACATAGCAACCAGCGGTTAAAATATTTGACTATCGCTTAAAACCTACCATATTCCCCTTACATCTACAAGAAAATTAGCAATAAGATTAACATCTCGATTAACATGAAGCATATGGAGAATAAGCGTTTGTAAAAATAGTTTGTGCAAGAGTAGAGAAAGTCATGTGAGTGTAACACATCAGAATTTTTTTATATTTAGTACGTTTTAATTCAAATAAACCTTTGCAGCAATAGCTACATTATAATTTCATTATAGATAATAGAAAGAAACAGCGATAGTCAAATGTTTAAGAAATGGATGCCATATTCTGGCCTTAAAATTCTACACTGTTTCCATGCAATCGCAAGAAACCACTAAATGCTGAAAGATTTAAAGAATGGCAAAGAAATGGACAATTCGAACCATTAATGACGGATATCTCAGAAATGGTTTATACCAAAAAAATAAATTGTGTTTTAAAGAGCTCTGCATGTTTCGTATATTACGTATTCGTCTGTCGCTTAACGTTTAGGAGTTATATAAGATTATATATAAGTTCCTGTAAATAAAATGGATTTTACAGACTATTTCCGGAAAAGTCAAGATATCTATGCATTTTATTTGTAATGTAAATATTGTTAATATATGGTATTTCAATCAAAATCATTGGAGCAACGTTTTAGAAAATAAAAATTGGCAAAGAAGTACCATCTAAGGCAAAAATTATAATTGGTACAGCGAATTCAAAAGATATCGGTGTTTTCTTAGTGATGAAATTCGTGACGGACGTCCAAGAACTGCTGCTACTGCTGAAAATAATATCGAAAATTTTTCCATGTAAAGGGGTAGTCTAGGATCGGGAGGTTTTCTTGAAAAGCTTATTTGCAATTGTTTGCAATTGTTTATTTGAATTACATGTAGTAGATATAAAAGTAAGTTTTATTAAAAATAGTTTAAAGATAGGGGTAGAGAAAGTCACGTGAATGTATCACATCAGATTCATTTCTATCTACTACATTTTAAACCTTTACAGAAATAACTAGATTACACAATTCGTTACAACCGGCGCATCCAGAAAGTAAGTTTTCTTATTTTTTTAAGAGAAAGAAAACATGTTTATATAAAAACCTTTATATTTCAACAGGTATATTTCTTTTCGTGGGATCAACTTTTGTACTCCTATGTCGTAGAAGTCTGCCGCCTGTGAATGCAACCAGCGTGTGACAGTCGTCTTCACCTTTTCGTCGTTGTCAAAATGCTGACCGGAGGACAGGAATTTCTTGATGTGCAAGAAAAGATGGAAATCGCTGGAAGAAAGATCAGGAGTGTATGGTGGATGACCAAAGAGCTTCCAACCGAAGTCTTGCAGAACAGCTGCTGTGTGCCGAACTGTATGTGGACGAGCATTGTCATGGAGCAGCACAACACTGCAGTAAGCATTCCACGCCTCTTGTTTTAAATGGCACGTCGCAATTTCCGCAGTATTTCACAGTAACGGTTCACTGTTTCACCTCTAGGCAGAAGTCAATGAGCAGAATACCATTCCTGTCCCAGAACACCGTGCACATCACTCTCTGCACCGATACAGTCTGTTTGCATTTCGTCTTGACCGGAGATTTACTGTGAAGCCAATGCATTGACTGCTGCTTGGTTTCCGAGATAAAGTGTGAAATCCACGTCTCATTGCCCGTGACGGCCCTGTCGAGGAATTCGTCGCCGTCGTCGTGATACCGCTGCAGAGATGTTAGTGCTGCTCCTAGAGTTTGGTTTCGTGTCAGGTATTTCAGCACCCACCTGGCACACAATTTCCTAAATAGCAGGTGCTTAGTGACAGCTACAAGGATCGCGGAAAGTGGCTGCTGAGTTCCGTATTCGTGAAGCGACTGTTCACGATGCGCTGCCGCACCAGCTCAAGCTCAGAATTGATGAGGAACGGTTTCCCATAGCGCTCTTCATCATGGACACTTTGACGACCTTCGAAAAACTGCCTTCACCAGCGACGCACTATCTGTTTCCTCATAATCCTCGGCCAGTAGACGTGATGAGAATTTCGATCGGCTCTATGTTTTGTACAGTAAAGAACTTTATCACTGACGAACCTCACAGGCGCGGGAGAACGAATGAGAGCTGCCACATCGGGCCACTGCTGCCGCGCTACTGGCACCAGACGGCAGCTATCCGGCCGGCATATGATTTATGCACATGCATGTCAGATTTATGGCATAATTTTCCCGGTTAAATACGCTTATTTTAAAGAAAAAAATCGAGAAGCTTACTTTCTGGATGCGCCTCATAGATACAAAGAGAACAACGACAGTCAAAGGTGTAAGACAATTCCAGTGAAAAATGTAATAACGGATATCTCAGTAATGGCTTATGCCACAAAAGTTTATTTGAAGTAAATTGCCTGTTTTAAAGAGATCTACATTTTTTGTAACACATTTTAATGTATTGCTTAATGTTTACCTGTTATACAGATTATACCAAATCCTTCCAAATGGAGAGGACTTTACAGGCTATTCCCAGAGAATTCAAGATATACATTTTATTTGTCATAGAAATATCTTTAATAATGGTATTTTAAACCAAATTGTTAGAGCCATCTTGTAGAAAAACAAAACTTTCGAAAAATGTTCTATGGAAAGGATAGTTGCAGTGGGGGAATTTTTGCTGAAAACATTTGTATCGTATCCTTGGAATGTACTAAACCTAAATACGTAGTTTGATATATATATATATATATATATATATATATATATATATATATCGAAATTTACATTTTTGAGTTATGCAGTTCATAGGAACACGTATACACTGACAAAAATCTGATGTGCTACACTCACATGACTTTCTCTACTCTTGTACAAACTATTTTTACAAACGTTTATTCTCCATCTATTTCATGATAAGCGAGACTATCTTATTGCTAATTTTCTTGTAGATGTAAGGGGAATATATATTTACAAGCAATATAGAAATACAGTAGCCTTTAAGCATATACATATCTCTTAATGGCTGGTTGCTAGGTGCAGCACCATTCCCTTTGCCATAGATTAGTACTCCTTGCATACTCCTTTTCCAAGATAAAAAAATGAATAAAGAATTCCCATTTGAGACAATAAGTATTGAAAAATTTCAGGGAATAAAAAGCAATATCTCGAAAATGGTTCACTCAACAAAAACAATGTTTATAACATAAATTGTGTATTTTAACGCAACCTACATTTTTTGTGTAGTAAAATTTTGTCTATCTCCTATGGTTTACCAGTTATGCAAAAGTCGTTCATAATGAAGAATGCTTTTGGAGACATTCCCAGAAAATTCAAGATATACGTTTTATTTGTCATGCAATATCCTAAACTTATGGTATTTTAATCAAAATCGTTAGAGCCATTTTTGAAAAAATTAAAATGTTCAAAAAATGTTCCATGTAAAGGGTAGTCTGGGGTGGGAGATTTTCTTGAAAACCTTCGTGTCGCATCTCTGGAAGATACTGAACCTAAATACCAAGTTTGGTGTTTATCGGACTGTTCGTTTCTGAGTTATGCTGTTCGCAGACAAACACACACACGGACATGTTTCCAAAAATACTTTTTTTGGATTCAGGGGGTCTCAAAACATGTATTTCCAGTGAAATATCGGTATCGAATTTTTGGGTGGAATACAATACTTCCCCTACTTACTATACGTAGTAGAGAAAGTAAAAATACACACACACACACACACACACACACACTCACTGGCCTTTTCTAAATGCTTTTTTGGATTCACGGTGTCTCAAAAGCTCTCGGTATCGGTATCGAATTGTTTAGTGGAATACAATACTCCCCCTACTTACTATACGTAGTAGAGAAAGTAAAATGAAATGACAATAGAATACGTAATACCACTGGAAAATTAACTGGACGTTTTTAAATAAATTAATGAATGCATGATTATATAAATAAATAAAAGCTTTTTAGAAATTGACTAAGTAGTTGCTTTTGGCATTTATATTTTCCAAATTTGAATGGGAATCAGTATAATATCAGTAACTGTTGGATTACGCACGTAGTGATCTGTAGATTGCGCTCAGTGCATTAACTTACTACACCCAAAGGTGTAATGACTTTGGTATGGTTCAACGATATCCAAACAGTATAAGAACAAAAGTGGCATATGTACCGCTTCCATACAAGTGACCCTACCCCTGTGTCATAATCAAGGAGGGGATTATATGCACCTAGAGTCTGTCACAAGATTAATACAGAAATTATAATTTAGCGAATTTATTTATGCATCATACCCAATGCATGCTAAATAAATACAGATAATGGTTTTACGGATTCTTTACTTTGCTTAACATATATCTTCAGTTTCTAGTCGTTGTCTTACTGCAGATATGGTCACAATTCTACCCTAGTGACACATTAAAAGGACAGGAATTATTACAAATATAACCTTTCATAAATCGGCTCAGAAACCCAATTTCTGAACACTTACAATTTAAAATTGTCATTACTAATTACATAGCAAGTTGAGAAAGTGTATTGTCTTTACGTTGTTTGCCCTACGTATGGGCGCCGATTTGAGTAGATGGTTTGTATTGTAACTTGTTTGCAGCATGCTTTGGGCGCCAATTTGAAGTAGGTCGTATTGAAGGAGTTGCATTATATTTCAACTGTTGGGAGCCGAACTTGAAGTTTGTTTGCAACCTCACGTATGGAACCCGGTTTCCGGTAGCCTTCGGCCCAAGTGTACTTTCAGGTGGCCTTTACCCCAAGTTCAAAAAAAAATGTTAACTTTGTAATTTGACTGTTTCTTTAAATATTATGTATTTATGTTTGCCTCAGCTGCGTCAGTATTTATTTTAGAGACATGGATGTCTTGGCAGGGTTGTGGTGCAATTTAAGAATGTAGGCTTACACAGATTATAATTTTACTTCAGTCCTTTTTATTAATGCTTGACATGATTTAAATAACACATCACTAATATAGAGCTGTGAGATTCTTTTATTAATTAATTACTTGCACTTTTTAACTCGTAAACTTGTTTTTCGTCTCCCACGAATACGTATTAAATCTCTCGAGGACGCATCTCGCATCCGGTTAAAAACTCTGTCTGCAGGTAACTGAATTGATTTCAACCGCCTAAGCTTGTAAATTTCTGTATTTCAAGTCTGTGTTTGGCTACTCCTAATCCAATAGAATACCTTCATTTAACTAAAGCTTTTTATGGTTGGCTATTTTTATAAACTGTTACTAAAATTACATTATTGCTTCCAAGAATCACAAGTAGTTTTGTTAAACTTTCAAATTCATTATTGCCTCAATGTTACCTCATTGTTACTTCATTGTTAGCAACTTTTAACCTATTATTCTCACAGCTCCTACATTATTAAGTTACCTAATATATTCACCTAAAATTATTACACATATTTACAATAATGCAAGCATATGCAATGACTGTTACATACATTTTACAAATTATTACATACACATATTGCTTCAAGGCGGGCTGTTATTGAATTTACATATTATATAAATACACTGATATAATTTTAGTGTTAAAAATACTGCCTCAAATTACTGGATTAGCAATTATAAACCTATGACAGAGAGCTGACACACAAAACGACCAGAAAGCAACAAGAACACGGTCAGAAATATGAAGGCCATGAGAGACACATTACGCGTATAAGCATCAAATGTGCAAATGGACCTGCCAAGGAAGGGCAGCGCACGTCTCAAAACATAACCCACTTCGTGATTTCAAGGAAGCAGACCAAAACCCAGGCGGTGATGGCGACGGAGGCGCTACCCCTAACCCACGGAACATACGCCAGACAGGGAGAGCACGACCGATCACGGGTAGCTGTCCGGAAACCTTTCAGAGGGGATATACACAACCGTAGGCGGAAAAACAAACACACGTGAAGGATATTCTCAGCTCTTTAGGATTTCACCATCACGTTTTTCGCTTGGCTAAAAAGCTTACATTTTTATCCTATTCTGATTAATTGTAATAATGGCTTTACAGAAATTATTTCACAAGAACGCACATTGTACTGCACGGAGGTCTCAGAAAACAATACGCTGTTAATGAAGAAAATTATTATTACAAGCCCGAAATAAACAAATGATTTAACATTTGAAATTTCCATATACATTAAAAATTCTGGAGTATCTACTAGACCATAAATAAAAATAGAAACCTGATGTGATACATTCACATAACTTTCTCTACCCTCAATCATTTATTAGTGGGTATACAAAATATTCTTACTAAAGATTACTTTTCTGTTGCTACATTTTAATCGAATAAGCCTTTGCAGAAATGGCTACATTACTTCGTTATAGACACAAAGAAAACAGATACAGTCAAATGTTTATGAACTGGATGCTATACACCAGCCTTAAAGTTTCATACCGTTTCCATGCAATCTCGAGAAGCAGCTGAATGTTGACAGGACTTAAGAGAATGATCAAGAAATGAACAATTCGAACCTTTTATGTGGCTTATGCCACAAAGAACCTTATTTGAAATAAATCGTGTGTTTTTTTAAAGAGATCTAAAGCTTTTTGCAGTAGTTTTCGTCTATCGCTTAAAGTTTACCAGTTATACTACAGGATTTTACAAAATGTCTTACAAATGAAGTGAAGTTCACAGGCTGTTCCCAGAAAGTTCAAGGTATACATTTTATTTGTAATGTAAATATCTTGAATAAATGGAATTTTAATCAAAATCGTTACAGGCATTGTTTAGAAAACAAGAAATTTCAAAATCTTCGATGTAAAGGGTAGGCTTAGGTGTAGGGTTGTTCTTTAAAATCTTAGTGTCGCATCTTTGGAAGGTACTGAACCTAATAGGAAGTTGGTATTTATTCGATGTTTTTGAGTTCTTCTGTTCTTAGACGCACAGCACACCGACCGACAGACACACACACGGACCTGCTGGTCTCAAAGCATGTGCTTCCAGTGAAATCTCTGTATCGAATTCTTAGGTAGAATGCTATACCTTATCTACCTACTATGTACGTAGTAGAGAAGGTAAAAATAGATCGACATAAGTTGTACATATTAATTAGAATTAAAAGTTTGCGCTCTTCTTATGTTTAGTACTTATAAAAAGCTTTACAAATGGAGAATTTGCCTGTTAGTTTTGTAAAATTTAAGGTGCACGTTATATTTGTCGTGTCAATAGTTCTAGGGAGTGGTTTGGGTTTAAAAGGGGAAGAGAATTTCGGCATTGCGGCCAAGGATAGGCCTATCATATGTGCTAAATTTCCAGGAAGAAGAGATGAGGATAAAGAGTAGGCAGGCACAGCGCAGCGGGGTTGAGAAACTTCGGACGGTCTTTAGACGCACCCCAACTCCATATCCGCAAGGACAGCTCCGAGAACAAGTTTGGTGCCAGGGAAGAAGAGATGTGACACACGTCACGGAGTACCCTACAACCTGAAAGGTAATGCAATATGGGACTGGAAATTTTATGGTAGTAATAATTCATCTCAGCATTCGCCTTCCTGCGGCAATCACGGAAAACCCAAGGTTAGGGTGGCAGAGATCAGAGCCGCTACTCACAAGGAACTTTCTTTTGGAAGTTCAATCGATAATGAACAGGCGGTCTGATTTCGTGGGGTAGTTGTTTGCTGTCGTTAACGAAGCTGTAGTTCTCGTCCTCTAAAAGCAACAGGGGTGCATGCATCTTTCTGCTAATTTCCCGAAGTGGAGATATCAGTATGTTGAATTAACCTAGGAAACCTAAGGGAGGAGCTAGGCTCGTTAGAAATGCGACCCCTTGAATACAGACACCAAGCGTATCGGAAGGTTAGGAGCAAACACTGCTACACCCAGTTGGGATAGCTTCTCAACACACTGCAGGAGTGACTAGAGCAGATTAGATTGTGAATTCCCTAGTCTATAATGAAGGAAGAAAGCTACACATATGTTACCTTGGACTCCCATACAAGATGCTTTGCAGGTATGCTGGCAGTTATATGAGACAAACGCTTCCGGTGATGGCTTCCGCCCTCCTCCAATACTTCCTGTGGGTAGCTGCCTCTTATATCTTTGGTAAAGGGACACCCGGTGTAATATCTTCTGCTTCCGGATGGAAAACGATTGTCTAAAAATGTGATAGTAGCAATGAATTCGTGCACCTACACCTACGATTTCAAATTTTCCCTATGCTTGGGCAAACCATAGCTCTAGCTAGCCCACCCTGAACTGTGTAGTCGGACGATTACTGTTAGAATCCTGATCCATAACACTTTCTTTTCAAATTTCCTTGCGTAATCGGGGTCAGTGCTGCATGTACGTGGTAAAAATCCTACCACGGATACAGTAAATATTTTATCACTTCTGAATGCCTTTCACGCTTGTTTGCATAGCTGCGAACAGCGGGAATGAATCCGAAGCACTCACGTCGGTACTGTAAATTGTCGAAGACAAAACAGAGACAGGACATGAGCGGTAAAATCTCGACTAGTGGCGGGATTTTGTTCTCATCTACAACTTTCGTTGTTCCTCAGCCAGGAGGTGCCTTCTAACGTCCAGTGCATGAACTGGTATTTAATTGGTGTTATAATGCGCCTAGGAAATCAAGATATGAATAGCTTAAAGCGTTCTCTTTGAAGTAATTAACTGACAACGGATCAAAATGACAGCATACCAGAATACTACATAACCTATACTCTCAATCATGTTTTATTTTTTCGATTTCTACAAGGTTTAAACAAGGAGGCAACCTGGTAAGTACTTGTAAATGTCAATTCCTCGAAAATGGACATCGAGTGCCTATATGTTCTATTTACGAAGCTATCAGGAGTTTCCAAGAACGCTTGCTGAATCACGTGGTGATGTAAGTGCCCTCCACCGCGCATTCACCCATTCACCCGAGTGATTGCGAGAGTAATACGCAGATGTGCCGTCTTCAGCCGGTAGATGATAGCCAAATGAAGCGCTTGAGGGAATTTAAAGATTACCCAGGTCGTTCGCTAGGCTAGAGGCAAACGTGATGGTGGTGCTGCTGTTTTTATCACATTTTCTCTATATGAATACATAGGAAACTGGTCCAAAGCAAGACATCGCTATTATGACTCTTATTTAGTCAAGTTCTTCATTACAACAGCCCTGTAGATTGAGCAAGCATGGAGATAAGGAACTTCAACTTGCTTTGAAAAAATGAACAGCCTTGGGTTTAACAAATAATCCAGGGTTTACGTTCGAGGCCAGCTTTTAGAATACCAATTTAATACATTGCCGCTTCAGCGCTGTAGTCACGATTTTGAGCATACGTGATAACTTCCCCCATTCATTAGGAAGCCAAACGCAGCTGTGAGCGATCCGCACTTTGTGTTTTGCTGTTGTTAGAGCGTTACGAAATGTTCAAAACAATCGAACGACCCAGCGACTGTGAAGTCAGATCAGTGATTCATTTCTTGAATGCGAGTAATGTTACACCATAAACATTCATCGCCAATTGTGTGAGGTTTTTGGGGAAAAATGAGTGATGGAATGGTGAGGAAGTGGGTTAGACAGTTTAACGAAGGTCATGAAAATGTACATAATGATTCAAGGAGCGGCCGACCGTCTGTGATCACGAATAATATGGTGCAACCTGTGGAAGAAAACATTCGATAGGACAGATGTTTCACCATATCGGTCTTCGCATTTTCTACACATTTCAAGGTTAGCCCTCTACAACATTGTTGCAGAACGCTGAGGATTTCGGAAATTGTGCTCAAGAAGGGTCTCCAGATATATTACTGATGAGCACAAGAGCAAGCCATCTGACTTTTTTCATGCGTTACGCTGAGGAATGCGATGGAGTGGAGGCACACATCTCCTGAAAAAAAAAATTCGAACAGACGATATCCACTCGCAAACTCATGTGCACGGTTTTCTGGGACAGACAATGTGTTTTGCTTGCTTAATTCCTACCCAGAAATGCGAAACTCAACAAAGACATCTATTGTGAGAAACTACGGAGGCTCCGTTGTGCAGTACATAACAAAAGACGTGACATTATTTCGCGTGGAATTCTTTTGGTTCATGACAATGCCCGGCCACAAACAGTCAAGCAAACTTAAGATCTGATTGAATCATTTGGTTGGGAACAAAACACTTCCTACATTCTGGATTTGGGACCAAGCAATTTTCATGTATTTACTCATCTGAAGAAGTTGTTACGTGGAAAACATTTCAACGATGATGATGCGAAACTTGATATTGTGCAGACTTGGCTTTCATCACAGGCGGCATCATTCTTTGACGAAGGCATACAAAACTGGATTCCCAAAACAAGTGCCTAGTAATGGCGGTGACTATATGTAGAATTGTGTAAGGTGTAAGGTAATGACCAAATATTTGGAACAGAAGCTTGTGTTAAGTTTTAAAAAAATATTGATTTTACTTTAAAAAACCGCCTCGTATTAACTTAAATCAATATTCTTAATGTGAAGGATCATAATGAAAATATACGTTTACTTTTAAATAAAATTACTCTGTGTGTGTAAACTTGAGTGTCTAAGAGTATATTCGTAGTATCAACAAATATCACTCAGAATTGTGTGCACTGTTGCAACATTTTTTTTCTGTTGACTTTGATGTAATCGTACGCAAGGAAACTTGGCTTAATAATTTAGGTTTTCAAATCATAGGTACAATAGATTGTAAAGTATTCTAATAACAGTAAATGTAATGAAGTAGTAGTATATTCGTAAAACGGCTTAGATGTAACGTTAGTGAATGCAGAGTTTTTCAGTTCATTGTCATAACGCTAATTTAAATTTAATAACAATGAATTTGATTTAACGGCTATTTACTGTGTCTACGCTAAATCACAGTATTTCTGACTTCTTAAACGCCTTAGAGTGTTATTGGAAAAGCATTTAGTACACTAAATCACATGTTATTGTTGGATGTATTATATTCAAATCGTAGAAAACTATTTAGTTGAGAATGAGCATAAAAATTTGAACACAATGCACGAGTTTGGCTAATGTAAGTATATAAACAGCATGCTCTCTGTAAAAGCTTCTCCATCCCTCGGTTTCGGCTGGTTGCCGGGGGGTAAACGGACCGCCCCTTCGAAGTGGATGTTGGACGCCCTGTGTGGGGCGGGGCTCCACGGTCTGCCTGTCCGCCTGTCCGTCTGTTGGGGAGTCTCAATCTGGAAACTGTAATGACCCTGTTATTGCTGTGCCGTCACTCCTAGTACCGGCCGCCTGGTCTCTCGTATCAGCTCCTCTTTTGAACCGGGAGCGCCCCCTTTTGGGGCATAGGTACAATATCCTCACTGTAGCAGTTCCGAGTCCCCTCCGAGATTCAATAAAAAGAAAACAAGTATGTAAATAGCATCACTAGGCCATGTACAACTGATTCGTGCACTGGTTATATTTCTTTCAACAACGAAAACAGCAGCTTAAAATTTTTACCTTGAGTCTACCATAGCTCTCCATAACTGATCAATATGCCATTATGCACTTTACCATATTTGCATTTATCAACGTTCATCATGGGCAAAATCATTCATTCAAGTGTAAATAAGTAAGCATACAGATGTTAATGTCAGTAGAGTTTCCTAGTCAATCAATTTCAGAGAAGAAACCAATGGTCTACGAAGCCAAGTTACCGAGTTATGTGTATTCAAATTCATAGAGACTGGGGTAAACAAATCCAAATCGAACCAAAATATGTAAACCATCTGTATTAGAAACGAAGTACAGCTCGTTTGGGACTTTCTCAAGGCTCAATCTGATGCGTTGCATTCACATGACCTCTACTCTTTTGCAAACTATTCTTATAAGGTCGTATTCTTCTGTCTCATTTTTACTTTTTCTACTGCATCTAGTAGGTTGGGGAAGTATTGCATTCCACCCAAATATTCGATATCGAGATTTCACCGCAAATACATGTTTTGAGGGCCCTGAATTCAAATAACTCATTTTTAGAAGAAGGTCCGTGTATCTGGCTGTCAGGTCGTGAACAGCATCAGTCAAAAACGAAAGTCGCATATATACCAAACTTTGTATTTAGGTTCAGTATCTATCAAAGATGCGACATGAAGATTTTGAAGAAAATTCCCACTCCAGGCTACCCTTTACATGGAACATTTTTACGAAAGCTTTCATTTTCTCAATAATGGTTGTAACGATTTTGTTTAAAATATATGTTTAAGATAGTTTCATTGCAAATAAAAGGTATATCCTGAATTTTCTGGAAATGTTCCTAAAAGTTTCATTCTGAAGGACTTTTACATAACTGGTAAACCGTAAGAGATAGACAGACTTTTACTATACAAAAATGTAGATCTCGTTAAAACACTCAACTTATGTCATATACAGGTTTTCTGTGGGGAGAACCATTTCCGAGATATTCCTTGTTATTTGCTTGAATTTATCAACACTTAATACTTTTTCTCAAATGGGAATTCGTTATTCATATTTTTTTTAATGTCCTGGATATCAAAGAGATTAGAATGCTCCACATAGCAACCAGCTCTTAAAATATTTGACTATGGCTTAAAGCCTATCATATTCCCCTTGCATCTGCAAGAAAATTAGCAATACCTAACATAGTTTCTGCAAATGTTCATCTCGATTAACATGAAGTAGATGGAGAATAAGCTTTTGTAAAAATAGTTTTACAGGCGTAGAGAAAGTCGCGTGAGTGTAAAACATCGGAATTATTTTGTTCCTTCCATTTATATTCTTGTGTATAGCAATGTGCTAACTCTTATTCTCTTACCATTGGATTTCTAGCAAACTTTGGGTTTTATTCATTGGCTGACATACACATTCATATTCTCATTCATAATTCCTGACTCTAGGGAGGATAGGTAATAATGTCGATTACAGAAAATTTCACACCCCAGTCAGGAATCGAACCCAAGACCCTGCGTACCTCAGGCAGGTGCTCTTAACGACTGAGCTAGTGGGCCAGTCGTGCCTACTTCTTGTTAATCGAGAGAAACTTCTCTGCACATTTATACATGGTATGAGAAGAATACGGTAGGCTAAAGTGGATCTCTATGTGATGGATTTGAAATTCCATGTTGCTTAAATGACCAAGAGAAGAAACCAATAGGGACTTTCCAATTGCAAAAATCTGATGTGTTACACTCGCATGACTTTCTCTACTCTCAGTCGTCTATCAGTGAGTATACAAGCTATCATTTCTCTATCTACTTCATTTTAATGGAGGTCACATTGCACATTTCATTACAGATACAAAGAGAACAGCGATAGTCAAATATTTAAAAACTGGACGCTATATGCTGGCCTTAAAATTCCACACTGTTTCCATGGAATCTAGGGACACAACTGAAAATAAATCGATAGGACTTTAAATGTAAGACAAGGTATCGAAAATTCCTACCATTAACGACGAATATCTCGGAAATCACTTTTGCCATAATAATGGCTATTTGAAATAAATTATGTGTTTAGAGATTTACAATTTTTATGCAGTACCTTTTCGTCTATCGCTTTACGTTTACCACATACAAGATTATACAAAGATCCTTCTAATTGAAGAGAACTTAACAGACTATTCCCAGAAAACACAACATATACATTCCATTTGTCATGTAAACATCTTATATATACGGTATTTTAATCAAAACCATTACAGCCATTTTGCCGAAAATAAAAAGTTGCGAAAAATATTCTATGTACAGAGTTTGGCGAGGGAATTAATTGTTTGAAAATCTCTGTATCGTATCTTAGAAAGATTTATGAACTTAAATCCAAGCTTGGTATCTATCCGACTTTTTTTTTTAATTCAACGGGTTTCTAAACACATATTTCCTGAAACATCTCCGTATGAATTTTTGGGTGGAATGCAATTCTTCTCTACTTATGTAGGATGAACGTGGTAGAAAAATAAAAAGTGTAAGGATTTGAAAAGTTAAGCAATTACAAGGAATGTCCTCGAAATGGTTACGTACAAAATGCTGTATTTGACATAAATTATGTGCTTAAATGCAATCTAAAGTTTTTCATAAAGTAAGATTTTGTCTCACTCTTACGGTTTAGCAATTATTCACATGTCATTCGGCACGAAGAACTGTTCAGAGGTTATTTCCAGAAAATTCTAGATGTAAATTTTATAAAATTTAGTGATACTTTAATCAAAATCATTCAGAGGCATTTGAAAAAATAAAAAATAACGAAATTAAATACAAATTTTGGTATGTAACCAACCTTTCCTCTCTGAGTTATGCTGTTCAAAAACACATCACGGAGGAGTCCGGGAACCGGGGCACAAAACCGCACGCAGACAAGCCGAACTATTGTGCCTCCAACATGGCCCCTGGGAGGGAAGAATGAGGGGATAAGGTCGAAGGGCGACCCGGATCTGGTTGTCGACGGGCGCAAGCATGGACCCATCCGACGCCGAACGGTCCCTGCCCATAAGCCACTAACTTCCAGGGTCCCCCAGAGTGGAGCGGAGCCCCACGCTGAGGAGAGACCTAACTGAGCGGTACCCCAGCGTCGACAGGGAACAAACAAAGCGCAAGCCAACGCCCAGCCGAAACCTGCTAGCACCTGGTCCTGTAATCCTGAAACAGATGACAAGGAAGATGATGGGTACAGGAAATGAAAGGAAAGAGAGTCGTGGTAGAAGATGCATCACCCAGTATTTGCCTAGCGACCCGGAGAACCGCGAAAAGCCCATGGGGCAGAGTGGTCGCGGTCGCTGGGATCGACCCCGGGACCTCCCGAATGCGTAACCCCCGAGCCATGCCTCTCGGTCACAAACACATACACACACATATGGGCCATTTTCTAAAACTTCTTTTCTTTTTGATTCAGAGGGCTACAAAACAAGTATTTCAGTTAAACTCGACATAGAAATTTTGGGTCAAATGCAATACGTTCTCTGCCTACTATGTACTTGGTAGAGAAAGTAATAATTAAATAAAAGCAAATTAAAAAGGAAACGTCAAGAATTGAGATGCCTTAAATTGTAAGTCAGAAACCCATCCCTCATCAATATATTCCACCTGCTTATATCTCAGAGTGAAATTCTGTACGAATTTCGGATCTCTAAAATGTCAGAGGGCTGTGTTTATAGCTGTAAACTACAGGAAGGAAGATGTTCTTCATAATTCCGTAAGAGAAGTTGCTGGCTTAAGCGCCTGCCCCTAGCAACAAGATTTCCTTTAGGGAAATGCTACCGACCATAACTGTTGCAGCAGTTTCCCCAGTCTTCGAAACGCGTAAACTTCTGAAACGGTTCTTAGTGGCCTCTTAGCTTCTTACCTTAATATGCTGACCTGCCGTGAAGAGATGGTCCTGCCTCCGAGCTAAGTAGCTTTTCCATGTACAGCACACATTAACTTCCCAGCAACTTGGCTTCTTATTCACTGTCATCATTACTTCGTCTTTAATCTTCCCAAGTTGTGCTACTAATTCTGACACTTACTTTCGTCTTGTCGGAAACATCGTTTCCCAACAGTTCACCTGAGGTATTCGCTTTGGAATAGTCAGTCTATCAAGTATCTGTACTTCCTGGAGGGTTACGAAAGCAGGTACAGGGAAAAGCAGCCTAAAGTTGAAAGCCTAGGTAATACTTTTACTTTTCCTTACACATATCTGGTAAGCACATGAAGTATTTTATTTTAAAAAATCTGATATGTTACACTCACATGACTTTCTCTACTCTTGTACAAACTATTTTTACAAACGCTTATTCTCCATCTACTTCATGTTAATCGAGATAAAGATTTGCAGACTCTATCTTATTGCTAATTTTCTTGTAGATGTAAGGGAATATATATTTTCAAGGGAAATATAGAAATACAGTAGCCTTTAAGCACATACATATCTCTTAATAGCTGGTTGCTAGGTGCAGCACCATTCCCTTTGCCACAGATTATAACTCTTTGCATATACAAGACAAAAAATAAATAACGAATTCCCATTTGAGAAAATTAGTATTGAAAAATTTAAGGGAATAACAAGCAATATCTCGAAAAGGGTTCATTCAGCAAAAAAAATGTATATGACAAAAATCGTGTATTTTAACGCTAACTACATTTTTTGTGTAGTAAAATTCTGTCTATCTCTTATGGTTTACCAGTTATGCAAAAGTCGTTCACAATGAAGAATACCTTTGGAGACATTCCCAGAAAATTCAAGATATACATTTTATTTGTCATCAAAATATCTTAAACCTATGATATTTTAATAAAAATTGTTAGAGACATTTTTGAGAAAATTAAAATTTTAGAAAAATCTTCCATGTAAAGGGTAATCTGGGGCGGGGGTATTTTCTTGAAAAGCTTCGTGTCGCATCTCTGGAAGATACTGAACATAAATACCAAGTTTGGTGTTTATCCGACTGTTCGTTTCTGAGTTATGCTGTTTACAGACAGACACACACAGATATACACACGGACATGTGTGCAAAAATGCTTTTTTTGGATTCAGGGAGTCTCAAAACATGTATTTCCGGTGAAATCCCGGTATCGAATATTTTTGGGTGGAATACAATACTTCCCCTACTTACTATACGTAGTAGGGAAAGTAAAAGTTGTATTTATGAATTCACGGGAGATATAGGTTTTGAAGCCCCCATTTAATTAAAACAAAAACTCTTGTGTTATATTCACATACTTTCTCTACCCGCTACTCCTTATTAGTGAGTATATACATTATTCTTATGAAAGTTTATTTTGCTACCTACTTAATTGTAATCGAGTCATACTTTGCCAGAAATAGCTGCATTACACATTTGGTTGTAGATAAAAAGGGAACAGCGACAGTCAAATGATGTATAACTGGACGCTATACGCAGGCCTTCCACAATCCTTCCATGACATCGCGAAGAACAACTGTTAATCGACAGGACCTTAAAAGAACGCTAAGTACTGAACAATTCAAACCATTGAGAGTAGATATCTCGAAAATGACTTATGATACAAAAAAGTCATTTGAAATAAATTGTGTGTTTTAAAGACAGCTAAATGTTTTCTGTAGTGTCTTCGTCTATCGCTTAACATTTACCAGTTATACAAGATTATTCAAAATACCTTGCGAAGGAAGAGGACTTCACAGGCTATTCCTAGAAAATGTAAGGTATACATTTTATTTTTAATGAAAACAGCACTAATCTGTGGTATTTTATTCAAAATCTTAGAGTCGTTTTTAAGAAATCAAAAATTTTTAAAGATATTTTTATGTAAATGCTATTTGAGTTGGGGGAATTTTGTTTAAAATCTTCGTGCTGCAAATTTGGAAGGTATTAAACCCAAATACCAGGTTTAGTTTCGTATCCGAGTTAAGCTGTTCACACATACCACACATGAACTTTTTTTAAAAATATGGTGCGTTATTTTCACTTTTCTTTCTCTACCTCTGTGGTTTATTAAAGAGTATGCATTATTCTTACGAAAGTTTATTTTTCTACCTATTTAATTGTAACCGAGTTACACCTTACCAGAAACAGCTGCACTAACATTTCGTTATAGATACAAAGGGAATTGCGACAGTCAAATGTTGAATAACTGGACACTATGCGCTGCAATTAAATTTCATACTCCTTACATCACATCCGAGAAACAACTGACAGTCGAAGGGACTTTAAAAGAGCGGCTAAGAACTTAACAATGTAAATCATTAATAACAGATATCTCTGAAATGTATGATGCCACAAAAAAGTTATTTGAATTTAAAGACATCTACATTTTTTGTGTAGTGCGTTTTCGTCTATCACTTGTCTAATAGTTATACAAGATTATAGAGAATTCTTCCTAATGAAGGATGTTCCCAGAAGATTAAGGATATGCATTTTATTAGTCATATAAATATGTTCAATATGTTGTATTTTAAATAAAGTGGTTAGTCCTTCTTCAGAAAATCAAAAATTTATAAAAATGTTCTATATAAATGGAGGTTTGGTGTGGGATTTCCTTGAAAATTTTTGTGTTGAATCTTGAGAATGTACTGAACATAAATACCAAGTTTGGTATTTATCCGACTTTTGGTTTTTGAGTTATGCTATTCTGAGTTATGCTCACCTACATACAGCTTTTTTGTTTTTGTTTTTTATTCAGGAGACCCGAGTGAAATCTCAATAACAAATTTTTGGGTGAAATGCAGTTACTATGTACGTGGTAGAGAAAGTGAAAAGCATTTATATACAAAAAGGTCCACTTTTTACTATCTACTTACCTAAAGTAGGCACAGCAAGTACTACATTCTACCCAAAATTTTGATACAGAGATTTCACCGGAAGTATACGTTTTGAGACTCCATGAATCTAAAGAAAGAAAGAAAAAAGAAGGAAAGTATTTTAAGGAAAATCTGTGTGTGATTTCTGTCAGTCAGACTGTGTAGCTCAAAAAATGGAAAGCCGGTTAAACACCAAGCTAGTACTAGTCGGCCACGATATGAGTGCGTTCGGTGGGAAGAGGAACTAAACGATTACGTAACAATTGGGCGGTACTTCGGAAGGACAGCCGGGTAAAGAAACAATCCGCAGTTCCGAGTTGTATTTACTAGCGATGCTGAGGCCTGCAGAAGTTGTATTATTTTTACTGTGCATCTGTACATTCCCCTATCGCCTTGCCGCTCACTAAATCTCTGGTTCGATTGTCAACAAAAAAGTGGTTCCCTCATCCACATTCATATCGTGGTCAACTAGTGTTTAAGTTCGTCTACCCAAGATGCGATCTCTTTACAAGAAAGTACCCCCACCCCAAACTACTAATTTTAATTAAAATAATATATTTTTAAATATTTACATGGCAAATTAATTGTTTATTTATTTTTCTTGGAATATCAGGTGAAGTCCTTTTCGTTTTGAATTATTTTTATACCTTGTAAATCCTAAGAGATAGAAACAAGCTTATTATAGAAAAAAATGAGATCTTATTAAATCACAGAGCTTAAGTCAATTAAAAATGTTTGTCGCATTAACCATTCCTGAGATACTCTTTTTTACAGGTTTGAATTGCCAAATGGTTTATACTTGTCCAACTGCAAAACGCTATTCATTTTTATTTTCTCGTGGTTATGCAAAGACAATGTAATTTCAAAGCCATCACATGGCGACTCGATCTTAAAAGATTTCTTCAAATGTTTACCTGGATTATCATGAAGTAGGTACAACCTTTGTAAGAATAGCTCGTTGAAGAATTTGTAGAGAAAGTCATGTGAATGCAACACATTAGGTTTTTAGAAAATAAAACAAGCGATAAATAGTCTTTGTAAAACGTGCCTTGACGTGGGGAGATTTCTTGTCAATTTCTCCACACACACCGAGGTAGCCGAGGTTGCTGATGCACGAACCCATGAACGGGAGGTCTATGGTTAAAATCGCGCCTGCATTGTACTCCTTGTCTGAAGTGTTCTTTTATTACAAGGTTTTCTCAGTCCTCATAACTGGCAAATGGTATCCTAAACTTAAATCTGGAATGTTTCCTTCCTAAATTTCCACTCTATCATTTCATGTCAGATATAATCACTATCACCACCTGCAGTGACGTATGCAGTAGAAATGGGCGTTAAACCTTCAAACACACACACACACACATACACACAATGCCTATTTTGGATTTGACACGCAAAACATGTATTTCCGGTGAAATCTGAATATCGAGGCTTTGGTTGGAATGCACTACCTCTACCTACAGATACGTGGTACAGAAAGTAAAAACCACGATATTAATTAACTTGAATTACTTAGTCCTGTATGCTGTGACCTTGTCAAGTTTTCAACTGCCACTCACTATGTTAGCACTGTCACTTCGTTAATGTGATCAAGTTCGACTTTTCACTGTCACTTCACTTTCTGCTTGGCGTAGCAGCGTAATGACGTAACCTCTTCTTGGGACGGTTCACTCGCTAGGGAGTCGAACACAAGGCTTCCTAATCTCGCATAGTAGCAGCACTCCCCGCACGTCACAGCAGTCGTCAATTACTCGCTCGGAGAACAGCACTTTTTATCGCACCCGAAACGCACTAACCCACTTGTTCATTCACTAACTGAACTAACTTGCGAGAGCGCTCGCTTATATATACAGTCGTTAGAATCTTACAGAGTTCCAGAGCTTTATAGAAGGGGAGACATCCAGAACATTCGTTCGTCCTCCGTGGTGTAGTAGTTGCCATGCTTTCTGTAGTTACCAAGGTACTTTCTGAGAAGCCAATTACGCGAACAGAGTTTTTGAAATATTATGTAGCTACATATTAAAATGAACTTATCGCAGGTCACCGGTCTGTCTGCCCAATTGTCCGGATGTCTCAATTTGGAAAATGTGGGGGACCCTATCATTGGTGTGCCGTCACTCGTGGTTCCGGCCTCCCAGTGCCTCATCTCACCTTCTCCTCCTCTCTCCCGGAGGCGCCCCGTTGTGAAATGTGGATACAATTTCATCACTGGTACAGTGCCGAGTCTCCTCCGATCATCAGAGAAGATAAATATCAATTAATTCAATCATGCTAATGGAACTGTTTTTCCAAGTAATGGAGGCTTGAATAACATATTACTTTTAAAACGGAAATATAAGTAACATTACAAATTATTAACGCTAAACTGATATAGAATTTAAGGGTTTGAACAGAATATGAAATAATGAAGACAGCTCATGTCACAATCATGAGCAGGTATTTCCAAAACACAGCGTAGCTGTGTATTCAAATGTTCAGCTCAGATAGAGAGAAGCACACATATGACGTAGCATAAATCATACTAAAGATACATTATGATGCAGCGCTGCTTAATTAAATCCACGCCACAATTCCCTTTAAAAGGATACGAAGCAGCCGTCAGAGCCAGAACGCGTATCCTCTCGTAATGCTAGATTTAAAATTTATGGGCTTTATACACAAATCAATGATTATTAAAGAAATACTAACATTTAAATTTTAACTATTTTAAAACATGCTGTTTGTGATGACGTGCTAACCAAATCTGTAATGTACATACGCAATGATGCCGTAAATATTCACTATTTCACAAATCATGGCTGTTACTTCGAAGCGATTCAGGTCTATCGTCATGCGTGGCCAAAATCTTTGAGGGAACTTTGACGGGAGGTCAGCAGTTCAAATCCTGATTAGAACGTCCTCCCTGGCAGGTTTTTCCCAGCTTTTCCTCAGTCCGCATAACTGGCAAATTTCGACGATATACACTAAAAGTTTCCTTCGCGAATTTCCTTTCCAAATTATTATTTAACTTTGTGTCCACGTTTTCGCTGTCTGTCGTGCCGTATGCAGTAAGAACGGACGCCAAACAATATTCAAACAGTTCAGGAGTTGGAAATTAAGGTAATCCTCTCGGAAACCGACGAATATGTTTGGAAACATGAACAAAATTAATTAAATTTTTCCCACAATTTATAAAAATCCTTTATTCTCATTCTGGTAATAGGAATGTGATAACAAAAATGTACCAGTTGCAGTATGGCGACGGTGATTGGCTGTAAAATACAAAATATAATTATAATTTCAATAAGTAAGTGTAATTATAATATTGGTATATTATCAAAAATTAAAAATATTTATTTTAGTACTTAGTAGTGGTGTAAATGCTCACAACAATAATAAAAGATGAAATTATAGGCGACATTCTAAATCTTTCCATTAAATGTTTTCAGCATAAATATAGAAATACTAAAGTAATTTTTAAACATTCCAAACTATGGCTCTAGAGTGACAATTTATACGAATAATTGTGTAGTTGTAAAAGTTAGAGCAAATTATTATAAATAAACAAATTTATTAATATACTAAAACTCCTATAATTTTTCGTTAAAACTATTCAGTAACGCTTTACCAATTGTTCAAGTTTTTTGCAGAGATAAAAGTAAATAAAATAGTTCATCATTTGAAATGTGCATAAATATTAAAAGGTTATTTCTCACATAAATTCTACAAAAGTACTCCAAAAACGCTCATTATTGCCTAATACCCATATATTTAAGATATTTTCACGGTAAATAAAACGTATATGTTGAATTTCTTGGGATTAGCCTGTGATGTTCTCTTCATTGTGAACGATTTTTCTGTGATTGGTAAATCGTAAGTGATAAACAAGGTCTTACTACACAAGTAATGTACATCTCGCTAAAGCACACAAATTATATCCAATACAAATTTCTGTTGCATTAACCATTTCCGTGATGTTCTTTTTTATTGACTTGAATTTTCAGATACTTATACTTTTTTCAAGCTGTAAAATGTTGTTCGTTTATTTCATGCAAAGAGCATGGATTTTAGTGATGGGACGATACCACTATTTCTCGATGCTTGATATCGATATTGATTTTTTAGCACCGATACTCGATGCTCGATACTCGATCCTCTCTTAACAAAAAATAACTGTAAAGGCGATAGCTTGTTCACTGAATTATGTTCTTATTAGTAGTTTCCTGTGTATAAACGCATGTAACTAATTTTGTATTCCCGTATGTTAATTTCGAAAGGTTATAAATTCCCTATTGTATGTCAACGCTAATAATAATAATAATAATAATAATAATAATAATAATAATAATAATAATAATAATAATAATAATAACTTCTTTCCTTTCGTATGTAACCAATATTTTGTTACGAAAACTTTATTTTAAAGGATTTTCTATCCATATCATGGAAATTAGTCGACACACCTATACGCTACGCTTCTGTGGGTAGTTTGACTTCCTAAACACAAACTAACAAATGGAAGGAAAAAACAAATATTTCCATTCGCTGTATTATCTCATATCTTGAGTTCTGATTTGTTTCTGCTGAATTCATAGATTTTGTTGAGCAGAGTAGGTAAATGTAATGGCTGAGAGTGAGTCACCAGGTCACACTGTTGCAGAAACATGATTTAGGCGTTAGCAAAGCGCCTATGGAATGTTGCATTGATTCACCCATAGGAAACGCAGTCAAGATCTATAAAGAACTATAGACCAGTAACCCTTTGGGGACTCGTGCGAGGCAAACGTCAAGTCTCGACACCTTTCATTTCCTTATCTAGCATAAAGTTTAATACGACGGCTTTCAATAATGCAAAAGTAAGTTAAGAGTATCGATACTTAAAAGTATCGAATGTTTATCTCAAAGTATTAGATATACAGAGCGGTACCTCAGCCATCATCACGGTAGTCACGATGCGTGTTCCGCGTGCTATGTTCACTGTATCTGCTTATTACTCTCATTATTGATACTGATACCATATTATTACTGATTTTATGATGATTATTACGATATATTGATCACCTATTGAACAAACATAAATACTTTTTATTTTATCAGTACTAACCTTTCTCACAGTCGGTGTTGAAAGTGGTGTCCTTTGGCAGATAAACATTCTTGGCACCTTCTGATGAAATTAACATTCACACGCATAAGCTCTTGTTGCGTAATTTCCCTAATTTCTGTTCTTATATTGTTTTTAAGATCGTCTATGGTGCGATGATTATTCCTATAGACTCTAGTTTTGAGAGTTCCCACAGATAAAGGTCACACACAGTAAGATCCGTTGATCGAGTCAGCCATAACCCTTTAGTTTTTCTTCCGTTAGAACTCTTCGTTTCATTTTACAACTTACAACATTAAATGATTCCGTTCTCTTCACTTTATTCACTAGATATCTAACTGTTTCTCTACTCGGAGCTGGAACACCAGGAAATTTATTGTGAAATTGCCTACACACATGTCTACATGAGTCGCTTTTCACATACGTGTCATACATAAAATATCTTTGTTCAAGCGAAAATTTGAGTACCATTTCTGGGTTGTAATAATCCGACAATTCAATCGCACACAAATATACACGCGTCTCGCGTCTATCCACAGAAGAGGCAATAGCAGCTGACTGAAGTCCGCTGCCACATGTCCGATAAGTGGAAGAGCCCGTGGCCTTGAACTCATTCGGACGTGTCGCATAAGATTGGCGTTCAATTCCCGGCTAGAGCGCTGAGGGACCGCTCTGTACTTCGATGCCACCGGATACATTCCCTAATGTATTTAAAATTGCATTCATAACGATCCGTCGTTAGTCTATTGTATGCTTCTTATACCTAGAACGAAATGTGTAAAGAAAAGTTTGTCTCTATTAACAAGAACTAGGTGAATGAGCAGAGAAAGTCATATGAATGCAAAATATCATATTTTATCATGGATAATTGTTGTGTATTTCGGTAATAAGCGCGTTCTGTCGGTCAAGTTTGTCGTCCACTGTGCGTAATGTCCAGACCGTGCTCTAACATCGCTGATTAAGAGAACATAGTGTTTGTTTTCAGTAAGTCACAGACTTTAGATGAATTTTAGGACACCACAAGGAATACGTAATGTAAATAATCTCTTGTGCTCACACTTCTCCCGCATTCGGATTATCATGGAAGAAAGTGTTACAGGGTTTTCGAATAGCCTGCATGATGTGTAGGATTAGCAGAAGAGTAGTCATACTAAAAGTGTAGAACATTATCTCTAATCGAGTAGTACAGGTGGAATCTAGTGTGGTTATGTTGGTGTTAAAATTCCCGTAATGTGTGTGTTTGAAATAAATAGAAAAGTTAGGTTTTCAGATATCCGACATGATTATTTTGACAGCTAGTTTACAAAACGTTTCATATAGCTGAGAGTTATCTCAAGGAACCAAACTTTGGAAAGGACCATGGATTCATCATCGGCTGTATAAACCTCTTTAAGCTGTATGTCTTTCGAACATTCAGGATGGACAATTTAAGCCGAGCTGTTGAATATCTCCAATACTAAGCGTTGTGGAAGGAAAAGACTTTAATAAAATTTGCTTGATATTGTGGGAGAAAGTAAATGCCATTAGTCGTGTTTTATTTGGAGGACGTTGTGATGGTCATTTTAAGGTTAATTCTTTTTAATGCGAAGCTACCCTTTTTTATGTTGTTTTCTCACTACTCATAAAAACTGAACAATATTTGTATAAAGCGCCTTGCAATTCTTATTACACCAACGTAAATAGCAACGAAAACTCTGAATGGCTGTGTACAAAGAACGCAAACAATGGTTGGACCATCCATGGATGGTTATTTGAGGGTCAAGTTACGTTTCTTATGTGGGAACCAACATTTACCATTTTTAATGACAAAACAGCATACAAAATGTAGGGTCTCATTTAAAAAAGATTAAATTGATCCTAAAATGACCAACATAGCATCCTCCAAACAAAACATGACTAATGATATTTACTTTCTCCCATAATATTAAGCAAATTTTATCCAAGACATTGCTTTGTACAACGATTAGTTTTGGAGATATTGCACAGTCTCCGCTTAATGGCCCACCCTGTATAATGCTTCAGCGCTTCCACTATTATTAACACACTTGTGACACTTACTTTTATTTTGCAAGAATGTGATAAATCCAATTTTATAAAGTTCGAAATATCCAGGACAAAATTGTTTAAGAAAATCCATTAAATTGGCTTTAGAGTACTTGCTAGTCATTTATGTAAGCAGGGATTTTTAGGAGAAATGATCATCTTAGGTTCATGGAACGTTCCACACGTGAATGAATTATGAAAATCATGCTAATTCCTCCTTACGCCTATTCTGTCTAAAGCACCAGTCAGCATGCTCCTCCAGTTTTTGACGGCTTGCCCTCTTCTAGATGCGTGCTAACAGAAATCTGCTACACTTGGTCTTTTAATCTTTAGTCTAATCTTCAGCTTCGCCGCAAGCCCGCTCGGACATGGAAAACCCAACCTTCTTTGCACCCCAGGTAAACTTGCCTCTTGTAGACTTAGGATGGAAATAGTAGTGTACAGTAGATTTTTTGCCAACATATCTATTTTAGTATAGAGTAGTAATGTAGACAATTAAAGTAAATTTCTAACCAGTAAATTGTGTGTGAATAATTTACCTCCCTCCACGGACCTTTTCGGCCATCCCCTCTGCCAAGCTTTGCTCTCCCATCTGGAACCCTGTACTAGGGCTCAATCTTCGTTTCATCTAGTGAAGACGCCGTGGCAACCCTCACATTCTTGTAAAATAAAATTAAAAATGCCACAACCCATTTCTCCAAGTGATCAGGAAAGAAAATATTGTGTTCTGAAACCATCTTTCAGATACAAAATTTATGCTTGAGATATTCTTATTCTTTTCGTTTATTTTATTATGTTTTATGACGATACCTTAATTTGGTTAGCATTGCCAGTAGAACAGTAACACAGCTTTGGTCATCTCCGATTAAATATATGAGTGCTTTCTTTATTTGCATGTTATATGTTTTAGCGTTTATACTACACCCTCGATTAGTGGTCGTGGATAGAGTGTCTGATTCTAAAGGTGACCTCTCGACCTCCTCGTAGTCTTGGATATGGAATCGTTGATCCTAGGGTCCATCCTTCTCGTTAGTGTGAATGGAGCTGAGCGTGGAGCGTGGACGTGCGCGTGGGGGAGGAATTTTGGGATTACAGGTGATTGTCGCAACATTTGAAGGAATAACACCAACTACACTTTTCTAACACCGATCCCTGCGCTTTGTTCCTGCAAGATTCACTTTTTGGGTTCGTCCCCCGCATCAGCACGCACGCTTTGTTTCCTATCAGTCACATATCTTGGGTGTAAACTGGTTACTGGATATTCACTGTTCTCAGCCAGCGCTACTATTTACTTTGCCTCGGCACTAATTATTTTTCCGTCGAGTGTTCAGCCGTTCTTTAGGTCCGCAAATTTTACTTCGCGTAATTTCTCCGATTTCATTCCTTCGCGAACATTTTTAATCACCGCTTATCTACATGCATCCCTGCCACACTAAGTTCTCATCGATAACAAAACGGATAACTGAAGCTTGATTTTCTTTATTTCGCAGTAACTCCTAGCCACTTCTGATATTCTTCTCTCGCATCACAAACACCTTCAAGAAGTAAAATTACCAGAGTGACTCCCGAATTTCGGTAACACTATAAACAGAAAGTTAATGAAAAATATTCCATTTTTGAGACGTGGTAGTATGCAACAAAACAAGAAAATAAATGTCCAGTAAACACAGGCTCTAAAATGCATACCTTAAAGTTATGAGCACCTGTTCATCTTCGCTACTGTGAAACATCTCTTTTACTACAAGCTCTTTGCTATTACGTAGACATACAGAATGCAATAAACAAACGAGGACACATTACTCTGTTACATGAAACAACATAGCTTCTAATGTAATCTGCTTGCATTTACATACCACCTGCACTTGTTAACTGCCGCTAAAGGAGGAGCTCAATATGGTGCCCATTCATAGTAAGGCATGCTTCTTTCCGACATCTGCATTCTCACCACTCCAGTTGGTCACGGATGCTCTGGCAGACATTGATGACGCCTTCTTGTAGTGTTTGTACATCATTAGTGTGGGTTGCATACACCAAAAATTTAAGGATAAAAGTGCAGTGTAAAAGCATTTCACAAACTTATCAAAATACAAACAAATTCAATTAGAACTAATAAGAGCATGTGTTGCACTTACCCAGAACTGTAAACACGGTTTACAGTACCAACACTAACAGATGTTTACTGCATTCTGTATCCATGGGCAATAACAGAGTAATGTGTCCTCATTTGTTTACTGCCTACTGTAGGTCGTACGTAAATAATAGCATTGAGCTTGCAGTAGAAGATATGTTTCACATAGCGAAATAAACAAGTGGACGTAGCTGTTACGGTATGAAATCTAGAGCCCATGTTTATTGGACATTTGTTCTTGTTTTGGTACATACTACGATTCAAAAGGTGGAATACTTTTTAAAACCTGAATATATATATTCATTATAAATTCCTCGGAGATAAATCTTCCTACACTACTGGATGCTTCAGGACCTCTGCGACAATTTGCGAGGAACGATAGATCTCATAGCGTGGGACTTTTTTATTAAGCAACCACCATTCTCCGACACATCATATGGAGTTATTCACCCCTGTTTGAAGCGTATCCGTTTGGATCTTTTTGAGAGACAGATCCGGTGAACTTTGATTCTGTTTGTTTACAACTGCTGAATCAAGTGATATCACCTCTTTCTTGTCCCTTGCGTTTTGTTAGGTTTTGTAGGTCTGAGATGCACAGCCCAGTTTAACTCAAACAGGGTGGCAAAACGAAAGGTCCCTGCGGATAATCACCAACGTTTTCAGCCCAGATGATTACGAAATACTTTTGTTGGTGATGTCTAACGAACACTGCGTGAGGGTCCTCAACATCCACGATGTGGCTGTTCTTGCTGTTGAAGTATCCGTTTCGTGTGAAACAGGCCTCATCGGTAAGAGGTGCGCGGGAAATGTAGGATCTACGATACTTCGCTCCAGAAACCACTGGACAAACTGCGCAAGAGGTGCGAAGTCGTTAAGCTCCAGTCCCTGTACTTTCTGGGGGTGATATGCGTGGAGCTTTTGTTCACAAACACGGAGTTAAATCGGCTAACCAGACGTAAGGGACAAGAAAAGGATGTCACTTGATTCAGCTGTTGTAAGCAGAGTCAAGGTGTACTGGTTGTGTCTCTCAAATCTATCCTACCGGTTACGCTTCAAAAAGGGGCGAATAACTCCATAACGATGTGCCGGAGGTTGATGGTTTCTTGATAAAAAATATATTCCCCTCTGCAAGATCTATCGTTCCTGAGAGATTACACTCTGCATAACTGACTACTTCATTTTAAACTAGACCTCATCCTTCTTCTATTGGCAACGTTTTAAAACTTCGAACATCAACGGCTAATCGTTCTGTCGTTCTCAGGTTCCCAGGTTATTTATTAAGAAATCTGGCCCGGTGCTGGTACATTAGGGCAGGCTAACAGGCAAACATTTACATTAATTTACAATTTGCAATTGTTACATAAAAAATGTTATCGGTTTTTCTTAAAAAGCCATACGGTGACTATCTTTGGGCCACCGAGAACAGTTTTAGCATGTATTCTTAGTTTGTTTGTTTAGAAAATTTTTGTGTTTTAATATACATATATCACATTAAAATACACATACGCTCATACACACATACATACATCTGGCCATGCGAAGCACGTCCCAGGCATTCACACTAAAACAATGACACGCGAACTATATATATACTGATTACACTGACACTTGCTCTATTTACACTATGTACAATCAGCAGTTTGGCTGTGAGGCAGCTTATAGTAGGTGCGTGATGCGTGGTGACGGCCTCTGCAGTTGTTAGGGGTGGCCTGGGGCTTGGTGTGATGGGCGCGCAAGAATGGAGAGTCATTGTGTCAGTTAAATCATGTTTATCCCTGCATGTTTTCCGTGTTTTGGCTCGCCACTGCCAATGCTGGTGATGAGGGGGTTCTTGTGTCCCCGAATGCGCGCCCATACTGACAAGGAACGCTTGGTAATGGCATCAGGGATGGATGGCATGTTGGTTTCACGTAGGATGGTTTGATTGGATGTCAGAATAGGAACACGGAAGATCTTACGGAGGGAGAGGTTTTGAAGGATTTGGATGTGCCTTTGTGCCGATACAGATGCATTATCCCAGGCCACACATGCGTAGAGAACCACCGACAGAATAAATGATTTATACAGAATTAGCTTTGACTTTATGTTGAGCTGTTTGCTGCGGAAGACGGGGCGCATAACTTTAATCGTCACCGCCCTTTGTAGGCGCTATCTTTTAGATGGGCAGTCCACCACAATGTTCCGTCGTTAAAAGACGCTCTCTGGTTCTTATTCTTCGGGGGATACCCGCGTGTATACAAAAGAATGATGTGCGGGCGCCCTCGCGTTCGAATCTGCACAATGAAATCATAACGGAAAATTTCTCTTATTTTTACGAAATCTTGCATAAAACAAAGGGTGATAGCGGCTCTGTTTATTTGCTAATCTGTACAAAAATTACAACCTCTTAATATTTTAAACGGCATTTTACTGATATAATTTGATATTCTGAAGCTCAAACTACAGAAATGGATTAAATGGTACCACTGTACACCTATAAGCGTTAGTGCTGCCTTTGTTAATGAACGTATTACTGTAATAACAAATGAATGTAAGACTAAGAATAACAATAGCAACGCCATGGCCGTTCACATGCCAACATAGATTTTATCTGAAGTAATACAACGAACAACCGAAGATACTTGGCTACGTAGTGCAGAAGGTGGAAGAAAACAGAGAGAATCAGTGAATGGTGCTAAGAGGCATTTTGACTCCTGATGTGCAGGTCTCCCCCAGCACTGCAAATCGTGAATAAATTATTAAGCTTGGCGGGGGGTGGGTGTGTCCATGTAACACGTACATATGTGGGATGCTGTTTGAATATGCTCGGCTTAAGCGTACACGATGTTCGGTGTCCCGTCTACTGGCTCGTCTTCTTTTCTGGAACATTTTGGAGGATGTATGAATGCCTGGCTACTCTCGGATTGGGCATGAGAACAAATGAATAATTAACGTGTTTGGCTTTCAAGCTAGATTTATACTAGTTAGCTAATGATTAAATCAATGAAAGTGGCTACCCAGTTATACCTAACCTCCGTGAGCGCTCGCGACACCAGGCTTTGTCCACAATACTGCGTGTGTTCCTGCAGTAGTTATAATGGGGAACACAATTATAATCACAAAATCATTCCGAGAAAATAAATCATATAGGAGTCATGTGTTTCATAGTATTTCAACAGTGAACATTTGTAACCAAAATATACTTTATTGGCTTATGGTTCTCAAGTGGAGTATGACTAAAGCTTGTTACAATGCCACCTAGCCGCAGCACTCTTTGCTTAGTGGTAGAGAGTTCGCTTATTGTTCAAGCTTTCAAGTTCAAGTCTCCATCGAACTGCTCAACTTCTGTCCCCTTTCACTTTAAATACATGCTTAAAAATATAACAGGTTTCTACATTTTTACTTTCTCTACTACGTATAGTAAGTAGAGGAAGTATTGCATTCCACCCGAAAATTAGATACTGAGATTTCACCGGAAATACATGTTTTGAGGCCCCTTGAATCCAAATAAAGCAATTTAGGAAATATATCCGTTTGTATGTCTGTGTCTTGTCTGCCTGTGAACAGCGTAACTCAAACCGAAAAATCCGATAAATACCAAATTTAGATTTGAGTTTCGTATCTTCCAAGGGTGCGACACGAAGAATTTCAAGAAAATTTCCCTACCCCAGCTACCATGTAGGTCCATGGAACATTTTTGAAGTTTTGATTTTCTAAAAAATCGCTCTGACGATTTTAATTAAAATACCACATATGAAAGATATTTATATGACAAATAAAATTTATATAGTAGCGGACCAGGTTGAGCATTGAGAATTGCAACATATTTCGTTACCAGCGCAAATGTGGAATTCAGGTTAACAGAACGAGTCCACGCTGCACAACGCCGAGTCAGCGCTTCTGTATGTATTTATACTACAGGGTTTCGACTCGGTCGCGGGAGTTGCTAGGCGAGAGTTGCCACGAGAGAGTTATCAGAGTATTGCCAGGCAGTTATCAAAGAGTCGTCAGATCATTTGTCAGACTCGCCACCAGTTAACCAGGTAAGCATGCGACTCATCTGAGTTCTGTTCATTTGCCGGGGCTTCACCCCAAACCGAATGTACTCACTTAAGGTAACAATATAATTTATTGGGTCAATGCATCCCCTGTTCATCATTTAAATACCCCCTATCCTTGAACGCCACCCTGGCCTGCCTACCACCCCGGTACCAAAGCATCCCCCTACCTCTGAGCTACCAACCCCCCTGTGTAATCACCTACTGCGGGGGTAACCATCCCCGTGGGGTGTTACAATATTTTGAATTCTCTAGTAATAGCCTAGGAAGTCCCCCTCATTAGAAAGGAATTTTGTATAATCTTGTATAACTTGTAAACGTTAGCGATAGACGAAAAGTAGCACACAAAAAACATGTAGATCACTTTCAACAAGTATAGACTCCGTTAGTCTGACATCAGAGCTAGCCGTTGCCATGGAAATCGCCATCTTGCTTTCTAAACAGCATTGATTCCTATAGCGAGGTTTTGGAAGTCCTTCATATAACTAATAATGTTTAGTGTAATTACTTTCAATTACTTTGGGCAGAGGCAAGGTGTTTCGAATAGCTGAAGCAGTGCCAAGAGAGTTTCTCTCGCATTGGTTATGTGTTTTGTTCCTGACTGCAAACACTATAGTGAACTCTAAACTAAAAACTCCCTAGATAAGCCCCCTCTTTTTTTAATAAGATGATAATTAATCTGACTTAAGCCTTTGTACCTCCAATAGAATTTAATTACATCACATTTGCTTACAGCTACAATTATTTCTATTCATTAATTACATTTTTAACCAAGTGTGCATTGCTGAACTTACATTTCATTTATTGAGGTTAAGTTAGGTGTGCTTTAGTAATAATATAACGAAAATAATCACTTGTGAAGAACCACCTGGTTTCACAGATACTCTCTTTATACTTTGTTACATCATGTACCACCCTTGTTTTCGTCAAAATTTGGCATTTACTCTACAAAAATAAGCTCAAATTGATATGCTTTTAATATATTTAAGTACGTTAAGCAAAATTCTTCAGCGGGGCATAAAATAAAGTTTAATCCTATGGACATTTATCCCAAATATATGCAACTATGAGGTTAGTTCGATACGGACTCTACGCTTTTATGTTGTCTATGGGTACTAAAACATTTACATAATATTACTCATTTTATTTGTAGGAAACAGTATTCCTTAGTTATGCTATATGTAAGGTTTATTACTTTCTCCTCTACGTACAGTAAGTAGGGGAAGTATTGTATTCCACCCAAAAATTCGATACCGAGATTTCACCGAAAATATATGTTTTGAGACCCCCTTAATCCAAAAAAATATTTTTGGAAACATGTCCTGTGTGTGTCTGTGAACAGCATTACTCAGAAACGAACAGTCGGATAAACACCAAACTTGGGATTTAGGTTCAATATCTTCCAGAGATGCGACAAAAAGGTTTCCAAGAAACTCCCCCCACTCCAGATTACCCTTTACATAGAACATTTTTAGAAAATTTTTATTTTTTCAAAAATGGTTCTAACGATTTTGATTAAAATATCATATGTTTAAGATATTTTCATTGAAAATAAAGTGTAAATCTTGAATTTTCTGGGAATGTCTTCAAAAATATTCTTCATTGTGAACGAGTTTTGCATAACTGGTAAACCATAAGAGATAGACAAAGTTTTACTAGACAAAAAATGTAGATCGCAAGAATACTTTTGGAGAGAGTCCCAGAAAATTCTAGATATACGTTTCATTTGCCATGACACATGATAAAATGTAATGAAAATCGTTAGGGCCATTTTTGAGAAAATTAAAAATTTCGATAAATGTTCCATGTAAAGGGTAATCTGGGGTGGGGGAATTTTCTTGAAAATCTTCGTGTCGCATCTCTGGAAGATACTGAACCTGAATACGAAGTTGGGTGTTTATCCGACTGTTCGTTTCTGAGTTATGTTGTTCACAGACACACACACACACATACACACACACACACATAGACACACACACGGACATGTTTCCAAAAATGCTTTTTATGGATTCAGGAGGTCTCAAAACATGTATTTCCGGTGAAATCTCGGTATAGAATTTTTGGGTGGAATACAATACTTCCCCTACTTACTATACGTAGTAGAGAAAGTAAAAACCACAAAAACTTTGGGAAAAAGCATCTTTATTTCTCTACATAGTCTCCTTTCAGCTGGATACACTTTTCCCAGCGGTATTCAATAGCTTCTGCAAAATAGTCATCAACTGTAAACTTCATCTCTTCATTGTTGACAAATCCTTTGCCGCCAAGCTATTTCTGCAAGTTTGAAAACAGAAAATAATCAGAGAGGGCTAAGTCTATCGAATAGGGTGCATGAGGATGCAATATGAACTTTTAACTCATTAACTTTGGCCATTGCGATAATAGATGTATGAACTGGTGGATTATCATGAAGAAACAGAACTTTCTTTTTCACTAAATGCGGCTGTTTTTGCTTGATTTCATCGTTCAAACGCTGCAATAAGTTTGCATTATCTTTGCCATTTATTACTTTTCCTTTTGAAGATAACCAAAGAAAATTATCCCACGTGCATCCAAAAAAAAACTGACGCCATGACCTTGCCTGCAGATGGAACTTTCAATCCACTGCTTTGCCTGTTCCTTCGTCTCAGGTGTGAAGTGATGAACCCATGTTTCCTCCATAGATACGAATCGACGCAAAAACTCGGCTTCATTGCAGCGTAACATCGCCAAACACTCGACTGAAGCATTCCCACGATGCTCCTTTTATTCCAATGTGAGTAAACGCGGCGCCCAACTTGCGCATAGTTTTCTCATGTCTAAATTAAATTAGTGTGCGATGTGCAATAATTTATGAAATGCCTAGATGTCTGCTAGTTCGCGCACTCAGTCGATGTTATCCAATACCATTTTGTGGATTTTCTTCACAATTTCTGCCGTGGTAGCCCCATTTAGTCGACCACTGTTCGTCTTGACAGCTCGTACAGCCTTGCTTAAACTCTGCCACCCAATATTTTACTGTTGTAAACGAAGGAGCAAACTCCCTCAGAGTAGAATCTAGCTCACTTTTAATATTAGATAACCAAAACCTTTCAAATGTGTCACATAACGATGGCCAGTGTTATCCATGTTTACAAATTCGCTGAGAGAGTTCACTATTAATGGCTGCCAAACAATTGCTAAACAACGTAGCTTCGTCAAACTTCAAACTTAAGCTTTACAAGGGTGTTGCTTTCTATCATAGTCATTTTTTTGTAGGAACAACCGTTATACGTACGTCAGGTCGGGTACTTCTGGGACCTCCCCCGTATATACGAGTAAGGCGAACAATTTCAGACACACAGAGACGCTTTGGAAATCCCAGATGTGTCAAGCCTGGTGTAGCATAAAAAAAGATGAGTGATTGCATCCTCATATGACGCTTATGTAAATAAGAAGTGCGTAAGAAGTGTCACGCTAAAGTATGTGTATATTCAATTAAGTATAAAAGGGAGAGGGCACATTCTAAGTATGCTTCCTCGTTTGCTTCCAATTCCGATCATCGAGAGACCAACTTTACGACGGTCTGGACAGGGAGGGAGCGTACGAGAAAATGCTAATTAAAATTCTTATGTATCGGGAGTTATACTCGGTGAAACTAAAAGTGGCCGGTTGCTTTAGCAGTAACATTTTTATTTTCTCTACTAATTGGATACGGAGATTTCACTGGAAATACATGTTCTGGGGTGTCCTAAATCCAAATAAAGCGTTTTTGGAAACAGGTCGGTGCGTGTGTGTGTAAACACCAAAACTCAAAAATTAAAAATCGGAATAATGCCTCACTTGGTATTTGAGTTCAGCATCTTCTAAGGAGGCGACACGAAGATTCGGAAGAAAATCCCTCCAGGACCAACTACCCTTTAAATGTAGCATTTTTTCGAAAATTTTGATCTTGTAAAATATGGTGTAACGCTTTTAATGAAAATACTATATATGGAAAACATTCACTTTACAAAGAGAATGTATATCTTGAATTTTCCAGGAACAGCTTAGGAAGTCGTTTTTATTCCGAAGGAATTTTATATACTCTTGCATAATTGGTAAACGTTAAACGATAAACGAAAACGTTCCACTAAAAAGGTGGATCTGTTAAAAACACACAATTTACTTCAAATAATTTTTTGTGGCATAAGCCATTTCTGAACTATCCATTATCAATGGTTAGAATTGTTCATTACTTGGTCATTCTTTTAAAGTCAATGTTCAGTTTGTTTCTCGCGATTTTATGGGAACAGTAGCGTGCAGTTCTTAAACATTTGACTATCTAGTGTTTGTATCTATAACGAAATGTGTAATGTAGCTACTTCTGCAAAGATTTATTTGGATTAATATACAGTAGATAGAAAAATAACCTTAGTAGGAATAGTTTGCATACCTACTAATAAAAAAAGAGGATGGGGAAAGTCAAGTGAATGTATCGCATCAGAATTTTATATATGGTGACGGTGAAATTTAATGACTCCACAAGGAAAAGACCGCGTGGAGAAATAACCAATACAGACGTGCCTCGGACTCCGCCAAGTTCCTATTATCTCTCGTCACCCCTCGACTACTACGGAAGAATTCATCTGCGCACGTCTCGCCTCTAGCAGTATCCATAAACGTGAGGATTCCTGTACTTCGAAATGCACTCTGTAATGAAAACATTCGCGGTACTCGCTGCATAAACGTTGCAAAACTAAACTAAACAAACCAAACAATTCTATAAACTAAATCTGGGAGTGCAGAAATTAATACTGCGATGGCATTTGATGTTATCCTTCCTTTCCTGTTTTTATTTTTTATTTACGGGGGGTTTACTTATGGGAAGATTGCCGGCCTAGAGTACTCCATCCTCTGCCACCAGTGCTCAACGCACCTGTGTGTATATCTGGAGCTACAACGTTACCAGCAACCACAGTTGTCATCGACTATCGTGTGCTCGTAAGGACCAATTCAGGATAGCGCTGAAATCGTCGGGCTCATCATTAATAAAACAGCTTCTCTTACAGCTCTCGACAGAGAGAGCTTGACACAATGACATTTAACATCACTACTCAGCTGTTATGTGAGACACACCTTGTAAGAGATTTATACAGGTTGATAATCCACACAATGAATTCTGTGTAGCTTTCTCCTTCCTATGTAACTGATTCATAGGTTGATCTATCATTTACTCTTTAATTCATCATTATTGATGTGAATTAGTGTAAAATTACTTTGACACCATAGTTCTACTTACTAAATACACAATAATAGCTGATTTTATCCTCCAAGCTTATTAGTGGAAAATGAGTCAAATAAGTGAAATGTTAGAAGTAGCATTGCCACACGCTTCGTATTTTACTGCCTGGCATTAGGGAGGTAAAGCTTCAAATTCTGTGTATATCTTACAATTTAATTTTTATATTTTAGTGCTGCATGAAGGTAATTATGCAACTAAAGCCAACTCCTCGTGCTACATATTATAGCAAAAATTTATCTTATGATAAATACATATCAAGGAATTATTTCTTACAGGAAGGCTACCACACAACTAAGGGCGTCTACCTGGCACGCGCCGAATTATGTGCATCAAAGCACCCACAGGTAGACATTTGGGTCTCTCCCAGAAAAAAATTCTAATGTGATGCATTCACATGCCTTTCTCTACCCTCTATCGTTTGTTCTTGGGTCTACAAATTACTCTTAAAAAGATTATTTTCTATTTACTATATTTTAATTGAAATAAAACTTTGCAGAGATGGCTACATTACACATTTCGTTATAGATACAAGGATAACAGTGATAGTCATGTTTAAGAACTGGATGTTACATGTTGGCCTTAAAATTCACACAGTTTCCATGCAATCGCGAGAAACAGCTGAATGTTCAAAGGACTGTAAAGAATGACCAAGAAATGAACAATTCCAACCTTTAGTGATGGATATATGAGAAACGGTTTTTGACACAAGAAACTTATTTTAAATAAATTGTGTATTTTAATGAGGTCTTTATTTTTGTGTAGTACGTTTTCGTTTAACGCTTATACAAAATTATACAAACTTTGTTCAGAATGAAGAGGACTTCATAAGCTATTCCCCGAAAATTCAAGATATACATTTTATATCTCATGTACATATCTTTCATATATGATATTTTAATCAAGATCGTTAACCATTTTTATAAAATCGGAAACCTTAAAAAATGTTGTACGTAAAGGGTAGTTTTGTATGGGTGGATTTTGTTGAAAATCTTTGTGTTGCATCTTTGGAAGATATCGAGCCTAAGTACCAAGTATGGTATTTATCCGACTTTTCGTTTTTGAGTTATGGTGTTCACAGAGCCACAGGCATGTTTCCAAAAATGCTTTATGGATTCAGGGGGCCTCAAAACCTGTATTTCCGGAGACATCTTGGTAGTAGAGAAAGTAAGAATGAGGTAAGTTACTTCTCCTTATGAACTGTTATATGCACTTTCGCTCCATTTACGGCTAAGCCCACCACATAATTCGTGGGAATGTTTTTGTTTTGCATAATATTAGCCACTCGTGTAACTATAATACATGCACTACTTACACATACATTTAAGCCGTTTTTATATATTGCAGGTTGTCCACTTTTCAGCATATTTCTTGCCTTATTTTGAAAACACACACAACATTTTCACAGATTTTAGCTCATATTGAAAGAAATCACTGGCTCCGTCATGTGTGGAGGCTTTAGACTTGACAATAACAAATGTATTTTGATTTTAGCGCGCTCGTTCGACCTGGAACTCTTGACAATAATCGAAAGTTGTGTTGTGTAATTGCGCACAAAAAGAAGTCTTAATTAATGAATTATTTCGACATAGGAACATAGAATGTATGATTATTCCAGCTAAATCAATTACATATATCCATCTCTGGATATCTGTTGTTTAGGCAATGCAAAATATATGCTACATAACAGATTACACGCGCGCTCCTGCTGTTAATTCAGCACTTATGATGGAAGTTAGAGTATTTATAATGAAAACGCATGCGTTCTACATAACCAGTTTATCGAGTGGGATAGCTCAGGCGGCGAGTATGTGGCCGGAATTTGGGAGGTCCCGGATTAGATTTCATGGTGTTTTTCCTGGTTTTGAGAAAACTTTTTGTTGGAATTATATTACATTTCAACTGTTGGGGAGCCGAACTTGTAGTAGTTGCAACCGCACGTATAGTAGGTAAACAGTTTCCGGTAGCCTTCGCCCAAAATGTAGTTTCACGTGGCCTTGGCCCCAAGTTTAATAAAGTATTAACTTTGTAATTAATCTGTTTCTTTAAATATTTAATATTTATGTTTGCCTCGGCTGCATCAGTATTATAGTTAGAGACATGGATGTCTTGGAAGGGTTGTGATACGACAAGAATAAAGGCTTACACAGTTTATAATTTTTGCTTCACTCCTTTTATTAATACTTGATATGATTTAAATAACACTTCACTGATATAGAGAGCTGTGAGATTCTTTAATTAATTACTTGCACTTTTTAACATGTAACTTACTTTCCGTCTCACACGAATACATATTATATTTCTTGAGGACACTTTTTGCGTCTGGTTAGTAACTCTGTCTGCAGGCAACTGAACTCTAAATTTGTAAAATTTTCTCCTTTTCAGTTTCTGATTGGCTAATCCTACTCCAATAGAATACCTTCATTTAACTAAAGCTTTTTCTGGTTGTTGATTGGCTATTTCGTAAACTGTCACAAAAATTACATTATTGCTTCCAAGAATCAGAAGTAGTATTGTTAAAGTTTTAAACTCATTATTGCCTCAAGGTTACCTCATATTTACCTCATTGTTAGCAATTTTCACCTATTTCTCACAGCTCCTACATTATTAAATTACATAATATATTCACATCACATTATTACACATGGATACAATAATATAAGCATATGCAATGACTGTTATATACATTTTACAAATTATTACATATACATATTGCTTCAAGCTGGGCTGTTATTGAATTTACATTTTATATAATTGGATTGCAATTACTTAAGTGTTTAAAATACTGCCTCATATTTAGAGTTGCTCACCAACCCTTAATTCTGCTACGCTCCCAAATGCACGTCCTCAACCCCCTTCAAATTAAGGACGTGACATTTATGGTGGAGTCACCGGCTTCCCTAAATCATTTTTGAGAAGTATGGTTCGATTCCGTACCTCTCTATCAAAGTCGCTATAATAGTCCGGTATCCATGGCTATGGTGGAGCGCCAGCCTCTTGAATTCTTTTTAACTTTCTCTACTACGTATAGTAAGTAGGGGAAGTATTGTATTCCACCCAAAAATTCGATACCGAGATTTCACCGGAAATATATGTTCTGAGGCCCCCTGATTCCAAAAAAGCATTTTTGGAAACATGTCCGTGTGTGTGTCTGTCTGTGTGTCAGTGTGTGTGTCTGTTGTGTGTGTGTGTGTGTGTGTGTGTGTGTGTGTGTGTCTGTGAACAGCGTAACTCAGAAATGGACAGTCGGATAAACACCAAACTTGGTATTTAGTCTCAATATCTTCCATAGATTCGACACGAAGGTTTCCAAACCCCCACCCCACATTACCCTTTACATGGAACATTTTTTAAAAATTTTAATTTTCTCAGAAACGGCTCTAACAATTTTGATTAAAATATCATATGTTTAAGATATTTTCATGACAAATGTATATCTCGAATTTTCTGGGAATGTCTCCAAAATTATTCTTCATTGTGAACGACTTTTGCATAACTGGTAAACCATAAGAGATAGACAAACTTTTACTACAAAAAAAGGTAGATTGCGTTAAAATACACAATTTATGTCATATACATTTTTTTTGTTGAGTGAACCATTTTCGAGATATTGCTTGTTATTCCCTTAAATTTTCCAATACTTATACTTTTTCTCAAATTCGTTATTTATTTGTTTTATGTCCTGGACACACAAAGAGAATGGAATGCTCCACATAGCAACCAGCTCTTAATATATTTGACTATCTCTTAAAGCCTACCTATTCCCCTTGCATCTACAAGAAAATTAGCAATAGGATTAACATCTCGATTAGCATGAAGCATATGGAGAATAAGCGTTTTAAAAATAGTTTGTACATGAGTAGAGAAAGTCATGTGAATATAACACATCAGATTTTTTGTCTTGGATATGCAAAGATTATTAATCTGTGGCAAAGGGAATGGTGCTGCACATAACAAACAGCTATTAAGAGATATGTCTCTGCTTAAAGGCTACTGTATTTCTATATTACCCTTGTAAATATATATTCCCCTTACATCCACAAGAAAATTAGCAATAAAATAGAGTCTGCAAATGTTTATCTCGATTAACATGAAGTAGATGGAGGATAATAGTTTGTAAAAATAGTTTGTACCAAGTAGAGAAAGTAATGTGAGTGTAACACATCAGAATTTTTTTTCTTTTTATGAGGCATGGCTTCATATTATTCGGGTGATAATTCCGTTAAGATGGGCAATAGACCCAACCACCACCCTGACCCTCAGGTTCTGGCTCCCTCAATAGTCTTACCTGTTTGGCTACGGCATCCACGGCCGCCGATATTACGTATCGCTTTGAAGCTTGAGCCACTCACTGAATTAACATAGTTTCTGGACATGGTTCACCTCAATCAGGAGGAAGTAATATGTCCATGTATAATATAGTTCACCAGAATAAACAACCCCTCGGGGATGTTCTCGAGTTTCCGTTGGTCCTGAAGCTGGATATGAGAAATCGATTCCTGTTTACTTGCTTGGCATGTGGTGGGATTTGACTTTAGAGACATAACGTTATAATCACTACGTAAATGTTTGATTGATGGACCACTGAACGTACATACTAATCTTGATTTAGGATGCACATTTAGAATAATGTAAATAGAGGAGTGAAGGATATTAATATCAAACGTTTCTACTCAAAATCATGCTATCTTCAGCTATTTAAACCTATAGGTGGAAACTTTCACGTCCTCCGTGGTGTAGTGTTTACGCCTCTAGCTCCTGAGGTCGCGGGTTCAAACTCGACTGAGGGCGATGGAGCTTTTCAGGCCCGGTATCGTAGATTTACTGCGCGTAAAAGGACCTTAAGCCTGATAAAGAGGCCTCTGAGCAAAATACTCGGTCTTACACGCCCAATATAGGATGCTAAGGACCACGCAGTTAAAGAGCGTCCATAAATTAAACTCAACTTATGTTTCTGTGAATTTTTACTTTCTCTACTTCTTACTGTAGTAAGTAGAGGAAGTATACTCCACCCAGAAATTGGAAACTGATATTTAATGAGAAATACTCGCTTTGAGGTACCCTGAATAAACAAATAGCGATTTTAGAAAAATTTTCGTGTGTGTGTGTATGTGTCCATGTGCCTTGTTCTGCGAACAGAATAACTCCAAATCGAAATGCTAGTGAAATACCAAAATTGGTAGGTATTTATGTTCAGCGTCCTCCAAGTATGAGGCACGAAGATTTTCAAGAAAATCCCCGCACCCCAAAATACCCTTTACATGGACCGGCCTAGGTGGCGTAACGGTAACGTGTGCGAGTTGCATTCGAAGGTCCCTCTGATTTTGTGTACCCATCATCTTCCTTGTCATCTGTTTCAGCATTGTAGGACAAATACGATGTTGGCTGGTGGTGTGCGCTTTGTGGATGTTTCATCCTGCCTCTGGGTGCTTTTGGGCAGGAACACCTTCGGAGAACCTCTGAAGGCTCGAGGCCCTATAGAGTGGGCTCTGGTGGCGTTGAAGGCGTTAAATCTAGAAACATTAAAGACCCGTCTGTTCTTGCGCCGTTTTCACCCGGATCTGGTCGCCCTTCAGGCCTCCTCCCTCATCCCCCCTTCCAGGGATCACGGTAGAAGCACAAGGGCCTAATTGGCCTGCGTGTGGTGCTTTTTCCCTGCTTCGGGGGACGCCTCCGTTCATCAGTATCTTTATCTTTACCCTTTACATGGGAAAATTTTCGTTGTTTTGATTTTCTCATAAATGAGTTTAATGATTTTAATAAGACTGCTATACGTTTAAGATATTTATATGGCTAATTAAATGTATAACTTATATTTTCTGGGAATAGCTTGGGAATTCGCCTTCATTCTGAATTAATTTCTTATAGCGTATAAATCATAAGATATAAACAAAAACTTACTATTGTGCTGATAAGAGCAACATTTTAATGTATTTATACATTTTATTTTTTTATCTCTATGTTTGCCCACGTGTAGTCCTCTCCATGGACTTCCATGGAGGTGGGTGGGCGTGCCGACTAATTTATTGCAGCCTTTGATTGCTTTTAATTAGTCCTATTGTTTTATTGAATTTTTTTATTCCTCATCCTTTTCATATTTAAGGAATCTTATGTTTTTTTATCTCTTCCGCTGTTCAAATAAATTTAAAGCTTATTGTTAAAACCACTTAAAATGGACTTGCCTTTTATGTAATTATATATATTTTTAACCTAATATATTGTGTTTTTTTGCTGTCATTTGCTCATTTTTTTGACAGCGGTTATTGTGTAATTCGTTGCTTAAAAGGATTTGTTGTCTTTATTCTCGTTGACGCTTTTTGGGGAAAATAAAGTTATTTGAAGTCTATACTTTTGTTTTCTTCTCTTATTCAGCTAAGTTCTTTATTACAGATATTCCCTAGTCCTCTTATTTACTTAGTGTTAGTCTCCAAACTATTTTGGCATCCGTTAGGGCTTCCCTTTTCGTTTGCCGGAACTCCAAGATGGGAACGTATTTCGTACATGACAGTAGCGATTGGTTGGTTCAAAAATAGGTTACGTTGTTACCTTGTGCCTTCTTTTCACTGCAACAATGAGGTAGATCAAACATGTAGATCCTTTTAGCTGATAGAATTTTTCAAATAAAACCTTTGTGGCATAAACGATGTCGTGGATATTCTTTATTGTTGGATTTTAAAATACTTTATAATCTTTTGTCGTGGTCTTGCAAAGAGAAAAGAATTTCGAAACCATCACATAGCGATCATCCTTAAAACATTTGACTGATGCTTAAGCCTATTGTGTTCCCTTATCCCGCTTGTAATAAAACAACTTCTGCAAATATTTATCTCGAGTAGCATGAAGTTATATAGAATAATAAGCCTTTGCAAGGATATTTTTAAAGAATGAGTAGAGAAAGTCATGTGAATGTAACGCATACAATTTTATTAGTGTTTGGTGTTTGACGCTCATTCATACTACATACATCACCTGCAATGGGCGCTGGTAATGCATGATAACTGGGGAAGAAGGTTTGGAAAATAAGCGTTTCATACTGAACCCTGAGGAAAATCTTGAAGAAAACCTCTCAGGGAGGATGTTCATCGCGGGATTTAAACCGCAAATCTTCAGTTTACTTGTTCAAGCCTTAAAGGTAATAAACCTCTTTGAATATAAACAGATATACCCTGGGCTATGTGAACGGAGCGACTAATACTGGCAGGTTCGTAGAAACGCTGTTCTCTCTTGGTGTATGCCAGAAGAAGCTCGGTGTTTGTTACTTATTATTACCTTATTACTTATTTCTAATTTAACATAGATTTTATTGGAATATACAGTTGTTATACCACATTCACTTCTTAAAGTATACCAATTATTTAAAGAGTGCATTGCATTCCTGACGGTTACCATCTCAAATGTTTGTTTGTCGCAACGCTCCCGGTATAGTCTCTTACGACTTTCGGGGAAACCTCATTCCACCAAGCAATGGCTGGACCCATCTATTAGCTGCAAGCGATTTCTGTTACCCCGATGGTAGGGTGGTGATGAGATGACTTGCAGTTTCAACCGTGGCCTCAGAAATGAAGGCTTGGATAGGGCTCACTCAAAATATCCATCAAGACCCTAGTGTAGAATCACAGACCCCTATTGCGGTAAACAGGTAACGGTACTGACAAACCGAAAGAACTCACACAGGCCATCCAGTGCCTTTTTGCTTCTACCGTGATCTCTGGGTAGGAGATTTGAGAGGAGAGAACCGAAGAATGACCAGATCTAGATAACGACGGGCGCAAGCATGGAAGGAGTCCCAAATGTTTCCAAAATGAATCGTCCAACGTCGTCCGGGCCCACCCATAGGCCTCGTTTCTCCTGGAAGTCTCCGAAGTAGGGCCTGCCCGAAAGCACCCAGAGGCGGATCCTAACCGACGACAGGAAAAAACTTTCACGGGGCGTACAGCCAAGGCCCAACTGCAACGCGCCGAACACGGTCCTTGAAGAAGGTAATTTACTGTATTGTTATTATTTGCCCCACGCTTTGGGCCTCAATTTGAAGTAGGTTGTATTGAAGGAGATGTATTATATTTCAACTGTTGGGATGCCGAACACTTAAAGTAGTTGCAACCGCACGTATGGTACCCGGTAGCCTTTACCACAATTTTTAAAAATATTAACTCCGTATTTTTACTGGTTCTTTAAATATTATATTTATTTTTGTTTGCCTCGGCTGCGTCAGTATTAATTTTAGAGACCGTGTTACGGCTGAAGAATGTAGGCTTACACAGATTATAATTTTTAATTCACTCCTTTTTATTCATTCCTGACACGATTTAAATAACACTTCACTGATATACAGAGCGGTGAGATTCTTTAACTAATTACTTGTACCTTTTAACACGTAAAACTATTTTCGTCTCACACGAATACGTATTAAATTTCTCGAGAACGCATCTCGATCCGGTTACAAACACTGTCTGCTATCAACGCGTCCAGTTATGAGCACTGTCTACAAGCAACTGACTTGATTTCAACCGCCTAAATTTGTAAATTTCTGTATTCCAAGTCTCTGATTGGCTAATCCTACTCCAATAGCATACCTTCATTTAACTAATGTTTTTCTGGTTGTAGACTGGCTATTTTTTAAACTGTCTCAAAAATTACATTATTGCTTCCAAGAATCATAAGTAGTATTGTTAAACTTTCAAATTCATTATTGCCTCAAGGTTACTCATTGTTAGCAACTTTTAAACTATTATTCTCACAGCTCCTACATTATTAAATTACGCAATACATTCACATAACATGATTGTACATGTACATAATATAAACATATACAATGACTGAAATATACACTTTTTATATATTGTTACATACACATATTGCTGTTATTGAATATACATGTTGTATAACTAGACTGAAATTATTTAAGTGTTAAAAATACTGTCTCATCCTACAACACTGAAACAGATGACAAGAAAGCTGATAGGTACAGGAAATGAGGGACCGGAGAGTAGTGGTAGGAGATGAAGCACCCCAGCCGACCCGGAGAAACTACGAAAAACCCACGGGTCAGAGTAGGGAGGGGTTGCCGGGGATCAAAATCGGGTGTTGCACCTCATTCCGGAACGGCAGTCAGTGAAACAACTGAGCTACCTTAGCGCCCATTATCTCAAAAAATGTTCTGGAAACAGAAATAGCTGTTCGCCCTACCACCCGCATACAGCTTTGCTAGTAACAATGGACACGAGGATGTTCCACTTTGCTAAAGAACTAAGTTTCAGCGGAAACCATATAACTTAATGAGGGTTCACACTGTGCTACCCTGGACCATTATTCTCAATTCCTTTCACCAAGAGGAGAATGGCTGCTTTGCAGATACATGTTCGGTTTGCTTACTGCGATGCAGGTCAGAGTAGAATACGGGGTATGGTATTTTGCAGACCAGTACGAAGAAAATAACGTAGAGAAGTACATTGTGTAAAAGTTCACTATTTTGGGGAGGACATGTGTTCCTGTCAAGAAGGTGAGGCTGTCATACGATGAGCATTGAAACTTGAAGGCAGTCATGTTACTGACCCTGGAAGAAGTTTTCAATAGATCGACATTGTCTTATGTTTTATTTGTCAGTTTCTGAAGATTTGGTTCATTGTTAGAATGCTGCAAATACATTAAAAGTTATGAGAACCTGATTAAATAATTATACTGCTTCAGCTTATAAATTACAGAAAACGTTTCGTCATTCATTAACTTCGAAAGCAATGTTTTAATATGTTTCGTCAACAAAAACAAGTGCCTCAAATTAACTTGCTATTATTATGAATACGGTACTTTTTCTCTGTTACTATTAAAATACCTTCCATGGTATGGCGTTCAAAGATGTTCTAAGTGATTACAATGCAGAGAACTAGATTTGGTGCTCAAAACGCATGAAATGCACACATATAGCAATTGTTGACTCTTCAGTAAGAGATACATTTGTAACAAGTGCGGTTAGAGGTGCTAAAGATATCTGACTACTGGTTTGTATCAGGGTGGGCCATTAAATAAGCGTTATAGAAACAAATGTCTTTAATAAAAGTTGCTTGATATTGCCTCAGAAAGTAAATGTCATTACTCGTGTTTTGTTTGGAGGACGTTATGATAGTCATATTAGGGTCAATTTAATTTTTACTTTCTCTACTACGTATAGTAAGTAGGGGAAGTATTGTATTCCACCCAAAAATTCGATACAGAGATTTCACCGGAAATACATGTTTTGAGACACCCTGAATCCAAAAAAATCACTTTTGGAAACATGCACGTGTGTGTGTGTGTGTGTGTCTGTGTGGGTGTGAACAGCATAACACAGAAGCGAACAGTCGGGTAAACACCAAACTTGGTATTTAGGTTCAGTATCTTCACGAAGGTTTTCATCCCCCCACCCGAGACTACCCTTTACATGGAATATTTTTCGAAAATTTTAATTTTCTCAAAAATGGGTCTAAAGATTTTGATTAAAATATCATATGTTTAAGGTACTTTAATGACAAAATGTATATCTCGAATTTTCTGCGAATGTCTCCAAAAGTGTTCTTCATTGTGAACGACGTTTGCATAACTGATAAACCATAAGAGATAGACAAAATATTACTACTATAAAATGTAGATCCCGTTAAAATACACAATTTATGTCATATACATTTTTTTGTTGAGTGAACCATTTTCGAGGTATTGCTTGTTATTCCCTTAAATTTTCCAATACTTATACTTCTTCTCAAATTCGTTATTCATTTTTTTGTGCTGGTAATGCAAAGAGAATGGAATACTCCACATAGCAACCAGCTCTTAAAATATTTGACTATCGCTTAAAGCCTAGCAATTCCCCTTGCCTGTACAAGAAAATCAGCAATAAGATTAACATCTCGATATCTCGATTAATATGAAGCATATGGAGAATAAGCGTTTGTAAAAATAGTTTGTACAAGGGTGGATAAAGTCATGTAGGTCTAACTCATCAGATTTTTTTAAATGTGAACCTAAATTTTCTATGTTGCTTTCTCATTACAAAATGATTTGTATAAACCTGTTTATTTTGTGATGAGAAATAAGGAAACAAAGTAACAAATGTTGGTTCCCAATTACGTAACGTAACTTGATCCTCCAATGATCATCCATGGATGGTCCAACCATTCATTGCGCTCTTCGTACACAGCCATTCAGTATTTTCGTTGTTATTTACGTTGCTGAAAGAACAATTGCAAAGAGCTTTATACAAATGTTGTTTAGTTTTTATGAGGAGTGAGAAAACAACAAAAAAGGTAATTTCCCATTTAAAACAAATTAAATATGTCCTAAAATGATCATCTTATCGTCGTCCACACCAAACACGACTAATGGAATTTACTTTCCCCCATAATATCAAGAAACTTTATTAAAGACATTTCTTTCTACAACGGTTAGTTTTGGAGATATTGTACAGTCTCAACTTAAACGGTCCACCCCGTATAATGGACAAAAGACCTTTCCAACTTAGGAGCCCATTTCAAAAGTGACGGTTTTGCAACATTGTTGTTTTCCAGCATATCTAATGTAAGTGTATATATAAAAATCTGATGTGTTACACTCACATGACTTTTTCTACTCTTGTACAAACTATTTTTACAAATGCTTAATCTCCATATGCTTCATGTTAATCGAGATATCGAGATGTCAATCTTATTGGTAATTTTCTTGTAGATGCAAGGGGAATATGGTAAGTTTTAAGCGATAGTCAAATATTTTAACGCTGGTTGCTATGTGGCGCATTCCATTCTCTTTTCATTTCCAGGACATAAAAAAATGAATAACGAATTTGAGAAAAAGTATAAGTATTGGAAAATTTAAGGAAATAACAAGCAATATCTCGAAAACGGTTCACTCAACAAAAGAAATGTGTATGACATAAGTTGTGTATTTTAACGCGATCTACATTTTTTGTGTAGTAAAATTTTGTCTATCTCTTATGGTTTACCAGTTATGCAAAAGTCGTTCACAATGAAGAATACTTTTGGAGACATTCCCAGAAAATTCGAGATATACATTTCATTTCTCATAACATTATCTTAAACATATGATATTTTCATTAAAATCGTTAGAGCCATTTTTGAGAAAATTAAAATTTTCGAAAAATGTTCCATGTAAAGGGTAGTCTGGGGTGGGGGGATTTTCTTGAAAACCTTTGTGTCGCATCTCTGGAAGATACTGAACCTAAATACCAAGTTTGGTGTTTATCCGACGGTTCGTTTTTGAGTTATGCTGTTCACAGACACACACACAGACACACACACACAGACACACACACGGACATGTTTCCAAAAATGCTTTTTTTGGATTCAGTGGGTTTCAAAACATATATTTCCGGTGAAATCTCGGTATCGAATTTTTGGGTGGAATGCAATACTTCCCCTACTTACTATACGTAGTAGAGAAAGTAAAAAGAAACTGAACTTCCATTATCATTGTAAAGTATTAAGTAAAGGAAATTTAGTTTTTGGGTTAATTATAATTTGTTTTAATTCACCCATACAATCTCCTAAAAATAATATCTCCTCAAATTAGAAGACTTTCACCTATTGTGTTTAATGCTAGTTAGAAGGGATGTTCAACAGATTTGAGGAGAGAGGCTTGTAGGTCACGCTGGACGAGGAATGAATGTAATTGTTGAAATGATGTTCAAACGACACCAGGCTCCTTACAACGTAGAGTTGTTCGATATTCGTCTTCTCAGTATAAGGGAAAAACCTTAACCGGATAACCCACCCTAACCGAGTAAGGTGGTACCACGTGTGACTCGCATTTGGGAGGTCAAGGGGTCGATTTACGCGGCCGACATTCCTGACTTTTGGTTTTCTTTCTGGGGTTTCCTCGGGTCGTTAGTAGAATGCTGGGAAGATTAATTGTATCCCCCGAATTTCTTGCCCCTGCATTTCACTTAACCGTCGGCGGGAGTTTCGGCGTTGCATGGCAGTGCAAAGTATGCTCTCTGTGCCACTTCGAATGAGGGCGGTCTCCAAGCCCAGAGGAACCCAGATTAGCTGTAGGAGCGTGTAGCGGGAGGGGAGCCGGTTGAACCAGCTGCCACCGGGGAGTTTCAACCTGGAAGATGTAGGGACCCTGCCTTCAGTTTTGTCGTGCTTCCTGATCCGACCGTTCTGTCTCCTCACCCCTCCCTCCGGGAGCATCCCGTTGGGAGCCTAGGCACAAAATACTCCTTAGGTCGATGTACCGCTCCTGGTCATACGTCATACATCATACTCATCGAACTCGGCACCTGTTGAATGTGAGGCAGAAACGTTACTCCCACACCACGGAAATGGACTATTAGGATAGCTGTGGGCAAAACCATAGTTGTTTTTTATGGTTGTTTCATTGTGTGCTATTGACAAAAATTCTTATCCTAGCCACAAAAACATGTTGATCTAAGACGTTTCGGTGCTACAATCATCCACAGTTACCTGTAGCTTTAACTCAACTAACTCCGTGGTGATTGATCATTAATGTAATACTGGTATGTGTGTGGATGACAATATATATCCAGCGTGATGCAACTTTCTTCTTCTTTGTAGGTCTTGCATACAAGCCATTGCCTTGGGTCAGTAGGCTGTCGAGGAACAAGTAAACTCTGAATCATAGCATATCCAGGCTGGATGATCAGATCATGTATGGCGGTGAAGAAGTAGAAAATGAAATGCAGTAATGAAAGGCAGGATAGGAAAATTCGGAATCCAAACTATTCAATCCCCATTCGTCCAACAACGGAGGAAAACCGCGAAGAAACATTCGGTCGACCAGGAGGTTAGAACGGGGATACGAGTCGCTCACCTTACCGCTGCGACATCTCATTCGGTGGTACTTCATTCAAAGGTTTGAAATGCAAATTGAATATTTGAATAAAAAGTAATAATTTCCGTACAGATTATTTAATTGCTGGAGGTAATCATATAAAGTGGTCTACTAATTCTTGAGAATCTGGAGCTGTCAGTCTGTAGTTTACAAACAGCTGTACCACATTCCTCAAGTTGATAAGGGTATAAATACAGTGATAGAATTAATAATAGTCTTTCGAAACAAATACGAAAGGCCAGTGGGTTATTTTAATGCACTAACGCTATGAGTACGTTTCTATAGAGACTACTTGTAATTTACTTACGTATTAATTTCTATTTTAAATAAATCCTCCGGAGAATCTTTCTTTCTTCTTTCTTTCACTGTTTAACCTCCTATTATGTAGGACTTACAGGCGTGTGCCTGGGGTCACAGGCCCGTCGAGAGCAGACAGACACTCATGGAGCAGACAGAATATCCAGGATGGGTGATCACCCCGATGGTATGGGAGGAAGGAAGTAGATGAAACGAAAGAATGCTGAAATCATGATGGAGCAGTTGGTGGAATGAATGGCGGGGGAAACGGGAGAACCCGGAGAAACCCCGCCCAGACGCCGCTTCGTCTACCACAAATCCCACATGCGGGTCCCTGGGATTGAACCCGGGCCGCCTCGGTAAGAGTCGAGGGGTCCGGAGAACCTAGAAAACCTTATTCCACCTTTTAGGCACTTATTCGTATAGTCACAACACACTGAACATCGTTTTACGAAAAATGATGGGATGATGTGCAGATTTGGATACAATTGCAAATTTAAATTTTTAGCTTGGAAATTCATGAACCTGGTGCCGTAGTAACGTGTGTGACTCTTATTCAGGAGATTCTGGTTTCGATCCCCGGCGATTACCACTCTGATCCATGCGTTTTTCGTGGTTTCCCCGGGTCGAGAGGTGAATTCTGGGCTGGTTCATATTCTAGCACGATTCTCCTGCTCCTCCTTTCCTGTACCTATCATCTTCCTTGTCATCTGTTTCAGATGATGTTTCAAGGTTGTGGGACCTGGTGACAGTGCTTGGCGGTGGCAGTGCGCTCTGAAGGTTTGTTTCTGACGTTGTTCTAGGGAAAGCTCGGTTAGGACCCATGGCAGAAAACACCAGGTGTCACCTTTTCACGTTGTCTCCAATATATTCTGTTGATTGTGCTGCCGGCTGCTACAGTGGTTGGCTATGAGATCTTTCTCTCAGGATATGCGTGGGCGTAGAGTGAAAAGATAACACCAGCTTAAATTGAACCAGAAATTTAGTGTGATGTAATACTTGAGCTAGTAAAGTGAGTTGCCGAAGGTTTTAAAGTAAAGAATGTTCGTAGCACTCGAAGCTATAACAGTTGAATTATTATACTTATTAATCTTTGCAGTATCAATTTTGCGGTTTTAAATAACTGTTTCCACAATAAAATGTAGAAGCGTAAATTGTCGTGAGTCACTAAAATGCTTATCTGCAAGACCCATCGCGGCTACCGCTAAGTAATTCACACCCAACGCGGTCTTAGGCGCTACGTACTGCCGACCACGTAAAACACTGTAAGCTCCTAAGGCTGTACGCAAAAGAAATAGAGAAAGAAAGAAGAAAATAAGCCAGTTTTAGCAATACACGCTCTTTTATTAAGGGGGAGTCGTCAATTCAAAAGGGAATATATATATATTGCATTTTATAAAATTGGGTTAATTGTGCTTAATTTGGTGTTTGATTTATTAACATATTCAAATATTTACTACTATAAATTAACTTCTAAAAATTTGATGACTGAGCGACTTTTATAGACATCTTTAGTTTAAAACATAATTACTCAAAACATATTTCAACATAAATGACTCGTTTTATCTGAAAATACAAGGTGTATCTGCATAAAAATTTTACCACATAATACAACCAATCCCATGATCATGTGGAATTGCTATAGTTGAATTGCTCAAATAGTTGATTTAAACAGAATTATCCGAAGGTTTATTGAAAAAGTTAGAGGTTTACAATTTTTTTTTCTAATCAGTATTTTAAGATAAAAAAATCTGATGTGTTACACTCACATGACTTTCTCTACTCTTGTACAAACTATTTTTACAAACGCTTATTCTCCATATGCTTCATGTTAATCGAGATATCGAGATGTCAATCTTATTGATAATTTTCTTGTAGATGCAAGGGGAATATGGTAGGTTTTAAGCGATAGTCAAATATTTTGACGCTGGTTGCTATATGGCGCATTCCATTCTCTTTGCATGTCCAGGACATAAAAAAAATCTGATGTGTTACACTCACATGACTTTCCCTACTCTTGTACAATCTATTTTTACAAACGCCTATTCCCCATATGCTTCATATTAATCGAGATATCGAGATGTCAATCTTATTTGTAATGTTCTTGTAGATGCAAGGGGAATATGGTAGCTTTTAAGCGATAGTCAAATATTTTATCGCTGGTTGCTATGTGGCGCATTCCATTCTGTTTGCATGTCCAGGACATAAAAAAATGAATAACGAATTTGAGTAAAAGTATAAGTATTGGAAAATTTAAGGAAATAACAAGCAATATCTCGAAAACGGTTCACTCAACAAAACAAATGTATATGATATAAGTTGTGTATTTTAACGAGATCTACATTTTTTGTGTAGCAAAATTTTGTCTATCTCTTATCACAAAACCAACAGCGACATCCCAATTGAGGAACGTTTCAATATTTGAAACTTTAAGCCAATAAGAAATATGTCGCAAAGAGATCTACACAAAAATTATTAGACATAAGCTGGTGTTTTAACGTGATCTCACATTTTGTGTAGCATGTTTTTGCTATCTCTCACGATTTACCAATTATAGGAAAGCCATTCAGAATGAAGATGACTTCAGGCACTGTTCCTAGAAAATTCAAGGTATACATTTCATTTTTCATACAAATATCTACAACTGGTTTACCAGTTATGCAAAAGTCGTTCATAATGAAGAATACTTTTGAAGACATTCCCAGAAATTTCGAGATATACATTTCATTTCTCATGACATTATCTTAAACATATGATATTTTCATCAAAGTCGTTAGAGCCATTTTTGAGAAAATCAAAATTTTCGAAAAATGTTCCATGTAAAGGGTAGTCTAGGGTGGGGGGATTTTCTTGAAAACCTTCGTGTCGCATCTCTGGAAGATATTGAACCTAAATACCAAGTTTGGTGTTTATCCGACTGTTAGTTTTTGAGTTATGCTGTTCACAGACACACACACACACACACATACACACACACACACACACACACAGACACACACACGGACATGTTTCCAAAAATGCTTTTTTTGGATTCAGGAGGTCTCAAAACATGTATTTCCGGTGAAATCTCGGTATCGAATTTTTGGGTGGAATGCAATACTTCCCCTACTTACTATACGTAGTAGAGAAAGTAATAAATAAGGAATTTGAGAAAAAGTATAAGTATTGGAAAATTTAAGGTAATAACAAGCAATATCTCGCAAACGGTTCACTCAACAAAAGAAATGTATATGCCATAAATTGTGTATTTTAACGCGATCTACATTTTTCGTTTAGTAAACTTTTGTCTATCTCTTATGGTTTACCAGTTATGAAAAAGTCGTTCATAATGAAGAACACTTTTGGAGACATTGCCAGAAAATTCGAGATATACATTTTATTTGTCATGACAATATCTTAAACATATGATAGTTTAATCAAAATCGTTAGAGCCGTTTTTGAAAATTAAAATTTTCGAAAAATGTTCCATGTAAAGGGTAATCTGGGGTGGGGGGATTTTCTTGAAAACCTTCGTGTCGCATCTCTGGAAGATACTGCACCTAAATACCAAGTTTGGTGTTTATCCCACTGTTCGTTTCTGAGTTATGCTGTTCACACACAGACACACAGACACACACACAGACACACGGACATGTTTCCAAAAATGCTCTTTTTGGATTCAGGGGGTCTCAAAACATATATTTCCGGTAATATCTCGGTATCGAATTTTTGGGTGGAATACAATACTTCCCCTACTTACTATACGTAGTAGAGAAAGTAAAAACAGTGTACTCAAAAAGAGCAAATAAAAATTATGTGAAAATATTACAATTCTATGTCCAGTGGGGTCTGAGAAGGCGGGTCTTTAACATTAGTGAATGGGCTTGACGACTCCCCTTAACATAAGTTCCGCCTACTTCAGAACTACCCACCAAAGTTTCTACATTATATGTTGCCAAATCTTACGCATTTTAAACACAGTTTTTACTCTTTGACTACGAAACTCTAAGAATTCATTTTCTTTCTCATTTTTACCCTACTGACGGTTCAAACTTCATGAACTAAACCATTACTGCATTCCAAGAACTTTTATACTAATGCGTTAGTTACTTGGCTGTTGCTAATGACTTTGCTTAACCTGACGCGCTAATGACGTTCTTCTACAAATCTTTCAACCCAAGCTTTTCACATTATACACTGGTAATATACGGATACTACTTATTGCAATTTTTTTCCTATCCTACTATTATTCATTTATTTAATTACTTAAATCTTTCTGTCAATAGTTGCGGTATCACCGCCTCCGGGTGCTTTCGGGCAGGCGAACTTTCGGGGACTCCCCGGAAGTTCAGGGTCTATGTCTGGGTCCGAGCGGCGTTGGATGCATTTAATCTGGAAACATTATAGTTCTCGTCCATGTTTGCGCCCGTCGCCATTCGAATCTGTCCGCTCTTCGGGTCTCTCCCCTTATTCCTCCCTCCCCCCTTTCTCCTAGAGGTCACAGTAGAAGCATAAGGAGACGAATGGCCTGCGTGGATGCATTGTCCCGGATTTAGAGGCCTCTCCGTTCGTCAGTACCTCTATTTTGCTATGCAGACGCAAGGTCAGAGTCATCTGTAAAGTAATATATATATATATATATATATATATATATATATATATTATATTTTCTGCATACGCGGGACTGTGTACACGCCCATACAGCCAAAGAAACTAAACATTTAAAATGCATAGATGGCGCCCAACTTAATCTCTCTGCTTCAAGGCTTAATATAGGTTTTAATCGTTTATTTAAAATGTCTTTCTTACATATCTCGTAGTGGATCTGATTATGCACATTCTCATGTATTGCATCAGGAGAGAATAACCTTGTGCGTTTAAGGACGTTGTCACTGTTGTCAGAAGACTGGGTATATGTTCTTTTATGCACTAGGCAGAGAGAGCAATACTGACCTAGTAATCGCAGCATTACATACCTACTTGCAAAATCATTTTCCTGGAGCTGCTGATAAAATATCATTATACCCATAGTGAAAAAACATGGATTATTACGGAAGTGCTTACTTGACTGAAATTTACAGACGTAAGGATATGGTTATACATCGTAGAAATCAATACAGTTTCACCCTTGTTCTGGGTAATACGTTATTGTGAAAGGAACCTAATCAATATACTTTATAAAAACAAAGAAAATATGGCGGAATGAAGGTGTAATATAATTATATTAACTCAGAAAGTAAATTATAGCACAAACAAAAACGAACAGGATTATATGTGTACATAATCTATTAGCAGGGCCAGGGCCCACCAACCCGACTGCCAGTAAAACGCCCATTTACGCACGGCAGAGGTGAGTGATCAACCAACCTTTACGAGAGGTGATATAGCCAGCAACTTGGCTCCTGCGGCGAGGATCGCTGTCTATCACAGCCCCTCGCTTTCCTCACGATGCTCAGGAATACTCAGGACTTAAAATCCGTACCGCTATTGGTTTCGAGCTCCACATTTGAGGGCGTTTTTTGGATTGGGTTTGACTCGGTGGGAAGTGGTTTCCGATACCCATGAGAGATGGGTACGTCTGCGCGATTTTCCGTCCTGGCTGTGTTGTGAGACGCCTCAAGGTCCTCCCAGTAGTTCGGTAGTATTTCCCTTTGGGGGTTGACGCGCGTAAGTGGCGCATCCCTTTCCACCCCGTAATGGGGGGCCGTTTAAATTTTCAGGTGCCTGCCTACTGGAAAATCCTTCAGCGGTGGGAGGGCCACTCGGATGACACCCTCCTCCCCCACCCAGTGTTGTCAAGTACTCACCCATGCGTTAACACCTATTACGGCGGTTGCTGTTCTACTAGTATCAGATCTGGCAGCATGGGTGGTTCATTTGCACACACAAACACATTTCGTAGTAAACGTCGTAAACAATTGACAGTACGTGAGCAGATAAACACTTACAGAACCCCGCTCGCCCCTCAGGCCCCGCTCGCCTTCTTCTCGTTGTACAACAGTACAAGGGTGACCAACTGGAGGGTCACATACGGCTTTTTCGCCATTATGTTACGGCACCTAAAAATCCTGATACTGAAATAGTGAATTCATCTAAGAATTTTGTTACTGCTGTAACTATAACAGTCTTGTACGGAGGGTTGTACACGATCTATGGTAACAATATCAAACAAGCACAATAGTATTGCCCTTTACAATGGAAGATACTTGCATTCCACGATTATTAAGCAGTGCAAGTTGCATGGTTTTACCATCTCCAAGAAAATGATCGCAAGTGTAATTAACAAATAAGGTAAGGTCACATCAGGACTTATTCCTAAGGGAAAGAAACAGAGAAATCCAGAACCGGCCACCAGTCTTACCCCGGAGATAATTTGGAAGGTGAAAGCCCATGCGTCTGGACCAAATCCTGCAACTTAGAGGACCATTGCACTGTAATTAGGGATCTATGTTACCACTGTGAATACCAGGATTTGAATCTAGAAAAGCTCCATAAGAACGGAGGATATAAGTTGTTTCCTAAACACATTGCAGAACGTGCCATTAACTGCAGATGTATGAACGATACCTAACTGGTGAAAAGTGGATGTTTTTTTGTCTTTTCAGATGAGGCATATGTTTATCTAAATGACAGCAACAAAGCTTGGACTATATATTACCTACCAAGAGGGAAAAATTGAAATTTGGTATAAAAAACTAGCAAAGATTTTCCCATTGTTTTCGTGGTAATAGTAAGGTACAGTTATGATGGAAAATTAACCTTCGTCGTGTACATAAAAATGTAAAAATCAACTCGGTATATTGTGACACTAACGTCCTGATATCAATATTCCATACAGAAATCCCTGCTCTCGGATGTAAATAAAGTCTGGTTGCATTAGGATAAGGCATCAAGCCATAGGTCTACTTTAACCTACAAATTTTTGTGGGACATAGAGAGAGAAATGGGAATACATTCCCTACCTTTCAGGGACATCCGTGTTGTCATCTGTTCTATCACTGATGGAGTTTTGTGCATTTGGGTTACTAAAAGAGTCCTTGGAAGCAAACGGCAGCGAACTTTAAATGGTCTCTAGAAAGCTGCTAATAGAAATTGAATAAACTGGACATTTCTGTACTTCGTAGCAGGGTGCTCCAGTGTTGCAGATTGATAGCTCAAGCTAAAAGCTGCCAGTTAGAACATCACTGCTGGTGGAGGCGCGGTTTTTCATACGATAAGTTTTTCATAAGGTCTTAAGATTGTTATTATAGATTGCGAAAAACCCTCTGTACATGTCTGTCAAAAATATTAAATATGGACACATTATCGAAATCATGTCAACTGCTAAAACATATAGACAATTTAAACCTTTCATAGAAGAAATCGGCAACCATGATTTATGGTGGCTCGCTTGGTAAGGTGGATGTCTGTAAGTAATGTTCTTTTCCCATTGCTAGAATACATCAAAACATCGTTTAAAGAGAGGGGTCCCATTTCACTCACTTTAACGACTCCCGTGGTTATTAGATATGACATTTTTCACAGATTTTGTTCAACATTTGCAATCACTAAACCTTTTATTGCAAAGACAAAAAATAAGCACATTTTGGATCTAGCACGGTGTTGAGCTTTCAGGGAGATATTAAAAGATTTTGAAACTAAATCATGTGCACCCCCATTTCTCTGAAGGAGAAAAAGATCTTTGTGAAGTTTTGGAGCAGCTTATTTGTGAGAGCCGATGTACTCAACACATATTACTTACACCTAAGTCTCGAGCTATTTAAAGTGATGTTTAAGTGATGAAAATTTAAGTGAGCTGTTTCGATCTGCCTTAACTAGTTACCAACCAGATTTTAAGCCGTTGACAGCTCAAATTGATACCCAAAAAGTGCAATGTAATTTATCTTGTATACAAGTGTTCAGTGAAGTACCACCTACTCAAACTGAGCGATGTGGCGCGTGGATACGCCCACTCTTATCCATGGTTTTTTCGTGGTTTCCCCGGGTCAGCACGCGAATACTGGGATGATTCTTAATACGCGACTTTCCTATTCCTCATTTCCTGTATCCAACATCTCATTCATTGGTCTGTTGAGGGTTACAGGACCAGGCGACATGTTCGGAGGGTTGCAGCTGGGCGGTAGATGTGCACTTTGTACAAGTTTCTTCCCTGGCGTCTGTCGGGACTGTAGAGCAGGCACCACCAGGAGTACCTCCGGGAGTTAGGGCCTCCTGAGTGGGGTCGGACGGCGGATGCGTTCTATCTGGAAACGTTAAGGACCACATCCATACTTGCGCCCATCTACATCCGAATTCGGTCACACTTCGGCTCTCATCCTCTCTCATCCCTTCCTCCCAGGAGCCACTTTAGAAGCACGTTGCAGCCTACTTGTGGAGCTCTGGCCGGTTTGGGTTGTCCCTCCGTAATGTGTACGTTTACTACCAATTCAACAAGTCATAGTCTAAGACATACATGTTTGGAAATTAAAACTAATACTAGAAATTACTATATGTTATATTTGAAGTTGTAGCTTCCCAAATTATGCAGCAATTTTAAAAGTCCTATCCCGACAATGTTAAATGTGCCAAATTCATTACACGTTATCTCGGATACCTTCTAAGTTCACTGATCCATCTTTATACAATAATTTTGTTATTTAAGGAACATGCTGTGATTAAACTTCATCAGGGATTATCTTTAAAAAAATCTGCTGTGTTACACTCACATGACTTTTTCTACTCTTGTACAAACTGTTTTTACAAATGCTTATTCTCCACATGCTTCATGTTAATCGAGATATTAATCTTATTGCTAATTTTCTTGTAGGTGCAAGAGGAATATGGTCGGCCTTAAGCGATAGTCAAATCTTTTAAGAGCTGGTTGCTATGTGGAACACTCCATTCTCTTTGCATGTCCAGGACATAAAAAATCTGATGTGTTACACTCACATGACTTTCTCTACTCTTGTACAATCTATTTTTACAAACGCCTATTCTCCATATGCTTTATGTTAATCGAGATATCGAGATGTCAATCTTATTGGTAATTTTCTTGTAGATGCAAGGGGAATATGGTAGCTTTTAAGCGATGGTCAAATATTTTAACGCTGGTTGCTATGCGGCGCATTCCATTCTCTTTGCATGTCCAGGACATAAAAAATGAATAACGAATTTGAGAAAAAGTATAGGTATTGGAAAATTTAAGGGAATAACAAGCAATATCTCGAAAACGGTTCACTCAACAAAAGAAATGTTTATGACATAAGTTGTGTATTTTAACGAGATCTACATTTTTTGTGTAGTAAAATTTTGTCTATCTCTTATGGTTTACCAGTTATGCAAAAGTCGTTCACAATGAAGAATACTTTTGGAGACATTCCCAGAAAATTCGAGATATACATTTCATTTCTCATGACATTATCTTAAACATATGATATTTTCATCAAAATCGTTAGAGCCATTTTTGAGAAAATTAAAATTTTCGTAAAATGTTCCATGTAAAGGATAGTCTGGAATGGGGGGATATTCTTGAAAAACTTCGTGTCGCATCTCTGGAAGATACTGAACCTAAATACCAAGTTTGGTGTTTATCCGACTGTTCGTTTTTGAGTTATGCTGTTCACAGACACACACACACACACACACACACACGCACAGACAGACACATACACGGGCATGTTTCCAAAAATGCTTTTTTTGGATTCAGGAGGTCTCAAAACATGTATTTCCGGTGAAATCTCGGTATCGAATTTTTGGGTGGAATGCAATACTTCCCCTACTTACCATACGTAGTAGAGAAAGTAAAAAATGAATAACGAATTTGAGAAAAAGTATAAGTATTGGAAAATTTAAGGGAATAACAAGCAATATCTCGAAAATGGCTCACTCAATAAAAAAAATGTATGTGACATAAATTGTGTATTTTAACGCGATCTACATTTTTACTCTCTCTACTACGTATAGTATAAGTAGGGGAGGTATTGTATGCCACCCAAAAATTCGATACCGAGATTTTACAGGGAATACATGTTTTGAGACCCCCTGAATCCACAAAAAAGCATTTTTGGAAACATTTCCGTGTGTGTGTGTCTGTGTGACTGTGAACAACATAACTCAGAAACGAACAGTCGGATAAACACCAAACTTGGTATTTAGGTTCCGCATCTTCCAGAGATGTGACACGAAGGTTTTCAAGAAAATCCCCCCACCCCAGACTACCCATTATATGGATAATATTTCGAAAATTTTAATTTTCTCAAAAATGGCTCTAATGATTTTGATTAAAATATCACATGTTTAAGATATTGTATGAGAAATAAAATGTATATCTTGAATTTTCTGGGAATGTCTCCAAAAGTATTCTTCATTGTGAACGACTTTTGCATAACTGATAAACCATAAGAGATAGTCAAAATTTTACTACACAAAAAGTAGATCGCGTTAAAATACATAATTTATGTCATATACATTTTGTTTGTTGAGTGAACCAGTCTCGATATATTGCTTGTTCTTTCCTTAAATTTTCTTTTGTTTTCTCAAATTCGTTATTCATTTTTTTATGTCCTGGACACAAAGAGAATGGAATGCGCCACATAGCAACCAGCGCTTAAAATATTTGACTTTCGCTTAAAACCTACTATATTCCCCTTGCATCTACAAGAAAATTAGCAATAAGATTAGCATCTCGATATCTCGATTAACATGAAGCATGTGGAGAATAAGCGTTTGTACAAATAGTTTGTACAAGAGTAGAGAAAGTCAGGTGAGTGTAACACATAAGATTTATATATTGTCTATCTCTTATGGTTTACCAGTTATGCAAATGTCGTTAACAATGAAGAATACTTTTGGAGACATTCCCAGAAAATTCGAGATATACATTTCATTTGTCATGAAAATATCTTAAATGTATGATATTTTAATCAAAATCGTTAGAGGCATTTTTGAAAAATTAAAATTTTCGAAAAATGTTCCTTGTAAAGGGTAATCTGGGGTGGGGGATTTTCTTGAAAACCTTCGTGTCGCATTTCTGGAAGATACTGAACCTAAATACCAAGTTTGGTGTTTATCCGACTCTTCGTTTCTGAGTTATGCTGTTCACAGACACATGCACGGACATGTTTCCAAAAATGCTTTTTTGGATTCAGGGGGTCTCAAAACATGTATTTCCGGTGAAATCTCGGTATCGAATTTTTGGGTGGAATACAGTGCTTCTCCTACTTACTGTACGTAGTAGAGAAAGTAAAAAACAACCAAACACCTTATTAACACGAAAGTTTCTTTTATTATCCTAAAATTTAACGCAGTTATGTTAATCAGTTTCTGTGAAAACGAGTCATATATATCATAATAGGTATAGGTTATTCAATAGAGAGGACAATTCGCGCACTGCGACCAACAGAGATCTATTGTGGCTACCATCCCTCGGAGGAATGGTTATGATGAAGGAAAACTAGGAAGCTACAGGATGCAGAGACGCGCGGAAGTACATAAAAATTTCCAGCTCACGGATCCGCTGCACTGCTAGAGCCTCGGAGTGAAAGCAATGAACAACCCAGTCACCCTGGTGTCTACGGGGAGTACTCTTTCTATTGATCATGTATCCGTGCCATATGTCTAGCACCGCCATACACCACGCACCCTAGAAAGATGAGAACGCAAATAAATAAAGAGAAATAATGGAAAGAAAACCATGGTAGACGAGAAACCACCCCAGCATTCGCCTGTAGTCTCCGAAGGAACCATAAGATACAGTGAGCGGTGGCCGGGGATCGAATCTGGGACCTCACAGACGTGACTCACACACGTTACCGCGGCGCCACCTCCCTGTGTTATACGTATGTCATAAAATCTCATTCGCAGCGAAAGCTAATCAAAGACAAGACAGAGAAGTTAACTTACATATATTTGCAAGGAAAGAAGTACTTGTTCTTAGAGCACAAAAGTTACATATTTAACAGTAGTAGGTATTTGTAGAATAAGTCTCCTAAGCTATGGACTAAAGTTTATCTCTGTACTCCAGTTTGTGTAGGTGTTAGCAAAGTGGTGAAGATTCAAAATACAAAATGCCAGATATGTACAGTAACTTTATTAAAAATCTGATTGTTTACACTCGCATGACTTTCTCGTATGCAAACTATTTTTACAAACACTTACTCTCCATCTACTTCATGTTAATCGAGATAAACATTTGCAGAAACTATCTTATTGCTAATTTTCTTGTAGCTGCAAGGGGAACATGGTAGGCTTTAAGTGATAGTCAAATCTTTTAAGAGCTGGCCGCTAAGTCGAGTATTCCATTCTCTCTGCGTATCCGGGACAATAAATAAGTAAATAAATAAATAAAACGTGCAACCAGTTTCTATTTGAGAAAAAGTATAAGTATTGAAAAATTAAAACAATAACAAATAATATTATTCGGAAATGGTTTAATCCACAAAAATATGTATGACATAAACTGTGTGTTTTAACGAGTTCTATATTCTTTGTGTAGAAACATTTTGTCTATCTCTTACGGTTCACAAGTTACACGAAAGCCATTCAGAAAGGACTTTTGGGGACATTCCCAGAAAGTTCAAGATACACATTTTATTTGTCATAAAAATATATTAAATACATAATGTTTTAATTCAAATCGTTACACCCACTTGAGAAAATCAAAATTTTCTAAAAATGTTCCCCGTAAAGGTTAGTTTTAAGGGGCAAGAAATTCTTGAAAATCTTCGTGTAGCATGCTTGAAAGATACTGAACCTAAATACCAAGCTTGGTATTTATCCGAATTTTCGTTTTCGAGTTCTGCTGTTCAGACACACGCACAGACCTTTTTTTTAATGTTTTGTTGGATTCAGGGTACCTCAAAACGTATATTTCTGGTGAAATCTCGAAATGGAATTTTTGAGTGGAATGCAATACTTCCCCTGCTTACTATGCAGTAGAAAAATTAAAAGTATATTTAAAATATAAACACTGTGACTAGAATAATATGCCACTTATTTATAATATTACACAAAAGCTAATGTTTTGTTTTAGCAACTTTCGCTATTTAGCCAGCCCTTTAACTCCCTACCTTAGAAAGCTTTTCCCCTAGATTTCGGCTCCCAAATGTTAGGTAAAGATATACGAACAGAGGAGCTAAGCAAACGGGCCAGAGCTCCTCAAGTAGGCCACAAGAGTCATTTTTGCTTCTATCATGAACCTGGGAGGTAGGGATGAGGGGCGAGATTCGAAGAGAGACCAGATCCGGATAACAAGTAGCGCAAGCATGGACGGGTTCCGTAACGCTTCCAGATAAAATACATTCGACTGCGCAGGACCCACTCAATAGCTGCTAACTCCCGCGGAGACCACACACCCTGGCAAGTCCTAACTGAGCAACGACTGAGTACTGATAGATCACGAGAAGAATGCAAGCGAGAGGAATGTGTAACATCAACACTTTCCTGCGTCCGTATCATATTTACGCTCGCCGTGTGGATACGATAAGCATGTTAGGAGGTTATAAACTACTACACAGTACTCACCCATGGCAAGAGCCAATGTGTTAACACCTATTACGGCAGTTGCTGTTCTACTAGTATCAGATCTGGCAGCATGGGTGGTTCATTTGCACACATAAACACATTTCGTAGTAAACAATCGACAGTACGTGAGCAGATAAACAGTTACAGAACTCTGCTCGTCCCTCAGGCCCTGCTCGCCTTCTTCTCGTTGTCCAACGGTAGAACAGTCTACAGAACAATTATAACTAACATAATTGTCCGGGCTGTTATGCCGTGGTCTGCTGAAGAAAGATTTCCCAGACGTTTCGTCCACAACTGCGGTGGACATCTTTAGTGGCGCGGACGAAGTCTTCTCGGTGAAAGTATCGCAGCGTCTGATGCGTTGGCCGTTAGTGCCGCTCTCTTTATAGTGTGGACGCTCTCTGCTGATTGGCCCGCTGGTATGAGGGGGCTGGCGCCGGCTGTGTTGTTGCTCTCTTCTGATTGGCTCGCAGTGTTTTGCGGTTTTGTATGACCTTTCTTGTTTTTGATGACTAGATGCCAGTTACTGTTGAGTTTCAAAGCTTCTTCTTTCCTATTGAAATTATTGGGATGTTTATAAATCTCTATTGCTTCGCGTTGTAGCCGGGTATGGTAATGCTTTATGGAGGAAAGAATGTTGGTGTCCTGAAATCTAATAATGTGTTCGCCATCGGCTTCAGTGGCATGTTCGGCGACTGCCGATTTTTCTATATGGCCCAGGCGGCAGTTTCTTTTGTGTTCGCTAAGTCTGGTGTTTGCGCTCCGCTGTGTGGTACCAATGTACACTGAACCACAGGAACAAGGAATACGGTAAACACCGGCCGATGACAGGGGGTCTCGGGGTCTTTGGAAGAGCGCAGTAGGCTGTTTAATTGTCTTGTAGGTTTGAATACTGTTTTGACGTTATGACGTTGAAGTATATGTTCAATACGGTCAGTGACATTTCTGAAATATGGCAGAAAGACAATGGACTTGCTTTTGGGTTGGTCCTGAGTAAACGGTCGGGGCTTGGCCGGACGGCAGGCTCTTCTCACCTCTTGGACTGAATACCCATTTGATTGTAGAGCTGTTTCTAGGTGTCGGATTTCTTGTGGAAGTAAGTGTAGTTCACAAATACGGGAAGCACGGTTTGCGAGTGTCTTAATCATAGCACGTTTTTGTCTAGGATGGTGGTTGGAGTTCTTGTTAAGGTAACGGTCTGTGTGTGTGGGTTTGCGGTAGACAGTATGACCCAGCGTGCCGTCAGCCTTCCTGCTAACGAGTACATCTAGAAAGGCTAGTTGGCCATCCTTTTCTTGTTCCATTGTGAACTGTATACGCTGATTGATGCTATTTAGATGTAACAAAAAATCTTGAAGAGCTTGTTCCCCATGGGGCCAGATGACGAAGGTGTCATCCACGTAGCGGAACCAGGCTGTTGGTTTGAGTGGAGCTGAGTTTAGTGCCTTTGACTCAAATGCCTCCATGAAGAAATTGGCCACAGCAGGGATAAGGGGGCTGCCCATGGCAACACCGTCTATTTGCTCGTAGAATGACCGGTTCCACTGGAAATAAGTCGTAGTCAGGACATGGTGAAAAAGTGTAATGATATCATCAGAGAAGATGGGTTGTAACAACTTCAGAGTTTCCTGTACTGGAACCATGGTGAATAGAGACACAACGTCAAAACTAATTAGTAAATCCTTCGGTAGCAATTTGAGGTTGCGGAGAATTTGAATGAAATGAGTAGAGTCTTTGATGAGAGAGTCGGACAAGCCGACATGGGGTTGTAGAAGACCGGTTAGGTATTTAGCTATGTCGTATGTGGGAGAACCAATACCACTAACAATGGGTCTGAGCGGAACATCTGGTATATGAATCTTGGGTAGCCCGTAAAATCTAGGCGGCTGAGCTTCGGGCTTGGTAAGGCGGCGTTTGTCTTCCTTCGAAAGCGAGGAGTTCTTGATCAAAAGATTAGTTTTCCGTAGAATACGGGCTGTCGTCACGTTTAATCTTATGGTAGGTTGCTGGTTGCAGGAGTTCAGAGATTTTCTGTCGATAGTCTTGTTGGTTAAGAATAACTGTGGCATTACCCTTGTCCGCTGAGCAAACAATGATGTCTCGGTTGGAGTTCAGCTTCTTTAATGCAGTTCTCTCTTGATTGGTTAAATTACTGGTAGGAGATTTGGCCTTCTCGAGAACCCTGGCAGATTCCCGGCGAATTTCATCAGCTGCAAGCCTTGGCAGAACTCGTATTCCTGCTTCAATGTGAGAAATGATGTCTTCAACTGGCAACGTTGGCGTGACAACAGCGTAGTTACCTCCTTTAGCAAGGAGTGACGTTTCGGCAGGTGACAGCTGGTGATCCGATAAGTTCACTACCCTGCGGCAGTGGTTGAGAGTAGTCGGCGGTTTTGATGGAGGCAGTAAGGCTATCAAACGTCTTCTTGTGACGAGTGGTCATGCTGTTGTGGTTGTATGTCGTAGAGCTGTAGGTGATTCTGTCCGTGTTGTCCCAATCAAAACTGTGTAGTGAGTTACTCACTTGAAGATGTAAGATAGGTAGTTGACTGTTGTTGGCAGAGAGTTGTCGTCTGGTCTGATGGATGCGTTCTCGGAGCAAGGCCCGTTCAGAGCGATTGTAAATGCGGTTGGCGGCAGCGGTGGTGAAATGTCGTTTCTGTCGTAGGAATTTAGGAATAATTCCCAGTCTCGGCAGCGTAGAAGAAAGGCAAGTGAACACAGCAAAGAAGATTTTTGTTTGCGTAGCACTTCTAGTCGACGGATCAGACGATATGCCTCCTCCCCGTAGAGGCGAGTCATGTAAGAACGTAGGTTTTCACGGCCGGTGTCACAATTATAACTAATATAATTTTCCGGGCTGTTATGCCGTGGTCTGCTGAAGAAAGATTTCCCAGACGTTTCGTCCACAACTGCGGTGGACATCTTCAGTGGCGCGGACGAAGTCTTCTCGGTGAAAGTATCGCAGCGTCTGATGCGTTGGCCGTTAGTGCCGCTCTCTTTATAGTGTGGACGCTCTCTGCTGATTGGCCCGCTGGTATGAGGGGGCTGGCGCCGGCTGTGTTGTTGCTCTCTTCTGATTGGCTCGCAGTGTTTTGCGGTTTTGTATGACCTTTCTTGTTTTTGATGACTAGATGCGAGTTACTGTTGAGTTTCAAAGCTTCTTCTTTCCTATTGAAATTATTGGGATGTTTATAAATCTCTATTGCTTCGCGTTGTAGCCGGGTATGGTAATGCTTTATGGAGGAAAGAATGTTGGTGTCCTGAAATCTAATAATGTGTTCGCCCTCGGCTTCAATGGCATGTTCGGCGACTGCCGATTTTTCTATATGGCCCAGGCGGCAGTTTCTTTTGTGTTCGCTAAGTCTGGTGTTTGCGCTCCGCTGTGTGGTACCAATGTACACTGAACCACAGGAACAAGGAATACGGTAAACACCGGCCGATGACAGGGGGTCTCGGGGGTCTTTGGAAGAGCGCAGTAGGCTGTTTAATTGTCTTGTAGGTTTGAATACTGTTCTGACGTTATGACGTTTCTTTCCTCCATAAAGCATTACCATACCCGGCTACAACGCGAAGCAATAGAGATTTATAAACATCCCAATAATTTCAATAGGAAAGAAGAAGCTTTGAAACTCAACAGTAACTGGCATCTAGTCATCAAAAACAAGAAAGGTCATACAAAACCGCAAAACACTGCGAGCCAATCAGAAGAGAGCAACAACACAGCCGGCGCCAGCCCCCTCATACCAGCGAGCCAATCAGCAGAGAGCGTCCACACTATAAAGAGAGCGGCACTAACGGCCAACGCATCAGACGCTGCGATACTTTCACCGAGAAGACTTCGTCCGCGCCACTGAAGATGTCCACCGCATTTGTGGACGAAACGTCTTGGAAATCTTTCTTCAGCAGACCACGGCATAACAGCCCGGAAGATTATATTAGTTATAATTGTGACACCGGCCGTGAAAACATACGTTCTTACATGACTCGCCTCTACGGGGAGGAGGCATATCGTCTGATCCGTCGACTAGAAGTGCTACGCAAACAAAAATCTTCTTTGCTCTGTTCACTTGCCTTTCTTCTACGCTGCCGAGACTCGGGAAATATTCCTAAATTCCTACGACAGAAACGACATTTCACCACCGCTGCCGCCAACCGCATTTACAATCGCTCTGAACGGGCCTTGCTCCGAGAACGCATCCATCAGACCAGACGACAACTCTCTGCCAACAACAGTCAACTACTCATCTTACATCTTCAAGTGAGTAACTCACTACACAGTTTTTTTTTGGGACAACACGGACAGAATCACCTACAGCTCTACGACATACAACCACAACAGCATGACCACTCGTCACAAGAAGAAGTTTGATAGCCTTACTGCCTCCATCAAACCGCCGACTACTCTCAACCACTGCCGCACGGTAGTGAACTTATCGGATCACCAGCTGTCACCTGCCGAAACGTCACTCCTTGCTAAAGGAGGTAACTACGCTGTTGTCACGCCAACGTTGCCAGTTGAAGACATCATTTCTCACATTGAAGCAGGAATACGAGTTCTGCCAAGGCTTGCAGCTGATGAAATTCGCCGGGAATCTGCCAGGGTTCTCGAGAAGGCCAAACCTCCTACCAGTAATTTAACCAATCAAGAGAGAACTGCATTAAAGAAGCTGAACTCCAACCGAGACATCATAGTTTGCTCAGCGGACAAGGGTAATGCCACAGTTATTCTTAACCAACAAGACTATCGACAGAAAATCTCTGAACTCCTGCAACCAGCAACCTACCATAAGATTAAACGTGATCCGACAGCCCGTATTCTACGGAAAACTAATCTTTTGATCAAGAACTCCTCGCTTTCGAAGGAAGACAAACGCCGCCTTACCAAGTCCGAAGCTCAGCCGCCTAGACTTTACGGGCTACCCAAGATTCATAAACCAGATGTTCCGCTTAGACCCATTGTTAGTGGTATTGGTTCTCCCACATACGACATAGCTAAATACCTAACCGGTCTTCTACAACCCCATGTCGGCTTGTCCGACTCTCTCATCAAAGACTCTACTCATTTCATTCAAATTCTCCGCAACCTCAAATTGCTACCGAAGGATTTACTAATTAGTTTTGACGTTGTGTCTCTATTCACCATGGTTCCAGTACAGGAAACTCTGAAGTTGTTACAACCCATCTTCTCTGATGATATCATTACACTTTTTCACCATGTCCTGACTACGACTTATTTCCAGTGGAACCGGTCATTCTACGAGCAAATAGACGGTGTTGCCATGGGCAGCCCCCTTAGCCCTGTTCTGGCCAATTTCTTCATGGAGGCATTTGAGTCAAAGGCACTAAACTCAGCTCCACTCAAACCAACAGCCTGGTTCCCCTACGTGGATGACACCTTCGTCATCTGGCCCCATGGGGAACAAGCTATTCAAGATTTTTTGTTACATCTAAATAGCATCAATCAGCGTATACAGTTCACAATGGAACAAGAAAAGGATGGCCAACTAGCCTTTCTAGATGTACTCGTTAGCAGGAAGGCTGACGGCACGCTGGGTCATACTGTCTACCGCAAACCCACACACACAGACCGTTACCTTAACAAGAACTCCAACCACCATCCTAGACAAAAACGTGCTATGATTAAGACACTCGCAAACCGTGCTTCCCGTATTTGTGAACCACACTTACTTCCACAAGAAATCCGACACCCAGAAACAGCTCTACAATCAAATGGGTATTCAGTCCAAGGGGTGAGAAGAGCCTGCCGTCCGGCCAAGCCCCGACCGGTTACTCAGGACCAACTCAAAAGCAAGTCCATTGTCTTTCTGCCATATTTCAGAAATGTCACTGACCGTATTGAACATATACTTCAACGTCATAACGTCAAAACAGTATTCAAACCTACAAGACAATTAAACAGCCTACTGCGCTCTTCCAAAGACCCCCGAGACCCCCTGTCATCGGCCGGTGTTTACCGTATTCCTTGTTCCTGTGGTTCAGTGTACATTGGTACCACACAGCGGAGCGCAAACACCAGACTTAGCGAACACAAAAGAAACTGCCGCCTGGGCCATATAGAAAAATCGGCAGTCGCCGAACATGCCATTGAAGCCGAGGGCGAACACATTATTAGATTTCAGGACACCAACATTCTTTCCTCCATAAAGCATTACCATACCCGGCTACAACGCGAAGCAATAGAGATTTATAAACATCCCAATAATTTCAATAGGAAAGAAGAAGCTTTGAAGCTCAACAGTAACTGGCATCTAGTCATCAAAAACAAGAAAGGTCATACAAAACCGCAAAACACTGCAAGCCAATCAGAAGAGAGCAACAACACAGCCGGCGCCAGCCCCCTCATACCAGCGGGCCAATCAGCAGAGAGCGTCCACACTATAAAGAGAGCGGCACTAACGGCCAACGCATCAGACGCTGCGATACTTTCACCGAGAAGACTTCGTCCGCGCCACTGAAGATGTCCACCGCAGTTGTGGACGAAACGTCTGGGAAATCTTCTTCAGCAGACCACGGCATAACAGCCCGGAAAATTATATTAGTTATAATTGTGACACCGGCCGTGAAAACCTACGTTCTTACAGTCTACAGAGCGCATATACACCGCCCAGCCGCAATCCGCTGAACTCCGTCGCCTGTTCCTACATCCCGGAAACAGATGACAGTGGAGGAGTTGATGGGGTACAGGAAATGAAGGTCCACGCCATCATTCGCCTGCCGACTGGGAAAACCACGTAATATCCATGCCTCAGAGTGGGCGGTCGTCGGGTATTGAACACATCACCTCATCTCGCTCGGTCCAAATGTCATGCTGTTCTGCTCTAGTGGTTTCTCATTCCAGAAGATATTGCTCGAGTGTCGCTATTCGCCAGCTCCGCACAGTTTCCAGCTGTGCAGGCAAACTAATACGAGCGAGGAGATTTGTTTTTGTAATGTGTCCGTGCTTATTTGCTTTGGACACAAATACGGTATCTTTGCTAGTATTAGCTTATGCTGCGCAAGGAATGTAATTAAATAGTATCGTCAGCTTTTGTTAGCATGCAATTGCTTCTATCAGCTCCGCTACAAAATGCTTGTACTCCTTTGTGTATACATTGGGGAGGGGGGTTACTCTCCCCTCTGGAAGTTTTTGACGACCAAACTGACGCACGCATACACACCAACTGTATTGTTCTTCTGTATGGATTACTCCATTGTCACTGCAGTAAAAAAAGTAAAGCGTGTTTACCGCATCAAGGTACAACGTATGCCGTTAGTGAACAGCATTGCAGACCTATGCCAGATACGTGATATCCACGATATTTCTGCTGCTTTCTCAGCCTTCTAAAGTTTAATATAACTAGAGGACCGGCAAAATGTCAGCGTTTTGACATATTTCAAATAACGCTTATTTAGAGGCCAAAACTTAAGATCTCTCTCTACCAATACCGACACAGGTGGCCGAGCTCGTTGAAGCATCACGTCGTGAGCAGAAGGTTCAAATCAAGTCAGGTCCGTCCTCACTGATTTGAGATTTTTCCAGGTTTTCCTCTGTGCTCATAAATGTAAAATACCGGTGAGCTACCTTAAATTTAGGCCTGGAACGTTTCATTTAGAAATGTCCTTTTCCATGATCATTTCATTTCATGCATTATTAGTAACCACCACCTGTGGTACCGCATGCTGTAATAAGTACTACCATAAACTTATCTTCTTAGAAGAAAATTTTCATTTGATTCATGCTGTTACAGCATAAATATTTTCAAATTTGTATCAGATCCTTAATTCTTCAAAAATTTGTTTCTATAAAAATGAAACCTCTAAAAAAATTATCATAATTATTCATTATATTTTCATCATTTCACTTTTACTCTTTAATGCTGTCAACTCTTTTTTAGCAGTTCACTTCCTACATTGCTTGACTATAATTAGGTTAAGGTTCTATATGACAAAAATTCGGCGACAGCATACCATTTTCAGGTCTCCTGAAGCAAAGTTTTTTTTGAAAAAATATCCATGTATGTGCGTATGTGTAGATACGCTTGCGCAAGTCAAAAATTAAAAGTGTATTCAATAACTTTATATTCAGCCCCGAAATGTTGAAGGAAGAGACAAGAGATTTTCAAGAACTTTCCCACTTCAAAATACACTTTACATGCCATTATTTCGTTACTTTGTTGTTTTTCTCAAATATAACTCCAGCGATTTATATTAAAGCGTTATGTGGCTCTGATTTTCATGTAAAGAATAAACTGTTTGATAACTCTTTGGATTGGACTGTATTGTAGATAAAACTTGCTACAGGAATAAAATATACAGAATATATAATTAGTAAAGGACGATTTAGAATGACCGTTTTTATGAGATGAACTTAGATTGTACTGTTTATGTTGAAGGAGAGAAGTTGAGTCCAGATGTAAACAACGGGCGCATGGTTGCAGTGCTAGTACAGGTGGTATGAAAAGAATGCGTATACTATGCTGTACATGACGACTGTTAATGTTTTTATTCCTTTAAAACCATATTTTACATACATCTAAAGTGAATACTACATACTCTGTGCATTGCAGTAGACAATGTCTATACGGAGATAGTCGAAAGTGAACGTTCTCCGTCTCTCACTACAAACAAAGTTTGGTGTTTATCCGACTGTTAGGTTCTGAGTTATGCTGTTCACAGACACACACACACACACACACACACACACACACACACACACAGACATACACACACGGACATGTTTTCCAAAATCCTTTTTTTGGATTCAGTGGGTCTCAAAACATGTATTTCCGGTGATATCTCGGTGTCGAATTTTTGGGTGGAATGCAATACTTCACCTACTTACTATACGTAGTAGAGAAAGTAAAAAGGTTTGAAAGTTTTTCTTGCACACTCTTGAATTGGAAAAAAAGTTTGATTGCCTACAAGGGGCTTTATGATTCCATTTTCGGTGATGCCTCTTTGTTTTGGTCGCCTCAAACGTCTAGTTCGACTCGTGAAACGGGGTAGCGAAGGTGTTTTACATTTTAATGTGTATAGTGGTGGTATGGTATGTACAGGTGCATGTTTGGTTGTGGAAGTTGTAACTACCAAAGTTTTATTTGGTTCTTTTTAACTTTTAAAATGTTTTTCAATACAGAGTGCTCTCTTTCAGCTTTGAGTCATAAATTATTTACTCCTCCTCTTATAATCTGCAAGCCTAGTTTAGAATTCGCTGTGTATGTAAAATGTGTTGTTTGGAAACTGTAATAATGTGATCAGATTTGTTCCAATTTGATATGTTGCCTGCAGGCCAGGTCGCAGACACTGTATCCTTGCTGCTGTCGATGTGAAGCGTGCCTTTAGCTGAAATTCAGTGTATTATTTTGCGAATATATTTATTACGTTATTTGCACCACGCTTTGGGCATAAATTTGAGAATTATTTCATTAGCTCCACGTATGGATGCCAATTTGAAGTAGTTTGTATTGAAGGAGTTGTATTCTAGTTCTTCTGTTGGGGAGCTGAACCTGTAGTAGTTGCAACCGTACGTATAGTAAACAGTTTCCGGTAGCCTTCGTCCCAAATGTACTTTCAGGTGGCCTTTGCCCCAAGTTTAAAAAAAATTAACTTGGTATTTTTCTGTTTATTTAAATATTTAATATATTTATGTTTGCCTCGGCTGCGTCAGGATTTATGTTAGAGATATGGATATCTTGGCAGGGTTGTTATACGACAAGAATGTAGGCTTACACAGATTATAATTTTACTTCACTCCTTTTGTTACTGCTTAACACGATTTATATAACACTTCACTGATAGAGAGCTGTGGAATTCTTTTTATTATTAATACTTGCACTTTTTTAACAAGTAAACTATTTTCGTCTCACATGAATACGAATTTCTCGAGGACGCATCATGCATCCAGTTATAATCACTGTCTGCAGGCAACTGAACTGATTTCAAGCGCCTAAACTTTGTAAATTTATGTATTTCAAGTCTCTGATTGGCTAATCCTACTCCAATAGAATACCTGCATTTAACGAAAGCTTTTTCTGGTTTTTGATTGGCTGTTTTATAAACTGTCACTAAAATTACATCATTGTTACTCCAATAATCAGAAGTAGTAATATTAAACTCATCATTGCCTCAAGGTTACCTCATTGTTACCTCATTGCTAGCAACGTTTAACTTATTCTCACAGCTCTTACATTATTAAATTACGTAATACATTCACATATCATTATTGAACATGTTTACAATAACATAAGCATATACAATGACTGTTATATACATTTTACAAATTATTACACACACATATTGCTTCAAGGCGGGCTGTTATTGAATTTACATATTATATAATTAGACTGAAATTATTTAAATGTTAAAATACGTTGTCATCGTACTATAACAGCAGGTGTTTCTTCTGATATTTCATATTTGCAAATAAAACCATCTGTTGACTTTAGATGAAAACGTTGCAGATACGTTTTAAATGTTTCGTGTTCAGTAATAAATTGTACAGAAAATAATTTGGTATAAATATTTGCAAGGATGAGATAATAGAAGAATAAAGTATGGACATTTCGAGAGACAAAAAAGGCAATGGTCCTAATGAGTAAATGGGAATTTTGGATAAGATTGTAATCGGAGAACAAATAATTTGAATATTTGGGTTCAACAGTATCAGTAATTGATAGGTAGAAACGGAAAATATTAAAGTATATAATAGAATCAAAGGGTGCATTAAAGGACATTTCGGTACAAATATGGGAAAGAACATTAAACTGAGACTGTGTAGGATAGTATCTAAACCTCATTAAAACATACACGTGAAACGTGGGTCACTAGAAACAGAGAAAAACAAGATTTAAGACATCTGAAATGAGAAAAGTTCCTTATTGGATATAACAAGAAAAGATCGATTACGGGATATAGTTATAAGAGAAGAATTAGAGGAAGAAAATACTGTAGAAGAAATTAAAATGTACCAGCGTAAGTGAAGAGAGCACGTGCAAAGGATGGAACCTTCGATATTATCACGGCACGGTTATAAACCCTTGAGACACTGCGATACTTTACAACCCTACATGAAGTTGAGAGAGTGGTTTAATTGGCCTCGGAACAGGTCAAAAAACCTGATCCATGTAAAGGAAAAATAAGCATATATTTGTAACAAATGCTATCAAAAACTGAAGAAAAAGCTCAAAGTTCTGTTAGCAGTCCATTTAGGCTGCTTAACTAGAGGTTATTCCACTATGCTCCTGTTTCTTTAGATAGGAAAATATTTTAAATATGAATTTGAACATAACGAATAGGTAAATTTCAGGTTAGAATTGGTATAAAGTTTTGCGGTCCGATCAGCTCTCTCGTTTCCAAAAGTTTCAGCATGGCACTTAATCCACGATAGATAAATATATTCGGGCTGGCCCCGTAGCTCAGTCGGTAGAGCACCTGCCTGTTTTGCTAGGAGTCCCGGGTTCGATTCCCGGCTGAGAAGTGGGAATTTCTCTCTAGCCAAGGTTATTCCAGAGTCTGGAAGTACGAGTGTGAATGAATGTATGATCTAATGATTAAAAAAAGTGCAAGAAACCCAACGACAAGCGTACACAATTTAACGCCATTGCCTTAGGCAATAAGTTCCAAAGGAAAAGCCACCGATAAGACCAATGTAGTTAAGACGGAATTAATAAAAAAGAAATACATGTCTTGTGTTTTGAATAATGTTCTTTCTAATTGTATTTGTCAGAGTATTGTTGTTGTACACGTTTTGAATCGCTGGAAAAGGGGCGTTTGATTCACTATAAGCATATGCATTAGTAGAGTTTGTAAGAGATTATTAGACTGCCAAATTTTTGCCAAATAAACCTATTTGTAATAATAGCCTTTTACATGCTAAACACATCTAGGATAGGATAGGACTAGAAGAGGAAGGGGATTTAGCACCTCAACTGCGCAGATCCTTAACCCTTATGCCCCTGTTGAGGCGTCTCCGGGAGGGAAGGATGAGCTGAAGGAGACAGGGAGCGGCCGGACCAGGAGCCACGACAGGTAGAGCCCAGGTACCCTATGATTTACAAATTGAACTCTCCCCCGTGGACTTACACATCTCCTGGGGGACCTAGGACCCGGAGACCACTCGCACTCCGAGGACCGAAGGCTTCGTTACAGCACCCTTTTCCCTTGCCATACACACGACAAAACCCCCCGTCGACACTTGTAATCCGAAAGAAACCAAGCATATGAAAGGTGAAGTGAAACGAGAATGGAGATAAAATGCAGGGACAGGAAATTTGGGGGATGTATTGATCCTTCCCAGCATTTACCGGCCGGCGACCCGGGGAAAACCCGGAAAATTCCATGGGTAAGGAAGGTCGGCCAAGGAAATCGAACCCACGAGCTATAACAGACGTTCCCGTCTGAGCCAGCCCGCTCGGTAAGTATCATCTAACGCACGTGTTTGAAAGTTTGCAACTTTTCTGCCTTTCATTCCAGAGAGCCTGTTATCACTCGACTAAACATTTGAATACCGTCTCTGTATAATTTAACTATGTATGTCCTGGTTTGTCTTAAATCATTCATAAGCAAAAATATACCGGTAGGAACGTAACATAGAAGAAGTACGTTAGTAGTATTAGTCCCGGATGAGCCAATTGGTTTAACGATAATCCTGCCGCTAGGGGCGCTCGTGTCGCTAGTGTCGCTGCGTGCGACGGCGGCGGCGGTAAGTTTGAAAAGCGCCCTGAGCGGGAGGATTATCGTTATTGCATTTGGCTCATCCGGGACTCTTTTCTTTATTTATAATTTGAATACAGTACATTGGATAAAGATATGTATACATAGTTTTGATTAACATGATGTATTATTTGCTTAACATATGAATACATAGTTTGAGAATAACATAATGGATTATTTGATTACAGCAGATTAACATATGAATACAATAAATGGACAATATAAGAAATATTAGGAGAAAAAAAACACATTAAAATTCATAGTTTGTTGAGGCACTAGGACACACAGATTTCGCGCACAACAATGATTTTAAAGTACGTGGTGCACTTTGAGTCCTCGTCATCGCTGCTGCTGCTATCGGCGGTAAATTGGTGGATAGGTTTGGTGATGCAGGTGACGAGCAGGTGAGAGAAACTTTCGTTGACGAACTCGGTGAAGGTTGGTATATAGATGGGGATGGTAAATTCGTTGTAATGGCTGGTTGAGAAGCATCCTGTGGATGTGACTTTGTTGGTTAGAGCAGGAATGTTGCTGTTGCCAAGGTATATGATGCATAGTGCGTCTTGTTTATGCTGGTGCACTTTGGTAGGTACGCATTTGACGTGGACGGCGTGAGCCCCTTGGACGTCGAGTGTGATGGTGACAACTCTGCTGTTGCGGAAATAGGAGTTGGAGATGCAGAGGATACGGATAGGTGAAGCTGCGTTGAGAATGAGTTGTAGGTTAAGATTGTTCCCCACGGGGACGGGATAGGTTTCGTCGGACATTATTTAGGGTTATATGGGGAGAACGTGACGATGTGACGTTTGAAACCGCTGCGTAGTTTTTCCTCGCCTGCGTATATGATGCAGAATGAGATAGAGTTGAGTTTGTTGATGAGTTCTGGAGAGGCTTTTGCAAATCTTGTTGGTAGGAAAACTTCTGTGTCGTTGTCGAGTTTGGCGACGAGCTTTGTACCGTGAACGGTGTCGATTGTTTTGACGCCGACGACACGATATGGTACGTGCTGTTGAAGCGTAGATACGCTGAGAGTGTGGGCGCTGCTGGAAAGTTCTTCTAGCTCTTTAAGGACGTCCTGTGACATTATGACGGCACAGATGGCAGTTTTTGATAAACGGGGGAGGACCGTCTATATGAGTGGTTTGATGAGGAAGGTTGTAGTGTTGTTTATACCTGCGATAAGGTGCGCAAACTACCTGTGCGTCTGTGGGAAGTTGGTTCCACACAAGGTCGACGTCGCTTGGGGGATAACGTTCGAAGATGTATATGCCGTTCTGCAGCAGCACTTGGCGTTCCCTGGGCAGTAGCAGGTGGATTCTTCGTCCGTTATCGAGATACCGAAAGAGCACGATGAAGCAGTTCATGTGGTGTTTCTAGCGGAGTACCTTCGAAGGAATTGTTGAATTTGCTTGTTGAGATGATCGAGGTCTTCGTAGAAACCGAGTTGACACTGCGCGCACAGGCGGGTGAGACGGTGCTTAAGTTCGCAGCTGCACGTTTGGTGAAAGCAAAACGAGCAGTGGAAGTCTTTACATGACGGTCCTGGCATTCCCCACGGCTGGCTAGCACCGAATGAAGGGGAAAAGAATGCGCGTGCATAAATATAACCCAACTGCCGGAAGCAGGAAATCACTGGTGGGGGAAAAGTTCGTTGGAGATTTACAACATCAGGGGAAGCACTGGTGGGGGAAAAGTTCGTTGGAGAAACACCACATCAGGGGGAAGCAGTGGTGGGGGAAACGTTCGTTGGAGGTTGACTACATACGCCGGAAGCGCTTAGCGATTATTGCACAACATCCGCAGGAAAAGCACTGTGTCCGTTGATTTAACGGTTTTTGTCTTGGAGGAGAACTCTGTTTTGAACGGTGCTGAACATGCAAACGACCACATCAGGGGGAAGCACTGGTGGGGGAAAAGTTGGTTGGAGAATTACCACATCAGGGGAAGCACTGGTGGGGAAACGTTCGTTGGAGGTTCACTACATCCGCCGGAAGCGCTTAGCGATTATTGCACAACATCCGCAGGAAAAACACTGTGTCCGTTGATTTAACGGTTTTCGACTTGGAGGAGAACTCTGTTTTGAACGGTGCTGAACATGCAAACGCCGTGAATGTGATCGGGTATGATATAGGATGCTTCGCGACCCAAATGCGCCGCTAAGCACGTGCCGTAGCACATGGGGTTTTCGTTTAACATTTGCTGCATTTTGTCTGTGGAAATGTATTGCTGTTCGTAGAAAACGATGTATAACCTCTTGCGGGCACAAATTGGAACCACTGATGTTGTACGTCTTCTTTATCTGCTTTGAACTGGATATCGTTGAAGCACATGTTAGATAGCACAAAATGAATTTTGGTTTCCAGGCTGTGAACTCTGGCGGAGACGGATTTTCCGTCGTAGGTGCTGTCGACGAAGCGAAGTGCATAAGGTGTATTTTTATAGGGGTGACCGTCCACCTCGTAGTTTTTAAACATCTTACTGTCATGGTAGTACACCGACAGGTAATTTCTGTAACCCATGATGCGGGAGCGAAGGGCGCGAGATGTTTGGGTGAGGTGCGGTTGGAACGCTGGTAGAAATACATGCGCACTAAGGACTATTTTGTGAGATGCGCAGTGCGAAATGGGTGTTGAGGAAATGATGAACCTCGAGGAATGTTCTAAAATTGGCGCACCGTAAGTACTTGGTGAACTGCTTGAAATTCATGTCATGTAAGGGAACGTTGGAGGCATGGTTGTGAAGCATGTACTTGTGGTATGCCATGATTTGATTTTGCACGTCCGTCTCTTCCTTCTTTTTGTGATACATGATTTCGGTAATGATGTGCTGCAGGGTATGCAACACGTGCCATTCTTGTTGGTTGAGCGTAACGGATGCGCCTTGCGGTTCTTTGAAAACGAGCTTTAGCTTTCCGAACACAAACTTAAACACGATGGTGACGCCGCCGCTGAACTGAAATTGCTGTAGACGTCCCTGCGGGTCATTCAAGCGTTTGTGAATGATGGGGATGGCTTCGACGAGTTTGTGCCACTGCGAGGAACTCATGACGACTGCGTTGTGCTGTCCACATTTGGCAATGGTGACGACGAGATGGTGCGGCGGCTGGGGGGAGAATCCCACACTGACGAATTTAGTTTGTTGCGGGTTGAGGAAGTAGATATCCGCCAGAGGACCCACAACTGCACTGTGTTGGAACTGTGCTGGCGGAGCAGGGCTGTCAGGATGCTGTTGGAGGTCGAAGATGGGTAGTTTCCTTTTTTCCCCGAGTTTTGAGGTGGTCGGGGTTTGACATCCGGTTATACTGGAACACACAAAACAATAATAATAATGTGAGGGATAGAGAGATAAACGGGATAGAAAAAAGCAAGCTAATACATAGGTGCGGACCTACCTGGTCGGCGTGCTGCATGGCAGCATGACTGTATCCGCGTGCTGCATGGTACACTCTGAATGAGGCGAGCGGCACCGTGACGTTGCTTTTTATATGAGCAGGAGCGTCTTCTGAAAGCACGTGCAAGACGATGGATTAGCTTAGATGTGCTGAATAGTGACACACACACACACACGTACTCACCTTCAAGGGTTGACAAGTTTGCTGAGCGTCAGAGCACTTTGCGCGGCATGCGTTTTTGAACGTTTTGCGAATGACGACATCATTATGCGCGTGATTGCTGACGTGAAATTTTGAGAAGAATGTATGCTTAGGTAAGCCGGAGCAGCGGTGGGTGAGGTAGGCGATGACGTAATGACCGCAAGTGGTGCTGTCGAAACCTTGCAGCCTTCTGGCGTTGGTGGACCAACGCGTCCCGCAGACCGAATTTTAGAACCGGAGAAAATGGGACGAAAGCCGTAACTGTTAAAATATTCTGCATGCGAGTTTTTGTCCACAAAGATGCAAACCCAGTGTTGCCCGGATTTGGTGCTGGGGTCGGTGCTAGCCACTAGCGCCAAGGGAGGCGTTCGAATGCCGTGAAGTACGGGTAGTTTATCGCATGGGTAGACGCCTAAAAAGTGAGAGCGCGTAGAGGGGCATGTCGATAGAAACCGTTGAATTTGAAAGGTGTTCATGATACCAAAATGAATCGGTTGGCGTCGATTTCGACCGTGCGATGTATTTCCGCTAGCAGCAGAAGTATGACCGGTTCTGTCAGTTTATCGGCAAAACCGATGCTTATAGAGACGGTTCCGTGGCGCTGACCCGAGATGTGAGACTCGTTAGCGCTCATGTCTGCAGTGAGATCGAAAACCATTATCGTATACCCTTGCGGGTAGGTTTCTCTGGAGATGGAGTGTCCCTCGTCCTTGAAATGAATGCCTAGGCCGTCCTGCAGGGTTTGAAAGCATTGCAAATAGTGTCCCTTTGTAAAGTCGGATTGCAGAGGTTGGGAGGGAACGGGTTGCCCGTTCACGTAGAGCTGAAAGTAGTTCATTTGAAAATGTTTCAAGTTGTACGGATTTGAGTTAAAATGGCCGGAATAGGCCTTGTCGGTGACCGTGGCTACTACCACTCTCCTTGGAACTTGCCCTACGCACACGTCGCTAAACGTCATTGCCCTGGACTCCTTGGGGATGCTGAGAGCGTGAAAGCTGACGTCTTTGAGATGGTACTTTGCGTTGCCCTTTGCGAGCACGGCCTGGTGCGCGAGCTTTATGTTCGGCGAGGGCCGCACCGATTTTAAGCGCAGCGTGGCAGACACGATGTCGGCGTACCCCTTAAAGGTATCTACGTCGGAAAACAGATAAAACTGGGGAGAGGTGGGAGTGAGCTTGACGGTCATGCTTACGTTGTTCAAAAGCAGCTTCTCCTGTCTAAAAAGAGTGTTGGACAGAGGACCGATGAGCTGTACGACGTTGCTCCCTTTGGTAAACCCCTGACGCCACTGAAAACCCGCATTGGCGATAAAAGTGTCCATGATGCCTGCCGCGTCCTTTCTCCAGAGGGTAGATTCTAGTTTGGTGTTCATGGCATCTTCGGAGTAATTGAGAAGCGTCTCGAGGTAGGTTCTATAGGGGTAACCGGCTTGCGGCATGGAGACGATGACGTTATTGAGGGTTACCTCCATCTGTTGAAACAGGGAATTTAAGGCGTTGTTGACCAGAGTGGCGTTAGCGTCAGCGTTTAAGGCCTCTCCTTTGTCATCTACAATGCGCACCATGAGTTCGAGTACGACGTAGGTCAGGTCTAGTTAATCGTCCGCATTTCCGGAATAATGAAAGGTGATGGGGGCATTTTTCATTAAAGTGTTTTGAGGGTTTAGGTATAGGAACCGTGACTCCCCGATGCTCATCTGAACCGGCACCTCTGTAAAGAGGTCCAGTTCGGAACTCATGTGGACGGTCGCGTCTGCCATTACGAAAATACGTCTTGCACCTTACGCCTACCGCGTTTCAGCTTGGACTGCTTGCTCTTTTTGGATTTGCTCGGTTTTATTCTCTTGAGGCGCCTGGCGCCGGAACCGAGCATGGCATCGAGCTTTCCGTCGGCTTTTCGCTTTAAATTGTATCCGGACTCCTTGAGCCTCCGTTGGAGCGCTTGCTTCGGCGCTGCTCCCGCCACAGTCACATCGGACAGAACGTGAGCGCCCGCCTTTAAGGCCTCCTTTCCGACAGCTTTTGCTCCGCTCTTTAAAAACGGTAGCAACTTTCTGAAGAGTCCTCCGAGGGCTGAAAAGTGACCGCTGTCTCTTTGGTAGCGCTTGCCCCTGTAGAGAGTGAAATCGCGATGGTGGAACGCGCCGCCGTTCTGATTGAGGTAGTACCGCGTTACGGCGTGCACGTCCATTACGCCTGTTTCGGACGAAAAACGAGAACTATAGTAGAGGAAAATCCGTCGGCGAATGGCAAGAGATCGCCGTAACCGTTCCTTAAATCTATGTTGACCGTCTTGAAGTCTTGCTGAATCAAGGGTACCCAATTTTGGGGAAAAAACGTCTTTTCGTCGCTCATGTAAGTGTTGTTGCTTCTTTCGTATTCCACGGCCGCGCTCTCTATGACTTGGGCGAAGGTGTCGCCCACGACTTGCGGGGACACTAGATTACAATAGATGAACATTTCGTAAGGAAACCCCATATAAGGATCTACGGGGTGTTTAGCAGCTTTTTCGAGAATGACGTTGACGTAGGGCTCGAAACCCAACATTTTTGCCATAGCGGGCGTTAAGAGCAAACTGTGGATGCGGTGTAGAGGTCCCGGAGGGTCCTCCGATTTTGAAACGTCTCGTTTTGGTCTGACGGAATGAGCCACCGCGGGTTTCTGCTGCCCCGAAGCCCGGGGCTTCGGTTTCGGTTTCGGCTTGGGTCTCTGGTGGGGCGCATCGTTGAGAGCTTCGTATTCGCCGAACGCGTACGGTACGACCGTGCGCGCGACATTTTCCACAAACCCGTCGAACGGAATGTCGGGTAGTGTTTCGGGATGGGCGACGGCGGCATTCACGCCCACCGTCTGCTTGCGCTCGTCGAAGAGGAAGAAGTTTTCCACGTGCAAGTGTTCGAGTAGAACGGCGTTGACGAGGTTCACCAAGTCTTTGGGATTGTGCACGATGCCTTGCGGCATTTGCAAACCGAATTTGGAATGCGTGGGGAGGAGCGTCATGGTGTACTTGGTGCCCGCCAGACGGGCATCGTCTGGCGAAAGGTTATAAAATTTCACCGGATACCTGACCTTTTGCAGGGCGACCTCCCATTCTCCCTGCAGAACGATTCTCTCGGGCAAGATGTTAGAAAATCTGGCCGTGGTGTTGTCGGTAAAGTGTTCCATGGAAGCGTTGCTCACGAGAGTGATGGAGAAGGGCTTGGTCTTAATCATGTCGAATCGATGGTCGAAGCCAGAACCCACGAGTTAAACTTTGCCGGATACCCCTTCCACTTTACCAAGACCTGCTTGTGGCGCCTTCGGCCCTTGGTCTGTAAAACGCGTTCGATCTTAAACGTCCGAGGTAGCGCGACCTTTTGTAGCTCCTGGGTGTAAAATGTGCCGTCTATGGTTTCTCCGGCCAGATCCTTCAACTTATATACCACCGGCCGACCGCGCACCACCTCGGCTATCCGAAATATTTCGTCCGTCCAATTCTGCTCGTAGCCCTTGTCGAATTTCATTTTTTCTTTAGAGATGCGCACGTGATCGCCGACGGAAAATGTGGGTTTCCCTGCGCGAGGTAGGGTCCTATTTCCGTAGAGATTGCGGTACACTCGTAAAATGTTAGATTCGTTCACGTCCTTCGGAGCCATTTTTATGGACCTGTGATGCGAGCTATTGTACGACTCGAGTAAGGCCGGAAGGACTTCCAGGTATCTGTAACTGTTTTTGTGCGTGAAATACCTCCACATCTTGGTTTTTAAGGTGCGGTTGAAGCGCTCGACGACGCTGGCTTTAACGTTATTTTTGGTTGTGTAATGTTTCACGTCGTGTTTGTTCAGAAAGTCGCGAAAAGTCTTGTTGGTAAACTCGGTTCCCTTGTCCGTTTGGAGGACCCTGGGGACGCGTTGGGAGAATATGGAGCGAAACGCTTGCGCAACCTCGGTACCCAGCTTCGATTTCAGGGGTACGGCCCAAGCATATTTGGAAAATACGTCGATAACGTTCAGAATGTACACGTAAGGTTTGTTATGTTCCCTCACGCTGTTCATGACGTTTAGATCGGCCTCCCAAAGATCGTCCATATTCGTCACGTGATAACATCTGGTGGGGAACCGCTTTCTGACCGGTTTGTGCAGAGTGTAACTGTCCTGGGTTTGAAGGAAGGACTCGATGTTCGCCTTAGACGCACCCGTGGCCTTTCGAAGGGGCTTGACCGTACCCAAACGAGCATAGTGTTCCGGTTTGGCATAGTATCGCCTTAGCGCCTTCCATTCCTTCATGCTTTACTTGTACAGGGGTTGCCAGACGCGTTTGCGAAAATGGTACGACGCGGAAGGCGATTTCGATTTCTTTTTCGGAGTGGCAGGATTTGCCCCCTTCTTTTTGCGAGGCGAGAGGAGGTTGACCTTTATGGTTCGGGGTTCGACCTCCTGCTTCACCGGCACGCGTTCGTGCACGTCTTCGTAATCGTCGTCGTCGTCGTCGTCGCCGAGGAAGGGCTTTCTGAGTTGTGCCACGAGATCGAGGTAGTTGTCCAATTTATGTTTTACGAGCCGCCACTTTTCATCGGCAGAGAGCTTTGCGCTCTGCAGGTTCTGAATTTCTTTAGCCAATCTGGATATGGTGCGATCTACAGCGTGAAGCTTATCGACGGTCTTCGGTTGCGGTGCAACGAGGATCTGCTTGCCGTACTTCATCCTGTTAATTTCGACACTAGCGCGCCGCCGAGAGAAGCCAAGACGGGTAGGAGAAATGGCGGCAAAAAACCTCCTTTTTGAACCAAGATGCTCTTCTTCTTCTTCTTCAGAGGAACGCGTTTATCCGTCAACTTCCTCCAAGAAGTCTTGTGCTTCTTTAGGCGACCCAAGCACTATGCGGGAAGTTGCACGTGACCTTTGCACACGTTGAGCATGCATTCGCTAATGGCCTTGATCAGATCGCCATCGGCATTTTTTAACAACTTTTTGCGCAGAGGGGCCTTCGCCTTGGCCAGAGCCGCCAAATTACCGTGCTGTCTCGCTATGCGAGGACTGGTCAGCGTCGCAAGCCTTAACCTACCTCTAGCCATGCGTGCGCGATAATGACGTTCGCTCCGAAAGCGGTACTTTTTATTTAGACTCGACGGCCTCAGTTGGGTAAGACCCTGCAGTGATAATATAGAACGAAACGAACCCGAGTCCTCTCGGCGGTCTCAGTTGGGTACGAAATAAGAGAGGTTTTCCCCCGGCAGCACGCCGGTTCGATACCTGTTTCGGGCGGGCGTGTACTGAGTGCAGTCCAACACGAGATACCCGTGAGGGCGTTCGGTGGCGTTCTCGAAGGCCTCCAAGAGATACCTAGAGTTCCTGGGTTCGATCTGCTGGCACAGTCTCTCGATCTGCATCTTGTCCCGGTTGTTCTTGAAGACCACGACGTAGTTTGCATTCAGAGAGATGTTGCGATACTTCTGACCCTGCGGAAACACGTTCTGCAGGATGTAGACGATACCGAAGCGCTTGTGATGGGAGTCTCTGGTGAAAAAATTGGACACGTCCTTCCCGCCACCCTCCATCATCAGATCGTCGAGGACGACGAGGTCGTTCTCGCCCACCGAAGCAAGTTCGGGTATGCCCGCGTGGGTCTCGCAACGTAGAGCCGAGGGTTGGAGTCTCTGCGAATACTCCGGAGGGTGGCACCACAGCACCCTCCTTGGGCGCACGTCGAACATCCGGTGCGCGTGGCGTAACAGATTTTTCACGAAGGTCGACTTCCCGCAGCGCGACGGCCCCGCCACCAGCATCGTGCTGGGAAACTCGAATCGACCCAGGTCCCGGGGGCCTGGCATCGTCTCCTCAGGGGCGCCCGGTTCGAAATGACTTAAGCGCGGCTCTAGACGTCTCATTTATGCGTTCCTCTTGAACCCGTAGGGATAGGAATCGTGATCGCCGGCGAGAACGCGCTTGTTAACCACCATCCTAAACGTCTTCGAGCTGGGTTCGGTGACGACCGTCCAAGACGGTTTCCGCGAAATCTGCGTGCCCGCCAGCTTCACCGCGCGGTCGTTGTCCCTCAGCACCGTGTCGCGAATCACCTCGGCGTTCACCAGCTCCATGTTGTCCGAATTGAGCGTGATCCCCTTCACCTTGCACACCGAGAAGGTCTCGCCCGTTTCGGGGCAAACGATCTCCATGCAGTAGCTCTTGGGCCCCGTGGAGGCGAACCGGGCGATGTAAGAGCCCCGCCCGTACTTCTCCAGCTCGTCCGTCATGTCCCCCAGGAGGCGTCCGACGGACGGCGTCCAGTCGCCCGGAGCGGCGGCGACGACGACGGAATCGGTGTCGAAGTAGCAGACCCGTTCTCCCAGCCTCTTCAGGTAGGTGTAGAGCACCAGGCGCGCGTGAGCCGTGGTGTAGGCCGCCAGGACGGCGTTGGCGGCGGGGTTGACCTTGCGGCACTCCTCGCAGTACCTCCACACCGCGTACACGATCCGGTCGGTGACGGGCACGTAGATCTGCACTTCCACGCCCGGGTCGTTGAGCAGCTCCAGGAGGCGGTCGTACCGGTCCACCAGCTCGCACGTGGGGAGGTTTTCCCTCTGCCCCAGAAGCTGTTGAGCATCAGCTTGGCCAGCTCCCGTCTGCCGGGGTTGGTGGCGACGGCCTGGGGATCCAGGGCGACGCCTTCGTGCTCGAAGAATTGCTCCACGTACTGCTGCTTTGCGGCAGGGTCGTCGCAATCCAAGGGCCAGCCGGAGGCTTCGGTCTTGATCTTCAAGAACTGATTCACGTGGACCTCGAAGAGACCCTTGACTCCGGTGGTCGGTTCGTGCCGCAGGGCGTCGTACTCCCAGATATCGTGGAACCTTTAGCAGGCGATACCCCTCCTCCAGGGCGACCTTCATCTTGTCGATCACCCAGGTACCCGACAACGCCCTCTCGCGCTCTTTGTGGTGGCACTCGTCTTGGTTCTCCGCCTCCGCACAAGCGCGGCATAGCGGGAACATGAGCTTGCCGCCAATGCGCGCCGGTAGCACCGGGTGGTACAGGTGTTGCGGCGGTAGAACCTCGCACTTCACCAACCGACCCCCACGTCTTCCAAGCGCGGGAATCGATCCACGTGGATCTTGGGGTGGTCCGCGGGGTAGGGTTTCGTCTTGTTCACGTACGGGTACAGGCTGCATACGTCGTAGTAGTAGATGTTGCTATCCCCCTTTGCCTCGCAGTACGTCTTGGTGCAGTTGGTGCAACCTCCGTAGAAGGCGTCTCTGGGGTTCAGGGGTTCGGGTACCGAAAAGTCCCTTGCGTGGCGCGCCAGGTCCTGGTTGGCCTTCATCGCGGCGTTAAACTCGCACTCCCACATTTCCACCACGGCGTAGCCGGTGGCCTTGATCTTGGCCGTGACCTTCTCGGTGCTCTCTAACCTGGAGGTCATGGTGTCGTGTCCCGAGTTGTATATCGCCGCATGGCGATTATGAAAGCACCGCCTGCAGCCGTGGTAAAAGCACCCGCGGAAAAAGTACGCGGTTTTTTCAGCCTCTCTGTACCCGTCCACCTTGTGCCCCACGATTTTAACTTCGCGTCCTCGCATGGCGTGCTGGATGACGATGCGGTTTTGCATCTCTAGCCAAGTTAGCCATATGCATGCGGCGCGAGACTGCCGGTCCGCTAGTCGATACCCGCCCGCTGGCAAGAGCGCAATTTTTTTAAGCGGCATGAAGCGCTTTCTATACACGCACATGCACGCCTGCGCGATGGTGACGCATTCTCTGAACGGGTCTATTCCGTTCTCGTCCAAGAATTCCCTTCTGAATTTGGAAACTCCCTGACTGAGTAGAAATACGTCCATCTTGCAATACGTCACCATTTCCGCCCTCATGTCGAAGACGTACCCGGAGGACGCCTTTTCTTCGTGCCACTGCTCGAAGGCTTTCCGACCCTCCGCCGACATACCCTCCGGACAGTAATGCCTTTTGTCGGGAATCGAACCCACGTACTGCTCGTTTTCCTTCGTGTTAAACAGGTACGGGAAATAACCTTTGCATTCCTTCAATCCGAAGGTCTTGGAAAAGCGGGAGAGTGGCATGGGTATGAAGTTGAGCGAGTCTAGAAATGTGACGTCACCGTACCTCATCCTGTAGATCTTGCTCCCGTTCATGATGAGCTCCGGCACCCAGTCTAAGTGCACCACCATGTACTTTAATAAAAACTGCCCGTCGTAAGCTCTGAGGTTATGCGCCACGACGTAGACGTCCCAGGCTTCGAACCTCGCCTGCGCGATGTGTTCTAAAAGCTGCTTCACGGGCTCGTCCATAAACACCCATTCCTTGCAACCGCATTCGGTACAGTATGCCATCTTGTGGCGTTCGTCGATGCACAGCGAACAGGCTTGGTACAACACGCACAAGTTAGGTACATGCTCGTATGTGTCCTTTTTGCCGGTATATGGAATGTTTTGCGTGCATTCAGAGTCGATAAACATAAACACGTACCGGTTTCTTTTGTTCTTTGTGGCATACGGCTGCATATAGCACATGTGGCTAGAATTCACGTGTGCCTTGCAATGATTGCAGTACTTTTCCCCGCACTGGTGCGCGGTTTTTCTGTGCCTCGCATTCACCAGCTTATTGCAAGACGTGCACACCTTTTCTACATCGCACACCGACAGCGCCTTTGGGTAAAAAACGCCTTTCTTTGCGTGGTTTGCAAAGCATGTCGCTCCCTTAAAATCTCTGTTGCACTCGGCGCAGCGTATGTAGGCGTCAAATCGCGCATCGCACTGCTGATGGCATTTAGCACACCTGGCGTCGCACCTATGAAATTCTTTTTTGTGTGCCGAGGGATGATGACACTGGCGGCAATACCATTTGCATTTAAAGCACTTGTGAAGGTGCACGATAGCATTAAAGTGCCCGGCGTGGAGCATGACGTCGATGTATTTATCGCATTTCTTATCCGACGCGTACAGCACGTGCTTCCCCGTATGATCGCCAAACACCGTCACAGCGTAGCCCTTTAACGCAGCGTCAAAGCGTCTGACGTCATCTATCGTGCAGCTGTCGTGGCCTTGACCGATGCTCGCACACAAGGCTACGGCCTTCGATTTTTGCAGATACTCGGAGCGCGTCATCGTTCTATAGTTGACGTCGCGATCCACTTTGGCTTTAACTACAACAATGGCTCTTGCTAAACACAAGTTGTCTTTGTTGGCTATTTCGACAATGCCTTTATTGTCCCTACAGGCATCGCAAGGTTGGTGGCACGAACCCGAGACCTCCTTGGTCCACACAAACGTCACGTGAAGAGGCCCGCTTAGCAAGTATTGTTGGTTACTTTGCATTACTTTTTCGATGCTTCCAACAATGACATCCGCATTCAATTGCTCTACGCGCCTCACGCCCATGTTGAAGGCTTTGGACGTCTCCTTTTCGTCTGTTATGGATATGCCTAAATATCCGGGTTCGTTTTCTAACAGGTTCTCTTTCGCAAAGTTTAGAATATCGTTAAACAAATGCGATACCCATTGCTCCGGGTTAACATCTCTGGGGACCACGTTTACGGTAATTTGAGACTCTGTAAAGCCGGAAAAAAGCTTTGGCAGCCTTCTCTGCTTGTTTTCTATAATTTCGAACGTAGGCTGCAAGGTGCCATCGCTACTTCCCCCGGGTTGCGGGTCCATCTTATCGTCCGAATGCACCGATCGCTCTTTCCCTGCAAAGTGCTGCTGCTATTTTGTTTTTATTTTAAACTATTTTTCGTCAAATAGAACGATTTTGTAGAAAAACCCACTATCGCTCCCGTTTCTCACTACGGGCGTTTGCTCTTGGCACCGGGTTTTTATAAGCTCGCTTATCGCAGCCGCTGTTTCAACATGCGTGTCAAGTTAAATGCCTCATTTCGCCACAAAATTGTCAAGTTGTAAAAAACGCGGTCATCCTGTCACGATCCGCCACTGCGCAATCGCTACCAGCATTTTATTGCTGACGAACATCCGCTTCTCACGCCTCTATTTTCATTTACATCAGCACACGTTCTTTGCGCGTAGTGCAGCGCGTGAGAGTTGTAACGCTTGCACACACATTAGAGCAATATTTAAAACTATGAGTGTCGTGTGTAGTGTTTTTGTGTTGTGCCGTGCATACGTGTTATGTGAGATGTAAGAATTAAATAGAATCGGCAGATGCTTCCTTTCTAAGGAGTAACACCAACTGTTGAATAAAAATTCTCAAGTGTTACGTTCGTATGGCCTCTACCCTCTATCTCTTATAGTTGAGTACAAAAGTTTATTTTCATATCCACTTAATTTTAATCCAGATAAACTTATCGGGAAATGGTTGCATTGCACATCCGTTATACATCCAAAGGGACGCTATACACTGGCCTTAAAATTCTAAATTCTTTCCATCAACATGGCGAGCAAGAACTGAAAACCGACATGCCTTTAAAAAAGAATGGCTAAGCATTGTACAATTCGAACCATTTATAACAGATATCTCGGAAATGGCTGACGTCACAAAAAAGTTATTTCAAATAAATTGTGTGTGTTTTTAAAGAGATCTAAATTTTTTGTATTGTATGTTTCCCTCAAACCTTAGCAGTTATACAAGATCATAGAAAATTTCTTCCGAATCAAGAGGACTTCACAGGCTATTTCCACAAAATTCAAGATATACATTTTATTTTCATATAAATGTCTTTAATATATGGTGTTGTAATTAAAATCGTCAGAGACAGTTTTAGAAAATAAAACATTTCGGAAAATAGTTCATGTAAAGGGTAGTTTGGGGTGGAGGGACTTTCTTGAAAATCTCTGTGTCGTATCTTTGGAAGGTACTCAACCTAAATACCAAGTTTAGTATTTATCCGACTTTTCATTTTTGAGTTATGCTGCTCTGACACATACACACAGAATTTTCTAAAAATGTTTTTATTCAGGGGACCTCAAAACAAGTATTTAGTTTTCCAGTGAAATCTCAATATTGAATATTTGGATGCAATGCATACCTCCTCTACCTACTATTTTACGTGGTAGAGAGAGTAGAAATACCAACCTCTTCAGCAATGGTGACGAGAAACGTAGGCGTAAAAGTTAAAAATATAGATCGGTGCACGCTAAAATTTATAAAAAATCTGTATTCCTGGTTTCCTTAAGAAATAAATGCACAATTTGTAACAAGGAAATTTTGATACAGCAACTTAGTTCTTTCGAAATCTTTTGGAAAACCGTATCTTTTATTTTTCTTCGGTACCGAAATTTAACAATTTCTTAAAGCAACTTGTAAAATTGTATATAAAACTCTGTAAAGACTACCCTTTACATGGAAAATTTTTCGAAAATTTTAATTTTCTCAAAAATGGCTATAACGATTTTGATGAAAATATCATATGTTTAAGATAATGTCATGAGAAATGAAATGTATATCTCGAATTTTCTGGGAATGTCTCCAAAAGTATTCTTCATTGTGAACGACTTTTGCATAACTGGTAAACCGTAAGAGATAGACAAAATTTTACTACACAAAAAATGTAGATCGCGTTAAAACACACATCTTTTGCCATATACATTTCTTTTGTTGAGTGAACCGTTTTCGAGATATTGCTTGTTATTTCCTTACATTTTCCAATACTTATACTTTTTTACTTTCTCTACTATGTATAGTAAGTAGGGGAAGTATTGCATTCCACCCAAAAATTCGATACCGAGATTTCACCGGAAATACACGTTTTGAGACCTCCTGAATCCAAAAAAAGCATTTTGGAAACATGTCCGTGTGTGTGTCTGTCTGTGTGTCTGTCTGTGTGTGTGTGTGCGACTATGTGCCTAGTATCCGTGCGCCACAAGCCAAAACGACGACATTATAGAAAATACATATACTCTATAGCTTCAATTTTCTAAAATTTTAATTTTCTCAAAAGTGGCTCTAACGATTTTGATTAAAATACCATGTATTTAAGATACTTTCATGACAAATAGAATGTATATCCTGAATTCTCTGGAAATATCTCCAAAAGTATTCCTCGTTGTGAACGACTTTTGCATAACCATAAGAGATGGATAATATTGCACCCAACAAAAAATGTAGATCGCGTTAAAGTACAAAATTTATGCCATATACATTTTTTTTGAGTGAACCATTTTCGAGATAGTGATTGCTATTCCTTTAAATTTTCCAGTACTTATACCTCTTTTCAAGTGGGAATTCGTTATTCATTATTTGTGCTGGTAATGCAAAGAGAATGGAATACTCCACATAGCAACCAGCTCTTAAAATATTTGACTATCGCTAAAAGTTTACCAATTCCCCTTGCATCTACAAGAAAATTAGCGTTTGTAAAAATAGTTTGCACAAGAGTAGAGAAAGTCATGTGAGTGTAACACATCAGATTTTTCTATCTATTACATTTCCATCAAAATAAATCTTTGCTGAAATAGCTACATTACACATTTCGTTATGGAGACCAAGGTAACAGCGACAGTCAAATGTTTAAGAACTGGACAGTATGTGCTGTCCTTAAAATTCCATACTGTTTCGAGAAAATACGAGAAAAACCTGAATATCTCCTTAATAGAATACCATGAAATACACAATTCGAACCTTTAAAAACAGATAACTCAGAAATGACTCATGCCACAAAAACGACTTGAAATGAAATGTGTGTTTTAAACAGATCTACAGTTTTTGTAGATCGCTTAACGTTACCAGTTATACAAGATTATACAAAATTACTTTCTAATGAGTAGACTTCATAAGCATTTACCCGAAAATTCAAGATATACATTTTATTTGTCATGTAAATATCTTTAATGTATGGTATTTTAATCAAAGGCGTTAGCCATTTTTTTAGAAAATAAGAAATTTCGTAAACCGTACCATGTAAAGGGTAATTTGGGGAATGCTCCGAGATGGCGAAGAAGTTTCACTCAGTCGCTAAGGCAGCTACCTCTTCGTCTCCTCCGACACCCAATGAGAATATAGATCTCTATATTCACTCTTAGGTTGATCCGCGTCAAAACAAACCCCAGGTGACCAGTGCACCGCTATAATGTATCCTTCCGCCATTCGCAATAGAAATACTGTCACACTTTCAGACCATGTGGCGAGTACAAGCGGCACGTAGTGCAAAAAAGAACAGAGTCCTTATTTCGACAACTGGAACGGTGACTAGCTTATTCTGTTAAGCGTTAAAGGTGATAAGATTGATAGTTGCAACAAAATAAACGTTTTCACATATAATAATGGTTAATTCTGAAATAAATGAGCGAAAAATAAAGTAACAGGTATGCGATAACCTAATTTTTTCGCTGTCTGGAAGCGGCACTTTATTAACTGTTGGCGGCTCATTTTAAAAAAGTAGTTGTGCACTGTTACGCAAATTGCATTCTTTTCAAAATCACTACATTCTTGCATCGCGTATTTCATATGCTTTCTTTTTTATCGGGTGTAACACTTTTTTCGTTTAAGATTTTTCTGCACAGGCACTGTTTATACTTGTACTTGAAACAGCAGTGAACTCGGAAGTTAATTTCACCATTTCTTTCACGGGAAGTGTTGGATATTTCTCACATAACTTATAATAAAGATTCAACACTATTGTTTATTCACCACTAGTCAATGGTTTGCGCGGCTAATGCTTTACGTGATTTGACGAAAACATAAGAGCAAATTCACCATCCGCCATGATACTAAACACAACTGCTGGTTTCTGGCTGTAAACAATATTCTGCGGCCACCCGGATGTCAGGTGACTCATACGAATTGCGTCATGGGACTTGTAGCTCTCTTTTACGGTATAAATCAGCGTTAAATAAAACCTTAGGTATTTGTATAGTATATTATACTATTTAAGGATAAATTCATTCTAAAATTCAGAGATTAGCTTGGGACTACTTTCCTGGGCGCATTGCTACCCTGTTGCAGCACAGTGCACTCACCACGTGGGTTTGTTTTGCCGCGAATCAACCTAAGAGTGAATATAGTGTAGGGCAACCTATGCCTCAACCGCAGCTTCACCGCGACTGCCTCCGTAGTTGCCGCCACCTTCACCGGTGCCAACGCCGCCGATCCTGGAAACCATCCAGCCAGCGCAGATACAGGCTGTAGTTCATGGGAGGTACAGCGCTGTTATTCGAGGAGTCCCGAGGGATCTGCCGGCCAGGTTCCTCACCAGCGCAGCTCACCAGCAGTGGCTTTCAACCTTGAAGGCCACTCGAATATTCGGAGATCAGGGACCCACTTCACTCGTTAGGATGGAGTTTGCGGACCCTGGCGGTGCTTACGCATCGAGGTTAGCCGAGTAGAACGCCAGGTCCCCTGCAGGCACTGCTGTGCCTACGGGCACGAAGAGACGACCTGCTCAGCACAACCCAGGTGCCACTACTGTGATTCCGCCTGCAGCACCTCATCGTGTACGACCTGCGCCGCCGTCGCCGCTACTGTGCAACCTGTGGAGTGTCATCACAATTCACCAGCCAAGCGCTCTGCCCCTTGCATCCTCGCAGGAAGGCACCGCTGAAGCCACCAGTACCTACGCCGAGGCCAGGGACAGCTCCACAGCTACCGACTCCAGCGCCGACACCTGCACCATCACCAGCGCCGACACCAGCACCATCACTCATGCCGATCATCGAGGAAGTCCAGGGTCTACGTGACGCCGTTCAGGATCTCCACGCGGAGTTTCTGAACATGACGACGAAGCTGACAGCTCTGGAGGAACACATTAGGGATCTTCAAACTTCATCAGCTGCTCAACAGGTTTTCCTGGCTGGGCAGTTCGACAGCACTTCATCCAGACTAATAGCCATCACCGAAGCCATCCGTGTCTCATCACTTGGTTCCAGGCTGAAGAGCAACCCGGAGAGAGTCGTGAACTTCTTGCAGCAATGCAAGGAGTTCAACCAGCAACAGCAGCATCATCATCATCAGTACCATCCTCCATCCTAACTTCCATTCTCTTCTTAACCCTCGCCATTCCCACTAGTGTTGCAGTCAGGTTTCATGGCTGCAACTTACCCGCTCCCGCCCATAGGGCGGCAGCCAACATCCTTCACATACTAACGCGGGTGCTGTGCGGTACCGCACAAAGCCACGTTTTATTCCACTTTTCCTTCTTCCTTTTTCCATTTGGTGGAGGAGTTTTAAATTAAAAAAGGGGGGAGCAATTTTGTGGAAAATCTTCGTGTCGCATCTTTTGAAAATAATGAATGAACCTAAATATCAAGTTCGGTATTTATTCGACTTTAGTTTTTGAGTTATCGTTTTCAAACACACACACGCACTCAGTCCGAGAGACAGACATAAACACACACGGACGTTTCCATAAATGCCTTATTTGGATTCGGGGTTCTCCAAAACACGTGTTTGCGATGAAATCTCGGTATAATTTTTGGGTGAAATGCAATACTTCTTCTACTTACCATAAGTAGCAGAGAAAACAAAAACGAAATGTCCGATAGATAACAAACTTGGTATTAGGTTCGGCATCTTCCAAAGATGCAACGAAGATTTTCAAGAAAGCCCCCCACACCAAACTACCGCTCACATAGAAAAAAATTTAAATTTTCATTTCCTGAGAAGTTGCTGTAAGAATTTTTATTAAAAGAATGTATCTACATGATAATTATATGTATGGCAAATAAAATGCATATCTGAATTTTACTGGTATAACATGTGAGGTCTATTACATCACAAGGAATTTTGTATAAATTCGTATAACTGGCACAACGTAAGATATAAACAAAAATGTACAACACAAAAAATGCAGACACACACTTATTTAAAATATATATATTTTTGACATTAGAAATTTGTGAGATGTGTTCCTCTAGAGCTGTTAGCTTCGTCGTCATGTTCAGGAGTCTCGATTAACAGAAGTACTTATAAAATTTAATTTTCATATGAATAGTTTGCACAAGGTATATAAAAACAACAGTGGGTAAAGTCATGTGCACGTAAGACATCACATTATTTTTCTAATCTCTTAGCAGTGCATTGCCTTTAACTCATCATGGAACTGAATATACATCTAAAATAAATATTTTGTTGTTAAATCGACATTAGTTGGTTCATGGTTAGTAATGTACTAGGACCCTGTCTATATTACCTTGTGGTAAAGTTCCCTATTTGCTTCTCCCGATACACATTATTTTCTCGACCATAGTACTTTTTTATATTCACTTCCGTTTCATATTATTATGGTCGAAAGCTGAATTTTCTGCGCAGCTGGTATCTGTTTTGCCTATCTTACTATAAGTATATGTGTGAACTATATGAAGTCATCCAACGTTTCATATATTTATTATTCCAGACATGTCATATACATCTTTGATAGTTGAATTTTGTCATTTAAATCTTAGTTTGATCTCTGCTTCCTTTATATTCCTTTACATTTACTTAGGATTTAATTCTTTCAATAGCATGCTGCAAGTTATTTATTACTTTTTATACTACGTATAGCAAGTAGAGGAAGTATTGTATTCCACGCAAAGATTCTATTTCGAAATTTCACCAGAAATACATATTTTGAGTCGTCGTGAACTTTGTCGCAGTTCTCAGATGACTTGTGTTATCGTATTTTTTGGGCGCTTATTGTTTATTTTTTTTAAATTTGGGTTCTTTGTCCTCCAGCTAACCATTATAACAGTACGCACGTGTCTCTAAGCAGGGTGTGTAAGGAAAGGAGTTGTTGGTAAAAGATAACACTTATAAAAAATCAGAATCTAAACTTTTATTGCCGCCACGCTTAATTAATAATTGGCATATTTAATCTTTATACACGCCTGACTGAAACTGCAATATTTCCAAATGTAAGTACAGTCGTTTTAGTTGCCATGCACTAATTACTTCGCGTACTTTACATTTTGGTAACTAACTCTGCAACGTGCACCTCGTGAGAGATTCTTCAGCACTGTGCGACACTTCCTTATGGTTCGAGAATATATACTCTTTCACCTCGAATTGCTTAAACATTATAATACAGCTCCTATTGGTTACCAAATTGCGCCAACTTTAGCATCTGTTTTGGTCAGCCAATCACTACTACTAACATATATGCTCTAGGGAAGATATTTCCTCCTATTATAAAAAAGGCACGCTGCTCTGATGTCAATTTCGGCTTTCTCTTCTTGGTGACAAACAGCTCATCCCCTCGGTTTTCTGTTACCCACTTCTATTGCCAGTTTCAGTTAGGCCGTGCAAACGTATTTCCTAACAACCCTTATGGCTAACAAACTTCTAAAATCATGTATATACAATAACATTAATTTATACTATAATCACTCTGTCATTCACAGCATGTTATGATATAAAATATTGCCTCATCTTCCCCAAAAAGCGTTTTCAGAAAAACATCCGAGTGGGTCTCTGTGAATAGAACTCAAAAACAGTTAGTCAGATAAATATCAAAATCTTTATTTTAGTTCAATATGTGCCTGAAATGTAACGTAAATATTTTCAAGAAAATCCCCCGCTCCAGCAACCCTTTAAATGGAACAGTTTTCAAAATGATTGATTTTCTAACAATTAGCCCTAACGATTTTGATTAAAATACCATACAATAAAGATGTTTGCATTACAAATACAACGTATGTCTTGAATTTTCTGGTAATAGCCTGAAGTCCTATTCATTCGGAAATAATTTGATATAATCTCCTGTAAGTAGTAAAGGTTGAATCAAAGCGTAGTACACTAAAAATGTAGAGCTCAATAAAACACAATTTATTTCAATGACCTTTTTGTAGGCTAAGCCATTTCTGGGATATCAGTTATTAATAGAAAGGATATGGAACTCTAAGGCCATATATAGCATCTAGTTCTTAAACATTTATCTATCGCTGTACGCTTTGTATCTATTGTTAAATGTGTTATTTAGCTATTTCTGGAAAGGTTTATCTCAATTTTAGTGAATTAGGTAGTAAAATAAGCTTTCGTAAGAATACTTTTTTACCCATTAATAAATTATAGAGACCAGAGAATGTCATGTGAATGTAACACATGAGATTTTTATGGTAGCAAACGAGCATAGCCAGTTTACCACCAGCGTTAATGATGGTGACTGATCTTGCTACTGGAGCCACCATGTTTTACGGTTTTTTAGTAATTAATCCTATTTTCTGGAACATACTACTTCTGTTATTCACTATCGTCGAAAAAATAATATGCAATATACTTGCGTTGAGTGTTATGCCGGATTTTCTTAATCCGCCACATGTTTTACTTTTCCCGCGTACCGTTAGCTATATCCTTCAAATCAGTTGGCCAGTTCGCCGCCGGGAGTCGGTCGTGTCGTCTCCGCCTATCATTTGTTCGTGGGGGGGGGGCTGCGCCTCCGTCGCTCTGACGTTCGGCCTACTTTGTCCTAATAATCAGGAACTGAGTGTACTGTTGTGCGTCATCCTTTTCACTTGTTTTACCTCTTTGCTGAAGTGCATGCATGTACTTTTTCGGCGTACATTGGAGGAAAGCAAAATCTGAATCAAGTTTCTCTAATATGTTATTAAATTTAACGTGCAATTCTTAAGAAAAGATAGCAAATACAGAGATAGAAGCAATAACTTTAAGGTGGACACATGGGAAATGCTGGCCTTACAATCGATTAGAAAACTATGCCGAACTATTATATTCTTTTTCTTTCTTTTACACTAAATGTCACTTAGCTTAGCCGACATTCAACTACTGAAAGAGGAGCAGAAAAAAAGAAAGAAAAATATATTGGAAAGATACAATCAGACGACTGGAAATGTCAATGCCATCGCCGGGATTTGAACCACGAATCTTCCGGTTTCCGTACGGTTGCTCTAACCACTAAGGTAACATGGCAGCATGCCGGTACGACATAAAATTCCCCAACTGATTGGCATTTTCCCGGTAAACCTCAAGGAGATCTCAAATTGTATTGAGATTACATACCTTAATGGCGACTTACAATGCTGTAAGTACTTTACGTCCGGTCTTCATAGTTTCGATCAGTTGGGAAATTTAATATCGTACCGGCATGTTGCAATTGTACCTCAGTAGTTAAAGCAACCGGACAGAAACCGGGTGATCCGTGGTTCAAATCCCGGCGATAGCATTGAATTCTTCTGTAGTCTGATGCTATCTTTCCAACCTTCCACGGCTTGTGTGGAAAAACAAATAATTCCCAAAAGTATATTATCCCAAAGATTTGAACTCGGTACCTCTTGAATATGAGTCGTACACGATAGCCCCAAACCACGATGACGACTTCGGCACTAACAATTTTAGGGTATGGGATTCCTATATCTATGCAATTAATGTATCCTTATATTCCTGAAATTCTGTAATACTAATTGAACTAAATCCACTTATTGTTCCACTACTTCTGCCTTGTTCTTGGAATTATGCTTCAACTAATATAATGATTATAACACCGTGATTGTATGGATTTTCTTACGTCTTGGGTCAGGATATTTAAAATACCTGTCGCATAAAAAACTTTAAAGCGTTAAAAATTATAAAGTACATTAAAGTAGCTTAATGCATTTATTGGCGAAAATGGAGTGTTTCTATTGGTTGGAATTTTAAAACTGAATTGAATTAAATTGAGCTTTAATTGCTGTGGTCCTTAGCGTCCCATTCTATATTGGACATGAAAGACCGGTAACTTTGCTGAGAGGTCTCTTTATCAGGTTTGAGGCTCTTTTACGTGCCGTAAATCTACTAATTTTAAGCTATACCCTTCCACCATTTTTACACAAGTGAAGTTGAAGATAATCGACGAAAACCAGCAGTTCATGGACGGTTTATCTTTGATAAACCTTTACCGTCGTCGATGCATCACAGATGACTGTTCACCGCGGTAAAGTCCATATTTTACCAAGGTAAAATCTTGATCAAGAATAGTGAACACGGTCATTAGTGGTAGGACAGGAGGACGGTGTAGTGCGTTTGAGAATCTTAGAAGTTGACAATGTTCGAATTGGTTTTGCATTTTGTGTCAAATTGCCCTCCCCGGAGAAACCTACTCTAGGCGATGACGGGTTCCACTAAAGGAAGATTGACATGTACGGGAACAGAAGTGAAACGGCAATGGTAGTGGCTTGTCAAGGAGACGACAAAAACAAGAACAAAGCGGGTAGTTAAGTTGAGTTGTGTAATACGTCAGACGATGGTGATCATCGACTGCGCAGGCGCCGGGTTAGTTGCAGCTCTCCTCAATGTGCAGTCCGCAAGGCACATCGGTCTTTCTTCGATGACGAGAGAGTTCACGAGGGAAACAGCAGGACAGCGTTTAGACAGAAGGCATTCCGGACGGTATTTCTAAATTATTTTTTGGCTTAACCTATTCAAAATTCTCTTTTGTAATTATTCACCGGGGAAAGGTTGATCGTCAAACTATATATTTATTGGGGTTTAGATTTCAAAGATATCGGTAAATGTGAGAGCAGAAAGCAAGTAGTAATTATTGTAATTTAATGTATTGAAGCCGTTAAAAGACGTAAAGAATTGCAAAAGAATAAGGGTTTCTAAAAGGGTAATTATGTATGTGATTGATTGCAAGCTTATTAAATAAAAGAAATTCGGCTTGTTAATTAGTTACGTATGTAATATATTTTTAAGTAGAAATCTGACATTATTCCTACATTCAATCCATTTCCTCTTGGGTTAGAAAAACAGGTTTCAATTTTCAAACTCTTCCTCGTTCTCCAATGGGGCACTTACCCCTCTTGTATCGCAATTTACTATGCTGTATCAGTGCAGTAGTTTAAATCGGACCTAGACCATACAGAGATACTTTAAGCTGTGCTGATGTTTATGCTTTGAACTGCTGTGGCAAAATTACTTCATGGACTAAAAGCTGGCATAACATAACAGGGCGGCAAAGCGTTAACAAAACAAAGCAGAATTCAGTCTACTCTTTTTATTATAAAGCTTCTCTCAAAAGCCATGTTATTGTCCGTCAATAACGTTCAATCTATTTCTCTGTTTTAGTGAGCACGAAGGACATGACGGCCGTGCTGACCGGTGTTGCCAGATTGCCCTGTGACTTGCAGCCTACCAGTGACGATGATAAAGTGACTTTGGTTATATGGTACAAAGATGGTGCTAGTTCTCCTATATATAGGTAAGTAACAACCTTCCGTTTAGTCAGGTGGTAATTAGGTAAATAAGTGTTGCTTCTGCTTAGCATTTTGCTGACAGCACAAATAAAGGAACTGTAAATTTGTATCCAATATTTAGTTAATATATTTAATAGTCTTTAAAAGAAGAAAGAAATGAAAACTTAATACTAGAACGCCCAGAGAGGTCAAAACGATCCTGTTTTGTTTTTAAGTGATAGCTATGTTTCACAGAATGACTGGAGCAAGCATTTATTTTATTATTATTATTTTTATTATTATTATTGTTACTAGTATTAAAGTTTATTTAAGGAGATTTTGACTACATGGTCTCATCACGACCTGTTATCATAAAAATACATTATGATATACATATATAATACGTGATACACATTAATTTACAATTGCATAAACATGGAATTAGTTAAACTTTTACTGTAAATCAGAGAGTATTGTGTCCAGTAGAAACTGTAGCTTCTTCTTCAGCATATTGGGTCTGGGAAGACTGGAAACGTCAACTTGTGGTCTACATCTACTGAACTATGGACAAACTATAAGGATTTGTTGAATTGTTAGAAGAATGTTACAGCTGGTACAGTTTGGAGGTTGATCCTTAGTGAGAAAATAACAGTACGTTAGTTTGGAGTCCCAATTCTAAGTCGGGTAATAACTTGATCTCTTCTTTTGAGTTTTTGGGGAATGCAGAAAAGGTTGTGTGCAGCCTGAGTGCGCTTCAAGAAGTTTGTTGTTGATTGATGACCATTTAAATTTCCATTTTTGCATGTACATGCGCTTAATGACACTGATAACGTCTGGGTGTGGAGAAGCAATCGATTGCTTCTTTTGCAGCTTCATATGCTGTTTCGTTATCTTTTATGCCAATGTGAGAGGGAGTCCATCCAAAGGATACATTTTATTGGTCTTATTAAATTTTAAGTTAACAATCGAACTTCATGGACCAGTACGTTGTTTGATTCAGAGATATTTCTTTTTATGGGTTTTATTCATTTGGAATATACTTTCATTATACTGAGAAACAGCTCATTTCTGATTATGATTTTTTGCAGATTTTACTTTGACCCCTTAAAGGTAATACTACAATTTTGTTTATTGGTATGCCTTACGTTCATTTCATGCGCTCCCATACTTCATTATTTTGCTTTATGATGTAATAATTTTGTTGATATTATTGTAGTATAAATGGACAACAATGGACTCAATACGATTTACCTTTGTTTGCCATTCCTTTGCAAAAATAAGTTTATTTCGTGTACTGCCTTATTGAAGCCATTTAAATTTACGATGTAATAATTATCTATTATTCATGTTATTGTCGCATAAACTAACAACAATGGTCACTATACGATCCACTTTAATTTATCATTCCCTTTGAAGAATCAGTGTTACAAAGATGAACGTTGAAATGTTTCGGAAACGTTATTTACGTAAGGATGAACAACTTTCAGAGTTACAAAGAGTTCTGGAGAATGATTCCTACAACTCAGAGGTAGAGTTTATACCGAAGACAAGTTGAGAAGATGAATAATCTAATAGTACTAATACTGATTCTCAGCAACCTTCAGAGGTACTACGCTCTGACTATGTGAAGAGTCGCTCACTTCCTAGGACCACAGACAACTTTTTGAAAATGAAGGCAAAATAGCACAGAAACATCGTAAACGTCATGCTATTAAATTTTGCCAGTGTAATAAAACACTCCCAAGTGCACTATTTGTAAGAAGATGCCTTGTAGGAAATGCACAAAGAAAACTGAATACAAATGTGTCAATTATGTAGAAGTATGAACTAGTTAAATTGCTGTAAACATCAATAATTAAATTTTCTTTGTATTTAAAGCTAAGCACCCCCCTAATTTGCTTACGTTTTTCTTTAATTTTTTAATAATTGATGTATTTGTGTTTTGTTGAATATGTATTTACATTTGTTTATCTTAGCTGGATATAAATCACGTAAAAGGATTAAAATATGGTAGTTGAATACAAATACAATTTTTAAATAATAAAGTAGAACATTAAAGTTAATGTTATGCAGTAGGGCTCAAAATGACCCCTCTGAGAGCTAGAGAGGGCAAAGAAAGGCTGGGTGCCCTAGTGTTGAGGGATTTTTTATTTTTAAGGTTTCGTAAATCACTTTAGAAACGTATTGCGACCGCGCGAATATCCCCTTCCACAACCTGGGCACACGGAGCAATAGCCATTATGTGCCGCTTCCCCGCTCGAGAGGATTCCTTTGAACCGTTTCTAGTAAGTTCTTCTTCTGGAACGTTTGCTTTGTATGCGGGACATATGTAACGGGTTGCCTCTTGCAAGGACAGGCTGTTCTATTAATCAAGAAGCTACAAAGTGAAAGGCAGATAGTGCCAGTGCAGTTGTGCGTTGTGATTCGATGGATTAATTGTGTTGTGTTTCGAGTGTGTGTCAACAGAGACTCAAGTGTAACGTTTGTGCTAAGCTGAGCACTTAAGTGTTCAATAAAGTATGTTTCAGAGTAACTGCTGATCCAATTTGTTACAATATGCTGCCCAATGTTTTTCCCTGTTGTATACTTTTTAAAAATGCATCGTTGTCGTCGCCACCGTCGTCATCTTCCTCCTTATTCTCCTCATGATCAGGCATATGAATATCTGATCATAAATCCAGGACGGAAGGAAATAAGGCTGGACTGACATTGGACTGTAGGCAAAGCCATCATAGATAACAAAACAGCCGACCCCACGTACATTCTTTTGGCGTTTGCAGACAGAATTCGGATCGATTTTTACCTGCTTTCATTGACCTTTGGCCGTTGTTGTTTTGCATTCTTTTTGGCGCAAAGGTTTGAGTATGAATAGATTGAAGCCAAATGTATAAGAATTCCTAGACTTGATCACCATGGATTAGGACTTCAGCCTATTCCAGATCCAGGTGTTACAGTAGTTGTACCTGTCCCACATTTCACTTCTGGATTCCCATATCCTTGGGCTTATAATGCACAAGTTTACACGTGAGGAGATCTCTCCTTTTAAATATAACATTTTACTTTTCTGGCATCTCAGACTGATCGCCCTATACAGGGCGAATCACCTAAACTTGCACCGCAAATATTTCGGAAATGGAAAGTGCTATTGATGTGCAGTTTCCCAGCATTGATTGGTAATCGGGGCTCGCAAATTTAGCCTATAAACATATGTTAATAATATTGAAATATATATATTTTTTGAGCAAACATACAATTTTTAAATGGAACAACGCTTAGTTACATCAACAGAATAAAGATAGGGTAAATTAGAATATCAATGGCCTTTGTTGCAGGATTCTAGTGCAAGGGGTTTAGGAGAAATCGTATTTTGAAAAGCTTCCACCCCGACAGTCGTTTGTCCCATTAACCTGCTTAGTTGCTAGGTACGATGTTGTTATGTTTGTTTGCATTGTCTTTTCTGTTCATTGATTGCATTGCGCATTTTTGGTCAGGTGGTTTGTGACAGTTCAAGCAATAAGTCTGAGTGGAAGATGAGGTTTGCTAATGCAGAAAATGCTCATGGTGTATGGAGAGTATAGGAAGAATGCAGTTCGTTCCTGTACGGTGTATGCGGAAAGGTATCCCAATAGACGTCAACCATCTCGGCAATTATTTATCAACCTCTTCAACCAATTACGTGAAAGTGGTACAGTAACACCTAGAAAACGTAAAAGAAACAAACAAGTGACCGGAGAAGAGGCAGAAATTAATCTTTTGGCTACAGTTGCAGTAGATCCGCAAATTTGTTCCTGCACAATCGCACGTGGAAGTAGCATAAGTCAGGCAAGTGTACTGCGCATTCTCCATCGACATAGGTTCCATCCCTATCACATCTCTCCATCAAGAGCTGCATGGAAACGATTTTGAGAATCGTGTTAACCTTTGTAGATGAGCATTTCGACATGATACTCCAGATTCATGATGTATCTTGTTTAGTGATGAGGCAACATTTACTAATCATGGCCAGGTAAACCGTAGAAACATGTACTATTGGTCTGTTGACAATCCACGTTGGCTTCGTCAGGTGGAACGTCAGCGTCCATGGAGTTTAAACGTGTGGAGTGGGATAGCGAACCATCAGTTCATAGAAGGAACAATGAACTCGCACAAGTATCGCAACCTCCTGACAAACCATCTGCCACAGATGCTAGAAGACGTACCTTTGCAGACTAGGAGGAACCTGTGGTACCAACATGATGGCTGTTCAGCCCATATTGCACGAAGCACTAAGCTTGTCTTAACGGATTGTTTCCAAATCTTTGGATTGGACGAAAGGACGTGTAACTTGGCCGGCCCGTTCACCGGAACTGACCCCTTTAGACTTTTTCTGTGGGGAAGGCTGAAAAATACTGTCCAGAAGGATGTACCAACTACATCAGATGATATGAAACGACGTATTACTGCTGTCTACTCTGAAAGTTCCACTGAAATGCCAGAAGCGTGCAGCAGTCTTTCCATAGCAGAGTGGAGGCGTCTATTGAAGCGGCCGGTGGTCATTTTGAACCAAACCTATGAAGTGCTATGTTCTATTTGCTAGTAAGAATCCACAGAAGTATGGTACTTCCCTTTTTGTTTTACTTTAGTTTGTGCTACTACAGGTTGTACAAGCGTCGGTCCTTAAAGGTTTCAGAATAAGATTTCTCGTAAACTACTTGCACTAGAATCTTGCAGCAAACGCCACTAACATTCTAATTTTCATTTAAAAATTGTATATTTGCTCAAAAAATACACCTTCTCAGTGTTATTAAATTCTGTTTATAGGCTAAATATACGAGCCCATGACTACCAATCAATGCTGTGAAAACTGCACATCAATAGCGCTTTCCATTTCCGAAATATTTGCGGTGCAAGTTTTAGGTGATTCATCCTGTATATGATCGCCCGAGGCTATAAGGCAGTCAGGAATACGCACTGTTCGCGTTAATCGGTATGCTGCAGGCAGTCTCCGAGGATCTGACGAGTCGACAGGGGTCGGTGACAATAATTCTTGCAATGAGGTGGAGGATCGTGTGATACAAGATAGGAGTGAGTAATGGCCAAATGACCAATGTGCAGGCGAGTGAGGTTAATCTGGTCTTTGCAAGAAAGAGTAATGATAAGGAATCTGGGTGAAGTTGTAACTAATTGCATCCAGTTTGTTGGTAGAGGTTGATTTTCAATGTCGCGTCCAGTGTTTGAAGCTTTTATGTTTGGTAAATCTAACGGGCTCATTGTGTGGAAAAATAAGCTATACAGATATTTTGTGACTTCTTTAGTAGCTTCATCCCTCTTCTCCTAACCTGCGCTACCAATATGCGAGGGGATCCACGTAAGGAGCATCTTATGCTGGGAGACTACCCTACTGTAGAGTGTCTAAGTAAGAGATCTAGGAGTTGGAGGGCATCCAGTTGATGTCTATAAATTAAATTCAGATGGTATTCTGTTTAAATTATGGAGAACTTCCTGAAGTGCATAATCCGGAAGCTCCAAACATATTGGTAGATTAAATTCTCTCATTATCGTAATTGCTGCTATATATTAAAAACATTTTCAGCATCTGATCATTGTTTTCGAAACACATTCGAGTTTCACGAATAATTGCTGCTTTAAAGTTTTTGCTTATATTTTATAATAGGAGGTCACCAATGTTTTTCCTATTCAATTGTTACAGTTTTTACGGCAATTCTTATAGATTAGCATTACATATGTTTCTTTCCAGGCTACTGATTTAACAACTGTCGAATAGTACATTTTTAGGTGGCGCACTTTATTGCTTTTATATATATATATATATATATATATTCACTTATCTGTGAGTTTCGATTATATAAGTTATCCACGGATGCTGCGCTTATTAATTGATAAAATCCGTATTCTCATAATGCATTAAACATAAATATATTTCATTTGCATCCAGTTATAGTTGTGATTGTATGTTTTTATGGTATGAACAAATGCGAAAAGGAACTTTTTCAGATTTCGTATTTTCAATCGGAGCTTCCTGTGTAAGATACGCTGCGTACGCTATTAAATTGCTTTTTCTCAATATGGGGCCTAACTTTCAAAGTATACTTTCATTTTAATTTCTCAAAACGTTTTACTATGATTTGTTATTACTGGTAGATAAAATCGTGTACACTACGAGTTACGATCGTGATTAAAATATTTGTACTAGTAAAATTCTTGTGATACATTCCATGAATTTCTCTAACTCTACAGTTTATTAGAGAGTATAAAAACTATACGTAGTAAAGATTATGTTTATATCTACTACATCTTAATCCAAATAGTCGTAGATTTTATCAAGCCTGATAAAAAGGCCTCTGAGAAAAACTACCAGTCTTTCACGCCCAATATAGAATTTGACGTTAAGGGCAACAGCAGTTAAAGAGCGTCTGTAAAAAAAATCCATTTAATTTTAATTTAATCCAAATATACCTTTGCAGAAATAGTACACTACACATTTTGTTATAGATAATAAGACGACAACGATAACCAGATGTTTAAGAACTAGACACTATATGCTGGCCTTAAAATTCCATACTGTTTCCGTGACATGGGAGAAACAACTGAATATTGAAATGACTTTAAGAGAATGACCATAAAATGAAAAATTCGAACCTTTAATCATGTATATCTCAGAAACGGCTTATGCCACCATAGCTTATTTAAATAAATTCTGTGTTTTAAACAGATCTACATGAAAAGAGCTTCAAATGCTCTTACCAGAACATTCAAAATATAAACTTTATTTGTAATGTAAATATCTTTAATATATAATATATTAATCAAAACTGTTAGAGATATATTTTTGGAAATAAATTTTGAGAAATTTTCCATATAAAGGGTAGTTGGGATGGGGAATTTGCTTCACAAACTTTATGTCGCATCCTTGGAAAATACTGAAGCTAAATACCAAATTTGGTTCTCATCCAACTTTTATTTTTTGAGTTATGCTGTTCTCTCCCACTCGCGCGCGGATCGTTTTCTAAAAATACATTTTTGGGGAATTAGGGGTCTCAAAACACACATTTCCGGCGAAATCTCAACATCGAATTTCTGGGTGGAACACAGTACTTCCCCTACTTACTATATGTAGTAGTAGGAAAAGTAAAAAAATGCTACTGTAGCCACAATTTATGTAGATAAGTATTGCCTATGTATCTTTGTGGTTACCTTTTCCCATTATTGGAAATAGCTTTATTATTACTCCACGTGTGTTTTGCTCAAATTGTTTATTATTTTATACGTCCCTTGGTAAATAACATGTTGCAAATTTATATATATATATATATATATATATATATATTGAAACGCAGCGGCTATGGTTCAAGATTATCGGGAGGTCGACGCCAGGTTGCCGAAAGTAAGCAACGATAACTAGCGCTCATAATAAACACCGGGAGGGCTATCGGCAGATAACCTCTGGATGCTTGTTTCTCTCCTCCTCCAGAAAGTGTGTCGAGATAGTTCAAGAATGTTCTGTGGAAGATTCCATCGCCTATGTAACTCGCGATTAGAGTCAGTTAGTGAGCGAACAAATTGGCGGGTGCGACGAGGGGTGCCATTCTCCGAGGGAGCTTGTGGTGACTGTGTGACATGCAGACTGCGGTATCTCCGACCTGAAGAGTGGGCAGGAGAGACTGTCCAACCTCGTCATTGCACACACGCAAGCAAACGCCTTCACGTTTTCCAGCTCAAGATTTCTAATCCCAAGCTGAGTGTTCCCCCCAAGGGCCACTCAACAACACCCAAGTTTAAATCAATAAAGACTATGAAAGTTCTTTAACCAATCCCGTCACTCCCGGGGGACAACCAGGGCCTTGGTCATGGCGCTGCTGCGGAGTGAGATATTGTGGAGCCTGTATCCCCCCCAGTGAGTGAACCGTCCGGAAGTAGTGCCTACATCACAAAGGAAGTGAAGTGACGGAGAATTGAAGTAGTTCTCCTGAGTGAAGTAGCTGTGTGAGGTCTCAGTGAAAGTTGTACTAGAGAAAAACAAAACAATGACAGTGAGAAGTTAGAGGAGAGATAGTTGGAGGAACTGAAGTGCTAAAATATTATTCCAGCTTTCTTTATTAAGACTTCTTTTCTGTCTCTTCGTAACTTGGATAGCAGTCCTGCGTATTCTATTAAATTAATGTATCGTTTGGGTTAAGCATTTGAGCTTTTCTATGCATGCATTATCTCTCCTCTTATACTTTGCTTTTATTTCTCCTAACACTTCGTTTTCAGTCCATTTTTACTTTCTCTAGCACGTATAGTAAGTAGGGGAAAGTATTGTATTCCACCCAAAAATTCGATACCGAGATTTCACCTGGAATATACGCTTTGAGACCCCCTGAAAAGCATTTTTGGAAACATGTCCGTGTGTGTGTCTGTGAACAGCATAACTCAGAAACGAACAGTCGCATAAACACCAAACTTGGTATGTAGGTTCAGTATCTTCCAGAGATGCAACACGAAGGTTTTCAAGAAAATCCCCCCACCCCAGATTACCCTTTACATAGAGCATTTTTCGATAATTTTAGTTTTCTCAAAAATGGCTCTAACGATTTTGATTAAAATATCATATGTTTAGGATATTTTCATGAAAAATGAAATGTATATCTCGAATTTTCTGGGAATATCTCCAAAAGTATTCTTCATTGTGAACGACTTTTGCATAACTTGCAAACCATAAGAGATAGACAAAATGTTAATACACAGAAAATCTAGATCGCGTTAAAATACACAACTTATGTCATATACATTTTTTTGTTGAGTGAACCATTTTCGAGACATTCCTTGTTATTCCCTTAAACTTTCTAATACTTATACTTTTTCTCAAATGGAAATTCGTTATTCATTTTTTTGTGCTGGTAATGAAAAGGAATTGGAATACTCCACATAGCAACCAGCTCTTGAAATATTTGACTATCGCTTAAAGCCTACCAATTCCCCTTGCATCTACAAGAAAATTAGCAATAAGATTAACATGTCGATATCTCGATAAACATGAAGCATATGAAGAATAAGCGTTTGTAAAAATAGTTTGTACAGGAGTAGGTAAAGTCTTGTGAGTGTTACACATCAGATTTTTTGATAAATTTTGTTCATTCTCATTCGTTATTTATCCAGTGTTTATTTTGTTTCTGAATTTTATAATGGTTGTAACAATTATATTTATATTTTAACTTGAAATATATTGCATTTTGAGGTAAGTGTGTTTTATAAGTTTCTGTTTTTATTTTTCCTCCATGTGACACCTCTCTTCCTTTGTAGCTGGAAAAGAAAATTTGGACTTACTAGATGGTGAAAAAGCAGTCAAATTCACTCACTCTGTAGACCCTATTCTTCTTCCATGATTTACTGCTGTTTTGATTTGCCAGCATATGTTATATTATAACGTATTTCTGGTCTGTATCCTCGTAAATACCGTTTATGTTTCTACATCTCTTTGTTTGTAAAGTGATTTTCTAGTCGTAAGAACTAAGAGACTAAATCTCTGTCACTTGCAATTTTCTTTTCCCGTTATTGCATCCTACTATAACGAGATAATAATATGAATCTTAGAGCTGTATGAAATAGCTGTGTTTCTTGTGAACTGTACTGCAACTCTTGCAATAAGTAACGATTTCAGTACTATTAAATACCTTCTATTATTTTAATTCTCACGCATATTGTCCTTTCTTTTTAACATAAATAGTTTTAAATGTTCTTTTTCCACCCCTTTCTTATAATGACACATACTACTGTGATTGATTCTATTGTTCCAGTCCACTATAATACATTAAGTAATCCGGAAGCTCTTTCGATTGTTTAGCTGGATTTTGTTTCAGAGATTGTGGCTTTAGCTACATCGCGAGTTTTCAATTTAATTTAATGAATCATTTGTAACATACTCCTAATATTATACGACGCAGTTGCTGTGATACCTTCAACGCCTCCTCCAGCGAATGGTTGGTTGAAGAGATAAAGAGGATAGTGTTCTTACCTAACGTAAATTCCAAAAGAGCTATCCAGAGATAAGCGGATGTTTCTCTCTCTCGAAGCTACTGAGACTACATATTGCGAGCATGCTCGCAACAGATAGCGAGCATGCTCGCAACAGATAGCGAGTTGGTTGCCGTGACAGACAGCGAGTGCTGCTCACCGTGCGAGAGACGTCCTGTGTTCTACAGTTAGCGAGAGACCGAAAGAGGGAAACGAGTCCTATGTTCTACACTCCAGCGAGTAAAACGGAAGGAAAAAGAGACCGCTTCGCGCGAGATTCATTACACCGCTACGAAAGAAAAGAATAGTGAAGTGACAGTGAAAACTAAACTAAGTGACAATTCTATGTGGCAATATTTACTCTTTCCGAGAACTCATATAGTCTTCCTTTGTTCGGATGCTGTAGATTTTTTATCCCCTATTTTTAATCTAGAAACACTAAGGGTTATCAATCCCTCACAAAAGCTATTGAGGCTTTCAGTTGACTATATTAAATCATATCAAGACCAGCACAAGGTCTCTAAAATGTATAATAAACCAAATTAGTTATATATAAAACGGAAACCTTAAGGAATCCATTAGCACCCACTATTAAACTACTTGCAATGGCAAGTCGCTATTAAGATTGTCATTTCCAGTGAGATGTCTTGGTGAGCTATCTGGGAAACACCTTGAGGCAATTGGGGAATTTAGTGTCCCGCCGGCATGTTGTCACAGTAGCTCAATGGTTAGAGCAACCGCACGAAGAGCGGGATAACTGTGTTCAAGTCCCGGCTGCGGCATTGAATTTTACGTTTGACTCTATATTAAACACATTTCAAAACCAGGCTAAGGTCTCTAAAAGTATAATTAAATTATTTTATAATTATAATATTAATAAAAGGAAAACGAGTTTTATGCTGTGATGTCCATCCCTCCTTCACTGCTTACTAGAGTCCTCTTTCTAGATTTTTTGCTTGAGAATTTCCTTTCTCTATAGAAATAGTTTTCACTTCAATTATAGAGCCTTATCAGCCCCTCCGTAACTCTGGAGCAGGTGTCCAATTTAAGTAACACATCCCGAATTAGAAGAACCTGGAGCTTCATAAGGGCAGATTTGCTACCCTAAATGTGGCACTATCTCTCGTTAAAGTTCCCAAATGTTAACAGGATTTTTAAAGTAAAGGGTCTTTCAACATCTTTAACATGTGGTAGCTGCCGATTTTATTGAGTTACAGTAGTCATTTTTTTCATGTTGTTACAGTTATTATTGACAAATAGCCATGGAACGTTACAGCAATCAGCAATGCGTAGAAATTGTGAAAATGTATTGTCAAAATGGATCATCTGTTCGCCAAACCTTCCGTGTATTGCGTGAAGTTTACGGTGTGCATAATCGTCCCTGCGAGAGAACGATTTGGCGTTTGATCGATAAATTTGGAAGAAGTGGTTCTGTCAGCGATCAAAGAACGCCTGTACGAAATCGATGTAAGCGCTCCAACGAAAACATATGCGTCGTTCGTGAGAGTGTACGTAAGAACGGAAACAAAACAATTGCTCGTCGAGCGCAAGAATTGGGGCTTTCGCCGACCACAACTTGGCGAATTCTAGACTTGAAGTTTCACGCTTACAAAACGGTGTTAACTCAAGAACTAAAGCTCAACGACCATAGGTTGCGCCGTGTATTCGCTGACTGGGCTATGGAGCAATTGGAAGCTGGCCCGGATTTTTGTCGAAAAATCATCTTCAGCGACGAAGCCCACAATCCAATTCAGAATCAAGAACGACCACTTCAACCCCAAAAGTTACTGTGTGGTGTGGATTTTGGTATGATGGAATCATTGGTCAATATTTTTTTCCAAGATAAAGATAAAGAAGCTCTAAGTGTCAATGTACAAAGATACCGGGCTCCTATAAGGGACTATTTTTTACCTTAATTGGATGGTATGTCTCAGAAACATCTGGTTCCAGCAATATGGTGCCAAATGTCATACTGCTCTCGAAACAATCGATATTTTGAAGGTGAAGTTCAGAGGTTTCATCATTTCTGTGGTGGTGATGTAACTGACCCCCGAGGTCATGTGATTTAACGCCGTTGGATTACTTCTTGAGGGGTTATGATAAATCTTGAGTTTGTCAACAAGCCAGAAACAGTAAATGATCTTATGAATAACATCACGCGTGTTATTCGTGAAGTAGGACCTAATTTACGTTCTTCTGTCATTGAAAATTTGGTAAACCGTATACCTGCAACCCAACGAAGTCGCGGCGGTCACTTAACTGATGTTCTCTTCTCATAATGACATTAATTATGTTCCAAAATAAAAAAGAAATAAACCTCTATCGTTTATAGAACGAGTTTTATTTAATTTCAAAAATAGGACACACTATATAAAATGTTAAGATGCAAAATTAATTGGAATAACTTAAATCGAAGACATTTACCAAATTAAATTTATATTATAATGTATTCAAATAGAGGTATTTTGTCTACAAGATGCGTAAAATATTACACCATATTTATATAAATTGACAACTTGGGTTGTTTATAAAATCCTGTTCTAGAGTACAGGTTCATACTATTTAGGAAAGAAAGTGGAGATAAAAGCTAATGTAATGACTGAAAAATAGAAGTTGTGATACAGCAAGGGGCTTTTGGTATTAAACTTCGTACGTTGGCTTACATAAGGTCTCTTAGTCTGTGTGGTTTGCTTTTCCATCCTGTTGTGCTCAGGCGAGACAGACCACATAATTATAACTTTCACATTGGACAGAGCGGGTTCGGTGCTTTGTTTAGAGGATACGTTACAAGCTTACTTGCGAAGGTTTGCATCTTAAGTCAGTACGTTATCTTCTGTCTATACGTTAATATTACCCTACCAGTACATAATATTAATCTTATAGGGAATTTCAGTTTATATTTGTAAACTATTAAATTGTACATTCGACCTTGAGACAGTATTTCTAACACTTAAATGATTTCAGTCAAATTATATAATATATAAATTCAATAACAGCCCGCCTTGAAGCAATATGTACGTAATAATTTTTAAAATGTATTTAACAGTCAGTGCATATGCTTATATTATTGTAAAGATGTTTAATAATGTTATGTGAATATATTACGTAATTTAATAATATAGGAGCTGTGAGAATAATAAGTTAAACGTTACTAACAATGAGGTAACAATGAGGTAACCTTCAGTCAGTAATGAGTAAGAAAGTTTAACAGTACTACTTGTGATTGTATTTTTAGTGGCAGTTTATAAAATAGCCAATCAACAACCAGAAAAAGCTTTAGTTAAATGAAGGTATTCTATTGGACTAGGATTAGCCAATCAGAGACTTGAAATACAGAAATCTACAAATTTAGGCAGTGGAAAACAGTACAGTTGCCTCCAAACAGTGCTCATAACCAGACGCGGGATGTGTCCTCGAGAAATTAAATACGTATTCGTGTGAGACAAAAATAGTTTACGTGTTAAAAAGTGCAAGTATTAAATAAAAGAGTTTTAGAGCTCTCGATATCAGTGAAGTGCTATTTAATTCGTGTCAAGGATTAATAAAAACGAGAGGAATTAAAACTTAAAATCTGTGTAAGCCTACATTCTTCAGTCGTACCACAATCCTACCAAGAGAAACATGTCTTCTAATAATAATACTGACGCAGCTGAGGCAAACATAAATATTTAATACTTAAAGAAGCAGTCAAATTACAAAGTTAATTTTTTTTAAACTTGCGGCAAAGGCCACCTGAACGTACATTTGTGGTGAAGGCTACCGGAAACCGGGTACCATACGTGCGGTTGCAACAACTTCATGTTCGGCTCCCCAACAGTTGAAATATAATACAGCATTTACAAACTGACTTTCAATACGTAGCAGCAACTACCTACTTCAAATTGACGTCCATACGTGGTGCAAACAACGAAAATAAACTATCTTCTTCAACCTTCCATGTATTTTTACTTTCTCTACTACGTATAGTAAGTAGGGAAAGTATTGCTTTCCACCAAAAATTTTAATACCGAGATTTCACCGGAAATACATGTTTTGAGTCCCCCTGAATTAAAAAAAGCAATTTTAGTCAAAGGCTTGTGTCTGTGTGTCTGTGAATAGCATAACTCAAAAACGAGAGGTCAAATAAATACAAAATTGGTATTTGAGTTCACCATCATCCAAGGATATGCGTGGCACGAAGATTTTCAAGAAAATCCCCCACACCAGACTACCCTTTACATGGAACAGATTTCGAAAATGTTCATTCTCTTAAAAATTACTCTAACGATTCTGAGTAAATTATCAGGTATTAAAGATATTCACATTACAACAAAATGCATATTTTGAATTTCCTGGAAATAGCCTTTGAAGTCCTCCTTAATTTGAAGGCATTCTGTTTAACCTTCAATAACTGCTAAACGTTAGGCAAAACTTGAAAATGTACTACGCAAATAATGTAGATCTCTTTAAAACACAAAATATATTTCAAATAAGCTTTTTGGCGGCATCAACCATTTCTGAGATATTCGTTCCAATTGTTCATTTTTTGATCATTCTTTAAAGTCCTTTCAATATACAGCTGTTTCTCGCGATTACATGAAACAGTATGGAATTTTATTGCCAGATTATAACATCCAGTTCGTAATGACGCTATACGCTGGCCTCAAAATTTCCTACTCTTTCTATGCCATCGCGAGAAACAACTGAATGTCGACAGGAGAAAACGGTTATTGAACAATTCGAATCATTAATCACGGATATGCCGGAAAATATGGCACAAAATAGTGATTTGAAATAAATTGTGTTTTTTAAAGATATCTGCATTTTAATACGGTTTCATCTACCCCTTAACATGTTCCATTATATATCTTATATGTTTAGGAATCGCCTGTGAAGTCCTTTTCATTCGGAAATATATGAAAACCCTTCTGAATAAAAAGGACCTCACAGGCGATTATAAGTAATTGAAAATATACATTTTATTTGTCATGTAAATATCTTTAATTATAGCATTTTAATCAAAAACATTAGAGGCATTATTCAGAAACTCAATTTTTTTTTAAAATCTTGTATTAAAAGTCAAGTTTTGGATTATTATTCTGCTGAAAATCTTCTTCCCTCATCTTTGAAAGATACTGAACCTACATACCAAGTTTGGTATTTATCCGACTTTTCATTTTTGAGCTATGTAGTTCACACACACACACAAGACCTTGTACTAAAATTGTTTTCTTTCAAGGGGTATCAAAACTTGCATTTCTGGTGAAATCTCGGTATCTAACTATTATTTTGAGACGACGTGGCTACAGTGCCTTCGTTTTATGCAAGGCCACAACCGCCTTATGTGCGCATCGGCCGAGACAGCAGTGACCTCGGTATTATGACATTGCGCGGAGACGGGGCAGGACATGTCATAGGTACGTTTATCGGCTGTGAGCTGTGCCAGTCGTTGCTTTGTTTTCGTTTTGTGAAGTGTTTCGGCAATACGTGTATGGTGTTGGATTTCTTTAAGAATTCTATCTTATTAGTCCACGAAAATGCCTAACTACAAATTTACGCTTGAACGGCGTATTTTTACGTGTGTTACACACGTGAAAACTGAATCACATAAGACAGGTGTGCAAACAATTTCAGCAACAATTTCCTGGCTATTCAGTTCAGAAGAGAGACACTGTGAGATGTTTGGTCAATAAATTTAGAACAACGGGATCGCTAAACGCTAAGAAATAAGTTAATGGGAACACTCCCCACACCATAGACGAACTTAAGGACAATATAAAAACAGAAATTATGAACGTTACGCAAGAACTTATGGCAATTTCTTCCGACGATGTTAAGAATGTCTTTGCGCAGATAGACACACCTTCAACAGAACTTATAACAAGGTTAGTAATCATTATATATATATATATATATATATATATATATATATATATGTTTCTAACACTCGCGAGTAAGTATAGTGGGAGTTACGGAACGGAAAATTCCGCAGTGTAGTAACTGTGTGCTGACCACCATTCACGCGATCCGTAACCTTGGCATAAAACGATGGCACCCAATTTTGAAGTCCTATTCTGTCACTCCATCTACTTAAGGAATAAAGGCCCAATTTTCATTTCTTTTCTGTGCTTCTACACTTCCTTTCTCTTGCCCTTGAGGCAGTATTTTTAAGACTTAAAGATTTTAATAAAATTATATAAATATATATTTGAATAACATTTGAAACAACATGTGTAAGTAATAATTTGTAAAATGTATGTAAAGTTATTGCATATGCTTATATTATTGTGCACATGTTCAATAAAGTTATGTGAATATATTACGTAATTTAGTAATGTAGGAGCTGTGAGAAATAGGTCAAAAGTTGCTAACAAAGAGGTAACAATGAGGTAACCTTGAGTCAATAATGAGTAAGAAAGTTTAGCAGTACTACTTGTGATTCTTGGAGCAACAATAATGTAATTTTTGTGACAGTTTAAAAATAGCCAATCAACAACCAGAAAAAGCTTTAATTAAATGCAGGTATTCTATTGGAGTAGGATTAGCCAATCAGAGACTTGAAATACAGAAATTTACAAGTTTAGACGGTTGAAATCAATTCAGTTGCCTGCAGACAGTGATTGTAACCGGATGCGTGATGCGTTCTCGAGAGATATAATACGTATTCGTGTGAGACGAAAAATAAGTTTACGTGTTAAAAAGTGTAATTAATTAATAAAAAGAATCTCACAGCTCTCTAAATCAGTGAAGTGTTAATTAAATCGTACCAAGCATTAATAAAAGGCTTGAAGTAAAATTATAATCTGTGTAAGCCTTGTCGTATCACAACCCTGCCAAGATATCAATGTCTAAAATAAATACTGGCGCAGCCGAGGCAATCATATATATATATATATATAAATATATATATATAATATATATATCTAAAGAAACAGTCAAATTACATTGCTATTATTTTTAAACTTGGGACGAAGGCTACCGGAAACTGTTTAGTATACGTGCGGTTGCAACTACTACGAGTTCGGCTCTCCAACAGTTGAAATATAATAATAGTCCTTGAATACACCTTCTTCAAAGTGACGGCCAAAGCGTGGTGCAAATAACGCAAAGATACCATCTTCTTCAAACTGGCTTTCCATACGTAGCAGCAACAACGTAACAAACTATCTTCTTCAAATTGGCTTCCATACGTGGAGCTAATAAAAATACTTTCTTCACTTTTCATTCCTGTTTTTTTTTATTTTGGAAAACAAATGCTACATCGTCACAAAATAATAACAACACATATCAATTAAAAACTAAGATCCTTTTTTCGCCGAGATAAAGATAAAATTTCGCCACTCCTCAACTCGGTATAGAAGACTACATTGTGACTTCAGCGTTCATGCATAAGCCAAACAGCGAGAGCAATATTATCATGACGCAACGAACATATCAGATTTCTAAAGCACAGGCAGCCTGAAAAATTATGAATGGTTGAATATGTTTACAAAACAGGTCATTACATCGACTTTCATAACAATATTGAGATTTTAGCTGTGTGTAATCGCTTCTCACATAGAATAGTGCGGGAAAGCATATGCATTTTAAGCGTAAAAGTTTATTGAATAGCTGTGTGAAAACCTTAATGGAGCTTGGAAAATATTTTTCATAGAACATGAAATTAGTGGCATGAGTAGCACAGGTAGGAAGGAGTGCACTTTGCAGTATAAATATTGGAGCAAGCAATCGTCCGTTGACAGTGCCCAGAAGAAGCCCTCAACATGAAGGGCGAAACTTTGGTTGCTTTATCAAAGGTGACGCGGCCTCCACCAGAAGACAGTCAATTTATTATGGAAAACGGCAGGGCAAGCCTTCAAGTTGAGGCGGTGCATTCGTCGTCTCACAGTTGATGGTTGTTAATGGTACGCGGGAGGTGTAGGAGGTTACGACAGGTTCATTGGTGTTGTAGGTTTTCTGGGTTTTGCATGAGGTTCTCTTCGTTGGTCTCAGGAGTGGGTACCCTGGCTATGGTTGGCTGCTCAGTTACATGAATGCACTGTAGGTCTTTTGTATCATAAGATTTATTCTATATCTGCCGTAACACTCGCCACCGCGGGATGTGATAAAAATGGTTTGGCTATGGTGATGAGCTCCCCTGATGCGACGTCTTAGTTCGCGAAAGTATTTTAGTAGAGTCCCTTGGTACGATGTCTTAGCTCGCGAAAGTGTTTTCGTAGACTCGGTGCGGCGTCCTGGTTCGCGAAGGTATTTTGGACGATTGTGCTGCAATGTCTTAGCTCGCGAAAGTCCGTTGGTGCACACCGTGCTAACAAGAAAAACCTGACATCGCCATTACACGATTTTCCCCTTCTCTCGTTCCTGATTTTGGTTTCTCACGTCACGTGATGTTATTTCTGTGCATTTATTCGCTCTACAAAATTATTATTTATATTTTATTTTACACACACAGATGTTTAGGTTTCCCACGCTGGTGTCGGAGATGTAAGATAAGGCACGCAAGCTTCGGACCCGAGCTAAACCATTTACTTATTGTCTTGGGTACGTAGGGATATACTATAAAGGAGACTGACCGACCAGTTAATGGAATAGGGACAGACTACCTGCTTGTTGTTTACGATGGACTGACCAGATGATATTTATGATATTTTAAGGTGCGGACAGAATGTACGGTTACAAAGTTTATCTAAAACATCTCTTATTTTGCACCCGTTTTTAAGTGTAATATAGTCCTTCTCATACTGCTGCTGCTGCTGAGATTTTGATGGCAGCAAATCTGGAGCGAATTGAAATTGTCTCGGTATCTTCACCTACATTTATAGTCAAAAGCTTGTTGTTTAGAAATGAGCGCTCAGAATGAGCACATTCGCATCTCTTATTGTTACGATCAACGATTCCAGGAGGCGTTGGGTGGATTTATAGTGTAGCATTCAGACACATGTGAGAATATGGCAACCAATGACTAGCTACACCTTTTATATTTATACAGTGATTTTATTAAATTACTTGTTATAAAATTATTGTTAAATACTTAGACCAAACCGGGCTTTTTTGCCGCTGTCTAAACCATAAAACATCGCTTGGTGTTTCGTCCGTCATCCCGGCAGGCATCTTCAGAGGACACACGAACGACTTCTATCACTACAGTGTTCATTATTCAGTAGCTGACGTGTATTTATAGCAGGTACAGTGATCTGATTGTTTCACGGTTAATCATTGCGCTAACGGATCTGGATTTTGACAATTAGAGCGTGTATATTGTTGTCGTTTTGTATGCAGTTTTTCAATGCCGGTAAACAAACTTTATGTAATCGGGTTAATTCTTCTTGTTTATTGAAGTTTTTAGGATTTTTAAAGATTTCTATGGTCTCGCGATATAGCCTGGTATGATAGTAAGGTGTTCTGTTGAGCACTTATGGCTCGTCAAATTTGATATCGTCGCCTTGTAATAGTGCGTGTTCTGCTACTGCAGACTTCTGTTTGTCGTACTCTGCAGCAGGCTTTATGTCCTTTATTCTTGTACTGATACTATGCTTTGTAGTACGAGGGGCACTATTTATATTTTGAGCCTAATAATTAAAACAAAGTAATTTCTGATTGAAAACTGCTTTATTGTTTTCCAAAATATTCTCTTTTATGATCAATACACATTTGCATCCGTTTTAACCATTTGTCAAAGCATTTATTCCAGTCTTCTTGAGACACATCCAAAACATGGTTTTTGAAGGCATCAACGGCTTCTTCTGCCAACGAAAATCGTTGTCCAAGCAATTTATTCTTGATGTTCGGGAACAAAAAGAAATCATTGCGTACCAAAACAGGACTGTATGGCGGAAGACCGATCAATTCCATTTTTTGAACCTTCAAATACCCTGTTGTTAGACGAGATGTGTGTGTGCTTGCATTGTATTCATGAAGAAAAATCCTACGATTCTTGTTGGTTTTCCTTACTTCACCGAAGGCTTCCGGCAAACAAATGGTTGTGTACCATTCGGCATTGGCCGTTTTACGTTCCTCTAAAGGCACTGTTGCCACATGGCCAGTTTTGCTGAAAAAGCAGGTGACCATTTGCTTCGAAGTGCTTCGAGTGCGAACAACTTTTGTTGGATTTGCTACATCTTGAAACACCCATACAGTCGACTACTGTTTACGTTCCGGCTCATACGCATTGATCCTGATTCATCACCTGTTACAATCTTATATACCTCTTTTAAGGCACCGCCATTGTATTTCTTGAGCATTTTTGTACACCCATCGACGCGAGCATCTTTTTGAGATTGCGTCAAATTATGTGGGATCCAACGAGAGCAAATTTTTTTCACGGCTAAATAATCATGCAATATTTTATATATGCTGGTGGAACTAATGCCTATGGTTGCTTAAAACTCACAATATGTTGCATGATGATCTTTTATTATTAAATTTTGCACAGCATCAATGTTTTCTTGCACAATAACTGATTTTGGACGACCTTCACGAACTTCATCATTGAGCGAACGGCGGCCACGATTAAATTCGTTATACCAGCGTTTCACAGTGGCAAAGTATGGAGCTTCGTTGCCAAATGTCGAAGTTAGTTGATCGATGCACTCTTGTCTTGATTTTCTACGTCAAATGTCGTAATAAATCATTCCACGAACATTTTTACGAGTTAATTCCATGTTTTTGTTGACACACAATTTTCAAGATAATGTAAACAAAACAAATGACGCTCTATTTGCAAAATGTTTGAAATAGATTATGGTCAAAAATGTGAAACTTTGCATTGCAAGCGTTAGATGGCACCTAAACATTCAGGGTTGCCAAGGCTCAGAATATAAAGTGTCCCTCCTACCAACATAAACCTAATAGCAGCTACAGGGTATGCGGTATACTCCGGGAGTGAATAAAGGCTATTGTTTATCTCTCACTGAACGGAGACACTGTTTTACACTTACTGGCCAAAAGTCACGGGAAAGGTTATCCCGTTAGAGCATGTGCCGTGTATGACTTCCGAGTGTTGCGACTGGATGAGGCGTATGGCGCGAGTATAGACGCGATATCTGAACAGTCTCTTACAGACACTGTGTAGTGAATATAGTGGCAACAGGTCGCAAGTTAACCGACTTTGAGCTTGGGATGATAGCCGTTGCATGACGCATGAGTCACAGCATAGGGAGGTCAACAGTGTCTAGGGTGAATCTTAAATATCGCAGATAGAATGTTTCCTCGGGCGTAAACCGCCGCACAGGATGAAGACCACAGGTGATTAACGAATGAACATCACGTCGCCACAACAGAAACATATGGGGCGCTCGAAAGGCTACTGTGAGCCATAACACCGACCAGTTCAATATTGGGAGTCAAGAAATCATTTCCACCAGGATAGCAAGGAGGCACATGAACTGATAGGCCAACGACTAACTCGTATCCCTTTGCTGACACCCCGGAACAAAGCTCAACAACGCGCATGGGGCCGCGAACATCGGCAATGGTCCATGTAACATTGGCGGCGCGTGGTATGGTCCGATGAATCCCGGTTCCAATTGTATCGAGCTGATGAGCGCGTGAGGGTGTGACGTATGCCCCATGAAGCAATAAATCCTGCGTGTCAACAAAGTTGTGTCCAGGCGAAGGTAGCTCAGTTATGGTCTGGGCCGTCTTCTCATGGTCACAATTAGGCACCATTGTCTGTCTGCAGGGATCAATGACAGGTGCACATTATGTGGACATCCTTTCATGCCATATGCATCCCTTTCTGGATAGAGTACCCTCTTTCAACACGCTAATGTGACATGTCACCGCTCTTTGGTGTCACGCAGGTGGTTTGATAAGCACTGCAGTGAAGTTACGACCATGGTTTGGCCTTCAATATCACCCGATCTGAACACAATCGAGCATTAATGGAATGCTGTTGCTGCTGGTGTACACTCCCTGAATTCAGCACCAACTACACAAAAACAACTCTGGGTAGAACTGCAATATGCGTGGGTTCATATCACTCCAGAACAATTCCAAAACATTCTAGAGTCGATGCCGCGACGTTTTGCTGCAGTTTTGAGGAGCAACTCATTATTAACATCACATACAGTGCTTTCCCATGGTTTTTGGCCACTCAGTGCAGTTTCGTAGTCGGAATAAAGATGGGTTTCTGTTCTGTTAGTCTGCCTATTTTGTCAGTGACCTTATGTATGTAGGGGAGGAACCTTTGTGTTGTGAAATTCCTCTGGAGTATCCTTAGGTCTTCTTGGATGTGAAGCACGTTTTATATATTTTAGTCCATAACCAATTTTCTGAAATACCTCCGGTGGATGTTGCATTTCATTATGAAGGGTGGTGGGTTCACAAATGCCTTTAGGTCGTTCAGTTAGTGTACGCATTACATTTCGCTTTTGACAGGGGTGGTGGTTAGAGGTTTTTTGGATGTAACGATCTGTGTGGGTAGGTTTACGGTAGAACTTATGTCCCTTGAAGAAGATAAATATGTGTTTTGTTGGAGTTGTTTATTTATTTAGCACCATGTATGGACGCCAATTTGAAGTAGAATTGTTCTTTACGTTGTTTGCTGCCGATTTGAAGTAGGAGTTGTATTATATTTCAACTATTGGGGAGCCGAACTTGAAATTCGTTGCAATCGCACGTATAGTACCCGGTTTCCGGTAGCCTTTGCCCCAAGTTTAAAGATATTAGCTTTTTAATTTGACTGTTTCTTTAGATATTATATTTATGTTTGGCTCGGCTGTGTCAGTATTATTGTTAGAGACATGTTTCTCTTGGTAGTGTTGTGGTACGACTGAAGAATGTAGGCATATACAGATTTTTAGTTTTAATTCACTCCTTTTTATTAATCCTTGACACGATTTAAATAACACTTCACTGATATAGAGAGCTGTGAGATTCTTTAATGCATTAACTACATTTTTTAACACGTAAACTTATTTTTCGTCTCACACGAATACGTATTATATTTCTTGAGGACACTTTTTGCGTCTGGTTATGAGCACAGTTTGGAGGCAACTGAACTGTTTTACACCGCCTAAATTTGTAGATTTCTGTATTTCAAGTCTCTGATTGGCTAATCCTTGTCCAATATAATACCTTCATTAAGTAAAGCTTTTTCTACTTGTTGATTGGCTATTTTTTCAAACTGTCTCAAAAATCTACATTATAGCTGTTCTAATAATGACTAGTAGCATTTAAACTTCCTTACTCATTATTGCCTCAAGGTTACCTCACTTTAGCAACTTTAAACCTATTTTTCTCACAGCTCCTACATTATTAAATTACGTGATGCATTCACATAACATTATTGAACATGTTTACAATAATATAAGCATACGCAATGACTGTTACATACATTTTACAAATTATTACATACACATATTGCTTTAAGGCGGGCTGTTATTGAATTTACATATTATATAATCTGACTAAAATAATTTAAGTGTTAAAAATACTGCCTCACTCTGAGTCCTGTTTGGTTCCTTACGTGTCCAAGAATACAATCTGTTTTTCTTTTTACTTTCTCTACTACGTATAGTAAGTAGGGGAAGTATTGTATTCAACCCAAAAATTCGATACCGAGATTTCACCGGAAATACATGTTTGAGATCCCCTGAATCCAAAAAAAGCATTTTTGGAAACATGTCCGTGTGTGTGTCTGTGTGTCTGTCTGTGTGTCCGTCTGTCTGTCTGTCTGTGTGTCTGACTGTGAACAGCATAACTCAGAAACGAACAGTCGGATAAACACCAAACTTGGTATTTAGGTTCCGTATCTTCCAGAGATGCGACACGAAGGTTTTCAAGAAAATCCACCCACCCCAGAGTACCCTTTACATGGAACATTTTTCGAAAATTTTAATTTTCTCAAAAATGGCTCTAACGATTTTGATTAAAATATCATACGTTTAAGATATTTTCATGGCAAATAAAATGTATATCTTGAATTTTCTGGGAATGTCTCCAAAAGTATTTTTCATTGTGAAGGGCTTTTGGTAAACTGGTAAACCATAAGAGATAGACAAAATTGTACTACACAAAAGATGTAGATCGCGTTAAAATACACAATTTATGTCATATACATTTTTGTTGTTGAGTGAACCATTTTCGAGATATTGCTTGTTATTCCCTTACATGTTTCAATAATTTTCTCAAATGGGAATTCGTTATTCATTTTTCACTTTCTCTACTACGTATAGTAAGTAGGGGAAGTATTGCATTCCACCCAAAAATTCGATACCGAGATTTCACCGGAAATACATGTTTTGAGACCTCCTGAATCCAAAAAAAGCATTTTTGGAAACATGTCCGTGTGTGTGTCTGTGTATGTGTGTGTGTGTCTGTGTGTGTGTGTGTGTCTGTGTGTCTGTGAACAGCATAACTCAAAAACGAACAGTCGGATAAGCACCAAACTTGGTATTTAGGTTCAGTATCTTCCAGAGATGCGACACGAAGGTTCTCAAGAAAATCCCCCCACCCCAGACTACCCTTTACATGTAAGATTTTTCGAAAATTTTAATTTTCTCAAAAATGGCTCTAACGATTTTGATGAAAATATCATATGTTTAAGATAATGTCATGAGAAATGAAATGTATATCTCGAATTTTCTGTGAATGTCTCCAAAAGTATTCTTCATTGTGAACGACTTTTGCATAACTGGTAAACCATAAGAGATAGACAAAATTTTACTACACAAAAAATGTAGATCGCGTTAAAATACACAACTTATGTCATATACATTTCTTTTGTTGAGTGAACTGTTTTCGAGATATTGCTTGTTATTTCCTTAAATTTTCCAATACTTATACTTTTTCTCAAATTGGTTACTCATTTTTTATGTCCTGGACATGCAAAGAGAATGGAATGCGCCACATAGGAACCAGCGTTAAAATATTTGACTATCGCTTAAAAGCTACCATATTTCCCTTGCATCTACAAGAAAATTACCAATAAGATTGACATCTCGATATCTCGATTAACATGAAGCATATGGAGAAAAGGCGTTTGTAAAATTATATTGTACAAGAGTAGAGAAAGTCATGTGAGTGTAACACATCAGATTTTTTGTCTTGGATATGCAAAGAGTATTAATCTGTGGAAAAGGGAATAGTGCTGCACCTAGCAACCAACTATTAAGAGATATTTATGTGCTTAAAGGCTACTGTATTTCGATACTGCCCTTGTAAATATATATTCCCCTTGCATCTACAAGAAAATTAGCAATAAGATAGAGTCTGCAAACGTTTATCTCGATTCACATTAAGTAGATGGAGAATAAGCGTTTGTAAAAATAGTTTGTACAAGAGTAGAGAAAGTCATGTGAGTGTACCACATCAGATTTTTCTTGCTTTATCCAATCAGAAATAGTGCGCGTTTTACTGTCTCTGCTATAAATACAGGCCGGATAATAAGCAGTGGTGATAGAAGTCGTTCAGTGTCTTCTTAAGATACCTACCGAAATGTCGTGCTGTTTTATCGTTTAATCCACGCTCAAAAGTTCTAAGAATTTTAACAATAATTTTTATAACGTTGACGCCTGCCGTGGAAGCTTAAGCATGTTTCCATTTCTTAATTTTTAGTACAAATACAGAGCTTTTGCAAACACCTATTGTATGCACTACGTACCCAAAGGCTTAAACGTACTCGTCCAGTATTTCGGACTCGCTTTGCGCCTCTCCGAAATACCTAACTTTCTGCTTAAGCCTTATTTTATTTCCTTGTTACATAAATGACTATTTTATTAGTAGGCAATTCCAAACGGTGGATAACATTTAAATAGTTTCAAAGTTGGATTCCGTTAGTCTTACGCTTTTCATTTATCAAAGACGAAGATGATACTTATTATGTAGGCTGGAAAATTAATTTACCTCGTAACTGGCACCAAAACTTGGGGAACACATAATTTACGACGAGGGGAAAGTTTTCGATACTGCGCTCACGCACAGAAAAGCAGATCACGTAATCATTAACTTCTGTTGCTTTCTTCGGACTTGAAATAAAATTTCGTTGGAAAACGTTAAGAGGAACAACTGGAGTATATATACACATTTTCAGAGGAATTCCAAGTATCTTTTTTCGACTTTATTGCGTAGTAAGGCTTGCTGGTTTAGTAGTATTGGATAATTATGGGGGTTCTGCTGCGTTTCGGAAACAGTTTGAATCCTTAAACTCCTCGCTTCATAATGTGCAGGGTTATTTAAGTTTCTTTTTCGTTCTATTTCCTGCTTGCCTGATATGAGATGCCATAGTTAAGAAAGGTATATGCAGCAGATCTGTAGCTCCCTCTCTCTCCCCCTCTAATTGAGGGATATCATTGTTAATCCTGAAATGGTCTTCAAACTTCCTTCATTCAGATAACTACCACAATTGGTATTTAAGTTAATGTCTTCCAAAATTGTGACAAGAAAATTTTTAAGAATATCTCTCCGCTCCAGGCTACCCTTTACATGGAAAATTTCTCCTTGTGCAAATCTTCAGAACTTCGTTTCCAAGCTTAAACTACATTTATAAAGCCGAACTCAGTGCACTCGTCTGCCATCGAGAATGTCTTCATTTATGATAACCGTTTACTAATTGAAGAAATGGACGGGGGAGTACGGATTAAGCATTTTCGTGTAATTCCACCTCAGAACACAACCTGAATAAATCACATTGGCTACATTTTTATTTAATTTTTATGTAGTCTTATATTTTGAATTATTTTGATACCTGTAAAGGTTTTAACATTGTCGAAACAATAATTTTTGTTTTAGATATATTTATAAAAATGATATCACTTCTACCACTTTGTACTACTTCCAGAAAAAATAACTTCTATACACTTTGGAGCAGAATTATAAACTTAAGCCCATCTTTGTGGGGAAACCTTGTTTTAAAAATCTGATGTAATACCTTCATATAAGTTTCTCTATCCTTCTATCTTTTATTAGTGGGTATGCAAATTATTCTTCCCAATAATAACTTGATGGTGTTCCGGTGAAGGCTGCGTTACATTTGATAGAATAGCCGACGTTTCGTCCTTAGTGTTGAGAGCATCTTCTGGGCAGTGCCAACGGAATGTTGCTTGTGCATATATTTATACTTCCAGAATGCAGTCCCTCCTACTGTTGCTCCTGATTGGCTGGTAGCTTGCCACTAATTTTGTGTTTTGTAAGCAATGTTTTCCATGCTGCATTTAAGGTTTTCCACCATCTCTATTCAATAAACCTTTATGTTTAAACATTTCTACATCTTTATTCCCTGCGTAGATGGAGTGACGAATAGAAATTAATAATTTCGACATCGTCACAAAATAACAAGATATATGTTAGTTAAAAAACTAAGATCCTTTATACGCCCAGTTAAATATAAAATTTCGCCACTCCTCAGCTCCGGTGTATACAAAATCATATTTGATTGAGGCGAGTCATGCGTAGGCCAGACAGGAAGGTGAATATTAGCTCGACGCAATGAACATATCAGATTCCCCAAACACGGAAAGCCCGAAAAATCAGTTTTGGGTGAACATGTTTATAAAACAGATCACCATGTTGATTTTGACAACAGTATTGAGATCTTAGTTGTATGTGGCCGCTTCTCGCACAGAATAGTACGAGAAAGCGTAGAAATATTTAAACATAAAGGTTTATCGAATAGAGACGATGGAATACCACTTAATGCAGTATGAAAAACACTGCTCACAAAACACAAAAATTAGTGACAAGCTACCGGCCAATCAGGAGCAAGAGTAGGAGGGACTGCATTCTGGCAGTACAAATATGAGAGCAAGCAAGTACAAGAATTTCGGAATTTCAGAGGTCCTATGCCACTTGTCAGGCACGTCTTTATGGAAGAGGGCGATTACTCGGCGGCCCTCGGCGCAGGACTTCCCTTGTTGGGCAAACCCTGTTGCTCGAGGCCAGCCGCAGTGTTCGTCCACACCATGCCGCCGCTGCTGCCTCTACGGGCACAATGACTCCATATGCAACGCCGCATCCCGCTGCCATTACTGTGGTAACGGGACACTCACAGCCGGCTGCCAGTCACACGACCTGACCCAACGACGCCGCTTCTGCGCCTCCTGCGGGGCAAGGGGCACTTCTCTGGTCAGGCCGTTTGCCCACGTTATCCATGTAGAACATCGTCGCACACCAAACAGACACCGCAGAACTTCACACCACCATCTGACAACGACTCACCGCAGATTAAGCAACAACTAGCAGACACCAATGAACTACTACAACAGCACACAACCAGGACCACCAACATCATAGATGCCATTCAAGACCTTCACGCTGAGGTGCTAAACCTTGCCAGCAGGCTCAACTCCCTGGAAGAGCGTCTCAGTGCGCAGTTCACGGAAGTCGCCAGCATCATCGACGAATCACACGACGTCACGAAGAAACGCCTCATCACAGCCGCTTTAGCGACCACGCGGATTCCATGGACAGCCTGGACTGACACTATACAGAAATCACCAAACAACTTGCACAGCAGCACAAAGAGGCACTAAACATCATGGAAGAAAACCGCACCCAAACTACCGACCCAATTGACAGGCTTGAAGAAGCTAACAAAGACATGGAGGCAAACTTGCATCATCACCTCGAACACAGTTTGACAGACTGCATCCACCTTCTCACGCAGCACATCCTCATCATCGTGTCCGGAGGTAACAGCCCGGGTGCGGAAACACCGACACACCTAACGCATCGAAAACACCAGAGATCCAAGCTCCCTGTCAGGGTTTGCCATGGCAGTTACATTTACACCACATCGGAGACTTCGCAATATATACGATCACCCACGAGCCTCCAGAGCGCTTCGGCGGAACTTGGACACCATGACACCAATTATTCATTCATTATCTGTTTACCCTCCTCTTATGTAGGACTTACACCCCCCAGGACTTACAGGCGGGTGCCTGGGGTCAGAGGCCCGTCGAAGAGCAGACACTCGTGGATCAGACAGAACATCCAGGATGGGTGATCAGCCCGATGCCTGGTATGGGATGAAGGAAGTAGATGAAACGAAATGTTGTGTGAAATGGATGAAAGGAAAGGTGATGATGTAGCAGTTGGTGGAATGAATGGCGGGGGAAACCGGAGAACCCGGAGAAAACCCGCCCAGACGCCGCTTCGTCCACCAAAATCCCACATGCAGGTCCCTGGGATTGAAACCGGGCCGCCTCGGTGCCTAATAAATGGTGAAACCACAGCATATGATCCTTTCTATTCCGCTTCCAAATACCCTTTATATCCAGTTTTTCCCTTATACCTTTATTCCTGTCCCCCCAAAAAATATTGGCAGTGCCCAGAAGAAGCTCTCAACACGAAGGACGAAACGTTGGCTATTTTAACAAACGTGACGCGGCCTTCACCGGAAGACAGTCAAGTTATTGTGAACAACGGCCGTGGAAGCCTACAATTTTATTCTTCTCAAGTTTATTCTTTTATCTATTACATTTTAAACCAAATAAACCTTTGCAGAAATAGCTGCATTGCATATTCCATTATAGATATAAAGCAAACTGGGACATCAAAATGTTTAAGATCTGGGCGCTCTATGCTACACTTTAAATTCCATGCAATCGCGAGAAACAACTGAATGTTGGAGGACTTAAAGAGAATGAGCGAGAAATGAACAATTCGAACCTTTAATGATTGATATCTCAGAAACAGCTTAGACCACAAACAACTTATTTTAAATCAATTTTCTGTTTTAAAGAGATCTACATTTCTTGTGTAGTGCGTTTTCTCCATCGCTTAACGTTTACCAGTTATACAAATTTATACAAAATTCTTTCGAATGAAGAGGACTTCAAAGGCTATTCCCCGAAAATTCCAGATGTACGTTTTATTTGTCATGTAAATATGTTTAATATATGGAAAATCAAAATTTTCGAAAAATCTTCTATGTAAAGGGTAGTCTGGAAATTTTTCTGGAAAAATCATTGGAAGATATTGAACTTAAATACCCATTTTGGTGTTGATCCAGTTTTCGTTTCTGATTTATGTTGTTCAGAGGCACAAAAACACACACACACACGGACCTTTTTCTTTTTTTTTTATTCAGGGGGCCTCAAAGCATATATTTCCGGTAAAATACAATGGTTCCCCTGCTTATTATAAGTAGTAGAGTAAGTAAAAAGAGGACTAAAAAGGCTCATGAATCAATGTGTTCATATATTTAGGAAACAAAACTCAGAAGGAAGGTTATAATTGGTTAAATACAACCAGTAAAACCCACGTGTTAATACACATGCTAGGTTTCTTTGTGTATCTCAATATTTAGTAACAACCACAACAGAAAAACCCTTGGAAGGGATTAATTTCTCTTGGAGAATTAAACAACACTGAGGTATATTTGCAGGGATTTCAACCTCTAATATGCTATTAATAGCAGCAACAAACAAACCTTCTTCACCTTGACTCATAATCCAGCGTGGCCTTAGGTGCTACGACTGTGCTATTTCGACTGTTGGGGAGCCGAACTGCACATATAGTAAAAAGTTTCCGGTAGCCTTCGCCCCAAATGTACTTTCCAGTGGCCTTTGCCCCAAATGTTTAAAAAATATTAACTTTTTAATTTTGACTGTTTCTTTAAATATTATATATTTATGTGGGCCTCGGCTGCGTCAATACTTATATTTTTTTAGAGACATGAATGTCTTAGCAGGGAGGTGTGCGACTGAAGTATGTAGGCTTATACAGATTATAATTTTTACTCCACTTCTTTTATTAATGCTTCACACTATTTATATAACACTTCACAGATATAGAGAGAGAGCCGCGAGATTTCTTTATTAATTACTTGCACTTTTATAACACGTAAACTATTTTTGTCTCGCACGAATACGTACTAAATTTCTTGAGGACACATCTCGCGTCCGGTTAGGAACACTGCCTACAAGCAACTCGTCAATTTATGAGCGCTGTCTACAAGCATCTGACTTGATTTCTACCGCCTAAATTTGTAAATTTCTGTATTTCAAGTCTCTGATTGGCTAATCCTACTCTAATTGTATACCTTCATTTAACTAAAGCTTTTTCTGGTTGTTGATTGGCTATTTTATAAACTGCCACAAAAATTACATTATTGCTTCCAAGAATTACAAGTAGTATTATTTAACTTTCAAATTCATTATTGCCTCAAATTAGGTAATACATTCACATAACATTATCACACATGTATACAATAATATAAGCATATAGAATGACTGTAATATACACTTTTTATATATTGTTACATACACATATTGCTTTAAGGCGGGCTGTTATTGAATACATATATTATATAATTAGACTGAAATCGTTTAAGCGCTAAAAATACTGCCTTAAAGGTAGCCGCAAGGGGTTTTGCCCGTAAGTATTTTAACGACCAACGGCAAGTTTCTTTTATTGCGAAAACGGTTATTCGGAACCGTAAAATTGATACTGCTGTTACTGTTAGCAGATATAATAAGTAATTTGTTATAGTTTTGAGTGCCAAAATTCATAATCAGTTTCATTGTTTATCTTCAAACGGTTGGCAACTCGCTTCAATAGCTCAAGTATTAGATCACATTAAATTTCTCAGTCAATTTAAACTGGTGTTATCCTTTCATACCTGCCTACGTATACCCTCAGAGAAAGATTTCGTAGTCAAACACTGTAGCAGCTGGCATGCAGATATTGAAGCAAAGGGTATGGTTTCAAAAGTGACGATCAATGGCAGGCTTAAAAATTGGCGCCTCATCGGGTGCAATCATGCTTCATCGGAGACATCAGTCACAGTAGCTCTGTGTTTGGAACTCTAAACCGAAGAGGTTCGTATTCTGACACTGACAACATTTTTCTGTTGGTTCAACTTTCAAGCTTTAGCTGATATAATGGCACTGTGGTGCTTATCAATACATACACACACACATAAATTAAAAAAGATAATATGCGAAGTGTCTGAGGTGAACTGGTACTGCATAATGTTCGGAATCTTGAACATTCTGAAGAAGTCAAGACCGTCGAAAATTTTAAAATGTAAACATTAACAACACTGGGAAGTTTATAAAGAGCGGGTAAAAGCTCGAACACAAAGAAAAGTAAACGGTGGGAAGGCCTGTTTGGGAGAAAACGTTTAAGAGATGCACAAGATAATTGGATGGGATAATTATTCCATCCCTAGAAGATACCATCTGGTAGACAATAAGATAAACTAAGGATACGAAGGGGTAAACGCAAGAAGAATGGAATGAATGGCATAGGCTGAGTTAGCATTCAAGCATTTGCTGCAATTATTCACAGTGAATTTTTAGTGAAAATAATCTCAAATAAGGTAAATGTATTTTTTGGCTTTCCAAAAATAATAAAAAAAATCTTATGTGCTACACTCACATGACTTTCTCTACTCTTGTACAAACTATTTTTACAAACTCTTATTCTCCAGCTATTTCATACTAATCGAGATAAACATTTGCAGAAACGAACTTTTGACACGAAAAGAGAAATATATTTTACACATAGTGACCAGTTCTAAAAATACTTGACTATTCTTAAGGCCTACAATGTTTCCCTTGCATTTACAAGGGCAATATCGAAATACAGTAGCCTTTAAGCATAAACATATCTCTTAATAGCTGGTTGCTAGGTGCAGCACCATTCTCTTTGCCACAAATTAATACTCTTTACATATCCAAATCAAAAAAAATGAATAACGAATTCCTATTTGAGAAAAATTTAAGGGAATAACAAGCAATATCTCGAAAATGATTCACTCAGCAAAAAAAATTTATATGACATAAATTGTGTATTTTAGCGAGATCTACATTGTTTGTGCAGAAACATTTTGTCTATCTCTTATGGTTTACCAGTTATGCAAAAGTCGTTCACAATGAAGAATACTTTTGGAGACATTCCCAGAAAATTCGAGATATACATTTCATTTCTCAAGACATTATCTTAAACATATGATATTTTCATCAAAATCGTTAGAGCCATTTTTGAGAAAATTAAAATTTTCGAAAAATCCTCCATGTAAAGGGTAGTCTGGGGTGGGGGGATTTTCTTGAAAACCTTCGTGTCGCATCTCTGGAAGATACTGAACCTAAATACCAAGTTTGGTGCTTATCCGACTGTTCATTTTGAGTTATGCTGTTCAGAGACAGATAGACAGACAGACAGACACAGCGACACAGAGACACACACATGGACAGGTTTCCAAAAATGCTTTTTTTGGATTCAGGGGGACTCAAAACGTATATTTCCGGTGAAATCTCGGTATCGAATTTTTGGGTGGAATACAATACTTCCCCTTCATACTATACGTAGTAGGGAAAGTAAAAACCAATAAGGACATCACCTCCGTATATCGTAATCCTGTTTACTAGCAATAAAGTTGCATCGATAACAAACGATGTAGGATAGACAGTGTCATATGAATGTATCACACCATATTTTTAAAAAAATATATTCCTGTGCTACTGTTCCTATATATATATTTGTGTGTGTGTGTGTCTGTCTGTCTGTCTTTGAACAGCATATCTTAAAATTCTGATGCGCTACATTCACATGACTTCCTCTTATTAGTGAATATACAAATTATTCTTACGAAAGTTTATTTTCCTATCTTCTTTATTTTAATTGAGATAAAAATTTCCGAAAATAGCTGCATTACACACTGCATTACAGATAGAAAGGGAACAGCAGTAGTCAAAATTTAAGACCTGGACGCTATGCGCTGGCCTTAAAATTTCATAATGTTTCCAAGCATTCGCGTGAAACAACTGAATGTTGACAGGACTTTGTGAAGAATGTCCAAAAAATGAACAATTCGAAGCTCAGATATCCCTGAATACAGATATCTGAAATGGCTTATGCCACAAAAAGATACTTACTGGAATAAATTGTATGTTTAAAAGAGGTCTAATTTTTTGTGTACTACGTTTTCACCTGTCGCTTAACATTTATCAGTTACACACATATAACATGCCTTCTAAATGAAATGAACTCCACAGGCTATTCCCAGAAAATTCAAGATATGAATTTTATTTTTCATGTAAATATCTTTAATATATGGTATTTTAATAAAAAAAAATCGTTAGGCATTTCTTAGAAAATCAAAGTTTTCCTAAAATCTTCCATGAAAGGATGGTATAGTATGGGTATTCGTGTTGAATTTTTGTAAGGTACTGAACCTAAACACCAAGTTTAGTATTTATCGAGTTTTAGTTTTTGAGTTCTGCTGTTCAGACACATACATGTTTTTAAAAAAATAGTTATTTGGATTCAGGGGTCCCAAAACATGCATTTATGGTGAAATCTCGTATTGAATTTTTGGCAAGAATGCAATACCTTCTATGTACAGTCGAGTGGGGCACAAAGTGCCGATGCTTTTGGGTACTTTTAGTGTTTTTCATTCTAGAATGTTGGCAGAATTTCCTCATTATTTATGTTCCGCGTCTACCTTAGATGAGTCATCCTGTAATTGGTTTTAGCTGGAGTCTGATACACCAGCATTACCCTATGAAGAAAAGTCAGGCCTAGCTGGATGATGAAAGGGATGCTGAATGTCACCTGAATGCTTGAAGCAATATGCCTCCCAAAGACTGTCTATACTAACCTGTGAGCGAGTCCGGTTCTTATTGGTTCGGCATTCAAGCATTCATTTCTGTAGCCGAATGAGGAATGAAAGGCGCGTAAGACGCGAGTGAATTATTAATTTCCAACTTAAACCATGGTTCATCATATCGGCATATATATAGCGAGATTTCACCGGAAATATATGTTTTGAGGCCTCTGAATCCAAAAAAGAATTTTTGGAAACATTTACGTGAGTGTGTCTGTGTGTCTGTCTGTATCTCTGTCTGTCTGTCTGTCTGTCTGTCTGTGTGTCTGTCTGTGAACAGCATAACTCAGAAACCAACAGTCGGATAAACACGAAACTTGGTATTTAACTTCAGTATCTTCCAGAGATGCGACACAAAAGTTTTAAAGAAAATCCCCCCACCCCAGATTACCCTTTACATTGAAAATTTTTAGAAAATTTTAAATTTCACAAAAATGGCTCAAAGGATTTTTATTAAAATATCATATGTTTAAGATACTTTCATGACGAATAAAATATATATCTTGAATTTTCTGGGAATGTCTTCAAAAGTATTCTTCATTGTGAACAACTTATGCATAACTGGTAAAACCATAAGAGATAGATAAAATTTTACTACAGAAAAAATGTAGATCGCGTTAAAATATACAGCTTATGTCATACACATCCTTTTTTTTTGTTCAGTGAACCATTTTCGAGATATTGCTTCTCATTCCCTAAAATGTTCCAATACTTACACTTTTTCTCAAATCGAAATTCGTTAATTTTTTTACTTTTTCTACTACATATAGGAAGTACGGTAAGTATTGTATTCCATCCAAAAATTCGATACCGAGATTTCACCGGAAATATGTTCTAGACCCCTAAATCCAAAAAAAGCATTTTTGGAAATATGTCCGTGTGTGTGTGTGTCTGTGTGACTGTGAACAGCATAACTCACAAACGAACAATCGGATAAACACCAAACTTGGTATTTAGGTTCAGTATCTTCTAGAGATGCGAAACGAAGGTTTTAAAGAAAATACCTCCACCCCAGATTATCCTTTACATTGAACATTTTTCGAATATTTTAATTTTGTTAAAAATGGCTCTAACGATTTTGATTAAAATATCATATGTTTAAGATATATTCATGACGAATAAAATGTATATCTCGAATTTTCTCGGAATGTCTTCAAAAGTATTCCTCATTGTGAAGACTTTTGCATAACTGGTAAACCATTAGAGATAGACAACGTTTTACTACACAAAAATGTAGATCGCTTTAAAATACACAATTTATGTCATATACATTTTTTTTGTTGAGTAAACCATTTTCGAGATATTGCTTGTTATTCCCTTACATTTTCCAAAACTTATACTTTTTCTCAAATTCGCTATTCAAATTTTTTGTCTTGGTAATGCAAAGAAAATTGAATACTCCACATAGCAACCAGTTGTTAAAATATTTGACTATAGCTTCAAGCCTACCAATTCCCCTTGCAACTACTAAAAAGTTAGTAATAAGATTAACATTTCGATTAACATGAAGCATATGGAGAGTAAGCGTTTGTAAAAATAGTTTGTACAAGTGTATAGAAAGTCATGTGTAAAATATCAGACTTTTTTCCGCATCCGAGTGTACGTGTTAGAGAAAATAGAAATAGCACATTTGGAAACTTTCTTGATAGATCTGGCTTGGGTTTAACTCGGGGAGCCTTAAACATTAAAGAAGTTGCATTTTGAGTTGGGAAGAAGACGCCAATGGGTGCGATGAGCAATGTTTGTATTTACCGAGCAGAATGTCTCAGCCTGTAGCATCTGAATCTCGCATTCCGGAGATCCTGGTTTCTAACCCCATTTTACCAGCCACCATATACCTTGGTTGTTTTTTTCCTGTGCTTGTCACGGTAGTCAGTGGTGTGAAGCGCTTTAAGGGAGACCCTACTTACTGAGTGTTGGAAATGCTTCATTTTCTACTCACTTTGCACCGTACTTTCATAGTTCATCAGAATGGCCAAAATGAAGATGTAAACCGAATCTGAAGTCGTTCTGATGAATAGTTTTAATTATTTTAATAATTTAATAAAATGAATGTATTTAATTTTGAAACGTCCCTCGTATCAAAATATTTAAATACTTTTTCTGAAGGTAAAATGCGCATTATAGGTATATAAACACAATGTGCTATGGACATTATTCTGTACATAATTTTAAGGCTAATAAATATATACATATTTTATCATTTTAAAAAAAAACTAATATTTTATAGTTTTTTACTTTCTCTACTACGTATAGTAAGTAGGGGAAGTATTGCATTCCACCCAAAAATTCGATACCGAGGTTTCACCGGAAATACATGTTTTGAGACCCCCTGAATCCAAAAAAAGCATTTTTGGAAACATGTCCGTGTGTGTGTCTGTCTGTGTGTCTGTGTGTCTGTGTGTCTGTCTGTGTGTCTGTGTGTCTGTGTGTCTGTGTGTCTGTGTGTCTGTGAACAGCATAACTCAAAAACGAAGAGTCGGATAAACGCCAAACTTGGTATTTAGGTTCAGTATCTTTCAGAGATGCGACACGAAGGTTTTCAAGAAAATCCCCCCACCCCAGACTACCCTTTACATGGAACATTTTTCGAAAATTTTAATTTTCTCAAAAACGGCTCTAACGATTTTGATTAAAATATCATATGTTTAAGATATTGTCATGACAAATAAAATGTATATCTCGAATTTTCTGGGAATGTCTCCAAAAGTATTCTTCATTGTGAACGACTTTTCCATAACCGGTAAACCATAAGAGATAGACAAAATTTTACTACACGAAAAATGTAGATCGCGTTAAAATACACAACCTATGTCATATACATTTCTTTTGTTGAGTGAACCGTTTTCGAGATATTGCTTGTTATTTCCTTAAATTTTCCAATACTTATACTTTTTCTCAAATACGTTATTCATTTTTTTATGTCCTGACATGCAAAGAGAATGGAATGCGCCACATAGCAACCAGCGTTAAAATATTTGACTATCGCTTAAAAGCTACCATATTCCCCTTGCATCTACATGAAAATTACCAATAAGATTGACATCTTGATATCTCGATTAACATGAAGCATATGGAGAATAAGCGTTTGTAAAATTAGATTGTACAAGAGTAGAGAAAGTCATGTGAGTGTAACACATCAGATTTTTTAGACTTTCACCTAAACCGTTTTGTTGAAGTAATACACAGATGTTATGACCATATCAAATTTTATGCACAATATAAATGTTAACATATATACAACGTTTTAAGGACATCTGAAATAAACTGCGACGTATGGAACACTTCAGTGGGTTAGCATAACCAATCGCCATGCAGCGCAGGGGTGATTTATATGTGTTTATATTACCTTTGAAGGCGTCCGCGCATTAAAAATAATTATACCGCCGTATGGAGGAAGGATTGGGACATGAAAGTATGACAGAATCCAAATTTCGATTTTTTGGTCATTTTGGTTAAAAACTCAGTAGTGTCCTCCCTTAAGAGAGAACTGCTTCTTCTCTGGCACGTAGTCTTCTGCCAAAAACCTGTGCGTAAGGGTAATGATGGCATCGATGGGGCCTCCAGAGATGCTCAATTGAAATCGTTAGGGATCCAGACCGCATCAAATCTGGCCGCATTTGCCGGAGGCTTAGTTGGCTCAAAATGCCTAGGCTTGGCCAGTGATGTTCGCAGATATTATTGACCGGAATCTATTCTTAAGCTCCTATCTTCCTAACATTAAATTATTGTTACCCTAGCCTTGTTTCGTATGTTTTAATATACATTTGTTATTTTCGATTATATAATCCACACACATTTATTGACTACATAAAACTCTTTTGTAAAATTGTTACATACAAAACACTTTGAAATATTATGAGTAAACGATGAATTCCACTCCATCTAGTTGAAGTAATTAATAGATTTATTAATAAACTAAAATTCATATCACGGAATCTAAAAAGTCATAAAAAACTAATTTAGGATAAATACAAAGTGTAGTATGGCTCCACTAGTTTTTAATTTCTCTACTACGTATAGTAACTTGGGAAGTATTGCATTTCACCCAAAAAATGTATATGGAGATTTCACCATAAATGCATAACTGAAAAACGAAAACTCGATACATACCAAACTTGGTACTTAGGTTCAGTACCCTCCAAAGATGCGGTACGAAGATTTTCAAAATATACCACTCAGTCTACCCTTTACATGGAAGATTTTTCGAAAATTTTGATTTTCTAAAAAAAATCTGTAACGATTTTGATTGAAATACCATGTATTAAAGATCTTTACATTAAAATAAAGGTATGTGTTGAATTTTCTGGGAATGGCCTGTGAAGTCCACTGGATTTGGAAAAAGTTTAGTATAATTTTGTATAACTGGTAAACGATAGACGTACTGCACAAAAATGTAGATCTCTTTAAAACTCACAATTTAGTTCGAATAAGTTTTCATATATAAACCGTTTCTGAGATATCCGTTATTAAAAGTTGGAATTCTTCATGTCTTGGTCATTCTCTTAAAGCTGTTGCTTGTTTGCGATTGCATAAAAACTGTATGGAATTTTAAAGCCTGTTCTTAAATATTTGCTATCGCTGTTCCCTTTATATCTGTAACGAAATGTGTAATGTAGCTATTTCTGCAAAGGTTCATTTGGCTAAAATATAGTAGATATAGTGAGAACAATTTGTAGACCCAGTAATAAACAGTAGTGCAGAGAAAGTTATGTGAATGTATCGCATCAGATGTTTAACTTGCATATAGATGAAATTGCTAGAGCGGATTAATGGTTTAGGTTTCTATTCAAACAACTGTAATAGAAATACCATGCATTAACTTTAACGCTCGCAGATTACCGGATTATTATACCAAATTCAGAAGAAAATCTTCTAAAACTAACTTATTCATTGAATAAAACAGCAAAAGAATATAACGTGACCATCTCCGTAAGCAAGTCGTCCTCCGTGGACTAGTGGTACCGTGGTAGGCTGTAGTTCCCAAGATCGCGGGTTCAAACCCGGCGGAGGGCGATGAATTATTTCGGGCGTAAACATCCTTGGCATGGCTTCCTTCGGAAGGTAAATAAAGTCGGTGGTTCCGTGTCGTAGATTTACGGCACGTAAAAGAACCTCAAGCCTGATAAACAGACCTCTGAGCAAAATTATCGGTCTTTCACGCTCAATATAAAATGGGACGCTAAGAACCATAGTAGTTGAAGAGCGTCCATAAATAATACTCAATTTTTTTTCCGTAAGTAAAAAAAACTGACGAAGTTCAATGGAAAATAAACTATAAAATAAAAAATTGGTATACAGGATAAGATTGTGGAACACGTGATAGAACTTAAATAATTAGGATGCAGTTTGTCATATAAAATAATCTGATCTATTCAAAAAATGCAAGTATTTTAATTATTTTAATGAGACTATAAAATATGTTTTGAAAAAAACCGCAAGAAAATTTTATAAAGTACCTAATGTCAATGCCAAAATTGCTGTATGGGAGTGAATCATGGATACGAAGATCGATATAACCCAGAAGTTTCTGTTATAATAAAGGGAAAAAACAACTGTTATTTAAGGAAAATTTATAGTTCAGTACTTCTTAAGTGCAAATTTAATATTATTAACTATAACCCTAATGTCAATTTAAGTTGCTCATTCAAGGGATCCTTGATTTCATTGACAGAGAAAAATAAAAGAATATTCCAAGTAAATAAAAGGAAGTTTTTAAGAGCAGTGGCAGTATATAACGGAATAGATCATAAAAGAAATGAAGCTATAAGAAAAGAAATAGATATGTACATTCTGAATGAAAAATTGAAAGATTATAAAAGTAAGAGGATAATTCATCCTCAAAGAATGAATATGGTGAGACTAGCATTTCTTTTGTAGTGGTGTAATGGTATCTATTCTCTCCATGCTCTAATAACATTTTAATAATGCAATTTGTTATTTGGTACAATAATTACTATACGAACTGGTTATACAAGTTTATACTTGTTGAATTAATTTCTTTCCCCACTTAGAGGACGTAAGATCGATGACAAATAGGTATATTATAGCAAGGTTTTCTGTATAACTCAACAAAGCAATTCTCTACATTTTATTATTAATAGCAACAACAAAGTATGCCACGTAACCATTTAAATATGTGAATAGCATTTGTTGTCGTGAAGTTTTGACTTTTACATTGTAACTCATATCACTAATACAATATTAAATCTTCCGCCCTGACGTTATGCGAAGACGTAATCGAAGATGCTCCCACCACTAGCGCTGCGATTATTAGGCTGGAACGATGCCTCGTAACTGATGTGGAGGAAGGAGGATGTACCAACCAATACACATTTTTAGGAATTATAAACCAATAGGGAAAACAAGTATTAAAACATAAAATAAATGGTGGCACGAAGAGGATATGTAGACTACCAAAAACTAATGTGTAATACATGGAGGAAGCAGAAAAGAAGAATTTCAATTGCAAAATATTTGGAAACACTTAAGGTGAATAGTGTTTAACACCCGCAATTACTTCATAAGCCATCATATACGGTGACACATGTAAAACAATAACGTGAACTGATTTGGGAAGGAAATGTTCCAGGCCTAATTTTAGGTTGCCTCCCCGACATTTGCCAGTTATGAGGACTGAGGAAAGTCTGGAAAAAATCTGTTCAGGGAGCATGGGATTTGTGCCGCAGATGAGTCCGTGTCTAACGACCTCAGTTGCTCGTGTCGGGTTGAGGCGATACAAAATTTAGCCACATAAAAAGACTAATAAAGCTAACTCAGGAAGCTTGTCGCATCACATGTAGCTCTCTACATGTACATGTCACACATACATAAGTGTACTCATTATTCTCATTTATCTGCCTCCACGTCATATTATACCCGCATAAACACATGTTTCCTTCATATCTCATTTATCTAAACGTGCCGTTGTTATTTTCACAAACTGCGACCTCTGTGCAATTTCATGGTCTATGGAGCAACATGCAGATCCGCCGTTGCCAGCTGCTAAAACCAAGACTACGGCAATACAATTTTTACTAAATATTTTAAAGTACCTACAGTGTGCGACATCACAATTACCTTTAGCGCATATGATAGAATTTTTTAGGAGTCCGAGAAATGAAATTAAAAAGTTACGAATAAAATTGCGTTTTCAGCGTTGATATTTTATTACACTACATAAATTCAAAATTTTGAAAACAGTTTGTATTGAAGGAGTTGTATTATATTTTATCTTTCGGGGAGCCGAACTTGTAGTAGTTGCAACCGCACGTATAGTAAACAGTTTCCGGTGGCCTTCGCCCCAAGTTTAAAAAAATATTAACTTTATAATTTGACTGTTTCTTTAAGTATTTAATATTTATGTTTGCCTCGGCTGCGTCAGTATTTGTTAGAGACACGGATGTCTTGGCATGGTTGTAATGCGACTAAGAATGTAGGCTTACACAGATAATAATTTTTACTTCACTCCTTCCATTAATACTTGATACGATTTAAATAACACTTCACTGAAATAGAGAGCTGTGAGATTCTTTTTATTAATTAATTACACTTTTTAACACGTAAACTTATTTTTCGTCTCACACGAATACATATTATATTTCTCGAGGACGCACAAGCAACCCATCCGGTTATGAGCACTGTCTGCAGGCAACTGAATTGATTTCAAACGTCTAAACCGGTAAATTTCTGTGTTTAATGTCTCTGATTGGCTATTCCTACTCCAATAGCATACCTTCATTTAGCTAAAGCTATTTTAAAACTGTCTCAAAATTTACATTAATTTGCTCCAATAATGACTACTAGCATTTATACTTTAAAATTCATTATTGCCTCTAGGTTACCTCATTGTTACCTCATTGTTAGCGACGTTTAACTTATTATTCTCACAGCTCCTACATTATTAAATTACGTAATACATTCACATAACATTATTGAACATGTTTACAATAATATAAGCATATGCAATTCTATTACATACATTTTACAAATTATTACATACACATATTGCTTCAAAGCGGGCTGTTATTGAATTTGCATATTATATAACTTTACTGAAATCATTTAAGTGTTAATAATACTGCCTCAATTTTCAGATGAGAAATGCTGTACTAAATGATATAAAATACCTGTCCAAAATTTTAGTGATTGAATGCATGAAACTATAGGCATAACCGAAAAAAACCGAAAGTATAAAACAAGTATTAATTCAAAATGGGCTTCAAATTAAATATCTACTAGGAAGGGAAATATAGGACGACGTATAAAAGAAATGAGGCCAAATATATCTAAATTCTTGAAGGATTGAATAAGGAGTTTATTGCGTTTACGCTTAACAATACATATCCGAATAATGCCTATTGTACTCGAACTTATTAACAGTTATAACAAATAGAACACGTATAAAGCTGCAGAGGACTTATTGCTTGGGTAATAATGCAATTCTGCCAGCGTCCGCAGTACACTTTGAAGCAATCGTGTGCTTTATTCTCAATTTTCGTTTAGTTTACCTTTTGTAAAAATTTATTTATATCTAATATCATATCCCATAACATAATATATTACATAATTTATAGAAACAATACAATATTAGTTGCAAAATTAACCACAATGTGTTCACAACTTCAAAATTTATTCTTTTAGCAAATCAAAACAGACATATGCATATTTATTATTGAGAATATTAAATTCTTGTGCCAACAAGTGTTTAAAACTTAAGATACTCAATGTATAAAATACTGTAATGGAGTAGGCAAATGCAGCGGCCGAGAATGAGTCACCAAGCCAGGCTATTATAGAAAAACACTATTTAATGCGTCAGGTAAATCAACTTCATTCAAAACTCAGTTAACGCTGCATGTTACGTGGGTACCTCTATTCCTTCTTCCATTGTTTTGCATGTTTTTTATTTAGAATACAAGTATGGAATGTTGCATTGATTCACTCGCAGTAAACGCAGTCAAGGTCTATCAATAACTATATTTCAGTAATTGTTTGGGGACGCTTGCAAGAGGCAATATCGTGAAGGCTAGACTACTTTCATTTCTTATCTGGGATAAAGTTGATCGCAACAACCTTCAGTAATAGAAGATTTAAATATGTAAAAGTATCCAAGGTTTGTCTCAAAGTATTAGACATACTTCGATACAACCGAGTATTGAGAGTCTCAAATCGACGGTATCTGGTCCCATCCCTACTCTTGCCGAACCGCACAAATGATTAAAAGTGTTTTAATTATCTCATTATGAACATTAATTGTCCAATTTCTAACACCTTTAAATGTCGTTTTGAATATGCTGTGTTGTCGGTTTAATAACGAGTATTTCCTCAAAAGATGATCAACTGTTATGTCTCCACTATCGTAAGGACATCTGGGCTTTCCGATATCCTTAACCTACAAAAATAATCTTAGGTTCCCGTGTCTGACTAACGTCGTTAAGTTTGCTGTAATTGATGTAAGAACCTCTTGGTAATTGTCACTTTTGTTGTGTCTAACTATATTGTTTTCCATTTTCAGCACCTTTTTCCTTCTCGGTTTCTGTTATTTTGATTTTGAGTATCTTCCTATAGATTATCGGCATATGATTATCTTCTGTTGCTCGTTGACCAATTTACCACCCGTTTTATTTTGAAAATGTACCAGCATTACTTTTAGCCATTTTAAATCAATTTACCTGTACTGACTAAACAGGATTTAAGTTTGCCTAAGCCCTAAACGTAAGTGAATCTCGGCCCCTTTAGGACTAACAATACCACAAGCAGGCCAGGCAGAGAAGTTGACTATAAAAACGGCGGAACCAGGTAAAATTTGGTTAAGTTCTGAAAACTCTAGTAAAATTGAGTCTCGGATACACAATTTCTGTGGGTTTTGCGCATCTTAAGTCAGTTTATTATTGTTTTTCCCAGAATATTCGGAAGTGGTGATCCACCATAAAAACCCGATGGAGTCATTTTGTCTCCTCATGGAAATTGCCTCTATGCAATCTTGTACCCTTTTTTATAATTGCTTATTAGAATCACGTCTTAAAGCAACTACCATTAGTTTAAAGCCCCATAGACCTCCATATTACTTTCTCAACTAGGTATAGTAAGTAGGGGAAGTACTGCATTCCACCCAAAAATTTGATACCGAGATTTCACCGGAAATACATGTTTTGAGATCCCCTGAATCCAAAAAAAGCATTTTTGCAAACATGTACGTATGTGTGTCTGTGTGTGTGCCTGTGTGTGTGAACAGCATAACTCAGAAACGAACAGTCGGATAAGCACCAAACGTGATATTTAGCTATAGTATCTTCCAGAGATGAGAAATGTTTTCAAGCAAATCCCCCACCCCAGATTACCCTTTACATGGAACATTTTCGAGAAAAAAATATTTTTTTCAAAAATGGCTCTAACGATTTTGATTAAAATATAATATGTTTAAGATATTTTCATGACAAATGAAATGTATATCTCGAATTTTCTGGGAATATCTCTAAAAGTATTCTTCATTGTGAACGACATAAGAGATAGACAGAATTTTACTACACAAAAAATGTAGATAGCGTTAAAATACACAATTTATGTCATATACATTTTTTTGATGGGCGAACCATTTTCGAGATATTTTCCGATAATTATACTTTTTCTCGAATTCCTTATTAATTTTTTTTGTCCTGGTAATGCAAAGATAATGGAATACTCCACATAGCAACCAGCTCTTAAAATATCTGACTATCGCTTAAAGTCTAGCTCTATATCTCGATTAACATGAAGCATATGGAGAATAAGCGTTTGTAAAAATAGTTTGAACAAGAATGGAGAAAGTCATGTGAGTGTAACACATCAGATTTTTTTATCTAAAAATACTAAATAATTATTTAGCACGGATCTTGAAAATAAATAAAATATTAGACTTTGTTGTTCAACAATGAATTTCTAAAATGCAGTACTTCCATTTTTTATCAGTGTAATATTTGAAATATCTGGCATAATTTATAAACCGAAGTAAGGAAATTAGAATAAATATTTAAGTATATTAATTAAAAATAAAGTCTTATATAATACGTTTACATGAACTTGCTCTATCCTCTATCTTTATTAATGGGTGTACAAACTATTCTTACTAAAGCTTATTTTTCCATATACTACATTTTAATCCAAATAAAGATTTGCAAGAACAGATACATTACACATTTCGTTATACATACAAAGAAAACGCTAATAATCGAATGTTCAAAACCTTGGACGCTATATGCCGGCCTTAAATTCCACACAGTTTCCATGCAATCGCGAGGAACACTGAACATCGAAAATATTTTAAAACAATGACAAATATTCAAGAATTAGAAATTTTAATAGCGGATATCTCAGAAATGGCTTATACCACAGAAAAACTTATTTGAAGTAAATTATGTGTTTTAAAGAGATCTACATTTTTATATGGCACGTTTTCGTCAATCGCTTAACGTTTACCAGTAACACAATATTATACAAAATTCCTTCCAAACGAAGAGGGCTTGAAAGGCTATTCTCAGAGAATTCAAGATATACATTTTATTTTTTATTTAAATACCTTAAATATACGATACATATATCATAATATATTATATATATCTTAAATATATCATAAATACGTAATATACAATATATAGCTTAAGTATATAAAATTCGGACCAATGAAACGCAACAGATCGTGAGGTCTAATGCCTGAAAAATAAGAACAAGTAGAGAAATATATTACATTTTAATAAAAATTGTTACACCCGTTTTTTAAAAAATCAAAAATTTTGAAAACTTTTTCACGTAAGGGGTGGCAGGATTTTCTTGAATTTTCTTGTCACATCTTTTGAAGGTACTAAACCTAAATAGATAGTTTGGTACTTATCCGACTTTATTTTTTAAGTTATGCTGTTTACAGATACGTAGTCCAACACACGCGGAGCATTTTTTTTCTAAAAACGCTTTTTATCCAGGGGCTCAAAATATGTATTTCGGGTGAAATCTAGTATCCAATTTTTGGGTGGAATGCAATACCTCCTCTACCTATTATATACGCGGAGAAAAAGTAATAATCTATTCATACATCTAGAGGTCGTTTAAAATATTGTGTTCATAAATACATAAAATAAATAGGAAGTATTTTGAACTAGAACCTATACACACCAGCTTAGAAATGAATCTTCAAACAGCGACTGTGCACAAATTATACTAAACCTTTATATTATAGTACTTTGACCACCACAGACACTGATTCACTTCACCCTGAAGATGCCAAGTGCTGTACTTGACGAAACGTCGGTATCCACGATGTCTTCTAGACCACGGCCTACAAGCCCGGATAGTTGTAATTCATTTATTACTTTATATAGGACTTCTGAAACTGCAGTTCTAAGTATTGTGTTGTAGAAATGATTCTGATATTTTGTTCTGTATTTCATGATTTCATATTTGAATGTTTTTATTATGTAGTTAAAATGTTTAGAAATTCCAATGAATTTACTTCTTTGTAGAAAACCAAGTGCTTATGCCGGTCAAATTCACGATATTCTGCAATAAATAAATAGACCATCTCCTATTGGCTGTAGGCGACCGATTAATAATTTGTAATTTTTTCAAAGATGTGTACACCATATTTTATGTCTCTGCCACTTGTTTTAACAAGCGTTTTATTTTGATTGTGCAAAACATTGAAACGAAGATGTGTGCTAAGAGCTACTGCATTTTTCAGCGCTTTCCTTTGGTACGAGCGCAATAAAATTCCTTCGTGTTTACAAGTTTTCGTCGAATGCAATGTTACTTCATTGTTTTAATACAAAAGGAAACATTCCATCTATTGTTCTTAGAAACGTTGAACAATTATCTTTCTGTTTCTTGGCAAGAACAACAAAACTAGTACATATTTCTGCGCCTTGTCTTGATGGATACTCAATAAAATACATTCCTATATAGAAGGTGTCATGGAATGCAATATTACTTCATTCCTTTTAGATAAATGGGAACTTTTGTACTTATTGGCCGTTCTTAGAAGCCTCGAACAATTATCCCTCCATTTTTTGTCAAAAAGAACAAAAGCTTAAAATCATAAGTTAGTCCAGGTCTGCTGATTCTAAGTCACAGACCTCTTAGCGTATTTTCACTTTACCTGACGCCTCTCGGCATGTGCATTGTATTCTTTATCACATAAAAATAATTTAGAGTATAGTTATAGTTGTCATCAATAGCAAGCTATGTTTCTAAGCCTTAACGCCATAAATTGAAAGACTGACAACTGTGACTTGCTTGGAAACATTTGATCATCAGCTACTATGAAAGGAACAGGTTTGAAACAAATCCAGTTCTCACTGAACCTGATCCCAGTTTTACTTTCTCTACTACACATAGGACGTAAGGAAGTATTGCATTCCACCCTAAAAAGCTACACCGAGATTTCAACGAATATATATGTTTTTAAGTCCCCTGAATAAAAAAGTCCTTTTAGAAATAGGTCCGTATGTGTGTATGTCTGTGTGTCTGTGAACAGCATAACTCAAAAACGAAAAGACTCATAAATACCAAAGTTGGTATTTAGGTCCAATATCTTTCAAAGATGCGACACGAACATTTTCAATAAAAAACCCCTAAGCTTTACATGGAACATTATGGTTTTCTCTACGTTTTTTATCAAAATATCATATACTTAAGATATGTTCATGCCAAATAAAATGTAATATATCCTTAGTTTTCTGGGAATGTTTCAAAAAGTCCTCTACTTTGTGACTGCTTTTGCATAGCTAGTAAACCGTAAGAGAGATAAAATTCTTCTACACAAAAAATATAGCGCTCGTTAAAACACACAATTTATGGAATATACATTTATTTTCGGGAGTGAACAATTTTCAAAATATTCCTTGCTATTTGTTTGAATTTTCCAATTCTTATACTTTTTCTTAAATGGGAATCCGTTATTCACTTTTTAAGTCCTGGACATACAAAGGGAATGGAATGCTCCACATAGCAACCAGCTCTTAAAACATTTGAATATCGCTTAAAGCCTACCATATTCCCCTTGCATCTGCAAGAAAATTAGCAGTAAGATTATTTCTGCAAATGTTTATCTCGAATAACATGAAGTAGATGGAGAATAAGCGTTTGTAAAAATATTTTGTACAAGAGTAGAGAAGCTCATATGAGTGCAACAATCAGATGTTTTATAGTCAAGTATCACGAAAAATCTATTTCCTAATGTTGCTCTTTTGTACTGAAATACACTCTAAATATTTATTTCTCATATATTCACAGTAGCATCATTCGTAATCCTTTAGAACAATTCGGGGCGCATTACTGCGTTGAAAGCCTATAATTCAGAGGAGAATAGAGTGAAGTACTGTTATTATTTAAGTGCAGGTATTGATAATGTGATAGTTATGTATTTATCATCGAATAAGTGCTGATAAGATTACAATAAAGTTGATATTATTATAATAATGTTGAAGATAAGATAGAACTATATTCTTAATCACATTATTGTTTGAAGTTTTTTTTAAGTTCATTTGGTTTCACCAGCTGATTATCAAAAATCTACTGGGACGTTCATTAGAAAAATACAGGAAGGGTTAAACCGACTACTTTAGACATCTTTTTTAAACGATTACTCTCGTCTTTGTAGGACATATGAGCCAATGCCTTGGATCAGTTGCCTGTCGAGGAGCAAGCAAAATCTGGATGATGTAGCGCAGTGGTGGCGAAAGCGGGACACGCGAGGCACTGTGACTCGCAGGCGCCACTCCTTTTCTAGCTGTCTTTTCATTTCTTTTCCATATGCTGCTGAGTTCTGTAGAGCGTATTGCATACTTGATGACTCGGGGGAGAGAGGCATTTTCGCCAACCTTGATGTAGCGCTTCTTACGTGGTAGGCCCCCACGTCAAAGTGACACTTTGCGCCGAGAACCCCACTAAGTTGATAATGGACCGTAGAGAGATGATGGAGGCTGCATTGCGTACCTGTAGATCGTCTTGATATATCATGACGTTCTCGTAAACTGGAATCTGATGATCCTATACCTGTATTCTTGTGTGTGTGTGTGTGTGTGTGTGTGTGTGTGTGTGTGTGTTAGTAGGTTGTAATTATTATTTTATAGTTGTGCCACGGCTCCTGTATTTTTGTGTTGGAGAGCAATTGTGTCTTGTCAGGGTTAGGCATGGAGAATGTTAAAATATTTTGCTCACACGTATTCTGTGACCTATTTTATTTGTATTTTAGATTAACCATATGTTGATACTCAAAACTCACTATTACCTTTGTCATGTTAACATATGTATAGCTGGCTGACTTTAAATACATACTTTTAGCGTATATTTAGAGATAAGCTTATACATGACCTTCGTGCTTGAAGTCTGACAAGCTTCTGTTAGCGTTCCGTACAACCGTTTTCTTAGCGTAACTATCTGAATTATAGATATGTATCAATGTACCTGATTGGAGCTATTATCCAATAACAGTTTGATATATATATATATATATATATATCTTTTTTTTAATTTTTATTACTGGTTGCATAGCTAACAATGGCTGTTCCGTCTTATATGTTATAACGTTATATATTTGTTCTCTACCATATATACATTATGAATATGTGTGTTTTTAACATCCTCTTAATTATTATACGTACGATATTAGCAAAAAAATAACATAACACGTAAAACTCGGACAAAACGTTAAGAAAAGGAATTATTAATGTGTTAATGTTGAGAAGCTGTGAATTAGATATCTTATTACATACTAGTTTGTCCGTGGCTAGTACTGTATATTGCTTCAATCATAGCATACCCAGGATAGGTGATAGCCCAATGCCTGGTAAGGTGGTGAAGAAGAAGGAAATATAAATTTTCGGATCAAGTTATTCGCCTCGCCAGCATTCGCCTCGCGACTGAGGAAAATAGGGCAGAATCCTTAGGTCAGGCCGGTCGGAACCGAGATTTTGAATGCGGATCTCCCAAATGCGGGACACAGGCTTTACCACCTGAGCCATCTCACCCGATACTTGGGTCATTTAAACTAAATAATGAAATATCATCAACAACATTACGGTATAGGCCTGTATGTCCCGTCCCCATTAGAATTGTTGCCGCCATCGGAGTCTCGGACGACCATCTCTTCTTCCTTTTGGACGATATTGGAAAGCTATCTTCGGGAAACGATTCTCCTCCACTCTATCATGATGTTCCATACGTTTCTTTGGATTAAGTTGTCATAAGTTGATTTAACTCTTCTACTTTAGGTTCCTTCCTTTCTCTCCTCATTTCTCTTATACCCAAGTAATGAAATTCCTGCTTCTAATCATCTCAGAGGCTTCATCAATCTGTTATTCTTCGTTTATTAATATCCTTGTTTCTGCGCCATATGTCTGTCTATATTTCCCTTATTTCCTAAGGATCACTTTAAGGCTCCATATATCCATTGATATTCGGTAGCTTTTCTTCTATATGCTCCTTTTTTCTGTTAGGATATTTTACAGTCAAGTTTTACTTCCCCTATTATTTTTGAGCCTATTAAATGTTTTAATCTTTGTGTATGTTCTTTGCCTTTGTCTTTGTTTTATAATTTGATATTGGTAGGTTGTTGCTTTTTGTTACTTGAAATATTTTTTGGGCTGCAAAAATAAATGTAAACACGATTTTTATTTTATATATAGCTTTTGGACAATAAAACTTGTATAATGTTTTTCGAGTAGTTTCCGTCCATTTTCTCAAAGTAATACTAGTTACAAATCAGGAAATCAGTTTTTATGAATCACACCACATATAAGTAAGGTAAGTAAGCCCTACATCCCTTTAAGACAATGCCTTGAGTTGAGTTTTTTGTTTTTTTATTTATGGACGCTCTTTAACTACTATGGTTCCTAGCGTCCCTTCTATATTGGGCGTGAAAGACCGGTAATTTTGCTCAGAGGCGTCTTTATGAGGCTTGAGGTTCTTTTACGTGCCGTAAATCTACCGGGACCACCGGCTTTACTTCGCGTCCGAAGGAAGCCATGCTAAGGATTTTTACGCCCGAAAAAATCCATCGCCCTCCGCCGGGTGTGAACCCGCCACCTTGGGTACTAGAGGCTAGTCCACGGAGGACGACAGACAATGGCTTCCTACTCCAGGAAGGGTAGCTCATGTGAAAACTCCCAAGGTGAGCCTGTGCATGGGAGAATTAACCTTTTACTTGTTTTTTCGTCAAACTTTTTCATAACAGTTTAGTCCAACACCAATTAGACCTTAACATAAATAATGTTGGCTATATTTTTAACTCCTTGGCGGCGAATTCCTTTCAGAGCTGGCGATCCTTGGCTAGAGTGTTCCATCTTCTTCCAGCTCCTCGTACCAGTTCAACTTACCGCCTCTGAAGAGGGCGACTTCTTCTTTTCCCGAGCCATTTCCCAAACTATGGTCGCATGGACCATCCCTGCTACATAGGATCCCCATTGCCACTTGGAATGTCGTACGCCTGCTACTGCGTCCTTAATTCCTGTCGTTATTCTGATTTCTGTGTTTCGTATTCTATTGCAGCCTCAGTTCAGTATTTCCCGTTTCATCTTTCTCTAACACACTTGTAGCGCTTTTGTTTGACGTTGAAGTAGGTATTTTTCTGCTGTTGTTTTCCCCACGTTTGTGAAACAATTTGAAGTTGTTTGTTGTACATTTTTGCACCACGCTTTGGGGTTAATTTGAAGAAGATATTGTCTTTACGTTAGAGTTGTTTATTCTTTTTTGCTCCACATATGGACGTCAATTTGAGAAATATATTGTCTTTAGGAGTTTTTGAAGCAGTTTATGAGTTACGTAATATGCTGCTACATGTATTTTTGTTGTTACGCTCCAAGTTTAAAAAATAATGTTTACTTTGTTATAAAACTGGTTCTATAGATATTATTTAGTTTGTTTCTGCCTCGGTTGCGTCAGTATTACTTTAGAGACACGTTTCTCTTAATCAGGGCGTGGTGCGACAAGAATGTAGGCTTACACAGATTTGTAAGTTTTAATTCACTTCTTTGATACAAATTAAATAGCACTACACTGATATCAAGAGCTGTGAGATTCTTTCATTTAATACTTGCACTTTGTTAACGCGTATACTTAATATTCGTTTCACACGAATACGTAATATTTCTTTATAGAACACACCTTCCATCTGGTTACTACCAAGGTCTGCAGGTAACTGAACATATTTCAACCGTTCAAACCCGTAAACTTCTTTATTTCAAGTCTCTGATTGGCTAATCCTAGTCCAATAGAATACCTGCATTTTACTAAAGCTTTTTCTGGCTGTTGATTGGCTATTTTTAAACTGTCACAAAATTTACATTATTGCTGCCCTAATCATGATTAGTAGCATTTAAATTCTCAAACTCATTATTGCCTCTAGGTTACCTCATTGTTACCTCATTGATAGCAACTTTAAACTTATTATTCTCACAGCTCTTACATTATTAAATTACGTAATGCACTCACATAACATTACTAAACATCTTTACAATAATATAAGCATATGCAATGACTGTTACATACATTTTAAAAATTATTACATACATATTGCTTCAAGGCGGGCTGTTATTGAATTTACATATTATATAATTTAATTGAAATTATTCAAGTGTTAAAAATACTGCCTCAACGTGCGGTGAAATACCGAGTCTGACATGCGTATAAGTGCACTAGATTTGCGCACGATTACATGACTTGTGTTTTCAGTTTCAGATTTAGGTACTTGTTTAGTAGGATATCCTTCAACCTCCAGAATTGTCTCCAGGCTGCGCTAATTCTTCCTTTGATCTCTGCTTCGCCGTTTCCAGTCATCCAAATGCTTTGTCCTAAGTGGATATGTTCCTCCACATACTCCATAGCTCTTCCTTCCAACACTTATGGTAATTTTCCAGGGGTTGTCATCACTTTCGTCTTAGTTGAGTTCATCCGTAGTCCAACATCTTAGCTGGTGGTGTTCAGCTCTTTGAGCATTGTCTCTAACTCCTTTGCTAACTTTGCAAAAAGTGTAATGTCGTCCGCTTTTTGCAAAGTCAGCATTGTGGGCAAACATTTTTACAAGCAGTAAAAATAACTGCATAGGTATTACAGTGTTGCTAACTATATATTACTTTCTCTACTACGTATAGTATGTAGGGGAAGTATTGTATTCCACCCAAAAATTCGATACCGAGATTTCACCGGAAATACATGTTTTGAGACCCCCTGAATCCAGAAAAGCATTTTTGGAAACATGTCCGTGTGTGTGTCTGTATGTCTGTGTGCCTGTGTCTGTGTGTCTGTGTGTGTGTGTCTGCGAACAGCATAACTCAGAAACGAACAGTCGGATAAACCTAAATACCAAACTTGGTATTTAGGTTCAATATCTTGCAGAGATGGGACACGAAGGTTTTCAAGAAAATCCCCCCACCCCAGACTACCCTTTACATGGAACATTTTTCGAACATTTTAATTTTCTCAAAAATGGCTCTAATGATTTTCATTAAAATATCATATGTTTAAGATATTTTTATGACAAACGAAATGTATATCTCGAATTTTCTGGGAATGTCCTCAAATGTATTCTTCATTGTGAACGACTTTTGCATAACTGGTAAACCATAAGAGATAGACAAAATTTTAGTATACAACAAATGTAGATCGCGTTAAAATACATGATTTATGTCATATACAGTTTTTTTTGTTAAGTGAACCATTTTGGAGATATTCCTTGTTATTCCCTTAAAGTTTTCAATACTTATTTTTTCAAATGGGAATTCGTTATTCATTTTTTTGTCTTGGATATGCAAAGAGTATTAATCTCTGAAAAAGAGAATGGTGCTGCACATAGTAACCAGCTATTAAGAGATATGTCTATGCTTAAAGGCTACTGTATTTCTAAATTTGCCTTGCAAATACGGAACAAATATTTTTAGAACTGATCGCTATGTGTAAAATGTAATTCTCTTTTCTTGTCAAAAGATCGTTTCTGCAAATGTTTATCTCGATTAATATGATATAGATGGAGAATGAGAGTTTGTAAAAATAGTTTGTACAAGAGTAGATAAAGTCATGTGTGTGTGTAACACATCAGATTTTTTTTATATACTACAGTAAAATATTCTTTAAGTTTCAAGGAAATGTTATGTTACCTGAATCCATAGTAAATGTACTAAGTTTTTACAAGTAGGTAAAGCAGTCAAAAGCTGTTCATAACGCAGATACGTTTTTGAAAAGCGTATGGATACCCTTTCCATTTTCCGAAAGAATGAGTGGTCAAAGGTTATTCTAACTCTGTCAGATAAATTGTATATGTAAAAGTAGAGATAAATATTTTAAATGGGAGTGGAATGCGTATAGATTTTATAGAGCCCCAAACACTATATTTGTTATAGATTGGGCAAATGGTGCATACTTGAAATGAGCATGGGTTGAAAATATTCACAAACGTGTATTTTGGGGTTATTACATAATTTTAATATATCCCAGGGCCCAAATGTACAACTTGTCAGAATAGGTCAAACGCTAAAAGTTTTAAATATGGGCGAAATAAGAGCAGAGTGCTTTGGAAAGTCATGAGTACGATTATCCCATATCTCCACCCGCTCCTAAAACATAAGTATCCAGCGTTTTATTCAGTTTGTGAAACTGTTAGATTTGTAAGTACTGCTAATGCCTTTTTTTTTTTTTTTTTTTTTTTAAAGTTCCCTTGTCGTTCCCAGATTATACTACTGTGTTTTTCTGTTTTTTTTCTAGCGCTTATTTCCGTAACACACACACGCAAACACCCATGCCCGAGGCGGGACTCGAACCCGCGACCCTCAGCTTGGCGGAGCGCCGGAGCGACCACTCCAGCGACCACGGCTACGAGGGCCGGCGTGACTTGAGAATAAACATATGCGAGGGTTTTTGATGGTGTAAATTATCCCATAATATTTTTCGGATTTCTAAAGTATAACAGCTCAAAGTGCCATCTAAATTGATTAATTGATGCATATTTGCATATAAGAATTGAAAGTATTGGTAGGAATAGCGTTCTAATTTCCGGGGTAACTTTTGGTTCCTATCGGATACTATAGCATAAGCATACAAGAATTAAAAGCAGTTAGTGATGGGTGAATACCGCTATTTCTCGTTACCAATACTGATTTTTCAGCACTGATAGTCGATAGTCGATACTCGATACTCACTTTATATAAAACTGTAAAGGCGATAGCTTGTTCACTGAAATATTTTCTTATGAGTAGTTTTCTGTGTATAAACACTTTTGTTTTCTATGTTAATTCCGAAATTGATCCTGTTTGAAATTTCCCAATTGGCAGCACTTTATCTAATAATGCCATACATTGAAGATGTAAGTTTGTTGTATTCTTATTTGCCCCACGCTTTGGGAGCCAATTTTAAGTAGGAGTTGTATTGTAGTTCAAATGTTGGGGAGCCGAACTTGAAGTAGTTGCAACTGCACGTATGGTAAAAAGTTTCCGGTAGCCTTCGCCCCAAGTTTAAAAATATTAACTTTATAATTTGACTGTTTATTTTAAATATAATATATTTATGTTTGCCTCAGCTGCGTCAGTATTTAGTTTTAGAGACATGTATGTCTTAGCAGGGCCTAGTGCGGCTAAGAATGTAGGCTTACACAGCTCATAATGTTTACTTCACTCCTTTTTATTAATTCTTGACACGATTTAAATAAAACTTCACTGATATAGAGAGCTGTGCGATTATTTTATTAATTGCTTTACTTTTTAACACGTAAAGTATTTACGTCTCACACTGAATACGTATTAAATTTCTCGAGGACACATCTCGCGTCTGATTAGTAACACTGTCTGCTAGCAACGCGTCCCGTTATGAACGCTGTATACAAGCAACTGAATTGATTTCTTACCGCTTAAATTTGTAAATTTCTGTATTTCAAGTCTCTGATTGGCTATACCTAATCCAATATAATACTTTTATTTAACTTAAGCCTTTTTCCGGTTGTTGACTGGCTATTTTATAAACTGTCACAATTGTTGCTCCAAGAATGACTAGTAGCATTATTATACTTTCTTACTCATTATTGCCTCAGGGTTACCTCAGTGTTTAACCTATTATTCTCACAGCTCCTACAGTATTAAATTACGTAATACATTCAGATAACATTACTACATGTGAACAATAATATAAACATATACAATCACTGTAATATACACCTTTTATATATTGTTAAATACACATATTGCTTTAAGGAGGGCTGTCATTGAATTTATATATTATATAATTAGACTGAAATCATTTAAGTCTTAAAAATACTGCCTCAATATGTGCTATTTTTATCCGGTAAACGTTATTAGCCATATAACACTAGGAAACAGTAAATGTGTGGATTAAGCCTCTCTACTACCAGCCCTCATACATTAATATATATGTTTAAAACAAAGATATATGAGACAGAATTAAAAGATTTGAAGAAAAAACAGGAAAGTATTATATGAAATACAGAAGTTATAAAGGAATGAAGGAGTTTTATTTAAGAACACGAACATTCCTGAAAGAATAAAGACTTCTATGAGCTACATTATCGCTCTTAAGTTCTGTACTACCGGAGTAGTAATGGGTGAGAGGGACTCACAAAGCCAGGCTGTTGCAGAAACGTGATTTAGCGCGTCAGCTAAATCAGCTTCATTCACAACTAGTTAACGCTGCATGTTACATGAGTACCTCCACTCATTCCCCTATTGTTTGCTTTATTCACACACAAGAGTCCATAAAAATTGCATTCCTTCATCGCAGGAAATGCAATCAAGGCGTATGAAGAACTATAGTCAAGCAACTCTTTGGGGCCACGTGCGAGGCAAAAACGTGATGTTTTTAATTCCTTATCTAACTTCAAGTTTAATTCAACAATATTCAATAATGCAAAACCTAAAAATTTAAAAGTACCGAAGATTGATCTTAAAGTATTAGACCTACTTTGATACAACCGAGTATCGATGTATCGACAGTATCGAGGTCCTATCCCTAAAAGAAATATATATATGGAAATGAGTAGGCATTGAAGAAAACAGTTAGGGTGGATTTTAGAATATTGTAAGGTAACACAGAACTTCTATTGGGCTGTGTGATGAAAGTCTTTCAGTTTCCTCAAAGTACGCTTATTCCTGCAAATGTCTGAACACAATATTCCTGATTTACCGTCCACTTTGTTCGAACAGACCCAGATGATAACATCAGGGATGGTAACATATCTCCACTGTTGTGTCATTGCATTACTTAGGACTACTACCCTTTGTTTCAGTTTTTACTTTCTCTACTACGTATAGTAAGTAGGGGAAGTATTGTATTCCACCCAAAAATTCGATACCGAGATTTCACAGGAAATATATGTTTTGAGACCCCCTGAATCCAAAAAAAGCATTTTTGGAATATGTCCATGTATGTCTGTGTGTGTGTCTGTGAACAGTATAACTCAGAAACGAACAGTCGGATAAACACCAAACTTGGTATTTAGGTTCAGTATCTTCCAGAGATACGACACGAAGGTTTTCAAGAAAATCCCCCCACCCCAAATTACCCTTTACATGGAACATTTTTCGATAATGTTAATTTTCTCAAAAATGGCTCTCACGATTTTGATTAGAATATCATACGTTAAGATATTTTTATAACAAATAAAATATATATCTTGAATTTTCTGAGAATGTCTCCAAAAGTATTCTTCATTGTGAACGACTTTTGCATAACTGGTAAACCATAAGAGATAGACAACATTTTACTACAAAAAATGTAGATCGCCTTAAATTACACAATTTATGTCATATACATGTTTTTTGTTGAGTGAACCATTTTCGAGATATTGCTTGTTATTCCCTTAAATTTTTCAATACTTATACTTTTTCTCAAATGGGAATTCGTTATACATTTTTTTTGTCTTGGATACGCAAGGAGTATTAATGGCGCTGCACATAGCAACCAGATATTAAGAGAAATGTCAATGCTTAAAGGCTACTGTATTTTATATTGCCCTAGCAAATACAAAACAAATATTTTTAGAACTGGTCGCTATGTGTAAAATGTAATACTTTTTGCATGTCAAAAGATCGTTTCTGCAAATGTTTATCTCGATTAAGATGAAATAAATGGAGAATAAGAGTTTGTAAGAATAGTTTGTACAAGATAGAGAAAGTCACGTGAGTGTAGTACATCCGATTTTTTTATTTAGAAGCGTTCCGCTATTGTCTCTTGCAAGACAAGTCTATCTGGTGTGCTAACATTCAGTTTTAAGTATTGCATTGACATAACCGACTTACTGTTTCTATATTATGAGTGTTATTTTCTATACTATTATAATGTTTATAGCGTGAATACTAATGGAATATTCCGTAATACATCACAAAACTTGTAGTATAGTTGTCCACTCTTTTGGTGGACTAGGCCCGTCTGCAAAAGCTCCTGTTACACTGCACCTTAAAGGCTTAATGTGCTAATCCTCTAATGATTGTAGCCGTTCACACCAGTCCTGTGTGCCACACCAGTTTACACAGCCCAATTGTGTGGCGGGGTAGTAGTCCTCTGGTTCCATAAAAATTTTCCCAAAGATCTTTATTTCCTTGATGATAATGCTTCACAGGAGCATAATATGTGGTCGGCTGTTACAGTTTCAGACCCACAAATCCGATCTATACTGAAGCTTTCCTATTATGTGTAAGTGCTTTCTCACTGGTGCATGCCCAGTAGCAAAGACTTACTATTGTTTTTAACTGTGAGAAGAATTGTTTGTTATTTATTTGTAGGAGTTTGCACCATGTCTGGAAAGCCGATTTGAAGTAGATGTTTTGTTACGTTATTTGCACCACGCTTTGGGCGTCAATTTGAAGTAGTTTTTTTGCTGCTACGTATGGAAAATAGTTTGAAGATGATGTATTATATTTCAACTGTTGGGGAGCCGAAATTGTAGTAGTTGCAACCGCACGTATGGTAAAGAGTTTCCGGTAGCCTTTGCCCCAATATGTACTTTCAGGTGACCTTTGCCCTAATTTTAAAAATATTTACTTTGTAATTTAAACTGTTTCTTTAAATATTATATATTTATGTTTGCCTCGGCTGCGTCAGCCCTAAGGTCTCTGCGCTGTTCTAGGCAATTGTAAAAAGTTAATTTTAGGTAAAGAGACACGTTTCTCTTAGCAGGGTTGTGATGCGACAAGAATGTAGGCTTACACAGATTATATATTTTCTTCACTTCTTTTATTAATGCTTGACATGATTTAAATAACACTTCAATGCTATATAGAGCTATGAGATTCTTTTATTAATTAATTACACTCACACGAATACATGTTATATTTCTTGAGGACACTTTTAGCGTCTGCTTAATAACGCTTTCTGCAGGTAACTGACTTCTAAATTTGTAAATGTTTCTGATTGGCTAATCCTACTCCAATAGAATACCTTCAGTTTAATAAAGCTTTTTCTGGTTGTTGATTGGCTATTTATTAAACTGTCTCAAAATTTACATTATTGTTGCTCCAATAATGACTAGTAGCGTTTAAACTTTCAAATTCATTATTGTCTCAAGGTTACCTCATTGCTTCCTCATTGTTAGCAGCTTTTAACTTATTCTCACAACTCCTACATTATTAAATTACGTAATACTCTCACATAACATTATTCAACATGTTTACAATAATACAAGCATATGCAATGACTGTTACATACATTTTACAAAGTATTACATACATTTAAGAAGCCTTTCAGTTAAACACTTGCATGGTTCATTGATAAACATTTTCCCATGCTGAGCAGCAACAGCATCAGTGTCTGAGCTCTAAGGGTCTGCGCTGTTTTCCGCATTTGTAAAAAGTTAATTTTAAGTAAAGATAGAAGCAGTTATGTTTGGAAATTAAAAGGATTAAATACGATTGTAAACAAATGATTTTAGAGTATAGTAACGTATCCTAATCCACCTTGATACCAGTGGAAAATGAAATAGATTAGAGGAAAATCTCTAAATATGTATAAAATTAAAATATTTCTGATATTACAAGCGGTTTTAAAAATATTTTTTGAGGGATATGAAAACAACAAAACTTATTTGATTTTTTAATATTAAAAACTTTCTTATGCATGTCAAGGCTTGATACTAGTCGGCCACATGAATGCGCTTGTAGGAGGCCGCCACTGTTTTTGTTGATATGCCTAACTCATCAAGGCAAAGGGATCAGAAGGGAGTGATGGGCAAGGCGATAGCGAATGTACAATGTCACAGTTTACTTGACTGACCTTCCGATGCCCCGCCCAATTGTTCTGTAACTGTTTAGGCCTCATGAGCAGATGGTTCCACAGCACCAAACTGCGTAGATATGGTTTCCCATCAGGGTACTTCATTGTGAAACCCTTTGATAATATTCTTCCCTCTCAGTTACCGGAATAGCGTGCGCGAAGCTTAGTGATTAAGAGTGAGATGTCCGTTTGCATTAGGTGAACGTTAGCACTCTCACATTTAAAGAGTTGGAAATAATATGATTATTTACATGAGTAATTCTTGCACAAGGCGCCAGATTTATTACCCATTTACTTAAACTACCATTACGATCCCCTCCTTCCGTATCCTCCCTCTTGCTGTCTGCTTTAAGATGTATAAGAAGTATAATGTAGTTAAAATATCTCATAAATGCCAGCACAAATGTGTAGCAATACATATATTTTGAAGAATAAAACGAAGACGAACATCGAATACAGATATGTAAAACGGTGCGTCTATACAGAGGAGGAGAAATATGTTAAATACAAAATGCAGAAATAAATGGGTGCCAAAGTTTAAAGAAGTACTCTTTTGAAGGTTATAGCCATTCTAAGCATATATTTTCTTTATTATTATTATTATTATTATTATTATTATTATTATTAATGGTGTTGATGGTGGTGGTATTTGTATTATGTTTATAATTCTGTCACATTAATAATACAACCTTATTACTAAATTTATATAGACGAGGTTGTCAATATCATATTGAACAGGTACGTCATTAAATCATATAATTCTCTATTGCCATTTCACTGCAAATAAACGGTTTCAGGTCCGATGAAAATAAAATAAGCAAATAAAATACTAAATAACTTGATTTATAACTAAGAAAGAAATAAATTCTTAAATATATAAATCAAGAAATCAAGAAATAAATAAACAAATACAGATGTGTATAAATGTATATACGAGGGCGGATTGTTAAGTCCACGATTCTGGCGAGAGATAGCCTTCTAATAATAGGTTTCTTGTTTGCACCCAAGTCTTACATCTATTCTGGGTATAATCGCAGAAATTTGTCATTTGTTTCGTAGAACATTGATGAGAGCATCTAAAATAAGCAGATGTGTTTAACTTCGTAGAAAATGGAGAAAAGTGAATTTCGTGTTCCGATATACCACTATCTTTTGCACGTTAAGACGGTGAAGGAAACGTAAAAAAATCCGAACAAGTATTATGGACTCTGCTCCATTACATGGCACGATTCACAGAATTTCGATGTGGGGGTTCGAGCACTAAAATGCCGTGCGCACCGGGCGGCCGGTTGAACTCACAACAGAAGAAATGGTGAACAACGTTCACGATCCGCTGAGTGAAAATCCGTGAGATAGCCAAGACCGTAAACATCTAGTAAACGGTTGTATAACATTCTGCATGAATGTTTGGATATGAGAAAGCTGTCAGGAAAATGGATGCCGTAAATCCTCACAGTTGAGAACAAGCGGAATCGTGCGACCATTTCCCAGGGATGTTTGAACATGTTCCAGGGCAACCCAAATGAATTTTTGCGGCGTTATATCAGTTGAAGAAACTTGAATCCGTTATTATCAATCAAAAATCAAACAACAATCAAAGCATTGGATTTCCTTCGGCGAACCTGCTCCAAAGAAAGCAAAAACCATTCCATCGGCAAGAAAAATCATGGAAGCTGTCTTTTGGGAAGCACCAGGGGTGATAGGCATTCATTCCCTGGAAAAGGGTAAAACCATCACAGGTTCATAATATGCCGCAATGATGGATCAGTTTCATAAGGAATTGTTAAAGAAACGACCCCATTTGGTGAAGAAAAGGGTTCTGTTTCACCAGGATAATGCACCCAATGCGCACAAGTCAGTCATTTCCATCGCAAAATTTGTGGAATTGGGCTACAAACCGCTATCTCAACCACCACATTCTCCAGATTTGGCTCCGAGTGAGTTCTTCCTCTTCGCAAACCTAAAAATTGGCTCGCTAGGAAGAAATTCACGTCCAGTGAACACATCATGGCAGAAACTACCTCATATTTTGCAGACTTCGAAGAATCATATTTTTTGTAAGGGTTAAAAAAACTGAAGAATCTTTCGACAATGTTATCGAATCAAAAGCACACTATGTTGAGAAATAAAATTGATTTGTTTGGAGAAAAGCTGATATTTTCCTTAAAAATTCACTGACTTATCAATCCGATCCCGTATGTGTGTATGTGTGTATATGTGTAAGAACAGGTTTCAAAAAATAATGAGACAAGTTTGTACATGCATGTATGCGTACGATATGTCTGAATGTTTAGTATACACTTATATATAAACAGAAAAAATAAAATCTAACAGGAATCTAAACTATAAAATAACATTCAGTCTTTTAAAAGTGCAAGATTAAGGATTTTATTGAAGTACTAAAAAATTTCTGTTGCAGAGTGTTTAGTTTTATTGCTTCAAAAATGGCTGACACAAGTTATATTAAGGTACCATGCATTTGATGTGTTCCATGAGAAATAAAATATATAGCTTAAAATCTTTCTGTGTATATCTCGTTAAAATCGCTTTCTTGAAATTGGTAGTTCATAAGGGAAAAGCAGGGTTAAGGGTAGGTCTCTTTGAAATAAGAGTTTAGTTTGAATAAATAATATTTTGACATTAAGGTTTTCAAAGTATTCGTTGCTGTTAAATTAAATTTTACAATGTCTTAGGAGCAGGCTTTGAAAATTGTAGATGTCGAAGAAAGGGGTTGTCGTGAAAGCGTAACAAGTTCGTCTCCCATCCAAAGGAACCCAGCACGGGAGAAGGGGAGATAAAGTATCTGTGAAAAAGAAGTCAAGTCGGTGCAAAAGAGTTATACTGTTAAAACCCCGAGAAGTTCCGAGTAAGTTTTAAGATGACATGGTCGTTATGGTTTTATTAATTAAAAGTAGAGTGTTATATTCACAGGACTTTTTTATACTCATTTGTTTATTAGTGGATACACAAACTATTCTTGCGAAAGCTTATGTTTATATGTACTTCATTTTAATGGAGATAATTCTCTGCAGTATTAGCTACATTAAACATTTCATTATAAATACAAAGAGAACAGCGATAGCCAAACGTTTTAGTGCTGGCCTTAAAATTCTAAACTCTTTCCATGCCACCACGAGAAACAGCTGAAAATGACAGGACTTGAAAAGAACGACGAAGTTTTGAACAAATCGAACAGTCAATAACGATATCTCGGAAATGGCTGATGCCACAAATAACATTGTTCGGAATAAATTGTGTTTTAAAGAGAGAATTAGTGTGCAATGCATCCTCCTCTATCGCTTATTGCTTAATACTTATACAAGATTACACAAAATTCCTTCGGAATGAAAAGGACATCACGGGCTATTCCCAGAAAATACAAAATATATATTTATTTGACACGTGAATATCTTCAATATGTTATTGTAATCAAAATCTTTACAACCATTTCTCAGAAATTAAAAATTTAAAAAAAATCATATAAATGGTGGTTTTGGAGTGAGGAAATTCTTGCAAATCTTAGAGTCAAATTTTTGGGAGACACTGAACTTAACACAAAGTTTAGTATTTATCCACTTAACGTTTTTGAGTTATGCTGTTCAGTCACACACACATATACACACATGCGGATCTTTTTCTAAAAATAGTCTTTTTATTCAGGTTGCTGAAAACGTGCATATGTATTTTTGATGAAGTATCGGTACGAATTTTTAGTGAAATACAATACTTCCCCTAATTATTATGCATAGTAAGAAAGTAGAAAAGTCTGATGTTACACTCAACATGACTTTCTCGATTTCTACAAATCGTATTCTACATCTATGTCATGTTAATCGAGATAAACATTATCTTATTGTTATTTTACTGTATGTTGCATTAGTCGTCGCGCCTCTATGCCTTGAAGACTGCGCCGTTGGTTGCAGTCCCGGGTTCGATGCCTGCACGGGTAGGAGTCGAACGCGGTGTATTAGCAGATACAGGAGAAGTAATGGTACAATTCACAGTACCTGCCTTATGTTCTCCAGCCGGCGTGGCTTCATCTTGTTGCCCTGACAGGTTGATTTGATTGTCCGGTAATTATCGCTGTTGACCTGTCTAGTTGGTTCTTAGCGGAGATGTCTGCATGGACCTTGCCTATCAGGATTGCTAATAAGCTCGTCGATCTCGGTTGTGGTACAAAGGAGCTCAGAGGTGAATTCACTACTCATCTCAATGTCTGGGTAACTGCAATTTATTGTCACTTCTCACTTTAAAAACACTGAATAATGTTCCTGTTCACTTATCACTTCAACCAGAACTTGGAAATCACCGATACATTGTTAATTAATATGTGATTTTTCACATTTACACGTCCACACAAAAGAACACGATCAGCGCGCCAACTTTGTCATACGGAGTAGCGTGGATTCCTCGTCTGTATCTACAAGTCAACTCCTCGGATTTTGGGGTAAATCTCGACTATTTATGGAATACGAACCCCACTTGAAGTTTTAGGATCGGATTTCTTATTGGAGGAGCCTTCGCGGTTCTCCCAGCGTGGCTAAATATTATTTAATATATATATATTCTTATTGGTTAGTGTGTATATATCACGTAACTTTTTCCAGGGCTTTTCTCGGTAATTTTCCGTTCTGTGTTATATTTTCCTCACTCCATACTTCCGGAGCGGAAAGAAATAAAGTCATAAAAACTTACCCTAGACTAACACAAAAGAACACAGTTTCCTCTGCACATGCGAATAGCATATTTTCTAAAATCGGCAGAGTTTAAGGCATTCTAAACTAGTGACACAGGACAAATATTACATTATACAAAAATGGCTATTTACATGGTGTTCACATTATACACACATAACATTCATATATCATATTAAACACTAAATAAATTAAAACATTATAAAATTAATTCAGGCACTTCTGTCTCAATGTGCAAGGGGAATATGGTAGGCCTTAAACGATTGTCAAATATTTTAAGAGCTGGTTGCTAGTGGAGCATTCCATTCTCTTTGCTTGTCAAGGACATAAAAACGAATAAGAATTCCCATTTGCAAAAGAGTATAACTACTGGAAACTTCAAATAACAAGGAATGTCGCGTAAATGCTTCACTCCACATAAAAATGTATGTTACATAAATTACAGAAGTTACAGAAAGAAGAGGACTTTGGGGAGATTACTATAAAATTGAAGATATACGTTTTATGTAACAAATATATCTTAAATATATTTTAATCAAAATCATTGGAGGCATTTTTGAGATACTCAAAATTTTCGAAAGGTGTTCTATGTAAGAAGTAGTCTGGGGTGGGTGAACTTTCGTTTTTGAGTTATGCTGTTCACAGAGACACCTGACCTTTTTCTAAAAGTGCTTTTTTGGATTAAGGGGACCTCAAAACATTTATTTCCAGTGAAATCTCGATATCGATTTTTGGGTGGAGTGAAATATTTTACCTACTTACTATACGTAGTAGAGAAAGTAAAAAACAATTCAATAAAATATCTTTAAAATAAAGCATGACGTAAACGGCAGTGCAGCAGAAAATACTCTAAATATACTGTAGAAATTGGAACTTTTAAGACTGTTATGGATGGCGTATTCGGACGTGCATTCCTATACACTGTGAAAAATTAAATAGTTACTGCGGACGATCTGACTTTGTTGACCGATTTAGGCAAGTAAGGGAATATAAAGAAACGGTATTCAAGATTTTCGGAGCGAAATACACCGTACCTGGCTCAATTATTCTTAAAATTGCCACTTCCGCGTTATAAGGGAAAGAAGACGTTTATGCTGGAGGTGAAGTAATCAGGGCGAGGTAAACTACATAAATAGATATGTTTAATACAAACCGTCTGTTAATTAACTTACCAGTCATAAGAACGATTCCTGCTCAAACACACGGAGCAGGATAACTTAGGCGGTTACGCCTGTGGCCCGCATTCGGGATGTCACGGGATCGATCCCCGGGAAGCACCCACTCTGGCCCATGGGTTTTTTCGTAGTTTCCCCGGGTCACCATGGGAATGTTGGGTTTTTACATCTTCCACCACGACTCTCTTTCCTCTCACTTCCTGTGCCCATCATCTTGTCATTTGTTTCAGGGTTGTAGGACCAGGCGACGGTGTTCGGCGGGTTATGGCTGGACGATGGCTTGTGCTCTGTAAAGGTTTCTTTCCTGGCGTCGCTGCGGTACCGCTCACTTAGGTCTCTTTCCAGCGTGATGTTCCTCTCGGGGAGACCCTGAAGGTTGGTGGCTTTTGGGCTGGGACCATGCGGGGTAAGATGCGTTCTATCTGAAACAGCTCCCCTTCGAATCTCTCTCCTCATCCTTCCCTCACACGTGTCACGTTGAAAGCACAATGGGCTGACTGGCCTGCGCGTGCGGTGCTCTGTCCCGGTTCCGGCGTCCCCTCCGTGATACGTAAGTTTACCTTTACCTGCTCGAATACCATAGCTATAGCGACAACAGTTGTGGAGGGGATAAGCAATAATCCCGTCAGCTAGTGAGTTGACTCCGTGTTAACATGTGAGGCTTACAAATGGGAGATCCCAGGGTCGATTCCCGTCAACCGCCACTCAGTCATGGTCGGTCGGTGAATTCTGGGGCGGTTTCACATCTATCACGATTACCTTGCCTTAATTTCCCTTTCATTCCATTTCTCTCGCGTCTTTCAGGTGTGCTAGGTTTCGTGGTGTGTGGCGGTGCTGCATACATGGCGCTGATACTTCCTCCAAGGAAGGAGTGTTCCCCGCGGAGGGCTGCTTGGTTGTACGGGTCCTTCATGGCCCTCTATGAGCATCTACAGTAATGCAACTTCCGCACATCACTGTGGCCTGTCTGCTTGCGGCCTATAGCCTCTTGTGGTTCTTTCATTTATCGCTTCCTTCTGGTAGGAGATAGCTGCAGCAGATCTCCCGTAGGAATAGTGCGAGAGGTGTCCCTCTCCGTTGTATACTCTATAAGCTATTCACATCACGTCCTTTCCCCAGAACTGATCCCCTTAACCACCGTACACATATCATAGAAACTCTAATACCTCTGCAAGTCCAGTTTCTTTCACTTCTATTTAAGGTTTATTTTAAAAACGTTGCAATTAATGTAGGTTATCTGCTTGATGAAACAATTACTCTAGCTTAATTAGCGAGAGTTGTAACGTAAACAAGTGAACGCATTCCACTCCATAGCATGGATGTCGTATTCTTCCTCTTTTACAACTATTCCTCCAAACATAAGATCAGTTTCAGCTTTTTGGGGGATTATTTTATGTTTTTTTATAGGAACGGGACCTCAATACCGTCGATACCTCGATAACCCCGATACGAAACATACTTTAACATACGCATTCGATACTTTTCGTTGCTTTTAAATTTTCAACGTTTGCATGATTGAAGGTTACTGCATTTAACTTTATGCTAAATTGAGAATGAAAGGAGTCGAGACTTAACGTTATTGTCTCCCACCTGTCCCCAAAGAGTTGCTCTACTATACTTCTTGATAGATCTTTACTGCGTTCCCCGTGGGTGAATCAATGCAACATTCCATAATTTTTTGTGTAAACGAAAACATGCAACATAATGGGGAAAGGAATTGAGGTACACTTGTAATATGCAGCGCTAACCGAGTTGTGAATGTAGCTGATTTAGCTGACGCTCTAAATCACGTTTCTGCGATAGTCTGGCTTGATGACATTCAGTCATTACGCTTACCTACTACAGTGATTAAAAGATGTGAATCCAGTAGAAATAAGTCAGAATTTAAGATGTGAGAAAATACAGCGTATGAAAATATTTCTGTTCTTCCATCTGTTTGCGTTTCTGCAGGTCAAAACTTTATATTAAACATGTATATGCTAATGTATGAGGCTTAATCCACAAACTTACTATTATTCCGAGTGTTATATGGCTAATTACCTATTATCGGTGAAATAATACATAAATTATTGAGTAGTACTGAATATAGCCGAATGGTGTAACACACACACATTATTTTTACTTTCTCTACTACGTATAGTAAGTAGGGGAAGTATTGTATTCCACCCAAAATTTTGGTATCGGGATTCCCCGGAAATACATTTTAGAACCCCTGAATCCAAAAAAAAGCATTTTTGGAAACGTACGTGTGTGTCTATGTGTCTGTGAACAGCATAACTCAGAAACGAACAGTCGGATAAACACCAAACTTGGTATTTAGGTTCAGTATCTTCCAGAGATGCGACTCGAAGGTTTTCAAGAAAATTCCCCCACCCCAGATTACCCTTTACAGAGAACATTTTTCGAAAAAATTTTCCAATAAGGAATTTGAAGTTTTTCAATCTCATTCCATTTTCCCAACCTTGTCCTTCCTATACACGGTTTATATGAACGAGCAATTAATTACCATTGATTGTATAATTCACGTGGCATTCCAGTCCAGAGACCTTTTAGTGCTTAGACAGGATGAGCCGCTAACAGCTATACACAACCCCGTGATACCTTCTTCAAATATCAATACTTGGCCTATTATGTTGTGATATTATGTATATGTCATACGGAATATTAGATATTGAAAAAACATACTTGTTTTGGATAGAAAATCAATGCAATTGCAAGAAAAATGCCAATCACTGTTAATCCTAAATGCTAACCCTTGCATAAATGCTTGATAGGAGTGCTGGGAATAAAACTATTGCCCGTTGTTTGGAAGTTTATGACTGAATATTTGAATACTGCTTCCGAATCTGTTACGTTCCTAAGGGCATGTTGCTTAATTTGAAATCATTCCTAATAGTGATGGAATGATACCACTGTTTCTCGATATTCGATACCGATACCCTCTTTATGACAAACTGTAAAGGCTATACTTGTTCACTGAATTGTACGCATGGAACCGGTTTTGTATGGTATGCTAATTTGGAAATTTTACCTGTTTGACATTGCCCAATTGACAGCAATTTTTACTTTCTCTACTACGTGTAGTATGTAGGGGAAGTATTGTACTCCAACCAAAAATTCGATACCGAGATTTCACCGGAAATACATGTTTTGAGACCCGCTGAACCCTACAAAAGCATTTTTGGAAACATGTCCGTGTGTGTGTCTGTGTGTCGTCTGTGTCTGTGTGTCTGACTGTGAACAGCATAACTCAGAAACGAACAGTCGGATAAACACCAAACTTGGTATTTAGGTTCAGTATCTTCCAGAGATGCGACACGAAGATTTTAAGAAAATCCCCCCACCCCAGACTACCCTTTACATGGAAGATTTTTTGAAAATTTTAATTTTCCCAAAAATGGCTCTAACTATTTTGATTAAAATATCATATGTTTAAGATATTTTCATGATAAATAAAATGTATATCTTGAATTTTCTGGGAATGTCTCCAAAAGTATTCTTCATTGTGAACGACTTTTGCATAACTGATAAACCATGAACGATAGACAAAAGTTTACTACATAAAAATGTAGATCGCATTAAAATACACAATTTATGTCAAATACATTTTTTTTGTTGAGTGAATCGTTTTCGAGATATTGCTTGTTATTCCCTTAAATTTTTCAATAGTTATTTTCTCAAATAGGAATTCGTTATTCATTTTTTTTTTGTCTTGGATATGCAAAGAGTTATAATCTGTGGGAAAGGGAATGGTGCTGCACCTAGCAACCAGCTATTAAGAGATATGTATGTGCTTAAAGGCCACTGTATTTCTATGTTGCCCTTGTAAATATATATTCCCCTTACATCTACAAGAAAATTAGCAATAAGATAGAGTCTGCAAATGTTTATCTGGAATAACATGACGTAGATGGAGAATAAGCGTTTGTAAAAATAGTTTGTACAAGAGTAGAGAAAGTCATGTGAGTGTAACACACCAGATTTTTTTCTTGATAATGCCACATATGTAGTTTTTCAGTAATTAATTAACCATATAACACTATGAAGCATAGTAAGTTTGTGGATTAAGCCTCTCTATTACCCATCTTCATACATTAGTATATACATGTTTGACACAAAGGTATATTAGACACAATTAAAGTTTTGAAAAGAAAATCAAGAAAATTAAATTTGAGTTTTATTTATGGAAGCTCTTTAGCTGCTATGTTCCTTAGAGTTCCATTTTATATTGGGCGTGAAAGACTGGTAATTTTGTTCAGATGCCTTTTTATCAGGCTTGAGGTTCCTTTAGTGACGTAAATCTACAACACTGGATCACCGGCTTTACTTTCCTTCAGAAGGAATCCATGCTAAGGATTTTTACGCCCGAAAAAATCCATCGTATTTCGCCGGGTTTGAACCCACGACCTCAGAAACCATGGTATCCCTCGACCACGGAGGACGAAAAAAAGAATCAGGGAAGTATTATATAAGATATTAAGGAACCAAACATTTTTGTATAAGAACACGAGCATTCATGGAGGAACAATACCAGTATTATTTATAAGTTATTATTTCGTTTCTGCTGGAGCCACCAAGTCAGGGTTTTGCAGACCATGCTAGCCTCTAGTTCCCGATGAAGGGCAATGGAATTTTTCTGGCGTATAAATCCTTGTCATGGCTTCCTTCGGAAGGGAAGTAAAGCCGGTGGTCTCCTGTCGTAGACTTGCTGTACATAAAAGAACCTCAAGCCTGATAAAGATACCTCTGAGCAAAATTACCGGTCTTTCACGCCCAATATAGAATGGGAAGCTAAAGACCACAGCAGTTAAAGAGCGTCCATAAATAAAACTTAATTTAATTTGGGCTATTACAGTAACATGTTTTAGTGCGTCAGCTAAACCAACTTCATTCACAACTCAGTTAACGCTGCATGTTACATGAGTACATCTACTCCTTTCCCCTTTGTTTTGAATATTTTCGTTTAGAGACAAGAGACTATGGAATGTTACATTCATCGCAGTCAAGATCTATAAAGTATTGAAGCTCAGCATCTCTTTTGGGGACACGTGCGAGGTAATAATATGAGGTCTCAACTCCTTTCATTCCTTACCTAGCACGAAGTTCAACGCAACAACTTTCAATAACGCAAAACTTAAAGACTTAAAAGTAACGAAAAAGCATCGAAGGTCTATCTCATTTTATTATAACTACTTCGATACCACCGAGTATCGAGGTATCGACGGTATCGAGGTCTCATCCCTAATTCTGACAATAACGTATCGTGAATAACAAAATGCCAGAAAACCATCTATGTAGTGGATATATGTGCACCTTTCATCGTTAGAGGAGATCGTGGGAAAGAAAGCATTGGATTTTGATTTAGTCCAATGCAAGTGCAACAAAATATAGTAAATTCTATGACTTTTCAGAAAATAAATTATAAATTAAGTGATTTCGCACTGGGTCTACATCATCCGGACCTTCATTTGCCACAGGTTTATTATGCTTACAGAAGTATGGGAAATTGGCATATAGAACATCAAAGTTCAAGGAGTAGAATTTCAAATAGCGCTTACAATACATATCGTTTTAGTCTATATTTGGAGTAGAAAATTCCTTTTAAAGACTATAAAACAGCTTAAACATATGCAACTTGCCGTTCCTCTTTTGGTATTCTTTATCAGTCCTTAGAACTATTAGCTATCCCTGTGTGCCTTCATGTCCCCGTCCAAAAGTTAGTTGGTCATCAGTGATGGCTTTATTTGGTACGTGTGCGAACGATGAACTCCACAAACCACTTTCTTCGATCCTGAATCTATCTTGCATCTTTACTGGGATAAAACGTAAAGACTCTTTTTGAAAGTATTACGAAAATTTAACTTCGACATGTAATTTGTGCACAATGGTGCTGGTTGTGTAATGCTTTATTCTTCTGATAGATATATTTTAATCAGTTTTCTGCTTGAGTATTTATATAAAATTAAACATCACGGGTAGGAAGTGATTCACTTGCGGTTCACACTCGACAAATTACAATCCCACAAATGGCCAAAAATGTTTTTTTCTTCTATTCCCGATGATTTTAATTGGTTTCCCCAGTTTGTTAGAGTTTGTTTTCATGTTTTATCATCATCCCATTTTATACTTTTTCACATATTTATACAAACACCAACATACCAGAGGCGGGACGCAAACCCAGGTCTTCTGCCGAACATGAAAGCCAAGCTCTAGTCACGAGAACCGGATCTTGAAACGCGTCTGGACATTGTTATATAATTCTCTCGCTTTCCTAATAAAGAATGTCACTTCCAGGGTGATTAAACTACAAGATAACTGTTCCGCCGATCATATGCTGCAAGTTGTCTTTCGTCTTTTCTCATTGATGTTTCCAAAACATTTAATTGGCTTATAAAAACAGTTCTAATTCTATAACCGTCTTATACTCACATAATAATGTATTGAATAGGATTTTATAAAGTTCAAGATATTCTGAAAAAATGTTCGTTTCAGTAAATCTATAAATTTGGATTCAGAATTCTTGAGATCATTTCCAGGATGCTTAGTAAGTAGTGGTTTAGTGGTATGATTTTTAAGGAAAGGGTCATGTCCGAAACGTCTGTGAAATATGCAATTCATTCTGACAGGCGCTTACGTCAGTTACTAGCTAAGTACTAGTCAGCATCTCGTCGGCGTTTTTTACACCTCGCGCTCAGCCTATCACTTGCCTAGCAGGATCATGTGCCTGTCATATTATTAAACTTGTTTTGTGCTACCTTGCAACATCGACGTTGGCCCAGGCATGGCGAAGATGAAACGCCTCTCGATGTCATCCTGTACTACGTCCCCATCCTGGTGACATCTGGTAAAGGCGACGATGCCGTCGTCACCACCATTACGTCACAGTTAGTGAAGGTGCTAATGGCGTCGTCATCGTTACGTCACATGTTTTCATATAGGTTAGGTTATAAATTACACAAAATTTGTGACACCTCACCCACTTACATCTGCATAGATCCATTGCGGCTACCACCTCCAGGAGGAAGGGATGAAGTTAAGGAACCACGGGAGGCTACAGGCCTTAGAGACGCGCGGAAGTTCCTAACAATTTCAGGCACGAAGACCTGATCCCATTGCTGGAACTGTCTAGAAAGGGCAATGAACGTCCCGTCCATCCAAACAGCCCTCTAGTGTTCACGGGAGTACTCTTCCGTTTGAGAAATCATTGGCATAATCTGTCCCACACCCCCATGGGCCTCGAAAACAGAAGCACGCCTGAAAGTTGAGAAGGAGATGGAATGAAAGGGAAATTATGTAAAGGGAATAACGGTATATGAAAAACCACGCCAGGGTTCGCCTAAAACCACAAAAACTCCAAGGCAGACTAGTGGTTGACGGGAATTGAACTCGCGACCATCCGAATCCGAGCCTCACACGTTACCGGGGAGCCATCTCGCTCGGTATGGTTTTACATATATTGTAAATGTTTTACTTACTTGGTATATGAATCCCACATACAGGTCTCACAGCGCTTCACGAATATACCTACGACTAACTCTAAGTCAGTAGAACACAAAATACGCTTATTTAAAATAACTTGTATATATCAACCATCAGAAGCACGTAGCACGTTATCGCCAGGAAGAATACTACAAGAAGAGTCAATCTGTAAGGAATAACAGAAGAATTAGGGAATATAAAGTGCACGTGATGCCTCAAGGAGAAAGATCGTAAATAACACACCTCGCTTGCGTAATAATTTTAAAGTTTCGACGCAAAGATAAAAGTTTGAGAGTAATACGAAACCATTTGAAGTTTCAGGCAAGAGTGAAAATTAAACTACAAATTTTGAATAAAACAATTTTCGGCTTGTAATTTACGTAGTCTTTTCTTTCATGCCCAAGAAAGAGAGATTACATCGTTCAAAAAGGTATAGTACTAGATCCAACAGTAAACATCACCAACGATTTTATCCAATTACTTCAATAGCCTATTTCTAACTTACTTCTTATAGACACTATATCAGAAATGCGTGTTTTGATGTTCCTGAATAAAAAGCATGGGTCGTGTGTTTGTGAACAGCATAATTTGCAAAGGAAAAGTCGGAAAATTACCAAGCTTAGTATTTAAATTCAGTATCTTCTGAAGATACATTATGAAGATTTTCAAAAAAGTTTCCCCACCCCGAACCACGCTTTGTATGGAACATTTTTCGAAACCTTTTATTTTCTAAAAATATTTCTAATGATTTAGATTATAATATTAGATATTTACATGACAAATAGAATACATACCTTGAATTTTCTGAGAATAGTAGGTATGTAAAATTCTCTTCATTCGGAAGGAATTCTGTATAATCTTATGTAACTGGTAAACTTTAAGCGATAGACGAAAATCTATTACGCACACAATAAATGGAGATCACTTTAAAACACGCAGTTTACTTAAAATAAATGTTTGTGGCATAAGCCATTTCTAAGATATCCGTTACTAATGGTTCCAATTGTTCAATATTTTGTCATTTTTTTCAAGTTCGGTAAATTTGCATTTTATTTCTCACGGTGTTATACAAGCAGTATGGAATTTTAAAGCCAGTGTATAGAGTCTAGTTCATAAACATTTGACTATAGCTGTTTCTTTGCATGTATAAAAAATGTATGATGTGGGTATGTATGCAAAGTTTATCTCAATTTTAATGAATTCGATGGATAAACAAGCTTTCGTAAGAATAGTTTGAATATCCACTAAAACGATAGTGAATTTCATACTGAAATGTGTTTCACTTACGTTCACGGCAAGTTGTTATCTGAGGCTGATGATTTTCATGTGTCATCTTCCATCTGGTTGTACAAAAGCTTTGAACTTAATGTCTCCGAACGTAGGTTTTCACGGCCGGTGTCACAATTATAACTAATATGATTTTCCGGGCTGTTATGCCGTGGTCTGCTGAAGAAAGATTTCCCAGACGTTTCGTCCACAACTGCGGTGGACATCTTCAGTGGCGCGGACGAAGTCTTCTCGGTGAAAGTGTCGCAGCGTCTGATGCGTTGGCCGTTAGTGCCGTTCTCCTTATAGTGTGAGCGCTCTCAGCGGGCCAATCAGCAGAGAGCGCTCACACTATAAAGAGAACGGCACTAACGGCCAACGCATCAGACGCTGCGATACTTTCACCGAGAAGACTTCGTCCGCGCCACTGAAGATGTCCACCGCAGTTGTGGACGAAACGTCTGGGAAATCTTTCTTCAGCAGACCACGGCATAACAGCCCGGAAAATCATATTAGTTATAATTAATGTCTCCGAGATTATGAATAGTTGTACAGTCGAGTGCACAGAAAACTTCCAATGCTCTTGGTTCCCTGTATGTTACTCTTCATTTAATTTTGGTAGAATCACCTTATAAAGTGCGTTGTATTGCAGCCCTGGGTGATCCAGTCTCTTAATGGCTTTAATTCAAGTCCAAACACAAGCATTGGCCTATGAACAAAGGTTAGACCTAGGTGAACGCAAAAGGAAACATTTCGCTAGAGTGGGTGTAAGGCATACTTGAGTCCATACCAGCCCCTGGATAAATCCGTCTCGTATTGGTTTGATGTCAAAAGACATTGAAACATTAACCTATGAACACACGTCAGGAGCGAAAGAAAAAGGGTGGAGTAAGACATTAAGTGGAGTACAGAACCAGTGACGGGGCAGTATTGCTTACCAACATAAACCACTAAGCTATATCGGCACGATTCCATGCATTGTACTGTACATACATAACATGTTTCACCAAACTTGAGAGGAAGAATGTAGTGGTATGAGACACAGAGAAATTGGAAACCGCGTAGTTGGTGTACAACAAAGCAGCTGTTGTTACCGAATGTGACATTGAGATTATCACAAACGTCGTTTGCATGTAGAGCGGTGCAGCATCATATTGTAACAGGATATCCCAGTTATATTCTTGCGTACGGGTAGATGTTGTGCGCAAATTTAACATACCATAATGCTGCGGTAAACGGCGTTTTGTTTTGTTAAACCTTTGTTTCATATTAAGAATCAATGACGATATAACTTCCCCCTTCTAGAAATACTTCTAGTTAAACACTGGATAAATATAAAGTCAAAATATAAATTTTAAAGGAAAGATGGAGAGAGAAGAAAAATTGCGTTGTACTCACGTGAATTTCCCTGCTGTTGTACAAAGTATTTTTACAAGCGCTTATTCTCCATCTACTTCATGTTAATAGAGATAAACATTTTTGCTAATTTTCTCATAGGTGCAAGGGGCATATGGTAGGTTTTAAGTGTTAGTCAAATCTTTTAAGAGCTGGATGCTATGTGGAGCATTCCATTCTCTTTGTATGTCCAGGACATAAAAGAAAACGAACAACGAATTCTCATTTGAGAAAACGTATAGATAGTAGAAAATTCAAACAAATAACAAGGGATATCTCGGAAGTTGTTCACTCTACAAAAAAATGTATATTATATAAATCATGCGTTTTAACGAAATTAAATTTTCTGTGGAGTAAAATGTTGTCTATCTCTTACAGTTTACCAGCTATGCAAAAGTGATTCATGAAGAGGACTTCTGGGAACATTCCCAGAAAATTCAAGATATACATTTCATTTATAATGAAAATATTTAAACATATGGTATTTTAATCAAAATAGATAGAGCCATTTTTGAGAATATAAAAATGTTTGTAGAATGTTCCATGTGATGGGTAGCCTCGTGTAGGAGGATTTTCTTGAAAATTGTCGTGTCGCATCTTTGAAAGATACTAAATTTAAATACCAAGTTTGGTATTTATCTGACCTTTCGGTTTTAAGTTATACTGTTCACAGGCAGACACACAGGGAGATATTTCCAAAAAATGCTTTATTTGCGTTCTAGGCGCCTCACAATATGTATTTTCGATGAAATATTTATATCGAATTTTTGGTTGCAATGCAATGCTTCCCCTAGTGGAGAAAGACAAAGGGAAAAGTATTTTCGTTTTGAGAAAAGCAATTTGAAGGTTCAAACCAACAGAAAATAATATATTTGAAATGGTTGACACCATAAAAACGTTATTTGTTATAAATTGTGTGTTTTATCAAGATCTACACTTTTCATATGGTCACAGTTTTAAGACTTTTTCTATCTCTAACGGTTTACCAGCTAGGCAAAGGTAATTAAAGACTTTAGAGGCTATTTCTAGATATTTCAAGCTACTGCATACATTTTAGGTGGCGCCGTGGCCGAGTGGTTAGACCGCTCGCCTCCCACCAAGGCGGCCCGGGTTCAATCCCAGGGACCTGCATGTGGTATTTGTTGTGGACGAAGCGGCGTCTGGGCGGGTTTTCTCCGGGTTCTTCGGTTTCCCCTGCCATTCATTCCACCAACTGCTCCATCATCACCTTTCCTTTGATCCATTTCACCAACATTTTGTTTCATCTACTTCCTTCATCCCTTACCAGGCATCGGGCTGATCACCCATCCTGAATGCTCTGTCTGATCCATGAGTGTCTGCTCCTCGACGAGCCTGTAAGTGCTGGGGGATGTAAGTCCTACACAAGTAAAAGTCCTACAAGTCCTAAACAGATAATGAATGAATGAATATTAGGCATGTGTAACTGTAATGAAAATCTTGTGTCGCATCCTTGAAAGATTCTGAACTCAAATACCATGTTTGGTATTTATCCCTCATTTGTTTTTGGCTTATGCTGTTTTCATAGATACACTCACAGACACACACACACACACACACACACACACGGACGTTCTTCTAAAAGTGCCCTTTCTGAATTCAGGTGGTCTCAAAACACATATTTTTCCGGTGAAATCTTGATATCGAGTTTTCTGGTGGAATATAATACTTCCTCTTACCTGCTATAGGTAGCTGGTAGAGTGAGCAAAAACTATTATGACTTTCTCTATCCTTTATCGCTTATTAGTGGGTATACAAATTATTCTTACGAACGTTTATTTTCCTACCTGCTTCATTTTAATCGGGATAAACCTTTCCGGAATTAGCTGCACTACACATTTCGTTATAGATATTAAGGGAATACGATACTCAATTGTTTAAGAACTGGCCTTAAATTTCCATATTCTTTCCATGACATCGCGTGAAACAGCTGAAGAAGGCAGGACTTTAAAATAATGTTTAAGTATTGAATAATTCGAACCATTCCTAACGAATATCTCGGAAGTGTTTGATGCCACAAAAAATTATTTGGAATTTGTGCCTTTTAAAGGGATCTACATTTTGTTGAGTATGTTTTCGTCTGTCGCTTAACATTTACCAGTTATAAAAGATTATACAAAATGACTGTATTCGTATCCGCTGATAAAGGTCAGTCCCGGGGAGGGGCCGTTACATGAGCTGTTACACTTCTGAAAGTTTCTCTATCTATGAACTGGGAGGTGAGATCCTAAGGTGAATAAGGTCCAGGCGGATGCTCACTTAAGCTGAGATTTGTCCAGGATGCGAGCATGCCATTGGAGACATTTGTAATGGTGGAGGATATAATTGCCATGGATAATAAAAAAAATTAAAAAAAACTATGAAATTTAATGGAAACAGTAGTCCAGTGCATTGGTCCTCTCTACTTACTTATTAACAGAACACAGGAAGGAAGAAGTTTTACATTGAGGCAGTATTTTTAACACTTAAATAATTTCAGTCTAATTATATAATATGTAAATTCAATAACATCCCGCCATGAAGCAATATGTGTATGTAATAATTTGTAAAATGTATGTAACAGTCATTTCTGCTTATAGTATTGTATCAATGTGTAATAATGTTATATGAATATATTACGTAATTTAATAATGTAGGAGCTGTGAGAATAATAAGTTAAGATTTACTAAAAATGAGGTAACAATGAGGTAACCTTGAGTCAATAATGAGTAAGACAATTTAACAGTACTACTTGTGATTCTTGGAGGAACAATAATGTAATTTTAGTGACAGTTTATAAAATAGCCAATCAGCAACCAGAAAAAGCTTTAGTTAAATGAAGGTATTTTATTGGAGTAGGATTAGCCAATCAGAAACTGAAGTATAGCAAAATTTAGAAATCTAGAAGTCAGTTGCCTGCACACAGCGTTACTAACCAGATGCAAAAGTGTCCTCGAGAGATTTAATACGTATTCGCGTGAGACGAAAAATAGCTTACATGTTAAAAAGTGCAATTAATTAATAAAAGAATCTCGCAGCTCTCTATATCAGTGAAGTGTTATTTAAATCGTATTAAGTATTAATAAAAGGAGTGAAATAAAATTATAATCTGTGTAAGCCTACATTCTTGTCGCATCACAACCCTGCCAAGAAATACTGACGCAGCCGAGGCAAGCATAAATATAATATTTAAAGAAACAGTTAAATTACAAAGTTAATATTTTTTTTAAACTTGGGGCAAAGGCCACCTGAAAGTACATTTAAAGTTAAGGCTACCGGAAATGTTTACTATACGTGCGGTTGCAACGAATTTCAAGTTCGGCTCCCAACAGTTAAAATATAATTCAACTCCTTCAATACTACAAATTGACGCCCAAAGCGTGGTGCAAATAACGTGAAACAATAAATCTTTCTCAACATCAGTGAACCCTTTTACGGTTCAAAAGGGTCATGATAAAATTGTTGGTCCTGTTAAGTCGTGTATTTGGAGTCGCAATGGCACGCTCCTGATTGAAGCAAGTTCAGCACCCCAGGCAGTGATTATCTTGAAAGCAAATGTTAGCCAGCTATCCGATAAGATTCGGGATGCACAAAACCTTGAGCTCTTCGCGCGGAGTTTTTAAACACCACGGTATGTCCAATGAGAAGAATCAAGAAAATCTGATAGAAGAAGGCGTGACTTCCATATATCGGGTTCAGCGGAAAGAAAGAGGTGAATTCCTCGTGCCCAGTTCCTTACCTTTGTTTGGATGGATCTCCCTCAGACGATTAAGGTGGGATATGAAGTCATTGAGGTTAGGCCATATGTACCGAATCCGCTGAGATGCTGTACGTGTCAGCGTTTTGGACACACTAGCGAATTTTGTAACATATGGTTGAATGAAAAAACTTTATTTGTAAATATTTTATATACAACCCCTTTTTACAATATTCCACCTGTATACTAGCTTAACTTCCTCTTCTTTCTCTGTTTAACCTCCCCTTATGTAGGACTTACAGGCGGGTGCCTGGGGTCAGAGGCCCGTCGAGGAGCAGATACTCATGGATCAGACAGAATATCCAGGATGGGTGATCAGCCCGATGCGTGGTATGGGAGGAAGGAAGTAGGTGAAATGCATGAAAGGAAAGGTGATGATGGAGCAGTTGGTGGAATGAATGGGAAACCGGAGAACCCGGAGAAAACCCGCCCAGTCGCCGCTTTGTCCACCACAAATCCCACATGCGGGTCCCTGGGATTGTCCCCGGGCCGAGGCGGTGAGAGGCGAGCGGTCAAACCATTCGGCCACGGCGCCACCCTTACTAGCTTAACCTATGTACAAATTCTAGCCAACTATGTTCTACCTATACTGCTCATTTTGCCTGGTACCCTGGTTTATGACTCAGCTGAGCAACCCTTGCTACCCCTAATCACTTATGATTCATCCTCTCCCACCTCCATTTGCCCTTCCACATATCTTATCTCTCTTACATTTCTAATCGATTTATCCTTTACTTTCTTTAAGAATTCCCCCATTCTTGTCAACTTTCAATTGCTACTATTTTTCTATCTATTTTTTTTTTCATTTTCCTTCCACACTTTTTGTCTCCATTCCGCTAATTCTTTGCATTCTGTCATACAATGCTCTGTGATTTTACTGCCTCCTCATAGTTAACAAATTCTTTTTCTGCCTCTTAGCCCTCTCAGGTACTGTCCTCCTGTTCTTATCCATGCAAACGCTTCTTTTTCCACTCTATTACAATAATCCACGTGCCCTTCTCTTCCCCATTTCATTTTCATTAACCTATAGAACGCTAGTAATTTTTTATTCTCTAAGCTTCCCCAAATCTCTTGTCTTTCTATATCCCCCTTGTAACAGACCATTTACGTACGTTAAATGAGAGACATATCTCACGATGGAGCATGTATAACATGGTGCGTTAACTGCAGCGGTGAGCACACATCAAGTACCCGAGAATGCCCCAGTTTTGCAGAGGGAGCGATCCAGGAAATCCGGGTTAGGGAGAGTTGTCCTTCTCAGAACTCCGTAAACTTTGCGTAACCAGGCTAATTTCAGAAAATTCAAGATATACATTTTATTTTTCATGAAAATATCTTTAATGTGTGATATTTTAATCAAAATCCTTAGGGCCATTTATAGAATATCAAAAGTTTATAAAAATGTTCCACGAAAACCTTCGCGTCGCATCTTTGGAACGTACTTAACTTAAATACCAAGTTTGTTATTTATCCGACATTTCCTTTTTGAGTTTTCTAAAAATCCTTGCTTGGGGTTCAAAAAGCCTCAAAACATGTACTTCCAGTGATATCTAGATTTTGAATTTTTGAGCGGAATCCAATATCTTCTCTACCTAGTATGCACAAGGAGCACCAACGATAATCTCACTGCACCTCACGTCTAGGTCACATTATTTATCGTTGTACGTGACCTCGCGAAGCCATGGTTGCTTTAGGCCACGGTGCAAGGTTGCGCCACTCCTTCTGCTAAAGAGTTGCACCAATAACCACAACAAAGGTTACATAATGGCGAAGAAACGAAATATGTGTTTACGCCCTCGACCGTATTGGCTAAAAGAGAGAGAGGTAGAGTGAGTGCATTCAGTTTAAAGGAGTTAAAAGCTAAGGGGGAAACTTGATGAGCACCCAGGTTAGCGAAATGTGTAGTGTGAGAAGATTTACAGGGGGTGCAAATTAAAGCTTGAATGGTACTCAAGAAATACATACCAAGGCGGCACTTTATAACAAAAAATAAAGAGAACTGTATTCTCACAGTGATATCAATGCTTGCTGCTGCATAGAAGCAAACACAACTAAATAATAAATAAATAAATAAAGCATCATGTTTTGCATCTAATGCAAACTATAATTGGTTAATATACTTTTACTAATTTATTGCTGATCATAGTAATGCAACAGGATTACAGACAAAAATAAAATCTGATGTGCTACACTCACATGACCTTCTCTACTCTTGTACGAACTATTTTTACAAACGCTTATTCTCCATATGCTTCATGTTAATCGAGATGTTAATCTTATAGCTAATTTTCTTGTAGATGCAAGGGGAATATGGTAGGTTATAAGCGATAGTTAAATATTTTAAGAGATGGTAGCTATGTGGCGCATTATACAGGAAATAAAAAAATGAATAACGAATTTGAGAAAAAGTATAAGTATTGGAAGATTTATGGGAATAACAAGCAACATCTCAAAAATGGTTCACTTAACAAAAAAAGATGTATATAACATAAATGTGTATTTTAACGCGATCTACATCTTTGTGTAATAAAATTTTGTCTATCTCTTATGGTTTACTAGTTATGCAAAAGTCCTTCACAATGAACAACACTTTTGGAGACATTCCTAGAAAATTCGAGATATACATTTCATTTGTCATGAAAATATCTTAAACATATGATATTTTAATCAAAATCGTTAGAGCCATTTTTGAGAAAATTAAAATTTTTGAAAAATCTTCCATGTAAAGGGTAGTCTGGAGTAGGGGATATTCTTGAAAACCTTTTTGTCGCATCTCGGAAGATACTGAACATAAATACCAAGTTTGGTGTTTATTCGAACGTTCGTTTCTGAGTTATGCTGTTCACAGACACACACACGGACATGTTTCCAAAAAGAATTTTTTTGGATTCAGGGGGTCTCAAAACATGTATTTCCGGTGAAATCTCGGTATCGAATTTTTGGCTGGAATACAATACTTCCCCTACTTACTATACGTAGTAGAGAAGGTAATAATCGAATTTTATGTCATAATATGTATGTCACATTCGGTAAACCATTTACATATTTATCTCTAGTTTCTTAAGCTGATTAGTCAATTATAACGAAAGAGTAATTTGCATTTAGTAAACGAATATCATCATCTGGGATGTTTTACGGGAAGTGCCCACTTTCTGACGAGCATGTAGACCGTCTTCCCTACATTCCTGGAATATTTTTGTCCAGTAATGTACTATAACACACTTTTATGCACTGCCGTTGCAATTGCTGTTACACTGCGACCAGCCTCCCACATACTCACGATACGTCCACGAATGATTTCGCTTGTATACGGCATGACTGGTTCTGAGACAATAAAGATGTTTTGGTTTCAATAACAGCAGGAAAAGCAAAGGCATCAACCTCCCTTCTTTTCCCCCTTATTGCTCTTTTATCAAGCCACGATGGTTAAGGTGAAGGACACGCCTCAAAGGACCCCAGAAAACGATACAAAACCCGCCGAAGATTTTCTTTGGTGCTCTGTGTACATGGCAGAGAAAGTAAAAATTGCAGTGCTCAATTAATACTCTGCTGTAAATTGTCATAAATCATTAAACATAGAAAAAGTTGTATTAATCTACCTTATAAAAGATGAAAAGGCTGAAAAAAGGAGAATGATGGTTTTGCTAAAACACTAGGGACTTGATATACAGTACCAAGCACTGAACGCAATATAAAATATGAAACAGGAATTATTAGTATTGGTTCCGCATCATGTTCATCGCCTCACACAAATGTGCGACGTCAGTTGTTTAAACGAAGCACGTAGCATATCCAGCATTTCAAATTCTAACTTTGCTTCCTCCCACCTGGTCGCTCTGTCAACGCACAAAATGGAACGTGATGGTACTCTTAAAGTATATTTCCCCAGATAAAACACAGTGTGGAGACGGGGGTTTTTCCGGATTCCTGGTCGCAGCTTCATTGTCAGCAGCAAGAAGATACAAAACCCACATTCATATTTCCGGGCACAGGTTTTCACCGAGAACGGGGATCGGGTGGAAAGGTGAATTATGGTTTTTTATATTTCGGGAAAGGCGCACGTTTCTACGAACAGAATATCTATGAAGTTGTATGAACATTACCGAAGAAAGACGTCATACAAACTCCTACTAGTGAATAAATCACTAAAAGTGCTGAACTGAATCGTAAACAGTCTAAAACTAAACCAAAAGTTTAGGCTGCTAATAATTCATTCGGGCAAAATTAAGCGTTGATTCCTTGCATGAGAAGGAAATAACACCGTTATTTAAGCATTTTACGTATCTGGCCATGATCTCTTCGTAAACTTCCGTGTTGTAGTCGGCTGCCGTCAAAACGTTCGTACAAAATTTCCGCAAGCAAATAATGAGAAATGTTTGGGAAATACATTTGTAACTCGTCTAGGGTTATGCGTCTGCATTGCATGATTTTGCAGTTCGCTACTAAATACAATTTTGTACAATTTATCCGAGAAGAAGAATTTAAATGGCAATATAATGTAAAACGGTTTTACTATCGAAGAGGACACATTTATATGACATTAGTTTTAATAATCTATCCAATCTCCATTCTACTCCAATACTTGAATTAGCTGCCTAGGCACTGAATCACTCGTCGCCCTTTGGGAACACTGTCATGAAATGTGGGAACATTTGCATTAAGGCCAGAGTTCTTCCAGTATCTAGACCGCTACAGGCACACACTCCACCTGTGAAGGTCTATAGAATGCCTCCTAAAGTTGCAGTTAAATTAAATTGAGTTTTATTTATGGATGCTCTTTAACTGCTGTGGACCTTAGCCTCCTATCTATATTGGGCTGAAAAGAGCGGTCATTTTGTCAGAGGCCTCTTTATCAGCCTTGAGATTCTTTTACGTGCCGTAAATCTACGGCACGGAACCACCGACTTTACTTTCCTTCCGAAGGAAGCCATGCTAAGGATTTTTACGCCAGAAAATTATAACGCCCACTGCCGGGTTTGAATCTGTGACCTCGGGAATTAGATGCTAGCTTGCTAACTAAACCACAGAGGATGATTAACGTCGCAGAGACGGCATAAATGGAAGTGAGAGTACAATCCGAAATACCTTAAATGTCAATCAGGTTTAGAAAGCCATAGGGTGAAACTAGCTACGAGAATATTGGTATTGTGTGTCAGTAGGTATGCCTCAAGGCTATCGAGAGCTCGACATCGAGCAGTCGGTGATAACCAAAGATAAATAGCTCTCGCCATCGCAGACATCTGATACGCTATCACCGGATAAACAGAATCTTCTGGACGCTTCTCCTCGAATGTTCTTGAACTCTATGGAAACTTGCAACTTCTATATAAGCGAGCGCTCTCGCGACAGTGAGTCAATCACTTGGCGAGTTAGCGAGTATGTTTCTGGTGCACGAAGAGTGTTTGTTCAACTAACAAGGTTGTGACGACTGCTGTGGCATACTGTGAATGTTGCTTCCGCGGGACATTGGAGAAGACTTGTGTTCGACTCGCCAGTGGGTAAACCGTCCGAAAGAGGGGGCTATGCCCTGCGTATTTCATCATACTGTTACGCCATGAAGAAAGCGAAGTGATAGTGAGAACTAAGTGAAGTGACTGTGAAAATTGAACTAGATTACATTGACGAAGTGACAATGGTAACATTGGTAAACTGACAGTTGAAAATTTTGATTAAATCACATTATAATGGATGGACAAAGAAGTAATGGCTACATTCACTATTCCGAAGGAAGGTCCATAATATGCTATTACAGTTTTTAACTCACACGTGCATTGACTTAACGTTCGCAAGATATTATTGAACTGTTTACTGAAATTTCACCATGACCCTACTCGCTACTGTGCATCACAATATTCTCACCAAAGATAATTATCCATGTTGTTATTCCCTTTTTACTTGATATTATAATGTTTTAAACATTTACAACTAATTTTCTCATTGCTGAGGGAAAACCCTATTTAGGTATGAGCGAGCACGTGTCACATTCAGGAGGGAGGGGTACTGTGATGGAAAGTAACTACCCCTCAGTCCGAGCAGTGGCGCAATGCGATTCTTAATTTTGAAAAGCTAGAAACGTCTATCTCATACTTATCAAACTAATCAAATAAATATAAACTTGCGGGAAAAATGAACAAACAATACTCAATACTAATAGTTTTTACAATAAATATCTTCCTTTAATTGAAGTTGACTCACTAACTAGAGCTAGGAGTACTATTCCATGCTTTTTACATTCTGTACCACGAACCTAGCACTTAGGGAAGATATTGCATTCCACCAAAAATTTGATTCGAGATTTCACCGGAAATACAAATTCTGAGGCCCCTTGAATAAAAAAAACAATATTTAGAAAAATATCCGTGTATGTGTCTGTGTACCTATGAACAGCATAACCCAAAAACGAAATTCGGATAATTACAAAATTGGTATTTAAGTTCAGTATCTTCCAAAAGTGAGACACGAAGATTTTCAATTTTTTTTATTTTCTAAAGCATGGCTCTAACGATTTTGATTAAAATACCATCTATTAAATATGTTTAGATGACAAATAAAATGTTTGTCTTGAATCTTCTGGGAATAACCTGTGAAGTGCTCTTCATTCGGTAGGAATTTTGTATAATATTGTATAACTGGTAAACGCTAAGCGGTAAATGAAAACGTACTACACAAGGAATGTGGATCTGTTTAAAACAGACAATTTGTACAATTGTACACACATACGAGTACATACATTCACACACAGTACATTTCTCCATATTTGTATAGTACAAAATATGAAACAGCCCATTTTTCCCTAAATATCGTACCAATTCTTGTGGAATGTAACTTATAATTGCGTTAAGCAGTGCTCCACCACTGAATTAGAAGACTGTGCGTTGCAAACAGCAAACAAGAAGGGGAGAGGTGGAGGTCGCTTGTCACGCGGGGTCAAGAATGTCCAGACTTGCCGTATTTGTATTATTGACTATGCAAACTATTCTTACTAAAGCTTATTATTCTATTTACTACATTTAATCCAAATAAACCTTTGCAAAATAGCTACATTACACATTCGTTATAATTAAAAGTGAACAGGGACAGTCAAATGTTTAAGAACTGAACGCTATATGGTGAACTTAAGTTTCCATACTATTTCCACGCAAGAAATAACTGAAAATCGATGGGATTTTAAAATAATGCCAAGTATTAAACATTTTGAACCTTAATTGTGGATATCATAGAAACAGCTTATGCCAAAACAAGCTTCTTTTAAGTAAATTGTGTGTTTTAAAGACTAAATTTTTTTTTGTGCGGTACGTTTTCGAACATTGCTTAAGTTACACAGGATTATACAAAATTCTTTTCGAATGAAGACTTCCTAGGTTATTCCCCAAAAATTCAAGATATACATGTATTTGCCATGTAAATATCTTTCATATATCGTATTTTAATCAAAACCGTTAGAGCCTTTTTTCAGAAAATCAAAATTTGAAAACTGTTCCACGTAAAGGATAGTTGGGGTGGAGGATTTTCTTGAAAATATTCCTGTCCCATCCTTGGAAGATACGGAACTCAAATTCCAAGTTTGGTATTTATTTGAATTTTCATTTTTGAGTTATACTATTCACATACAAACACGCAGACACACACACACGGACATGTTTCCAAACATGCTTTATTTGGATGCTGGATGCCTCAAAGCATGTATTTCCGGTGAAATCTCAGTATCTAATTTGTGGGTGGAATCTAATACTTCCCCTACTTACTACACTTAGTACAGAAAGTAAAAGTTTTTTTTTGCGGTGAAATCCTTGGTCGGAATGGTCGAGTAACTCATTAGATAATCATAGTACGTTCATATTTAACGTTTGTACGTTTTTTTAGTTCCATTATTAGTTAACAATAATAGATACACAATTTTCATACAATGCAGAAACCCTTAGCATATACAACGAAGTAAGATTCCGAACTCCCTGCCACCAAGTTAACCTCTTTGGAAAAGAAACAGTCTGTGACCATAATCTTCTCAGTTTTTAATTATAAAATGAGTTCACTGATTTATGATATTAGCAGTTTTCCTGTTTATACAATTATTTACCATACTCTGCTAATGAACATGATTTTAACATAAGTACAAAATAAATGACGCAAAACCTTCTTACATGAGCGTTATTAGAAGGTTTTGGCAAACAAAAACTTTAGTGCATACATGTACACAATTATAATTTAGATTATTCAAAGGTTTGTGACCGTTTCATTGCCCACACATCCGCAGTATTTGATCAATGCCAATTAAAGAAAGAAACATAACAGGATCGATTGTTGCTTTTTAAACTCTTGGCTTCTGTTTGTTGACGTGTTACATCCCGGTCATCTGTATATATTCCCTACAATAAAATGTAAACGGCTTTTATTTTTATACTCTGTGGAGTGTAGCAACTATTTATATTCTATGGAGTAACAAAAACTGTCTTTTTTTCTACTACGTGGTGCGGCATACCACCTCCTGTCCGAAGTTGTTCTGGTTCGTAATGCTCGTAGCTCTTGGTTTACCTTTCTGTAGCCTCCGCGTAGACTCAGGATGTTTGACATGGACTGATTCTCTACGTCTCTATCCTCGGCTAGCTGTTGTAACTTCTGAAATATGTAAGAGCAGGCACTTTTCCTCGGTAACGGAAACGTAGATCTCAGGTGTGGTAACGGAGAGAAATAGACGTGCTTCAGTTACAAAAAGACGACATCACTGTTTTCTTTATTACGTACTTCTGGTAGTTCATAACACTGATATTGTCGCCGTTAAAACACTGTCCACTGCAGTTGAAACACGGCGCTGATATGACGCGAAGTTTATATACTTAACAAATCTCTTTACTTTTAGCGATTCTTATGTGTGTAGCGATACCTGTCTTACTTCACTAACCTTTGACGCGACATCTCTTAAGTATCCGGCAGCATCATTCCCTGCCTGTAGTTTCGAAGTAACTCACCGATCTTGGTCTTTACAGATCTATTTATAGTCGCGGAATTCTTGGGCTACTTAAATTCCTAATGGTGCATTTTTCGCGCCGCTCAACGCGCCACACAATTTCATATAGGTTTACTTGGATCTCATTGGTAATATTCCACCCCCTCTTGCTCAATTGTAACATGAAATCGCGGCTTTCCCTAATTTTACCGTTAAGCTTGTTGTCTCATTCACTCCGGTCACGGCGAATTACCGTACAAAAGGACAATGGCTCTACATCCTCGCTGTACGAACACTACTTTTGCTACCAGAGAGACATCGTAAGGCTCACTTGTTGCCTTGGGAGAAACTTTTCCTGCATCTAAAATATCTCGTCGTGGACAGTATTTTAACATAGAGCTTAAATTATTTACATTAAACAATTTATTACTCCTAAAATACTAGTAACCTAAATACAAACATATCATTAAATTACCGTTCTTAAGCTACATAGGCAGTAAAAAGAAAAACAGTTGTACATAGCATAATTTAATTTCACTAAAAAGTAATTACCCGAATTATTAATACGAGGTCTGATCAACAAAGACTGAGACTGATTTTTTCCTGTAGCTTCCGTGATAGTTTCGTATCTGTAACATAAATGTTTGAAAAGAGCGGTTTTTATGTATAATGTTGGTAGGCGGCAGCACTCTCGTATTGGTAGGTTGGTAGTAATACTCTATTTTATAGACCCTACGTGCATTTCGCATAGCAGACAATCAGGTGCTGCGTCTCTTTGCTGATGGAGGGGATGCATTTTTTAAATCTATTATCACCGGTGATGAGTCATGGCTGCATCATTATGATCCTGAAGGAAAACAAGCCAGCACAGTGTGGAAATCACCAGGTTCTCCAACACCAGAAGGCAAAAGTTGTTCCATCTGCATGGAAAGTGATGGTGATCACATTTTTTTCACTGTAATGGAATGATTTACCAGCATGCAGCTCCCCCTCACACTACTGTTACAGCAGCATACTACACGTCAGTATTGGCTACACTGAGGAAGCACATTGCAAAGAAACGACCAGAGCTTTCTCGGACTGGGTGGCGACTTCATCATGACAATGCACGACCTCACGTCGCAAATCAAGTCATGCAGTTTCTGGCTCGATTCAACATTACCTGTGTACCACATCCACCTTATAGCCCCGATCTTGCACCCCGTGAGTTTTTTTTATTCCCATCACTAAAGACAAAGCTTAGGGGTATTCGATTTGAGAACTCTGAAGCAGTGCTCAAGAAATGTGAGGCGATTCTCAAGGACCTGACAAAGAATGGTCTGTAGCACGTGTTCAAGGACTGGCAGAGGCGCTATAAAGGTGCATTGAAGTAGCAGGGGATTACTTTGAAAAATATCATGTAAACATTGAATTGGAGAAATAAACATCTGTGAAAAAAACCAGTCTCAGTCTTTGTTGATCAGCCCTCGTTGCGTTTCAGTGGCATTCTCAATTAAATGTCAAGGCCTTCTTCGCAAGCATGTTCTCTGTTCTCCAGTGTGTTTGTATTTAGACACAAGAGCTTTGTATACTTTTTAACATTTCTGTAATTAATGCAATGAAATTAGAAGGTGCTTTATATTCCCATGTCCGAGAGAAACAATTAGAGTTTTGAATGGTGAACGAATTATTAAAATAGGTTGTGTTTTTATAGTACCCTGCATACACAAATACACACACACATACGCACATACAACGTTTCCTTTTACTGTCTCTACCACGTACCTGGTAGGTAGAGGAGGTACCTGTAGCATTTGGTCCAAAACTTCGATAACGATATTTCACCGGAAATACATACTTTGAGACCCCCCGAAATCAAATAAAACATTTCTAGAAGCATGTCTGTGCGTGTATGTGTGTGCGTCTGTGAACAGCATAACTCAAAAACGAAAAGTCGAATAAATATCAAACTTTGTATTTGGGTTTAGTATCTTCCAAAGATGCGACACGAAGACTTTAAAGAAAATCCTTCTACCCCAAACTACCCTTTACATGGAAGATTTTTCGAAATTTTTATTTTATAAAAATGACCTTAACGATTTTGATTAAAATATCGTATAATTATGAAGCATATTTACATGGCAAGTAAAATGTATATCTTGAATTTTCTGGGAATAGCCTGTAAAGTCCTCTTCATTTAGGAGTTTTGTATAATGTTGTATAACTGGTAAACGTTAAGCGATAGACGAAAGTATACTTCTCAAAAAATGTAAGTATGTTTAAAACACAGTCCTGTCGACATTCAGCTGTTTCTGACTACTGCATTGAAAGACAATGGAATTTTGAAGCAGCATATGGTGTCTAGCTCTGAAACACTTGACTATTGCTGTTCTCTTTGTATGTATAACGAAATGTTGAGGCAGTACTTAAATTATTTTAATGACGAATATAATAATTAACCAACTCTAATAATATATGACTCTCAACAATATTAATTAAGGTCTGAATATATTTCCTGTAGGTAGGTAGGTAGGTTGGTAGGTAGGTAGGAAGGTAGGTAGGTAGGTAGGTAGGTAGGTAGGTAGGTAGGTATAAGCCTGTTAATATTATTTTAAGTGATAGTGTATAAGCAAAAGTATTTTTGGTGGAAACTGATGGTGCCTTAAAATGTTAAGAGTGTTGTTATTTCGGTGCAGAGAGAACTGTTAGGTAGAGAAATACACAATAGCTTGGCCCCTTTCTATTGTGTATAGTCCAGAGGTGGCGAAAACGCGACTCGCGAGTCATTTTGACTCGTAGGCGCCGTTGTCTCTCTCTGCACTGTCCCTTTGTTTTTCACATGCTGCTGAGCGATGCAGTGAGTGTTGCATATTTGGTGACTCACAGAAGGAAGGCGTTTTCGTCACCCTTGGTATACCATGCCGAGGGTGATAATTGGACATTTCCTTTAGACGGTTAATAGCAGAACACCCAAAACACGAAATTACAACGTACCTATGTCATGTGATTTCTACCAGCGAACGGTAGAGTTTTAAATGTTTAACGTGAACAAGAAGCAACCAATGAAACTCAAACAAACAGATTTAAAATCTTTTTCGTAAGGTGGTAGTTGAGAATAGCTTACTCACGCGTACGAATTGCTAGTTTACCGTCAAAATTAAAATACGTGTTTGGTGATGTGTTGAGTATCTATGTAGTGTAATAATTCTGTGCTAATAATGTGAATTTCACAGTAAACACAAATTAGGTAACAATATCTACATTCATCGAGGTTAACTGTGTCAGGGGGAGATTTTTATTAAAACAGCTCTACGGAACTTAGAAATTTTAACTGTTAATATCAAGACAAGCCATCAGAGTATAAGTTTCACTATGGGTATTCCTTGTATTATCAGCAGAGTGTTAACTTTAAACATTCGTTAGAAATAAAGCCTTGAGAAGCTCAATTCCACTCACTTGTATTATTATTTTGAACTGTGTACCATATATTCATACAAGTTCCTTCCGCTCTACGCCTGATGAAGAGATGCTTGTTCGACCAGAGCTAAACAGAAGCAAGAGAAACATCTACAAAGACCTACATTACTGGAAATAATTAAACATTTAGGATATCAATAATTATGTGCTACAGATTCAGCTTGCAATAACGCGCCCAGAAAGCTAAGAAAAACTGTATAATCGTGTAGTGACCGATGGAATGTGTAAGGCAGCCATTTCCGCAAAGGTTTATCTAGACTAAAATGAAATAGATAGGAAAATAAACCTTTATAAGAGTAATCTGTATACCCACCAATAATCAATAGGGGTAGAGAAATTTATGTTTATTATATTAGTATAGGTTAATTTTAAAATAAGTAATTTAAGCAGCGAAAATCCCATATACGTCCACGATAACCACAGGAGTGTTGTATCAGAGATATCCCACTTGCACGTATATACAGATAATATTGGTTCAGAGAATCATTACCTTAATGATCTATTTGGTTGGATTGCGTTAATCGGGTCTGTGTATTTATTAAACAAACAGGAGACACTGCCTGACGTAATCAAACGCAGAGGTTGTTGGTTCGGAGCTAGTCTGGTTGATAAGTTCACCGATATTGCATTGCATGCGGTACTCGATGAGTGAGGCAGATTACAGCGTTGTCGCTTATCTAGAACTGCGGCGAGAATTGATCCTCCAATCAACTGACAACGCTATTTCTGCGATTGCGTTTGTGTCACACAGGAAATTCCATATCGCATGCATCACAGTGACCGTAGAAGCAATGGCATCAAAATGGGTTGATTAGCGAAGTTTCAAGGGTTTCTGCAGTATTCAGGCACACATTCCTTTGACATTTGTATTCATTAATGAAACGATGTTCTCTACTCCAACCCATATTATTATAATCCTACGTAGACCCTTGTCGTTTTGTCATAGATTCGCGCATACCATCATGTCCAAAGCTCGTGTGTCAGTCTTATCGCCATCCCAAATGCAAGAAGGAATTAGGGGCACGATAACACTCCATTAGTAACTACTAGGCCCCGGATTGTGATGACGTCACCTTTTAGTTGTTGCACTATAGACATTTCTAAATCTGTGTATAAACCCTTATCCTGGGTCCCAGATCACAAACACTTGTTCTGCTGAGCTCACATGACTTTCTCTAATCACTCTCTTACAAAGTACTCTTACGAAAGCTTTCTTCTATTTATATCTTCTTAATACAGGTAAGTATTCGTAATTCATTTACATATTTCGTTGTAGGAATAGTCTTTTTACTTTCTCTACTTTCTCTACTAGTAGGGGAAGTATTGTATTCCACTCAAAAATTCGATACCGAGATTTCACCGGAAATATATGTTTTGCGACCCCCTGAATCCAAAAAAGCATTTTTGGAAACATGACCCTGTGTGTGTGTCTGTGAACAGCATAACTCAGAAACGAACAGTCGGATAAACTTGGTATTTAGGTTCAGTATCTTCTAGAGATGCGACACGAAGGTTTCCAAGAAAATCCCCCCACCCAAGATTACACTTTAAATGGAAAAGTTTTCTAAAATTTTAATTTTCTCAAACATGGCTCTAACGATTTTGATTAAAATATCATATGTTTAAGATATTTTCATGACAAATGAAATGTATATCTCGAATTTTCTGGGAATGTCTCCAAAAGTATTCTTCATTGTGAACGACTTTTGCATAACTGGTAAACCATAAGAGATAGACACCATTTTACTACACAAAAAATGTAGATCGGGTTAAAATACCAATTTATGTCATATACATTTTTTTGTTGAGTGAATCATTTTCGAGATATTGCTTGTTATTCCCTTAAATTTTCCATTACATTTTCCTCAAATGGGAATTCGTTATTCATTTTTTTCTGTCCTGGACATACAAAGAGAATGGAATGCGCCACATATCAACCAACGCTTAAAAGATTTGACTGTCGCTTAAAACCTACCATATTCCCCTTGCATCTACAAAAAAAATTAGCAATAAGATTAACATTTCGATTAACATGAAGCATATGGAGAATAAGCGTTTGTAAAAATACTTAATCCGGTCCTTCAGTGTTCTAAAGTTGTTTTTTCGTTGTATGAACATGAAAAAGAAACAAAGAAAGAATAGCAAGTTATAATTGAGAAAAGTATACAGTGTGTGAAAATTCAAAATACGATTTAATAAAAAATAACATAATTTTCCATGCAAAGAGGCATCTTCTTCAAAACCTTCGTGTTCGTAGGCGAATATCGAAAACTGAATCGATGTTTAAAAGTGTTACTCACAATATACTGTCCCTAAAATCCCTTACTACGAGACGTGTTTTTAAAGTTAGTTGTGATAATGTTTTAAAAAGTATCAGAACTGTATTTTCCAAACGCTTCATTCATTACTTTACCAATTGAGTTTCTTATTTATGCACGCTCTTTAACTAACGATTCTTAGCGTGCCATTTTTATATTGGGCATAAAAGACCGAAGATGTTTGCTCAGAGGCCTATTTAATAGGCTTGAGGTTCTTTTGCTAAGCCGTAAATCTACGACATGGGACCACCGGCTTTACTTCTCTTCCGAAGGAAGTCGTGCTAAGGACTTTTACGCCCGAAAAGATCTATCGCCATCCGCCAGGTTTGAACCCGCGATCTCGGAAACTAGTTATTACACTACTTCTCCACAGACCTTTGTGGTAACGGGAACGTTTTGTAAGATTTCGTCAAAGAATGATGACGTGTGGGATGAAAGCCAAGTCAATACTTCTTTTTTGAAATCGTCGTCCTTGAAATGTTTTCCACCAAGGAATTTCTTCAGATGAAAAGCACTTGGTGCAAAATCCGGACTCTAGGCAGGGTGGTGGAATTGCTCCCAACCAAATGATGCGATCAGACGTTCCGTTTGTTTGGCTGTGTGTGGCGGGCCGGAAACAAATTACTGTTTCCCCATAAATCTCGCATTACTGGCGATGAATGTTTACTGGTGCAACATTTCTCGCATTCAAAAACCAATCACTAATCTGACTTCTGAGGCAGTATTTTTAACACTTAAATAATTTCAGTCTAATTATATAATATGTAAATTCAATAACAGCCCACCTTGAAGCAATATGTGTATGTAACAATTTATAAAATGTATGTAACAGCCATTGCATATGCTTGTATTATTGTATCCATGTGTAATAATGTTATGTGAATATATTACGTAATTTAATAATGTAGGAGCTGTGAGAATAATGGGTTAAAAGTTGCTAACGATGATGTAACCTTGAGACAATAATGAATTTTAAAGTTTAAATGCTACTATCCATTATTGGAGCAGCAATAGTGTAAATTTTGATACAGTTTAAAATAGCCAATCAACAACCAGAAAAAAGCTTTAGTTAAATGAAGGTTTTCTATTGGATGAGAAATAGCCAATCAGAGACTTGAAATACAGAAATTTACAAGCTTAGGCGGCTGAAATCAGTTCAGTTGCCTGCAGACAGTGTTTTTAACCGGATGCAAGATGCGTCCTCGAGAGATTTAATACGTTTTCGTGTGAGACGAGAAATAAGTTTACGTGTTAAAAAGTGCAAGTAATTAATTAAAAAATTTCACAGCTCTCTATATCAGTGAAGTGTTACTTAAATTGTATCAAGTATTAATAAAAGAAGTGAAGAAAAATTATAGTCTGTTTAAGCCTACATTCTTAGTCGTACCACAACCCTGATAAGTGAAGCGTGTCTCTAAATAATACTGACGCAGCTGAGGCAAACATAAATATATAATATTTAAAGAAACAATTAAATTACAAAGTTAATATTTTTTTTTAAACTTGGGGCAAAGGCCACCAGAAAGTACATGTGGGGCGAAGGCTACCAGAAAGCGGGTACCATTCGTGCGGTTGCAAATACTACAAGTTCAGTTCCCCAACAGTTGAAATACGATACAATTCCTTCCAAAATACTTTCTCACTTCACAGTGGAAAGACGTTCCATGTTTTGAACATTTCGAAACACACTAACAACAGTAAAACACAAGGTGACGATCGTACACAGCTGTATGTGGCTTCCTAGTGAATGGAGGAAGTGATTGCACATGCTCAAAATCGCGACTGAAGCGGCGAAATATTAAAACGATACTTATTTAAAAACACGCCTCGTATTTTCATGGCATCGAGTGAATAAGAACAACACTTTTAAAAATTATATAGTATTGAAAACTTCAAATCAATAACAATAAATAAATTTGGAATAAATTGCTATATATACCGCGTGAGGCTTCTCATCCTGCGGATTGGTAACTGGCAACCCTGCAGTTTACAGAGGATGCGAAATGCAGGTGCTAACACCGCATTCACCAGTCCCTGATTAGGGCTACGATGGTGCTCCTTGTTAACGTGGACTAGTAGCGCAATGATTAACATGCAGGAAAGCCAATGTGTAGGTTAGAAGTTCAAATCATGCCTGCGAATAAACGACGTTTTTTAATTGATTTCTGTTCATGTTTTGAGAACGTTCTAGAAAAGCATGACTTATTTCCGAATTTGCACATTTTAACATGAAACAATTTGTTTTGTAATGAAATTCGCATAATTAAACTAATTAAGTGAAACAACACTTCCATGCTAAACTATTAGTTCTCGTTAAATTTACTAATCATAAAAAGTACTTCAAAGTGGCAGTATTTGAACTTGCGACCATCACCCCTGAAGGACAACGAGCACACTGTTGCGCTACGAGTGCAAGTCACTGCAAGCACAATTTCGGCCTAAATTGATGCGACGCGCTGCAGTGGACAGTGTTTACGACATAGCCTTATAACGCTGAGACAGGCTGAGAAGACTCACCCGGTATGCACACATACATACTTGTGCAGTATGGTCTCTGATGGTTACGAGTTATACAAAGGAACACATCATTCCCTTTGAATAAAGAGGACTTCACACGCTACTCTCAGAAAATTCAAGAAATACATTTCATTTGCCACTTAAATGTGTTAAAATATGGTACCAAAATCGCTATAGCCGTTTATGAGAAAATCAGAAATATCGAACATTTGTATATGTAAATGATAGTTCGGGTGGGGGCTTTCCTTAAAAATCTTTGTATCGTATTTTTGGAAGGTCCTGAAAATGAGGAACCAAGTTTGCTGTTTATCGAACATTTCGTTTTAGACTTATGCTGTCCGGACACATACAAACTCGCGCGCCGTGTTTGTGTATGCGCTCACCTTTTCCTAAACATTTGTTTTTTTTTTGTTTTGATGGATTCAGGAGGTTCAACAGATGTATTTCCCATGAAATATCTACAAGGAATTTTTCCATAAAACATGATACTCCATCTACTATAGTTAAGTACCGAGCGAAGTGGCGCCACGGTAACGTATGCTTCCGGGAGGTCCCAGGTTCGATCTCCGGCGACCTCCCACTCTGACCCATGGGTTTTCATATTTTTCTCCGGTTAACAGGCGAATGCTGGGGTTGTTTATCTTCTACCACTCCTCTCCTATCCCGCATTTCCTACACCCATCATCCTCCTTGTCTGTTTCAGGGTTGTAGGACCAGGCGACTGTATTTTGCGAGTTGCGGCTGGGCGGTGGCTATGACGTCGTCCAGGAACTGCTCGGCTGGTATCTGTCTGTGGGTACTTTCGGGCGGGAGCTCCTTCGGGAGGCTCGGGGCCTTGTACAGTGGGCTCGGATGGCGTTGGAGGCGTTCAATCCGGACCCCGTCTGTGCTTGCGTCTGTCATCAGCCAGAGTTAGGCTGTTCAGAAAGTAAAAGCTATACACAAACTTCAGCTTTATTTTAGCTAATAGCAGATTGTGATACAAGGAGTAAAAGTAGGGTTTTATTTTGCGAGTAGGAATGTTTGCGAAACAAGGCCTAGGGCCTTCTATGCACTATGTTTTAGATAGCGATCCAATATGTAAAATATGAATAATATTATATTGATTCCTGAAACAAACAGAGATAACGTTTAGAACGCCGTTCTTGAAACAAGAGTAATGGCGTTAGAAAAGAGAGATGTCAGATATTTTCATGTTTTTTTGATTCGCTAGCAGTCGTTTTCAGTGAAACTAATTTCACTATGTTTTGTCTTACACCAACTAAAGAAGCGAGTAAATTTGTATCATATTGCTTTCTGCATTTTTACTTTCTCTACTACGTATAGTAAGTAGGGGAAGTATTGTATTCCACCCAAAAATTCGATACCGAGATTTTCCAGGAAATACATATTTTGAGAACCCCTGAATCCAAAAAAAAGCATTTTTGGAAACATGTCCGTGTGTGTGTCTGTTGTGTGTGTGTCTGTGTGTCTGTGAACAGCATAACTCAGAAACTAACAGTCAGATAAACACCAAACTTGGTATTTAGGTTCAGTATCTTCCAGAGATGCGACACGAAGGTTTTCAAGAAAATCCCTCTACCCCAGTTTACCCTTTACATAGAACGTTTTTCGAAAATTTTAATTTTCTCAAAAATGGCTCTAACGATGTTTATTAAAATATCATATGTTTAAGATATTTTCATGACAAATAAACTGTATATTTTGAATTTTCTGGGAATGTCTCCAAAAGTATTCTTCATTGTGAACGACTTTTGCATAACTGGTAAACCATAAAAAAATTTTACTACACAGAAAATGTAGATCGCATTAAAATACATTATTTATGTCATATACATTGTTGTTGAGTGAACCATTTTGGAGATATTGCTTGTTATTCCCTTAAATTTTCCAATACTTATCCTTTTTCTCAAATTCGTTATTCATTTTTTTTATGTCCTGGACATGCAAAGAGAATGGAATGCGCCACATAGCAGCGGTTAAAAGATTTGACTATCGCTTATAACCTACCATATTCCCCTTGCATCTACAAGAAAATTAGCAATAAGGTTGGCATCTAGATATCTCGATTAACATGAAGCATATGGAGAATAAGCGTTTGTAAAAATAGTTTGTACAAGAGAAGAGAAAGTCATGTGAGTCTAACACATCAGATTTTTTGGTAAGTACTTCTAGTGTTACTCTTTCTGCTACTTATAATTACACCTGGCTCTTCCATTTCAGTTTCTTCTGAATTAATAATTGCCGCTATTTAATCTTTAAGTAGCTTATACGATATAAACGAATAATGTTTAAGATCAAAGAAAGCAGGAGGCTGCCAATATAACATATAGGTTAACTCTACAACGAATTGCGGTAAATTGAAGTATGATGAACGCCATCAGAAATTAATCATGTAAGAAAACACAATGAAAAGTAAAAAACTTAATCAAATCCAGACAATTTCTTAAACATGTGCATATACAAAAGTTAATTGCCATGTGATTGTACTTGAGACCCAAGTTGGTCACAAAGAAGGTTATCGCACTATGCAATTATCTAAACTTTCAGCTCGTGTGCACTGTGTTAGAAGTTCTTGTTTAAGGCCATGATGTTTAAATGGAATCTTTTAAAAATTTCTTAAATATTTTTCTCTTTCACGGCACTTGTGTTGAGAAAAGGTGTCTACTCAAATTTCAGAACCCTAAACTTACACAGGCAGATGACGAGGCCGTTCATTGCTGGGAAAACAGAAAGAGGTAGGGCGATGATTCTGCAGCAGACTGAGCCACAATATCATGGTTTGATTTAGTTTGAGGCTTAAGGATGTTTAAAAATCGGATACACTTACAGAAGTACTCTGTTTCTCCGCGGCTACGCTTCTTATGAATAGTGCATATGCCTACCAAGCAGTAATGACCTCTATTATTGAGGTTTTCGCATGCTTTTCCTCCGTCCCCATAATTGGCAAATGCCGGGGAGTTCATTTAATTTTAGTCTTAGAATATTCTCTTTACTAATTCATTTTCTTAATTATCATTTTATTATTTAACAGAATGTGAAGAGTTAAAAAATGGAGATTTAAAAATCTGGAACAAGAAATGGAATAATATATGGAGGGGGGTTATTTATCCCCACGGAAAATGTTAACAAGCAAGCAGGAAGGAAGAAATAGAAAATAGGAGATTTTTTTAATAAAAATGAAAGATAAATGCATGAGGAAAGTCAAAGAGAAGTTGTGGAGTAGGGGAAGTAAGATAAATTAAATTGCAATGAGACTTTGGCAAAGAGAAGTAAATGTTGCACAGCAGTACTGAAGGCCAGGGAGCTACACTGGCTGTGCAACAGAAAGTGGGGTACCATAAATGTACATAATAATGTAGAAAAATGAAAATAAATGTAACAAATTTGTAACATTGTAGCTTGAAATGTGTACAATACTACAATCTAAACCTAACCAATTATCATTTTATTTTTTACATTGTTAGTATCCAACGCTCTTGGTGCTGTACATAGCAAGAAGGAGTGTTAAACACCTTAAAAAAATCGAATGGTTGCGTTCACTTGACTTTCTCTACATATTCTGCTATAAAGAATTGTTACAAAACCTGATTCTTTCATCTACTTCTTTTTAATACAGGCTAATCTTCATAAGAACACGGCAAATTGAGGCAGTATTCTAATACTTCAATGATTTCAGTCTAATTATATGAATATATAAATTTAATAACAGCCCGCCTTAAAGTAATATGTGTATGTAACAATATATAAAAAGTGTATATTACAGTCATTGTATATGTTTATATTATTGTATTCATGTGTAATAATGTTATGTGAATGTATTACGTAATTTAATAATGTAGGAGCTGTGAGAAATAGGTCAAAAGTTGCTATCAATGAGGTAAATTCGATGGAATAATGAGTTTGAGAGTTTAAATGTTACTTATGATTCTTGGAAGCAATAATGTAATTTTAGTGACAGTTTATAAAAATAGCCAATCAATAACCAGAAAAAGCTTTAGTTAAATGAAGGTATTCTATTGGATTAGGACTAGCCAATCAGAGACTAGAAATACAGAAATTTACAAGTTTAGGGGGTTGAAATCTATTCAGTTGGTTGCAGACAGCGTTACTAACCAGACGCAAAAGGTATCCTCAATAAAATTAATACGTATTCGTGTGAGACGAAAATAGTTTACGTATTAAAAAGTGCAAGTAATTCATAAAAGAATCTCACAGCTCTCTATCACTGAAGTTTTATTTAAATCGTATCAAGCATTAATAAAAGGATTGAATTAAAAGATTATAATCTGTATAAGCCTACACTCTTAAGTCGCACCACAACCCTGACAAGATATACATGTCTCTAAAATAAATACTGACGCAGCCGAGGCAAACATAAATATTAAATATTTAAAGAAACAGTTTAATTACAAGGTTAATATTTTTTAAACTTTTTTGGGGCAAAGGCCACCAGAAAGTATATTTGGGGCAAAAGCTGCCGGGTACCATACATGCGGTTGCAACTACTTCAAGTATTTGGCTTCCCAACAGTTGAACTATAATACAACTCCTTCAGTACAACAAAATACTTCTTCAAAATTAAAGTGATAGTAAATCAACTTCAAAGTCGGTCGTTACGTGATGGCTTTAAAATTCTGATTCTCTACATAAAGACGAAAAAGAAAAAAGCAAAATATAGATTTAAATTGAGAAAAGTATAAAGTATTTGAAAGTTCAAAGTAATAACAATAAATACTTCGGAAATGTATAACTCTACATGAATGTAGAGTTGTAAGTGTAAAACCCCTTTTCTTGTTTCTCATAAATTGTGTGTTTTAACGCAATCTACTGCTTTGTTTAGTAAGTTTTTATCTGATTCTTATGCTTTATTATTTATAGAAAAATCGTTTGGAATAAAGAAGACTTCACAGGCTGTTCTAGAAACTGCAGTATATGAATTTTATTTGTTACGATACATCAGAAATGTGGCATTTTAATCAAAATTGTTAATCATCTTTGAGAAAATAAGAAATAAAGAAAAGTTTTCCATGTAAAGTGTAGATAGGAGTAGAAGCATTTTAGGTTAAGGTGGTCTGAAAACGTGTATATGTGATGAAATATCGATATGGATTTTGTAGGTGATATGCAATACTTCCTATAGTTACTGTAGGTAAGGTATTAAAGAGGGTAAAAAAGTGCAACTAAGGTTGATACGTGCAACTAACGAGTATTTTCTTAAATTAAAGGCGATTTAAACAAAGAATGTTCGAGTATTTAAGTTCGAAATAAATTTGAAACATAAGTATTAGCAGTTAAAGAATATTTCCATAGAATTAGCACACCTTCTGGATAGATTATAAAAATGTGCATAAAACATTCAGTTACTATTGATTGACCTGCAATCAAACCTGACCGAATTTTCTAAATACCTTTCAAAGGAATGCTCCACTATTGTTTATACATACATGCAGCTAACAAATGATGCACAGTATGCTTGGTACGGACGAATGGAGGTGGCCCCTGAAACCGGGGCAGAGCACCGTACGCAGGCCAGTCGGCCCCTTGTGCGTCTACTGTGGTCCCCGAGAGAGAAGCGAGGGGAAAGGCCCGAAGGTTGACCAAATCCGGATGAGGAGGGCCCAAGCACCCCTACCTTTCAGGTTTAAACACCTCCGACGCCGCACGAATCTACCCTATAGCACCCGAGCCTCCGGGAGTCCCGCCCGAAAGTAATCGGAGGAAGGTTCCCAGACGAACATTCCCTGGATGACGTCAGAGTGAAACTTCCACAGAGCGCAAAGCCACCGCCCAGCCGCAACCCGCCGATCACCCTCGCCTGGTCCTATAACACTGAAACACATAAAAAAGAAGATGATAGTTACAGGAAATGAGCAGGAGAGTCGAAATAGAAATGAACCACCCCAGAATTTCCCCGTTAACCCGGGTAAACCACGAAAAGCTCATGGATCAGGGAGGGCAATCGCCGGAGATCGAACCTGGGACCTCCCGAATGGGAGTCACGGTACCACTCGGTTATGCTTGGATTTAAACGAGTGGCAAATTATTATTCCCTAGAATGAGGCTTGCAGAAGTTGTTTTCGTAAAAATATTCAAAAATAGCCCTTAAAGTTTATCAGGCTACAAATATATTACAGGAAAGCACAACATTTTATAGGAGAGAGAATGACAGAGAGAGAGAAGCTAATAAGAAATAATTCATAAAATCGTGCACTCATTGTTTTCCATCAATCAGGTTCTACTTTACAGTACTGTAGTTATTATTTCATAAAGCATGACTATATAGAGAATATAATGACAGTATAAATAATTGGCATAAAAGTAAAACTTCTAACACAGTGCAACGAGCTAAAAGGTTTAATTAATGCACTAGTGCAATAACCTTCAGTGTGACCACTTTAGTTTCTAGTCGAAACACATGGCAATTACCCCTTCTGTTTGTTCATGTTTAATACCGCGACTCGGTTTGATTAGGTCTTACTTTTCATTGTGTCCTTTTATATGATTAATTTCTCATGGCGCTCGCATTATATGTTAACAATATAAATCGTCGTACTTCAATTTATCGTAGTTCGTTGTAGAGTTAACCTATACGTACACTGAAAGCCTTCTTTGATCCAAAGTTGCTCATTTATGTAACCTACATAAACATTAATTTGCGGAAATTATGAATTTAGAAGAAACTGAAATGAAAGTGAGATTAAAGAAGCACCAGAAAGAATTACACTTACGCAAAAAAAAAAAAAACAAATCACAAGTTAATATGATATAGCATTTAATCGCTTCATTGCCTGATGCAAGGCAAAACTCGTTGATAACTTCTCTGAAAATGACTGCTAGCGAATTAAAAAGTATGTCACATCTCGCTTTTTAACGTCATTTATCTTTTTACTAGAACACGTTGTAAACGTGATATCCGTTAGCTGCAGGAATCAACACAGTATTATTGATATTTTACAAATGCGAGCGCTGTCTAAAAAATCTGATGTGTTACACTCACATGACTTTCTCTACTCTTGTACAAACTATTTTTACAAACTCTTATGCTCCATCTATTTCATACTAATCGAGATAAACATTTGCAGAAACGACCTTTTGACATGCAAAGAGAATTACATTTTACACATAGCAACCAGTTCCAAAAATATTTGACTATCGCTTAAGGCGTAATACGTTCCCCTTGTTTTGTACTTGCAAGGGCAATATAGAAATACAGCATAGACATATCTCTTCATCGCTGGTTGTTATGCCCAGCACCATTCTCTTTGCCACAGATTAATACTCTTTGCATATTTAAGACAAAACAATGAATAACGAATTTCCATTTGAGAAAGTATTGAAATATATAAGGGAATAACAAGCATTATCTCGAAAATGGTTCACTCAACAAAAAAAAAACGCATATGACATAAATTGTGTATTTTAATGCGTTCTACATATTTTGTGTAGTAAAAGTTTGTCCATCTCTTATGGTTTACCAGTTATGCAAAAGTGGTTCACAATGAAGAATACTTTTGGAGACATTCCCAGAAAATTCAAGATATACATTTTATTTGTCATGAAAGTATCTTAAACATATGATATTTTAATCAAAATCGGTTGAGCCATTTTGGGAAAATTAAAATTTTGGAAAATTGTTCCAGGTAAAGGGTAATATTGGGTGGGGGGATTTTCTTGAAAACCTTCGTGTCGCATCCTTGGAAGATACTGAACCTAAATACCAAGTCTGGTATTTATCCGACTGTTTGTTTCTGAGTTATGCTGTTCAAAGACACACACACTGACATGTTTCCAAAAATGCTTTTTTTTTAATCAGAGGGCCTCAAAACATATATTTCCGATGAAATCTCGGTATCGAATTTTTGGGTGGAATACAATACTTCTCCTACTCACTATACGTAGTAGGGAAAGTAAAAATTGTATATGCCACGTAAGCGGTTTTATTTTACTCGTAGGATTCCTTCCCGCAAAACAAAACCCTATCTTTACCCGCTGTATCACAATGTACTATTATCTGAAGGTACTGTATTAATTGTTTTATAAACCAATTATTATGTAGACAAGATAATTGCAACGTAAGAAAATGAAAATATTTTATACCTATATTGAAATAAAGTGAATGTAATTCTGGCTACAATTCTAAGCAACAGCATAATGTAAACTAACTATTTTAATGAACCTCTTCCTTTAACTATTTCAGTTTATCATAACAACGATCCACAACTTTTCCTCTAAATGGTATCGCCACCGGTTACGCCGGTGTGTGGAACTTAGAGCTTTGATGCTTGAACTTTTGCCTTTGTATCGTTTAACATCAGTATCTACCTTTGTAAGGCATGAAGCAATGGTTAACAATTGCATACTTATGTTAGAAGCCAAACACATTATCCAACAGAATGCCCATGAGAAGTGTATCATTGACAGAGTTTCTAATTGGCTACTGTATTTTTATGTAAGATAAAATCGCCATAGTAAATCAACAGCCTTTTCTATACACCTAGATTCTAAGATAAGCGCTGAGCAAAGTATAAGAATTAAGCAACATGAAAAACACTTGGTAAAATATTAGTATTGAAGGAATTCCATTAATTGACCTAATAGTGGTTGAAACTAAAGATCTTACTTAAGTACTTACAAAGAATGTAAGTCTCCATTGGGGTATGACATCCCAATACAATTTGAGATCTCCTTGTGGTTTACCGGGAAAAATGCGAGTCAGCTGGAGAACTTAATGGCGTGCCATGGTAGCTCAGTGGTTAAAGCAACCGGACGGAGACCGGGAGATCCGTGGTTCAAATCCCGGCTATGGCATTGAAATTATCAGTCATCTGATTCTACCTTTCCAACCCTGTCCAACACACGGCTTGTGTGAAAGAACAATTAATTCCATTAATTGACCTAATAGTGGTTGAAACTAAAACGCCCGCTACTTAAGTACTTACAAAGAATGTAAGTCGCCATTGGGGTATGACATCTCAATACAATTTGAGATCTCCTTGTGGTTTACCGGGAAAAATGCGAGTCAGCTGGAGAATTTAATGGCGTGCCGGCATGTTGCCATGGTAGCTCAGTGGTTAAACCAACCGGACGGAGACCGGGAGATCTGTGGTTCAAATCCCGGCTATGGCATTGAAATTTTCAGTCATCTGATTCTACCTTTCCATTAGTATTGAAGTATAACAAAGATTACACCGAGCGAGATGACTTCGCGGTAACGTCGGGAGGTTCCGGGTTCGATTCCCGGCAGGGATGGTTACCTATTTATAGAGCTGTAACGTTTAGGATCGCTGTAAGAATACAAGTTGGCTTTACACGGCCAGTATATTATGTCACTATCCAACGAGTGGATTGGCTCAGGCAGTTACGTCTGTGGCTCGCATTCGAGAGGTTTAGGGATAGATTCTCGGCGACCGTCCACTCTGGGGTGGTTCATCTTCTACCACGACTCTCCTTCCTCTTATTTCCTGTACCCATGATCTTCCTTGTCATCTGTTTCAGGCTACTTTGTTCGGGGGTTGCGGCTGGCGGTGGCTTACGCTGTGTAAAAGTTTCTTTCCTGGCGTCCATGCGGTACCGCTGTGTTGGGTCTGTCCTGAGAGCCGGACTCCGTTCTGGGGGATCCTGGTGATTGGTGGCTTGTATGTGGCGTCGGGTGCGTTCTACCTGGAAACGTTAGGGACCTCGTCCATGCGTCTCTCTCCTCATCCTTCCCTCTCAAGGGTGATATTGGAACCAAAAAGGTGCAACTTGCGGTGCCTCAGTCCCTGTTTCGGAGGCTTCTCCGTGATTAGTACCTTTAACTTTACCTTTTACGTCACTATCCCCAAGGGTTTGTGGGAGGGGTAACTGCGCAGATTTATATGTTGAATTGACGCTCGTGACTGACCTTTACTCCTCGTCTTACTCAGGTAACATAGATGCACTGCGCTCAACCTCATGTCCAAAGTCCTGGATGCTACAGCTCTACTTATTTATCACGATTTCCTTTCCATCATTTCTCCATCATGCCGTTTCCTTCTCATCTTTCAGTTCTGCTTCTGGATTTCGTAGCATACGGTGATGTGAACAAATGGCTTGCATGCTTGCTTAAAGAGAAATGTACCCTTTTACTTACTTAAACCTTTAAAAGAAAACTTTTAACCCTAAATAAAAAATAAAAAATTGCAGACATTAGAAGCATGCTTGTTGGATGGGTCGTTGATAATCCTCTCTAGGCAACTCCAGCAGTGGGGCGGGGTTTTCAAGCTTGAAAATGTTAGGAACCTTTGCGCGTCTCTGTGGTCTGTCTGTCTGCGACCTGTAGCCTCCTGTGGTTCCCTCACTTCATTCCTTCTTCCTGGTGGAACTAGCGAGGTGCACCCCTCCGTATTATAACCCTAACTCATAATCCTAATATCCTCATTCCACCAAACACGAACAATAAAACAGAAACGAGTTCTCCGTCACGTTCTCTGCTACGTAGGGGAAGTATTGCATTCCATTGAAAAATTTCATACAGAAATTTCATCTGAAATGCATAGTTTGAGGCACCCTGACACCAAATAAAGCATTTTCGGAAAAATGTCCGTGTGTGTGTGTGTCTGTTTGAACAAGATAACTAAAAACAATGGGTCGAATACATACCAAACTTGGTATTTGAGTTTAATATTTTCCAAGGATGCAACATGAAGATTTTGAAGAAAATCCCGTGCTCCAACTACCCAAATATGGAACATTTTTCGAAAGTTTTGATTTTCTTAAAAATGGTTACAACTATTTTGATTAAAATAGCGCATATGAAAGATATTTACAAAATAAATAAAATGTATATCTTGAATTTTCTGGGAATAGCCTAGGAAGTCTTCATTCAGAAGGAATTTTGTATAATCTTCTATAACTGGTAAACGTTAAGCGATAGACGAAAACGTACTACACAAAAAATGTATATCTGTTTAGAACACACAATTTACTTAAAATATGTTTTTTGTGGCATAAGCTGTTTCTGAGATATTCGTTATTAAAGGTTCGAATTGTTTAATACTTTTCGTTTTTTTTAAAGTCCAATGGATTTTCAGTTGTTTCTCGCGATATCATGGAAACAGCATGGGATTTTAAGGCGTCCAATGCTTAAACATTTGACTGTTGCTTTTTTCTTTGTGTTTGTAACAACATTTGTAATCTAGCTATTTTTGCAAGGGTTTATTTGAATTAAATGTAGAAGATAGAAAAATAGGTTTTGGTAAGAATAGCTTGTATACCTTGTAATAAAGATAGAGGGTAGAGAAAGCCATGTGAATGTATCACATCACATTTTTAATAAAATTATATTCCTACATTGCTTTGCACCATTCCTCAAATAGGACACACATACTACTAAACCACTAGCACTAAAACGGTAATAAGCAAACTAGAAATGTACGAGTATACACTGCCAACCTTCTGAGTTTTTGGGGATGTATTGTAGAGCTGCCTTATGAAAATTGATACTCATAAGATCCCAAAGTGCTATTTGAATAGATTTGAAATTTTGTAGCAGTCTTTACCATATCTTGTTTCGAATGTCAAGGAGATAACGTATAATATAGGGAACACTCGGCAGGTCACAATAACACGTTGACGCACAAATATACTGTCTCCAATAGAACAGCGAAGTTGGAATCAAGAAGTCTGGATAGATTTATATCCCAAAACTTGCTTCACGTGTAGCAGATGTTTTTCTCACCGGTACCCAACAGACTCTACAAAGAAGCAATAGGGTTTGTTAAAGAAGGCTTGAGATGGAAGGAGGAGTAGGAGGGAAGAAAGAGCTGGTGAAACTCACGTAGTCACTCCATAAGAAGCAGAGCAGTTGTCACCAGACAAATCACCTTAAAGCAAGACATGAATTTCTCTCAAGTTGATACAGTATACAACATGCATATTCGTACACTTCAATTTTCTAAGAAAATACTTTAATACTTGTTGGAAGACACAGTTAATTAATATTTTTCATCCATGTTGAACAATATAGCAAATGCTGTATTATAATTAACTAAATATTAACTTATAAACTTACAAATTAAATAGAATAAAATAGTAAAAAAATAAAACAACTTGAGAATGTTTGTACAACTTTTCTATTCGTACATTAGAAGTAATAGTTTAATAACAAAGACACCACTGATAATCTAATACTTTGTTGGGTACCCCTTGGCCTTAATAACTGCCTCATATCTTCTCTTCATAGAAGTAATTAAAGGTTTTGCATTATTCTGGGCTAATTTTATTTCATTCTTCTTCCCCAACAGTTCAAGCTATTATTTAGACTTTTACTCTGCTTTTACTGACTCGTTTCTTCAGAAGTGTTCCACAGATGCTGGATTGGACCCTGAGGAGGTGTTTGGGTACATTCCATATCACCCAATTCATGTTCAATCTTGCCTTGTGTTTATTATCATTATTTTGCTGAAACCTATAACCAGCACCATTCCCAATTTCTGGGCACTCTGCTTTACATCATTCTTTAAAATGTCAAAATGCATATGATTGTCCATAGTACTGCTAATAAATTGTATATTACCAACACCTAGTAGGGAAAAGAACAAGAAGAAGAAGAAGAAGAAGAAGAAGAAGAGAGAAAAACAGAGCTATACTTCTTGTGTAGTAGTTTTCGTATTATCCTAAAACCTATCCCTAAAGTTAAAATTAAAAAAAACAAAAAACATGATATTTGTTTCTTGGTGTTCTTAACGTTATTTACTACCTAAAGTATAATAACCCAGCAGCAGTTACAATAACAATAAAAAATTAAAAAAAGGGTAACTGGATAATGATACGACTCGATACGAACCCCCACCCAAAATTCTTTTGCCTATTAAACCCTGATTAATTAAGCATGCTTCATCGTTGCACTTTCTCTTGCTTGGGAAAGCATGGAAGCATTTATGATTGTAAAATCATTCGATAAATACTACATTCCAAACTATTTTAATGGCGCGGAACTTGATGTTCTCTAGAATGCCAAGAATGATGGCGAAAGAGGATACGAATCTGATTTTCTGACGTAGACATCTCCGAGTATTCCATAAAGTTTAAAAAGAAATACCTTGGATGACATGCAGGTACAGAGCATAATGCAACCACACCATCATTAACTGTAGGAAGAGTGTTTCTGGGGGTCATTCTGAATTTGCCTTTCTCCAGACTCTGTTTAACCATCTGACCCGAAGAGGTTTATCTTAGTCTCGTCTGGTCATATCATTCTGTCCCAAAAGTTCTAGTCTTAATGAATATGATCTTTAACAAATGCAAATCGTTTTTTCCTTTTTGCTGCACTTACATAATCTTCCTTGGTTGGAAAGGTAGAGTGATACGACTGAAAAATCCAATGCCATAGCCGGGATTTGAACCAGAGATCTCTCGGCCTCCGTCCGATTGCTCTAACCACTGAGCTACCATTGTAACATGCTGGAACTACATTAAATTCCCCAGCTAATACCTATTTTTCCCGGTAAACCACAAGGATATTCTCAAATTGTATCGAGATGACATACCCCTATGACGACTTACAATGTTGTAGGTACTATTAAGCGCCGGGCTTCATAGTTTCAACCACTATTAGGTCAATTAATGGAATTAATTGTTTTTCCGCACAAACCGTGTGTTGGACAAAGTTTGAAAGGTAGAATCATTGGCATTGAATTTTTCAGTCGTCTGATTCTGCCTTTCCAACCCTGTCCAAAAAATGTTTTGTGTGGAACACCAATTAATTCCTTCCTCCTTGGTATTTGACTATGTAACCATGTTCCATAAGACACGACGAACAGTTTAGCAAGACAGTATGCTGACATATTTTCTACTAATAGTCGTAATTGAGGAAAACTAAATTTTGGATTTTGTTGCATTCGGCTTATAATGAAACGTTCCTCCCGTGTATTCAGCCCATTTTCTTTAGTTTTCTTTATAGAATCTTTCTCCCCATTTTTTTACTGTGTACTGCATGGTAGAATACATTATTTACTATTTCTGCTATTTTTCTGAGACTATAACTTTTAAGTGTCGAGTTTATAATTACTTGCTTCCGATCACCTTAGCTCCTTTTGCTTACCCATTTCGATCGCTACTGACAGAACATATAGCTCTGTGATCGCAGTAGCCTATGCGACCTTTGAAACACATGCATGTTAAAACTGTTTATGACGCAGTTGACATTCTTAACAACTGTACCAATGAGAAAGTTGTATAAATTTGGGTTCTACCTCTTTAATATTGCTGTTTGATGTAAGAGTGTGGTTTTGAAATGCATTTTTACTTTCTCTACTACGAATAGTAAGTAGGGGAAGTATTGTATTCCACAAAAAAAACTATACCGAGATTTCACCGGAAATACATGTTTTGAGACCCCCTGAATCCAAAAAACGCATTTTTGGAAACATTTCCGCGTGGGAACAGTCGAATAAACACCAAACTTGGTATTCAGGTTCAGTATCTTCCAGAGATGCGACACGAAGGTTTTCAAGAAAATCCCCCCACCCCAGATTACCCTTTATATGGAACATTTTTCGAAAATTTTAATTTTCTCAAAATGGCTATAACGATTTTGATTAAAGTATCATATGTTTAAGATATTTTCATGACAAATGAAATGTATATCTCGAATTTTCTGGGAATGTCTCCGAAAGTATTCTTCATTGTGAACGACTTTCGCATAACTGGTAAACCATAAAAGATAGACAACATTTTACTACACAAAAAATTTAGATCGCGTTAAAATACACAATTTATGTCATATACAATTTTTGTTGAGTGTTTTCTCAAATTCGTTATTCATTTTTTTTTGTCCTGGACATGCAAAGAGAATGGAAATCCCCACATAGCAACCAATTCGCTTAAAACATTTGACTATTCCTTATAACCTACCATATTCCCCTTGCATCTACAAGAAAATTAGCAATAAGACTGACATCTCGACATCTCGATTAACATGAAGCATATGGAGAATAAGCGTTTGTAAAAATAGTTTGTACAAGAGTAGAGAAAGTCATGTGAGTGTAATGCATCAGATTTTTTCATTGGAATTTTTTGGAATTAGATTCACAAAACACGTATAAATGACTCACAGAAAAACACAAGCTTTTATAAAACTAGAGAAACCTTTTTATTGAAAACCTAAACATGATATGTACGAATGAGGAAGTTATGCTGTAGTTCTTGGCCAACCTAAGAACGTTGCACAATCACTGATACCAAATACCATGAAAACCACAAAGGTTTCCTACGAAGAGTTTGTACTATTTATAAAATAAATAGTAATGAATGTAACACAATATAATTATGCTTCTCTATCTACTTGTATACACTTTTGCAGAAACTCTTTCATTAAACATTTCGTTGTAGGTACAAGAGAAAAACTGGAGATCGAAGCGAAATGCAAATGTTGGTAATGTGTGTCGTCATATGCTTTCCTTGAAGTTTCATACTCTGTCCATGAAATCGTGAGATTGGAGCAAGCACTTCAAATAATTTACATTGAAAAATCTGATGTGTTACACTCACATGACTTTCTCTACTCTTGTACAAACTATTTTTACAAACGCTTATTCTCCATCTACTTCATGTTAATCGAGATAAACATTTGCAGACTCTATCTTATTGCTAATTTTCTTGTAGATGTAGGGGAATATATATTTACAAGGGCAATATAGAAATACAGTAGCCTTTAAGCACATACATATCTCTTAATAATTGGTTGCTAGGTGCAGCACCATTCTCTCACAGATTAATTCTCTTTGCATATCCAAGACAAAAAAAAAATGAATAACGAATTCCCATTTGAGAAAATAAGTATTGAAAAATTTAAGGGAATAACAAGCAATATTTCGAAAATGGTTCACTCAACAAAAAAAATGTATATGGCATAAATCGTGTATTTTAACGCGATCTACATCCTTTGTGTAGTAAAATTTTGTCTATCCCTTATGGTTTACCTGTTTACCAAAAGTCGTTCACAGTGAAGAATACTTTTGGAGCCATTCCCAGAAAATTCAAGTTATACATTTTATTTGTCATGAAAATATCTTAAACATATGATATTTTAATCAAAATCGTTAGAGCCATTTTTGAGAAAATAAAAATTTTCGAAAAATGTTCCATGTAAAGGGTAATCTGGGGTGGGGGGATTTTCTGAAAACCTTCGTGTCGCATCTCTGGAAGATACTGAACCTAAATACCAAGTTTGGTGTTTATCCGACTGTTCGTTTCTGAGTTATACTGTTCACAGCAGACACACAGACACACACACACACACGGACATGTTTCCAAAAATTCTGTTTTTGGATTCAGGGGGTCTCAAAACATATATTTCCGCTGAAATCTCGGTATCGAATTTTTGGGTGGAATACAATACTTCCCCTACTTACTATACGTAGTAGAGAAAGCAAACATTCAACAAAACCAATGCAGGGTACGATTTTGAAGGGTGATAGCGCCACCAACCAACTATATCTGTACAGCCCTCGATAACCGCCAGATGAACAAATTATTACTGGCAAGCGAAGTCAAATGCTGAATGCACATACGGATAACAGACAAGCAATAAAAGGGCGATGAATATGCTGTAAGATCTAAAATTGTCCTAGAGGGTAGAAAAATGGAACAGTTATCATATTTTCAGTACTTAGCATTTGATATAACTTATGGAGAACATAAATATATAGAAAAAAGTAATGTTCCAGGTAATATCTGCAACTATCAAAAGAATCCAAGACTAAAAAACCAGAAAAGACAAACCTAAAATTATATAAAACAGTGCCGTCCCCTCATTATATGGAAGATAAACTGTGTAATTAAATCGAAAGTTGAAAATAAAATACAAGCAGCGGAGATGTTTATTTTCACGTCATATTAAAGGGTGTACATGAGCGAATAAAATAAGAAATGAAACAAAAATAGAGTAATAAGTATTTATAAGATTGGAGATAAAATTAAAATATATAAAACAAACTGGTCGGAGCACCTAATGAGAATAAAAAAATGGAAAAATACCAAAACGAGGTGTTGGTCGGCCCCGAAGAAGATGGGCTTCATATAGTACGAAGAAGAAGAAATTCAAACCATTATCAGCGGATACTCTAGGAATAACTGATGCCAGCTAAAGAAAGAAGAAATAAAGGGAAGAAAAAAAAAAGAAACTAAAACACCATGCATCATTGTTATTATTGTTGCATTGTTGTTATGCATCATTTTAAGTATATAGTGTTCTAAACAAAATCCTTACAGCTATTTTTGAGAAAATCAAAATGACAAAAAAACTTGGCTTCTCATCTTTAAATGACACCTAACTTAAATACAAAATTTGGTGTTTATCTGATACTTCATTTCTAAGTTATGCTGTTCACAGAGCACCTGAACATTTTTCTAAAAATGTTTATTATTAGCACTATTATTAGTACTACTATTATTGTTATCGTTATTATTTATAAAGCGCAAGGAGACGTACTAGTCGGCCACGATATGATCGCGTTCGGTGTGAAGAGAAACTAAACACTTACTAAACAAGTGGACGGGCATTGCAAAGAGTCAGGTAAAGAAAACCTCCTAAGTTCCAGATTGCATTCACTAGCCAGGCTAAGGCCAGCGAATGTAGTATTCTTTTCATTGTCCATGTACATTCCCCTATCGCCTTGCCCCTCACTCCCCTCTTATCCCTAGACCTTGATGACGTTAGGTATGTCAACAAAAGCAGTGGCGCCCTCCTCCAAGCGCACTCATATCGTAGCCGACTGGTATGTCCGGTGAAATCACGACATGGATTTCTAGGGTGAAATGAAATATTTCCTCTACCTACTCGGTAGTTGGGACAGAAACTATTAAACTTTGGATTACCCCAATATAAATGCTATTTACGGAATAAATATAAAACATAGCTGCTGTATACTTGATAAAAGCGCCAGATAGTATAATGTGTCCTTTAAATTTCCAAAATCTTTTGAATGCACCACATAATCAAAAAAGAAGACTGTTAATTAATATTCTATAAAATATAAGCTGATACGCAATTAGGATATTTTATCCATGAATAGTCTTCCAAGTGCTGAGAAAATGAAATATAAAACCGTAACCTTAGAGACTTTGGGTTGTTAAGCAGCATATGAGGAAGGTAAAACGCAGTTTACTTCAGATACCATTAGAAAGCATACAGTAAATGTGTTATACCTCACAATGACGTGGTCAGGGTGTACACTATAACTTGTAATATGTTGCAATTTACTCCATGTCTAGCTCCGCCTATAAACGTGCACATAAAGCGCCGTCATTAATCCGCATGCAGGTTTAATATCGATTGACAAAAACAAATCCCCATTCCTGTACTGCGCCCCGATACGTCATAGGCAGGCAATACGTTATAGCATGGAAAACACCTTTCACTGTGAGTAAAAGAGGGAAGAGCTGTGTTAGTTCCACGTAAGCTGTTAGTAAACCTATCATTATTTGCTAACACTATGATGAAATGGTGAATAAATAATATTAAGAAATGAAAAATAGCATGTATTTTTACATTTACGGTAAGTAAATAAGGTATTGTATTCCACCTAAGAATTCTAGAGGTTTCAACCGTAAACGTAAACCAAAACGAGCGACGCTTCTGGTTTATTGCCAAAAACGTTTCATCACCTGTGTTCCACACCAGCCCTGGGTGAGCAAAACTGAGGTCAGACACTCACGCATTAGCCTAGGAACAAAGGTCAGGACTAGGTGAGCGACGAAAGGGGAGGAGTAGGAAAACATTTCACAACAGCCCCTGGATCAGTCCGTCCCATTTTGCTTTTAATGTCAAATCTGGCGGATTAACTTATGGATACTAGTTTATTCCCAAATCAGGGGGTAAGACAGACGTTAAGGTATATATACACACCACAGTTTTTGAAAATTGCAAAACCAAGAAGGAAACGCATGAATTGAATGAATTTAATACCACAGGTTAAGTACATGACAAGTAACAAATGATAATCTATACATGACCTTTGAGCCCTAATATTCAGTATTTGGTGTGACCTCCATGCGCTGGAATTAGAGCTGCTATACGCCGTGGCATTGGATCAAAAAGGTTCTGAATAAGTTCCTGAGGGATTTCCCTTCACGCAGTTTGTATTCGAGCCCAAAAATCCATGACACTGGTTACTGGAAGACCGTAGCGCACCAGGTGCCGACCAACCATATCCCAGACATGTCGTGTGAACGTGCAAGTTAGGGAAGCAGGTATACCCGTCGCTTTTCGAAGAAGGCTTGTACATTCCTCGCAGTATGTGGCCGGGCATTGTCCTGTTGAAATATGGCCCGTGGAGATGCCTGAAGCAGGCTCTACAACCACCGTTAGGTACCGGTTGTTGTTCAAAGTGCCCTCAATTCGTAGGAGGCGAGATCGGTTGTTGTAACCAATGGCGCCCCAAACCATCACACCTGGTGTTTTGTCGCTATGCCGCTCAACAATGCAGCCCTCCTGGTTGCGCTCACCACGGTACCGCCGGGCACGTATGCAGCCATCACTGTAGGACACGTTGAAGCGGGACTCCTCCTAAAAGACTGCATTTTGCCTGTCAGCACATATTTCACATCCTAGAAAACTAAATATAGACAGTTTTTCTATACTTTTATTTTCTAGTAATTATTTTAGGCCGGACCGAGTGAGAACCTTTAAATGCCATTACTTTAGTTTTTTTCAGTTGGAATTCCCATGCTATATGTTTTTGATATTAAATTTAGTTTGTATGTCAATCTTTGAAGTTTCTCTTCACTTTTCGCTATTAATATATCTAGTAATCTGCGAAGACCATTATCTTTACTGTTCTTGACCACCAATTAATCCCTCATACTGTTTGTTGCTTCCATGATCTAATCATGTCGTCAAAACATAGATTAAAAAGAGTGGTTGACATTGGACAGCCTTGCCTAATACCTTTTAGAATTTTTATGGGTACTCGATTATCTTTTAGAATTCTAGTTTTCACATATAAATTTCTAATTGCATTTATTAATATATATGCGTTTGAAGAAATTCTGCAGGTTTGATAAGCAGTCTGATATTTTTATACTTAAAATATATAAGGTTAGATAAAAGAGATCAAGATTTGAAAAAATATAGTAGTTTTCAAAACATTCTGGCAGTGCCAAAATTAATATTTAAATTTCTTATGACTCAAATTTAGCTTTATTCAGTGAACTAGAGTATTTTGGATACCAATCAATTTGTTGTTTAAACTATATTGACAAATTTATTTTTAAGGTAGTGATGACTTTGATTATAAATTTTATGTTCGGATTCACAAAAGCGCGTACTCCTTAAGCTTTAATTTTATGTATTAATGGAGTTCTTAGCCCAATTTCTAGTATAGCTTTTGTTATTTTGAAGATTCCAAAACGTAGAAAATGTTCAGTATTTGAGGAAATTCGTCTAAAAATTAAGATATGACAAACAGTATATAAACAATATATGGCAGACTGTATGACAAACCGCTTACTTGAAAAGTTTAAAATGCTAAAGCGACACTTTATTAATAATTACATAACATCTTATTATATTTTATTAAAATTAAAATATTAATAACATCACTATCAGAATTAGTATTCTCAATCCATTCAAAATTACAAACATTTATTTAGTATTTACTGCCTGAACACTTTCACTGCTGTCATTGTAGTGTTAGTGCGTCTATTGCTATGAAACCTCCACTTACGTGAACGAACATTAGTTTTGTTATTTTGTTACTCATTTTAACTTGCAAATATTCACAAAATGCAAACAAAAATATCTGTAATTTGTTTGTAAGCAAGCTATGCCTCCCAGGGGCTGTATATCAAAACACCTAGAAAACTTGAAATACAATCTATTTTATATCTGCTCTCAGTTTTATGAGTTAAAAGCACAGAGAAAGGCTTGCAGAAGTGGTAACAGTTTCAAGGAGAGAATTTCAATCAGAAAAAGCAAAGGAGAGAAGAGCAAATTAATTCAAAAAATACCTCACGCCCACCTTTCTGAAATCCGAGAGCTCAGTGTACCATTTAAATCCATTTATTCCACTTAAGAGTCAGAATATTTAAATAAACCTTACAACAGTTTAAACAGAAAGAACCGTGGTTTCATAAAACAGCAAAAAACCCAGTTTGAAATTTTTAAGGGTAAACTGCTTTTTAAACGCGAATACAATCTTTGTAGAGTGTTAGAAGCAGATAAAACGCTGGGCATGGCAGGGATTCTTATTAACGCTTATCTTCTACATTTGAATGCTAATAAACCTTTGCAGAAATAGCTACATTACACATTTTCTTATAGAAACAAAGAGAACGGCAACAGTCAAATGTTTAAGTACTAGACGCTATACGTTGGCCTTAAATTCCATACTGTTTCCATGAAATTGGGAGAAATAACTAAAAATCGAGGGGACCTCAAAAGAATAAGTAGTGAATAATCGAGCATTTAATAACGGATATCTTAGAAATGGCTTATGCCACAGAAAAATATTTGAATTAAATTGTGTGTTTTAAAGAGATCTATATTTTTTCTCTGCTACGTTTTCGTTTATTGCTTAACGTTCACCAGTTATACAAGATTATACAATATTCCTTCCGAATGAAGCGGACTTCCAAGGATATTCTCAGAAAATTAAAGATTATTCTTCTTTCTGACAGGGATTAGCCCAATCGGCCTGTTCCGGCCTCTATCCATCTTAATCTAGGTCTTCCTGTGTCTCTTCTACCTATTGGTCTATAGTTGAGTATCCTTTTGGGGATCTTTGTGTTATCCATTCTGTACAGATGTTCTTCCCAATTTCTCCTGTTTTCTATAAGTTTATCTGGTAACGGGTGGGGACTCTCTATCTAGAGATAGCCGTATTTCAGGAAGTAGCGACCCTGCCCACGTGAACTCCAGGGTCCTGTGGCCCGGAAGGTAGTACCTGGTTAGGGCCCACTTGCCCAAGGTTACGGGTGAAGACCTCAACGGCATATACAACGGGGAAGGACTCCTTCGGTACGATGAGTATGACCGAAGGGGCATATTAGGAGAAGAATACTCCATAATAAACCCGGATAGACGAAACTAGTCAACTGGATGAAAGTAATCCTGTAAGGGTAGGAGGCCCTAAAAAGAAATCTCCCTGGTCCTACAGGTCGGGGATTGCGCGTCTGGGGTGGTGTCCCGTCCATGTAAAAAAATTCACTCATAAGGCAACCTGGAATGTCAGGAGTCTTTACACTAAGGAAATGGAAAATTCAAGATATACATTTTACTTTCCATGTAAATACCATTAAAATAGGGTATTTCTATAATTCTTACAGCCATTGTTTAAAGAATCAAAATTTTTAAGAATATTCAATGCAAAGAGTATTTAGGGTAAAGAAATTTTCTTGCAGATCTGCGTGGTGCATCCTTGGAAGATAACTGAACTCAAATGCCAAGTTTGATATTTATTCGACTTTTCGTTTTTGAGCAAAGTTGTTCAGAAACACACACGGACATGTTTCAACATGTTTCATGTATTACCAGCAAAATGTCAGTAACGAATTTTTGGATGGAATCCAATACCTTCTCTAGCTACTACGTACACTACGTGATCAAAAGTATCCGGACATCTGGCTGAAAATGACGTACAAGTTCGTGGCGCCCTCCATCGGTAATGCTGAAAGTCAATATGGTGTTGGCCCACACTTAGCCTTTATGACAGCGTTCACTCTCGCAAGCATACTTTCAATCAAGTGCTGGAATGTTTCTTGGGAAATGGCAGCCCATTCTTCACGGAGTGCGGAACTGAGGAGAGGTATCGATGTAGGTTGGTGAGGCCTGGCATGAAGTCGGCGTTCCAAAACATCCCAAAGGTGTTCTATAGGATTTAAGTCAGGACTCTGTGCAGGCCAGTCCATTACAGGGATGTTATTGTCGTGTAACCACTCCGCCACGGCCCGTGAAGTATGAACAGGTGCTCGATCATGTTGAAAGATGCAATCACAATCCACGAATTGCTCTTCAACATTGGGAAGCAAGAAGGTGCTTAAAATATCAATATAGGTCTGCGCTGCGATCGTGCCACGCAAAACAACAAGGGTGGAAAGCCCCCTCCAGGAAAAACACGATCACACCATAACACCACCACCTCACTGTTGCCACTACACACGCTGGCAGATGACGTTCCCTGGGCAATCGTCATGCCCACACCATGCCATCGGATCGCCACATTGTGTACCGTGATTCGTTACTCCACACAACGTTTCGCCACTGTTCAATCGTGTAATATTGACGCTTTTTACACCAAGTGAGGCGACGTTTGGCATTTTCCTGCTTGATTTGTGGCTTATGAGCAGCCGCTCGACCATGGAATCCAAGGTTTCTCACCTCACGCCTAACTGTCACAGTACTTGGAGTGGATCCTGATGCAGTTTGGAATTCCTGTGTGATGGTCTGGACAGATGTCTGCCTTTCACTCTTTACAACCCTCTTGAAATATCGGCGGTCTCTGTCAGTCAACAGACGCTTTTGTGCTGTACATATCCCTTCACGTTTCCACTTCACTATCACATCAGAAACAGTGGACCTAGGGATGTTTAGGAGTGTGGAAATCTCGCGTACAGGCTTCTGACACAAGTGACACCCAATCACCTGACCACGTTCAAAGTCCGTGTGTTCCAAAGAGCGTCCCATTCTGCTGTTTCACGATGTCTAATGACTACTGAGGTCGCGGATAATGAGTAGTAGGAAGTAGGTGTCAGCACAATGCACCTAACATGAAAAACGTATGTTTGTGGGGGTGTTCGGACACTTTTGATCTCATAGTGTACATGGTAGAGTAAGTACAAGGTACATATACCATTAAAATATATTCTTGATTTTATTGTTTAAAATTCATAGTGTTTAAATCATTAAAGTATTATTTTGAAAGTTTTTGGTCTTAGTGATTTGAAACAAAATGTTGCTGTACTGCAATATTTGTAATGTTAGATGCAACATAAAACGTAAGGAAAGCTTGTACCTGAAAATTGGTATGCATAATACATTAAAGAGCACGAAACAACTATTAAATTTTAATTATAAAATATGTGATATTGTTTATTCTCTAGCGACCCTAGATCAAATTCAGGCAGTTTTATTTATATTTGTGTGCTTAATGACGGACCGGAATGGCTCAGGCAGTAATATCTGGCCAGCATTTGGGGTGTCCCAGGTTCAAAACCCCGGGTCCAACTGCTCTGACTGTAGGTGTTTTTGAGCTTTACTCGATTCGCTAGGCGAATGTGGGATTGGATACATTTATCCACGAATTTTCCCATCATCCCCTTCATCACTATGATTCATTTTCTTGTTCACCGCCATACCAGGCATTAGACTGATCACTCATGTTGGATATGCTATGATCCAGAGTTTGCTTCCTCCTTGACAGGCCCGTAAGTCACACAAAGAGGAGGACAATCACTTAAAAAAGAAGTAGAAGCGTGCTTGATGAGTTACCGTGGGTTAAAATATAACAAATTTTCAAAACATTTTTTTTTCTTTTTGAAAATTTTCTTTTTTTGGGGGGGGCGTTATTAAGTACCAAAATAACAAGAGTATTCAAGATATAAAATGTTTTAACTTTGAGGGGCGGCTTGATCGCATTGGATTGACCATGGAGGGGACTCCAGAGTGGATATTGTACCTATGCCACTCGAGGAGGAGTCCCGGAGGAAACGGGAGGCACCGGGCGGCCAGAACCAGGAGGGACGGCACAGTAATAGCGGTGTCCCCGTTTCCAGATAGACACTCCGGGAGACGGACAGGCAGACCCGGGACACCTCCCCACACAGAGGGGGTCCAATGCCCCTCAAGGGGGTTCGGATACACCGGCAGCCAGCCGAAAGCCGAGGGACTGAAAGAATCACAAAGAGCCACGCTGCACCGAAGCAACAACGCCGACACTTCCGACCCTGAAAGAGACCAACGGGATGAAAGATTAATGAAATGTAGAACGAAATGGAGGGACAGGAAATTCGGGGGGGGTGAAAGAATCTACTCTAGCATTCGCCTGACGACCCGGATAAACCCCCGAAAAAAAACGTGGGTCAGAGTAGGTGGTCGCCGGGATTGATTCGACCGAATGCAGACCACAGATGTAACCGGCTGAGTCATCCGTTCGGGTTGAGGGACTGTATCATATATGACAAATCGGGTTTATATAAATGTTTCAGCTTTTTTTCTCAAATCTACCATTGTTACACAGACGATAGAGATAGAAAAAAAATAATTCTAAAATCCAGAGTGTATCAAACATGATATAACTAGCCGTCACGACTTTGATTCGCTCATAGAGCGAGAAACAAATACGAAATCCATGTATACAGCCGTTGCCATCAGTCGATTGTCTACATGTGACGTCAATACTTTGAAGCCTCCGGCACAAGACTAGCAAAAAGGTGTGGGAAAGGGATGGATGACATCTGGTTCTAGGTCACCTTAGTGAAATAGGACTTTTATCGCACCTTTCCAGTATTTACAGTTTAAACTTCTTTCGCTTGCGTCTCGTAAACTCGGAATTTCAGGAAGTATGCTGATAGGTAATTGGACGAATTTTGAGTTACCGTTGAGCTTTAACGGCAAAACTTTAACTTTGCTAATAATAACAATTGAAGTAACCGGTATAAAATATTTTAAAATGTTTTTGTGTTTTCTCCATTATTTTGTTAATTAAAACAACTGTTTTAATGACGTTTTGTATACGGATTAGGTGAAATTCTGGGCAATTAACACAGCGGTCAGTATTGTGTCAATAGATTTCCCTCGTGTCCTTCCAGTTCGGAAGTAGCACGTAACCATGGAAATTCTGTGATCCGTGGTCACTTCCATCTCGCGTGCAAAGACAGCACAAAAGTCTTGATGAAAATCAGTTTTGCGCCGCCGCAAAAACATCAACCTGTTTGCGACGTGGGAAACTTGTGCAGTCTGAGGCAGTGTTTGTAACACTTAAATGATTTTAGTCAAATTATATAATAAGTAAATAGTAAGTTAAACGTTGCTAACAATGAGGTAACCTTGAGACAATAATGAGTTTGAGTGTTTAAATGATATTTGTGATTCTTTGAAGCAATAATGTAATTTTAGTGACAGTTTAAAAATGGCCAATTAACAACCAGAAAAAGCTTTAATTAAATGCAGGTATTCTATTGGAGTGGGATTAGCCAATCGGAGACTTGAAATACAGAAATTTACAAGTTTAGACTGTTGAAATCCAGTCAGTTGCCTGCAGACAGTGATAGTAACCGGATGCAAGATGCGTCCTCGAGAGAAATATAAGTATTCCTGTGAAACAAAAAAATAAGTTTATGTATTAAAAAGCGCAAGTATTTAATAAAAATAATCTCACAACTGTCTATATCAGTGAAGTTCTGTTTAATTTGTTTCAAGGATTAAGTAGTGAATTAAAACTTAAAATCTGCGTAAGCCTACATTCTTGTCGCATCACGCCCTACCAAGACTTCCATGTCTCTAACAATAATACTGACGCAGCCGAGGCAAACATAAATATTAAATACCTAAAGAAACAGTCAAATTACACAGTTAATATTTTTTTAAACTTGGGGCAAAGTCCACCAGAAAATATATTTGGCGCGAAGGCTACCGGAAACTTTTTACTATACGTGCGCTTGCAACTACTACAGGTTCGGCTCCCCTACAGTAGAAATATAATACATCTTTAAACTTACTTTCCATACGTAGCAGCAACACCTATTTCAAATTGACGCCCAAAGCGTGGTGCAAATAACGTAAAGATAATAACCTTCAAATAGGCTTCCATACGTGAAACACTAACCTTCACAAATCTAAAATTAAACTCCGCACCTCACCTTTGAGACAAGGTGACTGGCTGAATTAATAATAAAGTTACTCATTCAAACCGACTGGCGGTAAGGCTGAACAAATCTAAATACTTGTTATATAATACAGGAGATGCTGGAGGTTAAAACAAACTGCTCTATGACTACCAGAGGTATTCAAAAACCCAACGAAAAGCCATACAAGTTAGCTGCAATATTACCTTCGGTGTGCGAATGTGGTTAGCGAACAAAACAGCCTGTAAGTGCGTAGGGATATGCTAAATGCCTTCATTACACGTGTACATACAACAAGCGGTTTTATCAGTAATGTAATAGCCGTGCAAGAGGTTGTAAGCCAGGGACGTTTCCACAGAGCATGGGGATATAAAAGTGGTGACTGCAATCCCTATAAGGTTAAACTAATAAAAAGATAACTGAAACTAAAACCTGTGCCTCCCTGATTCGATTAACAAAAAAATCTGATGTGTTACGCTCACATGACTTTCTCTACTCTTGTACAAACTATTTTTACAAATACTTATTCTCCATATGCTTCATGTTAATCGAGATGTTAATCTTATTGCTAATTTTCTTGTAGATGCAAGGGGAATGTGGTAGACTTTAAGCGATGTTCAAATCTTTTAAGCGCTGGTTGCTATGTGGCGCATTCCATTCTCTTTGCATGTCCAGGACATAAAAAAATGAATAACGAATTTGAGAAAAACTATAAGTATTGGAAAATTTAAGGGAATAACAATCAATAACTCGAAAATGGTTCACTGAACAAAAACAATGTATATGACATAAGTTGTGTATTTTAACGCGACCTACATTTTTGGTAGTAAAATTTTATGGTTTACCAGTTATGCAAAAGTCGTTCACAATAAAGAATACCTTAGAAGACATTCCCAGAAAATTCGAGATATACATTTCATTCGTCATGAAAATATCTTAAACATATGATATTTTAATCAAAATCCTTAGAGCCATTATTGAGAAAATTAAAACTTTCGAAAAGTGTTCCATGTAAAGGGTAATCTGGGGTGGGGGGATTTTCTTGAAAACCTTCGTGTCGCAGCTCTGGAGGATACTGAACCTAAATACTAAATTTGGTGTTTATCTGACTGTTCGTTTCTGACTTACACACACACGGACATGTTTCCAAAAAAAAATTTTGGATTCAGGGGGCCTCAAAACATGTATTTCCGGTGAAATCTCGGTATCGAATTTTTGAGTGGAATACAATACTTCCCCTACTTACTATACGTAGTAGAGAAAGTAATAAACTGTGTTAAGTTTTGCATTTAGGTTTACATTAACATTTTTCCAAAACAAATTCGTATGTGTTACATTCATTTGACTTTCTTTACCGTCTTTCGCTTATTAATGGGTTTACAAATTATTTTTACGAAAGTTTATTTTCCTATTTTTTGTATATATATACAAAGGAAACAGTAATGGTTAAATGTCTTACAACTGGACGCCATATACTGTCCTCAAAATTCCATACGCTTTCCATGCAATCGCTAGAATTGACTGAATGTTAAAAGAATGACTACGTAATGAGAAATTCAAGCCATTAGTAATTGATATCTCGGAAAAGACTTATGCCACAAAAGTTATTTCAAATGAATTGTACGTTTTAAAGACATCTAAATTTTTGTGTGTACGCTTTCGTTTATGGCCTAACGTTTACCAGTTATGCAGCATTATACAAAATTCCTCTCAGACAAATCGCAGAGAATTGAAGGTTCAATTCAATCATTTTGTTTGGCATGTAAATATCTTTAATATATGATATTTTAAATAAGAAGAATATTCAAGACATAAAATATTTTAATTTTGAGGGGTGGCTTGGATTGAATTGACCACGGAGGGGACTCGGCAACGATCCAGAGTGGATATTGTATCTACGTCTCACAAAGGAGCATCCTATTACATTCAATATAACTTAAGCTTTGTTTTCCCGTAGTTTCCATAGTCAATTATATTCTCATGCTTGTGTGGAATAAATTTTAGGGTACCTTCTAATGGAAGTCTTCTGCCACTCCAGAAAACAACCCTACAGTTTCTAAGATGCAGTTTTTCTGTGTCTAAGATTCCATGACAGAAAAAATTCGTTATTGGCATTTTTTATTTCAGGAGTTGGGGATTGAAACTTGTCGCAGTTCTCAATATCTTGTGTTATCTTATTTGTTGGGCGCTTATTGTTTAATTATTTTTAATTTGTGTTCTTTGTCCTCCGGCTAGCTATTATAACTCAGTCGAGCACGTGTCTCTGAGCAGGACGTGTAAACGGATAGCAGTTGTTGCTAAAAGGTAACACTGATAAAAAACTTTGAATCTAGACTTTTATTGCTGTCACATTTAATTAATAATTGACATATTTAATCTTTATACACGCCTGACTGAAACTGTGATGTTTACAAATGTAACTACAGTCGTTTTAGTTGCCGCGCACCAATTACTTCGCGTACTTTACATTTTTGTAACTAACTCTGCGACGTGCACCTCGTAAGAGATTCTTTAGAACTGTGCGACACTTGCTTATAGCTCGAGAGTATATACTCCTTCACCTCAAATTGCCTAAACATTATAATGGAGCTCCTATTGGTTACAAAATCGTCTGTTTTGGTCAGCCAATCGCTACTACTAAGATATATGCTCTAGGGAAGATATTCCCTCCATTTCTAAAAAATGCACGCTACCCTGACGTCAATTGTTTAGCTCTTCTTAGTGATAAACAACTCACCCGTTCGGTTTATTGTTACTCACTTGTATTCTCAGTTTCAGTTAGGCCGTGTAAGCTTATTTCCTAAGAATACTTATGGCTAACAAACATATAAAATCATGTACATACAATAATATTAATTTACACTGCAATTACTCTGGCATTCACAGCATGTTATGATATAAAATATTGCCTCAAACTAATGGTTCGGAAGTTAGATTTTTTATCACAGAGTAGCTGAAAGAAAGTAATTGTGAGTCTGGATGCTAGGATGCTGTTAGCCAAAGCTCATTATTCAAGGCCTTCAAGAAGCTTCGTACATGTACCACACATGTCACCTAATAGAATATAGTAGTCTGCCTCCTTGGCGTAGTGGTTACAATGCTAGCCTCTAATTCCCAAGATCGCGGGTTCAAACCCAGGAGGGCGGTGGATTATTTTTCGGGCGTAAAATCTATAGCATAGCTTCCTTCGGAAGGGAAGTAAAGCCGGTGGTCCCGTGTCGTAGATTTACGGCAGGTAAAAGAACCTCAAGCCTGATAAAGAGGCCTCTGTGCAAACTTTCCAGTCTTTCCCGTCTCATTCTATATTGGACTAAGGACCACAGCAGTTAAAGAGCGTCCATAAATAAACACTCAGTGGAATTCAGAGATTATAGTAGCTGATTTCTAATACAGAAAAATTTAACTCCAGAAATACCTACGCGCTTCCTAGACGTACTGGCGGCGGAAGCCTGTCATGAAGTTCCAAAAAAGGTATGCTAGCTAAAGCAAATGTTCAAAAAACGTTGATAACTGGCAGAAAAGTAGTGTAAGGTTTAAGATTTGGGTAAGAAATAAACTATCAGAACGTATTTAGTGAATCCTACTTTATTGCTTTTAAAATATCCTTCATACTACCTAACACTTCCCAATTATCTATACTGTATGTATTGCAAAAGACGAACCGTTCGTTTTCCTTCCGTTTTGCTTTGAATTTTCGTTTCCTTCTGGGAAATAATATGAATTACTGACATTCTTGATCTGGCCACAAACTCTACTCTCCGATTAAGCTAGTAGCCTGCTTTTTACCACTAGGTGACTTCGGATGAAGATTAATTTTCTTTTTCTCCTAATCTCTCCCTCCCAGCATTCTTTAAAAAAGAAACCCTTTCCTTCTCTCTAGGGTCTGTCGAGTACCGCAAACAAAAGCATGTACCGTGCGCGCTGTCACATTTGTGGTGTAAGTGTATCTAGTTCTTTTGATTCCAATTTCACGGTCGTGAATGAAACACTATTACTGTGACCTGCAGTTTGCGTTTCTCACAACGTAAGTTATGTAAATTAAACTAAATTGCAGTTGTGTAGAAATAATAACTAAAGATTTGTAATACAGTCTATTGTCTTAATGTATCAATACCACTCAGATCTAAAAGCGTTAGAGTGGTAGCATAAGTTGCCTGTACCTAGTTTTAGTATAGATTGCGACATTTTGAAAGTGTTTATCCTTGTAGGATACATTCTATAATTTCATTACTTTCTCTACTACATATAGAAGTAGGGGTAGTATTGTATTCCACCTAAAAATTCGATAACGAAATTTCACTGGAAATATATGTTTTGAGGCCCCCTGAATCCAAAAAAAGCATTTTTGGAAACATGTCCGTGTGTGTGTCTGTGAACAGCATAATTCAGAAACGAACAGTCGGATAAGCAGCAAACATGGTAGTTATGTTCAGTATCTTACAGAGATGCAACACAAAGGTTTCCAAGAAAATCCCCTCAACCCAAATTAGCCTTTACATGGAACATTTTTCGAAAATTTTAATTTTCTCAAAAATGGCTCTAACGATTTTGATTAAAGTATCATATGTTTAAGACATTTTTATGGCAAATAAAATGTATATCTTGAATTTTCTGGGAATGTATCCAAAAGTATTCTTCATTGTGAACGAATTTTGCATAACTGGTAAACCATAAGATATAGACAAAATTTTACTAGACAAAAAATGTAGATCGCGTTAACATACACAATTTATGTCATATATATTTTTTTTGTTGAGTGAACCATTTTCGAGATATTGCTTGTTATTCCCTTAAATTTTCCAATACTTATACTTTTTTCTCAAATGGGAATTCGTTATTCTTTTTTTGTCCTGGTAATCCAAAGAGAATGGAATACGCTACAAAGCAACCTGCTCTTAAAATATTTGACTCTCGCTTAAAGCCTACCAATTCCCCTTGCAAAATTAGCAATAAGATTAACATCTCGATTAACATGAAGCATTTGGAGAATAAGCGTTTGTAAAAATAGTTTGTACCAAAGTAGAGAAAGGCATTCGTGAGTAACACATCAGATTTTTATCATACTCTTGTTAAACGTTTTAAACGTCTACTTTAAAGACCTTTGTTGTATAAGAACGTCAGTTTAAACCATGTGAATTCTAAATTTGACTTAGGACAATGACTAGGAGCGGAGGGGGGTTTAGCACCTGGACCAATGAAGGCCTTTTACGCCTAAGCCCCTAACGGTGCGTCCCCGGAAAGGAAGGATAAGATGAGAGGTGATAGAGGGCGGCCGGAGCAAGAGGCACAAGGGGACAGAGGACAGGGTCCCTACCTTTTTTTCAGATTGAAACTCCCCGGATGGCAGCTGGTGCAAATGTCCACCCCTGACCGCCCCGTTCCGGGTACGAAGTACAATATAGAGCATCCTTTTCCTCTTTCATGCAACCGCGAGACTCCCGCTGACACTTTCAACCCTGAAACAATCAAGCAGGTGAAAAGTGAAGTGAAATGAGAATGGCGGTGAAACAGACAGACAGATAAATTCGGGGGATGTAATGAAGCTTCCCAACACTCGCCTAGCAACCCGGGGAAACCCCCGACAAAACCCATGGGTGAGGAAAGTCGGCTGTGGGAATCAAACACACACTTCCCGAATACGGGCCACAGACGTTACCGCCTGAGCCATCCTGCTCGGTAAGCTTCTCTTATGTAATACTATTGATGACTGGACGGTCACCTTCCTTTATCTTATAGGCATATTGTGACTTAATACAGTTTTTTAACTGTTACTTCACTAATTCTCAATGTCGCATAACTGTTTTTAAGTAGTTCATCTCTTACTGGGACTTCACTTACTTGACACAGTTCACCACAATAACATGAACTACTTCAATTCTCCTGTTACTTCACTTAGCCACTACCACTTCACTTTGTGACGTTGCAGTTTAGCGAAATACGCACGGCCTAGCCGCTTCTTCCTGACGGTTCACTCGCTGGCGTAGTCGAGCAGAAGATTTCTCCAATATCTCTCGGAAGCAGTACTCATTGCACGTTAAAGCAGTGGTCAGAAAACGCTTGGAGAAGTGCTCTCTCTATCTCACTCTCTGACTGGCTCACTAACTTCTAGAGCGCTCGCTTTATAATCGTTGGAAACTTCCAAAGAGTTCTTGAACGTTCGAGAAGGAGAAGAACTTAAGAGATTCTGCTTATCTGACGATACCGCTTCCGGTGTTTACGCTTGAGAGCGGTACTTATCTTTGATTATCTCGTACTGCCCGACGACGAGCTCCCGATTACCTTGGACCATAGCTGCTGCGTCACACTGGAGCTGTAGCTCCTAAATTTATTCATGCATTTGAAACCAATTTAGGAGCACGTTAATCGTAGCAATAACTATGTATCTTAAGAAACAGAACGGAGAGGTGCAAATGGCAAAAGAATCCAGGAGTTATTATATAAAACTGATGTGTTGTACTCTCACGACTTTCTCTAATCTTGTACAAACTACTTTTACAAACGCTCATTCTCCATCATACTTCATCTTATTGCTAATTTTCATGCCAGTACAATGGGAATATGGTAGGCTTTAAGCGATAGTCAAATCTTTTAAGATCTGGTTGCTATGTGGAACATTCCATTCACTTTGCATGTCAAGTACATAAAAAGAAGAATAACGAGTTCAATTTGAGAAATGTATAACTACTGGAAAATTCAAATGAATAACAAGGAATATCTCGGAAATGGTTCACTCGACAAAAGAATGTATAGGATATAAATTGTGTGTTTTAACGAGATCTACAGTTTTTGTGTACACTTTTTTATCTATCTCTTACGGTTTACCAGATATGCAAAAGCCACTCACAATGAAAAGATCTTTTGAGGGCATTCGCAGAAAATTCAAGATATACATTTCGTTTGCTATGAAAATAACTTAAATATATGATATTTAATCAAAATCGCTAGAGCCATCTTTAACAAAATCAAAATTTTCAAAAACATTTCCACTTAAAGGGTAGTCCGGGGTGCGGAGACAATCTTGAAAATCTTTGTATCACATCTCTCACAGATACTGAACCAAAATACCAAGTTTGGTATTTATCCCACTTTTACTTTTTGAGTTATGCTGTTTACAGTCACGCACACACACAGGCGTCTTTTTAAAAGTGCTTTTTCTGGATTCAAGGGGCATCAAAGCATGTATTTCCGGCGAAATCTCGGTATCGAATTTTTGGGTGGAATACAATACTTTCCCTACTTGCTATACGTATTAGAGGAAGTAAAAAAGTAAAGGTCCCTTTAAATAAGATACGTAAGCGAAATATATGTTTAAACATGTAAGAGGTATATGAAATTAAAATACTTTAAAGATTAGTCGTAAAATATATCTTAAAGGGGTAAATTTTTACATTGTCTGGCTTTTTCTTATAAGAACACTGTTCTAAAAATGCTTTTAAACATTTTATTTACAAGTTTTTCAAATTTTTAAGCTGTATGATAATTGAAAAAGGTTGAACATGATTTTGCACATTCGTAATCTAAAATATTAAACTAATAAAATGTGGTAAATATTAATTTAGTTATATAGAACTTAATTTATTTCTGTGTTGATTTGCATACGCTTTGATATAGCTGTAGTTCTCCATAAAGGGACAGTGTTATTATTATAATTAGTGTATTTATCGCAACACTAATAAAAGAGAGCGCTTATGCGCTATTTAGCAGTGCATACTTATAAGCTCAATTGGGAAACATGTTTGGATAGTAAACCTATCCAACTGTTACGTTTAAAAAAAAAATTAGCCGACGAGGCAGGATAGAGTTAATCGATGTTTGCTCGGTAAAATACAAATTTATTCGAGTAACTGAATTGCTTTTGCAGCTACTGTACAAATTCTGCTGATAGATATATTATTACGTCATCACTGACCGAGTTAGCCATATTAGGATTTTATAAAGCTACGCCGAATTATACTAGATAAAATATTTACTAACTTGGACAAATTTTTAAAACCCAAAGAAACGTCATTGCCAAAACGGAATCTGCAGATTTTTCCTGGACAACAGCACTTGCAACATGTAAAAATCTGATGTGATATATTCACATGACTCTCTCTGCCCTCAATCGTTAATAATGGGTATACAAACTATTCTTACTAAAGCTTATTACTTTCTCTACTACGTATAGTCGGTAGGGGAAGTATTGTATTCCACCCAAAAATGCAACACCGAGCTTTCACCGAAAATACATGTTCTGAGGCGCCCTGAATCTAAATAAAGCATTTTTGGAAACATGTCCATGTCTGTCTATGTGTCTCTGATCAGATTAACTTAAAACCGAAAAGTCGCATAATTATTAGTCGCCTTTCATTAATTTAAACCGACAGGCGGTAAAGGCTGAATAAATCTGAAGAAGGGAATTGTTGCATTTTATTAATAAATTATTATCTTCATAGCTTGCTTTACGTTTATTTAAGGATACTAGTAGCTAAAACATTCCGAATATCTTCAAAAGATTCAAAACTTAGTTTCCATGTCCAAAATATACTTTGAACCTATAGCTTCAATAACATACCATAGCTTTTGCTCTTAGAGCCTTTAAAGCTTCAATGCGTGACATTAAATGTCCAAGAGCATACGACACAATGTATTGCATTTTCTCCAGCGCCTTTTACTTTACTGATTTTACAAACAGTTTTTGTGCATTAAAATGTTATAATGTTGTACTTTGTAATCAATCTTGCTCAAATTTTCAACACCAGCTCAGAGAGAATGAGCTTAAACCTGGTGTACTATGTTTGCCACACTTTTAAATTGCTCAGGACATGACATAATTAATTCGATCACTGAGGATAAATTGTTAAAAAAGTTCGACTTTTAGATTACATTCTTTTTGAACGATCAGAGAATTGATTAAAATTTTTCTACATTGGACCCCAGTGTTAAACGTTTTAATTTTTATTAATGAAGCATCTATTTATAATTTTGAAACTTTTGTAACGTATTACAAATTTAATCAGCTTTATTAACAGTAAATGCAACTGTAGAAAAATAAAAATAGAACTAGGGGTATACTTGGATCACACATAGCAGTTCATGTATCATAAAAGTGTTCATTTGGAGAGTTTTATGTTGGCTGCCTTGTGTTTTTCACTTATTTTAGTATGCATTATTGATTTGAAATTGTGTTGATATATATGAGCACTCTCCTAGTGTGCATTGTAAGGTGTAGTCATGTCGAAACGTGAGGCAGTGTTTTTAACATTTAAATGATTTCACTCTAATTATATAATATAGGTATAAATTCAATAACAGCCCGCCTTAAACCAATATTTGTATGTAACAATATATAAAAAGTGTATATTACAGTCATTGTATATATTTATATTATTGTATACATGTTTATTAATGTTATGTGAATATATTACGTAATTTAATAATGTAGGAGCTGTGAGAATAATAAGTTAAAGTTTCTAACAATGAGATAACTTTGAGGCAATAATGAGTAAGAATGTTTAATAATGCTACTATTCATTATTGGAGCAACAATAATGTAAATTTTGGTGAGAGCTTATAAAATAGCCAATCAACAACCAGAAAAACCTTTAGTTAAATGAAGGTATTCTATTGGAGCAGGATTAGCCAATCAGAAACTGAAAAGGAGAAAATTTTATAAATCTTGCCTGCAGACAGCGTTAATAACCAGACGCAAAAAGTGTCCACGAGAAGTATAATACGTATTCGTGTGAGACAAAAAATAGTTTACGTATTAAAAGGTGCCAGTATTTAATAAAACATCTCACAGCTCTCTCTCTATATCAGTGAAGTGTTACTTAAGTCGTATCAAGCATTAATCAAAGGAGTGAAGTAAAATTATAATCTTTGTAAGCCTACATTCTTGTTGCACCACAACCCTGCCTAGAGAAACGTGTCTCTAACAATAATACTGACGCAGCCGAGGCAAACATAAATATTTAATACTTAAAGAAACAGACGAATTACCAGAAAGTACATTTGGGGCGAAGGCTACCGAAACTGTTTACTATACGTGCGGTTGCAACTATTACAAGTTCGGCACCCAACAGTTGAAATATAATACAACTCCTTCAATACAACTCCTACTTCAAATCGACTTTCCATACGTAGCAGCAACAAAACATCTTCAAACGGAAAGCTGAAATCTTTAAAAGGCCTGTGTTAGTTATGCACGAGACAGAATGATAGAAAAACTAGAACAAAGTATGAGAGTTGCAAGAAATTCATTTGTGATACCCACTGTAAGAAAATGCAGAGGGTGGTGTCTCTTAGATGTTACTCTTAGTGAACGTGAATTGTAAAGCTCCATGTAAAAAACTTAAACGGTACTGGTAGTACATTATAAAAATGTTGAAACTAATGTTTCACTGTACCCAGTATAAAATAAAACATAGAATAAAGCGAAAAATAATAATAAAAAATTATTTCTTATATAGTGTTGAAAGTTAAAATAATATTGTGATTTTTAATTCGGTTGTTTGCTTGAAAATGCTAATTTAGAGGTATGTTGTTTGTAAAAAAGTATTGAGGCGTCATAATTGTTGTTTTAAAATGATTTTATTTTTACTAGTAGAACATACGATAATTATATAGTGTTGATTCAAGTTTTCTGCCTGGGACCCACTTGACTCCTCTGAGGTTTAAGGTGGTACAAAATCATAGCAGTCTGAAGGTTAATGTTTAAAAATGTGGTTGTATTTTCATTCTTCAAAATTCGGAGTTCTGCATCAAGAGGCACCTGATTAGTTAGCACAATTAATGCAAAATTATCTTTTTTTTCTCAAAAAGTGTTATGTACATATGCCATTTAAAACACGCTTATTGTTATAGTTGAGGTAGACCAGTATTAACAAAATTATCAAAACATATTTTGAATAAAAACTGCAAGGTTTCGAAACTTCACCGCAATATCGGTTAAATACGGATGATTTTTATGCAACAGATGAGTAATAGAGAATTAGAATACAAAGCAACAAAAAATGTACAAGGCAAATGTGCGAATTCATTGGAACAGAACCCCGAAACAGTGGCAAAGCACCGCATGCAAGCCAGTCATGTGCTTTTACCAGTGATCCCCAGGAGGGAGGGATGAAGGGAGAGAAACGAAGGGCGACCAGGCCCAGATGACGGTAAGCACAAGCTCAAGGGTACCGAATGTTTTCAGATGTAGCACATCCGATGCCACACGGGCCCACCCACAAGAAACCAACCTCCTGCGGGCACCCATGACATTTACTGTCCCCCATAATATCAATCAACTTTTATTAAGGACATTTCTGTCTACAACACTTAGCTTTGTAGGTATTGTACAGTCTCAAATTAAATGGTCCATCCTGTATATCGCATCCTTAATCTTATACACTATAAGTTGTTTTAAAGATCTTTAACGGTTGTTGTAAGATAATGATAGTTGAAGAATTTGAAAAAAGTAATTGGGTCATTATTGGACAATTGGGTTCTGCTGGAAGCTGCCGGATGTGTTGTACTGATTCCTTCTTTGTTAAATGTTGGGTTTACTGTAAATATTGCAATATGGCCAAGGCCTTTAGGCACTGGTGTCATTCGTCTGGTGGTTCCTTGTTTAGAAGGGTACTATAGTCGAATACGTAGACCTGTAATTGTCATTTGTACTCTGTTATTTATGAGTACAGTGGGTGCTGAGAAGTCGGAATTACTAAGCTATTTGTACGTCCATTTGCGTTTTATTTTATTTTTCATGTAAGTTATGACAGAATGTAAGTGCTGGATATAGTGGGATTGCTTTGTGGTTGTTTAGTGGCTTATCGCGCTGCGGCATCAGTTTATTGGTTGCCTTTAATACCCATGTGTGAAGGTACCCTCACTGTGGTGATTTGTTTCCTCTGCTCATAATACGATGGGATTGTTGGACCATTACATTGGATGAATATACGCATTTTAGGAAATTCATTGCACTCATAAAATCTATGGTTCAGCAATTTTGCTCTCCACTCACGTGCTAAGGATCTGTGGTTTAATTCTCAGGTCTGGGTGACAATTTTAAGTCCGCCCTCTCCAAGCCTTTACCTCTGACCAGACTTGGGATTACACACGAAGGCGGGTGCATGCAGATTGCCCAGTGGGATCGCGTCACCTGCTGGTGAATAGCGAGCGAGAACGAAAGACAGAGACAGTGTACTATTTCTGTCTCTGTCATTCTCTGCGTAGTGTCCTCCTTCACCCGTATGTGCTCCCCAATCTAGCTGATGAGAAGTATCCCCAAGGCTCAACGTGGTTCGGGGTTCATGATAAATGCTGTAAGTTCTCTCATTCCACCAGCATACTGGTTATCATCATAACATCATAGGTAACGGGCACCCCTCGCTAGATGGCTCAAGCTAATAAATAGGTCCAGCCATCATTTGGACGTAAGAGACCATATGGAGGCTTCGAAACAAACAAACAAGTAATCTGTGAAAATTATAAAACAGTTGCACCCATAAATTGTTGCTGAATCTGCATTAGACTTCGCCTTTTGCAAAGAATTCTTTGACGAAGACTGTAAATAAATCCGTTAATCCTTAGAGCTTAGCAAAGTCACTTGGTACTATCCAGCTCATTTGCTATATCCAATGACATCTAAATAAATTTTCACGTTCATATCTCTGTTTCTTTGTAGTTCCATTAGATAGATGGTGTCTCATAAGTAATATCAGTTTTAATCAAAATATTATTTGGAACGTTTGCTGACAAGAAATTAAACTACTGTTCAAAGTAGAGACCATCATATTCTATGGTCTTTAGACATCTTTCAGCTAGGTTTATTATCCCATGACGGTATCACTTTCTAGTTTTTGATGAGAAGAATTCGGTGGCACCCGCCTCCACAGCTTCCATGTTTTCGAAATTTCTTGCAGGAAAAAAATTGGGCATGGATCGAAACAGATAGTAATCTGAAGGCGCAAGATCAGGGCTGTATACTGGGTGTGGGTAGCAGTTTGACTCCTTCCAATTCATGAATTTTTGTCACTATCGATCGTGCAGTATGGGGTATTCCAAAACTAAGGTCCGGTAAACAATATTAGACGGATGAAGAACTGAATGAAGTTTTACCGCTGCAGCGCTGTCTACCGACTCCTGAGAAACTACCGCAGTGTTTCTGTGATACAGTAGGGGTTTCCTAGTCGGTGAGAGCAGATCGCAATGACCGCGACAATCGTACATACCGCCAGTTGTGAAGTGCGCGGTGCAGTTAGATTTTTGCTGGCAAAAGGTTCGTCAGCTTCGGACATCCATCGTGAGTTATGCCTCGTGTATGGACCGGACATAATGAGTGACAAACAGGTTCGTCACAAATGTGAACGATGAAGAGGAATGTTAGGTCCAGTATTCCGACCGCCGACATCGTTGAGCAAGTGAACTAAAAACTTCGAAGTAATCGGCGTTTGACGATTATTGGTCTGGCTGATGAATTCCCAAATGTTGGTCGAATTTCACTTTACAGGATTGTCACTGAACAGCTTGGATATCGGAAACTTTGTGAGAGGTGGGTGCCAAAACTGCTCACCGGTCAGCACAAAGAGAGACGAATGCGTAGTGCACGACAGTTGTTGGAGTGCTAGACACAAGATGGAGATGGCTTGTTTTCCCACATTGTTAAGGGCGACGAGACATGGATAGCGTACACCTACGCAGAATCGTAACCAAAAAGTGTAAGAAGTTGGGGTATACGAATTGAAAAATGATGGCTACCGTGCTTTGGGGATGAAAAGGGCATCCTTTTGATTGATTTCATGGACCGTGAGTTTACAATTACGGCTGACGTGTACTGTGCAACGCTTACCAAACTAAGATGTGCAATCCAAAACTGACGCTACGGGAAACTGTCGTCTGGAATCATCCTCCAGCACGACAACACACGACCGCACACCGCTGCCAAAACCAAAGAGACGGTTCAAGAATTTCGTGGGGAACTCTTTGACCACTCTCAGTACTGTCCCGATTTGGCACCAAGCGACTATTCCTTCTTGCATTTGAAACGGTGGCTGGGTGGATAACGATTTCAAACCGAGATGAACTCAAGACGAGCGTTACCAAATGGTTCAAGTTTCAGGGGCAGACTTCTATCCGGGTTAAAGAAGCTGGTGTAGCATTACAGCAAGTGTATAGATGTGAACAGCGGTTGTGTGGAAAATTAAAGTATATATGTAGGCACATACTACTGTGAATAAAAACCTTGTCTCATGAACGATGTTGTTATTATGACCAAACGGACCTTACTTTTAGAATACGCCTCGTACTAATATTTTAAACATATGCGGCGATCTTAACGTTTGTTAGCCCCACGTTTGGGAGCCAGTTTGCGGCGATCACCTCCTCATCCGTTGCTGTAGCTTACCTTGATGCTTCTCCCGTTGCTTCCAGAAGTTCTCAGCGTGTTGGTTCTTCAATTTATCCTCGGCTAGCTGCAGTAATTTTCCTTAAATTATATGGGAGCATGGACTTATCCTCGGTAAAGGAAAACGTAGATCTCGGGTGGTGATATAGGAAGACATAGACTTGCTTTGTTTATGAAAAGATGACACTGCCGTTTCTTTTTATTTAATTAACACTCGTAGTATACAAAACTGGTATTGCCGCTGTAAAATACTGTCCACCGCTGTTAAACTATGGCGTGGATATGGCACGAAATATAACTATTCTTATTGTCGCATTCAGAGTAGCGGATCTTAGGTGTGTTGCTAAAACTATTTTGATTCCCTGTTTTGGCGCGATATCTCACGCATCCTGCAGCATCTCTCCCTGACCACACATTACGAAAACTCTCGAATAAAATGCAATACTAAGCTGACATGACAAATTTGACTTGATTCCCTTTTTGGCGCGATATCTCACACATCCTGCAGCATCTCTCCCTGACCACACATTACATAAACTGCCGCACTGCAATGCTAAAATTCCATGATAAAACTGTTGACAATACTGTCTTTTTGGCGCGATATCTCACACATCCTGCAGCATCTCTCCCTGACCACACCTGACATAAACTGTCGAATAAAATGCAATACTAAGCTGACATTACAAAGCTGACTTGATTCCTTTCTTGGCGCGATATCTCACGCATCCTGCAGCATCTCTCCCTGACCACACCTGACATGAACTGTCCCGAAATTTCCCCAAACAGATTCATTTATAGTCTCAGGCTTCTGAGGCTGCTTCCTTTCCTATTGGTCCATTTTTAGCGCGACTCGACGCGTCTAACTATTTCGAATAAACTTTCAGGGATCTCATTGGTCCAAGTTTAATATAAATCGCGGCTTTTCCTACATTTACCGTTAAGGTTGTCTTTCTCACTCACTTGGTCACGGCGAATTATCAAATAATGGGACAAAGGCTCTACACCCTCGCTGTAGGAATAATAGCACAGCGACCGGAGAGAGGTAATAAAACTAGGTTTTCTGCCTTCGAAAGCACTATTCCTGTAGCTAAAACATTCCCTCGTGGACAGTATTTTAACATAGCGCTTAAATTATTTACCTTAAACCATTTATAACTCTACTAATATTAATAACCTAGATAGATACATAATGTTAAATCACCCTTCTTAAAATATACAAGCAGTATTGAGAAAAAGATATTTACATAGTAAGATTTAATATCAATAAAAGTTAATTAATCAATTATCTATAATTATGGTTCTCGGGCTCGGCCTAAAGTTGCCGTTTCAAATTGCCCTGTTCTGGAAAAGAATAAATTTTTGATCACTTGATACAATTTTCTTTTCCAGAATAATTCCTCTGATTATGGCCTTTGTTCGTTTGTTTTGTTGACATAGACCCTTCGCTATACCGGTTCCTTCAGAAGGGTTCTGCCAAACCAGTGGTGTTTACATTTGGGTCGTTCACTCTACATTTGTTATGGTTGATCCCCTCTCACCATTCAAAAACAGGTTTCCGAGAGACATTCTTATACACAATACATTTCGCGCACACGAATAACTTGTAACGCAGACAAATACTCTAATACCCAAATTGAGTTCTAGAACTTAAATCTATTTACATACATATTGGTACATAATTATTATGCATTTAGTTACTTCTTTACATCCTTATTTCTCGGGTGTATTACCTTTACTATTTGTTCACAGGGTTGCTACCTCATTTCGAGTAAAACTAACCTTATTATTTTCATTACATTCTTCACCCTTCTCATTCTCTAAACATTTGTACGGTTTGAGCAACTGTTTATGATATCTCCCTACGATCTTGGAATTCTTTATTTCTTGTAACTCAAATGTAAATCACCCTGTATGGACCTTTAAATAAATTTTCCCTTCTATGATACCTCTTTTTTTTTATAATTAATAAAACTAATTTATATGTTTAAAGAAAACTGTCAGCATATTGCTAGCATACCAACCAATTAATAATTTACAAATATTGCTAAATATAAAAAAATAACAAATATTCTGACAATAAAAGCTGTTTCAACCTTAAGACAAACTTATTCAAGCAGAAAGAAACTGAAACATATTAATGGCAAAGGTGTTTCTTGTTCTCCTTCACTATCACTAATGAGCATTTAATACTCAAGTCTCTTTAGTAATGAAAAAAAAATGTTCTGCACAACTGCTTAAGATAATTCATTAATTCACATGTGAAAGCTCTCCTTTCCAGGCACTGTAGAGTCAGGATCAATGATATTATGTCTTTCTTTTTCTTTTCTTTTTTTTTTTTTTAATTTGAATGCTGGATTTTTTTTTTTTATATACCCATACTAATTCTCCAAGTTCGATCAACCATTTCTTTCGCTTCCTGGTTTTAAATTCCTGCTTTCTTTTCTGCGCCCTCTTTGACATTCTTTCAAAAGCTTTCTTCGACGTCTCTTTTCCCGTTAGTGTTTTCGGATCTTTAGTTTCTAGTATTTGTAGTAGTTTCCCTTCAAGTGTTTCTATCAACTTCCCCTTAATCAGCTCAACTAATTTCCCCTCTAAACTCTTATTTTGTTCACCTAAGTTTCTTTCTGAGTCCTTACTCTGCTTACTTAATTTCTCTTCGAAATCCTTTTTCTGTTCACTCAGTTTTCTTTCTAAATCCTTACTTTGCTTACTTACGATTCTTTCTAAGTCCATATTATGCTCATTTGATTTCCCTTCTACATTCTTATCTTTTTCACTTACGATTCTTTCTAAGTCTTTACTCTGCTCATTTGCGATTCTTTCTAAGTCCTTATTATGCTCATTTGATTTCCCTTCTAGATTCTTATCTGGTTGACTTACGATTCTTTCTAAGTCCTTATTCTGCTTACTTACGATTCTTTCTACGTCCTTATTATGCTCATCTGATTCCCCTTCTAGATTCTTATCTAGTTCACTTACGACTCTTTCTGAATTCTTACCATGTTCACTTACGATTCTTTCTAAGTTCTTACTATATTCACTTAAGATCTTACCCCGCTCATCTACTATGCTTTCTGACTTTTTACTATGTTCATTGAATATGCTTTCTAAGTTCTTACTATGTTCATTTAAGATCTTACCCCGCTCATCTAAGATTCTTTCTAAGTTTTTATTTTGTTCACTTAAATTTTTTAAGTTTTTACTCTGCTCATCTAATTTCCCCTCTATCTTTGCGCTAAATTGTTGGAGAAATATCATCAGCTGGTTCTGACCTGCGTCAATGACCTGCTCAATCGGTGGTTGACTTTCCAGCCTCACTTCTACCTCTGCTGCGCCCATATTTTCTCCATCTGTTGTTATGCTGACAATAGCCTCCCCATTCAGTTCTTCCAAATCTTCCCTTGACCTACTCATGGTTCCGTTAGCAAGTTCTACCTCCCTAGTAATGACTTTACCCCCTCTCAATAACATGTGTTCACAAAACTGAGTCACTACTCTGCATGCCTTTTTGTTTGTTTTTGAATAAATGTTCTAACCTGTATTTTTTTTAATGTTAACCGATGCGTTCCGGGTTCGACTCCTGGTGAAGTTCTAGAAGCGATGTTCTCAGCTGTTTTGTTGTCCCACGTAGGTAGACTAGAAGTTCGCGTTGTAGTTTTGTTCTACTGTGCCCCTTTCCTCTGAAGATTCTTCGTCTGTTCGTTGTTTCCTAGTCCTCCGTTTGTGTCGTTCTTCCCTTCGAGCTCCACGTTATGGCGCCAGTTTGTGGCGATCTTAACGTTTGTTAGCCCCACGTTTGGGAGCCAGTTTGCGGCGATCACCTCCTCATCCGTTGCTGTAGCTTACCTTGATGCTTCTCCCGTTGCTTCCAGAAGTTCTCAGCGTGTTGGTTCTTCAATTTATCCTCGGCTAGCTGCAGTAATTTTCCTTAAATTATATGGGAGCATGGACTTATCCTCGGTAAAGGAAAACGTAGATCTCGGGTGGTGATATAGGAAGACATAGACTTGCTTTGTTTATGAAAAGATGACACTGCCGTTTCTTTTTATTTAATTAACACTCGTAGTATACAAAACTGGTATTGCCGCTGTAAAATACTGTCCACCGCTGTTAAACTATGGCGTGGATATGGCACGAAATATAACTATTCTTATTGTCGCATTCAGAGTAGCGGATCTTAGGTGTGTTGCTAAAACTATTTTGATTCCCTGTTTTGGCGCGATATCTCACGCATCCTGCAGCATCTCTCCCTGACCACACATTACGAAAACTCTCGAATAAAATGCAATACTAAGCTGACATGACAAATTTGACTTGATTCCCTTTTTGGCGCGATATCTCACACATCCTGCAGCATCTCTCCCTGACCACACATTACATAAACTGCCGCACTGCAATGCTAAAATTCCATGATACAACTGTTGACAATACTGTCTTTTTGGCGCGATATCTCACACATCCTGCAGCATCTCTCCCTGACCACACCTGACATAAACTGTCGAATAAAATGCAATACTAAGCTGACATTACAAAGCTGACTTGATTCCTTTCTTGGCGCGATATCTCACGCATCCTGCAGCATCTCTCCCTGACCACACCTGACATGAACTGTCCCGAAATTTCCCCAAACAGATTCATTTATAGTCTCAGGCTTCTGAGGCTGCTTCCTTTCCTATTGGTCCATTTTTAGCGCGACTCGACGCGTCTAACTATTTCGAATAAACTTTCAGGGATCTCATTGGTCCAAGTTTAATATAAATCGCGGCTTTTCCTACATTTACCGTTAAGGTTGTCTTTCTCACTCACTTGGTCACGGCGAATTATCAAATAATGGGACAAAGGCTCTACACCCTCGCTGTAGGAATAATAGCACAGCGACCGGAGAGAGGTAATAAAACTAGGTTTTCTGCCTTCGAAAGCACTATTCCTGTAGCTAAAACATTCCCTCGTGGACAGTATTTTAACATAGCGCTTAAATTATTTACCTTAAACCATTTATAACTCTACTAATATTAATAACCTAGATAGATACATAATGTTAAATCACCCTTCTTAAAATATACAAGCAGTATTGAGAAAAAGATATTTACATAGTAAGATTTAATATCAATAAAAGTTAATTAATCAATTATCTATAATTATGGTTCTCGGGCTCGGCCTAAAGTTGCCGTTTCACATATTATAATGTTCTGCATGTGCCATTTCGTACTGTGAATTCTGAATCAGTTTAAAAAAAATAATAAGTTGTAGTAGGGGGATAATGTTTACTAGCCCATCACGTAGGCGAAGTTTTGCTTTACAAATTGGTAATACTGTTAAGTATGGCATCTTGTGTGTACTCAGGTCATGTTTCTTACCTTACAAGTATATACGAGTTTGTTTTCTTTATTTTTGCTTTGAACAGCTTTCTTTGTGAATACATTTTCTGGTGTAAATGACCCTCGTCTTAGAAACTGTTGAAGACAGCATAAATAAATTTTAGATTAATAAAATTAACACTAAGTGCTGTTGTAAATGTACTTTGAAGCAAATAACACGGATATTCTTTAAAAAATCGTTTGTTACATTCACACGATTTTCTCTACCCTCTATCCATAATGTAGCACCCTAGGGTGGTTAGCTCCATGGTACGCTTACAACCAGGAGGGCAGTAACGTCAAACGGTAGAGCTGGTGGTCTTTTTTTCGAGTGGAGGAGAAATACTTTTGCGTACTAACCTCATCTAAGATGAGAGTGTGGGACTCCACCTCGGCATGAGGCCGAGGCCATACCCACTAAAAAACCTCCACCAGAGGGAAAAGTCATGGTAACGTGAGGCGGTACCGCTCTTGCACCTGCGGATTCAAAGGAAAGGAAATATTGGCCAGCCATAGGCTAAGGCCAAGGTGTGGAAGGAGGCCGGACGTAACCATGACCGAAGCCCTGGTTGCGCCCTGGCGAAATTTAAGGTGATCGTTTTTTAGCATTCTGGAAGGCGCCATGGCGCTGCGTCCTACAATATTACTGGTGTTGGGCGTCACAAGCAGGCACTTGTGCGCGAGTCGTTGGATCTGAGCCAATGGCTGCGTCCCTTGAACGGATATTTAATACATGCAAGTATATAAATACATATTTATACGGATTTGATTAGTAATTAATCAGCTTAATCTATATTCCTTAGCTATTACTTATGTGAATATTCTAAGGTACACATGCACCTAGGATTGGGGTAACTATTTATAGAATTATTTTGCTCCGCCAGGTGGCGTCGTCTCTTATCATTAGCTAGGATGCTTAATTGTATTTGTTTGCAATATTATTTTTCGCCCTGAATGGCGTCGTCCTCAATGTTGTCCAAATCATTAACCATAACTATGCTGGGTCATATAGAGTGCACACCGGCGGGCAGTCTGCCTACAGTTGCAGGTGCGAGCCAGTGCCACTTGCGGGCGGGCCCCTTCCCCGGGACCGCCTTCACTCAGAGAGCAAGGACTTCAAGGCACGTCACGTCGTGAAGCTGTAGTCATGGGTGTTATAATGGGTATATTATTAACGTGTCAAGATACGCTTGAATGTCAATTTCGGGCTCCCCGAGACCTAGGGTTCTGTCAAACAGTGACAGCGGTCTTTTGTGCTTGTTGTGGTTGGTTTCATATGAACCTAATTCTTGAATGAGTCTGTTTGTGTTCTTTTCCTTGCTTTTATAGAGGTTGAAGCTTGAGCTCTTTACGTATTCTTCAACTGAGTGTAATTTTAGTTCCTCGTGTAGGAGAGGTGGTCCGGACATGGTGGGATTTGCGGGATAGTTGGTAAGTAGGGGAAAAAGCATCAAATAATACACCGGAGGTGGTATAAAAACTAACTGTTGTATTTATACTCAATTTACATAGCTAGCGGGGAGGGTAGTTAGGCAGACAGACTGATAGATCGTACGAACAGGAGTTTATCACTAGTGCATATATCTGGGTGTTACGCTAGTCTTGAGGTTCACATTGATAAAGCTTTAACATAGTTATGGCTAGGGGTGACGCACTCTGTTGTTCAGAGACTCATCGGACGAGTATGTTGACTAGAAATGAGTGAGAGTGTGGCCTAATTCTGTGGCCGTTAATATTGTTTGGTCTGCTGACAGGGCAGCCCGGTGTCCCACAAAGTTGTGTCTCATCCTTTCATCGTGTTACTGAATCTTTGCAATACTGAGGCAAATTCTGATTCCCTGTTCAAACTTCCTCTATAAGTCTCCAATATTAGTGGGATATAAATTATTTTTACGAAAGCTTCTTTTCCTGTCTATATCATTTAATCGAGATAAACCTTTCCGGAAATAGCTACATTAAATATTTCATTATAGATACAAAGGAATAGCAATAGCCAAATTTTTAAGAACTGGACGCTATACCCTGGCTTTAAAATTTAATGTTGTTTCCATGACATCGCGAAAAACAATTAAAAATCAACAGTACTTTAAAGAATGGCTAAGTATTGAAGAATTGGGACCATTTATAATGGTTATTTGAAATGAATTCTGAGTTTCAAAGAGATCTGCATTTTTTTTGTGTAGTACATTTTGTCCATCGCTTACGTTTACCAGATTATACAAAATTCCTTCTGAATGATGAAGACATTAAATGTATTCCCAGAGAATTTAAGATGTACATTTTATTTGCATTGTAAATACCTTTAGTGTATGATTTTTAATCAAAATGATTGCGGCCGTTCTTTTGGAAAATTTAATTTTTCGAAAAACTTTGCATGTAAAGGGTAGTTTGTGTTGGAGAAATTTTCTTTAAAATCTTTTCGGTTGTTTTTGGAAGACACTGAAACTAAAATACCAAGTTTGGTCTTTATCCGATTTTTCGCTTTTAAGTTGCACTGTTCACAGACAGACACATATACACAAACAGACATACGCGGACCTTCTTCTAAAAATGCATTTTTTAGCTTATGGACCTCAAGGTATATATTTCCAATAAAATCTCTGTATGGCATTTTTGGGTGGAATATAATACCTTCTCCACCTACTATGTATGTAGTAGAGGAAATAAAATTAATACTAAATTAATTAAACGGTGGTTTAACAAAATAATCCCATATTTCTTAATAGACAAACGCATTGTATGAAAGTAGATCATTGTACTTAGAAGGCATACATTTGAATTATGCTAACATTTCAGTCTGCTATCTTCATTAGTTTTGTGAGATAATGGCTCATGAATTTTGCAGATTTAACATTGGTAGAGTAGTACTTCTAATCTTCCAATAATGAAATTAAAAACAGTCTGGTGTGTTGCATTCACACGACTTTCTCTACTCTTGTACAAACTATTTTTACAAACACTTATTCTCCATCTACTTCATGTTAATCAGGATAAACATTTGCACAAACTATCTTATTGCTAATTCTCTTGTACGTAAAAGAGAAATATGGTATGATAGGCTTTAAGCGATAGTCAAATCTTTTAAGAGCTGGTTGCTATGTGGAATCCATTCTCTTTGTGTGTCCAGGACACAAAAAGAATAAAATAAAAAAAAAATAAAGAATACCCGTTTGAGACAAGATAAGAGATATTGGAAAATTCAAACAAATACAAAGGAATATCTCGAAAATGGTTCACTCGACAAAAAAAATGTATATGACATAAATTGTGTGCTTTAACGAGATCTACATTTTTTGTCTCCCGAAACTTTGTGTATTTCTTACGGTTTACCAGATATGCTAAAGTTATTCAGAATGAAGAGGACTTTTAGTGATATTCCCAGAAAATTCAAGATATACCTTTCGTTTGCCATGAAGATGTGTTAAACATATGATATTTTAATCAAAATCGTTACAGCCATTTTTGAGAAAATCAAAATTTTAGAAACATGTTCCATGTAAAGGATAGTCTGGTGTGGATAGATTTTCTTGAAAATCTTTGTGTCTCATTCTTGGAAGATGCTAAACTCAAATACCAAGTTTGGTATTTATCCGACGTTTCGTTTTTGAGCTTTGAGATGCAGTCAGACACACACACACACACACACACACACACACACACACACACACACTCAGAGATACGCATACGTGCGCGGAAATGTTTCCAAAAATGCTTTATTTAGATTAAGAGCACCTCAAAACATGTATTTCCGGTGAAATCACTTGATAGAATTTTTGGGTCAAATTCAATACTTCCCCTGCTTGCTAAAGGTAGTAGGGAACGAAATACATTGAATTAACTGTACCTGGTATGCACAAATAAATTCGCTGAGGAAAGGAGCCTGGGTTTACAGCATACAAATATAAGCCAATCTTAACCTCTTGTTTGTTTTTCTCTTAAAGTAAGTTTTTCAAAGACTCTTGGAGACATTCAATGAAGCAAAATCTTTTGGAATAAAAGAATATTTTAGGAAGGGAAAGAAGCTCATTAATTATTTATATGCTCCGACAAAAATTTCTGTGTTTACATTCTGAAGTAAGTTTTAAAGCCCCTCAATTCAAGTTTCTCCAAGTGTGTACTTCTTTTTCCTTGGTTTAAAATTTTCATTAAAAAGTTACTTAGTTGAGCTGTGACATACACAGGTCTCTGACCCCAGTTTAATTTAAGTTTTCCATATTTTTAAAATGTACCTCTAATATCATAAGAATATAAAGGTAGAGAATAAACCGAGAGAAATTAGTAAAAATCGTCATGCTCATAGCTATTCTGTTAGCGATCCGTTTTCCACAGTATGCCTCTTTCAGCATTATTGCCGGTGTGCATGATAAAACCAAATTTTATTTAGCTTTTTCCATATAGATCGCAAATTGCTATTCCCTTGTTGTTACCGCTCAAAGCACGTCTTTTACCGGATAAATACCTAAATGTGAATTATTGTTCGTTTCATCCTGAGACAGTCGATATTTGAAACAATATTGGAAAATTACGCAGTACAAACAAAAATTATGAAAGTGGTGTGGTGGAAAGCTATATTAATAAAATATACCCCAAAGCTCTCATGTATAGCTTTAAAGTTCATGTATTTAACAATGTTACAGTTACTGAAGTGTATGAAAACTATAATAAAAAATCTGATATGTTACACTCACATGACTTTCCCTACTCTTGTACAAACTATTTTAACAAACGCTTATTCTCCATATGCTTCATGTTAATCGAAATGTTAATCTTATTGCTAATTTTCTTGTAGATGCAAGGGGAAGTGCTAGACTTTAAGTGATAGTCAAATATTTTAAGAGGTAGTTGCTATGTGGAGTATTCCATTCTTTTTGCATTACCATGACAAAAAAATTAATAACGAATTTGAGAAAAAGTATAAGTATTGGAAAATTTAAGGGAATAACAAGCAATATCTCGAAAATGGTTCACCCAATAAAAAAGATGTATATGACATAAATTGTGTATTTTAACACATCTACATTTTTTGTGTAGTAAAATTTTGTCTATCTCTTATGGTTTACCAGTTATGAAAAAGACGTTCACAATGAAGAATACTTTTGGGGTTATTCCCAGAAAATTCGAGATATATTTCATTTGATATCAAAGTATCTTAAACATATGATACTTTAATCAAAATCGATTTTTGAGAAAATTAAAATTTTCTAAAAATATTCCATGTAAAGGGTAATCTGGGGTGGGGGGATTTTCTTGAAAACCTTCGTGTCGCATCTCTGGAAGATACTGAACCTAAATACCAAGTTTGGTGTTTATGCGAATGTTCGTTTCTGAGTTATGCTGTTCACAGACACACAGACACACACGGACGTTTCCAAAAATGTCTTTTTTTGGATTCAGGGGGTCTGAAAACACATATTTCCGGTGAAATCTCGGTCCAATTTTTGAGTGAAATACAATACTTCCCCTACTTACTATACGTAGTAGAGAAAGCAAAAATCAGAAGTCAGATACACAAAGCTTGGTATTTAGGTCCAATATCTTCCAAGGATACGTCACGAAGATTTTTAAGAAAACTCCCCACTCCCAACTCTTCTTCACATGGAATATTTTCGAAAATTTTTATTTTTTAAAAAATGGTTGTAACGATTTTGATTAAAATAGCATATACGAAAGATATTTGTATGGCAAACAAAAGTACATCTTAGCTTTTCTGGAATAGCTTAGGAAGTCTTCTTTATTAGGAAAGAATTTTATATACTCTTGTATAACTGGTAAGCGATAAGCGATAGACGAAAATGCACCACAAAGAAAATGCAGATCTCTTTAAAACACACGATTTATTTAAAATACGCTTCTTTGTGGCGCAAGCCGTTTCTGAGATGCCTGCTATTAAAGGTTCGATTTGTTCAACACCTGTCATTATTTTTAGTCCCCTAAAGTTTCAGGTGTTTCTCATGTTTTGTATGGAAACAGTATGGAATTTTAAGGCCAGCTTATAGCTTACAGTTCTTAAACATTTGACTAACCCTGTTTCCTTTGTACGAAATGTGGGACATTATTCCGTATGCTGTTTGCAGCTATGAAATGTTATACGGAACCGTCGTATACGCCTTTACGAAGTGACTTATCCTTTCTGAATGTCACAGAAGCGTAATTCGTAACACACCAATTGCTTAACGTTTTCAAGGCATTTATGAAATATATTGCGAGTTTTATTCAGTTTTCACAAGCAACACGCTCTTAGCAGAACGCGCATCTCAAACAAAGAAATCATGGTGGCGTTACTGTCGTGATTCTGCTGCCAACATTGCAGTGAAAAATTAACGGAAGGTAATATGTGCTGCCAGCATCTGAAAGGAATTTTTACTTTCTCTACTACGTATAGTAAGTAGGGGAAGTATTGCATTCCACCCACAAATTCGATACCGAGATTTCACCGGAAATACATGTTTTGAGACCTCCTGAATCCAAAAAAAGCATTTTTGGAAACATGTCCGTGTGTGTGTCTGTGTGTGTGTGTCTGTGTGTGTGTCTGTGTGTGTGTGTGTGTGTCTGTGAACAGCATAACTCAAAACCTAACAGTCGGATAAACACCAAACTTGGTATTTACGTTCAGTATCTTCCAGAGATGCGACACGAAGATTTTCAAGAAAATCCCCCCACCCCAGACTACCCTTTACATGGAACATTTTTCGAAAATTTTAATTTTCTCAAAAATGGCTCTAACGATTTTGATGAAAATATCATGTGCTTAAGATAATGTCATGAGAAATGAAATGTATATATCGAAATTTCTGAGAATGTCTCCAAAAGTGTTCTTCATTGTGAACGACTTTTGCATAACTGGTAAACCATAAGAGATGGACAAAATTTTACTACACAAAAAATGTAGATCGCGTTAAAATACACAACTTATATCATACACATTTCTTTTGTTGAGTGAACCGTTTTCGAGATATTGCTTGTTATTTCCTTAAATTTTCCAATACTTATACTTTTTCTCAAATTCGTTATTCATTTTTTATGTCCTGCACATGCAAAGAGAATGGAATGCGCCACATAGCAACCAGCGATAAAATATTTGACTATCGCTTAAAAGCTAACATAGTCCCCTTGCATCTACAAGAAAATTACCAATAAGATTGACATCTCGATATCTCGATTAACATGAAGCACATGGAGAATAAGCGTTTGTAAAAATAGTTTGTACAAGAGTAGAGAAAGTCATGTGAGTGTAACACATCAGATTTTTTTTAATAAGGTAAGGGAGGCTACTGGAGCACTTTCGCAATGAAAACATGCACTTACAAAGTCATTTTATTTATTTAATGGTACTATACAGAGAATGAATATTAATGCACTTATTCTTAACGTATTTAAGGTCTGAAAATCGGCGGAACTTAAAAACAAATAAGGTATTGAACAAATCCAATCATTAATGATAGTTATTTCGCAAAACGGCTGATGCCGCAAAAAAAGTTATTTTAAATAAATTGTTTTAAAGACCTCTGCATTTTTTGTGTGCTTTCGTGTATCGCTTTACGTTTACCAGTTACACAAGATTATACATAATTCATTCCGAATAAAGAGGACTTTCCAGAAAATTTAAGATATACATTTTGTTTATCTACCTAAAACGCTTTAATATATGGTATTTTTATCGAAATCGTTAGAATCATTGTTTAGAAAATTAAAAATTTCGAAGAATTTTCCAAGAAAGGTTAGTTTGGGGTGGGGGATTTTCTTGCAAATCTTTGAGTCACATGCTTAAAAGATACTAACCTAAATACCAGGTTTGATATTTAGGCGACTTTTTGTTTTTGAGTTATGGCGTTCACAGATATTCCCGGACCTTTTTCTAAAAACGCTTTCTTTGGAATCAGGGTGCCTCAAAACATGCATTTGCAATGCAATATCTTCTCTACCTGTGTACGTGATAAAGTAAAAAGTCGAGAATCTGAGGTGACAATCTTTACTCGTCATGTTATTCCTCACTGTTTACGTGATCTGGTACTTCCGCAAATCTTATACAAAATGCCCTCATCACCCCACTTTAGCTACCTTTCACATTGCTTCGCGACATTCCGATAGCCACAATTTTTACTTTCTCTACTACGTACAGTAAGTAGGGGAAGTATTGTATTCCACCCAAAATTTCGATACCGAGATTTCACCGGAAATACATGTTTGAGACCCCCTGAATCCAAAAAAAGCATTTTTGGAAACATGTCCGTGTGTGTGTCTGTGTGTCTGTCTGTGTGTCTGTGTGTGTGTCTGTCTGTGAACAGCATAACTCAGAAACGAACAGTCAGATAAACACCAAACTTGGGATTTAGGTTCAGTATCTTCCAAGGATGCGATACGAAGGTTTTCATGAAAATCCCCCCACTCCAGAGTACCCTTTACATGGAACATTTTTCGAAAATTTTAATTTTCTCAAAAATGGCTCTAACCATTTTGATTAAAATATCATATGTTTAAGATATTTTTATGACAAATAAAATGTATATCTTGAATTTCCTGGGAATGTCTCCAAAAGTATTCTTTATTGTGAACGACTTTTGCATAACTGGTAAACCATAAGAGATAGACAAAATTTTACTACACAAAAAATGTAGATCGCGTTAAAATACACAATTTATGTCATATACATTTTTTTTGTTGAGTGAACCATTTTCGAGATATTACTTGTTGTTCCCTTAAATTTTTCAATACTTATTTTCTCAAATGGGAATTCCTTATTCATTTTTTTGTCTCGGATATGCAAAGAGTATTAATCTGTGGCAAAGGAAATGGTGCTGCACCTAGCAACCAGCTATTAAGAGATATGCATGTGCTTAAAGGCTACTGTATTTCTATATTGTCCTTGTAAATATATATTACCCATACATCTACAAGAAAATTAGCAATTAGATATAGTCTGCAAATGTTTATCTCGATTAATATGAAGTAGATGGAAAATAAGCGTTTGTAAAAATAGTTTGTACAAGAGTAGAGAAAGTCATGTGAGTGTAACACATCAGATTTTTTCTTATCACTTTGGCACTAACACTTCACACGATGTGAGCCATCGCTAAGCGGTCGCCAAGATGGGTCCAATGTTATGAAAAAATGAATAACTCCTGCGTACTTTAAGAATTCAGCACACTACACAATAGAGTATAGATATAAAACGCCACCGATTGCATAAGTTTTGTAAAATTTAATACCGTCTATCCGGGTACGGAATAATGTCAGAAATGTGTAATATAGCCATTGCTGTGAAGGTGTATTTGGATTAAACTGTAGTGACAAAAAAATAAGCTTTAGTAAGAATAATTTGTATACCCACTAATAAACTAAATAGAGTAAAGAACATCACATCAGATGTTCACATCATTCCCATTGCTGTTGCTGCTGCTGAACTTTATTTCCGTCATCTGAATGTTTGGCACTTTATATAAACTGACTCCTCAAATTGGTCCCAAGGACCTGCGTGCATTCCTACCAGGCCACCAGTAGGGGTTCTGAACGGGCTGGCGGGCATAAGAATTCCTGGCCATGCAAAACTACTGTCCATTCTAAACCAGAGTTCCCTCTGATGTAAACAAAAGCAAGCTTCGGCTTGTCACGGACCCAAGAACACATTCTTACGCCAACGTAAATGGTTCCTTAATACATGTATTGGATCATGAAATATTAGAGCAGGAAAGAATTAGGATTGTTAATACCAACTGTATGCATGACTGCCACTCTCTTACACACACGAGAAATGCAGCAATGAATTCCTAGAGGTGCTATCTGAGTACCGAATAAACACTTTGCCTAACACAGGAAATATGATAAGCGAACAGTCATTCATAATATGCTAGTACATGTATGCTCAGCTCAGGTCAAACCTTGTGACTTGGTCAATTGGTATTTGAGTTCACATAGCAAATAAGGTGCTTGTAGTGAATATAAACTGTTCAAACACAAAAGCGGGAAACAGTTAAAAAGTGACGAAAAACAAACAATACTTCATAGGAGGTGTGATTAAAAAGTTTTCGGAATGGCTTCACAACAATGCTGAAGCTGAGATTTCTTTAATTCTTACCCAGGCTGTACATGCAGCGTTCCTTTCCCATAAAAATGAGAGATAACGTGACTTTCTGTGACCAAGCAGTGATGAGGTATACGCTCTGAAGTTAACACGTGTTTTGCAATTGCTGCGATTTTTCCGCGTAGCAAAAATGTCAGATTACGAAGAACAAAGAGCGAACATCAAATTTTGCGTTAAACTCGGTAAAACTGCAGCAGAAGCCTATGAAATGTTAAGAACAGCTTATGGGGAGGAAGGTGTGGGCAAAACTCAAGCATTTGAGTAGTTTTAGAAATTTAAAGGCGGTATGACATCAGTTAAAGATGCAGATCGTTCGGGATGACCCTGTTCCAGCAAAACTGATGAAAATATCAATCAGGTGAGGGAAATGGTCTTAAATGATAGGCGGATTACAATAAGAGAACTTTCTGACTCATTATGACTCTTCTTTGGAATGTTAAAAGCATTTCGAAAGACAATTTGGACATGTTCGTGCATCATGACAATGCGCCCGCGCACACAAAAGAATAGGATGATACTACTTCCCATTACGCCTATTCTCCAAATTTGGCACTAGCGGACTTTTTTCTTTTCCCGCGATTTAAAATGCGACTCCGAGGACACCGTTTCCAGGACATTGATGTCATACATCGCGAATCGCAAAAGGCTCTAAACATGTTGAAAGAAGAAGACTTCCTGAGGTGCTTCCAGTAGTACCAGTAGCGCTGGGACAAGTGTATCAACTCCCAGGGAGACTACTTCGAGGATGACAGTGCAGATTAGACAAAGCAAACTGTTGTGTAGCATTTATGACGTCATTATGGAAACTTTTGATCACGCTTCGTATATTCCATTCACTATTAGAAAAATATCCGACAATTGCATTAGGTATATTACGAAACTAATATAGGATTTTACAGGCGTTTCAGCGAGAGGTGTAGTCAAAGCGAGCAGGGAATATAAACAGACATAATAGAATATAGAAGAGGATAAAATGTATGAGTGTTTTGTGCGACAGTGCTGTGGGATTGTGGATAAGCTTGTCATTATTTTGGAGAGTAGTTCTGATTCTGATATGGCAGCTGAGCTAACTTCGGAGGATTCGGATGTGGGTGTTGCACTTTTTCCCGATGATTGTGATTAACTTAAGTAAAATATGCATTTCCGCATACTTATAAAATCGATTGTTACCCCTTGTTGCGTTTTGAACTACGATTCTCAAGCAGGGCGCTTTTTTATAGATTTAAACAGTGTTCAACAAGCACGTTGAGCGGAAAAAATAGCCATTAGGATCGGGAATTGCGAGCTACTTTCTCGCGGATAACACAAAGAGTTTGTTTTCAGTGAATGGCACTCTGGTGTGGAATGGACAGTAGACATATATCTTACGGTAGTCTCTGGCGTCAACTGCCTGTCAACCCACCTGCATAATTTGATTCTTCTGTGTTATTTCCAGCACTGGCGCCTGAACTAGCACTATTGTCGCCACGACATGATCTGCCTAGGCTCATAACTAAAAAAGAAAAGAAGGTTCTCACTGATTCGTGTCTGTCTTATTAGTTGGAGTTTGATACTGAACCTAATGTAAAAAACTTACGCAGCTGAGTAAATAAAGTGTCCTTTGAACACGCTATTATTGTGAAGCATTTGTATCATCCCCAAATCAAAAGTTGCATCTTCGTCTTCCTTTGCGCCGTTGAGGACTTTCTTCTTGTTACCTCGAGATTGGTCTCTACTGAAGCTCCAGATAAAGAACTGCCTCTTCAAAAGAAAAAGCTGGTTCATCATGCCTGTATCGAAAGGTTTCCTTTGCACGGATGTTGACGTTGAGGTTCTTCCCAACGGACCGGTTGGAGCTGCTCATGCGCAGGGCGAGGCTATCTCCTTTGGGAGAGTTCTCACCTACTACTCATTTCATATGAGAAAAAATTGCTTTTAGACGGACAATTCACAGAAGAGCAACAACTTATATACAGGATAAAATTATCCAACAACAAAGTGATTGTAATTATCTTGGATATATTGTGTCATAGATTAATAATATGCAAAATTCATTAAATCAACTCCAAATAATACGTTTGGCAATAACAAATAAGTTCTAAAGACTGTAATGCAGCAACCATGCTGAAATTTATAAAGTGATGGTTATTCCAATTTGAGCTTTAGGTATGAGAGTTGGGTGCTGACCGCCTCACAACAAAAAAATCATAGAGGTTACTGAGATGATATTTTTGAGACTTGAGGCAGGATACACACACTCTGATGTATTCCACTCACATGACTTTCTCTACTCTTGGACAAACTATTTTTACAAACGCTTATTCTCCATTTACTTCATGTTAATCGAGATAAACGTTTATTGCTAATTTTCTTGTAGGTGCAAGGGGAATGTGGTAGGCTTTAAGCGATAGTCAAATCTTTTAAGAGCTGGTTGCTATGTGGAGCATTCCATTCTCTTTGCACGTTCAGGACATAAAAAAGAACGAATAACGAATTCCCATTTGAGAGAAAGTATAAACAATTCAAACAAATAATAAGGAATATCTCGAAATGGTTCACTCGCCCAAAAAAAAGAAGATGCATGTGACATAAGTTGTGTGTTTTAACGAGATCTACATTTTTGTGGACAATAATTTCATCTATCTCTTACGGTTTACCAGTTGTGCAAAAGCCATTCACAGTAAAGAGGACCTTTGGGGACATTCCCAGAAAATTAAAATTATACATTTCATTTGTCATAAAAATATATTAAACATGTGATATTTTAATCAAAATCGCTAGAGCCGTTTTTGAGAACATAAAAAATTTCGAAAGATTTTCCATGTAAAAATAATATAATGTGGGGAATTTTCTTGAAAATCTACGTGTGCCATCTTAGGAAGATATGGAACCTAAATACCAACTTTGGTGTTTATACGAATTTTTGTTTGTTAACAGACACACATACACACACCGATCTATTTCTAAAAATGCTTTTGTTTTAATTCAGGGGGCCAAAGCATGCATTTCCGGTGAAATCTCGTATCGAATTTTTGGTTGGAATACAATCATATCTTACTTACTCTACGTAGTAGAGGAAGTAAAAAGGGTGCGAAGCCATACAGTAGAGTTGAGTATTGAGACTCTAAATGGAATAATAAATGAATACAGATGAAAATGGCAGGATCATATAGACATAATGCATGGACATCGAATATCAAGTACAGAATGCCCCAGAAGTTTCTAACCATTTCCGTGAAAACGCTAATTTTTTTCTGTTTATTGTAGGCAGTTTGAAAGACGTTGACCATACAAAAGCAATATACAACGTAAGTTGGTAACTCAATGGATTACTCTTTGCTGAGGTCAAAGAACGGTTTCGCCGACGTTACAGTGCAGAAGCCCGAGCGGCATTCCAAAGTCCACTGTGTGAACAGTGCATTTATGGTCCATTCTTTTTTACTGAAATTGCAAAGGTTTGCCACACAGTGGACTCTGGGATGTCATGTTATCGGCTGGAACGGCGTATAGACGCTTTCGGACTTTGCTCGATACCCTGTTGTACGTTCTTCACAGTTTTCAGGAATGACGATGGCCACATTTCTCGTCATGAACATTCCCAGTTCGCTAAAACTTGCTGACCAAATCTCTAATTTTTTCGCGTTGAGGTTTCTGTAGAGTAACCTCGGCGTACCGTTCTTGGACTTCAGCAAAGGGCAGTCGATTAAGTCTCCAAATTACAACGTTTATTCGTTGTTGTATGTTCCACATCTTTTAGATTACCTACAATTAAGATCTCCGGAAAACCGCTGAAAAGGTAGACAGATCACTCTTCTTGAAAATGGAACAAGCAACAAGGCTTTTTCCGTGATGATGATAATGATGATGGTGATGATACAAAGCAACTTTAACGTAGATTTCAATAGGGATTTCTTGGGATGTTTCTCATGAATTAGAGCGAAATATCTCGTTTACGAAACCCGGCAATAAGAGTTAATTTGGCGCATTGTTTGGGTTCCAGTATTTCTGCCTTTATTGAAAGTATGGCTAAAGATACAGATGGGTATATAAGGTCCAGGACAAGGTGATGTTGTATATTGTGCCTAAAGGTCCTCTGTGTAGATGTTTTCATTGAGATTACTATTCGCTGTGTTCTTTTATTTATATTTCATATATAAAAAGTGCTCAAACTAAACAGAAACACTAACGCATGTCTATATTTCTGACTTCCTTCTGAGCACCGAAAAGTAAAATTAAAATATACTAACGTAAACTTTCCCTGCCATTCTTCAGAGAAAGGAAGTCATGTTAACCATTAAAGGCAGGAAAACATTCTTCTCTACAAAGGATTCCTCTAAACTTCCGTTTGTTATTTTCTAGAGTTTTATATTGAGGTTTCTCCCTTTGTATTACTTCATCTGGCAGCCTCAGCTGGTTATTACGTAGATGAATTCCTGAGATAAAAGCAATTTTTCATTGTACACCGTCTATCTTAGATGTTTCTACTTCTTGTATGAAATAAATGAATGCACATTGATACGTTGGAAACAATGAGAATTTTTGAACGCAAGAATCCCCCAGAGATGCCTCAGTGTGCTACAGGAACAAATGACTGTGTCAGCACGGGACCTTTACGTCGGCAATGTAAATACACGAGGCTTGAAAATGCTAGAGCTTAAACCGATACACAGGATCGGCCAGCAATAACCTAAAAGGGGAACCATTTCACTAAATGAAAAGTCCAAAGCTGTTCTAGATAGACATTAAGGTACATAAGAATTTAAATATCATTTATCGGTGTACACTCTAACATAAATGCAAATTCGGTCCTAATGCACATAATTGAATATAACTACGTAGATATCTTTGAAGTTTAGATTGTGAAAAGCGAGTAATAAATAATTTGGTTCAGCATCAGCTTTTTATTATTTTCTCTACCACTGGTACTTACCCATAGGTAGAAATTATACACTCCACCTAAAAATTGGTTATCGAAATTTCACGGAAAGACACGCTTTGTAACTCCCTAAATTTAAAAGGGCGTTTTTTTAATTCTGATGTTATACATTCACATAATTTCTCTATCCCCTGTCGTTTATTAGTAAGTATACAAACTCTTCTTACCAAACCTTATTTTTTAAGTTTCAAACAACGATAGTCAAATGTTTAAGAACTAGACGCTGTATGCTGGCCTTAAAATTTCATACGAGTTCCATGCAATTGCGAGAAATAACTGAATGCTGAAAGGACTTTAAAGAATGACGAAGAAATGAACAATTGAACCATTAATAAGGATATTTCAGAAATGGATTATGCCCAAGAAACTTATTTGAAATAAACTGTGTGTTTTAAAAAGAACTATATTTTTTGTGTAGTACGCTTTCGTCTATGGCTTAACGTTTACCAATTGTACAAGATTATACAAAATTCCTCCGGTATGTAGGGGACTTCAAAGGCTATTCCCAGAAAATTAAGATATACATTTTATTTATCATGTAAATATCTTTATTATCTAATATGGCATTTTAATCGAAATCGTTAGAGCCACCTTTAGAAAATAAAAAATTTCAAAAATGTTCCATGTAAAGGGTAGATGGGGATAGGGGATTTTTCTTCAAAATCTGTGTGTGGCATCCTTAAAAGATGCCGAACCTATATACCAAGTTAAGTAATTATCCGACTCTTCGTTTTTTGCGTTATGACTTACTCACACACACACGTAACTTTTCTAATTTTTTTTTTTTTGATTCAGGGGATTTCCAATAATATTCCCGGTGAAATCTTGACATGGAAGTTTTGGGTGGAATACATTTCCCCTAATTCCTCTACGTAGTAGAGAAACTAGAAAGGTCCTCGTGTGTGTGTGTGTGTGTGTGTGTGTGCGTGAGTCTGTGTAGCATAATTCAAAACCGAAAAGTGTGCTGTGGTGATCAAATTCAGCACCTTTCAAGGATGGGACACGAAGATTAACTGAAATCCCCGCACTCAAAAGCAACCTTTACACGGAAAAAATTCAATATTTTTTATTTTCCCACAAATGGCATAATGATTTTGATTAAAATACCATCGGAATGAAATATTTACATGACACAACATATATTTAGAATTTTCTGGGAATAGCCTGTGAATTGCTCTTCAATCTAAAAAACTTTTGTATAATGTCAAACCGTAAGAGACAGACGAAATCCTACTGCATAAAAATTAAGATCTCCTTAAAGTAAACAAAAAGTATACGCAATAATATTTTTTGTTGCGTTAACCATTTCCGGGATATTTTTGGTATGGGTTTGAATTTTTGAAATACCGTATAGCTTCCTAAACTACAAATCGCTATTCACTTCTTTTTACTTTCTCTATCTACTACGTAGAGTAAGTAGTGGAAGTATTGCATTCCACCCAAAAATTCGATACTGAGATTTCACCGGAAATACATGTTTCGAGGCTCACTGATTTCAAAAAAGCATTTTTAGAAAAAGGTCTGTGTGTGTCTGTGTGGATGTGTATCTGTGTGTCTGTGAACAGCATAACTCAAAAACGAAAAGTCGGATATATACCAAACTTGGTACTTAGGTTCATTATCTCTCAAAGATGCGACACAAAGATTTTCAAAAAAATCCCATCACCCCAGACTAAACTTTACATAGAACGTTTTTCGAAAATATTGATTTTTTCAAAAATGGCTCTAACGCTTTTGATTAAAATATATACTTAAGATACTTTCATGAAAAATCAAATTCATGTCTTATATTTTCTGGGAGTGTCCCCAAAAGTCCTCTTTATTCTAAATGGTTTTTGATAACTGGTAATCCGTAAGAGATAGACAAAACTTTACTACACAAAACATGTGGATCTCGTTAAAACACACAGTTTATGTCATTTAATTTTTTTGTGAATGAACTCTTTCCGAGATATTCCTTGTTATTTGTTTGAATTTTTCAATACTTACACTTTTTATCAAATGGAAATTCGTTATTCGTTTTTTTATGTCCTAGAAAGCAAAGAGAATAGAATTCTTCACATAGCAACCAGCTCTTAAAAGACTTGACTATTGCTTAGAGCCTACCATATTCCCCTGGCATCTACAAGAAAATTAGCAATATGTTTAACACCTCAATATCTCGATTAACATGAAGTAGATGGAGAATAAGCGTTTTTATAAATAATTTGTACAAGAGTAGAGAAAGTCATGTAAATGTAACACATAAGATTTTTTTCCGTATTAATGTAAAGGCAATGGAATTTCAAAGCCATCACATTGATCGGATTTGAAAAGATTTGACTATCGCTTTAGCTTATACCCACAATGGAATGTATAAATATGTAATGAAAACGGCTATCTATATTAACCAGAATCAGTTAGAAATTAAGATTTTGTAAGAGTACTTTGTAGAAGAGTGAGTATAGAAGCTCATATGAATGCAACACACAAAATATTTTATGCTTCGGAGACTATTTAGAAGTCCTACGCCGTGGGTAGGGCATGAAGCTGTAATTCTCGGTTACAGATTGCACCCCGGTTCGATTCTACCCATGGAAGGAGGCGGATTTTAAGTTCCGGGCATAAGACCAGTGCCAACTTAGTATCGTGAAGGGAAAAGCTGCAATAAGCAGCGATCCCGGTCACGGAGGCCAACATTCTGGCTGGGGGATGCGTGTGCTGGCCACATCACCTCTCCATATCGGTGGAATGATCACGCAGCTCTGCCGTGCTTACGCGGGCATGAGACCGGTAGTCGGGTTGGCAGTTCTAGACCCTTCATGAGCTGTAGTGCCACGAGATTAATATTAAGCTTTTTATAAATTGGAAATACAGAATCAGACGATTGAAAAATCCGATGCCATCGCGGGATTTCAACCACGGATCTCCCGGTTTCCGTCCAGTTTCTCTAACAGTGAGCTACTGTGCCAACATGCCGGTACGACATTAAATTCCCCAACTGATTCTCATTTTTTCGGTAAACCACAAGGAGATCTAAAATTGTATTGAGATGACATACCCCAATTGCGACTTACAATGCTGTAAATACACACAGAGCCAAAACACTACGAACCGCTGCGCGGTGTTTTTCCACTGGACGTGTGAAACATGATAACGCACTGCTGCTATAAACAAGGTCACACTGTTGACGTGGTTTAGCTCTGCAGTGTGAAGTGCAGTATTGAGTTGACGGTGATGTGATTTAGTTCAGTTATTACGAGTAATTTATTGTTTTGTCCTGTACTTAGTCACAAAGTATATTATGGTTCAGTATATGTTTTCTACTGCACAACGTATATTTATTTATGATCGTATGTTTTAACTCAGTCAGCTCGCCAAGTGAAAGTAGATTTGCAGAAAGATTTCCAGGTGTAAAAATTCCAGGCCCTACAACAATTCATTAATTTTACAATAAATTTCAGGCCACAGGAAGTGTTCAGGCTAATAAGTCTAAAAGAAGGCGAAAGAGTTATAGGGCCATTTTTTTCGAGTCAATATTTGAAGCCCGTGCATACGTAAAAACAATTTTGCCCCCTGCTTTAGAGAATTAACAGACAGGGAGCCTGATTATACCCTTTTTCAACAAGACTTTACAACAGCACAAATTAGCAATATTTTGATTAAAACAATTGAAAGTGTGTTTGGGAACTGAATTATTAGTAGAGATTTGTGGCCCCCGACCTAAAACCCTGCGATTTCTACCTCTGGGATAACTTAAAACGTAAAGTGTACAAAACAACCCCACACAACCTGGAAGAATTAGAACAAAATATTTGCCAAGGAAATTGCCAGAATTTCTTAACGTGAACTACGGCGAGTAATGAATAGTTTCTTATAGAGGTGCTAAATATTGTGGCATGTGCACAGATGATAACAATATTAAGACGCTCTCTGGACACCGAAGCACGGCAGTTTGTCTGTGAGTAGGGGCGAGTCAGGGGAAACTGTCAAGGGAGGGGATAGCGTTACTGACACCTAGTTGGCGTGGCTTCTTGTATCATTCAGTGAGTAGGCTTCGAGTGAGACAGACGGGAAACTGCTAAAACACGATGTCCTCGTCGGCAGGCAATGGGCAAAGATATGTGAGTATTTAATTTCGTTTAATAAACGGTGTTCCATCCATATCTGTAAATCTTAATTATGGTAGAATAGAATCTTTCCTCTCCCTTAAGCCAGGCATTGTATTGGTATAGCAATTATTTTGTGATTTAACTTAGCTGCGTCCTTCGTCGTTGCCTCGTAATTTAAAGTTCTTTGTTTGATTTAACGATCCCTCTCGCAAGCGAGTAGCTCCCATCTGTTCATTTGTGAATAATAAAGTGAGGCATACGACAATATGTATGGACAAATTAAAGTTAATATTAAAACTCCTATTAATATTAATTGGTCATTAAATTCATATGAAAATATAACGAAGCCCGTTGGAGGATTAATAACATTAAATGTTTGAGGTGGCCAGTTTCAGCATCTCTTTCATAAAGTTGGTAAGCAAAGCCTTTAGTTTTAGAGATGTTGTATGGTTTCATCCTCGCCTTTATATGATGGCGGCAGACGGCAACGAGCGCCGAGGACGCGGACGCAGACGGTTCGCAGTTTTTTGGCCCTCATTGGATTTATAGTTTCAACCACTATTAGGTCAATTAATGGAATTAATTGTTCTTCTGTCCAAGCCTGTGTTGGATAAGGTTGGAAAGGTAGAATCAAACCACTGAAACATTTGAGATCTCCTTATGGTTTACCGTAAAAGCGAACCAGTTGGGGAATTTAATGTCGTAACGGCATGTTGCCATGATAGCTCAGTGGTTAGAGGCACAATACGGAGACCTGAATATCCGTAGTTCAAAACTCCACGACGACATTGAATATTTCTGATTCTATCTTTCTATGCTTGTCCAACGCACGCCTTGTGTGGAAGAACAATTAATCCTATTTATAAATAGTTTTATTACATTTTTGGAGCCCGATGGGATTAACCGCCAGATAACTATATGTTGTTTATCTATATAATTATGTAACTTATGCTACGTTATCAGAAAATTGACAAATCAGACTAAAGAAAATGCTGAGTTTAGACCAATATAGTCAGATATTGCAGTGAAATTATGAAATTGCGACTTGTAGCTATTGTCTTTTATTTGAATGTGAAATTCATCGACATTCGACTATTACCATGAGGGATTAAGTATTAGTAACACAAATTTATTATTACTATTTTAATTTTATAAACCAAGATTATGGGAATAGTATTTAAATTCTTGTTTTGTTCGTTAAATAGCCCTAATAAATACCACTAAGTATTCATGCTTTCCAGATCCTCACTAAGTTCGTGAATTTTACTGCAAATCTCAGACGCTCTTATGATATAATAGGGTATAGGTTACACCACGAGGGGACACCTCGTTCACTACGACCTATGTGATAGGTTTATAGTAGCAACTGAGGTCCTGGAATCCACATGTAGTGAATGGTATGCTGACGGCACTGCCTTAATTACCATATGCCGCTCTTATTACTGCCCAGAATGTCCTCGTTGTGGAATGGCCGGAGGGAGGCTGTGTTTGCAGCTGCCATGCTGTTGTATCGTCATCGTAATTAGCATTCGTGTGTTATTACTGCTGCAAAGGATGTGTAGCGGCGATAATAGTGCTATTCCGGATGCCCCAACATCGCGGACCAAAACCGTGATCAATTAACTTTTTCCGTATTATTTTCCCTTTATATGGAAAAGTTTTACCCATTTTTTATTTTCTTAAAAAATATTGTAGCGGACCAGGTTGAGCGCCGAGGATTACATCAGATGAGGTAACCTAGCATAAAGTGTCGAAACGAGGTTACCTCAACACGACCGCGCTAAGGAACGCCGAGTCAGCTCTTCTGTATGTATTTATACTACGGGAGTCTGACTCGCGAGAGAGAACGTTAGGGAGTAATTGTCAGGAGCAATTGTGGAGGGGCAATTATCGAGAGCATTTGTTGGGATCATTGTCTGAACGATTGTCTGAATCGTTGTGGGAACCGTCGTAGTAATCAGTTGAAGGGAGAGTTGTACTATTGACGACCAGAGGTCCGCTTACCTTACACGAGTCGCCAGCACAACACCAGTCGAACAGGTAAGGATGTATCTCCTGTAAGTTCTGATTGCTTGCCGGGCTTCATCGCAATCTGAGTGGCCCACCTAGGGCCCTAATGTACTCACACTAACGCAATAATATAATTTATTGGTTCAATGCATCCCCTGTACAGTATTTAAATACCCCCATCCTAGAACGCCACCCTGGCCTACCTACCACCCCAGTACCGACGCATCCCCTACCTCTGAGCTATCACCCCCCTAGTGTAACCAACTACTGCAGGGTAACCCGGTAGGGGTGTTAAAATATTTTCATTAAAATACAACTCATTTTAAAGTACTTACAAGATGAATAAAGTGTTTGTTAAATACGATAAATTAACGTTTCTTAGTTTTTCATTTCAAGCCCGAGCCCGGCCCAGGCCGACAACACTTTTCAAATTAAGCTAGAACTCTCCCCAGGGTCGGACTGGACATTCGCCCCAGCCTATGCAAACTTCTACTGTCTGCAATGAGCAAATCCTGGCAATTTCTTTGCAATAATAATGAGTTCGGGTGCATAAATTCAGGCGCCAGTGCTGAGGAGAGTCGAATGAGGCAGGTTGGCCTAACGACTGAGAAAATTGCTTTGTCACTAGAGTGTCGAGCGTAGGACCCATTCCTCCCTCGGTCATAAAAATAGTTTCAATTCCTCCCGGAGCCTTAATTGTATAGCTCCTATTCAGGTCAAATCAGGTAAAATTTCTGTAATTAAAGAGGTAGTAGTTTAACTTATTAAACTGGATGCATTTCTGTATTGCCGTGTTTTATTGACAACAACCTTTCTAAAATTTAGTGCTTCTTTTTTAAATGTTTGCCTTTCCGTGTTTATAATATAACAAAATTTTCTGGTAATTTTGCCTTCCTCCCTAAAAAGGCACATTTTAGGAGAATAATTATCATTTAAATATTTTTGAACCTAAAATATCTTATGTATCACATTTACATTGGAGGTAAACATTTAAATAGGTGGTCTTATTGCGTATTTGCTCGTAGGTACAAGGGAATTAGGAGAATACAGTAGGATTTAAGCGATAGTCAAATCTTTTAAGAGCGGTTTCGTCCCCTTTGCATGGCCAAGAGGAAAAAAAACAAACAAACAAATGGCGATTTTGCCCTTGAGAAAAGTGTAGGTATTTGAACGTTCAAAGCAATGACAAAGATTGTCATGGAAATGGTTAAGGCCACACAAAAAATTATTTGACATAAGTTGTGTACTTTAACGAGATCAACTTTTTTGTGTAGTAAGATTTTGTCTATTTCTTACGGTTTACTAATTATGAAAAAGTTATTCATAATGAAGAGCACCTCACAGGCTATTCCCAGAAAATTCAAGATATACATTTTACTTTTTCAAGTAAACATGTTAAACATATGGTATTTTAATCAAAATAGTTAGATCCATTTTGAGCCATGTAAGGGGTAGTTTGTGGTACGGAATTTGATGAAAATATTTGCGTTACATCTTTGGAGGATACTGAACTTAAATAAAAAGGCTTATGTGTTACACTCACATGACTTTCTCTACTCATGCACAAACTATTTTTACAAACGCTTATTCTCCATATGTTTCATGTTAATCGATATGTTAATCTTATTGCTAATTTTCTTGTAGACGCAAGGGAAATTGGTAGGCTTTAAGTTAGTCAAATATTTTAAGAGCTGGTTGCTATGTGGAGCATTCCGTTCTCTTTGTATCTCCAGGACATAACAAAATGTTTAATGAATTCCCATTTGAGAAAAAGTATTGGAAAATATAAGGGAATAACAAGCAATATCTCGAAAATAGTTTACCCAACAAAAAAATGTATATGACATAAATTGTGTATTTTAACGCGATCTATATTTTTGGTGCAGTAAAATTTTGTCTATATCTTATGGTTTACCAGTTATGCAAAAGTCGTTCACAATGAAGAATACTTTTGGAGACATTCCCAGAAAATTCGAGATATACACTTCATTTGTCATGAAAATATCTTAAACATATGATATTTTAATCAAAATCGTTAGAGTCATGTTTGAGAAAATTTAAACTTTCGAAAAATTTTCTATGTAAAGGGTAATCTGGGTTGGGAGAATTTTCTTGAAATCCTTCCTGTCGCATCTCTGGAAGATACTGAACGTAAATACCAAGTTTGGTGTTTATCCGACTTTTCGTTTCTGAGTTATGCTGTTCACAGACACACACACACACACGTGGACATGTTTCCAAAAATGCTTTTTTTGATTCAGGAGGTCTTAAAACATGTATTTTCGGTGAAATCATGGTATCGAATTTTTGGGTGGAATACAATACTTCCCCTACTTACTATACGTGGTAGAGAAAGTAAAAATTGGTATTTCTTAAGATTTTTCGCTTTTGAGTTTTGCTATTCAATACAGACAGAACAGAGCAGCAGACTCGCACAGTCATTTTTATGTGTTCAAGAGGCCACAAAATATATGTTTTTGGTAACTTCTATATACGTAGAATTTTGAGTGGAATACAATACATTACTTCCTTTACTTACTGTAAGTACGTAGTGCAGAAAGTAAAAATGAGCTGTGGCACAATCCTTCTTAAAAGAATTTGGGTCCACGATTCGAAAGAAGCAGTCGCATACGCGTTGTTTGTTCATCCCTGGACAGTGAAGAGGGTATCGCGGTGCGGAGTCAGAGCGCTTATGTACGAGGGGCACTATTTATATTTTGAGCCTTGGCAACCCTGAATGTTGTAGGAGCTATCTGACGTTTCCAATGAAAATTCTGACATTTTAGACCATAATCTACTTCAAACATTTTATCAATAGAGCGGCATTTGTTTTGTTTACACTAACTTGAAAATTGTGTGTCAACAAAAACATGGAATTAACACGTGAAAATTTTGGTGCAATGATTTATTACGACATTCGACGTGAGTTATCAAGACAAGAGTGCATCGATCAACTAACTTCCACATTTGGCGACGAAGCTGCATGCTTTGCCACTGTGAAACGCTGGTATAACGAATTTAATCGTAGCGACCTTTCGCTCAATGATGCAGTTCGTGAAGGTCGTCCAAAATCAGTTGTTGTGCCAGAAAACATTAATGCTGTGCAAAACCTAATAATGAAAGATCGTCATGCGACATATTGTGAGATTGAGGCAACCGTAGGCATTAGTTTCACCAGCATATATAAAATATTGCATGATTATTTAGCCGTGAAAAAGCTTTGCTCTCGTTGGATCCCACATAACTTGACGCAATCTCAAAAAGATGCTCGTGTCGATTGGTGTACAAAACTGCTGAAGAAATACCATGGCGGTGCTTCAAAATACGTATATAAGATTGTAACAGATGACGAGTCTTGGGTCTATACGTATCAGCCGGAACGTAAACAGCAGTCGACTGTATGGGTGTTTCAAGATGAAGCAAATCCAACAAAAGATGTTCGCACTCGAAACACTTGGTTGCCTGCTTTTTCAGCAAAACTGGCCATGTGGCAACAGTGCCTTTAGAGGAACGTAAAACGGTCAGTGTCGAATGGTACATAACCATTTGTTTGCCGGAAGTTTTCGGTGAAGTAAGGAAAACCAACAAGAACCGTAGGACCGTTCTTCATCAAAACAATACGAGCGCATACACATCTCGTCTACCAACACAGTATTTGAAAGCTCAAAAATTCGAATTGATGGGTTATCCGCCATACAGTCCTGATTTGGCACCCGATGACTTGTTTTTGTTCCCGAACATCAAGAATAAATGGCGTGGACAACGATTTTCGTTGGCAGAAGAAGCCGTTGACGCCTTCAAAAACCATGTTTTGGAGGTGTCTCAAGAAGACGGGAATAAATGCCTTGACAAATGGTTTAAACGGATGCAAAAGTGTATTGATCATAAAGGAGAATGTTTTGAAAAACAATAAAGCAGTTTTCAACCAGAAATTACTCTGTTTTAATTATTAGGCTGAAAATATAGATAGTGCCCCTTGTACAAGCAGCAGGCGACCTACCGGTTCTTAAATTCTAGGTTCTGCATTGCTATTTAACGCGATTACTCTATAGGATAATAGTCTGCACTGAGAAAACTTTATTTATAGAAAAATGTCGTTTCCTAAATTGTCACTTACTTGTTTTTATAATTTGAAGGGTAATCGAAAAAGAAAGAACGTGCACTTTTCGTCAGGGCATTTATGCAGTTGAAATATGTTAGACGATACGTTTGATGACTTAAATTAAGGATAATAATTGCTGCTGGGATGCTTTTGTTATCAACTTTACAACTTAATTATGTTTAAATAGTATGCGATGAAATTTATATTGCCTTTTTGCTCTTGTCAAGCAAATGTTTTCAACAAATCACAGGATAGTGATTGGCGATAGTAATGAAAGTAGTTTAAGAGCACACTATTCCAACTCATAAGCACACTAAAGGTTAATAACATGTTTTTACTTTCTAAGTTTGCATCAGTGGAAATAACATGAAGTATACGGAAAAGGTAAACCAATATTTTGTTTACATTTGTTTATAATCAACTATTCAATTACAAATGAATATTGGGGCTTATGCATGTAATTAGAGAGCTTCAGTTAACTCAGAAATTCTATCTATCTATATATATATATACGTTTCGAATGTTGAAAATCTGAAACAAGCCGCTTCATTTAGTTAGATTCCAGAACGAAAGAAACGGAACAAGAAAACGAAACTTATGTCGGTATTTGAACCTCCGTACTTCAGGCACTAAACAGCTACTATGGTGTCGAGCTCTGGACTGTCACATTAATACATTTGACGATAGGGAGAGTTGCTTTTATGGTGTTTCAGGTGTTTCACATTCATAAGGAGCGTTTGAAACATCGAGTGTCTCATTTCCAGAATTAAATCCATCTACAAGGCTACAAGGGGGTTCTTGGGTGGAATATTTGGGAGGTTTCCAAATTTTCTGCCTAATTTACTTTTTGTGCTGTAAGAGTTTGGAAGCAATATCACCAAATTACCTCTATAGTCAAATTAGGGAAATAACATACTTACTCTTTCATTCAACCAGAAACGATTTATGCTTGCCTTAATTCTTCCTTACTCTTCGAAGAACATGATATAAACTTAAAGGTCATAGAAAGTTCTTCTTCAGCCGAGAACCCTAATTTTATAAGCCAATACTCTAATCGTTACTCCATAGAAGTAATCACACTAACTATTCTGTCTTATGGTTTGTTTTACACTGATAGATTGAAATCAGAGAACCTTGATCTCCTGTGAAGTTGTCCTCACTTTGCATTAGCCTGCAAGCTAGCAATCACCAAATGAATAATAAGGCATTTAAGCTACATACACGGACAGTATTGGAAGTCCGCACGCTACCAAAGCTCCTTACAACATGCCATACACAAGTGAGGTAATCAGGGCCCGCAATGCAGTAATGTGGGAATGTGACCGCACGGTGGCTCAAATATGCCAAGCATTTGGGCATGCAGAAGAACTCAGCGGTAAAGAGTAAAAAGGTCTCAGGAGGAATGTGAAGATCTTAAGATAAAGCAAAAGTAAATAAAACAAAGGAGACCACGGCAGAGGATAACACAGTTATTCAGAGGTCATCAAAGAGAATATCTTCCTTCCAGAGCAAGAATAACCAGAAGTCTACATCTCCCATTGAGCAGTGAGATGGTCCGTCGATTTCATGATGTTGGCATCCGACCTCGCAGGCCTGCTAGAAAGGGTGCCCTTATAATATGGTCTGACAAAAAGGGAGACAGTCATTGTGGCGAGCCGATAACACTCGCCTCAGCCCTGAACACGTTGCCACTGCATGGAGTGGTAGGCTCTGCTTAGCTGTATGGTGCTGGATGAGCGCTTGTGGAGTAGGGGAGCTTGCTGAAGTCTCTTTTAAGTCTCCCAGGAATATGTATGCATGCTTCCCAAATGTGCGAGCTATCTGCACGGAAGAGTAAATGCCCATGCCACATTTTATGCTCGAAAACAATAATAACTGCCCTTTTTGGATTCAGGGGGTCTCAAAGCATATATTTCCGGTGAAATCTCGGTATCGAATTTTTGGGTGGAATACAATACTTCCCCTACTTACTATACGTAGTAGAGAAAGTAAAAAGTGCCGACACCTTGGTTACTTTTAGTGTTTTCCGTTCCTGAATGTTGGCAGAAGCTCATCATTTGTGATCCGCTCCCGCTTTGGGTAAGCCATCTTCTAATTGGTTTCAACTGAAGTCCGATACGCTATCATTACCCCAGGAAGAAAGGTCAGGTCTAGCTGGGCGATGAAAGGGGTGGAGAATCGATAATGTCACCTGTATGGTTGAAACAATATGCCTCTCAAGACTGTTCACACTAGCCCCTGAAAAGTCCAGCTCTTATTGGTTCGGCATTCAAGCATTAACCTCTGTAACCGAATGAGGGATGGAAGGCGAGGCAAAGGTGTGTGACTTATTGAATACCAACATATCGACACGATTTTGTTGCACTCAACTGTACATTGTTTCCTCTAATCTACCATTGGTAGACTATAGATAAAGTGAAATTTCACTTATTCAATACACATTCAATATAATCACCTAAAATAACCTTAATAGGGCAAACTGAATTGTTAATAGCACTAATTTATTTTATGAGAAATAATGCAGCGTTGTTTTTGAAAGGATGTATGTACATGTGGATATTAAGAATTATTAAATAAAATATTAGTTATCCCTGATGTTTTTTCCATGATACCAAACTGCATACCTCCTGCGTATTCAGCTACACGAGAAGACGTATTCACTTCACTAGTTGGATCTATCTTCTTCCTTAAGATTTGCATTGTGAGGCAATATTTTTTAACACTTGAATAATTTCAATTCAATTATATAATATGTAAATTCAATAACAGCCCGCCTTGAAGCAATATGTATGTAATCATTTTTAAAATGTATGTAACGGTCTTTGCATATGTTTATATTATTGTAAACATGTACAATAATGTAATGTGAATGCATTACGTAGTTTAATAGTGTAAGAGCTGTGAGAATAATAAGTTTAAAGTTGCTAACAATGAGGTAACAATGATGTAGCCTTGAGGCAATAATGAGTTGGAGAGTTTAAATGTTACTAGTCATGATTAGAGCAACAGTAATGTAAATTTTGTGACAGTTTAAAAATAGACAATCAATAGCCAGAAAAAGCTTTAATTAAATGCAGGTATTCTATTGGACTAGGATTAGCCAATCAGAGACTTGAAATACAGAAGCTTACGGGTTTGGACGGTTGAAACATGTTCAGTTACCTGCAGACCTTGGTAGTGACCGGATGGAAGATGTGTTCTCTGAAGAAATATTACGTATTCGTGTGAATCGTAAATTAAGTATACGCGTTAACAAAAATGCGAGTATTAAATTAAAGAATCTCACAGCTCTTAATATCAGTGTAGTGCTATTTAATTTGTGCCAAGGATTAATAAAAAGAAGTGAATTTAAACTTAAAAATCTGTGTAAGCCTATATTCTTGTCACACCACGCCCTGATTAAGAGAAACATATCTCTAAAACAATACTAAAGCAGCCGAGACAAACATAAACATAAATACTATCTATAGAAGCAGTTTAATAACAAAGTTAAAAGTTAATAATTTTTTTAAAACTTGGAGCGTAACAGCAAAAATACGTCTTCAAAAATAGGCTTCTCATACGTAGCAGCATATTACGTAACAAACAATCTTCTACAAATTAACGCCCAAAGCGTGGTGCAAACTTTAACAACAGAACACTTTCTCAAATTGGGTTTCCAAGTGTGAAAATAAATAAATAAAAAGAAACTCCAAGAACAATACTACTTCAAGTTAGTTCCCATACGTGGGCCATAACTACTTCAATTGGAAACTAATTTTGACTAACGACAAGAGGCTGAAGCTAAATTAATAATATTTAATAATGTTAAAAGCTGTTTTCTTTTTCCGGAGGATAGTAAATGAAGGAGTTAGCCGTCTGAAACAACAAGAGTTCCAACTGTTATAATGTGTTGCATACAGTATTTTTATATGCAGTATTAAGCGGGACATTCGGACGCGACTTTAACTTTCATAATTAATTTTTAAAATATGCTAATGTTGGTGTTTACCATGCAAATAAATACTTTCGCTATCAAACGAAATTCGTGAAAATTCGCAAACAATTAGGCTTAAATAATACATCCTTAGTGTTAAATATCAAACACCTGTATTGGAAGCTGTAAAACATTTTGTTTGTGTTTATATTTATGGTTAATAACAAGGAAACACGGCTCTGGTTATTGGCACGGTGATATCAAACGAAAATGAATAATTAAAGGTTGAATTGTAAGACAGGAACCCTATTGTTGTCTTTAGAGTAGGCTGCGTCGAATGAGTGGACTGTCTCGGTACGTCTGAGTCTCCGGTTTGCTGGCCGCCGGCATCGAAGAAGTTCCCGCTGTCGTTATAAAGTGCTTCTGCTTCTGCAGCCAATCTCAGTAGAATTATTTTGTTAATGTTGAAGTAAAGGTGTGCCTGGGCTAGGTTTTATTCAGGTTAGAGGCATGGATGTTTGCTAGCGGTAAGCCAGTGGTAAAGAAGATCTAGGATCGTGGACGGGTAACTGGATCACATAAATTTATAACACAAACACTAGAAAATTTGAAAACTGTAATTCAACAGACAGTATCACTCCTTGTAATATTCCCTTTCTTACACTTTCACAGAATACATGCCACTATTAGAACATTCCTGGCGTCATGAACTTTGTCCTCTATATCAAGCCACTAACTCCCACTAATATTAATTCTCGCGTAACTTTCTGATCACTATCAACACCTTCGCTATTAACACTAATCCTACCGGAACATTTTCATCGACACTTCATTGTCCGTAAAACGAATGCGCGCGAATTTTCTCACTTACTATCGTGGATTCGGCGTGGTTTACATGTCGAGACTAGCGTACTGAGGAATATTTCTTGCTGTACTTATACTAAACCACCCTACTCTTGGATCATAACTAAACTAATTTATTATTCACTATTTCGCACCGTTGGTAGCGTCAGTCTTCAATGACGTAATTTTACTCTCTTATAAGCTTAAGGATTCTAACACATGACTATTTACATTACATAACCTGGGACTTTCCCTGTTTACCTCAACATTTAGCCTTCTACGTCACATACTCTACCTTTTCTTATCTTAACAATAGAAGAAAAGACTTTTATCCCCCGCTTAAGTATAAAAGAGGTAGAAGAGGCTAGCTACACTGAAAAGTTTCACTTCTACGCTCACAAGACACATTTTCAAGACATTCTTGAAAAACCAGGAACATTTTAACATGGGTGATATTTACAATGAGAATAATTCACAACTATTGCTGGTGTTTTAACAATAACCTGTTAAATGTATATATAAATGATCCTTGTAATATCATACATAACATAAAATTATTTATGGTGGCAAAATGCTGTCTCAATTTAAATTAGTGGATTTTGTACTGAAATCAAGAAAAGCAGTTACGAATATGAAGGGACGGATGGGGAAATTGCGAGAAGAACCGGGAGGAATCTGGGCTATTACGTGCTGGCTCTTAGACCGGTACGGGAGAATTGGAGATTGTTACCTCCTAAGCTACTGTGTGCAGGAGGAATTGATTCTGCGCCCAATGCATCAGGAGAGACAGTCTTTTTACCTGCTATAGGGACAGAAGCGATATCACTGGCATAAAACAAATCGCTCATTAATGGCACACGTGATGTCTGTGGGACTCTAGCCGTAAATTTCCGGTAAGTACAACGATCTCGGAAATGTGTGGTTTCACGACAGGTGTTACATGTAGGCGGTGCCCAGCGTAATGTGATGTGATTCATGTCCATTAATTAGTAGATTTGAAGGGATTGGTTTCTTCAGATCAATCTGACAGTCCGCAGTCTGAGGCAGTATTTTTAACACTTAAATGATTTCAGTCTAATTATATAATATATAAATTCAATAATAGCCCGCCTTGAAGGAATATGTGTATGTAATAATTTGTAAAATGTATGTAACAGTCATTGCATATGCTTATATTATTGTATTCATCTGTAATAATGTTATGTGAAAATATTACGTAACTTAATATTGTAGGAGCTTTGAGAAATAGGTCAAAAGTGGCTAACAATGAGATAACCTTGAGCCAATAATGAATTAGAAAGTTTAAATGCTACTGGTAATTCTTGGAGCAACAATAATGTAATTTTTTTTAGACAGTTTATAAATTAGCCAATCAACAACCAGAAAAAGCTTTAGTTAGATGAAGGTATTCTGCTGGACTAGGATAAGCCAATCAGAAACTAAAATTGAGAAAAATTTACAAATTCAGTTGCCAGTTGCTAGCAGACGGCGTTACTAACCAGACGCGAGACACGTCTTCGAGAAGTTTAATACGTATTCTGTGTGAGATGAAAATGGTTTACGTGTTAAAAAGTGCAAGTAATTAATAAAAGAATCTCACAGCTCTCTATATCAGTGTAGTGTTATATAAATCGTTTAAAGAATTAATAAATGGAGTGAAGTACAAATTATATTCTGTGTAAGCCTACATTCTTCAGTCGCACCACTCCCTGCTAAGACATTCATGTCTCTAAAAATAAATACTGACGCAGCCGAGGCAAAGTTAATTATTTCTTAAACTTGGGGCAAAGGCTACCGGAAACATTGTACCATACGTGGGGCAGAAACTAACCTTCTTCAACTCCTATACGTGCGCGAAATTTATATCCTAGAGACCAGTATTCATATTAACCTTAACCTACTCTAACATAGTATGCAAACTATGTTGGATGTTTTCATGAGGTAGTTCAGAAGACAAAATAAAATCCCTTCTTGACAGAACTTCGCACTGGCATTGTTATTAGTACCAGAGTTCAAAGTAATGTCTTCTGTGAAGAAGGGATGGGGACACAGGCGAGTGTGAAGCAGCTGTTCAGAAACAATACGGTTCGTTAGTTTAATAAATACTGGGTTATACAGTGCTTTTCCTCCACACTGTGCCCACCATACGGTTGCTCGCGCGCCAGCCACCGCAGCTCGCCGAAACAATTACAATTACAATGTTAATAAACACATACCTTATCATAAAAGATGTTGGAAAAGTTGTCGTTCTCTATCCACATATTTCTAGTACCTTCTCAGGAAATTTTCAATCACTCTCGAGAGTTCAATATCGAAATTGAGTGAATTTCTTACCTGTTTTCTTATAGTTCTGTCAATGTTTTGGGTTTGTTGCATGCAGTATATTTTTTTCAGTTCTCTCATATATAAAAACCAACATGCAGTTAAATCAGCTGATGGTTAGAGCCATAATTCTGTACTAATTACCCTGAATCAAATTTAATGACTCTACAGTAGTATACGCGGTAGCAAGTCTTGGTGGATAAATCCAGACTGCATTCAACGTTGGTCAGCTGTTCAAAAAAACTCGTATAAGTCATTCCTGTACTTCTCTGCATTTATTTTATTGTCAAAAATAGAGGTCCTATTATTCTGTGTGCATTTACTTCACACTAATTTTCGTCATCAAAGAGAACCTCGAGTACAAAATCTGGTTTTCCTGTACCGCATGTGTTATTTTGCGACAAAGCATAGCCAGAAAATCCAACCATCCTCATCAAATAATATTAGCGTACTTTTCAAAGCGTGACGGTCTCGCCTCCCACCCCTGCTCAAGTTGGCAGAGCTTTGAGGGTTGTTTTACAAGGTTTGCGGTTTCAAGCAAACCATACATTTGCAAAGTCTTTAATAGCTCTTTAACTGTGGACCGTGATTCTCGGATGGCACATTTGAAAATGTTTGTTTACGTAACCTAGCACCTTCTCCAATGGAGGAGTTATTTTATTTTTCACGGGAGTCTTTGGTGAAGAAGGTTGCTGATGTTGACTCATATTGTCAGATTCAGGTTTGGGTAATATCCAGGGTCGGAAAAGAAACGACATGTTGTGCACTAACCCAATGAGTTAGGAAACAAAATGGCGGCCCTCATTAGGAGAGTGAGAAGTAACGTAGCCAAACGTATGTTTTCTTACTTAGAAAATCAAACAGGAAACTAGACTGGCTGCTGACGAAGTTGAAGAAATTACAGAAAACATACGTTTGGCTACGTTACTTCTCACTCTCCTAATGAGGGCCGCATTTTTGTCTCCTAATGGTTACTCTCCAGTGGAAAGAGGTTGGGTCTTATTAAGGTTATTGCGCGATTCTGTCAGGTTTTGAAGAAAAATTTACTCTATCATTTCGCAAATTCCAATAACAGAAATTTGCTCTACTCTGATGATCACATGCAAAATAAGGTGTAGCAACAAACCCCATACATTATAAGAACTGAAAGAAAACAACAGGCGAGAAATTCGCTCAATTTTTGATATTGAATATCTCTTATGACCAGGTATGTGCTTATTATTATTTTAATTGTAACTGTAACTAAGCAGGAGTCTGAGCTGAGGCAGCAGCTTGTGAAAAACATCACTGTCTTTATCCAAAATCTCTAGTGTACCTAATTGCTTTTCCTCGATGTGCAACACCTTGAAGCACCATAGAAGTGTATCCATTGGTGTAGGTTGTGGTTTAGATTTGTAAAATGAAGCTCTTAATGTGTTGATACTGGTGATCCTACTCATAATCATAAAAAGTTCATAAAAGACACAAAAGTTGAAAATAAATTCACCAAGGTAACCACAAGAAAGAAAATAAAACATAAGAAAATCTTATGTTAATTTCGCATGACCTTCTTTACCCTATCGCGTATTAACTATTCTTATGAACGTTTATTTTCCTATCTATTTCATTTTAATTGAGATAAACCATTCCAGAAATAGCTACATACGCATCTCGTTATAGATACAAAAGGAACAGCTATAGTCAAATGTTTTAAAACTGGACGTTATACCCTGGCCTTAAAATTCCATACTCTCTCCATTACATCGCGAGAAAAAACTGAAAACTAACAGAAGTTGAAAAGAATGACTTAAATAGTAAATAATTCGAACCATTAATAGCGAATATCTCGGAAGCAACTAATGCTACAAAAAATGTTATGTGGAATAAATTGTGTGTTTTAAAGAAATCCAAATTTTATGTATAGTACGTTTTCGTCTATCGCTTAAGGTTTACCTGTTATGCAAGATTATATAGATTTCCTTCCGAATGAAGAGAACCTCATCATGTAAATGGTAGTTTGGGGTTGGGGGATTTCCTTGAAAATCTTCGTGTAGCATTTTTGGAAGATACTAAACTTAAGTAGCAGGTTTGGTATTTATTCGACATTTTGTTTTGTCAGTTATGCTGTTCAAGGGCACACTCACACGGACATTTTTTTTAAAATGGGCTTTCTTGGATTAAGGGGGCCTAGAAAACGTGTATTTTCGGTGAATAATCGATATCGATTTGCTTTGAGTGGAATGCATTACCCTGTTTACCCACTATAGATACTCGAATGCGTAAACTATGGCCCATAATGGAACGGAGGTGTTTATGTTGGAAATGACAAAATCTAGCCACACTCCCTACCAGCGTGACCACCTCTGTTTTTTGGGATAATTCTACCCAATGAATTAGCAAGGTACTTTATCTTCCCAAAACTAGGTATGGTCGAACTGCCGAAGGGTAACATTACAACTTAAACCTTATATTTTGATGCCACATTACGGATCTCTTAATGCCAGTTTCCTTATTGCCGTTTAGTTGCAGCAATAACTTAACCTTCGTCTGCATGTCACTAACAAAATTTCTCATATATGTTCGTAACTGTCGTTCTGTTTAATCGCATATGCAGATAATTCTTCACTCCTTCCTCTAGATGGTCGAATTATTTGTAAGTGGTTTAGCCTTCATTGTGTGCCAATCGTAGCCCAACACTTTCATGGAGGGGTTTCCGAATCACCCTCCATGTCGCATAGATTATAAACATCGTTCATTGGTTTGGTTTTATGACACTGAATTGTTTTTCAGACAAGTCACACAGAGAACTGATACCGGTCGGGAGGAGTCAAAGTTGACTACCTGAAGGTACAGATCGGTCCCTCAGCGCTTTGGCCAGGAATTTCACGGCAGTCTTATGCGACACGTCTGAATGAACTAAAGGCCACTGGCTCTTCCACTTATCGGACATGTGGCAGCGGGCTTCAGTCAGCTGTTATTGCTTCTTGTATATAGACGCGAGAGGCATGTGTATTTGAGTGCGATTGAATTATCGGATAATTACAACCCAGAAATGGTACTGAAATTTTCGCTTGAACAAAGACTTTTATGTATGACACGTATGTGAAAACCGACTCATGTATACAGGTGTGTAGGGAATTTCACGATAAATTTCCTGGTGTTCCAGTTCCGAGTAGAGAAACAGTTAGATATCTAGTGAATAAAGTGAAGAGAACGGGATCATTTAATGTTGTAAGTTGTAAAAATAAACGAAGGGTTCTGACGGAAGAAAAACTAAAGGGTTATGGCCGGCTCGATCGCCGGATCTTACTGTGTGTGACTATAGGAATAATCCTCGCACCATAGACGATCTTAAAAACAATATAAGAACAGAATTAGGGAAATTACGCAACAATAACTTATGCGTGTGAATGTAATTCATCAGAAGGTGCCAAGAATGTCTATCTGCCAGGGGACACCACTTTCAACATCGACTGTGAAAAAGGTTAGTACTAATAAACTAAAAAGTAATGATGTTTGTTCAATAGGTAATCAATATGTCGTAAAAATCATCATAAAATCAGTAATAATATGGTATCAGTATCAATAACGAGAATAATAAACAGATACACTGATTATAGTGCGCGGAACACACATCGCGACTTCCGGCCAGATGGCTGAGGGATCGCTCTGTAGAAACCTTATGTATATAAAAATACTATGGCCATTTAGAGCAATGGGCCAATTCTTATGCACGACAATGTACGTGGTAGGGAAAGTAAAAGTTACACAATGACAGCATTGGGCAACAACACACACATGTCCGTCTGTTACTACATTCGCCTGATGACTACCTGAGAGAGCATAAAGCATGAAAGAAGCTTCAACAATGAAGTACGAGAAATCAAATACAACTGATAAATTTCACTATTATATTATCTTTTCATAAAATATTCCATGTTTCATTGCGATTATTTTTCATCAATTCCAAACATACAGTAATCGCGAAGTATTTAATAACGTGCTCTTTGAAGAAAGTTAATGTACACTTTTCGCGGGTCAGTATCATTCAGGCGTTCCATAATTAGGCGGTATGAATACTAAATCGGCTGTGGTCGTAGATTTATACTGTCGTGGTCGCCATTTTAACCTGCCACTTATTTCGAAGATTTATATAGCTATATTAATCTAATATGACGAAATATGGAATAAATATCGCTAAACAAGTAGCAATTCTCTTGCTGCTGAGCTATATTATGAATGCTGTTTTTAATGGAACCAACATCTACTTGAATACAACCCACAGAATAACATGTGTTGTCGTAGCTCAATGGTTAAGCGTAAGCTGTTTCATGTGTGCCGAAGATTCAGGGTTCAAACCCCCACATAGGTCGTACTTTTTATTCCAACTTTTTCACTTTTTAAGACACAGTAACAAACAAATTTACACTTCTATTGCAGCTCAGCTATTACTACATGACACTGGGAAATATGCAAGAAATCGGAAAGCATGTAGAATGATGATTTGAATAGAACCAACATCTATGTTGAATATAACCCATTGACGATCATCGGTTGTCATAGCTCAGTGGTAAAACATACGCTGTTTGAAGTGTTCTGAGGATTTAGGGTTCGAGCCCCAACATGCTTTTTCCAAACTTTTTTACCTTGCTGCAAGTTCTTTATGCATTGCATTGGAACATTTTCACTAAGGATTAATTACAGTAATGCAATATGCCACGTCCACGAGGCTATATGGGCTGACTGCAGCTCAACAGGGTGAAACTGTAGGTCGTGCTACTAATGATGAAAGTGCCTCGCAAATAGCCAGAGATTTGGGTTATAACCGAAGAACAGTGAAACAATGGCTAGACCGGCATAACGAGGGAGAAGTTAAATGGGCCAAATCACGCAGGCCTCGTGCAACAACACTTGCTCAAAACGAAACTCTGGTAGAGGATGTAAGGAACCAACATTCAAGACATAGGTCTATCTTTCTGGACAAAGCAGTTGAGTATGTTTGTTCATATGAAACTATACGCTGACGATTATAGGATACTGGTATTTCAATGCATTGTCCTGCCATTAAGCTTCTTCTGACTGAGGCATACAGGACAAGAAAATGTCAATGGTCATGCAACCTTCCTCAGGCTTACTGGTAATCTGGTGTGACGAGAAGGTACTTCGATCCGACAAACAAGGGACCCTATGTCTGTGTAGACCACGGGAAACTACATACACACCTGAGCACGTTGTTCAAGCAGAATATTCGAAAAGAATTGCAGCACATTTCTGGGCCTATATGACAGCATCAGGTCCAGGGGAGTTAATTCAAGTGCAGTCTATGTAGATATTTTCGAAGACACTTTCCTGTCATCTCTTACCGCTAGGTTCCTAGAACTAGAAAGATATGTGTTTATGCACAACAGTAGTGATGTAAATACCGCAAATATCAACCAGGATTGACTAACGAGGCATCCACAAACAATCTGTATGGACTGGCCTCAGAGATCTGCTGATCTGAACCCCAATGAACATGTATGGGCCTTTACGGTAAAGGAATGGGAAGAACGTCCACCAGACAGGGTGCGAGGTGAATCTAGTTGCTCACGTGGTGGAGCTATGGCAACATTATCAATAGAAACCAAACCGGTGTTTTGCACTCGTTGCAAACATGCACGAAAGGATAAAGATGTAATTGTGGCTGGGGCGATTATACCCGGTTCTAAAACACAAGATTTCCTTTATATTTTTTTTCATTTGTTGTTTCGACAAGTTACTTGTTCCAGGAGAATTACATTGTCTATAAATCTGAAATGCTTCAGAAATTAATTTATTTCTTCATGTATGACGCGGCTTCAGCTATGAACTATATTGTAACTAGTAGTTACATAGAATATACCTTTTCACTATATGCACTATACTCCATCGAATTATACACAATTATATTTGCAGCTGGGGTTTGTTTTTCTCAAGGTGAGAATTTATCGGTTTCTTGTTATTTTATGTATTAGTCTACTGTTATAATCAGATGAATTGTGTACAGCATTTAGAAGTTGGCTCCATTAAAATTATCATTCACCTCCTTGCATTTTTTTCGAAATCATGTAGTAATAGCTCGGTTTTAAGAGAAGAGTAAATTTATTCGTTACTATGTCTTACAAAGTGAAAAAGGGAAGTAAAAAGTATGAACATATGCTAGGGTTCAACCCTGAACCCTCGGCAAGCTTGAAATAGGATGCGTTTTACCACTGAGCTACAGCAGTAGATGTTAGTGCTTAGGTTGCAAACATAGATGTTGGTTGTACTAAAAACATTATTCACGTGTTCTCCGTTTTCTTGCATATTCCCCAATGCTACGTAGTTAATAGCTCAGCAGCAAGAGAATTGCAACTTTGTTTGTGATATTTAGTCCACATTTCGTCATTTGGGTTAATATAGCCATATAAAGTGAGTCACAGGTTAAAATGACGACCAGGACAGTATACATCTGCGACCATGGCGGATTTAGTTATCATAACCTCAATTCACGGAACGCCTGAATGATACTGACCCGCAAAAGCTGTGCATTCACTTTCTTGAAAGATAGTACATACACATGTTGCGGAAAAACGATGAGATTTATAGAGAATGGCAGTGGCAGCTGCTGTGTAAGAGCACCAAAACACCCTAATTTTTTACACCTCGCAAAATTATTGATTATTTTTTCTTTGAATGTTGTTGCACGTAACATAGATGCGGTAATTTAAAGTGTACTGTGTTGAAATCTACCGCACTTCTTGTCCAAATTCGATGAAATATGGCAACAATGTCTCGAGCAGAACTTGTGCACGTTTTAGGAGCTTTTGCGCATGCGCAATTGGTATGGCCGTGATTACCTTATGGGTAAAAATATATCCGGATTGTGCACACTTGAAGATGTTTCTGGTCCTTATCCATCACTCAGCAACAGGTTTACGTCAGTTCCACTAAGTAGTAGCACATTACTGCAGAAATTTCATTTGTGCGAGTGTAAAAGGGCTGGAAGATGGAACCCCCGGTCGCTTTTACTTACTGTACGCCAAAATTTAGATCTTTTGTGAGTAAATGCTATAGTTATACGGATAGAGAAGCTTATTTTGTGTATATGTTAATGGGTTTCTGGGTGAGTTATGGTATATTATGTCATGATACTGAAGACTTCAACCATAGTTGCGCGATTGAAAACAGGCACATGAATTTTCTGTATAAACAGTGAAGTAAGTGCTGTATTGTATTTCGACTGTTGGGGAGCCGAAGTTGAAGTAGTTGCAACCGCACGTATAGTACCTGGTAGCCTTCGTCCCAAATTTAAAAATACTAACCTTCTAATTTGACTGTTTCTTTAAATATTATGTATTTATTTTTAGAGTCATGAATGTCTTAGCAGGAAGGTGGTGCGACTGAAGAATGTAGGCTTACACAGATTTTAATTCCTTATTCCCCTCCTTTTTATAAACTCTTAACACGATTTAAATAACACTTCACTGATATAGAGAGGTGTAAGATTCTTTTGCTAATTACTTGCACTTTTTAACACGTAAACTATTTTCTCACACAAAATACGTGTTAAATTTCTCGAGGACACATCTTCGTCCGGTTAGAAACACTGTCCACAAGCCACACGTCCAGTTATGAACGCCGTCTACAAGCTACTGACTTGATTTCTACCGCCTAAATTTGTAAATTTCTGTATTTCAATTTCTGATTGGCTAATCCTAGTACAATAGAATACCTTCATTTAACTAAAGTTTTTCTGGTTGTTGATTGGCTATTTTATGAACTCTCTCAAAATTTACATTATTGTTGCTCCAATAATGACTAGTAGATTTAAACTTTCAAATTTATTATTGCTTCAATGTTACCTCATTGTTAGCAAATTTTAACCTATTATTCCCACAGCTCCTACATTATTAAATTACGCCATGCATTCAGATAACATTATTACATGTATATAATAATATAAACATATACAATGAATGTAATATACACTGTTTATATCTTGTTACATATACATATTGTTTTAAGGCGGAATGTTATTGAATTTATATATTATATAATTAGACTGAAATAATTTAAGTGTTAAAAGTACTGTCTCAACAGATATATGATATCACCCATGATTTGGTATATTTTTCGCACTTAGCATGTACCTAAATGAGTATAAGGTGTATTTATATTAATTAACTTTTATGTGGACTATACATATGGAGGAACAGAACATTATATATGAAGAAATTATGCTATTTTCCAGCTTCAGAAAATAAGACTTGGAGAGTGCTAAAACATCAGTAATACTAATATTTGCCTGGCGAATGAATGCAAATGTAGAATAACGAAAGCTTAAAAATTACTTCGTTGTTGCTGTAAAGTGACTTAATTGTATACAAAAGAATAAAAATGCACAACCAGCCTTTCTTTTGTCAGACAAGTTGTGCATTGTTACTTTCTCTACTACATATAGTAAGTAGGGGAAGTATTGTATTCCACCCAAAAATTCGATACCGAGATTTCACCGGAAATATATGTTTTGAGACCACCTGAATCCAAATAAAAGCACTTTTAGAAACATGTCCGTGTGTGTGTCTGTGAACAGCATAACTCAGAAACGAACAGTCGGATAAACACCAAACTTGGTATTTAGGTTCAGTATCTTCCAGAGATGGGACACCAAGGATTTCAAGAAAATCCCCCCACCCCAGATTACCCTTTACATGGAAAATTTTTCGAAAATTTTAATTTTCTCAAAAATGGCTCTAACGATTTTGATTAAAATATCATATGTTTAAGATATTTTCATGACAACTGAAATGTATACCTCGAATTTTCTGGGAATGTATTCTTCATTGTGAACGACTTTTGCATAACTGGTAAACCATAAGAGATAGACAAAATTTTACTACACAAAAAATGTAGATCGCGTTAAAACATACAATTTATGTCACATACATTTTTTTGTTGAGTGAACCATTTTCTAGATATTGCTTGTTATTTCCTTAAATTTTGCAATACTTAAACTTTTTCTCAAATGGGAATTCGTTATTCGTGCAAAGAGAATGGAATACTCAATATAGCGATCAGCTCTTAAAATGTTTGACTATAGCTTAAAGCCTAGCAATTCCCCTTGCATTTACCAGAAAATTAACAATAAGATTAATATCTCGATTAACATGAAGCATATGGAGAATAAGCGTTTGTAAACATACTTTGTACAATAGTAGGGAAAGTCATGTGAGTGTAACACATCAGATTTTCCATTATTATTATTATTATTATTACTATTATTATTATTATTATTATTATTATTTTATTGGGAGCGGCTGTCATTGTATAAACTTGTTCAAAATCATAATCAGTAGGTGCTATTTCACATTTTCAGGGCTGTCTGAACTTATCGTTTTGTGAACACTTAAAATGTTTACTAACGAGCCGCCACTGAAACTAAGCATTTTGAGTTAGAAGCATGGGGTCGCAGATGCAGTATAATAGCAACAGCGTTGCATGTACGTAATTGAAACATCTTCGTTTGTTAGTCAAAATGAAATGTAACTCACACGACAAATGTGTACGTATTGTCTCATGCGTGTAGTGTACTTGGTATATGGACGTGCATAAAGTGTCCCAAAATGGAATACAACTGTTTGTTGGTACTGCGAAATCTAGTCCCACCATCTGCCAGTATGGCCTCCTCTAGAGCATAATTTCTAGTCACTGGAATGGCATACGTCCCCCAAAATATGGCCGAAATGACGAAGGGTAACATACTGTGGAAGCGACGTTTGAATTAGTTATTTTTGTTGTATTGTTAATTTTACGTTGTTATTTGCCCCACGCTTTGGGAGCCAATTTGAGGAAGGTTTGTTGCTTCACGTATGGAAAGTCAGTTTGAAGATGTATTATATTTCGGCTGTTGGGGAGCCGAATTTGAAGTAGTTGCAACCACACGTATGGTACCCGGTAGCCTTCGTTTCGTAGGTTTAAAAATATTAACCTTGTAATTTTGACTGTTTCCATAATTTTATATATTTATGGTTGCCTCGGCTGCGTCAGTATTTATATTTTTTAGAGACATGAATGTCTTAGCATGGGGTAGTGCAGCTAAGAATGTAAGCTTACACAGATTATAATTGTTCTTCACACCTTTTATTAATGCTTGACACTGTTTGAATAACACTTCACTGATGTAGAAAGAGTGCTATGAGATTCTATAATTAATTACTTGAATTTTTTAACACGTAAACTATTTTCGTCTCACACGAATACGTATTAAATTTCTCGAGGGCATATCTTGCGTCAGGAACACTGTCTACAACCAACCTGTCCAGTTATGAGCGCTGTCTACAAGCATCTGACTTGATTTCTACCGCCTAAATTTGTAAATTTCTGTATTTCAAGTCTGTGATTGGCTAATCCTAGTCCAAAAGGACTAATCCTAGTCCTTAACTTAAGCTTATTTCTGGTTGTTGATTGGCTATTTTATAAACTGTCTCAAAAATTACATTATTGCTTCCAATTATAAGTAGTATTGTTAAACATTCAAATTTATTATTGTCTCAAGGTTACCTCATTGTTACCTCATGGTTAGCAACTTTTAACGTATTATTCTCACAGCTCCTACATTATTAAATTACGTAATACATTCACATAACATTATTGAACATGTATACAATAATATACAATGACTGTAATATACACTTTTTATATCTTGTTACATACATATATTTCTACAAGGCTACAAGGCTGTTATTGAATTATATATTATATAATTAGACTGAAATCATTTAAGTGTTAAAAATACTGCCTCACGTTAAGGCGCAATGCCTTACTTTAAAAAAAATAAAATGAAACTATATTTACTCTACAAAAAGTACAAACTAATATGAATAATAATACTAAATTTTGTATAAAAATAAAGTATAAAATAATAAAAAAGATCAATTTAAATACCAGCTTTGGTGCTTATACACCTTTCCGTTTTTTTAATGATGTTAAGTCATGAAGAAGGACATACAGACACACATATACACGGACATTTTCCCTAAATCTGCTTTTTGGGCTGAATGGGTCTCAAAACATTCATTTCGAGTGAAATTTGGATATAGAATTTTTGGGAGGAGTGCATTTCTTCTACTTATATAAGTGAGTAGCAGGGAGAAGCGTAAATTGTAATGGCAATTAAGGAACTTTCTGTGTTCTGTAGCGTAAGCAACTGTAGAAAACTTTGTTATGTTTTGTATGGGTGAAGTTTTTGCATGGCTCTATATAATATGTAGCTCAGCTTACAGAGATGGTAGAAACGGCAACCAAACACTGTAAGCGAAGCTGTGATCACGAGCTTCTTTTGTCTAGTTAACACATTCTTAATTGATTATGCTAACGCCAAAAGTTGGAAATGTAGTAAATGCTTATTATCACGCTTACAGATAACATTTACACTGTTGCTTGATAAATATAATTAAGAGAAAACTAATCAGCACAATTTTCCGCTATTGTCCTAACTGTTTATATTGACTGTAAATTTAGGTCGCAGCGGAGGGCGATGGATTTTTTCGGGCCTAAAAATCCTTAGTATGGCTTTCCTTCGAAGGGAAATAAAGTCAGTGGTCCCCTGTCGTAGATTTACGCCACGTAAAAGAACCTGAAGCCAATTTTTGTTGTAAATTATATAAATTTACTAAAAGCACATATGAATAATGCTGCTAGAATCAGCTGTCCCTCTAAACTCTATTATTGACTAGTAGTTATTTATTGGATTTATGATTAAACTCTAAGTGTTAGGACAAAGCTATTAACATACTCATGGGAAAATAAATATGTTTTAGGTAAGAATTCCATCGACCGTGAAGTAAATATACTTTAAATGTTTGTTTTTTAGGATTAGCATTCTGCAAGTAATGATTATGATTCAAAATCAAAATTTGCCACTTTAAAATCTAGAATACCTTATAAACTCTTTTAGAGGTGAGAAATAAAAAATGTCTGCTGCAACTAAAGGAACCAGAATAGTTATTTCATATAGGAGAAAATACTTTCGACCACTGTTAGTTAAATTATCAATACGTGTAGTTAAGTATACAGTGTGAAAAAGGATTTTATAAGCTCCACGTATGGACGCCAATTTGAAGAAGTTTGTTTTCTTTACGTTATTTGCACCATGCTTTGGGCGTCAATTTGAAGTAGGTTGTATTGAAGGAGCTTATCAATTTCAACTTTTGGAGAACCGAACTTGAAGTAGTTAAAACTGCACGTATAGCAAACAGTTTCCGGTAGCCTTCGTCAAAAATGTACTTTCTGGTGGCCTTTGCCCCAAGATTAAAAAAAAACTTTGTAATTAAACTGTTTCTTTAAATATTCTATATTTATGTTTGCCTCGGCTACGTCAGTATTTGTTAGAGACACGTTTCTCTTAGCAGGGTTGTGGTGCGACAAGAATGTAGACTTACACAGATTATAATTTTACTTCACTCATTTTTATTAATTTTGACACGATTTTAATAACACTTCACTGATATAGAGAACTGTGAGATTCTTTTATGAATTACTTGCACTTTTTAACACGTAAACTAATTTTTCGTCTCACACGAATACGTATTATATCTCTCGAGGATGTGTCTCACGTCCGGTTAGGAACACTGTTTGCAGGCAACTGAACTGATTTCAACCGCCTAAACTTGTAAATTTCTATATTTCAAGTCTCTTATGTCTATTCCTAATCCAATAGAATACCTCCTTTTAACTAAAGCTTTTTCTGGTTGTTGATTGGCTATTTTTAAACTGTTTCAAAATTTACATTATTGTTGCTCCAATAATGACTAGTAGCATTTAAACTTTCTAATTTAGTATTGCCTCAAGGTTACCTCATTGTTACGTCATTCTCAACAACATTTAACCTATTATTCTCACAGCTCCTACATTATTAAATTACGTAATACATTCACATAACATTATTACATATGGATACAATAATATAAACATATACAATGACTGTAATATACACATTTTATATATTGTTACATACACATATTGCTTTAAGGCGGACTGTTATTGTATTTATATATTATATAATTAGACTGAAATCATTTTAGTGCCTCAAGTGTAATTCTGATAGTGTAATCCATAATTATAAAACCCTATTAAATTGTGGTACCTATGTTTACCTTTACCAAATTACAGATTTAATTTGAATTTAAGTCCTTACTTATGCTCGTTAGATTTCTAATGTTACTAAAGTTGTAAGCATCAATGTTTTTAAGGATGTGGTTCATTAGGGATAATCTCTATACCTCCTTATGATATTAAGGGGTTCTTGGAATCCTCTTTAATGTAATTTTTCTTACTTTCCTTGTGTTTTAATTGGAAGGCATTCCTATAACTCTAGATGCCTTATCTCTACTCACTATATTAGCATACAAATTAATACACCAGATAAGTACAAAGAATAATTCTGAATTTTAAAATGTCAACAACCAAAATATCACCCACTCAGCGAATGCGAATTTCCGAATCATTATGCTGTTATCGCTCTACCAGGACAAAATTAATTCAGTTAGTGACTGTAATAACCGATGCAGTTATAAAAGAAATGCCCGGTATTGCCTGGTCCTTTCACGGTTTCAGTAACACATCAATTTTCCAAACATTTGTTTATTTACACTTAAATGAATTAAACCAATTACAATATTGATGGTATTCAATTCTTCTAATTTGATCACTGCATATTCATTACTCCAAATTTTCCATTCGTAACTGAATCCTGCAAATTGCCTACCATCCAACTTTTTGCAACCCTATTCTCGATATGGGATGCTTTTGCATTACCAACCTTAAAACAATAATGAGGGCAACATGCATTTTATTGTTCAGCTCCCTCGAAATCAGAGATTGTCTGCTTTCATCAAGTTTTTACTTTCTCTACCACGCAATTAATAGGTAGAGAAGTAATTGCATTCCACCAAAAAATCTGATACGAAGACTGCACAGGAAATACATGTTTTGAGGCACCATGTATCCCAAAAATAGCATTTATAGAAAAGCTCTGAGTGTGTGTGGCATCAGCCATTTTATAGGTATCCGTTATTTAATGGTTCCATTTGTTCCATATGAAAGGGGATATGCAACATATATACATATAAATCAATATCAAACAAAAACTGTATATAACAATTTAATTCAGCAAGAAAGATTTTAAAATATTTAGCAGCCAAGAAATTTACAAAGCAGATAAGTGAGGGACGGGCGATCTATCTAATTCCAAGTAAAAGGTAATTCTAGGTAGAGCTCACCACCTTTAGCCAAGCTAATGGGCAAGGAACTTGAAGCAATAACCAGAATTAGAAAGAGACAGATACAGAAAGGAAAGAGACAGAGATATTGAATCTACTTCCGCACGCGTCACTGCGACGCGTGTGTGAAAAGTTTTGGAGCAGAATGTTTTCATACATAATAAGGTAACGCGGACTGAGGAACAGTTAGAAGTGTCGTTACATTTTAAGGCGCGAACGTGAGCGTCACTAAATTTGGGTATAAAGGGGGAAGAAAGCCCCAGATTTTCACTCTCTTATATAGGTAGAATCTCGCCAACACAGTAATACTCGGTGGACGACGGATTCACGTGTGTGCATATGAGTGGGAAAGATGTGCAGTTAGATTAGGCTTCTAATTTATTATTACGGTGGGAATTCTTACAGATGGGAAGAGCTAGCTGCCCATAAGTAATTTATTCATAATAAATCACACTTTAAGGGAAATGCAGTATATTTTAATTTGCCTCTCCCACGAAAACTCTGAGACCAGTGAAATTAGTTAGGCAGGTAATTATTAGGAATGGAGAAATCCTTAGCCGCTGAGCTGAGGTAGCCGGAGGCCAGAACACTGAAGCTGAGGGCATCAACCAGAGGACCAAGGATTTCCCGCAAAAAAAGATACTAAACGTTTTCCCGCTACAAATACTTTGTCATTCTTTCTAAGTTCCATCCATTTTCAGTTATTTCTCGTGATTGTATGGAAACAGAATGAAATTTTGAGGCAGGTTACAGCGTCCAGTTTTTAAATCGCTGTTCCTTTGTATCTGTAGCGTATATATTTGTATCTATTTCTGCAACGGTTTACTTGGATTAAAATGAAGTGTTTGGAAATAAAAGGTTTACTAATATTTAACACTAATAAGCGATAGAGGAAGTCGTGTGAATGCAATACATCAGATTTTTAGTACATATAGGTGTTCTTCTGGGGACAGAAGAATGTAAGAGGATATGGTTCACCGTCTATAGTGGTTTTTTAATACCTTATTACATAAATTTGAGTTCTCCTTTAATTAAATGTTAACAATAAAATAAAAATTCAAGTAATGAAAATTAGGTTTTCTTTTCTTTGCACACGTATATTTATGGAAGTCTCTATATTGAAAATGTGTTATTTATAATCTTATAAACACTGTACAATCAAGACTCATTCAAGGAACCCTTATTGTTGTTTAAAGCTAATCCCCGTATATTTTCATTACATTTGGAATTTTTTATTATATATTCGCGGTAAGGTGTGCGACTTGCGTTCGGGGGGATCCCGGGTCTAAACCCTGCGCCTACCAATCTGGCCGAAAATTCCTTTCGCGGAATGCGGATAATTTTATATGCGAATTTTGCTTTTAACCCTTTCATCACTACATTTACTTTCCTTCTTCTTCAGCACTATGCAAGGCATTGGGCTAATCGCCCATTCTGAATATGCAATTGTCGTAACCTCTACATTTTCAAATAAATCACGAAGGATAGAGGGAGGTACCGGAGTTTAACACATCACAAGCTACACGAGGTCCGACGGGGCGAGCTTAACAAATTTACCTAAACACATGAAAATTCCTAAAAATATGCCTAAAGCATTGTATGGAAGGGAAGAAGGATCGAACTACATAAAGAACCTACATAGTATTAATTTGGATTATAAATTATATTGAAGATAAAGAAAGATACAGATTACCTTCTGCTGTTGACGGAGCGTCTCCCATGCTACAACTGCACTGTACTGTAGTCACATTGCAAGAGAGTGAGCGTCAGACGCTTGCTACTGATAACCGGTTTCCCCCCACTACCATTACATCATTCCGGTCTGTGTTGCCAACCCAAGAACCACCCAAACAAACATTACCATAACCACCAATATAACAAATGTATTACCACATCAAATGCCACACTATCATATAGAGTTTGCTTGCTCCTCGACAGGCTACTGACCGAAGGCATTGGCTTGTAACCCCTTGGCGTATAAGTCCTACAATGTAGTAATTAAACAGCCTCACAGAATAGCTGGTTCATTGTTCTTCATATCTTATGGTTTTTGTACTTTGTTTTAGCATTTTGATTTCCTGCATTACCCAGATTCTTAAATTTCAATTTTAATCATTACGTCTCTCCTTATAATTTAACTCTCAGAGCTCTGATTCATTTATCTATCGACTGTATAATTTAGATTAAGTTTATGTTATTCTATCAATACGAACAGGTGTTACTTCAATAACGGGCATAATTGGCTAACTGTGACACGCGAAGACATAATTCCTACAGCAAAGACGTAATATAATTATTCCAAGTTGCTGTGGTTCATAGAGAGATAAAACCATTTTGTAACATTCTTTTCCCTCAGCAATGAAGATGCAAAAGCCTGTGTACATTAATAAATGTAGAATAATGAAGAATTTAAATGAGATTATTAAGAGCTATAATATGGATATATCATGTAAAAAGACAAATATCTACCTTGAAATATTTGGCTTCCATAATGGTAATACATAATACAAATGAGGATATTGAAGAAAAAGATTAAATGTGTAATAAACTAAATAGATGCATTGATAGACATTTGAGAAAACATGTGAAGAGGTGCAAAATTAAGACTATATAAGTTAGTATCAAAACCAGCGTCAAAATATATAACTGAGACATGAGTGTTGAAAAACAGCGAAAAATCAAGTTCGGAAGCGACAGAGATGAAATGTTTCAGATCTGTTCCATGAGGCAGACTAAGAAATCTGAATATGAAAGAACAGCTACCAGATGAAAATATATTCGAGGAAATAGACAAATAGAAGAAAAAATGAAAAAAAAAAACGTTTATTAAGAATGGCTCCTTCAAGGTTTCCTAGACAAGCATTATTTCATAGGCCATTTGGTAACACAGAAATTTGACCATCCAGAAAAAATTTGATGTGTTACACTCACATGACTATCTCCACTCTTGTACAAACTATTTTTACAAACGCTTATTCTCCATATGCTTCATGTTAATCGAGATATCGAGATGATAATCTTATTGCTAATTTTCTTGTAGATGCAAGGTGAAATAGTAGGCTTTAAGCGATAGCCAAATACTTTAGGAGCTGGTGGCTATGCGGATTATACCATTCTCTTGGCATTGCTAGCACAAAAAAATGAATAACGAATTTCCATTTGTGAAAAAATATAAGTATTGGAAAATTTAAGGGAATAACAAGCAATATCTCGAAAACGGTTCACTCAAAAAAATGTATATGACATACATTATGTATTTTAACGCGATCTACATTTTGTGTGTAGTAAAATTTTGTCTATCTCTTATGGTTTACCAGTTATGCAAAACTCGTTCACAATGAAGAATACTTTTGGGGACATTCCCAGAAAATTCGAGATATACATTTTATTTGTCATGAAAATATCTTAAACATATGATATTTTAATCAAAATCCGTAGAGCCATTTTTGAGAAAATTAAAATTTTAGAAAAATGTTCCATGTAAAGGGTAATCTGGGGTGGGGGGTTTTCTTGAAAACCTTCGTGTTGCATCTCTGGAAGATACTGAACCTAAATACCAAGTTTGGTGTTTATCAGACTGTTCGTTTCTGAGTTATGTTGTTCACAGACAGACAGACACACACACGGACGTGTTTCCAAAAATGCTTTTTTTGGATTCAGGGGGCCTCAAAACATGTATTTCCGGTGAAATCTCGGTATCGAATTTTTGGGTGGAATACAATACTTCCCCTACTTACTATACGTAGGAGAGAAAGTAATATGGTGGAGTGAATTTAAAAATTAGCCGTGGAACCGGCAGTCTGGCCTAACCGTGTTTTGTAAGAAGTGCTGAGATCTGAATTTATAATTATTTACGATGCTGTGCTCATAATAGGCAACATCAAAGTCGGTAATACCTGCTCAATTCCCTCCCAGGCAGGAAATGCATGCAAGTGGCGCTCATCGTTATCGGTTCAACGCGCCAAGGAATAACAAATGGAATGAAGGGGAGTAGTAATTTCTTACAACATAATATAAAAACTCTTTCATTTATGACAGCTGTGGATTTCGAATTATTTCATGCTTCATTTCGTGTAATTTTTAATGATAAGATTTGACAAAATGCATCAAATTATAGTTCAGCAATTTAGAAAACACCCTTGGGTGGAATAATTCACCTGGCCATGTTTTCCTCTCTCAGTCTCGGGCGGGCATACCTCTCCTACTCGCTAAGAGCTTCTTTGACAGGCCATTCAAAGAGCAAAGTGCAGCGGGTGTGAAAACAAATGTTTACATATAACTAGCGATAGCATTTCACATATATGCGGTTTTATCTTGGGATATCTTCCAAAAGATAATTCACATATTTTGCTCCCCATCTATCTCTTCAAGGAAGAAAGTTCTTGGCTGATTGATTTTCATAATGCAAATTGTTTCGGTTAAAGCTTTACAAAGAAAACTAGCGGATTCATATTTTACAGGGAGGACAATCACACACCATTATTATCTATAAACTGTGTTCTTTAACATAGTCTTACATCGATGGGTTAGCGGCTTTAGTGTTTGAGTTATCACGATGTAAACAGGATTCTATTCAATTTTTCTGTACTGTAAAATTGCTGTGTTCACAACAGTGACGTGACACTTGTTTCCCGCATATCAGCCCACTTCTTCTTTAAGACATCTCATTGGATATCTCAGTAGCAAAAGACAAATAGAGTGGTGGCGATTAATCCCTCCTGAATACTCGCGCATTCCGTAGACTGGGGTATTTTACCAAATTGTTATACCATAGTGGTTAACCTAATTGCGTTAATCGCTCATAAATTACCACTTCTGTCAGGTATTATATCCACAGCAGCTTAAGGTCTTCTTTCTCCTGGAACCCAATTAAGGAAATAAAAAGTGTTGTAAACTCATACTACATTTAAGCTTTTTCATATACTCGGTTATAACGCTTTGGCTATTTTAAACTCGTTAGTTTTTTCTGTTTCTAAATATTTACGATTAAACCCTATTTGTTCCATGTTTTATTGTCCGTCGTTGTTCAGTTTGATATCATTTGTCTTGTATCGGAATAGCAAGGTTTAAATCCATCCGCTTTTCTGTTGAAGATTCATAGCCATTGTAATACCCTAGGTGAGAGAGGGCTGACCTTTTACCTAAATCACTACGGTTTAGGATTCCTGTCTACTCCTCACGTAATCCTGTGAACAGGACTCAACATAGAGGTATCCTTCGAGCCAGGAGAATCTGGAACTGATGTGACAGCTGGAACGCTGCATCTGATGGGAAGTTGACTTTAAAGACCGCATCACCTTATCTTCTTCTCTATCGCAATAATTAAGAATGAAGTGCAAATAATTTCTTGTTGTACCAATTTCTCTTTGCTACGCAATATTACTATTATTATTACTATTATCGTTCCTATTACGTTTACTGACCGAGAGATGTGGCGCCGCGGTATCATGTACGAATTGCATCCGGGAAGTACCGGGTTCGATTCCCAGCGACCGTCCACTCTGACCCATGAGTTTTTCATGGTTTCCCCGGGTCGATCCTGCTCCTGATTTCCTGTACCCATCATCTTGTCATCTGTTTCAGGATTATAGGACCAAGCGACATTGCCTGGAGGGTTGCGCCTGGGCAGTGTCTGTGCGTTCTGTGGAGGTTTCTTCCCTTGTGTTGTGTGTGGATCGCTCAGTTAGGTCTTATCACCGAGTGAGCCCCGCCCTGGGGAGTTCACCTAGAGTGGCTTGCGGGTGGTCTCGGGTGGCGTCATCTGGAAACGTTAGGGATCCGTCCATGCTTGCGCCCATCTTCTTCCTGATCTGGTCGCCCTACGAGTCTCTTCCTTCATCCCTCTCTCCCAGGGGTCACGGTACAAGTAGAAAGAGCCATTGCTGCCTACTTGCAGTGTTCTACCTTGTTTGCAGTGGGGCCTCGTTCGTCCGTAACTTTACCTTTGTTACTATTATATTATTATTAAAATATAAATACCTTAAACTTGCAGATGGTGTTTTGCTTCTGGTAGAATCCGAAAAAATCTCCAAATTTTGGCACAAAAACAAGAAAAAATAAAAAAATTAAATTCCCTTCGTTGTTACACAGAAGCTAAAGTTGAGTAATTAAACCAAAGAAAGCAAGCAAGCAGCAGAAATGCGATTCGTATATAATCTAAAGGGATGACAGCGTTCATAGCCTATATTTAATTCGATAGTGTAAAAAGTAAAACCACGATAAGCTATGGCATGGTATTATATTGTTAATGATTTCCACTTTGTGCGGTCAACATGGAGAGATTGACATCATGCTTTCTCCAGTGAAGCTAGAATAATGATGGTACAGTTAGTACACAACACACATTCAGGAAACTCTTAAATTTGAGACGCACTATTACGAGATGAATTGGTTCGTTTAGGTCAAATCCATTTGTTTGTAAACGTGAGCCAGGAGCGAGTGATGAACTGTGCGGACAACGAATGTGGTAAAGACATTCGTGCTGTCATCTTGAGGAGCCCAAATAAATCTGCTCAGTGCAACCTGTAGCTTTGCGTGTTTCACATCTTACACTCAGAAGAATAGTGCATGAGGACTTCATCTCTATACACCCAAAGCTTCACACAACTTAAGCCTATGGATTTCGCTGAACGAGAACAGTTTATTACAGGTTTGCCACTGAAGGGGACAAGAGGTTCAACCCGATTTAACCCATTCCTCCGTTTCTTCTACTCTCTTCGAAACAGAAAAGGAGTAACAAGGGTCCCTTCAGAAGACAGGCTGCCACTGCAGCCGATTAGCAGTCACAGCTCACTGCAGCAACTCTCTGGCCCCGCTTGTCTTTTGTACGCAGTCCAGCTGCCTGTGGCTGCTCATCAGCCCCTCAAAGCTGTGATTGCTATGGTTCCCTGTGAACTGCCGGCATGCTTCGTGCTTGGCGGTGCGCAGCAACGGTGCCTTCTGCTACGAAGGCCACCATATCATCTCTACCCAGAGCAAACGCGGCTAGTGCGCTTGGAGCTGGTCAGCCGCGCAGATTTATAGACTGCCTTGGCTTCCCGTCTTCCCTTATTAGGGATGTTGTATGCGTCTAGGCCAGGCGACGCAGCTCCTTCGAAGCACTATACTGTAGTAGTTCTTCCTTCACCTCTGCGTGCCAGCAGCATGATCTCCGGTATTGATGAGCATACGACCATAATGGCTAGTCTCCGTACCCCACACAGGAAGGCACAGCTGACGCCTCAACAACAGACGCTACTTTAATCAACGCCACCACCATCTACATCTATAGCTGAGCGCATAGGAAATCCAGAGCTGGCGCGATGCCATTCAGGACCTTCATTTGATGGCCAAGCTGACAACCCTAGAATACGGAAATTCAAGAGCTACAGTCTACTCCACAACATCATCACACAACAACAGATCCCACTCATAAGCAAATTGAAACCACAGATCTCACACTCAGGACCCTGGAGGGCAATTGCACCAAACTCCAAGCTCTTCTGGCACAGTAAGACCAACAGCACGCTCCAGCTCCACGCAGGAAACCAGAATAAACTCAAACGTCATCTTATGACCAAATTCTCCAAGCACGAATGTACAAACTTAGGATGAATATTTGACAACATCTTCGGACGGATACAAAATAGAATTCTTCAATGTTACCCTCTATCCTCTAGGCGGCAGTTGGATATTTTCTGATAGCTGTAGCATAGGGCGTATCCTTCAGCCCCTCTCACACATTGGATGGCAGCAATGCATCTATCATTGACTATAGCGGGTTCTATACGGGACTGCACTACCTTCACCTAAGATTTTCTTTCAATTCTTCTATTATAATATTGCCTTTTCCCCTGGCAATTCTTAACCCAGCAAAATAACCCAATTCTTTCTTCCATCTCACGAATACTTTTCCTTCTTCTTCCTCTTCTTTCTCTGTTGAACCTCGTATGTAGGATTTACATCCCCAGGACTTACAGGCGGGTGCCTGGGGTCAGAGGCCCGTCGAGGAGCAGACACTCATGGATCAGACAGTATATCCAGGATGGGTGATCAGCCCGATGCCTAGTATGGGAGGAAGGAGATAGATGAAACCAAATGATGGTGAAATGGATGAAAGGAAAGGTGATGATGGAGCAGTTGTTAGAATGAATGGCGGAAGAAACCGGAGAACCCGCAGAAATTCCAGACACCGCTTTGTCCACCACAAATCCCACATGCGGGTCACTGGAATTGAACCCGGGCCGCCTCGGTGAGAGGCGAACGGTATAACCACTCGGCTCCAGGGAACATCTGCTCTATTAGCACTTGTCGCCGTAAAGTTCCACCATCCAAACCAATGAAATTGGAGGGAGAAAGAACGAGAATAAAATCGTGTGTGACAAAATGGTATGCCTGCCTTAGCAGAATCATGCGTGAGCTCCTTCGGGAAAGGCGCCATTGAGGAATAACCTTTAAACCTTAAATCATAAACGGCATTCCTATAGCTACTATACTACCGGCAAAGGAACTAATAAGAAGCAGCTATGTACTTAAGGCATAATTTTATAAATACGGCATGAACGCCGCTGCACACTAGGCAAGAATGGATAGGATAAGGAATGAAACTTCTAGAGAAGAATTATATATGTTATATGAGACTCAAGACAAAAGCAAATCATATAACACGATCTTAACAAGAGCATTTAATGGAAACGAACAAAGAAGGAATTCCGAAGAGAATTTTATTATACAAGGTAGAAGGTAACCCATGATCATTCTTGAAAAGAATGACTGTGTAATGAATAGATGAAAAAAATCTTAGTGTTTTTAAAAGTGTTTTTTCTGGAACGTTTTATTTTCTTATCACGCTAAGTAAATAAGCAATTAGAATAGTTGTATATAAAGGCGCAAATCCTAGCGTCACAGCAGGAAGGTATTAAAAGGGGACGAGACCTCAAGTTACACACTCTGACTTTACACTCACGATGTAACACGTGTGACTCAATCGGAAGATTTTGTGTCTGTATGTGGGTGGGAGAATATCGTGACGCAGTCCACATAAATAATTAACAGTAGCGGGAGGGACTAAAATGTACAGCTTTTGTACAATTTTGTGTTAAGCAAGGGAAAGTTGCTAACCGCCACAGAGGGCTTTATATTGTGAATAAATTAAGATATTTAAGGGAAAGTCAATTTATTATTTGCCTTCACCTACATAAAATCCTGAGCAAGATGAAATTAAATAGCTGGGATAGGAATTTCTCCTCAGCTCTACGAACATAGCCCGGTAGAGAGTTTCAAGGAACTTCGGAGATCCGAGACAACATCTATGTGAGAAAGCACGTGGTACTCAGGAGCGAACACATCCCCCGCTACAAAGTTCCCTTCAGATTCGAACTTAGGTTATGTAGCATTCGAATACATTATTTGGCGCGTTACCTTTGTAACTATCGGTATTAGACCACAGACAGAAAAAACTCTTATGTGTTCCACTCGCATGACTTTCTCTACTGTTGTAAAAACTATTTTTACAAACGCTTATTCTCCATCTAATTCATGTTAATGGAGATAAACCTTTGCAGAAACTTATTGCTAATTTTCTTGTAGGTGCAAGGGGAATATGGTGGGCTTAAAGCGATAGTCAAACATTTTAAGAACAGGTTGCTATGTGGAGAATTACATTCTCTTTGCATGTCCAGGACATAAAAAGCGAATATTGAATTCGCATATGAAAAAAGTATAAGTATTGGAGAATTCAAGAAAATAACAAGGAACATATCCGAAATGTTTCACTGTTCAAAAAAAATGTATTTGACACAAATTGTGTGTTTTAAAGAGCTCTACATTTCTTGTGTAGATAAATTTGGTCTATGTCTTACGGTTGACGAGTTATGCAAGAGAACTTTTGGACATTGCTAGAAAATTCAAATATGTATTTTATTTATCATGAAAATACCTTAATTATGACATTTAAAAAATCGTTAGCCATTTTTGAGAAAAACAAAGTTTTCGAAAAACGTTCCATGTAAAGTGAGTTTGGTGTGCGTGGAATTTCTTAAAAATCTAGGTGTCGCACCTATGAAAAATATTGAGCCTAAGTACCAAGTTTGGCATTTATCCGACTTCTTGTTTTTGATTTATGCTACACAAACACACACACACACACATGGAGCTTTTTCGTTTTTTGTATTCAGGGGGTTTTAAAACATGTTTTTCCGGAGAAATCTCGGTATCGAATTTTTGGATGGAATGCAATACTTCCCCTACTTACTAAACGTAGTAGAGAAAGTAAAAAAGCTTATTGTCAATACACAATCCATTGATGACCTCGGGAGATTGCAACAAAATGCCTGATTTCCCTACAATTTACGCAATTGTGTAATACATTATTCTGTAAATATAACTTATTTTGTTGATAAATGAAGCTAATTATGCTTTGAAACAAGTAGCTATGTAAATATTCCTCGTAATAAAAGAGGAACGGAAAAATAAATAAAGCAAATCGTATCATCATTTCATCATATATATGCTGCCTTTATTTGCATAGCGAAGGAAAGGAAAGCAAATGTATTTCATTTATTTGAATATTCCCCTCGGTATTCGTTTTGTTTTAATGCATTATATCCTAACCTGTTTTTCGTTCTGGTTACTTCCATTACCTTATAGGCAACAAAGCACAAAGGTAGAATAACAGGCAGTGTTATAGCATTATAGGGAACTATGATAATGTCATATCAGTGCATTATATCAGAATTGTACCGTATATTAACGGAACGAACATACAGTAAATTAGTACTGTCGCTTTCATCACAGCGATTATTGAAGTGACAACCATGAGTGGGAATGGAAGCATTCTATAATGAAGCTGTTTCAAGATTCTACCTTTACTGGAAAATCCAAGACAGGCATTACGCCGATGTTGCTTCTCCCAGGTATATAAAAATGTGTGTGTGCTTAATATTTGCGCTAAAAGCAAAATAATGCCAGAGAAAATAGCTCTAAACGACATGATTTTAGGTTAGGAAACAGAGCCACTTTAGCAACACACTTTTACTTTCTCTACTACGTATAGTATGTACGGGAAGTGTTTTATTCCACCAAAAACTTCGATAAAGATATTTCACCGGAAATATATGTTTTGAGGCCCCCTGAATCAAAAAACAGCATTTTTGGAAACATGTCCATGTTTGTGCCTGTGTGACTGTGAACAGCATAACTCAGAAAAGAACAGTTGGATAAACACCAGACTTGGTATTTAGGTTCAGTATCTTCCGTAGATGCAACAAGAAGGTTTTCAAGAAAATCCCCCCACCCCAGTTTACCCTTTACATGGAACATTTTTCGAAAATTTTAAATTTCTCAAAAATGGCACTAACGATTTTGATTAAAATATCATATGTTTAAGATATTTTCATTACAAATGAAATGTATATCTCGAATTTTCCGGGAATGTCTCCAAAAGTATTCTTCATTGTGAACGACTTTTGCATAACTCGTAAATCATAAGAGATAGACAAAATTTTACCACACAAAAAATGTAGACCGCGCGAAAACACATAATTTATTTTGTAAACATTTTTACCTTCTCTACTACGTATATATGTAGTGCAAGTGTTGTATTCCACCCAAAAATTCGATACCGAGATTTCACCGGAAATAGATGCTTTGAGACCCCTGAATCCAAAGAAAGCATTTTTGGAAACATGTCCGTGTGTGACTGTGTGTGTTTCTGTCGGTGTGTCTGTGTGTGTGTCTGTCTGTGTGTCTGTCTATGAACAGCATAACTCAGAAACGAACAGTCGGATAAGCACCAAACGTGGTATTTAGTTTCAATATCTTCCAGAGATGCGACACAAAGGTTTTCAAGAAAATCCCCCCACCCCAGACTACTCTTTACATGGAACATTTTTCGAAAATTTTAATTTTCTCAAAAATGGCTCTAACGATCTTGATGAAAATATTATATGTTTAAGATATGTTTATGAAAATGAAATGTATATCTTGAATTTTCTGGGAATGTCTCCAAAAGAATTCTTCATTGTGAACGACTTTTGCATAACTGGTAAACCATAGGAGATAGACAAAATTTTACTACACAAAAAATATAGATCGCATTAAGATACACAATTTATGTCATATACATTTTGTTTGTTGGGTGAAGCATTTTCGAGATATTGCTTGTTATTCCTTTAAATTTTTCAATACTTATACTTTTTCTCAAATTCGTTATTCTTTTTTTTTGTCCTGGTAATGCAAAGAGAATGGAATACTCCACATATCAACCAGCTCTTAAACGCTTAAAGCCAATCCCTTTTGCATCTACAAGAAAATTAGCGATAAGATTAACATTTCGATATCTCGATTAACATGAAGCATATGGAGAATAAGCGTTTGTAAAAGTAGTTTGTCCAAGAGTAGAGAAAGTCATGTGAGTGTAACACATGAGATTGCTTATGTCCTGGTAATTCAAAGAGAATGGAATACTCCACATAGCACCCACCTCTTAAAATATTTGACTATCGCTTAAAGCCTACCAATTCCCCTTGCATCTACAAGAAAATTAGCAATAAGGTTAACATTTCGATATCTCAATTAACATGAAGCATATGGAGAAATATAGAGTTTGCGAAAATAGTTTGTACAGGAGTAGAGAAAGTCATGTGAGTGTAACACATTTTTTTTTTGTCTTGGGAATGCAAAGAGAATCGAATACTCCACATAGCAACCAGCTCTTGAAATATTTGACTATAGCTTAAAGCCTACCAATTCCCCTTGCATCTACAAGAAAATTAGCAATAAGATTAACATCTCGATATCTCGATTAACATGAAGCATATGGAGAATAAGCGTTTGTAAAAATTGTTTGTACAAGAGTAGAGAAAGTCACGTGAGTTTTTCTTTTTTCTTTCGGTTTTATAACGCAGTGTATGTAATATGAAGGCAGCCGTGAAATCAGTCTGCCTGAAAACATGGTTTATGATCACCTAAGTTACTGAATTAAAGATACGTAGGTACATATCAAGCATATGTAGTATTTTATCGTGCAAGAAATTTTCCAGCTATAGGAAAAGATGCATTTCCGAACATAAACCACTTGAATTTATTATCAAGCCAAATCACATCCAAAGCTTTTTTCATTAATTTACCATTACGCTAGACAGAAGTAGTAACTGACAGACGCGCATATGTACCTCGGTGTTTTATAAGTGAACAGCGAGAACACGACTCCAATCCAATGTGCTGTACCGCCTGCAATTGCATTTTGTACGTATTAATACTTTGTTTACAAATTCTGAAGATAATGAATAAGTGAAGTTCATGAAAACTTGCCCATGGATTTTGTTTCCTACATATTTAATATTGGCAGAAACCCCTTCTCATCTGTGTTCCACACCAGCTTTGGGTGGACCAATTTCCTGTTGTTTTGAATTCAAGTTTGATTCCATTAGCCTATGAATCAAGATCAGAGCTATGTTAGCGGCAAAAGGGGAGGTGTACGTTAACATTTCAACTGATTGTCTGGAAGGCATGCTTCGTAAGAAGGGTGTATACCAAACTCTGAATGGCCTATTCTCGTATTGGTTTGATATCAAATGTCTGGCACTTAAACATTAACCTATGAACAAGGTCGGTTTCATGCTCAGGAGCGAAGGGAAAGGAGAAGTAAGATGAACATTACGTGGTATGTTAGAACCATGTGTAGGCTGGACATGGTAGAAGTGGTTTTGATATTTCCTTATCAACACAATCCACCGCGCATTAAATCGACACGATTCCTTGCACTCCACTCGCTCCATGTGCTTACCTCACAGTTATCTTCATTACATCAAATTGTGTGCTAATGAAGAATAGCACGCCTTTATTGAATATTAACTAAAACTCTTGCCGTTAACTCTGGGCAACGTTCACACGCAATGCAGTAAGAGAGTCATCCGTTTATCAGTTATCTGCGAAATTATAAACTATATAAAACCTCATAAATTAGATATGGAATTGTATATTTTAACAGTGTTACTGCTTTACTCCACGAGGTTTTGGAGCTTATGAAAGGTTTAAGGGCTTATATAGTACCTTTTAAAGTCAATTTACTTCTTAAAGCCTTACAACATTTGAGTTAGAGAAAAACAAAACCGTCACTCTGTTGTCAAAAAAATGGTGTTTTGTTTTCATTTATTTCTCATATTCCATAATTACTATAGTCGGCATTTTGTTGAATAAAACATGCAATAGTGATCTTCCTTATGAAGTAGAAGGTTTGTTGTATTGTTATTTGCGCCACGTTTTTGGAGCCAATTTGAAGAATGTTTGTTGCTGCTACTTATGGGTCAGTTTGAAGATGTATTATATTTCGACTGTTGGGGAGCCGAGCTTGAAGTAGTTGCAACCACACGTATGGTTCCAGGTAGCTTTCGTCCAAAAATTTAAAAATATTAACTTTATAATTTACTGTTTCTTTAAATACGAGTATATTTATGTTTGCCTCGGCTGCGTCGGTATTTTTGTTAGAGACATGGATTTCTTTGCAAGGCGTGGTGCGGCTGAAGAATGTAGGCTTACACAGATTTTAATTTTTTTATTCATTCCTTGTTATTAATTCTTGAAACGATTTAAATAACACTTCATATAGAGAGCTGTAAGGTTCTTTTATTGAATACTTGCACTTTTCAAACACGTAAACTATTTTCTCACACAAAATACGTATTCAGTTTCTCGACACACATTTTGCGTCCGGTTAGGAACACTGTCTGCAAGCAACTGCAACTTTAAATTTTGCTATATTTCAGTTTCTGATTGGCTAATCCTAGTCCAATAGAATACCTTCATTTAACTAAAGCTTTTTCTGGTTGTTGATTGGCTATTTTTAAGCTGTCTCTAAAATTACATTATTGCTTCCAAGAATCACAAGTAGCATTTAACTTTCAAATTCATTATTGTCTCAAGGTTACCTCATTGTTTGCAACTTTTAGCCTATTATTCTCACAGCTCCTACATTATTAAATTACATTATACATTCACATAACGTTATTGAATATGTATACAATAATATAAACATTTACAGTGACCGTAATATACACTTTTTATATCTTGTTACATACACATATTCCCTTCAGGCGGGCTGTTATTGAATTATATATATTATATAATTAGACTGACATTATTTAAGTGTTAAAATACTGCCTCGCTTAATGTCAAATAAAATGTAGAATTTAACAGCATAAAGGTTCTATGGGGCATTAATTAGAAGCTTTAAGAAACTGATATTTAGAGGTCGTGCCTGAGGTGAGTTTGCTAGCACGTTAAAAAATCCCACTGCAAAATTGCTTATTTATTGATTGATTGATAATTAGGTAAACCAAGTGACGCCCAAGAAATATAAAGAAATGCCAGGCCCTGAAATAGACCTGTGAACGCACCATTGGAACGGCGACGGCGGTAGTCTAATAAACAAAATCAGGCGAACACTGTTCTAGATTTAAATCTCATGACCTCTAGGGAACATGGTTCCAGTTAAATTCATTTTGGGCCAGAAATATATGACAGAAAAGGTTCTTGCGTGTGTGAGAAAAGGCACTTGTGAGGAATTGGGAAACGAATTTCAGGCTGTATGCTGGCAACCTCACATAGAAGTCTACGGCCGAGAGGGACCTAGCACGCACTCCGCGTGAGACACAGCAGAGCGTAGTGAAGTACTACAACCACTGGAGAGGTATTGATGTAATTAATCAGTTCAACATTATCTGTTGAAAGGTCGACGTGGCTTCTTCTTCTGCTGGCTTCTCTGTTGAATAATGAGTTTTATATTTAGTAGTCCATGTTTCGTTGCTGTCCTGATTTGTCTGGTTATCAGCGGAGATACATGGATTCTGCCTGTCAGGAAAAGATAAAGGGATAAAGGAAATTCGGAATAATTGAAGAGGCACTGCGAAGTTCAATAAACTGGAATGTATTCACACGTTCTTCATCACAACGCTAGATAACATTTCTGGTCGCTCTGAATTTAAGGACTACTCGCGAGTCTCACGGCTTTGTCACTTCGTTAACACTGGCTCTTCGACGCAATCATTATTTAAACGCGCTTCAACTTCTGCTGTGTAATAATAATCTTCGCGGTTTTGAAACAAAGCTCACCTCGACATTTTGATAAATACAATCGCTTTCCGTGAAATAATGCGTTTTATAGAGACACTCTTTGCACGCCAATTTCTTGTAACGAGCAGCGTGGATTCTGCGGCTGTAACTACAAAGCGAATGCGTAAATTTTGGGGTGAACATGGATTATTCATACTCTACTATCCCCGACTCAATACTTACATTTCTACTTTACCATTGGTGAATATTTTGCGGGCTTGTAAGCGTGGGTCGAACATTACGTCGCTAAGCTAAGCTCTTATTGGTTACTTATTTACATCATGTGCCAATTTTGTTATTCCATTCGGTACTAGAAGGTTCCAACGTCTCTACTGCTACTACGCGTATCCTGCGAACACGATTGAACAAAGCAAGTTTACCCCAGCATAAAATACAAAAATCTGCCACTTTCTCCAGGGCATAAGCTCCAACTTTGCGTCAAAACTGCAGAACTTCAACTTCTAAAACATAGGAGCATTACACACAGGCTTGATTCTTATAATCTATCTATGACATCTATATATAAAATTATTGCTAAAATTGAATAATATAAAATTAATTCAGGTATAATAGCCTATATTCTGTCTCAGATTGTGCCTAGCGAAGTTCCTTATAGCGTGTTCGTATTTCAAGTAATGTAAAAAGCTGTCTTGTAAAGGACAGGTCCCATGGTGCAGCCATAAGCGAGGAGTCAACTACAACCTGCAAGTTTAGAGGGCGGAATTACGGGGACCTTTGGGGTTTTCTTTATTGATATAGAAATAATATGTTCTAGGTTTCATTTATGTTAAGGATCCTACAGTATTAAGGAGACATTCACACGTGTGATTCCAAAAGTCTGTGATATTATCTCGAAAGAAAGTTGTTAGTTTCGTGTGTAAAGAAAGTTGCTGAGTGGATGAAGTTATGGTGTCTTCTTCTGTCTCATCTATGACATCATGCTTAGTATGAAGAGTGTGAAAAGATTCCATGAATGATTCTTCGAGTTTTGAAAGGCTAGAGGTAGTAATAAGCCTCTCCGAAGCTCCTATTGCCTAACTCTATGTGACGGTGTTTCTGTTTTGTGAGACAACTGCAAGGGCGTTCGATGACTAGAACTGTAGTTCGCCGAGGTTGTGGCTGATAAGCTGTGTTGCTGTCGGCTGTGGCTGGAGTTGGCTAAGGACGTTCTTGATGTGGTGTGTCTCGACAGTGTAGGTACTTAGGGGGCCCCGCGACTGCCGTTTGTAGTGATTATATCACCGTGGTACAGTAGCAGTGTAGGTACCTCAGGTTGTGTGCTGTGTAGTCGGCTGTGGGGCTTTTAGCGCCACAGTATTGGCATCCGTGGTGTGGGATGAAGAATCGTAGACGAAAGTATAGCATTGGCGGGAGGGAAGCTGACATTCCACTCCTTTCACCTCAATATTGTAAATACCACAATAAGGGCAGGCCTGCAAGCAAATGCTCCTCAAAGTCACTCGTGTCCGCAAAATCTAGAGAATGAGTCAGTTGTGGCCCCGAAAATTGAAGATGTGCATGCTCTTCGTTAGTGAAGGCCATTGCTGTTGAGCAGCTGGAAGGTCTCGAGGAGTCTTGAAGACAACGGTGATGACGTAAAATTGTTTACAACAGCCCAATATAAACACACTGCGGCCGCCCTCAGCTGTGGAGGCAAAGGTGAAGAATGGTGCGGCAATGAGTTTTGAAAATACATTGCTGCGGTTTCCGGTGTATGTGATAATTTCTTGTTCTTGGGGTGTTGCTTTCTAGAGGGTGTTTGTCTTATTTGCCTTACAACTCTGTAGAGCTTGAGTACGTCTCCTCTAACCAGAGAGCTTACTATTTGGAGGAAGGGAAATATTTGAAGGGTTCGAAAGGAAAGACTGACTTATTTTGACAGGAAAAGGGGAAGACTCAGGTATAAAAATGCCGTAATCGTAAAAGAGAGAGGAGATGGAAATTAAGTACTTATTCAGTTCCACAAGAATCCTGCATTAGTCCACAACTAGAATGCTGTCTTCCATTGGAAGGGAGCGGGTGAAGGTATGTTGTTTTGAGTTGCAGCCCAGAGGATTGACGTGAAGTAAAGGGCTACCATATATTTGTTTTATTTCGTCATTCTTGCATAACGGTTGCACATATCTGCAGCGTGCGATGAAATATATGACTGAGGCGTTCGTTTACTAACGGTGCTATTCCGCATATAGTTCTGCAATGATACGTGATGTTTTCAACCATTGGTGGCATAATGCTCTAAAGTTGTTGAGCTACTGTGTGGATGAAAATAACATAGCCTGGATGCCCTGCACTGTTGTTTCGATAGAGTGCAGATGAAGAATATTAGTCTGAGCTTCGTTCCCATTGGAATTTTCCAGAACCGAGAGCCCCGGTATGATACACAGAGCCTTCGAATAGAGGCCCTTAACTGCATCCGGCATAACTTGAAGCTCCCTGTTGCTTTTGTCGGTGGTGTACTTGCCTGTAGTGAACTATTGATGCAGTTTTGTTGCTGGATGCGGAGTTGTGGTGACCGTCGTGGGCGGGGTGCAAAGGCGTCTGACCAGTGAAGTGGCCCGAGCTTTCATAGAGCGTAGTAGAGGCGGTGGTAGAGATCTTGCTGGATACAGTTGGCAGTAGTGAGGGTAGTGCCACAATAATGACAGTTTGGGAGGAGCACGGTCTCATAAGCACAGCAACGGTGACATGGATCTAGGAGGTTCTAGACAGGTACAAGCCTGCAGAGTGGACGTGAGACAAAAGTAACCCGATCGCTTAAGATGGCCCAAAAAGTTGGTCAATTAGAGCCCCACTCACATCGAGATCCGATTTGTATATCAAATCAAACTGCACTGTTTGTCATGAGAAGTACCACAACATGATGGTCGAAACATCCCCAGAGAAAGAAGTGACGCGGCGTCAACTGTCCGCGGAGATCCTAGAGAACTCAACTAAAACGGACATCTTTTAGGAGAAAAAATAAACAGGGATAGTTATCGCACTAGAATAACGGCCAGTACACAAGATACAATCGAAAATGCTGGTATGTTTTGCCATATTTTGGTTATTTTAGCTTGTGTGTTTAATGTTAAATTTTTAGACGAATGCTTTTGTAACATTCCGTGTAGGCGTCTGTATTTGCTATATTCATTCATTAAAAATCATACGTTTGAGTGAATTGTGTGTTCTTCAAACCAATATTAACACACAAAGAAAGAAAAAACGGAAAAGCTCCTTGCTGATATACACTACATAAAAAGGAATTGGCTTTGTTTAGCAAACACCTTACAGCAGTAACAGCTTCGGAAGGATTCTTTTAAGCTGAATGTACGTTATTTGTATGAACTAGGCTCACATTTACAAAATGAATGAAAAATATATAAACGTATTTACATTACCTTTGACCCTAAGATGTTGGAATGTGAAACCTGTTTGCGTCTTCACTAAATTATGACACACTCGCCTATACCCTGTTAAAACTGACTAGAAGGCCGAAACAATCCAACTGGGCCCAGGACGCATGGCAACGTCCGAGGCAGAAGTCTGACGGGGGCAGAGAACCTACTGATCGGAGATTAAGAGATCAGGATGAGTGATCAGCCATACGCCCGGAATGAAAGCAAGGAAGTGGGTGATAGATGCAGATGAGGCCAGAATGACAGGATAGATGATAATGGAGCACCGGTGGAATGAAACATCGCATCTAGAACTTTTACATGTATTCTTAGAGATGTTTCTAATGAATTTATCCTTTAAGAACGAAATAACAATTTTAAAAACAAATTGCAGAGTGTGAAATTTCCTTTTTGTATTTGACACTTGTGTCATTCTAAAATTTCAATCAATCATGCACTTTCTAGTTGATGATAAAATAGTAGATACAAAATTAAGAAAATATTTCTTGTGCAAAACAAAAAAACAAACAAAAACATAAAAAAGGAAGGAAAGAAAAGAAAAATAAATAACTAGGTCAGAAGACCAAAGTATACAGACGGCGAGGCGTGCTTTGGAACCGAGCCCTAAGACTACAGTCAGAAAATCCTGCAAAATCGAATGCCACAATATATGATAACGTTAGAAATTAGATTAATTTATTGATTAAGCGTCCAAAATAAAGTAATATGTTCAAATGATATGCTGTTATTATTTGGTTACATGCGGTATATACTTATTTGTATTTATTTTGAAGATCAAGTTCCTTTGTAGAACCTTGTAGATCATGGATTTTAGGAAGAGGAAGTCAACTGGAATTTTACTTTTTCTATCACTTTCCTATAGCAAATATATAAAGGATTACATTCCACTCGAAAATTCGATTCCGAAACTTCACTGTGTGTATACGTTTTAAGCACTTTTAGAAAAAGGTCCGGTTTTCTTTGGCTGTGAACAGCATAACTGAAAAATCACAAATTGGATGAATACAAATCTTTCCGTTTAAGTTCACCACATTTGAAGTTGCAGCCTGAATTCGATCCCACTATGTGAGTGCGGATTTTAGTTCCCGGGTATAATAACGGTGCCCACAAAGCAAGTTGTGTAAATTAATGAGCTACGATAGGTAGGGATCGATCCCGACTATGGAGGTGAACTTCTGCCTGGGGGATGCTGATTCTCGCCACATCACCTCCACGTATTGGTTTGACAATCGTCCCTCCCTATCGTGCATAAGTAAGCGTGAGGTTGGCATTGGGGTTAGCAGATCCAGGCCATTTATGGGCTGCATATTATTATTATTATTATTATTATTATTATTATTATTATTATTATTATTATTATTATTATTATTATTATTATATTTTAGGGTTTCAGCATAAAGATTTTCAAGAAATATTTCCGCATTCCACAGTATCCTTTACAGGAATACATATTTGTTGTCCCTTTTCTGAAAGAATATAATTGTATGACTAATAAAAGCATTGCAAGATCTTGTTACGACGAATAAGCACTTGAATAATATTCTCGCGTATTGTAGCTGAGCATGTCTTGCTTAATTTGAATTAATCGTTGTTAAGCAAAAATGCATCGTGAATTAAGTAACCTTTTATAGCAAGTGTATAATATAAGTAACGATCGAGAGGGATGGCTTGCATCCGGGAGATCCCCGCTGAACCAGCCATCCTGACCATGGGTATTTTCGTGTTCTCGCAGGTCGGTAGTGAATGTTGGAGTCGTTCCTCTTCTAACAAAATTTCCTGTCCCCATCATTACCTTCATATGTTTCAAGGCTGCAGGAAAGGTGACAGCGATTGGTGGGATGATGGAGCTTGCGCTGTGTAAAGTTTGCCGGCTCTCGTAGCCGTGGTCGCTGGAGTGGTCGCTCCGGCGCTCCGCCAAGCTGAGGGTCGCGGGTTCGAGTCCCGCCACGGGCATGGGTGTTTGTGTGTGTATGTGTGTTGCGGAAATAAGCGGCATGAAAAAAAAACAGTAAAACACAGTACCATAAAAAAAGGAGCTTGGATGGTAGGATGATCCCCGACCTGGAAGCATGCCACCATCCTACTATTCCCGAAACCAGGTAAAGACAATACAAACTCCGACCGCTTTCGCTCACCTCAACACAGTCAGAACCTTCGAAAGGATCATAATCAGACGAATCGCTCAAATCTGCCACGCTAAACATTTACTACCTCCCACAAAAGCAGGATATCGAAGTAATAGATCTATACAGCACCAACTGGGTAGAGTGCTGTCAATCTTTCAAGATGCCTCTAACAAAAGCCACACTACCATAGCAGCCTTCCTTGAATTCCAATCAGAATTCAATGAATTTTGGAAGAACGGAAGGCTATATAAACTCACTGACTTAAAGATGCATACAAGAATAACCAGGTGGATAGCTAGTTTACTGGCAGGCCAGACAGTAACCTTTGCTATTAACAATACACTCTTCACTCTCATACATCTCCAAGCAGGAACACCACAAGGCTGCACCATATCCGGACTACTCTACATTACGAATAGGCAGACACTCCTAAACCCATACATCCAAGTATACAATTGGCACAATACGCTGACGATACAGCCTATAGGTGCACTAATCCAAGGCTGCCAATAACAAAGAAAAAACTCGAACACATTAAACACTTTTTGGGGAGTCACAATTAACGTCCAGAAAACACAAGCCATGATAATCACAAAAATATGAAGTATAAACACAAATAAATGACTCTCCAGATAAAGCAGCAAACCACCATCAAATATTTAGGAGTTAAAATACACCAGGGCCTCACAGCCACACCTCACTATAATGAACTCCTCAGAAAAATCATGCCAATTCACTTAACACTGACACTTTTGGCCAGGCTAACTAAACAAGGTCTTACGCCCACAGTACTCAGAAAATTATACATTACACTAATCCCATCCTCACGTATGCAGCAGTACCCACCATGCCACTGATCACTTCAGAAAGCATGCACAAAATGCATACAATCGTTTGAACGCAGGTGCCTATGAATAGCTTACAAATTACCATCGAATTTCAAGACAGAAATGCTACGCCAATACACGACAGAACCAAAAGACAAATATATAGCAAAACTAATGCTTAGATATATAGACAACGCGCACAACAAAAACTACAGGAGGGCATTAATCTGCACCACACGGAACACGAGAACCGGGTGACAAACATCCACCTCTAATAACGCCAATAGAAGCGTAATATAAAAAACAAACGATGAGCACGAAGAAGTATAAAAACATATTCAAAATCTACTAAAAGCATAAAACACATCACATGTGAACTTAACAGGATAAACGCTAACAACAAAACAAAGAGACGCTTCAGCGAAACATAAAAAAAAGCACACACCAAAACAAAGAAGTCTATTGGTCAGCAGGGCACAGCGGCGAGGGTTATGTGACAAAGGAAACCCCCCAAAATAAGAAAGACAAAAAAGAAAAAGTAAAGAACAACCACAATGATACTCTCTGGGGAAGATCCTTGTCCGCACGCTATCATTCAAAATTTAATTCGGCTGAACATCTCTATATATCCCCAAACAGCCTGGGCATGCTTAGCCATACCCTAATACCTCATTTATATTACTTTACTTTATGCTGATGATCCGAAGGGGGGGCTCGTCCGGGGACCACGGGTTGGATGGCGTAAGCAGCCGCGCGCCGGCTCCATGAAAGTCACCTTTTAAGCAACACAGAATACTGACAGAGCACACTTGTATGTCAATTATTTTTATATGTTCACAGGAATAATGATAATCAAGGAACATATCTTAAATACCAGAAAAAAGAGACAAATGTCATGTACCATTGATTAGACTTAAGAAAGTTACAGACAATCGCTTGGTAATCAACATTACAGCTTATAATAACTGACTTTCCATATAATAGAACTGAATGTGGCACAGTTCAGGACTAAATAAAAAAAATTCATGTCATATATTCACATGATCTCTGTCCTCCAAGTTTTATTGGTGCGTATACAAATTATTCTTACTAAAACTTATTTATATATACAGGTTGAATCACATAAAACTAGCACAGCAAATATTTTGGGAATGGAAAATGCTATTTATGTGCAGCTTTCACAGCACTGATTGGTAGTTAGGGCTTCGTACATTTAGCCTATATACAGATTTTAATAATACTGAGAAAGTATATTTTTTGAGCAAACATACAATTTTTAAAACGGAAAAATGCCTAGTTAAACCAACAGAATAAAATTAGGGTAAGTTTGGCGTTTGTTGCAAGATTCTACTGCAGGTGGTTTGCCAGAAATCCTACTTTGAAACTTGTACAACCTGTGGTAGCACAAACTAAAGAAAAACAAAAGGGAATTACAATACTTCTGTCGATTCTTACAAGTAAAGAGAACATAGCCCTTTAAAGGTTGTGTTCAAAATGACCACCGGCAGCTTCAATACACGATTCCAGTCTGCTATGGAAAGACTGCTGCACACGTTCTAGCATTTCAGCGGAAACTTCAGAGCAGGCAGCAGTAATACGTCATTTCATATCGTCTGGTGTAGTTGGTACATCCTTGTAGGCAGTCTCTTTCAGCCTTCCCCACAGAAAAAGTCTAAAAGGGTCAGATCCAGTAACGGGCCGGCCAAGGTACAGGTCCTCTTCGTCCAATCAACGATTTGGAAACAGTCCCTTAACACAAGCTGTAGTACTTGGTGCTGGACAGCCATCATGCTGTTACCACAGGCTCCTCCTAGTGTGCAAAGGAACGTCTTCTAGCAGCTGTGGCAGATGGTCCTTCAGGAGGCTGCGATTCTTGTGCGAGTTGATTGTTCCTTCTACGTATGAACAAAGGGCCTATGAGCTGATGGTTCACTCTCCTACACCACACGTTTAAACTCCATGGACGCTGACGTTCCACCTGACGAAGCCAAAGGGAATTGTCAACAGACCAATAATGCATGTTTCTGCGGTTTACCTGGCCGTGATTAGTAAATGTTGCCTCATCACTAAACAAGATACATGATGAATCTGGAGTATCATGTCTTAATGCCCATGTACAAATGTTAACACAATTCTCAAATCGTTTCCATGCAGCTCTTGATGGAGAGAGATGTGATAGGAGTGGAATCTATGTCGATGAAGAATGCGCAGTACACTTGCCTGACTTATGCCACTTCCACTTGCGATTGTGCAGGAACTAATTTGCGGATCTACTGCAATGGCAACCAAAACATTATTTCTGCCTCTTCTCCAGTCACGTGTTTGTTTCTGTTATGTTTTCTAAGTATTACAGTACCACTTTCACGTAATTGGTTGAAGAGGTTAATAAATAATTGCCGAGATGGTTGACGTCTATTGGGATACGTTTTCACATACACCGAACAGGAACGAACTACATTCTTCCTACACTCTCCATACACCATGAGCATGTCGGTTTTTTCTGTATTAGTAAACCCCATCTTCCACTCACGACTTACTGCTTGAACTGTCATAGACTAACTGACTAGAGAGAAAGTGAAATTGCAACCACTGAAATGTATTCAGTTTTCAAAACAACACGTTTGTCTCCTCTGGACATGTGTAAGCAAATAAATGGCGTGGCCTGAAAGTAAACCCGGGGAAAGTTTGCACTTCTGAAAATGTATCATGTAGCCTGGACACTACTGCAATGATTCATAGTGTTCTATGTCAGAATGGAGACTTAGGACTCGTAAATACAGACTCTCACAATGGATAACATACATCACTTTCCATTGAGAGGGCTACGATGCTTGCTTTTTCACATACGATTCTGTAAAATGGCTTATACCAAGGGGAGTTTACTCGTAAAGCAATTTAGTGGAAAAAAAAAACAAAGGAAGACTGAAAGATAACAAAGAAACAACACGAGAGCTATAAACTCCGTGTTCTACGACGTTCAGAAAGCAGTTTTAAGTAATTTTTACTGTCACTGAAGTAGTTGATAAGCCACGAAATCAACGTAATTTTGACCTACTAGAGAAACATGTAAAAGTATGGTTACTTACCAGAACAAGCCATCTGAAGCATTTATAGACTTTCTTTAAAATTGAGGGAGTATTTTATATCACAACACTGTGAATGCCAGAGTGATTGTAGTGTAAATTAACGTTATTGTATGACAATTATTTTAGACGTTTGTTAACTATAAGCATTGTTAGGAAATAAGTTTACACCGCCGCACTGAAACCGACAGTAGGAGTGGGTAACAATGAATCGAGGGGGTGAGTTGTTTATTAATTAGAAGAGACAAACAAATGACGTCAGGGTAGCGTGCCTTTCTTTAGAAATGGAGGGAATATCTTCCCTAGAGCATATGTTTTTGTAATTTTGATTGGCTTATAAAATAGACGCTAATGTTGGCGCGATTTAGTAACCAATAGCAGCTCTATTATAATGTTTAGGCATATCGGGGTGAGGGAGTATAAATTCTTGAGCCATAGGCAAGTATCGTGCAGTTCTACAGAATCATTCACAAGGTAAACGTCGCGCAGTTCTAAGAAATCTCTCTCGCGAGTTACACGTTAGGCAGTTCTAAGGAAGCATTCACGAAGTACACATTACGCAATTCTACAGAATCTCTCGCGTCGTAAAGTTAGTTACAAAATGTGAAATACGCGAATTAATAGTGCGCGGCAAATAAGTGATTGTAGTTACATTCGAAAGTATACCAGTTTCAGTCAGGCGTGTATCAAGATTAAATATGTGAAATTAATTAAGTCTGACGACAATAAAAGTGTAAAAGCAAATTCTTTTATCAGTGTTATCTTTTAGTAACAACTCCTTTCCGTTTACACACCCTGTTCAAGAGATATTTGCTAGACTGAGTAATAATAGCTAGCCGGAGGACAAAGAACCCAAAATTCAAAATAGTAAAACAATAACAGGCGCTCAGCAAGTAAGATAACACGAACAAATTACTGCGACAAAATAACAACTGTTTACACCTTCCCTACAACATATCTGACAGGTAGAGGATTCACTACACTTCACCCAAAAATTTGACACAATATTTCACGAAAATGCATGTTTTGAGGTCTCAGAATGCTGAAGAGCATTATTAGAAAGAGTTTTTTGCTCGCCGCGCGCGCATGTTTGTATGTGAAAGGCATAACTCAAAAACGAAAAGTCGCACACACAGAGATTTTATCTCAGTTAAATAGCTTCCAAGGATACGTAGATTCTTAAAAAATCCTTCCGCAACCAAAATTAGTTTTTACATATTTGGTTTTCACACAATGGCTCTTAAGATTTTGATTAAAATAATGTAAATTTATATTAGATAATTTTATGACGAATAAAAATCATATTTTGAATTTTCTGGGAATTGTATATGAAGTCAACTTCATTCGGAAGGAATTTTGTATAATTTGTGTAACTGATAAGTCATAAAAGGTGGACAGAAACATACTGTACGCCCATTCGAAGAAATCGCTCCCTTTGGTTGGAGTTTTTCAATACTTAATCATGTTTTAAGTGCTGTCGCTATTCGGTTATTTCTTGTAATATCATGAAAAGGATATGCAACATCAAGACCAGCGTACGGCGATCCGCTTTTAAACTTTCGCTATTTTTTTAGTTTCCTGTATCTTCCTTGAACCTCCAGGAAATGTATAACAACATTATTTTTGCAAATATATATTGTATAATATGAAGTAGATGGAAAAATAAGCCTTCTTAGTGACAATCTGTAAAGGCTATAGAAAGTAAATAATAGTGTATATAAATGTCATGTGAATGAAACCGAGCGGGATGGCTCAGGCGGTTTCGTCTGTGACCCACATTCGGGAGGTTCGTGGGTTCGATTCTCGGAGCCGACTTTCCTGACCCATAGGCTTTATTGGGGTTTAAATGGGTCGCCAGGTGAATGCTGGGAAGGACTCTCACATCCCTCGAATTCCCTGTACCTCCATTTCATCTATATTCTCATTTCACTTCATCTTTCTGTCGTTGGTTCTTTAGGGTTGGTGTTTCGGTGCAGTGTGGCGGGGAAAAAGGATGCTCTTTGTATCTCTCTCCGTCCCTCGGCTTTTGGCTGGCTGCCGGGGGTATCTGAATCCCCTTGAGGGGCGTTGGATCTCCTCTGCGGGTTGGGGTCCTCGGTCTGTCTGACCGTCTGGCGGGGAGTCTCTATCTGGAAACTTAGGGACCCACTATAACTGGGGTTTTTCGTGGTTTCCCTCAATCACCAAGCTAAATATCGCATTAGATGTTTAATACCATGACTCAGAATCAAAAATGAAAAATAGGTGGTAATAGCTATTGCTCTCCATCTCTTCACACATACTGAAAACAGGTAGACAGGACGGCACCGTAACGTCATCTCCCGGCACGTGTAGAAGCACATGTACAGTTGCCGTACACATGCCTCTATGGACACATGTCAAGGCTACCATCTGCGTGTCTTAGAAGCAGAAGTATAATTGCTGGACACTAGCGTCTGTTAAAATTAAATTAAATTGAGTTTTATTTATGGACGCTCGTTAACTACTATGGCCCTTAGTATTCCATTCTATGTTGGGCGTGAAAGACCGGATATTTTTCTCAAAGACCTCTTTTATCAGGCTTGAGGTCGTAAATCTACGACACGGTACTATCGGCTTTACTTCCCTTCTGAAGGAAACCATGCTAAGGATTTTTACGCCCGAAAAAATACATCATCCTCCGCCGTGTTTGAACCTACGACCCCGGGAACTAGCATGGTATCCCTAGACCACGGAGAATACCACGCATGCCTCTGTGGACACGTGATGAAGCAAGATGGTATGGTATAGGGATGAGATCTAGAAGGCTAGTTGAGGCAATATTTTATATCATAACATGCTGTGAATGCCAGAGTGATTGTAGTGTAAATTAATATTATTGTATGTACAGAATTTTAGATGTTTGTTAGCCATAAGTTTTGTTAGGAAGTAAGTTTGCACGGCATAACTGAAACTGACAATAGAAGTGAGTAACAATAAACCGATGGGGTGAGTTGTTTATCACTAAGAAGGAATAAACAAATGACGTCAGGGTAGTGTGCATTTTTAGAAATGGAGGGAATATCTTCCCTAGAGCACATATGTTAGTAGTAGTGATTGGCTGGCTAAAACAGACGCTAAAGTGGGCGCAATTCGGTAACGAATAGGAGCTATATTATAATGTTTAGGCAATTCGAGGTGAAGGAGTATATATTCTCTAGCCATAAGGACTGTCGCACAGTTCTAAGGAATCTCTCACGAGGTGCACGTCGCATAGTTAAAAACATGTAAAGTACGCGAAGTAATTGGTGCGCGGCAACTAAAACGACTGTAGTTACATTCGGAAATATCACAGTTTTAGTCAGGCGTGTATAAAGATTAAACATGTCAATTATTAATTAAGTGTGACGGCAATAAAAATCTAGATTAAAATTTTTTTATCAGTGTTATCTTTTAGCAAAAACTCATTTTCGTTTACACACCCTGCTTAAAGACACGTGTTCGACTGAGTTATAATAGCTAGCCGGAGGACAAAGAACCCAAATTTAAAAAAAAAACAATTAAACAATAAGCGCCCAACAAATAAGATAACACAAGCCATGAGAACTGCGACATAGTCCGTCACACACACCGATCCAATAGGTAACTTCCACAGTTTGACAACATGACAACGTAGTGAAAGCGACGTAAAACAAATAGACCCAATTGAAAGGTGAGATTTGCTTAAATAATCCCTGAAATCTATAGACTACGTAACAATTCATTAACGAACAAGATAGTTATTTATGATACAAGTATTAAAAGTAGAGTTTTATTTTACGAGCAGGAATGTTTACGAAACGAAGCCGTAGACCGGGTGTGGTAATCTTCCGGGTTTAATCATACTTAACATGTGTGGCATGCAGTATTTGTTAAACGAAACGGACATTTGTAAAATAACAATAAAATAATACTATATTGATTGCGAACCTATATTCAACTAAGACAAGTGGCACCTAGAGCGAATTCAAGAGACGTGTGCAGCGAAAATGTAGAAGTTTTATGTTTTGTTGATACCTTATACCAGTCAATGAAGCGAAAATATCTGCATAATATTGTTATTATCCTTTCGAAAGCTTCCAGTATTTTGTCCGACTCTTGGAATTCAATATTTATATATTCGCACCTGCCGCCATTTTATCGATTATTCATCATAGATAAAAGAATGACGATTCATATCAACGAAAACAGGAGGCTGGCACAAAGAACAGGACAACTCGACTATATATTGCATTAAATTGAAGTATGACGATTTGAAATGGAAACAGATAACACGACCGCCATGAGTAACGAATGATTTAACCCTTTCCAGCCCAATTTAGTTTCGGCTGAAATCAGTTTTTGAAACCTGATGGTATATGGTGGACACTTGTGGTCTAGAACTTGCCTTTATATTGGATTTGTAGCTCAGTAATGAACTTCACTAACCATGATTTTGAATCCTTGCTACGGTGTTACGAAGTCTGTGGTAAAGGATGGGGTGGACCCACTTGAAATAAACGGCCAGTAACATAATAGAATGTTGTTAGCACTGTAGCTGAACACATGTTTTGAACATAAAAAAGAAAGGAATATGCTTAATTTAGCGTATTCGAATATCAAATTCGTACAATAAAGGTACAGAATTACTGAAAGTTAAATCTTTCAAGCCGAATCTTTTAACACCTTCCAACAAAAAATATACATAAGGTGCCATACGACATAATTGTGCTGGAAAGGGTTAAACAAGGTAATGAAATGCAAAAGATAATGAAACAAAGTCGCTTTATTAAATATGTGCAAATACAAAGGATAATTGTCATGTGATTGGAGCTGAAACCAAAGTTGGTAACAATGGAATCGAATAAAAATTTTATCGCACTTTTGTTTTGTTAAAAGTTCTAGTTTTAATTCCAGCTGTTTAAAACGTTATATTAAGGCATTCACAATCAGTCATTAAAAATCTTACGTTTAGGAATACTCCCCCTTCTTCAGAAAGATAAAATTATATTATGATTTTTTATATTTCTGAAAAAGGATAAATATCTCCAAAGTCACAGTTTTAATGTGCACGCCAGTGTAGTGCAGTGGTTCCGTTTCCGGCCCTTATGCTGAGGCTCCGGAGTTGGATTCGAGATTCTGAGGTACCGATTTTAAGTCGGCCCTATCCATGCCTTCACCTCTGACCTGCGCCCACGTGTTCAGAGCCAACGGTAAAAGTTGTAGGTCCTGTGATTCCACAGCCTTCATCATCGCTCTACCATCGGAGGCAAGGATTCCGCCTGCTGGGTTCCGCCATCACCTCAGAAGTGGACGCAGTCATCGCTTGGTGGAATGAGGTATACCCAGAGGTTCATAGAACATATCGAGAGCGTTAGAAATGCCGACGAGACTGATTTTTATAATTTCTCTTTGAGTTTGTTCAATTTTAACAAGTGAAAAGATATACATTAATTCCCCAATATAACCAATTTTCTAGAGTGTGTCCTCCCTCATCAGTTTTAACATTTTAACCTTCTCTACTACGTATAGTAAGTAGGGGAAGTATTACATTCCATCCAAAAATTTGATACCGAGATTTCACCGGAAAATATATGTTTTGAGGTGCACTGAATGCATATAAAGAATTTTTGGAAACATGTCCGTGTATGCGTGTGTGTCTGTCAGTGAAAGGCATAACTCAGAAACGAACAGTCGGATAAACACCAAACTTGGTATTTAGGTTCAGTTTCTTTCAGAGATGCGACACGAAGGTTTTCAAGAAAATCCCCCCAGTCTATATTACCCTTTACATGGAACGTTTTCGAAAATTTTAATTTTCTCAAAAATGGCTATAAGAATTTTGAATAAAATACCATACGTTTAAGACATTTTACGGCAAATGAATTGTATATCTCGAATTTTCTGGGAATATCTACAAAAGTATTCTTCATTGTGAACGACTTTTGCATAACTGGTAAACCATAAGAGGTAGACAAAATTTTACTGTACAAAAACTGTAGATCGCGTTAAAATACACAATTTATGTCATATACATTTTTTGAGTGAATATTTTCGAGGTATTGCTTGTTAATCCCTTAAATTTTCCAATACTTATACTTTTTCTCAAATGGGAATTCGTTATCATTCTTTTTTTTGTCCTGGTAATGCAAAGAGAATGGAATACTGCACATAGCAACCAGCTCTTAAAATATTTGACTATCGCTTAAAGTCTGGCAATTCCCCTTGCATCTACAAGAAAATTAGCAATAAGATTAACATGTCGATTAACATGAAGCATATGGAGAATAAGCGTTTGTAAAAATAGTTTGTACAAGAGCAGAGAAAATCATGTGAGTGTAACACATTAGATTTTTTCCTTAAATTCTTTGCAAATATACTCTATATCTCTTAAGCTTATGTTATTTCTAGGAAACTTCATAATTTTGCTCTCTGTTAGTGCCTCCTCGAATTCACAAAATTCGATAGATAAAGAAAGTGCCGAGGCTTGTTTTTTTTTATTTCAGTTTATATTACATTGTGTGCTGATTGCACTAATTGAGAAAGTTAATTTCTTCAGATTACGCCGGGTGGCGTTAGTTACTTGATAATTTAATATTTCTCAGCAGATTGTGCTTCGATTTTGGCCTAGCTTACCTCGCCTGGTGCTTCATGTTGGGCGAGGAGTCTTTCTTTACCTGTGCCAGTGGACACACCCGCAACCTTGTCGAGTTCCCGAACGGCTTGTTAATTATGAAATTTGGTTTTTGTCTAGAGGGTTCCTGGCCGGTATATTTTTACTTTCTCTACCACGTACAATAAGTACGTCCCATGCAAAAATTCGATACCGAGATTTCCCGGGAAATACATGTTTATAGGCCCTCTGAATAAATAAAAATTATTTTTAGAAAAAGCTCCGCGTGTGTGTTTGTGTGCGTATGAAAATGTGTCTGTGAACAGCATAGCTCAAAAACGAAAATTCGGATAAATACCAAACTTTGTATTTATGTTCATTATCTTTTAAAGATGCGACATGAAAATTGTGCAGAAAAACCCCCCACCCCAGACTTCCCTTTACATGAAACAGTTTTCGAAAATTTTGGTTTTCTCAAAAGTAATTTGGATTAAAATATCACATATTTAAAATGTTTTCATGACAAGTAAAATGTATATCTATAATTTTCTGGGAATGTCTCCAAAACTCTTCTTCATTCTGAATGGTTTTTCCATAACTGGTAAACCGTAAGAGATAGACAAAGTTTTTGTATATAAAATCTTAGATCTCATTAAAACGCACAATTTATGTCATATACTTTTTTTGTTAAGTGAACCATAGATATTGAGGGAGTATTTTAACTCTTAAATAATTTCAGTCTAATTATACAATATGTAAATTCAATAACAGCCCGCCTTGAAGCAATATGTGTATGTAATAATTTGTAAACTGTATGTAGCAGTCATTACATATGCTTATATTATTGTAAACATGTTCAATGATGTTACACGAATGCATTACGTAATTTAATAATGTAGGAGCTGTGAGAAAAATAGGTTTAAAGTTGCTAACAATGAAGTAACCTTGAGCCAATAATGAGTAAGGAAGTTTAAATGCTACTAGACATTATTAGAGCGGCTATAATATACATTTTTGAGACAGTTGAAAAAAATAGCCAATCAACAACCAGAAAAAAAGCTTTAGTTAAATGAAAGCATTTTATTGGACTAGGATTAGCCAATCGAAACTTGAAATACAGAAATCTGCAAATTTAGGGGGTGGAAAACAGTTCAGTTGCTTCTAGACAGTGCTCATAACCAGACGCGAGATGTGTCATCGAGAAATTAATTACGTGTTCGTGTGAGACGAAAATAGTATACGTGTTAAAAAGTGCAAGTATTAAATAAAAGAATCTCACAGCTCTCTATATCAGTGAAGTGCTATTTGATTTGTGTTAAGAATTACTAAAAAGGAGTGAATTAAAACTTAAAATCTGCGTAAGCCTACATTCTTCAGTCGCACCACAACCCTGCCGAGACTTCCATGTCTCTAATAATAATACTGATGCAGCCGAAGCAAACGTAAATATTAAATATTTAAAGAAACAGTCAAAATACAAAGTTAATTTTTTTTACGAAGGCTACTGGGTACCATACGTGCGGTTGCAAATACTTCAGGTTCGGCTCCCCAACTGTTGAAATATAATACAACTCCTTCAATACAAACTACTTTAATATTCCTTGTTATTTGTTAGAATTTTCCAATACTTCTCCTTTTTCTCAAATGGGAAATGCAAATAGAATGGAATGTTCCACATAGCAACCAGCTCTTAAAATATTAGACTATCGCTTAAAGCTTACCACATTCCCCTTGTACCTACATGGAAATTAGCAATAAGGTAGTTTCTGCAAATATTCATCTGGATTAACATGAAGTAGATGGAGAATAGGCGTTTGTAAAAATAGTTTGTTAAAGAGTAGAGGAAGTCATGTGAGTGCAACACATCAGATTTTTTTATCGTGCTTGCCGTTGTAATCTGCTGCCTGTCGACCTCTATATAGATCTCCAGAGCCAGAGTGGAGATTTTTTTACCTTAATTTTGTATAATTGTAACTCGGACATGTGTATTAATAGAGTAATCTGGCTAGTTGTCCTGAGACCTTTAAATCCTTTCAAATTTTGTAGCCTGGGAGATTATGGGCAACATGTTAAATGGGGCTGTTTAATGAATTTATTAATATTGCCAGTGTTTATGAAATTGTTATTTTATCTGGAGTAATTAATTATTCGTGTTTGTAAATATTGTATTTATTACTTCACAAGGATTTATTGAGCAGTCTGTTCATACTAGGTTAGCGGGAGGTGAATTTTGTGAACGCATAGTTGGTACACTTTTAATTTTAGGACAAATAACGTAATGCTATACTATCTCATTTGAATTCATTTTTGTACTGTCCTGTTCTGATTGTCAACTAACTCACCGATAAAACTCGCAAATCTATCTGTATCCAACATTATATGTTTGGTGAAGCCTAATAAACCCAACTTAGAATTAGATTTCTTCATAATAAATGCTTTGGAGGACATTCCTAATCTTCACTCAGGGATTAGCCGTTACTCCTTAGTCGTGGTCCGTTGTTTCCTTAGAACTCTTGCATCTTCCGGTAGAGTAGGTTTATAATAGGTAATCAAGGTGCATTTAATTAAACCATTCAATGTTTCCTTTCCGCAGCAGAAAATAATATAAAATGTAGCATTGGATGCTACATTAATTCTGAAAGTACTACTCTCTTGAAAAGCCTATAGGAGAACGACATGAATTCCTGTTTTTATACTCCTTTTAGGAAACAATAAGGTCGACGTACTTTATCGCACAAAAGGAGAAATACGAACAGTAGACAGAATAAAACATTCCACGGCGTGGCTGGAGAGGTAAAAAAATACAGAGGCTCTTCGAAGCAGCACGTGCTACGAATGAACAAATATCGCACAAAATATGATGGGTTATTGACGGAAAAGAGAAGAGGCTGAGTGGTACCAGTGGGATGTACGTTTTAGGCACATTAGCATAGAAATGTCGTACTGGGGAGGAGATCAAGCTGATAGAAAGAAAACAATATAAAAAGCTACATCTTTCACATTGCTGGTTCGGAGTTGAAAGAAATAACACACAAACTATGGAACAATGTTCCTCAAACAAATATTCTCTTACTTTTCATCTGTACAGTCTGGTAGAGGCACTATATTGATACTTTAGTACGTTTCAAAAAAGCAATGTAAACGTTGGTATTTAAAACATTTAAAAAATATTGCGACTGCGCGCCCAAGTCTACCTAGCCGCGAATGAGATTTTAGGCGGTATCCTCCAGAACAATAGGCGTGCGGAACAATAGGCAATTGTTTGCCGCTTCCCCAATCTAATGGATTCTTATTGGCCGTTTCGAGTAGGTCTAGAAACTTCCACTTTGTATGTGAGCGTATATAAGCGGCTGCTCTTGCCCGGGAGTGGAGTCCAGTCAGTTAAGAAGTTACAAAGTGAAAAGTGCCAGCGAAATTCAGTTATGTTGATTTGAGGAATGTTCCGGGTGTGTGTCAAAAGTGACTCAAATGTAACGTTTATACTACGCTGAGTGCCTATGTAAACAAAAACAGCGTGCGAAATACTGGCCTGCAAATTGTAATATAACGCCCTGGGTGGAGCATACACATTATTTTAAGACATCTTCTGACTTGAACCACTTGATCTGCATAAATGCATATCAGCAGTGTTTACTTCTGAACGATCGTATTAGCCTGTTTTCATTAGCACCGCTACTTTTTTGACAACAGAACGCTAATTTGTATTTGTTTTGCTGTAATCCATGAGTAAAACACACTAATTTGGAATATTCAAGACAAATGGCATGATGATAGAATTTGAAATGTGCCTTATTAATCAGAATATAAAAGTGATCTAATCCCGTCCATTTTCTCCTCCTGCCCCTCCTCCTTATCACATTTCGTTCCAAGCACAGTCTTTAAGTGTTTCCTTGTATTTGAAAGTAATAACAGTTTTAGAGTTTTGTGCTTTTCCATGCGAGTGGAGTTGACACTTTTTGCGGAAACACCAGTAAGCTCGGACGTTAAATTTTGTGATGTGTTTAATAGTTAAATTCGATACTTCTCATAAAGCTTTATAAACACATTCAATACAACAGTTTTTTCATCACTTTTCAATATTTTACCTTTGGGAAGTTTCATTAATACATATTGATTACCCATAGTTTTGTTAACCTTAACCTTGTGTCTCGCGTTATCATGGAAAGGGTATGGAATTTTAACGCCAGCATATAGCGTTCAGTTCTTAAACATTTGACTGTCGCTGTTCCCTTTGTATCTATAACGAAATGTGTAATGTAGCTTTTTCTGCAAAGGTTTATTTGGATTTAAATGTGGTAGATGGAAAAATAAGCTTGAGTAGTAGTAATCCGTATATCCACTAATAAACGATCGAGGGTAGAGAAAATCATGTGAATGTAACACATCAGAATATTCCTTCTTTTTTGTACTTTTCTAAAGTACTTATTATATAGGGAAGGTAGGGTAAAATGGACAAAGATTTCCCAATGCCATAGATGCCTCACTTCTGTTAGTTTCCAATTGAAACTCAGGATGGTAGCAGCATACGACTCAAGTGAAAGCACAGTTTTTTATGAGGTAGTGTATGTGTTGGTCGCGTCGTTTGTTTCCCTTACAGTGTTGTGACATTGTTTGTAAGGTAAGCATGCATTTTTTCAGCCTTGAAGGTTTGCAGAAGTTATCTTTAACCAAGAACTGATTTCAAATTAATAACATTGTGTAATTACCAACTGGTATATTGAAAGAACTCTCTTTGTTTCATTGGGGCTTTGTGTTAAAATCTCAGACCATGCACGCGTGAGTCAATGATCGCCCGGGGCATCTTTACCCCAGAAATGCCTCACCATTGAGTGAGCAAAGTAGCCCCACATGCTTTTGGCATTAATGTCATTCAACTATATTTTTATAATGTCAAGAAGCGCTTTATATTAAATAATATGGTGTGTTATCAATTTGCATAGCTAAAACTGCAATAAAACATTTTAATTTAAACAATTGGCATATATTAGGCCCTATGGAGATCATTGAACTTATTATTACGGGAGCAAATTGCTTAATAAAAATAGTAATGCATGTCCATTATGTTTTTCAGATGGGAAAATACGTTAAAAAAGTAAATTCTGAACGAGGAAGGTAGAGTGAAGAATCTCTGACTATGACTATAGCTACAGTTCGAGACAAGTAAATGGGTGTCAATGAAGCCAGTAGGCAATATGGAATACCGTCACGTACTCTTCGCAGAAGAACTGTTAACAATTCAGCAAAGAAACTAGGACTTGGTTCTTACGGTATACTTGGCTAAGAGAATGAAATTCGTCTCGTTAACCATATAAAGAGGCTTGAAAGTTGTGGATTTGCACCCACTAGCCGAGATGTCAGGATCCTGACATATGCGTTTAGTGAAAAACTAGGCATTCATAGTAAATTAAGCAAAGGGCGAGTAGGATATGTCTGGTTCAGACCTTTCATGATGAGACATCCTGATCTTAGCATTAGGCAGTCAGAGGGATTATCCATTGCAAGAGCATAAGGGTTTAATAAGGATGCTACTCATCAGTACTTCAACTTGTTAAAGCGGACCATGTTGGAACTTAATTTAACTAATACGCCTGGCTATATATTTAATGTGGATGAGTCGGGTTAAGGTAGGCAAAGTGGTCGCCACAAAGGGCTCCAAATAAGTCTGCAGATTGACAAGTGGATAAAAGGGGGGAACAATAACAGTGATTGCTTGCTGCAATACGGAGGTAAATTCTCTGCCACACGTGTGCATTTTTTAAGAAATGAACAAAAAAGCCGTATTTGAAAATGGAATGCCAGCAGGTTCCAAGGTCATTATGAACAAGGAATCTGCATACATCAATAGTGCTTTTTTATCTGGCTGCGAGACCATTTTTCCCTCGAAAACCTCTGGGCACAGTATTTTTGATACTAGACGGCCACACTTCTCACTGCAACGATTACGAAATGCTGGAATTCGCAAGAGACAATGTCATTCTACTGAGGTGCACCCCCCGCATTCCACCAAACACCTGCAGCCCCTTGATAGAACTTTTTTTAGGTCGTTGAAGGGATTTTACAATGAAGAATGTAATTCTTGGTTTATGGCTAATCAAGGTCGTGAAATTACTCGCTTGCAGTTTGGAGCACTGCTAGGGAAAGCAGCAACAAATTCTAATGCCACAAATGGGTTCAGAGCAACTGGAATCTCTCCTCTCAATGAGAATAACACTCCAGATTATGCATTTGCAATATCTGACAACAATAATTCAAATCTGCCGGAACCTTCAGCACCTAATACTGTCATGGATGTAACCTGTCATGGATGTAACTTCAAGTGAATCGGCCATCGGGTCCCTCTGTCTATGTTCTGGGAGGTGTGACCCAGGGGAGAGACTGGTATAGATAGGCCACTCACCCAAGCCAGGGTAACCACCGGGAAGTTAGACCCGAAGTCGGAGACGGTTGCAATGTTGGAGGATTTCTTTCGCCCCTTTATCCATTATTTCGACAAGCGCCGAAAAGTTTTTGTAACAGAAGTAGCACCACCGACAGCTGGTTGTTACTTGGTCATTAAGCGTACAAATGAATGCCAAATTTTCGAGAAGCGAACCCTTTTATTATCTCGAAGGGCATAAACTCAATTGCTGGTCTGGTTCAATCCTGCACTCGTCTTCGTAATGGTTCATTGTTAGTACAAAGCAAGTCCGATGCACAAAGTAACTCCTTGTTGAGCGCCACGCTTCTGCACGGTTACCCCATCCGTGTTGAGAAGCACCACACCTTTAATTCCTGTCGAGGCGTTGTCACCACCCATAGCTTCAATGGTATGTCGGTCGAAGAACTGGTCGAATACTTTTCCGACCAAAAAGTAACGGCAGTTCATCGAGTGCAGGCTAAACGCGACGGAGTGTTGGTATCCACTCGTACCGTGTTTATTACTTTCGATGGCGTCGATCTACCCACGAGTGTTTCAGCAGGATATGAATGAATTGCGGTGAGGCTCTATATTCCTAGACACCTGCGTTGTTTCAAATGCCAACGTTTTGGGCATACGCACGTCTCTTGCAAGAGTGCCGTTTCCATCTGTGCCTCTTGTAGCCAGTCTTCACGATGATACCTATTCATCAGCCCCCGTCTGCATAAATTGCAAAGGGTCTCATTCTGCGTCATTTGCCGACTGTCTGCGGTACTTGGACGAGAAGGCGTGGGCCCTCTTTTGAGGAACCTATGGTTTCTGACCAACAGCATACGAAAAGCCCGAGACCCAAGGTTAAGCAAAAAGTTATTTTGAGCCGCCCATCTAAGTAGAAAGTTTATTTATCCATGGCTATCCTGACCTGAAATCTACGTGGTGTATGATCGCATAGGTCGGAACTGCAACTTTTATTGAGTTTCCATTCACCTATAATCGTGTGTTTGCAGGAGACCAAGCTTCGCCTTCACGATCCTTTGGATCTCCGAGGGTATACTCCGGATCGCTACGATCTTGCGCTGGATGATGGTACTCCTGCTCATGGAGATGTTATGCTATTAGTGCGTAACGACGTTCATTTTCAGACTCTCACACTTACGTCCGACTTGCAAGCTGTTGCCGTTAGGCTTCAATTACCTGGCTTTTTCTTTTCTCTTTGCTCTATCTATTCACCTCCATCGTCTCCCCTCGCTAACGCGAACATTCGAGATATCCTGTACGCTCTCCCAACGCCATTTCTTCTGCTGCGAGATTTTAATGCTCATCATCCACTGTGGGGTTCGCCATGGGCTTGTGCGAGGAGAACTCTTCTTTCCGACGTTTTGATCAGTTCAACCTCTCCATCCTCAATACAGGTAAACCTACTTTTTTCGGGTTCTTCTGGTACATTCTCTCACTTAGACCTTGCCGTTTGCTCCATCCAGCTTGCTTGTCGTCTGCAGTGGAACATCGTTGTTGACACCTACTCCAGCGATCATTACCCCTGCATTGTTTCTCTTCTGTCTCACCACGTCCAGCCTTCTAAAGCACCTACCTGGCACTCCCTTAAAGTCGAATGGAGACAGTATTCCAGCCTCCTGTCTTTGTGGACTAACCCTTCACTGACGTTAACCAAATGGTGCGGCACCTTACGTCTACGATCCTATTTGCCGCAGAACGCAAATTTCCCCGTTCGTCCTCCCTCCCTCGGCGTATTCCTATTCCGTGGTGGACCGAGGACTATCGGTCGCCGTTTTTTACCCGTAGAGATGCGCTTAGGGTGTTTCGGCGACACCCTACACTTGATAATTTATTCACCTTTAGACAATCATGCGCCAGGTCTCGTCGTATTATTCAGGATAGCAAGGAGGCATCTAGACTCGTTTTGTCAAGTCTTTTATCGCCTCACACCTTCCTCTGTTGTTTGGGATAAACTTCTTCGCTTCTCCGGTAAAGTGTCACATTGTACTGTGTCTGACCTTCAGGTTTCCAATGCCTCCGTAGTGGATTCGGCTGCCTTTGTGAACACTCTGTTTGCTGCCTTTAAGGCGCTTTCCAATTCTGATCATTATTCTGCCGGCTTTCGCACTCTCAAAGACTGGCTTGATTCCGTGAGCTATAGTTTTCGGTCTCCTAATCAGGAGTGTTATAATGAACTTTTCAGAATGAGGGAGTTGGAGCAGGCCCTACATTTTTAGGCACTCCGCTCCTGGGCCGGACGGCATTCATGTCCTGATGTTAAAGAACCTTTCAGCCGACAGTAAACTCCTTCTCTTACAGGTCTATAACCGTATTTGGGATGACGGCGTTTTTCTTCAGTTTGGCGCAAATCCACCATCGTCCATATACTTAGCTTGGGAAGGATCGCCAACTACCTTCCAGCTACCGCCCTATCTCCCTAACTAGTTGCATTTGCAAGGTGATGGAGCGCATGATCAACGGGGGTTGACATGGTGGCTTCAGTATCAGAAACTTCTAGCGAAAGGCTCAGTGTGGATTTCGTCGCCATCGCTTTACCGTCGACCATCTGGTCTCTCTGTCGACGCATATAAAATGAATGGGTTTCTGAGAAAGTGTCAAACAGTGGCTGTGTTTTCTGACCTGGAGAAAGCTTATGACACTTGTTGGAGGGGCGGCATTTTACGTACACTCCACGCATGGAATTTACGCGGTCGTCTTCGGGAGTTTATGACGGATCGCGTCTTTCGTGTATGTGTGGGCCCGGTTTTATCTAGTCGTTTTATTCAAGAGAACGATGTACCGAAGGGCTCTGTACACAGTGTCACACTTTTTGCGATTCTTATCCACCCCATTGTTGATTGTATTCCACCTGGTATTTCATCGTCATTTTCGCTGACGACTTTGTAATTTATTGCATTTCACGGCGGACCTGTCTGCTCGAACGCCGTCTCCAGAGCTGTATCGACCATTTCTACGCCTGGAGTAACGCCAACGGCTTTAATTTCTCCGCTGAGAAATCCGCCTGTATCAATTTCTGGCGCTGGAAGGCTTTTCCTCCGCCCTCTCTCCATCTTGGGCCGGAGGTCCATCCATTTGCAGACGAGATGAAACTTTTGGGGTTAATCTTTAATCCAAAGATGAGCTGGACTTCGCACATTTCGTTTATAAAAGCAAAGGGCGGCCGTTCTCTTAATCTTTTACGTGTTTTAAGTGGCACATCTTTGGTAGCTGATCGAACCGTCCTTCTGCTTCTGTATCGCTCTTTGGTCCGATCCAAGCTTGATTACGGGTGCGTTGTCTATTCATTGGCGCGTCCGCCGGTGTTGCACGCCTGAATGCCATTCACCATCGTGGCATAAGAGTCGCTCCAGGGGCCTTTCTGACCAGCCCCATACTCAGTCTGTATGCTGAAGCTGCAGAGTCTCCGCTGTCCTTCAGGCGTAAGATGCTTTTGTGCAGCTATGTATGTCGACTCTCAAGCTTGCCTGACCACCCGTCCTTCGAGTTATTTTTCGAAGATTCGCTTGAACTGCAATATTTAGTTAGCTCCTCTGTATTGCTCCCTCCAGGGGTTCGATTTCGAAAGCTTCTTTGGCATTTGGACGTTACGCCAGGGCCGGGCGTTCAGTTCTTAGATCAGCGTTTTTAGAACTTCAGGCGAAAATCGGGAACTTTCATTTTATATATGCTGATTGGTCTATGATTGATGTTGAAGTAGGGTGTGCCTTTGTTTTTGGTCAACATAGTTTTACCTTTTGTATACCGGGGCAATGTTCGATTTTTACCGCCAAACTTTTTAGTATTTATCAGTCACTTTATACATCCAGCGGCATGACATACAGCACTGTGTTCTATGCGCAGACTCCCTGAGCGCCCTTCAGAGTATTGATGCACTGTACAATTACCACCCACTCGTACAACCATACATGATCTCCTCCACTCGCTCGGTGTTTCTGGCACCAGCGTCTCCTTCGTATGGATTCCGAGTCATGTGGGCATCTCAGGTAACGTGTCTGCCGAAGCCGCTGCAAAATCGGCGCATTTATCACCCAGATGTTTTACCTATGTTGTTCCCTCCTCAGATTCTTATGTTATTTTACTACACCGCATCCTCTCGCGTTGGCGCGATGAGTGAGCGGCCGTTAGGGAGAACAAATTCCGGGAGGTTAAACCGCTCCCGGTAGTCTGGGCCACCTGTTTTCGTGCTTTTCGTCGGGAAGAGGTGGTTTTAACACGACTTCGTATCGGACATTGTGTTTTTAGTCATACACACTTGCTTAGTGGTGATCCCGCACCACTCTGCGATCAGTGTGCGGTACCCTTAACGGTGCGTCACATTTTAACAGTGTCAGGTTTTAGCACAATTGAGTGTTCGTATGTCTCTGCCTGTTGGTATAGCCAGCGTTTTGGCAGACGGCCCGCATACTGTGGAATGTCTTTTACGTTTTATCCGTGACAGTGATTTTAGTCGACGCATTTAATGCCCTGAGCGTCTTTTAGTTTTGTGATTTTATATTGTCCGTTTTAATGGGGAGCTGTTCTCCCCTGGGGACATATGGCCTTTTAGTCCCTTGACTTCTACAGATCCTGAAACGTAGTTTACTCTTTTATTGTTTGATTTACCAAGTTTTTAGTGTGGTGGTTTTTAGACTTTGATATGTTTTTTATTGCTTAGACTAAGCGGGTTTGTGTCCCGTATTATAATTTCTGGATTTTAGATTTTATACATTGTAATGACGATGATGAACGTAGCTGTTTAATGCCCTTAACCCCCATATCATCATTATCATCATCATCATCTCACGGATTGATTTTGCTCTTTTTTCCGAAATATAAATTCTATCTGAAAACTGTAAGTCATTTTGTACGAGTCGAACTGCTCTCTCCCGATAATGCAACCTCTATTCCACGGCCGGAAGTATGCTGTTGGCGGATTGTGGCTAAATACGCTGAGTGCTCTGTGTCGCCTGTGGTTTAAGAAGGGGAGGGCCCAGGTTAAATAACCGGTGATGTGCCGTGCCTGGATGATGACAGAGCAAGTAGAAGCGTCCGGTGTGATACTATAATCGCATTTTTAACTAATTTTGAGGTGAAAACATTAAAGTGTATGGCCCTGGGGAATATTAACACGTCAGAGATGCACATTTCCAATGTAGAAGTATCTAACTCAATAGAAAATCAACACTTCTGTACTATGTCCGGTTTTGATTTTAAGTACTACTTTTACAGATATAAGTGACCCCTTTTTAACTAAACCAGTTCTAATAATTTGCATACACACTAATAAGGGATAGAGATTAGAGAAATTCATGTGGATTGAAAACATATTTTACAGGTAATTTGTACGAAAAAATTAAATATAAAGCATTAATGATGCCATTCCTTAGCAAAGACTATACGAAGCTTGTCTTACGTATTCGATTCTGCATCATTTTGAATGTGATAGCTGTCTATTAATAGCACACATTACTTGCATATAGGTGGCTATAGAGGTAGAACAGATGTGACCTACTGTCGCAGCTTTAGGACATGTAAACGGTACATATCTGCGATTTGTCAGACTTCCTCCATAAAAGCGGAATTCCCCCATGTTGGTCTGCATATGGATGACGTTGTTTACATTCGATTTAATGGGAGACTTTTGCAGCGATATTTTGTTGCAGTGGTCCGGTGATATTGGAATATAAATGTGTGGCGACCTTTTGCTGCCGAGGATGAATGTTTGAGGTTTGTTTTGAATAGGCATTTGAATACACAACACATCACTACTCTTCCTACCTCAACTAAACGAATTGCATGCAAGGGAGAAAGTGGAATTTGTAACAATCCTATAAATTGTGTCTCTCGCAGGCGAGGTGATTATAATTGCAATTGTTAGAAGACAGGAAACCCTATTTGAAATCAAAAACAGTTATTGCCAAACTGATTTTTAAAGGAAAAGAAACAATACGAAAAACTGACAGGACAATGGTGCAATTAAAGCTAATAGGCTTCGTTTTGAGTTACCTCTAGGTCACCTTCATAACCCTTAAAACTACTATTCTTGTTTCATGTGTACTTTTCTGCGTAACATTGCAGAAGAGGGGTGCGAATGTATGTTTATTGGAATCTAATGTATATTTTCTTTGATAGGAAATAATTAGAGTGTACGAAGGGTATTTTGAAAGTAAAGTCCGTTTTGCAATAACATACGAACTACTAAATACTTTTCGATAGTTTATGTGTAGCCAAATTCGTTCAATATTTACATTTTTTTAATTTCTCTACTACGTATAGTAAGCAGGGGAAGGGTTGTATTACACCCAAAAATTCCATGTCAAGTTTTCATCCGGAATACAGGAATATTTGAGATCCCCTGAACTCCCCCCCCAAAAAAAAACTTAGTAAAAGGTGTGTGTGTGAACGCATAACTCAAAAACGAAGTGTTGGATACATACAAAACTTTGTATTTGAGTTTAGTATCTTTCAAATATACGACACGAAAATGTTCAAGAAAATACTCCACCCCAACTACCCTTTGAATAAAGCATTATTCGAGAATTTTTATTTTCTAAAAAGTGCCATATATTAATGATATTTACGTGACAAATACAATGTATATCGTGCATTTTCTGGCAATAGCCTAGAAAGTCCTCTTTATTCAGAGGGAATTTTGTATAATCGTGTATAACTTGCAAACGTTAAGCGATAGACGAAAACACACCACACAAAAAATGTAAAATAACTTTTTGTGGCATTAGCCGTTTCTGAGATATCAATTACTGAAGGCTCGAATTGTTCAATACTTTTCATTTAAAACTCCCACCGATTTTTGGTTGTTTGTCGGAATTGCATAGGAAGAGTAAAGAATTTTAAGGGCAACATATAGCGTCCGGTTCTTAAATGTTTGACTAGTTATCGCTGTTTGTACTTATAACGAACTATGAAATGCAACTACTTTTGCAAAGGTTTTCTTGGACAAAATGTAGTATATATAAAAATAAGTTTTAGGAATGATTTGTATACCGACTAATAAAGATAGAGGTTTGAGAAAGTCATGTGAATGAATCACATGAGATTTTTTTCCGAATTATTTGTTTTAAAATAAACACACAATCGGAGCAGGGTCTTCGTCTTCTAAATCCATGTTAGACCTCACCAATTAACTCTTCTGATATTGAATTCAGTGTCGTTGTTAGAATTTTTGCATTGATTTTGTGTGCATTATTTAGGAAGCCCTCAGTAGTTATTGCAGCCTTTACTATGCCCTTTTTTGAAGACTGGACATACTATAGCTTCTTTCCAGGAGCAGGGTATTTGAAAAGTACTTCAGCATATGTTTATAATGTGTAAATATCGTCCTTTGATCTCATATAGGGCAGACTTAAAACCTTCTGTGTTCATATAATCAGTTTCTGGTTTCTCTTTATTTTATTCATTTCCATAGAATACGGTGTTCATATATTTTTGTAGAATTTCAGCCACACTTTCTCGGGTATATTAATATGTGCCATATGTTTTACTTCTTTATTTAGATTTTTCAAAGCTTTATATGCTTATGTATTTATTCCAGATTTCGTCCTGGAGCTCCCTTATCTGTCTTTTCTCTATTGCTGATACTGCTTTGTAATTTATGCTATCATCTGGTTTTGTGTTTATCCACTTCAAATATGCTAGTCTTTTGCTTTCTCTACTACTATAGTAAGCAGAGGAAGTATTGATTCCACCCAAAAATTTGATATCAGATTTCACTGGAAATACATATTTTGAGACCACCTGAATAAAAAAGAACCACTTTTATAAAACGGTCCGTGTGTGTTTGTGTGCCTGTGAACTGTGTTTGCTATCGCTCTCTCTCGCATAAAACACATTCTGCCTTTAACTCTGTCCATCCTAGCATCTCTCCACGTTTCCCCTATCCATTCCCTCCTTCAGCATCTGTCTAGCCTAGCATATCTCCCGTTTTCCATATTTTCCCATATAAACGCATACTCTACTCTTCGACCTCTGTCTAGACTAGCACCTCTCCTTGTATTTCCGCCTCTCACATATAAAGCGCATTGCTCCTCCTTTAACTCTCTCCTAGCATAGGATCTGTCCACGTTTTCCATATCTTTCTCCACATAAACGTATACCCTACTCCTCAACCTTTGTCTAACCTAGTACCCCTCCTCGTATTCCCTACCTCTATCATATAAAGGGCGTTTCCCTCCTTCAGTCCCTGATCTACCTCAGATCTCTGCTCGTTCTCCCTATCTCTCTCATATAAACGCATACTCTGTCATTCAAACCTCCCTGGCCTAGTAGCCCTCCTCGGTTTGCTAGCTCTCCCATATAAAAAGACATACTATCCTTCAAGCCCTGTATAGTCTAGTACCTCTCCTCGTATTCCCTATCTCTCCTGTATAAAAGTCCATATTCCACCTCCTTCAGCATCTGTCTAACCTATCATCTGTTCACGTTTTCCCTATTTTTCTCATATAAACGTATACTTCGCACTTCAAACTCCTTTTAGCCTAGCACTTCTCCTCGTATACCCCCACCTCTATCATATAAAGCGCATCCCCACTCCTTCAACCCCCGTCTAACCTAGCATCGACCCTCGTATTCCCTCTCTCTCCCATATAAACGCATTTTCCTCCTTGAAGGCTCTCGTTTTCCCTATCTTTTCCCATATAAACGCAAAACCTTTGCTAGGATCCCCTATAATATCCTACTTACCTTCATGGCAATTAAATGTGTAGCTTGAATTTTCTGGTAATATCCCCAAAAGTACTGTTCATTCTGAATGAAACCGTAAGAGACAGACAAGTTTTACTACACAAAAGTGTAGAGCTCGCTAAACACACAATTTATGTCATATACATGCTTTTATGTCGAGTGAACCATTCCTTGAGATATTCCTTGTTAGTTGTTTGATTTTTTTTAATATTTATACTTTTTCTCAAATGGGAATTCGTTATTAGTTTTGTTATGTCCTGGACATGCAAAGAGAATGGAATGCTCCACATAGCAATCAGCTCTTAAAACATTTGACTATCGCTTAAGGCTACCATATTCCCCTTGCATCTACAAGAACATTAGTAATAAGATAGTTTTATAGTCTGGAACATCATCATTGCATATGAGGAGACCTTTCTTCCTTTTATTTCTGTTTCGAGTGCCCAGAGCTTCAAGAACAGCTTTCTAGCGATGATCTAAATTCTGTTTTAATCTATTAGTGTAAAATATCTTTGTGCTATCAGCTTTCAGTAATTGTATTTTAAAATGTTCTTGTTTTCCTGTTTCTTTTATTCCTCTTTACGCATCCAGTTAGAAGACTTATTTTGGAATGGAACATATAATGATCAGAGTTTGTCAGGTTCTGCATATACCCTTGTACCTTGTGCCTCTGATGCTAATTTTTACCTTCTCTGCTACGTATAGTAAGTAGGGGAAGTATCGTATTCCACCCAAAAATTCGATACCAAGATTTTACCGGAAATATATGTATTGAGACTCCCTGAATCCAAAAAAGACATTTTTGGAAACATGTCTGTGTATGTGTCTATGTGTGTGTCTGTGTGTGTGTGTCTGTGAACAGTATAACTCAGAAACGAACAGTCGGATAAACACCAAACTTGGTATTTGGGTTCAGTATCTTCCAGAGATACGACACGAAGGTTTTCAAGAAAATCCCCCAACCCATATTACCCTTTACATGGAACATCTGTCGTAAATTTTAATTTTCTCAAAAATGACTCTATCGACTTGATTAAAATAGCATATTTTTAAGGTATTTTCATGACAAATGAAATGTATATCTTGAATTTTCTAGGAATGTCTCCAAAAGTATTCTTCATTGTGAACGACTTTGCATAACTGGTAAACCATAAGAGGTACACAAACTTCTACTACACAGAAATGTAGATCGCGTTAAAATACACAATTTATGTAATATACATTTTTTTTGGAGTGAACCACTTTAGAGATATTACTTGTTATTCTCTTAAATTTTCCAATACTTATACTTTTTCTAAAATTCGTTATTCATTTTTTGTCCCGGTAATGCAACGAGAATGGTATACTCCACATAGTAACCAGCTATTAAAATACTTGACTATAGCTTAAAGCCTACCAATTCCCCTTGCATCTACAAGAAAATTTGCAATAAGATTAACATCTCGATATCTCGATTAACATGAAGCATATGGAGAATAAGCGTTTGTAAAAATGCTTTGTACAAGAGTAGAGAAAGTCAGGTGAGTGTAACACATCAGATTTTTTATTCACTAATGCATAATCAATTATAGATTTTGTCCGCCTTGCTACCCATGGATTTATGAATATCTTTGCGTCTAAAAGCTATTATTGATTTTAAACTTATTGAAAATTGAGAAATTCAGAAGCATTTCCGTTTTTATGTTTTTCGTTTTTCTTCATTTTTAGCTAACGTTGCTTCTATTGGTGCATTTCCATCCCTGGCATTTAAATTCCATCAACTCAGTTTTATATACATTATCCAGATGTTTTTGCAGTTGTTCATGGAAATATTTAGTTAATTTTTTCCTACTTTCCTCAGGTGCACAAAGACCAGGTATTCTATAATATCCTCTAGGGATCTTAAGCTTCAAGTTTATAATTCTATCAGATACCCAACTATATTTATCCACTCTTCCTCTGAATTTTTTAAGTGGTATTGCTACCCTACTGTAAAATAAAATGGCTCTTCCAAGTGTTTACTTCCTGCCAGCTTCTGTTTAGTTTCAAGTAGGATAGCTTTATTTATTGGTTGTTCCTTAAGTTCATGTTCCAATACTTTTTCTTTATTAGTTAATCCTCTAATATTCCATAATTCAATTCTCAGTTTTTCTGGAATTCCCTTTCGCTAGTTGAGGCAGTATTTTTACTTTCTCTACTACGTATAGTAAGTAGGAGAAGTATTGTATTCCACCCAAAATTTCCATACCGAGATTTCACCGGAAATACATGTTTTGAGACTCCCTGAATCCAAAAAAAAAAAACATTTTTGGAAACATGTCTGTGTGTATGTGTGTGTGTGCGTCTGTGTGTCTGTGAACAGCATAACTCAGAAACGAACCGTGGGATAATCACCAAACTTGGTATTTAGGTTCACTATCTTCCAGAGATGCGACACGAAGGTTTTCAAGAAAATCCCCCTAACCCAGGATAGCCTTTACATAGAAGATTTTTCGAAAATTTTAGTTTTCTCAAAAATGTCTCTAACGATTTTGATTAAAATATCACATGTTTAAGATATTTTCATGACAAATAAAATGTATATCTTGAATTTTCTGGGAATGTCTCCAAAAGTGTTCTTCATTGTGAACGACTTTTGCATAACTGGTAAACCATAAGAGATAGACAAAATTTTAGTACACAAAAAATGTAGATCGTGTTAAAATACACAATTTATGTCATATACATTTTTTTTGTTGAGTGAACCATTTTCGAGATATTGCTGCTTATTCTCTTAAATTTTTCAATACTTATTTTCTCAAATGGGAATTCGTTATTCATTTTTTTGTCTTGGATATGCAAAGAGTATTAATCTGTGGCAAAGGGAATGGTGCTGCACCTAGCAACCAGCTATTAAGAGATATTATGTGCTTAAAGGCTACTGTATTTCTATATTGCCCTTGTAAATATATATTCCCCTTACATCTACAAGAAAATTAGCAATAAGATGGAGTATGCAAATGTTTATCTCGATTAACATAAAGTAGATGGAGAATAAGCGTTTGTAAAAATAGTTTGTACAAGAGTAGAGAAATTCATGTGAGTGAAACACATCAGATTTTTAACACTTAAATGATTTCAGTCTAATTATATAAATATAAATTCATTAACAGCCCGGCATAAAGCAATAAGTGTATGTAACAATATATAAAAAGTGTATATTACAATCATTGTAAATCTTTATATTATTGTATCCATGTGTATAATGTTATGTGGATGTATTACGTAATTTAATAATGTAGTAGCTGTGAGAATATTAAGTTAAAGGTTGCTAACAATGAGGTAACCTTGAGGCAATAATGAGTTTGAGATTTAACAATACCACTTCTGATTTTTGGAAACAATAGTGTAATTTTAGTGACAGTTTATAAAATAGCCAATCAACAACCAGAAAAAGCATTAGTTAAATGAAGGTATTCTATTGGACTAGGATTAGCCAATCAGAAACTAAAAAGGAGAACGATTTTTAAAGTTAGAGTTAGTTGCTTGCAAACCGCGTTATTAACCAGACGCAAAAAGTGTCCTCAAGAAATTTAATACGTATTCGTGTGAGATAAACCATAAGTTTACGTGTTCAAAAGTGTAATTAATTCAATAAAGAATTTCAAAGCTGTCTATCAGTGAAGTATTATTAAAAATCGTATCAAGCATTAATAAAAGGAGTGAAGTAAAATTAAAATCTGTATAAGCCTACATTCTTGTTACACTACAACCCTGCTAAGAGAAACGTGTCTGTAACAAAAATACTGACTCAGCTGTGGCAAACATAAATACTTAATATTTAAAGAAACAGTCAAATTACAAAGTTAATATTTCTTTAAACTTGGGGCAAAGTACATTTGGGTTGAATGCTAGCGGAAACTGTATACCATACGTGCGGTTACAACTACTACAATTTCGGCTCCCAAATAGTTGAAATATAATACAACCCTTTCAATACAAACTACTTCAAATTGACGCCCAAAGCGTGGTGCAAACAACGTAAAGATAATACCTACTTCATAGTTAATTTCTCTACTACACATAGTAAGTAGGGGAAGAATTTCATTCCACCCCAAAAGTTCGATACCTAATTTCACCGGAAATACATACTTCGAGACAACCTGAATCCAAAAAAAGAAGAAAAGTATTTTTAGAAAAAGGCCAGTGTTTGTGTATGTATGTGAACAGGATATCTCAAAAACGAAAAGTCGGATAAATACGAAATTTCGTACTTGAGTTTAGTATCTTCCAAGGGGCGACACGAACATTTTCAAAATAACCTCCACACCACGGGGTCTTCAACTGGGCGCGCTCCAATTCCTACCGTTTGCATGGAACACTTCGAAAACTTTGATTTTCTAAAAAATGTCTATAACGATTTTGATTAAAATACTATCTATGAAAGATATAGTAACATGACAAATAAAATGCATTTCTTTAAATTTTTGGGAATATCCTAGGAAGTCCTCTTCATTCTGAAGGAACTTTGTATAATCTTGCATAACTTGTTAAGCGATAGGCGAAAATGTACCACATAAAGAATGTGGATCTCTTTAAAGCACATAATTTGCTTACTATAAATTTTTTATGGCATAAGCCGTTTCTGAGATATTCGTTATTAAAGGTTCCAATTGTTCATTTCTTGGTCATTCTTTAGTCCTTTCAACATTCAGTTGTTTCTCGTAATTGAATAGAAACAGTTGAGAAAATGTTTATTTTAGCTCCACGTATCGATGCCAATTTGAGAAGATTCTTTGTTATGTTATTTATTAGCGCCATGCTTTGGGCATCAATTTGAGAAAGGTGTATTTTATTTATTACGAAGGAGTTGTATTATATTACAACTGTTGGGGAGCCGAACTTGTAATAGTTGCAACCACACATATAGTAAACAGTTTCCGGTAGCCTTCGCCCCAAATGTACTTTCAGGTGGCCTTTGCCCCAAGTTTAAAAAAATATTAACCTTGTAATTTAACTGTTTATTTAAATATTTATATATTTATGTTTGCCTCGGCTGCGTCAGTATTTTTTTAGACACATGGATATCTTGGCAGGGCGTGATGCGACAAGAATGTAGGCTTACGCAGATTTTAAGTTTTAATTTACTCCTTTTTATTAATCCTTGACACAAATTAAATAGTACTTCACTGATATCAAGTGCCGTGAGATTCTTTTATTTAATACTTGCACTTTTTAACACGTATACTATTTTCGTCTCACACGAATACGTAATTAATTTCTCGAGGACACATCTCGCGTCTGGTTATGAGCACTGTTTGGAGGCAACTGAATTAATTTCAACCGTCTAAACTTGTAAATTTCTGTATTTCAAGTCTCCGTTTGGCTAATTATACTCCAATGGAATATTTTCATTTAACTAAAACTTTTTCTGGTTGTTGATTGGCTATTTTATAAACTGTCACTAAAATTACATTATTGTTACTCCAATAATCAGAAGTAGTATTATTAAACTCTCAAACTCATATTGCCTCAAGGTTAACTCATTGTTACATCATTGCTAGCAACCTTTAACATATTATTCTCACAGATCCTACATTATTAAATTAAGTAATATATTCACATAACATTATTACACATGAATAAACTAATATAAGCATATGCAATGACTGTTATATGCATTTTACAAATTATTAACTACACATATTGCTTCAAGGCGGGCTGTTATTGAATTTACTTATTATATAATTTGATTAAAATCATTTAAGAGTTAAAAATACTGCCTCACAGTATGGAATTTTAAGGCCAGCGTACAGCGTCCGGTTCTTAAACATTTGGGATACATGGTAGAGAAAGTGATGTGAATGTATGACATCAGACTTTTCTTTTTAGGAAAGAAACCTGATACAAATGTCCGTAAGCTTGGAGACGGAAAGGTAGCAATCCCACCATTAAGCTTTCTCTGCGATGGGGTTGTTTTGCAACCAGGGGAGATAAATCAAACTCATATAGCTCTGGTTCTCAGCTACCGAATACTCCCGGGTGCGATCTCACCCCTGCGGATTTTAAGTCGCGGGTATAGGACCTGTGCCCAATCAGCATCCTGAGAAGAATGAGGAGATACAATAGGCTCGTTGTCCAACTGGGGATGCTTGATGACCTCATTACCTCGTATCTGGCGTGCACAAGAGAACCTGAGGCCGTCAGTCGGGTCGGTAGGTCCAGTCTCATATATTATAGCGCCACAGCATTTACTTTTAAAGTCTAAATAAAATACTTTTTCACAGACAACTTATTTTTACTACAAAAATTGAAACAGTACATTGTGATATAGGTGTGGTAAATGCATCATTGGAGAATGAGGTAGAATTTCATGTCGACGATAGAGAGTAATAGAAGTGGTACTTATACCAAAATAAAATTAATTACTTCCAGATGTTGAACATGGTGGTTCCATTAGCAAGGTCAACGTTAACCTTTCGCGAACTGGCGATTGATTATCCAGGCTTGGTTGTTGAAATTTAAAGAGAGAAACCTGATGTTGATACATTCACATGACTTTCTCTACAATTTTTCAAAAAAACAATTTTTTCAACAGCTTATCATTTACTTTACTTCATTTGATCTACCATTTGTATAAATGGCTTTATTACCCATTTCCTTGTAAGTACAATGGCAATAAAGGAATACAATTGCCCTATGCGATATTTAAATCGCTGTGATGGCTTTAAACTTCTTTGCCTTTGCTTGACCAGCCGGAACAAAAATTATGACTTCCCATTTGAGAAAAGTATAAGCAATTGAAAATTCTAACTAATAAGTAGGAAATATCTTGGAAATGGTTAGATCCATAAAGCTATCTCTTACGGTTTATCAACATATACTATTTAAATCTAAATCGTTGCAGCTATATTTGTGATAATCAAAACTTTCGAAAAATGTTTCATAAAGATTAGGTATTTAAACGATCTTTGGTCATTTTCCGAAAAATCCCATTCTGGGGGTTCAGGGGGCCTCAAAACATATATTTCTGGCGAAATCTCTACATCGAATGCCTTTGGTGGAACTTTTTATATTGTGAACTTTCCCTACGTACAATAAAAGTAGAGGACGCAAAAATAACAATTTACATGAATTAAATCTTAAGCAAATATTACCAAATAAAAAGAAAGTGAAGACACAGAGATTAGATTTAGATGGTAAAATTAATTTTTCACGTAGGATTATATTCTATTTCTGCGATAGTAAATTTAATAGATTATAGCATTTTATACAGTTCATGAACCTAAGTGCAGTAAAATAAGTACGCAGGTGTGTTAGGTTACCAGATCTGAATACAAGAAATTTAATTTTTCACCATGACGGTATGAACCCAAGTGAATAAAAACACTAATGCCCAAAAAATATATTACGTACGAGCCTGCTTCAGGAAAGTGCATTTTCAAGTACACGTTTGCCGTTGGTTTAAAAGGAAAATAAACAATAATCCCGACAGCATTTTTCCCATTAAAAATCACAGTGACATCTACATTGCAATGATAATATGTGAGATATGGGATATTAGATAATGTAAATGAAATACAAGACAATGTGGCATTGATAGTACCAAATATTCTAATAAATAACACAATAAATGTTTTATTGAACCTTTATTGGAATTCTTCCATAAGCAACACAACGTTTAAGCATTAAACATGTTCATTTTTGGGAAGTCTAGTGAAAAAATCTGACTTTCGCTAGTTTTGTGCAAAGTATTTTTACAAACGCTTGTTCTCCGTCTACTTCATGTTAATCGAGATAGCGCGATGATAATCTTATTGCTAATTTCCTTGTAGGTGCAGGGGTAAGCTTTAAGCGATGATAAATCTTTTAAGAGCTGGTTGCTATGTGGAGCATTCCATTCTCAGTGTATGTCCAAGACATAAAAAAATGAATAACGAATTCCCATTTGAGAAAAAGTATAAGTTCTGGAAAATTCAAACAAATAACAAGGAATATCTGGGAAATGGTTCACTCCACAAAAAAAATGTATATAAAAAATTGTCAGTTTAAACGAGATCTACACTTCTTGTAGAGTAAAATTGTGTCTATCTCTTACGGTTTATCAGTTATGCAAATATTATTCGGAATGAAAAGGACTTTTGGGGATATTTCCAGAATATTGAAGATATAATTTAATTTTTAATGAAAGTATCTAAAATATATGATATTTTAATCAAAGTGCTTAGAACCATTTTTGTGAATATTAAAATTTTTTAAAAATGTTTCACGGGGTGGGGGATTTTTTTTTGAAAATCATCGTATCGCATTTTTGAAAGATACTGAATTTAAATGCCAAGTTTGGTATTTATCGGACCTTTTGTTTTTCAGTTCATGGGCCTTTGTTAAAAAAATACGGTTTTTTTATTCAGGATGCCTCAAAACATGTGCTTCCGGTGAAATCTCGGTACCAAATTTTTGGGTGGAATGCAATATTTCCCTTACTTACTATACGTAGTAGTGAAAGTAAAAGTACATTTTCTACAAGAACGATTAATAAAGAATCTCTGAAATAATCAGTATATTTGTAGTTATGTGCGGGAAACACTCTTTATTAATTTCAAACGAACCTTAGATCTAGAACAATGCAACCGTGTATTAACGGGATGTCATTAGCAACCACAGGCTGTCATGCCACCCGGAGAGCCAGTGGGAGTGCATTTTAGATTAATACGCCTCAGTCTACTGAAATTCTCCTGTCTAGACGTTTCCGTCCATCCTGCGGTACGCACCCTCATTGGCGTGGACGAAGTTTCCTTCACAGCAGAATATTCCGGCAAACCACAATTTCTGCACGCTGGATACACTACTAGTCATGATAGGCGGTTAGTTTATCCTGGGGAAATTAATTTTCCCTTTTATCGCACTTTGAAACGGTTTGAAACAGCCTTTTCCAGGAACCATACTCTGTTCTTGCAACAGGAATATACGTAGTGTAAGTATATCAATAAAGAAACCCAGCTTTAGTCACATTATATACTGAGGGGTTTAGCTGAGGATCCATAGCAGGATAAATCTTAATTTTCATTGGGTTTAATTTTCATATTAAATAGCCAGTGATTATTAAGCTGCAAGTTTTCCTTGAAGGCGCAACCTGAGGAGGATTTCATCTTTAGAAGAAAACTAATAACGTAGCCAAAGGGCAAATAAACCCCTTCAAGAATATACCTAACAAGGGAAACATTAGACCCCTCATGCCGGAACCCGCCCTGAAATTCCTTTGATCGAAGTGATGTATTATAGAAATGCATATCCAAATTACTATCTGCCAGTTTTAACCGTAAACTCTCGAAAACTAATTCCAAATATTTCATTTAAACCGCATAAAATAATATACTTCAATCTACTAGCTTGATTAGATAGCCCCTAACACTTACCATAGTTCAGCAACTTAGAAAGAAAACCCTTGGAAGTGGTAACTCACCTGGTTATGCATTTTGATATTTCAAGTTCTTGATCTTGTTAAATAAAATATTATATGACTATTAATTTTTAAAACGATGCCTCTGAGCCGCTACCTAAACGTCACAATTTCGCCTAGCCCGTGTTTTATTTTATTTTATTCTCACAAAATCATTTATCACGCCACTGTTGTAACTATCCAACTGTAAAGCAGGGCTAAAGACTCAAGAGCATTGCAATAAAAATGCTGTTTGTAGATTGTTGTGACAGACCACGCAAAGGGCAAGCGCACTTGGTGTGAAAGCAAATGTTTGCATATAACTAACGATAGCACTTCACATACATGTGGTATTATGATATGGCTTCCAACAGTTAATTCACACGTTTTGTTTTAGGGTATTTCATAGCCTTCTCCCCATCTATCTCTTCAAGGAAAAGGTTCATCGCTGATTGATATTCATAATACAAATTATTGCAATTGAAGTTTTACAAAGAAATCTGAGGCAGCATTTTTAACACTTAAATAATTCCAGTTTAATTATATAACATATATAAAAATTCAATAACAGCCCGCCTTAAAGCAATATGTATATGTAACAATATATAAAAAGTGTATATTATAATCATTGTAAATGAAATTAATTGTTCTTTCACACAAGCCGTGTGTTGGACAGGGTTGGAAAGGTAGAATCAGATGATTAAAAAATTCAATGCCATAGCCGGGATTTGAACCACGGATCTCCCGGAACTGATTAATCAGTTGGAGAATTTAATGTCGTGTCGGCATGTTGCCATGATAGAACAACCGGGCGGAGACCGGGAGAGCCATGGTTCAAATCCCGGCTATGCGATTGAATTTTTCAATCATCTGATTCTACCTTTCCAACCCTGTCCAACATAGCTTGTGTGAAAGAATAATTAATTCCATTACTTGACCTAATAGTGGTTGTAACTATATAGCCTGGGACTTAAGTACTTACAAAGAATGTAAGTCGCCATTGGGGTATGACATCTCAATACAATTTGAGATCCCCTCGTGGTTTACAGGAAAAATGCGAATCAGTTGGAAAATTAAATGTCGTGTCGGCATGTTGCCATGGTATCTCAGTGGTTAGAGCAACCGGACGGAGACCGGGAGATCCTTGATTCAAATCCCGGCTATGGCATTGAATTTCTCAATCATCTGATTCTACTTATCCATCATTGTAAATGTTTATATTATTGTATACATGTATAATAATGTTATGTGAATGTATTACGTAATTTAATAATGTAGGAGCTGGGAGAATAATAGGTTAAAAGTTACTAACAATGAGATAACATTGAGGTAACTTTGAGGCAATAATGAATTTGAAAGTTTAACAATACTACTTGTGATTCTTGGGAGCAATAATGTAAATTTTGAGACAGTTTAAAAATAACCAATCGACAACCAGAAAAAGCTTTAGTTAAATGAAGCTATTCTATTGGATTAGGAATAGCCTATCAGAGACTTGAAATACAGAAATTTACAAGTTTAGGCGGTTGAAATCAGTTCAGTTACCTGCAGACAGTGTTTGTAATCGGACGCGAGACACGTCCTCAAGAAATTTTATACGTATTCGTGTGAAACGAAAATAGTTTTACGTATTAAAAAGTGCAAGTAATTAATTAATAAAACAATCTTACAGCTCTCTATATCAGTGAAGTGTTATTTAAATTGTGTCAAGAATTTATAAAAAGGAGTGAATTAAAATTATAATCTGTGTAAGCCTACATTCCTAAGTTGCACCACAACTCTGCCAAGATATCCATGTCTCTAAAATAAATACTGACGCAGCCGAGGCAAACATAAATATATAATATTTAAAGAAACAGTTAAATTACAAAGTTAATACTTTTCTTAAACTTGGGGCAAAGGCCACCTGAAAGTACATTTGGGGCGAAGACTATCGTAAGCTGTTTACTATACGTGCGGTTGCAACTACTACAAGTTCGGCTCCCCAACAGTTGAAATACAATACAACTCCTACTTCAAAAAGGCTTTCCATGCGTGAAGCAAAACAACTAGTTCAAATTGACGTAATAAACTACCTACTTCAAAACTAGTGGCTTTAAGCTTTTATTTTACTGGGAGACCAATCACACATCATTTCTAAACTGTGCTCTTTAACATACATCTTACAGAACTGGAATAAAGATCTCAGTTTTTGAGTTATCACGATGTAGACCAGATCCTATTAAATTTTTCTACGCTAAAAAATTGCTGTGTTCATAACACTGATATGACACTTGTTTCCGGCGTATCAGCCCACTTCCTCTTTAAAACACCTCATTGGATAACTCAATAGCTAAAGATAAGAGACAAGTAGAGCGGGGCGATTTATTCCTCCTGAATACTCGCGCAGTCTGTAGATCGAGGGATTTTACTAAGCTGTTATATTATGTATTACCGCACGGGGTGAGGGACAGGGAGTCAGGTTACCCGTTTCTATGTTGCGAGAGGTTTAGGAAAAGGGTGCTCCATCTAGTTATTCAAATCTTGCGCGATATATTGAAGCACGTCTCTGAAACAGGGATGTCCATTTGCATCGCACACTGAGTTGTCGTGATGATTTTAGCTTCGATTTTGGTTATTTTGCAGTTAAATATGGCAGCTGGTGTTTTTAATGTGGCTTCATTATACTACATCGCTTATGTCACGGGAATTTCAGGGTAGGTTACCGTATGAGGGTTCTAATACTTCTCTTCTCAGTTAAAACATGTCGCGGTATCGTTTGTGTTATCTTATTTGCTGAGGGCCTGTTTTTGTTTCACTATTTTCAATTTTGAGTTCTTTGTCCTCCGGCTAGCTATTATTACTCAGTCGAGCAAATCTCTTGAACAGGGCGTGTAAACGGAAAGGAGTTGTTACTAAAAGATACCACTGATAAAATAATTTGTTTTTACACTTTTATTGCCGTCACACTTCATTAATTTCAAACATTTACTTTTGATGCACGCCCGACTGAAACTGGTATATTTTCGAATGTAACTATAATCACTTATTTGCCGCACATATTAATTCGCGTATTTCACATTTTGTAACTAACTTTACGACGCGAGAGATTCTGTAGAATTGCGTAACGTGTACTTCGTGAATGATTCTGTTGAACTGCGCGATACTTGTCTCTGGCTTCATAATTTATGCTCCCTCACCCCGATATGCCTAAACATTATAACAGAGCTGCTATTGGTTAATAAATCGCGCCAACATTAGCGTCTATTTTTATATCCAATCAAAATTACGAACACATATGCTCTAGGGAAGATATTCCCTCCATTCGTAAAGAAAGGCGCGCTTCTCTGACGTCATTTGTTTGTCTCTTCTAATTAATAAACAACTCCCCCCTCGCTCATTGTTATCCGCACCTATTGTCAGTTTCAGTGAAGCCGAGTAAACTTATTTCCTAACAATGCTTATAATTAACAAACATCTCAAATCATTGTCATACAATAATGTTAATTTACACTACAATCACTCTGGCATTTACAGTGTTGTGTTATAAAATACTGCCTCAAACATTAAATAAGGCGTATTGAACACGATATAAAAAAAAATCTGATGTGCTACACTCACATGACTTTCTCTACTCTTGTACGAACTATTTTTACAAACGTTTATTCTCCATATGCTTCATGTTAATCGAGATATCGAGATGTCAATCTTATTGCTAATTTTCTTGTAGATGCAAGGGGAACATGGTAGGTTATAAGCGATAGTCAAATCTTTTAAGCGCTGGTTGCTATGTGGCGCATTCTATTCTGTTTGCATATCCAGGACATAAAAAATTGAATAACGAATTTGAGAAAAAGTATAAGTATTGGAAAATTTAAGGAAATAACAAGCAATATCTCGAAAATGGTTCACTCAACAAAAAAAATGTACCTGACATAAACTGTGTATTTTAACGCGATCTATATTTTTTGTGTAGTAAAATTTTGTCTATCTCTTATGGTTTACCAGTTATGCAAAAGTCGTTCACAATAAAGAATACTTTTGGAGACATTCCCAGGAAATTCAAGATATACATTTTATTTGTCATAAAAATATCTTAAGCATATAATATTTTAATCAAAATCGTTAGAGCCAGTTTTGAGAAAATTAAAATTTTAAAAAAATCTTCCATGTAAAGGGTACTCTGGGGTGGGGGGATTTTCTTGAAAACCTTCGTGTCGCATCCTTGGAAGATACTGAACCCAAATACCAAGTTTGGTGTTTATCCGACTGTTCGTTTCTGAGTTATGCTGTTCACAGACACACAGACACACAGACACACACACGGACATGTTTCCAAAAATGTTTTTTTTGGATTCAGGGGGTCTCAAAACATGTATTTCCGGTGAAATCTCGGTATCGAAATTTTGGGTGGAATACAATAATTTCCCTAATTACTATGCGTAGTAGGGAAAGTAATAGTAAAAGTGTCGCAGTTCTCAGACGACTTGTGTTATCTTATTTGTTGGGCGCTCATTGTTTTATTATTTTTTAAATTTGGAATCTTTGTCCTCCGGCTAGCTATTATAACTCAGTCGAGCAAGTGTCTCTAAGCAGGGTGTGTAAACGGAAAGGAGTTTGTTACTAAAAGATAACACTGATAAAAAAATCTTAATCTAGATTTTTATTGCCGTCACGCCTAATTAATAATTGACATATTTAATCTTTATACACACCTGACTGAAACTGTAATATTTCCGAATGTAACTACAGTCGTTTTAGTTGCCGCGCACCAATTACATCGCATACTTTACATTTTTTGTAACTAACTCTGCGACGTGCACCACGTGAGAGATTCTTAAGAACTGTGAACACTTAGTTATGGCTCGAGAATATGTACTCCTTCACCTCGAATTGCCTAAAAGCTATAATATAGCTCCTATTGTTTACCAAATTGCGCCAACTTAGCGTCTGGTTTGGTCAGCCAATCACTACTACTAACATATATGCTCTAGGGAAGATATTCCCTCCATTTCTAAAAAAGGCACGCTGCCCTGACGTCAATTTCGGCTTTCTCTTCTTAGTGACAAACAACTCACCGCTTCGGTTTATTGTTACCCACTTCTATTGTTAGTTTCAGTTAGGCCGTGCAAACTTATTTCCTAACAATCCTTATGGCTAACAAACATCTAAAATCATGTACATACAATAATATTAATTTACACTATAACCACTCTGGCATTCACAGCATGCTATGATATAAAATATTGCCTCAAAAGGTATCTAATACTAGCCACCAAATGGCTTTTGAAAGAGCTATACGCTATCCCATTTCACTGAGCCTTGAAAGCTAAAGCGTGTTTCGCCTGGTAAAAGGTGGGGCAGTCACCTCCTCCTGTCCGTTGCTCGTAGGCTTACCTTGATGCATCTCCCATGTTGGTTCCAGAAGTTCGCAGTGTGCTAGTTCTCTGCAATTTTATCCTCGGCTAGCTGCAGTAATTTTCTTTAAACTATATGGGAGCATGGACTTATCCTTGGTAAAGGAAGCGTCGATCTCGGGTGGTGATATAAGAAGACATAGACGTGCTTTGGTTATGAAAACATGACACTGCCGTTTCTTTTTTATTTAACTAACCCACGTAGTATACAACACTGGTATTGCCGCCGTTAAAATACTGTCCACCGCTGTTAAAACACGGCGCGGATATGACACGAAGTTTAAATATGCTTATTATTTCTTTACGAGTAGCGGTTCTTAGGTGTGTTTCTAAAACTGTCTTTATTCCCTTTTTGGCGCGATAACTCTCACATCCTGCAGCATCTCTCCCTGACCACACATGACAAAATGCCAAACTGAAATGAAATGCGAAAACTGCCCCTGATTTGTTCCTAGCAGATCCATTTATAGTCGCAGGCTTCTGGGGCTGCTTCCTTTCCCATTGGTCCATTTTTTAGCGCCACTCGACGCGTATCACTATTTCGTATAAACTTCCAGGGATCTCATTGGTCCAAGTTTAATATAAATCGCGGCCTTTCCTAAATTTACCGTTAAGCTATCTGACTCTCTCACTTGGTCACGGCGAATTATCAAATAAAGGGACAAAAGCGCTACACCCTCACTGTAGGAATAATGTGCCTGCGACCAGAGAGACGTCATAAACTATATTTTCTGCCTTCGAAGGCACTATTCCTGTAGCTAAAACATTTCGTCGTGGACAGTATTTTAACATAGCGCTTAAATTATTTACATTAAACCATTTATAACTCTTCTAATATTAGTAAACTAGATACATACATAACGTTAAATCACCCTTCTTAAACTATACAAGAAGTAAAAAGAAAAAGATATTTACATAGTATGATTTAACATCAATAAAAATTAATTAATAAATTATCTATAATTACAGTTCTCGGGCTCGGCCTAGAGTTGCCGTTTCAAAGGCTACTTAATTCCTGTCTTGTTTCCACATAGTGCAAGGGTTACATTTGTTTTTGCAATATTTTACTTTTTTTGGTATGCATATTAGTGATTGGGTAAAATAATCTCCAATTTAGGAGTGATTCTATTCCTTGGTTCTTCTACCTCCCACGTGAAGAGAAACTAAAGAACAAACACTACCCAATAGAAGTACCAAACGATTTTATTAGAATGTTGCTATTGTAGTACCATTGAACTTATTTTCTGAATTTTCTGAGTTTCGCTTTTCATGTTGTTTTCATAAAACCTACAATGTTTGAACACTTTATCACGACACCAGCAAATTAGTGAGCGATTAATTGGGGATCATCCATATTATTAATGAAGATCACATTTGATTATAATAAAACAATCTGGTGCGTTACATTCACATGTCGTTTATTGTGGGTATGCAAATTATTCTTACGAAATTTCCTTACCTACTCCATTTTAATCGAGGAAAACCTTTAGGGAAGTAGCTGTATTATACATTTTGTTACAGTTAAAAAGGGAACAGCGATAGTCAAATGTTTTAGAACTGGACGCTATATACTGACCTTAAAATGCTATACGCTTTCCATGACATCGTGAGAAAGAACTGAAATCGACAGGACTTTAAAAGAATGCCTGAAGTATTGAAAAAGATGAACACTTAATAACGCATATTTTAGAAGCTATTTGAAATAGACTGTGTTTTTAAAGAGTCTGCATTGTTGGTGTAGTACGTTTTCGTCTATGGCTTAACTTTCATCACATATACAAGATTATACAATACATTTTCCGAATGAAGAGAAGCTCACAGACTATTCCCAGAAAATTCAAAATATGCATTTTATTTGTCATGTAAATATCTTTATATTTGTTTTTTTTAATCAAAATTTTTGCTGTCTTGTTTTAAAAAATCTAGCATTTAAAAAATGTACAAGTAAGGATAGTTTGGGATGGGAACATTCTTGAAAGTTTTGTATCACATCTTTGTAAGGTACTAAAACAAAACACTAAGTTCAGTGTTTATCCTACTTTTCTTTTTTTGAGTTATTTGTTCGCAGACATACACACAGGCATTTTTCGTGTTTTATTCAAGGGAACTCGAAGCATGTATTTCCGGTGAAATCTCGGTATCTAATTTTTAGGTGGAATGCAATACCTTCTGTACCTACTATGTACGTGGTAGAGAAAGTAAAGCGAATGACTTTTCTATATACTTCTATATACGGAAGCACTACTCTAGAAGAGAGTAAATTATACATTTTTTAATTCACGGTTAACTTTCTGGAAAACGTCGGGTTTCTCTGACCATAATGTATTATTCTATGAATTAATGTAATGCGTAAAGGGAAATCAAGAATTTCCTGGGAGGAAAACAAAAATTACTTGCATTATTTAGTTTCCAATCCTAACCATTCGATAGTTTCAAGAAAAGTGCTTACGCTTAAATTACAGATTTCACGAAGTTTATTTCCCACTGGCAAACAAATAATTAATTAATAAGTAAACAAAAAATATGAAAACTAACATATGCATGCGAGAAGTTTTCTGATGTTTGAATTCAGAGGTTTTCTGCAACTATCTATCGAGATGGACAACACTTTAGCGACAGCTTTTTAAGAAATGACAAAGTATTGAACAATTCCATCCAACAATAATGTATATATCTAAAATGGCTGATGCCATTAGAACTTTATTGGAAATAAATTGTGAATTTAAAGGAGATCTAAAATTTTGTACACATCTATCTCTTATTGGTTTACTTGTTATACAATACAATATAAAATTGCTTCCGAAAGAAGAGGACTTCTTCATAGGCTATTCCCATAAAATCAAGATATGTGTTCTATTTGTCGTGTATATATACAGCGTATTCGGAAATCCCCTTACAAACCTTTAGGACTGAAAAGATAATGTTTTGAATAGGAACCCATGTCCGGAAACGTACCATTTCTGTACTATAACAATTTCAATTCGATTTGCCTGGTATGCAACCGGTTAGTCAAGACGAGCGGTGTTTACGTCAGACAAGCAGCTGATGTCATGTGACCTCTACCCTACCTCTTGAGGCAGTATTTTTCACACTTAAATGATTTCAGTCTAATTATATAATATATAATTCAATAACAGCCCGCCTTAAAGCAATATGTGTAGGTAACAATATATAAAAAGTGTATATTGCAGTCATTATAAATGTTTATATTATTGTATACATGTTCAATAATGTTATGTGAATGTATTATGTAATTTAATAATGTAGGAGCTGTGAGAATAATAGGTTAAAAGTTGCTAACAATGAGGTAACCTTGAGGCAATAATGAATTTGAAAGTTTAATGCTACTGGTGATTCTTGGAAGCATTAATGTAATTTTAGAGACAGTTTAAATATAGCCAATCAACAACCAGAAAAAGCTTCAGTTAAATGAATGTATTCTATTGAACTAGGATTAGCCAATCAGAAACTGAAGTATAGCAAAATTTACAAATTTAGAGTTGCAGTTGCGTGCAGACAGTGTTTCTAACCGCACGCGAGATGTGTCCTCGAGAAATTTAATACGTATTTTGTATGAGAAAATAGTTTATGTGTTTAAGAAGTGTAAGTATTTAATAAAAGAATCTTACAGGTCTATATATTATTGAAGTGTTATTTAAATCGTGTCAAGAAATAATAAAAAGGAGTGAATAAAAAATTAAAATGAGTGTAAGCCTACATTCCTCAGTCGCACCACGCCTTGCAAAGAAATCCATGTCTCTAACAATAATACTGACGCAGCCGAGGCAAACATAAATATATAATATTTAAAGAAACAGTCAAATTACAAACTCAATATCTTTAAATTCTTGGACGAACGCTACCGGGTACCATACGTGCGGTTGCAACTACTTGAAGTTCGGCTCCCCAACAGTCGAAATATAATACATGTTCAAAATGACTTTCCATACGTAGCAGCAACAAACCTTCTTCAAATTGGCGGCCAAAGCGTGGTGCAAATAACGTAATAATAATTACTACTTCAAATTTAATAAACACTTGCTCTTTTTAAACACGTAAACTATTTTCTCACACGAAATACGTATTGAATTTCTCGAGGACACTTCTCGGGTCCGGTTAGGAACACTGTCTGCAAGCAACTGCAACTCCAAATTTGTAAATTTTGCTATATTTCAGTTTCTGATTGGCTAATCCTAGTCCAATAGAATAACTTCATTTAACTAAAGCTTTTTGTGGTTGTTGATTGGCTATTTTTAAACTGTCTCTAGAATTACATTATTGCTTTCAAGAATCACAAGTAGTATTAAACTTTAAAATTCATGATTCCCTCAAGGTTACCTCACTGATAAGAACCTTTAACCTATTATTCTCACAGCTCCCACATTATTAAATTACATAATACATTCACAAAGCATCATTGAACATATATACAAAAATATAAACGTTTACAATGACTGTAATATACACATTTTATATATTGTTACATACAATATTGCTTTAAGGTAGGCTGTTAATGAATTATATATTATATAATTAGACTCAAATCATTTAAGTGTTAAAAATACTGCCTCACTCTCTATCCTGGTTTGAGCCTGTAGTCCCAGATGAAGAAATTTTGGCACGAATTGTGGTCGCTGCATAAAAAATTGCAGAGTTACAATGAGTAATGGAGAGACTTTACAGAATATCATTCTTTGGCGCAACAACTTTAGTGGTGGTCACATCTGTAGCGGATCAGAATGCCAACCAACCTATGACGAAGAGAAATACAGGTTTTTCACTTTAACTGTAAATAAAAGTGTTTGTGAAAATTGATAATTTTCCTGTTTATTTGTTTAGTGGTATTACCTAATGAGTTGAATTGGGAGTAAAGCGATGTACTGAGTCACGCTAACTAAAGCAAACGTTGTCGCCTTGAACACCTGTTTTGAAATGCCTGTAGCACGGAAAAGTTACGTTTTCGGACATGGGGTCCCATTCAAAACATGATCTATTCAATCCACTCCACAAGTTCTAAAAGTTTGTAAAGGGAATTTCCGAACATTCTGTATAAGGTATATGGTACATAAAAATCGTTAGTAATTTTTTTCGAAACAAGTAACTTCGAAATACACTACGTGATCAAAAGTATCCGGACAACTGGCTGAAAATGACGAACAAGTTCGTGGCGCCCTCCATCGGTAATGCTGGAAGTCAAGATGGTATAGCCCACCCTTAGTCTTGATGATAGCTTTCACTCTCGCAGGAATACTTTCAATCAGGTGCTGGAAGGTTTCTTGGGGAATGGCAGCCCATTCTTCACGGAGTGCGGAACTGAGAAGATGTATCGATGTAGATCGGTGAGGCCTGCCACGAAGACGCCGTTCCAAAACATCCCAAAGGTGTTCTTTAGGATTCAAATCAGGACTCTGTGCAGACCAGTCCATCACAGGGATGTTATTGTCGTGTAACCACACCGCCACAGCCCTTGCAGTATGAACAGGAGCTCGATCGTGTTGAAAGATCAATCGCGATCCCCGAATTGTTCTTCAACAGTGGGAAGCAAGAAGGTGCTTAAAATATCAACGTATGTCTGCGCTGTGATCGTGCCACGCAAAACAACAAGGGGTGCAGGCCCCTTCCAGGAAAAACACTACCACACCATAACACCACCACCTCCCAATTTCACTGTTGGCACTACACACGCTGGCAGATGAAGTTTACCGGGCATTCGCTATACCCACACCCTGCCATCGGATCGCCATATTGTGTACCGTGATTCGTCACTCCACACAACGTTTTGCCACTTTTCAGTCGTGTAATGTTAACGCTTCTTACACCAAGCGAGGCGTCATTTGGCATTTTCCTGCGTGGTGTGTGGCTTATGAGCAGCCGCTTGACAATGGAATCCAAGGTTTCTCACCTCACGCCTAACTGCCATAGTACTTGGAGTGGATCCTGATGCAGTTTGGAATTCCTGTGTGATGGTCTGGATAGATGTCTGCCTATCACTCTTTACGATCCTCTTCAAATGTTGGCGGTCTCTGTCAGTCAACAGATGAAGTAGGCCTGTACGCTTTTGTGCTGTACATGTCCCTTAATGTTTCCACTTCACTATCAGATCAGAAACAGTAGACTTAGGGATGTTTAGGAGTTTGGAATTATCGCGAACAGACTTCTAACACAAGTGACACCCAATCACCTGGACGTAAGTTCCACGGAGCGTCCCATTCTGCTGTTTCAACGTGGATAATGACTACTGAGGTGCGGATAATGAGTACCAGGCAGTAAGGTGGCAGCACAAAGCACCTAAGATGAAAAACGTATGTTTGTGGGGTGTCCGGATACTTTTGATCACATAGTGTATATTCCATGTAATACGTAGTTCCGTGGGGGATATTCTTGAAATTCTTGCTGTGGCATCTTTGGAAGAAACTGAAGCATGGCATTTATCTTACATTTCGTTTGGAGTTATACTGTTCACTCATTCTCCTCTCTCTCTTGCCGTCCTCCGTGGACTAGCGGTACCGTGCTAGCCTCTAGTTCCCAAAGTCGCGGTTTCAAATCCGGCGGAGGACGATGGATTTTTTGGGCGTAAAAATCCTTGGCATGGCTTCCTTCAGAAGGGAAGTAAAGCCGGTGGTCCCGTGTCGTAGAATTATAGCACGTAAAAGAACCTCAAGTCTGATAAAGAGGTCTCTGAGCAAAATTACCGGTCTTTCATACCCAATATCAAGTGGGACGCTAAGAACCATTGTAGTTAAAGAGCGTCCATAAATAAAACTCAATTGCAATTTCTCTCTCATACCTACTTACCTACCTACGTACCTGCCTACCTACCTACCGTGGTTATTTTCTTCTACTCTTCACCGTTAATCCTCCGTGATTTAAAACTGGCATCAATCATGCTTGTAAATCCAACAATTTTTCTTCACCCACTGGCTATCGCATTTCAACCCAGCCTACCTAAACCATGTACTGCGCGGGTACTTAAGATGGTATCGTAGCAAACGTTTCCCTTCCTATTCCGTTGGAGGGTTATAATGGGTAGCGCCATCTCGAATGGCGAGTCCCACACTCCCAGCGATTAAATGCTTTTCTCTTTCACAGGAAAAAAGAGGATATTTTACTAAAATGATTTACTCAGGGTCTTCAAAACATGTATTCGCGATGAAGCATCCATATCGAATATTTGGGTGGAATGCAACACTTTGTCTGCTTACTACGTATCAGGTAGAGAAAGTAAAAATTTGCAATATAAATAAGTCATTCGTTTCCTATTGAGTCCATACCTTCTTATAGAAGTAGCGTCATAAACAAAGCTTTCAACATTCACCATTTATAAAGTATTACCTTCTAAGATGCTGTCTCATATGCAATACTTATAGCTCATATCCGCAAGTATAAACGGTTACGTTTATGGTTTATATAGAAACGGAACATATGGCAAAATATTCCAACAACAATATGTGCTATCTGATGGTTAAAGACGCCGTGGGATATTTTGAAACTGAATGAAATGCAGCAACAGTGACATCTGCGGCACATGATGTAAAGTACTTCGAGGAATTCCACAAATTAGCATAATATATTGCAAACGATGAAATACCTCTAAGGGGGAACAGAAACATGTGCTTGGTACCACCAAAAGGCATTTAGAATCGTTTTGTCCCACTGGAAACATTTTCAAGCGTATTGAAATAATTTTACATACAATTAGTTTATTTTTTTTAGGATGCTCTATTTTCCCGTGCTGAGGGAAAAAGGAAGGGGGAAAGCAAGAGAATGAGTGACTATCTTATAATTAATAGTGTTCTGAGTGTATTGATAAGGAATTTATATTTATCTTGACTGCTATAGTTTGAGCTGTTAACTTAAAGATTTTATTTTTTATTTTATAGTTCCATTTACAGAGGGTTGTTTGCAAACTATGGTAACAAACTTGAGACCTCCTTACCTTTGAAAAACCACGCCTCCACCAGCTGTGATGTTCTATCTGGCAGCCTTTATTTTGAACCATCAACCTGCAGCATAGTTTCCACTGGAACAAACTGCTACGAAATACAGGGATGTGCAGTTTATTCAATTTCTCCTGGCAGCTTCCCAAAGACCATCCAAAATTCGCCGTCGGGATTTTTTAAGTAACTCAAATGCACATAACTCCATCAGTGATGCATCAGATGACTTGAAACGGATGTCGATGAAAGGTATAGAATGTATTCCCATTTCTCTCTATGTTCTCCAAAAATTTGTAAGTTGAAGCAGACGTATGGCTTAATGCCTTATCCTGATGGAAACAGAATTGATTTATATCTGCACCATAGAGAGCGGGGATTTATGTATGGAAAATTTGTATCAGAACGTTAGTATGACAATATGCCGCGTTGATTTTCACCTTTGTATGTATACCACGAATGGTTAATGTACCTTGTTACTACCATGAAAACGTTGAGAAAAGCTTCATTACTTTCCTTATGCCAACTTTCAATTTTTTTCTCCCTTTGGCCGGTAGTATATAGCCCTGGTTTTGTTGATGCCACTTGGATAAATATATGTCTCATAAAAAAAAAGCAACAAACACCCACTTTTCAACAACTAGGTATCGTTCATACAGCTTTCTGTTGTTAGTGACATGTTCTGCAATGTGTTTAGGCAGCAATATATATCTCCGGCTCTTATGTCACTTTTCTAGATTAAAATCCTGGTTGATTATGGTGTTTACAGTAGTAGCAGAGATCTATAATTATAATGCAATGACCCTCTGAGGTGCAGGATTTGGTCCGGAGGTATGGGTGTTCACTTTCAAAATTATCTGCGGGGTGCGACTGGTGGCCGGTCGTGGATTTCGCTGTTTCCTGCGCTTTGGAATAAATCCTGATGTGACTTTAAAATTTTTGCTGAGTGCACATTAAATCACCTTCTTGGATATGGCAATACCACGCCCCTTGCGCTGCTTAATAATCTTAGAAAACAGGTATTTTGCATCGGAAAGAGCAGTAATGTACCCTTATCAGAATGGTTCTATTTTGACGTCATTTAATGCAGCAAGAACAAGAGCACACAACTAAGCAAATACGGTGATACGCTCATACTACTGAACTTTCATATGTTTCAGCGCGGAGCTGTTGTGCTCGTATGATATTGTTACCATAGATGGTGAACAACCCTCCGTATAACCCGGTCATATCTGCGGTCTTTTACTGTTGGAATATGTTGCCTATTGGCAATGCTGTTAATTGCACACCGTTGTCATTGGATTTTATAATTCTTTTGGTTTTATACATTATATTACACACTCACACACACATTCACCCTTCCAGACTCTGGGGAGAATAAGAACTAATATTGGCAAGAGAAAAATCCCCATACTACAGCCGCGAATCGAACCCGTGGTTCCTCGCGCAGCAGGCAGATGCTCTACCTATTGAGCTACAAGACCAGTCCCATGGCGAAATTTTTATCCTTAATATTGTTTACCTATCTTCTAAATATATGTTCATTTAACGTAAGTCATTAATCATTACAGTTAAAACTTAATTAAATACGAAAAAATGGTATGAACTCTCAGTGCTTAGCAAGCATAACTTCAGCTTAAGAATTGTTAATTTATTTGACACACTTTCGATACATGTTTTGTAAAAATCGTAAGTCTGTGTGTCTGTGAACAGCATAACTTAGAAACAAACAGTCGGATAAACACCAAACTTAGTATTTTGGTTAAGTATCTTTCAGAGATGCGACAAGAAGATTTTCAAGAAAATACCCCTACCCCAGATTAACCTTTACATGGAACATTTTTCGAAAATTTTAATTTTCTCAAAAATAGCTCTAACGAGTTTCATTAAAATATCATATGTTTAAGATATTTTCATGACAAATAAGATGTATATCTCGAATTTTCTGGGAATGCCTCCAAAGTATTCTTCACTGCAAACGACTTTTGCATAACTGGTAAACCATAAGAGATAGACAAATTTTTACTACACAAAAAATGTACATCGCGTTAAAATACGCAATTTATATCATATACATTTTTTTTTGTTGAGTGAAGCATTTTCGAGATATTGCTTGTTAGACCCATAAATTTTTCAATACTTATTTTCTCAAATGGGAATTCCTTATTCATTTTTTTTATCTTGGATATGCAAAGAGTATTAATCTGTGGCAAAGAGAATGGAGCTGCACCTAGCAACCAGCTATTAAGAGATATGTCTATGCTTAAAAGCTACTGTATTTCTATATTGTCCTTGCAAATACAAAACAAGGAGAACATAGTACGCCTTAAGCGATAGTCAAATATTTTTAGAACTGGTCGTTATGTGTAAAATGTAATTCTCTTTGCATGTCAAAAGATAGTTTCTGCAAATGTTTATCTCGATTAATATGAAATACCTATATGGAGAATAACAGTTTTTAAAAATAGTTTGTACAAGAATAGGGAAAGTCATGCGAGTGTAGCACATCAGATTTTTATTTTTCTAATGTAATAGTGTAATGCAGGGCGACCAACCCTATTGCCCGCAGATAGCTCAATACTCGATGTGAACCTATTTATCAGTAAAACTCTTTGTCTTTCGAACCTGAAAAGAGAAATATAGATTTATTCTTAAATCAATGTTGCATTTCAGAGTCTTAGATTATTAAATACCACATACTTATAAATGGAAACAAACAAAAATCCAAAACCACCTAGGACTGCGCTAAGTTTAGAACGCATTTTGGAATACCCACTTCTTATTTGACTGTATTTGTGTCCATCAGGCCGGTTTACTGACATTCACGATCTTCCTCGAAGGCTGTGTATAGATTTGTCTCTACATACATTTGTTAGCTAAGTTTTTAAAGAATAGATCACCTTCAACTGTTACAGTTTAACATCTTGATAATATACTTATTCTGTACATATTAGAAATTACATCTAATATTTATAAATTGTTAATAAAATCAGTTTAATTATTACATTAATATTACATGTTTCAAAAATACATTGGATTGTTCTTATTAAGTAGTGAAATAGGGGATAATATTTCTATTATAATTCAATATGTTTCCTTTTACAATAATTTTTAAAAGTGTAGAATTATGGTGTAACTTCAAAATCAAAATGTGAATAATAAGTATAACTGAATAAGTGTAACTTGTTTGTACATCAACCCACAGCTACATTTACCTGAATACTTTAGAATAGGAGCAGAGGGGGATCTAACACCCCGACCTACGCACATGTACCGAGGCACCCCCGGTAAGCAGGTGAGAGGAGAGAGTGGACGGCCGGACCAGGAGTCAGAAGGCAGGGTCCCTACCAGTTAGAGATTTAAACTCCTTAGATGACAGCTGGTGCCGCCAGCTCCCCTCCCACATTGGGGGTTACACACCCCTTGGGGAGTCCGGGACCCGTAGACCTCCCCTATTCCGTGGTACGAAGATTTACACGGAGCTCCTTTTCCCCTGTCATGCTCACGTCGAGAACCTCCAGCCGACACTTGCAACCCTGAAAGGAACCTTGCAGATGAAAGGTGAATTGAAATGAGAATGGAGATGAAATGGGGGACAGGAAATTCAGGGGATGTAAGGAGCCTTCACAGCATTTGCCTAGCAACCCGGGGAAACGCCCGAAAAAACCATGAGTCAGGAATTTCGGTTACGGAAATCGAAACCTGAATACTTTGCTAATACTTATATAATAATTTAGTATAGGTTTAAAATAGATAGCTATTGATACGCATTTAGTTAAGTTTCTCTTCAAAGCATTATATGTATTTACTGGTCCAAGCTCAAAATAGGTTGGTCACCCTTAGCCTAGTACATTAGTGCAATAAGGTTGTTCTTTCTCTCGCAAGAGACGGAGTATTTAAGCACTGCGGCCAGAGGCCTATTGTGCCGTACATAACCTTCGGGGGGAAGGGATGAGATGAAAGATCCGAAGAGTGTTCCGCTGACCAAGTTGCAACAGGTTCGGATATTGTGCGGTCCCTAAAGTTCACAGATGGAAACACTCCTTCAGTGAATCTCCAGCGTTCCTCCTTACGAGCAGGTCCGAATACCCTGGTTCCGTACAGAGGAGGAAACATTCACAAAGCGCATTTTCACTGCACACCACCAAACTACCCAGTCAAGCCTCGTACCCCGAAAGGTAATATGAAAGGAAATGATAGGAAACGAGGTACCGGAAAATTTTGTGGTATAAAAATACCTACCCTGTATTCGCCTGGCGATAGGAAAAATCACGAAAAAACCCATGTCAATGTGGGCGTTCGCCAGGGATAGAACCCGCGACCTCATGAATGCGAGTCGCAAGAGTTAACGCGGTGCCAACTTGCTCGGGGCAGTAAGTGTTACCTGTTATTAATACTGGTGAAACATTTACGAAGGATTAAAAACTCAAAATAGATTGGTTATCATTTTCAAATTAAAGATTTTGATAAAGTTTTATTTGAAATTAAAAATGTAGTTTTATAAGAAAGTATGTAAAATATTACATCACATAAAATTAATAGAATTGAGAAAAATAAAAATAATATTAATAAATTTAAGGGTATTATTTGAGGTATAAGATTATTAATTCTTAATAATTTTAGTTTGACATACTAATATGCTGAAAGGTACCTCTATAATATGATATGGCCTACAATACAATGCTATTTTATTGTTACTGAATAAAGATTAACACACCCAAACGGAGTTGTGTGGCACTATTCGATACCAGTGAAACGGTGAACCTTTGGCATTTCCTCTGTTGGTCATTCTGTTGTTGACTGTTCTACACACCCTTGTTGGTAGTTGAAAATCGACTTGCAAACAAATTAGAAGCATTATCGAGTGGTCCGTTTTCTCAGTGCTTGACTGTAAATATTGGGTGGTGCCATTATCGACCGCACAACTCGTAAGTGTCCTATTTTGTGTGCTATCAAAATTTACTTATGAACAACTTGGTGTGAATATTTGACATTTGAAAAATATTGTGTATCGCTCTAGATGTGGACTTCATTATATTATGCTACTAATCTTTCACCACCTATAAAGGGTGACCATTTAATTTGAGATAGTACAATATCTCTAAAACTAAACGTTATAGAAATAAATGTCCTTAATAAAGGTTGCTTGATATTATGGGCGAAAGTAAATGCCATTAAGAGTGTTTTATTTTTAACATTTTAAATGGGAACTTACAGTTAGGTCAAATTAATTTGACCCTAAAATGATCATCACGTCCTCCAAATAAAACACGCCTAATGGCCTTCACTTTCCCCCCATAACATCAAGCAACGTTTATAAAAACACTTGTTTCTACAATGCTTAGTTTTGGAGATATAGTACAGCCTCAAATTAAATGGTCCACCCTATTTGTTCATATTACAGCATTCTGTTATTTCTGCATGTTATTTGTACTCCAATAACAGAGTTGGTATTTGTTTGTATAATATCACTTCAATGTTGTACTGGTTACGTATATTTGTTTTCCTTTTGCGCTTCAGTTCGAGCTTATCGGTGCTAAACTGATGTTTTGTATATACGATGTTCGAAAATTCCTTTAAGAACTTTTAGGACCTATAGAGAGGACTGAATAGATCATATTTTGAATAGGAACCGATGTCCGGAAACGTAGCGTTTCCGTGCTACAATGATTTGTAAACAGGTGTTCAAAGCGACCAGTTTGCTTAAGTATTCTAGTTAAGCGTGACTCAGTACATCACTTCTCTTAAAAATCTGATGTGTTACACTCACATGAATTTCTGTACTCTTGTACAAACTATTTTTACAAACGCTTATTCTCCATCTACTTCATGTTAATCGAGATAAACATTTGCAGACTCTATCTTATTGCTAAGTTTCTTGTAGATGTAAGAGGAATATATATTTACAAGGGCAATATAGAAATACAGTAGCCTTTAAGCACATACATATCTCTTAATAGCTGGTTGCTAGGTGCAGCACCATTCCCTTTGCCACAGATTAATGCTCTTTGCATATCCAAGACAAAAAAATGAATAACGAATTCCCATTTTAGAAACTAAGTATTGAAAAATTTAAGGGAATAACCAGCAATATCTCGAAAATGGTTCACTCAACAAAAAAAATATATATGACATAAATTGTGTATTTTACGCGATCTAAATTTTTTGTGTAGTAAAATTTTGTCTAGCTCTTATGGTTTACCAGTTATGCAAAAGTCATTCACAATGGAGAATACTTTTGGAGATATTCCCAGAAAATTCAAGATATACATTTTATTTGTCATGCAAATATCTTAAACATATGATATTTTAATCAAAATCGTTAGAGCCATTTTTGATAAAATTAAAATTTTCGAAAAATGTTCCATGTAAAGGGTAGTCTGGGGTGTGGGGATTTTCTTGAAAACCTTTGTGTCGCATCTCTGGAAGATACTGAACCTAAATACCAAGTTTGGTGTTTATCCGACTGTTCGTTTCTGAGTTATGCTGTTCATAGACAGACACAGACACACAGACTCACACACGGACATGTTTCCAAAAATCTGATGTGTTACACTCACGAACCACTGCGAGGTGTTTGTCCTGGCGCGTCCTCGGCTCTCGTTGCCGTCTGCCGGCAAGTAAAGCCTTTAAATGTAATTTTAAAATTTTACATGCTTTCATCCGCGCCTTTCTATGATAGCGGCAGACGGCAAGGAGCGCCGAGGACGCGGACAGGAAAAACACCGCGCATCCGGTTCGTAGTCTTTTGGCTCTCCCTGTATGCTAGAGGTCAAAGACACCAGCTGCTCGTCTGACGTAAAGACTGGCTGGCCGGTTGCAAACCGACTTGAAATTGTTTTAGTACAGAAGTGGTACGTTTCTGGACCTGGGTTCCTGTTCAAAACATGATCTACTCACTCCCGTCTACAAGTCCTAAATGTTTGTAAAGGGATTTCCGAACACCCTGTATACAAACATGAAAATTACGAATAGATGATAGAAATAAAAGAAATTAGTTTTCATAGCCAACATAAAGCGGTATCGTTTTGGACACCACAACACCATTTACAATCCAAGTATTCACAATTTGTTTGAGGATTAAGCTTCCTAACATCTAAATTTTCAAACACTGCATCGTTTAAAGAATATTGCACACACCGTTAATGAGTACACTCCGCTTTCATAAACATGGAAAAAAAAAAAGAAAAAAAACTCGCTCACCTTGCATTTTTAATTGAGGAATGTCCTGTAGAAAACAAAACAGCTATTTAATTGATTCTCGATGAACACAAGAAATTTTTAGCACTTCACTGGTAATTAACACTAAGTGTAATATGGTAGTGGCCCTACCCGCTATCACGTCCTTATATAATCGTAAAGCACCTAAAGGCGCATACGCGCTATTGGAGGCGTAGTTGCATGTCACGTGATTATATTAACCAATGGGATTATATTATATTAATTCAGGATCTCTGCTAGGGGTGAGGTGGTCTATATGCACGGCGATCATTTATACGTGCATAATATAATCCGTAAAAAATTGTTACCTGCAAAACCATTTTATCCGTGAATATACGTTCATTTTTTAATAGAACTCTTAAATTTTTTAACAACGTTTTTCTGGAAATATGAGGGCATTTTAGCTACAAAAGCGACTATATGATAATAAACATTGATTTTTTCTTTCTGTCATAATTACGCAGAGCCTCATCTATCCACAGTAATCATCCCAAGCTCACTAATGTATCGTAATGCCAAGGCATTAATTTTTTTGAAAAAAAATGTATTTGTTTCATTTTAAAAGAATACGCCCTTTCATGTTAGACCAATAAATTAACGTTGGCAAGACTTGTAGTATACATCAGAACCATTGTCGCTCTCAACATTGTAGTTTCATTTGGCGACGTTTGGGCTGACCTGCATGGAATCTCTCCAGACCTTAATGTAATTAAATGTTTGTGGGTTAGACTTCAGGAGGGTATGTTTAAACAGCTAGGTCACTCATTAGGGAACAGTTCATTCAAAGGGGTCCAGAATGTGGGCATCTATTTAACAAGTTAACCTCTATGACTTCGGTTGAGTGCTTAACGCATTTGGTATTATAAAGGCTGCACAAACAGAGCGAGCTGGCGTCATGGTAACGTGTTCGACTCGTATTCTAGAGGTCCCAGGTTGCATCTCCGGTGACCGCCCGCTCTGACCCATGGTTTTTCTTGGTTTCCCGTGGGTCGGCAGGCGAATGCTGGGGTGGTATCTTTTCTACCGCGATTTCGTTTACATTTCCCTTTCATTCTTGGTGTATGGCGGTGCCGAGCAAAGAAATGCTTGAGTGGTGAGTCGTCTACCGCCCTCTCACGGCAGCTTCAGCGCTGGGGCCGGTCTGCGAGCTTGAAAAAGATACTTCTGCTCGTCCCGTGGCTTAGCTGCCTACGGCCTACGGCCTTGTAGTTCCTTCACCTCATCCCTTCCTTCTTGGGGTAGTAGTCGCAATAGACCACGCAGGTCGCGGCACGAGAGATGTCCCCCTCCATTGAATACCTTTACTACCTAAGGATCACAAAGACTACTGAAAGTCAGATAGATTATTAAGTGAATCATTTTCTGACAGCTTATAAACATAAATTTGATAATTGGCATTTTACATTAGATACTTTAAGTTGTTAAAACTTACAGACAACCATTTATATCCTTATTCAACACTTAGGCTGAGGTAATTGTAAAGCTTCTGTCATCGAAGCTATGTATTAACCAAAATGCCTGAAATTTATACCATTTTGTAGATTTTACAATTACAGCTTATCTTATAGAATGTTTAAGTAATAAACGGCTATTAATTATAATTAATATAATGTCTCAACGGGATTAATAAAAACGCTCCTGGGACTTACGAATGAAACATTATTAGCTCAAGTTTATGTTCTCAAATAATTATATTACATAAGAAACAAACAAAGTAAAGCATACTGCACACATCGCACATACATTACTTTAGAAACCATGCCCCATGAGCTATGTATTTATCGCAGGACTAAATTTTATTTCTAGCAGTTCCGTTTGTTGACACTAATATTTAAAATAGTTATTGCAATTCAAACGTATAAACATTTAAGTTGTATAATTGCAATCCCTTTTACGGAATCAACTGACAGTCTATTTGTCTCCTTTGTCCACTGTGCCTGTATTAAGGAGAACAACCTCTCAAACACAAACTTATATGCTGCCACTGCAACGATCAACTGCACAGTTTTAAGTAATTCACTACTACACGACTCAATGTATTTGCACAATTTCGTCTGATTTAGTCCAGATTTTCCATCATATTGTGACAACCCTTAGGGTAGTTAGCCATCGGGAGCACTGACGACCGGGGGGCGGTAGAATCACACGGAAGAGCGTTGTTATCGAATGGAATAGGCAGGAGTGAACCGGGGAAGAGGAATGGAATAATAACCCGGGGGTTGTATAAAAACTAGCTACTGGATTTGCTATTAATTTACATGGTTGCCGGGAGTGAGGATAGCACGAGCAGGAACTTGTGTCTATTTCATCTTATCTGAGGTCTACTGGTATATCTTGAGCTGTCCGTTAGTTTAAACATTTAAGTGAGTTATATCGGGCGTGACGTGACCCTGTCGCTCAGAGCTTCGCCGTGCAAAAGAGTCGGTTGTCGATGAGCGAGCATCTGCCGAGTGTCTGCCACCGTGACGTAAATTCGCAGCCGTTGAACTTTCTGACCCGCCCCCGTGAGCTACAAAGCCAGACCACCTAGATTTCACCATCTTACCACATATTGGAAAATCTAAAGCAATCTTCGATTCTACGTTCAACCTCAATTTATGGCTCGCTATATTATGTAGCTCTGAATTTTTTTAAATGTAACAATTGATAAAAGCACCTTATCTATTTCAACATTTTTATCCAAATAAAAGTTTGATAGATACTTCCGCATAATTCCATGATACATCTGCAAAATCAAGCCATTTAAAACAATGAAATTAACTAAATAGTGCATCTACATGTTCAGATACTTTAAACATCTATCATAGTGTTCCAACATTGCACTTAAATTCCATTACCTTAGATGCATACCCATCAATTTCCATCTGAACCAACCTTTCTTTTGCCCTCAAAAGTAAAACTATCACCTTTTCTATCATGAATATGACGGAGGATATCTAGAATATACATCACATCAATAAATTAGTTTTCTTCCATTTATAAGTCGCTTATATAATTATGAAGAACACCAACTAAAGCTTAGATATGTCATAAGTATATCTCACTGATAGAATCCACAAAAAAGTATTGAGGACCGCTGTAAGTTTGTTTTGAGACAGAAGGTATTTCAGAGCAGGAAATGTCTAAAAAATGGTGGTGGCTCAGCCGCGCCGTATATGAAGTGCGTTAAAAGATTTGCAGAAGTCAAAGGGGCAATTCCAAATAAACACAGGTTAGTGAGGAACTGGCACATTAGCGCCCTAAAAACCCACTACTAATACTATCACCACCACCACTACCACCACCCCCAATACTACTACTACTATTACACATTCCCAGAAACGTCCATATGGATACACACAGACAGTTTGAACATCTATCAATCAATATTGGCAAAGTTTCGAACACTATTCAATGAGCGAAGTAGGCATAACAGTACCGCTAAATGATGATGATGATGATAATAATAATAATAATAATAATAATACACATCAATAACATTTATAGTAATAATCAAAACAATGGCAGTGAAACAATGCGTGCTGTCATGTTTCTTGCCTTATAGTCTGTAATGTTACACAAGAAGAGCGTAAATACAGTTCAAAAATAACTATGGGCGGAAACGGTTAGCCAAATAAAGATATTTTAATTATTTGTCAGTCTAAAAAGTGACTTCATTCTCTCGAAAATAAAATCTGTGCAACTGAAATGGAAAACATTCTACTAACCTTTCTATCTGTTTTTGTCTATCATCACGGCCAGTACGCTCTAGTGCATGCTTAGGAAGTGCCTCTCAATGAGCACGATCCGCTCATCGACTTTGCTGACAAGCAAGAGGAGTAGAACACAGGTCCGCTGTCCCCGTAGCTCAGTCGGTAGAGCACCCGCATGCTGTGCGTGAGGTCCCGGGTTTGATATCCGGCTGGTGTTGGTAATTTTTCTCTAACCAGTATTATTCTCTGTCCTCCTCAGAGTCTGGAATTATGAATGGGAGTGTGAATGTGTATGTGATTTAATTATTAAAGCCCAAAGTTGGCTAGAAACCCATAGACAACCGAATACGAGTAAACACCATTACTTGTAGGCAATAGTATCTTGCAAAGGAAAGGCTATCGATAAGACCAATGTAGTTAAAGTCAGTGTAACAAAAATACGAAGTTCGCTCACACTGGTTCGCCAGTTCCCCAGTGACAAACAGTACCCCGTTGAAATCTCCAACTCCTTTAAGGCATGAAGGGATATCCACACACTTGAAATACTGCGCGGTTGAGTCACCTGATATTATTTTATGATTCAACCTTGCAAATCAGTTTCAAGCAGATCAGTTCCACGATGGGTGCAATTATTAAGGACATAAGCAGGGCATCCCACTGCTACTAATACCTTGTTAAGCATCTTTGAGGTTAGCATGTACATTATTACCATTATCTCTTGCAATATCCCGAACATTGTATTACTATTATTACCATCAAACTCCACACATTTATCCTTAATTTTCAACTTGTTAGGGGTGTCAGTGATATAAGTTGAAATAATTTCTGCAAATTACTTTGACCTACTTTCAATATTAATACGCTTTATTTACAGTCTTCCATCTTTGGGATGAAAGTAATGATCTATAATGGGTCAAATTTTAATGTAACATTTTAATATTCTCTCGATTGCTATTATCTGTCTAGACACCAAAAAAAGGAATGCTGCATTCAAGATTTTTATGAGCATTCTACTGATTGAGCTGCTAGAACGGAATTTGCAGTCGCTTCAGTTTTGGTACGTCCACACGAGATTTTCGATAGTTTATTTGAGTCAGGGAAATTTCTATGGTTTATAACCGCTGTGGTGTGATACAGTATGATAAACAAGAGTGCCTTCAACAGCAATTACTCTATTTTCCAGTTCAGTATTAGATTTTATAAAAAATCAATCACTTTACTTGAACTTGCACTCCTAACACACTTCATATACTTCTCTGTTTTCAAGTGGAGTTCCAGGTCGCTGGACCCAGATTTGGATTGAAAGATAGGTCCGTGGGCAGCAAGTGACACATTCTACTTCCCATTGTGCTCTTCGGGGACGAAAGCTTGCATATTTTTCTCGAAGTTTGTCCATAAATACACATTTTCTCTTCGGCACGATGAAAAATCATCTCAAACACAAAACGAAAAAAAAAGCATGATCAAAACGCATTGTTCAGTTATAAAAAATCTTAACCTATAAAATAATATTTCTGTGCCCGTATATGTTTAAAATGTGGCAGTATTTTTAACACTTAAATAATTTCAGTCTAATTATATAATATGTAAATTCAATAACAGCCCGCCTTGAAGCAATATGTGTACGTAATAATTTGTAAAATGTATGTAAAGTCATTGTATATATTTTGTATTAATGCATACAATTATATCCATGTGTAATAACGTTATGTGGATATATTACGTAATTTAATAATCTAGGAGCTGTGAGAATAATAAGTTAAAAGTTGCTAACAATGAGGTAACCTTGAGTCAATAATGAGTAAGAAAGTTTTACAGTATTACTTGTGATTCTTGGAGTAACAATAATGTAATTTTAGTGACAGTTTATAAAATAGCCAATCAACAACCAGAAAAAGCTTTAGTTAAATGAAGGTATTCAATTAGAGTAGGATTGGCCAATCAGAGACTTGAAATACAGAAATTTACAAGTTTAGACGGTTGAAATCAATTCAGTTGCCTGCAAACAGCGTTACTAACCAGACGCAAAAAGTGCCCTCAAGAAATTTAATATGTATTAAACACGTTTACGTGTTAAAAAGTGTAATTAATTAATAAAAAGATTCTCACAGCTCTCTAAATCAGTGAAGTGTTATTTAAATCGTATCAAGGATTAATAAAAGGAGTGAAGTAAAATTATAATCTGTGTAAGCCTACATTCTTGTCGCATCACAACCCTCTCTAACAAATAATGACGCAGCCGAGGCAAAAGAATATAATATATTAAAGAAACGGTTTAATTACAAAGTTAATAGTTTTTTTTAAATTTGGGGCAAAAGCCACCTGAAAGTACATTTGGGGCGAAGGCTACCGGAAATTGTTTACTATACGTGCGGTTGCAACTACTACAAGTTCGGCTCCCCAACAGTTGAAATATAATACAACATCTTCAAACTGACTTTCCATACGTAGCAGCAACAAACCTTTCTCAAATTGACGCCCAAAACGTGGGGTTAATATAACAAACCATCTTTCTCAAAAAGCATGAAACTATTGTTCAGGGTTATCTAATAAGATGTTTTGTTAAATGAGAAATATGTAATTTAATGAAGATGCAGCCGGATGGATACACTAGTTCGCTCCACTCTGAAAACACGCGTACTGAACAAAAGTAAACTACTAAACAAAAACAGGAAGGAAGGAGAATTATCGGGCCTATCTCTCAGCTACAAAAGATCGATACATCTATTGTAAGAAATATAAATCTATGTGTCCAGTTTTACTAGCATAACAAATCGAGTGTAAGCAATTCAATAATGGATATAAAAATGCACATAAATTGCAAACGATACAAGATGAAAACTAAATCAAAAGATGTTAATTCCGAAAAATAAAAAATGCGGACATTAGCAGAAATCGTATAAATGTGCGCGGACGCTACATTAAACCTCTAAAGTACGACTTGTCTGCATAGATGCGGACGTATGGTAACTTCTAGTACTAGACAGACATGATGCCAAAGTTCTTCTAGAAGAGTAAGGAATTGAAAATATAAGTATGCTCAAGGAACAAACATTCCTTCTTAGTACATTCAAGAAGAGAATATGTTGTATTACGCACATTTAAATTTTTCTGATTAATACTAGGACCAAATGTAGCAGTAATATAGCACTGTAGAACTACAGTTCTACAGCCAAATGTGGAGAAACTAACAGGTAATATTCCCTCATTTTTTTATTAACCATTACAAAAATTGTGAAAGATGTCCAAAGCCAAGGGCTTCGAAAGCTATTTCGTAATATTTAAGACGATGTCAAACGTGAATTTTAGTATGTTTTTACTTTCTCTACTGCGTATAGTACGTAGGGGAAGTGTTTTATTCCACCCAAAAATTCGATGTAAAGACTTCATTGGAAATAAATGTTTTGACCCACCTGAACAAAAAAGATGCATTTTTACAAAAAGGTCCGTGTGTGTATCTATAAATAGCATAACTCAAAAACACAAGTCGGATAAACAGTCGGTATTCAAGTTCAATATCATTCGAAAATGCCAGCACGATGTTTTGAAGAAAACCCCTCAACCCCAGAATATACTTTACGAGGAACATTTTTCGAACTTCGTTATTATCTAACAGAATTATTTATATATTAAATGACCAATAAAATGTATATTTTGAATTTTTTGGGAATAGCTCCTGAAGATCTCTTCATTCGGAAGCAGTTTTCTATAATCGTGTATAACTGGTAAACGTTAAGTGATAGACGAAAACGTTATACAAAGAATGTAGATCTCCTTAAAACATAACATTAATTTCAAATAACTTTTTTTATCCATTAGCCATTACCGCGATATGCATGACTAAATATTCAAATTGTTCAATGCTTAGCTATTCTTTTAGTCTTGTCGCTATTTTCAGTTGTTTCTCGCCGTGTCATGGAAACAGTATGGAATTTTAAGTCCAGCATATAGCGTTCAGTTCTTAAACATTTGACTGTCGCTTTTCCCTTTGTATCTATAACATAATGTGTAATAAAGCTGTTTCCGGAAAGGATTGTCTCGATTAGAATGAAGTACGAGAGCTGATCGACAAAGACAGACGGAATTGTTTCACAGATATTTGTTACTCCATTTCAATATTTGCATTATCTTTGTCAAAGTGGTAGTACCTAAGCATGGGACTGGACCTCTGACTACTCAGAGCCCAGTTGAATCCCGGCAACCCCGGAGAACAAGCTCGCAGATTTTTTCCATTCCTGCGATACCTATTTTATAACCCGCCCTCCTGCCTGGTCGGGGTTGAGTCAGGAACACGTCCTCCCTCATCCCTTCCAAAAAGGGACGAAAGTGGATACGCCACTTACACGCGTCAGGCCAATAGGGGAAAACCCTACTGGGGAGACTACCGACGACCTCGGTGGGAGCAACAATACCTAGCTACCGTCTACCATCTCTCCCTCATGGCTTGTGCCGGAGAACATCAGGGCGTCTCATAACCCTGCCTGGGCGGATAAACCAGCCAAGCGTACCCAATCACCCATGGGTATCGGGAACCTCTGCCCCGCCGAGTCCAACCCAATCCGAACAACTCCCTTACGGGAGGAGCTCAAATGTTCGGCCCGGCGTTCTTCTAGTAACGTTAGAAGTACCACGAGTGCTAAGGGTCCACACCGCCCTCACCACGGCAGCTGAAGGGGTCAGAACCCCCCTATGGGTTGTCAAAGTGGTCAACTTCTACTTCAATAACTTTTTATATTGTCTCTGCCAGTCCTCTAACACATGCAGGTCATTCTTTGTCAGGTCCTTGAGAGCCACCACGTCTTTTCTTGAGCACTGCTTCAGAGTTCTCAAATCAAATCCCTCGGAACTTTGCATTTAGCGATGAGTAAATAAAAATTCATAGGTAGCAAGCCTGGGGCTATAAGGCGGATGAAATGCATAGGTAATGTTGAATTTCGCGATGTGACGCTGTCGTCATGAAGTCTCCAGCCAGCCCGATGAAGATGTGGTTGTTTGTTTGCGATTTGCTTCCTCAGTTTAGCCAATAGTGACATGTAGTATGGTGCTGTAACAGTCATGTGAGGGTGAACTGCATGCTGGTAAAGCATCCCATTACAGTAAAAAATGTGATCACCATCTCCTTCCTTGCAGATGGAACAACTTTTATCCTTTTTGCTGTTGGAGAACCTAGCGATTTCCACACTGTGCTGGCTTGTTTTCCTTCAGGATCATAATGATGCAATCAAAATTCATCACCGGTTATAACCGATTCCAGAAACGCATCCCCTCCATCACCAAAGAGGCTCACGACCTCGCGACATATATCCATTTGCACAGCCTTTTGTTCAGGAGTAAACAGATGCGGTACCCAATGCACACAAGTAGGGGTCATATGTAGACGCTCATGCATAATTCTAAAGACACTTCCAGAGACCGCCCACTTCTGACCAACTGGGCGCTCTGGAGAACACAATCATAGCACTACAGACCCACATCACTACATATCACCAAACCAACTGGAAAACAATGGCCGACCAATACAATAAGATCAAGAACTTCATCTACACCGACATCCAAAACCATCTCCTAGTACTACAGAAGAAACACCAGAATCTCGATGAAGATTACGCCCTAATCCGCAACTCCATCGAGCAACACGTTATGATGACCACCAATCCACCACGAAACAACCGCCGATAAAATCCAAGCACCATGTGCACAGAACTCACACCACACAGCCACAAGCACAAGTTCACCCTACTACTCCTTCTCACACTCTTTTCCCTCCACTTCCTATGTGTACTGGTGAGGGACTAGTGCCATGGCCACATCGAGACACTTTTTCCTACATCCGCTCCCGTACATAGACGGTAGCACGCACACCCTTCACCCTTTACTAACGGAGGTGCATTTAGCGGTATTCCACTCAACATCACCATCCAATGTTTTCCTTCAATTTCACCTTCACTCCTTACCCTAGATTTCTCCTAAACTACCTGGCGAAATAAGCCAACTCTTTATTCCCTCCAACTCTACTTGTCTCCCCTTTCCAAAAAAAAGCCATATGAAATTTTCAACACTTCACTGAGGTTACGTAATGTCATCTGCCGATCCTAACGAACAATCGCAGCAGCTGTATTGATATTGACTTCTGTCACAGCAGACGCCAGGACCACCTTCTTTGCCCTTGACACCCTAATGATTGTTGCACGAGGTAGTGCATCTTCATCGCACGCTTGCTGCAGCTTTTCATGAGTTTCAGAGGCTGCATGCTTTAAGTGAGAGCAGAACTGTATTGCACGGTACTGCTCCTCTCCATCACTTGCATTTTGTGCTATGAGTAATGGAAGTAGGGTCTAAAACATATAGTATTACTACCAACCTACCGATCCGAGATTACTACTACTTATGGACATTGTGCATGTAACTCCACTGTTTTCAAATATTCATGCTATCACCATCAAGGCAACCATGGTCGTCCTCCGTGATGTAGTGGTTACCATGCTGTCTCTAGTTCCCGAGGACGCGGGTGCAAACCCGGCGGAGGGCGATGGATTTTTTGGGCGTAAAATAATTAGTATTGCTTCCTTTGGAAGGGAAGTATAGCCGGTGGTCCCGTGTAGTAGATTTATGACACGTAAAAGAACCTCAAGCCTGATAAAGAGGCATATGAGCAAAAGTTACGATCTTTCGCTCCCAATATACAATCTGAGGCTAAGGACCACAGCAGTTAAAGAGCGTCCATAACTAAAAAAGGAAAAACATACAATAATAATATTACTACCAACCTACCATTACGAGAGTGCCACCACCTATGGACATTATACATGCAACCCCACTGGTTTCAAACATTCATACTACAGATGGGTAACCGTCAAGTAAGCTATAGGAAATAATCAATTTCAGTTTTTATTAATCAGTCCTTTTATAAAGGAAAATAAACTTTCTTAAGAATAATTTTTGTACCCACTAATAAGCGATAAGGGGTAAAGAAAGTCGTGTGAATGTAACGCATCAGATTTTTACTTTCTCTACCACGTACGTAGTAGGTAGAGAAGGTATTACATTCCACCCAACAATTCTATACCGAAATGTCACCGGATATACATGTTTGGAGTACCCCTAAATAAAAACAGGTCCGTTCGTGTGTGTGTGTGTGTGTGAACAGCATAACTCAAAAATCGATAAAGATCGAGGATTTTCAAGAAAATCTCCACAACCCAACTACTCTTTAAATGAAACATTTTTAGAAAATTTGGATTTTTCAAAAAATGGCTCCAATTATGCAATTAAATATCATATATCTTGAATTTCCTGGGAATAGCCTGTGAGGTCGTCTTCATTCGGAAATAATTTTGTATAATCTTGTATAACTGGTAAACGTTAAGCGACAGTCGAAAACATATCATACAAAAAATGTATATTTTTTAAACACATAATTTACTTAAGATAAGTTTTTCTGTGGCATAAGCCATTTCTGAGATATCCATTATTAAAAGTTCTAATTGTTCATTACTTATTCCTTTAAGGTCTTATCGATTCACGGTTGTATCTGGCGATTGCATAGAAACGGTATGAAAATATACCGGCATATACCATCCAGTTCTTAAGCATTTGACTATCGTTGTTCTCTTTGTATCTATAACGAAATGTGTAATATAGCTGCTTCTACAAAAGATTTTTTTTGGATTAAGATTTAGTGATAGAAAAATTAGGTTTGATAACAATACTTTCTATACTCACTGATAACGATACAGGGTAGAGAAGATCATATGAATGTCCATATCAGCTTTTTTTCTTATAAGCAGGTAAATTAATCCTTAAGGATTTGGCCTTAATGTATCTACACTCCAAGCATATGTTGATATGTAAACAACAGTGGCCTAGAGTCATTGACAGGTAGATAAACACGATCTGGTGAGTGCTGTATGCAAAAGCCAGCAGACTGTACGAAGGATGAGGCTGGTCTGTAACCTGTTCAAAGTCACTATATATATTAAGTCCATTCACAGTCCAACATAACTTCCTTTCGTCTGGATTTAATGCTTAGAAATTTCTATGCGAAGTTATAAGAATAGGGGGAAAACTCTTGAAACATCCTTACAGCAAATCATCCAAACCAAGGTTGCTACCACCAGACCATGAACGTGGGCTTTAGGGTTTGCAAATTTTTTTTCTTTGTAGATGCATATAAGCTGCCAGGTCTTTAAATGCAATCATAGATGAGGTCCTCTGGCAAAACTGCAGCAATTTTTAGTATAAATAAATACACAAAGCAATTTAAAATGTTGATAGCTAATAATGAACGTGTGTTTATTCTAACAAAAAAGAAATATACAACATAACTTTTCTGAAAACTTGTATCTGGATTAATATGATGTAAATAAAGGAAGAAACTTTATAAATAATACTGTGTGAAGAAGGTATAGATGGAGTCATGCAAAAGTAACAGATGAGATTTTTTTTATAAATGGTGTGCAGAATTACTAAGCTGTACTGTAGCTTTGTGAAGGATTTACTAATGTTTCTATGGAGGTAGTGTTTGCAGAAAGATTTCCATAAATTTGATTTTGAGACATATTTTGATAAAATACCCTAGTTACATTGGTCTTATAATTTTTCCTTGACCATTAGAAGTTCTGATGAAATACTCTTGAAAAGAAAGAAAAATTACACCTATAATACGTCCTACCATACAAAGTTATTTTATTGTCCAAACATTCCCATAGGGGGTTTTCCGACCACTTAAGCTACCTTGGTGCAAGAGCTGTGGACCCCTAGCACTCGTGGTACTTCTGACGTCACTAGAAGTGCGCTGGGCCGAACATTCCAACGCTTTCCGGAAGGGGGTTGTTGGGATTGGATTGGACTCGGCGGGAAAAAGTTGAATTTTATTTATGAACTCTCTTTACCTGCTTTGGTTCTTAACGTCTCATTCTATATTGGGAGTGAAAGACCGGAAATTTTGTACATAGACCTCTTTATCAGGCTTGAGATTCTTTTATGTGCCGTAAATCTACGACACGGGACCACCGACTTTTTACGCCCGAAGAAAACCATCGTCCTCCGCCGGGTTTGACTCGGAAACTGGAGGCTAGCATAGTAACCTCGGTGGGACAGCGGTTCCTGGAGCCCTTGGGTGATTGGTTGCGCCAGGCTGGAAAATCTGCCCAAGCGGGGTTTTGACACGCCCTGATGTTCTCCGACACCAACTATAAGTGAGAGCTGATAGACGGTGGTTAGACACTGTCGCCCCCCGAGGTTTTTGGTAATCTTCCCCCGAAGCGCGTGAGTGGCGTATCTACTTCCAATTTGGGAGCTAGCGAGAGGAGGTGTATCCTGATCTCGTCTAGTGAAGCAGGGGGCCGGGATATAAAATAGGCACTGGCCTAATGGAAGTTCCCAAGGTTTGACCACGGGGTGTTAAAGGCAGTCAGCCCAGTCGCTCATGGTTTAGTTTGTCTAAACACCCCCATAAGGGAGGGGTTTTGACCCTTTCACCTGCTGTGCTGCGAGCGCTGCGCAACCTTAGCACTCGTGGCACTTCTGACGTTTTTTATTTAAATTTTGAGTTGGAAAATATTGATTCACATCACATACATGCGCTAGTTGTTACCGTAGGAGCGCTTTCGAGAGATTTGTTTCTTCCATCTTCAGCTTTGACCCAACTAACTGGATCTCTCTCACCCCTCACCCCAAGAAATGTTTCATTGGACGTTATTTCTGCTCTCTGTTGAGAAAAATTTGAACTGGTGATATTGCTGCCATCTGTGTTGTCGGTTGGTCACTCATCATACTTCTTTCTTCTATCTTGTAATCTAATTGGTCTGCATTCTGTGGAGGAGACTTGGAAACAGTTAGTCTTGAATTTGTTGCCATCTGTGGAGAACGTTGGGAACTTCTATTTTCTCTCTTGTTACTTGATTGGATCAATTGCATTAAGTGGTCTGTCGGTGGTATTTCAAAATTCAAAGCATTCTTAATGTTGAAATGGATGAAGATCTTTTCCCATATTTCCAAATGTGAAGGTATCTGAATGTGTTTAAGTAGTTTTATCTCTTGTCCAATTTCATGATTACTATTCCAAAAGTGGTTAGCTACTGCTGATCTGTCTGTTTGTTTCAGTTTTATATTTCTTTGATGTTCACTTAATCTTATTTTTAAATTTCTTTTAGTTCTTCCTATATATAAGCCTTGACAGCTCCTACGGTAACAACTAGCGCATGTATGTGAAGTGAATCAATATTTTCCAACTCAAACTTTAAATACTATACAACATCACAATTAACAATACTTCTGGTTTATTATAAAACTTCTGACGTTACTAGAAGTGCGCTGGGCCGAACCTCTAAACCCCATCCGGAAGAAAGGAGTAGTTGGAATTGGGTCTGACTCGGTAGGACTCCTCGTAAGGGGGAGGTTTCGATTCCTTCAGCTACTGCGTTGTGAGCGTTGCAGACACTTAGCAACTTATGGTACTTCTGACATTATTAGAAGTACGCCGACCGAACATCTTGAGCCCATCCGGGAAGGTGCTGTTCGAATTGGGTTGGGCTCGGGCATTCCAGTGATTGCCGATACCCATGTGAGATTGGATAGCCTGTGCGGTGACGTCCAGGAGGGGTTGTGAGTCGTCTTAACATCCGGTACCAAACTGGAGAGCTAGTAGACCATTAGTGTGTTAGACATTGTCGCCCCTACCCAGGTTCTTCGGTAGTCTTCCTCTTGGGGTTGAAGGGGGGCTTTTTATGTATCAGTATTGGCCTAATGGAAAAACTCACGGGAGGGAGGGTCACTCGGTTGACGCCTTTCCCTGAGCAGCTAAGGGGATCTTCGGGTTTGGGTAGACGTCCTTCTTTGTCTAAATACCTTCCAGTATAAATGGCAATTGATAAATATTTTGTTCAATTTTAATTTGTTTTAATTTATTTCGTTTTAATTTACTACATTTTGTGTTTGTTTAATCTGTACAACAATACTGTATAAATTAATAAGAATAATATAACTAAATAGATAATTTGGAATACACGTCCTAGTTTAGGTGACTAGATACCAGGATAGGGTATTAGAAATTTATTTCGTTTTGTTTGAAAACCTAATGTAGCAACTGTGAGAATGTTTCATTTTAAAATGCATCAATTAATGACTGATAGGGTTTAGTGTATTAATTTGACATCTGCGCTATGACATACATCCAGCATAACGCATTATAAATATCCCATTGTGATTCCCTGTTACCTGACCGCCATCTGATATCAGTGAAAAGTATATACTGGAGTTTCAGCTTCACCATGCGGGTAGAGGTGAATTAACATGCACAAATCTATTGCGGCTACCAACCTCCCCCAGGTGGAAGGGATGAGGTGAAGGAACCACTGGAGACTACAGGCCGTAAACAGACAGCCCACAGAGATGCAAGAAAGTCCCTAAAACCCGTCCCACTGCTGGAGCCGCCGGCAGAGGACAATGAGCGATCCATCTATCAAGCAGCCCTCTGGCTGTCCACAGCAAGTGCTCTTTTCATTGAGTATGCATCCGGGCCATCTGTCCGGCACCGCTATACTCCAAGAAACTTAGAAGCACAGCTGAAGGACGAGAAGGAAACGGAATGAAAGGGAAATGATGGAAAGGAAATGGTGGTAGAGAAGAAACCATCCCCGGTTTCCGCCTGCCGACCCCGTGGAAACCACTAAAAACCCATGGGTGAAGTAGATGGTTTGTATTGTAACTTGCTTACAACACGCTTTGGGCGTCAATTTGAAGTAGGTCGTATTGAAGGAGTTGTATTATAGTTCTTATGTTGGGGAGCTACACTTAATGTAGTTGCAACCGCACGTATGGCACCCGGTAGCCTTCGCCCCAAATGTACTTTCAGATGGTCTTTGCCCCAAGTTGGAAAATATTATCAACTTTGTAATTTATCTGTTTCTTTAAATATTATGTATTTATGTTTGCCTCGGCTGCGTCAGTATTTATTTTAGAGACACGTTTCTCTTAGCAGGGTTGTGGTGCGACAAGAACGTAGGCTTACACAGATTACACTGTCTACAAGCAACTGACCTGATTTCCAGCGTCTAAATTTGTAAATTTCTGTGCTTCAAATCTCTGATTGGCTATTCCTAATCCAATGGAATACTTTTATTTAACTTAAGCTTTTTCTGGTTGTTGATTGACTATTTTATAAACTCACATAATTTACATTATTGTTGCTTCAAAATGACTAATAGCATTATTAACTCATTATTACCTCAAGGCTACCTCATTGTTTGAAACTCAATGTATTATTTTATTATTATTATTATTATTATTATTATTATTATTATTATTATTATTATTATTCTCACAGCTCCTATATTATTAAATTACGTAATACATTCAGGTAATATGATTACATGTATACAGTAATATAAACGTATACAATGATAGTAATATACACTTTTATGTATTTTTACATATACATATTGCTTTAAGGCGGACTGTTATTATATTTTATATTATATAATTTGACTGAAATCATTTAAGTGTTAAAAATACTGCCTCAACATATGGCGATTTTTACGGTTGGCTAGGCTTGCGGATGATGCGTAATAATAATAGTGATAATAATAATAAAAATAATAACAATAATAACTGTTGGGTCGCTTACTTTTCCCTTTTGATTGATATCCGTCAAGAATGAAGGGTGTTTGAGAGAAGCTTTTGAAGTGAACATGAGCATGTGAGTATTTTATGGGAAAACAGGAGTAGAATAATAACCGAAATTAGAAATTAGAAATTAGAAAAGGTGATCCTGTTAAGGAATGGTAAATGGCTCTGTGTTTTACGTATGGATTGCAAAAATGCAGCTGAATTTATCGATTAAATTATATGCAATGGCCACGACAAGTACAAAATATTTTGTAAATATTGACGCAAGCATTTCTCAACTGCACATGGGAAACGAAATGCACTACTATCCCTTATGTTTTTAAAATTCACCACAATACCTGCTAGAAAGCCACAGCACAGAGACGACTCGAACAAAATTACTATGGCCCTCTAGCGGGAGTGAGGTACATTTCACAATTCTGATACAGAAATCATCTCGAAAAATCCGGTTATTTACAGGGGCACAGTAGAGTGGAACCATTTTTGAGGCACACAAAGGAAATGTTGGGCATCTGTCTGCACTTATCTGCCCGGCTTCCTCCCGACTTGCAGCTTTGGATTACCTTTTAGCTCATACCTACCGCCGGGAGGTTCAGAAACTGCAAAACGCCAACATAGGTTGAACTGCCTTAATCCTCTTCCGCTGCTAAATCTAATCCAGTCCAATCCTTAGAGAGGCGCATATCTCTGGTTTGAGACTTGCATAGCTGAAAAAATGTCAATATCACAGCAGTTGTGGCAGAATACCTCACTTATGAATACGTGTGGGCGCTCTCATTTCCCATATATGCCTGGAAAATCAATAAAATCAATTATTAAAGGGATTCTCAGCTAATTTAAACCATTCTGCCTTGTCTGTATGTCTGTGTGTGCGCGTTGCAACATAGTGCTACTGTGTGTCACTAGGAACTCAGAAATAAACTTATGTCTATAAATAAAAGATACACAAATGTATAATGAGGTTTTAAAGTCATGTTTATCACTGCGGCACAATTTGTATTCATACTGTAAATTAAAGAGTAAATGTAGATGGCTGAAATGTGTAGGAGTAGATTTTTTATCTGTGAAGTACAGAATTCACAGTATAAGGCCCGATTTATGCATGCGATTTCATGTCGTGCGACATGAAAGTCTTTTGAATTACATGGAAGTATTTATACAATGCAAAGTGTCGTACGACTTGAGAAACACATCGCTTGGATTTCAGTTCACGTCACATATGCTAAAGTCGCATTATCTCAGTATAAAAGGGTGTAAATGGGTCTGTTTATTGATGTTGCATTTCCAAATCGCGAGCAAGAAAGCGAGTCAGTGCTGCCACTTTGGTAAATACTGTACAGAGCTCTGATTGTTGGCTTTGAGGTTTCGTGATTTTCGAAAATGATATAATTGTCGTCGCTCAGACTTTTATTAAGTATGGATACCGAATATTTTATAGAATAAATTCTTATTAGGAGTTCAATTTTAGATGATCGTCAGAAAATTACAAGGATCGTGACAGCAAGCAAATTCCCAACCTTGTACTATTTATGGATGTACCCTCCACTCATCTGTGTTTTACTTTTTCTACTACGTATAGTAAGTAGGGGAAGTATTGTATTCCATCCAAAAATTCGATACCAATATTTCAGTGGAAATATTTTTTGAGGCCCCCTGAATCCAAAAAAAGCATTTTTGGAAACATGTCCGTGTGTGTGTCTGTGTGTGTCTGTCTGTCTGTCTGTCCGTCAACAGCATAACTCAGAAGCGAAAAGTCGCATAAACATCAAACTTGGTATTTAGGTTCAGTATCTTCCACTGATACAACACAAAGGTTTTCAAGAAAATCCCCGCACCCCAGATTACCCTTTACATGGAACATTTTTCGAAAATTTTAATTTTCTCAAAAATAGCTCTAACGATTTTGATTAAAATATGATATATATTCAAGATACTTTCATGACAAATAAAATTTATAACTTGAATTCTCTGGGAATGTCTCCAAAGGTATTCTTCATTGTGAACGACTTTTACGTAATGGTAAACCATAAGAGATAGACAAAATTTTACTACACAAAAAATGTAGATCGCGTTAAAATACACAATTTATGTCATTTTTTATTGAGTGAACCATTTTCGAGTTATTGCTTGTTATTCCATTAATTTTCCAATACTTATACTTTTCTCAAATGGGAATTCGCTATTCATTTTTTTATGTCCTGGACAGGCAAAGATTTGACTATCGCTTAAAGTCTACCAATTCCCCTTGCATGTACAAGAAAATTAGCAATAAGATTAACATCTCGATATCTCGATTAACATGAAGCATATGGAGAATAAGCGTATGTAAAAATATTTTGAATAAGAGTAGCGAAAGTCATGTGAGTGTAACACATCAGATTTTTTTCTTTCTTTTGGTTTACTTTCTCTACCACTACATAGTAGATGGAGAAAGTACTTAATACATTCCACCCAAAAATTGAATACCGAGATTTCACTAAAATACGTTTTGCGGACGCTTGAATGTGTGTGTGTCTGTGCGAACAGCGTAACTCAAAAACGAAAATACCATTAAAACCCAACCTTGTATTTAAGTTAAGCATATTCCAAGGATACGACTCAAAGATTTTTTGAGAAATGCCCCGCTTTACACAGAACATTTTTTGAAAACTTTTTCTCAAACATGGCTCAAAGGATTTTAATTAAGATACCATGTATTAAAGATGTTTATATATTTAATTTTCTAGGATTCACCTGTGAAGTCCTCTTCATTGGGAAAGAATTTTGTATAACTGGTAAACCTTAAGTGATAAACGAAAACGTACCACAATAACATTGTAGATCTCTTATTTGAAATAAATTTGTTGTGTCATCAGCTATTATCGAGGTATCCATTATTAATGATAGGGTCTTAACTGAGCTGTTCCTGAAACAACGGCATGGAAGAAACCTCCACACAGCGCACATCCACCGCTCAGCCACAACCAACCAAACTCCGTCACCTGGTCCCATAATCCTGAAACCGACAAAGAAGATGATGTGTACAGGAAATGGGGGATAGGAAAGTTAAGGTAGAAGATGAATTACCCAAGCTTTCGCCTACTTACCACGAACACTCTCTCCCTTTCTTCCAAAAACCGAATTGCGTATTTTGTTTTTCTTCCACAAACTCGCTTACTAATGTAGTATCTTTTTATTTAGCGGTAGTTGCTGATGTAATAATCTCGGTTTGCTACAGCCGTTTCTCACGAGAGTCCTTCTTATTTCTGGATGAGGTCGCAAGGTGACTGATCGGGATGAATATTGAAATAATCGCTCGCTAATTTAACACTTTAACCTTTGGTTTTATTATTTAAACTTTACAACCTAGTGTTTCATAATACCACCAATTAGTTTTTCACGCAAAGTACAAATTCTGCCATGTCGTCTTCTTTGTTTTCTATACAGTTTACCTTCCATGACAACGCATTTCTACGGACGTGAACTTTACATTGCTAAGTACAACATTTGAGCATCGCTTTTCATTTATGTTTTAACACATCTGATATTTAAGCAATTTAAAGCAATATTTAGATGAACACTAACTTCACTTCCATAACATATAAAAATCAATTTTATTTTAAATTCAAATTAAAAAGTCTAAATCTTCAAATAATGAATACACTAATCTAAAACAAAATAATTAGAATGGGCACCATTATACTAATACACAATTATCTCCCTTCATACAATTTGCTAAATTAACAGTCTCACTTGCAAAGAAATAAATAGTACTCAAAATAATAAAAAACATCAAAAGGTACTACTATGGGGCACACTGCAAGGGAGCCCGTGCTATTATTCCTGAAGTTGCTATAGAAATTTGCCCTATGTAACGTAATTCAGCCAATACATTTAAATACATAAATTTAAAACAAGTATTTCACCTACTGCAAACACCAGCCTTACATTAGCCGAATAACAAAAATTTATAAACATCAGTTATTTGATAGTCATCTCTCTTGGTTGAGCAGCGAGAAATTTATGTTAAATGATTACTAGACTTCGGATCTTTAGGTCCCAAAAAATGTGGTTTTAGGCACCTAAAAATGTTCTAAAAAGTAGGGAAATAGGTCTTTAATTCCCTTAAATTAATAAAAAAATCTGATGTGTTACACTCACATGACTTTCCCTACTCACATGCAAACTATTTTTACAAACTCTTATGCTCCATCTATTTCATATTAATCGAGATAAGCATTTGCAGAAACGATCTTTTGACATGCAAAGAGAATTACATTTTACACATAGCGACCAGTTCTAAAAATATTTGACTATCGCTTAAGGCGTACTATGTTCCCCTTGTTTTGTATTTTCAACGGCAACATAAAAATACAGTAGCCTTTAAGCATAGACATATCTCTTAATAGCTGGTTGCTATGTGCAGCACCATTCTCTTTGCTACAGATTAATACTCTTTACATATCCAAGACAAAAAAATGAATAACGAATTCCCATTTAAGAAAATAAGTATTAAAAAATTTAAGGGAATAGTAAGCAATATCTCGAAAATGGTTCAATCAACAAAAAAATGTATGACATAAATTGTAAATTTTAACGCGATCTATATGTTTTGTGTAGTAAACCTTTGTCTATCTCTTATGGTTTACTAGTTATGCAAAAGTCGTTCACAATGAAGAATACTTTTGGAGACATTCCCAGAAAATTCAAGATATACATTTTATTTGTTATGAAAATATCTTAAACATATGATATTTTAATCAAAATCGTTAGAGCCATTTTTGAGAAAATTAAAATTTTCGAAAAATGTTTCATGTAAAGGGTAATCTGGGGTGGGGGGCTTTTCTTGAAAACCTTCGTATCGCATCTGTGGATGATATTGAACCTAAATATCAAGTTTGGTGTTTATCCGACTGTTCGTTTCTGAGTTTTGCTGTTCACAGACACAGACACACACACGTACATGTTTCCAAAAATGCTTTTTTTTATTCAGGGGGTCTAAAAACATATATTTCCTGTGAAATCTCGTATCGAATTTTTGGGTGAAATACAAAACTTCCCCTACTTACTTATACGTAGTAGAGAAAGTAAAAATCTTATGCATCACGCCATGCAAAACACACTTAAATACAGTTATATGGTGATGCATCAGTGTACAGTAACAGCACCCTTTCATCCTTTATACCATTCGGATACAGTACTTTTAGTCTGGAGTTTAGGAAGTAGGCATTTGATTGAGCATTAGTTTTCTCCGACACCTCCGAACAAATCAAATGCGAATTTCCATAATTTTCTTCATCTAATTTCCCTACAATTAAATTTTATATACTTCGCTCCAGGGCGTCTGTGATTTCCTCTACGGAAATCAGATAAAGGAATCTCCTATTTCCGATCTTATTTCATTTAGCTTTGATTCATAAACCATCTAAAGATAATTTTTTCTAAGTGTCGATTTGGAGGGTATTCTTTCTCTGTAATACTTTTCTAACAATAACTTCATTGTTGTATTTTCAACCACATTCCAAGGAATGTTGGCTGCAGCAAATGCTTTACACATATCAAAATAGAACTGGGACTTTATTTTTGAGGGCATGGGCTGTGTAAGTAAAGTTTGCTTCTGAGAATCTTTCATTTTAGAATTTGCTTGATGCATTGAATTTTTCTCGTATTGTACCAAGTGACTCCATTTTTCGGCAGAAACCTTACGTAGAAGAGTATATTTATAAATAAATCATATTTTATTAAAATAATTAGAATTTTAAGTGGATATCCAATATAATTTACATAAAAATTAGTATAACTTGAAAAAATTGTCTTTTACAAAATTAGTATTGTTTTGATCTGTTTTACTGTTAGACCCCAGTATTGGACTCAATAAAATGCATCAAACAATTTTGAGATTATTTTCAGACATAAAATGACAGAAAATACAGTAAAATGCTTACATCTTTATTGCAGACCTGACAGAGGATTATTTTCCCATCAGTTGTATAAGACTAGAAATCCGAAATTTATTTTATTATTAATACACTTTTGGTACGTTTGTTCTTAGGCATTTTGCAGCACTAGCAGAAAAATTATCTCAGTAAACAAAGACTTCAATATAGTTATATTATGAACACGAACGGACACTTTTCCTTGTTTTCAAATAACTGTTTCTGGGAACCAGACGTAGGCCAATTTTTGTTATTGTATTTCATTGCCGAAGTTCCGATTTTGCAGGCGGCACCCTAATATTTCACTAATTGTTGGTTTATTTATTGTTGCGCTAAGCCTTTTAAAAACGACACCACGCCGCATTTTATCAAACAGAAATCAAATAAGTATCCAGTCAACGAAAGGTTTGTTATTGATTAAATAATTATTTATTGAATACAATGGTGTCGTGAATAAATTCATTGGAATTTTAAGAAAGGCATTTATAGGCACCAAAATGCAGAAATAGGCATTTATGTTGAAATAGGTGCCTATAGGCACTATAAAAGTTGACTAATGCCTTTTTAGGTCAATAGGAGCTAAAGGAAAAGAATAGCTAAAAACCCAAATATCCGAAGTCTAATGATTAGTAATAAAATGGTTTTATTATTTAAAATCACTTGTTTACGGTTTTATGAAGTACACTAATAATTATTTAAATAATTCTTGGTCCTTCAGACTATAATACACTGACAACATGTAATGTAACTGAAGTGTTTTGGCAAATAAAATTATTCAGTGGCTCTTAATGATCTTATCGGCGTCAATTGCAACTTCCCTATCGCCCATACCTTTTAACACCTTCAAAACAGCAGTCCACTGGACAGATAAACAATGTAATAAGTATGTATAAAATAAAATAAGTTTTGTTAAGTGTAGCTTTAACATTGTAATAAATTTAACTTCAATATGTGTTCTTTTCTCGTTACCTCAAAAAATAAATAAATGCGTCGTGGGCTCAACAGTGCCGACATCTTTTGCACTACTCGCAAGCGCATTTTATGTCATGCCATCCGATCCGATCAGCACACAATTAACACCTGTTTTAAAAACTCAAAGCTTTGAAATTATAGTATGGTCCACCAAAAGCAATCAACGGTAGTAATTGAGACGCTTTCTGAAAACTATGAAACTCGTTACCACCCATAAGCATACTCGTGTCTTAATTACTACCGTTACAGACGTGTTTAGATATCCCTGCGTGAGTTAAGAGTTGCAGAACTCAACGGGGCAATTCCAAGTAAACGCAGGTCAGTAGGAAACTGCCGAATTAGTGTGAGCAAGCTTATTTTTTTCTAATCCATTTATTCCCACCCTTTAACTACAATGGCCCTATCACGGCTTTTCCTTTGGAACATAATACTGCCTATAGGCAAAGGTTTTAACACGTATTCGCTTGTCTTCGGGCTTCTAGTAAACTTTGGCCTTTCAGCATTAGATCGCACACACATTCACACTCTCATTCATACTTCCAGATCCTGGGGAGGTTAGGAAATAATCTTACTAGAGAAAAATTCCCAACACCCAGCCGGGAATCGCACGCGGGACCCCTCGCAGGGCTGGCAAGTGCTCTACCTAATGAATTACAGGTCCATCCGAGCTTCTTTCTACTTTGCTTGTCAGTAAACAGATAAGCCGATCGCGCTCATTAAGAGGCACTTCCCAGGTGTGTAATAGAGTGTACAACCCGTGATGATAGACAAAAACGGACCCTCGCACCAGAGTGTACTGTCCGTGTAGATAGACAAAAATAGATCCAAAAGGTCTTAGAATATTTTACAATTCCGTTACACATTCTTAATTTCGAGAGAATAAACTCACTGTTTAGATTGAAAAATAACTAAAATGTCTGTTTTTTAACTTATCCGTGTCCGCCTACAGCTATATTTTAATTGTGTTTACGCTGTTCTTGTCCAACTTTACCGACTATAGGAAACAAACATGAGAGCATGCAGTGTTTCACTGTAACTTTTTTGTTTGTTATTATAAATTGTATTGTTAGTATTATTAGCATTATATAACGGTACTGTTATACTGAATTCGCTCATTGAATAGGTGTTCGAATGTTTGCCCCTGTTGATTTGTAAGATGTTCCAATCATCTCCTTGTATCCCTATGGATGTTTCTGAGCTCCGCTGAAGTAGCAGTGGTAGCAGTAGTAGGAAGGGTTAGGACGTTAACCCAGTTCCCTAGTGACCTTGTTTACTTGGAATTACCCCATTGAGTTCTGCAACTGTTTTAACGTACGAAGGGTTATCTGCACACATCTAATACGGCGCGGTTGGTCCATCTGCTATATTATTATGGATTGGCAAACGCAATCATAAGTAAGGCCTCCTATGAAACCTTTATCACTAACTTTGCCGTTTCTGAGTTATCACTCTGCGAAATAATATAGTTATGTAATTTGGTATTTAATCTAATGGATATACCTGACAAGCTGCATTCACATGACCTTCTCTATGCACTCCGATATTCTTACAAACGTTTGTTATTCCCTCTACTTCTTGCTAACCCAGATACACTGTCATTACACATTACACACATTTTGTTGTTGTTATAGGAAGAATGCAGCAGGCTGATGGGATAGTCAGATTTTTAAAAAAGTCTAATGGCTTAAACTTGGAAGGAGTATTTGAAAAATCAAATCAATGACAAAAATACTCAGTCGTAGAGCACTTCCTGCTGAGCGAGGGTTCCTAGGATGAATTACCGGCTGAGGGGTGATGAAGATTTTTCTCGAGCCAAGATTACACCCTATCCTGCCTCCTGTAATTAGGTCGGCCTGCTACCGTGAATAGTTGGGAATGGAAGAAAAGTTGACATGGGCATCAAAATTAAAGAGGGATTGGAAACCACAGGAATGGGCAACATTTGTATGGCGGGTTAGGGAAATAGGCGGAGTTGCATGGAGAAAAATCTGATGTGTTACACTCACGTGACTTTCTCTACTATTGTACAAACTATTTTTACATACGCTTATTCTCCATCTACTTCATGTTAATCGAAATGTTAATCTTATTGCTAATTTTCTTGTAGATGCAAGAGGAATTGGTAGGCTTTAAGCGATAGTCAAATATTTTAAAATCTGTTTGCTATGTGCAGTATTCCATTCTCTTTGAATTATCAGGACAAAAAATGAATAACGAATTTGCATTTGAGAAAAAGTATAAGTATTGGAAAATAAAAGGGAATAACAAGCAATATCTCGAAAATGGTTCACTCAACAAAAAAATGTATATGACATAAATTGTGTATTTTAATGCGATCTACATTTTGTACCAGTTATACAAAAGTCGTTCACAATGAAGAATACTTTTGGAGACATTCCCAGAAAATTCGAGATATACATTTCATATTATATTTTAATCAAAATCGTTAGAGCCCTGCTTGAGAAAATTAAAATTTTCGAAAAAATATTCCATGTAAACTGGGTTGGGGGGATTTTCTTGAAAATCTTCGTGTCGCATCTCTGGAAGATACTGAACCTAAATACCAAGTTTGGTGTTTATCCGACTGTTCGTTTCTGAGTTATGCTGTTCATACACACACAGACACACACACGGACATCTTTCCAAGAATATTTTTTTTTTTTTGGGTTCAGGGGTGTCAAAGCATATATTTCCGTTGAAATCTCGGTATCGAATTTTTGGGTGGAATACAATACTTCCCCTACTTACTATACGTACTAGAGAAAGTAAAAATTAAGTACCACCACTGTGATGCTGACAGTCAACAAACAATTGCGCAGTGCCGAGAAGGTTTCGTTAGAGGTACAGTCTGGGCTAAAATCTGATTAGCGTGTGGAGCAATCAAAACGGGCACCAAACACGGACTCGCGTGGCTTGCACTAGGATCATTGCGGATGTTGAAAATTACTGATGAAAGTGGTTGGTGAATCCCCTCCATTTGCGAGGAGGAAGAGTCACGGTGCTCAACTTGGTAGGCTGTAGGGATACGGAGGAATGGAGGAGAAAATAGTTACCGCGATCATTTATCTCTTCGAATGGAGAGTTAAGGGCATGTTGGACGCTACTGGCAGGTAGGAAGACATGGAAGGGATACATTAATTTCTACTTAAGGCAAGATAGCTGACATGTGAGAAGGCTGGTAGTAGGGAAGCGGGGGTGTATGAAGAGCTAAGTGTTGTTGGTGCTTTATTTATTATGTCTTTTTTCACTTATTGCTAGTGTATTCTTTGTTTGCTATAATAGGGTATAATAATGCACGGAATACGGTTTATTTCTGTTTTGGGGGTTGCTTATATTTAAGATCCTACATTTAAATACGTTTTACCTTTAGTTTTTGTGCAATGATGGATTCTTATAGTGGTATTTTTTATCGTTTCCTTCTATTGGTTGTCGTTTTATTATTATTAATCTTACTTATTATTCTGGTATTACAACAGCACGTACAGCCTGCGAGCCCGTACGATTCTTAGGGATCTATGTATGTATACTGTTATGTAATAACTATTCATTAACTCTCAAATTATTGTAGGTAAGTTAATATAAATTTTGCAAACATACATCGAAAGAAAATTTCATATAGTCCTAAACATAATATATAAAGCCCAACAGCCTATAATGGTAATAGCTCCCTACAAATCAAGGTGAAATTTATCTTTTTAACTCTCATCTGACCAAATCCCTGTGGCGTTGTGGTTGTGTTGACCACTTGGCAAACCTGCAAAAGAATCGAGTGCTTATTGTGTTAGAGATGGAGGTTCTTTCAGTAATGGCACACCATTGAATTCAAACAGATTTCCCTGTAGTGATAAATTAAGAAACGTTTCACAGAACAGGAAAGTAAACACTGCGCATGGCCTACTATTTGAAGCCGTTTGAATAACATATTTTATGATTGTAAATCGAAATATGCACAGCGGTATATACTATGTGCGTATAAATAATAAAACCGCATTCGGGAGGCCTCAGGTTCGGTGCCGGCGACCGCCCTCTCTGACCCAAGGGCTTCTTTCCGGGTCATCAGGCGTATGTTGAAATGATTTCATTCATCTGCCGAATTACTTGTCCCTCTATTTCCTTCCATTAATCATCTCATTCACCCTTCATCCCGTTTGGTCTATTTCAAGTTTGGAAGTGTCGGCGATGATGTTCCGGTGCAGCGTGGCACAGAAAAAGTGTGCTCTCTGAGAACTTTAATCCATCCTTTGTCCTTCGGATGGTTGCCGGTTCCCCTTTCCAACTGCCGGGGCGGCTATATATGGAAACTTTAGAGACCCTGTCATTGCTGTGCCGTCACTCCTTGTTCCGGCCATTCCTGGATGGTGCCGATTCCCTCCGCTTTATAATGCCATCCAATACAGTAAATAATAAAAATTCATTCATTTCAATTTGAATTTTTTTTAATAATCATTATAAATATCCATGCCAGTGATAAATGTACTCATACATGCAAATAACTGGCTGGTAATTCCGTTTAATAAGTAGTTGAATTGAAAGTCTTTATAGTCACATTTTAATAAGTGTTGGATGTGTTTAGTTTAATGAATTTAAAAAAGGTGCCGTAAACAATAATGAAGCATTAATATTTGTCAGCGTATTTGCTTTGGGCACAAATAATAAATTTTGAATTCATATACGGTTTTAATCAATTTCACATTGAGTTTTCATCCTGAGTGTAAACCTCAAAGATTGATACATAAAATACTATCATAAGCTTAAAGTACAGCTGCAGATACATATTTTCTCTAATATCCAGTTACAATATTAACTTTTACAACTAAAAATTATATGTCAGTTCTGAAAACTAGAGTTCTAGGACATACTCGAAATCCATAATTATTAGAATTCTTCAATAAACCAAACATTTGAAAACAGAGTCAAGCTTTAGAATGCATCAGAACGTTTAAATGAAAACAATAAATTACTCCAACAATAATATATGGGATTCCACTAGGCCCCATTCGTTCAAATACCTGATTAATAACCTAAATTCCCTCTAATGAAACACGGATTATGCGTAAGCATTGATCAAATTTAAAGCGCATATAAATGGAAAACAAAGGATGCTCTCCAACAAATCACACCATGACACCGGAGCCGATATGAATCGTTGGAGTGCTTGTAAACCACTAACGAGACCACTTATGAGTGATTTTTTAAGCTAATCCTCTTATGGTTGTCTGTTTATGGAAATAATCTCGTCAAAAGTGAATGCAGTAGAAATGTCGAAGTGCATCTCAACGTGTCTGCACTGAAAAAGTCTATGCCAATTTTTATCTGTAAGGTCTGAGAAATTTCCTGCATTATTTCGTCGAGTGAAATACTGCTTTCGACATTGGACAATCCATTTCTTTCGAATAGTAATTATGCTTGATAACGTGACCAATATTTTAGAATTCGCAAAGGAGTCAATATAGTTTTGCAGCGGCAATGGCCCATGGTCGGCGCTGGGCAGTCGGAGATACACAAAGATATGTAGCGCCCTCGCAAACGTAAACACCGAAAGCGTAATTGTCAGATAACCAGAATATTCTTGTTGTTTACCTTCTCTAATACTCTGGAAATTTCCAACGCCTATACAAGCGAGCGCTCTTGCAAGGGAGTCGGTAAGTGAGCGACCAAGTTTTCAGTGCAACAAAAAGTGCCATTCCGCAAGCGACTTTGTGATGACTGCTGCGATATGTAGCGAGTACTGCTTTCTCAAGATACTAGAGAAATCTTGTGTTCAACTCTCCAGCGAGTGAACCAACCGGAAGAAGAGGCTATGTCTACGTCACTAAGAAAGTGAAGTGATAGTGAAAACTAGGTGAAGTGTCAGGGGATTTGAACTAGTTCACACGTGAAATGTGAGGCTGGTTCTCTGACGCCTCGTTTAGAAGCCTACGTCTGAGAGGGATAAGGTTGGCCCTGCACGCTGCGGTATGGGTCACTGCAGAGCGTAGCTATCTGCAGGCACGGTAAAAGTAATGATACAGTTTCGAAGTTACTGTACCTGTTTTGAGATTCTCTCACCGGGGCTGCTTCTTCTGCTGCTACTTCCGTCACGGATGATGTGCCTGTAATAATTTAGTTTGTTTGCCTTGGCTAGATTGATTCTGAGTGGAGATATGTGCATGGACTCTATCTGAAAAGGATAAGTTACGGCGATCTAGGTTTTGGGATACAGAACATTCTAGGGGAATTGAAGAAGCACCAAGGAGTCCACTTGGCTGAATTTTATTACCACTAATAAAGACACTAGATAACGTTCCTGGTCACTAGGAGATAACTAATTTCTCACGAGTCCCGTAGGCCTTTGTCCTCTCGCTGCGCGCGGGCTACACTTATTCTTCGACACAGCACTACAATTACACGTAACGACGTATATCCTCAATCAGGAATGTGTTTCGAACTTTGATGACACTACTAATGGTCCTTATTTGTGCGCCAATTTCTGCTTAAAAGTAACGTGGAGTCTGCGTTCAGGATTACATTACAAATCGCATGCTTAATTTCTGGGGAGAACATAGGATATCTATACAGTCCTATCCCCCATTCAATACTCTAAGTTTCTGCTAACATTTTTGCGTCGGTCTAACACTTCGTCATTACTCGAACATCTCATTGGCAACATACTCATCATGTGGCTTTTTCCTCGCACCACATGTCTCTTCCCCATTTCTAAGTCAAAATCTACTTCCCCATGTGTCTGGATAGAAGACCCATGGAGTAACCTTAACCCCTCACCCGACTAACAGAAAGAGAGTTCCCAGATTCCAGCGTTGGTGGACAGGATTCTTTTCGACGAAACTGTAGGATTTAAGCCATCTACCAACTAGAGGACCAGGAACAGTATACATATAAATATTACACTGTACTAAAATGAACAATTACACATGGTCCAGATTACTTACATACATAACCTATATATCAAAATGATGGGAAAAGTGACAAAATACAAAATATATTTGGGTGCAATAGCCAAATCCTGCCTCAAGTGACAGTGTGAACAAGGTGAAGTCTCAGTGAAAATTCAACTGGATGAAAACAGTGAAGGGACATTAAGGACTTAGAGAAGAGATAGTTGAAAAACTGGACAAAGTCATAGTATCAGAATTTCCATGTCTTTCAACTTATCTGGCATGTTTATTAACACTGCTATGAGGGATCAATTTTATTCACCTATATCAACGTGCTTTACGTTATTCAGACTGTAGAGCAGCCATAACCAAGCAATTTGCCGCAATGCATGTGCTTGAATACGGCAATGTGCTGACTCAGTGCGTGCTGCGCAGTAGGAGCGGTCGGTTCGTCCTCCGTAGTGGTCAGTAAAGATGCGTGCGGCATCTATGATTGTAATGTTTGGTTCGACCTATGTGCATGAATCCTTATTTTCACTTATGAAACGTAATAAATGCCCTTAGAGAGCCAACATCAATGATTGTAGCTTAAGGTGTGTATTAATGGTCCAGAGCTGTGTTTGATTGTCTTCAAATGGCGAACAAAAATGGGAAACTACCTTTTTATGCTGCTTTCTTACATTTGTATAAAGAACTTTGCATTTGTTCTTACATCGATGTAAATAACAACGAAAATTCTGAAGGGTTGTGTACAAAGAGCGCAATGAATGGTTGCAGCATCTATGGATGGGCATTTGAAGGTCAAGTTACATTTCGTAATTCAGAATCAACATTTTTTGTTTTGTTTCCTTATTCCTCATCACAAAACAAAAAGCTAATTACAAACCATTTTCTAGTGAGAAAACACATAGAAAATATAGATTTCAGTACAAAAAAATTAAATTAACCCCAAAATGACCATCATAACGTCCTATAAACAAAACACGACTACAAAATTTACTTTCTCCCATAATATCAAGCAGCTTTTATTCAAGAAATTTCTTTCTACAACGCTTAGTTTTGGGGAAATTGTGCAGTCACAACTTAAATGATCCACTCTGTATACATATTAATATTAATAATCAATAAAGACTATAATTACTAGCTCACATCAAGATAATCGTTTATATGGGAATTAATGCATGAAATAATAATAGTATTCAAGATAATTGTAATGTAATGACATACTAAGTAGCTTTTTAAATATGTGTAAACTGTATTCACTCTTAGGTTGATCCGCGTCAAAACAAACTCCAGGTGATCAGTGCACCGTTGTAACGTATACTTCCGCCATTCGCACTAGAAATACTGTCACACTTTCAGACCATGTGCGGTGACTTTAGGGTTAAAGATGATAAGATTGATAGTTGTAACAAAAGAAACGTTTACACATATAATAATAGTTAATTCTAAAATAAATGAGCGAAAAATAAAGTAACAGGTCTGCGATAACTTAATTTATTCGCTCTCTGGAAGCGGCACTTTACTAACTATTGGCGGCTCAGTTTAAAAAAGGAATTGTGCACTGTTGCGCGAACTGCATTCTTCTCAAGATCACTACATTCTTGCATCGCGTATTTCGTATGCTTTATTTTTCTTTTTTTATTCCGGGTGTAACAAATTTTCTCGTTTAAGATTTTTCTGCACGAGCACTGTTTATACTTGTACTCGAAACACCGGTGAACTCAGAAGTTAATTTCGGTATTTCTTTCGCGGAAAGTGTTGGATATTTCTCACATATCTTATAATAAAGATTCAACACTATTGTTTTTCCACCAGTAGCCAATGGTTTGCGCGGTTAATGCTTTACGTAATTCGACGAAAACATAAGAGCGAATTCACTGTCCTCCATGATACTGAACATAGCTGCTGGTTTCTGACTGTAAACAATATTCTGCGCTACCCGGATGCCAAGAGACTCATACACATTGCATCATGGGAATTGTAGCTCTGTTTTACGGTATAAATCAGCGTTAAATAAAACCTTAGGCATTTGTATGAAATATTATACTGTTGAAGGTTAAATTCATTCTAAAGTTCAGAGATTAACATGGTACTACCTTCCTGGGCGCATTGCTACCGTGTTGCAACATGGTGCACTGACCACGTGGGATGTTTTTCCGACGATCAACCTAAGAGTGAATATAGTGTAGTAGTTAGTTGAATCTGTTTGAAACTTATAGCTAACATAAAAAGCAACATTTTGGCAGGATTAGGGTGCAGTTGAACCAATTGTTGGAGGAAGACACAATAGGACAACCTTGAGTCATTGTATATAAGAGAAAGTCGGAAGTGGGCGGAAAATTCCACGAAGTAGCTAAAAGATACATTGTAACGAACAGGCTTTAAAGTAAGGTCACGTGTATTATAGCAGCTAATGATAGCTATCTAAGTAAATCTATATGTTTCCAAGCGGAGTGAAATCAGCCAATGAAATTTAAAGAGAAAATATTTACATGTTTAAGATAAGGAAAGTCAGAGATAGCGTCCCCAAGCTTAAATCACTTGGAAGTGAGTGCTGTGATATAAGGATCACACGTGTTAACGAACCGAAGTCGGAGATATTCATTACCTCTAACAATTTAGCGCGTATCTTAAAAGTATTATTCTTATAGAGTTCAAATTATTGCGACTGCACAGATGTACGATTTAGATACTTTTGGTGAATATACACATTATTACATGAGAACTTAAAACGTTCATCAGTTGAACGCAAAGCTATATAGTACACTATCATTCTACAGCTTCAATAACTCTATTATTCAAAAAACTACAGTGTAAAGCGTCTCAAGAACATACACAACGCGTGCAATTAAAGTTCTGAGTTTATCAATTAACTTTTCACGTGTTAATTGTTGTTGCTATGGATTTTTCCATCCTGTTCCACCCTTGACAAGTTGAAGCAATATTTTATATCACAACACTGTGAATGCAAGAGTGATTGCAGTGTAAATTAATATTATTGTATGTACAGGATTTTAGATGTTTGTTAGCCATGTTTACACGGCCTCACTGAAACTGACAATAGAAGTGGATAACAATAAACCGAGGGGGTGAGTCGTTTATCACTAAGAAGAGACAAACGAATGACGTCAGGGTAGCGTGCCTTTCTTTAGAGATGGGGGGAATATCTTCCCTAGAGCATATATTTGAGTAGCAGTGATTGGCTGACAAAACGGACACTAATGATGGCGCGATTTGGTAACCAATAGCAGCTCTATTATAATGTTTAGGCATTTCCAGATGAAGGAGTATATATTCTCGAGCCATAAGCATGTGTCACGCAGTTTTATGGAATCTCTCGTGAGGTGCACGTCATACAGTTTGGAAGAATCTCTCGCGAGGTACGCGTCGTAAAGTTAGTTACAAAAAATATGAAGTACGCGGCAACTAATACGACAGTAATTACATTTGGAAATACCACAGTTTCAGTCAGGCGTGTATAAAGATTAAATATGTGAATTATTAATTAAGTGTGGGGGCAATAAAAGTGTAGAAACAAATTATTTTATCAGTGTTATCTTTTAGTAACAACACCTTTCCGTTTACACGTCCTGCTCAGAGATACATGCTTAACTGAGTAATAATAGCTAGCCGGAGGACAGAGAAACCAAATTTTAAAATAATAAAACAATAACAGGCGCCCAGTAAATAAGATAACACGAGCCGATTACTGCGACAAAGTTACAAGGAACCCGTAAAGCAGCAGCCGTGGCGGTAATGAACTTTAATATCATTACAAGATATTTGTAACAACAAAGCACAAATATAGGAATCAGAGATATAATTATGAAATTAGAAATATTGTACCTCATACTGCAAAGAGCAACAAATCGCCGTTGCAACAGTCACACAAGATACACAGTGCTCAAGTAAATCCTTATAATATGTACGCAATTCAGCTTGTATTAATAGTTTTCACCTCTTTTTTGACAAAATAACGACATAGGCCCTCAAATATATAGAAATTTTTTTCCATTGAATTTAATTTTTAGTGCGCACAGGTTGAAAGTAAGAGAACACGTGCATTTCATAGCATCTGCAGACATTAGCTCTAAAATTCAGTAGATGCCCAGCCACTTTAAAAAACTGCCCCAAACGGACAACTGTCCTCGATTCCTATGACTGCATCAGTAAGATCGGCGGAACAGCAGCTGAAAACAATGGCTCAGCGGCGTGAAATGACACGATTGGCCCAGAGAACGGCACATCCCTCATGAATCTACAGCAGCAGAACCCAAGAGCTACACCAAGGATTATCACCACGTCTGAAAAGCTCTTCCTAGAAGATGATAGTGAGCCGGAAGAGAAAAACTCTTGGGGATTAATTTTGTAATAATTGGGATTCCGCTGTGGGATTTTAGTGTTGTACTCGTTCATTTTGTACTGAGGATTGGCGTATTACCTGTACAAATTCTGAAATCACAAATTTTAAGGTATTAGGTTCTGCACAAATGCACATTGTTAGAGCAGGTGTGTGCTATGTAGTTGTTATGAAGATTAATATCTAAATTGTGGCTATGGGTTTAATGTTGCATTAAGGAACTGGCTTACTCTATAATCTAGGACTGGAACTTCAATTACTCACTAAATGTTGACCTGCCATACTTGACATCTAAGAGTAAGTTGAGATAGTAGGTTATTCCCTCAAGGGTGTGATGGAATAATCCTCTTTAGGCTAATTTGGCATAAACTGCTTCCTTTTACTTTCTCTCCTATGTATAGTAAGTAAGGGAAGTATTGTATTCCACCCAAAAATTCGATACCGAGATTTCACCGGAAATATATGTTTTGAGACCCCAGAATCCAAAAAAAAGCATTTTTGGAAACATGTTCGTGTGAACAGCATAACTCAGAAACGAACAGTCGGATAAACACCAAACTTGGTATTTAGGTTCAATATCTTCCAATGATGTGACACGAAGGTTTTCAAGAATATCCCTCCACCTCAGATTACCCTTTACATGGAAAATGTTTCGAAAATTTTAATTTTCTTCAAAATGGCTATAACAATTTTGATTAAAATATCATATGTTTAATATATTTTCATGACAAATAAAATGGATATCTCGAATTCTCTGGGAATGTCTCCAAAAGTATTCTTCATTGTGAACGACGTTTGCATAACTGGTAAACCATAAGAGATAGACAAATGTTTACTACACAAAAAATATAGATCGCGTTAAAATACACAATTAATGTCATTTACATTTTTTTTATGAGTGAAGAATTTCCAGATATTGCTTTTTATTCCCTTAAATTTTCCAATACTTTACTTTTTCTCAAATTCGTTATTCATTTGTTTTGTCGTGGTAATGCAAAGAGAATGGGATGCTCCACATAGCAACCAGTCCTTAAAATATTTGACTATCGCTTAAAGCCTACCAATTCTCCTTGCATCTACAAGAAAATTAGCAATAAGATTAACATCTCGATATCTCGATTAACATGAAGCATATGGAGAATAAGCGTTTGTAAAAATAGTTTGTACAAGAGTAGAGAAAGTCATGTGAGTGCAAAACATCTGATTTTTTTAAATGCAATAGCCATGCTTTCCTTCGCATTAAAGATGTTGCTTGAGAAAACATACTGATGAGTTATACAATGGTAAACAATACATTAGAGAAATTGCCACCTGGAACTATTTCAAAATATTTTTTAGAACATTCTACATTCATTCAGACAGCCTTTATAGCAACTAGTGATGCGACGATACCACTACTTCTCGATAATCTGTACTCGATACGGATATTAATTTTTGAGAATCGATACTCGATAGTCACTTTATAAAAAACTGTAAAGGCAATAGGTTGTTCACTGAATTATGTTCTTATTAGTAGTTTTCTATATGTAAATGCATGTAACAAATTTTGTATTGTATGGTGATTCCGAAATTGTTCCTGTTTGACATTCTCCAGTTGGCAGCAATTATTTTATGTTTATAATGCCACAGGTTATATATCCCATATTGTTAGTCAAGAATGATGATCATAATAATAATAATAACAATATTAATAATTTCATTGCTTCACTATTTAGTAACCATACTTTGTACTGAAAATTTTTTTTTAAAAGATTTTCTATCCATATCATACCTGCAACCTGCGCTGGTGACCTGAGTTTGACGTCCGTAAACACAAAGTAACAGATGGAAGAGAAGAGCAAGTATTTTCATGAGCCGTATTAAGTTCTGATTTGTTCTGCTGGATTCACAGATTTTGGTCACCAGAGTACGTAAATGTAATGGCTGAGATTGAGTCGCCAAGTCATTCTATTGCAGAAATGTGATTTAATACAACAGTTAAACCATCTTCATTCACAACTCAGTTAAAGCTCCATGTTACACGAGTACCTCCACTCTTTCCCCCCATTGTTTTGCAAGTTAGACACAAGAGCCTATGGAATGCATTCATTCACTCATAGGAAACGCAGTCAAGATCTATAAGATGTATAGTCCAGCAGCTCTTGGGCACCTGCGAGGCAATAACATAAAGTCTCGACTGCTTTCATTCCTTATCTAGCATAAAGTTAAACGCAACAAGTTTCAAAAGTGCAAAATTTAAAACTTAAGGGTATCAAAGGTTTAGGTTTATCTCAAACTATTAGACATACTTTGATACCACCGAGTATCGAGAATATCGAGGTATCGACGGTATACTAGTAGAAACTGAGATTAGAAAACGGATCTAGCTGAACTCTGTATCGATCCGTTCAACTAAATCACCCTTCATCCATTACAGCTCTCAAGGACAACGTTTGACTCGTTCGTTTGATATGAGAGATGCGACATTTGCTCATTTCTTCGAGCCCAACTTGTTCGAGAAGCAGGATCGAGTGTTTGTGCTTGTGCTTCATATGCTCTGTCGTGGAAAATAGGCATTTACATGTTTAAATATTCGCTTGTCCGAGAACTCTAATGATAAATCAAGTTGTGCGTATTGCTTCAGTTAAGACAGTTGAATACCAATTGTATATGCCATGTTACTGAGTTTTCGGCTGTTTGTACTTATTTTTGGATTCAAAACCATGGTACACAGATTATATTTTGGCACGTTTTCGTCATTACTGTTAAGCAAAACATTTATATATATATATATATATATATATATAAAATATCACGCAGTGACACTCAGAATTCCTTTCAGAGAAAAAATTTAAGAGTCATGTGCATAGGTATTTAGTTAAACAAACATTACTTATTATATATAATACGACAAATTAAATCATTATAATTATTTATACGCTAGAAATTACACATGTCATTAAAATAAATTAAGCTACTACCAGCCTTGGATTAGATTGTATTGTGAAGCAGTGGAGATTCGGCACCGACCCAAGAAAGAGAATATAGCATTGGCGCACCACGAAGTAGCGCCCCTGGGAGGGAGGTCTGAGGTGAAGGAAGACGCCAGGCGCCCGAACCAGCAGTGACAGGACAGCAATGAAAGGGACCCTACAATTTCCAGGTATAGATGTCCAGGTAGTCGGACAGGCAGACCGGGGACGTCTCCTCACACAGGGTCCAGCGCTCCCACAAGGGGCTACCCTTATACTCCGGCAAACAACCGAAGGTAGAGGGATGGGGAAAGCTCACAGAGAGCATTATTTTTCCCTGCCACGCCGCACCGAAACACCATCAGCGACAATTCCAACCCTGAAACAGATCAAATGTAATGAAATGCTTAATGGAACGAAATTGAGGGACAGGAATTCGGGGATGAAGGAAACCATACCAGCATTTGCCTGACGACCCGGGAAAATCCCAGGAAATAAACCAGGATCAGAGTAGGCGGACGCCGGGGATCGAAACCGGGACCTCCCGAATGCTGGCCACAGAAGTTACCGTCTGAGCCATCCCGCTCCCGTTAATGCAAATAAAATTTACTTACATACCAAAAGTTGTTGCTTTATATTGTTAGTGTATACAATTAGTTGCACTGAGGAAAACATTTTTGTAGTATATATTTAAAATTTGTTTCAACTAACTACATTGTGATAAACATGAGAATAAACTCGGCAATGATAAAATATTAAGGATACTTCAGAGCATTCTTATGATTTATATTACAAAATTTCAAATAGCATAAGAATATAAGCGAAGAGAAATGTTTATTTACAATGAATGACCTATAATCCGTGTTTCACCGTCGGGTATATATCCACAGAATATTCAGAGTGTTTATTTTACGTTTTTCAATGGTTTGTTGCATAGTAGCTTGTAGCTCAAGGAAGATGGTTCTTATGAAACTTGAGACGTGAACAGCGTTTATATTGTGATGTTTCATCACTGTCTTGAGGCAGTGAAAGAGATTGTGATGCAGCTGATCGTTCTCTTGAAAGGATGGTGCATTCCGTTAAGCGGTAAAGGACCGTTTGAATAGACTTTTCAAGACAGCTGTAGAATGGTGATGGAGTTTTATTCATTCTTCGAAGGTAGGACTGGAAGCAGCCATGATTTGTTAGGAATTGAGTGAGGATGTAGGTGGTCCAAGAGATAAGAAGAATTTGAAAAATACTGGGAATGAATAGTACGTAGTGTAGAATTTGTGTAGGATGCGTTTCATACCTTTATACAGGGTGGACCATTTAAGTTGAGACTTGAGGCAGTATTTTATATCACAACACTGTGAATGCCAGAGTGATTGTAGTGTAAATTAACATTATTGTATGACAATGATTTTAGATGTTTGTTAGCTATAAGCATTGTTAGGAAATAAGTTTACACAGCCTCACTGAAACTGACAATAGGAGTGGGTAACAATGAAGCGATGGGGTGAGTTGTTTATCACTTAGAAGAGACAAACAAATGACGTCAGGGTAGCGTGCCTTTGTTTACAAATGGAGGGAATATCTTCCTTAGAGCATATGTATTAGTAATTATGACTGGCTTATAAAACAGACGCTAATGTTGGCGCGATTTAGTAACCAATAGCAGCTGTTTTATAATGTTTAGGCATAACGGGATAAGGGCGTATAAATTCTTGAGCCAAAAGCAAGTATCGCGCAGTTCTACAGAATTATTCACGAGGTACACATTACTCAAGGTCTCAGCAATCTCTCGCGAGGTGCACATTACGCAGTTCTACAGAATCATTCACGAGGTACACATTACGCAGTTCTCAGCAATCTCTCGCGAGGTACACATTATGCAATTCTACAGAATCTCTCACGTCATAAAGTTAGTTACAAAATGTGAAGTACGCGTACGACAGTAATTATATTCGGAAATATAACGGTTTCAGTCAGGCGTGTATAAAGATTTCAGATGTGAACTATTAATAAAGTGTGACGGCAATAAAAGTGTAAAAACAAATTCTTTTATCAGTGCTATCTTTTAGTAACAACTCCTTTCCGTTTACACGCCCTGCTTAGAGATATTTGCTCGACTGAGTAATAGCTGGAGGACAAAGAACCCAAAATTCAAAATAGTAAAACAATAACAGGCGCCAAGTAAAAAAAGATTACACGAACAGATTACTGCGACAGACTGTACAATATCTCCAAAACTAACCGTTGTAGAAAGATATGTCTTGAACAAAAGTTGTTTGGTATTATGGGGGGAAGTAAATTCCATTAGTCGAGTTTTATTTGGAGGTCGTTTAATTCAAAAACATCAAATTGACCCTAAAATGACCACCATGCCGTGTGGCAAGTGAGACGCGATCTGAAAGTACATTGAGTTAGTAGAAGCATTTATGCAATGCGATGTGTCGCACGACCTGAAAAAGACGCGCACGGTTTTACAGATCGCATGACAGCTTCCATTACCTCAGTATACACTTAGTACTGTGAGTGACTCAGGAGATTGGCTCTGTCCTTGAACTGCAAGCATGCAATGGACTAGGGAGCTTCTTGCCTAAGATGCAAATAGATTAACTCCACCAGTTCAAGAACGTTTTACGTGTATATGGTCATAAATATATTGTTTTACATGTATGCAGTGTTTATGAGTTTACATATTGAAGATATGATCATAATTGTTTTGTTTGATGCGGTAGCATAATGTATTACTGATGCTACTTTGCGCAATATTTATTGTTCCGGGGAAGAAAGGAACAGAAACACCTTTGGAGCAGGGTTCAAAACAATAGACTGAGATGGAAGAACAATGAAGCCCTAGCTCAGGTCGCTTACGTCAACCACAAAGATATAGCTAAACGCCTGAATCACTGACAGTATATGGGTCTGCTTAAGCACGTCGCATTGCCGCTTTGTGACGAGCCAGTGTTGCCACAACTATGTTATTATTGTCCTCTGCCACACTCATCAGCAAATTCCTACCCTTGTTCCTTACGTTGCAATCAAGGTGACGTCACTGCGCAGACAAAAGGAAAACCAGCAGTGCTTGTCCACACCTTTACTATGATTGTACCATGGGTTCGTAAAACTGGTTTCCTAACATTACACAATGCGACACGTCGCATGCATAAATTGATGTTCTTAAGTTATGCCAACTCCCATCATTTCTTGTCGCACGGCACACAATCGCCTGGATAAGTGAAGCCTTAACATCAGCCTGTAGGGTAACGGGAGCTCCAGTAGCTACCTTACCTTTCGGTCACTGACCTTTGGCTTCTGTAAGAAATGTACCACTACACTATTACTTTAGTACAATCTACTGGTTCAGTATTTTTACTTTCTCTACTAAGTACAGCGAGTAGGGGAATTATTGCATTCCACCAAAAAGTTGGATACGATATTTCACTGAAATACACGTTATGGGATGCGCTGGATACAAATTAAGCATTTTTCGAAACATGTCCGTGTGTTTGTGAACAGCATAACTCAAAATCAAAATTTGAATAAATACCAAACCTGATATTTAGGTTCAGTAACTTTGAAAGATGCGACACGAACATATTAAAAAAAATCCTCCCACTCTAGACCACTCTTTACGTGGAACACGTTTCAAAAATTTTAATTTTCTCAAAAATGGCTCTAACGATTTTGATTAAAATATTATATATTTATGATATTTTCATGGCAAATAAAATTTATATGATGAACTTTCTGGGAATGTCCCCAAAAGCGTTCTTCAATCTGAATGACTTTTGCATAACTGGTAAACCGTAAGAGATAGACAATATTTTACTATAGAAAAAAAATATGGATCTCGTTAAAATACACAATTTATGTCATATACATTTTTTTTCGTGTGAACCATTTGTCGATATTCCTTGTTACTGTTTTTGTTACCTGTTTTATGTCCCGGACATGCAAAGAGAATGGAGTGCGCCACATAGGAACCAGCTCTTAAAAGATTTGACTATCGCTTAAAGCCTACCATATTCCCCTTGTACCTACAAGAAAATTAGCAATAAGATGGTATATGCAAATATTATATCGATTAACATGTAGTAGATGGAGAATAAGCATTTGTAGGAATAGTTTGTACAAGAGCAAAGAAGTTTAAGTGAGTGTAACATCAGATTTTTAGTAATTTGCGTTCTACTCATTGAAACTTTAAAAATTCACGCATTATACCTTGAGCCTAACAACGTAACTACCAAATTATTCAGGGCAAAGCCTTCGTTTGAATTCCTATGAGATAAGTCGTGTGAAACAAGAATGTCATAAGTGAATTTACAGATGCCAGTTTCAAGCCCCAGAATCCTGCAACGACACCGCATTGTTTGACGTAGATGGATGGACATCCCTGGTTTGAAGTGTGGATTAGCTGTTTGTCGCATGAACCACTCCCCTCTCTCGTTTACTCAGTTAATGTATTATTTCACTATAGTATTAATGACTGATGTGTTGCTGTATTTATAGGTCTTACCGCGAATCGCTTCTGTCATCAAAATTTCTAGGTGAATTTCCGCGTCAAGGATTTGATATTTCCCTTGTAAAGTATTATCCTTATGTCTTTATAGTATAAGTTATTCAGAGTTATAGTTTGTCTAATGCCATCAATTTTTATTTGTCACATATTCGCTTTAAGCACCGACATGACACATCTAAGGTTGATTTACTATGATTTAGGGCCGGTTTTACCAACTGACGCTAAATTTTAATACAATGTTTAACTGATTTAACACTGAAGATCACGCAAATTCTGTTTCATCTAACAATGATAGCTTTAACAATACATTAACTTCGGTGTTACGTTAACACTGAACGTACCCTTATGTTAAGGCATTTAATTAAGAAACGTTAGAAGTTGGAAAGTGGCTGCTGCAAACCAAACTGTAAATACGAGTTTGCTGTATTTAGAATTTTTACTTTCTATACTATGCATAGTGGGTAGGGGAAGTATTGCATTTCACCCAGAAATTCGATATCACCTCGCCAATGTGACCAACTAGATCTATTGTAGCTACATCCCCGGGCTGACAGGGATTAAGTGATGGAGCCGCAGGAGGTCGCAGGTCCTAAGCCAGACGGGATCACAGAGACGCACAGAAGTCCCTATCATTTCCATTACGAAACACCCGCACTCGCCAGTAGATGCGAAAAGTTCCGCGAGAGGGAGATGAAGTGGTCCTTGCAGGCAGGTCAACGCGCCCTGGGATTGGCAGCGAGAAATCTTTCCAAAGTGCAGCGACTATGCCATCTGTCCATCACCAGACGCACTACGGAACCCGAGACAATTCCTGAAGGATGAAAGGGAGAAAGAAGAAATGACGAAAAATGGGGGAAATTGGAAATCCTGGTAGAATATACCACCCCAGCATTCGCTTAGGCGATCAGAGGAAAACCATGAAGGACTCCATGGTCAGAGTGAGCGGCCACCGGGAATCGTACCCGAGGCCTCCCGAATGCGGTCAACAGATTTGCCGCCTGAGCCATCTTCTTGGGTTTTAAACGATCTACATTTTATATTACCTCATATACGTTACGTTGTACAGTATTGAAAGAAAAAATCTGATGTATTGCACTCCCATGACTATCTCTACTCATGTACAAACCATTTTTACGAACGCTTATTCTCCATCTAATTTGACGCTCACTTTTGACACATCTGTGTTTTTCCTTGCTGTCGCTTCAGGAGACTCAGAGTCCCGGGTTCGATTGTTGGCAGGGATTTACGAATTTGTTCTGGTAGAGCTGAGGTTCTGGTTTTCAGGGGTGGTGACACTGCCTTGATGATATTAATAATGCTGCCGGCGAAGATTGAGTTATTACTTTATTTTGTTACGAATATTCCTATCTGGTCGACCCGCCACCTTCGTCGTCAAAACCACTGTTATTATTGTCATCACTTTCGAAGTAGCTACTTATGTATTCCCCAACTAGCCCTCGAATTGGCTAGATTTCACAACTTCATTTCACACTTCAAACTTTCTGATTATTTTCTTCTTATTTTGTTTCATCAACCGTCCTCGTGGTTAGTTTTACCCGAATGTGGGCTCGGCGTTTCTTTTCCTTTTTCACGCCTTTCGCACAAACTTAGAATTCTCCCCCACCTTCCTTATGTTTCGTACCGTTTTAAGTTCAAGCGTATCATGTGATGTATACGCGATCTTTTATTGGCTATCATTTTTGTTTCATGATTTTTATTATTGGCTACCCCCACTTTGACAACTTTCACGTCTGCTTCTTACAACTTACTTGGAGTTTAAAATCTGCCCACGAATATTCTTAGATCGGAGATAAGACACGTATGTTTCTGACCCTGCTAAGCTTTGAGATCATTGTTAACTTCACGTCCGAGCCAAGGTACAAAAGCGAAACTTCCGGTAGACTTATTGTCGCCGATAGCAGGTACATCTGCTTTCCTTTCGAGGAAAACAAAAATTGTTTTTCTGCCTTTTAACAAAACCCCTTCCTAGTATGAATTTAAAGAGCGGGCGTCTTTTTATTTTATAAATTGATTCTCTTAATACCCTTTACCTCTTTACAGCACATTTTTGTCGTTATGTTTGATTTCGATTGTATATTATTATTATTATTATTATTATTATTATTATTATTATTATTATTATTATTTTCTGTTGGGCCTCGATAACCGGCTTTAACTTCATATTAATTGAAATAGACATTTGCAGAAACTATCTTATAGCTAATTGTTTTGTAAGTGCAAGGGGAATATGATAGGCTTTAAGGGATAGTCAAATCTTTTAAGATCTGGTGCTATGTGGAATATCTCGGAAATGGTTCACTCTACAAAAGAGATGTATATGACATAAATCGTTCTTTTAACGACGTTTGTGTAGTAAAATTTTGTGTATCTCATACGGTTTACCAGTTATGCAAAAACCATTTGAATGAAGAGGACCATTGGGGACATTCCGAGAAAATTCAAGGTATACATTTCGTTTGCCATTAAAATACCTCAAATATGTGCTATTTTAATCAAAATCACTACAGCCATTTTTGAGAAAATCAAAGTTTCTGAAAAGTTTTCCCTGTAAAGGGTGGTATGTGGTGGGGGGCGGATTTCCTTGAAAATCTTCGTATTACATCTTTGAAAGCTACTGGACCTAAATACCAAGTTTGGTATTTATCTAACTTTTCTTTTTTGAGTTATGCGGTTCACAGGCACGCGCACACGGAAGCTTTTCTAAAATGGCTTTATTTTATTTATTCAGGGACCACAAAACATGTATTTTCGGTGAAAACTCCGTATTAAATTTTTGGGTGCAATGTAATACTTCTACTCACTATACGTAGTAGAGAAAGTAATAACCATTGAATCTGTAAGATGTCAAAGGTTAAGAGTACACGTGTAGTTGTGTTCTTACACAGCAGTCTTCACTGCTTATTGCTTATCTCAAATTTTATAGCGTTTCATGTATTTTGGTGGAGGAATACACGATATATTGGGCGTATAGCCCGGAGTATGTTGAAAGTCCTGTTGAAAAACGAAAGCGTTAGGTGTTCAGAACCAAAAGTACTACGCAATCCTAAAAGCATTGTAAGCTTATGAAATTACTGCTAATGCGCTAAGAAAACCCTTTTAGTCTTAAAATTGTGACGTTTTCACTCGCATGACTTTCTCTACTCTTATATAAACTATTTTTACAAACGCTTACTCTCTATCTTGTTCATATTAATCGAAATAAACATTTGCACAAATTATCATATTGCCAAACGATAGTCCAATCTTTTAAGAGCCGGTTGTTAGGTGGAGCATACCAATCTCTTTGCATATCCAGGATATAATGAATAACAATTCCGATTTCAGATTTCAGTATTGGAAAATTAAAACAAACAACAAGCAATATCTCGGAAAGGAGTCATTCGACAAAAAAAATGTATATGACATAAATTCTGTGTTTTATTAAGGTATACATTTTTTGTATAGTAAACCTTTGTCTATCTCTTAAGGTTTACCAGTTATGCGAAAGTCATTCAGAATGAAGAGGACTTTTGGGGACATTCCCACATATATATTTCATTTGCCACGAAAGTGTCGCAAACATGTGATGTTTTAATCAAAATCGTTAGAGGCAGTTTTGAGAAAATCAATTTTTTAGAAAAATGTTTCATTCAAAGGGTACCCTGGGATGGGGGTATTTTCTTGAAAATCTTCGTGTTGCATACTTGGAAGATATTAAACTCAAATACCAATTTTCGTATTTATCCAACTTTTCGTTTTGGAGTTATGCTATTCATAGACAGACACATACACGGACAAGTTTCCAAAAATACTTGTTTGTATTCAGGGGACCTCAAAACACGTATTTCCAATGAAATATCGACATCGAGTTTTTGGGTTGAGTGCAATACTTCCCCTACTTACTATACATAGTAGAGAAAGTAAAAACTGATTCAGCACATCGTTTTTGAATACTGCATAACTATTCCAATAAGCAATCACTTTAATCGTGATTGCCAGTGGCAGCTTTAGTTTCTTTTTTCTATCTGAACACACCCATAAAACGCGGCTCATGAAACTTACCCGATGTGGCACTTTGACATTTTATGCTAGAGACATAATAAGCTCCCAGGACGCGTCAAGCCCTTTGATCATATACAGCATCGCTACAGATGACATCCACTTTTCTAAATTAAACCCTGCAAGTTACCCACCGTCACCCGCGATCGACATAGTGTGTTTACTAAATATACTGCCCGAGGTACTTTATCATCAAAATCTACACTGAGTGTACCAAAGATAATTTTATTATTTAACTCGAAGCTAATTTATACTTTCCCTACTACAGTAGGGGAAGTAATGTATTCCACCCAAATATTCGATACGAGATACATGTGTTGAGGCGTCCTGAATCCAAATAAAAATTTTGGAAGCATGTTCGTCTTGTGTCTGTGACTACGAACAGCATAACTCCAAAACATAAAGTCGAATAGATACCAAACTTGGCATTTAGGAACAATATCTTCCAAAGAAGCCACACAAATATTTTCAACAAAATTCCCCCACCCCAAACTAGCTTTTACATGGAACACTTTTTGGAATCTCTAAAAATTTCCCTAAAGGTTTTGATTAAAATATTAGATATTAAAGATATTTACATGCCAAATAAAATGTATATTTTGAATTTTCGGGGAATAGCCTATGAAGTCCTCTTCATTCGGAGATAGTTTAGTTTAATCTTGTATAAATGGTAAATGTTAAGCGACAGACGAAAACTGACTGCACAAAAAATGTAGATCTCTTTAAAGCACACAAGTAATTTACAATAAGCCTTTTTGTGGCATACACCGTTTCTGAGATATCTGATATTAAAGATTCCAAATGTTCATTTTTGGTCATTCTCTCGGCTATCGCTGTTCCCTTTATATCTGTAACAAAATCTTTAAAGTAACTGTTTCTTCAAAGATTTATTTGTTTTAACATGTAGTAGACAGAAAAATAATTTTGATAAAGAATAATTTATATACCCACTAATAAACGACAGAGGGTATAGAAAGTCATGTAAACGTATCACATCAGACAGTTTTATCAATCTAATTTATCCTCCCAAAGATTAATTTCGCCTAAAATATAAAAACAAAGGAACCAAAGTACGAATACTTTCAAACACCTACCATGACTGCAAGGACACTACTACACGATTAATAAAAATCTGATGTGTTACACGCACATGTCTTTCCCTACTCTTGTACAAACAATTTTTACTATTTTCCCGATATCGAGATGTTAATCTTATTGCTAATTTTCTTGTAGATGCAAGGGGAATTGCTAGGCTTTAAGCGGTAGTCAAATATTTTAAGAGGTGGTTGCTATGTGGAATATTCCAATCTCTTTGCATTACCAGGACAAAAAAATGAATAACGAATTTGAGAAGAAGTAAAAGTATTGGAAAATTTAAGGGAATAACAAGCAATATCTCGAAAATGGTTCACTCAACAACAAAAAAATGTATACGACATAAATTGTGATTTTAACGCGATCTACATTTTTTGTGTAGTAAAATTTTGTCTATCTCTTATGGTTTACCAGTTATGCAACTGGTTATACTTTTGGAGACATTCCCAGAAAATTCGAGATATACATTTCATTTGTCATGAAAATATCTTAAACATATGATATTTTAATCAAAATCGTTAGAGTCATTTTTGAGAAAATTAAACATTTCGAAAAATATTCCATGTAAAGGGCAATCTGGGGTGGGGGGATTTTCTTGAAAACCTTCGCGTCGCATCTCTGGAAGATATTGAACCTCAATAACAAGTTTGGTGTTTATCCGACTGTTCGTTTCTGAGTTATGCTGTTTACAGTCGCACAGACAGACACACACAGACACACACACGGACATGTTTCTAAAAATGCTTTTTTTGGATTCAGGGGGTCTCAAAACATATATTTCCGGTGAAATCTCGGTATCGAATTTTTGGGTGGAATACAATACTTCCCGTACTTACTATACGTAGTAGAGAAAGTAAAAATGAATACTTTTAATTAATTAGAACTGTGTATGGCAAAAATGTGCATCAAATCTGACTTTCTCTGTCCTATATCGTTTATTAGCAGGCATACCAAATAATGTTACAAAAACTTGCTTTTCTATCTACATAATTCTAATTGAGACAAATCTTTGAATAAATAGATACATACGCGTTTCGTTTTAAATACAAACTGAATAGCGATATTCAAATGTTTAAGAGCTGGACTCATTATGCTGACCTTAATACTCTATATACTTTCCGTAACATTGCCAGAATCACCTGAGTGTCGAAAGGACCTGAAAAGCACAATAAAGCATTGAACATTTCTCGGAAATGACTTACGGCAAAAAATTGTTATTTAAAATAAAGTAAATGTTTTAAAGGCCTATACATATTTTGTAGTGTAATGCGTTTTCGTCTATCACCTAGCATTTACCAGTTATATAAGATTGTACGAAATTCCTTCCGATTGAAGAGGACTTTACAGGCTATTCCCAGAAAATTCAAGATTTACCTTATATTTTTATTCCTTAGAGTCATTTTGTGAGAAATTTTGATACATTCCATGTAAAAGGTAGTTTTAGTGGGGCAATTTTCTTTAACATTTTCGTGTCGCAATCTTGAAACATACTGATCTTTCATACCAAGTTTGTCATTTAACCGTCTCTTCGTTCTCGAGTTATGCTTTGCACGGATAGACAGACAGAGCCACACATACTTTTTCTAAAATTCTGATGTGTTACATTCATATGACTTTCTCTATCCTCTAGCACCTATTAGTGGGTATACAAACTTACGAAAATTTATTTTCCTATCTTCTTCATTTTAATCTAGGTAAAACTTTCTGGAAATAGCTGCATTACACATTTCGTTTTTCATATATGAGAACTGAACGCTAGGAACAGGCCTTAAAATTGCATGCACTTTGCGTGCATTTCGAGAAAGAAGTGAATATCAAAAGGACCTGAAAAGAATGACAAAGTATTGAACAATTCGAACCATTAATTATAGCTATCTCGTAAATGGCTCATGCCACAAAAATTATATTTGAAGGAAATTGTATTTTAAAGACATTTTAATAACATTTAGACCTCGTAGTACGTTTTGGTCTATTGTTTAACGTTTACCAATTATACAAGTTTATGCAAAGTTATTTCCGAATGAAATGCACTTCATAGGCTTTTCCCAGAAAATTAAAGCTATATATTTTGTTTCTAATGCAAATATCTTTAATATATGGTACTGTGAGGAAAATCGTTACTTATTTTTAGAAAATAAGGAATTTGAATCGTCTTCTATATAAAGGGTAGTTTGGGGTGGGGTTTTCTTGAAACTCTATGTTGCATCTTTGGAAGGTGCTGCATATAAATACCATATTTGACATTTTTCTTACTTCTCGTTACTTTCTCTACTACGTAGAGTAAGTAGGGGAAGTACTGTATTCCACCCAAAAATTCGATACCGAGATTTCACCGGAAATATATGTTTTCAGGTCCCCTGAATCCAAAGAAAGCATTTTTCGAAACATGTCCGTGTTTGTTTGTGTGTGTGTGTGTGTGTGTGTGCGCGCGCGCGCTGTGAACAGCATAACTCAGAATCGAACAGTCGGATAAACAGCAAACTTGGTATTTAGGTTCAGCATCTTCCAGAGATGCGACACGAAGGTTTTCAAGAAAATTCCCCCACCTCAGATTACACTTTACATGGAACATTTTTCGAAAATTTGTATTTTCTCAAAAATGGCTCTAATGATTTTGATTAAAATATCACATGTTTAAGATACTGTTATGACAAATAAAATGTATATCTTGAATTTTCTGGGAATGTCTCCAAAAGTATTCTTCATTGTGAACGACTTTTGCATAACTGGTAAACCATAATCTATTATAATCATGGCGCGAGGCCGGAAGAGGGAGTTAAAATGCATAAATAAAAGATAACCTTACCTTCAGTGAAAGATGATGGTGCCTGGTGCTTAGCTGTTCGCTGTTATCTGATCTTAAAATAACGTTTCTGGACCACGTGGTCGTTCAAGAAGGCGACCGATGTGGTTTCGGGAAGCGAAATGTTCCAAAATCGATCATGAGGCATAGGACCAGGAGTTTGTTTACAAAACCTGGTTAGACGCACCAACACATCACTATTTGGTTGAACGTCCCTGCTGCAACTCGGCTATTTGCCGGGCAATGGCTCGAGGTTGAGTGCCATCTGACGCAGCGTCTTCGGTCTCACCACTTGCTACCGTATAGTACCTTTATGTTTCAGGTTTAGTTTAGAAATATATGGCCAAAACTATACATTAATATAATACTAATCTTAACAACTAATGCACTGGGACACTATTATTATTGATGTCATATAACTGCACCGTTATACTGATTCGTTCATTGAATTCGTTCGAAATTTTGATTGACTGAATGCCAGTCTCCGTGTATAGCAATGGAGGTTTCTGAGAACCGCTATTGTAGTAGTAGTGGTAGTGGCGGTGATAGTAATAGTAGTGGTAGCAGTAGTGGGTATTTAGGGAGCTAATGCACCAGTTCTCCATTGACCTGAGTTTATTTGGAATTACCCGTTTAGTCCTGCAACCCTTTTAACGTACAAAGGTTTATCTGTACATGCCAAATACGGCAAGCCTGGGCCATATTGTATTTTGATTTTTCCATTCGATTTTCTATTTGTTTCTTTTATTTTTACCGTTTTATTCATGTTCGCTGTAGTTAACATCTGTATTTCACAATAAGTAGAAGAATTCCCCTACTCTAAAGAGATTTAATTTGCAAACTCCAAATCAAGACAATAATTCTACAATTGTGATATTCTGCTTAAACACAATGAACTTGACATCCTAACACAATATTGTTTCAAGCCAGCATGATGCATGCAAGTCTGCATCCATTGTCGAGATCGACGTTTGGTACTATAAAAGAAAACTTATAAATAGAAAATGAACCATGCTTTGGAGCATTCAGAGCATTAACAGCGAGTTTACACAATTCCCAACGCACTGCGCCGTCCGGTACAAAACCACTCGTTTCATTATTGTTTCATAGCCCAGTGAATTGTTAATGTATTTACTCTTTTATTGTTGTATGTAAAATTTCTGTACATAGTTCTGCGATTACTGATTACAGCCTGACGTAAAGCTTGCGATTGTTAGCAGAAACCTGTGCTCACAGCAGTCACCTTTTATCTATTACTTTCTCTATCACGTACGTAGTAGGTAGAGAAGGTATTGCATTCCACCCAAAACTTCGACACCGATATTTCACTGCAAATACATATTTTGGGGCCCCAGAATAAAACCAATCATTTTTGTCTGAGGTTTTTTCGTGGTTAGTCGCCAAGTTAAATACCAAATTGGATATTTAATATCACGACACAAACTTCCAACTTAAATCTAAAACAATAGTAAAATGAAAAATAAACGGTAATAGCGAATGCTATGCCATATAACCACGACAATGTAAGCAGCTAGGCTGGACGGCACCCTTACACCTTCAGCACGGCACGAAGCAAAAGATCCGGCTGTCATGCGCTGGAGGTCTCTGTGGGCAGTGATGAAGCAAGATGGCATTTCCAAGGATGAGACCTAGAAGGCTAACTGTCCGACACGGAGCAGGTGGTTACAGGGATGAGACCTAAGAGACTAACTGTCCGCCTTTCTATATGAGAGCGGCAGTTGGACTGGACGGCACCCTAATGCCATCTGCATCCGGTAGCTATGGGTAGGGTCTCTGTGGACACGTGACGAAGTAAGTGGTTACAGGGATGAGACCTAGAAGGCTGTCTGTCCATCACACATCGTTCTAACAATCCATTAACAAATCCGTCGCGATATGAGCCAGGAGTTAAAGCGACGTAAAGTAAATAGATAATAATAATAATAATAATAATAATAATAATAATAATAATAATAATAATAATAATAATAATAATAATAATAATAATAATAATAATAAATCGTTTTTAGAAAATGGTCCGTGTGTGGTCCGTGTATCTGTGTGTGCGTCTGTAAACAGCATAACTCAAAAACGAAAATTCGGATAAATACCAAACTTGTACATATTTAAGTTCAATATCTTCTAAGATACGAAACTAAAATTTCAGGTAAAACCTGCACCCCACTCCCTTTTACGTAGAGCTTTGTAGAAATTTTGGATTTCTCAAAAAGTTCTGTAATAATTTTGATTAAAACGCCAAAAGATTAAATATACATACATGATAAATAAAATTCATATCTTGAATTTCCTTATGAAGTCCTCTTCTTTTGGAAGAAAATTTATATAATCTTGCATAACTGGTAAACGTTAAGCGATAGACAAAGACATAGTACACAAAAAATCTGATGTGATACATTCACATGACAAATAATATGTCTACCTGTATGGTTATTTTATATAAACTTTGTGCTTTAAAGAAATCCATATTCTTTGAGTAGCACGTTTTCATCTATCGTTTATCGTTTACCGGTTATACAAGATTATATAAAATTTCTTTCAAATGAAGTGGACATTACAGGCTGTTGCCAGTGAATTTAAGCCATACATTTGATTTGTAATGTAAATATCTTTAATATATGGTGCTTTAATCAAAATCGTTATAGTCATTTCTTAGTAGTAAAAAAATTGCAAAAATCTTCATGCAAACACTAGTCAGGGTTGAGGGACATTCTTCAAAATATTCGTGTCGCATCTTTGGAAGGTATTGAACCCAAATACGAAGTTTGGTATTTAGCCGACTTTTATTTATGAGTTATGCTGTTCATAGACACACATACACACACGGATCTTTTTCTAAAAATGCTCTTCTTGGAAGGGGTGTTTCCGGGAGCCTCAATTCATGTATTTCCGGTGAAATAATATAGAATTTTTGGATAGAATACAATACTTCCTCTACTTACTATAGATAAGTAGCAGGAATGTAAAAATGTTTAAAAGAGAAGTTTATTTAAAATTGCTTTTCTTTTGTGGCATAAGCCTTTTTCGAAGATATCGTTCAATACTTAACCATTCTTTTCAAGTACTGTTGATTTTCTGTTTCTCGCGATGTCTTGGAAAGAGAATGGAATTTTAAGGCCAGCGTGTAGCGTCCAGTTCTTAAACATTTCACTATCGCTGTTCTCTTTATATCTATAATTAAATGTGTAATGCAGTTATTTCTGCAAATAAGTTTCTCTATTACAATAAACTAGATAGAAAAATAAGCTGGTGTAAGAACAGCTTTCATACCCATTAATAAACGATAGAGGGCGGATAAATACATATGAAGTACCACATCATATTTTCATACATATATCTTGTATATAAAATATTATCGCATTAGGAATTTAAGTTTTATGCTCTACTATGTAATATTAGAACAAATAATTAAAACAATTTAAAAATTACTAAGTAGTATTTTAAATCGTAGTGGTATCGGCTGTTACTACTGTTCTTGTATTTGTGTTTTTAGCAGTTTTTTATTGTTTTATTTTTACTTTTTCTACCGGATTCCTAGTAGGTAGAGAGTGTATTACATTTCATAAATATTCGATAGGAGGTTTCCCAGGAAATACAGGATGATTCAAAAGTTTCTTGACATCTTCCTGATATCGCTAATGCAGAATTTCGTTTATAGGTGATTTGAAAGAATCTCACTGTAGAAGGTAGAATAGCAGTTGTTTCGACTACAATGATTGGAATTATCTATAAGCCGGTCCAAAAACATTTCAAGAGAAAACTCAGGAAACCGGATCTTAGCAGGCAAGTTATTACAGATCTGATGAACAAATTACAACTAACTGGCAATGTTGCAGATGAGAAGCGTTGGGGAGTGCAAGCCATACAGGATGCCATTACACGGAGACCCACCGCTTCAACTGGGAGACTGAGCAGGGAACTTGATGTTCCATAACGCACTGTACGGCGGACCTTTCGCTATACCTTCAAGAAATGCCTGTACCACATCCAGGTGCTCTACAAGCTCGAACCCGAGGATTTCGCAGCTCAACAAGCTGTGCGTTTTCACTTGTTACCTGCAGTCGAGAATAAAAAACTTGAAGAATAATGTGCTGTCCAGTGATGAAGCAGCATTTCACACAATTGGCCACGTGAACAGGGTCAATTATGGGGTCGTGGCAGAAGAACAGCCAAATGTAATCGCAGAGTGGCAAGGGGATGACTGTGTATGTATGGGAATGACGAAGACAAAAGCTTACGGACTTTTTATGATTGCAAAGTCACCAATTACAGGGAATATCTACCTTGATATGCTTCAAAAATGCCTGCTACTGCAACTGAAATAGGATGGGATAACAGACAACGTTCGCTGTTTTCCAGAAAGTTTGCCCACCATCTCATTTTGCCCTAATTGTAAGAGAATACCTCAATGGTAGTTGGATTGGTCGTGGTTTACGGAGAATTTGGGCGCCCCGCTGACGCCTTTAGACGTTTTTGTCTGGGGGTTCATTAAGTCTAAGCTGTATCGAACACGAACAACGGATCTACAGCAATTGCGACAGCAAATAATTACAGCAGCAGTAGATCACGTCCGCTATGCTGCCAGCCTAAACTTGGAGGGAAACCACACTATTTTGTATAGTATGTTTCTGAAGTACAGAAACTCTTTCAATTAAATGCCTTTTTCACTAAAAAATCAAGAGACTTTTGAATTACCGCGTATATCTTTTGAGGTCCTCTGAATAAAACAAAAGTTAGTGTGTCGCCTTTTATGAGTATTCGAGAACGCTTGATATACTAGAATAAGATGAGAAGGTTTATTGCGGGTACGGATATCTCTCTATGATAGTTTAAATGATAAGAGAGTCGATATGGGCAGCCGAAAATCCGTAGTTCAAGTCCTGCCCGTGTAATTTTAAGCTGTGGTTCAGCTTTATCTCATCATCGTCATCTCTTCATACATTAGGGGACATCTCCTGTTCCAGCCTCATGTCCCTTTCCATTTTCTTATTGGTCTTCTTTTCCATATAATTGATATTCATACTTCATTTTGGGATATCGGGTTTTGTCCATCCTCTGCAAGTATTTTCTCCATATTTCTCTACACACTTTATTTAATTAATTATAGGACTAATACACAATTCCTCTCTAAATTCAATTTTTATTGTGTGCTCTTGACGGATTACGAGCGCTGCGTAGAGTTAGACCAATGGTGGGGCAGCCACCTCGCCTTTGGTCAACCTGGGTACTTTTATCAGGGTTGTGCTCTCCTTGACTAACGGGAATCCTCTTCCCGGTTTGTTTTTACAATTTTCTCTCCTAGATAGGTGTGTTTCTGGACCTTCGAGCACCAACTACTAAACCCTTTCTTCTAGATCGTTTTAGTTTCCCAAGGTAAAGGGATACCTTATCTGAGTGATCTCCCGCCCTCTTAGGGTCCTTCCCATAGCAGTTGGATAACTTATCCCAGCGATCACTCGGCTGCCTGTTTACAGTCTTAAGTCCCTAGGCCTGTGATTCAACTTTATAGCATATATTGTCAAAGGCCCCTTTAATATCGAGGAAGACCTCCAGCACCGTTCTCTCTTGATTAAATGGCTTTTTAGTTCTACTAACCAGTTGATGAATAGTGCTAGCACATGATCTAACATTGTAGATGGTGTGTTGATCTTCATTAATAAGATTGAAATTCTGAGAATGCCTTTATACTAACCTCTCCAAGGTTTTGAGAATAATGTTGGAGAACCAGATATGCCGAAATAATTTGTGACTGGGATAATTATCTTTTGCACATTTCAGACAAAATAGTACACCGTATTTCCCTCTGGACGTATTATAGTCCTTTTCTATTTGGTAAACACTTCCAGAACTTCGTGGTCTCATCCTTTACCTATAGAACGACAAATGTTTTAAGGCACTTTGCCCATTCCCTGGATGGAGGTCTCCTTCCATCGTCCATCGTCTACTTCTCAGGGCTTCATATTGGTGTCGTCTCTTCCACAGTTTCCTAATGGCACTTACTGAAATGTAAACATCAGCCTTCTGGTGAAAGTTTAACCAAATAAGTGAAATTCAACATAACCACACATCATAAAGTTGTGACCTTACGCCAGAGGAACATTTTAATTTGTCGGTAAGGTTTTCTATACAATTCGCGATCTATTCATGAGGAGCGTATGTATTTATGTTCTATTTTTCGCCACTCACGCCACCACTATCAGTTTTTAGTTTCATCCAGGTTACGATGAGGAAGCCTAAGTAGTTTTTTCTAGTGGTTCTTGACGTACGTGTGCAGATTTTGCGGTAAGTTTGTTGAATGGAGCAAATGCCTTTGTGAATACTTTTGGGCAGGTCTGGGCTATGCTGGCTGTCTCGGTTAACTTGGTTTTACTAATTGTCAATGCCCCATATTAAGTATATTTCGAATGTAAAGGTTGAATGAAAACGCTTAGCCACAGACGGATAGTAAATTATTTTGTAATTTGGCTGTAATTTAAGACCGTGATTTTTTATCTTTTGAGTATATGGTATTATTATATTCGAGTAATATTGTAGTCAGTAATTGTCAATTTCTATAGTGTATCCTAACTGATATTTTCCTGACTTTTATCGAAGGTTGCTTTAGGGGGTGATTATTTACTTTCATTTAAATTATGATTCTGTTGTTAAATTGTTCATTTTAGAGTTTATGTAAACTGTTTTAACTTTGTGACTTTTATTTGGTGCTACTTGTGTAAAAACGCAGCCCTGTCAGGGGCTGTGTGTTAGCGTTTAGTTTTGTTTCATTCCTGCGTGTATTGTAACTAAGAGTTAGGAGCTTCCGCATTTGAGCCATTTATGTATAACCGTGGTGGCACGGATGTTTTGCTTAGAGCGAGGTCACATTTTAAGCTAATACCCCAACTTCTTTACCTCACATATGTTTCCTTTTCTGATAGTCTTGTAGCAACTGCCAAGTGATTATTTGTATATGCTTCTGAAGACTTGTATGTTAGCTTGTATATTTAGTATTCACCCTGTGCTCAAGTCAAGTTCTGACTATATGCAACTCAGAACAAAGTGTATTACGTTTATGTTATTAAAGGGTCGCCTTATAACCTCCGTCTTTTAGTGTATGTTTACTTTTGAGGGGGGGGGCATCTCCTACATTGTGGCGGGTTCGCCGTGACCCCATTCCATAATGCGAACGCTTCCACGTATGGCTCCCTCCATCATATATGCGAGTACATAAATAGGCTCTCTTGGGTATAGGGGCAATGCAAAGTTTCTTAATGGATGTTTCTGTCTGCTCTATTAGGTCAGACGAGGACAATTGCCAAGCGTTTTTAATGGAACCAAAGGATACTAATGCCTCCTTTATCTTATTTTAGTTCCGCTTCTCTTGAATGGACACCAGCTGTCATCCGAGTAGCTATACTTTGAAAACATATTTCGCTTTCGCGCCCTCTATTACAGAACGCTTATTTAGTTTCTGTTTTCTACTCTTTGATGGATCTCATGGGTTCGCTTTGGATTGAAGCTGTTTCTCAACATTTTGTAGCGGGACATCGTCGATCCTTGGGTTGATGTGGTCTTCGGCAGTGTTCTTCCTCGGCTATTGATGCTAGTCGTTTGTTGCGTATTCCTTCCTAACTATATCTAATTATTAATTCTCAGGTTATAGTGGGTGAGGCAAGTTTAAGAAATACACTGCAATTTTCCCTTAATAAATGAAGTTTATTCACAATTGAAATAATTATGGGCGGCTAGCTTTTCCCATTATTATAATCCCACCACTTTAAATTAGTCAGGAGCCCAGTTATCTGCACACGCATTCCCACCCTTTGTACCCACGTGCTTCTGAAGCACCTCGTGTCGACGTGAATTCTTGAAGATCAGTGATAGAGAGAGAGTGGGCTCTGTGGGAGGCCTTGTCTGCCCTTATATACGGGAGCCTAGTGACGCTCACCTCTGCGTTTAAAAATGTAACGACGTTTCCTATTTGTCCTCAAACGGCGTTACCTTAACATGTATGAGCATGTGTTTCTTCAAGTCCGTGCGCATACGCGTCACCTTGGAGCGTTGTGATGCCAGTTCCATATATCCGTCTCTTTCTTTTCTCTATCTGTCTCTTTCTATTTCGCGTACCGTTACCGGTTTCCTACCTGTTGGCTTGGTGAAAGGTACGCTTTCCTGGAATTTTGCTAGCTCGCCCGTTTCTTACAATCAGCTCTGTACAAATGTTCGATGTTGAATATTCTCACATGTTAGCGAATTATATTAGTACTGTACAATTCTTATATGTATGGTTCCCCTTTCATATGTGCAATTCCTATATATGTATAACATATCCCATTTCAATTTCTTTATGTGGCCATTTTCTTCATATGCATTTTCTGAAACCTTTTGTTATTGCTTCAAGTTGTTAGGACCAGATTTTCTGATTTCGTTCACTAATATTTTCTCCTCTCTTGAGAGAGGTATGCCAAGTTAGGTAGACATGTCAAGAAATTATATTGCTGAATCTCAGTTAATACTCGATCCTTGGAAAGAGCCTCGGAGGTTTCAAAATGTGTTTTCCTGACATGGATATTCAGGTTACAGTATTCGTGTAACAAGGAGTGGGTGATGGAGTGATTTAACATGCCCCGGATAAAACCCTACCTGGATCAACTCAGTGCTACCTGAAACGGCAACTCTAGGCCGAGCCCGAGCTATTCATTATTAATAATTTGGGTAATTAGTTTTTAGTGAAATTAAATTATGCTATGTACAACTATTTTTCTATTTACGGCCTGTGTAGTTTAAGAAGGGGGATTTAACGATATGTTTGTATTTAGGTTATTAATATTAGAGGAGTAATAAATTGTTTAATGTAAATAATTTAAGCGCTATGTTAAAATAAAGTCCACAACGAGATATCTTATCTGCAGGAAAAGTGTCTCCGAAGGCAACAAGTGAGTTTTACGATGTCTCTCTGGTATCAAAAGTATTGTTCGTACAGCGAGGGTGTCGAGCTATTGTCCTTTTGTACGGTAATTCGCCGTGACTGGAGAAGTGAGACAACAAGCTTAACGGTAAATTTCATGTTAAAATTAAGTAAGAGGGGGTGGAATTGGACAATTGAGATCCCAGTAAATCGATATCAAATAGTGAGACGAGTAGAGTGGCGCAAAAATTGCACCAATAGGAAATTAAGCAGCCCAAGAAGCCTGCGACTATAAATAGATCTGCTAAGACCAAGATCAGGGGTCATTGATAAACTACAGGCAGGGAAGGATGCTGCCGGATATTTAAGAGATGTAGTGCCAAAAAGTTAGTGAACTAAGACAGGTTTTGCTACACACATAAGAATCGCAACAAGTAGAGAGATTTGCTAAATATATAAACTTCGCGTCATATCAGCGCCGTGTTTCAACAGCCGTGGACAGTGTTTTAACGGCGACAATATCAGCGTTGTGAACTACTAGAAGTAACAAAATAAAGGAAATAGTGGTGTCGTCTTTTTGTAACTGAAGCACGTTTATTTTCTCTCCTTTACCACACCCGAGATCCACGTTTCCTTTACCAAGGAAGAGTCCATTATCTGATATATTTCAGTAATAACTTCAGCTAGTCGAGGATAGAAATGCAGAGAGTCAGCCCACGACGAACATCCAGAGTCTACGCGGATGCTGCAGAAAGGTAAGCCGCGAGCTACGGGCATTACGAACCAAAACAACTACGGACTAAGGAGTTACTGCTGCATACCCTCCGAATATTTCATCCAGGCCGGACAGTCACCCTGATTCTTTATAGCTTATTCGTGGTAACAGGTAGGTCCGGTCTGCCTATTCATGCTATTCGAGAATAGCTAGATTGTTTGCAGTGTTAATTCTCAGGTAGAAGGCTTTTACTTACAGAAGACGATTACTTACCCCTTAAGGCCGCCAGACAAAGCCCAGCACTATCAGCGTGCATTATGCATTTCACCAACATTCCTGTTAGAACACAGGTGGAAACTAGCAGGTGATTTCCCACTAGATAATGGATCGCTAGCTATCTACACTGGCCACCGTGATAGTCTAAGGCTAACGTTCTTGTCCCTCCCTCTGAAGTCCTGGGTTTAATAATTATTTATGTTTCACCTTCTCTATGCTTAACTACAGTAAGTTGTAGTAGTAGTGTTGTATTCCAATCAAAATATCGATAACGAGATTTCACCGGAAATGCACATATTTTAGCCCCCGTCGTCCTCCGTGGTGTAGTGGTTACCATGCTAGCTTCTAGTTCCCGAGGTCGCGGGTTCAAACCCGGCGGAGGCCGATGGATTTTTTTCGGGCGTAAAAATCCTTAGCATGGCTTCCTTCGGGAGGAAAGTAAAGCCGGTGGTCCCGTGCCGTAGATTTACGGCACATAAAAGAACATCAAGCCTGATACAGAGGCCTCTGTGCAAAATTACCGATCTTTCACGCCCAATATAGAATGGGACGCTAAGGACCATAGTAGTTAAAGAGCGTCCATAAATAAAACTCCATTTAAAATTTAATATTTGGCCCCTGAAAGAAGAATTAAGAAATATATATGTAGGGTGAATAAAACCGTAATCTCGGATAAATATCACACTTTGTCTTTAAGTTCGGTATTTTCCAGGATGCGATTTTAATTTAACAGTAGGTTTTGACACAAGTATAAAAGTGCGGTTTATTTTGAGAGTAGGAGTGGCTTACGGCCCTCGTTTCACAATTTTGCGAGCAAAATAAAGCCACTTTTAATGCCTGTGGCATGTGCTACTTTTACTTTCTCTACTACGTATAACAAGTAGAGGTATTGCATTCCACCCAAAAAATCGGTATCGATATTTCACCGAAAATACACGTTTTGAAGCCCCTGAATAAAAATCATTTTTAGAAAACTGTGCGTGTGTGAACCTTCTTGGGTTCAGCATCTTTCAAAGATGCGACACGAACATTTTCTAGAAAGCCTCCCACCCCAGACTCCCTATACGTGGAACATTTTTCGATCATTTTGATTTTCTCAAAAATGCCTGTAAGGATTTTTGAATACAGTATCATATGTTTACGATACTTTCATGCCAAGTGAAATGTATTCTTCATTCTGAATGAGTTTTGCATAACTGGTAAACTAGTTAAGATAGGCAAAATGTTACTACACAAAAATGTAGATCTGCTTAAAGCACACAATTTATGTCGTATACAATTTTTTTGTCCAGTGAGCCATTTCCGTGGTATTCCTTGTTATTGGTTTGAATTTTCTAATACTTATACTTTTCTTAAGTGGGAATTCGTTATTAGTTTCCTATGTCCTAAACGTGCAAGGAGAATAGAATGCTCCACATAGCAACCAGCTCTTAAAGGATTTTGACTATCGCTTAAAGCCTACCATATTCCACTTGCACCTACTAGAAAATTAGTAATAGGACAGTTTCTGCAATGTTTTAGTGGATTAACATGAAGTAGATGGAGAATAAATTTATAAAAATAGTTTCTATAGGAGTAATCATGTGAGTGTGACACATCATTACTTAAGACAGCGCATTTGTAAATTTGTAAACTGTCTTGAAACAAAGAAACGACGTTAACAAATAATACCAACTCTGATGTGGTGCGAGATGTCAGATGCTTTGCTGTTTTGTTGATTAGCTAGCAGTCAATTTTAGTGAAATTATTTTCAAAATGTTTTTCTTTACACCAGTAATGAAGGGATTAAATTGAGGCAGTATTTTTAACACCTAAATTTTTTCAGTCTAATTGTATAATATGTAAATTAAATAACAGCCCGCCTTGAAGCAATATGTGTAGGTAATAATTTTTAAAATATATGTAACAATAATTGCATATGCTTGTCTTATTGTAAACATGTGTAATAATATTATGTAAATGTATTACATAATTTCATAATCCAGGAGCTGTAAAAATAAGAGGTTTAAGGTTGCTAACAATGAGGTAACCTTGAGGCAATAAGGAATTTGAAAGTTTAACAATACTACTTGTGATTCTTGGAAGCAATAATGTAGTTTTAGTGACAGTTTATAAAAATATCCAATCAATAACCAGAAAAAGCTTTAGTAAAATGAAGGTATTCTATTGGATTAGGAATAGCCAATCAGAGACTTGAAATACAGAAATTTACAAGTTTAGGCGGTTGAAATCAATTCAGTTGCCTGCAGACAGCGTTTCTAACGGATGCACGATGCGTCCTCTAGAGATTTAATACGTATTCGTGTGTGACGAAAAATAGCTTAAGTGTTAAAAAGTGCAAATAATTAATAAAAGAACCTCACAGCTATCTATCAGTGAAGTTTTATATAAATCGTATCAAGCATTAATAAAAGGAGTGAAGTAAAGTTATAATCTGTGTAAGCCTACATTCTTAAGTCGCACCACAACACTGCCAAGACATCCATGTCTCTAAAATAAATACTGACGCAGCCGAGGCAAACATAAATATATAATATTTAAGGAAACAGTCAAAATAACAAAGTTAATATTTTAAAACTTAGGGCTAAGGCTACCGCAAAACGGGTACTATACGTGCGGTTGCAACTACTTAAAGTTCGGCTCCCCAACAGTTGAACTATAATACAACTCCTTCAATACCAACTCCTTCAAATTGACGCCCAACGCGTGATGCAAATAACGTAAAAGAATACTCTACTTGAAAATGCAGTATTATAGTGCTTCCTGAATTTTTTGTGGGGTAAGTAGTTCTAGGGTTATTCTTTCTGCTGCTTCTGTGATTTCACCTGGCTCTTCCATTTCAGTTTCTTCTGAATGTTTTAGATCAAAGAAAGCACAAGGCTGCTAATATAAAGTATACGTTAACTCCACAACGAATTGCGATAAATTGAAGTATGACCATTTATATAGGGAACATATAACATGACGACCATGAGAAATTAATCGTGTAAAAGATATAATGAACCATCAAAACAAGTTCAAATTGTTAAACATATGCAAGTACTAAGGATAATCATTATGTGATTGGACTTGAAACCAAAGTTGTTCACAATGGAGTGGTATACAAATTTTCTCGCTCTATTGCGAAAATGTAAAGCTTTTATTTGGTCAGCACTATATCAAAGGTTTCACTTTTAAGCCCGCTGTCTAAAAATGACACTTAAGATATTTGTGGGAGAAATAAAATGTATATGTTGATATTTTATTACTTTCTCTACTACGTAATAGTATGTAGGGGAACTATTGCATTCCACTCAGAAACTAAATATCGAGATTTCACAAGAAATACATGCTTTGAAGCCCCCTGAATGCAAAAACCACATTTTTAGAGAAAGGTCTGTGTGTGGATGTGTGTCTGTGAACAGCATAACTCAAGAACGAAAAGTCGGATATATATCAAAGTTCAGATTTAGGTTCAGTATCTTTTAAAGGTGCGACATGAACATTTTCAAGAAAATCCTCCATCTCAACTACCTTAAAATGGAACATTTTTTAAACATCTTGATTGTTTAAAAATGGCTCTAAGGGTTTTGATTAAAATATCACATATTAAAGATATCTACATGACAAATAAGGTTTATATCCTGAATTTTCCGGGAGTATCCTATGAAGTCCTCTTCATTTAAAATAAATTTTGTATAGCCTTGTATAACTGCTAAACGTTGATAGACGAAAATGTAACATACAAAAATTGACATCTCTTCAAAAAAACACAATTTACTTAAAATAAGTTTCTATAGCATAAACCGTTTCTGAGATATTCGTTATTAAAGGTTCGAGTTGTTCAATACTTGTCGTTCTTTTAAAGTGTCATCGATTTTCAGTTGTTTCCATCGATTACTTGGAAACAGCATGAATTTAAGGCCACATATACCGTCCATTTGACTATCGCTGTTCTCTTTTTATCTACAACGAAATGTGTATGTAGCTAACTTTGCAAAGGCTTATTTGGATCAAAATGTAGTAAATAGAAATATAAGCTTTACTATGAGTAGTTTGTATACCCAATAATAAAAATCGAGAATAGAGAAGATCATGTGAATGTTTCACATCAGATTTTTAATTTCTCTACTACGTATAGTAAGTAGGGAAAAATTTTGAATTCCACCTAAAAATTCCATAGCAAGATTTCACCGGAAATATATGTTTTGAGACCCCCCGAATCCAAAAAAATCATTTTTGGAAAATGTTCGTGTGTCTGTCTGTTTGTCCGTGTGTCCGTGAACAGCATAACTCAGAAACGAACAGTCGGACAAACACCAAACGTTGTATTTAGGTTCAGTATCTTCCAGAGATGCGACACGAAGCTTTTCAAGAAAATTCCCCCACCCCAGATTACCCTTTACATGGAACATTTTTAGAAAATTTTAATTTTATAAAAAATGGCTCTAACAATTTTGATTATAAGATTATTTAAGATATTTTCATGAAAATGTAATGTATATCTCAAATTTCCTGGGAATGTCTCCAAAAGTATTCTTCATTGTGAACGACTTTTGCATAACTGGTAAACCATAAGAGATAGACAAAATTTTACTACACAAGAAATGTAGATCGCGTTAAAATACACAGTTTATGTCATACATTTGTTTTGTTGGGCGAAACATTTTCGAGATATATCTTGTTATTCCCTTAAATTTTTCATTTCTTATACTTTTTCTCAAATTCGTTATTCATTTTTTTGTTCCTGGTAATGGAAAGAGAATGGAACACTCCACATAGCAGCCACCTCTTAAATATTTGACTATCCCTTAAAGCTTAGCAATTCCATTGCATCTACAAGAAAATTAGCAATAAGATTAACATATCGGTTAATATGAAGCATATGGAGAATAATCGTTTGTAGAAATAGTTTGTACAAGAGTAGAGAAAGTCATGTGAGTGTAACACATCAGATTTTTTTTAATTCCCTCCTAAGGTGATGAACGTTTGCAATCGTCCTGTATGCAACGCCGTGCAAACTACATCACCTCCCTCATGCTGTTAGTAATCTAACATCCCTTGTGTAGATGAACGTGCACTGGTAAGGAAAACGGACCTGGGAGTGGCAGTTTCCGCATAAGCAAACGGGTAGTTAGAATCAGTGCAATCATGTTATCACGGAAGTCATGCAAGCGCATCTGGGAGATTTCTCGACCTTAACAAATATATGGTTCAATGAGTTAGGAGTAAAATGTAAGTTGTGAATTGAGCATTAGTGTGAGTACTATGTCAGAAGTGTATGTTTGTCAGAATGCCGAGAAAAGTTAAGGTGAAGCCCGAATTTACCGAAGGTTGCAGTAGAAATTTTAGCGCGGTGTAACCGGTTCGGTCTTGACAGTGCAACTTCCACTCGTGGTGGTGTTTTCTGCGATAGCTAGTTTGCCAATCGCACAGAGTTGTGCCTATCTGTGGAATCCTGTAATGTGCGGAATAGTTGCTGGCTGTTATGTTAGTACTGAGATGCGTTTGTTGAGTGAACTCGTAATTTCTAGTACAATAATTAAAGTAAGCGGGTCTAGGCACTTGATAACGATATAAAATACTTCGTTTTGGGGGCTGTATACTCTTGATACACCTGGAGCTGTGTGTCCTCATACAGGGGTCACATATAAGGACTGTAGATAGTGTAAGACCCATGTTAATTTTAGGCCATTGTGATATTTAATTAGAGGGTAGAAGGTAACTTAGTGTTCAAGTTGATCTGGTCCATGGTGATGCTGTGATATGTGACCGAGCTGGTCCAAGTGAGCAGAGTGCCAAAAAGTCGATTTGGGGAGATTTTGGTCCCTATTTTGAGAAAGATGTTTTATTGTATTATTATTTGCCCCACGTATGGACGCCAATTTGAGAAAATGGTTTGTTACGTTATTTGCACCACGCTTTGGAAGTCAATTTGAAGTAGTTTGTATTGAAGGAGTTGTATTATAGTTCAACTGTTGGAGAGCCGAACTTGAAGTAGTTACAAGTGCGGTTGTACCCGGTAGCCTTTTCCTCAAATGTACTTTCCGGTGGCCTTTGCCCCGAATGTTTAAAAAAGATATTAACTTTGTAATATGACTGTTTCTTTAAATATTATATATTTATCTTTGCCTCGACTACGTCAGTATTATTGTTAGAGACATGGATGTCTTGGCAGGGTTGTGGTGCGACTAAGAGTGTAGGCTTACACAGATTATAATTTTAATTCACTCCTTTTATTAATGCTTGACACGACTTTAAATAACACTTCATTGATATAGAGAGCTGTGAGATTCTTTAACTAATTATTTGCACTTTTTAACACGTAACTTTTTTCATCTCACACGAATACATATTATATTTCTCGAGGACACTTTTTGCTTCTGGTTAGTAACGCTGTCTGCAGGCAACTGAACTTTAAATTTGTAAAATTTTCTCCTTTTCAGTTTCTGATTCGCTAATCCTACTCCAATGGGATACCTGCATTTAACTAAAGATTTTTCTGGTTGTTGATTGGCTATTTTATAAACTGTCACAAAATTTACATTATTGTTTCTCCAATAATGATTAGTAGCATTTAAAATTTCAAATTCATTATTGCCTCAAGGCTATCTCATTCTTACCTCATTGTTAGCAACTTTTAACCTATTGTTCTCACAGCTCCTTCATTATTAAATTACGTAATGCATTCATATAACATTACTGAACATGTATACAATAGTATACAATAATATAAAGATATTTAATGAATGTAATATACACTTTTTATATATCGTTACATACACATATTGCTTTAAGGCTGGCTGTTATTGAATTATATGTTATATAATTACACTGAAATCATTTAAGTGTTAAACATACTTCACTCCATTAGTTTATGCGTTTGCTAAAAATGATAGCCCTTGACTTTGTCTTAGTATGCTATTTTGTTATGTAGTTCTCAAGAGAGCACAGATAATGTTGTAATCGAGAATTTATTAGCTTAGGGTTGCTAATTTGGGCTTTTATGGCGTATCATCCGCGTACAAGAAGAAACTTAAAGTGCACAACCAACAAGAAAAAGGATAGAAATCACCAGATAGTGCAATGAGATAAAGACAAATTTGAATTAAAGAAACCGGAGAGTTTTGAAAGTTATTTGTTCTTGGTCTTCTCTTGCTTGTGGAGCTGTTGCGAATCAGTCGGTTCTCAAACGAAATCTGAGTAGAGTGCAAAGAGATCTCAAATTTGATAAAAGCCTCGGCAAAGGAGCCGTAATTAACAATATTGCAGCAGATACGGATCCGAAAGAAATACGTGTGTTTGGCGAGGTTCTATCAGGAGTAGATTATAAAAGGTGACGGAAAATAAACGCTCACAAAAAAGAATGAGTCGTGTTATACACCACAACTTAGATCCAAAATCCATGCAAGAACCTGAGCTAACATCGAATCCGGGACCGTTCCTAAAAATCCCGCACGCTCAACCTGACGCACATTACCTCCCTGGCATATACCCTCTCAAGTTCGGGTTTAAACTTTGCTGTCTGAAAATGCTTCTATAAAAAGTACAATGAGTGTCATGTTTGAAAATTCAATACCATTTCACGATATGTTACTTTCGCGGTTACTAGTACACTTTATTGCTCGCACCAGTCTCTCAAAGTTATACTTTAATCATATTCGTTACAGGAATATTTATATAAAACGTGAAAAATGTTTCGGAGTAAAGTGTAGTACACCTACATGAAATATTTCTCTTCACCGTATTTACGAGGGCTGATCAATAAAGACTGAGACTGATTTTTTCTGTAGTTTCCTTGATAGTTTTATATATATACCACGAATACTTGAAAAGAGCAGGGTTTCATGTATAATGTCCATAAGCGACAGCACTCTCGTAACGCTAGGTTGGTAGTAATGCTGTATATTGTTGACCCTACTTGAATTTCGCATACCACAAAATGTAGGTGATACGAGAGGAGCAATACAGCGCAATAAAAATTTATTTTCGTTTAAATCATACAGCCTTGAAACTTTCGAAAAGCTGAAGCAAGCATACGGTGAAGATGCACTACCTCGTGCACCGGTGTTTAGGTGGTTCAAGGACTTCAAAGAACGGCGAGTCCTCTGTGCTAAGCAAGGTGGGCCTGGTGTTTCGGAATGGAATGATTTACCAGCACGCAGTTCCACCCCCTCACACTACTGTTACAGCAGCTATTACACGTCAGTTTTGGCTACAGTGAGGAAGCACATTACAAGGAAACGCCCAGAACATCATCGGAATGGGTGGTGACTTCATCACGACAAAGCGCAAATTAAGTCCAGAAATTTTTGGCTAAATTCAACATTACCTGTGTGCCGCATCCGCCTTAAAGCCCCGGTCCTACCCCCTGTGATTTCTTTTTTTCCCACTACTAAAAGCCAAGCTCCGGGGCATTCGATTTGAGTGCACTGAAGCAGTGCTAAAGAAAAGTGAGGCAATTCTCAAAGACCTGACAAAGAATGGCCTGCACCAAGTGTTCGAGGACTGGCAGAGACGTTATAAAAAGTGCATTCAGTTAGGAGGGGACTAATTTGAAAAGATCATGTCAACATTGAAATGGAGTAATAAATATCTGTGAAAAAAATCAGTCTCAGGCTTTATTGATCAGCCCTCGTATAAGGCTGTCTCATAAGTAATGTCAGTTTTTAAGTTTGGTGTTAAATGAGATGTTGGTGTTCTTTGGTTCGCCAATGTATTTACAGGATGCCATGACCAGTATTGCGTATATTGTGAGAATATGTCAGTCGTTAGTTGCTAACACACAATCACAAAATGGAGTTACAAACTTAGAGGTTAGAGTCGTCCTAAAGACTGCTGGAAACTAGATTATAAAGCTGCTGCCGCGGCTCAAAAAATATGGTAAGTGGAAGGAGAAGGTGTCACTATTGAGCGCGTAGCAAAACAATGGTTCCAACGTTTTAACACTGGAGAATAAAGCACTAAATATTTATCCCGCTCTGGAGGACCTAACTTATGGGATATTCTGAATACACGCAAAGTTTTGGAAGAAAATACGCAAAAAAAAAAAAAAACTCGTAGGTTGTCAGAAGAACTTGGTCCATTAAAACATACCATATATCCCCAGAAAGGAGATTTGGAAAATCAAACAAAAGCTGTAAACCTGTACCTCATGAATTGACACTTCAACAGGCTCAACGTAGAGTGGACATCTGTCGTCAGCTTATCGGTAATCCCATGGATGATAGACTTATCAGGAGAATTTGTACACGTGATGAAAAATGGGACTATTACCGCAACCCCGACGCCTCAAAGCAGTGGCTCAGTCTCCGTCAACCTGCCAAAGTCATCATTACAAAAATTGATGTTTTGGGTCTGGTGGAACTTTGAAGGAGTGATTCACTAGGAGTTTGTTCCAAATGGGCGTGCAGTCAATGCAGATCTTTATTCTCAACAACTGGAACGAGTTCATGAAATTTTGAATTATTTAACCTAAATAGAGTTATCTTGCAGCAAGAGAATGCAACACCCCATATTGCACGAACTACCATGACAAACATTCAGGAATTGGAAGGAGTCCAACTGATATCACACCCAGCATACAGTCCTGATCTTGCGCATTCAGGTTAATACCATATGTTTCAATACATGACGCATTTCTTACATGGAAGAAATTACGAAAACATTGAAGCCGTGGAAGCGTCTCACAGAATTCTTCGCATCAAAAACCAGAAACTAGTACCGTCTTGGGATAATAAACCTCGCTGAAAGATGGCTAAAGACCATAGAATCTGATGGTCTCTTTTGAAGAGTAGTTTAATTTCTTGTCAGAAAACCTTCCAAATACAATTTTGCTTAAATTGCTTATCAGACACCATTAATACTTAAAGGGTTTACATAATCATAATTTATGGTGTTGCAGAACCACCGTCTACTTTATTGGGCTAGGCAACCCAATTAACAATATCATGTACGTAAAATATCTCACTGTTTTATTATTACATTGCATAGGACTACTTTGGACTCTGTTTGAATGATTTTGTTTAAAATTGTTTTGGTATTGTTAGCATTGTCACCACGTACAATACAAGTGTATTTGGTGTACTAAGGTTCACCCGTGATTGTTACATTGTAACAGACATAACGTTAAGGTACTATTATTTCACATATAGGTATAATGTTTACAACTTGAATTTTAATGTTTACAGTAATAATAATAGTAATAATCATAATACGTACATGTATACTAAATCAGCAATCTGAACATAACCTATTAAGTAGCTACATATACATATTCACAGCTGTACGACTGATTAGGGTAGGTTTTAATTATGAGGTTCCGGGTTAGAATCCCACTTCCATCTACAGAGGTTTTATTCTGTAACACATATTCTACTTTACGTATACATGTGTGTACAGAGCCATAACTCACAACTGTTAAAACTTTGTAGCAACCCTGAAACTCCTACAACATACAACCAACATTACCGGCGCACCGTACTCAACTACAGATATCCCTTCTACAAAGGGACGGGGAAACCTATCAGACTTCCTTTTTCTATTTTTGCAATTTACACACGCACATATACATAAGCACCATATTATAACATCTGATTTGTTGCACTAGCATGACTCTTTTATACTCTTGTACAAACTATTTTTTGCAAACGCTTATTCTCCATATACTTCACGTTAATCGAGATAAAAATCTGCTGAAGCTATCTTATTGCTAATTTTCCTGTAGATGTAAGGGGAATATGGTAGCCTTTAAGCGATAGTCAAATCCTTTAAGAGCCGGTTGCTATGTGGAGCATTCCATTCTCTTTGCATGGACATTAATAAAAAAAAAGAATAACGAATTCCCATATAAGAAAAATTATAATTATTGGAAAATTCAAACAAATAACATGTAATATCTCGGAAATGGTTCACTCGACAAACAATGTATGGGATATACATTGTGTGCTTTAATAGGATCTACATTTGTTGTGTAGTAAAATTTTGTGCATCTCTTACGGTTTACGAATTACGCAAAATTCTTTCAGAATAAAGAGGACTTTTGCGGACATTCCTATAAAATTCAAACTATGCATTTAGTATCAAAATTTTCGAAAAATGTTCATTGTAAAAGTTACTGAACCTAAATTCCAAGTTTGGTGTTTATCCAACTTTGCATTTTTGAGTTATGCTGTTCACGGGAAACACACAACACACGGACCTTTTTCTAAAAATTATTATGTTTGGATTTATGGGCCTCAAAACATGTATTCCGGTGAAATCTCGGTATGGTATTTTTCGGTGGAATGCAATATCTCCTCTATCTACTACGTATAGTAAGTAGAGGAAATATTCCATTCCATCAAAAAATTCGATATCGAGATTTCCGGAAATACATGTTTTGAGGCCCTCTGAATAAAAAAATATTTTTTTAGAAAAAGGTCTGTATGTGTATGTTTGTGTCTGTGTGAATGTGTGTTCTGTGTACAGCATAACTTAAAAACGTAAAGTCGGATAAATACCAAACTAGGTATTTAGGTTCAGCATCTTATAAAGATGCGATACAAAGATTTCCAAGAGAATTACCCCACCCCACTACCCCATACATGATGCATTTTTTTGAAAATTTTCATTTACTAAAAATGTCTCCAACATTTTGATTAAAATATCATATATTTAAGATTCTTTCATGGCAAATGAAATGTATGTCTTAAATTTTCAGGGAATGTCCCCAAAAGTCGTCTTCATTCTGAATGAGTTTTGCTTAAGCAGTAAACCGTAAGAGATAAAGGTTTACTACACAAGAATGCAATTTATTATGTCATATGCTTTTTTTATCTATTTCCGAGATATTTCTTGTTATTTGTTTAGATTTTCAAATACTTATACTATTTGTCAAATGGGAACTCATTATTGTTTTTTTATCCTTTTTATTCCTGAACATACAAAGAGAACGAAATGCTCCACATAGCAACCAGCTCTTAAAAGATTTGAGTATCCCTTAAAGTCTACCATACTCCCCTTGTACTATAAGAAGATTAGCAATACAATAGTTTCTAAATTTTGATATAGATTAACATAAGTGGATGGGCAAGAAGCTTTTTAAAAAAATAATTTGTACAAGAGTAGAGAAGGTCATGTGAGTTTAACACATAAGATATTTTTTTACTTTGGGGTGCTTCAAAACGTTTGTTTTCTGGGAAATAACGCTATGAAATTGTGGTTTGAAATTTAGTAACTACTTTTCTTTGTTAAGGAATAAAGAAAGCAATAATACTATTAGCAGAATAATTGGTTATATACATTTGACCCACGGTGCGCTCAATTCCTAAAATACTTGATGCCAGTATCTCACTTTGTCTTGGATATTGTTCTCACTCTATGTCTGTCACATTGTGGAGTGGATGATGCTCGAGAGGAAGGATTCAGCAAACACAACAAAAGTGTGTACACAAGGGTTAATGGCCCGTAATAAATTTAACAATATAGAGTTTGACGTAGCATGATTTATGTGCTCGCTTACTACGCATTCATTTTGCGTTTCGCTGATCACACCGATAAGTTGGTCAAACAAGCTGGAACAAGCGCTTAAGTAAAGTCATCGCTTTCAACAGATAAGTGGAACTTCTAATGGGCAGTGCTTCTGTTTTAGACAGCTTCGTTGAAAGCAAAACTTACGACGTTATCGATCCAAACATCATCCTACTAAATCAGACATAAATGTACATAAGAGGAGTGGCAGATATTAGGGATTAGGAATGAGGCCTCGATACCTCGATATTCTCTGGTATCAAAATATGTCTTAACACTTTGAGGTAAACTTTCGATACTTTTATTATACCTTTAAATTTTTACTTTCTCTACTACGTATAGTAAATGGTGGAAGTACTCGTATTGCCTTCCGCCCAAATTCCAAAAATTCGATACCGAGATTTCACCGGAAATACATATTTTGAGGACCCTGAATCCAAAAAAGCACTTTTAGAGGAAGGTTTGTCTGAAACCTTTCCGACCTAATAAAGATGCAAGACATTTTTTCAGAAGTTTTTTTTTATTTTTCCTTGGAACTCTACACACTTCTCCCTGCGATGCCCCCATCTCTGTAACCCGTCCAAATAGTAATCGGCGTTTTCCTCTGCAAAATAATTGTTCACGAAGGTGATTGCTTCTTCATTTGACGAAAATCTGTCCTCCGAGCGCAATTTTCAGATGAGGGAACAAAAAGAAGTCGCTTGGGGCTAGATCTGGTGAGTAAGGCGGTCAAGCCGTTCAAACCGTAATTTGTGGATTTTCGCCATTGCAACCGCTGAGGTGTGAGACGGTGCGTTGTCTTGGTGAAACAGGATTTTCTTTTTCTGCAGATGTGGCCGTTTTTCCGCAAGTTCTGCCTTCAGCTTGTCAAGTAATGATGCGTAGTATGCTCCTGTAATGGTTTTTCGTTTTTGAAGATAATCGATTAAAATAACTCCATGACTATCCCAAAAACACTCGCCATCCCTTTCCCAGCCGAAAAAAACAGTTTTTGCTTCTTTTGGAGTCAGTTCCCCCTTTGCAGTCCACTGTTTGGACTGTATTTTTGTTTCGAGCGTATAGTGGTGATCCAAGTTTCATCTACAGTAATTAATCGGCGCCAAAAGTCGGATTTATGTTGCCTAAACTGCGCCAACAGAGCGTTGGAAATGTTCATTCGAACACGTTTTTGGTCTAACGGGAGCAAACGCGGCACCCAACGCGCGGACAGCTTTTTCATGTCTAAATGTTGATTTAATATGTGACAAACACGTTCTTTTGACATGATCATAGCTTCTGCTATCTCTCTCACTTTAATTTGGCGGTCGTTTAGCACCATTTGGTGAACTCTGGCGATGTTTTCGTTGGTAGTTGCAGTTTTTGGGCGTCCCAAACGTTCATCGTCTCCCAAGCTCTTACGGCCACATTTGAATTCAGCTGCCCAAAATTTCACTGTGGTAAATGACGATGCAGACTCCCCATACACAGAATACAACTCATCTTTGATTGCGTAGGCGTATTGCCTTTAAAAAACAAATATTTAATGACCTCGATAATCGATTTTTTCCGTTTTCATAAAAACACTCACATCACCTCACTCAAACGACTGTTACATAACAACTGAGCATCCAAAATGGCTGAAACTTTGGTGAGTAATTGTCAACAGATGAACAACGAAATTCAATAGTTTTTATTTACGAGTGCTGCCATCTTCTTGTTAAGGTCGGAAACTTTTCGGACCACTATTTATAAAGGTAGAATGAGGCGACTGAAAAATTCAATGCCATAGCCCGGATTTGTATCACGGATCTCCCTGTCTCCCTCCGGTTGCTTTAACCACTGAGCAACATTCCGGCATGACACTAAATTCTCCAACTGATTCGCATTTTTCCGGTAAACCACAAGCAGATCTTAAACTGTATTGAGATGACATACCCCAATGGCGACTTACAATGTTGTAAGTACTTTAAGTCCCGGGCTTCATAGTTTTAACTAGTATTAGGTCAATTAATGGAATTAATTAATTGTTTTTCCACACAAGCCATGTGTTGGACAAGGTTGGTATTTAGATTCAGTATCTTTCAAGGATGCAGATCTTTCAAGAAAATCCCCTACTCCAGACTACACGTTTCATGGCCATTTTTCGAAAATTTAGATTTTCTCAAAAATGGCTCTAACGATTTTGATTAAAATGTCATATGTTTTCATACTTTCATGGGAAATGAAATGTATACCTTGAATTTTCTGGGAATATCCTCAAACGTATTCTTCATTCTGAATGACTTTTGCATAACTAGTAAACAGCAGATAGACAAAATTTTACAACAGAAAAACTGTAAGGATGTTAAAACACAAAATTTGCATACACATTTTTTGTGGAATCAACCATTTCCGAGATATCCCCTGTTATTTGTTTGAATTTACCAATACTTTCTCAGATGGAAATTCGTTATTGGTTTTTATTATGTCCTGGACATACAAAGAGAATGAAATGCTCCAAATAGCAACTAGCTCTTAAAATATTTGTCTTGCTTAAACCCTACCGTATTTCCCCTGCTCCTACAAGAAAATTAGCAATAAACTAGTTTATACAATTTTTTTTTCTCGATTGACATGAAATAGATGGAGAATAAGAGTTTGTAAGAATAGTTTGTATAAGAGCAGAGAAATTCATGTAAGTGTAACACACCAGATTTTTTAAGTTTTGCATTCTTGAAAATTGTTGCATTTAATTTTGTACTACATAAGGAATGAAAGGAGCTAAGACCACGTTATTGTCTCGCAAGTGTCCCAAAAGTGTTGTTAGACTGTAGTTCTTTGATTGCGATTCCTGTGGGCAATCGGTGCTACATACCAACATGAAAAATCTGATGAGTTACACTCACATGACTTTCTCTACTCTTGTACAAACTATGTTTACAAACGCTTATTCTCCATATGTTTTATGTTAATCGAGATGTTAATCTTATTGCTAATTTTCTTGTAGGTGCAAGTGGAGTATATGGTAGGCTTTAAACGATAGTAAAATATTTGAAGAGCTGGTTGCTATGTGGAGTATTCCATTCTCTTTGCATTACCAGGACAAAAAAACTAAATAACGAATTTCCATTTGATAAAAGGTATAAGTATTGGAGAATTTAAGGGAATAACAAGCAATATCACGAAAATGGTTCACTCAACAACAAAAGACATATATGACATAAATTGTGTATTTTAACGCGATCTACATTTTTTGTGTAGTAAAACTTTGTCTATTCTTATGGTTCACCATTATGCAAAAGTCGTTCAAAATGAAGAATACTTTTGGAGACATACCCAGAAAATTCGAGATATACAATTCATTTGTCATGGAAATATCTTAAACATATGTTATTTTATTCAAAATCATTAGAGTCATTTTTGATAAAATTAAAATTTTCGAAAAATGTTCCATGTAAAGGGTAATCTGGGGAGTGGGATTTTCTTGAAAACCTTCGTGTCGCATCTCTGGAAGATACTGACTAAAATACCAAGTTTGGTGTTTATCCGAATGTTCGTTTCTGAGTTATGCTGTTCACAGACAGACAGACACACACGCACACGTGGATATGGTTCCAAAAATACTTTTTACTTTCTCTACTACGTATAGTAAGTAGGGGAAGTATTGCATTCCACCCAAAAATTCGATACCGAGATTTCACCGGAAATACATGTTTTGAGACCTCCTGAATCCAAAAAAAGCATTTTTAAAAACATGTCCGTGTGTGTGTCTGTGTGTGTGTGTCTGTGTGTGTGTGTGTCTGTGAACAGCATAACTCAAAAACTAACAGTCGGATAAACACCACACTTGGTATTTACGTTCAGTATCTTCCAGAGATGTGACACGAAGATTTTCAAGAAAATCCCCCCAACCCAGACTACCCTTTACATGGAAGATTTTTCGAAAATTTTAATTTTCTCAAAAATGGCTCTAACGATTTTGATGAAAATATCATATGTTTAAGATAATGTCATGAGAAATGAAATGTATATCTCGAAATTTCTGGGAATGTCTTCAAAAGTATTCTTCATTATGAACGACTTTTGCATAATTGGTAAACCATAGGAGATAGACAAAATTTTACTACACAAAAAATGTAGATCGCGTTAAAATACACAACTTATATCACATACATTTTTTTTGTTGAGTGAACCGTTTTCGAGATATTGCTTGTTATTTCCTTAAATTTTCCAATACTTATACTTTTTCTCAAATTCTTTATTCATCTTTACTTTCTCTACTACGTATAGTAAGTAGGGGAAGTATTGCATTCCACCCAAAAATTCGATACCGAGATTTCACCGGAAATACATGTTTTGAGACCTCCTGAATAAAAAAAAATCTGATGTGTAACACTCACATGACTTTCTCTACTCTTGTACAATCTAATTTTACAAACGCCTATTCTTCATATGCTTCATGTTAATCGAGATATCGAGATGTCAATCTTATTGGTAATTTTCTTGTAGATGCAAGGGGAATATGGTAGCTTTTAAGCGATAGTCAAATATTTTAACGCTGGTTGCTATGTGGCGCATTCCATTATCTTTGCATGTCCAGGACATAAAAAAATGAATAACGCATTTGAGAAAAAGTATAAGTATTGGAAAATTTAAGGAAATAACAAGCAATATCTCGAAAACGGTTCACTCAACAAAAGAAATGTATATGACATAAGTTGTGTATTTTAACGCGATCTACATTTTTTGTGTAGTAAAACTTTGTCTATCTTTTATGTTTTACGAGTTATGCAAAAGTCGTTCACAATGAAGAATACTTTTGGAGACATTCCCAGAAAATTCGAGATATACATTTCATTTCTCATGAGAATATCTTAAACATATGATATTTTCATCAAAATCGTTAGAGCCATTTTTGAGAAAATTAAAATTTACAAAAACTCTTCCATGTAAAGGGTAGTCTGGGTTGGGGGGATTTTCTTGAAAACCTTCGTGTCGCATCTCTGGAAGATACTGAACCTAAATACCAAGTTTGGTGTTTATCCGACTGTTCGTTTTTGAGTTATGCTGTTCACAGACACACAAACACACAGACACACACACACACACACACACACACACAGACACACACACGGACATGTTTCCAAAAATGCTTTTTTTGGATTCAGGAGGTCTCAAAACATGTATTTTCGGTGAAATCTCAGTATCGAATTTTTGGGTGGAATGCAATACTTCCCCTACTTACTATACGTAGTAGAGAAAGTAAAAAAGCATTTTTGGAAACATGTCCGTGTGTGTGTCTGTGTGTGTGTGTGTGTGTGTCTGTGTGTCTGTGTGTGTGTGTGTGTGTGTCTGTGAACAGCATAACTCAAAAACTAACAGTCGGATAAACACCAAACTTGGTATTTACGTTCAGTATCATCCATAGATGCGACACGAAGATTTTCAAGAAAATCCCCCACCCCAGACTACCCTTTACATGGAAGATTTTTCGAAAATTTTAATTTTCTCAAAAATGGCTCTAACGATTTTGATGAAAATATCATATGTTTAAGATAATGTCATGAGAAATGAAATGTATATCTCGAAATTTCTGGGAATGTCTTCAAAAGTATTCTTCATTATGAACGACTTTTGCATAACTGGTAAACCATAAGAGATAGACAAAATTTTACTACACAAAAAATGTAGATCGCGTTAAAATACACAACTTATATCATATACATTTTTTTTGTCGAGTGAACCGTTTTCGAGATATTGCTTGTTATTTCCTTAAATTTCCTTATACTTTTTCTCAAATTCGTTATTCATTTTATTTCCTTAAATTTCCTTATACTTTTTCTCAAATTCGTTGTTCATTTTTACTTTCTCTACTACGTATGGTAAGTAGGGGAAGTATTACATTTCATCCAAAAATTCGATATCGAGATTTCACCGGAAATACACGTTTTGAGACCTCCTGAATCCAAATAAAGCATTTTTGGAAACATGTCCGTGTGTGTGTCTGTGTGTGTGTGTGTGTCTGTGTGTCTGTGTGTGTGTGTGTGTGTCTGTGAACAGCATAACTCAAAAACGAACAATCGGATAAGCACCAAACTTGGTATTTAGGTTCAGTATCTTTCAGAGATGCGACACGAAGGTTTTCAGGAAAATCCCCCCACCCCAGACTACCCTTTACATCGAACATTTTTCGAAAATTTTAATTTTCTCAAAAATGGCTCTAACGATTTTGATGAAAATATCATATGTTTAGGGTAATGTCATGACAAATGAAATGTATATCTCGAATTTTCTGGGAATGTCTCCAAAAGTATTCTTCATTTTGAACGACTTTTGCATAACTGGTAAACCATAAGAGATAGACAAAATTTTACTACACAAAAAATGTAGATTGCGTTAAAATACACAACTTATGACATATACATTTCTTTTGTTGAGTGAACCGTTTTCGAGATATTGCTTGATATTTCCTTAAATTTTCCAATACTTATACTTTTTCTCAAATTCGTTATTCATTTTTTTATGTCCTGGACATGCAAAGAGAATGGAATGCGCCACATAGCAACCAGCGATAAAATATTTGACTATCGCTTAAAAGCTACCATATTCCCCTTGCATCTACAAGAAAATTACCAATAAGATTGATATTTCGATTAATATGAAGCATATGGAGAATAGGCGTTTGTAAAAATATATTGTACAAGGGTAGAGAAAGTCATGTGAGTGTAACACATCAGATTTTTTTTTTTACTTTCTCTACTACGTATAGTAAGTAGGGGAAGTATTGCATTCCACCCAAAAATTCGATACCGAGATTTCACCGGAAATACATGTTTTGAGACCCCCTGAATCCAAAAAAAGCATTTTTGGAAACATGTCCGTGTGTGTGTCTGTGTGTGTGTCTGTGTGTCTGTGTGTCTGTGAACAGCATAACTCAAAAACGAAGAGTCGGATAAATACCAAACTTGGTATTTAGATTCAGTATCTTCCAGAGATGCGACACGAAGGTTTTCAAGGAAATCCCCCCACCCCAGAGTACCCTTTACGTGGAAGATTTTTCGAAAATTTTAATTTTCTCAAAAATGGCTCTAACGATTTTGATGAAATTATCATATGCCTCAGACAATGTCATGCGAAATGAAATGTATATCTCGAATTTTCTGGGAATGTCTCCAAAAGTATTCTTCATTGAGAACGACTTTTGCATAACTGGTAAACCATAAGAGATAGACAAAATTTTACTACACAAAAAATGTAGATCGCGTTAAAATACACAACTTATATCATATACATTTTTTTGTTGAGTGAACCGTGTTCAAGATATTGCTTGTTATTGCCTTAACTTTTCCAATGCTTATACTTTTTCTCAAATTCGTTATTCACTATTTTGTCCTGGTAATGCAAAGAGAATGGAATGCGCCACATAGCAACCAGCGATAAAATATTTGACTATCGCTTAAAAGCTGCCATATTCCCCTTGCATCTACAAGAAAATTACCAATAAGATTGATATTTCGATTAATATGAAGCATATGGAGAATAGGCGTTTGTAAAAATATATTGTACAAGGGTAGAGAAAGTCATGTGAGTGTAACACATCAGATTTTTTTGGATTCAGGGGGTTTCAAAATATGTATTTCCGGTGAAATCTCGGTATCGAATTTTTGGGTGGAATACAATACTTCCCTACTTACTATACGTAGTAGAGAAAGTAAAAACAATGTGGGAAGGAGTAGAGGTACTCGTGTACCTTGCAGCGTTAACTGAGTTGTCAATGAAGCTGATTTAGTGACGCACTGAATCACGTTTCTGCAATAGCCTGGCTTGATGTCTCACTCTCCGCCATTACATTTAACTACAGCAGAAATAAATCAGAACTTAAGATCTGAGATAATAAAACTTTTGGAAGTGCTTGTTCTTTCCTTCAATCTGTCAGTTTGTGTTTACGCCAGTCAAACTTGGGTAACGAGCTAGTTTTCAGGTATATCGTACGACTAATTTGCATAATATGGATGGAAAATCCTTTAAAAGAAGGTTTGAGCACAACATGTATGTACATAAAAAGGGAATTAAATAAATCATGCATTATTATTATTAGTATTATTATTGATTAATCGGAATGAATGTATAAGATGTGGCATTATCAACAAACAATTGGTGGCAATCGTAGAATGTGAGATAGTATTTTGTTTCTGCCCCACGTATGGGAGCCAACTTGAAGTAGTTATTGCCTTGGAGTTTATTTATTTAATCAGCTCCAAGTTTTTTAAAGAATACACTAACTTTGTTATTAAACTAGTTCTATAGATATTATTTGTCTTTGGTTTTGCCTCGGCTGCTTCAGTATTATTTTGGAGTCATGTATCTCTTAGACAGGGCGTGGTACGACAAGAATGTAGGCTTACACACATTTTAAGTTTAAATTCACCTTTTTTTAATTAATCCTTGGTACAAATTAAATAGCACTACACTGATATTAAGAGCTGTGAGATTCTTTTACTTGATACTTGGACTTAGTTAACCCGTATATTTAATTTTCTTTACACACGAATACGTAACATTTCTTTAGAGAACACATCTTCCATCCGGTCACTACCAAGATCTACAGGCAACTGAACATATTTCAACCGTCCAAACCCGTAAACTTTTGTATTCCAAGTCTCTGATTGGCTAATCCTAGTCCAATAGAATATCTGCATTTTACTAAAGCTTTTTCTATCTGTTGATTGGCTAATTTTAAACTGTCACAAAATTTACGTTATTGTTGCTCTAATCATGACTAGTAACATTTAATCTTAAACTCTCAAATTCATTATTGCCGCAAGGTAGACTCGTTGTTACCTCATTGTTAGCAACATTAAACTTATTATTCTCACAGCTCTTACATTATTAAATTACATAATGCATTCACAATTGGCATTCACATAGCATTATTAATCATGTTTACAATAATATAAGCATTTGCAATGACTGTTACATACATATTGCTTCAAGGCGGGCTGTTATTGAATTTACATATTATATAATTTAATTAAAATTATTCAAGTGTTAAAAATACTGCCTCAAATGTCAAACAGGAACAATTCTGGAATTTCAATTCAAAATTAGTTACATGCGATTATATACAGAAAACTACTAATAACAATATTGTGCAGTGAAAAAGCTATCGCCTATACAGCTTTTATAAAGTGACTATCGAGTCACTATCGGTATCGAGTATCGAGAAATAGTTGTAACGTTTCATCATTGGTTTCTACTATTCTGAGCATATTAGGTCAAACATTATTAGTTACCTGCAACAACTTGGGGGAGAGCTTCTCTCAGAGAGTGAAGTTCTATCTGTTTCAGGCTTTGGATGTGTTCCTTGGGAACAGGCTAAATTTTCGACCTAACTTCCAAGTAACACTTACTTTAGCTTTGTATTGCACTCCTTAATTGAAGCATTGATTTAAAAAACGTCCCGAGCCTAGGGAGTGGCTTTTCAGGTGTGACAAAAGCCAAATGTTTCTCAAAATACTTTTTCATTCCAAATTTTAACTCTTAGTAATAGTGTTAATGTGGCCAATATTCATAGCATTTGTGACTTTCTTAAGTCTGCTCTCTGACACTTAAAAGGTGTACAAAGTGGGTGGACTAGGGACGTTTTAACCAAATGTAGAAATTAAAAATATTTCTAATGTTCCTGTGAACAGACAAATAATTGGCAATGAAAGGTTAAACTTTATTAGAAAATATAGAAGGCAGTGCTATAGGTTATAAGTATGCTGCACTCTACAATCAGCGTTTCTTACAAAGTTCATTTACTTATTTTCTGTAACATTATAATAATCTTCATCTTCATTAAATGTGTCATCAGATCCAACAAGCGACATAATAAAGTTGACAGCAGCTGGTTGAAGCACTTCATCAAAGACTCCACATGATCCTGAAATTAATTAACATATGTACATCTGTAAAGTATAACACAATAATCTTAAAAAATAGGCCTACATACCTGCAGGGATTGCCTATTTTCTCTACTACGTAGAGTAAGCAGTGGAAGTGTTGCATTCCACCCAAAAATTCGATACCGAGATTTCACCGGAAATACATGTTTTGAGACCCCCTGAATCCAAAAAAAGCATTTTTGGAAACATGTCCGTGTGTGTGTCTGTGTGTGTGTCTGTGTGTCTGTGTGTCTGTGAACAGCATAACTCAAAAACGAAGAGTCGGATAAACACCAAACTTGGTATTTAGATTCAGTATCTTCCAGAGATGCGACACGAAGGTTTTCAAGGAAATCCCCCCACCCCAGAGTACCCTTTACATGGAAGATTTTTCGAAAATTTTAATTTTCTCAAAAATGGCTCTAACGATTTTGATGAAATTATCATATGCCTCAGACAATGTCATGCGAAATGAAATGTATATCTCGAATTTTCTGGGAATGTCTCCAAAAGTATTCTTCATTGAGAACGACTTTTGCATAACTGGTAAACCATAAGAGATAGACAAAATTTTACTACACAAAAAATGTAGATCGCGTTAAAATACACAACTTATATCATATACATTTTTTTGTTGAGTGAACCGTGTTCAAGATATTGCTTGTTATTGCCTTAACTTTTCCAATGCTTATACTTTTTCTCAAATTCGTTATTCACTATTTTGTCCTGGTAATGCAAAGAGAATGGAATGCGCCACATAGCAACCAGCGATAAAATATTTGACTATCGCTTAAAAGCTGCCATATTCCCCTTGCATCTACAAGAAAATTACCAATAAGATTGATATTTCGATTAATATGAAGCATATGGAGAATAGGCGTTTGTAAAAATATATTGTACAAGGGTAGAGAAAGTCATGTGAGTGTAACACATCAGATTTTTTTGGATTCAGGGGGTTTCAAAATATGTATTTCCGGTGAAATCTCGGTATCGAATTTTTGGGTGGAATACAATACTTCCCTACTTACTATACGTAGTAGAGAAAGTAAAAACAATGTGGGAAGGAGTAGAGGTACTCGTGTACCTTGCAGCGTTAACTGAGTTGTCAATGAAGCTGATTTAGTGACGCACTGAATCACGTTTCTGCAATAGCCTGGCTTGATGTCTCACTCTCCGCCATTACATTTAACTACAGCAGAAATAAATCAGAACTTAAGATCTGAGATAATAAAACTTTTGGAAGCGCTTGTTCTTTCCTTCAATCTGTCAGTTTGTGTTTACGCCAGTCAAACTTGGGTAACGAGCTAGTTTTCAGGTATATCGTACGACTAATTTGCATAATATGGATGGAAAATCCTTTAAAAGAAGGTTTGAGCACAACATGTATGTACATAAAAAGGGAATTAAATAAATCATGCATTATTATTATTAGTATTATTATTGATTAATCGGAATGAATGTATAAGATGTGGCATTATCAAATAACAATTGGTGGCAATCGTAGAATGTGAGATAGTATTTTATTTCTGCCCCACGTATGGGAGCCAACTTGAAGTAGTTATTGCCTTGGAGTTTATTTATTTAATCAGCTCCAAGTTTTTTAAAGAATACACTAACTTTGTTATTAAACTAGTTCTATAGATATTATTTGTCTTTGGTTTTGCCTCGGCTGCTTCAGTATTATTTTGGAGTCATGTATCTCTTAGACAGGGCGTGGTACGACAAGAATGTAGGCTTACACACATTTTAAGTTTAAATTCACCTTTTTTTAATTAATCCTTGGTACAAATTAAATAGCACTACACTGATATTAAGAGCTGTGAGATTCTTTTACTTGATACTTGGACTTAGTTAACCCGTATATTTAATTTTCTTTACACACGAATACGTAACATTTCTTTAGAGAACACATCTTCCATCCGGTCACTACCAAGATCTACAGGCAACTGAACATATTTCAACCGTCCAAACCCGTAAACTTTTGTATTCCAAGTCTCTGATTGGCTAATCCTAGTCCAATAGAATATCTGCATTTTACTAAAGCTTTTTCTATCTGTTGATTGGCTAATTTTAAACTGTCACAAAATTTACGTTATTGTTGCTCTAATCATGACTAGTAACATTTAATCTTAAACTCTCAAATTCATTATTGCCGCAAGGTAGACTCGTTGTTACCTCATTGTTAGCAACTTTAAACTTATTATTCTCACAGCTCTTACATTATTAAATTACATAATGCATTCACAATTGGCATTCACATAGCATTATTAATCATGTTTACAATAATATAAGCATTTGCAATGACTGTTACATACATATTGCTTCAAGGCGGGCTGTTATTGAATTTACATATTATATAATTTAATTAAAATTATTCAAGTGTTAAAAATACTGCCTCAAATGTCAAACAGGAACAATTCTGGAATTTCAATTCAAAATTAGTTACATGCGATTATATACAGAAAACTACTAATAACAATATTGTGCAGTGAAAAAGCTATCGCCTATACAGCTTTTATAAAGTGACTATCGAGTCACTATCGGTATCGAGTATCGCGAAATAGTTGTAACGTTTCATCATTGGTTTCTACTATTCTGAGCAAATTAGGTCAAACATTATTAGTTACCTGCAACAACTTGGGGGAGAGCTTCTCTCAGAGAGTGAAGTTCTATCTGTTTCAGGCTTTGGATGTGTTCCTTGGGAACAGGCTAAATTTTCGACCTAACTTCCAAGTAACACTTACTTTAGCTTTGTATTGCACTCCTTAATTGAAGCATTGATTTAAAAAACGTCCCGAGCCTAGGGAGTGGCTTTTCAGGTGTGACAAAAGCCAAATGTTTCTCAAAATACTTTTTCATTCCAAATTTTAACTCTTAGTAATAGAGTTAATGTGGCCAATATTCATAGCAATTGTGACTTTCTTAAGTCTGCTCTCTGACACTTAAAAGGTGTACAAAGTGGGTGGACTAGGGACGTTTTAACCAAATGTAGAAATTAAAAATATTTCTAATGTTCCTGTGAACAGACAAATAATTGGCAATGAAAGGTTAAACTTTATTAGAAAATATAGAAGGCAGTGCTATAGGTTATAAGTATGCTGCACTCTACAATCAGCGTTTCTTACAAAGTTCATTTACTTATTTTCTGTAACATTATAATAATCTTCATCTTCATTAAATGTGTCATCAGATCCAACAAGCGACATAATAAAGTTGACAGCAGCTGGTTGAAGCACTTCATCAAAGACTCCACATGATCCTAAAATTAATTAACATATGTACATCTGTAAAGTATAACACAATAATCTTCAAAAATAGGCCTACATACCTGCAGGGATTGCCTATTTTCTCTACTACGTAGAGTAAGCAGCGGAAGTGTTGCATTCCACCCAAAAATTCGATACTGAGATTTCATCGGAAATGCATGTTTTGAGGTGCCCTGAACTAAAATAAAGAATTTTATACTAAACCTGACATTTGAGTTAAGTATGTATCAAGGATGTGACACGAATATTTTCAATAAAATTTCCCCACGCCAGGCTACACTTTACATAGAATATTTGTCTAAAATGTTGATTTTCTTGAAAATGGCTCCAACGATTTTGATTAAAGATATTTTTATATATGTTTAAGATACTTTTACGGCAAATACAATATATATCTTGAAATTACGTGGAATGTCCCCAGAAGCGCTCTTCATTCTGAAAGACTTTCGCATATCTGGTAAACCGTAAGAGATATACAAAAGCTTAATGCAGAAAAATTTTGTATTATACAATTTGTGTGGTCCAGTGAAACATTTCCGAGATATTCTTTGTTATTGTTTGAATCTTACAATACTTACACTTCTTCTCAAATGGAAATTCGTTATTACTTTTAAAAGATTTGACTATCGCTTAAAGCCTACCATATTCCCCCAGCACTTAGAAGAAAATTAGCAATAAGATGGCTTCTGCAAACGCTTATCTCAACTAACAAGAAGTAGATGGAGAATAAGCGTTTGTAAAAATAGTTTGTACAAGAGTAGAGAAAGTCATTTGAGTGCAACACATCGGATTTTTTTTCTTCTACTCTCATTTTTTTCGTTTACGTTTAAATGTACTACGGTCATCATGATTCAACGGGATCAGCTAACTTAACAGCTGTATGGTAGCAGCAGCGCTATTGAAGGCGATAGTTGGGGTTAAGAACTTCCCATGTCATAACTAATAATTCTCTTTAAATCACTACAACATTTATATAGGGGATTGGTAGCAGGGAAACAGGGTACTTCTTTACATCACTAGATGCGGCGCACTTCAAAGTAGAAGATAGTGCAAAAAATAAATAAATAAATAAATATAAAGCTGCATTTCATAAAAATAGGCACCTGGGATGTTTTTGAAATCACCGTTTCAATTGCAGTACACAAATGTAAGCCGAATGCTGTCGCTTTGCCACCTGCAAACAATAGCAGTGTACGAAGAGACCTTCGCCCCGATGCACAGTTGGGGTGTCCCACACATCAAAGGAACGTTTGTGCTGTATTTCCCACACGTCTAGACGGGTGTAGATCATCCTCCTTTCTATGCGCCACTACATGAACTTAAGTTCAGCAATTTTAGTAAAAAACCCTTGGGAAGGGTAGCTCACCTGGTCATGTATCCCTCTCTCTAAGTGCCTTGGGTGGGCATGGCTCTTCTATAATCTGCCTCTGAGTCGCTGCTTAAGCACCACACGCTATAATTTCGCCTAGTCCGTGTTTTATTTTATTTTATTCTCACAAAATCGTTTATCACTTAATCATACCACTGTTGTATCTATCCAACTGTAGAGGTAGCACTAAGGACATAAGAGCATTTCAAAAAAATGCCTGTGTTTGTAGATTTCCGTGACTGGCCACGCTAATTGCAAGGTGCAGCAAGTGTGAAAACAAATGTTTGCATATAACTAGTGATAGCACATCACATACATGGGGTATTATCATGGGATTTCTTATAAAAGTTAATTCACACTTTTTAGGATATTCCATAGCCCTCACTCTCCCATCTACCTCAACAAGGATAAATAGGTCCTCGCTGACTGATTTTCGAAATACAAATTGTTTAAATTGAAGTTTAAAAAAATCTGATGTGTTACACTCACATGACTTTCTCTAATCTTGTACAAACTAATTTTACAAACGCCTATCTTCATATGCTTCATGTTAATCGAGATATCGAGATGTTAATCTTATTGCTAATTTTCTTTTAGATGCAAGGGGAATTGCTAGGCTTTAAGCGATAGACAAATCTTTTAAGAGCTGGTTACTATGTGGAGTATTCCATTCTCTTTGCTTTGCTAGGACAAAAAAATGAATAACGAAAAAAAAAATTATAAGTATTGGAAAATTTAAGGGAATTACAAGCAATATCTCGAAAATGGTTCACCAAATAAAAAAAGTGTATATGACATAAATTGTGTCTTTTAACGCGATCAACATGTTTTTTGTACTAAAATTCTGTCTATATCTTATGGTTTCCCACTTATGCAAAAGTCGTTCACAATGAGGAATACTTTTGAAGACATTCCCAGAAAATTCGAGATATACATTTCATTTGTCATAAAAATATCTTAAACATAAGATATTCTAATCAAAATCGTTAGATCCATTTTTGAGAGAATTAAAGTTTTCAAAAAATATTCCATGTAAAGGGTAATCTAGGGTAGGGGGATTTCCCTGAAAACCTTCGTGTCGCATCTCTGGAAGATACTGAACCTAAATACCTAGTTTGGTGTTTATCCGACTGTCCGTTTCTGAGTTATGCTGTTCACAGAAACACACACAGACACACACACACACACACAGATATACAGACACACACGGACATGCTTCCAAAAATGCTTTTTTTGGGATTCAGGGGTCTCAAAATATGTATTTCCGGTGAAATTTCGATATCGAATTTTTGGGTGTAATACAATACTTCCCCTACTTATTATACGTAGTAGAGAAAGTAAAAACTAGCCGCTTTAATTTTTTTTACAGGAAGACCAATCACATCATAATCTAGAATATGTGCTCTTTATATGCCTTTTACAGAATAGGAATAGGTTTTATTTTTTGCGTTATCGCAATGTAGACAAAATCTTATTACATTTTTCGTCATTATAAAATTGCTGTGTTCAGACCAGTGACGTGACACTTATTTCCCGCGTATCAGCCCAGTTCCTCTTTAAGACACCTTTTTGGATAACTCAATGGCTAAAGGCAAAAGACAAGAATAGTGGTGGCGACTTATCCCTCCTGAATACTGACGCAATCCGTAGACCGAGGGATTTTACAAAGTTACTATAGCATAGAACGCTCAGTGTTCGTGCAAAGGGTGATAGGCTCCGTTTGAAAACATTTCAGTTTGAACAGTGTCTCAAACGTATACCTATCCTTTAGATTCTTATTAACCGAAGAATTTCACGACGAGCTTAGTTCGCATGTTTGTATGTACCCTTAATTCGTTCAATACCCAGTCAATTGGATAAATAAGCTGCTAGTACGATCAGATTAAGATTCAATGGCATTCGAAAATGCACAAGACATACGTTACGCTTTGGGATGTCAGCTTATTGTCTTCAAGTTGTTGTGATTGTTAGGGAACACAGCCAAAACAGGCGTAATAAATTAATGTTTTCTGACTGCATTAAGGGTAAAAATCTGATGTGTTATACTCACATGACTTTCTCTACTCTTGTAGAAACTATTTTTTAGAAACGCTTATTCTCCATATGCTTCATATTAATCGAGATATCGGTATGTTAATGTTATTGTTAATTTTCTTGTAGATGCAAAGGGAATTGGTAGGCTTTAAGGTTTAGTCAAATATTTTAAGAGCTGGTTGCTATGTGGAGTATTCCATTCTCTTTGCATTACCAGGACAAAATAGTGAATAACGAATTTGAGAAAAAGTATAAGCATTGGAAAAGTTAAGGCAATAACAAGCAATATCTCGAAAATGGTTCACTCAACAAAAGAAATGTGTAGGACATAAATTGTGTATTTTAACGCGATATACATTATTTGTGTAGTAAAATTTTGTCTATCTCTTATGGTTTACAGTTATGCAAAAGTCGTTCACAATGAAGAATACTTTTGGAGACATTCCCAGAAAATTCGAGATATACATTTCATTTCTCATTACAATATCTTAAACATATGATATTTTAATCAAAATCGTTAAAGCCATTTTTGAAAAAATTAAAATTTTCGAAAAATGTTCCATGTAAAGTTAGTCTGGTGTGGGGGAATTTTCTTCAAAACCTTCGTGTCGCATCCCTGGAAGATACTGAACCTAAATACCAAGTTTGGTGTTTATACGACTGTTCGTTTTTGAGTTATGCTGTTCAAAGACACACAGACACACAGACAGACACACACACGGACATGTTTCCAAAAATGCTTTTTTTTTGGATTCAGTGAGTCCCAAACATGTATTTCCGATGAAATCTCGGTATCGAATTTTTGGGTGGAATACAATACTTCCCCTACTTACTATACGTAGTAGAGAAAGTAATAGATAAGAATACAAGGGCTTGACCATCCGGTACAGGTATTCTTCACTAATTACCAGGGACGGTACTTTGTTCCAGTTAGCCGTGAGGTTGCCTGATACTGGTGTATATGGTATCTGTGTTTACTAGTAGGTAAGAGCAGTCCGTGTTCAGCACGAGTCTGTTCGTTGATATAGCTTGGGGAAGCAAACATGGAGCGTTTTATGAGGTTACCACTGCCATATAAATACGCATGCGCGTAGCATTTGTTTTGATTATTTATATGCTTGCAAAATTTCTTACATATATTTGCAACTTCATATACAAGACATACGAGTTAGTCAAATTACACGCAAATTTGCAGTTTGATAGAAACTGTATTCCGTTACTTTATATATGGTATCTAAAAAATAACTATGGGGTTTTAAAGAAATCATAACAAGCGGGCGGCATTAGTTAATGCACATTAGATCATGGTAATTAAATCCGTATCTCAAAAAGTTTTATGCACGCCCTTATGATGCATGGTCGTGTCACTGATCCTTTCATTTTTGCCGAAAATAACATCAATGGTCAAGTCTACTATAAACATATTAGAGCTCTATGTTCCCTCAATTGATTGATATTGAGGTCCAGAAGGGAATTAAAACTAAATTGAGTTTTATTTATGGACGCTCTTTAACTCTTGTGGTCCTTAGCGTCCCATTATCTATTAGGTGTAAAAGACCGGTAATTTTGCTCACAGACCTGTTAAATAGGCTTGAGGTTCTTTTACTGCCGTAAATCTACAGCATGGAACTACCGGCTTTACTTCCTCTTCGAAGGAAGCCATGCTAAGGACTTTTACGCCCGAAAAAATCTATCGACCTCCGCCAGGTATGAACCCGCGACCTCGGGAACTAGAGGATAGCATGGTAATCACTACATCAAGGAGGGTGGGCTGTCTACTATTAGCAAGATGGTGATCCATCTCACTACGACTTGCATGTGGGACATTCCATTTCAAATCGTCCGAAATAGAAGAAAAATCGACCTTGCAGTTTAAACGAAACAAAATGTTTATATTTGTAGACAGGCCCGATGTAGTGCTTTATGCATACTATTAACATTTAGAACGTCATAATTTTGGAATTAAAAATTTTCAAATGTATCGTATCTTCCTAAAATGTCGAACTTCAGGCTGTTGTAACTCTAAAATCTTTAAATCTAATTATTTAAATCAAGCTTTATTTCGATTCCCTAAATTTTAGTTTCATACTTACAAGTAAAGTAAGTGGTCGCTCTAGAACGTTTGTTTTCAACCGAAGGTCAAGCAAGCTGGTGTGCATGGTTAAACAATGAGAACGGTATGCGGTTTTGCGTATTTCCTGACAGATTCACACCGTGAATAAACTAAGTAAATCGCTGCGTTTATTCACTTTTTGTGTTATAACTACGAACACCCAAACATAGCCACTTTACCAAAATTGCCGACTTCTCTTAATGGCACTATGGATTATTCTCAATATAATAGACGCTTAAGGTAGGTAATTAAAATCTGCATATACATGTTCGTCAGTATTATAAAAATAATGAAATGCTGTAATGAAGTGCGGACTTTTATCTCAAAATTAGATTTGTACAATATTCCGAAATAAAGAATTCCGGAGCTATACGCACTTAAAAAGCGACAAAATGAATTAATGCGATACAGTTATCGTTCACTAACGTGACAACCGTTGAGTTTTAGATGCTAATGTTTGATAAATATGCTTTCCTTAGAACCTGCTCTTAATACGAAAAATTACAATGCAAACAAGAAATGCAAGGTTTTTCGCCCTTCGATTTCACATAGAAACACTCAATAATAGATTCGGCAACCGATGTTTTGGAAGGGCAGGGTCTATTCCTTGGCCTTCTAGAAGTCCGGATCGCACTTCCTTGGACTCACTCCCTTGTTTATGCAGAGAAGATTCGATACGTAAATCTTCTAAAAGGATCACCCTTCTGTGGAAACCGTCACCCCAGATATGCTAGCCAGGACGTGGAAAGAGGTTCATTACCGTTTGAATGTATGCCGTGACTCAAATGGAGCACATAATGAAATGTACTAAATACTAATAAAGAGCTTGATAATTGTATTTCAAACCACGTATAAAATATTTACCTTAATTTTTGATTTATTAAAATATTTAACCTCAAAACTTCGTAGCTGATTTATAGATATGCTGTGTAACATTGTGCATTTACCGAGCAGGATGGCTCAGGCGGTAGCATCTGAGCCCGCATTCGCGAGGTCCCGGGTTCAAATCCCGTGAGCCAGCCAATCTGAAGCTTTTTCGTGGTTTCTCTCAGTCACCAAGGTGAATACCGGATTGGATATTTAATACCACGACCCAAAGTTCCACCTTAAGTCTAAAACAATGGTGAAATGAAAAATAAGTGGTAATAGCAAATGCTAGCCACCTATCTACAACCAATGTAAGCAGCTAGACTAGACGGCACCCTAACGCCATCTAGACAGCACGAAGCAGTAGCACTGGGGTCTCTGTGGGCACGTGACAAAGCAAGATGGCATTTCCAGGGATCAGACCTATAAGGCTAACTGTCCGCCTTTCTGTGTAAAGGTGGCGGTTAGACCGAACGGCATCCTAATGCTATCTGCACGGCACGAAGCAGGTGGTTACAGGGATGAGACCTAGAACGCTAATTGTCCATCACATATCGCTTTAAGAGCTATCCATTAATAAATCCGTCGCGATATGACCAAGAAGTCAAAGCGACGTAAAATAGAGTAATAATAATAATAATAATAATAATAATAATAATAATGTGTATTTTTAATTTGGAAATTGAAATTTCTTGTTTTCACTAAGCATATGCTTGTTCTGAGAGAAAATTTGCTCAATATCGCATGATGTTATTGGGATTATTTAAATAAGAACTATTGTCTATGTTATTGAAGCCAAACTGCATGCTGTTTACTTAACCACTTCTGAATATCCAGAAATCGAATCTTAAATAAATGAAAAATAGGTTAGTTCTCCGACGCAGAACAAACAGATTGTCCTTTCTTCTCACAGTGCAGTAACTTTCAACCGATAAATCCGTGAGTCAACATATGCAAGCAGCCAAAGTGTGATCCTTGCTAATTACGTATGAAAAAAAAAGATCTTTTATTATTTATAGACAAAGGTTTCCTATGAAAGCTTAAATGACACTGATTCAGTGTATTATCTCGCTGCATGTTCTTTATATGTTTAATACATATGTAATATATGGATGGATTTGTTTATAATATACTCATTTTAGTACTGTATTTTAGTTACTGTATTCAATATCGCGGCGGCACGTTGGCCGAGTGGTTAGACCGCTCGCTTCTCATCAAGGCAGGCCAGATTCAATCACAGGGACATTTGGAATTTGTTGTGGACAAAGCGGCGCCTGGGTTTTCTCCGGCATTCTCCGGCCATTCATTCCGTCAAATGATCTATCATCTCTGCTTTCATTCATTTCACCGCCATTTCATATCATCTCCTTCCTCGCTCTCATACCAGGTTTCGGGGTTATCACCCATCCTGGCTGTTCTCTCTGATCCATAGTCTGTGCTCCCCGTCTGACCCCGGGAACCCCTGGCGGGGACGGTAAACAGAAAAAGAAGTAGTATTTAATGTCGCACATAATTGGCTATTATGGCATTATTAGCAGTGCCGTATATCCGATTGCAATGATTTAATACTGGTATTCCAAGTTGCCCTATTTTGTGACGTTACTTTCTTCCGAGCGGTGTGGCTCATTCGGCAACTTCTGTGGCCCGCATTTTGGAGGTTTCGGGTTCGATTCTAGGTGACCACCCATTCTGACTTTGGGGTTCTTTTGGTTTTCTCCTGGTCACCTAGGCGAATGCCGGGGTGATATATACTACCATGATTTCTCCCTTCCCCCGTTCATTCTGATTTCATTTCTCCCTTTTACGTTTCAGGTATGCTTTCAGGTCCTGGAGCTCTGGCGGTGTCTGAGAGATGGCGCAAATGCTTGCGCATTGAAAAGCTCTCTCTCTGTAAACGGCAGTGTGCGTTATCCAGCTCAATACGATCGCTTCGTCGCCCTATCTCAGGATTCTTTGCCTCCACTGGTGTGCGGGTATTGAAATTGGAAATATTAGGGACTACTGCTAGACTCTGTGGGCCTGCCTGCGGACTTGAGACTTCCTACGTCTCCTTCACTTTATCCCCGCCACAATAGATCACGCTGGTTGCAGTGGCGAAGTGTACCCTCCGATAAACGCATTCTACATCTTACGTTACTTTCTCGAACCAACGAAGATGCAAAAGCTGCTGTACATTATTAAATATATACCAAAGAAGTTCTGAATTTATAATTACTTACCTCATTGCGCTGGTAAAAGGCAACAGCACAGTCCTCAACACACGCTCATTTCTCTCCCAGGAAGAGAATGCATGCTAGTGACTGTCTAGTTTATCGGATCAAGACGCCAGGTAGTAATGAGAGAAGGTTAACGTCTCGTTTACGAACATATGAAGACGCTCTCACTTATTTCATGAATGCCGAATTATTTCATGACTTATTTCCTACAATTTATAATACTAAGATTGCATAAAATGCTGTATCCAACTTCTGGTTAATCTTAATATGCCACTTCTGAAAATTGTAGCACGAACGACACTGAGTACGAAAAACATAATGCCATTAATCTTTAGGATTATCCACTTTTTATATAAATTACTATTTTAGACAGCGTGGCCTAAAAATGGAACTTCATACCTAGTGCACACGAAAGAACAATTTTACATTGTCTCAGTAGTGCACTAACATTTTATACCATTGAAAATTTTGTTCCAAGTCCATCCACATGGAAATTGCCCTTCGTATTTGCACATGTGTAATAATTTGACTTGATTTGATTAGGTTTTACTTTCGTTATGTCTTCTTATATGATTAATATCTCATGGCGTCGCATTGTCTATTCACAATACAAATCGTCACAATTAAATTTATCGTAATTCGTTGTGAAGTTAACGTATAGCTCAGGCTTTTTCTTTCTTTGACCTATTTTTACTTTCTCTACTACGTATAGTAAGTAGGGGAAGTATTGTATTCCACCCAAAAATTCGATACCAAGATTTCACCTGAAATACAAGTTTTGAGACTCCCTGAATCCAAAAAAAGCATTTTTGGAAACATGTCCGTGTGTGTGTCTGTGTGTGTCTGTCTGTGTGTCTGTGTGTCTATGAACAGCATAACTCAAAAACGAACAGTCGGATAAACACCAAACTTGGTATTTAGGTTCAGTATTTTCTAGAGATGCGACACGAAGGTTTTCAAGAAAATCCCCTTACCCCAGAGTATCCTTTACATGGAACATTTTTCGAAAATTTTAATTTTCTCAAAAATGGCTTTAACGATTTTGAGTAAAATATTATATGTTTAAGATATTTTCATGACAAATGAAATGTATATGTTGAATTTCCTGGGAATGTCTCCAAAAGTATTCTTCATTGTGAACGGCTTTTGCATAACTGGTAAACCATAAGAGATAGACAAAATGTTACTACACAAAAAATGTAGATCGCGGTCAAATACACAATTTATGGCATATACATTTTTTTGTTGAGCGAACCATTTTTGAGATATTGCTTGTTATTCCCTTACATTTTTCAATAATTTTCTCAAATAGGAATTCGTTATTCATTTTTTTGTCTTGCATGTGCAAAGAGTATTAATCTGTGGCAACGACAATGGTGCTGCACATAGCAACCAGCTATTAAGATTTATGTCGATGCTTAAAGGCTGCTATATTTCTATATTGCCCTTGCAATTACAAAACAAGGGGAACATAGTAGGCCTTAAGTGATAGTCAAGTATTTTTAAAACTGGTCGCTATGTGTAAAATGTAATTCTCTTTGCATGTCAAAAGATCGTTTCTGCCAATGTTTATCTCGATTAATATGAAATAGATGGAGAATAATAATTTGTAAAAATAGTTTGTACAAGAGTAGAGAAAGTCATGTGAGTGTATCACATCAGATTTTTTTATGTCCTGGACATTCAAAGAGAATGGAATGCGCCACATAGTAACCAGCGCTTAAAATATTTGACTATCGCTTAAAGCCTACCATGTTCCCCTTGCATCTAAAAGAAAATTAGCAATAAGATTAACATCTCGATATCGGGATTAACATGAAGCATATGGAGAATAAGCGTTTGTAAAAATAGTTTGTACAAGATTAGAGAAAGTCATGTGAGTGTAACACATCAGATTTTTTTTATCCAGAATAACCTACATAAAGATTAAATGGCGTCAATTATGAATTAAAAGAAACTGAAATCAAAGAACCAGGTGAAATTAGAGAAGCAGCAGAAATAACAAGACTAGAACTGCTGATCTAAAAATCCAGAAAGCAATGTGATATTTCTTTAATTGCTTTATTGCCTGTAACACAAAAATGTTGAAAGTAATTTCACTGAAAATGGCTGCTAATAGATCAAAGCATCCGTCATCTCGCTGCTCACGATGGTTAATCTCTTTATAAACGTGAGTTTCTTAGTTAGAGGTATCAATATAATATTGTTTTATTGATGTTTTACAAATTCGAATACCGTCTAAAAAGTAGGATACGTCGCAGTGGTTTTAACTGCTACTAATTATGACAGAGAAAATGAGTCATAAAATATTTTTATGGCACTGACATATAAATCATCTCGTAAGGTTTGGAAATTCCTACCCTCCACTTTTCTAAATGCTATAGTCCTTAGATTATTTATATTACATAATCAATATCAATAAAGTATTATAGCTTTTCGATCCATTAAAGCGTGAAGAGCTTTGACAAACAATTCGTATACATGAATCAGGTAAATTGGTTCCAAAATCCAAAAAAAAAAGACTTGGGAATCCTTTTTGGATCTAGTCCAAGGGCTGAAGGTCCTGTATGTGGCTTTTCTTTTGCACTTAAGAATAGGAGGCTTAGGTGTTCTTCAAGCGATGGAAATTACTTGACGTGTAAATCTTTTAATAAATTCTCTAAAGCTTAAAAAGTAGTTGCAAGGAAAGCATGTCGTAGAGGGCTGAAAGCTTAAGCTGTCTAGATATGCAAATTTCCAAACAAAGCCACCATTCTCTATATATCTCTCTCCCTCTCCTTCTCTCTCAACGTCTATCTGATATTTTGTTAGCCATGGGATTTAAATTAGTCAGTTAGTGTTAGAAAAATAAATTCAGCCCTAGCTAGATGCAATACATATTAAGAAAAATAAGTGAGTGGTCCGTACGTAAATACTTTACAAATTTAACGGTTTGTAACGCTTTATTTTTACTTTCTCTACTACGTGTAGTAAGTAGGGGTAGTATTGTATTCCACCCAAAAATTCGATACCGAAATTTCACCGGAAATACATGTTTTGAAACCCCCTGAATCCAAAAAAAGCATTTTTGGAAACATGTCCGTGTGTGTGTGTGTGTGTGTGTTTGTGTGTGTCTGTCTGCTGTGAACAGCATAACTCAGAAACGAACCGTCGGATAAACACCAAATTTGGTATTTAGGTTCAGTATCTTCCAGAGTTGCGACACGAAGGTGTTCAAGAAAATCCCCCCACCCCAGATTACCCTTTACATGGAATATTTTTCGAAAATTTTAATTTTCTCAAAAATGGCTCAACGATCTTGATTAAAATATCATATGTTTAAGATATTTTTATGAAAAATAAAATGTATGTCTCGAATTTTCTGGGAATGTCTCCAAAAGTATTCTTCATTGTGAACGACTTTTGCATAACTGGTAAACCATAAGAGATAGACAAAATTTTACTACACAAGAAATGTAGATCGCGTTAAAATACATAATTTATGTCATTTACATTTTTTAATTGAGTGAACCATTTTCGAGATATTGCTTGTTATTCCCTTAAATTTTTCAATGCTTATTTTCTCAAATGGGAATTCGTTATTCATTTTCTTTCTTGGATATGCAAAGAGTATTAATCTGTGTCAAAGGGAATGGTACTGCACCTAGCAACCAGCTATTAAGAGATATGTATGTGCTTAAAGGCTACTGTATTTCTATATTGCCCTTGTAAATATATATTCCCCTTACATCTACAAGAAAAGTAGCACTAAGATAGAGTCTGCAAATGTTTATCTCGATTAACATGAAGTAGATGGAGAATAAGCGCTTGTAAGAATAGTTTGTACAAGAGTAGAGAAAGTCATGTGAGTGTAACACACCAGATTTTTTTATCTGGCTCTCGTATTGAGGAAGTGGAGCTTGATTCTTGGCTCTGGGGTGGCGATTTTAAGTCGGCTCTATCTACGCTTCACCTCTGACTTGCTCGTGTGAATGATTCGGAGATACAGTTAAAGATGTGGGTCCTCTAATTCCTCCACCATCCTCACCATTGTCCTACCATCGCAGGTGACGAATTTGCCCACTGGGTGCCTCTATCTCATATAGTCATTGCTTGGTGGAATGAGGTATTCCCCGAAGGTCATGAGCCATACGGGGAGTGTTAGAAAAGGCATTGTTTTTTTACCTTCTTTAGTACGTATTACTAGGTTGAGGAAGTGTTGTATTCCACCCAAAGCTGTATGTTGAGATTTCACTACAAATATATGGTGGACCATTAAGAAGGGTAGTTTTTAATTGCCGATATTGTTGCATTGTTGGCACGGGAGCACTTTGTTTACGTGTTTTATTATCAATATTTATTGCGGTTAGTTATAACGGAACAAGGAATATTCTTGTGAAAAGACATTACAAATCTAGTGAATGTTACGCAGCAACTGTATGGAAGCTTTGTACAGCTCTCGGTCGTCATAATGCATCTAATGAGTCAACAGTTCGTAGACAATGACAGAATTTGAGACAACAGGTTCGATTTCAGACATCAAAACTCCAGTGCACTCTCGTTCCAGCCGATCTGATGGGAGCATCGCAATTGTGCGCGATAGTGTTGCTGTGAGTCCACAAAACTCAATTCGTTATCGTTCACAACAGTTGGCCATAGCGAAAAGCTCACTCCAGCGAATTCTCACAAAGGTCCTTCATATGCATGCCTACAAATTGAGGCAGTATTTTTAACACTTAAATGATCTCAGTCTAATTATATAATATAAATTCAATAACAGCCCACCTTAAATCAATATGTGTATGTAACAATATATAAAAAGTGAATATTACAGTCATTGTATATGTTTATATTATTATATACATGTAATAATATTATCTGAATGTATTATGTAATTTAATAATGTAGGAGCTGTGAGAATTGGTTAAAAGTTGCTAACAATGACGTAAGCTTGAGTCAATATTGAGTAAGAAAGTTTAGCAATACTACTTGTGATTCTTGGAGTAACAATAATGTAATTTTTGTGACAGTTTATAAAATAGCCAATCAACAACCAGATAAAGCCTAAGTTAAATAAAATATTCTATTGGATTAGGAATAGCCAATCAGAGACTTAAAATAAAGAAATTTACAAATTTAGGCGGTTGAAATCAAGTCAGTTGCTTGTACACAGTGCTCATAACTGGACGCGTTGGTTGAAGACAGTGTTCCTAACGCGAGTTGTGTCCTCGATAAATTTAATATGTATTTTGTGTGAGACAAAAGTAGTTTACGTGTTAAAAAGTAAAAGTAATTAACAAAGGAATCTCACTGCTTTCTATATCAGTGAAGTATTATTAAAATCTTGTCAAGAATTAATAAAAAGGAGTGAATTAAAATTATAGTCTGTGTAAGCCTACATTCTTCAGCCGCATCACGCCCTGTAAAGAAATTTATTTCTCTAAAAATAATACTGACGCAGCCGAGGCAAACATAAATGTATAATATTTAAAGACACAGTCAAATTACAAAGTTAATATTTTTAAACATTTGGGGCAATGGTCCCTGGAAAGTATATTTGAGGCGAAGGCTACCGGAAACTTTTGCCATACGTGCGGTTGCAACTATTTCAATTTCGGCTCCCCAACAGTTGAACTATAATACAACTCCTTCAATACAACCTACTTCAAATTGATGCCCAAAGCGTGGTGCAAATAACGTAAAGATACTATCTACTGCAAATTGGCTCCCAAAACGTGGGGGGAAATAAATGCGTCAAAACATAACAATTACAACAATCTGCTACTTTAAATTGGCTTTCCATACGTGAAGCAACAGTCTACTGCAAAATATAAACCATTCAAAGATCGTGTATCTGGTAAGAGTAACTGTGTGGTGTGGATTATGGTCCGGTGTGGGTCATCGGACCTCCCTTGTTTGAAGATGAGAACGGAAATGCCATAACAGTAATGGACAGTGGTACCGGAATATGTTTGAAACATTTTTATGGCCTTACCTTAATGATGTGAATATTGAGCAATTGTGGTTCCAACAGGGTCACGCTACCAGCCACATCTCATTCAATACGATAGCTTTGTTGAGAAATAAATTTTCAGCCCGAGTTCTTTCATGCAACGGCGATCAGAACTGGCCAGCAAAGTCATGTGTCCTAGCACCCTGTGGTTGCAAGGTTATAAAAGCAATCCCCGAACAATACCACAACTGAAGCAAGAGATTAAAATACCATCGCCCAAATCGTGCAGCAGATCTGTCTGAAGGTTTTGATTTATTAGGTGCATTATGAAGACCGATAAATAATGTTCGAGAAATACAAAACGTGGTATTTAAACTGAATATAGTCCATATATATGACACGAATTTTTAAAAAATATTTCCCCACATAAAATTAACCTTTACATTGAAAATTTTTCGACTATTATTGATTTTCTCAAAAATGGCTGAAACAAGTTTAATTAAAATAAAAGATTTTAAAAATACTTACACGACAAATAAAATGAATGTTTTGAATTTCCTGAGAATAACTCGTGAGGTCTTCGTTCCGTACGAATTTTGTATAATAAGTAAATTATAAGAAGCAAAAAAATTTTATACATAAATGTTATTTCAAATAAATTTTGATACTTAAGTTTTCTATACATATGTTTAAAGACTATCGAGAGATGTCAGTTTTTTGTTTTCAAATGAGATATTGCAAGCTACTCAGACTCTCTGTGTTTTTATTACAGTAGGGTAGATATAGGCAATGTGGATCCAGTATTAATGTCGAAAGTGGCGTGCATTTGGAGTCTATATGTGCACCGCCGTCCCGCCCTATCTTAATCACCTTTAAGGAGGGGAAGATTCACCCAGAAGACGCCACAGAAAACACGGAAAATATAATTTAGGAAATATATTTTCGCCTCATGACAAATGCATGTGAAGCATACATAAATGCAATTCTAAGATTCACAGTGTGTAATCTTGAGGCATCTTGTTGAATATTTATAATCTTCGTTTTGTGCCTCTAACTTGCCACAACAACACAAAGGATTGGAATTAGCATTACATGAAATGAAATGAAATGAAGCCTGCCGTGTCCTCTTAAAGGCAAAGGATAGAGGGGTGAAACTCTTTTATATATATCTCACGGTGAACTACTCCGTGACAAGTAAATACGGGTCATGGAACATTTGCCCGTTACCGATACCTGTCTGTTGCAATGACTGTTTTGAGTCTAGGAATGCACTGTTACATTGTCTGTTATCTGTCTGTTGCACTGACCGTTTTATAGTTGTGTAATGCACTATTACACTAACCGTTTTGTGTTTATGTAGTGCACAGTTGACTCTCCATCTCTCTCCAGCTCTTCCTTCATCTGGCGAATCTGGACCACTGTGCCCCTGTTCTTTCTTTGAAGAGATCCACCCATCTGTGTCTTGGTCTTCCGCTGTGTCCTTTGCCTGTGTATGGGTCCCACATGAGAGCTTTTATCGTCCACCTGTCATCCAATAGTCTTTCGACATCCCCCCCCCCACTTCCATTTTTTTCTGATGGCTTGTTGTGTGGAGTCTGTTTCGATGACATCTTTTGGAGAGTTGCGATTGAAATGTTGTCCTTCAGTATTACATAACAAGCCATAAATTGAAAGATTTACAGTGATAACCATTAATTACTCGTACATTAAAAATTATAAAGCTATAAATTCACATTTAAACTAGTGATTCTTAATTATCGTTTGTTCAGAATCATTTGAGACTGGAAGATAGAAAACTAGTTGCTCATGCCCATGTTGTAACGTGTGGCGGCACTTTGTGGTGGCTGTGCAGCGACCACGCAACGTCCTTATCTCCCCCTTCCATTGTCTTAAAACATTCTGAAAAAGCTATACATGAAACTTCCGGCTACGAATTATAAAGCCACAAAGAGGGCTGTAACCCGAAGCCAGCAAGGATAATGAACACGGTCACACATACGGAACCCAAAGCAGCTTGCGTTACGCGAAAAAAATGAAAGGTGTATGTAAAACTCACCAGATCTCGCACGGCGCCGGACGACGTACGAGAGCACACTTAATGTTTGTCTTTTAAAACAAACCAGACCAAATACCACAGTGGTAGTGGAAATGCCCGCACCCACGAACAAACGATAGGCAGGTACAGCATGGCTGACTCCCGGCTGCTAACCGGTTAACTAACAGTGAGGATACACCGAACCGTACGCGGGGAAAAAAAAAAAAAAAAAAACGTGCGGCGGATTAAGAAAATTCGCCATATATGAATGAAAGGACTGGCTGCCGGATAGACTTAATTCTTCAGAAACATGCCACGTAACCGGAGCACTAAGCAATTTGGCTCAAAGATTTGGTTAGTAAGAACGAAATTTGCAAAGGTGGCTTTAGCTCCGTTGCAATTGGTACACTTGGGTTTCTAATATTAAGGCTTCGTAATGGTTAGTAGTAAAACCAGAAGTCAGGCACTCTGGACTTTGAAGGTTTAAGGCGACTAAAGTTCATAAGTTTGTATTTTAAACATTATGTATTGGTGCTGGCTTGAGATAATGTATAGGGACTAAGTTTGAGATTGAAGATAGATTTAGAAATGTCTGTGTTTTATTGCTCAACTCTAAGTGACGGCATTGTTTGTTTTTCGTTATAAAGCATATGGTAGTTTTAGTTCCGTGGACTAGTGGTACCGCGCTAGCCTCTAGTTCCAAAGGTCGCGGGTCAATCCCGGCAGAGGACGATGGATTTTTTCGGGCGTAAAAATCGTTAGCATGGCTTCCTTCGGAAGGGAAGTAAAGCCGGTGTCCCGTGTCGTAGATTTACGGCACGTGAAAGAACCTAAAGCCTGATAAAGAGGCCTCAGATCAAAATTACCGGTCTTTCACACCAAATAAAGAATGGGACGCTAAGAACCATAGTAATTAAAGAGCATCCATATATAAAACTGAATTTAATTTAATTTAGTAGTTGAAACCAGCCAAGATAGTGCTTAAAAATTAATTTATCGGCTTTCAGCTTTCCTGAACTTGAATCATGAAAGGCGTGGCACTGTAATATAGACTGATGGTATAAGGCAATTATTTACTTACTTACTTACTTATTCGGCTTACCCTCCATTTATGTAGGGCTTACACTCCCTAGGACTTACAATCGCACCATGGGTCAGTGACCTGTCGAGGAGCACACGGACATTGAATCAGAGAATGAACAACTCCGAACGGGGAATCGGCCGTAGCCAGATTAAGAGTGAGGGAAGAGGATGATATGAAATGATGACGAAATGGATTAAAGGAAAGGTGGTGATGGAGCGCTTGGTGTAGTGAATGGCGTGGAAAATTGAAATACCCAGCCAAAACCCGCCCAGAAGCCACTTCGTCCATAAGGCAGTAATAATTTAAAATCACTTAAAGTCGAAATTAGAACTTTTGTGTTCTGCTAGTTTATACAGTGGCCAATTTCTTGAGTACTTAAATTTTTCAAAGCCCCTTCGAGTGAGAGCGCGGTTCACAACCGTTAACTTCTGTGCGCTGCTTTGGCTAACTGTATAATACAAGCCACGTGGCATTGCTTTTGGGTTACCTCCGTACCGTGCTTAGCGTGGTGCAGTGGTTAAGCTACTTAGCTTCCATGCAAGCAGCTCGACTCCAATTTTCCGTAGGGCTTATTAACTGTTATTTTTTACAATTCGGGTTACTGTAATATGCTACAATAATGGTGAATTTTGAGGTTATATAACTATATTGACAGCATGAAACCTTCTCCCTACCGATCAATTAATGTCAGTTGTCACACATCGGTATGACGGACAACTAAATAGTACATAAAAAGTAAACAAAATCTATCATATTTTTACTTTCTCTACTACGTACAGAAAGTACGGGGAGTATTGTATTCCACCCAAAAATTGGATACCGAGATTTCACCGGAAATATATGTTTTGAGACCCCCTGAATAAAAAAAATCTGATGTGTTACACTCACATGACTTTCTCTACTCTTGTACAAAGTATTTTTACAAACGCTTATTCTCCATATGCTTCATGTTAATCGAGATATCGAGATGTCAATCTTATTGCTAATTTTCTTGTAGATGCAAGGGGAACATGGTAGGTTATAAGCAATAGTCAAATCCCTTAAGCGCTGGTTGCTATGTGGCGCATTCTATTTTGATTTGAATATCCAGGACATAAAAAATTGAATAACGAATTTGAGAAAAAGTATAAGTATTGGAAAATTTAAGGAAATAACAAGCAATATCTCGAAAATGGTTCACTCAACTAAAAAAATGTATATGACATAAATTGTGTATTTTAGCGCGATCTACATTTTTTGTGTAGTAAAATTTTGTCTATCTCTTATGGTTTACCAGTTATCCAAAAGTCGTTCAGAATAAAGAATACTTTTGGAGACATTCCCAGGAAATTCAAGATATACATTTTATTTGTCTTAAAAATATCTTAAACATATGATATTTTAATCAAAATCGTTATAGCCATTTTTGATAATATTAAAATTTTCGAAAAATCTTCCATGTAAAGAGTACTCTGGGATGAGGGGATTTTCTTGAAAACCTTCGTGTCGCATCCTTGGAAGATACTGAACCTAAATACCAAGTTTGGTGTTTATCCAACTGTTCATTTCTGAGTTATGCTGTTCACAGACACACACACAGACACACACACGGACATGTTTCAAAAAATGCTTTTTTTGGATTCAGGGGGTCTCAAAACATGTATTTCCGGTGAAATTTCGGTATCGAAATTTTGGGTGGAATACAATACTTCCCCTACTTACTATACGTAGTCGAGAAAGTAAAAATCTGATGTGTTACACTCACATGACTTTCTCTACTCTTGTACAATCTATTTTTACAAACGCCTTTTCTCCAAATGCTTCATGTTAATCGCGAAATCGAGATGTCAATCTTATTGGTAATTTTCTTGTAGATGCGAGGGGAATATGGTAGCTTTTAAGCGATAGTCAAATATTTTAGCGCTGGTTGCTATGCGGCGAATTCCATTCTCTTTGCATGTCTAGGACATAAAAAATCTGATGTGTTACACTCACATGACTTTCTCTACTCTTGTACAATCTATTTTTACAAACGCCTATTCTCCATATGCTTTATGTTAATCGAGATATCGAGATGTCAATCTTATTGCTAATTTTCTTGTAGATGCAAGGGGAATATGGTAGCTTTTAAGCGATGGTCAAATATTTTAACGCTGGTTGCTATGTGTCGAATTCCATTCTCTTTGCAAGTCCAGGACATAAAAAAATGAATAACGAATTTGAGAAAAAGTATAAGTATTGGAAAATTTAAGGGAATAACAAGCAATATCTCGAAAACGGTTCACTCAACAAAAGAAATGTATATAACATAAGTTGTGTATTTTAACGAGATCAACATTTTTTGTGTAGTAAAATTTTGTCTATCTCTTATGGTTTACCAGTTATGCAAAAGTCGTTCACAATGAAGAATACTTTTGGAGACATTCCCAGAAAATTCGAGATATACATTTCATTTCTCATGGCATTATCTTAAACATATGATATTTTAAACAAAATCGTTAGAGCCATTTTTGAGAAAATTAAAATTTTCGAAAAATGTTCCATGTAAAGGGTAGTCTGGGGTGGGGGGATTTTCTTGAAAACCTTCGTGTCGCATCTCTGGAAGATACTGAACCTAAATACCAAGTTTGGTGTTTATCCGACTGTTCGTTTTTGAGTTATGCTGTTCACACACACACAGACACACACACACACAGACACACACACACAGACACACACACACACAGACACACAGACACACACACGGACATGTTTCCAAAAATGCTTTTTTTGGATTCAGGAGGTCTCAAAACATGTATTTCCGGTGAAATCTCGGTATCGAATTTTTGGGTGGAATGCAATACTTCCCCTACTTACTATACGTAGTAGAGAAAGTAAAAAAATCTGATGTGTTACACTCACATGACTTTCTCTACTCTTGTACAATCTAATTTTACAAACGCCTATTCTCCATATGCTTCATGTTAATCGAGATATCGAAATGTCAATCTTATTGGTAATTTTCTTGTAGATGCAAGGGGAATATGGTAGCTTTTAAGCGATAGTCAAATATTTTAACGCTGGTTGCTATGTGGCGCATTCCATTCTCTTTGCATGTCCAGGACATAAAAAAATGAATAACGAATTTGAGAAAAAGTATAAGTATTGCAAAATTTAAGGAAATAACAAGCAATATCTCGAAAACGGTTTACTCAACAAAAGAAATGTATATGACATAAGTTGTGTATTTTAACGCGATCTATATTTTTTGTGTAGTAAAATTTTGTCTATCTCTTATAGTTTACCAGTTATGCAAAAGTCGTTCAGAATGAAGAATACTTTTGGAGACATTCCCAGAAAATTCGAGATATACATTTCATTTCTCATGATATTATCTTAAACATATGATATTTTCATCAAAATCGTTAGAGCCATTTTTGAGAAAATTAAAATTTTCGAAAAATGTTCCATGTAAAGGGTAGTCTGGGGTGGGGGGATTTTCTTGAAAACCTTCGTGTCGCATCTCTGGAAGATACTGAACCTAAATACCAAGTTTGGTGTTTATCCGACTGTTCGTTTTTGAGTTATGCTGTTCACACACACACAGACACACAGACACACACACACACAGACACACACACACACAGACACACACACGGACATGTTTCCAAAAATGCTTTTTTTGGATTCAGGAGGTCTCAAAACATGTATTTCCGGTGAAATCTCGGTATCGAATTTTTGGGTGGAATGCAATACTTCCCCTACTTACTATACGTAGTAGAGAAAGTAAAAATGAATAACGAACTTGAGAAAAAGTATAAGTATTGGAAAATTTAAGGAAATAACAAGCAATATCTCGAAAACGGTTCACTCAACAAAAGAAATGTATATGACATAAGTTGTGTATTTCAACGCGATCTACATTTTTTGTGTAGTAAAATTTTGTCTATCTCTTATGGTTTACCAGTTATGCAATAGTCGTTCACAATGAAGAATACTTTTGGAGACATTCCCAGAAAATTCGAGATATACATTTCATTTCTCATGACTTTATCTTAAACATATGATATTTTCATCAAACTCGTTAGAGCCATTTTTGAGAAAATTAAAATTTTCGAAAAATGTTCCATGTAAAGGGTAGTCTGGGGTGGGGGGATTTTCTTGAAAACCTTCGTGTCTCATCTCTGGAAGATACTGAACCTAAATACCAAGTTTGGTGTTTATCCGACTGTTCGTTTCTGAGTTATGCTGTTCACAGACACACACACAGGCACACAGACAGACACACAGACACACACACGGACATGTTTCCAAAAACGCTTTTTTTGGATTCAGGGGATCTCAAAACATGTATTTCCGGTGAAATCTCGGTATCGAAATTTTGGGTGGAATTCAATACTTCCCATACTTACTATACGTAGTAGAGAAAGTAAAAATGAATAACGCATTTGAGAAAAAGTATAAGTATTGGAAAATTTAAGGGAATAACAAGCAATATCTCGAAAACGGTTCACTCAACAAAAGAAATGTATGACAAATTGTGTACTTTAACGCGATATACATTTTTTGTGTAGTAAAATTTTGTCTATCTCTTATCGTTTACCAGTTATGCAAAAGTCGTTCTCAATGAAGAATACTGTTGGAGACATTCCCAGAAAATTCGAGATATACATTTAATTTCTCATGACAATATCTTAAACATATGATATTTTAATCAAAATCTTTAGAGCCATTTTTGAGAAAATATAAATTTTCGAAAAAAGTTCCATGTAAAGGGTAGACTGGGGTGGGGGGATTTTGTTGAAAACCTTCGTGTCGCATCTCTGGAAGATACTGAACCTAAATACCAAGTTTGGTGTTTATCCGACTGTTCGTTTCTGAGTTATGCTGTTCACAGACACACAGACACGCAGACACACACACAGACACACACACACACACACATACACAGACACACACACACGGACATGTTTCCAAAAATGCTTTTTTTGGATTCAAGGAGCCTCAAAACATGTATTTCCGGTGAAATCTCGGTATGGAATTTTTGGGTGGAATACAATACTTCCCCTACTTACTATACGTAGTAGAGAAAGTAAAAAACATTTTTGGCAACATGTTCGTTTGTGTGTGTGTGTGTGTGTGTGTGTGTCTGTGAACAGCGTAACTCAGAAACGAACAGTCGGATAAACACCAAACTTGGTATTTAGGTTCAGTATCTTCCAGAGAAGCGACACGAAGGTTTTCAAGAAAATCCCCCCACCCCAGATTTGCCTTTACATGGAACATTTTTCGAAAATTTTAATTTTCTCAAAAATGGCTCTAACGATTTTGATTAAAATATCATATATTTAAGATATTTTTATGACAAATGAAATGTATATCTCAAATTTTCTGGGAATATCTCCAAAAGTATTCTTGATTGTGAACGACTTTTGCATAACTGGTAAACCATAAGTGATAGATAGAATTTTACTACACACAAAGTGTAGATCGCGTTAAATACACAATTTATGTCATATACATTTTTTTTTGTTGAGTGAACCATTTTCGAGATATTGCTTGTTATTCCCCTAAATTTTCCAATACTTCCAACTCTTAAAACATTTGACTATCGCTTAAATACTACCGTATTCCCCTTGCACCTACAGGAAAATTAGCAATAAGATTAACATCCCGAATAACATGAAGCATATGGAGAATAAGCGTTTGTAAAAATAGTTAATACAAGAGTAGAGAAAGTCATGTGAGTGTAACACATCAGATTTTTATTCATATATTTAAAATGAAATGCAAAAACTGAGTAGCTCCATTAAAATTGAAACTTGCAACCTCAGTAAGAGTAAGCTAATTCTCTACCAGAGCTAATAGTGCTGCAGTTAGCGTGGCATTGTAACGAGGTTTAGTCACAGTGCACTTGGGAACCTGAAATCAGTAAAGTAGCTTTGTCACATATATTCAGTGTTGAAACATTCTGAAATAACTGTGCTTTTAAAATCCCGTATATAAAATATTGTCTCTAAGGATTTTATGGTTATAGTTGTTCCCCATTACAACTACTACAAGAATATACGTAGTCTTTTAAATAAAGCCTGGCTGTGCCGAGCCCTCACAGAAATAGTAGATTCAAGCTCCGTCTCTTAAACGCCGGCCAGTTTTAAATGGACAGTATTCAATAACCCATATGACTGAGATATTGAATATCGTGTTAGCAAATCAAAATAAAGGGGCGGAACATCGAGTGTTTTTAAATTTGGAAATTCCGAGTCCTTAGCGGTATTATTCTACATTAGTTCTAATGAGATATGTCAGTTAGGAATATGCAATACATAATAATAGTTTTCCAACTTGGAGCTGAACTCGTGAAACAGAATTTGTTTATTTGGTGTGAATCTGTAACCTTTCTTAGTGGAATTTTATCTGGAATGTGCTTACTAGAACTCAAATATTAAGCAAGCAAGAGAGAATACAGTGCAAATACTTCTGCAGATAAAATGCAAGCGACCACGGCATAGGTAGTTGATTTATCGAAAGTGATAGTAGTGTTGGCAACTTCACGGAACAATCCGAGGGCCGTGTTGAGCGATGAACATTCCTAGAGCTAAAACTCCAATTGTATATATGCCAGAGTGCATAGTATCTAAACTATTCTAGTAAACTAACACACTACTCGCTATCAGATACAACCGTCCACAAAACATTGATTTATTAATATTTCAGATTTTCAGAAGTTTTATTTTCTTTTATATAAAAAAGTTTTTATGACTTTTTCCCACGAATTTTATCCCTTTACCTGGATTCATCTTTTAATGTGGAGATGTGTTATTAAATGAAATACCATGGATTTAGATAAAGAATGAGAAAGCTATTTATTAGCTGCACGTATGGACGCCAATTTGAAGTGGAATTGTTCTTTACGTTGTTTGCTGCTACGTACGAAAAGTCGATTGGAAGTAGGAGTTGTACTATATTTCAACTGTTGGGGAGCCGAACTTGTAGTAGTTGCAACCGCACGTATAGTAAACTGTTTCCGGCAGCCTTCGCCCCAAATGTATTTTCAGGTGGCCTTTGACCCAAGTTTAAAAAAATATTAACTTTGTAATTAAACTGTTTCTTTAAATATTTAATATTTATTTTTGCCTCGGCTGCGTCAGTATTATTTTAGAGACATGGATATCTTGGCAGGGCGTGATGCGACAAGAATGTAGACTTACACAGATTATAATTTTACTTCAATCCTTTTTATTAATGCTTGATGCGATTTAAATAACACCTTACTGTTAGAGAGAGTGAGAGAGAGCTGTGAGATTCTTTTATTAAATACTTGCACTTTTTAACACGTGTATTATTTTCGTCTCACACGAATACGTATTTAATTTCTCGAGGACACATCTCGCGTCTGGTTATGAGCACTGTCTAGAAGCAACACGTCTGGTTATGAGCACTGTTTGGAGGCAACTGAATTGATTTCAACCGTCTAAACTTGTAAATTTCTGTATTTAAAGTCTCTTATTGGCTAATCCTAGTCTAATAGAATACCTTAATTTAACTAAAGCTTACTCTGGTTGTTGATTGGCTATTTTTAAACTGTCTCAAAATTTACATTATTGCTGCTCTAATAATGACTAGTAACATTTAAACTTCCTTACTCATTATTGCCTCAAGGTTACCTCATTGTTAGCAACTTTTAACTTATTATTCTCACAGCTCCTACATTATTAAATTACGTAATACATTCACATAACATTATTTAACATGTATACAATAATATAAGCATATGCAATGACTGTTACATACATTTTACAAACTATTACGTACACATACTGCTTCAAAGCAGGCTGTTATTGAATTTACATATTGTATAATTTGACTGAAATCATTTAAGTGTCAAAACTACTGCCACAAGAAGATCAACCAATAAGTGGAGCTTCGTCACAGACCAGATAAAGGAGAAAAAAATATAATTTAAGCTTAGAACTCCTTTAATTAGGCGCCGCCGTGGCTGAGTGCTTAGACCGCTTGCCTCACACCAAGGGCCCGTATGTGAGATTTGTGCTAGACGAAGCGGCATTTGGGTGGGTTTTCGCCGTGTTTTTTACCCATTCATTTTACCAATTTCCTTTGCTTTCATCCATTTTCCCTTCATTTCATATCATTTTCTTCCTCACTCTCATACCTGGCTACGGGCCGATCCCCCGATCGGGTTTCTCCATCTCTGAATCATCTTTGTCTGCTGCTCTACAGGCCTCTGGCCCTAGGCACCCGGGGGTCCAGGGGTGTAATCCCTACTTAAAAAGAGGGCATGCCGATATATAAGTAAACTCTTTTATAATTCATTGATAATGAGAAGGCGTTTCATAAAGTCGTCGTTTCTAACGCTCCTCATACGACCTATAACCTTCGAGAGATACCTCATTCCACCAAGCGTTGCCTGGACCAATTTCTTAGGAGGAGGGGCTGTAAGCGGTTGCCTCAGATGGTAGGATGATGGTTAGAATGACGGTAGAATGAGAGGACCTACAGCTTTTACCTTGGACTTCGAACCTGATAGGCCTTGAACAATTAAGAGGTCAAGGCGTAGATAAGGCCGACTTAAAATCACCATCGTAGAGCCAGGATTTGAATCCCGGACCCTCAGCACGAGAGGCGGAAACGAAACAAGTGCGCTACCCCGGCTGCCGTGTTTCATAATGTTAAAATGTCAAAACTTTGGGAAATACTACTTGAGAAATGATAGCTTCCGTAATTAATAAGAGCAATACGCAGGCTGTATGTTCATACACAGAGTTTGTATTGTTAAAGGGAATGGTCCAAGTGAACAATTTGTAGAAATTAATGACATTAGACAAGAGTTCCTATTATGACTCGCTCTTTTTAGTTATATCTTAACGATGCCATTGAAAAATGACTGATAATGTTACTGTGTAATTTTATCATAAATGGATTACCTAAGACTTTTTTATTGTTTGGCGATGATGGGTGGTGACTAATTCGCAGAATAACCTACAGATAGTTGAATTAAGTTACGTAAAACAGTAAAAGAGTAGAAACTTAAAATTTCGCAACATCAAACTAAACCGATGGCGTTTATTCGATCCCAACATAAAAGATAAAAAATTATAATTGACTCGCAAATTATTTGAACAAATGAGCAGCTTTAAATATCCTGGACGTAAAATATCATTTCACAGATATTTATTACTCCATTTCAATGTTGACATGGTCTTTTTCAAAGTAGTCCTCTCCTACTTGAATGCACTTTTTATAGCGTCTCTGCCAGGCCTCGAACACATGGTACAGGCCATTCTTTGTCAGGTCTTTGAGAATCGCCTCACTTTTCTTCAGTAGTGCTTCAGTGCTCTCAAATCGAATGTCCCGGAGCTTTGCCTTTACTGATGGGAATAAAAAGAAATCACAGGGGACAAGATTGGGGCTATAAGGCAGATGCGGCACACAGGTAATGTTGTATTTAGCCAAAAATTCCTGAACTTGATTTGCAACGTGAGGCCGCACGTTGTTGTGATAAGTTCTGGATGTTTCCTTGCAATGTGCTTCCTCGGTGTAGCCAATACTGACGTGTAGAACGCTGCTGTAACAGTGGTGTGAGTGGGAACAACAATCACAGCAGCTGTGTTGATGTTGACTTCAGTCATAGCAGAAGCCGAAGCACCAGGCCCACCTTGCTTAGCACAGAGGACTCGCTCTACTTTGAAGTCTTTGAACCACCTAAACACTGTTGCACGGTGCATCTTCACCGTATGCTTGCTTCAGCTTTTCCAAAGTTTCAGAAGCTGTGTGATTTAAACGAAAACAAAATATTATTGCTCCTCTTGTGTCACCTTCATTTTTGGTATGCAAAATTCAACTAGGGTCAACAATACACAGCATTACTACCAACCTACCGATACGAGAGTGCTGCCGCCTATGGGCATTATACATGAAACCCCGCTCTTTTCAAATATTCATGGTAGAGACAGGAAACTCTCAAGAAAGCTACAGGAAAAAATCAATCTCAGTTTTTATTGAACAGCCCTCGTATAAGATGATGTCTGGGCAATAAAACAGAAAAGGAAACGCAATTAAAATGTTATAAATCAGTGGCATTGCTAATGTTACTTTACGGCGCGGAGACTTGGGTAACTACAGATAAAAGAGTAGAAGCAGCAGAAATGAGGTTTCTAAGATCAGTGACTGCTGTGTGAACATAAAAGGAGTGAAAAAATAAGAGGAACACTTGGAATAAAAAGAGTATTAGACCGTATAGACAACTGCCATAAGAATTGGAAAGAACATTTAGATAGTATGCCATTTTGGGCACACCCTCAAGTTGTGACGCCTTCACATTGTGCTTCAGCTACAATAAGTAATCACTTGGAATTTCCACTCGCAACCGGACTATGTATTCGTTTGTATGGTCGCCACATCACACGGAGCGGAAATGGTTCCTGAATGCGCCACATCAGGTGAAACTCACCTCTCCCCAGCGCCAGGAGTTTAGCTGGGAACCACCGGGAGAAGCAGCACGACCGTAAGCGAGTGTTTCCTCTACGAGTAACACTACAGCAAGGGGACGGGCAGTAAACACGTGCACGTCAACCGTTCGGCTTTGGTAAATTTCTGTTATCTTCTATATTTTGGCAAGTACTGTTCTAATTTCTAACACAACGATGTACATAAGTAGGGTTGTTAAATTCTTTAAATTAATTACAAAATTATGACATTAACGTATCTCGACGTTGGAAATTGAATTTCTCTTATTTCGCGATTATATTAAATTTCAAAAGGAACGAGAGTTATGGCTTGTGAATGTGAATGTACAGAAAGACTGTAAAGCAAGGGAACTTTTTGCGTTCTCTACTACGTATAATAAGTAGGGAAGTATTGTATTCCACCCAAAAATTCGATACCGAGATTTCACCGGAAATATATGTTTTGCGACACCCTGAATCCAAAAAAAGCATTTTTAGAAACATGTCCGTGTGTGTGCCCGTGTGTCTGTGAACAGCATAACTCAGAAACGAACAGTCGGATAAACACCAAACTTGGTATTTGGGTTCAGTATCTTCCAGAGATGCGACACAAAGATTTTCAAGAAAACCACCTACCCCAGACTACCATTTACATGCAACATTTTTCGAAAGTTTTAATTTTCTCAAAAATGGCTCAAACGATTTTGATTAAAATATGTGATTAAGGTATTTTCATGACAAATGAAATGTATATCTCCAATTTTGTGGGAATGTCTCCAAAAGTGTTCTTCATTGTGAACGACTTTTGCATAACTGGTAAACCATAAGAGATAGACAAAATTTTACTATACAAAAAATGTAGATCGCGTTAAAATACACAATTTATGTCATATACATTTTTGTTGTTGAGTAAACCATTTTCGAGATATTGCTTGTTATTCCCTTAAATTTTCCAATACTTTTACTTCTTCTCAAATCTAAATTCGTTATTCACTTTTTTATGTCCTGGACATGCAAACAGAATGAAATACTGCACATAGCAACCAGCTGTTAAAAGATTTGACTATCGCTGAAAGCCTACCATATTCTCCTTGCACCTACAAGAGAATTAGCAATAAGATTAACATCTCTATATCTCGATTAACATGAAGCATATGGAGAATAAGCGTTTGTAAAAATAGTTTGTACAGGAGTAGAGAAAGTCATGTGAGTGTAACACATCAGATTTTCATATACAGTAATGTCAAGGATTGTTATTTGAGTCGATATGTGGACTGTTAGGGGACGAACTGTAACGTGACAATTGTTATTATTTCAAAAGCTTCGCTCATCAAATTGCTAGTAAATTTATACCAGGAGTTCAATGCACAGTTCTTGAAATTGTTTATTCCTTTGTACCGCCTTCATAATTTTCCTTCATGATATGCCATTAAGGTGCTTATTTTCTGACTGATGAACACAATCCAGACCTGTTGGGAGGTGTTGTGATCTGGTACGAAGGAAGTAAGTCACACCACAAGCATATACCGAACTATGAACTTGTTAACCACCAAATTACACTTCCACTAATATCTATTCTGAAGAAATGTTAACAAAAATGGTAGCGGTAGCGTGAGTTACAAATTAAACACTACAAAGGCTAACACAGCGTGAAAAAGGTGATGATCATTCAAAGGTTATGTGGTAGCAACACAAAAGAAAAGTTAAATGTTACAACGCAACGGATGAAAACTAATTACATTAGAAAGCACTCCAGTAGGACAACGAAATATATTTTCATTCATTATCTGTTTACCCTCCTCTTATGTAGGACTTACACCCCCCAGGACTTACAAGCGGGTGCCTGGGGTCAGAGGCCCGTCGAGGAGCAGACACTCATGGATCAGACAGAACATCCAGGATGGGTGATCAGCCCGATGCCTGGTATGGGATGAAGGAAGTAGATGAAACGAAATGTTGGTGAAATGGATGAAAGGAAAGGTGATGATGGAGCAGTAGGCGGAATGAATGGCGGGGGAAACCGGAGAACTCGGAGAAAACACGCCCAGACGCCGCTTCGTCCACCACAAATCCCACATGCAGGTCCCTGGGATTGAACCCGGGCCGCCTCGGTGGGAGGCGAGTGGTCTAACCACTCGGCCACGGCGCCGCCGACAACGAAATATAGCCTATCCAAAATTAAGATAGAGTGAACAATTCTAATGTGGACAGAACGGGCCTGAGGCTTAAACCATGTGGATGATGATGATGAATGTGGAGAAATCTTGAAGTCTGCCAGATAAATCTGTTAAATATTACCATGCCGCACATTGGTTTTCTTTGAAGTCTTGCCAACTTACAGGATTTTTGCGGTGTACGAACTGCTCAACAACTTGCTTAAATGAAACTAGTGTTAGGTTACTGAAAACATTATACCTTTTCCCAACTATTAGGGCTTATAAATAACATCACAATTGACTTAGCCACGCTACGTCCTCCAACAATGAAGCAATACCTTTGCCTCACGATTGCTGCGTTTCTCCTCCTAGTTGTTTTTTTATACTTTGCCACGGCTGCTCGATCATGAAACCTTAATCTCTGAGTATGCGTGGATGTGTACAGAGAAACACGAACGCTTTCTTGGAACACTTTTATTTTCACCTATTAAAATAAAACTTAAGGTTTGCCGATCACTTTTAAATGCATACGATACTACTGTGTCTTTACCTAGACCGAAGATTATTAACTACAGCTGAACGTTCCACCCTCTTGCATGTTCGCCGCCAATGTTCACAACTCGACGGGAATGTCGTCCCGCTCTCACCAATCGCTCAGGACAGAATGAATTTCACCACCGCGCTACAAATACGAAAAAACTCCTACCTTCCCCTCTCTCCCCTCAAAACTCTCCTCAAACTTAGCGTCATGAAGCCTCTAATGACCTTCACATCCCGGCCAGTTAAACTGCACCTTTTAATTCCAAGAGAAACTGGCTTCAATGGTATTTACCCTTTATACCTGGTGTTGGTCCCTAATTAGCTAAACTGTGCCTGTCTGGTCTTTCTGTCGCTTTTAACAGTTAACAATTTTCACAATGCTTCTCATTTTTATACATACACTCAAATTAAATATTTTATTATTTATCTTATATCACTATCCTTCTCATATTATTATGATAAATATTGACTTCATAATTTCGGCTTCACAGTATTTCACGTTATGCAAAACAGAGTTCTCTTCAGATATCTTAATCCATCTTACCATGTCTGTCCAATATATTGTGACTACATATAGTGACTTTTTCAGTTTTTAACTATCATTTCAATTTCTTCGTGACGTAGCGGCGTAACGAAACCGTCTTCCGACGGTTTACTCGCTAGGGAGTCCAGCACAAAACATCACCAATATCTCGCGGAAGCAGCACTCGCTGCGTCACAGCAGTTGTCATAAATTCGCTAGGAGAACGACATTTTGCGACGCTCCAAAAACGCACTCGCTAACTCCCTCACCCACTGAGAACGTGAGAACGCCAATGGAATCTTCCACAGAACATCTAGAATTTTCTGGACTCACATTCTGGAGGCGAAGGAAGGAGACTTCCAGAAGGTTCTAGTTATCTGCCGATAGCGCTTCTGGTTTTTACTGCGGAAGAGAGTGCTAATTGTTTTTATTTATCCCCGACTGCCTAGCATGACCTCCCGATAACCTTGGGCCAGAGTCACTGTATTACATATGTATGCGTATATAAGTACATATAACGCACTTTACATGTTATGTACACTGTAACACCGCTTCTCTTTGTTTGCTTACTATCACAGTTGATTGCCTGGTGAGTGAACAACCTTCAGCATCGTTCGTTTGACCCATTTCCTCTCTATTTATTTTATTGCATTACCTTACTGCTTTTCGTAATTGCCGACTTAGCACCTCTCGGAAATTAATACTTCTTCGCTTGTCACTTTATCAGCGACTTGCCATTTAACCTTAGACAATACCAGTTATGTTGATTAATTTTGCGTAATCTCTAATGTGACCCACAGGTGGTATCGAGTAGGTAGCATACTCGATTTCCACCCTAGAGAGGTGGCGCGGGGTATTTTCTGACCCCAGTCAGTTTTATTTGCAAGTTATATATAATGATTTCGGATACCTGAACCCTGCCTTTCCCTTACCTTTCGCTGCATTCCTTGGCTTTTGTTAGAGGTCATTGAAATAATGGTCATACATTCCTAGAACGTAGGCTATTTGTGTTCTTCGGCTGAAATGAGGGCAGGAAATACCCCACGCCACCTCTCCCGTTGCCTGTTATGTATCTCGTCTGCATATTGTTCCTGTAGTTACAGTGTTTCCAGCTGAACCTGCGAGAAGTTGTGGTTATAATAATTACGTATTTTTTAGTCTTAAACGTAGTGCTGTTTTTATATCAATATGTGTTATGAGGAACATCAGGCAAGGTTATTAGCCCTAATAAGGGTAGTGGAAGAAGAGGAAGCATTAGGTGGTGAAGGCAGCGAAACCGAAGATGAACTTGAAATACTGAGTTCAAATAGTGAGCAAAGTGCAGAAGAGGATCGAGTTACGGCATGGAAAATGGTTCAACCTCCTCAAAATTAACGTACTCGCTCCAACAAGATAGTGACTCACTTACCAGGTGTAAAATCTGCAGCTAAAGATGCAAAATCTCCTATAGAACTATTGCTTGAGAAAATACGGCATTTTATAAATGCAGCACAATCAGAAAATCAAGAAAAGGAATTGCCAGTGAAGAAAAGAATGAGGTGTAATGTGTGTTTGAGAATGCAGACAGAAAGACAAACTTTTGTGTGTAAAATGCAAGCAGCAGGTGTGCAAAGACTATAGTGTAGCCGTGTGTAGGAGCTGTGTGTGAATTATAATATGACCATCAACATATGTTCTTACTGTCGAGATGAAAAAAAACACATTAACCGTGATACTTTATGATTATGAGTGATGTGAACATTTAAATATATTTTTTGTGCTGCGCATCAGTCCAAATTGCAAGGAACTGTCAATTCAAAGTTTTTGTTTTACTTTTTTAAAGTAGATTTCTACAACCAACAGTTATATGCAAGCAATAATTAGATGAATTTAATAATTCGGTCCATTTACAACAATCGTTTTATTCCTGGGGTCGCGCTGCCGTCTAGGCTTAAATGTTATTGCTAAAGAGAGAATGTTTGGAAATTCCAAGCAGCAGAAACAAAAGTCAGGAAAATGCTTTTTTTAACGCAATATTGACAGTAAAATGGCATTTATGAACTTAAATCGTAATATTGTTGCAAAAAAAATTATTGTGTCAATTATTGTACAAAGCTACATTTCTCTTCCAATTATTAACTCAGAAATTGTATTCTTTGCCATGAGATGAATTTTGAGATCAGAAAAATGTGTTCATCTTTGAGAATATTTGAAGCAAGCAAGTGTCAGCGAAGTTATATTCACAGAATCCACATTTTCACAAGTAAGAAATTTACCAATACCTTACTCTATTCTATTTATTCCTCACTTGGCATCTTATTTTGCTTCTAACTATTCAGATAAATTGTGCTGCTGCTTCTATAATCTCCATGGTTGTAACTAAGGTACTACTCCTAATAATATAACTGCAGTTGACTTGGTGACGCAATAAGAGCAGAGGGACTTTGAAGTGCAAACAAGGTATAAATTTGGTTTTCATTGCAGATAGAGAAATAAACATCTTGAGAAAAAGTATTAGCGACTTCGCTTTGAAGTACTTTAAAGTTAATTGTGTAGCAGATGAAATTACGTCTGAGCTATTCGAATGCCTGGACATTGGGGCACAGCATTTAGACTAAGCTTGATATTGGATATCACTCGATCGACATCCAGGATGAAAAAGTAACTTGTTCAGGAACACCACGTATCCTTTATAAATTTCTTAACACACTGAAGGAAAAACGTTTTGCTTAAACGTTCATCATTTATAATCCGCTGTCTATAAAACTAGGGAAATTATGTTACAGTGAAATTCCTAACGTAAAGTATTCAACGCTTCAGGAAATAAGTGAGAAACTATTACATAATAATATTGACCTTTTCTATTTCCTCAGAAGATAGAATGAACGAGAAGATACGCCACCCTTCAAGCCTCAATTGCGCTTTAGTTAGACGGAGGCTCAACATTCTGTGAAAAATCGGTTTAAGGGACACAAGTTGCTCGTTATTTCAGTTTTGGCTACGTTATTGTAGGAGTTAAATATTTATAGCTTATATTCGTCTTTTGTTAGGAATTTAAGGTAAAGTGTGTATAAGTAAAAATGGCGACTGCTTCTGAGAAGATTCCTGAATTGGTTCAAGAAGAGAAGCAGCCTCAAACTGTGTATATGCCCGTATTAGCAACCTTCCGATAGTGAAAGTTGCTGTAGAGGTCGTTGCAACGGTATACGCTAAGATTAAGGAAAACAACGCTGTAACAAAGCGTACGCTTAGCTCAGCAGAATCCATTATGAAGATTGCAGCTAGCACCACTTCCCCATTTGTTGCAACCTTCCAGAAGCCAATTGAGCAAGTCGACAACTTTCTCTGCTCTAGCCTGGACTATGTATTAAAGAACATCCCAGCTTTAACCAAAGATCCTGAGCAGATGTACTACCGGTTGAACTACATCTCTGAAACTCGGCCGGTGAAAACTATCCTCAATATTCCAGAATACAGCAAACGGAAAACAATAACACATCTTTGATTTCTAAAGCCCAACAAGCTCTTTCGGAATTTAAACCATACTTCACCTTAACGGCATATCCACAAAACCTGAATATCTATGAATTCATCACAAAGAAGATAAATGAAATAATCCTCTCAGGATTGAGAAAAGAAGTAACCGTCGAGAACAATGCGGAGTCAAGAAAGGAAACTACAAACGACGAATCTCCGAGGACGACTACGCAAGAGTCGCTACCAGAAGAAAAACCTCTACCAAAAGGAAAATCTGAACCAGAAGAAACATCTCGGCCAAAAGCTAAACAACCACTTAGAAAGCAATTTTTGACAAAGCAGTTTAACTTTTATTGTTTCGTTAATGTCATGTAGAGCAAAAAAAGAACTTAATATAGCATTAAAACTTTTATAGCTGTTTAAAAAAAAGTTACTCCGCACTAAACTATAGTTCAAAAACATACTGACAGCAAATTTGGGATTCCAACAGATGTTACAAGTTTTGTTGCAGTATACAGTCGGGTGCAAGAAACGTGGCAATAGGAGGAGCCGTGGTTTAAGTTGGCAATCAATAACTAACATGCCTCTGCCGCGCCTTCCATCCCTCATTCGGTTACAGAGGTAAATGCTTGAATGCCGAACCAATAAGAGCCGGACTCTTCAGGGGCTAGTATGGACAGTTTTTGGGAAGCATATTGCTACAACCATTCAGGTGGCATACGACGATTCTCCACCCCTTTCATCGCCCAACTAGGCCTTTGTTCATAGGGTACTGCTAGAGTATCGGACTTCAGCTAAACCATTAGATGGTGGCTCACCTAAGCAGCGCGGTACACAAATGTTGAGGAGATTCTACCAACATTCTAGAATGGAAATCACTAAAAGCATTCAAAAGCATCGGCTCCTTTTTTGCACTCGACTATATATAGATACTGAACTAATTAAACCCCCGTGATAAAATGGACAATCGTGTGTGTTCAGCATCAAAACCATTAAATAAAATGGCGGAATTTTATAACTAGAAACAGGATAAACTACGATAATTTACAGATACGTCTATATAAAAATAAACGCTGTACATCCAAGACACAAAGGTTATAAATAAAGGTTTATTTCAATTTCGGCGTAAACTGGTATGTACATATCAAATAACATACATAATGACTTATTAAAAAAAAGGTTTATTTATGGAGGCTCTTTAATTGCTGTGGTACTTCAGCGTTTCATTCTATATTGGGCACGAAAGATCGATTATTTTGCTCAGAGGCCTCTTTCAGGCTTGAGATTTTTTTACGTGCCGTAAACCTGCGACATGGGACCACCGGCTTTACAGTAGAAACGATAGTTCTGTGCCGGTGACCTTGCTTCCTCGCGCACTGAAGCGAGTCTATGTTTAACGCCAGGCAGCTCTCTGTAAATGTGGTGTATGGAAACGGTAAACAAACAGTAAAACAGAAAACCCGGGAAAATAAACCGGCAAAAGAATAACTAAGTAGTATACTATCATGTGACTCACCGTATTATTGTTCATTCCTAGAATGACGGCTGCTACGGGCGGGTGAACAATGTATTGCACTCCTCACAGAACACCAGGTTAATATTTCTAGTTATAAAATTCCGCCATTTTATTTAATGGTTTTTAAATATTGTGGTACAGCTCGTTTCTCTTTTTTCCAACACGCACACACTCGCACACAGTTTTATCAATGAGGTATCTAATCATCTGGCAAATATTCAACACCTGACAGCTCACTATCATGTATGTTTCATCTTCATATATAATCGGCCTTCCTTCGTCTCTAAACTTTTTAATGGCACGCAAATATGACACGCGCCAATCTCTTATCTCATGTCTTTCCTGTAACAAGACCTTATTGTTCCTTGTTTTCTTCCACGTGAAACCCATGTCACGTAAGATAATATTTAAACTAGTGCTTCCCCCTTTAAAGTTAATGGAATCCTTAAGCTTCAGGAGCAGATTTCTGACAGTGGGCATGGTTTTCTCCTGAATATAAAAATCGTAAATTGTTTGCCGAATCACACACCTATCAAAGTCATCAATGTCTGTGATCCATTTTGGTACACGATGTACCTTTCCAGGTGTCCCAAAGGAGGTTCCCTGTTCCTCACATGTTCCCCCTTCTTTAATTATTTTACGTGTTGTCCTCTCAGATACTTTTGTTGCTGCACTCACCCTCTCTTGCACTTTCTTCAATGGAATTAGAATATCGCCAGAAGCTGCTTCCCGTTTCATGAAGAAATGGACGTTATTAACAACTTCACGTTTTGGCTGTGCAGTGTTTTTCCACCAAGTTTGCATTGAATGGGAGGCATTTTAGTCTAAATAAGCAAATGCATATACACGCTCACACACATACACACAAGACACAAAACACTTATCACGAATGCGATTAACAACACTTTCTAAAACTTGTAAAACTTAACGTGCTGGCACCGAAGCGGTAGAAGACGGATGTTGCACGGTCAAAGCTCTCCACGATACTGGCCATTTCAGTATACTGTGCATGACCGAGAATATAGGCTCGGAAACTGGGCTCTAAACGATTGCGTACCCAGTCTTCGCCGACACAAATCCATCGTTCCTGCTGTACTTCCCTTCCAAAGTGAGCCATGCTAAGGATTTTCACGCCGGAAAAAATCCATTACCCTCCGCGGGATTTAAACCCGCAAACATGGGAACTAGAGGCTAGCATAGTAACCACTACGTCACGGAGGACGATAACTTATACAAGTTAAATAATCATGGTAGGCGTTCAACAAAGGATTAAACACTCTTAAGGGGTTATAATGTATAAGCAAAGTAGCGAGATGGTACCTGATCGGCATCTAGCAGGTAAGAACTAAGGTTTAACCGCGAAGGTTCTCTCAACCAAGCGTCCAAGTGGACGAGTGTAATTATACTGGTGAGCGTTAATCGTCAGTAACATGGGTTCGAGTCTTCGGTTATCATGTTTTTTCTCTCTTTCTTTTCCTTAACACTTGGAAATCGATCACATAATAGTTTGGTTTTAAAATCCTCCAGCTTTTTAACTAAACTGTAATCTAATTAGTTATTCATTGTGTAAATTTTGTAACGGAATGGTTGTAATACCCTAAACACGAGCTGTGATATTGGGTTATATGAATAAAAATTAGTATTTAGTATATGCTTCTCTTTTTCACGTAAACACTCGGTTTGGTAAAAATAAAACCATCTGAGTATCTATTTCATTTTGAGAACATGCCCAAGTAATGGAAGCAAAGTAGAACATACTCAGGCATCCATCTTACAAAAGTATGCACTATTATTTGGAATGAATTAAAGCTAGTATATTCTCAGTTTTATTCGTTTTCATTCTCCTCTCATGCTGAGCATGGTTAGATGCATGCCTACTTTTGAGTATATATTGATTTTTTTTACTTAAAGCTAAATATGAAGAGAATGGCACAGTTTATGAGCTGTATAGTACTCATGGAAAAGTTACAATCATAGCTATATTTATTAAAGAAGTTTAACAATTCTGCATTGTTTCAGAAAAACATAACCTAGAAATAACATTGAAAGTTAACCTTACTATGTAGATGGTTAACTTCAAAATCCAGATACCTACTCATAACTTTATTAGAAAACTGTTTCATACTATACCTAAATAGTGTAAATATCCCGGATTCTAAAAACAAGTATGATTTGAATTTACACTTGGCACCTTATAATTATGACTTAAGAATCCGTGAATATTTTCTTTTTGCCTAGTTTATTCATAATAGAGTTTTGCCTATTTCATTTTGTTTGTTGTTTTGCTAATTTCATTTACAGCTATGCTTTTGTGGAGTTGCTTCAATTAATTTTTCATTTCTTAAAGGACCTAATATCTCTCTAACATTTCCTCTGAAACACAGGATAATTCCTCAGCAGTTTAGATGGGACAGAACCAAATACAACAAAATCTACTCCTCTAATTCAGAATGCCAAATATCACAACATCACGCATTCAACGAAGCCAGTGTATAGTCAAGGAGTATAGATGAGTATATACTTAGATTTAAGTGAACAAGATGGCTGTGGGGATGAGTATATACTCTTATGAGGTAGTAGGATTTTATTCTTATGATGGCGAGTATGTCTCGTTGAGTTGAGTATATAATCACAGAAAGTGTTCATACTCATGAGTATAAACTTTGAGTAAGTACTTGCCTTTTATTCATATGACCCATTGTACCTTTCTGTCCCATTTGACCGGCATTAGGGGACAAAGTGAGGTTTTGAATGTCGATCCTTCACTGCTCATGCGTGTGCAATTCTGACAGCATACAGTCACATTTGTGCGAGTCTTCTTTATGTATTGGACGAATACGTTGATATGATCTTTAAGTACAAGGAGGTGAGAGCGAATGCGCAACAATCTCAGCATTTATACCAAGAGAGAATTGCCACTTTCAAGGATGCTTCCTATGAAAGACGCGCCAGTGACAGTCGGTTTAATGCGGAAGCGGTTTTGAATGCCATACGAAATAATCCGCATGCTGGTTCATGGACAATTATATAAGAGGTAACCATTAGCGAATCCTCTGTGGTGCAAGTACTGCGAGCAAGTAAGTATCATACATATCTTTTGTACCTACACCAAGCACTCCACTGGGGAGAATTTGGATCTCAGGTGCACTTCTGTGAATGGATGCTGGCCGAGTGGTAAATGATATGGGGCTCCTCTCAGGAATCCTGTTTTCGGATGAGTCAAGATTCCATAACAACGGGATCGTATTTCGCCACAATCCTCAATGGTATGGGAGGTAGCTTTCCAAGAGCACTGAGAAGTGAATGTCTGGTGCGGAATCTTGGGCGACCATCTGATTTGACAAGTTTTCTTCAAGGGGCATCTAACAGAAGCACGTTACTTGGAGCTTCTCAGTAATGAACTTCCCTTTCAACTGAAAAATGTACCACTGCAAGAGCGATTAACGATATTTTAACGAGGGTGCTCCACCGACATGTCGATGATCCTCTGCCATCATCTAAATAAGGCACATTCTTGTCATTGGATATGAAGTCAAGGACCAGTATCCTGGCCAACCATATCTCCTGATCTAACGCCGCCTTCTTCCTCCAGGGTTATTTTAAGTAACAAGTTTATGCAGAGGAGCCAAAAGATCCAGAGAGCCTCCACCACAGTATTAAGTTGGCTTGTAGATCTATTACACCCGCCATATTACACTGAATAGGAAATACCATGCAACAGCGTGCTCAGATGTGCATTAACCAATGTGGACATCAGTTTGAGCACTTACTTCGTTAAAAGAGTCTTGCTGGTAACCACCAGCGATTTAAGACAAGCAGAACTTTGTTATAGACGGGCACTTTTAGGGTCAGCGTAACAGGACAACAGGTGATATTTATTACAGAATACACTTCTGTGTACCGCGTCAAAGAACTCTATTATTACAATTTCCATAGTAAACATTATGTGATATGTAAGTTGCTTGTTGTCTGAGATTAAATGTCAGGAATGCTTATTCCATCAACCTCAAAAGTACATAAATATGTGGCGTTTAAACACTTGCCTAACTGTAGTTTACCTCCCCCCAAAAAACACAACCATAATAAACTATTAACTAAGAATAAAACATAATTGCAAATTAAAACGGTATAATGATGCAACGGCTATGACACAAGGTTATCAGGATGTCAGCGCCGAGCGGTCGCAGTAAACAAGATAACGGCCGCTTGCCAGCGTAAACACCGGGCGCATTATCGGAGATAACTAGAAATTTCTGGAAGCTTTATATCTCTTTTCTCCAGAAAGTATATCCAAATAATTTTAGAACATTCTGTGGAAGATTCCGCTACGTATATAAGTCAGTGCTCTCGTGGACAGTTAGGCAGTCGCGAGTCAAGTGCGACAGAGTGGACACAAAGCGAGGTGAGTATGAGTCGATTGTGAGTTGAGCGAGCGAGTTGTCGAGTGAGTTTCCCATGCGACATAGCAATTCTCCGAGCTAGTTGGTGACGGGCTCTGTAACGTGCAGCGGGTGTGAAGATCTTGTGTTCGATTTACGAGTGAAGTAAGCTGTCCGGCTTGAAGAGGGTGCGTCACGAAGGAAGTAAAATGATGGAGAATTGAACTAGTTCACCGTGAGGTGGTCTTGGTAAAGTGAACTAGTAAAAGTGAACTACATAAAACCGAAACAGTGATATTGGAAAACTAAACAGTAACAGTGAAAACTGAACAAAAAGCGACAGTTTGCAAAAACTAGACAAAGCCACAATATTATGAATGTGTAACATAATATAGTTGAAACCAAGTTTATTTTAGAATATCACAACACATTGGAAAAGTAATTTCACCGAAGTAATTCAAATCAGGTGTTTTACAACTAAACACTTCTTCCAATGAGCTGTCTAGAAGCACGAGAGTTTGCTAACGAAGTTAACATAATATGGAGTAGGTGCTTGTCACACTACACATTTTCAGTTGTTAAAATGTTTCCTTCCCGTCAGATATGTATTACAAATGCATTAAAAGCGATACTATAACATCTGTCATATTAATCATCTCGCTAAGTGTGAAACTATATCCATGTTATAGAATTTCCTTAGATCCATGGGCCCTATGTTTTCACGAGAGGATAAATTGCGGATTGCGTAAAACTGGATTGGTAAGGGGGTCTGACTCGCTGGTACACACACATGTATATATAGCATTATTTATAGATACTCGATACCGATACTTATTTTTGATCGCCAATAAACCATAAAAAGTATCAAGGTGATAGCTTCTTCACTGAATTATGTTCTTATTAGTAGTTTCTGTGTAGAAACGTATGTAACCAATTTTTTATTCTGCGCTAATTCCGAAATTGTTCCTATTTGACATTCTCCAATTCACAGAAATTTGTATCTTGATAATACCACAGGATATATGTCCCCTATTGTTACTCAAACATAATAATAATAATAATAATAATAATAATAATAATAATAATAATAATAATAATAATAATAATAATAATAAATAACTTCTATAACTCTCTTTGTATGTAACTATATTTTGTGCTGAAAACTTTAAAAAAAATCGATGTGTTACACTCACATGACTTTCTCTACTGTTGTACAAACTATTTTTACAAACTTTTATTCTCCGTCTATTTCATATTAATCGAGATAAACATCTGCAGAAACGACCTTTTGACATGCAAAGAGAATTACATTTTACACATAGCGACCAGTTCTAAAAATATTTGACTATCGCTTAAGGCGTACTATGTTCCCCTTGTTTTGTATTTGCAAGGGCAATATAGATATACAGTAGCCTTTAAGCATAGACATATCTCTTAATAGCTGGTTGCTAGGTGCAGCACCATTCCCTTTGCCACAGATTAATATTCTTTGCATATCCAAGACAAAAAATGAATAACGAATTCCCATTTGAGAAAATAAGTATTGAAAAATTTAAGGGAATAACAAGCATAATCTCGAAAATGGTTCACTCAATAAAAAAACTGTATATGACACAAATTGTGTATTTTAACGGGATCTACATTTTTAGTGTAGTAAAAGTTTATCTATCTCTTATGGTTTGCCAGTTATGCAAAAGTCATTCACAATGAAGAATACTTTTGGAGACATTCCCAGAAAATTCGCGATATACATTTCATTTGTTATAAAAATATAATAAACATATGTTATTTTAGTCAAAATCGTTAGAGCCGTTTTTGAGAAAATTAAAATTTTCGAAAAATGTTCCATGTAAAGGGTAGTCTGGGGTGGGGGTATTTTCTTAAAACCAGTCGTGTCGCATCTCTGTAAGATACTGAAGCTAAATACCAAGTTTGGTGTTTATCCGACTGTTCGTTTCTGAGTTGTACTGTTCACAGACACAAACACGGACATATTTCCAAAAATGCGTTTTTTGATTCAACGGGTCTCAAAACATGCATTTCCGGTGAAATGTCGGTATCGAATTTTTGGGTGGAATACAATACTTCCCCTACTTACTATACGTAGTAGAGAAAGTAAAAATTATTTTCTATCCGAAGAACAAATACTAGCACTTCTTTATTCTTCAATCTTGTAAATATAAATTAACATTATTTGACATGAAACTCAAACAACTAAATATGTGTGTTACATCATTCTACCACTGTTCACAACTAACACATAACATATGTATTTTTTTTCACCCGGTAAGTATAAATAACATAAAACACTCGGAAACAGTAAATTTGTGGATTAAGCCTCTCTACTACACAACCTCATATACTAGTATATACATGTTTAATACAAAGACATATTAGACACAATTAAAATTTTGAGCAAAAGTCGAAGAGGTAGTACATATATGAAATGTATAGATATAAAGGAAACAATGATTTTTGTTTAAGAACACAAGTATTCTTGAGTGAACAAATATTTCCAAGGGCTGTTTTATTTCACGTCTTAGGCCTTGATTTGCTTTTCCTGCGTTCAGATTTTGGTCACCAGAGTAGATAAATGTAATTGCAGAGAGTGGGTCATTAAGACAGACTATTGCAGAAACGTGATTCATTGCGTCAGCTAAATCAGCCTCATTCGCAACTCAGTTAACGCTGCATGTTACATGAGTACTATACTCTTTCCCATATTGTTATGCATGATTTTATTTTAGACTTCAGAGTCTATGGAATATTGCATTCATTCACCCACAGGAAATGCAGTCAAGGTCTATCAAGAAATATAATCCAGCAAGTCTTCGGTGAAATTTGCGAAGCAATAATGTGAAGTATCGACCTTTTTCATTCCTTATCTAGCATAAAGTTAAACGCAACAACTTCAAATAATGCAAGACTTAAAAAGTTTAAAAATATCGAAAAAGTATCGGACGTTTATCTCAAAGGATTAGACATACTTCGATACCACCGAGTATCGATTGTATATCGAGGCGTCGGCGGTATGAGGTCCCATTCCTAATATGTATAAACTCTTTAATATTTGCTTACTTTATTTATTTATTTCCCTCTTTAGTATGTAAGAGTTTACTTGCATGTACTGGCAATTTATGAACTGAAAATCAATTTATTTTAGTGTTACTCACAACTTAAATCCTGTGTAATCTATATTATAAATCAGTATCCTAGTGAACATTTACGATAGTTGCAAACACCGAAATCGTAACATATTGTTAGCCATTATTACTTTCTCTACTACGTATAATAAGTAGGGGAAGTATTGTATTCCACCCAAAAATTCAGTACCGAGATTTCACCGGAAATATATTTCTGAGACCCCCTGAATCCAAAAAAACGCATTTTTGGAAACACGTCCGTGTGTGTGTCTGTGTGTCTGTGAACAGCATAACTCAGAAACGAACAGTCGGATAAACACCAAGCTTGGTATTTAGGTTCAGTATCTTCCAGAGATGCGACACGAAGGTTTTCAAGAAAATCCCCCACCCCAGATTACCCTTTACATGGAACATAGGTTTAAGATATTTTCACGATAAATGAAATGTATATCTCGAATTCTCTGGGAATGTCTCCAAAAGTATTCTTCATTGTAAACGAGTTTAGCATAACTGGTAAACCATAAGAGATAGACAAAATTTTACTACACAAAAAATATAGATCGCGTTAAAATACACAATTTATTTCATATACATTTTTTGTTGTTGAGTGAACCATTTTCGAAATATTGCTTGTTATTCCCTTAAATTGTCCAATACTTTTTCACAAATGGGAATTCTTTATTCCTTGTTTTATGTCCTGGCCATACAAAGAGAATGGAATGCGTCACATAGCAACCGACTCTTAAAAGATTTGACTGTCACTTAAAGTCTACCATATTACCCTTGCATCTACAAGAAAATTAGCAATAAGATTAACATCTCGATATCTCGATTAACATGAAGCATATGGGGAATAAGCGTTTGTAAAAATATTTTGTACAAGAGTAGAGAAAGTTACGTGAGTGTAAAGCATCAGATTTGTTTTTAAATTGAAGTTCAGTAGAAGACTTTTTCAAACGGCATTTTGAAACATTAGAAACAATGTTTCCAGATTCTGCCAATAACTTAAAACAAAAAAGTAACAAAATGTAGATAAAGTACGTGAGTATGATGTATGGGGCAAGTTAAACAATAGTAAAAAATAAAGTAAATAAACGGACAAATATAGTGTTTAGCATATTATGAACGTAAATATTATCTGTAGAATAACTATCAAAAAACCAATGGGGTAGCAAAAAGGAAAGAAAAGCACTTTGCCGTAAACCAAGGCTTTGTTTGTTTTCTTTTTGAGGCAGCAATGTTTGCATTGGAAGTAATGAATAAAAAGCAGTTAAAATAAAAGTTTGACGTTATTCCCATTCCCCGGTATACATTATTACCTTTCTTGTTCCTAGTTCATGATGTAGCCATACATCCACAAATTACTGCCTTAGTATAAGTTTTTCTAGAATTTTGGGTAGTGGAAAAGTAACGCTAGAGAAACACAGAAGAATACCTACTTTTTAAGCAATTTTCTTTTCTTTCCTAAGAAACCTTAACGGAGTGTCACGTTTTAGCTTCCAGAAATGCGACATTAAGACACTGAGCAGATGAAAGTGGAATTCGGAATTCCACAGTATGATCAATGGTGAACAAAGAGAAAGCAGAAGGGAAGAATCGGCAAGGGAAGTCAACGAAACAAAGAAACCCGAATCCTAGGTCTTATTACTACTTCGGTATATCAAATTCTTCATCTGGGATTGAAGCTGATATTTGACGCGATACAGGACCAGCAAGGTTATCAAAGCGGACAATCCAGAATGTCAATTACCTGATTCTCTTTCTAAGAAACACAACACGTGGGGGAGATTCTGTATTATCTGCAGTAAAGATTGTGATTCTTCGGGGGAGATTGAAAATCCTCTGCTGGTAGTATTAAAACTCTTAAATTCATTACCAGTTACTTAGAAAGTGTTTAAAAATATCAGACTGACATTTTCACAGGATGCAGATGCCTACATTCTAAGTTCACGGATATACTTTTAACCAAAAGTTTGTTTATTAAGATAAATAGGATTAACACGTTTTGATTAAAATGTCCTAGTGGCCTATCTCTTCATCGGACGGCCCAAACATGTTCTCCCTTGTGGTCGTATTTTAACATCTTGAACACACGGAACCGCAAGTTTTGACGGTAATTTTGAATTCTTTCTCTGAGAGGGACAATTACCAATTCCTTCCTAACGTCCAAATTATTCTTATGATCTAATGTAGTGTATCCTACAGTTATTAAACATTTCATTTGTGCCGTTTTCGCCTCCCCCATGGTCGTGGCTCATGCAACCATCACGTCACAATGCCAGCTACACGCCACTGATGCCAGCGCCATCATCTTCTTCGACGGGGCCACGAAATCCCGGGCAGGCAGAGAAGAGAAAGTCGCTTTTTCAACAGGGACCGAGGCGGAACAACTAGCCATACTGACAGAGACTCGGCATAATTCACAAAGGGTTATTTCGAACTTTTATAAATTATCTTTAAAAACCTTGTTTGGTAAGCTTTTCAAAATTAAACTTTTAACTCTGTGTTTTTCCAAATTGTTCCCTTCTACTACGTATAGTAAGTAGGGGAAGTATTGTATTCCACCCAAAAATTCAATACCGAGATTTCACCGGAAATACATGTTTTGAGACCCCCTGAATCCAAAAAAAATCATTTTTGGAAACATGTCCGTGTGTGTGTCTGTATGTGTGTGCCTGTGAACAGCATAACTCAGAAACGAACAGTTGGATAAACACCAAACTTGGTATTTAGGTTCAGTATCTTCTAAGGATACGATACGAAGGTTTCCAAGAAAATCACCCCACCCCAGATTACCCTTTACATGGAAGATTTTTAGAAAATTTTAATTTTCTCAAAAACGGCTCTAACGATTTTGATTAAAATATCATATGTTTAAGATATTTTTATGACAAATAAAATGTATATCTTGAATTTCCTAGGAATGCCTCCAAAAGTATTCTTCATTGTGAACGACTTTAGCATAACTGGTAAACCATAAGAGATAGACAAAACTTTACTGCACACAAAATGTAGATCGCGTTAAAATACACAATTTATGTCATATACATTTTTGTTGTTGAGTGAACCATTTTCGAGATATTACTTGTTATTCCCTTAAATTTTTCAATAATTATTTTCTCAAATGGGAATTCGTTATTCATTTTTTTGTCTTGGATATGCAAAGAGTATTAATCTGTGGCAAAGGGAATGGTGCTGCACCTATCAACCAGCTATTAAGAGATATGTATGTGCTTAAAGGCTACTGTATTTCCAAATTGCCCTTGTAAATATATATTCCCCTTACATCTACAAGAAAATTAGCAATAAGATAGACTCTGCAAATGTTTATCTCAATTAACATGAAGTAGATGGAGAATAAGCGTTTGTATAAATAGTTTGTACAAGAGTAGAGAAAGTCATGTGAGTGTAAAACATCAGATTTTTCTTCTTATTTACACGGCTATGCTTCGTCTATATTCTTAACTCTTTTTCTCGATAATAAATGTATAATAATTTATGGAAAGCTAATTCATTGTCATTACACAACATCTCCCCTACCCTTCACACAACGTTCAGCGTCTTCCTACCTAAGAATTAAAATCACAATGTGGGCTGCTTTTTTTTCTGGAATAAGCGTGAGGAATTCGAGTGGCAATATGGTAGGACTAGACAAGTTAATGAAGGAGAGATATTTGAGTACCATGTTAGCACCTCTGTTAGTAAATTTTGGTACTAACTACCGGTGTGTGACCGGGAGCGTCATAGGTAGACCGGGTTAACAGCCACGGCACAAGTGTTGGAGGTGTAGGATAGAAAAGGATGGTTTCGTTTATTTAACACGCTAAGCGCCAATAGATATTTGCAGAAATTTTCCCACGGAACGTTGCGACGTTTTCCCAAAGGTCAATAAAGATCACACTAAACATTAATATAACTGAAAAGTTCGGTTCTGTAGACGACGTTTTAGGCAATTATTATAAAATAAAATTCTGGCGGTTCCCTGGGGACGGCTGTGGTCCCACAGAAGAAATTTTATTGTGAGACCAGCGGTCCGCGGTAATTTTAGCAAATGTATGGATTCATTTAGGTAGATTTGATTTTTTTCACTCAGAGCGCTTTTATTGCCTTGAATGATATAATTTAGGCGCTGTTAGATTGACGGCCCTTATCTGTAACGTAGAAATCGCGCTTTTGCGATGTTTACCATTATTGAATAGAATTTTTGTCCTCACACTTGCATCGCAGATTTCAAAGAAAAGGAAAAAAAAACAATATAGTCGAGTTGTTCACAAATGAAACTCTGGGTGATCTCTGTTCACAGGAGCAACAGATATCAATTTTTGGGAAAAGGAAACCTTTAAATAAGTATACGCTCAAGAAACACGACGGAGCATCTCATAAGGTACAAAAGTATTGTAAAGGATGCTATAAAAAGAAACTCACGGTAAATTTATCAAGAAATAAAGTCAAAAAGTAACCAGCTACTGTGAAGAATCTAACAGAATACCACATCTTTGCTTGCCATGCTTTGCTAATTTTCTTAATTAAAAGTTAAAAACAAAACATTTCTGATACTCCATATTTTATATACTTTGAATAACTCCATTCAAGCTTTTACCTGCTGGCTTTATTGTGTTATATTGTCTGCGTGTATATAAACACAGTTTGTCGCAGTAATCTTTCGTGTTATCTTATTTGCTGGGCGCCTGTTATTGTTTTATTATTTTAAGATTTGGGTTCTTTGTCCTCCAGCTAGCTATTATTACTCAGTCGGGCAAATATCTCTGAGCAGGGCGTGTAAACGGAAAGGAGTTGTTACTAAAAGATAATACTGATAAAACAATTTTCTTCACACTTTTATTGCCGTCACACTTAATTAATAGTTCACATCTGTAATCTTTATACACGCCTGACTGAAACTGTTATATTTACGAATGTAATTACTGTCGCATTAGGCCGAGTACTTCACATTCTGTAGCTAACTTTACGACGCAAGAGATTCTTCCAAACTGTATGACGTGCACTTCACGAAAGATTCATTACAACTGCGCGACGTGTACCTCGTGAATGATTCTGTAGAATTGCGTGATGTTACCTCGCAGATGATTCTTTTGAACTGCGTGATGTGTACATTGTGAATGACTTTTCAAGACTGCGTGAAACATGCTTATGGCTCAAGAATATATACTGCCTCACCCCGAATTGCCTAAACATTATAATAGAGCTACTATTGGTTACCAAATCGCGCCAACATTAGCGTTTGTTTTGTCAGCCAATCATAATTACTAACACATATGCTCTAGGGAAGATATTCCCTCCATTTCTAAAGAAAGGCACGCTATCCTGACGTCATAAGTTTGTCTCTTCTTAGTGATAAACAACTCACCCCCCTCGCTTCATTGTTACCCACTCTAATGTCAGTTTCAGTGAGGCCGTGTAAACTTATTTCCTAACAATGCTTGTGGCTAACAAACATCTAAAATCATTGTCATACAATAATGTTAGTTTACACTACAATCACTCTGGCATTCACAGTGCTGTGATATAAAATACTGCCTCAAGTTAATAAAAACGTTTTTGTTCATGCACTGACAAAATGTTTTACATTGAAATTTAGACTTTGATAATACAACAACTCCAAACTCAGTGGCAGTAAGATAAGGGCCACAGAGATCCATTTTGTAGGTAAAGCTCGATGTTTCAGTGGACCACTGGCTTGTAGAAATCTTAAATTGGTCCAGAAAAGTAATGGTCATATGGACCGCCACGATCTGAGAAGAATTGCATACGGCGGGACCCAGGGGCCGCTCTGGAGTGGGAATAAATATGTCTCCATGAAACTCCTGATTAATTCGTAGATTTCTTGGAGAGTGTAGTGTTTGACCCGGGTTTGCTGTAGCTCTTGAAGCCCAGCAATGTGGCCGCAGTGGCATTCAGTCGCGTCGGTTGGTCATTGTTGGTATCGTCTGCTGAATTGTTCACCTCCATTTTTATTTAAGACTTGAGCCCGTCAGCAAAAGCTCCGGTTGCACTACAGCTAAAGGTTGTTGTGATAACCCTGTAATGATTGCTACCCCGTCACACTAGTCCTGTGTCGCTCACCAAATTACACAGGCCCAATTGTGTGTTGGGGTAGTAGTCCTCCATTAAAATTTCTAATGATTTTATATTAACTTGATGCTAACGATTCACATGAGCATAATATGTGATAGGCTGGTTCAGTTTCCGATCCACACAATCTATAGCCTGCGTTGCCCTGAGACCTTCCTCTGCCCGTTTCCAGTAGTTGGCACTCGATACACGTCAGCTTGCGCTGGACGCCATGAACGCCTTCATGTGGACGCCGTCACTTGTAGTTGCCGGAGTTGTGGGATCTGTGTAGTCGGTCACTGCGGACAAACCTCCCCTTTGTATGAAAATATCCTAACGCGTACATTCGCACCAACAACTCGAAAACCTATTTTGATTGGTGCTATACACAGTGCTCAATCGCTCGTGTTGGGAATTCCAATGTGTCTCTGTCTATTTATCTCTGTCTCTCGGTCCTCTCTCTCATACAACCTGAAACTTTTTCCAACTCCTTGTGCTGCTACTGACACCTTGAGGAATTTCCCTCTACCTCTCCCTCTTTCTCTGTCCATCCTCTCACATGCTAAGCTATTACTTATACCACCTCCCTGTGCTACTAAAGTTCAGTTTAACTAGGCTTAACTTGATAGCTGCTGTTTTGTTGTTTTACAGTGATCCATACTTAAGATTATAATGCTTTATATTGCATGCTATATACAAAATTGTTTATGTTTGTGCTATTTACACCTGTTCTCCTATCTAGCTTATTTCCGTTTTTACTTTATGTTCTTTGTAATTAGTTACCCTAGTGTTTATTATATATCTGTGATGACATTCTTTATAACCACTTGTGAATATCGATTGTGGGGTTTGTGTTTCCGTACATACTGCAAGGTATGTGAAGGTAAAGGTACGGACGAACGGAGGGGGGCACCGAAACCAAAACAGAGCAATACGCGCAGGTCAGTCGGTCCCTTGTACTTCTACTTGTGACCCCGGGAGGGAGGATGAGAGGACAGACCCAAGAGCGACCGGATCCGGATGACTACGGTTGCAAGCACAGACGGGGTCCCCAATGTTTCCAGATGGAACTATCCTACGCCGACCGGTCCTACCCACAAGCCACCGAGCCTCCAGTAGTCTTCCCTGATAGGAAACCTCTATAGAATGCACAGTCACCGCCCAGCCACAACCTGTCGAACACCGTCGCCAACTCCTACAACCCTGAAGGAGATGCCAACGAAATAATGGGTGCAGGAAATGAGAGGGAAGAGAGTGTTAGTAGAAGATGAACCACCACATCGTCTACGTACCCTGGGAAACCACGATAAACCATGGGTCAGAGGTATTTATTTAATTTTATTTATGGACGTTCTTTAACTACTATGGTTCTTAGCGTCCCATTCTATATTGGACGTGAAACTCCTAGGCTTTCTATTAGGATTGAGGTTCTTTTACGTGCCGCAAATCGACGACATGGACCACCGGCTTTACTTCCGTTCCAAAGAAAGTCATCTTCAGGATTTTTACGTCCGAAAAACATTATCGCCCTCCACCTGGTATGAACCCGCAAACAAGGGATCTAGAGGCCAGCATGATACCCCTAGTCCACGGAGGACGACACATTGGTCAGAATGGGTGGTCGCCGGGGATCGAACACGAGACCTCCTGAATACAGGCCACAGACGTTGCCGTCCGAGCCATCTCGCTTAGTTCTAAAGTATTTAGGAGTAATGATATTTTTCTGTAAATTGGAGCAGTATTCGCAGTGATAATATTAGATACTGTCATTTTAGAAGTATATTTAAATGTAAATATTGTGCTTACAGTAATAAAATACGTATCAAATTATAAAGTATATAAAGTTAATTAAACTAAATGTCGTTTGTTGACAATTTTTTATATTTAAGACTGTTTTACAAAAACCGAGAAAGGTAACCAGAACCACAACGGCAAAGTTAAAATACACATATTATAATGTGAGTGTTCACAATTAACGGGAAACTTTCCCGGGCACCGGGAATGGGAAAAACGACATAGCAGACTTTTAACCTTCTCGTTCTCTTTCCTTGGCACGGCATATTTGCTCTATATTGAGTATTTAAAATTCTCACTGTAGAATTTAGACAAGGTAGCAAATATATTAAACAGCCACTAGAGCTCTCTCAGTCGCAACCTAGGAAAATTAGATTGGAAGAAATTCAAGCGACAATGCGTCCTGACCAGAGATCGTGACTCGATCTATTCAGCGTAGGTTATCAAAGCGAAGGTGTCAACTATACTTTGTTTATATGGAACTCAAAACTAGCTATTGCCTGAAAAAGTACAAGGAGTAGCAAAAAAAATGTGATGCTTTGAGCAATAGTCAAATCTTCTAAGAGCAGGTTGCTATGTGGAGTATTTCCATTCTCTTGCATGTCCAGGACATAAAAAAGGAATGACAAATTCCCATGTGAGAAAAACTAAAAGTATTCGAAAATTCAAACAATTAACAGGAATATCTCGGAAATAGGTCATCCCACAAAAAATATGTATATGACATAAATTGCGGGTTTCAACGAGATCTAAATTTTTTATAGTAAAATTTTGTCTCTTTTTTACTGTTTACCAATTATGCTAAACTCATTCAGAATGAAGGGGCCTTTTGGATACATTTCTAGAAAATTTGAGATATACATTTTATCTGTCATAAAATATCTTAAATATATGATATTTTAATCAAAATCGTTAGAGCCATTTTTGAGAAAATATAAATTTTCGAAAAATATTCCACGTAAAGGGTAGCCTGGGTTAGGGGCATCTTCTTAAGAATCTTCGTGTCGCATCTTTGAAAGATACTGAATCTAAATACCAAGTTTGGTATTTATCCGATTTTTCGTTTTTGAGTTATGCTGTTTAGACACGCATCCACACAGACACACACATGGACCTTTTTCTAAAAATGTTTTTTTTATTTAGGGTGCCTCAAAACATCTTTCGTGTGAAATCCCGATATTGAATTTTTGGGTGGAATGCAGTACTTATCCCACTTACTATACGTAATAGAGAAAAGTAAAAAACCGATAGAAATCAACAAAGGACAACAAACAACTTTAATCTTACGCTATTAATAAAGATATGAAGGTTGGTACGATTAAAATAAAATAAAATAAAATCTGTAATACTCCTTCATAGTATCCACTTATCTATATCTGGAGGTGTTCAAAATTTTCTATTTATTTCTCCTATTTACTTATACAATACTTTGTACAGATTTAACTTAATAATAAAGTAAAATGAAATAAATTAAAACAATATAAAGTAAAACAAATTATAATTAAAGTATAATTCAACGAAGTATTGATAAGATACTATTGAAATTGGAAGCCAGTATCCGCAACAGCTGGAATCCAGTTATTACCTATTTATTAAATCACTGCAATGCTAATATACTAAATATTTCTACTGCTGTTCAGCAGCAAAGGTGTTGGCACTCAACACACAAAAATATTCTAGTCTGTATGTATTGTATTCCTTTACGTGTTGTATTTTCTTTAATCTATGTATCAAATTTATCTCCTCTTTATTGTTAGTATTATTATATTGTTTGCTCTAACAAGTCATTTATATATCATAAATATGCTTCAGATCACTGAGCTATCAAACTAATTGATATATAAATTCTCCAGCTGATTCGCATTTTTCCCGGTAAACCACAAGGAGATCTCAAATTGTATTGAGATGCCATACCCCAATGGCGACTAATAGTGGTTGCAACTATAAAGCCCGGAACTTAAAGTACTTACAATAAATGTAAGTCGCCATTGGGGTATGGCATCTCAATACAATTTGAGATCTCCTTGTGGTTTACCGGGAAAAATGCGAATCAGCTGGAGAATTTAATGTCGTGTCGGCATGTTGCCATGGTAGCTCAGTGGTTAGAGCAACCGGACGGAGACCGGGAGATCCGTGGTTCAAATCCCGGCTATGGCATTGAATTTGGCAGTCATCTGATTCTACCTTTCCAACCCTGTCCAACACACGGCTTGTGTGAAAGAACAATTAATTCCATTAATTGACCTAATAGTGGTTGCAACTATAAAGCCCGGAACTTAAAGTACTTACAATAAATGTAAGTCGCCATTGGGGTATGGCATCTCAATACAATTTGAGATCTCCTTGTGGTTTACCGGGAAAAATGCGAATCAGCTGGAGAATTTAATGTCGTGTCGGCATGTTGCCATGGTAGCTCAGTGGTTAGAGCAACCGGACGGAGACCGGGAGATCCGTGGTTCAAATCCCGGCTATGGCATTGAATTTTTCAGTCATCTGATTCTACCTTTCCAACCCTGTCCAACACAGGGCTTGTGTGAAAGAACAATTAATTCCATTAATTGACCTAATAGTGGTTGCAACTATAAAGCCCGGAACTTAAAGTACTTATGGCATCTCAATACAATTTGAGATCTCCTTGTGGTTTACCGGGAAAAATGCGAATCAGCTGGAGAATTTAATGTCGTGTCGGCATGTTGCCATGGTAGCTCAGTGGTTAGAGCAACCGGACGGAGACCGGGAGATCCGTGGTTCAAATCCCGGCTATGGCATTGAATTTTTCAGTCATCTGATTCTACCTTTCCAACCCTGTCCAACACACGGCTTGTGTGAAAGAACAATTAATTCCATTAATTGACCTAATAGTGGTTGCAACTATAAAGCCCGGAACTTAAAGTACTTACAATAAATGTAAGTCGCCATTGGGGTATGGCATCTCAATACAATTTGAGATCTCCTTGTGGTTTACCGGGAAAAATGCGAATCAGCTGGAGAATTTAATGTCGTGTCGGCATGTTGCCATGGTAGCTCAGTGGTTAGAGCAACCGGACGGAGACCGGGAGATCCGTGGTTCAAATCCCGGCTATGGCATTGAATTTTTCAGTCATCTGATTCTACCTTTCCAACCCTGTCCAACACACGGCTTGTGTGAAAGAACAATTAATTCCATTAATTGATATATAATTTACATTTGTGTGAAATACTTCTCACTTCACTACACTCTCAAACACTCACTTTACAACACTTCCAGATTTATAACTTCTACTGTAACACACACACTCAATTGAAACACTTTATTTACTATATTTTTATCATAATTGTCTATCATTACACACTCAACTATTCCACTATATTCGCCACTAATCTTCTGTCAACATCTCTTATTTTCATTCAACTCCTCCTATCCCTCCACCATCCACTCCTTACTCACCTCTCCTCCATTAAGATCTCCTAAGTCCTCCATTCCACGTCTCCAACTTCTCGCTCCAACCTTATATGCTCCCAATTCACCTTCCTATTGTCCAACACCTCACCCACCAACTCCTTTCATCTCTTAGCTCCATCATCTTCTCCATTATCTTCCTCTCCTCATCGATTCTTCATTTGCAATCTGAATAAGATTCTAATTAAACCCTTTTACTATTACTCTAGATGTTTCTCTTCAATTTTTTCTTCCTAAAATTATACAATGTTTTATTCTTCCTCTTCCCCCTTCTTGTGTTGTATTTAATGTAGTGTGTAATATGTGTTGATTTTGTTATTTTTATGTTCTAACTTCCTCTATATTAGTTGGTAACAGTATTTGTAGAGCTTCCTGTACTATAACCTCTTTCCAGGCTATTTTACTTATCTTGTTAGCTAATAAATTTAAAGATTATTAAAGGTGTTTGTTCTAATATATACGATATTTGATAAGTGTCATTGTCATAAAAAATACATTAATACGAGGTGTGTTCAGGTGTTCCAATTTGATTACAACATTTATAAATGTAACTAGTATTTTTATTAATTTTCTTCCGGTAAGTGCTGTAGGAGACGTGCCCCGTAAAACAATGCAATAATCCTTTAATGGGCTGACTGTGTTTTAGTGCCAAATATATGAAGGTTTTTCTTCCCGAGTCGATAACATACCACTCCATCTGCCACGAGTTTAAGTTTTGTTTGTTTAATAGAATCATATCTTGTTGTTTTTCCAAATGTGTTACCTTTTATCCAAAAAACTGCTTCACTTAATGTTATTGTTAGGTCGGTGGGCCAAATGTTTATAGAAATTAGTAAGACAACTGTTAATCTTGTATGGTTGGTGTCGTATGCATAGCTCCTGTATGTTCTTATTAACGTTGTACTTTGCGGTCTTATTAGTAAGTTTTACTTTCTCTACTACGTATAGTAAGTAGGGGAAGTACTGCATTCGACCCAAAAAATTGATACCGAAATTTCACCGGAAATACTAATTTAGCGGCCCCTGAATCCAAAAAAAAGCACTCCCTGTGTATGTCTGGGTGTCTATGCTTGTGTTTGTGAACGGCATAACCCAAAACAAAAAGTCAGATAAATACCACACTTGGTATTTAGATTCAAAATTTTCAAGGATGTGACACGAAGATTTAAAAAAAAATCCCCCACACCAGTTTACCGTTAAATGAAACATCATTCAAAAGTTTTGATTTTCTCAAAAATGACTCTAATGACTTTGATTAAAGTACAATATATTTAAGATATTTTAATGAGAAAGGAAATGTATATTTCAAATTTTCTGGAAATGCCCACCAAAAGTCCTCTTTGTTCTGAATGACTTTTGCATAACTCGTAAACCGTAAGAGATAATACACAAAGTGTTTCTGCACAAAAATTGTATATCTCGCTAGAATACCCAATTTATCTTTTATACATTTTTTGTGCAGTGAAACATTTCCGAGGATTTCCTTGTTATTTGTTTGAATTTTCCAATACTTATACTTTTTCTCAAATGGGAATTCGTTATTTGTTTTTCTATGTTCTGGACATGCAAAGAGAATGAAATGTTCCACAGAGCAATCAGTCCTTAAAAGATTTGACTATCGCTTAAAGCCTACCATATTTCCCTTGTACCTATAAGAAAATTAGCAATAAGATATATTCTGCAAACGTTTATTTAACATGAAGTAGATGTAGAATGAGCGTTTGTAAAAATATTTTGTACGAGAGTAGAGTAAGTCATGTGAGTGTAAAACATCAGATTTTTAATGTGCACATTATTCACTCTGTATGCAATACTCCTGATCCGTAGGTTATAATTGCTACAAAAATACTGTTGTGGTATGTGATTACTCAATTTAGCGGAATTTTGAAGTGTGGTTATACTATAACTTGGCAATTTTATCATTATTAACTCGGATTTGTTTCTTTTGTAACGTATAATTTCCAAAGGATAATTCATCGTCCAAAAGTAGACTTGGATATTTGGCTGGTTTTTACTTTCTCTACTACGTATAGTAAGTAGGGGAAGTATTGTATTCCACCCAAAAATTCGATACCGAGATTTCACCGAAAATACATGTTTTGAGACACCCTGAATCGAAAAAAAAGCATTTTTGGAAACATGTCCGTGTGTGTGTCTGTGTGCCTGTCTGTGTGTGTGTGTGTGTGTGTGTCTGTCTGTGAACAGCATAACTCAGAAACGAACAGTCGGATAAACACCAAACTTGGTATTTAGGTTCAGTATCTTCCAGAGATGCGACACGAAAGTTTTCAAGAAAATCCACCCACCCCAGATTACCCTTTACATGGAACATTTTTCGAAAAGTTTAAATTTCTCAAAAATGGCTCTAACGATTTTGATTATAAGTTTAAGATATTTTCATGACAAATGAAATGTATATCTTGACTTTTCTGGGAATGTCTCCAAAAGTATTCTCCATTGTGAACGACTTTTGCATAACTGGTAAACCATAAGAGATAGACAAAATGTTACTGCACAAAAAATGTAGATCGCGTTAAAATACACAATTTATGTCGTATATATTTTTTTTGTAGTGAACCATTTTCCAGATATTGCTTGTTATTGCCTTAAATTTTCCAATACTTATACTTTTTCTCAAATTCGTTATTCATTTGTTTTATGTCCTGGACATGCAAAGAGATTGGAATGCGCCACATGGCAACCAGCGGATGAAAGATTTGACCATCGCTTAAAAGCTACCATATTCCCCTTGCATCTACAAGAAAATTAGCAATAAGAATGACATCTCCATATCTTGATTAACTTGAAGCATATGGAGAATAAACGTTTCTAAAAATGGTTTGTACAAGAGTAGAGAAATTCATGTGAGTGTAGCACATCCATTTTTTTATTTTTTTTTGCGTCTAATTGTTTGATTATTAAATTTAATACATGGATTTTTTCAGGTTTCCTTTAAGGAGCATATAGCAAAATTTAGCGGGGAGTTTTTGCAATTTTTTCGTCTTATACCAATTATATAATTTAAAATTATATTATTTGTTGTAACTCCTATTCGTCTCTTTTTCTGCTTCTATAACAAAATGAATATCCTCTGCATAAGATATCATCCTTTTAATTTTTATATCCATATCTAAATCATCCAAAAGAGCTTCCAAGACGATGTTCCAGAATAACGCTCCTAAAATCGAAACCTATGTACTACCTTCTATAATATCCTTGGATATTATTTCATTTTTTGATTTTACATAGACGTTTCTATTTATACAACAGACATTTAATAAGTTATATAAACTTTGTGAATGATTCTGTTTTCTAAGTGCTTCAGAAAATTAAGACAGATTATCGAAAGCCACTGAAATATCTATGAAAATCCTAGTTAAATGTTTTGTTTGCTATGTCCGAACGGTTTCCAATAATTAATTAATGGTGCATTTGGTTGAAAGGTCTTTATTAAAACCATACTCTTTGTGATTTAATCCAAAATTGGTATATATGATTTAGTTCCTTTAGAGATTAATTTCTGAAAAATGTTTCTCATATATAGGCATGTATGCCTATACGAATTTTTTTCCTTAGTAACTTTATCAACACGTTTTTAAATATTATAACCTTGACCTGCTTCCAGTAGAGTGGAACTGCCAAATGCAGTCTTAAATAAGCTGAATTGAAATGGTGTTGCTTTATCTTTGAGGTTCACAAGCAGCTGTACTCTTTAATTTTTTAAATTGAATATTCACATAAATCCGCTTTTGGGTATGTGATTTTATCATTCGTCAGTATGCATTCATCCCCTGGAAGTAGTGTGTCTAATAAGAGGGCTACTGAATCTCGTCAGTCTGTTGTCATGTACCCATTTCTATTATTTAGGATAGTCAGAATGTCGGGTTTCTTAAATTTCAGCATAACGATTTTTGTAGGGCATTCCCCAAATATTTGATTCTAATTTTCTCTCAACAAATTTCTTCTATGTATTATTTCTTGTTTCGTGTATCTGTTTTTATATCTGTTTTTTCCTCTCTGTAGTTATCCCTTTCTTCCTTAAGAATGCTTTTTAAATATACTTTACTTAATTTACTCATTTATCTTTTTAATTTTCCAAGACTATCTATACTTGTTTTATCAGAATATATTTTCGCGCTCATTGAATCAGAATTAATCGTTGTAATCGTTGAATAAAGTGTTTAATGTATTCGTCGTCTTGCCCACACCAGTTTTACACCCCTTATTGCACAGTTCCACGATGTGGGTTTTGACCTGTGTTACCCTTTTTGGCTTCCTTTGGAACCCTTTCTTATTTAAATGTCCCCAAAACAACATATCGAACGGATTAATTCTATGAGGCCTCTATGTTTTACAGCCCTATTTTCGGGAAAACGATGCGAACGTAAATTTCTCCAAAGTAAAATCTGGTGTATTGAATTCACATAACTTTCTCTACTCGCTTCTAACCGAGCAAGTCGTCCTCCGTGGACTAGTGGTACCGTGCTAGCCTCTAGTTCCCAGGGTCGCGGGTTCAAACCCGGCGGAGGGCGATGGATTTTTTCGGGCGTAAAAATCGTTAGCACGGCTTCCTTCGGAAGGGAAGTAAAGCCGGTGGTCCCGTGTCGTAGCTTTACGGCACGTAAAAGAACCTCAAGCCTGATAAAGAGGCCTCTGAGCAAAATTACAGGTGTTTCACGCCCACTATAGAATGGGACGCTAAGAACCATAGTAGTTAAAGAGCGTCCATAAATAAAACTCAATTTCAATTTTTTAACCGAGCAAAGGGGCGCCGCGATAACGTGTGCGACTCGGATTTGGGAGATCCCGGGTTAGATCCCGGCGATCCCACCATCTACCTTCTCATCTGTTTCAGTATTGTAGGAGTAGGCGACTGTGTTCATCGGGTTGTGGCTGGGCGGTGGCTAGGCGTCTGTGGAGGGCGTCGTTGCGGGACTGCTCGGGTCTCACCTGCGGGGGCGACCACCGAAGTTTCGGTGGCTTGTGAATGGGCCTCGGCGTCGGATGCGTTCGATCTGGGAACGCTAGCGACCCCGTCCATCTTGCACCCATCTCATCCTATCGATATATCTTCGGGTCTCTCCCATGTTTCTCCCTCCCAGGCTTCACGGTAGAAGGAAACAGGCCCCTCCGTTCGTCCATAGCCAACTTTACCTACTCGCTTCTACAAACTATTCCCACAATAGTTCTTCTTCTTAACTTCTTCATGTTAATCGAGACGAAGATTTACAGAATTCGTTTTATTACACATTTTGTTGTAGGTACAAGAGGAATAAAAGTGGCTTAAGCCACCTTTTAAAAGTGCATCACTACGTGATGTGTTTCTCTTTACATCACTATGAGGAAAGAAAACCCAATAGTGAATTAGCAATTGAAAAAGGCTGAAAGCACTTGACAATTCAAAATTACAATAAAGTATATTTCGAAAAAGTAGTTAATGGTAAAAAGAGTTTATTTGGCATAAACATGTGTTTTAACGAGATCTACAATCTTGTATGCTTTGGATATCTCCTACGGTTTAAAAGTTGTACAAAATTCATTCAGAAGCAAGAGCGCTCCACATACTACACGCAGAATGTGTAAGACATCTATTTCATTTGTCACGCAAGTATCTAAAATGGGGTGTTTAAAAAAATTGTTAGCCATTTTTGAGATAATAGTAAATAAGAAAAACATTTACGCGTAAAGGGTAGTTTTGAGGTGGGGCACTTTATTTAAAATCTTTCTGTCGCACACCTAGAAACTACTGAACTTAAGCACCAAGTTTGGTATTTATCAGAGGTTTCGTTTTTGGGGTACACTGTTCTCATCTACACACAAACTTTTATCTGATCCTATTCGGTTGTCTCATAAGTTCGTTTGATTTTCTCGCAAGTTCCATCTACAGCGGCTGAAAACACTGAACCTTCTGTACACTGAAGTTATCATAGTTGCCTAATCACCCATACGACTTAGACTACAACAACCATACACTATTGGATATGTCAGTGTGTATGTGTGACTGACGTTAAATAGAACAGCGTGAACATGTGTTTACAAACTATGGAAAGCAAAAAGGAACATTTCCAACCTCTTATGCTGTTTTACTATGTAAGGGTAAAACCACCTCACAATGCCGGCAGAAAATTTGTGCTGTCTACCGAGAACATGCAGTAACGAAGCGAGCCTGTTAAAAGTATTTTAGTTAATTTCGAGCTGGGAATTTCTCCCTAAAATACAAACCTCGGTCTGGACGGCCAATGGTTACGGACCTGGAAAAAATTCATGAAACGATGGTCAACAATCCACGAATTATAACTCGGGTGTTGGCATTGGAGCTCAGTTTAGCTCGTGCTACTGTAGCCAGGAATTTGGCAATATATATTGTCGACAATAATGCTGTATACTGCAGGAAATAAATAGCTTGTTTACAAAACATGACTGCCGTAGTAACTTTCTGTTTCAAAGTTTGTAAACAGAAAGTTCGGTAACTACACTGTCGTAGCTATGCTGCGGGTGAGGTGTCTCACAGGCGTTCTTAGTGATTGAAACGTAATGAAACACGAACGAACTTATGAGACAACCCTATATATTGAATTTTTGGTTGATATACAATATTTCCTCCACCTGCTATAGGTAAGCAGTAGGGTAGTGGTACTGACTAACGGAAGGGAAACCCGAATCCGGGACATAACGGCACACAAAGGCAATCCAGCCCCTTGTATTTTTACCATGACCCTGGTATGAAAGGATGAGCAGAGAGACCCGGAGGGCGATCACATCCGAATGACGAAGGGCGCAAGCATCCCTAATGTTTCCAGATTTAACACCTACAACGTCGCCACGTGTCTCCGAGTGGTCCTTGAAGGAGTGCCTACTCGAAAGCACCCAAAGACGGGTGTCGCATCAAGCGGTCTCTGGAAGACGTCAGGAAGAAACCTGTAGAGAGCCGAACATCGTCGCCTGGCCCCTCAACCCTGAAACAGATGACAATGAAGATTATGGGTACAGGAAATATGGGGCAGGAAGGTCGTGGTAGAAGATGAACCACCCCAGATTTTGCTTGCCGTCCCGGGGAAATCACGAAAAACGCATACGTCAGAGTGAGCGGTCGCCAGGGATCGAAACCGAGTGTTCATGAATGCCAGTCACACACGTTACCGCTGCGATATCTCGCTCGGTGAGCTGTAGGGAAATAAAAATGGACCAATGATTCGATGGTTCGAAACGTTTGCCCCATACCTCTCTTTTTCCTTAAATGTGTGGAGATGTTTTCTCACCCAGAATGGAATCTATTGTCGGTTCACAATGCTGCTCGGATGAAAGTAGGCTCCGTCTGTCAAGCACATGTTGTGAAGTATGGTCTCTTCTTCCATTGCCCACAATACAATGCTGTTCCTCCACTCGTTATTTCTCCATAAGTATAAGCATTATGTCATTTTGTATGAGAACAAGTTGAGATCTGAATAAAGGATTCTTTGAATTGCTGGGCGAGAGATTGCCAAATCAACAGAAAATCTCCTTGTTGATTTGCTAGAACGTCAAGTAAAGGTCACGTAAAACGTCTTTATGTTACGAGTATGGGCAGTACTGAGCGTAATGTTGCGAAGTGCATTCTGCGGATTAATGTTGCTAATCTCCAAAAAATTACGCTGATTTAGAGAAAATATTTTTGCAAGCGGTTACAACTTTAAAAGTATGGGTATGTCAGCTTTAACATAACAATGGTAGACTATTCCTAATTTATTTACAAGCCTTTTTTTTACTTTCTCTACCACGTATAGTAAATAGGGGAAGTATTGTATTCCATCCAAAAATTCGATACCGAGATTTCACAGAAAATATATGCATAACTCAGAAACGAAAGATCGGATAAACACCAAACCTAGTATTTAAGTTCAGTGACTTCTAGAGATGCGACACGAAGGTTTTCAAAAAAATTCCACCACCCAAGATTACGCTTTATATGGAAAATTTTTCGAAAATTTTAATTTTCTCAAAAATGGCTCTAACGATTTTGATTAATATATCATATGTTTAAGATATTTTCATGAAAAACAAAATGTATATCTTGAATTTTCTGGGAATGTCTCCCAAAGTATTCTTCAGTGTGAACGACCTTTGATAACTGGTAAACCATAAGAGATAGACAAAATTTTACTACACAAAAGATGTAGATCGCGTTAAAATACACAATTTCTCATATACATTTTTGTTGTTGAGTGAACCATTTTCGAGATATTGCTTGTTATTCCCTTAAAGTTTTCAATACTTATTCTCTCAAATGGGAATTCGTTATTCATTTTTTCGTCTTGGATATGCAAGGAGTATTAATCTGTGGCAAATGGAATAGTGCTGCACCTAGCAACCAGCAATTAAGAGATGTGTATATGCTTAAAGGCTACCGTATTTCTATATTGCCCTTGTAAATATATATTCCCCTTACATCTACAATAAATTTAACAATAAGATAGAGTCTGCAAATGTATATCTCGATTAACGTGAAGTAGATGGAGAATAAGCGTTTGTAAAAATAGTTTGTACAAGCGTAGAGAAAGTCATGTGAGTGTAACACATCAGATTTTTACTTTCTCTACTACGTATAGTAAGTAGGGGAAGTATTGTATTCCAACCAAAAATTCGATACCTAGATTTCACCGGAAATACATGTTTTGAGATCCCCTGAATCCAAAAAAAGCATTTATGGAAACATGTCCGAGTGTGTGTCTGTGTGTGTCTGTCTGTGTGTGTGTGTCTGTGTGTCTGTCTCTGAACAGCATAACTCAGAAATGAACAGTCGGATAAACACCGAACTTGGTGTTTAGGTTCAGTATCTTCCATAGATGCAACACAAAGGTTTTCAAGAAAATCCTCTCATTCCAAACTACCCTTTACAAGGAACATTTTTCTAAAGGAGGTAACTACGCTGTTGTCACTCCAACGTTACCAGTTGAAGACATCATTTCTCACATTCAAGCAGGAATACGAGTTCTGCCAAGGCTTGCAGCTGATGAAATTCGCCGGGAATCTGCCAGGGTTCTCGAGAAGGCCAAACCTCGTACCAGTAATTTAACCAATCAAGAGAGAACTGCATTAAAGAAGCTGAACTCCAACCGAGACATCATTGTTTGCTCAGCGGACAAGGGTAATGCCACAGTTATTCTTAACCAACAAGTCTATCAACAGAAAATCTCTGAACTCCTGCAACCAGCAACCTACCACAAGATTAAACGTGATCCGACAGCCCGTATTCTACGGAAAACCAATCTTTTGATCAAGAACTCCTCGCTTTCGAAGGAAGACAAACGCCGCCTTACCAAGTCCGAAGCTCAGCCGCCTAGACTTTACGGGCTACCCAAGATCCATAAACCAGATGTTCCGCTCAGGCCCATTGTTAGTGGTATTGGTTCTCCCACATACGACATAGCTAAACACCTAACCGGTCTTCTACAACCCCATGTCGGCTTGTCCGACTCTTTCATCAAAGACTCTACGCATTTCATTCAAATTCTCCGCAACCTCAAATTGCTACCTAAGGATTTACTAATTAGTTTTGACGTTGTGTCTCTATTCACCATGGTTCCAGTACAAGAAACTCTGAAGTTATTACTACCCATCTTCTCTGATGATATCATTACACTTTTTCACCATGTCCTGACTACGACTTATTTCCAGTGGAACCGGTCATTCTACGAGCAAATAGACGGTGTTGCCATGGGCAGCCCCCTTAGCCCTGTTGTGGCCAATTTCTTCATGGAGGCATTTGAGTCAAAGGCACTAAACTCAGCTCCACTCAAACCAACAGCCTGGTTCCGCTATGTGGATGACACCTTCGTCATCTGGCCCCATGGTGAACAAGCTCTTCAAGATTTTTTGTTACATCTAAACAGCATCAATCAGCGTATACAGTTCACAATGGAACAAGAAAAGGATGGCCAACTAGCCTTTCTAGATGTACTCGTTAGCAGGAAGGCTGACGGCACGCTGGGTCATACTGTCTACCGCAAACCCACACTCACAGACCGTTACCTTAACAAGAACTCCAACCACCATCCTAGACAAAATCGTGCTATGATTAAGACACTTGCAAACCGTGCTTCCCGTATTTGTGAACCACACTTACTTCCACAAGAAATCCGACACCTAGAAACAGCTCTACAATCAAATGGTTATTCAGTCCAAGAGGTGAGAAGAGCCTGCCGTCCGGCCAAGCCCCGACCGGCTACTCAGGACCAACCCAAAAGCAAGTCCATTGTCTTTCTGCCATATTTCAGAAATGTCACTGACCGTATTGAACATATACTTCAACGTCATAACGTCAAAACAGTATTCAAACCTACAAGACAATTAAACAGCCTACTGCGCTCTTCCAAAGACCCCCGAGACCCCCTGTCATCGGCCGGTGTTTACCGTATTCCTTGTTCGTGTGGTTCAGTGTACATTGGTACCACACAGCGGAGCGCTAACACCAGACTGAGCGAACACAAAAGAAACTGCCGCCTGGGCCATACAGAAAAATCGGCAGTCGCCGAACATGCCATTGAAGCCGAGGGCGAACACATTATTAGATTTCAGGACACCAACATTCTTTCCTCTATAAAGCATTACCATACCCGGCTACAACGCGAACCAATAGAGATTTATAAACACCCCAATAATTTCAATAGGAAAGAAGAAGCATTGAAACTCAACAGTAACTGGCATCTAGTCATCAAAAACAAGAAAGGTCATACATAACCGAAAAACACTGCGAGCCAATCAGAAGAGAGCAACAACACAGCCGGCGCTAGCCCCCTCATACCAGCGGGCCAATCAGCAGAGAGCGCCCACACTATAAAGAGAGCGGCACTAACGGCCAACGCACACTTCACCTGGATCCTTCGAGTCAACAGGAGCTTCTTTCACCATGGGAAGAAAGAGACAACGCAGGGCTGCAATAACAGCAGAGACATCCACCGACGAAGCAGAACCGGCAACCGCCGAGCTCACCGCCGCAGCTGGCACTGCCAGCCCGCCACCAGCGCTTCGCTCACCGGCATCGGTGAACACTTCACTACCGCCACTAGATTCATCGCACCACTCCGAAGCTGCTGAAGACAGAGCACCACTCGACGCAGCCTCACCTGAGGGAGGCCAAACCCAGCGCAATGGTATCTACAGTGCTGTGGTTGTGGGCGTTCTCCAGCAACTACCGACGCAGACCATCCTAAGCTCCGTACGGCACCTCTGGCCATCAGTCTTGAAGGCTACTAGGATACAATCAAGGAAGGGCCCAACACCGCTCGTGCGCCTTTTCTTTCGAGAGAATGCTCACTATGACGCTGCCCTTACCGACGGACTGCACTTCTTGGGCAAATGCCTTAAGATAGAACCAAGCCGCTCAACCTGGACACCCCCCTGCCGACGCTGTTGCCTTTATGGGCACACGGAGGCAGGATGTACTGCTCCGCCGCAGTGCCACTACTGTGGGGCACCCAACTTGACGTCTGTCTGCCAGCAGCATGATCTAACGCATCGCCGCCGCTTCTGCGCAACATGCTGGGGACACGACCACTACACGGGACAAGCTTGTTGTCCGCTACATCCGCACAGCCGCTCGTCACCGTCGCAGCAGAAGGCCAAGGTACCTGCACGGCAGCAGCAGTTGTCACTGCCTCATGACCGCGTCATGGAGAACGGGAATCCTGCAGCAGGACGCACGCACGAAGCAATCTCAACCAACTTCTCGACACAACCGTCGCCTGAAATCCTGCAAAAGCTGGAGGATATGCAGGCAGAACTGCTTAACATCACCACCAGGCTGGCGTTCTTGGAGGAGGCATTAACCGAACTTAAGGAGGGCAGCGAGACAATCCAATCGAAACAAGCATTCGACCGACTACATCTACATGCTACACCAACCACTGCGCAGCTCACCAATCATTTGGCTGAGCTCACGACAACGCTAACCAATGTCTTCAAGGAAGAGCTGTCGCTCCTCATGAAGAAACATCATTGCCAACAGACTGCTAATCAACCAGAGAGGCCGGACGCAGCTTCCCGAGGCGGCGCTCGGTACCCAAGGAACTGCAACTAGACTAACCACACAGAATTCGTCATGGCGGTGAGCTGGACCTAGCCCAGCTTGCTTTCCACAAACATCCTCCTTCTCTCTCAATATTCCTTCATACTTCTCCCGAATTCCCTAGGGCGCAAGCAGGGCCTCGGTCATGCTTGCGTCCTGGCACCTTCCTTCACCCGGCTTAGGCCCTTGTGGCCGGCCATTACATTATTACCATGAATTCGCAGGTGCATTCTGCGGTACTGCCTTTCCTTACCCTTGAATTCCGGTGGAGGAGTTTTTACTGGGTATGCCGATATGTCGGTGAGTCCCACACTCCCAGTCCCGACTCCCATCGGGGCTGGGGTAAGTGATTAAATCATTTTCTCCTGCGATACTCTCACCGAGAAGACTTCGTCCGCGCCAATGAAGATGTCCACCGCAGTTGTGGACGAAACGTCTGGGAAATCTTTCTTCAGCAGACCACGGCATAACAGCCCGGAAAATCATATTAGTTATAATTGTGACACCGGCCGTGAAAACGTACGTTCTTACAACATTTTTTAAAACTTTTAATTTCCTCAAAAATGGCTCTAACTATTTTGATTAAAATATCACATGTTTAAGATATTTCCATAACAAATGAAATGTATATCTTGAATTTTCTGGGAATGTCTCCAAAAGTATTCTTCATTATCAACGACTTTTGCATAACTGGTAAACCATAAGAGATAGACAAAGTTTTACTACACAAAAAATGTCGATCGCGTTAAAATACACAATTTATGTTATATACTTTGTTTTGAGTGAACCATTTTCGAGATATTGCTTGTTATTCCCTTAAATTTTCCAATACACATACTTTTTCTCAAATGGGAATACGTTATTCGTTTATTTTATGTCCTGGTAATGCAAAGAAAATGAAATGCTCCATATAGCAACCAGCTCTTAAAATATTTGACTATCGCTTAAAACCTACCATATTACCCTTGCAGCTACAAGAAAATTAGCAGAAAGATTAACATCTTGATTAATATGAAGCATATGGAGAATAACCGTTTGTAAAAATAGTCTGTACAAGAGTGGAGAAAGTCATGTGAGTGTAAGACATAAGATTTTTAAAAATATTTACTAAAATTTACCAGAAAATTAAATTAGATAAACAAATTCTAATAGATGGTTAAGCATTTATAAAATAATTAGTTGTATATTTGGAGCATATGGTCAAGTTTTCTGAAATATTGTATTACAATTTAAAAGTATAGGAATATGAGTTATCCCTTGCCTTAAATGGGCTTCATTGTTGCCTTCAAATCTTGTAATTGTTAGTGCTGTAAATTCCTAACCTTTGCACAAAAAGTGTAGGCACCGAACGAAATGGCTCTGGGGTAACGTGTGAGGCTCGCATTCCGGAGGTTCCGGATTCGATTCCCGTTGACTTCCCACTCTCATCTTAGTTTTGTCGCGATTTTCTCGTTTCTAATATACCATAATTTCCTTTGCATCATTTCCCTTTCACTCCATTCTCTTCTAAACTTTCAGGTGTGCTTCTAGAGTTCGTGGACTATGACGGTTCCGGACAGATGCTGCGAATGATTGTTCTTAGGAAAGAGCAAGCTTCCGTTGACACTTGAAGGCTGCTTGGTCGACAGGACTTAGGCTCTGGAACTATTAGAAACTTCCGCGATTCTCTGTGGCCTGTCTGCTTGCGATCAATGGCCTGCTGTAGTTCTTTCACTTCATCCCTGCCTCCTGGGAGAGGTGGTCATAATATATCTATATAGGCCCAATGTGTAAAGTGTCTTTCTCCGCTGTATAACCTAACCTAACAGTATATGCCGGGGATTATCTCTTTAGGCGAGTAAATTCGAATGAGGCGCAGCAAGGGAATGTATGTATAATTTCGGTTTTCCTATTTATATTCTTTAAAAGCACACAGAGATAGTGGTACGAACTAACCGGCCTCGGAACTGGGGAAAGCACCGCACGTAGACCAGTCGGCCCCTTGTGCTTACACCGGTGATGAGGAGAGAGACCCAAAGGGTGATCAGATCCGGATTAAAATGGGCGCAAGCATTGACGGGGTCCCGAATGTTTCTGTCCTGTCCTGTCCATAAGCCACCGAACCTCTGGCCCTTCCCCGGGATTGATCCCACTCGGAGGAGAGACCTAATTGAGCAATTCCCACAGCGACGCTAGAGAAGATACCTCTATGAACGCAAAGCCACCGCCCAGCCGCAACTCGCCGAACACCGTAGCCTGGTCCTACAACGCTAAAACACAAGGAAGATGGTGGGTACAGGAAATGAGAGGGAGGAGAATCGTGGTAGAAGATGAGCCACACCAGCATTAGCCTGTTGACCCGGGGAATCCACCGAAAACCCATTTGCCAGTGTGGACCCGGGACCTCCCGAATGCGAGTCAGATAATAGTTTGTCGTTTGCAGGTAAATTTAGAAATTAATCACCAGTCAACTCAGTTATTGGCGGTAACTAGTTCTATTTATTTATTTTTCTTTTTAGGTAATGAAAGCCCTAAATAAATGAAATCACAAAATGATGCTGCATTTGCGTGTAATAATTGAAATGCTACATGCTACCGAGAACATAATTATGCTATGGTTGGCAAGACTGCCAGATTAGGAAAGTTTTTTTCTGTAACAAATAATCAGGATGACTTGGTTGCAAAAGTCGGTTAACTGTCGGTTTGCAAATGGCTCACCTTGTATCAAAGTGAGCACGATAGCAGGGGATCCACCACATTCTGCTTCCGCGAAAACAATACCATTTCCACATTTTGCTACAGTAAAACTCTTTTTCACAAACATACGTTTTTATGTGGTGCTATGGTAACTGCAGTTTTGTTGTGCCATCACTATATTTTTACTTTCTCTACTACGTATAACAAAAAGGGGAAGTATTGATAACGGCATTTCACCGGAAATACATGTTTTGAGGCACCCTGAATGCAAATAAAGCATATTTTGGGGAAAAATGTCCGTTTGTGTTTCTGTGTGTCTATGAACAACATTACTTAAAAACGACAACTCGAATTAGTACCAAATGTAGCATTTAAGTTCAGTACCTTCCAGAGATGAGATGCGACATACAGATTTTCAAGAAAATGATAAAATTTTACACCCTAAACTATCCTTTACATGGACATTTTGCGAAATTTTGATTTTATAAAAACGGCTGTAGCGATTTTTATTGAAATAACATATATTAAAAATATTTGCATGACAAATAAAATGTATATGTTGAATTTTCTGGGAATCACCTGTGGAGTCTTTTTCATTGGTAGGGGATTCTTTATAATCTCGTATAACTAGTAAACGTTAAGCTATAGATGAAAGTATACTACATAAAATACAGATCTCTTTAAAACACATAGTTTATTTCAAATAAGCTTTTTTGTGGTATAAGCCGTTGTGAGAAAACCATTATTAATGTTTCAAATTTTTCACTTCTTGCTCATCTATAGTCCTTTCAAATCAGTTTTTCTGGGTATTGCATGGAAACAGTATGGAATTTTAAGGCCAAGATAGGGCATGCAGTTCTTAAACATTTTCCTATCGCAGTTATCTTTATATTTATAACGAAATGTGTAATGCAGCTATTTCTGCAAAGGTTTATTTGGATTAAACTGTAGTGGATATAAAAATAAGCTTGAGTAAGAATAGTTCGTATACCCACTAATAAAATATACAGAATGGAGAAAGGCATGTGAATGTATTGCATCAGTTTTTCACAAAGCTCCGCATTCATTCCCACATTTTAAACATCGATTCTGCAGTATTGCCGTTTTAAAACGTTATTAAATAAGAAAGTTGTGCGCTACCTTGTATTTCTCCTTTAGATTTGGACGAAACTTATGGGCTATCTTACAACTACCACAAACTACCTCTACTCGCATTTTTAGCTCATATAAACGTTTGACCTATGTGCATCAAATTTGCTTTTTCTTACTTTAGCAGCACGCAAAGATAATAATAGGTTAACGTATAGAATTAAAGATTATCGTCTATAAAAAGCGCACAATAAAAAGCAACTTCGCAATATTATGCTTTTGCTGTTTAGCATTAAACACACGCTCGCTCTCGCTCTCTCCCTGCTGCCCAAACGCACACGCCAGCTAATGTATGCATTGTGTATGTGTAGTGTTTAACATATTTCAAAGTTCAGTTTAATTTCCAGCTATTGAATAGAAGCGATAACCAATCAGTGTCAACAATATTAAAGAATGCCTCGGGGATTCAATTGCGCTATTAGCGGTACGCAGTTTTTGTTGTTCTAAAAGCGCTTATAATGAAACACCGTTACGAGTCGATGCAAAAACTATTAAAACGTATCACTTCTGGTGGTTCAGATCCCTCCTGTATAAGGCCTGATGTTTATTACTAAAATCTTTTGATGCACCACATATTAACCTACAATTTAACAAACGCAAATACATTATTAATACTACCAAAGTTATTATAATTATTATTATTAGTAGTAGTAGTAGTAGTAGCAGTGGTGGTAGTAGTAGTAGTAGTAGTAGTAGTAGTAGTAGTAGTAGTAGCAGTAGTAGTAGTAACACAGTGGTATATAGTAATAGTAAGAGTAGTACCGCTGGTAGCAGTAGAAGTACTGTGAGCAATAATAGTATTGATAGTGGTAGTAGTACTCAATTTTACAGGTAGTATAGTAATACTGGCAATATTGGAAGAAGCAGTAGCAGTAGTAATATCAGTAATAGCAGTAGTAAGAGTAGTAATACACTAATAGTAGTACCACCATTTATAGTAGTGTAAATACCAATAGTATCAAAATAAGTATCAGCAGTAGCAATAGTAGCAGTATCAGTGGTAGTAGTTGAAATACTTGCAGCACTAATAGTAGTAAAACAGGCAGTGGCAGCAGTATTACAACAAGTGTTAGTAATGTAGTAAAAGCAGTAGTAGCAGCAGCATCAGTACGAGAGTTAGTAGTATAGATACCAATAGTAGATATTAACAATAGTAGTACGATTGTTAGTAGTATAACACTAATAGTAGATATTAACAATAGTAGTACGATTGTTAGTAGTATAACACTAATAGTAGATATTAACAATAGTAGTACAATTGTTAGTAGTATAACACTAATAGTAGATATTAACAATAGTAGTACGATTGTTAGTAGTACAACACTAATAGTAGATATTAACAATAGTAGTACGATTGTTAGTAGTATAACACTAATAGTAGATATTAACAATAGTAGTACAATTGTTAGTAGTATAACACTAATAGTAGATATTAACAATAGTAGTACCATTGTTAGTAGTATAACACTAATAGTAGATATTAACAATAGTAGTACAATTGTTAGTAGTATAACACTAATAGTAGATATTAACAATAGTAGTACAATTGTTAGTAGTATAACACTAATAGTAGATATTAACAATAGTAGTACAATTGTTAGTAGTATAACACTAATAGTAGATATTAACAATAGTAGTACGATTGTTAGTAGTATAACACTAATAGTAGATATTAACAATAGTAGTACAATTGTTAGTAGTATAACACTAATAGTAGATATTAACAATAGTAGTACGATTGTTAGTAGTATAACACTAATAGTAGATATTAACAATAGTAGTACAATTGTTAGTAGTATAACACTAATAGTAGATATTAACAATAGTAGTACGATTGTTAGTAGTATAAATACTAACAGAAGGTATTAACAATAGTAGTACCATTGTTAGTAGTATAAATACTAATAGTATATATTAACAATAGTAGTACATTTGTTAGTAGTATAAACACTAATAATAGATATTAACAATAGTAGTACAATTGTTAGTAGTATAAGTACTATAGTAGTTACAGCATAAATAACATTATTACTAGTAGTAGTACCTGTATTATTGGTATAAAAAGAGTAGTAGTACCAGTGTTAGTAGTATAAGTACTAATAATACTGCCAGCATTAATAGCATTATTATCAGTAATAGTACTAGTGTTAGTAGGATAAATATTAATAATAATACAAGTGTTAGTAGTATAGGTACTAATAGTAGTACCAGGGTTAGTAGGAGAAATACTAATAGTAGTACCAGTGTTAGTAGTAAAAATACTAATAATACTGCCAGCATTAATAATATTATTACCAGTAATAGTACCAGTGTTAGTAGGATAAATATTAATAATACAAGTGTTAGTAGTATAAGTACTAATAGTGGTACCCGTGTTAGTAGTATAGGTACTACTAGTAGTACCAGTGTTAGTTGTACAAATACTAATAGTAGTACCAGTGTTAGTAGTATAAGCACCTATAGTAGTGCCAGCATTAATGACAATAGAAGTAATATTAGTGTTAGTAGTATAAGTATTAATAGTAGTGCCAGCATTAGTAGTATAAGTACCTATAGTAGTGCCAGCATTAATAACAATAGTAGTAGTATTAGTGTTAGTAAGTATTAATAGTAGTGCCAGCATTAATAGTATTAAGTAGTAGTAAATGTGTTAGTAGTATAAATACAAATATTAGTACCAATATTAGTGGTATAAGTACCTATAGTAGTGCAGCATTAATAACATATTACTAGTAGTAGTAACAGTGTTGGTAGTATAAGTATTAATCGTAGTGGCAGAATTAATGACATTAAGTAGTAGTAAAGTTGTTAGTAGTATAAATACAAATAGTAGTACGAATGTTAGTGGTATAAGTACCTATAGTAGTGCCAGCATTAACATAATTATTACTAGTGGTAGTACCAGTGTTGGTAGTAGAAGTACTAATAGTAGTACCGGCATTAATAGCCTTGTTACTAGTAGTAGTACCAGCCTTAGTAGTATAAGTACTAATAGTAGTGCCAACATTAATACTATAAGTGCTAATAGTAGTGCCGGTGACGGTAATATACGTACTAGCAGTAGTACCAGTATTAATAGACGGGCCTAAAAATCCTTAGGATGGCTTCCTTCTGAGGGAAGTAAAGCCGGTATCCAGTGTCATAGATTTACAGCACGTAAAAGAACCTCAAGCCAGGTAAAGAGGCCTCTGAGGAAATATTCCGGTCTTTAATATCGAATAGAACTCTAAGGACCACAGCAGTTAATGAGCATTGATAAATAAAACCCAATTGAAGGTTTTCTATCTCTCAAGCTGCAAAAGCACTGAAGTTTTTATATCTACGGCTAGGAGCTCGGTGCGGTTATCGAGGGAAGCGATTGTTCGTGAGTCTGGTTCCGGTCGTAAACGTTTATGTACTCCTCAGCAGGACACTGCACTTCTAGAACGGGTAGAACAGCAATCGCTTCCAGCATTGCCTACGATTATAAGTAATTCTAATTTCCTTGGGTCGAAACACACAGCCTTGCGAGGCTTGACTACAGCAGGGCTCTGCTTGATCGACAGCTAAGAAGCAGCGTCTTACAGACGATAAAAGTTTATGTAACCTCGCATTTACAGAAGAAGATGTCAACCATAACGGGAAGAGGGTTATATCCATGAATGAGGTGGCATTTGTATGTATAAATGGAAAAAGTCTGCCGCCTCAAAGGAAACATTTACGACTCAAAGTACGTGGCACAAAAGGAAAGCCAAGGCCGTGTATCTGTGTCTTATTGCAATTGGATGTCAAAAGATAATATAGGTGTGTAGTGGCAGCTTGATGGCATGTTAAATATCTAGAAGCGTAAAGAAATCCTCAAAAATATATAACTCCTTTTGTAAGGACTAGATAGATATCCCGATGAAACGCCTGAATTCCAACAGGATAACCACCCTTCCATACAAGTCAGCGGATTTCAAACTGGTTCTCGCAAAGGCAAGATATCACAGTGATTGTTTGTCCTCCGTACTCACCAGATTTGAATCCTATTAAAAATGAGTGGGTAAAGGAGAAAAAAAATGGAGTTAAATTGGCCTGCAACACAACGCAGGACAAAAGAGGCTTTTTTGAGATGAAATACATAGTGCTTGGGAGGAAGCATCCTGTCGTGAAAATTTGACTACGCATTTGGTACCATCCATGTCTCATCGAATGAGGGCACTAATAAAAGCAGAGGGTTCACACCCGATATTATGTTAATTTCTATTTATTTGAGTTTTCATTTAGATATATAATATCTACGTATTATTTTATATTTGGTTTAAAAAACGAGAGTGTTTTAGATTTTCTGTGTGAACATAAATGCTTTAAAATGAAGTAAGGCTTAGGATTTGGTAATTATATTATGGTTAGGGTAGTAAACATTGTGCTTTTCTGCACTAAGGGGAAAAGCTATGTTCGGGACAAGAACCTCGGTAGCTCTCAGTACTATGTACCGTCTTGTAATCCCTCGGCTGTCAGCCCATATTCGGTAGCTGGTACTCAAGACAAAAACTGACAATAGAATGAAGCTAAAGACATCCATCCCGAGACATCAATGTGAACCGGCTGCGGAAGCTATTTGAATTTTGACAAATGTATACTTCGAGAGTCTGCTCATTTTGTTCTTATGGTGTACATATTCACAATACCTTTATCAGGATTACACCCCTGTTCATCCCTCTCCTTAGCGTTAAGGATACAGGTTATCATTTGAACAATAATTTGCCAGTTTGTCTTGGTCGCCAGCATCACCGCAATAACGTTATTCAAGGTAGAACCTGACCTAGTTCTGTTTAGCTCTGATGACCCACATCCTTCCACTTTGAACAGTATAAAACGGTATGCTCAGGAATGCCCGTTTGTGCACAGTACGAACAATGACCAATATCAACCAGACCCATTCGGTGCAAATAGTATTTAAAGCTGCCGTGGCCAGTCAAAAATTGTTAGGTAATATCTCTGATCACCATGTTTCTTGAATATCCAGAGTGCTATCTCGGGGATAAGTAGTTTGATCCACTGATTCGTCGTCTCTACGCCTGCCACCGCCTAATGGTGTCGTCCCTTGCTAACGCTTTTTGGACCCCAGAAGTATTTACCGTATCATAAGTTCGTTCCTGGACTAACAGATGAATAGGTATGTCCCTGCTATAATTGTATAGTCTTCTGGAGGTGGCACCGCAAGCACTACAGACCTTTCGTGGCCCGCTCCACCTACCTTCTCTATAGTGCTTTGTCAATACGGTCCTTCACGCGGTCGCACCAAATGAAATAATAGAGTTAACCAAGCAAGCAAGGATTTTCCTTGTTTCAGGTTTGGAACTACCAATACTAGCCATTAAGTGAACCAAGGTTGCAATCTCTTTCTCTGCCTTGCCAACTCGTATTTTACGTGGGCACCCTATCTTCATATTATGGCCAAACAGAAGATCAAGATATGTCAATTATCTTTGGGACCTCGATGTCACACCACCAATATTAACAGTAACTTCCCTTAGGGATCACTTTCCCTCCAGAATCACAATTTCATTTTTCTGGGGAGCCAATGCAATCCCTTCTGCACTACTCCAGATTTGAATTTGATGCCTGAACCATCAGATCTTATCTTCCACCTCTTCTCTGGATTCCCCGGACGCCAGATCATCGGCGTATCCAATGTATGTTGTGCCCAGTGGGAACAGTGCACTTGTAATACGTCATCATAATAGATTTTATACAGAACAGGTCACAAAATCGAACCTTGCGGTACTCCGCATGTCATATCAGCTGCTTGGTATCACCTATCAAAATTACCCTATTGTACAGATAGCTATATATAAGTTTTATCATACAAGTGGCGACTTAAAACCGCATAAGCTTATCAATTAGTCCTTTTCACGCTGCGGAATTAAAGACCTCATAGCATCAAGAGTATCAGTGCCAATTACATGTTAGAAAACACCTTGGCGTCGGTCATAAAATGTTGTGTATTTTGCAGTACATCCATTGTCAACAATCGTCGCCGAAAGTCAAATTGGTGATGTAAAAAGCTTTCCCCTTTCTCTATTTAGTCGATTAATCGTCTATGGAGTATATGTTGCATACGTTTGTCCAAAACATCAAGAAGGCAGATAGGTCTATAACACTTACTTCCTATTGGCTGAGTAGGTATTTCGATGAGAACGAATTTCCAAAGTTTCCATTTACTGGGAAACTTGCAGGCACGTGTAACAGAAATAAAAATGCTTGAAGTAGCTCCGGTTGGCGTATCGCAGGAATCTTCATAGCTTCTGGAAGAACTTCATCTAGCCTGCTACTTTTCCGGATTTTATCCTATGGCCTGCAGCACGGATCTCCCCAGTAGTAAAAACTGGAACAGACTCTCTATTAATGGCAATCTCCACCCAGGTTAACGGAGCATGTACGGAGAATAATGTTCTACGTGTCTGGAATTGTTCTTCATCGGTAAGTAATCGCAAGACAATTTTATCATGATATTCTTATAACACATACCCCCGATATCTCCAAATATGTTCCACTTATCCTTCTTAGCTTTAGATATCGCACCTTTAAGGGCGTTACGACAATGTCTGTACTCGCGGAGTGCAGTTTATTGTTCAACACAGTCAACACTTCGTCTGTTAATTCTAGTAACAGGTCGTTTAGCCTTAATGCACTGGTTCCGCAAGTTTGAAATTTCGTCATTCCACCAGTAGGCACCCTTTCGTTGGGCACGGGTGTATTTCCTATGGGGAACATTTTCATGCGTTGTGTGTATTCTGATCTATTCCATTTGCTTGATGAATAAAGCTTGAGCAGTTTTCTTCTAAGAGCAGCGCCGGCAATTTATCCTGCTTCCCTTGGATCTGGAATAATGCTATGGACATGGCACGGATACCTTCACCTCGGCATACATACTTTTAGGTAACTCAAATTCCCTTCATTACTCACACGTCAGTTGCATACTAGTCTTCCAAGATCCTGACTGCCTATTATGAGATCTATATAGGAGGATCCTCCATGACCTCAAAAATAGGCATTTTCCTGTCATTTAGAAAAATGTCATATTCACAGGCCCATTCTGCTAATGTACAGGTCTTCCTTTCCTCCATTGGTGAACCTCAGCAGAGCGCTTTCGCATTAAAATATCCACCAATTAACATAATCTTACGATGCTGTTGTAGACTTGTATTTAATGCAAAGAAAAAATCTTGCTGTGCTATGCGCCAGAGAAATATAGCCGAATACATCACCAAGTCATCAGTGTCCATCGGCACAAAACTTCTACCTCCCATGTGTTTCGTGCTTGGAAATAGTTACTAGACAAATATATGGCCACATCAAAGCCATCATTCATTAACTATTTGGAGCTATATTTTGTGATGTTCTTATTTGATTTGGGCACAATCGCAATGTCTAAAAGTTCAGAAAAGATATTTATGATGTTATAGGTACATAGCCCTTTTATTACAATTGACATTGAGCAGTATAAATTTGATTGTGAGGTACGCATCTTATCCCTTTTCCCCTCATCCGATGAATTACCATCCTATACTTGGGACATCCCAACGACTCCGCTTTGTGTCCTTCAACATTACACATATAGCACTACTGTATATTTGTGCGGTCCTTCCACCGATGGTCGTTCCTCCTGCAGTTATGACAGAGGTTCACTTCGAGCGTCAGTTTACATCCCCTTGGTACGCGGCCTATTCGGTGACAATTATAACACTGAGGCACATTGGTAGTTTTCCGTACTATCCATCTGTTCCAACCACAGCCTATTCTGTGCTGGGCTGAAACATTTTAGATAGTGGCAAAGGTACATTTAATGCCATTTCTATTTGGTTTTTCCGTTAGTTTGATAGACAGGTCATCCAAAGCTTTACGTTCCTTTGTAATTACATTTTCAAGCAGTTGCATCCACAAATTCATGCTTATCTTGTAGCATCATAGTTTGTGTCAGGTTCTGTAAATTGACTTTAGCCATGTTAGTTAACTTCGTTGTTAATTGTTCCTGAAGGCCTGGCGTTTACTGATCTTTTGTGCTTTATTTGTGTATGCACGTTGCCTCCGCTTGCTTTATTTATAAATTCCACTAATGTCCTGTCCATTGTCACCATGTGTTTAATTTCTTTTAGAATATCAGCATATGAAGTCCAAGGCAGTGGTTCTAGGATGAGATTATCAGCAATCCTAATCTCCTTTTATCGTCTGAACCCCACCAGCCCATCACCCATGTTGTTCCCTCTATGGGCCTGCCGTGTAGGGTGCAATTTTATCGATATAAATACAGACCCTCGTCTGCACACGTATTCTATCACCTCTTTGACATTTAAAGCATCAACTTGATATGTCACAGTGCAGACTGTATTGAACCACCCCTTCATGCTAGCAATATCTGCCACTTTTGTCTAAATTTCTCTTTAGATCAAGCTTGTCCGTCTTGCTGTTACAACTCCTTCCACTACAGTCAGATAAATATATGCCTCAGTGCTGTTGATTACATAGCATTGTCATAATCAAGCCTTTAATTGGCTTGCATCTATGAGCTTCGCCAAACATGCATTTCCGAGCAAGACCCTTTGGAGAACGTGATCATGCGCATCATCATCGTGGTACATATTAAGTTGATCAGCCAACTCTTTAAAGTCGAAACCATCTGGTGCAAAGTGCAATGCTTATAAACTTCCGCAGGTCACTTAAGTTTCGCCAAATAAAAAATACCTCCTGAACCGTAAGATCCTTTTCAAATTGTGGTTTATTTCCTCGCACCAAATTGTTCATTCCTAAGTTGATTCGAAATCAAGGTTTGTACACCACATCACTAACTCTACAGGCAAACTTTTGCGACCAGAGTTTAAAATCATCACAAATTTGGCCGTAAACTCAGATATGAAGTTTGTGGTCGTCGGCAAACTTTCTGAACATTCAACCATCGAGCCAACAGATTGTTTAATCTCCTTTTTGGTATTGGGTGTTTTCACTATTGACATCCGAAATACCTCAATTTCCTTGAAAGTTTTCCGGATAAATTGATTAAGCGTGTAGTGTATGTTTGCATTCGCAACCTGTAGAAAGGGCATCTGCCGGGTGATGACACCCGTTGTCTTTTTCGTTCTCTATCTTCCTGCACTGTCAAGGTATCTATGCCAGAGCCACTAGCACCACTAGTTCTACCAGTCGAGTATCTTCTCTGTGTGGGAGGCCTTTGATTACTCAATGATTTGTTCTTAAGATAGTCGATACTGAGGGAACTGTTCTCAGTTTGAGTAGTAGTTATAGTATTGGTGGTGGTGATAGTAGTAGAAAACAGACTTTACTACTTAATAAAACGATAAAACGCTTTAAAGTTCTTGCCTCAAAACTTAACCAACAATAATGCGACAAATATTCGCCCTCCCTTTTCCACCCTTCCCTAACTTATCAAAAGTGGTTCTGAAATTAAACCTAGGGCAAAATAGGCATAAATACAGGTATAGGTAGTTGAAGTGAGGGGGACACATCAAGCAGCATCACCTACATAGGTCTGTTGTGCCTACCACTCTCCGGAAGCAAGGGATGAAGTGAAGGAACCACACAGAAGGCACACAAGGCCACAGAGATACCCGGAAGTCCTTAACGTTTCCAAATTCCTAGATCGGCCCACTGGAGCCTCCGAGAGAGGACGATGAATGACCCACCACGACACCTAGAAGCACATCTGAAGGATGAGAAGGAAATGGAATGAAAGGGAAATTAGGTAAAGGTAATCGTGGCAGAGAAGAAACCACGCCAGCATTCGCCTGTCGACTCCGGGGAAACCACGAAAAACTCATGAGTCAGAGCGGTTACTAGGGATCAAATCCGAAACCTCCTGAGTGAGGGCCACAGACGTTACCATCCCGCTCGGTAGACATAAGTCAAATTGGTGAACATCTTATTTTTCCGCTTATACTTTCGTGTCCTCTGGTGTGCAATGTAACTATTTCTGCAAAGGGTCTTCTATTAAGACAAAGTCGATAAACTATTTTTTTTGCAAGAATGGTTTGTGTAGCAGGGTGTAGGGAAATTCATTTCAAATTAAAAATTCAGATTTTTAAGATTAACCATGTCCCTGAGAGCATGGGGTTTCGAGCAAGCAGTGAGCTGGATAATTAAAGTTCATTATCTACAGTACTTATTTTGGTTTTAAATTAGCACTTGTTCATGACATCAAAATAATTTCTTATGTCACTTCAGTATTACGCCCTGAAATAATTAATATGTGGCAAGATAAAATATAGCTTTTAAAGCTGTACTGTGGCTGGTACCTTGTGTTTATTACGCTCGTAAATTACAATGTGGAAGGGATTTCCTAGAAAGGCCACAAGGAAAGAGTCAACAGTTACCTTACTCACAAGTAACTTTCCACATTTAACTATATAACTATTCACACAATTTAGAAAGCAACAAGTATAATGATTTGTTAAATCCGTTGCAATACAAACTTCTCTTGAAGCATCTTGCTGCACAGTATGATTAAATGTCTATGATCATTAAACACGCACCTTACAGACAACCAGTGTAATGGAATATAGTTTATAATGTATGGTCCTCCATACACACTCAGAATGTAGGCTTTGTCATAATTAATAGCGAAAACTGAAACAGTGGAAAGTATACGATAGTAAAAGCAAAAACGTTCCAGTAAACTTGGGTCCGCAAACGAGCCATGTGCGAGATAATTGAAAAGTGTATTTACAAGCTGCCACTGACTTTATTAAGCAACATCGTCCTAATTAGTGCAAATGGATTTGAAAATTAGGCTTTTCGATTAATAATTGTCATTCTAATTTGCCTCAAATCATTCATAGCTTAACTTAAAAAGGAATACAATTCTACTACTATACATTTTCCCCGTTAAAGGAGGTGTTCAAAGTGTCGTCCTTTCATCTGGATGCAATACTCCACTCGTCTCTGCAGTGAGTTTCGAATTCTTTCAAGCAAGTACGATTCTCTGATTCTCTACTCCAGTACTTCAACGGCATCAACGGAGTGTTGTACACTACACTTTTGATAAGACCTCGCGCATAAAAAATCCAAGGGTTGAGAGGAGTCCAAAGTATGGGTCCTCCTCGACCTATCCATCTTGGACCATATCTCCACGTTAGATGTCTTCTTACAGTAGTAGCAAAATGTGCCTGTACTCCATCATGCATCTACCACACGCTCAAGCAAATCACGTCAGTGGCGGCTCGTAACCACACATTCGTAATAATGAACCTCGCTTGCGGCTTGTTTGCAGATACATGTTTACTGGACATTTTTGCTTCTATTATCATACACTTTCAACCGTTTCAGTTTACACTACTAATTATGATACATCGTGTACATACTCATAATGCTATTACTAAGCAGCTCCATACACTGCTGCATGAATTAACTTGCCATTAATCAACATCAAGAAAGTACATAAAAAGCCCATAACATTAGCTGATAGCGGCTTAACAATGGCCTTATAGACCAAGTATTAGACTGACATTATTCAGAACTACAAAAATATATTAAAAATTCCAGAACGATACCGTTAAATCTGCCCCAATTAACAATGACGAGAATAATCAAAAAAGAAATCTAGTTTACCACTTGTGTCCCATAAAATATTAAAGTAATTTAGAGAGACGAATACCAAAAAGTAAATCATCAGAATGCCCAATACTGGGGGTACTTTTCTTAAAAAGGGTTACATTTTATTAGTAAGAACTCGCTAAGTTTATTTAGCGAAGCACATACAGCTAAAGGTCCTTTACTTAGACAGCTAAACTCAATAGCTAACGTCTTTGCGGGACAGAAATGTCACCTGTCAGACCAAACAAAAGAAGACCGGGAAGTTATCAAATCCCACACACAGCCTTCACCTGATCTTAACGCGAAACACACATAAATCAAGATTGGCACAAACAAACTGCATTAGTTTGCTATGATTGTGGAGTAAACCCAAGTCATGAATAGGATATAATGTAGCATTTCATTTTTGATACTAAGTGTAAAATTAAATTTGGTACTATCCAAATATATAGTTTAGTTTTTACGATAACTAAATATATATACTTACGTATCTCTCTGAAAACAAAATATTTACATATATATCACAATAAGAGATGGAGAGAGAATATGTTTTAGATTTACATTACTCTCTCTCCCCAATATCGTATATTTTTATACAACTGCTAAACGCTATCCTTACTAAAGCTTATTTTTATATACGTCGTACTGGACGGGATAACCTTGTGCAGAAGTATTTTATTACACATTTCGTTGTAGACACAACGGGACAAGGACCAAATCTATAGTCAGATGTCCCATCTGCTGGCCTGAAACTCCATATTGTTTTCATGACATTCGTGCCACAACTAAAAAGCTAGAGCACTTATAAACATATTATGTTACATTCACATGACTTTCTCTGCCCTTTATCGTTTATTAGTCGTTATACAAACTAGACTACCTAAAATATTAGAAAAAAAATCTGGTTTTACAAAGCATGACTTTCTCTATCGTACAAACTATTTTTACAAACGCTTATTCCCATCTACTTCATGTTAATTGAGATGAACATTTGTATAAACTATCTTATTGCTCATTTTATTGCAGGTGCAAGGGGAATGTGATAGGCTTTAAGCTATAGTCAAATTTTTTAAGAGCCGGTTGCTATGTGGAGCATTTCATTGTCTTTGCATGTCCAGGACATTACAAAAAATAACAACAAATTTCCATTTGAGAAAAAGTGTAAGTATTGGAAAATTCCAAACAGTAACCAGTAACCAGTAATATCTCCACACAAAATACATAAATTGTGTTTTAACATTTTTATATTTTTTCGGTAGTACGGTTTACCAATTATGCAAAAGTTATTCAAAATGAAAATGGCGTTTGAGGTCTTTCCCACAAAATTCAAGATATGCATTTCATTTGCCATGAAAATACCTTAAACATATTACATTTTAATCAAAATCGTTAGAGCCATTTTTGAGAAAACCAAAACTTTCGAAAAATGTTCGATATAAAGGGTAGTCTGGAGTAGAGGTATTTTCTTGAAAATCTTCGTGTCACTTTTCTGAAAGGTATTGAACCGAAATACCAAGTTTGGCACTTATCCGATTTTTGTTTTTTTAGCTATGCTGTTCGCAGCACAAACACGGACCTTTTTCTAAAAGTGTTTTTATTAGGGGCCGCAAAACATGTATTTCCGATAAAATCTCGATATTGATGTTTTGGGTGGAATGTAATACGAGGTACGTTCAGAAAGTAAGTTCCGTTTCAATTTCTCTCCGCTGCAGCGCTGCGATCGCAGTTCCGCAAATGCGCGGTAGACGCTCTGTATCAAGGAGAAGAAACGTGCGCCATTTTGAGATCGCTGTCAGCCACGTACGCTTTGTTGTGCTTGTTTACAATGTCGGTGTTGATTGAAAATCCCGCCGCCTGTGAAATCAGATCTGTGATTCGTTTTCGGAAAGCTAGGAAAGAGAAACCCATTGAAATTTATCGGCAAATTTGCGAAGTTTACGGACAAAATACGATGAGTGATTCAATGGTGAGAAGATGGGTCCGACAGTTCAATGAAGGACGTAGTGAAGTGCACGATGAAGAACGAAGTGGGCGTCCATCTTTGGTTACAGAAGAACTGGTTCACACGATTGATGACAAGATCCAGGAAAATCGCAAGTTTACAATTAGTGCTCTCGCTATGGAATTTCCCCGAATCTCACTATCACTATTTCATGAAATTTTACGGAAAACTGAAATTTCGTAAACTTTGCTCTCGTTGGGTACCAAAGATTCATACTGAGAAACACAAAACAAACCGGATGGGTAATGCACTTCAATTTTTGACCCGTTATGATGAAGGCGGCGAAGAATTTCTGAAACAGATAGTCACAGGAGATGAAACTTGGGTTTCTTACGACACCCCTGAAAGTAAGCGGCAATCAATGGAATGGAGGCACACCTCATCCCCAGCAAAGGTTAATCCGAAACAAATCTTGACACCTCGAAAAATGATGTGCACAGTGTTCTGAGACTGGAAAGGCATCTTACTCATTGATTTCTTACCGCGTGGACAAACAATCAAAGCAGATGTTTATTGCGGGACACTTAGGAAACTGCGCCGAGGATTGCTGTCAAAAGATGTTGTTTTTCTTCACGACAACGCACGACCACACACTGCAAATGTGACGCAAAACCTCCTACAGGGATTTGGCTGGGACGTGTTTGACCATTCTCCGTACAGCCCTGACCTCGCTCCTAACGACTTTCATCTGTTCTTTCATCTCAAGTCTTTCCTTGGCGGTCAACACTTCAACAATGACGAAGAGCTGAAAGAAAATGTGTCCAACTAGTTGAAGACACAGGCGGCAAACTTCTATGAATAAGGTATACAAAAACATGTGCCACGCTATGCAAATGCCTGCAAAATTTCGGCAGTTATGTGGAAAAGTAGTTTAAGAGTAGTAGAATTTTGTGCAATAATTAAGTTTTCTGTATCTGTACACGATTTAATTTTATTACCAAACGGAACTTACTTTCTGGACGTACCTCGTGCTTCTTCCACTTACTATAGAAAGAAAGAAAGTGAAAAATTAATTTTCATATCCTGCATACAAACTATTATTTGTTATTGAGGTTATATAAACAACAGAATATTGAAGTTCAATAAAACAGTGGAAATAACAAATGGTGTCTTCAACCAGCTTTAGTAAAAAAGCAAATTTGTCTAAGACTGTATAAATCTTAGTAAGACCTGTCTTATGCTATGGTCGTGAGGCTTGGACCTTAAAGAAAAGAGATAGAAGGAGAGTAACTGCCGCAGAGATGAACATCATGCGAAGGACTGCTGTTGTACTAAATGGGATCTACACACTAATGAGTTTATTTTAAAAGAACTAAAGACGCAACCAGTCCAGGAATACATACATTACCGAAACAACGGGACACAACATTTGCACAGGATGGGTCCAGAACGCATTCCCAAAGCTGTAATGCAGTGCATTCCAAAGGGAAAGAGATCACTCGGCCGTTCCAGGAAGAGATGGAGGGAAGCTTTTTTATTTAATGAGATCGTAACAGACCTGACGGCATAACACTTGGTTGGATGAAGAAAAAGAAGACAAACTATTCTTACGAAAGCTTATTTGTCTATTCACTTCATTTTAATCGAGATAAACCTTTGCAGGAGAGTCAAATATTTAAGAACTTGACACAATATGCTGACCTCAAAACTCCACTCTTCTTCCATAACATCGCGAGAAACAACTGAATGCCAACAGAACTTAAAAGAAGGACAAAAGTATTGAACAATTCAACAACACTCGCACACACAGGGACAACTTAATAAAAGTGCTTCTTAGGGGGGCCTGAAGACATGTATTTCCGGTATAATCTCAGTATCAAAATTGTGGGTGGAATGCAATACCTTCTCTATCTACTATGCATGTGGTAATGAAAGTAAAAACTACAAAGTATTGAAAATTTAAAACCAATAATAGCGGATACCTCGGAAATGACTGAATGCCACAGAAAATATATTTGAAATGAATTGCGTGCTTTGAAGTTATCCACATTTTTGGTGTAGTGCATTTTACTACTACGTATAGTAAGTAGGGGAAGTATTGTATTCCACCCAAAAATTCGATACCGAGATTTCACCGGAAATACATGTTTTGAGACCCCCTGAATCCAAAAAAAGCATTTTTGGAAACATGTCCGTGTGTGTGTCTATGTGTCTGTGTGTCTGTGTGTGTGTCTGTGAACAGCATAACTCAGAAACGAACAGTCGGATAAACACCAAACTTGGTATTTAGGTTCAGTATCTTCCAGAGATGCGACACCACCCCAGAGTACCCTTTACATGGAAGATTTTTCGAAAATTTTAATTTTCTCAAAAATGGCTCTAACGATTTTGATTAAAATATCATATATTTAAGATATTTTATGACAAATAGAATGTATATATTGAATTTCCTGGGAATGTCTCCAAAAGTATTCTTTATTGTGAACGACTTTTGCATAACTGGTAAACAATAAGAGATAGACAAAATTTTACTACTCAAAAGATGTAGATCGCGTTAAAATACACAATTTATGTCATATACATTTTTTTTTTTGTTGAGTGAACCATTTTCGAGATATTATTACTTGTTATTCCCTTAAATTTTTCAATACTTATTTTCTCAAATGGGAATTCGTTATTCATTTTTTTGTCTTGGATATGCAAAGAGTATTATCTGTGGCAAGGGAATGGTGCTGCACCTAGCAACCAGCTATTAAGAGATATGTATGTGCTTAAAGGCTACTGTATATCTATATTGCTCTTGTAAATATATATTTCCTTACATCTACAAGAAAATTAGCAATAAGATAGATTCTGCAAATGTTTATCTCGATTAACATGAAGTAGATGGAGAATAAGCGTTTGTAAACATAGTTTTTACAAGAGTAGAGAAAGTCATGTGAGTGTAACACATCAGATTTTTTGTGTATCTCTTATGATTTACCGGTTATACAAAATCATGCAAAATACTTTCAAATGAAGTGAAATTCACAGGATACTCCCAAAATTTAAATTTTATTTATCATGTACATGTCTTTAATATACGGTATTTTATTTAAAGTCCTTAGAATTGCTTTGGAAATTAAAAAATATCCAAGAACGTAAGTGTGAAGGGCACTTTAGTTTGGAGAACCCTCCTATCGCATCTTTGGGAGACCCTAAAATTAAACATCAAGTCTGGTATTTAGCCGACCTTCCTCCCCCCCATTTTAAAATTCAAGGACCGTACCTACACGACACAAAACATATACTAACGAATGAGCGCGTTGGCTCAGGTGGTTTCGCCTGTGGACCCCATTCGGAAGGTCGTGGGTTCGTTTCCCGTAGCCGACGTTCCTGACACATGGCTTTTTTCAGGGTTTTCCCGGATTGTCAGGCTAGTGCTGGGAAGGATTCTCACATCCTCCGAATTTCCTTGTCCCCGTATTCCATCTCCATTCTCATTTCTCTTCATCTTTCATCCGTAGGTTTCTTTCAGGGTTGGAAGTGTCGGCGATGGTGTTTCGGTGCAGTGTGGCAAGGGAAAAGCGTGCTCCTTGAAACTCTCTCTGTCCTTCAGCTTTCAACTTAATGGGCCGCTCTGTGCAGGGTAGGAATCCTGGTCTGCCTGTCCCTCTGCCAGGGAGTCTCTATCTGGAAACCTAGGAACCCTGCCATTCCTCTGCCGTCACTCCTGGTTCCGGTTGCCGGGTGTCTCCTCTCGCCTCATCCCTCCTCACGGGAACGTCGCCTTGCGGCACGTGGGTACAATATCCCCCATGTGAATCCGTGCCAAGTGCCCTCAGTAGCCAATCCAATCCATATACTAACGGTAAAATTTTTACATCAATGTTTTATTGGAATGCAATACTTCTAAAAGTACGTGGTAGAGAAGCTAAACATGCTTACTTAGGAAAATCTAATTTACTTGAACTATTCAGGTGGGCATAACCTTTTTTTCAATTCTAATACAAATTTGTTGGCAGCCGTTGTAGCTTTAAGGGTCCTTGAAATGATGAAGCAAAAGGATGTCAAAAAGGTAACATATTCCTAGGGTCTGAAGAGTTCGTTAAAATGAGAATGAATTCTAAACGAGTAACGTGAGGAACGAGTGAAAAATAAGTCGAAAATAACAAGCAACTCCCAAACCTCTGTGTCATGTGAAGGATAGCGAGGCAGGGCTTATAGAATTCCTTCACTCCTTCGACACAATAAGAGATCTGTAGTCATTTGTAACATAGTTGGTATATGCTCTGTTATTCAGGCCCCTTGGTCAGGTCAATTTTACTTTCTCCACTACGTATAGTAAATAGGGGAAGTATTGTATTCCATCCAAAAATTCGATACCCATATGTCACCGGAAATACATGTCTTGAGGTGCCCTGAATCCAAATAAAGCATTGTGGTAAAAATGCAGTCTGTCTTACCTGTGAACATCATAACTCAAAAACGAGAAGTAGGATAAATACGAAACTTAGTATTTGAGTTTAGTATATTCTAAGGATGCGACACGAAGATTTTCAAGAAAATTTCCCCATCACAAACTACCCTTTACATGGAACATTCTTAGATAATTTTGATTTTATCAAAAATGGCTCAAAAGGTTTTGAGTAAAATATCATTTTTACTTTCTCTACTACGTGTAATAAGTAAGGGAAGTATTGTATTCCACCCAAAAATTCGATACCGAGATTTCACCGGAAATATATGTTTTGAGACCCCCTCAATTAAAAAAATGCATTTCTGGAAACATGTCCGTGTGTGTGTGTCTGTGTGTGTGTGTGTGTGTGTGTGTGTGTGTGTCTGTGATCTGCACAACTCAGAAAAGAACAGTCGGATAAACACCAAACTTGGTATTTAGGTTCAGTATCTTCCAGAGATGCGACACGAAGGTTTTCAAGAAAATCCCCCAACCCAAATTACCGTTTACATGGAACATATTTCGAAAATTTTAATTTTCACAAAAATGGCTCTAACATTTTGAATAAAATATCATATGTTTAAGATATTTTCATGAGAAATAAAATGCATATCTTGAATTTTCTGGGAAATCTCCAAAAGCCGTCTTCATTGTGAACGACTTTTGCATAACTGGTAAAGCATAAGAGATAAACAAAATTTTACTACACAAAAATGTAGATCGCGTTGAAACACACAATTTATGTCATATACATTTTTTTTTTGTTGAGCGAACCATTTTCGAGATGTTGCTTGTTATTCCCTTAAATTTTTCAATACTTATTTTCTCAAATGGGAATTCGTTATTCATTTTTTTGTCTTGGAAATGCAAAGAGTATTAATCTGTGGCAAAGGGAATGGTGCTGCACCTAGCATCCAGCTATTAAGGGATATGTCTATGCTTAAAGGCTACTGTATTTCTGTATTGCCTTTGCAATTACAAAACAAGGGGAACATAGTACACCTTAAGCGATAGTCAAATAGTATTATAACTGGTCGCTATGTGTAAAATGTAATTCTCTTTGCATTTCAAAAGATGGTTTCCACAAATGTTTATGTCGATTAACATGAAATAGATGGAGAATAAGAGTTTTTAAAAATAGTTTGTACAAGGGTAGAGAAAGTCATGTGAGTGTAATACATCAGATTTTTTTAAGATATGGCAAAGGAAATGTATATCTTGAATTTTCTGGGAAGTCCCCAAAAGACCTCTTCATTCTGAGTGACTTGCACATAACCGGTAAACCGTAAGAGACAAAATTTCACTACAGAAAAAACGTATATCTGGTTAAAACACAAAATGTATGTCATATAACTTTTTCCAGTGAATTATTTCCGGGATATGACTTAATCGTTTGAATTTTCGGATACTTATACTTTTTCTCAAATGGGAATTCGTTACTCGTTATTTTCTTCTTCTTTTCTTTTCCTTTATAGCCTGAACCTGTGAAGAAAATGCACTACTCCACACAATTTTTTTTTAGAAAATCAAAAATTTGGAAAAAGGCTTCCATGTAAAGGGTAGTTTTAGCTTAGGAGATTTCTTGAAAATCTTAGTGGAAGATATTGAACCTTAATACCAGGTTTGGTATTTATCAGATTTTCCGTTTTTGAGTTAGGGTTTTCAAAGTTGCATCTCTTGTTTCTTTTTGAGGGGGGATTCATGAGCCTCAAAATTTGCATCGGATTTTTGGGTGTAATGTAATAGCTGGCCTACCTACCTGTGTACGTGGTGCAGAAAGTAAAAATGACTGCTGAAATTATATACTTTATCCCATAATACAAGCCAAAATCATATGGTTTATTATATTCATTAATAAATAATTTATAATTTAAGAATTACGATTGCATTAAACCTGTACATAACACGTGTTTAATCTTGATTTCTTGTTTAATAAATAACCATTGCATTATTCTGGAATAAACTTTGCTCAGAGATCTTTTCAAGTTACGTATCACGGACATGGCTATGTGAAGATGTAGACACAGGTTTCACTGAAATTTTAAAAGGTAGATTTTAGTATTTACCCATGAGATAAAATAATAAATGACCAGTTTGAAATGTTTACTTTCTCTACTAACTATAGTAAGGGAGGTATTGTATTCCATCCAGAAATTCCATATCGAGATTTTACCAGAAATACATGTTTTGAAGCCCCCTGAATCCAAGAAAGCATTTTTAGCAAAAGGTCCGAGAGTGTGTCTGAAAATATGATTCCAAAACGAAAAGTCGGATAAATACCAGATTTGGTATTTCGATTCAGTACGTTCTAAAGATTCAACACGGAGATTTTCAAAAAAGTCCCCCCCACCGCAGACTGCCCTTTACATGGAACATTTTTCAAAAATATTTATTTTCTCCAAAATGGCTCTAACGAGTTTGGTGAAAATATAATGTAAAATATTTTCATGGCAATTGAAATGTATGTATATCTTGAATTTTATAGGAATATCCCCAAAAGCTCTCCTTAAAACACACAGTTTATGTCACATATATTTGTTTTCTGGAGTGAACCGCTTCCGAGATATTCGCTGTTATTTGTTTGAATTTTCCAATAGCTATACTTTTTGCAAAATGGAAATTCGATAATCGTTTTTTACTTTCTCTACTACGTATAGTAAGTAGGGGAAGTATTGTATTTCACCAAAATTTCGATACTGCGATTTCACCGGAAATATATGTTTTGAGGCCCCCTGAATCTAAAAAAAAATTCTGGAAACATGTCCGTGTATGTTTCTGTGTGTGTGTGTGAGTCTGTCTGTCTGCTGTGAACAGCATAACTCAGAAACGAACAGTCGGATAAACACCAAACTTGGTATTTAGGTTCAGTATGTTACAAAGATGCGACACGAATGTTTTCAATAGAATTCCCCCACCCCGGGGTTACCCTTTAAATGGAAAATTTTTCGAAAATTTTAATTTTCTCAAAAACGGCTCTAATGAGTTTGATTAAAATATCATATATTTAAGATACTTTTATGACATATAAGTTGTATATCTTGAATTTTCTGGAATGTCTCCAAAAGTATTCTTCATCGTGAACGACTTTTGCACAACTGGTAAACCATAAGAGACAGACAAAATTTCACTACACAAGGAATGTAGATCACGTTAAGATACATAATTCATCTCAGATACATTTTTTTTTGTTGAGTGAACCACTTTCGAGATATTGTAAAAATGAAATACAAACTTTCCTAAGAATAATTTGTATACATACTAATAAGCTATAGACGGTAAATAAAACCATGTGAATGTAACTCACAGGAGTTTTTACTTCCTCTACTACGTATAGTAAGTAGGGGAAATATTGTATTCCATCCAAAAATTCCATACCGAGATTACACCGGAAATATATGTTTTGAGACGCCCTGAATCCAAAAAAAACAATTTTTGGAAACATGTCCGTGTGTATGTCTTTGAACAGCATAACTCAGAAACGAACAGTCGGATAAACACCAAACTTGGTATTTAGGTTCAGTATCTTCCAGAAATGCGACACGAAGGTTTTCATGGAAATCCCCCAACCCAGATTACCCTTTACATGGAACATTTTTCGAAAATTTTAATTCTCCCAAAAATGGCAGTAACGATTTTGATTAAAATATCATATGCTTTAGATATTTTCATGACAAATGAAATGTATATCTCCAATTTTCTGGGAATGTCTCCTAAAGTATTCTTCATTGTGAACGGCTTTTGCATAACTGGTAAACCATAAGAGATAGACAAAATTTTACTACACAAAAAATGTAGATCGCATTAACTTACACAATTTATGTCATACGCATTTTTTTGTTGAGTGAACCATTTCCGAGATATTGCTTTTTATTCCCTTAAATTTTTCAATACTGATTTTCTCAAATGGGATTTCGTTATTAACCTTTTTGTCTTGGATGTACAAAGAGATTGGTGCTGCACCTTGCAACCAGCTATTAAAAGATATGTCTATGCTAAAAGGCTACTGTATTTCTATATTGCCCTTGCAAATACAAAACAAGGGGAACAAAGTAGGCCTTAAGCGAGAGTCAAATATTTTTAGAACTGGTCGCTATTTGTAAAATGTAATTCTCTTTTCATGTCAAAAGATCGTTTCTGCAAATGTTTATCTCGATTAATATGAAACAGATGGAGAATAAGAGTTTGTAGAAATAATTTGTACAAGAGTAGAGAAAGTCATGTGAGTGTAACACATCAGATTTTTTGTACTGGTAATGCAAAGAGGATGGAATACTGCACATAGTAACCAACTCTTAAAATATTCGACTATTGCTTAAAGCCTACCAATTCCCCTTGCATCTACAAGAAAATTAGCAACAAGATTAACATCTCGGTATCTCTATTAACATGAAGCACATGGAGAAAAGCGTTTGTAGAAACAGTTTTTGCAAGAGTAGAAAAAGTCATGTGAGTGTAACACATCAGATGTTTTGTGTCTACTTCATTTTAATCGAGATAAACCTTTGTAGAAATAGCTACGTTACACATTTCATACAGATATAAAGGGAACAGTGATAGTGAAATGTTTAAGAACTGGACGGTATATGCTGGCCTTAAAATTACATATTCTTTCCATGAAAAGTATTGAACAATTCGAACTATTCATGCGGATAATGTTGGAAAAGGTTTATGCCACGAAAAAGGTTTTATTTTTTTAAAGAGACCTACATTTTTTATGAAGTGCGTTTACTTCTATGGCTTAACGTTTACCAGTTATAAAAGATTATACTTAAGTCCTTCCAAATGAAAGGAACTTCACAGGTTATTCAGAGAAAATTCAAGATATACATCTTATTTGACGTGTAAATACCTTTAGTGTGTGTTATTTTAATTAAAATCCTTAAAGCCTTTCTTTTTGTTTAGAAAATCGAAAGTTTCGAAAATTGTTCCATAGAAAGGGCAATTTGGGTGAGGAATTTTCTTGAAAATCTTCGTGTCGCATCTTTGGAAGATAAAGAATCCAAATATCAAGTCTGATATTTATCCGATATTCCTTCTTTAGTTATGGTTTTCATAGATACACCATCTATTTTGGATTCAGGTGTCAAAATTTGAATTTCTGGTGAAATATCGTCATCGAAATTTTGGGTGTAATGCAATACCTTCTCTACCTATTTATGTATGTGCTAAAGAAATGACATAACTTAGCCCAGAATACAGGCCAAAATTAATATTGTTTGCTATAGTAACTACTAATTAATTTATAATTTAAGAATTACAGTGGCTTACCACGTAGCTCAGTCGGTACATCACGAGCCTGTTGTGCGAGAGGTCCTGGATTCGGTTCCCGGCTGGAGGGATGGTATTTTTATCTAACCAAGATTATTCCCTATCCTTCCCAGAGTCTGGAAACAGGAATGAGAGTGTGAATATGTATGTGATCTAATGAGTAAAAAATCTGATGTGTTACACTCACATGACTTTCTCTACTCTTGTACAAACTATTTATAGACACGCTTATTCTCCATCTATTTCATGTTAATCGAGATAAACATTTGCAGAGTCTATATTGCTAATTTTTTGTATATGTAAAGAGAATATATATTTACAAGGGCAATTTGGAAATATAGTAACATTTAAGCACATACATATCTCTTAATAGCTGGTTGCTAGGTGCAGCTCCATTCCCTTTCCAACAGATTAATACTCTTTGCATATCCAAGACAAAAAAATGAATAACGAATTCCCATTTGATAAAATAAGTATTGAAAAATTTAAGACAATAACAAGTAATATCTCGAAAATGCTTCACTCAACAAAACAAATGTATATGACATAAATTGTGTATTTTAACGCGATCTACATTTTTTGTGTAGTAAAATTTTGTCTATCTCTTATGGTTTACCAGTTATGCAAAAGTCGTTCACAATGAAGAATACGTTTGGAGACATTTCCAGGAAATTGAAGATATACATTTTATTTGCCGTAAAAAGTTCTTAAAAATATGATATTTTAATCAAAATCGTTAGAGCCATTTTTGAGAAAATTAAAATTTTCGAAAAATCTTCCATGTAAAGGGTAATCTGGGGTGGGAGGATTTTCTTGAAAACCTTCGTGTCGCATCCTTGGAGGATACTGAACCTAAATACCAAGTTTGGTGTTTATCCGACTGTTCGTTTCTGAGTTATGCTGTTCACAGTCAGACACACACAGACAGACACACAGACACACACACGGTCATGTTTCCAAAAATGCTTTTTTTGGATTCAGGGGTCTCAAAACATGTATTTCCGGTGAAATCGCGGTATCGAATTTTTGGGTGGAATACAATACTTTCCCTACTTACTATACGTAGTAGAAAAAGTAAAATGTTACAGGAAACCCAACGACAAGAGCTAAAGGAGTTAACGCCATTACCAATAGGCAATAATTTCCAAAGGAAAGGCCGCTTATAAGACCAATATGGTTAAACGCGGGGTATAAACGGGACACACAAACAAAATAGAAAAGAATTACGGAATCATTAAACGTTATTTATCACTCGTCTTTAATCTTAATAATACACTTGTTTTATAAATAACCATCAAATTAATCTCTATTAAACTTTGTCCAGAAATCGTTTGAAATTACGCATTCACGAACATGGTTATACAAAGATGCAGACACAAGATTCACTGAAATTTTAAGAAGTAGCTCTCAGTATTCACACATGAGATAAAACAATAAATGACCACATTGAAAATTTTAATTTCTCTACTACGTATAGTAAGCAGGGGGAGATAAATGTTTGAGTCCCCCTGAATCCAAAGAAAAGCATTTTTAGAAAAAGGTCCCAGTGTGTATCTGAACAGCATGACTCTAAAATGAAAAGTGGATAAATACCACATTTAATATCTAGATTCAGTACCTTCCAAAGATGCTGTACGCTGATTTTCAAGAAAATTGCCCCAGACTGCCTTTTACATGGAACATTTTTCTAAATTGGAAAGGTAGAATCAGATGTTATGAAAATGTATATCAAATGAAATGTATATCTTGAATTTTATGGGAATGCCCCCAAAAAGGCTACACAAAGGTCCACACAAAAGCGTAGATCTCGTTATAACATACAACTTATGCCATATATTTTTTTGTAGTGTGAACCATTTCCGAGATATTGCCTGTTATTTGTTTGAATTTTTCAATGCTTATACTTTTTCTGAAATGGGAATTCGTTATTGGTTTTTATATGTCCTTTATATACAAAGAGACTGGAATCTCCACATAGCAACCAGCTCTTAAAAGATTTGACTATCGTTTAAAGCCTACCATATTCCCCTTTCACCTACAAGAAAATTAGCAACTGGATAGTTTCTGCAAATGTTTATCTCGATTTACTGAAATAGGCGGAGAATAAGCGTTTGCAAAAATAGTCTGTACAAGAATAAAGAAAGCCGCCTGAGTGTAACATATCAGATTTTTACTATTAGGATCTTAACTTTATTGTATATAATGTCACGATAAGTATCCGAGGAGCTTCTGATTATTTAACTTATTATATATTCGTTTATATCGCTTTTTGAACCTATCACAATTTTCTAATTTAATACAGAATTGTATTTCATTTCTTTCTCACTTGTCTGAAGCTTTGTTAGGCTGTGAATGTGACAGGATATATGGCCCCTATGGACTTTACCGTGACATCACGTCCCGGATAGAAATTCATAGAATAATGTTTCAAATTGTTGCATTATGCAAATTCCAAGATATCACGCGTCTCTAGAAAAAGCCTGTAAATCCACGTAAATCCTGCGTAGTGGCACACCATATATGGTAAATGCTGCCGTCATAATTCGGAGACCCCGGTAGGAAACGAGCAGATATAAGCGAGCGCTCCGAGGCCCCCCCCCCCGTTCGCATTGTCGTTGATCCCTCGTCGAGAGACGTCGGTAACTTCGGTCCGCTTGCTACAGGACCCAGCTCCTCTGAGACGATATCGTGCCATTTCCTTAAGGTAAGCCCTGATAGGGAATATTTTAAGATATGTTCTTTATTGTAAACTTAAATAAGTAGATCCTTAATACTTGTACACCAAGCACCTATTACGCATTCGGCTAATCAATAAAACGCAATATGAAGAAATAATTATTTGCTGTTGATACATTTCATATCCCTGCTCTACCTCCTTTCCTTACACCCCCAAGTCACAACCAGGGAGGCTGTGACAATAATACAGGTGTAGCTGTGACGATATAGAGAAACAAGTAAGTAACATGAAACGTGATTCCGGGTTTCTGCCCATTGACAGTTCCGATTACATAATTAAGATTTGATGAATGCTGTGCAAGTCTTAAATTGGAGTGGATTTTTAGTTTTAATCTTCTGTCTTGTGGATCTGGTGGGTAGCTTGCAGGGATCTGTTGAACTAGCAGGTTCCTATGATGGTAGAGTCTTCTGTGTTGAAAGCTGCTGTTACTTCTGGAATGCTCAGATCTGAGTGAAGTGGTATTTCTGACATGACATAAAGCATCGTTGATTAAAACGAGACATCTTTTTAGTTCTTTGTATTTGAGAAGATGAAGCTGAACCTAAGATTGAGGAAATGTACATCCATATAGGTCTGCTGAGTGAGGAGTATATTGGTGGTTTATACCGAAGAGGCAGTGAAGATTTTAAAGACATGATGTGCTTTAATCCATGTAGACGCTGACTAATTTTCCGTTATTTTTCAGGAGCGCCTGCAAAACCGGAGAAAGCGTTTCATTAGTGCCTGTCATAGTTACAACAAAGTGTCCAATTTGGTTATTAGGTTTGTAAATATTTCATTTATCATGGCGGATTCACCATTTTTGTATTCATTTTGTTCTTGACGGGACATATTTCTGTGTTGGGAAGTGGCGTCTTGGAATACCTTCTGTTCGGGGCGGTGTTAATGGTGACCAAAAATGATCTCCAGAAGGTGAAGGGTTAGAATATTCAAGTTCATTTTTTGTGTCATCCCTAATTATGACAATGAGGCGTGACACGCTTCAGTTTAGTATGCACATGACAGCCTTTAAACGTACTGTAAACACAAAACTCATTATTTCAGTAAAATGCAATGATCTGTATTGTAGCATAAGCCTAAAGCAATTTGGCGATGTAAGAAGAACATAATGTTATAAATGTTGAGTTTCAAAATAAGAAAAATTGCTATTTCCACAGTATAAAATGCATTATGACTGCAAAACGTATGACTGCGTCAATTCCTGTTAATTATCCTATCTGTTTTATTTAAGTAAATAGGTCCGAATGGAGTAGCACAAGCAGAAAAGGCAAAGTAATAGGAAGGTCAAAGAAATACTGATTCAGAATAAAGCTACTAAGGGAAATTGTATGCCAAAGAATTGCGTGGTTGTACAGTATAAAATGGGGAGAAAAGAAACTTGGATGCACAAGATACAGACAGCATTGGAATGGGGGAAACATGGGCAGAAGAAACAACAAAATTAAGGATTTCTAGAAACAATTAGAAAAGAGCGAAGCATATTGTAAAGCAAGAACTTATAAGCAGTTTCAGGAAAAACGGTCACCAATAGATTATAAATATTTGAAAACAGAATGATGAAAAGTAATATGCATGGAAGTATGTAACAAAGTTGCCAGAAAGAGGTATGCATGGGGGATGACAAGCGTAATGAATTTAAGTAGTCTAACAGGGTGAAGAAGGGGCAAAGGTCTACTAAATGTAGTGGATTACAGGAAATTGTAATCATTTTATGGAATACGCGGCCACGGATAAAATAAGAGAGAATTTAATACCAGAGAAATGTGAAAAAATTACCAATACAGCTAAAAGTTAAGAAGCTTTTTACTCTCTCTACTACGTATAGCAAGTAGGGGAAGTATTGTATTCCACCCAAAAATTCGATACCGAGATTTCACCAAAAATATATGTTTTGAGACCCCCTGAATTCAAAAAAAAGCATTTTTGGAAACATGTCCGTGTGTGCGTCTGTGTGTCTGTGAACAGCATAACTCAGAAACGAACAGTCGGATAAACACCAAACTTGGTATTTAGGTTCAGTATCTTCCAGAGATGCGACACGTAGGTTTTCAAGAAAATCCCCCCACCCCAGATTATCCTTTACATGGAACATTTTTCGAAAATTTTAATTTTGTCAAGAATGGCTCTAACGATTTTGATTAAAATATCATATGTTTAAGATATTTTCATGACAAATGAAATATATATCTCGAATTTTCTGGGAATGTCTCCAAAAGTATTCTTCATTGTGAACGACTTTTGCATAACTGGTAAACCATAAGAGATAGACAAAATTTTACTACACAAAAATGTAGATCGCGTTAAAATACACAATTTATGTCACACATTTTTTTGTTGGGTGAGCCATTTTCGAGATATTCCTTGTTATTCCCTTAAATTTTCCAATACTTATACTTTTTCTCAAATTCGTTATTCATTTTTGTGTCCTGGTAATACAAAGAGAATGGAATACTCCACATAGCAACCACCTCTTAAAATATTTGACTATAGCTTAAAGCCTAGCAATTCCCCTTGCATCTACAACAAAATTAGCAATAAGATTAACATCTCGATTAACATGAAGCATATGGAGAATAAGCCTTTGTAAGAATAGTTTGCACAAGAGTAGAGAAAGTCATGTGAGTGTAACACATCAGATTATTTAAAATATAAAATCAAATGAATACTTGGAGAAAGTCTGAAAATATTTAGAAAAATAAGGTTAAAGTGGATCAAATGAAAAATTGTGGAAAATACAAAAAAAGGTAACAAAGCCAAAAATTTGAACAGTGGATACAGTATACTTGCCCATTATGTATACAACAGAAGGTTAAATATAAGGGGAAGAGAAATAGTAAGCAACTCCATTGTAATGTAAACATTGCATAAATTGCACGTAAAGTTCAAAACAGACACTAAATCATTCATAGTATAGTTATAGATATGTTGAAACGTAAGCTGTTTGTTCAATTTCTTTTATCATCCAATTGTGGTACTGGTTTAACCTTTGGTAGGTTTTTGGTTATTAAACCATTTATTTAAAATATTTTAGTTGATCATTAAAGGTTAGTGTGTTGCATGAATTGAGCACGTTTATAAATGAATTACTGTAATATTACTACAATTTATGTGTTATAACCTCCGTGCTATTAATACTTAATTTCAGGAAATTTAGTAGATTCGCAACAGGCATATTGTGTTAAGGATACACAAAGGTGAAATGTTTAAATTATACACTTATGGAAATATGTTTTTGAGAATATGTATACTGCAAGTAACGTACCAAATCATAAGCATACAACCAATTTTTCATTGCAATATCTCCAGTAGTGTTCAAGTTATTAATTGTAAAATTAATTATTTCAATGATAATGAAAAATTTTGTATGTGTTTAAAAAATTAACTTTTTACTAATATAATTTAATTTGACGCTAAGGAATATTTCAGTAGAAATATTGGGAACAGATATTTTATTGATATTTTAGTTTGTAAGAAAAGTTATGAAACTTATAAGAAATCAATATTTTCACCAATGTTAGTGTTTTAATTAGATATTCTAATTTACTGACAAAGAGAAATCACTTCTTAATTTTTATAGACATAATTTTGGGTCTACAAAATTTGAAGAAACCTTAAGAAACATTGAATCGTGTAGAACACTTTAAACGGTAGAAATACATCCTCGAAATTCTAAAGGGCTATCTGTCGTTCTTCGCAAACGCATTTAAAGACCTGTGTAACATTATTTGTAATCATCAGTAATAGGCACCAAATACAGATTTTGTAACAACACTATTTATTCATAATAATAGACGTATAAACAAAAAATAGACTTTTTGAAAAATTTTGGTTAATTTTCATCTATATGTATCCTTAACTACAGTTGTGCAAGCAGGTCTTTAGCAGCAAATCAATAACAAATGCTTACTTTTGTTTTGCAGTCTGGATGTCCGTGGACGTTCCCTGGACAAAGCGACGCATTGGGCTGACGAGCGGGCACTGGGTGGACGAGCGTTCTTTCAACTGGAGGAATCCTGGCATTTGGCCGTCGAAAATGTGCGGGAATCGGACGGAGGCTCGTATCGCTGTCGAGTCGACTTCAAAAGCTCTCCCACTCGCAACTCTATTGTCAACCTCTCCATCATAGGTAGGAACTCACTCATTCAGTAGATTGAGAATGATCAACAAGGACTTTGGAAACAGTTTTTCACACAATACGTATCTGATAGCCGATGCTGCAGCCTTTTGGTGCAATTCCATGATCAGTTGCCCCCTCATGTTGATTGATCGTGACACTTTGTTCTAACCAACCGAGCGAGATCTCCGCAGTAGCGTGTCAGGCTCGCCTTCGGGAGGTCCCGGGTTCTGATCCCGCCGACCGTTAAGTCTGACCTTGGATTTTTCGTTGTTTTCCCTGGTCAGTAGGCGAATGCTGAGGTGGTTTCTCATATACCATGATATCCTTTCAATCATTTATTTTCCATTCCGTTTCCTTCTTATCTTTCTGTAAGTATTAAGGACTTCTGCGCGTCCATGTGCTCCATCTACCTGCGGCTTGCAGCCTCCTGTGATTCATTCAGTACATCAGAAGGATGTACTGAATGAATCAGATATATATGAGAGGCTGTATTTTTAAGTTCATGAATGATATTAATAAGTTTCTGGAATCAAATAATATACAGAGTGGGCAATTTAAGTTAAGACTGTACAATATCTCCAGAAATAAGCGTTTAGAAAGAAATTTCTTTAATATAAGTTGCTTAATATTATGGAGGAAAGGAAATGCCAGAAGTCGTATTTTGTTTTTATTTTTTTTTAAGTGGGAACCTACAATTAAGGTCAAATTAAATTGACCTAAAACGACCATCACAATGTCCTCCAAATAAAACACGACTAATGGCATTTACTTTCCCCCATAATATCAAGCAACTTTTATTCAAAAAAATTCTTTCTACAACGCTTAGTTTTGGAGATATTGCACAGTTTTAACTTAAATGGTCCACCCTGTATATCTGCTGTTTCCGTAATACAGGAGCCACTGTTAAGATTTCAATACTGAATGGTACTGAGCAAAACTTCATCAAAAGAAGTAATCAACCCAACTAAATTCCTTTTTCACATACGTGAACACACTCGATATACTTTTCATAAAATTTCATTCGGTTGTGCTAAATCGTATATTTAACACGATTAATCGGAGCCTATGTATTTTAAATGAGGATTCTTTAGACAATTAGCTACGCCATTCTACTGAAACAGATATTGGCTTAGTTTGAGAAACTTTGTTTTCTACATTGTTCCAAAAAATCCAAAATAGCAAATTATTTTAATTTTAGGTATTAGCTAAAAGCAAAATAGAGTGGTATTATACATGTATAATAGGCTGCAACTCAGTGGCAGGGTAAATAAGCTGTTTCATTTAAGTTTTACTGCCATTAGAGGTGAAATATAAACATAATGCAATCCTGTTCAGTACTCGTAAAGTTATTAATGCACTGTCTATTCAACGACGTTTTAGCTAGTTGAGTGGTGTGGCTTATCTCCCAGGTAAAGCTTTAGCTGGTGGGAGAGGTACACAGTGTGCTAAACTCCTGCCGCGCGTGGCGTGTACAGCAGAAAACAGCCAACAGTTTTTCACTATCGCGCGTCTTTACCCCCCACTTGCCTCATACCAAGTATACACTACCTCCTTCCAGTAACTAAACCTTTAGCAGCTTGGAAAGTCTCCCCCACACGCTAGCTAAATCATCGCTGAACAGACATAATAACTTTCGATTTGCAATGGTTAACATAGTCAGTTGCCGCATGTTTGGCTGGATTTCGATACTGCACTACTTTAAAGCTGCTTTCATCCTGATTAACGCTTTAATGATTAATCGCATTTTCATTCTTTTGTCGTTATTATAGTACTTTTAATGAAATTTTACCTGGTAGGTTATATCGAACGATGAATGAAATGTGTGAAATTATACTGAAATGAGACCGTGTTCATAGAGCTTAAAGTTACCCGACATTCGTCTGCCCAAGATAAGGGAAACCCCCAGAAAGGAACTTTATCCGGGTAACACATCCTAATCGAAATTCGAACTCGGGACCTCTTGAATGTGAGGCACACACTCTACCCTAACCTCCGTTACTTTCTCGACGACCATAATGCCATGCATAGGAATTCTTAAGTAGTTGGCTATTAGTTATCTGCACTAAAAGCACGTTTCAATACAAAGAATGTAAACAACAGTTAGCAAGGATCATCGACGGCCAGGTAAACGCGGTCTGGTGAGTGGTGTATCAGACTGTAGTAGGAATGGCTGGTGGTTGGTTGCTTACGATTCCTTGCCTGAAGTCCAGTAGCAGTTCAAATTTATTTACTTTCTTCCTTGCCTTTTCGGGAGGTCGTGGTTTTGATTCCCGTAGCCAAACTTCCTGACCCATAGGATTTTCGGGGGTTTTCCTGGGTCGCCAGGCGAATGCTGGGAAGGATGCTCTCATCCCTGGAATTTCCTCTCCCTCCACTTCATCTTCATTATCATTTCTCCTCATCTTTCATCCGTTGGTTTCTTTCACAGTTGGAAGTGTCGGCGCTGGTGTTTCGGTGCAGTGTGGTAAGGGAAAAGGATGCTCTTTGTGACTATTTATGGTTTGTCAATTAAGCTTTATTTCACACAAGCCGTATGTAGGTCAAGGTTAGAAAATAGAATCGTTCTGAAAAATTCAGTTTTATAGCCGGGCTTTCGTCCGGTTACTCTGACCAATTGAAGTATCATGGCAAAATGCCGGCACGACACCAAATTAGCCCAGTGACTCATATATTTTCCCGGTAAACCGCAAGGAAATCTCAAACTTAATTTGAGGTGACATACCATTAATTAGTATTGATTGACCTAGTAGTTGGTTAAGCTATAAAACCGGACTCTCACAAAGAGCATCTTTTTTTCTGCCACGCTGTACCGAAACTCAGCGCCGACACTTTCAAATCTGAAACAGATCAAACGGGGTGAGGAATGAATTAAATGATTATTGGCACGAAATGGAGGAACATGAATTACGGGAATGAAAGAAAACACTCCAGCACTCCCGGAAAAACCCCTAAAAGAAGCCCATGGGTCAGGGTGGGCGCCCGCCGGGGATGAAACCCGGTATCTACCGAATGCAGGCAATTAAAACTCAAGCTGATAGAGCAGTCCGGAAGGATTTTCTTTACCTATGATAAGTAGTGAAATAACATATAGAAATTGCGATATGGACGATGAATTTAGGACTAATTGTGTGAGTTTCGGCTTTTTTCTGGATTGCAAATATAGTTCACGGTAAATATTGCTTCTGTTTTTTATTTTCAAGTATTTGATTATTTCCTGAATGATTATTCCGGCATTCTTCTCTCTGCTGTTTTTTCAGGTGTTTTTTTTTCTGTTGTCGCTTTCAATGTTCATATCCATTCAAAAATACATATTGCTACAGACACAAACATCCATGCCCGGGGATAGCAATCCGTACTGGTCATTTCCATCTCAGAGTTCGGCCGCATTCACGATTATTCCTGGTCGCTAAAAGGACCGTCTATCTTCGCATTCCGTCTGCTTTCGAATACAGGATGTAAAAGTATACACGTTACAAGGCTGGGTAATGGATAGATGTTTACCGTGTATTAATATTATGTTTATAATTCCTTGTCCAGATGGCTAAACAAGTTGTAGACTCCGCGACAAGTAGTAGAGGTTACATTCATTTGTTAAGTGTGTGCCAAATTAATCCTCCGCGGAGAAATCTACTTAGGCAACTGGGCTGTACTAAACGAAGGCTGACATGCACGGGAACAGAAGTGAAACGACTATGGTAGTGGTTCTCAAGCAGACGACAACAAGAAGAAAGGGTGCAGTTATTTTGAATCACGCAGTACGTCAGGCGATTGTCGTCGTCGACTGCGCAGGCGCCGGATCAGTTCCAGCTTTCTTCAACGTCCTGTCCACAAGGCTGAAAAGTCTTTCTTCGACGGCGAGTCAGGTTACGAGGAAAACAATACGACAACGTTTAGATAGAAGACAATCTGGACGGTATTTCTAAATTCATTTTTGGCTTAACGTATTCAAAATTCTCTTTAGTAATTATTTACCGGGAAAAGATTGATCGTGTGAACTATAGACTTATTGCGGTTAGTTTTGAAATATATTGGTAAATGTGAGAGCAGGAAGCAATTCTTTAATTATTGTAATTTAATTTAAAGCCTTGAAGCCGCAAAGAATGTAAAGAATGGTGAACGAATAAGGGTTTGTTAATTGTAATTATCCATGCTATTGAAGAAACAGTTTATTAAATGGAAGAAATTCGGCTTGTTAATTAATTTATGGAATATATTTTCAAGTAGGTATCTGCTATTATTCCTAATTTAATCCACTTCCTTTTGGGTTAAAAGATCACGTATCAAGTGTTGTTTACCAATGAGTTTTACAATACTTCGAAGCTTAATTTCGCTTGTTTTGTTAGTTTGACATTTTCTCCCACCAACAGAGATGCAAATTATCATTGCAGAAGTAGCTAAAACTTTGCTAAATCAAGTAACATAATTGCTATTGAAACATTGATTTATCTACAAGCAGCTAAATCAATAGAGATCCTGTGCTATTGAATTGTCCGCTTTTCATTGAAAATACTTTTACGCACATTTTTCACGTGTAAATGATCACTTCTGAACAAAACCAGTTTTTAGTCCTTTTCAGATTTTAAAGGTATACCCAACATTTTATGTCAAAGTTTCAAAGCTCATATCTCACAAAGTACATTCTTCTAAACCTTTTCCTTCACATTCAAAAACTACATAAGGGTTTAAATTAAACCTTTTTGAACATGTTACTGTATGCATAAGCTAGAGACCTAAACAGAATTATGCTGCTGTATTTGATAGTTTTTCTTAAAAAATATTATTAAATTATGTAGAAAGATTGCTTTGCTATTTTGAAAATAAATGTAGAATATTTTATGGAGATGGAAGTCTAGCTCTTGTCATTTCCCTAAAACGAAGCAACAACTTAAAAAAGCAGAATTTAAATATAGATGGTGTCTCTTAAGTAATGTCGGATTTTAAGCAAAACTATTTGGAACGTTTTCTGACAAGAAATGTAACTACACTTCAAAGTAGAGACCATCTTATTCTATGGTCTTTAGCCATCTTTCAGCGAAGTTTATTATCCCGCGACGGTATCAGTCATAGGATTTTTATGCGAAGAATTCGGTGAGACCCACTTCCATAGTTTCAACTTTTGAAATTTCTTCCCTGACAGAAATGGTGAAACGGCAACTCTAGGCCGAGCCCAAGAACTGTAATTATAGATAATTTATTAATTAACTTTTATTGATGTTAAATCATACTATGTAAATATCTTTTTCTCATACTGCTTGTATATTTTAAGAAGGGTGATTTAACGTTATGTATCTATCTAGGTTACTAATATTAGTAGAATTATAAATGGTTTAATGTAAATAATCTAAGCGCTGTGTTAAAATACTGTCCACGACGAAATGTTTTAGCTACAGGAAAAGTGCTTTCGAAGGCAGAAAACCTAGGTTTATGACATCTCTTCGGTCGCAGTGCCATTATTCCTACAGCGAGGGTGTAACGCCTTTGTCCCTTTATTTGATAATTCGCCGTGACCAAGAGAGAGAGAGATAGATAGCTTAACGGTAAATGTAGGAAAAGCCGCGATTTATAATAAACTTCGACCAATGAGATCCCTGGAAGTTTATTCGAAATAGTTAGACGCGTCGGATGGCGCTATAAATGGACCAATTGGAAAGGAAGCAGCCCCAGAAGCCTGCGTCTATAAATGGAACTGTTTGGAGCAAATTCGAGGCAGTTTATCAGACAGTTTTGTCAAGACAGTTTTTGTCATGTGTGGTCAGGGAGAGATGCTGCAGGATGTGTGAGATATCGCTCCAAAAAGGGAATCAAGACAGCTTTAGAAATACACCTAAGATCCGCTACTCGTAAAGAGATAATAAGCATATTTAAACTTCGTGTCATATTCGCGCCGTAGTTTAACAGCGGTGGACAGTATTTTACGGCGTCAATACAAGTGTTGTATACTACGAGTGTTAATTAAATAAAAAGGAACGGCAGTGTCATCTTTTCATAAACAAAGCACGTCTATGTCTTCCTATATCACCACCCGAGATCTACGATTCCTTTACCGAGGATAAGTCCATGCTCCCATATTGTTTAAGAAAAATTACTGCAGCTAGCCGAGGATAAAATTGAAGAGAACCAACACACTGAGAACTTCTGGAACCAACGGGAGAAGCATCAAGGTAAGCCTACAGCACGGACGAAGGAGGTGACAGCCGCAATGGTCATGGATCGAAACAGATAGTAATCTTAAGACGCAAGATCAGGGCTTCCATTTCCTGAATTTTTGGTTGTTCGTGCAGTATGGCATGTTGCATTATCCTGCTTCAAGAGAACTCTATTTCGGTTAACTAATGCTGGGTATATCCGTCTCAAAATTTCATGAACTCGTTCCAGTTCTTGAGAATAAAGATCCGCATTGAGTGCACGCACGTTCGGAAGGCGAGTTTTGCAGTGGTTTCTCATTTACCACGACTTCCTTTCCATTATTTTCCTCTCATTCCCTTTCCTTCTCATCTTTTAGGTGTGCTTCTAGATTTCGTGGCGTATGGCGTTACCGGACAGATGGCGCGGATGCTTGCTCTAATGAAAGTACTTGCCGTGGACACTAGAGGGCTGCTTGTTCGATGCATCATTCATGTCCCACTCCAGCGGTGGGACGAACGTTTAGGGGCTTCCACGTGTCTCTATAGCCTGCGGTTGTAGCCTCCTTTGATTTCTTCACTTCATCACTTTTTCCTGGGAAGGTAGGAACCCATCCTATATACTGTAGCGAGGTTTCGAACAGAGAATCAAACGTTGTGGGACACAAGAACGCTCACTCAGCAATTTAAACAATATTTAAGGACCGTGGATTTAGGTCATGACGGGCACTCACTTTCACTATAGAGATTATACTTGACGGCGAAGCTTTGACCAGCAAGAGGTGCTTTACATCCCCAACATAACTAACTAAATCTTTTAGCAAAACCCTCAGCTGCAACTATACAGAGCGTAACAAAAATGTACTGCACAAATTGCAGGACACATTCCTAACACGTAGACGAAGAAATTGTTATATGAACATGGGTCCGGAAACGATTGTTTTCTAGTTACAACTCATTTTCTCCAACTCAGTAATCGTTTTCCTGTTGGGGCACCTTCGTCCTGGAAATCTCTCCCGGTACAAACGTTGAGCGCATTCGCCATTGCCGTCTGCTAATCCATACATCAAATGGACATCTGTCATCCCTGCATTTGTGTACAGTGCCATTGCACGAGCCTAGTTAGTAGTTACACGTGTGCTTGCCAGGTCGTACTGTTCACTCGAACAGTTGATGTTGCCTGTAGACAAGCAATGACGTAAGTCGCATGGCAAACAGGGACATGTAAAACAAAACACTGGCAGTGCAACTACGATTATAACAACGTAAGAGACGTAACCAAGAGAACATGTTCTCCATGATTCTAACGTTCTATTCGTGTGTGTTTCCCATGATTAATGAGTTGGAGAAAATGAGTTGTAACATGGAAACAAAGCGTTTCCAGATCCATGTTCATATAACAAGTTTCTTCGTCTACGTGTGAGGAATGTGTCCTGAAATTTATTACCGTACATTTTTATTACATTCTGTATACCGTAAGTGCAAATACAACTCTCCGCTTTAATTCAACCCCCGGGCGTTTTATTCAGTGCGTTCACCTGTGACTCACCCGCACATGTCCCACCCTACCTACCCCGATACCGACTGCCCTACCGCGAGATTACCGCCCTTCTAATGTAAGCCAACCCCTGGGGTTAATTATCTCCCGGGGTAGGGTGTTACAATTTGGACCCCGCTACATTACCTCCGTGGCCGGAAAATTTTGTCGCCACATTGTATCACCCTCCAGCGAGGGCTGGTGTTAACACATATGACTCAGGCGGAAGATTTTGTGCATTTATGTGAGTAGGATAATGTTGTGTGACGCAGTTAGATAGGCTTACGTAAAGAATTCACAGAAGCGGGAAGATTACATGTACAGCTATTGTATCTATTGTGTTAAGCAAGGGAAAGCTGCTAGCCGCCTCAATGTGCATTATATGTTGAATAAATTAAGCTGTTTAAGGGAAAATTAGTATGTGACTTGCCTTCACCTACATAAAATCCTGAGAAATATCAAGTTAGCTAGCTAGGATAGGAATTTCTCCTCATCTCTACGACCTCTACGACTCAGAGAACTTCAAAGGAGCTTCGAGGATCCGAGACATCGTCTACATGAGATAGCACTTACATAGTACTCGTGTGCGATAACACACACACGCTACAATATGATGTAAGAAAGTATTGCCAGAAATTACTAAAGCCACAGCAATTGTGCTTTGAACTATAAGCTTAATCTGTGTCAGTAATTACTGCCAGCCACTGCAGATATACTTAAAATATGTAACCCCAATATGTGTTTGAAATACCAGTCATATACAGTGAAGCAAGGCAATCCCACAAATTACTGAAGCCACTGTAATTATACTTTAACTGTAATTTTAAACTGTGACTAAACTACTACACATATAATGAAGCAAAGTATAGTGAGATAGTTGTAATCCCAAGTATGGAAAGCCAATTTAAAGTAGGTTGTATTATATTGCAGTTCTACTGTTGGGGAGCCAAACTTGAAGTAACCGCCCCATGTATGGTACAAACTTTCCGGTGGCCTTCGCCCCGACTTTAATTTACAGTGGCCTTCGCCCCATCGTTTAAGAATCAACTTTGTATTTTAATGTTTCTTTAAATGTTGTATATATTTATGTTTTCCTCGGCTGCGTCAGTATTAATTTATAGAAGCATGTATCTCTTTGCAGGAGATGATGTGGCTAAAGAATGTGGGCCCACACAAATTATAATTTTTACTTCGTACCTTTTATTAATCCTTCACACGATTAAATAACACTGATATAGAGAGTTGTGAGATTATTTATTAATTACTTGCACTTTTAAACACGCAAACTTTATAATATTCTCACCGTAATGAATTTTCGTCTCACACTGAATACGTACCGAGTGGTTGAAACTAAAAGCCCGGGACTTAAGTACTTACAAACAATGTAAGTGGCCATTGGGGTATGACATCTGAATACATTTAAGATTTCCTTGTGGTTTACCGGGAAAAATTAGGAGTCAGCTGGAGAATTTAATGCCGTGCCGGCATGTTGCCATGGTAGCTCAGTGGTTGGAGCAGCCGGACGGAGACCGGGAGATCCGTGGTTCAAATCCCGGCTATGGCATTGAATTTTTCAGTCGTCTGATTCTACCTTTCCAATGATATGTATTTTCTTACTTTATGTCCAAGTTTAGAGATGTATAAATTCTCCAAAATAGTTAGGGTTGTCTTCTCTGTACCTGCATGTATTAATCATAAATGAAATTGTTCTATTACTTCTGATTCCATGCTTGTTGGAATATATGTTTTCCACCTCATTATCTGCTTTCAATGCTTCTTATATAATATACCATTTTTAACAGCGATTGTACTATTCTTGGCCTCTTCTAACTTCGGAGCTTTTTCTTTTAAACTCCCTAGTTTAATATCTTTATTTTGCTCTTGTTTAATATTTTTAAAAAGATTCATTAATTCTTTCTTCATTGGAATGACTATCGTAAGCACTTTAATTTCATATTGTTGTCAGGAACAGCTTTCGGAAATTGTTTGTTATTGTAGTTTCTTGAATGTATTTTGTTTGCCTGGAATATGTATAATTTCTACATCAAATTCCATTATAGCGAGAACACTTCTAGCTAACTTGCCATATATAACCTATATTTCTGAATAAGAAAGTCAAGTTAATATGATCTGTAAGTATTTTCACTTTCTTCTGAAATACATATGTCTTAAATTTAAGTATTGTAAAATATAGTGCTCCAATTTCTAACACTGTTACTGATGCATTTCTTTCAATATTGGTTAAGCCACGTGAAGCGGTACTTATTACATGAAATGTGTTGTCATGTTCTTTTTGTCCTAGTATTCCTGCATATCCCTGACAAGATGCATCCACATACAACCCCTAATCTAATTCAACTCTTGGACGTTCCAGCAGTATTGCATTTGAAACAACTTTCTTACATATTCAAAACATTTCTGTAGCTCTGCTGTCCACATACATTTATTTGTTTTCTTTAGAAGTTGTCTTAAAGGTTCTACTTCTAGAGCATATCTTGGTAAAAATTTACTTTCATAATTCCAAATTACAAATAAGCGTCGTAGTTGTCGAATATTTTTAGGTGTTGGTATTTTTAATATAGCTTCTACTCTTTGTTTATCTGGTCGAATGCCTACTTCATTTATTACATATCCTAGAAATTTGATTTCAGGTACATAGAATTTTGACTTTTTTATATTTACGGTCATGTTCATATCATGTGATTTATTTAATACATAATTTACATTCTCTAAATGTTCCTCAAAGGTATGACTTATTATTAGAAAATCATCAGTGCATCTGATTAAGAAATCATCTGCTGTGTCACCAAATATACTAGGTATTGCTATCAGGAATCCACTAGCACTATTCTTTAATCCAAATGGGTTTACACAATATCTATATTGTAATCCAAAAGCTTGAAATGCTGTGTAATCACGTACTTTTGGAGCTATCTCGACTTGCCAAAATGAAGCTGTAACATCTATAGAATAAATATATTTGCCACGTGATAACTTTGCAATTGTTAGAAAATCATCAGTGTATCTCACTAAGAAATCATCTGCTGTGTCACCAAAGATACTATGTATTGCTCTCAGGAATTCACTAACACTATTCTTTAATCCATATGGGTTTACACAATATCTATATTGTAATCAAAAAACTTGAAAGGCTGTGTAATTACGTACTTTGGATCTAGCTCGACATGCCAAAATGAAACAATTGCAAAGTTATTACGTGCCAAAATGAAACGTAATAACTTTGCAATTGTATGTTCTATACTTTAACTTGAAAGTGGTCTGGTAGAATGAACTTATTTAAATATGTTCCATCTATAGCGATTGTTAAACTATTATCTTTCTTTACCGTCCAACAAACACTATTTACATATTGTGAATTGCTAAGCTCAATGATGTTATTTTCTAGCATATTGGCTATTAATTTTTTAGCTTCATTTCTTAGGTTTAGTGGTAGGTTATTATATTTTTTTCTGAATGTTCGTACATTTTGTACTGTGAATGTGTGAATATATGATGTACACCGTCCTGGAATTTCATTGAATACATGTTCATTGTCTTCTAATGCCTTTTCCATTATTATCTTTTCACGGTCAGTCAGTATTGTATTTGTCATCAGTGTATCTGTGTGTATTTTCCAATCATCTATCTCTGTTGCATTGCTATTTTCTAGCTGCTCTAACATATTTTCTTCTGCCATCGGTTTATTTGTATAAGGATTCCCCTTAGTTAGGTCAGTTTTCTGTTCTGCAAAGTTAAAGGTCAATAACCTTTCATAATTTCCCCTGCTGGCTTAGACAATTACTATTACTTTCTCTACTACGTATAGTAAGTAGGGGAAGTATTGTATTCCACCCAAAAATTCGATACCGAGATTTCACCGGAAATACATGTTTTGAGACCCCCTGAATCCAAAGAAAGCATTTTTGGAAACATGTCTGTGTGTGTGTGTCTGTGAACGGTATAACTCAGAAACGAACATCCGATAAACACCAAACTTGGTATTTAGGTTCAGTATCTTCCAGAGATGCGACACGAAGGTTTTCAAGAAAATCCCCCCACCCCAGATTACCCTTTACGTGGAAGATTTTTCGAAAATTTTAATTTTCTCAAAAATGGCTCTAACAATTTTGATTAAAATATCATATGTTTAAGATATTTTCATGAAAAATAAAATGTATATCTTGAATTTTCTGGGAATGTCTCCAAAAGTATTTTTTATTGTGAACGACTTTTGCATAACTGGTAAACCATAAGAGATAGACAAAAGTTTACTTCACAAAAAATGTAGATCGCGTTAAAATACACAATTTATGTCATATACATTTTTTTGTTTAGTGAACCGTTTTCGAGATATTGCTTGTTATTCCCTTAAATTTTTCAATACTTATTTTCTCAAATGGGAATTCGTTATTCATTTCTTTGTCTTGGATATGCAAAGAGTATTAATCTGTGGCAAAGAGAATGGTGCTGCACCTAGCAACCAGCTATTAAGAGATATGTATGTGCTTAAAGGCTACTGTATTTCTATATTGCCCTTGTAAATATATATTCCCCTTACATCTACAAGAAAATTAACAATAAGATAGAATCTGCAAATGTTTATCTGGAATAACATGAAGTAGATGGAGAATAAGCGTTTGTAAAAATAGTTTGTACAAGAGTAGAGGAAGTCATGTGAGTGTAACACATCAGATTTTTTTTTATAAAGCATTCTTCTGCATATACTGCATTTTATTGTTCCATTCCTTGCACTCTAAATACTTCATCTTTTATAACAGGCACGTATATATTCTTTTTTTCTTTAAGACATTTCTTTCTACAATGCTTAGTTTTGGAGTTATTGTACAGTCTCAACTTAAATGGTCCACGCTATATATGCATGTCGTATCATGCCCATTAGAACCTGCTATATTCCAATGCATGCAGGTACAACGCATATATTTGTGTTGTACGTATATATGACAAACCACTTATGTAATTTTTTGGATGAATTTAAATTATTTAAAGAGCTTGATTTTTTGATTTACCTTCAAACTGTGACCATCTTGAGCTTAGCACGAACATTGATGGTTTAAAAATATAAAGATCGGTAGTGTATATTTAAATTAAATTAAATTTTGGCGCATTTTTAAGTCAGCAAAAATTAATTAAATTCCGAATTGAATAAAATAAATATACGCGCGAAGTGGAATATAGCATTGAGTAACATGGTAAAATTCTGGTGTGTTCTTGAACTCCTTCCAGTGAGAATCCCTTGCCCCGAGTAGCAGGGAAGACGACAAATCTTTAAATAGCTCAGCTTTTACCACTGCTCTGCTTAGTGTTAAATTATAAACACCACAAAACATTTTTAACTCTATGCAATATGGGGTGACCGCCTCTAAGTCAGTTTTACTACTGGTTTTGACTACAGAGTGGTACTTCTAAAATATAACACTTTAAATGTTACAGCGATTACTTCAATACTGAAGTACAGAATAAGTGACCGAGCGGGATGGCTGCGACGGACCTCCTCGTGGCGTCGTCTTCCTTCCTTCTTGGAGCTGTTGGTGGCTGGTTCCTGGAATTCAAGCCTAGCACACTTGTGTGTTGCCCTATTTCTAAACTCTTCCCAGGGTGTGGTGACGGTAGACGAAATGAAACTCCAGATAATCTGAACTTTAATTTATTGCGTAATGATAATAATGTTTTGTAATGCCGCTAGCCGTGTGTTTTATATCTATATGCAATTCAAAGGGGCCTATCTTCAGCGATTTACCTCCCCAAGCTAAATGTGTTTCCTATATCTGACTGCACACGCATCGCCACAACATGGCGTGAATTTTGCCTCTTCTCCAGGACCAAACGAAATATCAGACGCGAGAGCTTTGCACGTGCGCGCTTTTATACTCGCTTAGGGGGACGCTAAGTTCGCCTAGTTATTTTTAAAGCTTATCTGTTATTGGCTCTCCCCTAAGCGTGCTATGAAAACATTTGCCTCCAAATCTGAAGTCTTGACAAGTTTGGGATTTCCAAGGCGTCAAAATCTCTCTCCCTCTCTTTCTGTCTTACCGCTATCTCTCTCAGTTCCTGTGACTGCTGTAGCCAGGTTGTCAGATCTAACCCCCCTTTCTACCTGCCTGTTTCTCTTCTCACGGCTAGCTAGCTTCACATTTTATATATATGTTACAATACTCAGCTTATTTCCTATTACATTCATATTCCCGAAGTATTATAGTTCCCGCTACTACGCCCAGGCGGTTGCGTATGTGGCCCGCATTCGGGTGGTCCCGGGATCTATCCCCGGCGACCGTTCACTCTGACCCATGGGTTTTTCGTGGTTTCCCCGGGTCGCCAAACGAATGCTTGGGTGGTTCATCTTCTGCCACGATTCCTCTTCCTTGTCATCTGTTTCAGGGTTATAGGACCACGCGACAGTATTCTGCGGGTTGCGGCTGGGCGGTGGCTTGCGCTCTGTAAGGTTTCCTCCCTGCGTCGCTGCGGTACCGCTCAGTTAGGTCTCTCCTCAGCGTAGAGCTCCGCTCCGGGGGACACTGGAGGTCGTTGGCTTGTTGGCAGGGTTGCCGCGTAGAATGCGTTCTATCTGAAAACGTTAGAGACACCTTCCATGCTTGCGTCCGTCGGCAAACGGATCTGGTCGCCCTTCGGGTCCCTCTCCTTATCCTTCACTCCCAGGAGTCCTTGGAAGCACAAGGCCTGCGTGCGGTGCTCTGCCCCGGTTCCGGGGGCCCCTCCATGATATGTACCTTTATCTTTACTGCTTTACAGAATAGTGACGTTGCTTGACAGTTCATTAGATTCCGCCTTTCATTTAGTCAGAGTTCAATGCAAGCGGCGTATTACTTTATAAAAGTAATTGTCATACCACAATATTAATGTACTCGTGGTGCAGGTTTTATTTCCGAGGTCCTTAATTTTAATCTTAATAGTTACTTACAAAATACAATATCGCCTTAAGTGACTAATTCCATATTGTACTTTACAAAATAAAGACACGGACAAGTCTATTCTGCTGCTGTCATTTACTACCTGGTAGTAGTAAGAACACTATTTGATTCCTCATGGTCTGCAGTATCCCTGAGTGCTGCTAATCCAGCTTCTGAATATAGGGAATAACTAATTCCTGATGTATGTGAGTATACTAGTGCTTTTGAAACAACATTTTATATTATTCAATGCATACATGAAAACATAAGGAGAGCTTACACTGGTAAACAGATCCTTTATCTTCTGAGATAGCCAGGCTACACTTAAGGCTCTAAGTAGCCTTAAGTTAATCTCAGCACTGGTTTTAAATTGCCTAAACATGTTCACAAACTTGGCAGAACAGAATGAAGTTCAACTCGTCTGGGTCCTGGGCTATAGTGGCATAGAGGCAGTATTTTTAACACTTGAATAATTTCAGTTGAATTATAGAATACATAAATTCAATAACAGCCCGCCTTAAAGCAATATGTATGTAATAATTCGTAAAAAGGTATGTAACAGTCATTGCAAATGCTTATATTATTGTAAACATGTTCGATAATTGTATGTGAATGCATTAGATAATTTAATAATATAAGAGCTGTGAGAATAATAAGTTTAAAGCTGGTAACAATGAAGTAACCTTGAGGCAATAATGAGTTTGAGAGTTGAAATGTTACTAGTCCTGATTAGAGCAACAATAATGTAAAATACAGTTATTCTATTGGACAGGATTAGCCAATCAGAGACTTGAAATACAGAAGTTTACGGGTTTGGACGGCTGAAATCTTTCAGTTGCTGGCAGACCTTGGTAGTGACCGCATGGAAGATGTGTTCTCTAAAGAAATATTACGTATTCGTGTGAAACGAAAATTTAACAAAGTGCAATTATTAAATAAAAGAATCTCACAGCTCTTAATATCAGTGTAGTGCTATTTAATTTGTGTCAAGGATTAATAAAAAGACGTGAATTTAAACTTAAAATCTGTGTAAGCCTACATTCTTGTCGCACCACGCCCTGATTAAGAGATACATGGCTCTAAATCAATACTGAAGTAGCCGAGGCAAACATAAATATAAATACTACCTATAGAAGCAGTTTAATAACAAATTTAATGAATATTTTGTTTTAAACTTGGAGCGTAACAACAAAAATACATTTTTAAATCGGCTTCTCATACGTAAAAGCATATTACGTAACAAACAATCTCCTTCAAATTAACGCCCAAAGCGTGGTGCAAATAATGCAAACTACTCCAATAACAATAAACAACTCCAACGTAAAGACAATAACTACTTCAAGGGAAATGAAAAATTGATGAAATTGCGAGACAAGAAGTAGCTTCGCAATTTATTGGACCAGATCCGGCTCTAGAAACATCTCGATATTTAGTAAGAGAGGCTATTAAGAACTGGTCCAAAATAGAGCATTATAAAGCCTGGCTTAAAATTCCAGGAATCAAAAATAGTAAACTATCTATTAGAAAACCGTAAGAAAAGAACTACAAGACTTCACCTGAGAACAATTATTGCATATTTCACAGGACACGCTCCTATGAAAACGCATCTTAACACGATGGGAGTGTTTCAGGGTAACTTAGATTGCAGTTTGTGCAAGAAAGAAACTGAAAAAACCCAGCACATTGTGTGCTCCTGTGAGGCTTTGGCTTACAAAAGATATATTGCTTTTGGGGAAATGTTTCTGTAGTCAGAAGAATTTGAAACCATGTCTGTTATGAAAGCGTATTCCCTGGTAAAGGATGTAGGCATAATGAATTGACTTTAAAACGATACAGGTAGCGCAATAACTCCCAAAGCTGAAGTGTATCCGGAGCAATGACGCAAATCTGTGTCGTATAAGACAAGACCATACAATTACATATGCACTCGTGTAACACTTGCCCTCAGATAATACATTTGCAGTTCCATATAAGAGAGGAGTTGTACAATTTCTCGGCCTGGCCAAGAAAACACAAGATTTAAGAGATATTTGTGTACTTTCTCTGTCTTTCTTTTCACTTTTGGTCTTGTACATTCCGCTTAGACCAAAAACTTTCGAACCTTCTAATACTTTCAGTAAAATAAAATTGGCAAAACTGCGCAAAAGACACGTATCTCAGCTTCAACCCCATCATTTGATGTGAATATTCGTCCACAAATTTTCATTTTTGGTAACAAAAAGTCATCGCTGGAAGCCAAATCCAGCGAGTATGGAAGATGTGGATGCACTTAAAAGCGAAGAACATCCAGTTTTGCAGCAACAAACCAAAACGTGTGTGAAGACGCATTATCATTATGAAAAAGAACCTTTTTTCACAAGGTGTAGAGATTTAGCTTAAATAGCATCCTACAATTGGTCCAGTAGTGAAACATTACCTCCCGATGATGGTTCCGCCATGCTGAAGGTAGTCTATAGCCATCCTACAATGAGAATCCCCGAGAACTATAGCAGGAACGGTTTTTGATTTCTTTGGTGCACTTTCGTGTTGCCACCAATTGTTTGAACTACTCCTTCGTCTCTGGCATGTGCTAATGAATCCACATTATATTTAATGCTATGAAGCGTCCGATCAATTCATTGGAATTTCATTTATACAAGTATAAACACTCTTGAGAAATGTTAATTAATTGTTCTTCCACATAGGTACCCATAAAGGCTGAAATTGGAATGGCTTTAATCTTTCACATTGATTCTAACTTTCCAACTCTTGAGGAATATTTATTTCAATTGGTTTTTGTTCCATTGTTCACAAATGCGACACCCATCAAGCAGAAAGCTTTCTCATACCCCAAAACCTTGTATAACATGTAGTTGACAACTTGCGTGCCCGTAGTCGGCGATCGTTGAGTACGCCATTGTTAATTTTTGTTACAATATTGTCAGTCATAGTGATTTTGGGATGACCTGAGAGCTCACCATCTTCAATAAATGTACTAACACGCTTAAGGTCAGCAGCATAATTTTAACGTCAAAAACAAAGATTATGCTTAATGTTGAATCCGTTAGGGTATAACTGCTCAAAAAGAAGTACTTTATTACAGCTTGTAGTTAGCTTTATCCATTTGTAAAAAATTCTAACACTAGTCGGTTTATGCAATCGTCATAACTGACTACACTTACGAATCTGAAACCTAACAGCTCGCCATCTACAGAATGATACCTAACAACCATTACAGTAATTTTTCCATCTTCACGATATCTCTGAGTCAGGCCGAGAACATTTAGAACGCTGATGTGCAATATTTTCTGTATGAATTAAGGACGTTAGATGATTTTATCTGTGGTATCCATACTTCATTGTTATTTAACCATATCCCCAAGAAATGGAATGCCGTTTATACGGAATCTTCAGATTTATTCGGCCGTTGCCACCAGCCGGTTGTCTGCGCCTTACGTCAATACTTTGAAGCAAGTTTATCTCCAGTGTCTCTGGAAGAGGACTAGCGAAAGATAAGTGGAAGGGGTGGATGTGAATAGTTTCGAGGTCACCTTAGTGAACTGGGACTTTTATTATACATTTGGAATGTCTTTTACTTGCGTCTCGTAAACTCACAATCTCGGCATATGTGCAGACAGTTAACTCAAATAATTGGATACTTTCGTACCATAGAGTGGCTCGGCTTAGCGGTCAACCGTGCCAATTACGTCATCGGTGATCACTTCCATCTCTAGTGCAAAGAACGCACATTAGTCACGCGAAAAGCGGTTCTACGCCACCTCATTGCATCAGCCTCTTTATGAATCGGAAACGCATACAGTCCGAGGTTCAATTCCGCACCTCGCTAACTAATAATAGTGTCATTTATATAAACCGGCTGGCGGTAAAGGCGAAATAAATGTGAAGATCCCTTATAATGCAGTAAAGGTGTATATCGATAACAGCGTGTATGCCTATCACTACAATTTTTGCTACACGCGCTTTCATGTGTGCACAAACATACGTGCAGCTAAACACAGGAATGAGCTATTTTTGTTGTACACGTATGGGAAGATAAGGCAAGGCTTTATTAGGTCTGGCTGAACTCATCTGTTTTCCCGACATCTCGGTTGGGGTTGGTCTTTGCCCGTGAGGCCAGAACAGTGCTGGACTAGTTGCGTCACCAAGACCACACCCCACAATGAAGCTTGTGAACCTCACCTATACAACTAGGCTTGATGTTGGTTAGATCAAACAGAAATTACATTTGAAAATACAATTGGACAAGTGATCTATTACCTTCTCTTGTACGTATAGCAAGTAGAGAAATTATTGCATTCCACCCAAAAATTCGATACCGAGATTTCACCAGAAATAGTGTTTAGAGGCCCCTGAATCCAAAAACAGTTTAGAAAAATCTGATGTGTTACACTCACTTGACTTTCTCTACTCTTGTGCAAACTATTCTTACAAACACTTATTCTCCATATGCTTCATGTTAATCAAGATGTTAATCTTATTGCTAATTTTCTTGTAGATGCAAGGGGAATACGGCTGTATTTAAGCGATAGTCAAATCTTTTAAGAGCTGGTTGCTATGTGGCGCATTTTTTCTCTTTGTATGTCCAGGACATAAAAAAATGAATAACGAATTCCCATTTGAGAAAAAGTACGAGAAAATTTAAGGGAATAAGAAGCAATATCTCGAAAATGGTTCACTCAACAAAAAAACTGTATATGACATAAATTGTGTATTTTAACGCGATCTACATCTTTTGTGTAGTAAAATTTTGTCTATCTCTTATGGTTTACCAGTTATGCAAAAGTCGTTCACAATGAAGAATACTTTTGGAGACATTCCCAGAAAATTCAAGATATACATTTTATTTGCCATGAAAATATCCTAAACATATGATATATTAATCAAAATCGTTATAGACATTGTTGAGAAAATTAAAATTTTCAAAACGTGTTCCATGTAAAGGGTCATCTGTGGTAAGGGGATTTTCTTGAAAACCTTCGTGTTGCATTTCTGGAGGATACGAAACCTAAATACCAAGTTCGGTGTTTATCCGACTGTTCGTTTCTGAGTTATGCTGTTCATATACAGACAGACACACAGACACACACAGAGACACAGACACACACACACGGACATGTTTCCAAAAATGCCTTTTTTGGATTCAGGGGACCTTAAAACATATATTTCCGGTTAAATCTCGGTATCGAATCTTTGGGTGGAATACAATACTTCCCCTACTTACTATACGTAGTAGAGAAAGTAAAAAAGGTCCGTGTGTGTGGTCTTTGAGCCTGTGAACAGCATAACGCAAAAACGAAAAGTTCAATAAATACCAAACTTGGTATTTAGGTTCAATAACTTTCAAAGATGCGACACGAAGATTTTCAAAAACTCCCCTCACCACAGATGACCCTTTAAATGGAACACTTTTCGAAACCTTTGATTTTCTCCAAAATGGCTCTAACGATTTTGATTAAAATATGATATATAAGGTATTTTAATACAAACAAAATGTATATCTTGAATTTTCTGGGAATGTCCGCAAAGGTCGTGTTCTTTCTGAGTGAATAACTGATAAATCGTAAAAACTAAGTCAAACGTTTTCTACGCAAAAACTGTTGAGCTCGTTAAAACACACAATTTATGTAATACACACCTTTTTGTTTGTGAAGTGAACCATTTCCGAGATTTTCCTTGTTATTTGTTTGGATTTTCCAATAGTTACACTTTTTCTCAAACGGGAATTTCGTTATTCCTTATATGTGCTGGACATGCAAGGGGAATGGAATGCTCCACATAGCAACCAGCTCTTAAAATATTTGACTATCGCTTAAAGCCTACCAATTCCCCTTGCATCTACAAGAAAATTAGCAATAATATAATTTATGCAAATGCTCATCTCGATTAACATGAAATAGATGGAAACAAGCGTTTGTATAAATAGTTTGTGCAAGAGTAGAGAAAGTGATGTGAGTGCAACACAATAGATTTTTCACTCTCTCTCTGGACGTACCTAGTAGATAAAGAAGGTATTACATTCCATCCAAACATTCGATATCGGTATTTCACCGGAAATACACGTTTTGAGGAACTCTGAATCCAAATTCAGCACTCTTAGAAAAATGCTCTCTCGCGCGCGCGTAGTTATGTGCCTATTAGTCTGTGAATAGCATAACTCAAAAGTGAAAAGTCAGATAAATACCAAACTAGTTATTTAGCTTCAGTATCTTCCAAAGATGGTGACAAGAAAATGCCCAACCCCAAACTACCCTTTACATAACAAAGTTTTATTAATTTATGATTTTCTAAATAATTGCTCTAACGATTTTGGTTAAAATACCATATATGAAATATATTTACATACAAACAAAATGTATATGTTGAATTTTCTGGGAATTACCTGTAAAGTCCACTTCATTTGGTAGGCATTTTTTTTTATAATCTTGTATAGCTGTTAAACGTTAAGCGATAGACGAAAACGTACTACACAGGCCATGTAGATCTCTGTAAAACATAATTTATTTCAAAGGTTTTTTTTTTGTGACATAAGTATTTTCCGAGATATTAATTATTTAACGGTTCGAATTGTTTATTTCTTGTTCACTCTCTTAAAGCCTTTCAACATTCAGTTATTTCTCGCAATTGCATGGAAACACTATGGAATTTTAAGGCCAGCATATAGCGTCCAGTTCTTAAACATTTGACTATCGCTGTTCCCTTTGTATCTATAACGAAATTTGTAATGTAGCTATTTCTGCAACGTTTATTAGTATTAAAATGTGGTGAATAGGAAAATAAGGTTTAGTGAGAATAATTTGTATTCTCACTAATAAACGATAGAGGTTAGACAAAGTCCTTTGAATGGGTTACATAATATTTTTTTACAAATACGTTGTGCTTACTCTTGTGAAGTAATGAAGTACACACAGGAGAGTAATTGTCAGTTAAACGATTGAATGCTAGTCAAACCAACATTATTTAATTTATATCTAAGGTATCTATTAAACCTACAAACTCAGGTTTACTAGGTACTTTGCTTATATGATGCTGCATGCATCAAAAACGAAATACAAAATTCAGAGAACTGGTCTTAAAAAGAAATGTATAGTGTGGACCATTTAAGTTGAGAGTGTAAAATATCTCCAAAGCTAAGTGTTGTAGAAAGAAATGTCTTGAATGAAAGTTGCTTTATATAATGGGGGAAAGTAAATGCCATTAGTCGTGTTTTATTGTAGGACGTTGTAGTGGTCAGTTTAGGGTATCTTTAATTTTTTTAAATGGGAATCTATCTTTTCTATGTTGTTTTTTCACTCCTCATAAAAAACTAAAACACATTTGTATAAAGCACCTTGCAATTTTTCTTACACCAACGTAAATAACAACGAAAATTCGGAATGGCTGTATACGAAGAGCGCAATGAATGGTTGGACCATCCATGGATGTTCATTTGAGGGTGATTCAGAGATTTTGCTGTTGTTTACGTTGGTGAAAACAATCAAGGTGATTTGTACAAAAGTTGTTTATTATTTTTATGAGGAATGAGAAAACAACATACAAAATGTAGCTTCCCACTTAAAAAAATTAAATTGACCCTAAAATTACCATCATAATGTCCTCCAAACAAACACGATTAATGTCATTTGTTTTCCCCCATAATATCAAGCAACTTTTATTCAAGGAATTTCCTTCTACAGCGCTTAGTTTTGGAGATATTGTACACTCTCAACTTAAATGGCCCAACTTATACATATACTGTATAGATATATCATTATTGTGTAAAATATGGTACACTATGTTTAAAAGTAGTAAAATGGATTGAAATCTTACTATTGACTTCCAAATTTTCATTCTTACATGTTGGGTCACTTGTTTTCCCAGTTGTAACAAATATATAATAACTTGTATCCTATCACAGTATACTAAATTTTCTTAGGTTATGGGTTATACAACTGAGGACACCTCGCACACTGCGAACTATTGTGCTATCATCCCCCAAGAGGAAGGGATGAAGTGAAAGAACCACAGGAGGCTATAGACCACATAGACGCGTTCAAGTACCTACTACTTCCAGGCTCCAAGACCCGTCCCATTACTGAGCTGCCCAGAGAGGACAAAGAACGACCCATCGACCAAGCAACCCTTTAGTGTTCACGGGGAGTACTGTTTTCTTTGAGCAAGCATCCGTGCCATCTGTCTGCACCGCCATACTCACAAAACCTAGAAGCACACGTAGAACATGAATAGGAAATGGAATGAAAAGGAAATGATGGAAGGAAATCGTGGTAGATGAGAAATCACCCCAGCTTTCGCCTACTGACCACGAACAAATACGAAAAACCCAAGGTCAGTTTGGGTGATGGACTAGAATGTTTTTAGAAAATAAGAGTTTCGACAAATCTTTCATATAAAGGGTAGTCTGTGTAGCAGGAATTTTGTTGAAAATCTTCTCACCACACCTTTGGAAGGTATTTAATCTAAATACCAAATTCGGTATTTATCCGACTTTTCGTTTTCGAGTTGTGCTGTTTATAGACGCAGACAGACAGGCCCACACATGGACCTTTTACTAAAAGCTATTTTGCATTCAAGGGACCTCAAAGGGCGGAATACAATAATTCCTCTACTTATACGTAGTAGAGAAAGCAAAAGCTGTTCATAGACTGACCCTTTGCATAAAATCGTCCCATCTTGGACAGTCATCATACAATTACTGTCGTATGACTATCTACCATTAAAGATGATCCGTGTGTTTATTTTTAATAAATCTGAAATTATTCACTAAAAAAATTGCACATAAAGGTTAAAATAAGGTGTTACTAAGAAAATAAAAATTTATCTATAAATCACGTTTCGTTATGCTCCTGAAACATAGACACTCTGCATATAACTATGCAGCAAAACTATTCAAATTCGTCATAAATGTATGCGATAAACACACGTGGTTTGCATAAAAAATACTTATGTGTTGAATTCATTTGGCTTTCTCTACTCACTCTTCTAAAAGTTATTCTCTTTTACAAAAGCTTATTATTCTATCTACTTCTGGTTAATCCAGACAAAAGTTCAGTTCAAATTTACACAGAATACGGTAGATAAAACTATAGATTTTTAAAGAGCTTATCGTTGTGACGGCACTAACGACGATTTAAGAAAAATAATTTTTTTTTTTTAAACTCAAAACAATAACGAGGGATATCTCGTAAATAGTAAACTTCAAATGTACATGCATATTATGACGTGTTGGTAGCACTTGGGATGTTAGTGTGGTTGGTAACACGGGCAGGATGTGACGTGCCGTAAAGGGAGGGGTGAACTTGACAATCGCGGCGAGGCCAGTAGGTGCCTTCCTCTTTCTGCACGGCCACCGAAGTGGTAACACGTATTAGGACATGGCAGTCCACGTTGAAACAGATAAGTAAAAGTAATCTGTAAATTTCTGTTCAATATAGAGCCATCCAAAGTTAAAATGGTTTGATTATTGACATAGGTGATCTTACCCCATAATCCTTGTAAATTAAATGTGAATTCATATATATTTTAATGAATATCTAGGCTCACTCCTGTCGACCTCGTGGTGTTTGTAAGGAAATGTAAAGATTCCGGGCCCCTCTTGCTCTACCATTTAGAAATTTAAGTGATATTAACATGCGAGGTACGACAATATGCACATTTGTATGTGATAAATTATGTGCTTAAGCGTAAGCTACATTTGTGTAGTAAGATTTTGTCTGTGGGGTACCAGTTACACAAGAGTCATTCAGATGAAGAGGAATTTGGAGGCTATTCCCAGATAATGCAAGATATAGCTACCACTTATCATATGTATGCATAATATATCAAACATATGACAATATAATCATAACCATTAAAGCCATTTTTAAGAAAACCTAAATTTTTGAAAAATGTTCGAACTAAAGAGTAGTTTAAGATGGCGGTTCAAGTTTGGTGTTTAACCTGCTTTTCGTTATTCAGTTATGCTTTTCACAGACATAAGGTTTTACAACGCACTTTCTAAAAATGTTTATTTTTGGATACGAGGGCCTCAAATCCTGTATTTGCGGTGAAACCTCGATATACACTGTTGGATCGAATGTAGTACCTTCTCCAATTACTATGTATACTGCCGTGCATAAAATGTGGTCCATAATGGCTGTTTATATTGGTAATGATATAATCTAGCCCCACCCTCTTCCAGCGCGACCACCTACGTTTTTCGAGCATAGTGCTAGCCACTGGATTGGCAAGGCACTTCACCTCCACAAAGTATGACCGAACTACCGAAGGGCAGCATTGCAACCTAAGCTTATATTTTTGTGTTTCACTATCGCTTTCTTAATATCAGTTTTGTTGTTGCCGTTTAGTGGCAGCAACTACTTTAACCTTCGTATTCATGTCGATGAAAGCTCCCATATATGTAAATGCTGTAACTGTCGCTTAGTTTCATCTCACATGCAAATAATTATTCTTCAACCCTTTGTTTTACTTTCCCCTAAGTATAGTAAGAAGGGGAATTATTGTATTCCACTCAAAAGTTCGATACCGAGATTTCACTGGAATTATATGTTTTGAGACCCCCTGAATCCAAAAAAAGCATTTTTGGAAACATGTCCGTGTGTGTGTCTGTCTGTGTGTCTGTGAACAGCATAACTCAGAAACGAACAGTCGGATAAACACCAAACTTGGTATTTAGGTTCAGTATCTTTCAGAGATGCAACACGAAGGTTTTCAAGAAAATCCCCAATCTCCAGATTACCCTTTACATGGAACATTTTTCGAAAACTTTAATTTTCTCAAAAATGGCTCTAACGATTTTGATTAAAATATCATATGTTAAAGATATTTTCATGACAAATGAAATGTATATCTCGAATTTTCTGGGAATGTCTCCAAAATTATTCTTCATTGTGAACGACTTTTGCATAACTGGTAAACCATAAGAGATAGATAAAATTTTACTACACAAAAAATGTAGGTCGCGTTAAAATACACAATTTATTTTAAATACATTTGTTTTGTTGAATGAACCATTTTCTAGATATTGCTTTTTATTCCCTTAAATTTTAAAATACAATTTCTCAAATGGGAATTCTTTATTCATTTTTTTGTCTTGGATATGCAAAGAGTATTAATCTGTGGCAAAGGGAATAGTGCTGCACCTAGCAACCAGCTATTAAGAGATACGTATGTGCTTAAAGGCTACTGTATTTCTGTATTGCCCTTGTAAATATATATTCCCCTTACATCTACAAGAAAATTAGCAATAAGATAGAGTCTGCAAATGTTTATCTCTATTAACATGAAGTAGATGGAGAATAAGCGTTTGAAAAAATAGTTTGTACAAGAGTAGAGAAAGTTATGTGAGTGTAACACATCAGTTTCTTTTTAGAATTATGTTGTAATTTGTTTATCCTTTCCTTGTCTATCAATCGTAGTGCAACTCTTTCATAGCAGTGGTACCCAAACCACCTCTTCATTCATCATTTCATTGTTTAGTTCGTACGTACCTATATTGTTTTTCATTTGACTATCACTACGAAATGTGTAATGCAGCTATTTACGGAAAGTTTTATCTCTATTAAAATGAGAAGATGGAAAAATAAACTTTTCTAAGAATACTTTGTATATACATTAATAACTAATAGACGGTAGAGAATTCAACGTAAATGTAATACATAAGATTTTCAATTGTTGATCTGCAGCACTGGCTTAACTCTGGCAAGGAAAATAGTGTTTGGAGCTGCCTGCTGTTACGTTTGTGTGTTCCAATAGTGGTTATTAACTGTCTGCACTATTTATGAGTACGTAGGATTAAGAATTATTACTAAAATAAAGCGTGTTTATCACCGTGTTGTCAAAATGAGAATTACATAGTAATGAGAACAGTATGCCCATCAGTGTATTTTTGTAATTAATGAATAGTAACAGGATTACAGTGGAAATCCGCTTAGTTGTATATCGTAATTGTAGCATTACGAAATGCTATCTCTATACCCATTTCAAACAGTGATGGGGGCAGTGCTCTACAGTATGTTTATGTGCATGCCCATTATAGGTGCAGCACAATTATACACAAGACAGTTATGCTAAAGGTAATATTGCATGACTTTGATGTTATTTCAATCACGTTGATGTCATTGTAAAGCAAATTCATTTTTTATGTTTTTAAACTAATTTTGTAGAAAGTCTGTACAGAAAGGATCACTTAATGCCACAAATGTCAACATTCTACTGAAATGTTTGGAGTAACGCGATTGAATTTACAGTACTAATATTTCATTCCAGCTCTGTTTTATTAAAAGATGATGAAATACTATTAATACGCCGTCAATTCTCGTAATATAGGGTTTGTAAGGGGACATACAGGATAGCAAATAAGCATAGAAAATAACGGCATATTCAGTATTGGAAATAGGATCAAGAATCAATGTTAAAATATTGGAAATAATTTAAAATGTGTAAAACCAACTTGTAACATAGTGTAATTAGAACAAACAGCTGGCCAATGAAAGGTGAAAGCCCATCAACATACCCGCTAATGCGCACAGGGTGCAGATTAAACCTCAGAAAATAGTATGAGACAGAAGGAACTCAAGGAGTTGATGAAACAGAAAAGGAAACATGAAGCTAAGTGAAGGACAGGGACATTGGGTTTTGCGAATAAGTCACCAGGACGCGTGATTTCAGAAATTTGCAAATTTTATTGTCTAGCATGCTATGTAACCTACCTAAGAACCAATTCAAATTGTTGTAACAAATAAAAGCGCGAATTCTGGCGTCAAAGGAAAATAGATATAAAGGTGTGGAGGCCCCAAGTTTAGAGGATATTCTGAGATACTCTCTTGGCATTAGTTTGCGTGCTACTACCGTAGCAACCGATAGTAGAATCAGTGATGTAATTAAATTGTGCAACCAGGTGGAAGATGCAATGTATGTGGTGAGAAGATCGTGTGATGAATTAGCTAGATCCACAGAATAACATAAGATTATAGCGTCAAGGTTTAAGTGTAAGATTTAAAAAGCACTTCATTTGGGAAAATTGCCAGCCGCCTAAAGAAACATGATTCTCTTCAATAAATCAAAGCTATGGGAAAACCAGTTATTATTTTGCCTTCACCCTCAAAATTCCAGTCATTTTCAAACTAGATAGGATAGAAATTCTTTCCTCAGATCCTCGATTGTGTCGCGGTAATCTGTTGTGTTATCTTTTTTACTTGGCGCCTGTTATTGTTTTACTATTTTTTGAATTTTGGGTTCTTTGTCCTCCGGCTAGCTATTATTACTCAGTCGAGCAAATATCTCTTGAACAGGGTGTGTAAACGGAAAGGAGTTGTTACTAAAATATAACACCGAAAAAAGAATTTGTTTTTAAACTTTTATTGCCATCACACTTAATTAATTTCACATATTTAATCTTGATACACGTCTGGCTGAAACAGTTATATTTTCGAATGTAACTAAAATCACTTATTTGCCGCGCATTATTAATTCGCGTATTTCACATTTTATAACTAACTTTACGACGCGAGAGATTCTGTAGAATTGCGTAACGTGTACTTCGTGAATGCTTCCTTAGAACTGCCTGACGTGTAACTCGCGAGAGAGATTTCTTAGAACTGCGCGACGTTTACCTTGTGAATGATTCTGTAGAACTACGCGATACTTGCCTCTGCCTCAAGAATTTATATTCCCTCGCCCCGATATGCCTAAACATTATAATAGAGCTGCTATTGGTTAATAAATCGCGCCAACATTAGCGTCTGTTTTATAAGCCAATCATAATTACTAATACATATGCTCTAGGAAAGATATTCCCGCCATTTCTAAAGAAAGGCACGCTACCCTGACGTAATTTGTCTCTTCTAAGTGATAAACAACTCACCCCCTCGCTTCATTGTTACCCGCTCCTATTGTCAGCTTCAGTGAGACCGTGTAAACTTGTTTCCTAACAATGCTTATAGCTAACAAACATCTAAAATCATTGTGATACAATAATGTTAATTTACACTACAATCACTCTGGCATTCACAGTGTTGAGATATAAAATACTGCCTCAACTGACAGCCGGCAAAAACGTCTAGAAAACAACTGAGATCCAGGAAGTACATGAGCCATTGTGTATCCTCGCCACAGGTTTCTATAACAAATACTTTTTTATTTAAAGGTTTTACAATTTACAGAATTCCGTCTCAATTCCTGCTTTCCAGAGATTCCTATCTTCTCATTGTCCTTCTTCATCGTGTCTCCATATATTCCCTCATATCACGTTCTTGCTCTTCCCCGCTTCCCTCTACCTGGTACGTTCTAATTTAAGACTCGTTTAGGCCACCGTTCCTCCGACGTCCTTTCTACAATTATAGAGATAATCTTGCTATTCTGTATATAACTGTTTCTTGTGCATCCATTTCTTGTCTGATGAAACAAAAACATGTTGCAATCTGGATATTCTTTTACTGCTCCGGAATTGAAGCTGTATTTCTGGCCTTAAAGGCTTATTATAAGAATATTTACATTAATGTAATAAAATAGCCCGCCTATCACTAGTAAATAGTCTGTATAATTAGGTATGTAAAAGGTAGTGTATGCAGTATACTATTGGAAATAAGGGTAAAATATTTTGTGGAATGTACTTGCGTTTATATCAGTAGGAGCTGTAAGATGCCGGGAAGGCAACAGTTTGTGTGATGTCGATAACCATAAAAAGCAAATCCTAGGGGGAAGTAACAATAGCGTTAACCTTGGTTTGAGAGCATATACAATAGAGTATATAAATGATGTGAGCTGCATCGATAAAGTTATTTAACAGTCAAAAGCTCCTAACGTAAGTATTTGAAGATGGTCACGCGTAAGTTAAAACCCAATAACATTAAAAAATCTGATGTGTTACACTCACATGACTTTCTCTACTCTTGTACAAACTATTTTTACAAACACTTATTCTCCATCTATTTAATATCATTCGAGATAAACATTTGCAGAAACGATCTTTTGACATGCAAAGAGAACTACATTTTACACATAGCGACCAGTTCTAAAAATATTTGACTATCGCTTAAGGCGTACTGTGTTCTCCTTGCTTTGTATTTTCAATGGCAATATAAGCAAAGACATATCTCTTAATAGCTGGTTGCTATGTGAGCAACATTCTCTTTGCCACAGATTAATACTCTTTGCATATTCAAGACAAAAATGAATAACAAATTCCCGTTTGAGAAAATAAGTATTGAAAAAAATAAGGGAATATCCCGAAAATAGTGCACTCAACAAAAAAATATATATGACATAAATTGTGTATTTTAACGCGATCTACATTTTTTGTGTAGTAAACTTTTGTCTATCTCTTATGGTTGACCAGTTATGCATAAGTCGTTCACAATATAGAATACTTTTGGAGACATTCCCAGAAAATTCGAGGTATGCATCTCATTTTACATGAAGATATCTTAAACATATGATATTATAATCAAAATCGTTAGAGCCATTTTTGAGAGAATTAAAATTTTCGAAAAATGTTCCACGTAAAGGCTAATCTGGGGTGAGGGGATTTTCTTGAAAACCTTCGTGTCGCATCTCTGGAAAATACTGAACCTAAATACCAAGTTTGGTGTTTATACGACTGTTCGTTTCTGAGTTATGCTGCTCACAGACACACACACACACACACACACACACACACGGACATGTTTCCAAAAATGCTTTTTTTGGATTCAGGGGTCTCAAAACATATATTTACGGTGAAATCCCGGCATCGAACGTTTGGGTGGAATACAATACATCCCCTACTTACTATACGTAGTAGAGGAAGTAAAAAGTGTTCTGCTGGTACTGAAGTAGCCAGTGAGAGTGAGATGGTAGGAGGTTTAAACATTTAAGATGAGGACGCCATAAAGAGCGTACCCAAGCCAAGTTAACTGTGGTGCTGAAACCTTATGGTTCAGACGTGTAATGCCTTGTTAGATAAAGTAGTGAAGGGAGAATAATTAATTTTCGCAGAAAATGTAGCTTGATGAATATAAACACTGCAGCGTAAAAATACACTATATTAATAAATCCTCAATAGGAAGGTACTTAAATTATTCACTTTAACTAGCGAACATAGAGACTTCAACGGTTGACGGCACATTTTTTAATTAACGGCATCTTAATAATTATAAATTACCTTACAGTCTCAACCAACTTCAGTGCTGATTGCAGGGAGATTATATTAATAAAAGTGAAAGGTGATTTTGTAAAGTGAACCATCGATATTATCATTTGATGGTTACTAGACCTAAACCTTGTTCACCCGTAACATGTCGTGATAAGAGTATTGCTTGACCAACTAGAACCAATGCTACCGGGGCCTAATTACAAGAAATACGAACCAAACGAACCTAAATGTAACATGCATAAATAACAAGTATTTTATAACCCAATATATATTAAGTAGAGAGTAAGTAACCTGCAGGACCTCCATTTCTGTCACTAAAACTCTTATGCATTCATCCGCTTAATGTCCAACTTTCGGACCCATGTGTAAGTATACTTTATAATATTACTTGCAAAATATGTTTGTTGGTACTTCTGGTCTTTAAAAGACTATTCAGGGATCTAATAGCCTTCCTTGCACAATTTACTCTGTATTAATATATTTTCCATAAGTGTCAGATTTATCTATTATGGATCCTAGATCCTTAAATTGCTCTACACATATAATTACTAGATCATCTATTTGTAAACCTCCCGAGACTCATCCAGTTACCACGTATACTGTTTTAATGGTTTTTATTTTTAATCCGCCTACTTCGAATGCATCTATTAATTCTTGATCATATATTCTATATTATCTATAGCTCGCCCTTAATCTGATCATCAATTTGCCAGAAACCACCATTTATATTTAGTCTCATCCTACTACATGACTTATTCCACTTCGTCAATACCTCTTCTGTAAGTATCTCTAACAATGTTGGTGACAAAATACGATATTCAATCGAGGAGAAACTAAATGGCAAGAACTGTTCAAAAAATACGTTTTTGCATATCGGTGTGGCCCTATAGAATCGAATTTTTTCTTTAATATAATAGTTATTTCATAATTGTAGTCAAAATGCCTACAAATTTAATGCCTTGTAAATTTAATATTAAAATATTTTGTATACCTTCTCTGCTACGTACAGTAAGTAGGGGAGGTAGGTATTGTATTCCACCTAAAAATTAGATACCGAGATTTCACCGGAAATACATGTTATGAGGTGCACTGAATGCATATGAAGCATTTTTTTAAACATGTCCGTGTGTCTGTGTGTCTGTCTGCGAACAGCATCACTCAGAAACGAACAGTCGGATAAACACCAAACATGGTATTTAGGTTCAGTATCTTTCACAGATACGACACGAAGGTTTTCAAGAGAATCCTCCCACTCCAGATTACCCTTTACATGGAACATTTTTCGCACATTTTAGTTTTCTAAAAAGTGGCTCTAAAGATTTTGATTAAAATAGCATATATTTAAGATACATTCATGACAAAAAATATGTATATCTTGAATTTTCTGGGACTATAAAAGTATTCTTTATTGTCAACGAGTTTTGCATAATTGGTAAACCATAAGGGATAGACAAAATTTTGCTACACAAAAAATGTAGATCGCGTTAAAACACACAATTTATGTCACATACATTTGTTTTGTTGAGTGAACCATTTTCGAAATATTGCTTGTTATTCCCTTAAATTTTCCAGTACTTATACTTTTCCTCACATGGGAATTGGTTATTCATTTTTATGTCCTGTACATGCAAAGAGAATGGAATGCGCCGCATAGCAAACAGCTCTTAAAATATTTGACCTTCGCTTAAAGTCTACCAATTCGCCTTGCATCTACAAGAAAATTACAATACGATTAACATCTCGATATCTCGATTAACATGAAGCATACAGAGAATAAGCGTTTGTAAAAATAGTTTGTATAAGAGTAGAGAAAGTCATGGGAGTGTAACACATCAGAGATTTTTCATTTAATTTTTTTTATAAATATATATATAGGCTCTGTTTTTCCCTTTTTTCCTTTTACTGTGAATGGTTTTTATTCTGAATGGTCAAAGGTAAAGGCAAAAGTACGTATCACGGATGGGCACCCGAAACCATTACGAGCACCGCACGCAGGCCAGTCGACCCCTTGTGCATCCAAAGTGATCTTTGGGAGGGAAGGATGAGGGGAGATTCCAGATCAGGATGCTCACTTCGCAAGCATGGACGGGTCCGTTAATGTTTCCAGATAAAACGCATGAGACGCCGAACAGTCCCTGCCCACAAGCCACCAACCCCCAGGGTGCCCCGAAACGGAGCCCCACGCTGAGGAGAGACCTAACTGAGCGGTACTGCAGCGACGGCAGGGAAGAAACCTTTATAAAGCGCAAGCCACCACCCAGCCGCAACCCACCGAACACCGTCGCCTGGTCCTACAACCAGGAAACAGATGACAAGGAAGATTATGAGTACAGGAAGTAAGACAAAGGAAATCCGTAAAAGAAGATAAACAATCCCAACATTCGCCTGGCGGCCCGGAAAGAACACGAAAAAACAATGGACCAGTGTGGGCGGTCGCCGGGGATCGATCCCGGGATCTCTCGAATGTGGGCCGCAGACGAAACCGCCTGAGTCATCGTGCTCGGTTGCTCTGAATAATATAAATGCTCTTTTCTCAAAAAGTATTTAAAGCGCATATCTAAATGGAATTTTTATATCATTAAAATAATACTTCAGTTCTATTACTGATCTACTTTGGTATTGATAAGTTGGTTGGTTATATTTTAAAACATTAATTAGGAACACACTTAGCTAAAACAATGCGTAATTATCAGAGAAAGTTTATGTATTTCTTAAGAAACTACATTATCACATAAAATCAGTATATACTGTAAAACTGTCAGTGTAATATCTAAATATATTCGTAGATAATGGGTCAAGAAGTTAGCAAATGCAACAGACACAGTGAAGTTCTTGAATTAAATAATAAAAAACATCTAAAGAATACCTTCCCTGGTTCCGACGACATGCAGTTCTTTCAATGTAAACTGTTAAAGCGCGTGATGATGGCAAGCCTGAGTGTTACGGAAGAGCTCATCGAACCAAACTTAAAACAGGAAAATATGTTTGAAATATTGCAAGACTCAACAGGGGTCTTCCTTGGGGATGAAATCAGCTTTAAACTTTAAACCAAAATGGAGAAAATCGTTGCTCCTAGAGGATTTAAGAATATTTGAAGTGATGAGGGCAAGGATAAGGAGACACCCTTGGCCATGTTCAGCTGCAGGCTCTATTGTTGACCAATTTAAAGTATAATAATTTATAAAAGATACAAAATTATGTAGCACAGTGGTTTCCAGATGTTTAGGAATTAGCCTGTAATGGACAGATGAATTCCGATATGTTATATGAATTTGCTGAGAATATTTTCCATACAAATAGTTTTAGAAATATCAACATTTTCTGTTATTTTGTTTATGAATGGACAAGAAAGGCACATGAAAGTTCAATTAAGTGTGTTGTATATTCAAATAAAAAGACGCTAAAGCTACATGAATACCGCAATCTGCTGAATTTGTTGCTTTACGGCCTATCAAGGGAGGGCATACTTCTGAAGCCCTCAGAAGGAAGCATTTGGCATTACTGCTGAATGAAGTACTAAGGACTTGTATAACAACTAACAGATATAAAATTGGCTTCCGAGTAATTGCAAAATTCCTTTTGGATTCTGACAACATCTAATTTCACAGAGTGATTGGGAAAAGAGCCAAATAGCTTTAGAAATTCACATAAAGGAAATGTGAACCAAACGTTGAAGATATGCGATCAAACACTTTTAAGCAATTCTCCGAAGTTGCTGAATACGAATGAATTCTCAAGATCATAAATGTAAAATAACTGAACAGGAACTTTTGCGTTGTCTATTGACTGTTTGGAAATGTTATTAAAGAACACAGGAGGACTGCATGGAAAAAGTATAGTTTGCGTATAAGTCCGTATACCCCATATTAAATTCAAAATTACGTAGTGATTTTTTCCCCTGATGTTGATATATATTCTCCTGTCAGTTACCCTTGTTATCGACTTCGATTGTTGCAGTAGGATTGTTATTTATGCAATGAATCATATGACTGCAATATAGTTGATGCTATGATATTGAAAGAATGGCTCATAGAAGCGATTACACAACTGAGGAACGCTTGATGGCCGCTGTGTGGGTTCATGAGCGTCAAATTAATGGCAAATCAATTTAAAATGTCATGGAAAATTTCGTTGCACAGTTTGTGAAAGCAACACCGACAAACAGGTTGTTAGCATGGGAAAAGAAAGGATTTTTAACAAGCAGTCTTCGCGATGTGCCGAGAAGTGGAAGATCATCCATTAGATTTGGACTTGACGTGGAAAAGACTATCGAACAATCTCTGGTCAAATTAATATGGAAACGTGCTTCAAAGTTGGGGATACCGGAATCAACCATGAGGAAACACATCAAAGTTGATCTGAAAATGAGGTGTTCGCGCCCGTTGAATGACAATGAATTATCAGATGATGATTTGAAGAGACGTGTTCATCCTTGTCGTCGGTTGCTGCAACAATTCCAAAGAATGGCTCTGAGCATGAGAACATGGCGGCGTATTCAGCTGTGCAGAGACTATGGAGGGACATATACGGATGTTTTAGATCCCTAAGATGTAAGTAGAAACATTTAAATATATAAATAATGGGTATATGTACATTTACATCACGTCAGTTTTAATTTAATATACGGGTACACGGACTTTGTGCGCACTCTGTAGATATTGAACTGCAATTATTTGCTAAAACAATACAAAAGATCTGAAGGGCAATATGGAACAGAAGACAGTGTAGATGTGATCTTCAATTTAAACTGTAAGCATTTGTTAAAGACCTCACAGATGCACGGTTATATGGAAATGTAAGGAACTATTAATGCAGTGGAAAACTAACTCTATGCTGAAAATGAGACTTAAGAAACCATAGAATTAAATACTAATGATAACTTTCATGTGGATCTGAAGCTAGAACAAAAACCTTAAAGAATATCACTGTAAAATACTTCATAGGAAAAGATCAGCTAAGCAATACATTTTGCGTTGAAGCATTCAAAAGTTCGTACCAGGAAGATTTCCAAAAAGGCAAAATTATCCGTCAGACTTAAATATCACCATACGTTTTAGCATCGGGGACCTGGAGAGATCTTTTGGAGATAAATAAAAACAAATGCAGAAGACGAGAGGAAATTGATGGAGAGACAAAGTAAAATGAGCAAAGAAGAATCAACACTTAAACTCAAAAAAATGGAACCAACTTAGCAAGGGAAGTTTGGGAAGAAAATCACTGAAAGGCCAAAGTTGGCCATTTCAGTGTATCTGCTCAATCAGATAACAATGTGGACATAAAAAAAGTATTATTGAAGTAGTTTTGAGCAATTTAGGGAGATACCTACTGTAGGGCTCAACTAGGGTTGTTAAAGATATCTGAATCGTAAATTGGACTGCTACTGCTTGTGGCAAATGTCGAGAAATATTTCCTATGAAGTCACTCTCTCAAGCTAGTCTGTTTAGCAACAATGATTCCGTAGATAGCACTTTACATTTGTAAGAGTTGTATTAGGTTGCTATACGACGGTAAAAGTGATGTAACCATTCCTTTCAAAGGATAAATTATATTTCAGTGAAATATAAAGACATTACAAAGCATTGACAATCATCTTAATTTAGGTAAATGGCAATGCTTTAAGTTGTAGCAAGTATCAATGTGTAACAAAATGCACAAGCTAGACACCTGACCGCTCTTTAATGTATTTTTACAGGATTTTCATTTAGATATCATTTCACAAAATCGCGCATCCAGATGCACCAACAACGCCGCATTTCAAATGTGTAGATATCCTTTTGTTCAATAAAAGATTTATACAACTCAACGGGAAATTCCAAGAAAACACAGGTCAGTGGGGAACTGGCGAATTAGCGTGAACGACATTTGTTTTAGTTCCACTTATAGCCCACGTTCGACTACAATGGTCATATCGGTGGCCTTTCCTTTAGACCATATGCTGCCGTTTGTGAAAATTGCAACACTAAGAAATAATTTCCCAATAAGAATAACTCCAAACTCCTGGTGAAAGTGTAGAAGAATGCGCAATTAATAAAAGATTAGGTTTGCAGAGAGATGGGGTACACGCAGGCCGAACACAGCCCTCTCGTGGCGGTCCTGTTGCGCCCAGTGTAATCAGTGCAGAGCTGTCAAACAAGGTAGAAACGTTAAAGCGAGTTCCAGTATGCCTCGTCGACCGCAAAGGGAGCCATATCGGCATATGAATGAGTTCGAACAGGGCAGAATAATCGGTCTCCGGGAAGCGGGTTTGTCATACCGTAACATTTCGGCTCGTACAGGGCATGCTGCTACGACAGTGATGCGTATGTGGAAGCAGTGGATAGATGAAGGTCGTACGCAGCGAAGAGCGGGTGTTGGACCACGGAACATGACCACAGCACGGGATGACCGTCATCTTGTCCGCATGACGATAACGGACCGTACAGCTCCATCCACAGTGTTGGCTCGTCGCTGGAGTATCGCAACAGGTGTGAACTTGTCTGCATCAACATTTTGTCGCCATCTGCTGCAGGTTAGACTGGTTGCATACATGCCATTACGTCGGCTTCCATTGTCCAGAAACCACAAGCTCCTCCGACTGTAATGGGCACGTGAACACCGTCACTGGGGCGCTGAGTAGAAAAATGTAGTCTTTTCGGAGAATCCCGCTTCAACGTGTCCTGCAGTGATGGCCGCATATGTTTACGGCTGTACTGTGGTGAGCGCAACCTGGAGGACTGCATTGTTGAACGGCACAGTGGACAAACACCAGGTGTGATGGTTTGGGGCGCCATTGGTTACAACAACCGATCTCGCCTCCTACGAATTGAGGGCACTTTGAACAACAGCCGATACCTAACGCTGGTTGTAGAGCCTGGGGTACTCCCCTGCTTCAGGTATTCCCACAGGTCACATTTCAACAGGACAATGCCCGGTCACACATTGCGAGGAATGTACAACCTTCTTCGAATAGCGACGTGTACCATTGCTTCTCTGATCTACACGTTCGCCTGACATGTCACCCATCGAACATGTCTGGGATATGGTTTGGCGGTTCCGGTTGTGTCATGGTCCTCCACCAGTGTCACGGATTTGTAGGCTAGAATAAAAACTGCGTGGAGGGAGATCCCTCAGGAACTTATTCAGAATCTTTTAGATTCAATGCTATGGAGTATATCAGCTCTAATTGCAGCACACAAAATGCTGAATATTATGGCTCAAATGTGATGTATAGATTTGAAATGTTTTCATTTGTTACTTGTTATGTACCTAACCTGTGGTATTAAATTCCTTTAATTCATGCTTTTCCTTCTTGTTGTTGCAGTTTTCACAAAGGGCAGTGTAATTATAACGCTATTTGCCGAGTCGTTTCACATACTGTCTATTCCGAAAAGCTACTACATTCCCTGTAGCTTATGAGGAGCTCCATGAACTCGCATGACTTTTCCAGAACACCAAGGCTTCTGACACTCTTGGGTGCATTTCCCCCATTCTGGTATCCACTGGAAATTTATAGCTTCACGGGCGGCTTGGTGGAGAGGATGGTGGGAGCGATAGTTTGGCAACTCCAAACGTTGCATCCGAAAGATTTTATGACGCAGACAAGTTGACGAAGAAACGTTGAACACAATATTGGTGAACATCGAAGCCGCCATTAATTTTCGCTCTCTAATCCAAGATGACAGAATTGGCGCTCTAATTCCAGATCATTTCGTTCACGGAAGGAGACCAAAAACAATAATTTGCAACTGGACCAGAACTACTCATTATAAAAAATCTAAAAGGATAATAGAGACTTCACGAATTAGCAATGGAGGACTTTGGAAACGTTGGTGCAAATAATATTTCTTGTAGCTGAGAAGTTTTCATAACGTTTGTCAGCCAAATGACGGATCTGAACATCCCGAGTTGGGGACTTGTCTCTGCTTCAAGAAGGGGTACGTTTATGTCACATGTGAACATTTGCAATTATCTCACACATGGCTCGTTTGCTATATATAGTTTGAAAATGCAGGAGAAAAAACTATCACGGATTAAGAATTAGTCAGACGGAATGGTCCTCAGTCACTCGAGCTCAGCACTTCACGGAGGTCATTGTGGGCCCTTTGTGACTTGCGTGAACTCAAGTAGAAAGGGATCAAGAGGATACCCAAAGGGCGACCAAATACGGTGCGTGCTGGGAAAGAGGGATTCCTAATAATTCCAGAATTACTCCAAGGCTGACGTTAGCCTGCCTATGCCATCTTAATCCGGGGGTCCCAGGACGAATGAGTTCCCCAGGAAGGGGCAATAGCGGGCCATGTAAGCGTCATGGAGAAATATTTACACAGCGCAAACTCCACCGTCCCGTAGCAACAGAGCAGTTGCCGCCTTCTGGTCCTATAACACTTAAACTAATGTGGATAAAACAAGATGAATGGAAATGATTGGGACAGGAATTGAGGAGGAAATGCATGGTAGAAGCGCAACCGCCCTAGCATTCCCTACCGGCGTGGAAAACCACGAGCAACCTTAAGGTTAGAGTTACTGTCCGACAGGAATTAAAACCCTGGACCTCCGTCTGAAAGCCTCACACTACTGCGGTGAAAAACGTATACCTGGTAAAATGTAACAACTGTTTTCAACTTTAACTTAAAAAACCTAATTTATAATCATTACTAAACTAAACTGAAGTGATGCTCTACAAAACTAATTTAGTCATTTTACGTTTTTAAGTCACTGTTAATGCCATCCAGTATGTAAATGTAAGGGGATTCAGTTTCTTCACTGCCAATATTATTGAACCATACTCGTGCAGTGAATCATCATCATTTGGTATCTTCACACAAACTTAACAGACAACTAGCATTATGCTATGTTACTATATTCAAATAGTGTAGGCAACATTAATAGGTAGAGGTTCAGGAATCATTTAAGCTAGTTCAATTTATCCAAAGCACAGCCATTCAAAAATAGTTCCATTTTCCATTTCCAGCTGCTTAGTTAGGATATTATTTTCTACTTTAATTTTATCAATATAGTAATACTTTAAATTAATCCCTCAAATAAATTTTCCTTCCTCCTCAATGGAAGTACAAGGTCTGTAATTCTCCATTTATAATTTCGTTAATATTGTACTTCTCCAGAAATTTATGCGGGCAACACTGAACATTTTTAGAAAATCAAACAAGGATTAATTATAAAAAGCGTAAGTATTTTTATTTTACAAGCACAATACATTTTTGTATTCGATGATGCCACTCCTTAAAGCAATGATGCCACTCTTCCTTAGGCACTTCAGAAACCAGGTTTTTACAATGTTCCACTGCTTCGTCTGCTGACGAAAAAGTGATTCCACTGATTTTAACTTTAATTTTTGGAAACAAAAAGATATATCAAGGTGCTAGGTCAGGGCTGTGTGGTGGAGGGTCCATGGTGCTGGCCTTTAGGGCATCCAGATACTCAGTTATTCTGTTTGCAACGATGCGTTATCATTATGTAAGATTAGTTTTCCTTATGGGCATTTTTCACGAACTGTTTAACATATTTACGATAAACAATCAATTGAGTATCAATTAACAGTAACGGTACGTTTACCTTCTAATACTATGGTAGCAATATGGTCCAGTTTAGAAAAAAATCTGATGTGTTACACTAACATGGCTATCTCTACACTTGTGCAAACTATTTTTACAAACTCTTATTCTCCATCTATTTCATATTAATCGAGATAAACTTTTGCAGAAACGATCTTTTTACATGCAAAGAGAATTACATTTTACACATAGCGACCAGTTCTAAAAATATTTGACTATCGCTTAAGGCGTACTATGTTCCCCCTGTTTTGAATTTGCAAGGGCAATATAGAAATAGAGTAGCCTTTAAGCATAGACATATCTGTTAATAGCTGTTTGCTAGGTGCAGCTCCATTCCCTTTGCCACAGATTAACACTCTTTGCATATCCAAGAAAAAAATGAATAACGAATTCCCATTTGAGAAAATAAGTATTGAAAAATTTAAGGGAATAACAAGCAATATCTCGAAAATGGTTCACACAACCAAAAAAATGTATGACATAAATTGTGTATTTTAACGAAGTCGAATTTTTTATGTAGTAACATTTTGTCTATCTCTTATGGTTTACCAGTTATGCAAAAGTCGTTCACAATGAAGAACACTTTTGGAGACATTCCCAGAAAATTCGAGATATACATTTCATTCGTCATGAAAATATCTTAAACATATGGGGTGGGGGATTTTCTTGAAAACCTTCATGTCGCATCTCTGGAAGATACTAAACCTAAATACCAAGCTTGGTGTTTATCTGACTGTTCGTTTCTGAGTTATGCTGTTCACAGGCACACAGACAGACACACACACGGACATGTTTCCAAAAATGATTTTTTATTTTCCAGGGCGTCTCAAAACATATATTTGCGGTGAAATCTCGGTATCTAATTTATGGGTGGAATACACCACTTCCCCTACTTACTATACGTAGTAGAGAAAGTAAAAAAGTAGCAACTATCTTCTTACCAGCACCACTTGGGCCTTTTGTAGGCTTAGGTTCTGTTTCAAAGATCCATTGTGCCTAATGACTTACATTTTCAGAATCTAACAATAAATTCAAGATTCATAAGTAATAATAATATTCCAAACCAAACTTGAGGTGGCGCCTTGGAAATGTTCCAGATTTTTCTGCACCAATCAATACTTTGTTGTTTTTGACTCGGAGTCGCTATGTGTGGTGGAATTTGTGGAATCCGTCGACACAAATGTTTTCTCGCGATTAACTGCTGATGTAAAATGTTTTGGATTTGACTCATACCAATGGCTATTGTCGCCTGAATAAATGCATAACATGTCCGTCAATCTTTTTAAAGTATTACTCGAACAGCCGCAATATTTTCATTAGTAACAGCAGTTCTTGGGCGTCCTTCACGAAATTCATCACTAAGAAGAAATTAATCTCTTTTGAATTCGGTTTACCAATTATAAATGTCTTATTGGGGCTTCTCGGTCGATCTTCACATTGTTTAGCGTTAGTGAGATTTAAACTCTTAAAAAACCTTATCCCGGAAATTCTCTCAGTCTAATTAAGCTTTGGGTGTGAACACAAAACCTTTAAATGATGATAATTAACAAACTATTAGTGAAAATTCAACACGCAACCACGGTAATTAACTCGCAAAACATTAGAGAGTAGCGGTCGATTATAAAAAAAACCTGATATGTTACACTCACATGACTTACTCTACACTTGTACAAACTATTTTTACAAACTCTTATTCTCCATCTATTCTATATTAATCGAGATAAACTTTTGCAGAAACGATCTTTTGACATGCAAAGAGAATTACATTTTACACATAGCGACAAAGCTCTAAAATATTTGACTATCGCTTAAGGCGTACTATGTTCCCTTTGTTTTGAATTTGCAAGGGCAATATAGAAATACAGTAGCCTTTAAGCATAGACATATCTGTTAATAGCTGTTTGCTAGGTGCAGCACCATTCTCTTTGCCACAGATTAATACTCTTTGCATATCCAAGACAAAAAAATGAATAACGAGTTTCCATTTGAGAAAAATAAGTATTGAAAAATTTAAAGGAATAACAAGCAATATCTCTAAAATAGTTCAGTCAACAAAAAAAATTCATATGACATAAATTCTGTATTTTAACGCGATCTACATGTTTTGTGTAGTAAAATTTTGTCTATCTCTTATGGTTTACCAGCTATGCAAAAGTCGTTCACAATGAAGAATGCTTTTGGAGACATTCCCAGAAAATTCGAGATATACATTTCATCTGTCATGAAAATACCTGAAACATATGATATTTTAATCAAATGCATAGAGCCGTTTTTGAGAAAATTAAAATTTTCGAAAAATGTTCCATGTACAGGATCTGGGGTGGAGAGATTTTCTTGTAAACCTTGGTGTCGCATCTCTGGAAGATACTGAACCTAAATACCAAGCTTGGTGTTTATCCGACTGTTCGTTTCTGAGTTATGCTGTTCAAAGACACACAGACGCACACACGGACATGTTTCCAAAAATGCTTTTTTTGGATTCAGGGGGCCTCAAAACATATATTTCCTGTGAAATCTCGGTATCGAATTTTTGGGTGGAATACAATACTTCTCCTACTTACTATAGGTAGTAGAGATAGTAAAAATTCATTTGTTTTTGGAATCTTGATGTTCTAAGAAATTTCAAAATCGCCTTCGTATTACTGTTGTTTCAATTCCTTCAGATCAGGCCTCAGTTCAAGTTACAACATCATACTGTCGAGTCAAGTGTTGTGTTAGATAAAATACTCCATCCCCAAGAAAAGTAGGAATACTACGGCGACATTTTTGTACTTTCTGTAGCCCTTAATTTTTGTGTACAATGCTTCATGAAGTACTAAATTAACAACAGAATCTTCTCTCAGTGGTGATTTCTAAAATATTCTAGATAACCTGCGTAGTTACCCATTCAGTGATTTGCAGTGATAGTTATCAATTTATTTTTATTATAATTCATTGTATAGCAACATCATCATCACTATTACTACGTCGTCTTGGACATCTGGCACCTCGTAGAGAAAGGTATACTATTAGGTTGTAGGACGTAAGATGTGTTCATCACAGGGAGACACCTCGCACCACTCTTTTTTTTAAGGTTCCCTTGTTTTATCCAGATTTTACTGTGTTCTTACTGTTTTTGTTACCGCTTACACAACACACAAGCACCCATGCCCATGGCGGGACTCGAGCCCGAGACCCTCAGCTTGGCGGAGCGCCGGAGCTATGCACTCAGCGACCACGCTACGAGGGCCGGCAATGATCTATTGTGAAGGCAGGGGTGAGGCAAAGGAGACGGAGGAGGTTCCAGGTCTGCAGGCAGACAGGTCCATAGAGACGCGCAGAAGTCTAATATTTCCAGTTTGAACACCCGCGCACCAATGAGCCTGGAATCCACAAAAGGGCGGACCGTTACTGTCGGGATAGCTCACCCTGGAATACACGGAGGGAAATATTTCCAATGCGCGTGTATCTACGTCATCTGCCAGGCACCGCCAACACCGCAGGACGCAAAATAATACCTAAAACATGTAATTGAGATGAAATGAGAGGAAAAGGAGAGTGAAGAATTTGTTTTTTTATTGTTAGCCCCACGTATGGAAGCCAATTTGAAGGATGTTAGTTTGTTGTGGGAGTTTGCACCACGTTTGGAAAGCCAATTTGATGTAGAATTGTTCTTTACGTTATTTGCTGCTACGTATTGAAAGTCAGTTTGTAGATGCTGTATTATATTTCAACTGTTGGGGAGCCGAACTATAAATTCTTGGCAAGCGTACGTATATTAAACAGTTTCCGGTAGCCTTCGCCCCAAATGTACTTCCAGGTGGCCTTTGTACCAAGTTTAAAAATAATAGCTTTGTAATTAAACTGTTTCTTTAAGTATTAAATATTTATGTTTGCCTCAGCTGCGTGAGTATTATTATTAGAGACATGGAAGTCCTGGCAAGGCGTGATGCGACAAAAATGTAGGCTTACACAGATTTTAAGTTTTAATTCACTCCTTTTTATTAATCCTTGACACAAATTAAATAGAACTTCTCTGATATAGAGAGCTGTGAGATTCTTTTATTTAATACTTGCACCTTTTAACACAGATACTATTTTTTAGTTTCACATGAATACGTGTTAAATCTCTCGAGGACGCACAAGCATCCGGTTACTATCACTGTCTGCAGTCAACTGAATAGATTTCACCCGTCTAAAATTGTAAATTTCTGTATTTCAAGTCTCTGATTGGCTAATTCTACTCCAATAGAATACCTTCATTTAACTAAAACCCCTTCCGGTTGTTGATTGCCTATTTTATAAACTGTCACTAAAATCACATTATTGCTTATATGAGACTCAAGTAATATTTAAACTCTATAACTCATTATTGCCCACGGTTACCTCATTGTTAGCAACCGTTAACTTATTATTCTCACGGCTCCTATATTATTAAATTACATAATACATTCATATAACATTATTGAACATGTTTACAATAATATAAGCATATACAATGACTGTTACATACATTTTACAAATTATTACTTACACATATTGCTTTAAGGCGGGCTGTTATTGAATTTACATATTATATAATTTGACTGAAATCATTTAAGTGTTAAAAATACTGCCTCAAGAGGTCCTGGTGGAATGCATTACTCCGGCATTTGCCTTGGCAAATCGGGAATCGAACCCGGGACCTCCCAAATACGCACCACAGACGTTGCCGCCTGAGCCATCGCACTCGGTAAGGTGTTTTTATAATGGTTATGTTTGTATTTTTGTAGCGGAAGGTAACCGAATTTTGTTCATCTATAGCGATATTCCATGCATTTTGGTTGGCGCCACTGCATATGCTATGCTGTTGTACACAACACATTACCACTCCGCTGTATGCTGTAGAGATTGACGGAAGCCTATGTTTGATATGCGCATTGCAGAGGAAAAAATAACAGGTGTGCTTGCTCTTTCGCTTGATCGTTTTTCCATTGGGTGGTCACCGTTCTCGCAAAATAATGCAATAACATAGAGTGGTTTTTAACGTTCACTAAATCATGAGACAGCAAATAGCCTATCAGTGAGGTGGTAACCGGCATTGAAGCCGCCTACATTAATATTGAAACTCATTTATTATTTATCGATTACGAGAAGGCATTCGATAAAATCAAAAGGTCAAAGCTATGGTAAATCTACTTGAGAAAGTATACCACGCGCAATTAATAAGAGGAATACACAATCTATATGTTCATACTATACTAGGTATTCATAAATGGAATGCTCCAAGCGAACAACTTGGAGAAATTAATGGTGATATCCACAAGGGTGCCCATTATCACCCATACTTTATAATATATATCTTAATAAGGCCATTGAACAGTGGCTGAATATGTTACATTGTAATTTTACTATTAATGGCTTACCTGTGAACTGTTTATGGTTTACGGATGGCCAGGTGGAGATGATGGTTAATACAGAGAATAACCTACTGATGGCAGCATATAAGTTATGTAAAAACAACAAAAGAATATAACCTTATATCGCAAAACTAAAACAATGGCGTTTATCGGAACCCAACTTAAAATATAAAAAATTGTAATTGACTCGCAAATTATTGAACAAGTGAGAAGATTTAAATATCTAGGACGTAAAATATTGCACCTGGAAACATCGATATCGAGGACTTCCACTTTTTAACATTAACAAGAAAATCATTTATATAATAAGATATTTACAGCAGTAAATTTTATACATCTTTAACATCAACTTCCCTATTTATAAAATGTAAAAACCGAATTAACTATAGAAGCATTTTCAACTATTCAGCTCTCCCAAAATATTGCAAATACTGTTACTAACATCCAAATTAACATGTGCCATTAGAACCTTTCGGCTCATTCCCTTGTTGAGGATTCTACCTACAGATTTCTTTCAAGATCTTGACCAACAGAGATTTACAAAAATTACAATTGTGCCAAACTACAATTTAGTTGCCTTTTACAATTCGATGTGACGTTCTTTTCTTTACGCATTTAATTATGCCTTTCCGAGACTACACGCACTTACGCCTATAAAGATACATTTGTGAATTCCACTCATAAAAATGGTTAACACTGGATTTAAAATAAAGCTGAAATTGTCAGACGTACGTCGTGATTCGCTCTTATGAGTCCCTTGCTGAAGTATTGTCTGTCGTTGGTTATGCTGCTTGCTTCCAGCTGAGGAGAGGAGGAGCTTGGCGATCACACTGACCTTCCCCATGCGGTGACAGTTGGTGAATTTCTGCCTTCCTTTCAGACGTAAGTCTAATAGCGACATCAGGTTCTTACGCAACTGCTATAGTTACATAAAGAGATAAAAGGAAAGCAGACGCGTCAGAAATAGGGTTCGGAATCATCAGCTTGTGTGTCTCTAATTGAGCATAAAAAGAATAAATAAATAAATAAATAAGAGTAAAGCTTGAACTAAAATGAGTGCTAGATGTATATACAATTTCCATAAGATTTGGAAAAAACATGAACAGAATGGATGAAAATCGGTTACCTAAGAAAGCACATCATTGTAAACTACGAGAAAAACGAAATATACCAGTCCAAAATTAAGATGGAATGAACATTACTCCAGTGAAGACGAAGCGAGCCTGAGTCTCAAACCGTGTAGATGATGATTAAAAGTTGAGGGTTTTGTGTAGTTTGTCCTCAGAACGCGTATGCATAGACGCTTTACAGATGTTTGCCCAGTGTCTATGTTGATTTCCGACGAACACGAACCACGCAAAGCGTTCAGTCTGAAAATAAGAAATGCAACACCCTGTTAGATCTATCACTAATAATATACTTAAAATATGAAGGATGTGTTGAAATATTGGCAAAGTTATAAGAAGAAGCTTGCCTTTATGATTCATCCATAGCTTCAGATCCATTAAACCGAAATGTACTGCACTACTACAGATATTCTTAAATTATCGAATGTCAAACATCAGCGTTGATCACTTAAACACCTTTTGAACTGCAAGATGGTTCTTTCAACCTCACAGGATGTTAATGGTGCATAGGATTACAATGATGATTTTGCATTATTCATTGTATTAAAAAGTATTAAACAGCCTTTAATTTTTTTCTGTGGAATGTCTTGCCATCTATTCTTTAGTGCAAAGCTCTAGTGGCCTTTTCTTGATTTTTTTCACACCTGTTATATTGTAACACCCCTAAGGGGGATGTTTACCCCGCAGTAGTTGGCTACACTAGGGGGTGATAGCTCAGAGGTACGGGATGCGTCGGTACTGGGGTGGTAGGTATGCCAGGCCGCCATTCTAGGATGGGGGTATTTAAATATTGCACACGGGATGCATTGATCCAATAAATTGTATTATTGAGTTAGTGCGAGTACATTCGGGCCCGTAGGTGGGTCATTCGAATTGGGGAGAAGCCCGGCAAGTAAGCAGAACTTAGTGGTGATACATCTTTACCTGTTCACCTGGTGTTGAGTTGGCGACTCGTGTAAGGTAATCGGACCTCGGGTCGTCGATGATACAACTCTCCCTTCAATTGATTACTATGTCGATTCCCATAACGATTCATACAATCGCCTCCGACACTTCCTTCCGACAATTGCTTCTGACCATCGAACCCCTCGAGTCAAACCCCCGTAGCATAAATACGTACAGAAGAGCTGACTCCGCGTTCCTTAGCGCGGTCGTGTTGAGGTAACCTCGTTTCGACACTTTCTGCCTGGTTACCTCATCTGATGTAATCCACGGCGCTCAACCTGGTCCGCTACAATGTTATTGTTATACTCTTGGATATTAGCAACTTCTTCTTGCACTTCTTTTGGATGCACTGAAATTAGTTACCTTCTGTATGTCCACCTATGATTGCTGTCGAATCAACGTGTATTTCGTGCCACCCAAAAACCACTCATCTCTAATGGAAATTATAATCGTAGATTTATTGTTCAGTTAAAAAGAGGATGCTCTTTTATTGTGTTGCAGATTTTTTCACTAAGCAGTCAGATCACGACATTAACAATCAACATAATATGCTACTTATGTTATCTAAATGAGATATAAGAAGGTTTCCGAATAATAACAATAAATATTTATAATGACGGTGATTATAATGATTCTTATTAATAAGAAATGAGTCTTTGTATGTAGTATTTAACCAAAAAATCTGTTAGCAATTTCATTGGATCTCCTAAAAATTTCTTCTTTATGTTTGTTTAATTTGTATAGCCTCTTTAACTTCTTAGCTCATGTTTGGAGCTTAGATAGGGGAAGCAACTAATTGCATATTTACTCACTGAATTGTTGATTTCGTTAGCTTTATTTATTTTCACTACTAAACACACATTTATTCCCACATTTACACCTCCAGACTCTGCGGAAGTTAGGGAATGATTGTGGTAAAAGAAAACTTTTCCCGCCCCAGCCTTTTATGGAACTACGTTCCCGGGATTGAGAAACCAAAACAATGAATACTTGATCACAGACAGTTATTCCTAATTAATGTGTCTATAAAGGAATCTCAATTCCTCTACTATGATCAAATATGCAATATCGTTTACCTCTACATTTTGGTTTATTTTTACACCCAAACATTTTAAGTAATTGAAATATTACATTTATATTACTATATTTTATTAAGTCTAGTAGAGTGTTTTGTTACTTATTATGTGTTCCTTTAAGTTTAATAAACGTAATATTTATATTCGCTTACATATCCAGCCCAGCTTTCATTATACACACATAATTTTCATTTTTATTCGAGTTGATTTTGCTTAGGATAAATTCCATATCTTATTTCTGTTAGGATATGGCAATAATAATATAAATAAAAAACTTTAAAATTTAAAACAATTCAATGATTCCACTCATTCACAATCAGTAGAAATATATTTTGATACAATGGTAGTAATCATAAGTGCTGATGCTATTATTATTATTATTATTATTATTATTATTATTATTATTAGAAAGATTTTTTGTATTTGTGGGTTCTAAGCGACAGAATATTTCTATTTAGCATGTACACTCGGTCAATTTGAAACTGGCCGGTTTCTGAGAGGCGAACTCAAATTGGGTACATACATGAGTTCTCGGGACAGCCAGCTTTTGTTCACAAGACTGCGTATATTCTTGTAGTAGTTATAATGGGGAACACAACCTATAATCACAAAAGCCTTCCTAGAAAATTATCGCTATATGAGATTTTAAACAGTCAGATACTTCAGAGTGTTTCAACACTGAATATCTGTAAATAACACGTTACTGATTTATGGTTTTCAAGTGAAGTATACTTAAAGCTCGTTACGATGCTACGCTGACTGCAGCACTCTTACATTAGTGGTGGATATTGTAACAGGTTTTATATTTTTTTATGTATGTGCGTTTATTAGTGGTCCCTCATACCGGTAGATGGCAATCACGATAATAATTTATAGGTTCGGGAGATTTCATACTAAGTCAATTTACTTCTATAAATATAAGTTTCACCATTGTTGTAATTATATTTTCACGTAAAATAAAATAACAAATAGTATTGTGTGTGTTAGTAAAACGAGTTTTAAAAAATTAATGGGACGATACCAATATTTCTCGATATTCGATACGAATAATGACTTTTGAGCATCGATACTCGATACTCGCTTAATAAAAAAACTGTAAAAGCGATAACTGGTTAACATAACTATGTTCTTCTTAGTAGTTTTCTGTGTATAAACGCATTTAATCAATTTTGAATTATATGCTGTTTCTGGAATGGTTCGTGTTTGACAGTCTCCAATTGGCAGTAATTTTTTCATCCTGATAATGGCACAGGTTATATATCCTCTATTTTTAGTCAAGTATAATAACAATTTCTTTGCTTCCTTTTCTATTTGACTACATTTTGTGCAGAAAATATTTTAAATTATACTGTATCCATATTACGCAAATTAGCCATAGGGCATACCTGTAAGCTACGCTCGTGAGTCGAATTTGATTTGCGTAAATACAAACTAAAAGATAGAAGGAAAGAACAAATATTTTCACGTGCTGTATTATCTCACTTAACTTCTGATTTGCTTCTGCTGGATTCCCAGATTTTGGTCACCAGAGCAGGCAAATGTAATGACTGAGAGTGAGCCACCGAGCCAGGCTATTGCAGCAACGTGATGCAGTGCGTCAGCTACATCCGTTGATGCACTAAGGTATGAATTAACACTGCATGTTACATGCGTACCTCTACTCCGTCCCCTGTTGTTTTGCATATTTTCATGTAGACACAAGAATCTATGGAGTGCTGCATGCAACGCAGTCAAGGGGGTCTGCCTACGTAGAGACCACACCCTCGCATGACCCAGGATTACTCGTGGGCCCTTTCCGTTAGGGGCGGTACCTATTTATAACCCACCCCCCTGCCTGGTCAGATCCGGCTGGAAGTCCAGTCCGTCCTTCCAAACAGGGCCGGAAGTGGATACGCCACCTACGCGCGTCAGGCCAGCAGGGCAAACCCTACTGGGGGAGACTACCGAACAACCTCGGTGGGGCCGACAGTTTCTAGCAACTGTCTACTAGCTATCCCTCATGGCTGGTGCCGGAGAGTCTCGAGGCGTCTCACAACCCCGCCTGGGTGGATAAACCAGCCAAGCGTACCCAAACACCATGGGTATTGGGAACCACTGCCCCGCCGAATCCAACCCAATCCGAACAACTCCCTTACGGGAGGGGCTCGAATGTTCGGCCCGGCGTACTTCTCGTGACGTCAGAAGTACCACGAGTGCTAAGGGTCCGCAACGCCCGCACCACGGCACGAAGGGGTCGAAACCCCCCTTACGGAGTCATCAACTCTTTGGGGACAGTTGCGAGGCAATAACATGAAGTATCGACTTCTTTGTTTCTTATGTAGCACAAAATTAAATGCCACAACTTCCAATAATACAAAAAAGAAGAAATTAATGAAATTAAATATCACCATGGTTTATCTCAAAGTATTAGTAATACTTACATATCACCGAGTATCGAAAGTATCGAAATTTTGATGGTATCAAAGTCCCATACCTATAAAAATAGCAAATAATAATTCGCTCCGGAGAATAAAACTCGAGCTGCTTGCGTAGAAGCTACGTAGATCAACCACTGCTCCACCTCAAGTACATTACGAAGACAGGCCAAATCATTATCTCGTGGCTTGTATGAGCATTATAGCTTGTAATATATTAGCCAAGGAGACGCACAAAACTTGATGGTTGTGAACCGCGCGCTCACTCCAAGGGCACTTTTAATTTGGCCAAGTGTACATACACTATGTGATCAAAGTACCGGACACCCCACAAGCATACGTTTTTCATCTTAGGTGCATTGTGCTGCCAACTACTGCCTGGTACCCATTATCAGTAGTCATTAGACATCTTGAAACAGCTGGTCAGGTAATTGGGGTCACTTGTGTCAGAAGTCTGTACGCGAGATTTGCACACTCCTAAACATCCCTAGGTTCACTGTTTCTGATGAGATAGTGAAATGGAAACGTGAAGGGACGTGTACAGCACAAAAGCGTACATGCCGACCTCGTCTGTTGACTGACAGAGACCGCCGACATCTGAAGAGGGTCGTAAAGAGTAATAGGCAGATATCTATCCAGTCCATCACACAGGAATTCCAAACTGCATCAGGATCCACGCCAAGTACTATGACAGTTAGGCGTGAGGTGAGAAACCTAGGATTCCACGGTCGAGCGGCTGCTCATAAGCCACACATCACGCCGGAAAATGCCAAACGACGCCTCGCTTGATGTAAGGAGCATTAACATTACACGATTGAACAGTGGCAAAACGTTGTGTGGAGTGACGAATCACGGTACACAATCTGACGATCCGATGATAGGGTGTGGGTATGGCAAATGCCCGGTGAATGTCATCTGCCAGCGTGTGTAGTGCCAACAGTGAAATTGGGAGATGGTGGTGCTATGGCGTGGTCGTGGGGGCTTGCACCCCTTGTTGCTTTGTGTGGCACGATCACAGCGCAGACCTACATTGAGATTTTAAGCACCTTTTTGCTACCCACTGTTGAAGAGCGATTCGGGGATGGCGATTACATCTTTCAACACGATCGGCACCTGTTCATACTGTACGGGATGTGGCGGAGTGGCTACACGACAGTAACATCCCTGTAATGGACTGGCCTGAACAGAGTCCGGACTTGATTCCTATAGAACACCTTTGGGATGTTTTGGAACGCCGACTTCGTGCCAGGCCTCGCCGACCTACATTGATATCTCTCCTCAGTTCCGCACTCCGTGCTGTCATTCTCCAAGAAACCTTCCAGCACCTGATTGAAAGTATGCCTACGAGAGTGAACGATGTCATCAAGGCTAAGGGTGGGCAACACCATATTGACTTCCAGCTTTACCGATGGAGGGCGCCACGAACTTGTACGTCCTTTTCAGCCAGGTATCCGGATACTTTTGATCACGTATTGTATATAAAATGTCTCCCAGGAAGTACTTGCATCATAAATGAGAACTTCATCTCCTGTTTAATTTGATCATTCGTTAGCACTTGGCAAGTTTTAAGTTACAGTACGAGTCACGTTGTTTGAATTCTTTCATATAAATTAATAGTGTTCTGTAGAAGTTTTTCACAATAGATATGAAGTCTAAATCACAATTCCCCAGCTTTTCGAGCTCCAAGAAAGAGCAATATCGCCAGGGTTGTAAACAGCAACTGTCAACGTACACCCCCTTTACCTGAAATGCTGCTCCACTCATTTCCAGCTGCTTATCGGCTGCCTCTTTAACTTCTTGAAACGAGGCCAAAGGCAAAATCTACAACGTTCCTTTTTCACAAGTTGTCAGAGAGAATCCTAAATAGTTTTCATTTCAGTTGCAGTACTATTTCAAAACAATCGATTTCCAATATTATTGTCTCTTTCAAAAAAGTATTTTTAGAATTACCGGAATGTTTAAACGTTACTTGACAAAAAGTGTTTTTCATACAAACTAATATCGCTCTTGGCTGTCTCTGCGCTGGAGTGGTCAGCGTTTCTGGCTTCCCAACTTAGAGGACCTGGGTTTGATTCTCGACTGGGTCGTGGAAATGCTTTTACTTTCTCTACCACGTTCAGAAGTAGGTAGAGAAGGTATTACATTCCACCCAAAATTAGATACTGATTTTTTACGTGAAATACACGTTTTGAGATTTCCTGAATCGAAAACGTCTGCGTTTGTGAGTGTGTGTGTGCGTGTGTGTCTGTCTCTAAACAGTACAACTCAAAAACGAAAAGCTACATAAACAACCAAATTGCTTGAGTTCAGTACGTTCCAAGGAAATAATACCATATATTAAAGATATTTTCATGACAAATAAATTGTACATTTTGAATTTTCGGGGTCTAGCCTTTGAAGTCATTTCGAAGGAGTTTTGTATAATCTTGTATAATTTGTAAACGTTAAGCGATAGACGAAAACGTACTACACAAGAAATATATATCTGTTTAAGACACACAATTTATTTCACAGACTGTTTTTGTGGCATCACCATTTCCGAGATATCCGTTATTACTGTATCGGTTTGTTCTATACTTGGCCATTCTTTAAAGTCCTTACTGTATTCAGTTGTTTCTCGCGATTGCATGGAGATAGCACGGAATTTTAAGGGCAGCGTATACCGTCCAGTTCTTAAACATTTGAATATCACTGTTCTCTTTGTATTTATAACGAAATGTGTAACGCATCTATTACCGGAAAGTTTTATCTCGATTAAAATGAAGAAGATATGGAAATAAGCTTTCGTAAGAATAGTTTGCATACCTATTAATAAGCACCAGATAGTATAGAAAGTCATGTGAATGTAACACATTAGATTCTTTTAAATTCAATCATTCACTACGTTCCGCAGAGTCTGGAGGTATGAAGGTGGGAGTGAATTTGCGGGTGTTTCCCAATGATAATTAATAAAACAGAAGTCAAATACCTACAGTTATAGAGTTAACAACACCATCATTCCTTCTAAAGCTAAATCTCTGTTATGAGCACAGAAGTAAAAGTTTACAAATTAAACAAGGGAGAAAATAATTCTCGGCAAGATAATGTTAGAGTCTAAGGAAAACTTTCCTTTCGTAAAAATAATCCGATGTGTTACACTCACATGACTTTCTCTACACTTGTACAAACTATTTTTACAAACACTTACTCTCCATGTGATTCATGTTAATCGAGATATCGAGATCTTAAATCTTATTACTAATTTTCTTGTAGATGTGAGGGTAATTGCTAGGATTTAAGCGACAGTCAAATATGTTAAGAGCTGGTTGCTATATGGAGTATTCCATTCTCTTTGCATTACCAGGACAAAAAATGAATAAACAATTTTATAAAAAGTATAAATATTGGATAATTTAAGGGAATAACAAGCAATATCTCGAAAATTGTTCACTCAACAAAACAATGTATATGACATAAATTGTGTATTTTAACGCGATCTACATTCTTTGTGTAGTAAACTTTTGTCTATTTCTTATGGTTTACCAGTTATGCAATAATCGTTCACAATGAAAAACACTTTTGGAGGCATTCCCAGAAAATTCGAGATATACATTTCATCTGTCATGAAAATATCTTAAACATCTGATATTTTAATCAAAATCGTAAGAACCATTTTTGAGAAAATTAAAATTTTCAAAAAATGTTCCACGTAAAGGGTAATCTGGGGTGGGGGGATTTTCTTGAAAACCTTCGAGTCGCAGCTATGGAAGATGCTGAATCTAAATACCAACTTTGGTGTTCATCTTACTGTTCGTTTCTGAGTTATGCTGTTCACAGACACACAGACATACAGACACACACACACAGACACACACACACGGACATGTTTCCAGAAACGCTTTTTTTGGAATTAGGGGGTCTCAAAACATGTATTTCCGGTGAAATCTCGGTATCGAATTTTTGAGTGGAATACAATACTTCCCCTCCTTACTCACGTAGTAGCGAAAGTAATAATATCTCCGAGTGGTAATCAGATTTTAGAAAGATGCGATCCATAACTGTTGATTCCATTTAAGGCGCTCTTCAGTTTTTAAAAGCGCATGTCTTCGTAAATTTTATCCAGTACATGACATCAAATTGCTTTGAATAGGCAGCTTCGGGGATTAGTCTGTATCCATTATCTTCCTATATTTTAGGTTTTATGAAAAGTACTTGAAGGGGGTAATGGTAAAGGTATGAACGAAGGAGGGGTCCGACAACTGGGGCAGAGCACCACAGGTAGGCCGCAACGGCCTTTTTGCTTCTACCGTGACCCTTGGGAGGAAAACGGAGAGAGACCTGGAGAACGACCAGATCCGAATGACGACAGGCGCAAGCACGGACGGGATGTCTAACGTTTACAGATGGAACGTATACGACTTTGTGCGTGTCCATCCACAAATCTCCCACTCAGAGCTGGGTCATAACTAGGGCCCGGATTTTTAGTTGGAATTAACATTCAATTTAGGTTTCATATATGTTTAAAATACGGCTTTTTAGGTTTCTCTTGATTAAAATTGTTATTTCTTTATTTTTTGCTTTGTAGATCAATACAGGTATCAATAATTTTGTTTTTCTGGTACTTGTGTAAGATTTATTTTTTGACTTGCTACATACATTCTCAAATTTTCTGTCGTAAATTATTTCCTATTATCATGTAACACGTTCTTGTATGAAGAAAAGGTTTTTTCAACGGAGCATGAAGTCATTGGAGTGTATAACGTAGATGTTAGTGCAACAGTTTCTAGGGATAGGTTTCCTGTATACTTTTCTCTCTGCAATATTGAATTGATGATATTCTTATCTTCAAAACAGGTATTTCGTTGAAGAATCTTCTGCAACTTCGAAGACATGCAACTACCACTCGTCCAAGTATTTCTTACTGAAAACATTGCCAGTGATATCTAGAGCATGTTTCAATGGCAAAGTTGTATAAAACGTGTCTTAATATACGCAAGGCAAGCACCAAGAGTGGGACACTGGAGTGATTTCTTAGCCTTGGTAAAGCAGGAAGCTTGTGTTTCATCCAATTCATTGGCGACATTTTTAATGTCTTCTTTTAAGTGCTCGGTATAGTAAATGACAGCTGACAGCCAAGTTCTCCAGTGGGTAAGTATCGGCTCAGGTGGAAGAGGGGGTTTGCCGGTACTTTTTCTCTTTGAACAATTGTGTATGTGTTGGGGCTTTTAAGAAAACCTTCTTGACCGAAGATATCAGACTGTTCACGTCATCGAAGTGGCTTCTGACCTCCTACAGAAGGAGGTGCAGGCCGTGGGGGTTCTCCAGTCCCCGCGGCCCCCCCGGCCCAAAACCTGTCGACAGCACTGTCTGTCACTAACAAAAGTGAAGCGTGGATCTGCAGCAATCTACTTTATTAATAAATGTGATTTAGGCATTGCTTCAGTATGCAACAAACTACATTAGGTAAGTTTTGCAACAATCAAACGCCACACTTTCTGCCTGTTGTACTGTCAGTGAACGACTGGAGGCGACGCGTTACGCAAGTTACCCTCCTCCTGACCTTCTATCAGTTGCATCCAGGTGTCACCACGTCACATATGCTGCGCTCAACGGCAGTAACTTGAACTATCTACTGGCTATAAGTGGTGGAAGTAATTTTATAATGAGTTTCAATCCGGAAATAACATTCTTAGGTTTTTTTAGGTGCAATGAAATTCACATATTCTGCTCCAGGAAGTGTGAAACGAATATATATCTTGAAATATGTTAATTAAATAGCGAGGGCCCTAGTAATTGCTGAGCAGTCCCGCAACGAAGCCAGGGAAGAAGCCTCTAGAAAGCACACACCCACCGCCCACACACCTTTAACTGGTCCTACAGACACGAAGGAGATGTCAGTGAAGGAGATGAGTGGTAGAAAATTCGTGGTAAAAGAGAAACCAACCTATCTTCGCCTACCCTCCGGGGGAAACCACGAAAAATGCATGTGTCAGAAGGAGATCGCCGGGATGGAACCAGAAACTTCCGAATGCGAGTCGCACACGTTACCGTGGCGTCACCTGGGATACTTGGGGAAGGGACACTGGTAGATAACCAGAGCCGAGTTTGTTTGTTGTTAACGATAAGCAAGTAACGAGGAAATGCACGAACATGCAGATTTATGGCTATAATTATGTCGCACATTTTTTACGATAAGAACAAAAAAATCGCATTTTAAAAAATGTGTGTTCTTTGGAGATGTTGCCTGTAAATGAATGAGAATTAATTTCGAAGGGTACATTAACCCGAAAATTTAGAGTTTTATTTTATTTTACGACTACAGGACCATCCACGATAGCTGTCAGGGTTTTCATAAGCTTTTGGAACATTCCGTTAGAAATATCTTCGTTTTGAAATTCTTAAAGTAATTGCTGCAGCAAAAAAATAATTGACCTCCTTGAAATAACATAAGTGAACTCAGGAAATGGAAGCATAAGCAGTGTACGTGATAAACAATCGATAACAAGGACTGAAAGCTTATCTCCAGGCAAATTTAAAATACATCACGACCAAAGCTACTACAATGAGAGCCATTGCCTGTGAGATATATTACCACGAAATTTTCATGAAATTTTGACCATATTTTAAACTATAAATATATTTTATATGTTTTAAGGAATGTTTTAAAGATAAACGCCAAAAAGCCCAGTCCTGTAAATAACAAAAGGGTGAGCTTCTTTATTTTAATGATCACAGTTGTATTTCTGTAACGCTTACATAGGCTCCTTAATACATTTATTAAATAATAACTACTAATGCTTTACGCGTTACTGAATCATTATTTCTGTAAAATCGGCACTACTTGAAGGAGTAAGTTTAAAGAAACCCTTCCCTTTCGGAGTCCTTGGGTTAACTTGAATATTAATACACAGGGTGGACCATTTAAGTTGAAACTGTACAATAACTCCAAACCTAAGCGTTATAGGAAGAAATGTGTTTAATAAAAGTTGCTTGATATTGTGGGAGAAAGTAAATACTATTAGTCGTGTTTTGTTTGGAGGAAGCTATAGTGGGCATTTTGGGGTCAATTTAATTTTTACTTTCTCTACTACGTATAGTAAGTAGGGGAGGTATTGTATTCCACCCAAAAATTCGATAACGAGATTTCACGGAAATATATGTTTTGAGAACCCCTGAATCCAAAAACAGCATTTTTGGAAACATGTCCGTGTGTGTCTGTGAACAGCATAACTCAGAAACGAACAGTAGGATAAACACCAAACTTGGTATTTAGGTTCAGTATCTTCCAGAGATGCGACACGAAGGTTTTCAAGAAAATCTCCCCTACCCAGATTACCCTTTACATGGAACATTTTTCAAAAATTTTAAATTTCCCAAAAATGGCTATAACGATTTTGATTAAAATATCATATGTTTAAGATATTTTCATGACAAATAAAATGTATATCTCGAATTTTCTGGGAATGTCTCCAAAAGGATTCTTAATTGTGAATGACTTTTGCATAACTGGTAAACCATAAGAGATAGACAAAATTTTACTATACAAAAATTGTAGATGGCGTTAAAATACACAATATATGTCATACACATTTGTTTTGTTGAGTGAACCATGTTCGAGATATTGCTTGTTATTCCCTTAAATTTTCCAATACTTTTTCTCAAATCAGAATTCGGTATTCATTTTTTTTATGTCCTGGACATACAAAGAGAATCGAATGCGCCACATAGCAACCAGCTCTTAAAATATTTGACTATCGCTTAAATACTAGCATATTCCCCTTGCACCTACAAGAAAATTAGCAATAAGATTAACATCTCGATTAACATGAAGCATATGGAGAATAAGCGTTTGTAAAAATAGTTTGTACAAGAGTAGAGAAACTCATGTGAGTGTAACACATCAGAGTTTTTAAATGGTAACCTACATTTGTGTTGTTTTCTCATCATAAAATAGTTTTTACAAAGCTATTATAGTTTTATGATGAAGAATAAGGAAACAAAACCAAGTGCTGGTTCCCAATTACCAAACGTTACTAGGCCCTCAAATGGCTATCCATGGATAGCCCAACCATTCATTGCGCTCTTCGTACACAGACATTCACAATTTTCGTTGTTCTTTACATTGGTGTAAGAACAATTGCGAAGTGTTTTATACAAATATTGTTTAATTTTTTATGAGGAGTGAGAACACAAAATAAGAACGGTAGGTACCCATAAAAAATTAAATTTACCCTAAAATCACCATCACAACATTCTCCAAATAAAGCACGACTAATGGCATTGCTTTCCCTCATAATTAAGCATTTTGTATTAAAGACATTCCTTCTACAACGCTTAGTTTTGGAGATACTGCACAGTTTCAACTTAAATGGCCCACCCTGTATACACAGGAGTATCTCCATCAGTGATTGATACCTCTAAAGTAACACTTATCTCAAGTAGTCATTTAAGTGGATGCTTTTTTAAACGACTTAATCCTTTCATTGTTGGTTCATTTGGGAGTATTACATCATTTCTTTTATTGCTCGACAGCTTTGAAAATTGCTAATGTCATCCTCGAACTTAAATTTACTATCAAGCTGAGCATAGCAATTCCCCCAAAACGCAGCATGCAGAATAAACATTCCTCTAGGTAACGCTTTGCTTTTTCGATTATACACGCACAAAGTTGTATACAGAACTCAACAAGATATTCCTCTATTGCACTGGCAATACCCTAACAGTAATGTTACCAATGCCTTTCTATTGTATTTAAATATATTTTCATTCATCATTAAAATTAATATTTATAAGCTTTACTTATTTTTAAATCTCTTTCGCCACTCCAAACTCAATTCTGTCGGTTTTGTTGATCGAAATGTATTTTTAAAGTCTTGCTTTATTTTAATTTTACATTATTATTTAGTGTCATATGTTGCTAGTTATGTAGCTATACACTTTAAAATAAAATATCCAGGAGTTAATTTAAATTCTCTGTCTTAGACAACCTCCTTACTGTTTTAATTTTTGTTTTCTCTACTACGTATAGTAAGTAGGGGAAGTATTGTATTCCACGTAAAAAATCGAGACCCAGATTTCACCGGAAATATATGTTTTGAGGACCCCTGAATGAAAAAAAAAGCATTTTTGGAAACATGTCCGTGTGTGTGTGTCTGTGAACAGCATTACTCTGAAATGAACAGTCGTATAAACACCAAACTTTGTATTTAGGTTCAGTATCTTCCAGAGATGCAACACGAAGGTTTTCAAGAAAATCCCCCACCCCAGATTACCCTTTACATGGAACATTTTTCGAAAATTTTAATTTTCTCTAAAATGGCTCTAAAGATTTTGATTAAAATATCATTTATTTGAGATATTTTCATGACAAATGAAATGTATATCTCGAATTTTTTGGTAACGTCTCCAAAATTATTCTTCATTGTGAACGGCTTTTGCATAACTGGTAAACCATAAGAGATAGACAAGATTTTACTACACAACAAATGTAGAACGCGTTAAATTATACAATTTATGTCATATACATTTTTTTGTTGAGTGAACCATTTTCGATATATTGCTTGTTATTCCCTTAAATTTTCCAATACTTATACTTTTTCTCAAATGAAGATTCGTTATTCATTTTTTTTGTCCTGGTAATGCAAAGAAAATGGAATACTGCACATAGCAACCAGCTCTTTATACATTTGGCTATGGCTTAAAGCCTAGCAATTCCCCTTGCATCTACAAAGAAAATTAGCAATAAGATTAACATCTCGATTAACATGAAGCATATGAAGAATAAGCGTTTGTAAAAATAGTTTGTACAAGAGTAGAGAAAGTCATGTGAGTGTAACACATCAGATTTTTATGGTACTTACTTATTCATCCTTTAAGTTGTTTCACACATGAGCGTATCTGAAAATCGTCCTTCGCCTTTATTTATTTCTTCCTTCCCATTCAATGCAGCCTCTATGATACATTTGAGTTAGTGTGTGTGTCACTCAGTTTATGGGCGAAGGAGCCGAAGCTCCTCTCCTATGACCAGGGAAATATGTACGTTGGTGTTGTCGACAGCGATCTAGGACGCCGTCTGCAGCTGCTACCGGAGGACATTTAGGTGTCTCACAGCAACGCCTTTTCATCAACCCATCTTCCATGGGTTTCGCGAACTACTGCCTCGTCGAGACCAACCCACTCAGATGTTCCGCCTAACGTACCTGCTTCTAGATACCACGAGTGCACCTCGAGCAAGGGTCGGGACTCCTCCTCTACGGGCGTGTTAGTCAGTTCATCCAAACTGCTTAGTCACCTTTTCTTACCAACTGCTTAACTTGTTTGTTAATAAATGGTGTCAGGTCGCCAATTTGTGCCAACTACTTTTTTACTTCCTCTACTACGTATAGTAAGTATGGGAAGAATACATTCCATCCAAAAATTCGATATCCAGATTTTGTCGAAAAAAGCATATTTTGAGACACCCTGAATCAAATAAAGCAGTTTTGGAAACATGTCCGTCTGTCTGTGAACAGCATAACTCAAAAACGAAACGTCGAGCCAATACCAAACTAGGTATTTAGGTTGGACATCTTCTAAATATGCGACACGAAGACTTTCACCAAAATACCCCTACACCAAACTACCCTTTATTTTCTGAAAAATGGCTTTAACGATTTTGATTAAAACACCATATATGAGAGGTATTTAAATGACAAAAAAAATGTATATCTTGAATTTTCTGGGAATATCCTATATGGTCCTCTTCATTTGGAAGGAATTTTGTATAATCTTGTATAACTGGTAAACATTACGCAATAGTCGAAAACGTAGAATACAAAAAATGCAAATCTCTTTAAGACACACAATTTACTTAAATTAAGTTTTTTAAGTCATTTCTGAGAAAATTTGTTTTTAAAGGTTCGAATTGTTTAATACCTGCCATTCTCCTAAAGTCCCATCGATTTTCAGTTGTTTCTCCCAATTTAATGAAATTAGTATGGAATTTTAAGGCCAAGAGTAGGTTTTAGTAAGAATTGTTTATATATCCACTAAAAACGATAGAGGGTATAGAAAGACATGTGAATGTGTCACACCAGATTTTTCTAGAAATGATTAATACTGCTGATTTATCTACGGATGTGCCTTTGGTGTTGATACGTTGGCAAGCCTGTTATTTTTATTAATTATTGCTCCTGTATTCCAATCTGAATCATGTTTGATATTGCTGTCGAGATACATGACATAGTCTATTAATCACTGCATACTGATACTATTACGGTTCAGTAACGCTGACATTTTATCCGATAAAATCGCATCCTTTCAAGCACATTATAAAATAAACGTTCGTGGCATTGCTAAATGTTGGTCAATATGAAATCCGCGGCTTAGAACAGTCAAATATAAAACAACTCTAACATAGAATCTCTGAGTTATTTCCCCCGATGTCGCTTTTAATGTATATCGTGACAATGGCATTAAATGAGGTTTAATACATGTAGAGGCAACTTTCGATGGTAGTTCAAGAGGTAGGAACATAGGTGGTAACAGGAAAAAGATGCGTGTTTCGAGTCCCTGCCATAGCATTGAATTCTTCTGGTTCGACTCAATGACTACCAGCTAGTGCAAAAGAACAGTCATATACACTATGTGATCAAAAGTATCCGGACACCTGGCTGAAAATGACGTACAAGTTCGTAGCGCCTACATCGGTAATGCTGCAAGTCAATATGCTGTTGGCCCAACCGAAGCCTTGATGACAGCGTTCACTCTCGTAAGCATACCTTCTATCAGGTGCTGGAAGCTTTCTTGGGGAATGCCACCCCATTCTTCACGGAGTGCGGAACTGAGGAGAGGTATCGATGTAGGTCGGTGAGGCCTGGCACGAAGTCGGCGTTCCAAAACATCCCAAATGTGTTCTATAGGATTCAAGCCAGGACTCTGCGCAGGCCAGTCCATTACAGGGATGTTATTGTCGTGTAACCACTCCGCCACAGCCCGTGCAGTATGACCAGGTGTTCGATCGTGTTCAAAGATGTAATCGTCATCCCCAAATTGCTGTTCAACAGTGGGAAGCAAGAAGGTGCTTAAAATATTAATGTAGGTCTGCGCTGTGATCGTGCCACGCAAAACAACAAGGAGTGCAAGCCCCCTTCAGGAAAAACACTACCACACCATAACACCACCACGTTCCAATTTCACTGTTGGCAAATCACACGCTGGCAGATGAAGTTCACCGGGCATTCGCCATACCCACACCCTGCCATCGGATCGCTACATTGTGTACCGTGATTCGTCACTCCACACAACGTTTTGCCACTGTTCAATCGTGTTAATGTTGACGCTCCTTACACTAAGAGAGGCGTCGTTTGTCATTTACTTGCGTGATGTGTGGCTTATGAGCAGCCGCTCGACCATGGTCTAACGTCTAACTGCCATAGTACTTGGAGTGGATCCTGATGCAGTTTGGGATTCCTGGTCTGGATAGATGTCTGCCTATTACTTTTTACGACCCTCTTCAAAAGTCGGCGGTTTCTGTCAGTCAACAGACGAGGTCGGCCTGTACGCTTTTATGCTGTACATGTCCCTTCACGTTTCCATTTCACTACCACATCAGAAACAGTGGACCTAGGGATGTTTAGAAGTGTGGAAACCTCGTGTATAGACTTCTGACACAAGTGACACCCAATCACCTGACCACGTTCGAAGTCCGTGAGTTCCACGGAGCGTCCCATTCTGCTGTTTTGCGATGTCTAATGACTACTGAGGTCGTGGATACTGAGTACCAGGTGGTAGGTTGCAGCACAATGCACCTAAGATAAAAAACGTATGTTTGTGGGGGTGTCCGGATACTTTTGATCACATAGTGTATGTTGCTGTCGACAAATTCATAGAATATCTTTGTTCTAGACGCTGGTTTAGATCTGAAGGATGCTACACCGCCGAAGCTGAAGTTTGTCGAAACCTACCGCAAACGTTATGGTTGAGTTAGCCCCAAAATTAATGTTTTATGTTTCAAATATCTGCTTGCAAAAACAATGAATGTGTTATTTAAGGACTTAAATAGTGTCACCGAGAAGGACGGCTAAGGTGGTGAGACCTGTGGCTCGCATTCGGAATGTCCCTGGACGACCAATCGACCGAAGGTTTTTACGCGGTTTTCATCGGTCGTTATGCAAATGCTGGGTTGGATAATTTAATCCGTGAATTATCCTATCATCCCTTCCATCACTACATTTCATTTCCTTATTCTTCACTACCATATCAGACATTGGACTGGTCGCCCATCCTGGGTATGCTATGATCCAGAGTTTGCTTGTTCCTCGACAGGCTACTGACCCAATGAATTGGCTTGTAAGTCCTGCAAAGAAGAGGGTAATACAAATAATAATAATAATAATAATAATAATAATAATAATAATAATAATAATAATAATAATAATAATAATATTCAAATAGAGGTCATCTGAATACTGTGAGCTTGGGTCATTCTTAATCCTAAAATTATAACTAAAAAGGTTTCACAAATACAAGACACTCATCAAAATACTAACCTCCCTGAAGTGAAATGACTCAGCGCTGATTTTAATAGCTATAAGAAGCTTCTGCTCTCCATAGAGAAAGAAGCTACTTAGCAAGGAATAGATTTTGTTAGCTGGAGAATTAGTTCCTTAATTGGACAATGGGAACATCGGATTATTTGAAGCGCTAAAGTATTTGCTTTGAGTAAAACATGCACACTACATGGCGTCTTTTCAAAAAAGTACTGATAACTTGTTAAAAAAATCTGATGTGTTACACTCACATGACTTTTTCTACTCCTGTACAAACTATTTTTACAAACGCTTATTCCCCATATACTTCATTTTAACCGAGATATCGAGATGTTAATCTCATTGCTAAATTTCTTGTAGATGCAAGGGGAATTGGCAGGCTTTAAGCGATAGTCAAATATTTTAAGAGGTGAATGTTATGTGGAGTATTCCATTCTCTTTGCATTAACAGGACAAAAATATGAATAACGAATTTGAGAAAAAGTATAAGTATTGGAAAATATAAGGAAATAGCAAGCAATATCTAGAAAACGGTTCACCCAATAAAAACATGTATATGACAAATTGTGTATTTTAACGCGATCTACAATTTTTGTGTAGTAAAATTTTGTCTATCTCTTATCGTTTACCAGTTATGCAAAAGTCGTTCACAATGAAGAATACTTTTGGAGACACTCCCAGAGAATTCGAGATATACATTTCATTTGTCATAAAAATATCTTAAACATATGATATTTTAAACAAAATCGTTACAGCCATTTTTGAGAAAATTAAAATTTTCGAAAAATGTTCCATGTAAAGGGTAATCTGTGGCTGGGGAATTTCTTTAAAACCTTCGTGTCGCATCTCTGGAAGATACTGAACTCAAATACCAAGTTAGATGTTTATCCGACTGTTCGTTTCTGAGTTTTGCTGTTTACAGGCACACACATACAGACACACACACGCACAGACACACAGACACACACACGGACATGTTTCCAAAAATTCTTATTTTGGATTCAGGGGGTCTCAAAACTTGTATTTTCGGTGAAATCTCGGTATCCAATTTTTGGGGGAATACAATACTTCCCCTACTTACTATACGTAGTAGAGAAAGTAAAATCAGATAAATAACCATACTTGGTATTTAAGTTCATTATTTTCCAAAGATTAGAGGAAGATTTTCAGGAAAATTCTACCACCCCAACTACCTACCCTTTACATGGAGCATTTTTCAAAATTTTTTATTTTTAAAAAATGTCTGTGACGATTTTTTTTCAAATGCCGTGTGTTGAATGCAGTTAAATGACAAATGAAACGTATATTTTAAATACTACGGGAATAGCGTGTGAAGTCCTGTTCATTTGGAAGCAATTTTATATAACGTTTTATAACTGGCAAGCGTTAAGTAACGTACGAAAACGTACTATACAAAAAATGTAGATGTTTTTAAAATACACAATTTATTTCAAATAACCTTTTATAGCATAAGCCAGTTATAAGGTATGGGTTATTAATGGTTTGAATTGCTCATTTCTTTGTTATGGTTTTAAAGTCCTGTCGACATTAAATTTTTTCTCGCGATTGTATGGAAAGAGTATGGAATTTTAAGGCCAGCTTCTAGTTATTAAACATTTAGTTATCACTTATCACTGTTCCCATTGCATTTATAATGAAATGTATAATGTAACTGCATCTCCAAAGGTTTATCTTGATTCAAATTAAGTAGATACGAAAATAAGCTTTCGTAAGAGGGCTTCTATCTCCGTTAATAAGCCAAAAAGAGGGGAGAAGGTCACTGAATTTAACACATACATTTTTTTCTTTGAAATACTCGCATTATCATTATTAGGTAGTTCATTTAGTTTTAAGGCTGCAATTTGTGATTAGTTTTCAGTTGCTAAACTCGCTTTATCATCTACGAATACCCTTATATCCATTAGTATACCATTTATTCTAGAATATCTAGTTAATTAATGTTGCCATTGGCTAATGATCTCGATATAAACAATAAATAATGCATGGTTGATGGTCTGCCCTACTGGACTTCTTGATTTCTTATTATTAGTTTATCGCTAGTTGTGACTATTTCTGTGGTTCTAAGATTACTTGAAAAAAAAGGATTGAGTTAAACTTATTAAGTATCACGTGTATCCACTTTCATAGATAATTTCCCAAATTTTCTCTTCTGAGGTTTATGGGAGGCTTTTATATCACGTGCAAATAACATGAGATTAGGAACACGCTACGAAGCGAACACTTAGCACCTCGATACACACAGGGATCTTTTGTGCATACACAACCAGGAGTAACGGATAAGATGAAGTAGCCACAGGTGAGGTGTGGGCTGCAGGACCGGCTGACGTAGGCTACACAGACGTGTAGGGTTACAAGCTTGACTACCCAGCCCGGAGAACGCTCAAGGCAGCCCTCCCAAGCCACTGGAGCGTGACGTACAGGTTCCACTACGTGCGGAGAGCGTGGAAACCTCAACCCAGCAGCGGAAACTCGAACAACCTCCATCTGAAGGGCCCAAGAAGAAGTTCCAAAACGAAAGCTATCTGTCCGCAGTCGTCCAACACACAGCCCCGGAGCCAATCTATAACGTGAAAGAGGAAGAGGAAGTGAGAGGGGGAGACAATGAGGCTTCCCAGCATTCGCCTAGTGAACCCGGGAAACCCCGAAAAAACCAATGAATCAGGAAGGTCCGTCAGGGAATCAAAACCAAGACCTTCCGAATGCGGGCCATTGACGCAACCGCCTGTGCCGTCTCGCTCGGTAACAAATAACGTAATATTCGCGACGTTTTTGTTCAATAATTTGCTCTTTTGTGAATTTACAGACTGAACGCAAGCTTTTCCGAAAACCAATCTATTCTTGTATTAATATGTTATCATTTCTTATTTAGTCGGCAAGTTATTATTTTAGCGAATACTTACATGTTTTGTTTAACATGTATATACCTACCTATATGGATCTGTCTATCGTTTCTGTTTCCTTTCACTTTTTCTGCTACGCGCCTATAGCAAGTAGAGTAAGTATTGTTCTCCACCCAAAGGTTGTTGGTGGCTTGTGGGTTGGATCGGCCCTCGTCAGATACGTTCCATCTGGAAACTTTAGGGACCACGTCCATGCTTATGCTCGTGGCATCCGCATTTCGTCGCCTTCGGATCTCTTCCTTTACCCCTCCCTCCTAACCTTCCAGAGGTCACGTTGGAAGCAAAAAGGGCCGTTACGGTTCTACTTGCGGTGCTGTGCCACGTTCCGGGGGCCCCTCCGAGATACGTACCTATAACTTTACCAACCAAAAGTTCAATACCGATATTTTCCTAGAAATACACGTTTTGAGGTCTCATGAATCAAAAAACTTTTTTTAGAAAAAGGTGTATGTGAGTATGTGTGTCAGTTTCAACAGTACAACTAACGCAAAAACTCGGTTAAATACCAAACTTGTTATCTAAGTTCCGCGTCCTTCAAGGATGTGACAATAAAACACCCCGTCCAAAACATGCCTTTACATAGAAGAGTTGTCGTTATTTTTTTCTTAAGAGTGGGTCTACGATTTTGAACAAAATACCATATGTTTAAGGTATTTGCATGACAAGTAAAATATTTATCTTGAATTTTCTGGGAAATAGCCTATGAAGTCCTCTTCATTCTGAATGAATTTCTTATACTTTGTAAACTGTAAGGGATAGACACATATTTAGTAAATAAATATATAGATCTCGTTAAAGTACACAATTTATGACAAAATGAAACTTTCTGTGGCGTTAACCATTTCCGAGATATACACTGTAGTTTGTGAAAATTGCAACACCAAGAAGGAAACGCATGAATTTAATACCACAGGTTAGGTACATGACAAGTAGCAAATGATAAACTTTTCAAATCTATAAATGACTTTTGAGCTTTAATATTCTGTATTTGGTGTGGCCTCCGTGCGCTGCAATTAGAGCTGATATACGCCGTAGCATTGAATCAAAAAGGTTCTGAATAAGTTCCTGAGGGATTTCCCTCCACGCAATTTGTATTAAAAACCACAAATTCGTGACATTGTTTACTGGAGGATCGTGACGCACCAGGTGCCGACCAACCTTATCCCAGACATGTTCGATGGGCAACATGTCAAGCAAACTTGCAGGCCAGGGACGCAATGCTACAAGTCGCTCTTCGAAGAAGGCTTGTACATTCCTCGCAATATGTGGCCGGGCATTGTCCTATTGAAATGTGGCCTGTGGAAATGCCTGAAGCAGAGGGAGTAACTCAGGCTCTACAACCACCATTAGTTACCGGTTGTTGTTCAAAGTGGCCTCAATTTGTAGGAGGCGAGATCAGTTGTAACCAATGGCGCCAGAAACCATCACATCTGGTGTTTGTCCGCTATGCTGCTCAACACTGCAGCCCTCCAGGTTTCGCTCACCACGGTACCGCCGTACACGTATGCGGCCATCACTGTAGGACACGTTGAAGCGGGACTCGTCCGAAAAGACTACATCTTGCTACTCAGCACCCCAGTGAAGGTGTTCAGGCACCCATTGCAGTCGGAGGAGCTTGTGGTGTCTGGAAAATGGAAACCGACGTAACGGCATGCATGCAACCAGTCCAATCTGCCGACCAACCGTTGATGCAGGCAAGTTCACACCTGTTGCAGTGCTCCAGCGTCGAGCCAACACTGTGGATGAAGCTGTACGGTACGTTATGGCCATGCGGACAAGATGACGGTCATGCCGTGTTGCGGTCATGTTCCGTGGTCCAGTACCCGTTCTTCGCTGCGTACGACCTTTATCCATCACTGCTTCCACACACGCATCACTGTCGTAGCAGAATGTCCTGAACGAGCCGAAATGTCACGGTATGACAAACCCGCTTCCCGGAGACCGATCATTCTGCCCCGTTCAAACTCACATGCCGATATGACTGCCGATAGCTACGTCGACGAGGCATACTGGCACCCACTTTATTGTTTCCACCTTGTTTGACAGCTCTGCACTGACCACACTAGGCGCAACACTGACCTTGTTGGACCGACACGATAGGGCTCTGCTCGGCCTACGTGTACCCCATCTCTCTGCAAACCTAATCACTTATTCTTGTACAGTCTTCCACACTTCCACCTAGTTTGGAGTTACTCGGGAAATTCTTTTTTGGTGTTGCAAATTTCACAAACGGTAGTGTACTATATTATAGGTTTGAATTATCAATTGAAATATCAATATATATTGTGGTCATAAAGAGAACGGAATTTCTTTCAAAGCCATGACATAACGACCAACTGTTATAACATTGCAATGTTGCTTTAGTAAGAAGTTTGTATATCTACTAATAAAGATAGTTAGGAAATCGTGTGAATGTATCACATCAAATTATTTTTGAAATGGTTATGGCAAGTTAAAGAAGAGAGTGCAAAAGCAAAGTTATTTTTGGAAACACTGTAAATCCCTCCCCAAAAACATAGAAATCCAAAAGCTACTGACAATTCCTCGGGTAATTAATGTATACATTTATTTAAATTTTACCAGAAGTGTACAATGATTAAATTCATTTTAATTTAATCAAAAACAAAATTATGGACACTAAAACACACCTAATTTCCAATAGAGAGGAAATATAATTTTCTCTTACCAATGATATAATGTATTGTTTTAACGAAACGTAGCAAAGTTGTGTACGACCATAGCGAGATTCAATCATTTTGGTTGACAACACTGTTCTCGCAAGAGCTAGTGAGCGAGTTAGGGTGTGCGTTCTTGGTACGACAACAAGTGAGTTTTTGACAACTATGACGTGCAGTGAGTGCTGCTGCAGCAGAGATTGAAGTCCTGCGCCAGGGAGTAAGCTGTCCGGAAGAATTAGCTACGTGCGTTTTGCAATACGCCGCAACGTCAAAAAGGTAAGTGAAGCGACGTGGAAATTGAAGTAGTTTACATTAGTGCAGTGACAGTGTGAACTAATTGAAGTCCCAGTTGAACTAGATAAAGACTTTGAAGAGACGCTGAGAACTTAAAAAAGTAAACAGTTGAAAAACTGAACAGTTACACTACATTGCCTCTGGATCAGTATCAAAATATGTCATTGCTTAGTCATCATTCAGCTTTAACATCGCCTCTGTAAAGTGGACTGAGCCGATTCTATCTAAAATCTTGTCCAAATATTGTTCTTGCAACTGGCCTTATCAGTTGTTTTAAGCCTAAATTTCTCTTGTGTTGTATATACTGAAATGAACAAGTATAAACTACGATCGGCTTTGAAATTGCTAACGTTATTTGCAATTGAAGCCTTTAAGCGCGACAGCTGAGCAGGTATATACAATGGTATTTATTCTCGGAATTAGATAACAAGAATTAAGGCCTTTGTAAATAATACAGGCTTAGAACTCAAGCATCCTAAGAGCCCTATCATCACAAAGCAAATATTTTCGTGCCTGTGTAATGTTTAAGTGACTTTTGAGTTAAAATGACATATATTTACTGTAATGAGATCTTTGAGTCGTTTTTAATTTGAGAAACTCAAGTATCTTTCTGCACAGAGAGCTGGGTTGGATTGCGTTTGACGTTTCAAGAGTCTGTTCTGCTTTCATCTTCAGGCAGTGAAAGCCAAGCTAACGACTGCGGCTTGCATCGGATATGGAGAACTAACAAGCAAACGTTCCGGTATTCTGACACAAAAAGCTCCACCCTAGAGATGAAAACATAAAAAGGAGGTAGCGTGACAGACTTGCGGCTGGGATTAACTCCACGGGACCTGAGGAAAGCCATAATAGAATGAAACACTCTGGCTGAAACAGATCATGCAGATTACTACTTAAGTACGTGGAAGAACAGTTGCAGTCTTTGTGAAATTTTAATGCTTTAAAAAAATTCTGGTGTGTTACATTCAAGGACTTTTTCTATCCACTATCGCCTATTAGTGGATGTACAAATTATTCTTACGAAGGTTTATTTTCTTATCTACTTCATTATAGTCCAAAAAGCTTTTGTGTAACTAATTATATTACACACTTTATTATAGATACAAAGAAAATGCTTTAAAACTGGACGCTATACGCTTGCCTTAAAACTCCATACTCTATGACATCTCAAGGAACTGTTCAAAATTGACAGACCCTCAAAAGTACTTTATTGAACAATTCCAACCATCAATAACGAATATCTCGGAAATTACTGACATAACATTGAATAAAAAAGATGTAAATCAACAAACAATTGTTTAAAACATTATCTTTCTGGTCATTACAAATGCTTGCTACATAATACAGGCTCTGAACAGTTCCTCCAATTTGGGTGAGAATGCCTCTATATTTAGGTGCTCCAGCTTTTCCCTGTTTTGATTGTTTTTTCTAAACCATGAGTAGTAGACGTATTTCTACCAAACTATTGTTACAAAACCTTATTTTTCTATCTTCTTGTAGTTGTATCTTGTTCCATATGGATCTCCGTCATTGCTGCGGACGGACTTCAGTCTTGGCTTATTGTGCTAACTGTATCGCTTTAAAGTCATTTCATTATGCCTGCATCCTTTACTGGTTCTAAAAACATTTATATCTCCTGTAAGCCAAGGCCTTTCAGGAACATACAATGTGTTGGCCTGCTTCAGTTTCTTTCTTGTACAATCTGCAATCTAAGTTACTCCGAAACATTTTAAGATGCTTTCTAATAGGAGCATGTCCTGTGAGAAATTCAATAATTGTTCTCAGCTGAAATCTATTACGTTTAAGTAAGCTTTCAGCTCTTTTCTTACTTAATGTGCTAATCAATATCTTACCATATACGTTTCTAGAGCTTTAAGCCAGGCTTTATGATGTTCTTCTTAGGACCACTTCATAATAGTCTCTCTTACTAAACATCGAGATGGTCCTATAGCCGGCTCTGGCCCAATAAATTATAAAGCTGCTCCTTCTCTTGAAAATTCATGATTATTTTTATTTCCCTCTATGCCACTATGGCCCGGCACCCAGATCAGCTGAACGTCATTCTAGACTACGTGAACAAAAGTATACGTACACCTGGCTGAAAATGACGCACAAGTTCGTGGCGCCCTCCATCAGTAATGCTGGAAATCAATATGGCGTTGGCCAACCTCACCTTGATGACAGCGTTCACTCTCGCAGGCATACTTTTAATCAGGTGCTGGAAGCTTTCTTGGGGAATGGCAGCCCATTCTTCACGGAGTGCGGAACTGAGAAGAGGTATCGATGTAGGTCGGTGAGACCTGGCACAAAGTCGGCGCTCCAAAACATCCCAAAGGTGTTCTATAGAATTCAAGTTAGGAATCTGTGCAGGCCAGTACATTACAGGGATGTTATTATCGTGAAAACACTCCGCCACAACCAGTGCAGTCTGAACAGGTGCTCGATCGTGTTGAAAGATGCAGTCGTCATCACCGAATTACTCTTCAACAGTGGAAAGCAAGAAGGTGCTTAAAATATCAATGTAGATCTGCGCTGTGATCGTGCCATACAAAACAAACAAGGGTGCAAGCCCCCTCCACGAAAAACACGACCACACCATAACACCACCACCTCCGAATTTTACAGTTGGCACTACACACGCTGGCAGATGACGTTCACCGGACATTTGCCATACCCACACCCTGTCATCGCATCGCCACATTTTGTAGCGTGATGCGTCACTCCACACAACGCTTTGCCACTGTTAAATCGTGTAATTTTGACGCTCCTTACACCAAGCGAGGTGTTGTTTGCCATTTTCCTGCGTGATGTGTGGCATATGAGCAGCCGCTCGACCATGGAATCCAAGTTTTCTTACCTCACGCCTAACTGTCATAGTACTTGGAGTGGATCCTGATGCAGTTTGGAATTCCTGTGTGATGGTCTGCCTATTACTCTTTACGACCCTCTTCAAATGTCGGCGTCTCTGTCAGTCAACAGACGAGGTCGGCCTGTACGCTTTTGTGCTGTACATGTCCCTTCACGTCTCCACTTCACTATCACATCAGAAACAGTGGACCTAGGGATGTTTAGGAGTGTGGAAATCTGGCGTACAGACTTCTGACACAAGCGACACACAATCACCTGACCACGTTTGAAGTCCGTGAGTTCGACGGAGCGTCCCATTATGCTGGTTCTGCCTAATGACTGAGGTCGCGGATAATGAGTACCAGGCAGTAGGTGGCAGCACAATCCACCTAAATGAGAAACGTATGTTTGTGGGGGTGTTCGGATACTTTTGATGACATTGTGTAGAATATATTTTTAGTCAATATATGCTTCATATTTTAGTCAAAATAATAGTAATAATAATGATAATGATGAAATTATTATTAATAATAATAATAATAATAATAATAATTTCTTTGCTTCCCTTTTTATGTAACGACATTTTCTTTTGGAAACCTTCTTATAAAGGATTCTTTATCCATATTACGAAAATTAGTCTTTTGGTATACCTGTAAGCTATGCGCCTGACCCGAGTTTGACTTGCGTAAACACAAGCTAAAGATGGAAGGAAAGAACAAATATTCCCATGCACTGTGTTATCTCCCTTCGTAAGTTCTGATTTGTTTCTGCTGGATTCATAGATTTTGGTCGCTGGAGTGGGTAAATAATATAGCTGAGAGTGAGTCACCAAGCTATGCTATTGCAGAAATGTAGTTTAGTGCGTCAGGTAAATCAGCTTCATTCACAGCTCATTTAACGCTGCGTATTGCATGAATACCTCTACTCCTTCCCCCATTACTTTGCGTGTTTTCACTTAGACACAAGAGTCTATTGAATGTTACATTCATTCAGCCACAAGTAACGCGGTCAAGCTCTATCAAGAGCTACAATCCAACAACTCTTTGGGGACACGTGCAGACAATAACGTGAAGTCTTGACTCTTTCAATCCTTATCTAGCATAAAGTTAAACGCAATCACTTTCAATAATGTATAACTCAGAAATACCGAAGGTTTATCCCAAAGTAGTTGACATACTTCGATACCACAGAGTATCGATGTATAGATGTATCGAGGTGCCATCCCTATAATACGGGCTCTTAACAGTTTATATATTTTGGATGGAAGGCCTCTATGTTTTAAGTGCTGAGCATTTTCCTTTTTACTCTATCGAATGATTTTTCTGAAACTTTAACCAATAGACGTGTCTCTATCGAACTGTTGCTACAAAATCAAATTTTCTATCTGATAATCGATTAACCTTTGCTGAAATAGTGAGCCTTAAAAGTTTAACGTCCTTTAAATTGGTAGATATGATCGGACGAGAAATCCTTTTATTGCAGATTTCTTGTCAATAGAAGGAGTATAGAGGAAACTGAACCAATAATCAGATGTTTAAAAGCAGGTGGGTACGTGTTGGCCTTGAAATGCCGTATTCTTTCATATGACATCACGAGAAGCAGCTCAAATATATCACTTAATAATCATAAACATATTGACAAATTCAAATCAATAATAGCGGATATCTCAGAAATACTTGATGCAAAAATAAGTTTATTTGAAATAAATTATATGTTTTATAGTCATGTGCAATGTTGTACAGTAAACAGTGGTTTATCTCATATGTTTTACGAGTTATACAGAATTGTACAAAATTCCTTCCTAATGAAGAGTACTTCACAGGCTATTCCCAAAATTCAAGTCACACGTTTTAAATTCTTTGCTAATATATTTAATATATGGTATTTTAATCAACTCATTACGGCCTTTTTGAGAATATAACATACTTCGAAAGAATTTCCATGTGAAACTTATTTTTGGGGTGGGGAATTTCCTTTTAATTCTTGGTGTCGCATTTTTGAAGCTCAATGATAAATACCGTTTAGACACACGCAGAGATATTTTTCTAAAAACATCTTATGTGTTACACTCACATGACTTTCTCTACTCTTGTACAAACTATTTTTACAAACCCTTATTCCCCATATACTTCATGTTAATCGAGATATCGAGATGCTAATCTTATTGCTAATTTTCTTATAGATGCAAAGGAATATGGTAGGCTTTAAGCTATAGTTAAATATTTTAAGAACTGGTTGCTATGTGGAGTATTCCATTCTCTTTGCATTACGAGGACAAAAAAATCTTACGTGTTACACTCGCATGACTTTCTCTACTCTTGTACAAACAATTTTTACAAAATCTTATTCTCCATCTATTTCATATTAATCAAGATAAACATTTGCAGAAATGATCTTTTGATATGCAAAGATAATTATATTTTATACATAGCGACCAGTTCTAAAAATATATGACTATCGCTTAAGGCGTACTATGTTCCGCTTGTTTTGTAATTGCAAGGGCAATATAGAAATAAAGTAGCCTTTAAGCATCTACATTTATCTTATTAGCTGGTTGCTGGGTGCAGCACCATTCTCTTATCCACAGATTAATACCCTTTGCCATACCAAAACAAAAAAAATGAATAACGAATTCCCATTTGAGAAAATAAGTATTGAAAAATTTAAGGGAATAACAAGCAATATCTCGAAAATGGTTCCCTTAACAAAAAAATGTATATGACATAAATTGTGTATTTTAACGCGATTTACATTTTTGTGTAGTAAAATTTTGTATATCTCTTATGGTTTAGCAGTTATGCAAACATCGTTGTACAATGAAGAACAGTTTTGGAGACATTCCCAGAAAATTCAAGATATCCATTTTATTTGTCTTAAAAGTATCTTAAATATATGATATTTTAATCAAAATCGTTAGAGCCATTTTTAAGAAAATTAAAATTTTCGAAAAATGTTCCTTGTAAAGGGTAATATGGGGTGGGGGATTTTCTTGAAAACCTTCGTGTTGCATCTCTGGAAGATACTGAACCTAAATACCAAGTTTGGTGTTAATCCGACTGTTCGTTTCTGAGTTATGCTGTTCACAGACACACACACACACACACACACACACGGACATGTTTCCAAAAATGCTTTTTTTGGATTCAGGGGGTTTCAAAACATATATTTCCTGTAAAATTTCGGTATAGAATTTTTGGGTGGAATACAATACTTCCCCTAATAGCTATACGTAGTAGAAAACGTAAAAACATTTTTTATTCATGGGCTTCAAAACATGCATTTCCGGTGAAATTTCGATCACAATGCAATAATTCCTCTTACTACTATGTACGCGGGTCGAGCGAGGTGACGCTGTAGTAACGTGTGCGTCTCGCACTTGGGAGGCCCCGGTTTGACCCCCAAAATTGAGTTTATAGTTTTGGACGCTCATAAATATAATTTGACGAGTTTAGAAGATGAAGGCGCCGTTTACCTGTATAAGAAAAATCCGAATGAGAAATTAAGAGAAACAAGATTTGATTCGACGCAAATTCAATACCAGTGCATTTTGGATAAAATACATGGATCTGCAAAAGAAGCTATTGGTGAAAAATGGGACATTCAAAAAGAGAAGTATTAATATTATTGCTATTATTATTATTATTATTATTATTGGAATGAGGAAATAGGAAAGGAAGTACAATTAAAGAGAGATATTTATCTAAAATGGCTAAACACAAAGGACTTAGAATATAAAACAGAACTTAAAAACCAAAATCAAACATTAGGAAAAAAACCTCAGCAGCAAAAATCAACATTTGGGAAAAAAGCGTATCAAACAATAGAAGAGTTTGTTGGAGCTAGAAGGAGTACAGAATCTTGAAAGACTTTAAAAACACATTAGAAAAATTAAAAAATTCTGTTTTATTTATGGAGGCTGTTTAACTGCTGTGGTCCTTAGAGTCCCATTCTATATTGGGCGTGAAAGAACAGTAATTTTTCTCAGAGGCCTCCTTATCAGGCTTGAGGTTCTTTTACGTGCTGAAGGAAGCTTCCCTTCCCTTCCGAAGGAAGTCATGCTAAGGATTTTTACCCCCGAAAAAATCCATCGCCTTCCTCCGGGTTTGAACCCGCGATCTCGGAAACTATATGCTAGCATGGTACCTCCTAGACCGCGACGATCACCCTCTCTAACCCATGGGATTTTCCTGATTTCTTCTCTACCACAATTATTTCCTTTGCATCATTTCTCTTTCGTTCCCTTTCTTTCTCATTTTTCAAATCTGCTTCTCACTTTCTTGGCATATGGATGGCGCGGATGCATACTCAATGTTTATTCCCCGTAGACACAAGAGGGCTACTTGATTGGTGGGTCGCTCACTCGGCGGCTCCAAATGCGGGACGCATCTGCGAGCTTAGAATCCCGCGCGTCTCTACGGCCTGTCTGCCTAAGGCCTGTAGCCTCCAGTGTTACTTCACCCCATGCCTTCCTCCTGGGGGGCGGTGGCCGCAATGGATCTGTGCAGATCACACACCCAGGTGTCCCCCTGTGTTGAATCACCTATACCTCTACCCTAAGGCACGTGATAGAAAGAGCAAAAACTCGTCGTCCTAATAAGAACATACATTCATTATTCTAATTTACTCTTTTTGTATAAACAAGACTTAATGTAGCCTCCATATTACAGTGGTAGTCTGTCTCTCTGACATTCAAGAGATTCTAGTTAGAATTCTGCTTGGGATATAAGATTATATGGTGTTTCCGCAGTTATTTCCCTTATTTTAGGAAAACTATCGGTTTAATTCAAGCACTATGGACAACGCATTTTGAGCACCCATTTCACTTTTTGCTGTCCGATATGACCTATCTGATTATAAGGCATATTCACAAAACAGAAGTAAAAACGTTGTAAATATTTGCACATTAACTTCGTCTTAAGTACATGATGTAACAGTATAGAAAATTACAAACACAGAGTTCAGAATAGCCTCTGAATCTAAAATAAACTTCCGAAATAAACGACAAATATAAAAATTAAACAATAAGCACTGAACAAAAACAGAAATAAAACTACTGCTTAGATAAAGGAAGCACAGGAATGCTGTAACAAGAGAGTTGAGCAACTGTTAACTTATATTCCGTTAAATAACACTTCTAACATGGTATTGTCTCTGAGGCATTTCGATAAATATAATAACCGTGGAACTAGGAAGTATATTTTGGAGTTAGGATTTGCAATACTCAAAAAACAAGGTTAATAACGATTTATTATAAAGGTTTAAGGCTTAAACAGAGTGATACACCCAAGCTTGAAAACATTTAACTTTCAAGAATCCAAGATTAATATTCCTTTCAAGTATAGCATGCAATTTCTCTTTTTCGAATAGAAATATTATTTTAAAATATTATTAATAACACAAAGCGTTTAAATTTTGCTGCCATCGCAAACAAATTCGCCAGAATTATAGTGAATGCTTTTCTCGTGAAATAATACTGAACCAAGCCAAGGGCTATGATATAAATTACACAAGTTAGAAAGAAAATATATTATATTTGGAAAATGTCGAAACTTTACCATTGGCCGCATACGCCAAAACCCGCCAAATGCTAAAGAGCTTAAAGCTCTCGCTGGCTGTCTGCTCGATTCCTCCTTGTAGACTAACTGTCGTCCTGCCGGTGGAGATTAGCAGTGGTGCCGTTGTTGTAAGTGAGGTCATCGAACTATGACGTGAACTTGTCAGATCATGACTCCGGACGACCTTAATGTCGTGTTAAAAGATTGCGCTCAGAGCGATGTAATCCAGTAGAGATATTTCAAAAAGCACACTCCCTCGGGCAGGGAATATGTAACAAGCCAAGCAGTATATGTAAAAGCGACAGAGCACAATAAACATAGGAGTAACGTATGCTTATAATAACAACAAGCTATGAAGGCAAATTGAATGCAAAAACGGATAGGATTATAACACTGGATATATATCAACAAAGGCTGAAATAATCAGCCGCAGTAAACAAGTAATAAAATAATAACTTCAATAATCTTATTAAATCGGTTAAAACTGAGCTCAAAAGTATAAACAAACGGACAAAAGATGTACAATAAGGCAGAAGGACCAAAATACTAGAATGAAGTAATGAACAACCATGTACAAAAACAAAGTATATACATTTAGGAACCTGGAATAATATTGCAAGCAAAAAATGGCATTACTACAATAACATAAATGGCACAATGGAATAACATGCAACTAAGCCTCATACCTGAACAAATACAGATAGTGGGCCCACTACTCTATAATAAGACACAAACTACCAAAGGAAAAAGACAAGAATTAAAAGACACAAAAAATATGAGTAGTAAAACCGCCCATGTAGACATATTCAAGAATAACCCAGCCTCACTAGTGAGGAACCGAACCTAGAACAAGAAACGAAAGAAGAATAATATTGAGGATGGGCACACAAAATCTAGAATTAGAAAAACATTGCTGATAATGAAGTTCTTTCTTTATTGAAATGAGAAAAGGAAACAATGTTACTTTCTGGAACTATGACCATTAAGGAATCAAAAGTGTACGTAAACTATTTAATATTTCTGGCTCTAAAAACTATATAATGAGGTATGAAAACAGAAATAAGATATTTAAATGAGAATTTTGAGAGCTACACCACGTGATCAAAAGTAACCGGACCTGGCTGAAAATGACGTACAAGTTCCTCCACCATCATACTCCACCAGTAATGCTGGAAGTCAATATGGTGTTGCCCCACCCTTAGCCTTGATGACAGCGTTCACTCTCACAGGCATACTTTTAATCAGGTGCTAGAAGGTTTCTTGGGGAATGGCAGCCCATTCCTAACGGAGTGCGGAACTGAGCAGAGGTATCGATGTAGGTCGGTGAAGCCTGACAGGAAATCGGCGTTCCAAAACATCCCAAAGGTGTTCTACAGGATTCAAGTCATGACTCTGTGCAGGCCAGTCCATTACAGGAATGTTAACGTCGCGTAAACACTCCGCCACAGCCCGTGCAATATGAGCAGGTGCTCGATGGTATTGAAAGATGCAATCGTCATCCCCGAATTGCTCTTCAACAGTGGGAAGCAAGAAGGTGCTTATAATATAATGTAGGTCTGCGCTGCGATCGTGCCACGCAAAACAACAAGGGTTGCAAGCCTACTCCAGGAAAAACACGACCACAGCATAACACCAACACCTCCCAATTTCACTGTTGGCACTTCACACGCTGGCAGATGACGTTCACCGGGCATTCGCCATACCCGCACCCTGCCATCGGATCGCCACATTGTGTACCGTGATTTGTCACTCCACACAACTTTTTGCCACTGTTCAATCGTGTAATGTTGACGCTCCTTACACCAAGCGAGGCATCGTTTGGCATTTTCCTGCGTGATTTTTGGCTTATGAGCAACCGCTGGACCATGGAATCCAAGGTTTCTCACCTCAAGCCTAACTGTCATAGTACTTGGAGTGGATTCTGATGCAGTTTGGAATTCCTGTGTGATGGTCTGGATAGATGTCTGCCTATTACTCTTTACGACTCTCATCAGATGTCGGTGGTCTCTGTCAGTCAACACATGAGTTCGGTCTGTACGCTTTTATGCTGTACATACCCCTTCACGTTTCCACTTCACTATCACATCAGAAACAGTGGACCTAGGGATGTTTAGGAGTGTGGAAATCTCGCGTACAGACTTCTGAAACAAGTAACACCCAATCACCTGACCACGTTCGAAGTCTGTGAGCTCCACGGAGCGTCCCATTCTGCTGTTTCACGATGTCTAATGACTACTGACGTCGCGGATAATGAGTACTAGGCAGTAGGTGGCAGCACAATGCACCTAAGATGAGAAACGCATGTTTGTGGTGTGTCCAGATACTTTTGATCACATGGTGCATGTACACAAAATAATGCCATTGTTTAAACTTCTTACAATCCTTAAATGTACACAAATTGCATATTAACAGCATTTAGCAGACAGGGACAGTGAATACCAGCAGCCTTTCATTTCTGCAAAACCCTGCTTCTGCTAACGATATTCACTAATCAATTAGATTGATTCTTGACAAAATCATAGGTTGCGCCCCTTTCGTAGCTCCGATCAGATGCCCTGTGATATTCGTTTATTGATAAACCTAAACAACGAGATGTATAGGAATAACACGCACCCAGTAGTCCTAGTAAACCAAAAATGTTACAGGAGAATCTGCCAAAATCACACCTGCAGAGCTTCTGGATGTTCACAAAAATATCATACGCAGATCTCGGAAATTTATTGCTGTTAAGGACACAGATCGCAGGGTATTTTTACACTTTTTCGCAAGTGAAACAAAACCAGTTTTCTCTAGAATTATGGCATCTGTACAATGAACGTTTTATTACTTATTTAAGAAACCTTTCTGAGCATACTGGTATCAAGATTTCAGCTATCTCTAAATCTTTTAATTTTAATCTACTTCACTATTTGAGGGGCTAAATTATTTTTAAAAAAATTGGTGTGTTACACTCACATGACTTTCTCTACTCTGGTACAAACTATGTTTACAAACACTTATTCTCCATATGCTTCATATTAATCGAAATATCGAGATGTTAATCTTATTGCTAATTTTCTTGAAGATGCAAGGGGAATTGGTAGGCGTTAAGCTATAGTCAAATAATTTAAGAGTTGGTTGCTATGCGGAGCATTCCACTCTCTTTGCATTACCTGGACATGAAAAATTTAAGGCAATAACAAGCAATATCTCGAAAATGGTTCACTCAACAACAAAAAATGTACATGACATAAATTGTGTATTTTAACGCGATCTACATTTTGTGTGTAGTAAAATTTTGTCTATCTCTTATGGTTTACCAGTTATGCAAAAGTCGTTCACAATGAAGAATACTTTTGGAGACATTTCAGACAATTGGAGATACACATTTTATTTGTCATGAAAGTATCTTAAACATATGATATTTGAATCAAAATAGAGCTATTGTTGAGAAAATTAAAATTTTCGAAGAATGTTCCATGCAAAGAGTAGTCTGGTGTGGGGAATTTTCTTCAAAACCTTCGCGTCGCATCTCTGGAACATACTGAACCTAAATATCAAGTTTGGTGTTTATCTGACTGTTCGTTTCTGAGTTATGCTGTTCTCACACACACACACACACACGGACAGGTTTCGAAGAATGCTTTTTTTTGGATTCAGGAGATCTCAAACATATATTTCCGATGAAATCTCGGTATCGAATTTTTGGGTGGAATACAATACTTCCCCTACTTACTATACGTAGAAGGGAAAGTAAAAATTGTCACAAGTAAATAATGTTTGCTGCCTTTTATATTTGTAGTTTTTTCGAGGAAACTTGTGATTTAGGATAACAATATTTATCCTACTAATACGGCTAAACATTCTGGACAAACATAAAAAATTCAATCTTCTAATTTAAATAGCTTTTAAGAAAAGTGTACCCGAAGTTCAAAAAATAAAACTTATGGGAATTGGCAAAAAAAGGTGCGCACATTGTTACATGTCATTAAACTACAACATCTCTGAACTATAAGAGGCCTTTTTAAGTCCAAATAACAAAAACAACTATGTTCTTTATATCGTTTATAATAAACGCCTTTGATTACGACCTAAATTTTCGAGTGACAGTTGATCACTGTGTTTGAGTTCGTGTTTCGTTGTTAGCTGTAATTTAAAAGGGTTTATGAAAAGGAGTTAATCTACGTTTCAATTCATACGATTAAATATTAATAAATAATTTTTTTAATTTCTACTCTTGGTTACAAATAGCAGAATTACGATTAATGCAATAGAATTAATGTATTTTACATAACAAAAATTGATGTAAAGGATGAAGGAACAAAGAATTAAAGAAATTGCGGTGAGTGGCGACCTGCATTTTCACAGCAGGTAACATGGGTGCAGGAATGGCTGCCATATTCGTTCAAAGATTCGTGATATATGTCGAATAACGTAAGAAACTACAAATATTCCGGCAATTAACACCCTTTTTGAATTGGAAGGTGTTTCACATAGCACAGACCTGATTGACTCCAGGAAAATAAATCAATAGGACTGAGGTCAGGAGAGTATGGTGGACAAGCTATGGTTAGAATATGGCTTCCGAACCACCGAGCTCGCAAAACCAAGGAAAAATAGGGAGGAGCTACACCATGTTGCCTCCATTTGACGTCTAATATCCAGGGATATATGTTTTATAAATACAGGTGAAATCTTCTGCAACAAATAAGCATACACATTTTACCGAGCGCGAAGTAGATATGGAACAATGACAAGATATGAAAATTCCAACCCATGTATTTACAGAAAGCATATGGTGATAAATCTTCTCCATAAGAACAATTGGTTTCTACAGAAGTTCAGAAAATCTCCGTGGAATTATTTTCTTGTAACAGCAGAAGATTATGATCAGGAGCATTAGGGAGACATATTTTGTGTGTGTTTGCATCTACGTTTTGTGTTTAATATCAGCAGAAAACGTCTGAAAACTTTGTAGTTGAAATATTACATTTAGTACATTTTCTTAAAAAAATAACATCACAACACAGATTAAAAAAATTGTTAAAGTTAAGTCTATGTCAAATAATGTAATGCGCCAGTAGCTAATACTCATATATGCGCTGAATAAACATTCCAAATAAGAAACACAATCTGTAAGGTGCTATTTTGCAAACTCCATCTACTTCATGGTAATCGAGATAAAGTTATTGATAATTTTCTTGTAGGAGCAAGGGGAATATGGTAGGCTTTAATTTAAGCGATAATCAAAGCTTTCAAGAGCTGGTTCCTATGTGGAATTATTCCATTCTCTTTGCATATCCAGGACATAAAAAGTTGAATAACGATTTGTCACTTGAGATAAAATATAAGTATTAGAAAATTCAAAACTAATAACAAGAATATCTTGAAAATGATTCACTCCACACGATAAAAATATATCATAAGTTGTGCATTTTAATGAGATCCGCATTTTTGTGTAGTAAAATTTTGTCATTCTCCTACCGTTTACCAGTTATGCTAAGGTTATTCAGAATGAAGAGGACTTTTGGGGACGTTACCAAAAAATTCAAGATACACATTTCATTAGCGCTGAAAATATCTTAAACATATGACATTTTAATACAAATCGTTATGAGCCATTTTTGAGAAAATCAGGATTTTCGAGAAATGTTCTATGTAAAGGATATTCTGGGGTGGGAATTTTCTTGTAAATCTTCTTGTAGAATTCTTGGAGGATACTAAACAGAAACACCAAGGTTGGTATTTATCCGATTTTTTATTTTTGAGTTATGCCGTTTATGGCAGACAGACACACGGGGACAAACAAACACACATGATTCCAAAAATGCCATATTTGGATTCAGGGCACCTCAAAGCATGTATTTCCTGTGAAATCTCGGTATGGAACTTTTGGTTGGAATGTAATACTCCCCATACTTACTATACGTAGTAGGGAAAGTAAAAATCCTGGACTTCATAGAGAATTTAAAAATTGTTTGCAAAGTTTCAAATGAGTCTTTTCTTAATAACCTTTTTTCTGACTTACCTATCTTTAGGGGTGCCAGAATAGCATTCTGGAATGGAATTTCACAAAATGAGTTATTGTCGAATTAATGTCGCCTGAAGTTTGCAGAATCGAATAACGATACTTTCCCAGTGTTTTTAATATCCTTAAAGAACATGGAACTGGTAAGTTCTAAGATATAGTTCCAGCATTCTAAAACTCTAATGCTGTTTTTCTCAAGTGTAATTTTTGAAACGTTGGATACATTCAGTTAAAATAACCTGCTGCAGTTACACGTGTAAATTGTTTTAGAAATAAAGAAATATTGAAACTATTTTTAAGAGTTACTTCCAAAAAGATATTTTAAATCTTGATTGTTTTAAAACGAAAAATTGAATATTTTAAAAGTAAAATCAAGACATGTATTCAAAAAATCGTGTATGCTTGTTAATAGTAACAATATAAGGGTTCTTATATTTAATGCATTTTAACAGTGTTGTAGAACAAAAATTCAAAATTTCAAATTATTATGTGCAGTGTTTCTAAAGCTAAGCGTACCAGAAATGTCTCATGGCGAGAAAGGCTGTTTCGGTTTCAATTTACACACTTACGCAAACATTTCTATTAACCTTTCTCTTGCATTATAGGAGCATAATAAACGCCTGTTAAGCATACGGCAATAGTAAGAACACGTAATTTTTGGAAATTATTTATAAATTTGAACCGATGTTTCAAGAGGCACGAAAACTTCATTTAAATTTCATCAGTCATAGGATTATTATAAATTAATTAATATCACCCTTAAACATTTTCTATAGCTTTTGCCTGAGAACATTGTAAATTATATCAGCATAAAGCCCTTGAAGAATAAATACTACAAGTGTTTTAAGTTTTGTAAATGTTAACCAATAAACGACGCCGCTATCGTACTTTGTTTCGCGCAAGATTTTCATTAGGAAAAAGAGACAGCGCCAGTTGTGATGAAAACAAAATACGCCAAACATTTAAAATAGTACAACTTTCTTCTTTTTGTCCAAAATTTCAGTCTTGGATTCGTTTATCATGTAACAGATGGCAAGCATTTTATATGTGCAAGTTTCTCTTTGCGATACATATTTGCAATTACCCATAACGATGCCTTGGTTATTGACACATTAATATACCTTCGTTTTGGAATTTACGTGAAATGTATTTATTTACGCTTAATGAGAAAGCCACATTTTACAATCGTCTCTATATTCAACTGCCATCCTTCCGCGTATGTTTATATCGCTGCAGAAACTTATCTGATGTCACCTGAATCCCACAGTTATACTCTCCTGAGCGAAGGAAATTTTCAAGAATATTGTTAAATTGCGGCTACCATCCTCCTCTTAATGCATCTGGACTTTCTAGAAATAAGCTTCTGACTGTACCGTGTATCATGTAGCGGGAAATCGTCGTTGGGCGACGTTTGCAGTGGGAAACGGTGCTGTGCGTTATTTGTAGCGCGAAATCGTCTATCCTTGGGTTGTTGTTGTCTGTTGCAGTGTTCTTCTTCCTCGGCTATTGGTGCTCGTCGGTTGTTGCGTATTCCATTCCTAACTATATCTAATTATTAATTCTCAGGTTATAGTGGGTGAGGCTAGTTAAAAAACACACTGCAAGTTTCCCTTAAACAGTGAAGTTTATTTCACAGTTTGAATAATTATGGGCGTCCAGCTTTTCCCATTATTATAATCCCACCACTTTAAATTAGTCAGGAGCCTAGCTATCTGCACACGCACTCCCACCCTTGTGCACCCACGTGCATCTGTAGCACCTCGTATTGACGATCAGTTAGCAAGAGAGAGAGTGGGCTCTGAGGCCTTGCCTGCCCTTATGTACGGGAGCCTAGTGACGCTAACCTCTGCGTTTAAAAATGTAACGACGTTTCCTATTGGCCCTCAGACCGCGTTACCTTAACATGTATGAGAATGTGTGTCTTCAAATCCGTGTGCTTAAGCGTTAGTTCCATATCTCCGTCTCTTTCTATTTCTCCGGTTCCCTGCCTGTTGGCTTGGTGAAAGGTACGCTCTTTATGCTTTCCTGGAATTTTGCTAGCTCGCCAATTTCTTACAATCAGCTCTGTACAAATGTTATAAGTTGAATATTTTAACATGTTAGTGAAATAAATTATTACTGTACAATTCCTATATGTATGGTTCACCTTTCATATGTACAACTCCTCTATATATGTATAATATATCCCCTTTCAAACACTAGGCAGAGTGAAACGCATTTGTTGTTGACATTAATTCCTTCCTGAAGACGAAGTGAAAACTTTCAGACTATACCAGTCTGTCGTAGAGGGCCATAATATACCTCATCAGTACGTTTCCTCAAAACAGTTTCGGCATATGATTGATCATACCATTGATCCCCTTGAGTATTCGTTAGGGCACTTGTCCCAGATTTCTGCATCGTGGGGTATCGGCCTATTATTCGGATATGTGTGGTACAATCATAAAAGATCACGCTCCCATATACTCTGCCTATGAGTTTGTCGTTCGGTTCTACATTTTTGGCTCACAATCTGGTACATGGCATGCTTATGCTCCTTCGGCGGTTGATTACTCTTATAAAGGGCAAGTCCCTAGGTAAACATAATTTAAGCCCATCATCAAGGTTTCTGGTATCAAGTTAGTGATCTTCAAGTACGGACGATCTAAGTGTCAACATTTTAGAAGTTTTTATTAAGCTGTGTAATATATGCGTAGTATCTTCAAGTTGTGACTATAGCCTCTCAGATAGTCACAACATCGTTATGAACTAACGTATCAGTTTCCAGAATTTTCAGTGCTTGTTTGGTTGCTGATAATGGTTGTTTTCCATTGAGGGATAAACCTGATTACATTTTCTGGACTATTCTGGAACTTTCAAACGCATAAAGTAAATTCAACGATCCAATCTCCTGCTCTAATATTAACTTCCGCCATCTTATGGGTTTCAGTTTAAAATATTACAATTTAAAAAATCTGATGTGTTACACTCATATGACTTTCTCTACTCTTGTACAAACTATTTTACAAAAGCTTATTCTCCATATGCTTCATGTTAATCGAGATGTTAATCTTATTGCTAATTTTATTGTAGATGCAAGGGGAATATGGTAGGCTTTAAGCGATAGTCAAGTATCTTAAGAGCTGGTTGCTATGTGGAGTATTCCATTTTCTTTGCATTATCAGGAAAAAAATGAATAACGAATTTGAGTAAAAGTAGAGAATTTAAGTGAATAACAAGCAATACCTCGAAAATGGTACACTCAACAACAAAAATTTATATGACGTAAATTGTGTATTTTAACGCGATCTACATTTTTGTATAGTAAAATTTTGTCTATCTGTGATGGTTTACCAGTTATGCAAACGTTGTTCACAATGAAGAATACTTTTGGAGACATTCCCAGAAAATTCCAGATTTACATTTAATTTCTAATGAAAATAGCTTAAACATATTATACTTTAATCATAATCGTTAGAGCCATTTTTGAGAAAATTAAAATTTTCGAGAAACGTTACATGTTAAGGGTAATCTGAGGTGGGGGATTTTCTTGAAAACCTTCGTGTCGCATCTCTGGAAGATACTGAACCTAAATGTCAATTTTGGTGTTTATCCGACTGTTCGTTTCTGAGTTATGCTGTTCACAGACACACAGACACACACACACGGACATGTTTCCAAAAATGGGTTCTTTGGATTCAGGGGGTCTCAAAACATTTATTTCCGGTGAAATCTCGGTATCGAAATTTTGGGTGGAATACAATACTTTCCCTGCTTGCTATACGTAGCAGAGAAAGTAATACATAGGCTGAAACGTGAATAGCCGCATGTTTTTTTTATTATAATACAAAAGTGATCATATTTGAAGCTGCTACAGCCCTTTAAAGTAATCACCAAAGTTGCCAAGAACATCTCCCAGCGGTGTGGAAGTTGTAGTATCCCTGTTGCAGTGCCTTGTGTTGATTTTCTGACCAAGGGATCAAATGCCTGAAGAGCAGTCGGGGGCAGTCCGGAATCTAATGTCACGAAGTGGTTCCTAAATATTTGGGATCAAGTCTTAACCGTAGAGGATTAGGACCGGAGAATATGACGAATGGAGCACTCCCCAATCCCACGACGATACAGATCAGCAACAGTTTGTGGCATGTGTGCACGAGTATTATCCTGCAAAATGATGGGAGAATTCCTCAGAATATTTCCTGGTTCCTTCTGAAGGCTGATTTTAGTTTATGCTCCAAAAAAGAGGAAATACTCTGACGTAAAGTTCTGTCCTTTGGTGAGGTATGTGTTAGGATGGTGCCATCAAAGTCGAGCACCATTTTCACGTTAGAGGTGTTTCATGGATTTTTCTTTTTGTGTGGTGACCCCAGGTGACGCCACTCGTTGGATTGGAGCTGAAGTTAAAGGTCGTACGATTTAGCCCATGTCTTATCAAGCCCAATAATATGACGAAGGAAAACATCTCCCTCATAACCATAATCCTCCAAGTGAGTTGGCGGTGTCCCGTCAAATTATAGAGAGCCCACTGGATGAAATTGTCCTTATTATCGGGCGATTCTTTAGAATATGCAACAAAGTTCTATGAGATAATCCTATCTCTGGTGTCAATGTGTCTCTTACAGCGCAGCCACTTGCTCTTCACTGAAACATGTTTGAATCAGCCGAGCCATGTCCACTACGCCTTCAAGTCCCCCATTGTAGCTCCAACCCGCCTCGCCAATGTTCTGTATGCCTCAACAGGACCTTCATCACATTCAGGGTTATTATTCTGTAACTTTCTTGTTAAGTAAGATGTTAGTACGGCCAACGACGAACCCTGAAAAAGTTGCAGTATTTGGTACTCTGCAACTGTGCTTCTTATGGTGAAGGCTGTTGTCATCCATGTTGTTAATCAGCCGAAATAGCTAATCACAAATTTTTACGCTTTGAAGCGTATTTCATTTTCCCCATCCTTGCCGTAATTCTTATTGCATTTAAGTTTTTGCGTTAATTGTTTTGTTTGTTACTTTGGAGTGTTTTTCTGTGCTATCTGTCCGAAAGGAAACAAAGCGAACTATAAAAACTTCGAACGGAACAGCATAGAATATACGTGAAATACTTGACAAGTAACTCGGCATTCAAATTAAACCCAAATATGGACGCAAAGTAACTGAAAAATAAACAGGAAGACCCCGTCCGACTTGTAAACCACCTGTGGCAGTGGGTCACAGAACGACGTAAAACACGGAAAAGTATAAGTTTCGTGTATTTTATTATCTCTTTTATGAATTTATTTGTATTTGAATTTGTAAAGCTTGTGCACTGTATTCACTGGTAGTCATTGGAATTTGGTTTTAAAACAATAGACACGAAATGCTTGACCAGGTAGTAACAATCGCGTTGTAAAAGCGATGTGGTTTCTATTTTTGGTAAAATTAAGCCTGGTGCAACATTGTTCAATAGTGGTGGTGGTATTTATTAAATACTTAGTATTACATTAATTGCGTAACACAGTCGCATGGGTCATAAGACCGTACATGATCTCTAGAAAAATAACTGGTCTGTAAACTTGACTTGCAGAATCGACCAGAAAGCAACTATTTTATAATCACAGCACTATACACATACATAAATTGAGAAGTACTCCGAATCACACAAACTCACGCACATTTGCACCCAGATGTTCAAGTACAACATATATTTAATGAAAACTTACATAAAAACCTTATCTCTTACTACACGTACAACCATTATGTATGCGCCCAAGCTTGGCCAGTTTTGGCTGTTTAAAACCAAGTCCCAGCATCTGTTCTCCATCTGTTAGAAGCCAAAAATGCTTCTGTAATAATTTTTTTCTAACACCCTCCGTCTACACGCATGCTACCAAAATATTCGTCCAGTATTCCTGTTCCCCACATAATAGGCAAATCCTCCTGTGATCATTGTCAACCATGCTTTTCCCGTCCTCTTTTTTATACCCAATTTCAAAATAGATGTTTCCTTACCCCACCCTGTTTTTATTTCATTTCGTAGCTGCAATGTTGATCTTTGTCCACATTCAGATTATATTTCCTGCCTGTTTGTATCACATAGTCGTCTTTTGACTTTTTTTCACGGCACAGTGTGTATTTTCGTTACCCCTTTGCCAGATGTCGTTTAAGGCAATCCCCGTCGTAACCATGCCGATCACCATTTTGGATGTTATTCATTTGATGACGATAAATATTGCTTTCAGAGTTGTTTGGTCACCTTTAATTATTCGCAGCCAGTTCCTAACGACACTTAGTTCAGCAAATACAGCATCTTCCTAGCATCGTACCTCACGAGGAACTGCGTAATTTGAAGTACCCCTCCCCAACCCTAGGATACGCTTCTAGAAATTACATTGTATTTTATTTACATTGTCCACTCTCTTCCATCCATACTTCATGGCCGTAGTAATGAGGACCTAACCATTGCTTCATAGATGGTTTGTAATGTTTTTACTGGCATATTTGATACCCGGGTCAATATACTTAGTACTTCAGAAAGTTGTCTAATCCCTTTGTTTTTTATAAACTCCGTGTGCTTACTCCAAACCGTAACATTTTGAATTTCTTCCTTCCTGTATGTCCACTTTTCATGTTGGCTGTACATATATCCATTTGTAAAGGCGAGTGTTTTAGTTTTAATAATATTTACCTTAATGCCACATTGCCTACAATACCGTCGAAGAGTGTTTAAATCAGACTGCTAACCTTTTACCGTTTTAGAAAGAACTACATTGGAATTGTTTGGTCTTCGACTATCGGCATTTCTGTCTTTCTCCATCATCACAGAACGACGTTATCAATAAACACATTAAAAAGTAACGGAGATAATATACAACCCTGTTTAACTCCCCTCTGTGCTATGTTGCATTCTCATGTATGGTACCGATTGATAGCATGCTAGGCTTACATGGATCTTTAGTATGAAGTGCGATTTATTTTTACATAACAAAGGACAAACGTTTGATCACTTGAAAACAATCACGCTGCAAAAGCAGGGAGGTCATTTCGTACATAGCATGAAGTAAAAGCTACGAAAATAGAGAACAGTAACACATGCGTTTTACCTTTGTAATTGTTCATGAAATGTTTGTAAAGTTGGAGTTTCTCTTCCTAAAGGTTATTCATAGCTTGTGAATGGCTTTTATGCTATGTTTGAAAGCGTCTCGCTTATTTTTGCCTGTAAAAGAAATTAAACAACTGTTGGTGTGTATCAGTATATGTACCACTACAAGCATCAACACACTTCGCCACTGTTGTCCATAACTAATGTGTACATTTAATAAAATTGTCACATAATTGTTTCCATTCATACTTTTTATATGTGCTTTATGTTATCAAATACAGCTAAAACGTATTTTGTTCCTTCAAGCACTTATGTTTATAACTAAATAAAGGCAACACTTTTGTTCCAAGTGTGCTTCAGAGTAACAGTAAAGTAAATACGTTTTGCCATTCATACCTTTTTTACTTTCTCTACCATGGATAGTAAGTAGGGGAAGTGTTGTATTCTACCTAAAAATTCAATGTCGAGATTTAAACAGAAGTATGTGTTTTCAGACCCTCTCAACCCAAACAGGCATTTTTAGAAACAGGCTCCGTGTGTGTGTTTGTGTGTGTGTGTGTGCGTGTGTGTGTGTGTGTGTGTGTGTGTGTGTGTAAGACTGTGAACAACGTAACTCAAAAGCGAAAAGTCGGATAAATACCTAACTTGGTATTTAGGTTCAATATCTTCCAAAGATGCAACGCAAAGATTTTCCAGGAAATCACACCACCTAGTTACGCTATACATGAAACACATTTCGAAATTTTTTATTTTCTAAAAATAGTTCAAACGATATTCATTAAAATATCATATATTAAAGATATTCACATGACAAAATGTATACCTTGTGTTTTCTAGAAATAGCCTGTGAAGTCCTCTCCATTCGTAAGGGATTTTATATATAGTTATATAACTGGTAAACGTTATGCGATAGAGGAAAGCCTAATAGAAAAAATAGTGACCCTAGATCTCTTTAAAACACACAATTTCTGGCCCAAAGAGGGCGAAGCCAGATGAAATTTGATCAGTTATTCAGAGTTAATTCATCTCTGTCTTTACTTTTGTTTCCTTTTGTCACCCTTAAATCGTATCTTAAACCCGCATTTATTGCCAATGACCCATGCACAGCGGGAGAAAATGTTGGGCGCTGTAAAACTTCAAAGTATTGCTACGGCCTCATAGTAAGGATGGAATGGGACTGTGTAGCGAGGGGGATTCGGAACTGAACCAATGAAGCCGGATATTGTACCTATGCCCCCGCGAGGGGGTGCCTCAGGGAAGAAGGGATGAAATGAAAGGAGACACCGGGCGCCCGGAACCAGGAGTAACGGCACAGAAATGATAAGGTCCCTTGTCCAGATATAAACTCCCAAGCACATGGACAGGCAAACCGGGGAACCTGCCCCACATGAGGTTCAATGTCCCCGCCTGGGGCATTCCTTATATCTCTGCAACCAGCCGAAAGCTGAGGAACGGAAAAGTTTACAGAGTCTTTTTCTCTTGACACGTGCAGCGAAACTCCATCGTCGACATTTCCAACCCTTCAACAGGGCAAACGCATTAAGAATGAATAAAATGATTTAAGGAAGGAAATGGAAGGATAGGAAATTCAAGGGTTGAAAGAAACCACTCCAAAATTTGCCTAAGGACCCGGGAAACCCCCCGAAAAATCCATAGGTCGGAGTGGTCCCTGCCGTCTGAACCATCCAGCTCAGTACTGCCTCACGGAAATACACGAAGTTTGTGAAGGACCAGAAAACACAACCTGCGCAACCTATGAGCTGACAGTAATGACGAGGGTTTACGAGGAGGGGTTAAATACTCTATTAATAACCACTGATGCCACCCTTAATTCACGGTCTATTTCACAAAATGGGAACAGTGCTGAAGTCTTAATAACATCCCATTTTCTTAATGGCGAAAGTCGAGCATACCTTATGGGTCAGAACCGAATACTGAAAGAGACTTGTCCAAATTGTTCAGACTCGGGCGAAAACAGACTGCAGAAGACTTCATGTGTTGTTGGAAAAAGGAATACTTGCTTCAACTACGCAGTTACCATGAAGTACGACCTACTCCTAGGGACTCCCTTAAACGCAAGGTAAGCGATGTAGTCCTGTTGTAGAACGATGTATGCCCACGACATATGTGGGGCAAGGCCTTAGTGAAGGAATTATGCCAAGGACGTGATGGGAGGACAAGGACCGCCACCCCTTGCCAGCCGGATGGAAGCCGAATCACCCGTCCTGTGCAGCTGATCATTCCATTGGAGATAGACCAGGATGGGGACGGTGTGAAGGACCAGTAGACACAGACTGTGCCTCTATGGGCTAACATAATGACCTGGTGCCCTCTTATGGGAGAGGGCTGAAGTGTGTGAGGACTAAGAATGTATATATCCTGAAATGTGACGAAGTAATTTGTTAGAAGCTTTTAGTAAATAAACACACTGCCGTTTGTAAACATTGCAACACCAAGAAAGAATTTCCCGAATAACTCCAAACATGGTGGATGTGTCAGTGTTGCACCAAGTGTAGTCAATGCAGAGCTGCCAAACAAGGTGGAAGCAATAAAGTGGTGTACCAGTATACCTCGTCGATGTCAAAGGGAGCCGTATCGGCATGTGAGTGAGTTTGTACGGGGCAGAGTGATCGGTCTCCGGGAAGCTGGTTTGCCATACCGTGACATCGGCTCGTACAGGGCATGCTACTACGACAGTGATGCGTGTGTGGAAGCAGATGATAGATGAAGGTGGTATTCAGCGAAAAGCGGGTACTGGACCACGGAACATGACCACAACACGGGATGGCCGTCATCTTGCCCGCATGGCAATAACGGACTGTACAGCTTCATCCACAGAATTGGCTCGACGCTGGAGCACTGCAACAGATATGAACTTGCCTGCATCAACGGTTCGTCGCCATCTGCTGCAGTTTGGACTGGTTGCATGCATGCCATTACGTCGGCTTCCATTGTCCAGAAACCACAAGCTCCTCCGACTGCAATGGGCACGTGAACACCATCACTGGGGTGTTCAGTGGTAAAATGTAGTCTTTTCGGACGAGTCGCGCTTCAACGAGTCCTACAGTGATGGCTGCATACGTGTCCGGAGGTACCGTGGTGATGCAACCTGGTGGGCTGCATTATTGAGCGGCATAACTGGCAAAACCAGGTGTGCTGGTTTGGGGCGCCATTGGTCACAACAACCGATATCGCCTCGTACGAATTGAGAGCACTTTGCACAGCAACCAGTACCGAACGGTGTTGTAGAGCCTGAGGTACTTCCCCTGCTTCAGGCATTTACACAGCCCACATTTCAACAGGACAATGCCCGGCCACATTTTGCGAGGAATGTACAAGCCTTCTTCGAAGTGCGACGGGTACAATTGCTTCTCTGGTCTGCACGTTCGCTGATATGTTGCCTATCTAACATGTCTGGGATATGGTTGGCCCGCACGTGGTGTGTCACGGTCCTCTAGTAACCAGTGTCACGGATTTGTGGGGTCGAATACAAACTGCGTGGAGGGAAATGCCTCAGGAGCTTATTCAGAATATTTTTGATGCAATACCACGGCGTACAGCAACTCTAATTGCAGCGCATGGAGGCCACACAAAATACTGAATATTAGGGCTCAAAGGTCATGCATAGATTTGAAAATTTTATCATTTGTTACTTGTCATGTACCTAATCTGTGGTACTAAATTCATTGAATTCATGCGCTTCCTTGTTGGTGTTGCAATTTTCACAAGCGGCAGTGTAGATATAAAATACTGTCTCCGTCCTTCATATTTTGGTAAAACTCAACAAATTTAACGGAGCTTGGTTCACACTGCAATGTGTTTCACTACAAAACAAGACTTGTATAAAACTCCAGCTAAGATACAATGCATTGCGTTGTTGTATAAAATAACACTGAGCAAGTAATTCAAAGAATGATTTTTCGCAAAAATGGTAGGTAAATACTCAATTACAAAAGCAAACCTTTCAATTTGAACCTTTGGTTACATGACCTTATGAAGAGAGAATACCAATTTATATAGTAGATGTTGTTTAGTGCCAGCGTTCTAGGTTTGAAGTTCAGGCTACTATCTGAAGACATGCTTCAAACTCGCAATCGGCGTGTACTGTTTATTTTTCATATAGTCACTTGTATATTTATGCACATTGAGTTATTGATCTAGGTTTATTCTGTGATACCGAACTATTTATCTACTGTTATTGATAAAAAAGAAAGAAACTGGTTTATAAAAAGTTGTTTATCTTGTGATGAGCAAGAAGGAAATAAAATGAAAACTGTTGCATCCTAATTACGAAACGTAACTTGACCCTCAAATGACCATCCATGGATGGTCGAACCGTTTATTGCGCTCCACACACAGCCATTCAGAATTCTCCTCGTTATTTACGTTGATGTAAGAACAATTGCAAAGTGCTTTATATAAATATTTAATTTTTTATGAGGAGTGAAAAAACAACATAAAAAAGTTTCCCATTAAAAAAAAATTATCCCTCAAATGACCATCACAACGTCCTCCAAATAAAATACGACTAATGGCATTTACTTTCCTGATAATATCGAGCAACTTTTATTCAAGAGATTTCTTTCTACAACACTTAGTTTTGCATATATTGTACGGCCTCAACTTAAATGGTACGCCCTGTATAACGATGAGTCTCAAATAGCTTTATTTTAGAAAGGTTTAAATCAAATCCGTCGTCTTGCTTGATATTCTTTAAAAAGTAATTATTAATAAAGCTGCTGATAATAAGAGAATTTAGGCATGTTTGCTAGAGTTTCCAAAATTGGTAGCGCCGTCTTGCTTATTTCGAATTATTCCTCCTACTACGGTATTTTTTTACCTAAATGCTCATTTTTAAAGTTTAAACGTATAGAAAATGCCACAAATTGCTGTAGTACAAGACAAGCGCAACGCTGCTGTTTGGAATCACCAATTCTTGTTTTTCTCTTATTTATCTTACGTCGCTTTAACTATGCGTTCATATTGCAATGGCTGTCTTAGGAGATATTTCGTAGATCGACGTGTGGCGGACAGTTTGCCTGCAATGTCCCATCCGTGTAGCATACAATCTTGCTTTCTCAGGTGTCCACAGAGGTCTTACTAGGTGACTTCTACACGTGCCAGCAACTGTCTCGGCTTCTGCATGTCCCGGACAGGTGGCATTAGGGTACCGTCCAGTCTACCTGCTTTAATTATCTACTGAAAGACGGCAGTGCATTCGTTATTGCCATCTATTTTCATTTTTACTGTTATTTTAGGCATAAGGTGGAACTTTTGGTCCCGGTATTAAATATACAATACGGTATTTGTCTTAGCCACTGAGGGAAGCCACGAAAAACTCCAGTCAGATTGGTCGGCCCACAAATATGGGCCACAGAGGTTTACATCCTGAATCATTTAGCTCGCTATTAATTATTTGTTAGTTGAGAAAGCCTTAGAACTCATTAAGAATAAATATAGTAATATTTATCTTCTGAAATAAATACCATTTTGGAAGAATATTTGATTAATTAACCGTTTTATATAAACGAAAATTTATTGAACAAATACTGTATTTCCACCTGCTACAGTTTTTCGTAAATCTTAAACTCTTTTTGAAGAATCAAACATGTTTTTCACTTGGCACTTGTCGCAGTTTTTACGAATCTGCAGTCATTATGTGTTACAGTAATTATGTACTTTCGTGACTCGGAGGAAATGTTGCTAAAGAATGATGTTATCAGAGTTTCTTATATTCCTTTTGAGGATACATAGTCGTAAGGAAGCTCAGTTGTAAGATGGCAACACACAGTAAGAAAGCACACGTTCGTGTTGAATTTCATTTAGATTCGTGTGTCACATCTGTTCGGTGACACTTTGAAACAAAATTCTATGCATATCTAGTCAACCAAATTTGCTGATGGTATGAAAAATTTAAATATGTATCACATCATGCAAAGCAAAAGCATCATTCCTAGCCTGGAAAAAGAAAAACAAAAAGGTCACAGTTCAACAGTAAAGCGCGTCTGCAGGGTGAAGTACCGAGAGAGGTGGCACCTTGATAACCTCTGCGATTCGCACGGGAATTCGATCCCCGGCGATCGCCCACTTTTACCCATGGATTTTTTGGAGGTTTTCTGGGTAGTCAGGCGAATGCTGGTGTCGTTCATCTTCTACCGCGACTTTCCTGGGTCTCATTTCCTGTGGCCGTTATCTCCTTCATTGTTATCTGTTTCAAAGTTGTAGGACCAGGTGACAGTGCGGCTGGACGATGACTGTGCGCTATGAAGAGGTTTCTTCCATGGCGTTGCGGGACTAATCAGTTAGGACCCGCCTCCGAGTGAGCCTCACTAGGGGGTACCGCGAGGGGTTCAGAAGCTTTTGTATGGGACCGGACGGCGCCGGATGCATTTGATCTGTAAACGTTTGGGCTCCCGTCCATGCTTGCACCCGTCGTCATCCACATCTGCTCGCCCTTCGGTTTTCCCCTTCCTGCCTCCCAGGGGGCACGGTAGAAACAAAAAGACCGTTCCATCCTATTTTCAGTGCTCTGCCCATGTTATGGGAGGCCCTGCATTGGTCCGTTAAATAAACATTTAAAGAAAACCGCAGTTTAGAGGTCCATGCGGAAGCAAATAACAAATTATTATTTTATTTATTATTATTAAGAATAAAAGCATTTTAATTTTGAAGCTTTTGAGTCAGTAATAGGAAAGCATTCAATATTTCCACACACATCTGCTTTATAGATTTCATTAAAGCATTAAAGCATGGTCAAGGGAAATCTTGTATGAGAAATCCCAGGTACCAAAAGCTTCCTAGAACGTATTATAAGAGGAATTCAGAGCTTATATAAGGAAACCAATATGTTTCAACCAAGAAATTGAGGAGTAAATCTAAAATTGTTTTAAATCAAGGAGTTGTACAAGGTTGCCCTCTATTTCCTATTTTTTTCAATACGTATTAGACTTTTTGCAGATGATCAAGGAAAACTAATCTGCAATGAAAACGACCTTCAAATGGAAATATGCATATTTTAAAAAATGAGCAAATATTACCTCCATATTTTAGAGGAGAAATTTCAAATAATGGCATTCTAACCGAGCAGCGGGGTGACTGAAGCGGTTGGTTCTGTATACAGCTGATCTTACTAAAGCTTATTTTTCTGTCTACTACATTGTAATCCATATAAACCTTTGCAGAAATAGCTACATTACACATTTCGTTATGGATACAAAGGGAACAGTGATAGTCAAATGTTTAAGAACTGGACGCTATATGCTGGCCTTAAAATTCCACACTGTTTCCATGCAATCTCGAGAAACAACTGCATGTTTGACAGGACTCAAAGAGAATGACTAAGCATTGGACAATTCGAACCATTAATAAGGGTTTTCTCAGAAGTGGCTTATGTCACAACAAAACTTATTTTAAATAAGTTGTGTGCTTTAAAGTAACCTACATGTTTTGTGTAGTACGTTTTCGTCTATCGTTTAACGTTTACCTAGTTAAACAAGATTATACAAAATTTCTTCAGAATGAAGTGGACTTCACAGGTTATTCCCAGAAAATTCAATATATACATCGTATCTGTCATGTAAGGATGTTTAATATAAAATCGTTAGTTATTTTTTAGAAAATCAAAAAATTGAAAAGCTTTTCATGTAAAGGGTACTCCAGGACGTAAATCAAGCAACGTTTTGATTTAATCGTCCTGGGATGTTTTCTTAAAAACCTTTGTGCCACATGCTTGGAAAATACTGAACATAAATTCCAAGTTTGGTACTTCGCGGTATCATTTGTGTTATCTTATTTGCTGAGCGCCTGTTATTGTTTTACTATTTTTGAATTTTTGGGTTCTTTGTCCTCCGGCTAGCTATTATTACTCAGTCGAGCAAATCGCTTGAACAGGGTGTGTAAAAGGAAAGGAGTTGTTACTAAAAGATAACACATAAAAGAATTTGTTTTTACACTTTTATTGCCGTCACACTGAATTAATTTCACATATTTACTCTTGATACACGCCCGACTGAAACTGTTATATTTTCGAATTTAACTATAATCACTTATTTGCCGCACATTATTACTTCGCGTATTTCACATTTTTGTAACTAACTTTACGATGCGAGAGATTCTGTAGAATTGCGCGACGTGTAACCCGTGCATGATTCTGTTGAACTCTGTGATACTTGTCTCTGGCTTCATAATTTATATTCCCTCACCCCGATATGCCTAAACATTATAACAGAGCTGCTATTGGTTAATAAAGCGCGCCAATATTAGCGTCTATTTTTATATCCAATCAAAATTACGAACACATATGCTCTAGGGATGATATTCCCTGCATTTCTAAAGAAAAGCGCGCTACTCTGACGTCATTTGTTTGTCTCTTCTAATTGATAAACAACTCACCCCCTCGCTACATTGTTACCTCAGTTTCAGTGAGGCCGTGTAAACTTATTTCCTAACAATGCTTATAATTAACAAACATCTCAAATCATTGTCATATAATAATGATAAGTTATACTACAAGCACTCTGGCATTCACAGTGTTGTGATATAAAATACTGCCTCAGTACATATCTGACCTTTCGTTTTTGAGTTATGCTGTTCACAGACTCACATACACACAGATCAGATCCGGACATGTTTCCAAAAACGCATTACATGTATTTAGAGAATCTCAAAACATAAATTTCCGCTGAAATCTCGATATCAAATTTTTGGGTGGAATGCAATACCTTCTCTACCTACTAGGTATGCGGTAGGGAAAGTAAAAATAGCTGATTGGAAATGATTGAAAACTTCCTGAAGACGAGAGAGAGGGATTTTAGGAGAGAGTACCCCTTCATGGGGGATTGTTAATAATTTTTACGCACATGTCTGCGTCTTCCAGGAGGTTTCTCTGAAAGAGATTTCAGTATTAGTGTTACAGGCAATTTATCAAAATCCGAGAATGCACTTAGTTTATCGGATAAAAAAAAAAGATTCGTGTGTCATTGATAGAAAACTAAATGAAATAGCAATAGTTATATATTACAGCAGGTTTGTATTTCTGCAAACATTTTTGGGATGAGGCAGTTGCAAATCAATAAGCACTAAGGAATTTGGATGTTATCATGTTTCTAATATTTACTCCCAAAGAAATGGCAAACAGCATGCTTTGTATATGATTAAAACATCGTTGAGACTTTTATATTAATGACTGAAATTCATTTTCTGGAAGAACAAACAACTTTGGATGAGGAGGAGCAGATATCTGGAAACTTGAAGAATCTGAAAGAAAACAAGAGGAGAAAACAATTAAATGGTAGGCGCTGCTTTTAAGAGGATAAATATATTTTGTAATCAAAGAGACGAGCATTTTCTTTAAGTTGTTTACAGCGAACAGCGCTGAGGAATTTTGTAGCAACGTGGGATATTTTTATCAACGCTGTTAAAAGTTAAAAATTGCATTACTAATGGATATTCACATAATATAGAAATTTAACAAATCATCAGAGGTATCAAGTGCTTTTTTTTAGCTACTCTATCACGCACCTAAAAATTCGATACCTTTATTTCACCATAATTACACGTTTTAAGGTCCACTGAATAGATAAAATAATTTTCAGAAAAGCCTTCATGTGTGCGTCCGTGTGTATGTTTGAACAGCATAATTAAGAAACAAAAACTGGTATAAACACCAAACTTAGTATTTAAGTTCATTACTTTTCAAAAATGTCATACGAAGGTTTTCAAGAAAGATCCCCAATCCAAAACTATCTTTTACATGGAGCATTTTTTGAATTTTTACTTTCTCTACTACGTACAGTAAGTAGGGGAAGTATTGTATTCCACCCAAAAATTCGATACCGAGATTTCACCGGAAATACATGTTTTGAGACCCCCTGAATCCAAAAAAAGCATTTTTGGAAACATGTCTGTGTGTGCGTGTCTGGCTGTGTGTCTGTGAACAGCATAACTCAAAAACGAACAGTCGGATAAACACCAAACTTGGTATTTAGGTTCAGTATCTTCCAGGGATGCGACACGAAGGTTTTCAACAAAATCTCCCCACCCCAGACTACCCTTTACATGGAATATTTTTCGAAAATTTTAATTTTCTCAAAAATGGCTCTAACGATTTTGATTAAAATATCATATGTTTAAGATATTTTCATGACAAATGTAATGTATATCTCGAATTTTCTGGGAATGTCCCCAAAAGTATTCTTCATTGTGAACGACTTTTGCATAACTGGTAAGCCATAAGAGACAGACAAAATTTTACTACACAACAAATGTAGATCGCGTTAAAATACACAATTTATGTCATATACATTTCTTTTGTTGAGTGACCCGTTTTCGAGATATTGCTTGTTATTCCCTGAAATTTTCCAATAGTTGTACTTTTTCTCAAATTCGTTATTCATTTTTTTATGTCCTGGTAATGCAAAGAGAATGGAATGCGCCACATAGCAACCAGCGTTAAAATATTTGTCTATCGCTTAAAACCCACCATATTCCCCTTGCATCTACAAGAAAATTAGCAATAAGATTGACATCTCGATATCTCGATTAACATGAAGCATATGGAGAATAAGCGTTTGTAAAAATAGTTTGTACAAGAGTAGAGAAAGTCATGTGAGTGTAACACATCAGATTTTTTATTCTATTAAATGACTAACGATTATGATTACAATACCATATATTAAACATACTTACATGACAAATAAAATGTAAATCTTAAATTTGCTGGGAATAGCTTTTGAAATCCTCTTCATTCGGAACAAATACTTTATAATTCTGTATAGCTGGTAAACGTTAAGCTAAGGACGATAGCGTACATAGAATAAATGTGAATATTTAAAACACATAATTTATTTCTAAGAAACTTTTTTATGTCATCAGCCGTTTCCGAGATATCCGTTATTAATAGTTCGAATTGTTTAATACTTAGCCATTCTTTTAAGGTCCTGTCGACGTTTGGTACGCCCAGCGTATAGCGTCCAATCCCTAAAACATTTGACTATGGTTATTTCCTTTGTATGTATATAACCAATATTGGAAAATAAACGTCATAAGAATTATTTGTACTCGTATACGCACTGATAAACTATAGGGGTCGAAAAGAGTGATGGAAAGCAACACATCAGGTTTTTTGTTGGGGGATTACCAATGATTGCGGAATGCTTTCACCAAACCAGCAAAAGCAATATTTACAATGTTTCTAGCACAAAAACATGCAATTCATTGTTTCGTCTAGATCCAGATGTTTTAAGTTTTTTTAGAACGAAAATAACTATCATTGAAATTATTACTATTAAGGGTGATTTAAATTAGTTTGGAAACTGAACATAAGAAGCAACATATCTTACTAAAATGTTCCCGTATCTTCTTCTATATAAAATTACTTAACGTAGCATGAGTAAAATTAGTGTATATGAATAGCTCGCACTTAATCCTTTTATACGAATACTCTAGTAGAGGTGTTCAGGTGTTCGTCCGAATATAGCAGTAAAGAGTGCAACTTAAGATTGTTAAGGATTTTGAAACTGTTCACCGAAGCCTACGCCAAAGATACTAAAAGAATTTCACCAGCATATTCTTGATACCACAACCAAACACAAATTCTAGTATATACCTGCAGACGAAAATAAGAGCATACTGTGTAACCCATTCTCAGCAATGTGGATTAATATGGACGATAATGAAGCGTGTTCAATGATCATAAATGTCTAAAAGAATGAGAATCCACTTGAATATTATTATGATCATTACGAATACTCTTTAACATTTCTAAGTGAAGAACGTAACGTAAGCTGTGTTTATCGTACGTTATATTATTATTATTATTATTATTATTATGATTATTATTATTATTATTATTATTATTTCCAGTAGTTTCGTTTCTTTTTCCCACTCGTGTTTCATTAGTGGATATGTTTATTATAGTTCTCGGTTAATTTACGCAGTACAAATCTTTTTGCGTATTATACAGGGTGACGCACGGGAACCAGACGCTTTTGAAATGAACTGCACTCGGCCGTTAAGAGTGGCAGCGTGTTCGCGTATGAAAATCTATCTGCTAAATGGCGAGTCTGTTGTCAGAACACAGCGAATCTTTCGTCACCATTGTAATATCAAGTTCCAAGCCGGAATACGAACACGAGATGGGTTGTTTCGTACAGTTACTGGGTCCCCTAACACCCTCGGTACAGCCATCAAACACTTTACACTCTGAGCGCGTGACAGTTTGGTGTGCTGTTGCCCTTTTGGAGTAATTGGACCGCCATCTAAGTGACATAATTTTTCACACTTGATAAACGAAATGGTAGTTATTGTTCTCAGCTTTGGGAAAAAATAAAATCAGCTTTCCTTGAAAATCAACCGAGTACGGTAGCCTTAGCAATATGCAAATGTAAACACAGTAATAATGCTTATTGTAAATAATAAAAGTATTTTAGAAAAGAGTGCTAAGGCTGAAAGGAACGCTTTCACACACAGAATTTACAACTGGCAAGAATGTGTCGCTGTGACAGCAGGAAATGAAAGTCTTCTGCTTTTGTCTAAGAACAAGGGGGTGGCTATTCAATGGGTTTGTGCGAGGGACAGTGGGCATTGCCTTAACGGACCTGCACACTGCAAGATGTTTTTATGCGACCGGGTTGCGAGACAATGATTGACTGGGACAGTCTCTAATTATTGTACTTGGCGTGTGAAGAATTGTCGTAACTTGAGATAAGATTGGAAGCCTTTAATTAATTTTCACTTGTCAGAATTTCATATTACATATTACGTATTATTTTCTTCATGACTTTTAAATAACTGGTAATAGTCTTATATTTGACTCATCAGTTTATTATTCCTGACCTTTAGTTTTGGGTTTTCCGAGAATACGAAACAAGTGTTTAAATTTAGCAGAGAGCTTTATAAGGCCGTGGCTATATTTGCGTTCTGGAAAATGATGTGAAATGTAGCTTACATCCTAGTTCTAGCTCTTCGAATCATTCTGGCCACATTACCAGCGAGATGGCTCAGGCTGTATCGTCGTGGCCCGCATTCGGGAGGTCTTGTGTTCGATTCCTGTGGCCGACCATCCTGATCCCCGAATTTCCTGTCCCTCTACTTATCTCCGTTCTCATTTCACTTTATCTTTCCTCCTTTGGTTTCCTTTAGGTTTGGAAGTGTCGACGATGGTGTTTCAGTGCAGTGTGGCAGGGGAAAGGGTTGCTCTTTGTGACTCTCTCCGTCCCTCGGCTTTCAGCTGGCTGCTGGGAGTATCCGAGCCCCCATGAGGGGCGTTGGACCCCCTCTATGCGGGATGGGGTCCCCAGTCTGCCTATCCGTTTGCCGGGGAGTATCTATCTGGAAACTTGGGAACCCCGTCATTCCTGCGCCGTCGTTCCTGGTTCCGGCCGCCCGGTGTCTCCTTTCGCCTCATCCTTCATTCCGTGCGGGGCGTAGGTACAATATCCCCTATTTGGACCAGCGCCGAGTCCCCTCCGTAGCCAATCTAATAATCAAATCCTGGTGACATTGATAATCTTTATTGGTAATAATAACTTTAGCTGTCTGGTTTTGTGGCTATTGCACGGTTTTAGCTACAGCGCTTTGGATTCTACTCGTAATTCAAAATGTTATTGTATTTAATAATTTTATTGAATAGTGCATTTTGATATTTCATTACTTGAGGGGCCAAGCCTATTCATGCTCTGTATACCTTCACATATATGTTCGTTATGATTTACTAGTTTTAATAAATGTATTAATCGTTTGTTCTCCAATCCGTTCTTTACTTTCAACAAGGTACACCTTCAGTTATCCTGTTGTGATTAGTATATTGTCTTTAGTTCTGCTGTGTGACTGTAAACGTTTTAAAAAATCAGAAATTGGAACGCTTGCACACTTCGTAGCTATTTCCCGCTTCACTCAACCCCTGTCAAAATATACACTTAAACCTGGGTGGGTACCTATAATACGCGATCCTGAGAGAAGTTTACTTTGGAAAGTGCTCACACAAACCACTAGTGAACAATTAAGCCACAAATGCATACTCTGTTAGAGTCAAAACCTGAATAGAGATGCATATCTGCAGATTTTTGTATGTAGGTATTGTCAGAATATAGTATTTATAATTGTTATCCATTCCAAACTGAATGCATTTAGGCTAATATTAAAAATAATAATAATAATAATAATAATAATAACAATAATAATAGGGCCTTTAGGCATAAGATACAATTGGTCATGCCATACAGCACAAAATAAAACAGAATGTTTATTGTCTTAGACCTTATGTCTAAATTAAATTACGAAATTAAACAACAAACTGCCTATAAAGTAAATTAAGAGGATATTAAAAGAAGAAATGCTACTAAAACATTCATGCATATAATAAAATGGATTTTTCTACAGCCTTAAACCTTCTTTATTCTTATAGTATCTTAAATTCAAAATTCTTACTCTCCCAGGAAGCATATTATACAAACATGTGTATTGCGTATTTTACTTGACCTTGAAGATGGTGTTTGAATATATGTACCATATCTTGTATTGCGGGAATGAACATTATTCTAAGTACATATTTAGATATATATTTTTTAAAACATTAACACATTAAGAACATATAAATTATACACCGTTAAAATTTCCTCCCTGACAAATAAAGGTCAGTAGGAAGATTCTGGTAAATGTACAGTGATAATTCTTATAGGATAATTAGAAAACAGTAAAACCGGACTATTATCATTTTCAGACTTTGAAAAAATAAATTAGGCAATTCCTTAATCATCGACTATATGGTTGTTCAACGCACAGATTGACAATTGTCGCGATAAATTTCTCGTACATGCCTTTTTACTATTTCTAATACGTACAGTAAGTAGCGGAACCAACTTTCAATAGCGATTCGCCTCAATTTATTTAAAGAATATCACAGTGCATTCAAGTCACCATTAAAACTCTGCAAACATTGTCCGTTTTTGTCAACGCAGAGTAGGCTTAAATTATTATAAAAAAGGTCGGAGCGGATGAAAACTCATTCACGCGCCCTCCCATCTTACGAACGCAGTTAGTCATCTCGCTACAAAGTGTGGAAGTACGTATGTGGGAGGGTATTTCCTAATGAAAATGAGTAAAAATCAACACTTATAGTAAAACGAGTTAGTTGTTTCTGGGGTCAAAGCCCCCGATATGACCACATAAGTTAAAAACCTGATGTGTTACACTCACGTGACTTTCTCTACTCTTATACAAACTATTTTTACAAACTCTTATTCTCCATATGCTTCATGGTGATCGAGATAAACATTTGCAGACTCTATCTTATTGCTAATTTTCTTGTAGATGTAAGGGGAATATATATTTACAAGGGCAATTTGGAGATACAGTAACCTTTAAGCACATACACATTTCTTAATAGCTGGTTGCTAGGTGCAGCACCATTCCCTTACCCACATAATAATACTCTTTGCATATCCAAGACAAAAACATGAATAACGAATTCCCATTTGAGAAAAGTATTGAAGAATTTAGGAGTATAGCAAGCAATATCTCGAAAATGGTTCACTCAACAAAAAAAATGTATATGATGTAAATTGTGTATTTTAATGCGATGTACATTTTTGTGTAGTAACATTTTGTCTATCTCTTATGGTTTACCAGTTTTGCAAAAGTCGTTCACAATGAAGAACACTTTTGGAGACATTTCTAGAAAATTCAACATATACATTTCATTTGCCATGAAAATATCTTAAGCATATGATATTTTAATCAAAATCGTTAGAGCCGTTTTTGAGAAAATTAAAATTTTCGAAAAATCTTCCATGTAAAGGGTATTCTGGGGTGCGGGGTTTTCTTGGAAACCTTCGTGTCGCATCCCTGGAAGATATTGAACCTAAATACTAAGTTTGGCGTTTATCCGACTGTTAGTTTCTGAGTTATGCTGTTCACAGACACACACACCCACACACACACATACACACACACACACAGACACACACAGGGACATGTTTCCAAAAATGTTTTTTTTTATTCAGGGGCTCTCAAAACATGTATTTCCGGTGAAATCTCGGTATCGAATTTTCGGGTGGAATACAATACTTCCCCTACTTACTATACGTAGTAGAGAAAGTAAAAAGGGACTATACAAATGTAACAATAGAAATTCTTCCGTACAGAACAGAAGAGTTCCATGACAGGTGAATTTTGTGATATCTCTATTTAGAATACTTTTGTTTACAGTATAATTATTAAAGCATACTTCTGAAGGGATTAATTTCAGAGAGTATTCTAGTTGAACTCCGAGGAATGTAAATCTGTTTTCAGGAGAACCATCAGCAGCACCAGGTTTCCACGTTTACTCTGGGTGCTGACATGTACTTCTAAAGTGAAAATAAACGAAAAGTGGAAAAAGTTTTTAATGTATTTTGAACTTCATGTTGAAACAGTAGGGAAGGAAGGACAGAGAAGAGAAGTTGGGAAAGGGGACTGCCGAATGAGCCGCACCAGCTGAGGGTAGTGGAATTTCTACTGAAAGTTCTTTCATTTTTTGAGCTAATATAAAAGCGCCAGAGGGGAAACATGCCAGAAATTCGGCAAGTAAATTCTTGCAGCATATTCTCAAAGGATGGACAACATTCAGTAACACGTTCCTGAATTCCTGTCCTTCCAGAAAGAGCTGGATGAGAGTAAAGTAGTTAAAATGATAAATATATTCCTTGTACTAGTGGCTAATTGCAGCTTTAGCTGCGAATTAAAGAACATAATTGTTGAAAGAATAAACTATTAATCAAGAATGTTCATGCACTTAATTGCACTAACTTGAAACACAATATTGTGAGTAAATTTACACTCTGCAATAATTTTTATTACTTTCTCTACTATGTATAGTAAGTAGGGAAGTATTGTATTCCACCCAAAAATACGATACCGAGATTTCATTGGAAATATATGTTTTGAGACCCCTGAATCCAAAAACAGCATTTTTGGAAACATGTCCGTCCGTATGTGTGTCTGTGTGTGTACCTGTGAACAGCATAACTCAGAAACGAACAGTCGGATAAACACCAAACATGGTATTTAGGTTCACTATCTTCCAGAGATGCAACACGAAGGTTTTCAAGAAAATCCCCCCAACCCAGATTACACTTTACATGAAACATTATTCAAATATTTTAATTTTCTCAAAAAGGGCTCTAACGATTTTGATTAAAATATCATATCTTTAAGATATTTTCATGACAAATGAAATGTATATCTCGGATTTTCTGGAAATGTCTCCAAAAGTTTTCATCATTGTGAACGACTTTTACATAACTGGTAAACCATAAGAGATAGACAAAATTTTACTGAACAAAAAATGTAGATCGCGTTAAAATACACAATTTATGTCATATACATTTTTTTGATGAGTGAACCATTTTCGAGATATTGCTTGTAATTCCCTTAAATTTTCTAAAACTTTTTCTTAAATGGGAATTCGTTATTAATTTTTTTATGTCTTAGGCATACAAAGAGAATGGAATGCACCACATAGCAACCAGTTCTTAAAAGATTTGACTATCGCTTAAAGCCCACCGTATTCCCCTTGCATCTGCAAGGAAATTAGCAATAAGATTAAAATCTTGATATCTCGATTAACATGAAGCATATGGAGAATAAGCGTTCCTAAAAATAGTTTGCACAATAGTAGAGAAAAGCATGTGAGTGTAACACATCAGATTTTTTTAATAGTTTCGGTGTCAAAGGGATTTGCACGTCTTTTACGAATATTTTGTATAATCATCGTGTTTTGTATCTTGCTGTTGAGGATTAGCGCTATATCACGCCGCCGTGGACGTCCTCTTACGCCAAGACTCCTATACACAAAATAAAGCTGCTAGCTTTGTTGCAAATAATGGCAATTTCTGTTGCCACCTCAAGCGAAGGTTGCTCTCCGCTGGATTGAACTCTTCCTCTTTTTGTTACCATTTTTTCGGCATAAAGAATCACTTTACGTTTGAAATTAACGTCATAAGATGTGCTTCTGTTTGCCCCTATTTCTTGACTATCTCCTAATTCCAATGTCTCTTGCGATAATAGGCCAACGGTAAATGTAACGAAATAGAGAAAGGTGTATTGTGACGTAAGATAGGTACGATATATTTGAATGCAGTTACTGGTGAACTAGGGAACGATTTTGCACTCTAGCATGCCTCTGAATTTAATGAGCTATGCAATTTTGAATACCGTATTTGAATAAAAAATGTGCTCATTAGATAAACAAATATAAGTTATAACAGCTTTAAGCTTGTGGCACCTTCTTTTTACTTTCTCTCTTACGTATGGTAAGTAGGGGAAGTATTGTATTCCACCCAAAAATTCGATACCAACATTTCACCGGAAATATATGTTTTGAGACCCCCTGAATCCGAAAAAAGCATTTTTGGAAACATGTCCGTGTGTGTGTCTATGAACAGCATAACTCAGAAATGAACAGTCGGATAAACACCAAACTTGGTATTTAGGTTCAGTATCTTCCAGAGATGCGAAACGAAGGTTTTCAAGAAAATCCCCCACCGCATTACTCTTTACATGAAGCATTTTTCGAAAATTTTAATTTTCTCAAAAAAGGCTATAACGATTTTGATTAAAATATCATATGTTTAAGATACTTTCATGACAAATAAAATGTATATGTTGAATTTTCTGGGAATGTCTCCAAAAGTATTCTTCATTGTGAGCGACTTTTGCATAACTGGTAAACCATAAGAGATAGACAAAATTCTACTACACAAAAAATGTAGATCGCGTAAAATACACAATTTATGTCAATTTTTTGTTGAGTGAACCATTTTCGAGATATTGCTTGTTATTTCCTTAAATTTTTCAATACTTATTTCCTCAAATGGGGATTTGTTATTCATTTTTTTATTTTGGATATGCAAACAGCATTAATCTGTGTCAAAGAGACTGGTGCTGCACCTAGCAACAAGCTATAAGGGATATGTCTATGCTTAAAGGCTACTGTATTTCTATATTGCCCTTGCAAATACAAAACAAGGGGAACAAATAAGGCCTTAAGCGATATTTAAATATTTTAGAACAGGTTGATATGTGTAAAATGTAATTGTCTTTGCATGCCAAAGGATCGTTTCTGAAAATGTTTATCTCGATTAATATGAAATAGATAGAGAATAAGAGTTTGTAAATTTAGTTTGTACGTGAGTAGAGAAGGTCAAGTGAATGTAACACATCAGATTTTTTAGTGGATAAACATTTGGTGACATGGTTACCAAGGCTGTGATCAGCATATCAATTAAAATTTTATATTTTAGCAACATTGTAGAGACGGCATTTTCAACTGGTATGTAACTCTTTTCTGTACCTTAAAAAAATAAAGCATGTACACCAATATAACAAAAATAAAAAACAAAATAAAGTTTTAAGCTTGTGACATCGTCTTCATTTTAGTGGATAAACATTTTTTGACATGGTTACCAACGCTGTGATCAAGTACTCATCTGTTTGCAACAAATATAGGTGGCTATGAACTTCCAACCGCCAATTGTTTCCAAATCGACGCATATTTTGCAAGTATGCATGTGTTCATATGTGATACGGAAACAAGTTTTTGTGGTCCTCCGTGGTGTAGTGGTTACCATGCTAGCCTCTAGTTACCGGGGTCGCGGGTTCAAACCCGGCAGAGGGCTATAGATTTTTTCGGGCGTAAAAATCCTTAGCATGGCTTACTTCGGAAGGGAATTAAAGCCGGTGGTCGTAGAGTGAGGACACGTAAAAGAACCTCAATCCTGATAAACGGGTCTCTGAGCAAAATTACTGCTCTTTCATGCCCAATATAGAATGGGGCACTAAGGACCACAGCACCACGTCCACAAATAAAACTCAATTTCATTTTAATTCTTTTAAGTAAGGTTTGACGAGTGGAGTTTGTAGAGTGACTCTCGGAAGAGTATGGTCCTGGTCCACAAACATTAGCTCGCAATAGGAAATACAGAATGTGTAAAGTGAGGCAGTATTTTAACACTTAAATAATTTCAGTCTAATTATATAATATGTAAATTCAATAACAGCCCGCCTTGAAGCAATATGTGTATGTAATAATTTATAAAATGTATGTAACAGTCATTGCATATGCTTATATTATTGTATACCTGTTCAATAATGTTATATGATTGTATTACGTAATTTAATAATATAGGAGCTGTGAGAAGTAGGTCAAAATTTGCTAACAATGAGATACCCTTGAGACAATAATGAGTTTGAGAGTTTAATAATGTTACTTGTGATTACTGGAGCAACAATAATGTAAATTTTGAAACAGTTTAAAAATAGCCAATCAACAACCAGAAAAACCTTTAGTTAAATGAAGGTATTGTATTGGAGTATGATTAGCAAATCAGAGATTTGAAATACAGAAATTTACAAGTTTAGGTGGTTGAAATCAGTTCAGTTGCCTGCAGACAGTGTTCGTAACCGGACGCGAGACACATCCTCGAGAGATTTAATACGTATTCGTGTGAGATGAAAAATAGTTTTACGTGTTAAAAAGTGCAATTAATTAATAAAGAGAATCTCAAAGCTCTTTATATCAGTAAGTGTTATTTAAATCGTGTCAAGCATTAATAAAAGGAGTGAAGTAAAATTATAACCTGTGTAAGCCTACATTCTTGTCGCATCACGCCCTGTTAGGAGAAACGTATCTCTAACAATAATACTGACGCAGCCAAGGCAAACATAAATATTTAATACTTAAGTTAATATTCTTTAAACTTGGGGCAAAGGCTACCTGAAAGTACTTTTGGGGCGAAGGCTACCGCAAACCGGGTACCATACGTGCGATTGCAAACACATTTCAAGTTTGGCTCCCCAACAGTTAAAATATAATACAACTCCTACAACAATAAAATAACTACTTCAATGCAACCTACTTCAAATTAACGCCCAAAGCGTGTTGCAAACAGGTTACAATACAAACCATCTTTTCAAATGGAAAGTGTACAGTGAGCGTAAACTGAAGGATTTTGTTTTAGGTTGAAACAAAGGTACTGCTCGGAGGATTTTGTATGGCTGTGTTAGGTTTCTAGTATCAAGAACATTTATATGTAAATTGAAGATTACTCATTACATCACCATGGCGTACCATATCAATTGGAGTACAAAGATTTACAGTGCAATTATGAATATGTTGTTTATTTGTTCTACTTGTTTAGTTAAATGGAAGATTATAAATTTTAATTCAATACACTAATTGTTAGCTAAATCATTAGAGAGGAAAGAATATCTGATTATGTTAAACCAGGACATTTTATGTAATGAACCTTATATGCATGAGAGGAATTTACTCGTTCTGGTATTTAGTTCCATTGAAATCCTTCCTTATAGCCTGGATAATAAACGTTCAAATATAAGAAAGCTAATTGAAAGGAGAACTACGGGTACTGGACGTGGATGGAAGTTATCCACGTGGTGTAGTAGCGTGAAAGAATACGAACTTTAATATATACAACTAAATGGAGTTGAACCTGGCGAATATGTCACCCACTGCCAGTCTACCACGTAAACTGCTCTGGAATGGATACACTTTGAGAAAAATAATGTTCTTAATTGTTAAATATAAAATATCGGTGACTCATTTCTAGTCTTCATCGCACACAATATTCTTTGTATAGAATTTTTTTGCATACGCTGCTTACAACATACAAAGTAAATGATGGTTATAGGTATTGCATTCTTATGTTCAAAAACAGATTCGATTCTCTTTTGCTTTGCTGCGAGTTAGTTGATAAATCGTGACCATCTGTAGGTATGTATGTTTTGGAATGGAATGTAAGCAGCATATGTCTGCTGACATTGTTAGCATTTGCGCAAGCATGGGCGTGGTCCCTAACGTTTCCAGATTGAGCGCATCCAACGCCGTCCGGTTCCAGCCCAGAAGCCACCAACCTCAGGAGTCCCAGGAGTGGAGCCCCACGCTGAGGAGAGACCTAACTGAGCGGTACCGCAGCGACGACAGGGAAGAAATCTTTACACCGCCCAACCGCAACCCACCGAACATTGTCGCCTGGCCCTACAGAAGACAAGGAAGATGATGGATACAGGAAATGAGGAGAGTCGTGGCAGAAATTCAACCATCCCAAGATTCGCCTGGCGACACGGGGAAACCACGAAGAACCCTTGGGCCAGAGTGGGTGGTCGCCGGGAATCCATCCCGGGACCTCCCGAATGCAGGCCACAGACACAACCACATGAGCCATTCCGCTCAGTAGTATTTGCCTTATTTTAAATGCATTTTCTGTGCAGTAACAACAGCTATTTTGTACTACATAGTGTCGTGACCTCCTTATTAACTAGCTCAATGGGGGGGGGGGGTAGAGCGATGAGGTTACCGAGAATCTTAAAGGTAATAATTCATATTTACGAGGTCAGACGGGGGATGCAGCTGAGAGAAATTATAAAAAATATATCAGAATTTACTAATTAATAGCACTATTACATGGTATGGATGAGGGAAGGGACTATCTACTATAGTAATTTACATTAAACAGAAGTGGATGGTTAGTGGGTTTATTAATAAAAGCGGATTACATTACCTCCTTGTTTCCATGTCTGTCGGTGAGGACGCCATACTGTTTGTATGGGTAGCGCGCACACACACGTCTTGCCTTGAACAGTAACTAGCCTCGACTCTGACCCCCACGCTCAACTCGGCGTGGTAACGCTACACTAACTGGCTTATCCCCTCCACTCTTGCGCAACACCCGCTCCGGGCAGCCAGGTCACATACGCAACAATGCTCGTACGTCACATCTCCCCCTGGCCACCCAGATCGACGTCCTCGTCGATACTACATAGGTTCTCAACGAAAACTCAGAGCCTTTTTTGCAAGTAGGTTCTATTATAACTGCATTATTTTCCAAATTTTAGCACTAAGACGTTGTATATCCTTTTTAGTCTTTTAGTAAGTTGTCTTCTTCAACGGATTACCCTCCACTTTGTAGTACTTACAACTCCGAGGACTTAGAAACCAATGACTTGGATCATTAATAGCCTAGCATATCCAGGATGGGTGATCAGCCCAGTGCCTGGTATGGCGGTGAAGAAGAAGGAAATGAAATTCAGTCATGGAAGGGATGATAGGAAAATTCGCGGATCAAATTATCCAACCTAGCATTCGCACAGCGACTGAGGAAAGCTACGAAAAAGCTTTCGGCTAGATTGGTGGGTCCCGGGGGTTTGAATTCGGGACCTCTCGAATGCGGACTATAGACGTTACCTCCAGAGCCATCCCGCACTGTTTAAGTAATTCATGAATTTAAATTAGAACACGTTTTATAGCGCACGTTCGTGTGTGTCTGTGAACAGCATAACTCAAAAACGAAAAGTCGGTTAAATACTAAACTTGGTATTTAAGTTCAGTATATTCTAAACATGTAACACGTAGATTTTAACGAAAACTCCCACCCTAAACTACAGTTTATATGAAAATTTTTCGAATTTCTCAAATATAACTTTAATGATTTTCATTAAAATACCGTGTATTAAACATATTTACATGACAAAGGAAATGTATATGTTGAACTTTCTGTAAACAGTCTATGAAGTCCTCCTGATTCAGAAGAAATTTTACATAATCTTGTACAGGCTGATAAAAGTGTTGAACCGATAAGCAAGACAGTCGCTTGTATGCTTTTGCTTCCTGGGAGAGAAGTGAACAGGTGTTACGTACTGTGATGTTACTAATATTAGCACAGTATGGTAATTAATTAGAAATTCAGATCTTAATTATTCTACATTTAATAACATGGAGAGGTTTTTGCATCTTCGTTATTCAGAGGCAAGAATGTCAGAAAATGGATTCATCTTCCGTCTATAAGGCACAGCTACATGTAATGTGCTATTACTTATGGATGTAGGAAATATGTGATGTCTGTTATTGGCAAACGTGCCATAATGAGCCAATTTTGCACGATATTGAGTACAGTCAGAACCAGTACATAATGGTAAGCTTGCACAAAGCTATATTACTATTTCCATAATAATACGTAACCCTTGTGGCTTGTCTAATCTGTTCGCTTCCAATACAAATGCTTGAAACATGCAAGGGAATTCTTCATTCTTCCTTTCTGTGTTTAACCTATTTTCTAAGCTACGGCAGCACTTTCACGGCTCTAAGTGAACAGATGTCTCCTGACCTACTAACTTTTGCTGGCAGAGATATGCGGATCCATTTATTGTATCCTCCACAGCATGGCAACACACTCTAGTGCGCTATAAATTTAACGTGTGCGTTTCTCAGGAACAGGATGCAGTAAAAGCCGAACGGGCTATATTTCTACAGAGCGAATAACTATATTCAACTTCGATGCTGCCGCACCCTTGCAATGGACCAAAATGGCAGCCTGGCTTGCAAAATTAAAATGTGTACACCTACTTTCAAAAAATGATATGTATTGCTTAATAACTAAGTAAATAAATAAATCAATAAATCCTTTGGCGTTACAGCCCGCGAAGCGTCTGGGCATGCCAACCCGACTGCCGGCCTCACGCCCACGTACGCACGACAGAGGTGTGCGATCATCCAACCAATACGGGGAGGTGATGAGGCCAGCATCACGCATCTCCTAGAAGTAAAGTTGGCTCACGAGGCCAGAATCGCTGCCTATCGCAGTTTCTCACTTTCCTCATTATGCTGAGTGAGCACCGGTCCTATACGCAGGACTTAAAATCCGCATCCCCATGGGTGGGATCGAATCTGCTGTGGTAAGTCGTTTCTGGCCCTATGTTAGGGCGACAATTTCCGGTGGTATGTGGTTCTGCGGTGGTATGTGGCTATTTTACGGTACAGGATTTGTAGGAATGGTCCCGAGTTCGGTACTTGCTCAGGGTTCTTGCATGTATCTTAGATCTCGGGTTAGAGGTGGATAGGACTGTTTGTTTTCCTGCTCGTTTATTTACCGTCACCGTTTTTAACATTTGATTCTTGCTGATACTTCGACACACACGCGCATTTCCTATTTGTTACACTTCATATCATCGCACCTATCCACTGACACTCGTAACAACCATCTCTAAGGAGCTACAACAGCCAAGTGTGTATTCTAAACTTTCCTACACATTTTCCTAACAAACATCTCCAAGGAGCTACAACGGCCAAGTGTGTATTCTAAACCTTTCTGTTTCTCTATTTCAAACGTTCTATCTCCCTATTCCACTATCACCTGATTTCTAGCTTCTTTCATTGGAGGCCTAAGGCTATCTGGCTTTTGGCGAACATTGACTCTTTTCTACATGTCTGCGTTCCAGCAACCTAACGGGACATTTAACAATAGAGGGAAAAACCACCCGCTAATGGCCTTGTCTCTCTCAACCCTTATTTCCACTTAAGTAACATTCGCTTTCCAGTTTTATTTAACACTATCCTTACTGTTATTGATATTTATTCTCCCTGTGATCTTAATTTTATTTTACTACTCAAAACATACTGCTTAAAATCCGGGCGCATTCCGTGGCACCCTAGCCCACAGACCCACGGCGCAGGCCTACTTATTCAAAATTATATAGGAGTATGGGGATAACAACGCAAACTGAGTCGGGGAGACAAGAATTGCAGTGCTGAGGGCCATAATTACTTACAATCTAGCCTTGCGCTGTTTTGCCCTGAAGCAAGAAAACATGTTCATCTGATCTAACAGATCCATAAAAATAAAAGGTGAATCCAACTTAGGCTTACACTACCTATTCACAAATAAATGAAACAAAGAAGCAACTTCTGGCGAAATTGGACATAAAGCATTGCAGCTAAGACATATTACATCCGTATGTTAAACTAAAGGTTAAATCTGGGAATGCTCCATGCAGATCAACATTTTGGTGTAGTGCGTAAATCTACAATGTAGGCAGTAAAAATAGTTGTTTCAAGATATATTGTCTCATTTATTTTAGGCGCAAAAGCAGAAACAACGTGGAACCATGGAAACTCTAAAATCAGGTTAGAGAAATATTTATAACTGAATAAAACATGCGACGTCTACATAGGTGAACAAATAATTACTGTATTTGTTACTAGTAATATAAATATACCAGGTGGACCAACCGCGCCGTATTTCAAGTGTATAGATGTCCCTTCGTGCGTTAAAAATGGTAATTTCAAGTAAGCTAGGTCAGTGTGAATTAGTTTGAGCGAGCCTTTTTATTTATTTTGTTTTAAGTTTCAATTATTACAATGGTGTTATTAGCGGCCTTTCCTTTGGAACATATTATTGCCTATAGGCAATGTTGTTAACTCGTATTCACTTGTCATTGAGTTTCTAGTAATACATTTTTCTAGCGAAACATTCCCATCTCCGGCCGGGAATCGAACACGGGACCCCTCGCACAGCAGGAAGGTGCTCTACCGATTGAGCTACCCGGCTAGCCGAGCTTCGTTCTACTTCTTTTGCTTATCTGTAAAGACGAAGAGAAGGTCGCGCTCATTGAGAGGCACTTTTCAGGTTTGCAATAGAGTATACTGTCGTGATGATAGACAAAAATAGACCTAAAATGTCTTAGAACAGTTACACAAACTGCATTTTCGAGGGAGTGAATTAGTCTGACAAATAATTGAAATGTCTTTACTTGTCCTACGCGTATCCGCCCATAGCTCTTCTTGTAATTGCATATACGCTGTTCCTGTCTAAATTAAGGACTATTATTACTATTATCATCAGCTAACGGTACTGTAATTCTGACTTCACTCACTAAATAGGTTTTAGAAAGTTTGTCCCTGTTGATTGATAGTATGTTCCAACCGTCTCCGTGTATCCATATGGACGTTTCTGAGAACCGCTGGTGGTAGTAAATTTTTCGCCCGCTGATGCGCCAGTTCACCGCTGATCTGTGTTTTTTTGTAATTGCCCCATTCATTTATGCAACTTATTTAACGCACGAATGGTTATCTGCACACGTCAAATACAGCGCAGTTGAACCACCTGGTATACTGATGTGCATGAAAAATGGCCTATAATGGAAGGCAGCTCTTTATATTGGTACTGACAAATCTAGCCCCACCCCCTGCCAGCGTCACCTCTGTTCCTTGAAGTAGTATTGTTCTTTACGTTGTTTGCTGCTACGTATGAAAAGCCGATTTGAAGTAGGAGTTGTATTATATTTCAACTGTTGGGGAGCCGAACCTGTATAGTTGCAACCACACGTATAGTAAACAGTTTCCGCTAGCCTTCGCCCCAAATGTGTTTTCAGGTGGCCTTTACCCCAAGTTTAAAAATAATTGCTTTGTAATTTGACTGTTTCTTTAGATATTATATATTTATGTTTGCCTCGGCTGCGTCAGTATTATTGTTAGATACATGGAAGTCTTGGCTAGTAGCATTTAAACTTCCTTATCCATTATTGCCTCAAGGTTGCCGCATTGTTAGCAACTTTAAACCTATTTATTCTCACAGCTCCTTCATTATTAAATTACGTAATATGTTCATATAACATTGTTACACATGAATACAATAATATAAGCATATGCAATGACATTTTACAAATTATTACATACACATATTGCTTCAAGGCGGGCTGTTATTGAATTTACATATTATATAATTAGACTGAAAATTGTTAGTATTAAAAATAGTGACTCATCCTCCAGCATAACTCTAGCCACTGGATTGTCAGGGCACTTAATCCGAAAAGTATGCCAATGAAGGCATGTTCTCACTAGCTTAAACTTAATTGAATTTTGATACAAAACTGAAATATAGTATAATAAAAACGTAGAAATAAAGACGAAAATTAAGCACCTTTCCTTTTTCAATAAACCTTAATATCCATGCTACACTGCCGCATTCTGAATGACGTTTTCCAATAGCAGTTCAATGGCGGCAATAAGGTTAACCTTCGTCTCCATCTTGCTGATGGGATCTCTTATATAAATGTCGTAACTGTTGTCCGGTTTAACGACACATGCAGATAATAAAATAACTACACCCCTTCCTCTATAAAACCGAATTATGTTGTGTTGGTTTAACCTTTTCTTGACTAACCCAATGACAACTTTTTCATAAAGGAGTAAATTTTAAATGTTGGATCTTTTTTTTTGATATTATGCCAAAAATACAGTTGTTTAAAATCCAACATTTTTTTAGGTAAAAGCTTTAATTTTCTAAACTTCAATCATATGTTGTATTACATTATTAAACTCTTAAATCCATAACTTTTCTTGATACAAAGAAAATATCTTAAATCTCATCATTCACCTCAAATAGTATATACCTACTGAAAAACAGAATGAAAATAAAAAAATCAACAACAGAACTCGTTATTAGTAAGGTTTTAAAGTGGTAAAATTGTGTGAAATTTGCACTTAACATTTCGCTATATTTATATGTACCATGAATTTAAAGGTGTATATATATTTAAATGGCCACAAAGGCAAAAACGTAATTAGATTCTGGTTCTACAGGATTGGAAGTTTTGCGTTTTTCCATTACATGTTTCCTTTTCGGGAAATTCTTTCCAGTAAGAACACAGTTAAATACAGTAAAGTGTGACAGCCTCTTGTTAATGTATTTCTTTACATGTATAAGAACACGATAAACTCCGAATCTCGGTGAAGTGTACCGGAAGCCCCCTCCCCAAAAAAACACAATAAATAAATAAATAATCTTCATTGATACGGTTGAATAACATTAAAATAAAAATAACTTGTTAGGAATATACACGCCAGGAAACATAAGAAAGGATACGTAGTAGATTACTTATACTTTTGTGGCTACTAAATTTCTAAGCCCCACCCAAAATGATGTGATACATTCCCATGACTTTCTCTACCCTCTATCGTTTATTAGCGGCTATACAAACCATTCTACTTCATTTTAACACAAATAAACCTTTGCAGAAGTAGCTACATTACACATCACAGAACTGGGATAGTCAAATGTTTAAGAACTGGATACTATATGCTAGCCTTAAAATTCCATGCTGTTTCTATGACATCGCGAGTAACAACTGAATGTTGACAGACTTTGGCTTATGCTACAGAAAACTTATTAGAAAATAAACCGTGTGTTTAAAAAGATCTACAATTTTTGTGTAGTGCGTTTTCGTCTATCGCTTAATGTTTACCAGTTATACAAGATTATATAAAATTTCTACTGAATGAAGAGGACTTCATAGGCTATTGCCAAAAAATTCAATACATACATATTTTGTCATGGAAATGTCTCTCATATACGGTGTTTTAATCAAAATCACTAGAAACAATTCTTTAGAAAATAAAAAATTCTGAAAAATGTTCCATGTAAAGGTAGTTTGGGTTACGAAATTTTTCTTGAAAATCTCTGTGTCGTATCCTTGGAAAATACTGAATTTAAATACCAAGTTTGGTATTTATCCCACTTTTGGATTTTCGGTTATGCTGTTCACAGACATACAAACACACAAGGACATTTTTCTAAAAATGCTCTATCTGGATTCAGAAGGCCTCAAAACATGTATTTCCGGTGAAATTTCGGTACGTGGTACTAGGTACGTGATAGAGAAAGTAATAAAGGTAATTGCTGCGTGTCTTGTGTACTGAAAAAGAGCCTCAAATACAAGAACTGACATCTCCAAGTAACCTTCGCGAACCATTTTTGTTGATAAGCTATTGCATGAGGTAAATAGGATTTGGGAACATTTTTTTTCCAACCTCGTAATTCCTTTCTTTTTCCTTGGAGATAACGTTCAGATGACCACTTTTCTTTCTTTTTTATTAAATGCTGCTATCCTCTGCCCCTGTGGTGTAGTAATGCTTTATATTCTGGAGTAGGGGGTAGTGTTAGCTCGCACCTCGGTAAGATATTTTCCTCCAGAGATCTGACCACTGTGGTTTCGGGAGGAAATTAACTACTGTAGCTGGAGTTACTCGATTTATATTGCGATAGAGGCAGATATCCTTTAAGGTTATTTCATTGCTTCTGATTTTAGCATCTATGCACCCGCCTGAAAGATATTAAAAATCTGATGTTATATTCACACGACTACGTCTACCCTTTATCGTTTATTAGTGGAAACGCAAATTAATCTTACGAAACTTTATTACTTTCTCTACTACGTATAGTAAGTAGGGGAAATATTGTATTCCACCCAAAAATTCAATGTCGAGATTTCACCAGAAACATAAGTTTTGAGACCCCTTAATCCAAAAAAAGCATTTTTAGAAACTTGTCCATGTGTCTGTGAACAGCATTACTCAGAAACGAACAGTCTGATAAACACCAAACTTGGTATTTAGGTTCAGTATCTTCCAGAGATGTGACACGAAGGTTTTCAAGAAAATTCCCCACCCCAGATTACCCTTTACATGGAAAATTTTTCGAAAATTTTAATTTTCTCAAAAATGGTTCTAATGATTTTGATTAAAGTACCATATGTTTAAGATATTTTCATGACAAATAAAATGTATATCTTGAATTTTCTGGGAATGTCTCCAAAAGTATTCTTCATTGTGAGCGACTTTTACATAGCTGGTAAACCATAAGAAGTAGACAAAATTTTACTACACAAACAACCTAGGTCCCGTTAAAATACACAGTTTATGTTATATACATTTTTTTGTTGTTGAGTGAACCATTTTCGAGATATTGCTTGTTATTCCCTTAAATTTTTCAATACTTATCTTCTGAAATGGGAATTCTTTATTCACTGTTTTTCTCTTGGATATGCAAAGAGTATTATTCTGTGGCAAAGAGAATGGTGCTGTACCTAGCAACCAGCTATTAAGAGATATGTCTATGCTTAAAGTCTACTGTTGCCCTTGCAAATACAAAACAAGTGGAACATAGTACGCCTTAAGCGATAGTCAAATATTTTTAGAACTGGTCGCTATGTGTAAAATGCAATTCTCTTTGCATGTCAAAAGATCGTTTCTGCAAATGTTTATCTCGATTAATATGAAATAGATGGAGAATAAGAGTTTGTAAAAAATAGTTTGTACAAGAGTAGAGAAAGTCATGTGAGTGTAACACATCAGATTTTCTTTCTATCCACTTTATTTTAATCCATATAAACCTTTGCAAAAATAGCCACATTATCATTTCGTTAGGATACAAAGAGAACAGCGATATTCAAATGTTTAAGGACTGGACCCTATATGCTGGTCTTAAAATTCCATACTGTTTCCATGCAAACACCAGATACAACTGAAAATCAATGGGACTTAAAAAGAATGACAACGTTTTTATTTATTTATTTATTTATTTATTTATTTATTTATTTATGGACGCTCTTTAACTACTATTTCGTCCTCCGTGGTGTAGTGCTTACTATGTTAGCCTCTAGTTCCCGAGGTCGCGGCTTGTAACCCGGCGGAGGGCGATGAAGTTTTTCGGGCGTAAAAATCCTTAGCATGGCTTCCTTCGTAAGGGAAGTAAATCCGGTGATCCTGTGTCGTAGATTTACGGCACGTAAAAGAAGCTCAAGCCGGATAAAGAGACCTGTTAGCAAAATTACCGGTCTTTCACGCACAATGTATTATGGGACGCTAAGGACCATAGCAGTTAAACAGCGTCCATAAATAAACTTCAACTCAATTCTTTAACTACTATGGTTCTAGGCGTGAGAGACCGCAAATTTTGTTCAGAAGAATGATAACGTTTTGAACATATCGAACCATTAATACAGGATATCTTAAAAATGGCTGGTGCCACAAAAATGTATTTGGAATAAATTGTGTATTTTAAATAGATATACATTGTTCATGCACATAGTGCATTTTTGTATATCGCTGAAGTTATATAAGATTATACAAAATTCCTTTCCACTAAATGAAACTTCACAGGTCATTTCAAGAGAATTCGAGATATACATTTCATTTGTCATGTAAATATCTTTAGTATATGGTATTTTAGTCAAAATCCTTAGAGCCATTTTTTACAAAATCAAAAACTTAGAAAAATGTTCCATGTAAAGGGTAGTTTGGGGTGAAGAGACTTTTCTTGAAAATCTTCTGTCGCATCTTTGGAAGGTATTGAACCTAAATACCAGGTTTGCTATATCCGACGTTTCGTTTTTTAGTTGCGTTCTTCACACCCACACGGAGATTTCTCTGAAAATTCTTTTTTGGGATTCGAGAGATCTCAAAACATGTATTTCCGGTGAAATCCCGGTACCGAATTCTTGGGTGGAATGCAATACCTCCTCTAGCTGCTATGTATGTGGTAGAAAAAGTAATAAAAACTTGATTAAAATAAAGCACTATTAAAACTGTTTGGAAACATTATATAATGAGGTTTACTGTACGATCCTGAAATGGCAGAACATAAACATTTACTGAAGTCGTTTAATACTGGCCTAAGGGAAATTAAATTCACATTCAATTAATGCTAAATGCTGATTAGTGAATACATACACGGAGCATTTAAGCTTAGAAAATATAGAACAATTTCTGTAGTCAAGCTGAATCAATATTGTTGTTCTTTGTTTGTTTTGTTTTTTCTGATCAGGTGGTTTTATTTTTGGTCCTTTAGCTTTCATGTTATATAAACCAATATATTGCCAACCTTACTACAGAGTGAGCCAAAAGACTCCGAACCGCCTGCGCGGTGTTTTTCCTGTCCGCGTCCTATGATAGCGACAGACGGCAACGAGCACCGAGGACGCGGACAGGTAAAACACCGTGCAGGCGTGTGTGTGTAATATACCCCCTTTCAACTTCCTAGGCTATTCTAGACAATTGAAGATATACATTTTATTTTTCACGTATATAGCTTTCATATGTGGTATTTTCATCAAAATTGTTAGAGCTACTTTTTAGAAAATCAAAATAATGGAAAATATTCAATGTAAATGGTAGTTGGTGGTGTTGGTGGGATTGTATTTGTGTCGCATCCTTGTGAGACAGTTAACTGAAATACCAAGTTCGATATTTATCCGTCTTTTCGTTTCTGAGTTATGCCGTTCACAGACAGACACACACACACACACACATAGGTATGTTTCCAAAAATACATTGTTTGGATTCAGGGCACCCCGAAACGCGTATTTCCGGTAAAATGTTGATATTCAATTTTTGGATGGAATGTAATACCAACTTCCCCTGCTTACAATACGTAGTAGAGAAAGTAAAAATATTCAACATAAAGAATAATTTTGGATGGGCTATATTCTTGAAAACCTTTGTGTACCTGAGCTGAGGCACCAAATTGGTATTTAACCGAATTTTCGATTATGAGTTGTATTAAACACAGATGCATACAAATAGAAACACACACACACTCATTATATATGATAATTTGGATTCATGGGACTTCAAAACATACATTTTCGATGAATTTTTGGATGGAATGTAATATTTCTTCCAGCTGCAAGGTACGTAATAGAGATAGTAAATAAGGGAAAAAATACTACTACTTCCTAGTGAAATCAGTTCAAGTTCTTGGCCTGGTGGTGTCCCGGGTTCAATTCCCGACAGTAGGATGGGAATTCTTCTTTAGACAGAATTATTATTCATTTTCCTAGGGTCTGGAAGTATTAATGTCAATGTGTGTGTGTATCAGTAATGCCAACCCAAAGATTAACACCACTGTAAGCGACCCAACGCCATTGGTGATGAGCAATTATTCCGAAGGTAAAAAACCGCAGATATGACCTTAGATGTTAAAGGCGACATATAAATGGAACAACAAAAAAGTCATGTTCTTGATGCAATATTTTCCTTAAAAGTATTGTTTTACTTTATTTATTCCTTTAAAAGATATGAGCCTGTATTAATAAACTGTAATTTCTAAGCAGCCATACTCCCATTATCTGAAATCTCATATCTATGCAGATGCTATACAATTTTGCTGATGTTAAAAAAAAACACAAGCGGATGCTTTATGCACAAAAATTTGTATAATACTCAGTATTACACAGTTTATTTGTTTATTTATTTGATAGCACAAGATATGCATTTTCCTAAACAAGGACATAATTGAACAGTCGTAGGTGCTAAACAATGCCACAGGAAATATGCTGCGTGCCATCCAATAACGAATTTTCCTCGTCCTTTACGTAATCCAATGACACATATCAACCCAAATTCACGCGAGGTAACAGCAGATCGGATTATTTGCCACGGGCTCTAAAATTACACAGCACAATAAATGGCCACAGATTTTCCAACACCAGAATTAATACTGATGGAATTTCATATACTCTCCTTTTTCGACACCAGATAAAATCGCTGTTACGGAGGGTTATCAAAGTGACAGTGGCAATGTGTTTTTTAAGCTCCCTTGTTTTATCTAGTTTATGATCACTTTACCACTTAATACGGTAATTACACAACACATAGTCACACATACATACACCCATGCCCGTGGCGGGACTCGATCCGGCGACCCTCAGCTTGGCGGAGCGCCGAAGCTATACAGTCCAGCTACCACGGCTACGAGGGCCGCTGATATTAAAATTGTTTCTAAAATTCTGTGTTACTAGAGCAAGATTAAATTTCGACATGTCTCACAAGATCTGCATGGTAGGTCTAAAGCACGTAAATACTCGTATGTGAACTTAAATCGTGACTAGAGAAAACAATTATACTGCACAGATTATAGTAAAATATTCAAATATGGATATCTAAATAGTCTGCAGTAGAAAGGTATTGTAATATAATTATACTAAGGCGGTCTTTCTCAAATGTTACCGATGATGCACGCCTGTATAGGCTCTGAAGTTTCTATGCTCCGCTACGATGTTTATTAATATTAGTTTCCCAAAATCTGTGCTTCGGAATATTGGAGAGTAAATAAGATGTTTCAGTCTTCGTCATCCCCCGTTATAGTTTTAACACAAAGTAACTAAACAGAGCGCAATTAAAATATACAAAATTAATCACAAATCAATAATCTATTAATATGTCTATAGCTGCAGCTTAAAATCCTAAGTATTAGCTGGGCTAGAAATTAAAATATATAGCTGCATTAAATAGATATTAATTCGAACCTTTGTGGTTAAATAAGAAAAGTTTTATGACCAATTTGAATTAAACTGCACAAGAGAACTTTCTCTCATGTTTACAGACATGCGTTTTTATGACCTTCTCTTACCAAAGCCAATATGTTAAAAAAAATCATAGTGAAACACATGCTTATAACACCGCTATTAAATATTTCTTTGCTGAAGATTTTAACTGGAAACACAGCACTTACTCTTATGTCGATGCTCTATCAGTAACTAACTACAAAGCACGAGGGCAGTTAAATGAATTATTGCGTACCCTCTCGCGGATACTTGATGTACCTGTAGATACATTAGATGCCGGCTCTCGTAGCCGTGGTCGCTGGAGTGTATGGCTCCGGCGCTCCGCCAAGCTGAGGGTCGCAGGTTCGAGTCCCGCCATGGGCATGGCTGTTTGTGTGTTGTGTAATTGTGGTGTTAAGCGTTAACGAAAAACAGTAAAAAACACAGTAATTATAAACTGGGTAAAACAAGGGTACTTAAAAAAAAGGATGTATAACTCTATGATAAGACCGATTTTGTTATAGGGAAGTGGAATGTGGGGAAAGTGCAGAGCATGTAAATAAACGCAGTCCTTGGAGTTTCACAAAGCACATCAAATTAGGGGGTATTGAGGGAGGTGGGATGTTATGAAGACACAATGCACTGTTAAAATAAGGGCAGTGAAGTATGCAGGGGGATAACTCCACACTCAGATCCAAATGTTATAAATACCAGCGAGAAAACCTGTCTTCTAAGTTTTGGGCAGCTGATTTTGATGCAGTAATTTGTATCACAAATTACTTAAATGTAAATAATGATTGTAATATGAATATGCATTTTTATGTGACATTGATTTGAGATGTTTGTTGATTGTAATTATTGTTGGTAAGTAAGTTTATACTGCCTTACTGAAACTGACAATAATAGCGTGCAATAATGCAGCGAGGGGGTGAGTTGTTTATCATTATTGGAAACGAGGAAGTTACGTAATGTTGGCGCGTTTAGAATCTTCTGGAACGTTTCCCTAGAGCATATGTGTTCATAATTTTCATTGGATATAAAAATAGACGCTAATATTGGCGCGTTTTATTAGCCAATTGCAGTTCAGTTATAATCTTTAGGCATATCTGGGTGTAGGAGTATAAAAAGAGTAGGTTAGAGGTAGACCCCGTCAGTTCATCAAAATTCTTTGTACACTACACGTCGCATTCCCGTCAGTTCGTCGAAAGTATTTGCACGGCACACTTCGGATATCAATTTGCAGGTTACGCGTAACAGAGTTATGAAAAATCTCAAGTATTATAAAGTTAATTATACAAAAAGTCGAAGTACGCGAATTAAGAATTATCAGTAATGAAGTTATTATAACAGTTTCAGTTTGGCGAGTGTTAAGATCAATGTGTAAATGTGATAGTTAACGTGTTCGACAATAAAAGTGTAAAACAAATTTCTTTCATCAGTGTTATCTTTGGATAAAAGATTCCTTTCCGTTTACACAACCTGTATAAAGAGAAGTGCTCGACCCAAAAGCTAGCCGGAGGACAAAGAACCAAAATTAAATAAAATAACTAGCATTTTTTTTAAACAAAAAAAAACTAATATTGCCGCAAATTGCTAACACCAGATGGAGCTAACAAGCCTAACAAATGAATCACGTCACAAGATGTCTTCAACGCGTGAAGTAAAAACAAATACACAAACATTATAAGTAATACACTCGCAATTTGGAAAGGGGTTTGAGGAGAATAGGAATGGTGTCAGTATGGCAAAGAGCTGAAACAAATGACAAAAACATATGGAAAGCTGTTGAAAGAAGACTCAGAGACATAAAACAACTGGAAATAGAATCGGATTGTAAAATTAAAGCTTCTCTAAGTCTAGCGAATGAAATAAAATTGAACTGGGGTAAAGAGGCATATATACTTAACTTAGGAAGAAAGGAAAACCAGGAATGGCATGGTTTAGACTGGGGAGCTAAAGGGCACAGAAAATGACTAACGATTCTGGCAAGAGAATCTGCCTATTCTGTGATTTGGAGGAGCACTGGGTACATATTTTGGCGGAATGTGCACAGTGGGAGAACCAACGAACAATTAAACTCAAAGAAAAATTCTTAAGTCCGCCAAGAAAGAGATTGGCATGTTGGGAGCTACTGGCTTACCAGAGGAACTGGCAAAACATGGGCAATTTCTTGGCTAAAGTGCGTGAAGCTAGTTCAAATTTGTTCAGTTAGTCAAAGTAATTTATGACTATTTTCCTTCTTTCTTGTTCTGTTTGTTTTCTTTTCTTTTTCTGTTGTTTATTTTGTCACCATACCTTGTGTCTTAAATATGCATGTACGGTCAATGACCCATGCACTAAATACTTGTATAATAACTGCAGTAATTGAAACTAATATAGATGCCCTATCTATGTCGATTAATTATTCAACTATGTAATTATTTAGAATCAATACATATTCACGGTTTCCCAAAACATCGTTCTTTTTGTTAAACAAGCTATCTAAATGACAACAGAGAAGTTAAAATATCTCTACTGTCTTGTTTATTATTACTTTCCCTACTACGTAGAGTAAGTAAGCAAGCGATACTGATACATCGAAAATACATGTTTTGAGGTGCCATGAATCAAAATAAAGCGTTTCTGGAAACATGTCCGAGAGTGTGTGTCTGTCTTTGGACACATAACTTAAAAATGAAAAGTCAGATAAATACCAAATTTGGTATTTCAGTTAAGTATTTTCCAAGAATGCGGGTGCAAAGATTTTCAAGAAAATCCCCCACCACAGACTACCCTTTACATGGAGCATTTTTCGAAAATTTTGATTTTCTTAAAAATGGCTCTAGCAATTTTGATTAAAATATTATATATTTAAGATATTTTTACAGCAAATGAAACGTATATCTTGAATTTTCTGGGAATGTTCCCAAAATTCCTTTTCATTCTTAATGACTTTCGCATAGCTGTTGAACCGTAAGAGATACAAAACTGTAGACATCGTCAAAGCGCACAATATATGTCAGTTTCTGCAAATATTTATCTCGATTAATATGAAGTAGATGGAGAATAAGTGCTTGTGAAAATAGTTTCTATAAGAGTATAGAAAGTCATTTGCGTGGAGCACAGCAGATTTTCTTTAAAGTGTTCTGGTACTACTAACACTGTCACAGCGTACGAGGAAAGTGTATTTGGTGTACTAACATTTATCTTTTATTGTTACATCGACCTAACCGACATACTGTTTGTGTATTATTAATTTTATTCTTCGTATAGTATAATGCTTATGTTATATATATACTAACGCAATATTTCTTAATATATTATACTATAATAATAATAAAAATAATACATTAATCATATATTCGAAGATAACCTTTTGGGTAGCTGCTTTGCCCTACATGTCCGCAACTGCGCATTGTGGAATGAGGAAACCGAATCAGTTAGTCAGATGTGTAAAAGCGGGTCGCCATAGGCTAGGCATGAAATGTCATACTCTTTCTATGACATCGCAAGAAACAACTCAATGGTGACAGTACTAAAAAAACGTGAACGGTATTTTAATAAAATCATAAGAGGTATTTTTGAGCAAATAAAAAAATATCAAATAAACTTCAATGAATGAATGAAAATGTACTTTAAATATAAATATTTTTCTTTATCGATTTTTTTATGCTATTCACAATTGCAGGTAGATTTTTCTAAAAAATCAATTTTTACTTTCTTTACTGCATATAACAAGTAGGAGAAGTATTAAATTCCACCCAAAAAGATCGATAACGAAATTTAACCAGGAGTACAGGTTTTGAGGCCCCTGAATCCCAAAAAAAATCCACTTTTAGAAAAACATCCGCCTGTATGTCTGTGAACAGCATAACTCAAAAACGAAATCAGATAAATACCAAACTTGGTGTTTAGGTTCAGCATCTTTCAAAAGTGTAAGACGGACGAAGATTAAAAAAAATCCCTACCGCAGACTACCCTTTGCATAGAATATTTTTCGAAAATTTTAATTTTCTGAAAAATGGCTCTAACGATTATGATTGTAATATAATATATTTATTTCATGACAAATAAAATGTTTATCTTGAATTTTTGGGAATGTCTTCAAAAGTCCTCTTCAATCTGAATGGGATAACAAAATGTTACTACACAAAAAATGTAGATCTCGTTAAAGCACACAGTTTTTGAAGTGACTTTTCCGAGATATTCCTTGGCATTTGTTTGAATTTTCCAATATTTATACTTTCTCTCAAATAGTAATTCGTTATTATTTTTTTTCTTTTTCCACTACGTATAGTAAGTAGGGGAAGTATTGTATTCCACTCAAAAATTCGATACCGAAATTTCACCGGAAATACATGTTTTTAGACCCCCTGAATAAAAAAAAAACATGTCCGTGTGTGTAAGTGCGTATGTGTGTGTCTGTGAACAGCATAACTCAGAAACGAACAGTCGGATAAACACCAAACTTGGTATTTAGGTTCAGTATCTTCCAGAGATGCGACACGAAGGTTTTCAAGAAAATCTCCCCAACGCAGATGGGTATTACATGGAACATTTTTCGAGATTTTTAATTTTCTCAAAAATGGCTCTAACGATTGATTAAAGTATCATATGTTTAAGATATTTTCATGACAAATGAAATGTATATCTCGAATTTTCTGGGAATGCCTCCAAAAGTATTCTTCATTGTGAACGACTTTTGCATAACTGGCAAACCATAAGAGTTAGACAAAATTGTACCACACAAAACATGTAGATCACGCTAAAATACACAATTTATGTCATATGTATTTTTGTTGTTGAGTTAACCATTTCCGAGATATTCCTTGTTATTTGTTTGAATTTTGCAATAGTTATAGTGTTTCTCAAATGGGAATTCGTTATTCATTTTTTTATGATCTGGACATTTAAGGAAAATGGAATGCTCCATATAGCAACCAGCTCTTAAAATATTTGTCTATCGCTTAAAGCCTACCAATTCTCCTTGCATCTATAAGAAAATTAGCAATAAGATTGACATCTCGATATCTCGATTAAAATGAAGCATATGGAGAATAAGCGCTTGTAAAAATAATTTGTACAAGAGTAGAGAAAGTCATGCGAGTGTAACACATCAGATTTTTTTTTCTCTATGGCCTGGACATGCAAAGAGAATGTAATGCTCCACATAACAACCAGCTCTTAAAAGCCTTGACTATCGCTTAAAGCCTACCATATTCCGTTTGCACTTACAAGAAAATTAACAATAAAATAGTTTCTGCAAATGTTTATCTCGATTAACATGAAGTAGATGAAGAATAAGCGTTTATAATAATAGTTTGTACAAGAGTTGAGAAAGTCAGTGAGTAGCACATAGGATTTTATCTATTTAGGGGACTCAAAATTTGTATTTCTTATGGAATTTGAATATCGAATTTTGTGGGCCGATTCCAAATGCTTTCTCTGCCTAATAGGCACGTGGTAGAGAAATTAATATGTTATGTAATATGTTATGTTAAATTAACGGCACCTTATAACGCGTAAAAAATCTCCTTCCCGCTGTCTCTATGTATGTAAGTGTACTCAAGAATATCTGTAAAGATAAAGTTTGTAATTCAAATCTGTGTTAAAGTTTTCATCTGATAATCAATAATATATGGCACTCTCACAATGGAGTTTGTATGTTGTTTCGTTCTTTTACCAACTTCTAACGAAGATGACACTCGGCGTTTTGTGAAGACCGTCCCTGGGAATCACGGAGTACGCTGCTATTCTTATTGAGGGTCACTCTCCAAACTCGGGCCTCAACGAGTCCCTTGGGATTTCTTCCATCTTGCCCCGGGATACGGAACCATTTCTTCGCTTCAGGACGGCAAGAACAGAAAGGGGTGGGGATCTAGTTAGGAACTCTGACGCGATTATAAAGTAAACGTTGAAGTTTCGGAGAAGCTTCTACATTAAGACGCTCGTTTCAGCGTGGATAATCCACCATAAATACATATCCTTGTTGCGCTTCTGCAAACTTCGCTGTTTTTCCCTTGCTTTCTAGTAGATTCATGTATTTCATGAAAACAGATATAACTGTAACAGCTGCTCTCGCTGTGTTACACAATAATTTAGTGCATCATCGTCTTTCTTACTACAAATTAAGTTGTTGTAGAAACTACGGTATATTTTGTGCCTGCTTTGTGTCTGAAACTTTCCTGTGTATGCGTGATGTTAAGCAGTTTTTACCGTCTCTACCACATACATAGTAGGTAGAGAAGATATTGCATTCCACCCAAAAATTCTATACAGAGATTTCCAGGAAATACATGTTTTGAGGCCCTCTGAATAAAAAAGAAGCATTTTTAGAAAAAGGTCCGGTGTATGTGTAACTGTGAACAGCATAGCTCAAAAACGAAAAGTCGGATAAACACCATACTTGGTATTTAGGTTCAGTAGCTTCCAAAGATGCGACATGAAGATTTTTAACACAACCTCTGCACCCCAAACTAACCTTTACACAAAACAGTTTTAGAAAATTATATTTTTTTTAAAAATGGTTCTAATGATTTTTCTTAAAGTATAAAATATTCAAGACATTAAAATGCATATATTGATTTTTCAGGGAATACCCGTGAAGCCCTCTTCATTCGGAAGTTATTTTGTATAACCTTGTGTAACTGGTAAACGTTAAGCGATAGACGAAAACATAAACGACAAAAAATACATATCTTTTAAAAACACACAATTTATTTAAAACGCGTTTTTCTGTGGCATAAGCATGTGGTTTCTGAGGTTCGAATTGTTCAGTACTTGTGCATGGAAACAGTGTGGAGATTAAGGCCGGCATATAACGTTCAGTTCTTCAACATTTGACTATCGCTGTTCTCTTTGTATCTATAACGAAATGTGTAATGTAGCTATTTTTCTCCACTACGTACAGTAAGTAGGGGAAGTATTGCATTCCACTAAAAAATTCGATACAGAGATTTCACCGGAAATACATGTTTTGAGGCCTCCTGAATCCAAACAAGTATTTTTGGAAACATGTCAGTTTGTGTGTGTGTGTGTCTGTGAACAGCATAACTCAGAAACGAACAGTCGGATAAACACCAAACTTGGTATTTAGGTTCAGTATCTTCCATAAAAGCGACACGAAGGTTTTCAAGAAAATCCCCCCACCCCATATTACCCTTTACATGGAACATTTTTCGAAAATTTTAATTTTCTCAAAAATGGCTCTAACGATTTTGAATAAAATACCATAAGTTTAAGACTTTTTATGGCAAATGAATTGTATATTCCGAATTTTCTGGAAATGTCTCCAAAAGCATTCTTCATTGTGAACGACATTTGCATAACTGGTAAACCACAAGAGATAGACAAAATTTTACAACACAAAAATGTAGATCGCACTAAAATACACGATTTGTCTTTTTTTTAGTGAACCATTTTTGAGATATTGCTTTTTACTCCCTTAAATTTTTCAATACTTATTTTCTCAAATGGAAATTCGTTATCCATTTTTACTTTCTCTACTACGTATAGTAAGTAGGGGAAGTATTGCATTCCACCCAAAAATTCGATACCGAGATTTCACCGGAAATACATGTTTTGAGACCTCCTGAATCCAAAAAAAGCATTTTTGGAAACATGTCCGTGTGTGTGTGTCTGTGTGTTTGTCTGTGTGTGTGTCTGTGTGTGTGTGTGTCTGTGAACAGCATAACTCAAAAACGAACAGTCGGATAAGCACCAAACTTGGTATTTAGGTTCATTATCTTCCAGCGATGCGACACGAAGGTTTTCAAGAAAATCCCCCCAACCCAAACTACCCCTTACATGGAAGATTTTTCGAAAATTTTAATTTTCTCAAAAATGGCTCTAACGATTTTGATGAAAATATCATATGTTTAAGATAATGTCATGAGAAATGAAATGTTTATCTCGAATTTTCTGGGAATGTCTCCAAAAGTATTCTTCATTGTGAACGACTTTTGCATAACTGGTGAACCATAAGAGATAGACAAAATTTTACTACACAAAAAATGTAGATCGCGTTAAAATACAAAACTTATGTCATATACATTTCTTTTGTTGAGTGAACCGTTTTCGAGATATTGCTTGTTATTTCCTTAAATTTTCGAATACTTATACTTTTTCTCAAATTCGTTATTCATTTCTTTTATGTCCTGGACATGCAAAGAGAATGGAATGCGCCACATAGCAAACAGCGTTAAAATATTTGACTATCGCTTAAAAGCTACCATATTTCCCTTGCATCTACAAGAAAATTACCAATAAGATTGACATCTCGATATCTCGATTAACATGAAGCATATGGAGAATAGGCGTTTGTAAAATTAGATTGTACAAGAGTAGAGAAAGTCATGTGAGTGTAACACATCAGATTTTTTTGTCTTGTGTATGCAAAGAGTATTAATCTGTGGCAAAGGGAATGGTGCTGCACCTAGCAACCAGCTATTAAGAGATATGTCTATGCTTAAAGGCTACTGTATTTCTATATTGCCCTTGCAAATGCAAAACAAGGGGAACATAGTTGGCCTTAAGCGATATTCAAATAGCTTTAGAATTGGTCGCTATGTGTAACATGTAATTCTCTTTGCATGTCAAGAACATAAAAGCATATTCTGTGGCGTAAGAGAAATGAGAACGTAATAACAGTAAAAATTATATTTCTAATGCAAGCTAGGATACCGAAAACCAAAACACAGAGGAAGATATGATTATATACGAACGGAAGTACTGATGTGTGTGGATAAAGCAAGGTGTGATTATAAACGAGCGGAAGTGCACTCGGATAAGGCTAAAATTGAGGTACAAGTGAAGCAGCACGTGTTTCCAGCAAAGCAGTAAACCTGAAGAAAAAACTCTGATGTTATACAGTCACATTGCTTTCCCTACCCTCTATCGCTTATTAGTGGGTATACATAGTATTTTTACCTAAGCTTATTGCTTTCCTAATACGTGTAGTAAGTACAAATATTGCATTTCACTTAAAAATTCGATATTGTGATTTCACCGGAAATATATGTTTTGAAGCCCTATAATGCAAAAGAAGCATTTTTAAAAAAAAGCCCATGTGTGTGTGTTTCTGTGGAAAGTGTAACTCAAAAACGAAAAGTCAGATAAATAGCAAACTTAGTATTTAGGTTCAGTATCCTTAAAATATGCGACACGAAGATTTTCAAGAAGAATCTCCCCATCCAGATTATCCTTTACATGGAACATTTTTCGAAGTTTTTTTTTCTCTCAGAAATGGCATTAACAATTTTGATCAAAATATCATATTTTTTGTGTGCATTGAACCATTTCCGACATATTCTTTGTTATTTGTTTGAATTTTACAATACTTAATACTTTTTCTCAAATGGGAATTCATTATTAGTTTGTTTTTCTTTCTTTTCTTTTTGTATGTCCTGGGCATATAAAGAGAATGGAATACTCCACATAGCAACCAGCTCTTAAAAGATTTGACCATCGCTTAAAGCCTGCCATATTCCCCTTGTACCTACAAGAGAATTAGCAATAAGATCGTTTCTGCAAATATTTATCTCGGTTAATATGAAATACATGGAGAACAAGAGTTTGTAAAAATAGTTTGTACAAGAGTAGAGAAAGTTATGTAAGTGTAACACATCAGATTTCTTTTGTAATGGTTTGCTTGGATTAAAATGTAGTAGATCATAAATAAGCTTTAGTAAGAATAATCTGTAAACTCACTACTAAAGGGTAAAGAAACTCCTGTGAATATATAATATCAGATCATTTAAAACTTATGAGGATACGCCTCAACCACTATTATTAGAATGGTAGACAAAAAACTAATGTGTTGCTTTCGCATTACTTTCTGCATTCACTCTTCTGCAAACTTTTATGCAAAATCTTAATCTTGTATTAATTCTTGTTAATCGAGATAAAATGTTATTATACGTTTCCTTATAGGCACAAAGAGACTACAGTAGGCTAAAACGATAGTCATATTTCACTCAAATTATGTCCATAAACGAGATCTACATTTCTTGTGAGTAAGATAATATCTATTTCTTGCATTTGTACAAAAGTTATTCATAATGAAGACATACAATTTCAGGGACCTTTTATTTCATTATATTTATTTAAGATAAATAATCAAGAAATGCTAGATTAAAAGCATATTTAACAAAGCTTACATAACAAATATGTGAATTTCTTATAAAAAATACAAGTAAATAAAAAAAGAAAAGACTTCACAGGTTATTCGCAGAGAATTCAGGATATTTATATTTCTTTTGCCATGCAAATGTTTTAAACACAGGGAATTTTCATGAAAATCATTACAGTCATTCTTGAGAAAATTACAAATTACGAAATATTTTCTGTTTAAAGGGTAGTTTCGGGTGGGCTGATTATCTTGAAAATCTTCTAGTTGTAACCTGTGAATGTGTTGAACCTACAAAGTTTGGTAATAACCCAGGTTTTGGTTTTTTAATTTTCCAGACACATGGACCTTTTTAAAAGTTGATTTTTTTGATTCTTAAAATAGATTTTTCCAATGGCAAGAAGTGGAACGAACTACAGCTAATTATTACCGTAATTAAAAATGACCCAATGTGCATAATGTTTATAAATCTTTCGTTTCCAAGCAATTTTGCAGCCCTTTTTCTTGTCAAAATGTTAAATTAGTACAAGGTAGGGCAATATTTTCACGCCAAACTGCTAAGCTTGAACATCTCTACTCGTTTGTTACGTGAGGCAATGCTAGCTTGCGTGTGTTGTTCATTCACTATGAGGCTCTTCTTATGCCTGGCTTACAAAAGATTTTTGCTGAACTATAGCATGGAATGCATGGTCATGTGACTTGGAACCTTCATTTTTGGATACATATTAAACACTATATTTTTGCTAGGTTAGCTCCTTTCGTGTAAGCGTTTGTCTAGAGGCTTCATACTGCAGTTGTGCTTTTCAAAGAACCCGGACCTATGGAGGACTGGTAGTCAATTGCATGGGTTACTTATGTAGCGTAAATCTGAGAGAAATAATAATAATAACAATAATAGTAATCCCGTGGCACTACAGCCCATGAAGGGCCTTGATCTGATAGCCTGACTGCTGACCTCACGCCCACGTACGCACGGCAAAGGTGGGAGATCATCCCACCTAACGTGGAGGTGATGTGGCCAGTATCACCCATCCTCCAGCCAAATGCTAGCCTCGTGACCGGGATCGCTGCCTATCCTCACTCCTAGCGTTGCTGAGTGGGCACCGGTCCTATATCCAGGATTTAAAATCCGCACTCCAATGGTTGCGATCGACTCCGGCCGCCTTCCGCGGCCGGGAGCTAGAGCACCACGCTCTAGCCCACAGCGCCATTGCGTAGAACTAAATCTGAGGAAAGTGCGCTTTTAAAATCCCTATAATTGTTCATTTATAGCCCTGTATGCAGAACAATTATACCAGCAACTAATACAGATAAACTTAAGCATCTATATAATGCTACATAAGCACCTTTATTCACCGTAACAATACAAAACTATATGGGTCATTTACCAAAAAGTCTGGATCATGATGAGATGCTTTCGCAGAAATAACATGTAGGAATGAAATAAGCCTAAAAAATAACATTTCTTTGCATTTGCTTTTTCCGTTAGTATATTCATGATGATTTTTTACAGTAGTTGTAATTGCTCAAAAAATAATTATATTTTGACTCAGTGGCTATGCCTCAAAGTTATCGGGCGCTCGGTTCCGGTCAACCAGGAAGTAAATAGAGATAAGCAGCGCGCTCTCAGCGTAAACACTGGATATAAGCGAGCGCTCTCGCAAGTGTGCCAGTTGAGTCAATCGGTGAGTTAGTAAGCGAGTTGGTAAACGCATTTCTGTTGCAACATCAAGTGCGGTTCTTCGAGGGAGTTGCTGATGACTCCTTTGACGTGCTGTGAGTGCTATTGCTGAGCGAGAGATCGTAGAAGTCTTGTGATCGACTCCCCACCGAGTGAAAAGTCCGGAAGAAGAGGCTACATTACGTAGAGAATGAATTGTCGGGAAACTGAACTTCTTCACATTAATGAAGTGAGTGTGTAGATTACGTGAGGCCCCAGTAAAAGTTGAACTTATCAAAACAATGACAGTGAGAACTGAGAGAAGTGACATCTGAAAAACTGGACAAAGTCACAATATTTTATGTTAGAGTGCCTAACTTTGATCTACAAATGCACAAGGGTGATGTACCACAATTCGTGTAAATATAATTGTTGGATGTCCTGAAAATACAAAGTTATGCTTATTGAAGTTCTCCGTCATTTAAGCAATGCCTATGGGCATGATTATTGTCATCGCTACACAATGAAGTCTATATCTGACATGCTAGGCGGTTAAAACGAGCGAAGGCAAAAGCATATTGTGATAAAATTCTGGTATGTGTCTAATGAAGGACAATAAGTTAAAAAATACGATATGAGTTGAGTATTTCAGTACACTTAACGCATGCGCGTTACATACTATTTTTTTCTAGGACTGTGCACAATAGAAATAGTGCTTACGGGAAAATAAAATGAATTACTAACAACTGTTGGACATGGTGGTTCCAGTAGAAGGTCACCAACATTAAAACTTGGTGGGAACTCACGATGTATTATCCACGCCTGATTATTGACCTTAAAACTGAATAACTTACGCTCATATTTAGCTGCTGCATAAATTAAGTCGTAAGTGAATATTAACAAATAAAAACAAGTAAAGATTCAATAAGATTTAAATGTTACATTGAAGTATTTATTATATTTCATATCTGAAATAATAAATATATCACATAAAACGATTTAACATAGTTCATGCACATACTTACAATAAGCAGGTAAAACGTGCAGATGGGTTAGGTTACCAGCACCCAGTACAGGAAATGCTACTTGCCACTATGACAGCATAAACAGAAAGCATGTAAAGGAGCAACATCCAAAAAGTATTATAATTATTATATTGTATATTTAATCACAAGACCCCAGGTTCAGTTACTTAGGCTGTACAGAAGGTATGAAAAGAAACTATTTTAAAAGTTTATAAATTTCTAGCAATTCCAGGCCTATAGCAGAAGTATGGACCTTCACAAGTAAATATAAACAAAAGATTGAGGGATGGGAGATGATATTGCTGCGTCCAACGGCTGGATGCACTCTGCTGGATCATCAAAAAATGAAGACATAAGGAAACAACTAGGATATAAAATATAGTATAAACGATAGAAAATAAAAGAGATGAATGGTAAACGCACCTTTGTGGAATGGGCTTACACTGTAGTGCGCTCCAAGTATTACATTATCGTACAAGTGGAAGAAGTGTAGGAAGACCCAAAAAGCGATGCAGAGATCAGCTGTAATTCTGTGTAGCCGGAACGCATCCTAAGTCCAAATAAAACCGTGAAAATTATGATGATGTTTAATCCCAGCAGCTAAGTCTAGAAACATTTACTCGTAGTAAATTCTTTTCCGGTTATGGAAAGAAATACTAAGATCAGCAAGCATAAAGAGCTTAATATATACTTTTCCTTTTAGCACATTATCCATCAAGAAGATTATGGCTCTATCCTTAGAATATACTATGATTGTCATGCTAAACCCCAGGAGAAGAGGCAATACTAAGAAGAATCATAGCTTACCTTTCCCCAGGCTTCGCTTGCTTAGTAAATGTCCAAAATAAAATGAAATGACTGCATTTCTATAAGGTTAGGGCTAGAAAGATATTTAAAGAAACAAAACAGCCTAGAGATTCTATAAACCGTATTTGGAGTCCTTAAGTGATTATTTTATTCGCAGAAAGACGAAACACGGACAAAAAAATGAGTTATTTGGAGGGGGATCTGGCAGATCCTGGCTTTCAGAATGATACTGGGGAAGAAATAGGGAGTCTACCAGAGTAGTGTTTCAAGAACAACAGTATTTGTGGCAAGAAAAGATACAGAAAAGGCTGATGCGTTGATTAAATTTCCTTTAAGTATTGTCGAAATCAAAATAGCTAAGATTAACTGTCAGCATAATTACAACTTCCCTACTACAGTACGAATACTGGACCTCAGGATCCTAAAATCATCAGATCACGGAGGTGAATATATTAATCGCACAGTTCTTTTTTTCGAGTGGAGGAGAAAATGCTGTTAGGCACTTCTGTCCCGATGGGAGTTGGGACAGGAAGTGTAGACTCACCAATAGACGGCTATGCCCACTAAACATTCCTCCACCAGAAGGAACAGGATGGAATCCTAAGGTGGAAATGGCGCGGTCCCGCTAGCACACGCGTTAGTAAACGAAAGATATTATGCTGTCAAACTATGGACGGGAACGGGTGGAGGTAGGGACCTAGGCCAAAGCCATGACAAACTGCCCTGACTGCAGCCTAGAGGTTGAAAGATGATAATTATATAAGGTTCAAAGATAATGATGGTATAAGAGGAATACAGGTGTCTGCTATTCAGGGTCTAGTGCCATCGCGTCTCTGTTCGTCGTTGTCCATGAGGACCGTCTGCTGAGGCTGATGAAGTGAAGTAATGTTGGTCTCCAGGGTACACACGTAGTTGTAGATAAATTCTAACTGATCTAGCAGCGCGTTGAGGATGGTGTAGTGATGCTGCTTGAGGGTGTCGAAAAGTGTATTGAGGTGTTGGAGTTTCTGATTGAGGATGTCTGCGATGGACTATTCTAGGGCGGCTAAACGGGCACCGAAGTTCAGATACTCCTTATTAAAGTCCTAAATTACGTCCCGTGTCCAGTCGAGTGTGCTGGTGATGTAGCCGTGGATATCCTCACTTGATCCAGTTCTAGCCGTGATGGTGGTGGTGCACTCGCTGAGAGCGTTGTAGTCTGGGGAATGCACAAACGGTGCTTCAGTATGTGGCTGTGATCCCATGAGAGCTGCGACGGTGTTCGGCTGTTGTCTCGGTGACAGTCGCGGCGAAACTGCGCTGGCTGGCGGCGAAGCGGTGGCCGAGGCATAGCTCGTCTAGAGTGGCGTCGGCTGCGTCACCTTCCCCTCGGCTGATGCCGGGGGAAAAGACGAAGCAAGTTCGGGAACTCTGCGTAATCTTCTGCTCGCCTCTCAGAACGAATTGATCGCAAAGTTTCGTTTTTATGTTATTTATATTTGTAAATAACTGCTTTTCAGAGTGATACACCCAGAATGCACTCCAAAGTTGTCTTCAATTTCTGCCCTGCTGAAACTTTCTAATTTCTCACTGCAGGGATTTGTAATCTATTCAGTAGCACTGGATATTACTTCAGCAAATCTACGAATTTATTTATTTTCCTTGTTTCTCATATTCCACAATCATTTTAGATATTTTATTTACACAGATTATGTTGATACTAGATTTTCCAATTGCTACCGCCCTCTATAATCTGTCGTGTTAAGTTTTAAATGAGAATAGCCGTGACGGGGATGGCCGAATGGAAGCGCCTGGTTAATAGGAAATTCGATTATTATCGAAAGGTAACGCTATGGCATGGAAATATAAATTTCTTAGCTTTAAGTTACTGTTTATACATACGAACTGAAGCACTGTTTTCCTCCCTCGAGAATGTGTCTGTAATGAATATGTTGACATCAACAATTCTAGCGCTATCTGAGAAATATTACGGCTCTACTTTCAACATATAAACTAGACTTAAGGCCTCTTAAAAAACATACGCTTTTCTACTAGTAATACTGAATGACCAGTTGCTTTTGTTTGCCTTCTTTGTCACAGATTTTAACAATGTTAGCAATATTTCTGGAGCTTGACTGTGTAGTTCTTCCGTTCTTACTGGGCATTGTAAATAACTTTATAAATCACTAGAAAACACTTACACACTGCTCCATGTGAAACATGCTGGGATACTAACCTTGCGCGATGTTTTTAATGTAGATAGTAGATCCGTTTGACATCATCGGAGCTGCCACGTGTTCCCCTCACTCCTCTGGAGAGCAGCACACCCGCAAACGTTTTCTCTTTAGAGGCCTACAGTATATGTTATTCCTTCCAGCTTTTCTTATAGGTAAAATAAAATGTAGTACTACATTTTATGCATATGGCTTATTATATGATCTTATTACCTGCATAAAGCAATAATGATGTAGGTAATGTCTGTTCAGTGACGTTTTAGCTAGCGGGTGAAGTGGCTTACCTCTCAGATAAAGATTTAGCTGCTGGGAGGGGTACGCAGTATGTTGAACTCCTGTCACGCGTAACGTGTAGAGTGAAAAACAGTCAACAGTCTTTCACTACGGCTCGTCTTCATTCCTCAGTTACTTCAAACCAAGTAAACACTCTCTCCTTCCAGTAGTTAAACCCCTACTTACTCTAAAGGGCTCCTCTACCCATTAGATAAAATGTGTCTGAACAGACAGTATATTTAGAAGATACACAAAAGTTTAAGTAAAGTAATATATATTTTAGTTAATACAAGCTCCCTAAAATTTTATGGTACCTAATTTGACAAAGTATACCAAACCGCAATACAAACAAATGTTATGTCAGTATGGTCCAACCTGCGTCTCCCATACAGGTTTTTCTGGCCCTCGGCCCTCTCATACTTATGGTTTTGCAATTTCAATGCCTACATCAGCAGGGGAAGTTGTACCTTAGATTTTGATACAAAGTTTTGTTGTTTCCGTTAGATGATAATTTAGTCAATGACGTCTAAGTAGTATGTTTTCCTCCGAGAGACGGCAGCACCCTATGTCTGCTGTATTTTTAGCATTATATCGATGTAGATCCTCACTCTTCAAGATGTATCTTGTTGTTCTGTGCTCTGTAAGGTTGCCATACCTGTCGTTCAAAATGGAGAACCAAATGACGTCTTGCAGACGAGAAACGACAATTTCAGGCTAAGTGGCAAGGCAGTTATTACTTTCTCTACTACGTATAGTAAGTAGGGGAAGTATTGTATTCCACCCAAAAATTCGATACCGAGATTTCACCGGAAATACATGTTGTGAAACTCCCTGAATCCAAAAAAAAGCATTTTTGGAAACGTACCCGTGTGTGCGTCTGTGTGTGCGTGTCTGTCTGTATGTCTGTGTATCTGTGAACAGCATAACTCAGAAACGAACAGTCGGATAAACACCAAACTTGGTATTTAGGTTCAGTATCTTCCACAGATGCGACACGAAGGTTTTCAAGAAAATCCCCCACCCCATATTACCCTTTACATGAAACATTTTTAGAAAATTTTAATTTTCTCAAAAACGGCTCTAACGATTTTGATTAAAATTTAATATGTTTAAGATATTTTTATGACAAATGAAATGCATATCTTGAATTTTCTGGGAATGTCTCCAAAAGTATTTTTCATTGTGAACCACTTTTGCATAACTGGTAAACGATAAGAGATAGACAAAATTTTACTACACAAAAAATGTAGACCGTGTTAAAATACACAATTTATGTCATATAATGTTTTTTGTTGAGTGCACCATTTTCGAGTTATTGCTTGTTATTCCATTAAATTTTCCAATACTTAGTTTTCCTCAAATTCGGTATTCATTTTTTCTTGTCCTGGTAAAGCAAAGAGAATGGAATACTCTACATAGCAATCACCTCTTAAAATATTTGACTATCGCTTAAAGCCTACCAATTCCCCTTGCATCAACAAGAAAATTAGCAATAAGATTAACATCTCGATATCTTGACTAACATGAAGCATATGGGGAATAAGTGTTTGTAAAAATAGTTTGTACAAGAGTAGAGAAAGTCATGTGAGTGTAACACATCAGATTTTTTTTATTGAGCATGAGGAGGCATAATGTGTTATTTGTGAGAAAGTTATAAGTGTTGCAAACTAATATAGCATATGTAGATACAATACTAGCTTGCATAAAGCAAAATGCAACATATACCAAGGAGCACCAAGGAACTTCGTGTTCAATGATTTGAGGTAGAAGCTGAAGAATATATTTTTGCAGTCGTTAGACACCTCAAGTTTGACAGAATCTTATGAGCTATGTTTGGAACTAGAAAGAGCAAAAAGTCTTTAGTGACGGAGAACTAATAAAACTATGGTCATTGCCTTTGGGGACAACAAGGCTGTCAAAAGGTTGGAAGCAGTGTCTTCGTCCCATCAAAGAGTAAGCAGAAGAATTAATAAAAAGGGAAAGATGTGTCTATTACTCTTCACGACATTATGCGGATATGTGAGTTCTACCCTCTGCCACTGGATGAAAGCGTTGATATATCCGATAGCAGACAGCTTCTTATCTTTATCGTAGCTATAAATTCTGAGTTTAAAATTCACAAAGAACTCCTGAATATACAGGTTTTAGAAGCCTGTATTAAAGGCATTGACATATTTAAGGCGTTGGATGATGTAATTTCCTAATACGGTAGTTTTGGTAAATGCTCTGGCATAGTAACAGATAGAGCTAAATCTACGGTTGATCATAAAATTGGGCTAGTTGGACTTATGAAAGACAAACGGATACAGATGCACTCTGTAAGAAAGCTGTAAAACTATATAATATAATGAAGATAGCTGGCTGTAAATCTAAGTAAATTTAATAAGAGGAGGCAAAAAACCATTGCTAAGCATTGCCTTAGTGCTGGGAATGGCCTTAAGCAGTTTTTTGAGTTAAGGAATGAAATTCTTACCCTTCTCACCAATGAAAATATTGGACATGAATATCAAGATATGTTGAGAGATAGCCAATTCATTCATACACTCGCCTTCTTGATTGATTCAACATTACACTTAAATACTTTCAATCTGAAACTTCAAGCTAGAAAACAAAATATGTTCCAGATCTATGGGCACATTCAGGGATTCCGCAATTAACTTGATGATGTGCAAATTAGATTGAACGAAAATGCTACAACACACTTCCCATCTTATCAACAGCTGCAGAAAGAGGAAGAGATCAATTCTAGTGAGTTTAAGGAAATCATAAGTGAAGTAAAGGCGGAGTTCAAGAACAGATTCAAAGATTTTGATGCTTTGAAGCCAAAACTTCCTCTGTTCAACAACCCTATGGAAACCGATGTGAGCTGGGTGCTCTTTGACCTTCATATGGAGACTTGTGAATTTCAGGCTGGTCCATTCCTCCAGGCCAAAAATTGGGATGTTGCTGAGAATGTTTGGAAGTACATAACAACGAGCATTTTCCTAAACTGCACAAATTATCGCTGCAAATTTAGTATATATATTGTCGAGTACCTCAATATTTATTTATTATTTAACTTCAGAGGAGGGCAACTCGCTTGTGAGAGGGATCGTTGAACAAACAAAGAACTTTAAAACTCGAGGTATCGACAAGGGACGTAGCTAAAGTTATCTCAAAAATATTCTTACACTAACATAATTCCTGGCTGAAGGGAGAGGCAAGGATTCTATTCTACCATAATTAAAACGGCAAGGAAATGAACAACTAGTAGATTTATTATAATATGTGCTTACCCCATGTGTCTGCCGGGCGAGGACGCCATGGTACAGTTATCCGTCTAGCTCACGCGAAGACTCGTCACAGACTACTTGAAAACCCACGCTAATAAGCTTGGCGTCACTAACGCCATCCCCACCAATGAGACTGTTTCCCCTCAATCGCCCCTCCTCAGATAAACTGCCAACCTTCGACTTGGGTAACCAGAGGACGCAGCTATTACTATAATCTGTGCACATGCCACATCTCCCCCTGGCCACCGAAGTCGACGTCCTCGTCGACAGAAAGAAATAAATACAATAAACATGAAAAAAACAAGACAAAGACATACCAAAAAAAATGACATACAAATGTGTGAAGTAAAATATAACAGTAATATATATGTGTGGTAAGCACCCAGCCGACGACACAATATTGCTGGGCGATGACGAGAGGCGAGCAACGTAAGTGCTGTCGACTTAGTATTGTTAATGCACTTAGCTTTAGCATCCCGCACACGCAGACACCACGCTGCCTTAGTTCACAGGCACACTACACTGCGCAAAAGGGTGATGAACTGCCGTAACTGTTTGTGGGTGGGTTTAGACAGTGCCCACAACGACGATTTGTCCTGGTGTAGAATTAGCACCGCAGGTCTCTGGTGATGACAACAGGGTGGGCAGTCGCTGGCTTGGACTGCCCCCCGACATGGTGGCTCCTTATGCCACGGCAGTGTAGTGGCTGCCCGACAGCTTCCCTGTGGTGTTTCTTGACTTCTGGTTGCCCTGGGGATGCTGATGCACCTTCTCGCTCTCTGCCACAGCAAAATACTAAAACAAAACCACCACACAATAAACAGGATGCTCCCACAAAGAATCACACACAAAAGAAGGGTATGTCATTTACAATTAAAGATTTTAAAGTTTGAAAAATGTACACTAAAAAAAATTCTTATGACATGGGGCAAGAAAGAGAGAAAAAAAAATTAGTACAAATTGGCATAAGAAAGAAATTTTACAGAGTTGCCATCCAAAGTGTAACTTACAATGCTTTACAATCCAAATAACAGTAAAACAGAATCAAAATACATGAACATGACAGAAATGAAACATAACCTTGTTTTGGGATCCCAATATTACATCTCAATAACCAGCTGGTATCACTAACAAAAGAAAGTAAGTGCACTTACAAGACAGTCACACATGACGATGAAATGAACTCATTCACACTGACCATGGCCCCAAATTACGCACAACACTGACTTAACTATCTACTCAAACTAGTGTATACATCACTACAAGCTACATCCACAATACATTTCTAAACTACGCCACGTGACATGCTTTCAACTACTAGTGTCCTACTCTTGTCACCAATACAACTTCTTGTCCACATCATTATCTTTCTCATCGCAGTATTAGCATCAACGCAATCATAATCATCAACATCATCAGCAGTAATAGTGCAATCTCGATCATTACTTCAAGCATCATCATCTTTCAATTTTCTCTCCAAAACAAAACATCTGCACTTACGTGTCTCATTTAACATGCTGTAAATTCAAAACATTTGACATAGGCATAACGTTCAAGAAATCACATTAACAATTCAGGAATTACACAAATAACATGACATTATAATGTTGCATCTACATCCTCAAAATGAAAATTTAAGCTGGAAAACAGGTGGTATTAACATTTGCTATCTAAGATGGTAATAAACTTGTTGCATAAACAGAGAAAAAAAATTATTTTCATTACATTCACTTCCATCTATATAATCTCTCGTGTGAATTCATCACACACGCTATACTGGGCACGTTACAGCAACACCAATAAGCAAAATCTCTGAAATCAGACAACTGTCGGGGTTACACTGTGGCACTTCCACCGAAGCTGACATCATCTCGTCTCATCTCATCTCTCCTCATCTCACATCAACACCGTCGGGGTTACTCTTTGGCACTCCCACCGAGGCAAATCTCACCTATATCACAACCTCAAATACACACATACATACAAACACTATTCATGCAACAATTTTCTGCAAATAAAGATCACAGCATCATTATGAAACCCAAAATCAAATCATGTCATATCAAATCAAATCGAATGCAACAAAACAACATCACATCATTATTCAAAACAATATTGTCACATAACATTCCTGAAAATGAAAGCTCAATTAAGCATATAGTACACCTGAAACACATTCCTGCAGTATAATACAACAAAACAAATGATTTGCAGTTCCCAAAACATAATTCAAAATTTAAATTACACCCACAAGAATAACACACTTTTAATTTAGCAGAGACATTCATAGCACAGTATTCCTGAAAACAAAGCTTAATTAAGCATCAGTCACTGAAACAATAAATTTAGCATACCTGTGTGAGTCGTAAAACTGTTTCATTCATCCAAACTTTAGCACTCACAATGATTACATACTTACAGGTGATGTTTTTCTTTTCTCTTACTCGTTTACCACAAAATTCCCGTGCAAATTGTCCAAAATCTGGTAACACACGTACAGCTGGTTCATCAACATCCACATCGTACTGGTCCATATCAGAAGCACATCAAACCTAATTAGGTGTAGATACTGGCAAGGTTGGTAGCTCCTGAAACTTTTACTTACATGAGTAACTGCGAAAGATTTTCCCTTAAAAATATGCATTGCGGAATTAAATAAACCAAACTTGGCAACGGTAAAGCAAAATTATCATCATTATGATTTTCTCAGAGCGGCCATTAGCAGTAGTAGCGAACATTTCAAAATTCTAAAGTAACTTATACGCCGACATCCTACTGGGATTCTTCACGTGAGAGGGGTCAATGACCGGGCGGCAGACAGCTGATTTCTTTGCAACAGGCGTACCAACACTGGAGCAATTACTATATCAGATTTCTGTGCAGTACGTCGCTTAGGCATGATTGCAACACAAAAGATAACGCAACCAATAAACAAACAGTAGGACCAAGCAATACAGATTACACCAAACTAAACACTTATAGCATCACATGAATGTAAGTAGCAAGAGTAGAACATAGCCAAATAAAACAGTTGCAGAAAGAACACAATTAAGCGCCCGCGGCGAAATATCAGAAAATTATACTAACACACGGCTACACAAGCCACTTGGACACAATACCAAGATTTTTAAGCAGAATGAACACATGGAAGAAAACAAAATGATAGCTTCAGTGAGAAACCTCGAACTGGAAGTTAAAAAAAACCACGTCACACTTACTGTGACCACCGCGAAGATTCTCAAAAAGGAGCAGAATACAGACTTGTAATTTAAACTAGCACACAAAACTTCTCTTTTTTTTTCTTAAATCAAATGTATATAATCTGATATGCACACGCAAAGAAACGCGCCAAAACACGTGCTGAGGAAGACTGGTTTCACAAGCTAAAATTATTGCTGAAATGCACGACCACGCGGGAATTACACAACACACGTGCGTACATAAAAGTTACACGAAAAATGACCCAGAAAAGTGCAGTAAATAGCTAGAAATCACAATCACTGGAATATAAAGTTATACATTTCCAAACCACTGCTAATAAGCACAAAAAACAAGATTTGCAAACAGATAGCCAACACGTGACGAGCACATTTTGAAACTACAACTATATCGCTCGTTTCTTCTCAACTTTCACAAAAACATTTTTTGGAAAATAACCAGCACGAAGAACGGAACACAGTGATATAATTTAAAGGAAATGAAGCCAAAACAAGGGGAAAATGGAGTAGAAGTTTTAGCGTCACGCCGGCAGACAATGGAAAAAATGCAAAAATGAACTCAAAATTGACATTTCGACACCAGACTTTCAGAAAGCATGGAAACAAAATTTAGAAGAAGAGAATCACAAATAAAAGTATAAAAATCCTTACCCTTTAGCCAGAAAGAACTTTACATTTTTCACGACCACGTGGAGAACAAACCGTTAAATTTGGAGGGGAAAAAAAATTGCACTTAAAATATCAAAACAAATCAAACCAATTGCTCGGCGCCTCCGCCAATTTGTCGAGTACCTCAATATTTATTTATTATTTAACTTCAGAGGAGGGCAACTCGCTTGTGAGAGGGATCGTTGAACAAACAAAGAACTTTAAAACTCGAGGTATCGACAAGGGACGTAGCTAAAGTTATCTCAAAAATATTCTTACACTAACATAATTCCTGGCTGAAGGGAGAGGCAAGGATTCTATTCTACCATAATTAAAACGGCAAGGAAATGAACAACTAGTAGATTTATTATAATATGTGCTTACCCCATGTGTCTGCCGGGCGAGGACGCCATGGTACAGTTATCCGTCTAGCTCACGCGAAGACTCGTCACAGACTACTTGAAAACCCACGCTAATAAGCTTGGCGTCACTAACGCCGTCCCCACCAATGAGACTGTTTCCCCTCAATCGCCCCTCCTCAGATAAACTGCCAACCTTCGACTTGGGTAACCAGAGGACGCAGCTATTACTATAATCTGTGCACATGCCACAATATGTGCGTGTGAAAATGCCCTTTCAGCTCTTTAAGCAACTAAATCAAAAACGAGAAATCACATTGAAAGTACTTCACTAGAATTAGGCCTGGGACATTTCCTGTCAGAACTTAGAATGGACACCGAGAAACTTATGTCTGAAAAGTAGAGCCAAACTTCACATTAACTTTCCTAATTATAAAGTTTGTCAAACATATAGATTGATTTTTTCTGTTAACATTATTACTTTCCCTACTACGTATAGTAAGCAGGGGAAGTATTGTATTCCACCCAAAAATTCGATACGGAGATTTCACCGGAAATATATGTTTTGAGACCCCCCTGAATCCAAAAAAACATTTTTGGAAACATGTTATGTGTGTGTGTCTGTGTGTGTGTGTGTGTGTCTGTGAACAGAAACGAACTGTTATATAAACACCAAACTTGGTATTTACGCTCAGTATCTTCCAGAGATGCGACTCGAAGGTTTTCAAGAAAATCGCCCAACCCCCGATTACATGGAACATTTTTCGAACATTTTAATTTTCTCAAAAATGGTTCTAACGATTTTGATAAAACTATCATATGTTTAAAATATTTTCATGATAAAGGAAATGTATATCTCGAATTTTATGGGAATGTCTCCAAAAGTATTCTTCATTGTGAAGGACTTTTGCATAACTGGTAAACCATAAGAGATAGACAAAATTTTACCACATAAAAAATGTAGCTCGCGTTAAAGTACACAATTTATGTCATATACATTGTTTTGTTGAGTGAACCGTTTTAGAGATATTGCTTGTTGTTCCCTTAAATTTTTCAATACTTATGTTCTCAAATGGTAATTCGTTATTCATTTTTCTTTTGTCCTGGTAATGCAAAGAAAATGGAATATTCCACATAGCAACCAGCTCTTAAAATATTTGACTATCGCTTAAAGTCTACCATATTCCCCTTGCACCTACATGAAACTTAGCAATAAGATTAACATCTCGATTAACATGAAGCATATGGAGAATAAGCGTTTGTAGAAATAGTTTGTACAACAGTAGAGAAAGTCACGTGAGTATAACACATCAGATTTTTTTTGCTAAATTATTGCCTGCCTACTGCTTAAACAGGTGAATTGTATTTCATAAATCCCTTAGCTGTATTTCTATTAATGAGTGAATTGAGGCATTTGCACACAAACAGTATACAAGTAAATCTTTAAATGTTTTATAGAAGCAATATGGTATTTCTCATAAATTCGTTTGTACTCTTCAATTGCAATAATTGAAGTGGTGGCCCTCAGCTAATGAAAGGTTGGACCACAATTATATAAGTAGTTTGTGGAATGGTCAAATAAATAAGATCTTCATAAAAATGGAAATTATTAGGTTTCAATGACAAATGAAAAGAATGGCTAAGTATTAAACAACACGAAGCATTGATATCTAGGAAATGGTTGATGCCACAAAGAAATTTATTTGGAAGATATCGTGACTTTTAAAGAGACGTACCTTTTTTGTGCTATACGTTTTCGTCTATCGCATAAAGTTTACCAGTTATACAAAATTATACAAAATACACTGCGATCGAAGAGAACTTTACGGGATATTCCAGAAACTTCAAGATGTTCATTTTATTTGTCATTTAAAAATCTTTAAAATACCTTACTTTAATAAATCGTTAGAGCCATTTTTTAGAAGATAAAAAATTTCGAAAATTGTTTCCACGTGAAGGGTAATGGAGGATTTTCTTCAAAATGTTCGTGTTGCATCTTTGGAAAATATTGAACTTAAATATCAAATTTGATGCTTATACAACTTTTCGTTTTTGAGTTATGCTGTTCACAGGCACACATACACACATAAACGAACCTTTTTTAAAAATTTGATGGGATGCATTCACATGACTTTCTCTATCCTCTATCGTTTATTAGTGGATACCCAAACTATTCTTACTAAAACTTATTTTTCTACCTACTGCGTTTTAAACAGATAAACCTTTGCAGAAATAGCTGCAGTACGCATTTCGTTTGAAGCAGGAGTATTGTTTCGTTATTTTTATCTGCCCCACATATGGAAAGCCAATTTGAAATAGGTTGTATTTAAGGAGGTGCATTATATTTCAGCTTTTGGGAGCCCAACTTCAAGTTCGTTGTAACCGCACGTATGGTAAAATGTTTCCGGTAACCTTCGCCCCATGTTTGCTTTCCGATGGCCTTTGCCCCCCCCCAAAGAAATGTTTAAAAATATTAGCTTTATAATTTTTCTGCTTCTTTAAATATTATATATTTATGTTTGCCTCGGCTGCGTCAGTATTATTGTTAGAGACCTGTTTCTCTTTGCAGGGTTGTGGTGCGACTGAAGAATGTAGGCTTACAGAGATTCTAATTTTACTTCACTCCTTTTATTAATGCTTGACACGATTTAAATAACACTTCACTGATAGAGAGGGGGGGGGAGAGAGAGAGAGCTGTGAGATTTGTTTATTAATTACTTGCACCTTTTAACACGTAAACTATTTTTATCTCTCACTGAATACGTATTATACTTCTCGAGGACGTGTCTCGCGTCCGGTTAGGAACACTGTCTACAAATAACACGTCTGATTATGAGGGCTATCTACAACCAACTGACTTGATTTATACCGCCTAAATTTGTAAATTTCTGTATTTCAAGTCTCTGATTGGCTATTCCTAATCAAATAGAATACTTTCATGTAACTTCTGGTTGTTGATTGGCTATTTATTATACTGTCACACAAATTACATTATTGTTGCTTCAACAATGACTAGTAGCATTTAAACTTTCAAATTCATTATTACCTCAAGGTTACCTCATTGTTACCTCATTGTTAGCAACTTTTAACCTATTATTCTCACAGCTCCTACATTATTGAATTACGTAATATATTGAGATAACATTATTACACATGTATACAATAATATAAACATATAAAATGACTGTATATATAGTTACATACACATATTGCTTTAAGGCGGGCTGTTATAATATTTTATATATTATATAATTGGACTAAAATCATTTAAGTGTTAAAAATACTGCCTCACGTCATTGATACAAAGGGAACAACAATAGTCAAATGTTTAAGAAATGGATTCTATACCTGGTCTTACAATCCCATACTGTTTCCATGCAATTGCAAGTAAAAACTGAATGTTGACGGGACTTTAAGAGAATGACCAAGTAATGAGCATTTCGAACCATTAATACCGGATATCTCGGAAATGGCTTAAGCCACAAAAAATTATTTGAATTAAATTGTGTTTTTAAAGCGATCTACATTTGTTGTGTATTAGGCTTTAGTCTATCGGTTAACTTTACTAGTTATACAAGATTGTACAAGATTCCTTTCGAATGAAGAGGACTTAACAGGCTATTTTCAGCGAATTCAGGATATGCACTTTAATTGCCATGTGAATATCTTTAATATAAGGTATTTTAATCAAAATCGTTGCAGCTATTTCATGAAAATCAGAATTTTCAAAAAATCTACCATGTAAGAAGTAATTTGGTGTAGGGAGATTTTCTTTACAATCTTCGTGTTGCATGTTTGGAAAGTACTGAACTCAAAGAGCAAGTATGGTGCTTATCTGACTTTTGTTTTTGAGTTACAAGGTTCACGGATACACATATACTGACCTCCTTCATGTATTTCTAGTGAAACCTCGGTATCGAACTTTTGGGTAGAATGCAATACCTTCTCTACATACTACGCACGTACCACAGAGAGCAAATTGGATTCAGGGTGGTCAAAACGTAATATCATCTGTATGATATGGTTAGTAAAAAATAAGGTAATACTAATTTATTGTGCAAGTTGAGGCAATATTTTTAACACTTAGATGATTTCAGTTAAATTATGTAATATAAAATATAATAACAGCTCACCTTAAAGCAATATGTGTATGTAACAATATATAAAACGTGTATATTACAGTCATTGTATATATTTATATTAATGTATACATGTGTAACAATGTTATGTGAATATATTACGTAATTTATTAATGTAGGAGCTGTGAGAATAATAGGTTAAAAGTTGCTAACAATGAGGTAACAATGAGGTAACCTTGAGGCAATAATGAGTAAGAAAGTGTAATAATGCTACTAGCCATTCTTGGAGCAACAGCAATGTAATTTTTGTGACAGTTTATAAAATAGCCAATCAACAACCAGAAGAAAGCTTAAGTTAAATAAAAGTATTCTATTGGATTAGGAATAGCTAATCAGAGACTTGAAATACAGAAATTTACAAATTTTAGCAGTATAAATCAAGCAGTTGCTTGTAGACAGTGCTCATAACTGGACGCGTTGGTTGCTGACAGTGTTACTAATCAGACGCGAGATGCGTCCTCGAGAAATTTAATACGTATTCGTGTGAGACGGAGATAGTTTACATGTTAAAAAGTGCAAGTAATTAACAAAAGAATCTCACAGCTCTCTATATCAGTGAAGTGTTATTAAAATGGTGTCAAGAATTAATAAAAAAAAGAGTGAATTAAAAATTATAATCTGTGTAAGCCTACATTCTTCTGTCGCACCACCTCCCTGCTAAGACATTCAATTCTGACGCAGCCGAGGCAAACATAAATACATAATATTTAATAAACTGTAAAAATTATGAAGTAAATTTTTTTTAAAACATTTGAGGCAAAGGCCAATGGAAAGTATATTTGGGACGAAGGCTACCGGAAACTTTTTACTATACGTGCGGTTGCTACTACTTCAAGTTCGGCTCCCCGACAGTTGAACTACATTACAACAAATCAGCCTACTTCAAAGTTACTTTCATTTACATTTGTATATGTACTAGATTTATGATAAAAACTCCAAATAAGTATTGCTTATATACCAAAACAGTAATTCTGAAGTTATGATCTGTGCAAACAACTCAGAAATATGTTACCACAAACGTTATCCATATGTCATCAGCCTGGGGCAATAAACCCCGCTCTTACCCTATATCTAACACAGGTCAGTCTACAACAGTTATCACTCCTCTGACTGTTCGTGACTGTTGCTAACGCTCCCCTATTGTTCATAACCAATTCATGCCCTTGAGCGATGTCAGTAGGACTGTCGGATTACTGCACCTCCCTCTCCGCCCTAATTGAAGTCCTTCACATTGCCAAAGCCACATTTTCTCTCTTGATACATGGTACACTTTGGGTTAATTTTGTAAATAAAGGAGCGAAAAAACAAAGATCTACGACATAACTAGTAATGGGACAATACTACTATTTCCCGATGTTCGATATTCGATACCGATAGAGATTTTTGAGCACCCGTACTCGTGCTGGATACTGAATACTCACATGACTTTCTCTACTCTTGTACAAACTATTTTTACAAACGCTTATTCTCCATATGCTTCATGTTAATCGAGATGTTAATGTTATTGCTAATTTTCTTGTAGATGCAAGGGGAATTGGTAGGCTTTAAGCGATAGTCAAATATTTTAATAGCTGGTTGCTATGTGGAGTATTCCATTCTCTTTGAATTACCGGGACAAAACAAGCAATATCGCGAAAATTGTTCATTCAACAACAAAAATGTATGTGACATAAATTGTGTATTTTAACGGGATCTACATTTTTTGTGTAGTAACATTTTGTCTCTCTCTCTTATAGTTTACCAATTATTCAAAAGTCAATCACAATGAAGAATAGTACTTTTGGAGACATTCCCAGAAAATTGGAGATGTACATTTTATTTGTGATAAAAATATCTTAAGCATATAATATTTTAATAAAAATCACTAGAGGCATTTTTGAGAAAATTAAAATTTTCGAAAAATGTTCCATGTAAAGAGTAAACTGGGGTGAGGGGATTTTCTTGAAAACCTTCGTGGCGCATCTCTGGAAGATACTGACCCTAAATATCAAGTTTGGTGCTTTTCCGACTGTTCGTTTCTGAGTTATGCTGTTCACAGACACACACACGGACATGTTTCCAAAAATGCTTTTGGGTGGAATGCAATACTTCCCCTACTTACTATACGTAGTAGAGAAAGTAAAATCTGTAAAGACGAAGGCTTATTCACTTAATTATGTTCTTATTAGTAGCTTTCTGTGTATAAACATATGTAACCAATTTTGTATTGTATGTTACTTCCGAAATGGTTCCTGTTTGACATTCTCTAATTGGCATGCAAAGTAGAGGAAGTATTGCATTTCACACAAAAATTCGGTACCGATATTTCACCGGAAATACATATCTTGAGGCCTCTGAATCCAAAAAAAAGCATATTTGGAAAAAGGTCCAGGTTTGTGTCAGTATGGATGTGTGTATGTGAACAGCATAACTCAAAAATGAAAAGTAGGATAAATACCCAATTTCGATATTTAGGTCCAGTATCTTGCGAAGATGCGACACGAAAATTTTCATGAAAATTTCTCACCCCAGTTTACCCTTAACATGGAACATTTTTCGTAAATTTTGATTTTCTCAAAAATGCCTATAACGATTTTAGTTAAAGTATCATATATGTAAGATATTTGATGCAAACGAAATGTATATCTTGAATTTTTAGGAAATAACTACACAAAATCTGTGGATCTCGTTAAAACACACAATTTATATCATATATGTTTTTGTTGTCAAGTGAACCATCGTTTTCTTTTTTTATTTTCTTATCCTGGACATACAAAGGGAATGGAAAGCTCCGCATAACAACCAACTCTTAAAAGATTTGTCTGTCGCTTAAAGACTACCATATGCCCCTTCCACCTACAAGAAAATTAGCCATAATATAGTTTCTGCAAACGCTTATCTGGATTAATATTAAATAGATGGAAAATAAGTATTTGTAAAAATAGTTTGCAAAAGAGTAGAGAAAGTCATGTGAGTGCAACACATCAGCTTTTTATTCTTGATGGTATATCTATATGGTATCTATAGGTATTGTTGGGCAAGGCCAATAATAATAATAATAATAATAATAATAATAATAATAATAATAATAATAATAATAATAATAATAATAATAATAATATATTTGCTTCCCTCTCCTATGTAACTATTACTATGTGCTGAAAGTCTTCTTTTAAATTAGTAGTACGATATACCTGTAAGCTGAGACAGTATTCTTAACAATTAAATGATTTCAGTCTAATTATATATATATATATATATATATATATAAGTTCAATGACAGACCGCCTTAAAGCAATATGTGTATAAAACAATGTATAAAAAGTTTATATTACAGTCATTGTATATGTTTATATTATTGTATGCATGTAATAATGTTATGTGAATGTATTACGTAATTTAATAATCTAGGAGCTGTGAGAATATTAGGTTAAAAGTTGCTAACAATGAGGTAACCTTGAGGCAGTAATGAGTGAAAAAGTGCAATAATGCTACTAGTCATTCTTGGAGCAACAATAATGTAATTTTTGTGACAGTTTATAAAACTGGACGCGTTGCTTGTAGACAGTGTTCATAACTGTACGCGAGATGTGTCCTCGAGAAGTGTAATATGTATTTCAGTGTGACATAAAAATAGTTTACGTGTTTAAAAAGTGCAAGTATTTAATAAAGGAATCTTAGAGCTCTCTATATCAGTGAAGTGCTATTTAAATCGTGTTAAGCATTAATAACAGGAGTGAAGTAAAATTATAATCTGTGTAAGCCTACATTCTTCAGTCGCACCATAACCCTGCAAAGAGAAACATGTCTCTAACAATAATACTGACGCAGTCGAGGCAGTCAAATTACAAAGTGAATATTTTTAAATTTGGGACGAGGGCTACCGGATACCATATGTGCGGTTACAACTACTATAAGTGCGGCTTGCCAACAGTTGAATACTGTCGTGACCTCTAAACAACTCGCTCAATGGGGGTCGAGCGACTCGCTAATAAGGTACCATGAAGTTAGCAATTTAAACAAGGCGAGGCCACGACAAGGGACGCAGCTAAATGAAGATGAAAAATATTATAGAATATCTGATAAAAGGATTCGTACATGCTTCAGAATGGAAGAAAAGAGCTTTATACTATGGTAAATTAAACAGAATAGAGATGGATGGAAAGGGGTTTAAAAGGGGATTACATTACATTACCTCCTTAGCTTCATGTCCGTCGGCGAGGACGCCATACATGCCTGTATGGGGAGCGCGTAACAACACAACCTGCCTGCTGCGACTCTACTCACTGACTTCCAAGCCACGCTACTTCAGCGTGGGACGCTATCTAAGCTTGCTTACCCCCACCACTCTTACGTAATCCCCGATCCAGGCGGCCAAGGTCACGTACACACTTAACAATGCTTGCATACGTCACAATACAATACAACTCCTACTTCAAATTGGCTTTCCATACGTGAAGCAACAAGGTAAAGACAATACACATACTTCAAATTGGTTCCCAAATCGTGGGGCAAATAACAACGTAAAAATAACAATACAACAAAATAACTACTTCAAAGCTACGCTCGTGACCCGAGTTTGACTTGCGTAAACACAAACTAAAAGATGAAAGGAAAAAACCAATAAATACATGAGTTCTATTATCTAATGTCTTGAGTTCTGATATCCTTCTGCTGGATTCACAGATTTTGGTGACCGGAGTAGGTAAATATATTGGATGAGAGTGAGTCACCAAGCCAGACTATTGCAGAAACATAATTTAGGCGTCAGCTAAATCAGCTTCATTCACAATTCAGTTAGCGCTGTATGTTAATGAGTACTTGTACTCCTCCCATTGCTTTGTATGTTTTCATTTAGACACCAGAGTCTATGGAATGTTGTTTGATTCACCCACAGGAAACGCAGTCAAGATCTATAAAGAATTATAGACCAGTAACTCTTTGGTGACACGTGCGAGGCAAACGTAAAGTCTCGACTCCTTTCATACCTTATCTAGCATATGGTTTAACGCAACAACTTCCAATACTGCTAAACTTAACAATTTAAAAGTATCGAAGGTTTGTCTCAAAGTATTGATATACTTCGATACCACCGAGCATCGAGATATCGATGGCATCGGGGTTCCATCCCTAGACATAACAGTTAAAAATGCCTATTAATCTACAGGATGTTGCGATACTATTACCTGTTAATGCCTACTCGTGCGTGTGTGAGAGACGGAGAGAAAAGCATCATAACTCCAAAGCAATTTTGCATTTAAGCTGGGAATTTTTATGAATACAAGGCAGAATGTTTAGAAATTGTTAAACTACAAAACCCTTAAAAGAACTGTGACGGTGCATTTCTCGCCTCACCCTCTTCGTGACAGTCAGGGTCTGCAAGGGGCGGATGTTTTGTTGCCTGAGATCTGTTCTTGAATCTTCCAGAGCGTGGGTGCTTCCTCGATCTGGGACTGGCTGCTCAATATAAATGAATACATTGTATGTTCGATATAGAGTGTGGTCCGGCTATATACGAGGGCGGATCAATAAAGACTGAGACTGAGTTTTTTTGTAGTTTCCTTGATAGCTTTATGTCTCTACCACGAATACTTGAAAAGAGCAGGGTTTCATGTATAAGCGACAGCACTCTCGTAACGGTAGGTTGGTAGTTATGCTGTATATTGTTGACCCTACTTGAATTTCGCATACCCCAAAATGGAGGTGACACGAGAGGAGCAATACAGCGCAATAAAAGTTTATTTTCGTTTAAATCATACAGCCTTGAAACTTTCGAAAAGCTGAAGCAAGCATACGGTGAAGATGCACTACCTCGTGCAACGTGTTTAGGTGGTTCAAGGACTTCAAAGAAGGGCGAGTCCTCTGTGCTAAGCAAGGTGGGCCTGGTGTTTCGGAGTGGAATGATTTACCAGTATGCAGTTCCCCCCTCACACTACTGTTACAGCAGTTACTACACGTCAGTATTGGCTACACTGAGGAAGCACATTACAAGGAAACGTCCAGAACATCATCGGAATGGATGGCGACTTCATCACGACAACGCGCGGCCTCACGTCGCAAATCAAGTCCAGGAATTTTTGGCTAAATTCATTATTACCTGTGTGCCGCATCCGCCTTATAACCCCAATCTTGCCCCCTGTGATTTCTTTTTATTCCCATCACTAAAGGCAAAGCTCCGGGGTATTCGATTTGAGAGCACTGAAGCAGTGCTAAAGAAAAGTGAGGCGATTCTCAAAGACCTGACAAAGAATGGCCTGCACCATGTGTTCGAGGACTGGCAGAGACGCTATAAAAAGTGCATTCAGTTAGGAGGGGACTAGTTTGAAAAAGGTCATGTCAACATTGAAATGGAGTAATAAATATCTGTGAAAAAAATCAGTTTCAGTCTTTATTGATCAGCCCTCGTATGTTCGATATAGAGTGTGGTCCGGCTATATACGTAGCACGTTGTACTGCAGTGACCTCTGTAAGTCTTCGATGCGCAACTGGCGGCGCATGACGCCTTCAAGGTTATGTTTATCAGCTGTGCTTCAATCTCAGCTTTGTGTTCGTGCTGTAAAGAGACTTATGCATTGTGAATCACAAAGGTGAAGGGTTATTCAAGCATCTGTGTTGTGTAAGTTTTGCTTAAGAATATCAACGTCTGATCATTAATCCACTGCAGTGCCTGCCGACAAATTTACGCTCAACAACGAAGTTTATATACGATACATAAGTAAAACCGAATCTTATAGACAGGTGTGTAAACAATTTCAGGAGACATTTCTTAGTATATTAGTTCCAGGTAGATAAACTAAGATGCCTGGTTAATAAGTTTAGAACAACGGGGTCGCTAAATGCTAAACCTAAGAAGCGAAAACAGGATGTTCTAACGGAGGAAAAAGTGTGCAAAATTTGTGCATTTATTTGCTAGGAACTCCATAAAATTAAATTTACAGGAAAAACACCCACACCATAGACGAACTAAGCACAATATAAAAACAGAAATTGTGGGCACTATAGATTGATATCTTGTCGTGTGAATGTTAATTTCATTCGAAGATACCAGGAATATCTTCAAGCAGATGGACACCACAATAAGGTTATAATACTGCATGTTGCTATTACTATTGAGTAACGCGGGTATCACAGAACCAAAAATACCCAGTGCAATAGTGTAGCACCCCTATCTTAGGGTGGCTAGCCCCGAGGAATAGCCTACACAAGAGGGCTGTAGACTTAGTTGGGGAAGGGCGTATAGGTTTCGGGGTTTTGTAAGTGGGATGTAGGCGGGTGAGTTATAGGAAGATGCGTCAAATAAAAGGCCCAGGTTGGTGTATAAAAACTAAGAGTTGTATCATACTTAAGTACATATTTGCAGTTAGTAGGATGTTGATAAGCCTGGCGGCGGAGCGATAACTTAACACTGGTGCATCTTATCTATAAGTTAGTGAGGTCCGGATGTATTCACTAATGAAATTTTAACTTAATGATGGAGTGTGAAGCACCCCTTGTCTGTCAACCAGACGGGAGTGAGAGTAAGACCTCTGTGATCTCGATTCGCGGCCATTAAATATCCTTTTGACTATTGACAGAGCAGCCCCTTGTGCTTCAAAGAGAGGGTTTCGACATTTTATCACCCATTGGCAATATTAACGTAATTCTTGATATTGGATTCGAACCTCGTTACAATAGACAGTGTACGGAGCACGCATACGAGCGATCCGTGGCCTCACTATAAAACGACCGCACTGTACTATAACAACTTTATTGCCAATGCTCGTTCTCACACTCACCAACGTGTGGATATAATAAATGGTAGTAGTAGCCCGTTCCCGTCCGAGCTAAAAGTTTACTAAATCTAAATCGTTATTCTGCTCACGTGACGTTTCCTGCCAATTTTATTCACATTTAAAAAGTATTACCTTTGTTCGGATTGGCTAGTTTATATTTTACTACACGCTCACATACAGAGATTGGTGTTTGAGATCTGAGATATTGCGGTTTCCCCCTGTCGTTGTAGTTGAATTATTATTAGTGTGTTATATGTGTTTGGTGCTATTTAAATAATTGGTGAAGTGTTGTTCGATGATAGTGTCGACTAGTGCTGGATTTCTCAGCCTCGTGATCTCTGGTTCTTCTTCCTCGGCAGCTGTCTCTGTTGTACATGCAGTAGAGCGTGATAAGGATGGAGATCTCAAAGTTATGATGCAGGAGACAATTTATAAACCAGTTATATATTGATTACTATAACATTGCTACTGTTGCAATTACATAAACTGCTCACAATTTGCACTTGTCTTATTTTATAGTAAGGCCTAAGGACGACACTTCCGCTGTTCCATAACACATATAACACGCAAACATTGTAATCATGACTTCGCTTCCACGAGTAACGTGAAGGCAAGCTGAATAATTTTAACAAACTGACCCATAGTATTCTATAACTTTACATGCATTCTGAACTTCGCGCGTAAATTTGCTTTTCTTAATTCCGATTGGCTAGTGATTGAGGCTCGAAGGTTCTAGAACATTTTAAAAATGTTTACCATTGCGTCATTGGTTCCTATTAGCCAGTGATCTGTTTACTTGGAATGTGAAATGGAAAGAGGGTGGATTGTAACACCTTGGCTTTGTGTGGACACAAAAGCTGGGTACAGTTACTTGTCCTCAGCACTCCTATTTCTCTTTTTGATCCTTCCTGCCAGTGGGAGTTGCATCGTCTAGTTAGGTGAATACAACTAAATGAATAGGTTAATATCAAAGACGGACATCTGTCGTTTGCAAACAAATGAGATAAACTCCCTTTTCTATTACAAAATGTAGGATTCACATATTTACATCCTACTTTTTGCATAATTAAACATAGTACTAAAGGAATGGTACCGCCAAATAACCAATATCATAAATGAGTTAAAATTAGGTTTAAAAAAACTATTGTCCGTTTTTGAAACAAATATTTGTAGATGTTCAATTTTGATGTGGCCAGTAGGTGTCCGTTTTTGATGCAAATGTAGTTGTAAAATTCGTTTAGTAGAGATATCAGTCTATTCCAAAGAGTATCAGCTGGGAAATTGTAGGAATTTTGAGATGATGTTTGTGAATTTAAAAAAAGTTTTACATTGTATTTTAAACTTTATAAGTTTCTTATATTATTGAATAAATGTAAAACCAACTACAATAATCTAGTCATATTTTCAGTGCCAGAAGTAAAATAAGATGTAACTTTCAATAACTCATGAAATTTCCTGTTAATTTACAGATATAATAACAAAACTTTCTTCAGTTTCTATATCGCGTAAAAATTTCCAGAGGAAATTAAAACTTTACTCATAATTGTATATTTAAAGTCCAAGTATATGTAAATTTAATCTGAAATAAACATTGAAACGAGATCACTGTCCAAATCATCCTGCTGTATTTCACATTCAAATTAATCATCGGGCAAATCTGGTAGACAAGGTTGTCCCTGTAGTACATTTTTGTACCACTCAAGAGTGAGCAGATCTCTACAGTTTTCTCCAAAATGTTTGACGAGCAACCTGTTAACATCTCGAAGTTTTTTAAACGGCGGAGGCATTCAGTAATGCTTAACCCTCCGTCAGTCGCTAGGGGCCTGAGAGATCCCTGGCATTATATAAATGTTATAATTTTCGAACGAACGCACCTATGCAATTGCCTGACTAGGACATCTAACATTACACCTTGTGCGATTATTTGCTGCAGCAATAACCTTATCTGTTTATTTGTTTGGCTGGAGGAATGAATAATCAGCAGTTACGTGTCGCACAGGTCAACCAGGCCCCGCGCGCCTGCTCTCGTTACATATTGTTGACAGATTTGTTTCTCATTAGCTTTTGTGCAATATTGCTTTACTATTGCAAGGAGCAGTTACTGCTTCGTCATGAATACGAGTAAAAGGTACGATCTACAAAATCCGAATGATTTGGAAGAAGTACATCGCCTACTTTGCGATGATGATGCCTTGCCCGTGGATGACAACTTATATGAATAAGATGACTCTGATTCAGAAGATAAACTCGAAACGAGATCTTTAGATTCAGAAACTGACCATTAAGATGAAGGGGAAGACGATGAAAGCAGCTTGTGTGATAACATGTATTTTATAGGTAACATCATATGCGTATCATAATAATTCTTCTTCTTTTTATTCTTCTTCTTCTTATTATTATTATTATTATTATTGGCAATACATTGTGTTGTTATTCACAGGGAGAGAAGGAAGAAAATGAAAAAAACACCTTTGAAAATAACACAGACAAGGGCTCACAATATATTGCCGAAACTTCCTGGTGTGGTAGGAGCTGCCAAAAATGCGAAAACGGAAATTGATTGTTGGAACATTTTTGTTACTAAAGATATAGCTGATTTGATTGTTGAAAGCTGAAATACTTACATTAGCAGTGTGCAGCACAAATTTGATTGTGAAAGAGACAGCAGACCTACAGATGTAATAGAAATAAAAGCTTTCCTAGGCTTATTGTACCTGGCAGGAATTTTTCGTGGTGGACGCCAGAATATTCACGAGTTTTGGAGAACAGATCTTGGAATTCCTCTATTCCGAATGACTATGCCCGAAAAACGATTCAGTTTTCTAATATGCTGTATTCGCTTTGATAACAAAAGATCAAGACTGGAGCGACGAAGATTGGATAAATTGGCTGCTGTTAGAGAAATGTTTACATTGTTTCTGAACAACTGTCAGAACCATTATTCTCTTGGACAAAATGTCACTGTCGACGAACAGTTGCCGGCGTTTCGTGGTCGATGTGCTTTTAGACAATATACACCATCCAAGCCAAACAAGTATGGCATAAAGATATTCCGTTTGACTGATGCAAAACTGTTTTATACAGCTAACATGGAGATTTATTGTGGACAGCAGCCGGACGGACCCAATTTGCAAACTAACTCGTCAGAGGCTGTAGTGCTGAGACTAACTGAACCAATCTCTGGCACTGGACGAAACGTTACTGCAGATAATTGGTTTACCAGTGTATCGCTGGTGAATGAATTGCGCAAAAGACAACTTTCTTTCGTCGGTACAATGCGAAAGAACAAAAAAGAGTTACCCACTAATTTCACTTCTCCAAAAGATCGCAGACAGTACGAAAGCATATTTGGCTTCACAAAAAATGAAACACTTCCAAAAAAGGGTAAAACAGTAGTTTTTCTCTCAAGTCTACATGTTTCATCTACACAGTTATCAGGAGGTGCTGAGAAAAAGCCTGAAATAATCCTGCATTACAACGACACTAAACGTGGAGTTGATGCGGTAGATAAATTGTGTGCTACATACAATGTAGCCAGAACAACGAGAAGGTGGCCCATGGTAATTTTTGACCATATCTTGAACATTGCAGGTATTAATTCTAGGGTTATCTGCCTTGGAAACCAAAATAAATATTCCACAAGGCAAGAGTATTTGAAAGCACTATTTTTAGCTTTACTGTTTCAACAGCTACAAAGGAGAGCAACAGCATCAAATCTAACCGATGATTTGAAAGGATTTTGACAAAATATAAACCTGAAGAATCCGGCGTATATGAATTGTCAAATACTCCACTATGCACGTTGAAAAGGAAACGATGTGAACCCAGCAACAAAGACAAAATGAACTGCAAAACTAAATATGCATGTGGGAAATGCAACACCCCTGTATTTGAGCAAACATGCTAAAATTATTTGCGGTAGTTGCTTAGTCGGGGAAAACACGGGTGAAATAGTAGATGATTCTGAGTAACTGAACATTTGAAATTACAAGTTGTATGTATACCTTGAAATGGCAATGTATTTCTTTATACTTACTGTAATAGAATTTATAACGTATATGTACTCTTATTTTAGCTTGTATTTTTATGTTGTAAGATAATACCTATTAATGAAAGCCTTGTACGCTTAATCTAAATAAAGGTAAAACAGGGAAAAAAGAAAATAAATGAAAAAAAAACAAAAATACAAACAATAACAACAAAAATATAGCGCGGGTCTACTAGGCCCCGCGCGACTAACGGCGTTTTACCAAAGCGCGCGCCTGACGGAGGGTTAATGTTTGTCTCTCTCTCGGCCAGTATGATGGCCATATACCAAATTTTAAGGCCTTGATATCTTCAAAATGTCTCAACATATGACCAGTTAAAACTGTCGTCAGATATTTTACTGTACTCTCTTGTATCACTTCTGATATACACATGCATCCCAATAATCTATAATTTTATGTGATAAATAAAACAAGAGAGCAGGGTAGTTTGCCAGCTATTCTTGCATTAGTCTCTTTTCTATATTCCTTTTCCACTTTTCTGGATGCCGTAATCATTTCCTGGCATTTCCTTCAGTAACTGGTGAAATATTTTGCTCCATTTTACTCATGTAGCTTTTCACTTATTCGTAGTAACAGCTGAAAAATTCATAAAATCTTAACCACTAAGTTAACACCAGCCAGAAGCCGTTCGCTATTTCTGTTTTGAAGATCACGTGACCTTATTCAGTATTATTTATCATTGGTTCTTTAAGCAAATGTCCGAGTTTGAAACCAAGCTCTTGTGTAGGTGTCCACTTTTGAAGTAAACAGTGAACGTCAACACTTAATTAACCATATTTACGTCCATTTTTGAAAGTAAAGGACTTCATCAATGAAAAGAACGGAAAAATTCCTTTCGGAATACATTACTAACTCAATTTTGAATGAGGGGACGGATGTCCGGATTTGATATTAGGCTACTCAAATTATGGTAGGCTACATCTAAAACCAGTTTTCCTTGGGAACGTTCTTATAAATTTTGAGTTATATATACAGAATATTTCAGAAATACTTTTACAAACTTCGGGTATGGGTTCCTTACACCACAAGAAGGAAAAAAGTTCATATGAACATATGTCCCATAATGCTTTGTTTTCTCGTTAGGAGGTGTTCAACTCAGTGGTACACTTATAGCACACAAAACTCATAATAAATGCTCGAAATGTCCTCCTCTTGTTTCTATGCATGCCTGTACTCGTCGAATCATGGAATGTCGCACCCTCTCAAAAACTCCGGGATGGTGTCGAATGGTTTCGCAGGCTTCCATGACACGTCGATGAAGCTTTCTGCATCCGGGATGATTGCTCCATAAACCAATGATTTAAGATGCCCCCAGAGGTAAAAATCCACAGAATTGAGGTCGAGAGAACGTGCAGGCCATTGAACTGGTCCTCCTCTGCCTATACTTCGGTCATGGTAGATACCAGTCAGTGCATCTCGAACAATGCGACTAAAATATGCCGGAGCCCCATCATGCATAAACCACATGTTTTTCCTTATTTGCAGGGGTACATATTCGTGAAGTAAGTCGGGAAGAGTGTGCTGGACAAAGTTCCTGTTAACAGCACCAGTAAGACGTGCTGGTAAAACGTATGGACCTACCAGACAGTCACCTATAATGCCAGCCCACACATTCAGACTAAACTGTTGCTGAAGTACAGCATGAGGATTACGATCTGCCCATACGTGTACGTTATGGAAATTAGTAACTCCATCTCTCCCAAACGTTGCCTCGTCTGTAAACAAAACTGACGAGACAAACAATGGCTTGGCTGGTCGTGCTACAAACCATCGGCAAAAGTTAGCCCATGGTGGATAATCGGCAGGCAAAAGGCCCTGCACACGTTGAATATGATATGGATACAGGAGCTGCTCGTGAAGTACCCTCCATGCCGCCACGTGTGATGTACCAGATGCCACAGCTAATTGCCTTGTACTGATACCTGGATCGTCTTCGACACACTTTAACATCTGTTCTTCGCGTTCCGACGTACGAACAACTCTTGGTCTTCCTCGATCAATAGTCCGTGGTGCAATGGTTCCTGTCTCAGCAAGGCGACGATAAACAGCGACAAAGGTTGGATGACTCGGTTGTCTTCGGTCTGGAAACTCCATCTGATAGAGTCGTGCAGCCTCGCGTCCATTACCATTCGCGCACCATACATAATCATGTCTGCCTGTTCACGAAATGAATATCCAGCCATGGTGGAACGAAACACGTGTAGTTAACTCACTACATGTACACAATTGAAACGTTGAAGAAAGACAAATGACAAATGACAAACTAAACAGGTCTCCATGGCAACACTTCGCCATCTACCGTATGTAGTACAATGGGTCAACGCTTTCTATGAATGCAGAGGGAAATGAAGTTTTGAGGTTGGACCCCAAAGGCCGTTGAACTCACACTTTCATTGTGACAGGATTAGCGCAAAAATCAAGGATTATAGTACATATGTTCATATGAACTTTTTTCCTTCTTTTGGTGTGAGGAACCCATACCCGAAGTTTGTAAAAGTATTTCTGAAACACCCGGTATACTGAAATGATGGAAGGAAGTTTGGAGACTTCAATTGAAAATCATAAAATTCAGAGTGCTCTTGGATGTCCAGTTAGAAATCCCAGCCACAATTAGCTACTGCCTATTCATACCTTTATCTGGGTTTCTTATGATTGTCGCAATATGCAATCTTGATAGGCAAAAATGCGTTGATACGATGAAGACGTTAATAAGAAATTAAACCATTTTTATTCTTAGATTAGAGAATTTGCAACTATTTCCCAGGTGTTATATTCAGTTTCTCAGATTATGAGTTTAAAATCTAATGTTGCATTCAGAAAACTGCCTGTACCCTCTATCCCTTATGAATGGGTATACGATTTATTGTTACAATATTTTATTTTGCCGTCTACTTCATCTTAATCGAGATAAATGTTTCCGAAATAGCCGCAATACACATTTCGTTATAGATACAAATTTTTGGTCAAATTTTTAGAGTTGGACGCTATACGCCTGGTCTTAAAACTCAATTCTCTTTTCATTCAATCGCGGGACCTGCCTGAAAATCGGCAGGACTTAAAAATAATGACATAGTTTTGAACCATTCAAATCATTAATAATATACTTATCGGTAATGGTTTATGCCACTAAGAAGTTATTTGAAATAGACTGTTTTAGCAAGATCCACAGTTTTGTGTAGTACGTTTTCGTCTATCACTTAACGTTTACCAGTTATGTAAGATTATGTAAATTCGCTTCAGAATGAGGAGGACTTTACAAGCTATTCCGAGAAAATTTAAGATATACATTTTATTTTTCATGTAAATGTCTTTAACGTATGATATTTTAATCAAAACCGTTACAGTATTTCTTCAGAAAATAACAAAATTTCAATAAATGTTACATGGTAGGGAATTTTCTTGGAAATCTTCGTGTCCGATTATGGAAGGTACTGAACTTAAATACCTGGTACATACATTTGCAACTGCACACAGACCTTGGATTCAGGGCTCCTCAAAACATGTTATTTTCGGTGAACTCTCGGTAACAAATTTTCGGATGGAATAAATGCCTTCTGTACCTACTAGGTACGTGATAAAGAAAGTAAAAATTGAAGTATTGTTTTGGCGTTTTTCCCATCATTCTTCTACCTAACATTGTGGTATAAAGAAAAACATGCTCATCCTCATTATAACAGTTGTTGCCTAGTGTCATTGTTGTCGTTCGCTCTTTCTTGCGGTAGATACTGCTTGCGTTATTCGTATTATCGTGTGCACGGCCTAACAATGTAATTATAGTTCAGCAACTTAGAAAAAACCCTTGGGAGGCGTAACTCAGCTGGTCATGTATTACCCCTCTCTAACTGCCTTGGGCGGACATGCCTCTGAGTCGCTGTTTAAGCAGCGCACTCCATGATTGGCCTAGTCCATGTTTTATTTTATTCACACAAAACCGTTTATAACACCACTGTTGTAACTATCTAACTGTAGAGGCACAAGAGCATTGCAACAAAAATGCTGCCTTTGTAGATTGCTGTGAAAGGTCATGCAAAAAGCAAGGTGTAGCGGGTGTGAAAACGAATACTTGCATATAACTAGCGATAGCAATTCACATACATTCGCTGTTATCATGGGATATCTTCCAGAAACTAGTTCCTACCTTTCAGGGTATTTCATAGCTTGCACTCTCCGAACTATCTCTTCCAGACAAGAAGTGTCGCACTGATTGATTTCCATAATACACATTATTTCAATTTAAGTTTTACAAAGAAAACTAGCAACTTAAAGCTTTTTGTTTACAGGGAAACAAATCACACATCATAATCATCTCAAAACTATGCTCTTTAATATGTACTTTATACAGAACCGGAATAGGGATTTTGGTTTTTGAGTCATCACGATGTAAACAATATCCTATTAAATTTTTCTGCACTCTAAAAGTGCTGTGTTCCCAAAAGTGACGTGACACTTGTTTCCCACGTAACAGCCCACTTCACCTTTACGACACCTCATTGGATAACCCAGTAGCTAAAGGCAAAAGATAAGTAGAGTGTGGTTGATTTATCCTTCCTGAATACTCGTGCAGTCTGTAAACCAAGGGATTTTACTAAGTTTTTGTACCATAGTAATGTATTTTGAAATAACGAGGCTTTCATTTCCCTTCATCGCTGCAGTAATTTGCCGGAATCCACTGAAAAAAGCATTACATTATGTTACGTCTACTTTCAAGTAATAAACATCGCTTACTAAGTCTGTTACATACATCTTTGCCCTATATCTCTTAACGGTCTCTTGCAGTAGTCACCTGTCATCGGTTGCTGTCACGTTGCTATACGATACAATAGCATTATAATTTATCTTAATATACTTGAGGATGATTGTCAAATTTACATTTTCATGACTGTATGAATTATATATATTATGTAACAAGTTAATATATCTGGAATACTGTAAATAATTATCAAGAAATAGGTGAGATGATCCCTCGGTTTAAACTCATCTCTCAAAATGACGAAAGCACGTGCATCATCTACAATAACAATGTATTTATATAGTTTTATCGCACATAGCTTGTTTGTTACCATTCGAAGGCGTAGGGTAAAGGGGAAGGAAACGCTGGGCGAAGGAGTACATATTTGCAGGACAAGGTTATAAGAACAGGTATTAGATGATCCAACAACACTTAAATCAATACAAGTTACATTTGCGAAATATCCCAGCTGATATATATGAACACAAGCACCAACGAGCATGCGTCAAATAGGAGTGTGAGTCGATAAATAAGTCTCAAACGCCAGTTTACCTTATAACATATTTAATTTCCGCGTGTGTATTTTGCCAGCAGATAGCAACATATGTATGCTTGTGGTAGCGGGTGCAGGGCATCACGTAGGCAGCTGGTCAGTCATTGGTAACCAGAAGATGGCAGGTTTGTTGCAGGAGTGTACAGGAATAGAACAGCGTGGGGTTGTGCGTTTTTTGTGGCACAGAAGAAGTGCATCACTAAATCGTCCCATGTATGGTGAGAGCTGTTTATGTCGTAAAGCTGTGTTTCGTTGGATTCCGAAGCTTAACAAGGAAAGGCGAGGCATCAGAGGTAAGAAGGGTCTTGGTCGTCCTACGGAGGTGTCAACAGTATGATGCCGTGCGTGTCTCAAAAAACGGTGACCAAAACCTTGCAGGCCGATGGAATTCTCTTGAACTTTTTTTTTTGTTGGGGCTGTGGGATTTTCCCACTGTGCACAAACTTTACTAAACTTCAGCTGCTCATGGGTAGATCTCATAAGGAGTTTCATGTGAATAACCTACAGCTTGCGCTGCGTCATCGATCGTCAACGCCTGTCATTACGAATGATTTATTCCACATGCTACTCTGTGGTTTTGGATGACACCTCCGTAGGACGACCAGGACCCTTCTGATCGCTGATGCTTCGCCTTTCCGTTTTAAACTTCTGAATCCAACTGAACACGGTTTTCCATTATAAACAGCTCTCACTATACATAGTATGCATTTCGCGATGCACTTCTTCTGTGGACAGTCCTTTTGCCCACAAAAACAGCACAAACGCACGCTTTAACTCTCATCTACACTGATGCAGCACACCCGCCATCTTCTGGCTGATCAGGTACCTACGTGATATCGTGCATTCGCTACTACAAGCATACATATGCTGCTTTCTGCTGGAACAGTACAATCGCGGAATTTAAATATGTTATACAGTATACTGACGTTTGCGACTTATTTACTGACTCACTTTCCTTTATTGAATATGTGAGAGGCGCGGACTCAGTTGTTGAGTTCTGACTTATAACGGTCCAGCACATGAGGCGCGTCGAAACACAACCTTGTATTTGAATTTAGCGCTATCTCCCGATTTAGGGTATTCTCCCCTACGGCCGATAATTATTCTTTCTCCTTAGGTCTCTGTGTTCCTACAACTACTTGTAATGTCTGGTTAATTTCAGATCTTCAAATCTACATGTATCTACCTGGAATGTAGAGCCTTTCAAAACAAAGGATTTCGCTAATAGCTTACCATTCCCTAAGTCTCTGATTAGTTCCAGTCTACCAAATACTTTCCATTTTTTCCAATTCTTACATAGGGGTTATATGAGATTTAAAATAAAAAGATAACTACGTAAATGCAGTATGTCATCAAAAGTATCTCCCACAAACATACGTTTTTCAACTTAGGTGCTTTGTGCTACCACGTACTGTCTGGTACTCATTATCCGCGACCTCAGTAGTCATTAGACATCGTGGAACAGCAGAATGGGACGCACCGTGGAACTCACGGACTTCGAACGTGGTCAGGTGATTGGATATCACTTGGGTCAGAAGTCTGTACGCGAGATTTCCACACTCCTAAACATCCCTAGGTCCACTGTTTCTGATGTGATAGTGAAGTGGAAACGTGAAGGAACTTGTACAGCACAAAAGCATACAAGCCGACCTCGTGTGTTGACTAACAGAGACCGCCGACATCTGAAGAGGGTCCTAAAGAGTAATAGGCAGACATCTATCCAGACCCTCACACAGGAATTCCTAACTGCATCAGGATCCACTCCAAGTACTATGACAGTTATGCGTGAGATGATAAACCTTGGATTTCATGGTCGTGCGGCTTCTCATAAGCCACACATCACGCAGAAGAATACCAAATGACGCCTCGCTTGGTGTAAGGAGCGTCAAAATTACAGGATTGAACAGTGGAAATACGTGTGGAGTGACGAATCACGGTACACAATGTGGCAATCCAATGACAGGGTGTGGGTATGGCGAATGCCCAGTGAACGTCATCTGCCAGCGTGTGTAGTGGTAACAGTGAAATTCGGAGATGGTGGTGTTATGGAGTGGTCATGTTTTTCCTGAAGGAGGCTTGCACCCCTTGTTGTTTTGCGTGGCACGATCACAGCGCAGATCTATATTGATATTTTAAGCACCTTCTTGCTTCTCATTGTTGAAGAGCAATTTGGGGATGGCGATTGCATCTTTTAACACGACCGAGCACCTGTTCATACTTCACGGGCTGTGGCGGAGTGCTTACACGACAATAACATCCCTGTAATGGACTGGCCTGCACAGAGTCCTGGCTTGAATCCTATAGAACACCTTTGGAATTTTTTGGAACGCCGACTTCGTGCCAGGCCTCACCGACCTACATCGATACCTCCCCTCAGTTCCGAACTCCGTGAAGAATGGTCTGCCATTCCCCAAGAAACCTTCCAGCACCTGATTGAAAGTATGCCTGCGAGAATGAACGCTGCCATCAAGGCTGAGGGTGGGCCAACACTATATTGATTTCCAGCATTACCGATGGAGGGCGCCACGAACTTGTATGTCATTTTCAGCCCGGTGTCCGGATACTTTGATCACGTAGTGTATTTCAATTTCTGCAATCGTATTTTGTATACTTGTTTCTCTTCAACAAGGACTACGCCATCGGCCTGTTCCGACTTCATGAATTGGTCTTGATATCTTAGAAACGGTCTACCTCTATTTCTGTAGCATTGGAGCTCATAATTGTCTGTGCTTATTGGGAATCTGCTATGTAGCATTTTTGTTGTGTGTTGATAACGGTACGTTCCTAATTTATGTGTATGCTCATTTAGGTTATAGGCTTGTGGTTCCTCTCTTATCATTAAGGAAGTGAAGCCGGTGGTCCCGTAAAAGAACCCCAAGCCTGATAAGGAGACCTCTGAGCAAAATTTCTTGTCTTTCACGTCCAATATAGAATAGAATGCTAAGTACCTAGTTGGTTAAACAGCGTCCATTAATAAAACTCAGTTAAATTTATTTTTCTCTCTTATTCCTGCATTTTCAGCCGTCCAGTGTCTCCTCTCACCTCCTTCTCCCATCCGGGACGTCCCATTTTGGGGACATAGGAGCAGTAGGGAGTCGCCCCCAACAATCAGGAAAAGCAGAAAAAACAAAAACATTACAGGCTACATGTTCTCACTGTCGGAGTTCTGTTCTTCACTAAATTACTCCGTGGTGTTTTTGTTACCATGCTAGCCTAATTCCCAAAGTCGCGAGTTCAAATCCGGCGGAGGGCGATGGATTAGCATTGCTTTCTTCCGAAGGGAAGCAAAGTCGGTGGTCCCGTGTCGTAGATTTAGGGCACATAAAAGAACCTCAAGCCTGATAAAGAGACCTCTGAGAAAACTTTCCGGTCTTTCAAGCCCAATATAGAATGGGACATTAAGGACTACAGGGGTTAAAGGGTGTCCATAAATATAGCTCAATTCATTCATTCTTCGAATTTAGGTGCAACAATAAAATATAATATAATAAAACCGTAGAACCTTTTCACTGTTGTGGATGAAGGCTCTGATATAAGGCTCCGTTCAGTTTAACAAACAGAGAAAGAGTTATTCACGCCTTCCTATAGAATCCCGAATTACGTTGTATTAGTCTAGGTTTGCTTTTGTAATAATCATAGCGAAACTCTCACAGAAGCGGTATCTCAAACCATTCCTTTATTTAAAATCGATTGTAACATATTTTGTTGGATCGTTTTTGTGTCTCTGGATTGTTTTTCAAGTTACATAGAGCCTGAGACTACATAGAGAAATGATACCGTCTGAGTGGAGTCAAAGACTAGTTACCAGAAGGTGACAACCTTACGGAGGAAAAAGCACTATTGCGATATAGAGGAATGATTAACTTTTATTGTACGTTACTATACCTAGTAGGCAGAGGAGGTGCTGCATTCCATCAACATTCGATATCGAGATTTCACCGGAAATATATGTTTGAGGCCCTTGAATAAGAAACCATTTTCTGTGTCTATCTGCAAACAGCATAAGCTAAAAAAGAAACCTAAAACACCAAACATCGCATTGACGTTGAAGAAGTTATATTTTGCTGTATTGTTGTTTTTTAATTATTTGCACCACGCATTGGTCGTCAATTTGAGGTGTTATTTTAGAAGGATTGTATTGTTGTTCTTATGTTGGGAAGCCGAACTTGAAGTAGTTTTAACCGCATGTATGCTAAAAAGTTTCCGGTAGCCTTCGCCCCAAATGTACTTTCCGGTGGTCTTTGCCCCAAATGTGTAAAAAATATTAACTTTGTAATTTTGACTGTTTCTTTAAATATTATATATTTATGTTTGCCTCGGCTGCGTCAGTATTATTGTTTTGGTAGATCTCAGGCTAATAATTTTGTCCAAAATTTAAATGGAAGACGTGAATGGAGAATAATTGGCTATTTTATAAATTGTTTCAAAAATTACATTATTGTTTCCAAGAATGACTAGTAGCATTATTAAACCTTCTTACTCATTATTGCCTCAGGGTTACCTCATTGTTAGCAACTTTTGACCTATTATTCTCACAGCTCCTACATTATTAAATTACGTAATACATTCACATGACATTATTACTCATATATACAATGACTGTAATATACGCTTTTTATATTTTGCTACATACACATATTGCTTTAAGGCGGGCTGTTATTGAATTTATACATTATATAATTAGACTGAAATCATTTAAGTGTTAAAATGCTGCCTCAAGGAGCCTTCAGTTTCTATCAAGGGTGCAACACCAAGATTTTAAAAAAAATCCTGTACACAAAAAGAGCCTTTACGTGGAAAAGATGCATCTTTTTCATTTTCCAAATCAGACACACATGATTTTGATAATGAATGTATTTAAATAGAGAATAAAATGTGTATGGTGAAATTTCTGGTAATACCCTGTGAAGTCCTCTTTATACTTTATTCGGAAGGAATTTTATATGTTGGGTAAAGCATAAGAGAAGACAAGATATACGAAGTCAAAAATACAACTCTTTCAAACATACTTGTTGTTTTAAGTAATTTTTTGTTGCATAACCCATTTCCGAGATATCTTTCCATTGTTTGAATTTTTCAATTCTTTTGTCGTTTTTATAAAATTCTGTCACCATTCAGTTGTTTCTGGCGATGTCACGGAAAGAATATAGTTTCAAGGCCAGCATCAGCGATATCTGACCATCGATTGTGTTTCCTTTGTGCCTACAATGAAATGTATAATGAAACCATTTCTATCAAAGCAGCATTAAGTAGGCGGAAAATGTGACTTTGCGTTCACGTGACTATTTCTATTCGCTCTAAACTTTTCTTACATAAGCTTATTCTTCCAACTACTTCTTAATGAGATCTAAACTTTCACTACCCATTTACAAACCCCTTGTAGGTATAAGAAGAATACAGTAGACTAAAGCGAGTCACATTACTTTCTCTACTATGTACAATAAATAGGGAAGTATTGTATTCCACCAGAAATCCGATACCGAGATTACACCGGAAAGACATGTTTTGAGGCACCCTGAATACAAAAAAATTATTTTTGGAAACATGTCCAAACATGGAAACGGCATAACTCAGAAAAGAACAGTCGGATAATTACTAAACTTGGTATTTAGATTCAAAATCTTCTAGAGATGCGACACAAAGGTTTTCAAGAAAACCCCCACACCAGATTAGCCTTTACATGGAACATTTTTCGACAGTTTTAATTTTCTCAAAAAAGGCTCTAACGATTTTGATTAAAATATCATATGTTTAAGACAATTTCATGACAAATGAAATGTATATCTCGAATTTTCTGGGAATGTCTCCAAAAGTATTCATCATTGTGAACGACTTTGGCATAACTGGTAAACCATAAGAATAGACAAAATTTTACCACAAAAAATGCAGATCGCGTTAAAGTATACAATTTATGTCATATGCATTTTTTTTGTTGGGTGAACCATTTTCGAGATATTGCTTGTTATTCCCCTAAATTTTCCAATACTTATGCTTTTTATCAAATTCGTTATGCATTTTTTTGTCCTGGCAATGCAAAGAGAATGGAATACTCCACATAGCAACCACCTCTTAAAACATTTGACTCTCGCTTAAAGCCTAGAAATTCCCCTTGCATCTACAAGAAAATTACCAATAAGATTAACATCTCGATATCTCGATTAACATGAAGCATATGGAGAATAAGCGTTTGTAAAAATAGTTTGTACAAGAGTAGAGAAAGTTATGTGGGTGCAACACAGGAGATTTTTAGTTGTTTTTTTCTTGTTTTAATGCCCTGGACATGAAGAGAATGAGAATCCATATAGCAAACAGTTCTTAAAAGATTCGACTATTGCTTAAATCCTATCAAATTCCCCTTGAAGCTACATGAAAATTGGCAGTAAACTAGTTTCTGCAAAGGTTTAGCTTTATTAACATTAAGTAGGTGGAGAAGAAGCGTTTGTAAAATTAGGTTGTAGAAAAGTAGAGAAAATCATGCGATTTTTTTAAAAAAGCGGATCGCTATGTGATGGCTTTTTATTCCATTCTTATTGAATGAGAACAAGAAATAATAGTACTGATGATGATGATGATAATAATAATAATAATAATAATAATAATAATAATAATAATAATAATAATAATAATAATAATACGTTCCCACATTCCAACTTTGTTATTTTTCATTTTCTCTAATGATCTCTCTAACGCTTTTGATTAAAATACCATATACTTAAGATATGTACTTCGCAAATTAAATTTATACATGTCTGGAATGTTCTAAGCTTACGAAGTTATCTTAATTTTGAATGTTATTTGGTAAAAGAGAAACGCAATATATTACTAACAAGAAATGTAGATCTCGTTAAACATCAAATTTTTTTATGAAATAAACGTATTTGTGACGTTAACCATTATTGAAATATTCTTGTTATTGATTTGAGTTTTTCAAAGACTTGCACTTTTTTGAAGTGGAAAATCGCTATTTGTTTTTTCTCGTGTTTATGCAAAGACCATGTAATTAAATAGCATTACGCTTTTTAAAATTCTAATGATTGCTTTAGACCACTTATTCCTTCTTATACCTAAAACGAATATGTAAATGTGTGATGCAAGTTCAACCAGACTAACAAGAAGTAGACAGAAGAATAACATTGTATAATATTAGTTTATATGAGAGCTATAGGGGAAGTATTGTGAATGCAACGTACCAGAAGTTTTTTAAGCGAATTTACTAATATATACTGTTGCACTCTTGCTTCGTCTGGCTTATTTCCGACTGACAATTTTCTTTAACCTCTTATAATTAATACCGAATCGAAATACAGTGTGTGCCGTTAAACGTTCATATTCCATATTGTGACAAATGCGAACACCAATTCCTGCTAAACACACTTTAGTTGTGACTTGTAGACTCTGCGTGGCACAAACTTTATACTTCAGTCGCTTTTGCTACACACTCGGAACACAACATAACTGATCCGTCGAATCACAACTCACAAATGAGGTGCACTGGCACTGTTCATTTTCATTTCGTAACTTCTCAATTAACTGAACTCCCGGGAAAGAGTAGCCCCTTTGTAGGCGAGGCCTGTATAAGACGAAATGTTGTAGAAAGCGAGGCTGGTAAAACATACCGAAAGAAACTCTGGTACAGGGAAGCGGTCCGTGTGGGCTATTGTTCCGCACTGACAATTGTTCGAAAGCCCCACTCAGATGCAGGACCGAGAGGGGCTTACCGGCGGCCTGTAGGTAGCTGTGATCGGGGATCACAATGTCTTGTTCCATCTCGTTAACTCGAATTGGCATTGCTGATCTAATCAGTTATTGGTTTGGATTGTGAAGCGAAGGGGGTTTGGCACCGATCCAGGAATGAAGATGCTGCACTGAAACCCCACGAGGGGATGCACCCGTAAGGGACGGCACAGTAATGACAGGTTCCTTACAGTTTCCAGATTGAGACGACTGGGTAGTCGGGCAGGCTGACCGGGAACTCCGCCCCACACAGGGTCTAACAACCCCTCAAGGGCGGTACTTATACCCCGGCACCCAGGCAAAAGCCGAGGGACGGAGTAAGTTAACAGAGAGCATGCTTTTTCCATGCCACGCTGCACCGAAATACATCGCCGACACTTCCATCCCTGAATCAGGCCCAACCGGGAATGTTAAATGAAATTAATAATGGAATGAAAATGGAGTGCCAGGAAATTCTGGTGATGAAAGAAAATCCTCCAACATTCGCCTGACGACCCGGAAAATGCTCCGGAATAAAACTTTGGGTCAGAGTGGGCGGTCGCCGGCGATCGAATCTGGATTCTCCCGAATACGGGTCACAGACGTTATTGCCTGCCTGAACCATCCCGTTTGCTTACTCGGTTATACTTTATGTGTAACATAAAGCTGTTTTCTCTCCTCCTGGTAAACCATAGCGCATATTAATCCTGAGAAAATGCTACTTCTTCTATACATTTTGGGCTGTCGGAGTCCTGTTTGCGTCAGTAGATCCGTGGATACTTGTTATTCCCAACTGTGCTTTATATCTAGAGCAACTTCCCTATTGGGCAATGGGACACGCCTCAAACTCCTAAATTGACGGAGATCTGATAGGAAAAGAAACACCCGCCATAGAAAATGTTTAGTATCGGTCAGAGCAGAACAATTATCTAGTGTTATAGAGGATTGCTAGTTTTAAATGCATAGTGATTATTTATTAGCCGCTAAGTTTTATGACTAACATAAATATAATTACTGTTATGTCTATCCTACAAACACTCGAATTAAAAATCTCCCTATCATAAACATTTTGTTAAGGGCAGTTTATCGCAACTGAAACTTGAAACCTTAGTTTCAAACATTGGAGTAGTCAAGTGGGCCTTCAATAGTTGCCAAAATGTGAATTGTCACTATTATTATCATTATAATTAAAGTTATTATTCTATGTCCATAGTAGTGAAAGATATAATAATATAGTAATAGACAATTTCGTTACTTTTTAGGTGCTTACGTGACCTTTGTCCTTTCATTTTGGTAATCAATGGCAACTTCTGAAGGCAATCCTAAAAAAAGAAACACAAGTTTAGGAAGTTAATAATCTGAACTACTTGATATTTTGCATCAATTTCAACCAAATTAAAAAACTGTAGACAAATTCTATTAAAACTTTTAGTTACAAAATCTCAATTACGTATGTGCAAAGTACGCATAAAAACTGCAACTGCAAAACTTTCTCTTCAATTTTAACATAGTTTCACATGCCTCCATAAACCTTCTTCAAATTTTTATTTACATAAAATTTCAACTCTGGACATGTAGAAGTTCTTGAGCTGTTTTGTGACTGCGGATAACGGAAGGACACAAACCGACACCAATAGTTGCACTGCAGTAGTGAACGCACCTAAAATGGATAAATCAGCAAGTACAATGTACAGCATGACGTTTACTCTTTTAAACTTCATACCTTTTCCCTGACATTGTCCTACATAAATCAGCAATTATAATGCACAGAACGAAATTTGCTGTTTTTAACTTCACACCTTTTCCCTGACATTGTTCCACATATATCAGCAATTACAATTTATAGCATGACGTTTGTGGTTTTAAACTTCATACCTTTTCCCTAACATTGTCCTACTTAAATCAGCAATTACAATGTACAGCAAAGGAAGTAAAGCCGGTGGTCCCGTGTTGTAGATTTACGGCACGTAAAAGAACCTCAAGCCTGATAAAGAGGCCTCTGAGCAAAATTACCGGTCTTTCACGCCCAATATGGAATAGGACGCTAAGAACCATAGTAGTTAAGGAGCGTCCATAAATAAAACTCAATTTAAATGTATTTAATAACGTTTGCCGTTTTGAACTTCATAACTTTTCCCTGACATGTCCCACATAAATCAGCAAGTACAATGAACAGCATGACGTTTGTGGTTTTAACCTCATACCTTTTCCCTGAGATTGTACTACATAAATTAATTTTCTCTGGCATTGTCCTAATAAATAATTTTCCCCTGAGATTGTCCTTCATAAATAAGGAAGTACAATGTACAGCATGACGTTTGTGGTTTTAAACTCACACCTTTTCCCTGACACTGTTCTAGATAAATTACTTTCTCTGACATTGTTCTACATAAATCACCAAGTACAATGTACAGCACGGCGTTTGCAGTTTTAAGCTCATTTTCCCTTACATTTTCCTACATAACTCAGTTAGTACAATTTACCAGGTGGCCCACACAAGTCAGTCTTCCTTGAGGTTAGTATATCCCGGATAGTGCGAATGTCAAAAGGTTTGCCTAAGCAGAGCTGTAAAGGGTACTCCATAGCGTCAGAGAAGAGACGTGATAAATGAAAGACCAATGCTTGAAAACAAACACTAACTGCTATGACTGGTCCTGTAGCTCAGTCGGTTGAGGATCTACCTGCTATGTGGGGGGTCCTGAATTCGATTACCTGCTGACTTCCAGAAAGTTTTGTGTAATTATGAATATTTCACCAAGTAACCAGAATCTGGTGTTTGAATGTGGATGTGCGTGTGTGTATGTTTATTAATAACCAATTTGCCCACAAGAATTCAGGATTGTCGCTGGGAAAAAACTTGATCCCATTAACTGCATTGCAGTAAATATACACTCAGTGCAACTATATGGCATCGATTGGTGCTACAGAGTTCGCAGGATTAAACAAAACCTTATTTTTATATTTAAGTTCCTTTAAAGCTACGGTACAATCGAACAATATTCTATTAGTGCGTCATTTAATAACAAACTTGTTTAAATACATGTCCATCTTGGTGGATGCATTGATGTAATAACCTCTCAGTATCAGCATTGACACATCATAAGATTTATGTTGACATTGAAGTACAAACATAACATCATTATGTATGCGGGAAACATAAAACTTGAAAGAACGGCTTGAATAGTCCACCTCGTACAGTATGGCGTTTGAGGTTTTAAACTTGTACCTTTTCCCTGACATAGCCCTGGATAAATCAGCAAATACACTATACAATGTAAGTTTGCTGTTTTAAACTCATAACTTTTCGGTTACATTGTCTTACGTATATAAGTACAAAGCATAGTATGACGTTTGCGGAAGATCAGCTAGACTTCTGTGGTTTAATTCAGGCATATATGAAGAGGTTTTCAGCTAGTTATTTAGAAATTCCAACTTGACTTTTCTGTAAGACAAATCTAACCCTTCAAGGGCTATTATGAAAGAGCCCTTAGCTTAGAATATGAAAGCAATAAATTCCGTCCTGACCTTGAAAGTTCTTTGTTCAACGCGCCGTTCTATTATGATGCACCACGTAGCTTTTGGCGGGAGCTCAAGGCCTAACAAAGGCAATTTCTGTGACAAGCTGTTTACCTTCCAGCTCTGTTATTATGTACCGCTTTTGTGTTACGAAGCTTCTCCTCGGGATATTGCCTTTCACACTGCACTGTAAACAACGGGACCTGCTCACTCTTGCGAAATCAGATCCCATATTTAACAAATAGATACAGCCTCTAGCAAATTACGGTTTATGGCCCATAGGAAGTATTTTAAGCTCTTGATGTATTGAAATAATAGCACAAAAAGATCAGCTTTCCATCCTAAAATATTAAATAAAGAGTACTTTAAAGCCACAAGGGAGTATTGCACAGATCTGGTATGTTAAATTCATAATGAGAAATATCACAGTGATATTTCAACCAACCTACCTCCAAAAATATGAAATAATGAGTATTTTTAAGGCATAAGTATGTCATGTGCAGTTCATAACAAGGAATATAATTGTGATATTTCAACGAACCTACCTCCAAAAATATTAAATAATGAGTATTCTTAAGGCCCAAATATGCCATGCGTATTTCATAACAAGAAATAGAACAGTGATATTTCAACGAACCTATCTCCAAAAATATTAAATAAGGCATAGGTAAGGAATGTGTATTTGATAACAAGAAATATAACAGTGATATTTCAACCAACCTACCTCCAAAAATATTAAATAATGAATATTTTTAAGGCCCAAATATACCATGTGTATTTCATAACAAGAAATATAACAATGCTATTTCAACTAACCTACCTCCAAAAATATTCAATAGAGAGTATTCTTAAGGCATAGGTATGGAATGTGAATTTCATAAAAATAAATATAACAGTGATATTTCAACCAACCTACCTCCAAAAATATTAAATAAAGAATAGGTATTCTTAAGGCAGAGGTATGGAATGTGCATTTCATAACAAGAAATATAACAATGATATTTCAACGAACCTACCTCCAAAAATATTAAATAATGAGTATTTTTAAGGCCCAATATGTCATATCTGTTTCATAACAAGAAATAGAACAGTGATATTTCAACGAACCTACATCCAAAATATTAAATAATGAGTAGTTTTAAGGCATAGGTATGGAATGTGCATTTCATAACAAGAAATATAACAGTAGTATTTCAACCAACCTACCTCCAAAAATATTCAATAAAAATTATTCTTAAGGCATAGGTTTGAAATATTCATTTCATAACAAGAAATATAACAGTGATATTTCAACCAACCTACCTCCAAAAATATTAAATAAAGAGTATTCCTTAGGCATAGGTATGGAATGTGAATTTCATAAAAAGAAATATAACAGTGATATTTCATCCAACCAACATACCTTTAAACATATTAAATAAGGAGTACTTTTAAGGCACGGATATGGAATGTGAATTTCATAACAAGAAATACAATAGTGATATTTCAATCAACCTACCTCCAAAAATATTAATTCAAGAGTATTTATAAGGCACAAGTATCTCATGTGTAGTCCATAACAATAAATATAACAGTCGTATTTACATCAATCTACCTCCAAAAATATTAAATAAGAAGTATTTAAAGCCACTATCGCAGAGGTATGTTATGTGCATTTCATAATTTAAGCAATCATAGTGAAAGTTGAAGCTGTAGATATTTTAGTTGAATATTAGTACTCCAGCCGGCGCTGCTGATTTATATATTTTTATGCCTAATCGTGTTTCCAAAAATGTACAATGGTGTATATCAGGGGTAGCTAACCTAATTTGAGCGTGTGGCAGTGAATTGATAGAATATTTTTGTAGTGACATCATACTAAACTTATATTAATATCTTTTGTTTTATTAAAAGTAAGGACGATACAGTTATTGAATTCTTAGTGAGAAAAAAGGTACCTGAGGAATGAAATAAGGTTATTGTGACCAAGTAGGTTATCTCAAATGGCAACGTCTGTGGCCCTCATTCGGGAGGTCCCAGGTTCGATTCCCACTCTGATCATGGAGATTTTCGCAGCGACTCTCTCAGTTTAGAGACACGGTAGTACGTCTGATGATAGGCAGAGAGCCTGGTCAGTGCGCTTTGGGAAGATTTCTCCCCGCCGACAGGGCGCGTTGGCCTTCCTGCAAGGACCGCTTCGTCAGCCCACTCGTGGGACTCGTGTCTAATGGCCGAGTGCGGTGTTTCGAACTGGAAATGATAGGGATTTCCGTGCGTCTCTGTAATCCTGTCTGTCTAGGTGCCTGCGACCTCCTGCGGCTTTTTCACTTCAAAACTTCCTTCCACGGTGACCTAGTTGGTAAATGGTTCATACCAAAATAAGGGTATTGTCATCCACATTCATAAAAATAAAATTAAAGAAATATGTGGAAACTGGAGGGACATAGCCCTATTATGCAATCTACAAGTTATATGCAAACAGAATAGATTAATTCAAGTCGCGGGAGGCCTTTTAATCGAAGAGTAGTGTGGATTCCGTAAGGAAAGAATTTAATCTTACAACATAAATTTTATTCATTGCTTTTTAAAAGTCATATAATAGGATAAACAGATCATGTTAAGGACTATGTTAAAATAGTATAATGCACCTTCTTAGACCCTCTGAGCAAAATTCCTAGTCTTTCACGCCCAATATAATGGGACGCTAAGGCCCATAGTAGTTAAAGAGCGTCCATAAATAAAACTCAATTTAATTTTGGGATCGGGCGGCGTTCGGATGCGTTCAATTTGAAAAGGTTATGGATACACAAATCCTTCCAGAAACGTCCTCCCTCACTGAGGCTTTATTTCAGGGAGGTACCCTAAACTTCCGCTCCTTCCCAAACTTCCGTTTCCAATTATCATTTCGTTTCATCTATCATCAATGTTCATCGCCTTGTGATACCACGTGCAGTCGTTGGATTGGATTGCGAAGCGGAGGGAATTAGGCACCGATCCAAGGATGAGGGTACTTACGACGCCCCACGAGAGGACACCATCGGGAGGGAAGGATGATGTGAAGGGAGGCACCGGGCGGCCGGAACCAGGAGTGACGGCACAGCAGTGATAGAGTCCCTAATGTTTCCAGATTGTGAGGTCGGACAGGCAGACCAAGGATCCCGCCCGACACAGGGGGTGCCCTTATACCCCAGCAACCAGCCGAAGGCAGAGGGACGGAGAAATTCACAGAGAGTATCCTTTCTACCTGCCACACTGCAGCGAAACACCATCGCCAAAACTTCCAGGCCTGAAAATATTCAAACGGGGTGAAAGAATTTAAGAAATAATAAATGGAATGAAATTGAGGGACAAGAAATTCGGAGGATGAAAGAAACTACTCCAGCATTCTCCTGACGACCCAGGAAAACCCACAAAGTGCTAATGGGTAAGATTGGGGTGATCGCCGGGGATCGAACCTGCAATCTCCCGAATGCGGGCCACTGACGATGCCGCCTGAACATCCCGCTCGGTTAGAACAGGCGTTAAATACCATTCAGTTTAAATCATATCAGTGATAACATTAAATATTCGGTTTTCTACTATTGTTATCCTTACGAATTACTTGTGTATGAATTAAATTTATTTATCATTGAATATTAGTTACTACACTATATTCACTCTTAGATTTATCCGCGGCAAATCAAACCCACGTGGTCAGTGCACCGTGGTAGCAATGCGCCCAGGAAAGTAGTCCCATGCTAATCTCTGAAGTTTAGATTGAATTTATCCTTAAATAGTATAATATTCTATAGAAATACCTAAGGTTTTATTTAACGCTGATTTGTAGCGTAAAACAGAGCTACAAGTCCCATGACGCAATTTATATGAGTCAGTTGTCATCCTTGTAGCGCAGAATGTTTACAGCCAGAAACCAGCAGTTCTGTTTAGTATCATGGAGGACGGTGAATTTGCTCTTGTGTTTTCGTCGAATTACGTAAAGCATTAGCCGCGCAAACCATTGACTAGTGGTGAAAAAACAATAGTGTTGAATCTTTATTATAAGTTATGTGAGAAATATCCAACACTTTCCGCGAAAGAAATGGTGAAATTAAATTCTGAGTTCACTGGTGTTTCGAGTACAGTATAAACTGTGCTTGTGCAGAAAAATCTGAAACGAGAAAAGTGGTTATAGCCGGAAACCTCCGTCGTCCTCCTTGGACTAGTCGTACCGTGCTAGCCTCTAGTTTCCGAGGTCACGGGTTCAAACCCGGCGGAGGGCGACGGATTTTTTCGGGCGTAAAAATCCTTAGCATGGCTTCCTTCGGAAGTGAAGTAAAGCCGGTGGTCCCGTGTCGTAGATTTACGGCACGTAAAATAACCTCAAGCCTGATAAAGAGGCCTCTGAGAAAAATTACCTGTCTTTCACGCCCAGTATAGAATGGGACGCGAAGGACCATAGTAGTTAAAGAGCGTCCATAAATAAAACTCAATTTATTTACCCGGAAAAGAAAGAAAGCGTATGAAATACGCGATGCAAGAATGTAGGGATTTTAAGAAGAATGCAATTCGCGTAACAGTGTGCACAATTTCTTTTTTAAAATGAGCCGCCAACAGTTAATAAAGTGCCGCTTCCAGAGAGCGAATCTGTTACTTCATTTTTCGCTCATTTATTTTAGAATTAACTATTATTATATGTGCAAACGTTTATTTTATTGCAACTATCAATCTTATCACCTTTAGCCCTTAACAGAATATGCTAGTCACCGTTTCAGTTGTCGAAATAAGGATCGGTTCTATTTTGCACCACGTGCCACTTGTACTCGCCACATGGTCTGAAAGTGTGACGTAGCGGAAGGATACATTATAACGGTGTACTGGTCACCTGGGGTTTGTTTTGACGCGGATCAACCTAAAAGTGAATACAGAGTATAGTGTTTTCATTTTAGCCATTCTGCTCAAGGCCGTTATCCCCCGCTTTGCAACCGTCCCCTCTATTCCACTAAACTTCGCTCTTGCAGTAGCAGTATTATTGTTGTGACAGTAGAATCTTGTAGGAGCTCTGGTCTCAAGTTTTGAGGAAGGGAGTTATTGGAGGGGAAACTGTAGAAAGAAACAGATATATAGAGTGAGATTGCTGATTACTATGCCTGACTTTGGAGTGGCCAGTGTGAAACTATTCAGGAGGAGTCTACCTCTACTGTCTCACTATGTACCTGCTTCCTCATGGATTACTGATATTATCCTTCCTATATGAGAATTTAGTGTGATATATTTCGGATTCGAGCTTATGAATAAATTGATTAAAGAAAAAGAAAGAAGGAAGGAAAGAAGAGAATGAAAACGTGTGTAGTTTTTATTTTTGAAGCACACTGGAGACGTTGTCCTTGCCCCTGTAAGCTCCAAAGCGCTAACAAGTTTACAGTTGCGTAGAGTACCATTAAATCTCCATTTCAAGTGAATAAAGTAATTGAAGAAACCACATCGCCCAGAGGCAAACTTTCTACTTAAATGAATAAAATTCAAGAAGATGAAGCGGTTCTTTGTGGGACGCCCCCTGCTGCTGTGCAGGGATAATGGCGTTATAAAGAGGGAATGGAATATTAAAGGTGTGAAACGCAAGAGAAACATTTACACCCACTTTAATGGAAAATGTATCTGGGAAGTGCTCTCAAAATAATATTTCATCTCGTGCTTTTATACCAGGGGTTCCGGATTGCAAGTCATTGCTCTATTTTCTTAGTAATGGCCACTACATCAACTCAGAGACTGTGAGCAAAACTTCTTGAATTATTTTTAATTTCCGCAACGTCAAATAAATCAGTTTATAATAACACTTCATAACTTAAAATAGGCAACGTTAAGTGAATAAAACTACAATGAATAATCATCATTATGATAACTACGTCTTTATCTTCTGCATTATCTACATAAGTTAGAAGTATTGTATTCAAGAGGGAATTAAAGGTTTGAAGGACCTCTGAATAAAAAGAAGCATTTCCCGTTTCTCCACCACATATACAGGCTGGACCATTTAAGTCGAGACTGTACAATATTTCCAAAACTAAACGTTGTAGAAAGAAACGTCTTTAACAAATGTTGCTTGATATGAGAAGAAGTAAATGCCATTAGTCATGTTTTATTTGGAGGACGTGATGGTATTTTAGATTTAAATTTAAGTTTTTATTTTAAAATGGCAACCTACCTTTTTTATGTACACCATGTAATCAAAAGTATCCGGACAACCCAAATACCATTTTCATCTTAGGTGCATTCTGCTGCCACCTACTGCCTGGTACTCATTATCCGCGACCTCAGTAGTCATTAGACATCACGAAACAGCAGAATGGGACACTTAGTGGAACTCACGGACTTGGAACGTGGTCAGGTGATTGGGTGTCACTTGTGTCAGAAGTCTGTACACACTCCTAAACATCCCTAGGTCCACTGTTTCTGATGTGATAGTGAAGTGGAAACGTGAAGAGACATGTACAGCACAAAAGCGTAGAGACTGACCTCGTCTGTTGACTGACAGAGACTGCCGATATTTGAATAGGGTCATAAAGAGTAATAGGCAGACATCTATCCAGACCATCACACAGGAATTCCAAACTGCATTAGTATCCACTCCAAGTACTATGAAAGTTAGGCGTGAGGTGAGAAACCTTGGATTCTATGGTCGAGCGGCTGCTCATAAGCCACACATCACGCAGTAAAATGCCAACGACGCCTCGCTTGGTGTAAGGAGCTTCAACATTACACGATTGAACAGTGGAAAAACGTTGCGTGGAGTGGCGAATCACAGAACACAATGGGGCGATCCGATGGTAGGGTGTGGTTGTGGCGAATGACCGGTGAACGTCATCTGCCAGTGCGTGTAGTGCCAACATTGAAATTCGGAGGTGGTCGTGTTTTTCCTGGAGGTGGCTTGCACCCCTTGTTGTTTTGCGTGGCACGATCACAGCGCAGACCTACATTGAGATTTTAAGCAATTTCTTGCTTACCACTGTTGAAGAGCAATTCGGTGATGGCGATTGCATCTTTCAACACGATCGAGCACCTTTTTATACTGCACGGGCTGTGGCGGAGTGGTTACACGACAATAACATCCCTGCAATGGACTGGCCTGCACATAGCCCCGCACAAGCCGCAAGAAAGCTTCCAGCACCTGATTGAAAGTATACCTGCGAGAGTGAACGCTGTCATCAAGGCTAAAGGTGGGCCAACACCATATTGACTTCCAGCATTACCGATGGAGGGCGCCACAAACTTGTACGTCATTTTCAGCCAGGTTTCCGGATACTTTTGATCACGAAGTTTCTCACTCCTCATAAAAAACTAAACATACTAAAGGTAAATAACGAAAATTCTGAAGTATTGTGAACAGATAATGCGATTACCATGAAAATTATTGCCAGGTGATTGGACTTGAAACCAAAGTTGGTCACACTGAAGATTATCGCGCTAGTGTGATAATCTAAAGCTTTTAGCTCGTGTACTCTGTGTTAGAAGTTTTACTTTTAGGCCATGCTGTCTAAAAATAATTTATGGACGTACTCTAGTTTAGCTTAGACACTTGCAGTATTAACATTCTCGAGTCCTTGCGTTTCGTGAGCACGCATTAGGCATGCTCCAAGTAATAACGCAGAAGGTCTCAAGTTATATTCTAATTGCCTTAAAGTGTACTAAATATCGTGCTCCTTACCAGTGACCTGGATTAAATTGTGAGTTCCGTGGCAAACAACCAAGTAAGATTGCTCAATTATCTCAATTCCTTTTATTCATCTCACCGTCATTTCATATCATCTCCTTCCTCGCTCTTATACCAGACTCTCTCTGATCTGTAGTCTGTGCTCTCCGACGGGCGTCTGACTCCAGGCACTCGCTTCTAATTCCCAACAACGGGGGAGGGTAAACAGAGAAACAACAAGAACATTTCACAAACTTATTATTCTCAAAAATGTAATATTTACTATCAAATACCATCTTTCTTTCAACTTAACTTTACAATTTAAAGTAATTCTAAACATATCAGCACCCGCTTTTCGAAACAACTTGTCTGAAAGTCCGCTTTAACTCAGAATGAATTGATTAAATGTTAAATTGCACAGCACCAATATCGTTTTTGAGTTGTACGTTCACAAACTCGCACAACGTGGATATTTTTCTAAGAATGGTTTTTTTATTTGTAGGAATTCAAAATGTGTATTTTCAGTGAACTCTCCATATCAAAGTTTCGGGTGGAATGCAATTCTTTCTCTACTTACTATAGGTAAGTGGTGGAGAACGTTAAAGTACCTATACTGCGATACAATGCTATAAGTGCATCATTGCAAAACGAGGAAGCCTTTGAAAATGTGATGAATTCGAGGTTTCCTAAATCAATACTTTTATGAAATACATTTATTTTCTCCTCCATTGCGATCCAACACTCTGTAATGGTCCCGTTGCTTATGCATGAAGGATAAAGCTGCAATCAGTTACCTATGTTCCGATACATGTCAAGTATGGCGCTGGTGTTGGGGTTTCTCAGTACTCAATGTTCTGCAAATACTTCTGGTATACGAATTAAGATTTTCCCTCTTTCTATCCGAGTAGGTACTAAAGTACACACTTCATTATGAAGAAGTTATTTTTTTACTGTTGAAGTTTGTTGATGTTAGTTTAGCTCCACATATGAGCGTCAATTTGAAGATTTGAAGTAGCATTGTTCTTCACGTAAATGCTGCTACGTATGTAAAGCCGATTTGAAGATGATGTATTTTTGTTGTTACACTCCAGGTTTAACAAAAATATATTAACTTTGTTATTAAACTGCTTCTATATATATTATTTATGTTTGCCTCGGCTGCGTTAATATTGCTTTAGAGACACGTTTCTCTTAATCAGGGCGTGGTGCGACAATAATGTAGGCTTACACAGATTTTAAGTTTTAATTCACTTCTTTTTATTAATCCTTGACACAAATTAAATAGATCTACACTGATATCCAGAGCTGTGAGATTCTTTTATTTAATACTCGCACTTTGTTAACGCGTATACTTAATTCTCGTTTCACACGAATACGTAATATTTCTTTAGAGAACACATATTCCATTCGGTCACTACCAAGATCTACAGGCAACTGAACATATTTCAACCGTCCAAACCCGTAAACTTCTGTATTTCAAGTTTTTGAATGGCTAATCCTAGTCCATTAGAATACCTGCATTTTACTAAAGCTTTTTCTTGCTGTTGATTGGCTATTTTTAAACTGTCACAAAATTTACATTATTGCTCTTCTAATCATGACTAGTAGCATTCAAACGCTCAAACTCATTATTGCCTCAAGATTACCTCATTTTTACCTCATTGTTAGCAATTTAAACTTATTATTCTCACAGCTCTTACATTATTAAATTAAGTAATGCATTCACATAGCATTATTAAGCATGTTTAAAATAATACAAGCATATGAAATGACTGTTAAATACATTTTACAAATTATTACATACATTTTGCTTCAAGGCGGGCTGTTATTGAATTTACATATTATATAATTTAATTGAAATTATTCAAGTGTTAAAAATACTGCCTCAATTATTATACCATTAAATATTGCAATGATTAACACTAAGATCCATGTTCTCGGCACCTTTTCTAAGTTCACTGTGAAGTTTTTAATCTCCTATATAGCAGGGATGGGATCTCGATACCGTCGATACCTCGACACCCTCGATACTTGGTGATATCGAAATTATATCTAATACTTTGAGATAAAGAATCGATACTTTTTTATACTTTTAAATTTTTAAGTTTTGCATTACTGAAAGTTGTTAAGTTTAACCTCATACTAGATAAGGAATGAAAGGAGTCAAGGCCATGTTATTGCCTCGCACGTGTTTTCAAAGAGTTGCCGAACTAAGTTCCTGATAGACCTTCACTGCGTTTCCTGTGGGTAAATTAACATAAACATTCCATCGACTCTTGTGTCTAAACAGAAACGTGCAAAACAATAGTGAAAGGAGCAGAAGTACTTCCTGTAACATGGAGTGTTAACTGAGTTGTGTATTAAGCTGATTTAGTTGACGCACTAACTTATGTTTCTGCAATAGCCTGGCTTGGTGACTCATTCTTAGCCATTACAATATTTGTTATTTTTAGTTATTTGCGTTTCATGAAAATTATATATTTATTTATATATTCAAGACTACAGAATAAGCAATTTTTTTATTATTTGTATGTAGAAAATCTTTTAAAACAACGTTCTCAGCAGAAAATGCAGTTACATAAGAATGAAAGCCAAAAAAATTATATTATTACTATAATTGTTATTTATTAGCCTTGACTATCAATAGGGGCTATGCAATATGTGGAATTATTAAGATAAAAAGGTTCTGCCAATTGGAGAAGGTCAAACCGGAACAATTTCGGAATTAGATACAATATAAAATTAGTTACATGTGTTTATACACAGAAATCTACTAATAAGAATTTAATTCATTATCTTTGCAGTTTTGTATAAAGTGAGAATCGAATAGCGAGTAGCGGTACCCAAAAAACGGTATCGAGGTATCGAGAAATAGTGGTATCATCCCATCACTAATATACAGTAATTTTAAAATTGATCACATATCCTTTCGTATACGACAAGTATCTATTTTTGAAGCTCTGTAGAAAACATCGTAAAAAGCTCAGTCGTAGCGGAGGCATAGTGTAAAATTGCTCAAAGTTTACTAAAGGAAAAGGAATCAATCATAGAAGGAAATGTTTAAGAATTCGCGTTTCATGCTTGAATTTAAAAGCCGGTGAATATCTTTAGCTTACTCCCTGGCAACAAATGTAATCGCACCAACTTCCACTTTGAAACGTGACATCAAACATGATCGATGACCTAGATTTTTCCACTTTGCAGTGCGTTGAATTTCTTTGCCGCAATAAATCAGTCGACAGCTGTATGAAGCTGTAACTGAGGCTTCTTTCACTGAAAGGTAAAAAGCCAGATAAAAACCACTATTTCAGTACGAATTTTACAGCATCACAGAAATAGTTTTGCCGTCTTAGAAATAATCAGCTCTTATTAAACACAGATTTTCTAACCTTTGTTTTTCACTATTCATTGCTTTATCGTTTCTTAATAATTGTATTAATTTCGCGCTTTTAATATGCTAGTGCCTTTTTACTCACGACCCATTCTAAGTCTGTAGAAAAAAATTTCTGATGTGTTACACTAACATGACTTTCTCTACTCTTTTACAAACTATTTTTACAAACGCTTATTGTCCAATCGAGATAAACATTTGCAGAAACTATCTTATTGCATATTTTCTTGTAAGTGCAAGGGGTATATGGTAGGCTTAAAGCTATTATCAAATCTTCTAAGATCTGGTTTTTATGTGGAGCATTTCATTCTTTTTGCATGCCCATAACGAATTCCCATTTGAGAAAAGTGTAAGTATTGGAAAATTTAAATAAATAACAAGGAATATCTCGGAAATGGTTCAGTTGACAAAAAAAAAATGTATATGACACAATTTATGTGTTTCAACGGGATTTACAATTTGTGTATAGTAAAATTTTGTCTATCTTTTACGCTTTACCGGTTATGCAAAATTCATTCAGAATGGAGTACTTTTGTGGACATTCCCAGAAAATTCAAGATATACATTTCATTTACCATGAAATTTACCATATGACATTTTAATCAAAACCTTTAGAGCCATTTTTGAGAAAATAAAAATTTTCGAAAAATGTTCCATGTAACGGTAGCCTGGTGTGGGGGATTTTCTTGATAATCTTCGTGTCGCATCTTTCAAAGATACTAAACTCAAATAGCAAGTTTGGTGTTTATCCGACTTTTCGTTTTTGAGTGATAATGTTCACAGATACAGAGACACCTATCCGCACAGACACACACAGACTTTTTTTCTAATTGGATTCGGAGGGCCTAAAAATAGGTATTTCTGGTGAAATATAATATAGATCCTTTAGGTAGATTGCAATACTTCCCCTTCTTACTATAGGTAATAGAGAAAGTGAAAAACTGCGTGGAACTGTTGCGCGTTAGAAGTGAAACTTTGACAATTTGACAATTTTATTTCTTTAGAATTAGCAAGTGGTTATGTGGAACTTGAATGAAGAAAATCTGTGTAAATTAAAACAAACGTTTTCTTTATACATGAATTTACACCCATTTATACTTTATGAAACACATTAAGGTTTTATGATGGCTAAAGTTAGCGCTATACCCTTCTCAAAGAGTATACCAATTGTTATATAAAATCCTAAGGGATGCTGCTGAATTTGTGGCCTCTGGTAGATGTTGTGCAGATAATCACTGTAGAATACTAATTTAGATTGTTTTCAGCTGCGTGTCTTTAATGTGGGTATACTTAAATCTTGTTATGTTTTAGTGTGTTAATGTCTGTTTGGCTTCGAGTAGCTATACTGTTGCGGTAGGCATTTTGTTCCTGTCTGGGTGTGGTATAACGGCTTAGGATAATGTAAATTATATAGCACACAAGATTAAAAGTAATAGTAATTAAACATTTTGAAACTTTGTACGTTACTTTCACATACAAAATTATGTAAACTGATAAACTTATTGGCATTGCCACGATATTGGCATGCACTCGAACCGTTTGAAGTGCTCGCTGCTCTTATTAATTATTAGTGTTATTAGCACAATTATTATACCACTTAATAGATAATACTCTTCTTGTTGTTGCACTAAGATTATGATTATACTTCTGTGTGAATACGGCGCTTCTTTGCGATAATTTACATAGCATCACGCGTAGCTTCTGTACACCATGCGAGCGCAGTATGAACTGGTGAATTTGCAACGGACATTTTAGTTTCGCGTCCATCTATGCCTAAGAGTATAATAGCTTGAATTCTATTGGCTACTATAGCGCTCTACACCATTGAAATCTTTTATAAACGTTTGCTGGCTTTAAAACTGCAATCTTATGTTCTAGAAACTTACTCATCGTTGTTCATACTACATTGTCAACATAGGGTGCTTTTCGTTGCTTTCTTTCATTCTGAATTCACAATGTTACAATCTTTATGAGAACCTATGTCTTCTAGCTGCAAACACGAAATACCTCTGGCTTTGCTTTTGTACTTTCTCTACTACGTATAGTAAGCAGGGGAACTATTGCATTCCACCCAAAAAAATTCGATATCGGGATTTCACCGGAAATGCATGTTCTGAGGTGCCCTGAATCCCCAAAAAATCATTTTCAGAAATGTCTGTGTATCTGTGAACAGCATAACTCAAAAGGAATAGTTGGATAGATACCAAAATTGGTATTTAGATTTGGTATCTTTCAAAGATGCAACACGAACATTTTCAGAAAGTCTTCCCACACCGGACAATCCTTTACATGTAACAATTTTCGAAAATCTTGATTTTTTCATTATATATATATTTTATTTGCCATAAAATATCTTTTACATATGATATTTTAATCAAAATCCTTAGAGCCATTTTGGAGAACATTAATATTTTCGAAAACATTTCCATGGAAATGGTAATCTACAGTGGGGGGATTTTCTCGAAAACCTTCGTGTCGCATCTCTGGAAGATACTGAACCTAAATACCAAGTTTGGTGTTTATCTTACTGTTCGTTTGTGAGTTATGCTGTTCACAGTCAGACAAACTCACGGACATGTTTCCAAAAATGCTTTTTTTGGTTTCAGGGGGTCTCAAAACATGTATCCGGTGAAATCTCGATATCGAATTTTTGGGTGGTTATACAATACTTCCCCTGATTACTATACGTAGTAGAGAAAGTAAAAAATAAGCCTATTAAGTCCTCTTCATTCGGAAGGAATTTCGTATAATCTTGTATAACTGGTAAACATTAAGCGATAGACGAAAACGTACTACACAAAAATGTAGAGCTCTTTAAAACACACAAGCTACTGTAACTAAGTTTTTTGTGCCATAAGTCATTTCTGAGATATCCATTATTAAACTTTCAAATTGTTAAATACCTGCCATTCCTTGAAGGTCCCATCGATATTCAGCTGTTTCTTGCGATTGCGTAGAAACAATAAGAAATTTTAAGCCCAGTATTTAGTGTCCAGTTCTGAAACATTTGACTACCGCTGTTCTCTTTGTATTTATAGCGAAATGTGTAATGCAGATATTTTTGCAAACGTTTAATTCGAATAAATGTAGTAGATAGAAAAACATTCTGATGTGTTACACTCACATGACTTTCTCTACTCTTGTATGAACTATTCTCCATCTACTTCATGTTAATCGTGATAAACATTTGCAGACTCTATCTTATTGCTAATTTTCTTGAAGGTGCAAGGGGAATATGGTAAGCTTTAAGCGATAGTCAAATCTTTTAAGAGCTGTTTGCTATGTAAAACATTGCATTCTCTTTGCATGTCCAGGACAAATTGCGTCTTTTAACGAGCTTTACATTTTTTGTGTAGAGAAAAAATTGTATATCTCTTACGGTTACCAGTTATACAAACGCCATTTATAAAGAAGAGGACTTTTGGGGACATTCCCAGAAAATTCAAGATATACATTTTGTTTCTCATGAAAATATCTTTAGTATATGATATTTGAATCAAAATCGTTACAGCCACTTTTGAAAAAATCCAAATTTTATAAAAATTTTCAAGTTAAGGGTAGTCCGGCTTGTGGAGATTTTCTTGAAAATATTCGTGTCGCACCTTTGAATAATACTAAACCTAAATACCAAGTTTGGTATTTATCTGACTTTTTGTTTTTGAGTTATGCTGTTCACAGTCACACACACACACACACACTGATCTTTTTCTAAAAATACTTTTTTGGATGCAGGGCACCTCAAAACCTGTATTTCCGGTGAAACCTCGATATTGTATTTTTGGGTAGTCAAGAAAGTAGAGAAAGTAATACGCTTTAGTAACAATAATTTGTATACCCACTAATAACGATAGAGGGCAGAGAAAATGTGAATGTATGTATCACATCAGAAAAATTTTCAAGCAATATGTGTAAGCTTAAGGAGATACATAAACTTGAAATAATGTAGTAACATTTACTAAATTTGTGTAAAATAGCAACGTATGCGTGGCTGCCTTCGTATATTTACAACTTGTTCTACTATAGACCAACCGTAAAATTATCGTTTAATCGCCATTTCTCACTACCGTTTTGGAGCTAACGTTGAGAAAACTTGTAAAGGTGTTAAAGCAACACGGTTGCGATTTCAAGAGTTATGGAGCAATAACATTCATTAATTGTTTTTTTACATGTGGTGATAAAATTATTTGCATAACTGGTCACGCAATTCTTCACTCTTGGGCCGTGTTTTTTCTTTTCCATCTTAACTTCACTTTGCGCGCGTAACGCATCCGACTCCCGTCTGCACGCGCTTCTCGCATATGCACGTGAAATCCCACCTGGATAATGAATCGAGTGGAAGTTCTCTGAAGTTCTCTGCCTTGGCTGTCAGTCGGTAGAGCTGTGAATATGTTCCCGTTCTTAGCTACTGCACTGCTGGGCTTTTCCTATACCCATAGGTGTTAAATATTGCGGAAAGGACTATTGCATAGGAGCTAGGAATTGGGAGAAATCACCGTCACATATGTTAACAATTTATTATAAAATTTTCCATTTGTTAACAAATCCATCATAAGCTTGCTTTAACATTTTAAAAGTTTGGTGGTTTAAAAATAATATGCTCAGAGATAACAATGTAATATACTCTTTCACTTTTTCAGAATTTAAGTTGACCTACAATTTGAGAAAATTTCTGAAACATGCGAATAATACCATACAATGTTACACAAAGTGAAAAATATAAATCTTTCTCCCGTAAATGTGAATTTAGAAACACCAAGAATAAAAGGCTAAATTTTGGAGCTTACCAAACAGTTGAAAATAAAATGTAGAAAAGCCAAAGGTTACTCTTGGGTATTTACGCTAAATCTTACCGTCACAAAGCCTGAACACAAGTCTGAGTGCTATCCACTCGGTTCCTGACCGAAGAGTGCCTCTGCTGGCTGCCCAGGAGTTGCTGAAGTTGACCACGAGCGTGATGGCGCTGCCGTCAATAACCTGAAGCAAACCAGCCAATGGTAACTGTACGACGCTTTGAGTTGTGGAATGATGAATTACGTCATGCATGACATCTTTCTCGAAGCTTTGGAGGTTGACTGTTTCTCTCGATGACCCACGTCATCATTTCCGAAGAATTGGGCCGTTATTGAACTGGTTGCATAAGCCATGACCAAGGGGGAGGGTGGGGGAAACGGCACACTACCTTGAGGATATTTCAGGTAAAGGCAAATTAATAATATGAACTTCGTAACGATTGGATTTATTCCAAAATACCAAAATTATCGAAGATGCTAGCAATGTTCCCCTTTGAGTGATATTGAGATTATGTGTATACTCTAGTTTCCATCTTCCCGCTACTTCAAATATTGGTGGGACTAGCGACCTATCCACACGCACACGTTAGCACGCTGGCGACAGTTAGCCACTAGATAGTTCACACGAAAGAGAATAAATGAATGTGTTGAAATCTGGGACGGATCTCCCCTTTATTATCTTGTTGCTATGACGCTAGTTTTCGCGCCCTTTCACCTAATCTCTATTTTTATGTTTTACTTACTTGGCGTTCTATGAGAAAAATGTTCCATGTAAAGGTAATCTGGGTTGGGGGTATTTTCTTGAAAATATTTGTGTAGCATCTTTGAAAGATTGGTATTCATCCGACTTTTCGTTTTTGAGTTATACTGCTCTCACACACACGGACCTTTTTTTCTAAAAATGCTTTTCTTATTCGGGCACCTCAAAATATGTATTTCCGGTGAAATCTCGATATCGAATTTTTGGGTAGAATGCAATACTTCCCCTACTTACTATACATAGTACAGAAAGTAAAAATTTAATTTTCGAAGTTCTGGCTCCCGGTTTCAAAATGACTTTGTGTTTGCCCCTCTTCGGCATGTGTGATTATATTCGATCCTTCCTGCAAAAAAAAAAATATTTCCTCGGCTACCTACCGTTCTGCTGCTGTGGGGATGTGTCCCTCAATTGCTGTTCTATCGAGAATGGCAGCATAATCTTTCTCTTCTCCAAAATTAAATACTTAGTTTCGAAATTAATAATGCCTTCCCATTTATTGAAACTTTCTGAGTAACAATCAACTCTTGTTGTAAATATGGAATAAAAGAAAAAGTTACTTGAAATTGTAGTTTTTCCCATAGCTATCGAAAGCACTGCTTGTTGCTTAAACGCTTTTTATTCTTGCAAATGCCTAACCAGTTTGCTGATTCTTTAAGCTTTTGCGAACAATAATAAATAATAAAATTACTCTCTAGTGGACTTCAATCTAAATCTTAATACTATTCTAGTATCGTAATCCTTTTCTAGATTCCTGTTCATCGTTTTGATCTGCTCCAGGCTATTACTTGTTTAGTGATAAGTTTTACTACGTCATTTTTGTCTCTAGTCTGTCTCAACACCACTTTATTATTATTATTATTATTATTATTATTATTATTATTATTATTATTATTACTTTTGTTATTATTAATTTTTATACCATTTTGCCACAAGAAATGTCAATATAAATGTTACTTTTTCCACAAGGTAAATATTAGGTAGAGAAGATATTGCATTTCACCCAAAAATTCGTTAGAGATTTCACATGAAATTATGTTTTTAGGCCCCCTGAATCCAAATAAAGCATTTTTGAAAACATGTCTGAGCGCGCGTGTGTGTGTCTGCATGTCTGTGAAAAACATAACACAAAAACGAAAACTCAGATAAAAAGCAAACTTGGTATTTAAATTCAATATCTTCCAAATTGCGACTCAAACGTTTCTAAGAAAATCCCCCCACCCTAAACTACTCTTTACATGGAAAAGTTTTAAATTTTTTTATTTCCTAAAAAAATGGCTGTAATGATTTTTAATAATACACCACATATTAAAGATATTTGTATGACAAATAAAATGCATGTCTTGAATTTTCTTGGTATAGCCTGTAAAGTTCTCTTCATTCGGAAGCAATTTTGTGTAATTTTGTATAACTGGTAAACGTTAAGCGTTGACAACGTACTACACATAAAATGTAGTTCTCTTTAAAATGCAGTATTTATTTCAAATAAAAGTTATGTGGCATAAACCGTTTCTGAGATATCCGTTATTAAATGTTCGATTTTTTCATTTCTTGGTCATTTTCTTAAAAGTGCCGTCAACATTCAATTGTTTCTCTCGATTGCATGGAAATACTACTGAATTTTAAGGCCAGCCTATAGCGTCCGTTGTTACCCTTTTTAATATCGGTATTCCGTTTGCATTTGTAACATAATATAATGTAATTATTTCTAAAAATGCTTATTTCTTTTAAAATATAAACGTTAGTGGATACAAAAAGTCATATGAAAGTAATAGATTAGCAGTTTTTAATAATAAAATTACTAAAATAACTCCTGCTTATGCCATACAGAATAAGTTCATTCTTCTGAGGTTAAATTGTTCTACCGTAGCTTAAACAGGAAATAAAAGCAATAGACAAATTCGAATCACCCCAAATTCTAATCGCAATTATGGCATAAGCCAAGAATGATAGTAAGAAGCTTTGGTAATTTTATTGTTATTGTTTAATCAGATGTTATACTGTGTATAAGGGAAGTCATTATATTAATTTAAACTGGATACATATCTCATTATTTCAAACAAGTTTTGCATCCTTCAGTACTTTCCATCATCATTTTCTGCTGATATATTTCAGGTTCTTTGAGAAACCTAACCCAGCGTTGCAGCGTGTAGTTGGTATCGACTGGTACCTGATAGCGGGAATGGACTCTCCATATCTAAACCAGAAGAAGGTCAGCGCGTAAATAGGTTTCACTTTCGCTGTGTGGAATGTAATTCACGAGTGTAGAAAGATGTTATCAAGGTACTCACTGTTTTTCGAGTCAAGAGTCAAGATGGGTCGGAAGAAGACAGCCGCAGCCACCAAGCTTCCTCCCCGTGAGGAAGCCACCACAGGCGCCACCGCCGACGAAGAACAGCTTCCAGCCTCTCCACCGCCGCCGGCAGTCGAAGCGCCCAGCGGCATCTCTCCAGCCACCACAGCCAGTCACACACCGCTGAACAGCGTGCCTGCACGCTACTCCGCTGTCGTACGGGAAGTGCACCGTCAGCTCCCTGACACGCTATTGCTCACCGTCGCTCAGCGCTTTTGGCCGTCTGCGGCCAAGGCCACTGGTACTCGGAATGACAGAGGTCCCACACCGCTGCTCCGACTAACTTTCATGGACGAGGACGACTACTCGGCGGCCCTGGGCGCAGGACTGCCCTTATTAGGGCAAACCCTGTTGCTTGAGGCCAGCTGCAGTGTGCAACCAACTCCATGCCGCCGCTGCTGCCTTTACGGGTACACCGACGCGTCCTGTGACGCCGTTCCTCGCTGCCACTATTGTGGCAGAGTCTCTCACCGCTGAATGCAGGGCACACGATTTGACTCATCGCCGCCGCTTCTGCGCCTCCTGTGGGGGCAAGGGGCACTTCACCGGCCAGGCCGTCTGCCCACTCTACCCACGTAGAGTATCGCCGACCACCAATTCCAGGACACCACAGAACATCTCTCCACCACCACAGACCATCAATCCATCACCGCAGATCGACACCTCTCAACTAGAGCAACAGTTGCTAAATACCAACGCTCTAGTTGAGAAGAACGCTGCCAGCAACAGCAGCATCCTCCAATCTTACCTTCACGCTGAGTTGCTGGGCCTAGCAAGCCGACTTACCGCAATACAGGACCACTTCGAGGCACAATTAGCCAACCGTCTCACCGCACTTCAAGACCACTTCGACACGCAGTTTCACAGCCGTCTCACCGAATTCAAAACCACCTCGACACGAAGTTCTGTTGCGTCGACGACACCATAATATTTTCTGCCAGGCAGGTCATCAAGGACGTCACTACTCCACCGCGACGGCATCACCGTACATGCAACAAGAGTAATTAGGACTCTCCAACCCTACATCATGCCTCCAGGATACCACGGACCACCGCAATACCACAGACGCCAACGCTGTCCAGATTCCCCTGGACACTCACCGAATGCCCGGAGGTAACAGGCCCGGACTCGGAGCCATCAACACCTGTTAAGACACCACTGTTCGTAGGTCCCTGCCAGTGCTTCGGCCATGGCAGTTACCTAACAAATGCATCGCGGGGAAATCCGCCATCATAACAGTCACCCACAATTTGCCGGGTTGCTTCGGCGGAACCGGCCTCCATTATCGCCGACATGCCCCAATAAATAGAATCACCACAGAACAAAACCCTTTCTATTCCTCTCCCTTCTCCCTTCCAAACATCCTTTATGTCTTGTTTTCCATTAAACCTTTATTCCTGTTTCCCCCCCCAAAAAAAACTGGCATCTCGTATACCTTGAACTGTACGTATGATTATTCACTAAATACACCTCAGGTTCTTTTATCACTAAACCTGGGATCTTCAATGCCTAGTCTAATAATGACTCAACTTTTAGTGGAGCTGATATGAAGATATTGTGATTTTCAGACAGAGACCACAAAACGCTTATTGGACGATTAAGGCATTGCTTTCATACTGTTAGTATGGCACACCAGCTACCAAGTCTACTTGTCATTTTCCCAAAACATTACAACACCCTTTTGTCGTGTTTATTTGCATTGTGGCCTGTGTGGAAAACAAAACCGCTAGTTCCCCAACTACCAATTCAACTATGCTGTTTTTTATAGTCCGGAAACCGACTCTCACACAGATCTACCTTACCTAGATAGTTGCCTATGTTCGCAACCACATTACATTTGCAAAACGATGTTCGAAAGATTATTAATTATTTCAAAACCCTGTATGATGCCACATACTAGTTACCACCAAATCTACGTAAGAAATATGTTAATCTACCCATCTTACAAGTAAGAATCTAATACCTTCATACATTCTCGTGGAATAAAACATATAATTTGGAAACAAACCCTTTTTTCGAAGACGACTGAACACAGAAAAAATGATATTGTGCTTTTTTGTTTTTAATACCTACATTAAGTACATATTAGAAGGAATGTAATAGGATCCCTTCCATTCTGTATATCATATATTAGGTGGTTTTAAGCCATTTGATTAAATACATAACAGAGCAGAACGAGAATATTTGGAATTGTATTTAGAAAGAAAAGTGGAATTATTTGATATCCATTATCATAGTGCCCCTTTCTTAACATTTTAGTATACTGTATCTCAGAGCAGGTACGATTTCATATCCATTCAGATCGGTGTCTATGAGTTTTAGTACGCATGTTCGTTAATCTGACAGGCTAAAAGCAGAAGCACACAATAGAACATTCTCGCCTTCCCGCATTTAGTTTCCTGCACGAGCTGCAGAGAAACAGCTTGAACCAAACGCTGTTTTTCTGCCAGGAGAAAAGCAAACATACTAATTTATTGTTTTCTGTTACAGTGCCACCAAGGAAGCTGGTGATTCTTGACGAGAATGGCACTAATATTGCTCAGCACGGCCGAGTGTTAGGTCCCTATGTGGAAGGCACTTCAGTCCAGGTGTCTTGCGTCGCCTATGGTGGTGAGTAACACTTAGTGTATAATAGGATTTCTTGAAGTAGTAGTAATAAAGACGCGCGGATAAAGTTGGTTGCATGTTTCAGGGGTGCCACAAATTTTAATAAGGTTTACGTTGTGGCTGTTTATACGTAAACTACAGTATGTACTGCATATGGTTCCACTCGTACCAAATGCATAGCTGGGATATGCACACTGCCTTACATAAAATGTGACCCATAATGGAAAGAGCTGTTTATGTAGAGCTGAAAACATTTAGCCGTACCCATACCAGCGTGACCAATTCTATTTTTCGAACATAATTTTAGTAAAGGGATTGACACGGTACTTTACCTCCCCCAAAGTATGACTGAAATACCGAAGGGGAACATTATAACTTAAACTGTATATTTTCATGCTACACTACCATTTTCTTACTGCCGTTTAGTAGCGACAACAACTTTAACCTCTGTCTCCACGTCGGCGATGAAAGATCTCATATATGTAAATGCCATTGCTGTCGTTCAGCTTAACTACAAATGCAAATGATTCTTCACCCCTTCCCCTAGAGACCTGAATTAATTGTAATTGGTTTAACCTTTCCTTGTATGCTAATTGTAGGGAAACTCTTTCACAGAGGTGGTATCCAAAATATTCTTATTTTCCACATAGATTATAAACATTGTTCAGTTGTTATTTTGTATTTCCTATACCTACTGTTTTTCAGGCCAGTGACATAGGGAACTTAGCATGGATTTCTTCGAAAGGGAAGTAAAGCCTGTGGTCACGTATCGTAGATTTACGGCACGTAAAAGAACCTCAAGCCTGATAAACAGACCTCTGAGCAAAATATCTGGTCTTTCACGCTCAGAACCATAGCAGTTTGTCCATAAATAAAACGCAATTTAATTTTAAGATAGAGAACTGATACGGTAGGTGGAGTCAGAACTTGATTATTTTACCTTATGGAGGGACAAACACTATGGTGGTGGAGAATGAGTCATTTATGCACGACAGTGTACATGCTTCAAAGTAACTACTGTCCATTCCAAACCAGAGTGCCTTTCACTGAAAACAACCTTTTTGTATTATCCGCGTGAAAGTAGTTCGCAATCTCCACCCCTAGTGACTGTCCCCCTCTCACGTGCTTGTTGAACACTATTTAAATCTATAAAAACGCGCCCTGCGTGAGAATCATAGTTCAAAATGCAACCTGAGGTAACAGTAGATTTTATAAGTATGCGGCAATGAGCATTTTACTTACGTTAATCACAATCCTCGGGCAAAAGTGCAACACCGAAATCCGAATCCTCCGAAGATGACTCAGCTGCCGTATCGGAATCAGAACTACTCTCCGAAATAATGACAAGCTTATCCACAATTCCACAGCACTGTCGCACTTAAAACAAGTTCCCACGTTTGATTCTCCTCTTCTATGTTGTATTATGTCTGTTTATATTCCCTGCTCACTTTGGTTACACTTCTCACTGAAACGCCTGTAAAATCCGATATTAGTTTCGTAATATGCACTAATGCAAGTATCGGGTATTTTTCTAATGGTGAGTTAAATAAATGAAAATGTTTGTTTTTCGTTACATTTTAACTGTTTCCCGCTTTTGTGTTTGAACAGTTTATTCGCACTACACGCACCTTCCTCTGCCATGTGAGTTCAAATACCAACTGACTAAATCACAAGATTTGAGCTGAGCTGAGCATATGTGTGTTAGTGTATTATGAATGCCTGTTCGCTTATCATATTTCCTGTGTTATGCAAAAGGTTTATTCGGTACTCAGATAACACCTCTGGGAAATCATTGCTGCATTTCTTTAATATGTAAGAGAGTGGCAGTCATGCATACGGTTAGTATTAACAAGCAAGATGCTCTCGGCGTTAGCGCAATAGCAGACGAAAATCATATTTTGTAATCTCTTAACAGTTGGTATATATCCATTACCTTTAACAATGAGTTCTTTTGTAAACGTAATAAAATGTGCAGTTCTATACCCTTCCTGCTCTAATATTTCATAACACAATACATATAATAAGGAACTATTTACGTTGGCGTAAGAGTATATTCTTGGGTTCGTGACAAGCAGAAGCACGTGCTTCTGTTTACATCAGAGGGAACTCTGATTTGGAATGGACAGTAGTGTGTGATTCATGTCGGACGGGACGCATTAATATAATTATGATTATTATTATATGTGTTGCACAGTATTACGCTATTACTCTTATTATAAACATAATATATATAGTATATACAATATACAACAATGTAACGATCAAACCTAAATTTTAATATACCAAATACACTTGTCTCGTGCGCGGGAGACTGTAATATGAGAACACTATTAAATAAAATAATTAAAGAAACAGAAGAAGGTAGTGTAGTGTTATGTATTGTAAGGTATATTTCATTTATACGCTGCATATTTGATATTGATCAATAAATGATCACCAACGCCTCAGATATTGGCCAATCAACTTATAATATGCTTGCAAGGATACGAATTATTCAGGTAAAACGTTAGCTCCTTACTGAACCATAATAGTAACAGCATGCACTTGAGTAAAATCCATTTCAGTTTCCGTTACCGAAAGTCTGCACATTCCTTCATTCTTTATGTATTACTCTATTTATTTTACGTCGCTTTAGCCACAGGGTCATATCGCGACGGATCTGTTAGTGGATAACTTGAAAGGGGATATATTATACATATATAAAGGAATTGTACATATGAAAGGGGAACCATACATATAAGAATTGTACAGTAATAATTTAATTCAACATCTAACATTTGTACAGGGCTGATTGTAAGACACGGGCGAGCTAGCAGAATTCCAAGAAATCATAAAGACCGTACCTGTCACCGAGCGGTACCACGCTACATCATGGCGCCCAAGCGCGCGGATCTGAACCCGCACATTCTCATACATGTCAGGGTAACGCGGCCTGAGGGCCAATAGGAAACGTCGTTACATTTTCAAACGCGGAGAGGAGCGTCACTGGGCTCCCGTATATAAGGGCAGACAAAGCCTTAAGCCCGCTCTTATTCTGATTATATCTCATCGAGAAGTCACGTCAACACGAGGTGCTACAGATGCACGTGGGTGCACAAGGGTGGGGTGCGTGTGAATATAGCTAGGCTCCTGACTATTTTAAAGTGGTGGGATTATTATAATAATGGAAAAAGCTAGCCGCCCATAACTATTCAAAGTGTGAAATAAACTTCATTGATTAAGGGAAACTTGCAGTGTATTTTTAACTTGCCTCGCCCACTGGTACCTGAGATTAAATAATTAAATATAGCTAGAAATGGAATACTCAACAACCGACGAGCACCAACAGCCGAGGAAGAAGAACGCTGCAACAGCCAACAACGACCCAAGGATCATCGATTTCAGCTACAAAAGTCGCCCAATGACCGTTTCCCGCCACAAACCCTTAGATCGATGTGTGGCGGACAGTTAGCCTTCTAGGTCTCATCCCTGTAGCCACTTGCTTTGTCACGTGTCCACGGGGACCTTAGTGCATAGCAACTGGATCCTTGCAGACGGCATTAGGGTGCCGTCCAATCTACCTGCTTTCATTGTCTGTGGATAGATGGCACAGCATTGGCTATTACCACCTATATTTCATGTTTACTATTGTTTAGACTTAAGGTGGAACTTTACGTCGTGGTATTAAATATTCAATCCGATATTTACCTTAGGGGTTTAGGGAAACCATAAAAAACCTAAGTCAGTTTGGTCGACCCACGGTATTTGAACCCAGGACCTTCCGAATGCGTGCCACATACTTTACCGTCTGAGCTATCCAGATCGGTACACTCCTTGCTCTTTCAACTTTATAACTGGGTTTCTAATCAGCGCACTTTGAAATAAAATATATTCTGGAAAAGAATATCCTTATTTGTTCTGATTTTAACGTATCTTAATTTTCACTAGTGTTGTTAGCACTGGCTAGTATTCTGTAACAGATTCTATTACTAATTCGTTTAGTATGCGTTATCTAACAGCTGACCAAATGGTGATTTGGGTTGGAACTCCACAAGTAAGAAATACTTCTATAATATGCTACGTTATGTTGATTGAATATAAACCCATTCGAGGTTACGTGTCTCAACATATAAATTCATGACCTCTCGTGAAATTAAGCTATGATAGAACAGTGGAAATATTTTACAATCACTAATGCATCATTTGGGTTGCCTACTCGAACAAGGCGGACCGCGATCCAGTAACATAGTGCATTGTGTATATCGGTAAACAGTCTCATAGAAGGCCAATAAATCTTGTTATATAGCGAGTCTCTATGCTTCCTTTAACTCTTAAAACATAGCAGTATAAATATACGCAACCATTCCACTTGCAAAGAGGAATAATGAAGACGTATATTTTTATATACACATATTTATATATTTTTATACACCGTATGCCAAATAGCCTAGACAAGCTATGGAAAATAGCTTAATTGCTTTAACTAAGCTAAGGCATTTTAATGAGTTCGATGCATTGTATACAAAAACTGGCAACACGCATGCACATGCTAATGAATATAAAAGTGATATTCCGAGAGCCATAACTTCTGCCTTACTCGCAACTCAATAGTAGTGTCTAACAGTAAAATTCATTTATTTCACAATCAGTAAAGAAATTATCAGCACAGGATTTGAAGAGCTACATCGAGAGGATGCATTCACGGTAGGTGAGACAATACGCAGCAAAAGTCACGGAAATATAGGGGTCGGTAATGACTCGGCGCCTTTATCTAAGCCTAAGCGATAGACATTTAGTATCAATTGATCATGCTAAGTTCCTCTCACGAGAATGTGTCTGTATGGAATGTGTTGACATCAATAATTCTATAGTTATCTGAGAATGCTTACGGCTCTACTTTAGCATATCAACAAGACTTGAGGCCTCTTAGAAACCATATGCTCTTCTGCTATTAATGCTGAATGTCCAGTTGCTTTCGTCTGCTTTCTTGTCACGGATTTTAACAACGTTAGCAACTATTTCTCGGGATTGATGGTATACAGTTCTTGCTTTCTTTTTATAATAAACCAGAAGTATTGTTTATTGTGATGTTGTGTAGTATTTAAAATTTGAGTTGGAAAATGTTGATTCACATCACATACATGCGCTAGTTGTTATCGTAGGAGCGCTTTCGAGAGGTGTTTCTCCCATCTTCAGCTGAGACCCAACTAACTGGATCTTCCTCACCCCTTACTCCAATAAATGTTTCATTATACGTTATTTATGCTCTCTGTTGAGCCTCTCTGGAACCTGGTGATATTGCTTCCCTCTGTGTTGTCGGTTGGTCATTCATCATACTTCTTTCTTGTATCTTGTGATGTAATTGGTCTGCATTCTGTTGAGGAGACTTGGAAACAATTAAACTTGAATTTGCTGCCATCTGTGGAGAACATTGGGAACTTCTATTTTCTCTCTTGTTACTTGAATGGATCAACTGCATTAAGTGGTCTTTCGGTGGTATTTCAAAGATCTTCATCCATTTCAACATTAAGAAGGCTTTGAATTTTGAAATACCACCGACAGACCACTTAATGCAGTTGATCCATTCAAGTAACAAGAGAGGGAATAGAAGTTCCCAATGTTCTCCACAGATGGCAGCAAATTCAAGTTTAATTGTTTCCAAGTCTCCTCAACAGAATGCAGACCAATTACATCACAAGATACAAGAAAGAAGTATGATGAATGACCAACCGACAACACAGAGGGAAGCAATATCACCAGGTTCCAGAGAGGCTCAACAGAGAGCAGAAATAACGTCTAATGAAACATTTATTGGGGTGAGGGGTGAGGGAGATCCAGTTAGTTGGGTCTCAGCTGAAGATGGAAGAAACACCTCTCGAAAGCGCTCCTACGATAACAACTAGCGCATGTATGTGATGTGAATCAACATTTTCCAACTCAAATTTTAAATCTTGCTTTCTTACTGGGCATTGTAAATAACTTGATAATTCACTAAAAAGCAATTACACACTCCTCCAAGAGAAACGCGTTGGAATACTAACGTTTCGCGATGTTTTAAATGTAGATAGTAGATCTATTTAGGACATCATTGCGAGTTGCCACGTAGTATGGAGAGCAGAACACCCCGCAAATGTTTTATCCTCAGAGGCCTAGGGTAGGTATAGTTTATACAATGGTGGGGAGACACCTCGCGCACTTCGATCTACCTAGTTCTATTGTGCCTACCACCACCCCAGGAGGTGAAGGAACCACACGAAGCTACAGATCCCGGAGAGGCTCTTAACACCGGTCCAATTTGAGGCAGTATTTTTAACACTTTAATAATTTCAGTCTCATTATATAATATGTAAATTCAATAACAGCCCGCCTTGAAGCAATATGTGTATGTAATAATTTGTAAAATGTATGTAACAGTCATTGCATATGCTTATATTATTGTATGCATGTGTAACAATGTTATGTGAATATATTACGTAATTTAATAATGTAAGAGCTGTGAGAATAATAAGTTAAACGTTGCTAAAATGAGGTAACAATGAGGTAACCTTGAGGCAATAATGAGTTAGAGAGTTTAAATGTTATTTGTGATTCTTGGAAGCATTAATGCAATTTTAGTGACAGTTTATAAAAAACCAGAAAAAGCTTTAGTTAAATACAGGTATTCCATTGGAGTAAAAATAGCCAATCAGACTTGGAATACAGAAATTTAAACGTTTAGACGGTTGAAATCTAGTCAGTTGCCTGCAGACAGCGTTACTAACCAGATGCAAAAAAGTGTCCTCGAAAGATTCAATACGTATTCGTATGAGACGAAAAATAGTTTACGTGTTAAAAAGTGTAATTAATTAATAAAAAGAATCTCACAGCTCAGTGAAGTGTTATTTAAATCGTGTCAAGCATTAATAGAAGGAGTGAAGTAAAATTATAATCTTTGTAAGCATAGATTCTTGTTGCAACACAACCCTGCTAAGAGAAACGTGTCTCTAAAATAAATACTGACGCAGCTGAGGCAAACATAAATATATAACATTTAAAGAAACAGTTTAAATTACAAAGTTAATATTTTTAAACTTAGGGCGAAGGCCACCGGAAAACGCTTTACTATACGTGCGGTTGCAACTACTTCAAGTTCCGTTCCCCAGCAGTTGAAATATAATACAACTCCTTCAATACAACAATACAAACTACTTCAAATTGACGCCCAAAACGTGGGGTAAATAACGTAACAAACCATCTTCAAATTGCTGAAGCTGCTAGAAAGGGCGACGAAGGACCCGTCGACCAAGCAGTCCTCTGTTGTCCATCTTTGCTTTGAGCAAGCATCCGCACCATCTGTCTGGCACCGCCATGAGCTAAAACTAGAAGTAAACCTAAAAGATGGGAAGGAAACTGAATGAAAGGGAAATTATGGAAAGGAAACAGCGTTAGATAAGAAACCAGTTGCCTACTGACTATGGAAAACTACGAAAAACTCAATTTTAGAGTGGGCGGTTGATGGGTTCATCATTAGATTAATATAAACTTTTATCGTGGAAGTAGTAGAAGGGGCATGCTGAAGAATTGGTGTAAACAAGAAAAAAGATATTCTTATTTTAGGGGAAGATTATATCAATGGTTAAGTAAGATGTTTCTAGTTTACTCATGTGTTAACAGCTTCGAATACTATGGATTTTACATTTAAATCTACAATCTATCAAAATGTGTTGAAAATTATAGCAATTTTACTTTCTCCCCTATGTACCTATATTAAGTATCGGAAGTATCGTATCCCACCCAAAAATTCCATATGAGATTTCATAACAAATACACGTTTTGAGATTCCCTAAGACCAAAAAATGTCTGTTAAGAAAATGTCCGTGAGCGTGTGCGTGCGTGCATGTGCGTGCGTGCATATGTACGTGCATATGTGTGTGTGTTGCGGCATTCCCCTGCTGCTGTTGAGTAAATTGAGTTTTATAGGTGTTTGGTGTTATTTAAGAAATGGGTAAAGCATCGTTTGGTGATCGTGTCGACTAGTGCTGGATTACTCATCCTCGTGGTCCCTGAGAACGTGAGAAGATATTGGAGATCTCAGAGCAATGGGACGAGAGACAACATATAAAATAGTCATATATTTATTAATACAACACTTCCATAGTTAAATTTACACACACTAGACACAATTGCACTTGTCTTATTTACACTAACACTTGAGGACAACACTTCCACTGTTTCATTGAGGTATAACACGTGAACTTACACGTTGAAAAGTTTATTTATTATATCTAATACACGGTTTAATTAGCAAATTTGCAGCGCGACATTGTCTACTTTGTTTCTTCTTCGCGGGAATTCGCCTTCCGGAGTAACGTGAAGACAAGTGAATAATTTTAACAAACTGGGCCGCTAACAGTATTTTGTAACTTTATATACACTCTGAACATTTCCTGTACTTAATTCCGATTGGCTACTGATTGAAGCGCCGAAGCTTCTAGAACAGTTTAAAAATCTTTACCATTGCATCATTGGTTCCTACTTGTTTACTTGGAATGTAAAATCAAGTGAGGGTGGCTTGCAAGACCTTGGCTCTGGGTAGACACAAACCTGGATACAGTTACTTGTCCTCGGCACCCTGATTTATTCTTTATGATCCTCCCTACCAGTGGAAGTTGCATCGTCTTGTTAGGGGAAAAAACTTATGTCTCATTCTTCCCTCTTTCTCCATATATAATTATTCTTAATTATCGTATATAAAATGACTTACGTGTTTACATAGCTATAATTTATGTCTCGTATTTTAATCATTTACTTATCACAATTTATTTACGTGATCACAAATAATGCCTCAGTGTGTATTTGTGTGCGTGGTGTGGGGGTGGCGCTGTAGTCTGTCTGTAAATAACATAGCACAAACACGACAATTAGGTTAAATGCGAAACTTGGTATTTCAGCAACCTTTAAGGATACGACAGTAGGAGCTTCAAGAAAATCCCTCTCACCTATGCTTTATATGGAAATGCTTTCGTTATTTTTTGTTCTCTCAAAAATACTCTTACGAATTTTATTAGAGTGGCATATGTTTAAGATATTTGAATTTTCTGCAAATAGTTTGCGTAGTCCCAAATAATTATCGTTAAACGCGAGGAAGACAAAATGCTATTTCAGAAAAAAATGCAGATCTGTTAAAGCACGCGGTTTATTTGAAATAAAAACCTTTTAGGGATAAATCATTTCCTAGATACCCTTTGTTTTGCTTTTTAATTTTCAAATACTTGTTCATTTATGTTGTGCTAACTCGTTACTCGGTTTTTCTAAAGGTCGTAGGAAGAACATGGAACTTCAAAGCCCTCTCATAGCGAACCGCTTATAAACAAGAGCTGACCGTCGGTTTAGCATAGCCTAATACCTATAACGAAATGTATAAATATGTAATGAAGGTTTTTTCTGTCAACAATAAACCTTTGTAGCAGTGTGAGTAGAGAGTTAAGAGTGAGTGTGAATGCAATACATAAGATTTTTTTACAAGTGGCAAGTCGCTATTTGTTTCTACTTTGTCTACTACTATAGTAACTTGAGGGAATATTGCATTCCACCCAAAAATTCAATACCGAGATTTTACCGGAAATACATGCTTTGAGGTGCCCTGAATCCAAATAAAGCATTTTTACTTTCTCTACTACGTATAGTAAGTAGAGGAAGTATTGTATTCCACCCAAAAATTCGATACCGAAATTTCACTGGAAATACATGTTTTGAGACCCCCTGAATCTAAAAAAAAGCATTTTTGGAAACATGTCCGTGTGTGTGTCTGTGTGTCTGTCTGTGAGCAGCATAACTCAGAAACGAACAGTCGGATAAACTCCAAACTTGGTATTTAGGTTTAGTATGTTCCAGAAATGCGACACGAAGGTTTTCAAGAAAATCCCCCACCCCAGATTAGCCTTTACATGCAACATTTTCGAAAATTTTAATTCTTTCAAAAATAGCTCTAACGATTTTGATTAAAGTATTATATGTGTAAAATATTTTCATGACAAATAAAATGTATATCTTGAATTTTCTGGAAATGTCTCCAGAAGAATTCTTCATTGTGAACGACTTTTGCATAACTGGTAAACCATAAGAGATAGACAAAAGTTTACTACACAAAAATGTAGATTGCGTTAAAATACACAATTTATGTCATACCTACACATTTTTTTTGTTGAGTGAACCATTTTCGAGATATTACTTGTTATTCCCTTAAATTTTTCAATACTTATTTTCTCAAATGGAAATTCGTTATTCATTTTTTTGTCTTGGATATGTAAACAGTATTAATCTGTGGCAAAGGGAATGGTGCTGCACGTAGCAACCTGCTATTAAGAGATATGTCTATGCTTAAAGGCTACCGTATTTCTATATTGCCCTTGTAAATATATATTCCCCTTACATCTTCAAGAAAATTAGCAATAAGATAGAGTCTGCAAATGTTTATCTCGATTAACATGAAGTAGATAGAGAATAAGCGTTTGTAAAAATAGTTTGCACAAGAGTAGAGAAACTCATGTGAGTGTAACAAATCAGATTTTTGTATCGAGTGAACCATTTCAAAGATGTTCTTTGTTATCTGTTTGAATTTTGCAATGCTTATTCTTTTTCTCAAATGGGAATTGGTTGGTTTTTTTTAAGGTCCTGGAATGGAATGCTCCACATAGAAAACAGCTCTTAAAAGATTTGAGTGTCGCTTAAAGCCTACCATTTCCGCCTTGCACCTACAAGGAAATTAGCAATAAGATTAACATCTCGATATCTCGAATAACAAAGTAGATGGAAAATAAGCGTTTGTAAAAATAGTTTGTACTAGAGTAGAGAAAGTCATTGAGTGATTAAATTTTTTCTTGTGGTATGAAAAGAGCATGAAATTCCAAAGCAACCTTTTTGTATTTATAAATCTATCACTTTAATCTGTTGTATGATTATTATGCCCACAAGGAAAGTGAAATACGTAATGAAAGTACATCTCGATTAATAAGAAGTAGACAGAAGAAGAAACGTTTGTAACAATATATGTAACAGAATGAGAAGAGAAGGTCATGTGAATGCAACACTTCAATTTTTCTGTACTTTAAAGAGTGCATAACGAATCACTAACTAAAGTACTGCACTGATATGTTTGGGAGAAATATAATGCTTCTGCCTATGATTATGTTCCAATGCCAAAGAACTAAAATATATGTTGTTATATTAAGTTATTAATGTCTATATATGTTATTATGGGTTATAATAACCAGGTGGCCCAACAGCGCGTATTTCATGTGTACAGATAACCCTTCGTCCATTAAGAGTTGCCGGACTCAACGGGACAATTCCAAGTAAACAGAGTTGAGGGGGAACCGGCGCATTAGTGTGAACGACCTTCGTTCTACGTCTCTTTCTCCGAAGACGATGCGCATATCCAACTCATTGAGAGGCACTTCCTAGGCTTGCGCTAGAGTGTACAGTCCGTGATGAAAGACAAAAACAGCATAAACAGACGGAAGAAGTCCTAGAATGCTTTCCATTTCAATTATACAGGCTTAATTTTCGAGGAAATAATCACCTTTTAGACGAATAAACAATCAAAATGTGCTATTTGATCTATCCCTATGCAGTATTTTATTGAAATTTTGTTTGTCTACTTGCTATTATTATTATTATTATATTATTATTTTATCATGTTATTCCGACTTGGCCCACCAAGGGATATCTGCTCACTGAAGTACGGCGTAGTTGGGCCACCTGGTATAATAGGTGCCATGCAATATTTCATGTACTTCTATCATTTACTGTTTTTAATAAAACTACAATAATATCTAGGCGATATATACACATAATTATATTCACCTATCTTAATCTACGAGACGTGTTTTGAAAGTACCGTGATAATATTTCACCGCTGCAGCCGCTGTTTTGAATATGCGCGATCACTTCCTCCATTCATTTGGAAACCAGATGCAGCTTGAGGCAGTATTTTTAACATTTGAATAATTTTAAATTAAATTATATAATATGTAATTTCAATAACACCCCGCCTTGAAGCAATATGTATGTTATAATTTGTAAAATGTATGTTACAGTCGTTGCAAATGATTATATTATTGTAAACATGTTCAATAATGGCATGTGAGTGCATTACGTAATTTAATAATGTAAAAGCTGTGAGAATAATAAGTTTAAAGTTGCTAACAATGAGGTAACCTTGAGGCAATAATGAGTTTGAGAGTTTAAATGCTACTAGTCATGATTAGAGCAACGATAATGTGAATTTCGTGACAGTTTAAAAATAGCCAATCAACAGCCAGAAAAAAACTTTAATTAAATGCAGGTATTCTATTGGACTAGAATTAGCCAATCAGAGAATTGAAATACAGAAGTGTACGGGTTTGGACGATTGAAATATGTTCAGTTGCCTGCAAACCTTGATGGTAACCGGATGGAAGATGCGTTCTCTAGAGAAATATTACGTATTTGTGTGAAACGAAAATTATGTATACGCGTTAACAAAGTGCAAGTATTAACTTAAAGAATCTCACAGCTCTTGATATCAGTGAAGTGCTATTTAAATTGTGTCAAGGATTAATAAAAAGAAGTGAATTTAAACTTAAAATCTGTGTAAGCCTACATTCTTGTCGCACCACGGCCTGATTAAGAGAAACGTGTCTCTAAAATAATACTGACGCAGCCGAGGCAAAAACAAACATATTATTTATCTATAGAACGAGTGTAATAACAAAGTTAATATTATTTTTTAAACTTGGAGCATAATAACAAAAATACATCTTCAAATCAGCTTTTCATACGTAACAGCATATTACGTAACAAACAATCCACTTCAAATTGGCTTATCAAAGCGTGGTGAAAACTCCTTAAACTACGTAAAGTCCTACATCAAAACATCTTTTTGAAATTGACGTTCATACCTGGAACTAAATAAATAAATAAACAACGTAAAGAACAACACTTCTTCAAATTGGCTTCCAAACGTGGTGCAAATACTGTAACAAACTTCAATAAACAAGTATTCTAATTCAAGTTGTGAGCAATATCACTTTGTGTTTTCCTGTTGTTAGAGCGTTAAATGTTAACGAACCGTCGATTGTGAAGTCAGATCTGTGAATCTTGAATCGAGAAATGCTACTCCACAAAATATTTATCGCCAATTGTTTGGGGTTGATGAGAAAACAATAATGAGTAGTAATGCCCGACCACACACAGCCAAGCAAACTCAAGGTCTGATCGCATCATTTGGTTGGGAACAATTCGACCACCGTCTCTACAGTCCGGATTTGGCACTAAGCGACTTTTGTCTGTTTCTTTATCTGAAGAATATCATTGTTGGAAAACATTTCAACCACGATGGTGCTGTAAAACAAGAAATGCAGACTTGGGTCCATCACAGTCGGCATCACTCTTTGATGAGGCATACGTAAGTGTCCGAAAAACTTCGAACAATATGAACAAGTAGTGTAAGATATAAGGTAATAAATTATCATAAACTATCTGAAAAATAATGTGTTATTTTTTTTAAAAATCTGATGTGTTACACTCACATGACTTTCTCTACTCTTGTACAAACTATTTTTACAAACTCTTGTTCTCCATCTATTTCATATTAATCGAGATAAACATTTGCAGAAACGACCTTTTGACATGCAAAAACAATTACATTTTACACATAGCGACCAGTTCTAAAAATATTTGACTATCGCTTAAGGCGTACTATGTTCCCCTTGTTTTGTGTTTGAAAATGAAATATAGAAATACAGTAGCCTTTAAGCATGGATATATATCTTAATAGCTCGTTGCTAGGTGCAGCACCATTCTATTTGCCACAGATTAATACTCTTTGCATATCCAAGACAAAAAAATGAATAACGAATTCCCATTTGAGAAAATAAGTATTGAAAAATTTAAGGGAATAACAACCAATATCTCGAAAATGGTTCACTCAACAACAAATAAATGTGTATGACATAAATTGTGTATTTTAACGCGATCAACATTTTTTGTGTAGTAAACTTTTCTCTATATCTTATGGTTTACCAGTTATGCAAAAGTCGTTCACAAAGAAGAATACTTTTGGAGACATTCCCAGAAAATTCAAGATATACATTTTATTTGTCATGAAAGTATCTTAAATATATGATATTTTAATCAAAATCGTTTGAGTCATTTTTGAGAAAATTAAAATTTTCGAGTAATTTTTATCTAAAGGGTAATCTGGGGAGGGGGGATTTTCTTGAATACCTTCGTGTCGCATCTCTGGAAGATACTGAACCCAAATACCAAGTTTGGTGTTTATCCGACTGTTCGTTTCTGAGTTATACTGTTCACAGACAGACACAGACACACAGACACACACACGGACATGTTCCAAAAAATGCTTTTTTTGGATTCAGGGGGTCTCAAAACATATATTTCCGGTGAAATCTCGGTATCGAATTTTTGGGTGGAATACAACACTTCCCCTACTTACTATACGTAGTAGAGAAAGTAAAAATTATGGATACTTACTTTAAAAGTACGCCTCGTACAATACCAATGTATAAAATATGTTAGAAAACAGCATAGGAGTATACATGAGGTTACCAATATGCTATGAGAAGGATCATATTAGAACATTATTGTATGTGTCATACCAGCAATTCGCTCGGAGATATTGCTGGACCGTACTATGAACTTAGAACATACATTCTCGCTCGAGTAATGACCATTTCGACACACAAGCCATTATTATTGCCATTGGAGGCATTCGTAAAATAACGTTTTCGATCACTGTAGTTGGGAAACGAATGTGACCATCCAAGTCGTAGCAGAGAGGTCATAAAGCTCAATGAATACAAAGCCATTAGTTTTAAATTGCCACATATATATCAAAAGCCGGAGAATGGCATGGTATTGTCAGCTAGATAAAAATATCCCTCTCTTTCTTGTATATAGGGTGATTCATCTAACTTTACCAATAGAAATATTTCTTTAAAAGACTGAAAACATATAAAAATGCTTTCCCTGGAATAGCAGAGGGAATCACAAAAAATAGATGAAAATTTGTTTTGACATTAATGGTTACATTAGATTGGACTGTAAAGTGGATCGTATAAGTTTATGACGTTTCTTCACCGTGACCTAAGTATCCATTGTGAGTACGTTAACTCTATGTTTTTCCATCCTTTCATACTTAAAGAAGTTAATAATTTTCCCTGGAGAAGTTGTGTCAATTTCTTCTGGTGTTGGAATACATTCACAGTCTCAAAGCATATGCTTCGCCGTTACTTGCTCTTCATTACAGAAACGACAAGGATTCTAATAATTTTGTCTATACTATAGATATAGTGTCTCAGGAGGCAGAGGTCCATTATAGTTCTCATTTTCATATTTGTTTAATGCGAGTATCTTTAGCTCTTTTGGCTGATAGCTATAAATTCTTTCGAGTGATTCAACTTTGGAATGGAACTCTAAAGTAGTAATTTGATTTTGTGTTCCCATAGTTTCAGTTTATCTTTCAGTTAAGAATTTGGGACTCAACCAAATGTTTCAGATCCAATGAAGGATGCAGAAACTCCTTTTTGTCAATTCTTCTGCTAGTTCATTGGCTTCGATTCCTTCATGTCCTGGCACCCACATCAAAGAACTTTGTTGTTTTTTGCCAGTTAATTAAGGATTTATAGACAGTCGTAGACTACCTTGGACGTAATAGTAAAAGAACTAAGAGCCTTTAAAACTGCTTGGCTGCCCGTCATTAATGGTTATATTGTAATACTTGACAGTGTAATTGTAACACAATTTTGACACTTTAGGCATGTACACAGAGATGAACCTCAGGAAGGGTAGGCACATTCCTTACACGAGAGCAAACCTGCAAATTTTTAGAATGAAATTTCTTTATATTGGACAACCTACTTTCTAATACTTTGCTAGGTGATTCCGTTTAGTTTATTCGATTTGCTCTAATAGTTATTTAATTATCATCACTTAAAATGAATTTGACTACAGAACCTTTCTGGAATTTTTACGATTTTAATTCGTATTTAACGTCTAAAAGGGTGAAAATCGGCTTAGAAATGCATTTGGCTAAGAAGCCTCATCTAAGGCAAAAATTTATAAATCAGTGAATTCAAAGCAGATATGTTCTTTACTTTCTCTACTACGTATAGTAAGTAGGGGAAGTATTGTATTCCATTCAAAAATTCGATACCGAGATTTCACCGGAAATACATGTTTTAGACCCCCTGAATCGAGAAAAAGCATTTTTAGAAGCATGTCCGTGTGTGTTACTGTAAACAGCATAACTCAGAAACGAACAGTCGGATAAACACCAAACTTGGTATTTAGTTTCAGTATCTTCCAGAGATGCGACGCGAAGGTTTTCCAAAAAATCCCCCCACCCTAAACTACCCTTTACATGGAACATTTTTCGAAAACTAATTTTCTCAAAAATGGCTCTAACGATTTTCATTAAAATATCATATGTTTAAGATGCTTTTATGACAAATGAAATGTATATCTCGAATTTTCTGGGAATGTTTCCAAAAGTATTCATTATTGTGAACGACTTTTGCATAACTGGTAAACCATAAGAGATAGACAAAGTTTTACTACACAAAAAATGTAGATCGCGTTAAAATACACAATTTATATCATATAAATTTTTTGGTTGAGTGAACCATTTTCGAGATATTGCTTGTTATTCCTTTAAATTTTCCAATTTTTATACTTTTTCTCAAATACGTTATTCATTTTTTTATGTCCTGGACATGGAAAGAGAATGGAATGCGCCACATAGCAACCAGCGTTTAAAATATTTGACTATCGCTTACAACCTACCATATTCCCCTTGCATCTACAAAAAAATTAGCAATAAGATTGACATGCCAATATCTCGATTAACATGAAGCATATGGAGAATAAGCGTTTCTAAAAATAGTTTGTACAAGAGTAGAGAAAGTCATGTGAGTGTAACACATCAGATTTTTTTGTCTTGGATATGCAAAGCGTATTAATCTGTGGCAAAGAGAATGGTGCTGCACATAGCAACCAGCTCTTCAGAGTAATGTCTATGCTTAAAGGCTACTGTATTTCTATATTGCCCTTGTAAATATATATTCCCCTTACATCTACAAGAAAATTAGCAATAAGATTAACATGAAGTAGATGGAGAAAAAGCGTTTGTAAAAATATTTTGTACAAGAGTAGAGAAAGTCATGTGAGTTTAATACATCAGAATTTCTTTTTAAATTATGAATTTCGTGAAGGACGTCCAAGAACTGCTGTTACAGATGACAATATTGCTGCTGTTCGAGTAATGCTTGAAGAAGATCGACGGACATCCTATGAATTTACTCGGGCTATATTAGGCGTTGCTATGAGTCAGATTTAAAATATTTCACATCAACAGTTAGACGTGAGAAAAACTTGTTGTTGATGGAATCCACTCCCGATCAAAAACAACAACACGTAGATTGGTGCAGAAAAACTCTGGAAAAATTCCAAGGCGGCACTTCAAATTAGGTTTGTATACCCTTACTGGGATAATCTTGAATTTATTATGTTCCTGAAAAGAAAAGTCAATCGGTTCAATGGATCATTCGAAAACAACCTGTCTACAAGAATACGACAAATTAGCAGTGCTGGTAAGAAGGTAGTTGCTAGTTGTTTTTTTCCTAAAACGGGTCATATTATTATTATAGTATTAGAGGATAGATGTACCGTTACTGCCGTTTGGTACACAAATGTCTGTTTAACGCAAATTTATTAAAAAGTTCGTGAAAATCGCTAAAAGAAAAAGTAATGTTACATAATGACAACGCATCGTCGCATGCAGTAAAATTAACGACTAAGTATCCGAATGCCCTAAAGCCTGACCTAGCACCTTGCGATTTATTTTTGTTTCCGAATATTAAAGATAAAATGCGCGGAATACTTTTTAGTCATCAGATGAGCAGTGAAGCATTATAAAAACCTGGTTTATGAAGTGCCTCAGTTATAGTAGCATTATTACTGTAACAAAATCATTTACATTTTTACTTTCTCTACTACGTATAGAAAGTAGGGGAAAAATTCGATACCGAGATTTCACCGGAAATACAGGTTTTGAGATCCTCTGAATCCAAAAAAAGCCTTTTTGGAAACATGTCCGTGTGTTACTGTGTGTCTGTCTGTGTGTGTGTGTCTGTGTGTCTGTCTTTGAACAGCATAACTCAGAAACGAACAGTCGGATAAACAGCAAACTCGGTATTTAGGTTCAGTATCTTCCAGAGATGCGACACGAAGGTTTTCATGAAAATCGCCCACCCCAGACTACCCCTTACATGGAACATTATTCGAAAATTTTAATTTTCTAAAAAATGGCTTTAACGATTTTGATTAAAATATCATATGTCTAAGATATTTTTATGACAAATAAAATGTATATCTTGAATTTTCTGGGAATGTCTCCAAAAGTATTCTTCATTGTGAACGACTTTTACATAACTGGTAAACCATAAGAGATAGACAAACTTTTACTACACAAAAGATGTAGATCGCGTTAAAATACACAATTTATGTCATATACATTTTTGTTTTTGAGTGAACCATTTTCGAGATATTGGTTGCTATTCCCTTAAATTTTTCAATACTTATTTTCTCAAATGGGAATTCGTTATTCATTTTTTTGTCTTGGATATGCAAAGAGTATTAATCTGTGGCAAAGGGAATGGTGCTGCACCTAGCAACCAGCTATTAAGAGATATGTATGTGCTTAAAGGCTACTGTATTTCGATACTGCCCTTGTAAATATATATTCCTCTTACATCTACAAGAAAATTAGCAATAAGATACAGTCTGCAAATGTTTATCTCGATTAACATGATTTAGATGGAGAATAAGCGTTTGTAAAAATAATTTGTACAAGAGTAGAGAAAGTCATGTGAGTGTAATACATCAGACGTTTTTAAAAACTAATCCTTGTTTGTTTTTCTAAAACGTTTTTGTTTCGCCGACAAAGTAAGTATCAAGCAGAGTCACAAATGATGTAATGATGAAAGAATTTAGGAGTTACGATTAGGCAGACGGAAGGGCCACCAGGAACTGAGGCACAACACGGCAAGTGGGCCATAGTGGGACCTTTTTGATTCCAACGTTATGGGAAGGGGAGATTTGAAGGGCGGAGATACCAATATGGCACCAATCCTAATTTTGATTAACTCTGCTTAATCCACACCCAACCCGGGAACCCCGTGACAGTCGAGACAGCTCCAAGAAGAGGGCTCCAACAGTGCCACCAAACTCCAGGAAGAAATCTTTCTAGAGCGTGAATACCACCGCCCTACCGCAACACTCAAACCGCCGTTTCCTGGTCCTACAACCCTGAAAAAGATGAGGTGAAACAGATGAAAGGAAATTATGAGCAAAGAAGTTTCGTGATAGTAAGGAAACCACCCTAGCATTCGCCTATATATCTGGGGAAGCCACAAAAGGAACCATAATCCAATCGGCCAGAATTAACAAAATTGTTTTAGTGAAGCTTTTTGTTAAAAGTAAGTATAATAAGCTTTTTTTATTACCCTGGCCTGCTTTCAAACCAGGGACCTCCCGAATGAGAGCCTCAGACGTTTCCGCAGATCCATTTCGCTCGGTTATAATAAAATTCAAACAACACAGAATTGAAAATATATAACTTTTTTAGCATTTTTCCTCTCAAATTTCCAAACCGTATAGGTTGTGCTTGTCAGAGCATTGTGAATACTGAGAAAGGATTGCAAATTTAATTAATGGACTCTAACATCTAAAGCAGTATGTTTTGATTAGTAAAATAATATTATAATCATAGGTAAAATAAATATCAATAATACTAGGAATAGTATTGAAATAAAATTGTAAAGCGAATATTACTCTAAGTGGAAATGAGGGTTGAGAGAGACAGTGCCATCAGGGGCCGGAAACGGGTAGTTTTTCCTTCTATTGTTAAGTGTCCCGTTAGGTTGCTGGAGCGCAGAGGTGTAGGAAATGGCAATGTTCGCCAAAAGCCAGATAGCCTTAGGCCTCCAATGAAAGAAGCTAGGAATCAGCTGATAGTGGAATTTGGACATATAGAACGTTTGAAATAGAAAAACAGGAGATTTTAGAATACACACTTAACTGTGGTAGTCAGAAGAGTTTAGAATACACACCTGTTCGTGGTAGTACCTTGGAGATGTTCGTTAGAAACGTTTAGAATACACCCTTGGCCGAGGTAGGCGCGATGATACGTGGCGCAACAAATAGTAAATGCCGTGTGTGTCGAAGTAATAGCAGGAATAAAATGTTAAAGCGGTGGCGGTAAATAAACGAGCAGGAAAACCAACAGTCGTACTCACCACTAACCCGAGATCCAAGATCCATGCAAAGAACCCTGAGCTAGTACCGAACTCGGGACCGTTTCCAACAAATCCCGTACCACCAAACAACAAGAAATCCTATCACACATCTCAGGACAATAAGTGTCCCAAGTGGTAGGAATTATTTTCAACCCATGCTACGATGTGTTTGGCGTAATCCTATTACAGGCTACCTCGCTATCACCAGTCGAGAACATGACTAGCATAACTCATGAAACATAAGTCATTTCTTCAGATTGGGGAGGAATGGTTTTGAAATCAAAATTACTTAAGAGCTTTTATGGGGTTCACAATAGCATGATATTAATCAGAGTTTGTTTAGAACATCTTATTTTGCAATTAGAAGTTGCGGTGGTATACTTGTTAAGTTATATTTTGTTTATTTAGCCCCACGTTTGGGAGCAAATTTGCGGCGGTATTACTTGTAAAGTTTGTGTATTTGTGTTTGCTCCACGTGGTGAAGCCATTTTGTGACGTGATTCTTTGTTAGGTTTGTTAGCTCCATCTGGTGTTAGCAATTTGCGGCAGTATTAGTGTTTGTTTTAAAGAATGCTACTGTTATTTTATTTAATTTTGGTTCACTGTCCTCCGGCTAGCTATTATCCTTTTGGTCGAGCACTTCTCTTTATACAGGTTGTGTAAACGGAAAGGAGTCTTTTATCCAAAGATAACACTGATGAAAGAATTTGTTTTACACTTTTTATTGTCGAACACATTCACTATCACATTTACACATTGATCTTGACACTCGCCAAACTGAAACTGTTATAATAACTTCATTACTGATCATTCTTAATTCGCGTACTTCAGCTTTTTGTATAATTAACTTTACAACACTTTAGATTTTTCATAACTCTGCTACGCGTAACTTGCAAATCGATAGCCGACGTGTACTGTACAAATATTTCTGCTGGACTAAAGACGACGTTTAACGTACAAATGTTTTCGACGAACTGACGGACTGAAGGCGACGTGTAACGTACACATATTTTTGATGAACTGGCGGGGTCTACCTCTAACCTAGCCCTTTTTATACTCCTACACCCCGATATGCCTAAAGATTATAACTGAACTGCTATTGGCTAATAAAACGCGCCAACATTAGCGTCTATTTTTATATCCAATGAAAAATGTTAACACATATGCTATAGGAAAAATGTTCCAGCAAATTCTAAAGAAAAACGCGCCAACATTACGTAACTTCCTCGTTTCTAATAATGATAAACCGCTCACCCCCTCGCTGCATTATTGCACGCTATTATTGTCAGTTTCAGTAAGGCAGTATAAACTTACTTCTCAACAATAATTACAATAAACAAACATCTTAAATCAATGTCACATAAAAATGCATATTCATACTATAATCATTCATTACATTTAAATAATTTATGATACTAATTACTGCATCAAAGTATAGGAAAACACTTTCATCCTTTAGTGTAGAACTCAAAATTTAAAATTGTTCACTCTAGAACGAAAGTACTGTCTGAACTTTACAACTCCAATTTGCTTTCTGAAAAAAATACCATTTATGACACAAGCGGATGATAAACGCAAAGGCTTTAAACAGTAGGAATTTTAAAACATATGCTTTAAACATTCATTAACGAAGTTCTGAAACAAGAGAAAGGAAATATCCCGGGAAAATATGCATGAAATGTTAACATCACAGAGATATCTCAAGAGGAATAAAAATATATCATGGTTAACGCACCGTTTAATCACATAAATTAATATTGTAATATTAACAATTTAAAATTATGATACTAGCTGACATTAAAGTCTAATACTACTTTTTCAAGAGTAAATTTGAATCTTCAGTTATTTGTCATCACCGTTATTTATGCGTATCACATCTGCTTAGGGACTTTCTTGCACAAGAAACATAGTTAAAACAGACCATTTTTACGCACTGATGTAGTAAAACCAAAGAAGAAATAGCTTCTCTTATTCCACAGAACGTAATTCAGAATATTTGTAAGAACAGGAACTTTGAGTACAATAAGAGTTTAAAGAAAATAAGGAATCTCAAATTTCAAAAAGCAATGTAAAAGAAATGGAAACAGCCAATTATTGCTTTTCATGCTTTTGAAATGCGTTTGATATATTACTAAAGGTGTCATTGCTCGAGATACTGTATATACTGAAAATTAATCTTATATGCCTAGACAAACTTAATATAATTATTCATTAAATCAATTACGTTAGGTCCATAATGTTGTGTTCCATTCGTGTTGAGACAGTATTTTTAACACTTAAATGATTTCCGTAAAATTGTATAATAAAAAAATATAATAACAGCCCGCCGTAAAGCGATATGTGTATGTCACAATATATAAAAAGTGTATATTACAGTCATTGTATATGTTTATATTATTGTAGACATGTTCAACAATGTTATCTGAATGTATTACTAATTTAATAATGTAGGAGCTGTGAGAATAATAGGTTAAAAGTTGCTAACAATGAGGTAACAATGTGGCAACCTTGAGGCAATAATGAGTAAGAAAGTGTAATAATGCTACTAGTCATTATTGTAGCAACAATAATGTAAATTTTGAGACAGTTTATAAATAGCCAATCAGCAACCAGAAAAAATCTTTAGTTAAATGAAGGTATTCTATTGGATTAGGAATAGCAAATCAGAGACTTGAAATACAGAAATTTACAAATTTAGGCGGTAGAAATCAGGTCAGTTTCTTGTAGACAGTGCTCATAACTGGACGCGTAAGTTGTAGACAGTGTTCCTAACCGGACGCGAGATGTATTCTCGAGAAATTTAATAAGTATTCGCGTGGGACGAAAATAGATTACGTGTTAAAAATGCAAGTATTTAATAAAAGAATCTCACAGCTCTCTATATCAGTGAAGTGTTATTTAAATTGTGTCAAGGATTAATAAATGTATTGAAGTAAAAATTATAAACTGTGTAAGCCTACATTCTTAGCCGCACTACTCCCTGCAAAGAAATCCATGTCTCTAACAATAATACTGACGCAGCCGAGGCAAACATAAATATATAATATTTAAAGAAACAGTTAAATTACAAAGTTAATATTTTTTTAAACATTTGGGGCAAAGGCCACCGGAAAGTACATTTAGGGCGGAGGCTACCGGAAACTTTTTACCATACTTGCGGTTGCAGCTACTTCAAGTTCGGCTCCCCCACAGTTGAATTACAATACAACTCCTACTTCAAATTGGTTTTCCATACATGAAGCAACCATCAACTTCAGTGTATACTAATACATTACACACGAATACAATCTGATACGTAATTCGTCTTATTATTCCCTACCCTCCACTTGATAGGTCTTACACCCCCTAGGACTTATAAGCGGATGCCTGGAGTCAGACGTCTGTCGGAGAGCACAGACCAGAGAGAACAGTCAGGATGGGTGATCAGCCCGAAGTCCGGTATAAGAGCGTGGAAGGAGATGAAATGAAATGACGATGACTTGAATGAAAGAAAAGTTGGTGATGGAGCAATTGGTGAAATCAATGGCAGAAAAACCGGAGAAAACCCGCTCAGACGCCGATTTGTCCACCACAAATCCCACATGCGGTTCCCTGGGATTGAGAGGTTCTAACCCACGACCACGGCGCCAGCGATATACACTATGTGATCAACAGTATCTGGACACCACCACAACCTAACGTTTTTCATCTTAGCTGCATTGTGCTGCCACCTACTGCCTGGTAGTCATTATCCGAAACCTCAGTAGTCATTAGACATCGTGAAACAGCAGAATGGAACGATCCGTGGAACTCACGAACTTCGAACGTGGTCAGGTGATTGGTTGTCACTTATGTCAGATGTCTGCATGCGAGATTTCCACTCTCCTAGACATCTCTAGGTCCACTGTTTCTGATGTGAGAGTGAAGTGGAAACGTGAAGGGACATGTACAGCACAAAAGCGTACAGGTCGACCTCGTCTGTTGACTGACAGAGACCGCCGACATTTGAAGAGGGTCGCAAAGAGTAATAGGCAGACATCTATCCAGACCATCACACAGGAATTCCAAACTGTATCAGAATCCACTCCAAGTACTATGACAGTTAGGCGTGAGGTGAGAAATCTTGGATTCCATGGTCGAGTGGCTGCTCATAAGCCACACATCACGCAGGAAATTGCCAAACGACGGTTCGCTTGGTGTAAGGAGCGTCATCATTACACGATTGAACAGTGGCAAAACGTTGTGTGGAGAGACAAATCACGGTACACAATGTGGCGGTACGATGGCAGGATGTGGGTATGGAGAATGGCCGGCGAACGTCATCTGGCAGCGTGTGTAGTGCCAACAGTGAAATTCGGAGGTGGTGGTGTTATGGTGTGGTCGTATTTTTCCTGGATGGGGCTTGCACCCCTTGTTGTTTTCGTGACACAGTCACAGCGCAGACCTACATTGATATTTTAAGCACATTCTTGCTTCCCACTGTTGAAGAGCAATTCGGGGATGGCGATTGCATCTTTCAACACGATCGAGCACCTGTTCATACTGCACGGGCTGTGGCGGAGTGGTTACACGACAATAACATCCCTGTAATGGACTGGCCTGCACAGAGTCCTGACTTGAATCCTATAGAACGCCTTTGGGATGTTTTGGAACGCCCATTTCGTGCCAGGCCTCACCGACCTACATCGATACCTCTCCTCAGTTCCGCACTCCGTGAAGAATGGGCTGCCATTCCCCAAGAAACCTTCCAGCACCTGATTGAAAGTATGCCTACAAGAGTGAATGTTGTCATCAAGGCTGAGGGTGGGCCAACACCATATTGACTTCCAACATTACCGATGGAGGGCGCCACGAACTTGTACGTCATTTTCAGCCAGGTGTCCGGATACTTTTGATCACGTAGTGTATAATCCTCCTGGAAATTTTTCGGTCTTGTTTCAACTTATCATGTTCTGCAAATTTAATGGTTTACATAAAACAGTTAAAGCATTCTGCTAACTGTACTTCTGTGTTCCATTACAACGATTTTTACCCAAGTGTTCCATGAATTCACTGCATATTAATTATTCAATATTTTTGGTTACTGTCCTAATATTATGTGTCAGCAAACCTGTATTGAGTGCAGATGAGCCACTGAGCAGATCGATCAAGAATGAGTACCCCTTGTCCACTTGTTCAACTTGTTTAACTATAATCCATAAATTGTGGCGGTCACGCTTGGTTGTTTATGATTAAAAATGTAATTAATCAGTGTTTTGTTGTATTTAAAAATTAATGTGCCAATCTGTGATGTGTCAAATAGTGTAGGATTCTTATCCTCGTGGTCCCTTGTTCTTCCTCGGCTAGCCAGCTTTTGTCAGAAAGTGGTAGAGCATGGTTAGGTTTGGAAGCAATCAAAGCCATGAGACGAGAGATAATATAGAACATTTTAATTGATATAATATGATATATTCACCAAGATTGCTCACAGTTGCACTTGTATTATTTATTACAAGCATCGACGAGGACACTTGCACATTTCCACTGAAATTATCAGTCATAACCAAGCAGAGGGGTAAGTAGAGCGATTGCGTTATAGCACGGAGTATAGGTGACGTAACCCAACAGACGGTTTCGTTGCCACTGTTCAATTTAGCACTAGAGCACAAAGGACGTTTAAAGCATCAGGTTAAATAATCTTTAATTCAATGAAATACAAAAAACATGTGGACATTAATAGAAAGGAACAATGAGGAAAGTAGACTTTCAACCTCCTTAATTCTAAACTATGGATCAGATCATAACCTAACAAGAACGGGCATTGCTTTAAAACTTTACAGCTTTCGATGTAAAAGAAAAGACAGTTAACTCATATTTCTGTATTCCAATGCGTTAATTAAATCATAAGGTATATTTATTGCACGCTATCATTAGCTAACTATACATATACATACGAGGGCGGATTGATAAGTTCATGACTTTGGCAAGAGATAGCGTTCTAATCACAGAATTCTTGTTTGCAACCATGTCTTACATCTATTCTGGATAAAATCTCAGAAATTTGGCGTCATTTGGTTCTTAGAACATTGTTGAGAACGTCTAATATAAGCAAATGTGTGTTGCTTCGTAGAAAATGGAGAAAAGTGAATTTCATGTTCCGATAAAGCACGCTTTTTGCGTAATAAGACGGTGACGGAAACAGACGAAAAGCTAAAGAAGCATTATGGGGACTCTGATCCATATCTTGGCATGGTTTGCAAGTGGTTCACAGAATTTCAATGTGATCGTTCGGTCACTAGAGATGCCGTGTGCACAGGACGGCCGGTTGAGGTCACAACAGAAGAAATGGTGAACAAAGTTCACGATATTATGTTGGAAGGCCGCGGAGTGAAACTCCGTGAGCTAGCCTAGACCGTAAATATCTCGAGTGAACGGTTGTATAACATTCTGCACGAATTTTTGGGTATGAGAAAGCTGTCAACAAGATAGGTGCCGCGACTGCTCACAGTTGAGAACAAGCGGAATCGCGTGACCACTTCACAGGGATGTTTGAACATATTTAAGCTCAACTCAAATGAGTTTTTGCGGCGTCATATCACGCTTGATGAAACTTGGATCCATTACTCCCAACCTGAAGCCAAACAACTATCAAAGCAATAGATTTCCTTCGGCGAACTTGCTCCAAAGAAAGCGAAAATCATTCCTTCGGCAGGAAAAATCATGGCAGCTATCTTTTGGGGTGTTAGACATCCACTACCTGAAAAAGGGTAAAACGATCACAGATTCACATTATATCGCAATGCTGGATCAGTTTTATAAGGAATTGTTAAAGAAACGCACCCATTTGGTAAAGAAAAAGGTTCTCTTTCACTGGGATAATGCACCCACACACAAGTCAGCCATTGCCATCGCAAAATTTGTGGAACTAGGCTACGAACTGCTATTACTAGCGCAAAACTTCTGGAATCGTGACCTTGATTGCTACCCCAGCTGCCGAGCCTAGGAATGGTTTATGTTTAGCTTAATCAACGAAAGCGATATAACACCTTTGCTTACTCACAGTGCGTAACACATACAGTCTGCATAGAAAGTGTCTGCATCTGGTTGTAATTTTAAAGAGAGCAGTATCTAAATAGTACTTACTTTATATTTGTTATATTTATAACCATGGCTCCTATGTTTTCAAAGTTAAGTGGTAAGGTGTTACGTAGTCAAAGTAGGGAAATAATTGCAAATGTCCTCGACTTCATGAAGCAAGAAGCAGAGATGAAGGAAGAAAATATATGTTCATCCGAGTTCCACAAAAGCCTTAAGAGAGTGAAAGAAAGAGTAGTCAAAGCAACTGGTGTTTCACCGAGTTTCGTTTCCAGAGTTCTCAAAGATAAGAGAAAAAAAACATATGGATGAAAGAGTACCATTTGTCACACCTGGGAATAAACATAAGGTCCCTAAACGTATTACAGAAATAGACGATTTCGAATGCGTCATTCTGCACACGATTCACAATTCCTATGTGGAAGAAAAAACTGTGCTAACAATAAGCAGATTGCTCATCAAGCTGAAAGACAGCAGAAACTTACAAGGTGGTGCTACAAATCTCAGAAAAATTATTAAAGATTTAGGGTTCAAGTGGAAGAAACCGAAATCAAATAGAAGAGCTCTAACAGAAAAGCAAAATAAATAAATAAATAAAATAAAAAAATAATAAAATAAAAAAAATAAAAATAAAAAGTAAATGTTGCCATGATAGCTTAGTCAGTTAGACCAACGCCACGGAAAGCCTAAGATCCGTGGTTCAAATCCCGGCTCTGGCATTTAATTTTTCAGTTGATTCCACCTTTCCAAATGAGTATAATTTTATATGTACTTATATCAGTGTGTACTTACATCAGCATCAATTTTTAAGGTGGTGCTACAAATTTCAGAAACATACTATAGTGTATGAAGATGAGTCATACATACACAGCAGTCGTACAGCATCTAAAAGTTGGAGGGACGATAGCGAATTAGGTTGCAGGTTCCTGTTGCTAAAGGGCAAATACTTATTATCGTTCATGCCGTTGGAAAGATCGGCTTCGTTCCAAATGCCCTTCTTTTACAAGTCGCAACAAACAACAAGAGATTTTCATCAAGAAATGAATACAGAAAATTACAAGAAGTGAATCAACGCCATGTTGATACCTAATATGCCTGCTGGGTTTGTTCTGGTCATCGATAATGCTTCACAATGCGTCAACACTCAAATTGACAAACCACCTACCTAAAATTCCTTGAAAGAAGAAATGAGAGCTTGATTACTTAGACATAATATAGCTTTAGATGAAAGCATGAGTAAAACAAAGCTAAAGCCAACAAACAGCTTCAGACGTCATACATACGTGACCAGATAGTAATACAACATCGCGATAATGTACTTAGACTATCATCGTATCGCCCAATCGAATTAATCTGGGCTGATATCAAAAAATGGGTGGCAATGCAGAAATATCACTTTTAAATCAAAATATGTGGAGCAGTTACAACGCCAGCAATTTGGTGAAATTGGAAGGCCAGAATGGGAAAATGTATGTCGACATGTTGAATAAATTAAGAACCATTATTTCGAAAAATACGGAATTGCAGAAAATTAAATAGAAAGAATTCTCATCCAAGATTCGATATATAAGACTAATAATGGCGCTGTAATTTAAATTGTTTTGTAGCGTTTAACGTCTTGTTACAAAATAAACACTTTATCCTTATGTTTTACTGTAATAAAATATGTTTCCTCCCAAGCAGGGTTGAAACTAGTTGGTGTTGTTAACCTACGCTTTGACATACTGTCCTTCATGGTAAATAAGTTACCCGACCGAACCGCCGTTGCGCTAAGAGTGGGTATGAATGACATCAAAATGTTCCCTTTTGCTCCTCTTTCAGTTGCTCCCATCTGGCTTATGTACTGAGCATACAAGCTCCCAACCTATCTACTCGGTACTTGACAATAGCTGCTTAAGGGATTCTAATACTAAAATTTCATTAACCTTTCTATTGTCTTATTTTGTAAACATTTTGGGGATAATGTATTATTCTTATATGAATATAATTGACGGAAACATTAAGTAACTTATTTTACGTATATTAATATGCCATTATTATTATTATTATTATTAGCAGCAGTAGTAGTGGTAATGGTGGTGATGGTGGAGGTGGTGGTGCTGGTGGCAGTAGTATAAAGTCTGCTGTCAAAAGACAATTGAATATCGATTTGCCACCCAACTTACTTGCAGCCACCGTCCAATTATTTCGTTATCAACAACGTTTAAGAGCCAGTTTCCTTCTACATTTTCCCCTTTTCGTTTACCCACCACGCATTTCATTACCAAAAAGTTGAAACACGTGGAAGATTAAAACTTGCATATCTGATACGTATGTTAACACTTTCCTAATCCTGACCGTAAATCCAAAGCGTATATGCTGCATTAGTGGATGAATGTCTTACTATTAAGTTGTCTCTCTAAACAAAGTGCTTGGAAAGGAATAGAACATAATAGAAGCTCCCTGGAAAGAATTACGATAAACCAGGTGCGTACATTGTTCGATTTGACATTGGGGGGTCGTAAGGTAGTTTCTCGCTGTTGTTCAAGTGTCAAATTTGATTTTAAGTTTCTCAGCAATTAGTTAACATAATGAAATGAAACTTTTTACACTGACTACAGCAGTCTTTTCCAAATATAGTCCATGTAAAGTTACCCATATATGCTAAAAATTAAGGTTACACAATGTCATAAATAGTATAATTTTTTTAAAATTATCAGAGTAGGGGAACATTTAGATGTACTTTACTCTGTAACCCATTAAGCTATATTGACTGCTTCATCTAAAATTACTCCTCACATTGCTAATCACAATTTATTAAAAATACATCTGTAGCATGAACTCCGTGTTTATAAGATAAAATATGGGAGGAGATTATCATCAGATATCGGAAACAAATTTAGCGGGAAATGTTAAAGTAGTACATGTATTAAAACATAAAAACTTCTAAAGAATAGTATGGTTTTAGAATTAATAGACAAGAATAAAACCATAATAGTCAGACAAGCCCTCCTTTACAATACTACGGGAAGCAGATATGTGCATTGGCCTGGAATGAGGTAGGAAGACGACTTAGATTACCATACAAGTGATACTGATCAAAGTTTTAAATCCTGATTATAATGATATTTGGAAGTAGACCTTAATGGATGTAATGAACTACTACTCTTTTTTACTTTCTCTACTACGTATAGTAACTAGGGGAAGTATTGTATTCCACCCAAAATTTCGATACCGAGATTTCACCGGAAATACATGTTTTGAGACCCCCTGAATCCAAAGAAAAGCATTTTTGGAAACATGTCCGTGTGTGTGTCTGTGTGTCTGTCTGTGTGTGTGCCTGTGAACAGCATAACTCAGAAACGAACAGTCGGATAAACACCAAACTTGGTATTTAGGTTCAGCATCTTCCAAGGATGCGACACGAATGTTTTCAAGAAAATCCCCCTACCCCAGAGTACCCTTTACATGGAAGATTTTTCGAAAATTTTAATTTTCTCAAAAATGGTTCTAACGATTTTGATTAAAATATCATATGTTTAAGATATTTTTATGACAAATAAAATGTATATCTTGAATTTCCTGGGAATGTCTCCAAAAGTATTCTTTATTGTGAACGACTTTTGCATAACTGGTAAACCATAAGAGATAGACAAAATTTTACTACACACAAAATGTGCATCGCGTTAAAATACACAATTTATGTCATATACATTTTTTTAGTTGAGTGAACCGTTTTCGAGATATTGCTTGTTATTTCCTTAAATTTTCCAATACTTACACTTTTTCTCAAATTCGTTATTCAATGTTTTATGTCCTGGATATGCAAACAGAATAGAATGCGCCACATAGCAACCAGCGCTTAAAAGATTTGACTATCGCTTATAACCTACCATGTTCCCCTTGCATCTACAAGAAAATTAGCAATAAGATTGACATCTCGATTAACATGAAGCATATGGAGAATAAACGTTTGTAAAAATAGTTTGTACAAGAGTAGAGAAAGTCATGTCAGTGTAACACATCAGATTTTTCTTCCTCCAAATAAATCACGCATTATTGACTGATTTTGAGTTTATACGAGACAGTTGAGTGCTAGTGGAAGTGTAAAATTAGTCTGCATATTAGGTCATTGACCTATTGAAGCATTCAGGAAATACAAGGTGAATATAAATACGAATATCTACCACAAAACACTGAGGAAATATCTTAAACATATAATATTCTAATCAAAATCGTTAGAGCCATTTTTGATAAAACTAAAAGTTTAGAAAAATGTTCTATGTAAAGGGTAATCTGGGGTGGGGATTTTCTTGAAAACCTTCGTGTCGCATCTCTAGAAGATACTGGACCTACATACTAAGTTTGATGTTTATCGGACTGTTCCTTTCTGAGTTATGTTTTTCGCAGACACACTCACGGACATGTTTCAAAAAATGCTTTTTTTGGATTCAGGGGGTCACAAAACACATATTTCCGGGGAAATCTCGGTATGGAATTTTTGGGGGAATACAATACTTCCCCTACTTACTTTACGTAGTAGAGAAAGTAAAAATACTACCACTCAAAATGAGTTTTAAATAATTTTACATTATGAAGACAGAAAAAACCTTATGTTTTACACTCACATGGCTTTCTCCACTCTTGTACAAACTATTTATACAGACGCTTATTCTCCAAATGCTTCATGTTAATCGAGATATCGAGATGTTAATTTTATTACTAATTTTCTTGTAGATGCAAGGGGAATTCATAGGGTTTAAGCTATAGTCAAATATTTTAACAGCTGGTTGCTATGCGGAGTAATCCATTCTCTTTGCATTACCAGGACAAAAAAAATGAATAACGAATTTGAGAAAAAGTATAAGTACTGGAAAGTTTAAGGGAATAACAAGCAATATCTCGAAAATGGATCACTGAACAAAAACAAAGTGTATATGACATATATTGTGTATTTTAACGCGATCTACATTTTTTGTGTAATAAAATTTTGTCTATCTCTTATGGTTTACCAGTTATGCAAAAGTCGTTCACAATGAAGAATACTTTTGGACACATTCCTAGAAAATTCGAGATAACCATTTTATTTGTCATGAAAATATCTTAAATATATGATATTTTAATCAAAGTGGTTAGAGCCATTTTTGAGAAAATTAAAATTTTCAAAAATGTTCCATATGAAGTGTAATCTGGGGTGGGGGATTTTCTTGAAAACCTTCGTGTCGCAACTCTGGAAGATACTGAAACTAAATACCAAGTTTGGTGTTTATCCGACTGCTCGTTTCTGAGTTATGCTGTTCACAGACACACATACACACGGAAATGTTTCCAAAAATGTTTTTTTTATTCAGGGTGTCTCAAAACATGTATTTCCGGTGAAATCTCGGTATCGAATTTTTGAGTGGAATACAATATTTCCCTACTTACTATACGTAGTAGAGAAAGTAAGAATACATTTCAAAAGAAAGGTGAATATTGGATACCACTTAATCGACTTTTATAATCCTGACAAAATTGAAAAGCGCTGTTATTTTAAACCGATATAGGCTATACAATGTTCCCAAAAACGTTTCCCTTGGAAAGGAGCATGACTGGCAGTTCATATTCATCTCTATCAATTTTATACCCGTTCCGTCGAATATCAAAGGAATATTTTGGGTAATTTCTACTTACAGTCTAATAGAGAGGCTTAATACATTTAAAAATCTAGTATTTGGAACGGGAGTGCTTATTATATTCATGTTATAAAATTTCCCTCCGATTTCGTGAACTTTGGTATCAGTAAGTATTTTTGTATGGTTTTGACAAAGCTTGGCATAATTCGGTTTTAACGAATTTGAGTGCTTTGAGGAGGTACATACTCTAGATGGTGATGGATCTAATCATTATTGTTGAAAATCTTCGGGTCGCATGTTTAGAAGATACTGAACCTAAATGTCAACTTTGGTTGTTATCCAGCGTTTTGTTTTGGAGTTATGCTGTTCACAGACACACACTAATAGACATTTTTCTAAAAATGATTATTTTTATTCAGGGGTCTCAAAACATATATTGCCGGTGAAATTTTGATATTAATATAGATTGGGTGGAATGCAATACCCTCTAAACCTACTATGTATGTGGTAGAGAAGGTAAAAATAGTCGAAATTTTTTTCACTTTCTCAAGAATATTTCCAATTTTGATTAAAATGCAATATATTTAAAGTATTTACATGACAAATAAGATGTATGCCCTAAATGTTCTTAAATAGCCTACAAGGAACTCTTCATTTGGAAAAACATTTCTGTAATTACGTATAACGGTAAACCATAAGTGATAGACGAAATCTAAACGTTTTTGCGTGGTATCAGCCATTTCTGACATATGCGTTATTATTGGCTGGAATGTTTCAATATATTTGTCATTTCCTTAAAGTACTGTCATTATTGTTATTTCTCGCTTCGTCATTGAAAGAGTATGGAATTATAAAGTCAACATATCGCGACCTCCATTTAATATTTGACAACACGTTGGGTTTTTTTTTTGGTCACCTTATAGCACAACCAAATACATCATGAATATATTTCATTTTTTGATTAATATGAAGTAAATACGAAGCTATTAAAGAGGAAGGCTTCACCAGAGGCAAAAGCAGAGGACGAACAGTGGCAAAGGATCTGAATGCAAAATGTTCCTTTCGAGCTAAAGCGATACATTCCGCTAACTGTAAACTGACAGACAATGATAACTGGCAATGGGATTAGAGCGTATCTGCATAGGTAAATTCGGCATCACGGAGGATTCCGTTTGCTCCTATATGCTAGCAGAACAAACTGTGGGCAACATTCTTTCCAAAACTAGAACAACTGCTCAAAAAGAAAATTAAACGTGCATGGCCTGAGACTCAACAAGGGCTCATCACAAACAATTTGCAGAGTTCATAAAATCAATAGATTACTCTACATAGGGAATGTTGCATATGGTTATTATTATGTTTCATTAGATTCTAAATATTGTCCATACTTTATTATTTTGGCTCATAATACAGCAACATATTTAGGACAATGAAGTTAACAGAAAAGTGATGTGCTGTTCTGAATAGGAAACCTTGATTCTATTTAAGACAGAATAAGAAACTACGACAGTAATTAGAATTAGCATATAGTATTGTTAATATAATGGAACATCGTGTATCTATTTAGTAATAATAAAAAGAAAAATATGATGTGTTACACTCAAACGACTTTCTCTACTCTTGTACAAACTATTTTTACAAACTCTTATTCTCCATATGCTTCATGTTAATCGAGATATCGAGATGTTAATCTTATTGCTAATTTTCTTGTAGATGCAAGGGGAATTGGTAGACTTTAAGCTATAGTCAAATATCTTAAGAGCTGGTTGGTATGTAGAGTATTTCATTCTCTTTGCATTACCAGGACAAAAAAATCTGATGTGTTACAATCACATGACTTTCTCTACTCTTGTAGAAAGTATTTTTTCAAACTCTTATTCTACATCTATTTCATATTAATCGAGATAAACATTTGCAAAAACGATATTTTGACATGCAAAGAGAATTACATTATACACATAGCGACCATTCTAAAAATATTTGAAAATCGCTTAAGGCTTAAGGTATGTTGACTTGTTTTGTATTTGCAAAGCCAATATAGAAATACAGTGGCATTTAAGCACATACATATCTCTTAATAGCTGGTTGCTATGTGCAGCACCATTCTCATTGCCACAGATTAATACTCTCTGCATATCCAAGACAAAAAAATGAATAACGAATTCCCATTTGAGAAAATAAGTATTGAGAAGTTTAAGGGAATAACAAGCAATATCTCGAAAACGGTTCACTCGACAAAAAAAGTGTATATGACATAAATTGTGTATTTTAACGCGATCTACATTTTGTGTAGTAAACTTTTGTCTATCTCTTATGGTTTATCAGGTATGCAAAAGTCGTTCACAATGAAGAATACTTTTGGAGACATTCCCAGAAAATTCAAGATATGCATTTTATTTAACATTAGAATATCTTAAACATATGACATTTTAATTAAAATTTTCGGAAAAATTTTCCATGTAAAGGGTAATCTGGGGTGGGGGATTTTCTTGAAAACATTCGTGTTGCATCTCTGGAAGATACTGAACTTAAATACTAAGTTTGGTGTTTATCCGACTGTTCGTTTCTGAGTTATGCTGTTCACAGACAGATACACACACGGACATGTTTCCAAAAATGTTTTTTTTAAATAAGGGGGCCTCAAAACATGTATTTCCGGTGGAAATTTGGTATCGAATTTTTGGGTGGAATACAATACTTCCCCTACTTACTATACGTAGTAGAGAAAGTAAAAAAGGATATGTTTGTGATAATAGCTTATAGAAGCTATATAAAACAAATCCGATGTGTTAAATCACATGACTTTTTCTACCTCCATCGCTTATTAGTATATACGCTAATTCTTCTTACAAAAATTTGTTTTTCTGCTTTATTTTAATCAATATAATCCTGTTTCGTCGTACTCTTTCCATGACATAGCGAGAATACGTTTTCGTCTATCGTTTAACGTTTACCAGATGCACAAGATTATACAAAATTCATTTCGAATGAAGATCTACTCCCAGAAAATATACAGTATATTTTTGACATATAAACTATTTTTAATATATAGTGGTTTAATCAAAATCGTTACAGCCATTGGGGCGTGCAACTTTCGTGAAAATTTATCGTGTCGTATTTTTTGAAGATACTGAACTTAAATAACAAGTTTGGTGGTTATCCGGCTTTTCAATTTTGAGATATGCTGGTATTTTGGGGGTTAGACATGTAAGTAAGTTTAGTATAAATACGCTTAAGCAACCCTAGCATTATAAACACGTTGTTATGGCGATCAAAATCTTAATTTCCTCTTTCTAGCGCGTGGGCTATAATGGCTGATTTTACTTTCTCTACTACGTATAGTAAGTTGGGGAAGTATTGCATTCCACCCAAACATTCGATACCGAGAATTCACCGGAAATATATGTTTTGAGACCCCCTGAATCGAAAAAATGCATTTTTGGAAACATATCCGTGTGTGTGTCTGTGTGTGTGTGTGTGTGTGTGTGTGTGTGTGTGTGTGTGTGTGTGTGTGTGTGTGTGTCTGTGAACAGCATAACTCAGAAACGAAAAGTCGGATAAACACCAAACTTGGTATTTAGGTTCCGTATCTTCCAGAGATGCGACACGAAGGTTTTCAAGAAAATCCGCCCACCCCAGATTACCCTTTACATGGAAAATTTTTCAAAACTTTTAATTTTCTCAAAAATGGCTCTAACGATTTTGCTTAAGATATCATATGTTTAAGATATTTTCATGACAAATAAAATGTATATCTTGATTTTTCTGGGAATGTCTCCACAAGTATTCTTGATTGTGAACGACTTTTGCATAACTGGTAAACCATAAGAGATAGACAAAGGTTTAGTACACAAAAAATGTAGATCGCGTTAAAATACACAATTTATGCCATATACATTTTTTTGTTGAGTGTTTTTTCGAGATACTGCTTGTTATTCCCTTAAACTTTTCAATACTTGTTTTCTCAAATGGGAATTCGTTATTCATTTTTTTTGTCTTGGATATGCAAAGAGAATGGTGTTGCACATAGCAACCAGCTATTATGAGATATGTCTGTGCTTAAAGGCTACTGTATTTCTATATTGCCCTTGCAAATACAAAACAAGGGGAACATAGTAGGCGTTAAGGATAGTCAAATACTTTTAGAACTGGTCGCTATGTGTAAAATGTTATTCTCTTTGCATTTCAAAAGATCGTTTCTGCAAATGTTTATCTCGATTAATATGAAATAGATGGAGAATAGAAGTTTGTAAAAATAGTTTGTACAAGAGTAGAGAAAGCCATGTGAGTATAACATCACATTTTTTTATATAGGCGTTTTTTTTCCTTAGTTTTTGCGCCTTCTTTTGCTTCTTTTTTATTTTATTTTCTTCCTTTTTGTGGTTTTTTAAATCTGAAACAAATTACTGTTGATTATTCAATGTAGCACATGACTGTTGTGTGATTATGACTTTGCAGAGATTTTGCTTCTGCGCAACCGCCTTCGTAACTTAAGACTCTTTTTTATTTTTTTATTTCAATAAACATTTCCATGCCTTTTTTTTACTACCTTAGGAACATTTATTTGCAAGGAAACAAATATATTTCAAAGTTAAAATTGTTCTTTACAAATGCCCCTTCTTAAACAGAGAGAATATCTAAGTTGGGGCCGATTAACAACAGCGCACGCGCACGCGCCCACACACTCACACACATATATACACTCTTTTTGGATTGAGGGGGGTCTGAAAACATTTATTTCTGATGCTAAATGGACATCGATGTTTTGGGTGAAATACAATACTTTTCCAATAATAATTATATTATTATTACTATTATTATTATTATTATTATTATTATTATTATTATTATTATTATAAAGCATAATACGTATAGAAGGTGTGAATGTAACACATTGATTTTTTTTATTTTCGTATATAAAATTGCATCATTTGAGTCCGCAGCTCCCGTTCTGATCTCAAAACGAGTGAGAGAAAATGAACATATTCATAAGATGAAAAATGTTTATAGACAGTTTGTTCGCAAAGGGAAATTTTGTGTAGAAAGGATCGAAAATTCATTATTGGAACAATGTAGTAGAACTTCATTATGTTTCCGCCGACGGCGGCGTAACTCAATCATGCCTTCGGCAGTGGAGTAATTAGATTTATATAGGCAGAGCACACGTTACCTGTCTACATTCCCTCTGAGATGTCACCACGTTTAGCGTTTAATGCGAAACGGCGTGCAACGTGGTGTCTGAGGAACCAATTGCATGACTACAGAACCGTTTAAGAAGCTACTGAAATACCTGGGTTTAACCAATTGTGTACTTGCTACCGAAGCTAAATGAACAGACAGAATTAATTGTGCGCATCTCTGGTATATATTCCAACCGATCATATATGGAAATTCTTGTCGTATCTAGTTTTGTATTTAAGGCAACTCTACAATGAGATTTTGGTTCATAAGTTGTTTGCTTTTGCTTTTTCTAACAATTTAAAGTATTTAGAAATATATTACGGACTATTTTGACCATTTATACTATTAATCAAAGATTGCATGGAAAAACACATATGGCATGTGCATTTTTAATCATTATTTTCTAAAAAATTAACAATTTGCAAAATTTTCAGCAAATAACATGTTCCATGTAGATGTATCACCAATCCTACTGAAAGTTATAAGCTAGGCATACAAGACATAGAGTTTCAAATGACCGTTTTTTAAATGCAAGAACGATTGAAAATAATATTGCATGATTTATACAGGGTGGACCATTTAAGTTGGGACTGTACAATATCTCCAAAAATAAGCGTTTTAGAAAGAAATGTCTTGAATAAAAGTTTCCTAATATTATGGGAAGAAGTAAATGTTACTAGTCGGGTTTTGTTTGGAGGACGTTGTTATAGTCCTTCTAGGGTCAATTTAATTTTCTTAAATGGGAACTTACTTCTTTATGTTGTTTTTTCACTCCTCATGAGAAACTAAACAATATTTGAATAAAGTACTGTGCAGTTGTTCTTACACCAACGTAAATAACAACGAAAATTCTGTACGAAGACTGCAACGAATGGTTGAACCATGGTTATTTCAGGGTCATTCACGGTCTCCGACAGCAAGAGTATCTAAAATATGCCATAGCCAAGAACCTGGACTACGGATGAACTCAACTAAGACGAAAGTGATGACAAATTCTGGAAAGCAACCGATAGTGCTGGAAGGAACAACTATGGAAAATGTGGAGGATAGGACAAAGTATTTCGATGAGGGGAAACGGCGAGGCAGAGATCAAACAAAGAATTAGCGCAGCCTGGAGACATTTCTGGAGCTTGAGATATATCCTACTAAACAAGTACCAAAATTTCAAAATGAAAACACAAGTCATGGAATCGTACATAATTCCAGTGTTCATATACGGATGTCAGAAGCGGTGTTTCACCACGCGTCGAACAAAAGCTTTACAAGTGTGCTGAAGAAAAAACTGAACATCAGACTACAAAATAGAATACCAAACACAGAAATCAGAAGGACAACAGGAATGGAGGACACAGATGTACACGCAAGACAACTCAACTGAAAATGTGGAAGCCATGTAGCAAGGATGGACCACAGAAGATAGGCCCACGTGAATATAGTTTGGAACAACAGGCTCGGGAAAAGAAGAAGAGGTCGTCCTCTTTAGAGGTGGTCAGACGAACTGGTACGAAGAGCTGGAAGAAGATGCACCACTCTAGCCAAGGGCCGCCAACTATAAAAGGAAGTCACGCCAAAGAGTTAAAGCTATAGCCAACATTATTATGCAGAGGACTAATTGGTATGGGAATAAACTTTGATGAAAATGTTAAGTAAAAAGACAAATTAAAGCTTAATTCTCCTATGCACTGCTCACCTTGAGAGTTTTTACTTTCTCTACTACATATAGTAGATAAGTAGGGGAAGTGTTGTATTCCAACCAATAATTTGATACCAATAATTCACCGGAAATACATGTTTTGAGACCCCTTGAATCCAATAAGCATTTTTGGAAACATATCCGTGTGTGTGTGTCTGTGAACAGCATAGCTCAGAAACGAACAGTCGGATAAACACCAAACTTGGTATTTAGGTTCAGTATCTTCCAGGAAAATGACACGAAGGTTTTCAAGAAAATCCCACCAACACAAATTAACCTTTACATGGAACATTTTTCGAAAATTTTAATTTTATCAAAAATGGCTTTAACGATTTTGATTAAAATACCATGTGTTTAAGATATTTTCATGACAAATGAAAAAAAATCTGATGTGTTGCACTCACATGACTTTCTCTACTCTTGTACAAAATATTTTTACAAACGCTTATTCTCCATCTACTTCATGTTAATCGAGATAAACATTTGCAGACTCTTATCTTATTGCTAAGTTTCTTGTAGATGTAAGGGGAATATATATTTACAAGGGCAATATAGAAATACAGTACCCTTTAAGCACATACATATCTCTGAATAGCTGGTTGCTAGGTGCAGCACTATTCTCTTTGCCACAGATATACTCCCCTTAAATCTAAAAGAAAATAAGCAATAAGATAGGGTCTGCAAATGTTTATCTCGATTAACGTGAAGCATATGGAGAATAAGCGTTTGTAAAAATAGTTTGTACAAGAGTAGAGGAAGTCATGTGAGTGTAACACATCAGATTTTTTACCATATACTCAGAATATAAAGCTTATAACGAATACAAAGTTTTAACGAGCTATGTTAAAGAGTTGTTAAGATATTATTTTATTCATAAAAGTATTTATACCCAATGTGTGGCTTTATGTAGATTATTTATTAAAATAGTCACTGATCCTATCAGAGTGGCTAACGTGGTATCAGTAATAGGTAATAAGTGATGGAAAGAGGTGAATTTTTCGGAATATATTCTTCATGACACTGTGTAGTTCCGACCATATGTCCAATCACTTCCGGTTTAATAAGATGGTATTTCTCACAGTAATAGGGGATGGCCAGGTTACAGATGTACTATTTTTCGGTATTCAATTACATAATTATTATAAAGTTAATTATTTTCCAAAACCCACATTAAAACGTTAAAAAGTTCAGTATAATGGATGCAACATTTTAAAACTAATTTAAATTAAGAAATACGTGGTTAATAATTTCTTTGTATTTGTATACCAGCTCAAATTAAAAGTTTGGAGTGATACAATAAACCCTAGGATCCAAGGAGCAATTCATATTACTATATAAGTAGTGATTAAAAACGTTTTAATTTCGTATATACATTATTGCTACAAGCTTTCTATTTAGTTTTATATATGCTAATTCTTCTGTTTAATCAAATTCTACCCTTTGTTTGAAAGGTAACCTATAATTATGGGAAGATCTATAAAATACAAAAAAAACTTAACTAATTAATATATTTAAATAGTTCTAACATTTTTTTCAAATTTGTTGTAGCTGAAGCGCTCTTGAAGGTTTCAAGTTAATGAGTTATAAACTGTGGTATTTTGAATAATGAAAAATGTTGAAAAATACAATTGATAAAAACAGAGTTTAAAGTTCAACGTAGTGCTTTACCTAAGTGCTACAGGGTCAATTAAATAGTCATTGGTGCTTTACGGACCGGCGGTGTGTGGGCATCCCGGCTCGTCTACCTGAGGGTGGGTTTAATGGTCGGTCCCCAGAACAATAGGCGTGAGGAATAAATAGGTAAATAGGTCAGTGTGTGCCACTTCCACACTACAGAATATTTCTTGACCCGTTTCGAGTAGGTTCCGCTTCTAGAAAGCTCAGCTTTGTATACGGACCTATATAAGGAGCTGCTCTTGCCCGGGAGTTGAGTTGAGTTTGTAAAAAAGTTAAGAAGTAAACTTTGGATAGTAAAGTGGACAGTTCATTGGTTTGTCAGTTATGACTGGATACGACGGATCAGTTGTGTTCTGCTTTGAGTGTGTGTCAGGAGTGTTCAAGTGTAAAGTTTATGCTACGCTGAACATCAAAGTGACAAATAGAATGATTTGGCAACAACTTGTCCTCTATTCTCTTACAATATTAAAAAACCAATTATTGTGTGCCATGAAAATAAAAGTTATAGGTATAATAAAAAGGAAAAATGAAACTGAAAATGTTCACAATTTTTGTCACATTTTAGAGACACAGATGGTGGTTTGAGCAGACGCATTACCTGGTGGTTGCAATGTCAGTAGAATCGCCATACTAAACATCATTACTGTTGTTCTAGGCGGCTTACATGGGCATAGTACAGTCTAGTTAAGTCTCAGATATGGAGGTGTTTAGCCCTTATAAAGGGACGTCCTGCTGTTCTGCAGCGCAGTACGAAGAAATGCCTGCAGTGGTGTGTGTTGCGGGACGGCGATATAAATGGGTGCTGTTAAAACAGCCGAGGACCATCCGGCCAATTGAGAAAATGGAACATAAGTTTGTACCAGAAGCAGCAGTGGAAATGGAGAAATATGAGTAATATCTGCTGGAGAAGAGCCAAGGAACATCTATTGACTCCAATCATTATAATTTACAATGAAGAACCCTCCGGCAAATTGCTGAATGCGGAAAGAAGAAAAGGACTTACGAACAACCAAAATCTTTCAAGCATATAAATGCATTTCGGCAAACCTATTTTACAACACTCAAGTTGAACATTTTTTGTTCAGTTCGACTCTCAGAATATTGTAAAAGGATTTACTCCTTTTAGCAGGGCTTGTGGCGAAGAATTATTAAAACAAAGTTCTCATTCTTACTTTCTCCGAACCCGGGACCTCCCGAATGCGAGGCGCAGCATTACCGCGGAGCCAACTTGCTCGGTACCATGCCGTGATACGGATTCAAAATGTTGTTGAGTTTATAAGCCATGCTGAACCGTGTTTTTACTTTCTCTATGGAACAGATAATTGGATAGTGAAGGTTTTGCATTCCACCCAACACTTTTACACTGAGATTTTATGATAAATACACGTTTTGAGGCCTCCTAAATAAAAACAAACATATTTAGGAAAGGTCTTTGGGTGTGTGTGTGTGTGTGTGTGTGTGTGTGTCTCCCACAAAAACGAAATGTCGGATAAACACCGAACTTAATATTTAATTTCAGACCATTCCAAAGATGCGACACGAAGATTTTCAAGAATATCCTTATCACAAACTACGATTTACGTGTATGTTTTTCGAAGCTTGTGATTTTTTGAAAAATGGTTCTAATAGTTTTGATTAACATACCACGTATTACAAATAAAAAGCATATCATAAGTTTTCTGAGAATATCTTATGAATTCCTCTTCATTCGGAAGGAAACTTGCATAACTGATAAACGTTAAGTGATAGACGAAAATATACTACACAAAATATGTAGATCTCTTTAAAGCATGTTTATTTCAAAATACCTTATTTTGTGGCATCAGCCATTTCCGAGATATCCATTATCACTGGTTCGAATTTTTCAATACTTAAGTCATTCTTTTAAAATCCTGTCGATTTTCAGCTAATTCTTACGGTGTCATGGAAAGAGTACGGAATATTAAGGCCAGCGTATAGCATCCACATCTAAAATATTTGACTGTCACTATTCTCTTTGAATCTACAAGAAATGTGTAATACAGCTATTTACAGTTAGCTTTATCTCGATTAAAATGAGAGTTTCTAAGAATAATTTACATCCCAAAAATAAGGATAGATAGTAGAGAAGGTCATGTGAATGGAAAGATTTGATTTTTTAAACTTAGTTATTAATAAACGTGCCAAATCTACCATTTCAACATGTTTTATCTTTTGTGCTCTTTTCCTGCGTCTCTGCCACCTTCTGGCTACATAATGTAATATTTTTACCTAGCTAGACTTGGAAATAATTATTTGTTTTGCATAATTCGGGAGAACATTTGTTAATTAGCATATCTACGAAGTTACTACAGTCTACAGTGCCACACTGTCACGATAGTTATAATTGCTGGATACTAAAAGAACACAAAATGGTATCGTTGTAGCATTTTAATTATCTTACGGAATCCTCCTATAGCGGTCTCAGAATGGTTGTCATAATCCGCCAAATGTACCTATATCTCTTCTTCCCAAATTCTTAAGGTAATTGTCCGAGGCGGCGCCAAATTAACGCGTGTGACTCGCATTCGCGAGGTCCCGGGTTGGACTCCCGGCGATCGTCCACTCTGCCCCATGGATTCTTTCGAGAGTTTTCCTGGGTCGTCAGGCTAATGTTGGAGTGATTTCTTACAGCCCCCGAAATTCCTGTCTTTCCATTTCATTCAATTGATCCTTCAGCCCGTTAGTTCTGTTTGTAGGTGTCGGCGATAGTGTTTCAGATGGCGTGGCAGGATAAACGATGTTCTCTGTGGAACTTTCTCCGTCCTCGGCTTTCGCCTGGTTTCCGGGGGTAAATGGACTGGAGCAGGGTGTTTTGGCCCTCTATGTGGAGCGGGATTCCCAATCTGCCTTTCCTAGGGACCCTTGCAGTACCGTCACTGCTGGTGCCGGCCGCCAAGTGTTTCCTCTCATCTGCTCCTCCCTCCGAGGGACGCCCCCTTGTGGAGCATAAGTACAATATCCTCTCACTGGAGCAGTGCTGAATCCCGTACGATAATTAGGGGGGAAGAAACGGGCGTTTGAGACTCCAGAATAATAAAATAAACCTTCATATGCTGATCTGCAAAATTCCGGAGATAAGTATTGACAACTGCACGTACATTTAGAGAAAGCAGAAGAGGTTACTAAAATAGTGAGCACATTTAAGGTTACGAATGAATGAGAAGAAACTAAATTTTTGGAACTTCACAACTTTCTTCGAACCTTTCCAGACTTAGAGCCGGCAGATTTATTACGAAATCTATTTGTGGTTAAACTTTCCTACCTTTATTGTGCATTGGCCGATACTTTACTTGACATGAAAAATAGTAGTAGTGGTAGAGATAAGGCTTGTTTTTGTTGTGAACAGTTTGTCTACTCTTGTATAGTACAACAATCGCATGGACCTCATTGCCGTACATGCTTCTCCTGTCCCTATAATCAAACAATGTGTATAATACTATATATATAAAGAAATAGGAAAAACAGGAAAACAGGGTAAAAATAACACGCAGGTCTACAAGCAACTGACTTCTAGATTTGTAAATTTTGCTGTATTTCAGTTTCTGATTGCCTAATCCTACTCTAATAGAATACCTTCATTTAATTAAGGCTTTTTTCTAGTTATTGATTGGCTATTTTATGAACTGTCACAAAAATTTACATTATTGTTGTTCCAATAATGACTAGTAGCATTTAAACTTTCAAGTTAATTATTGCCTCAAGGTTACCTCATTGTTACGTCATTTTTGCAACTTTTAACCTATTATTCTCACAGCTCCTACATTATTAAATTACATAATACATTCACAAAACATTATTGAACATGTATACAATAACATAAACATTTACAATGACTGTAATATACACTTTTTATATATTGTTACATACAAATATTGTTTAAAGCGGGCTGTTATTGAATTTATATATTATATAATTAGACTGAAATACTTTAAGTGTTAAAACTACTGCCTCAATATGCATCAGTGGAAAGTTTCGTTACTTGTGGAGTTTTGCGTCTTAAATTATGCAAACATTTTACATGAAATACTATACAGATGCACATATATAAGAAATAAACACTTTAATTAGCCTAGATACACACATACTGGTTACATGTTTAAGGTATGTTGATGTCCTAAGCATAATGAAAATACTGCTTCAGTACCAAGTGTGGTATTTATCCATTTCTTTTTTTAGTAATGCCGTTCATAGTCGAGAGAGAGAGAGAGAGAGACAAACACGCAAATTTTTCTAAAAATTATTTGTTTCTATTCAGCGGGCCTCAAAACACGTGTTTCCGGTGAAAACTCTATATTGCTACCTATGTAGGGAATAGAGAAATAAATAAAGAATAGTGTGTATAGAAAGTAATTTAAATGCAACACATTATTATTTGAAAGAGGACCTTGTATTTGTTGATTTGCTCGGTTAGCTTAACGTTTCTTTGTTATGATTATGGACGGAGTTTGAAATATTTTTTTATAATTTTATAGGATTCATACTGATGTAAATGACATCGTAAATGGAAACTCTGCCATACATAATCGGTTTGTTGTTTGGAAAATGTGTCGTGTACTCGTACATTTGGTAGAAATAAAGTTTTTCTATGTAGTTTTCTATGATATAATCTGGATGATGTTCTGATCTAGAGGTTGAACTGCAGCCAAGTTTGTTGTGAAATATTCGTGTGCTTCTTCAGGCGGAAGGTACGAGGGGCTGAATAAATGTCACAGCCATGACCCCGTTACGTTATGTTGTAGACACTGTATGACTAAACTTAGTTGTGCCAATTTACCGACGTTGACCCAAATCAAATCTGCAGCCTTTGACGGTATGATGGAGCAAAACCGACTTAAAACCATCATGTACAAATTTCTCGACATCGATTAATCAGCAATATCACTTTGAACCGGTAAGCTAATGTTTCAAATTTGCTGTTTTAAAAGTTAAAATGTACCACATTCTGCAGAAAGTATCCAAGCCACAATGCTGAGCTGGGAATAATGTAATTAATGTTAAATGTAACAAAAAATGAACAAACATGATGTATAGTTGCTAAAATACTTGGAATCTATAAAACATTTGGACACACGTGCATCAACGAGATTTTAAACGTTTTTGTGGTACAGGATAGGAGAAAAGGGGACTAGGCACCAAGGCTTACGCAGATCTTTTGTACCTAGGCCCCTTACGTGGGGCCCCCTGAGGGAGGGATGAAGTTAGAGGAGACATAGCGCGACCGGACCAGGAGACGGTGCATTCGGCATCCCTACACCCCTGTGAGCTTACACATCCCCTGATCGCCCGGGGCCCGGAGACTGCCCCATTTCGCTGAGACCTCCCGATGACACTTGCAACCCTGAAAGAGACAGGCAAATGAAAGGTGAAGTGAAATGAGAATGTAGGCGAAATAGAGGGGATGTTGAACCTTAGCATCATTCGCAAAGCGGCTCGGGAAAAGCCCATGGGACAGAAAGGTCGGCCGCGGGAATCAACCCATCACCTCCCGAATGCGGGTCACAGACGTTACCGCCTGCGCTATAACGTTCGGCTTTTTGTGGTATAGTTCCTTTCTGCATGAAATTATTATACGAACATTTCTAAAGGTGATGACCAGTTAAGTGTAGTAATACGTGGTGGACTTTTCTAATTCACATCACTTCGGGCCTGATGTTGGCCACCAGAAACTTTTCGGGAAGATTGCTTCCCATCTTCAGCATAGGATGTCGACTGATCACTACCGCACACTCCCCTGTCCCTTATATGTTCTTAGAAGGTTAATTAGCTGCCCTCGGTTGAAAGAAGGCCAAACTTGACACACCTGCTTCTGTATTTTGTTGTTCTGGCTCGGCGGCCTCTGTGGTGTAGGTGCAGAACTCCTCTGTTCTAGCCGCTGTCTTCTATAGGCTGATTGGATAAATTGTAATAAAGCCCGAAAAGGCGGAATTTCAAAATTCAAAGTATTATCAATATTGTGGTGAATTAATATGTTCTCCCATATATTAAATTGTGAACAAAACTAAATGGCTTTAAGTAGCTAAATTTCTGTGCCTATTTCATTGTTTGAAATTTGTTTTAATCCTTTCTGCAAGATGGTATACGACTTAAATATAACTCCTCTCTACTGAGACAAGTAATACACTTTGATTTTCAACCACAATACGTTTTATTGTCTCATTTTTATGTATACAAACCATTGTTATTAACAACTAGATAAGCCAATTATTCAGCTATAAAATTAGATGATCCTGAAGAGCTATCAATAGCAATCCACAAAATCACATCTCCTACCAAAGCAGTTTAGAGTCCTTTAGCATCTCCTGGTCAAGTCCTATAGTTTGGGTTTGGAATTACTTTTCCCTTCACCCGCACAGAGGTGCCAATTCTCATACCGATTTGAAGATGGTCGACAAATTTTTCGTTTGCTGATGAAAATGGAACATTTATTTTAAAGCATTGTATGATGAGTCCACAAACAGGAAAGTTTGTTATTCTTTGTATCCACTTATTTCTGCTTATTATTGTTTGTTCTAGGTCACTAGTTCCATAAAAACTGTCCGTTCGTATCATTTCTAGGGGATTTCTCTTTCAATGTCTTTATATCTTCGTTCCCTCCTTAAATAATTCATAGCTAATTCTTGTGGTATCCAATTCTAGTTTGGCTTTAAGACAGTATTACAAGCAAATGTTTACTGCGAGTAAAACGGTAATCAACAGAATCACTTTGCTGCTGAAAGGAACCAAGCCATGTAGATTCTTTCTGCAGAAGGACAGGCGTGACATATTTGTGGGTGTTTTCTTACTACCTTCATAGATGACATTCAAACATAGGAGGAGGGTTGAGTCTTTTGTGCAGAACATACGGTCTGGTATGTGAGCAACACTATAGCATCAGATCTTTGTTGTTTACAATGACGTTTGGTTACTTTCTACAGAATGTGGTCCTAATATAGTGGGGTACTTTGCTTGAAGTTTGTCGGACAACAAACAAAATGCAACTAACATGTGCAGTGTATATTTGAAGCCAAGACTTCGTACAGTATTTTAAAATACTGTCCTTATTTTTACTTCCTCTACTACGTATAGTAAGTAGGGGAAGTATTGTATTCCACCCAAAAATTCGATACCGAGATTTCACTGGAAATATATGTTTTGAGACCCCCTGAATCCAAAACAAGCATTTTTGGAAGCATGTCCGTGTGTGTGCGTTTGTGAACAGCATAACTCAGAAATAACAGTCGGATAAACACCAATCTTGGTACTTAGGTTCAGTATTTTCCAGAGATGCGACACGAAGGTTTTCAAGATAATCTCCCCACCCCAGGTTTAAACTTTACATGGAACATTTTTCGAAAATTTTAATTTTCTCAAAATTGACTAACGATTTTGATTAAAATGTCATATTTTTAAGATATTTTCATGACAAATGAAATGTATATCTCGAATTTTCTGGGAATGTCTCCAAAAGTATTCTTCATTGTGAACGACTTTTGCATAACTGGTAAACCATAAGAGATAGACAAAATTTTACTACACAAAAAAATGTAGATCGCGTTAAAATACACAGTTTATGTCATATACCTAAATTTTTTTGTTGAGTGAACTATTTTCGAGATATTGTTTGTTATTCCCTTAAATTTTCTAATGCTTATACTTTTTCTCAAATAGAAATTCGTTATTTTTTGTCCTGGTAATGCAAAGTGAATGGAATACTTCACATACCAACCAGCTTTTAAAATATTTGACTATCGCTTAAAGCTCATCAATTCCCCTTACCATCTCGATATCTCGATTAACATGAAGCATATGGAGAATAAGCGTTTGTAAAAATAGCTTGTACAAGAGTAGAGAAAGTCATCTGAGTGTAACACATCAGATTTGTTATATAGCTTGTGCCACAGGGTAGCGCATTGGTTTTGTTTCCGACTGTCGTACTGATGGCTCAGGGTTCGATTCCATGCTCTAGGGTGGCGATTATAAATCGATCTTATCCACGCCTTCACCTCTGCTCATGTGATGTATCCCCAAAGTCTTTGTGGTTGGGAGTCCATGGTAAAAGCAGTAAGTCCTCTCATTCCACTGAGATTCTCATCATCACCTTACCATCGGAGATAACGGAATCCGCCTGCTGTATGCCTGCACCTCAGAAATTGATTCAGTCATCGCTTGGTGGAACGATATATCCTCGAAGTTTATAGGCCATATATGGGGATCGTTAGTGACGACGAGGATACATGAACTGTAAAACATATTGGAACGTCAATATTACATTACATATACGTTTATTGCACATCATGGTGAGAAGTAGGTAAAGGTAGGTAGAGGTATGGGAACGTAGGAGTCCCCGAACTATGGCAGAGCATCACAAATAGGCCTCAACCGTCCTTTTTGCTTCTACCGTGACCCCTGGAAGGGAGGAATGAGGAGAGATACCAGAAGGTTGACCTGATCCGAATGGTGTAAGGCGCAGGAATGGACGGGGTCTCTGACGCTTCCAGATCGAACGCCTATGACGCTGCTCAGGCCTATCCAAAAGCCACAGAACCGTTAGTGGAACCTCCCGGACGAGACCCCTCAACGACGTAACCTCTATAGAGCGCACAGTTACCACTCAGCAGCAACCCGAACAACAGTTTTCCCTGGTCATACAGCATTTTAAACATATGACAAAGAAGATGATGGGTACAGAAATTCGGACAGGAGGGGCGTGGTAAAATATTAACCACTCCAACATTTGCCTGCTGAAACCACGAAAACCCCATGGGGGGTGTCCTCGGGGATTGAATAGGGACTTCCCGAATGGGAATCGCACACGTTACCACGGCGCCACCTAGCTCGATTCCTTGAAGTAGTAAAATTCACATTCCCCTAGGAAAAGTGGACTACACGATTTGTAGGTATTGCAAAGATTGAACACAGAATGTCTATTTCAGAGGTATTCGTAGGACATCAACTCCTTTGATTGCAGAATTGTCGCTGTGATACGCTGTAATATATGTTATCCTATTTTTGCGCTCATACAAAGCATGTTTCCTTTGTTATGCCAACATTCAATTTGACAGCTGTCATTATGCGTATTCACTGTTCTGCCCTCTAGGGGGAATACTTATGCATTGCATGATTTAACTGAACAAAGAGAAACACTCGTCATCTTTAAAATAGAAAGCATCGGTTTCAAAAGCATATTCTTGTCTCTGGCCGAGACCCCTGTCCTAGGTTTCATTGCAAATAGCTGCTGTTAACAGAAACGCCTATTTATGTTTTGAACTCGAGGTATGACGTGCTAACCGGAGGGGAACACCTCGCCACTGCGACCAACTAGGTCTATGGTAGTTACATCCCAGAGAGGCAGGGATAAAGTGATGGAGCCGAAGGAGGTCGCAGGTCCGCAGGCAGACGAGATTACAGAGACGAACGGAATTTCCTATCGCACGCGCCAGTAGACGCGGAGTCTCCCGCGAGAGAGCGACGAAGCGGTCCTTGCAGGCAGACCAAAGCACCCTATCCTTGGCGGGGAGAAATTTTTCCAAAGCGCAGCGACTATGCACTCTGGCCTCCATCAGACTCACTACGAAACCCGAAGTCAGTTCCTGAAAGATGAAAGGGAGAAAGATGAAATGACAGGAAATGAAGGAAAAGAGAAATCGTGGAAGAATACACTACCCCAGCATTCGTCTAGGCGACCAGAGGATAACCACAAAAAACCCCATTATCAGAGTGGCCGTCTCCGGGGATCGATTCCGGAACCTCCCGAATGCAGGCCACAGACATACAGCCTGAGCCATCCCACTCGATTAAACAAATGATAATCTGATGGCGCAAGATCAGGGCTATATGCTGAATGTTGTAGCAGTTCGATTCCTTCCAGTTCCTGAATTGTGTCCATTGTCCTTGAGCTGTATGAGGTCTTGCATTGTGCTGCTGCAAGAGAACTGTTTCTATTAACTAATGATGGGTACCTCTGCCTCAAAGCTTGCTGAACTTGTAGTTGCTGAGAATAACGATCCGCATCCATTGCACGTTCATTTGGAACAAATTCCCCATAAACCACACCTTCAAAATTCCACCACACGCATGTAGTTATTGAACGATTTTTGAAAAATCCTACTGTGGTTATGTATGGTATCTTTTGAAGTACTAACTTCTTCTGACAACCTCCGAGTGCTTGTCTGAGGTTTTTCTTCCAAAATTCTGCGCGTATTCTCAATGTTTCATAACGTGGGTCTTCCAGAACTTTGAAAATGTTTAATGTTCTCGTCTCCATTATTAAAAAACTTGAACCATCGTTGTGCTACTTGCTAGCTAACGACACCTTCAACTTCGACTTCACATATTCTTCGAGCCGCGCCTCCATTTCAAAATATTGTATTAGCAACTGCTGGCTGCTAATATGTAACAATACAGGACAATAACCATAGCACCCTATAAATAGCATTGGCAAAAACAAAGCATACATAAGTACCACATAAACCTAATTAAAAAACCCACACAACTTATGAAACAACCTTAAATGGTAACTCAAGATATTGAGGAAAGCTTCATACATGGTAAAAAAATTAATTGAGTAATATAAAATGTGGAGATGTTTAACAAAACAGAATGTTTATTATCATCACATACAAAAAAAATCTGTTGTCTTACACTCACATGACCTTCTCTACTCTTGTACAAACTAGTTTTACAAAAGCTTATTCTCCATATGCTTCATGTTAATCGAGATATCGAGATGTTAATCTTATTGCGTTTAAGAGCTGGTTGCTATGTGGAATATTCCATTCTCTTTGTATTACCAGGACAAAAAGAATTAATGACGAATTTGAGAAAAAGTATAGGTATTGAAAAATTTAAGGGAATAACAAGAAATATCTCGAAAATGGTTCACTCAATAAAAAAATATATGACATAAATTGTGTGTTTTAATGCGATCTACATTTTTGTACAGTAACATTTAGTCTATCTCTTATGGTTTACCAGTTATGCAAAAGTCGTTCACAATCAAGAATGCTTTTGGAGACATTCCCAGAAAATTCGAGATATGCATTTCATTTGGCATGAAAATATCTTAAACATATGATATTTTAATCAAAATCGTTAGAGCCATTTTTAATAAAATTAAAATGTTCGAAAAATGTACCTTGTAAATGGTAATCTGGGGTGGGGGGAATTTTCTTGAAAACGCTCGTGCCGAATCTCTGGAAGATACTGAACCTATATACCAAGTTTGGTGTTTATCCGACTGTTCGTTTCTGAGTTATGCTGTTCACAGACACACACACGGACATGTTTCCAAAAATACCTTTTTTGGATTCAGGGGGTCTCAAAACATATATTTCCGGTGAAATCTCGGTATCGAATTTTTGGGTGGAATAAAATACTTCCTCTACTTACTATACGTAGAAGGAAAAGTAAAAATAATAAGTGAAGGAAGAAAAACCATTGAAATGCTGAACTCAATTTTATTGAGCACAAACATTTTCATTCAGTAGTATAAAGTACATTATTCTAAGAGCAGAGACGTGGACATTGAATAGGCAATAAGAAAGAAAAGGAATGAACTAGAAATAATGGAAGCGAAAGGTTTAAAATGGTTCATTAATGTGAATTCCGAAGAAGCAGGGTGTCTGGGGATTAACAGATGAATGTGCAGAAGCATTGTGGGGTTGTTCCCTTCATATCTCCGTTCCAGATATATCCCGATTTAAATCACATTTGTTTTCCATTCTACACACAGAAATACAACCCTTCAGTACTCACTGAAGTGTGGAGATACCATGCCGTCTTTTACCAACTGCCGTATCATAGCTGTTTAGAATTGTTATTGATTCACCACTGAGATGTGCCTATTAACCTCGTATGCAGTATCTCTTTAACTTAGGGTTACCATATTGCACACTTTTAACGGGTACCACTCCTTTTGACGGCCTCACTCCAGCCCTGTTCAGGTATTACTAAAACAAAACAAAACAAACAAACAAAACTTAGAGACTGCAGTCAAAGAATTCATCACATTTCTTAGTTTTACTCATTAGCATATTACATTGTAAAGCATAATAACACTAGTTACTGCGAAACACAATTATTTATTTATCTACCAGGCACTCAACCATGTAGAAATCATTTGAATCACTTTTAGCACATGCTCGGAACACAATACAACTGATCCGCCGAATCATAATTCACAACTGAACTGCACAGACATTGTCTATTTTCTACTTCGTAACTTGTCAACTAACAGCACTCCGGGGCCAGAGCAGCCCCTTATATAGGCCTACATTTAAACTGACATGTTCTAGAAAAGGACTTGTCTATCGGCATGTTCTGGAATAAGGAAGCGGCACATACTGGACTACTGTTCCGTACTGGCTATTGTTCTGACCCTTGGTTGAAGACCGCGCCTTTTTCGAGAGGCGCTTACCGGCGCCCCAAAGGAAGCTTTGCGCGAGATCACAATATTTTATGTGAAATATAAAAACATAACTGCTGCATAAGTCTACTCTCTTTTGGAGTGTACTGCGTCAAATTAAATAAATAGCAGAATTTCGCCTTTTAATAAATAAATGTGATAATAGCATTTTCGTTAGTGTTATTAATTCACAATAGCATGAATACTGTCATACCGTGATTTATGATTATTCTCGTATTAGCAAGTGAATATCACCTGTAAACTCACGGTGAGAATGTTCAACAGGTGTTGAGGATATGCATTTAGCAGGCTGTCACAAACACAATAAAGAGATTTTTTTAAAAAAAAAACACAGCAGCGTTGTCACATTTCCACGCTGGTACTACACTATGAAAACCATGAAATGATTAATCCATGTTTTTTGCCCATACATTTCCTTTCTATTTGTAAATACATGTACTGCGCTGGACAGAATTTAGAGTGGCTCGAGTATTTTCTAACAAGTGTCCATTGTCACAATAATGTTGCAAATCGAGCTGCAATTTTTATAGTGAAAATACGTCGAGCAATAAAGTAGCCTGTCTCGGCTTTCTCTCTCATAGGGTCTCTATGCTGCTGCCTTGTACTATGTCAGACGTGCAGCAAATGTATACAAGGTTGCCACAAGGGAAATGAAGGTAAAATTTTTCAAGAATTGGAGTACTGAATCTCGAAAAGACAAGTAAAGTGTGTAATACACATGATTAAAATATAATACGCGTGTTATTTCAAATAAAGTTCATATAAAAAACAAATCTTAGACACATCTTCATAATACGCCCTTATAAAGAACCACATTATTATTGAATTGGTGTAAACACTCACACAGACAACATTACATTAAGACGTTCCAGCAGCTGGAGCATTTATAATAATTATTATATTTAGTGAGAATCCACACGCTACGTTCAACACAACTGTGGAATGAACGATATAATAAACTTCATCTCGCAGCGAGGCTAAAAGTATATGCGCATAAGAACCACACTAAAGATAACTTGCAAATGAGATTTAATGTAGCGAAGAGAAAATTAGTCGGAGTGGCGTTTCATTTTTTCGGAAAAGAAAGAAAGAAACTGAAGAAATAAAAAATTCATACCTATATATATATATATATATATATATATATATATACGTGTGTGTGTATATATATTGTCGCAGTAATCTGTTCATGTTATCTTATTGTTTTACTGTTATTGTTTTATTATTTTTTTAAAATTCGGCTTCATTGTACTCCGGCTAGCTATTATTAATCAGTCAATCAAATATCTCTAAGCAGGGCGTGTAAACGGAAAGAAGTTGTTACTAAAAGATAACATTAAAAAAAGAATTTGTTTTTACAGTTTTATTGCCGTCACACTTAATTAATAGTTCACATCTGTAAACTTTATACATGCCTGACTGAAACTGCTATATTTCCGAATGTAATTACTGTCGTAATACTAGTCGCGTACCTCAGATTTTGTAACTAATTTTACGACGCGGGAGATTCTGTAGAACTGCGCGACGTTTACCTCGTGAATGATTCTGTAGAACTGCGTGATGTGTACCTCGTGAATGATTCTGTAGACTGCGTAATGTGTACCTCGCAAGAGATTTTGTAGAACTGCGCGACGTTTACCTCGTGAATGATTCCGTAGAACTGCGTAATGTGTACCTCGCGAATGATTCTTTTGAACTGCCTGACGTGTACCTCGCGAGAGAGATTTCTTAGAACTGCGCGATACTTGCTTTTGGCTCGAGAATATATACTACCTCACCCCGATATACCTAAACATTATAATAGAGCTGCTATTGTTTACTAAATCGCGCCAACTTTAGCGTCTGTTTTGTAAGCCAATCACAATTACTAATACATATGCTCTAGGGAAGATATTCCCTCCATTTCTAAAGAAAGGCACGCTACCCTGACGTCATTTATTTGTCTCTTCTAAGTGATAAACAACTCACCCCATCGCTTCATTGTTGCCCACTTCTATTGTCAGTTTCAGTGAGGCCGTGTAAACTTATTTCCTAACAATGCTTATAGCTAACAAACATCTAAAATCATTGTCATACAACAATGTTAATTTACACTACAATTACTCTGGCATTCACAGTGTTGTGATATAAAATACTGCCTCAATATATATATATATATATATATATTAGTATATTGTGACAGCAGCTATGGAGGATATTGGTTGGTCGGCGCCGGGCGGTTGGTTAAGCAAGGTAACGGCCACTCACCAGCATAAACACAGAGCGCGGTATCAGCAGGTAAACTGAACCTTCTGGAAGCTGCTTATCCCCGTCTTCAAGGAAGTGTGTGGAAATAGTTCTAGAACATTCGAGAACCTTGTGGAAAGATTCAACTGCCGATATAAGCAAGCGTTCTCGCGAGAGCGTTAGTGCAAGGTGAGGAGGCGAGTTGAGCGAGTCAGCGACTGCGTGCAACATTGTGTTCAACCCCTGCATGAAGTGATCCGTCCGGCGTGAAGAGGCTACGTCACGAAGGAAGTGAAGTGGCGGAGAACTGAACTAGTTCACCTTAGGGAAGTGATAGTCGGAATGAAGTGAAATCCCAATAAAAGTGATATATATATATCAATGCAATTTGTGCAGGGGATCAGGTATTATTAGTGAACTAAGTGGCTAAGTTATAATAATAATTTTCTTATCCAAGTTGGGCCTATGAAAGAGGAAGACTAGACACGTGTATTTTTGTATTCGATATACTTTTACTAAAAAAAGAAAACACCTCAATCTGTTACATGAATCTGACAATGGCTCCTAAGGCTGCAATATTCGGTTTTCCGTTACACTACATTTAAATTGGTGTACCACAGTATCCTAGTTATACTTTACAAACACAGCACACATCTTGATTAATAATGTATACTTCAAATCTGTAACCTCCTCATTAACCCTAGAGAGGTGGCGCATGTACGCATTACATTAGTTGTGGCGCAGGGTCATTTGCGACCCCAGGAATAAAACGATTGTTGTAAATGGGCCGAATTAATACTTTTGTTTAATTATTGCTTACATATACCGAGTAATACATGATTATTAAAATAACTGTTGGTTGTAGAAATCTACTTTAAAAAATCTGATGTGTTACACTCACATGACTTTCTCTACTCTTGTACAAACTATTTTTACAAACGGTTTTTCTCCATTTACTTCATGTTAATCGAGATAAACATTTGCAGACTCTTATCTTATGGCTAATTTTCTTGTAGATGTAAGGGGAATGTATATTTACAAGGGCAATTTGGAAATACAGCAGCCTTTAAGCATCGACATATCTCTTAATAGCTGGTTGCTAGGTGCAGCACCATTCCCTTTGCCAGAGTTTAATACTCTTTGCATATCCAAGACAAAAAAAATGAATAACGAATTCCCATTTGAGAAAATAAGTATTGAAAAATTTAAGGGAATAACAAGTAATATCTCGAAAATGGTTCACTAAACAAAAAAATGTATATGACATAAATTGTGTATTTTAAAGCGATCTACATTTTTTGTGTAGTAAAATTTTGTCTATCTCTTATGGTTTACGAGTTATGCAAAAGTCGTTCACAATAAAGAATACTTTTGGAGACATTCCCAGAAATTTCAAGATATACATTTTACTTGTCATAAAAACATCTTAAACATATGATATTTTAATCAAAATCGTTAGAGCCATTTTTGAGAAAATTAAAATTTTCGAAAAATCTTCCATGTAAAGGGTACTCTGGGTTGGGGGGATTTTCTTGTAAACCTTCGTGTCGCATCCTTGGAAGATACTGAACCTAAATACCAAGTTTGGTGTTTATCCGACTGTTCGTTTCTGAGTTATGCTGTTCACAGGCACACACACAGACAGACACACAGACACACACACGGACATGTTTCCAAAAATGCTTTTTTTGGATTCAGGGATCTCAAAACATGTATTTCCGGTGAAATCTCGGTATCGAATTTTTGGGTGGAATACAATACTTCCCCTACTTACTATACGTAGTAGAGAAAGTAAAAATAAAACAAAAACTTTGAATTGGCAGTTAACGTGTTAAATCGCAGAAACTTGGACTGAATTTCCGAATTGGTGAATGTAACGATACATTGGAGCATATCGTCGGTAAAAAACCCTTCCAGGCCTCTATAGGAGGTTTCGCATTTTAGCTACAGATTTTACACCTGGTAAGTGAGTCACTATCTTGTGGGAGCGAGTACGTGAATTTTGAGGAGGTTGAACCATTTTCCATGCCGTAACTCGATCCTTTCCATAAATATTGCACATTCTTTATGATAGTGGAATGTCATCACTCATATGTTCTTCCTCTTCTGCACTTTGCTCACTTTCACTATTTGAACTCAGTATATCAAGTTCATCTTCGGTTTCACTGCCTTCACCACCTAATGCTTCCTGTTCTTCCACTTCCCTTATTAGGGCTAATAACCTTGCCTGATGTTCATCGTAATTTATATTGAAGTATAAAAACAGCACTACGTTTAAGATTAAAAAATACGTATATATTATAACCACAACTTCTCTAAGATTCAGCTGGAAACACACTGTAACTACAGGAACAATATGCAGACGAGACACATAACAGGCAACGGGAGAGGTGGCGTGGGGTATTTTCTGCCCTCCTTTCAGCCGAAGAACACAAATAGCCTATATTCTAGGAATGTATGGCCTGCAATCCAATGCTAATTTTCTCAAACAAAAGCCAAGGAATGCAGCGAAAGGTAAGGAAAAGGCAGGTTTCAGGTATCCGAAATCATTATATATAATTCATTCATTCATTATCTGTTTACCCTCCTCATATGTAGGACTTACACCCCCCAGGACTTACAAGCGGGTGCCTGGGGTCAGAGGCCCGTCGAGGAGCAGACACTCATGGATCAGACAGAGCATCCAGGATGGGTGATAAGCCCAATGCCTGGTATGGGATGAAGGAAGTAGATGAAACGAAATGTTGGTGAAATGGATGAAAGGATAGGTGATGATGGAGCAGTTGGTGGAATGAATGGCGGGGGAAACCGGAGAACCCGGAGAAAACCCGCCCAGACGCCGCTTCGTCCACCACAAATCCCACATGCAGGTCCCTGGGATTGAACCCGGGCTGCCTCGGTGGGAGGCGAGCGGTCTAACCGCTCGGCCACGGCGCTGCCCCTCATTATATATAACTTGCAAATAAAACTGACTGGGGCCAGAAAATGCCCCGCGCCACCTCTCTATGGTAATAGAATGATGTGCTTTACCATATTTAGCATTACTCCTTTATTATTTCCTTGTGTCTTATACAGTGTAATTATGCCAAAAAGTTTTCTGATACATCCGATATGAAACTGTTCACTTCATTAACTGCTGTCTATCCCAAGAGCTTCCCCAGATTTTACATTTAAGTTGAGAAAATAACTCATCCCTGTAATTAATACAGTATAGAGGCAAAACCTCGTAGTGTACAAGTTCTAAAGCTAATTGGACTAACATGTAAGCTGTTTCTTTGTTTCGTTTACTTCTGATTAGGTGATGAAATTGTGACCTTATTTAGATCGGTGTTCAGGTGTATGAATATTATTTATGTGGCTCATAACTGTGCTTCATAACATTCGGGCACTTCCATCCTAGCATACAGTAGTACCTATATCTATTTTGTTTTTAATTTAGATTACACTGTTGACCAAAGCTTACAATTAGGAACAGATGGCAATTATACTTTTATAAATTCACAAATTTGCAGTACACAAGGTTCAATTTTTTACTTTCTCTACTATGTATAGTAAGCAGGGGAAGTACTGTATTTCACCTAAAACATTCTATGCCGAGATTTCACCGAAAATACATGTTTTGAGGCTCTCGGTATCCAAATAAAACATTTTTTGAAACATGCCCGTGTGTGTGTCTGGGTGACAGTCTGTGTGAATGTGAACAACATAACTCAAAAAAGAAAAGTCGGATAAATACTGATGCTGACTTTTGACACATCTGTGTTGTTCCTTGCTGTCGCTTCAGGAGACTCAGAGTCGCGGGTTCGATTGTTGGATGGCTGGGATTTACAAATTTGTTCTGGTAGAGCTGAGGTTCTGGTTTTCAGGGTTGTGACACTGCCTTGATGATATTAATAATGCTGCCGACGAAGATTGATTTATTACTTTATTTTGTTACGAATATTCCTATCTGGTCAACCCGCCACCTTCGCCATCAAAACCACTGTTATTATTGTCATAACTTTCGAAGTCGCTACCTATATGTTCCTCCGACTAGCCCTCGAATTGCCTAGACTTCGCAACTTCATTTCACTCTCCAAACTTTCTGATTATTTTCTTCTTATTTTGGCTTCATCAACCGTCCTCGTGGTTAGCTTTTACCCGAATGTGTGCTCGGCGTTTATTTTCTTTCCTTCACACCTTTCGCCAAACTCAGAATTTTTCCCCACCTTTCTTATGTTTCGTTCCGTTTTAACTTCAAACGTATCATGTGATGTATACGCTATCTTTGATTGGCTATCATTTTTGTTTCATGATTTTATTATTGGCTACCTCTACTTTGACAACTCTCACGTCTGCTTCTTACAACTTATTTTGAGTTTACAATCTTTCCACGAATATTCTTAGATCCTAAATAAGACACGTATACTTTCTGACCCTGCTAAGCTTTGAAACCATTATAAACTGCACGTCCGAGCCAAAGTACAAAAGCGAAACTTCCGGTAGACTTCTTGTCGCCGATAGCAGGTACATCTGCTTTTCTTTCGAGGAAAACAAAATTTGTTTTTTTTTTGCCTTTCAACAAAACCCCTTTCTAGCATGAATTTACAGAGCGGGCGTCTTTTTATTTTATAAATTGATTCTCTTTATCCCTTTATCTCTTTTCAGCACATTTTGCCGTTATGTTTGATTTCGATCGTATATTATTATTATTATTATTATTATTATTATTATTATTATTATTACTATTACTTTCTCTCCTGAGTCTCTATAACCGGCTTTAATACCAAACTTGGTATTTAGGTTAAGTGTTTTCCAAAGATGCCACACAAAGATTTTCAGCAAAATCCCGCCACTTCAAACTACCCTTAGCGTGGAAGATTTTTTGAATTTTTTTACTTCTAAAAATGGCTCTAACGATTTTGATTTTATGTATATTTATTTCCACCTTTCTTTGATACAATGTTACAAATAAAGTTTTAAACTATAAACTTTTTTAAAAATTCGGTCCCTCATTAATTAGCTTTCCTATACTTTAACCCCTAAGTCCTATCATTCTCATCATCATTACGACATAACCATTGTGGTTTGTTCCGCTTCAAGATAACTGATTTGATCACCTCTTCACGGTCTGCTAACATTCCTGCTGCCTAATGGTGTATATGTTCGTATTACTTGTGGTGTTCGATTTTCAACCATTCTGTTCATATGACCCTGTCATTTTTGTATGTATTCAATTATTGTTTCATTTAGACTCTGGATCCCCAAATCTCCTTTAATGCTTTTGTGTTGTTTTTTTCTGTCCAAGAGTCTGTAACCTACCACACATCTAAAAATATGTTCATCTTGGTAACCTCCGTCTTTTGCTGTTGTAAGGCGGTCAGTACCCAACGGTCAATGCTGGAATAGCCATCACTTTATAAAGTTTCAAAATATTTGTTTTCTTACAATTTTTAAGTGTTTTTATTGTACCACGTATCATTCGGAATTTATTTAATTTATTTTGATTCTCTCTGTTATTAATATTGCACAATATTCACAACATAATTAAAATTACTTTGTTGTTGGATAATTTTATTATTTAAACTTATTTTTGCTCTTGTATGGCTTTTTGCTCTATATTCATCATTTTAGTTTTCTCGTGTCATTTAAAGGTTATATTCACGTTGAGATTTTATATATTGCATGTATGGAGCGTAAACCTAAGACCAATAAAATATTATATTAATTATTATATTAAGCTAATTATTAAAGTATATATTTGTAAAGTGCAACCTGAAGTATATATTTTGAAGTTTGTGTTTTCTTTTTTCAGGTAGGCCTTCCCCTAGAGTGTCGTGGTGGCTAGGGCTAGATCTTGTTGATGACTCGGATGAAGCATTGTCGGAACGCAGGGTACGTAATGTATTGCGTTTGGAGCGACTTGAGCGCCGCCATTTGGGAACTATATTAACCTGCACAGCTACAAACAATGATGCTCTGCCTCCACTCAACGTCAACGTAACCATTGATCTTTATCGTAAGTAAACTCAGCATTTTGTCTACATAATATAAGAAAGCGTGTGATTTTATTCGAATTTCAGGCGATATCTAAAAATAAAAAAATTAGTAAATCACGTCGCTTACAATGAAAGCATTACGATTGTCCTAGTGCATCGAAGACAGTTTGATGCAGGAGAAAAAGTCAACGGTTGTTTCACATTTATTTTTGGAGTATTATTTTATTGAAACCAATAAATAAGTTTAGGCATTAAACAATGGTATTTATTAGGTATGAGGAAATCTAAAAGGGTCGCTATTTCCTTGACACAATAAGCATAGAAATAAACGAATAGAGTCGAAGTTTGTAAGTAAACAACAATTCAATCCTTCGGTATTGATCTAAAGCGAACATTCCTAACCTTATGGACTCGAGGAATCCCTCCTGGAATCAGCTACTATATGGAATCCCTTACTCCTTATAAGGGAGAAGGAAGAGGTATTGCAAATTAGGGATGTTCTAATATTTGTTTCCGAATTTTAATTTTATTTATTTTTAGGAGTAGCCACGAAGCGACCTTAGAGCTTCCGTGTTTGGAAACTGACCAAAAGTGATGCTAGGTACTCTAAGAAAGTTTATAAAGTCTTACGGAAATTCATTGCTGCATTTTCTGATTGGTAATGCTTTAATTCAAATTATAGTCTGTGTCAAGGCTAGCAATAAATGTGGGTAAATTCCCATTCGTTTTCACGTAACGATGATGCGCAGCACATTGCGTTGAATGCCTATGTAGTCCTCAAAGTGGAGGTCAAGCAAACCTCAACCTTGCCCATAGTATAAATCAGGAGGCTATTCTGGGATCCGATTAGCAGTCAAGAGACACCTTCTCTTTGTTTTCTGCATTTTCATTTGTGCAATTTATCTAATGCACTTTCATGTTATGCTTTGTTGTACTTCAGTGTTTCACACCGCTGGAGGAAATTACTCTTCGAAAACATTTTGTAAGGAATCGATTCGGTATGTGAAGCAGATTAAGCTGAATGAACATATGTTATTAGTCTTATCTTCAGAATACACATGTTAGTACATTTCGTATCTGGAGTTTAAGTAACCTTTAGTTTGCTTAATTTTTTCTTTCCTTCAAATATGACTGGCACATTTCGTTCAATTCAATGCAGTGCGTTTTCAGTCGGTTGTGGGTTAATACTTACCGAAATAATCTGGAGTAGAGCAAGGACAATTAAGTAGCATTGGTTGGGTACTATACAGCCTTGATGTACTGGCTACCCCGCCAGAGTCCTTTTCCCAGACCCTTCTTGCGTATTCAAATCTGACAAAGGGTGGTAGACAATCTGGAAGGAACTTAAAGTCGTAGGCCTGATGGGTTCATTATTTGCGCTTAAAAGAAGACCTTAGTAAAGGATTCCTGGAGAACACTGCTAGCGATTTTCCACGAAACATCTGCTTCTTCCTAGTAGCATATAGCAGGAGTGGAAAAAAATCTCTCATCACCGCGACTCCATTGCCAGATAGCACAACTATTAGAGGGTTTATGATCAGAAAACTTCGCTAGATGAGTCTATATCCTCTTATATTCTTCAACAGGGGTGACAAGCACGAGGACGTTTATATAGGACTTTTTGCTCCAAGCTCAGTAAAGCTTGTTTCTTTCTTTCTTTCTTATTTATTTTTATTGTAGCTTTTCTCTCACAGTTTGTTCCATTCCCCTTTTGAATGCTCGTAACCTCTTATTACCGAATTATTTGCTATATATGCCGCTCTTCCTCTAATTCTCAAACCGGCTTTTATATCGCTTTCACCGGCACCCCAACCGAAGCGTTTCGAATAGCCGTGATGGTTAGTGCGATAAAAGGTGAATTGGCCATCCATTCAAGTCAAACATCGAGTTCGAGTCCCAGCGACTGCAGTCAAATGCTCCTGTGGCAAAGGAAGGGGAGGGCCCAAGTAAAATAACCGGTGTAACGGCACGTTTGGATGCTGATTGTGTTACATATGACCGCTGTTGCATGAATTTTGATATTTATTGATTGTAAAAACCACTAAAGTCCTATTGGAAAAATTATTAATATATTTGCAATATAAAACAGCTATACATAGCCTAATTTACTGTTGCAGTTTAGTATAGCATGAAATTTAAAAAACTAGTCTATTACAAAATCCTAAAACCTAAACAAATACAGTTTTAACGTTTCTACATCAGGCTATAAGGTGTTAAATAGGAAAACTCATTCGGTGTTTACAAGCAGTATAGTCACCAATCATATAAAATATGTATTATGTATAGCTAGGTTATCCATACTGAAGCGAACGCTCGCTTATAAATAGGGAGGTACAGGAACAACACGGTCCATCAATATTTGGGTATATCATCGCGATACTTAATTTTTCAGAAAGCTAAAATGCTAGGACATTCTTTTTCCACAAGATTATACTAAATCATGTGCAGTTATCGCAAAATTCTGCTCAAGTGACAACGTCATCAGTAGCCTAAAGTTACACATTATCTAGTCCAAATGCAATATGAGCCCATTTTCTAATACACGGCATTTAGATACTTTAAGATGATACAAGGAGAGGTTTTATTTACAGATAACAAATAGTGGTGAATTCCTTTTGCAATTTGCGAATCTCTGTTATACGTAAGTCCAGATGGTAAATGAGCAGTAATTTCGAAACAATGATGCATTTCGGGAAACTTCAGGACAGCTTCTTGGAAATTGGCCAACCAGTCAATGATGATGATTACATTCTTGTTCCAAAGGCTTTGGCCATGTATTTGCCTACTGAAGGCGATGTACAGGAGTTTCTTGGTGGTGACTGTCTTTAAGCTTCCACTGCAATGGCTGAAATTTGGTCTCTGGATCATGGTAATGCAGCCCTGTCTCGTCGTCAGCCATGAGCTCGGAGATGACCCAGTTGTAGACTGCTTAGTCCTTATGCTGCATTTGTCAGTCCTACCTGGCAGACTACTTCCCTATCTTAGGGTGTTCATACACTTTGCAGTGCAGAGTGATTCTGGAAAGTTCTGTGATGTCTTTCAAGAACTTATATCGCTTTTCTGAATACGCTACTCCACTTTAAAGATTTTTACTTCCCTTATATACTGCTTTTCGTATCTAGGGTATGTTCGCGGCTTTTTGCCTTTGGATTAATTGCTCATCAGCAGGTATAGGAATTTCTTAAGCAGTTGGCTTCAAGTTATCTACACTCAAACCATAATACCTCAAAGAAACCAGTAGCTATAATGGTTTCACGTAGATAATAGAGACCAAGGGTCACTGGCAGTGATGTAAATACTGATCCAAGCACTGTCTGCAAACATCGTCAAATTACGAGGGTTTGGGTGATATTTGTATTCTCTGACCTCCCTGTGTATAGTCTAGTGATGGTTCAACCGTATTTCCTTCCGTCCTGGCTTTAATACACACGCAATCACACTCCCAATCATACTTCCAGGCTCTATGGATGGGAAATAATCCTGGCTAAAGGAAAATTCCTACAATTCAGCCAGGAATAGAACTCAGACTTCGTATCTGATGGCTAGCATGCTAACGACCAGACCAACAGAGACAGTCTTTAGAGATTTTGAATGGCAATGTTACAGTCACTTTCCTCCTAAAACGGTTCCTTTCTCCGCTGAAGCTCGGCCACATTTCCAGCACTTCACTCAGTTGTACAGGGTTTTCCGTGGTCCGTGTATGTTCTCCGTACAGTGACCAATCACCTGTGAATGTTGCAGTGTTTGCATCAATTTACACAGTAACGATCATCCAGAACTGTCCTAGATGATCGCTGTCCATGTTGTCCACTCATCTAATGACAGCAGTTGGAGAAATGCACTATAGTTTGTAGGGATTACGCTGCTCTGTATCGTTCTGGCGGCTGTTTGTAGTACAATATACTGCACGTTTTAAACTGTAACGACTTGTCAAATGGCTTATGGTGGATGGTGGGAAATTCGAAAGTGTAAATCAATATGGAACACCCCTCGTATAACATACGAATGAATTTTTGCTCACAAAGCTGCAGCAATGAAGGATTCAAGTACTTTGTGCTACCCATGCACCGCTGCATGTTGCGGGGAAATGATGTAATAAAACATATTCTTCGAAAGATACATTATATAATTACATTTTCCAAAGACAGATGCAATCAGAATCGATTCTTCCTGTGCAGAAGATGGAACGAGGAAGTCGTGTAGTATCAATGGGAACCCATTGAAATGTAATAGATGAGTGGGTTGTTTCCCTCACTGTTTTGACATGAAATCAACGAGACTTATATCAATATCATTAAGAACGGCATATGTAATAGACTATGGTCCTATATTTATCTATAGATAGTCTGTAGCCATGTAAACGTAATAGCCTAATAACAAACATATGTAACAAATGATACCTTTGTTATGTGCATCATTGTTTATAACAAATTTGCAACAGTTGTACATTATGCAAATGATTACATAATATTGCTGAATAGTATACACATTAAGCCCAGATACTCTGGCTTGCAGAACTGGTAAATGTAACAATCTTAGTCACTGTCCAAAAGCTAAATATCCTATACTCGATCCCGCCTTATAACACAATGCAAATAAAACATTTTTGCATTCCTCCAGGCAGTCTCGTGTTCGTATCAGCTGTAAACAAATAAACTGCACATATTGTAACCTCTTGCATTTTAACACATTACAGGGTAATGGTACCGGAGTTTTAAATCATTTCCAACTAACCCGAGGTCCGACGGAGCGAGCTGAACAAATTACTTAAACACCTGAAAATTCCTAAAAATATGCCTAGGTCATTGTGGGGAAGGAATGAAGGATCAAGCTACGTTAATAATTCACATGGTAAAAGTTTAGATGTACAGGATATATTACAAATTAGAAACGATACATGTTACCTTCTGTTTGACGGAGCGTCCTATTACATGTGAACTACTCGCTAGATCACAAGAGACAGACTCAGCGTCATAGATGCTTTCACAATCTACAACCGGTTTTCCCGCACTCTTATTGCATCATAACCGGTCCGTACTGCCAACTTAAAATAGACCAAACAATGTTACCATCCACAAATGTTACAATAGTATTACCACAACCAAATGCCACAATATTATCATACGAATGCAGAAGCTAGGTGCAGGACACCACACTGATTAAACGGAAGCTAGAGCTTTCTTTAGTTTCACTATTCATAATATCTACTTTTTCATATAAATCAAAAGTTTCGGATTACGTTTGACTAATATACTTGCACTCTTAATCGTGTCTCCTACTCGCGTTATAAAAATGAAAGTGTTTCAACTAGGCGGTGTTCGGACCCAGGATAACGTGGTGAGGGCAAGACTGATTCAAGATAACAGGATCGTCCCCCAAGCATTTGTTCACAACAGTCAAATCCAGGTTTATTGGCTTTAATTAGTAAATTTTTGCCAGGACAATATACATCGCCATAATCAGCATAAAAACACAGAATTTCCATACTGTTAAGTTTACAGAAATCATTATGTTATTACATGAGTTCATACAAATAGCGTTATTGTTGCAGAGCTGGAGATAAGGCAATTAAAATAAATGCATAACATTTTTGCCCAATTTAGCTCGATAATTACAGCTTTTAACCTCACGCTTGTCTGGCCATTAAATAGATCAGCACGATTAAGGAATAATTCCCATGATGCCGCAAAGTAAGTCCATCATAAAATACAGATAATGAAACATTTCATAAAACGGCTGAAAGAACTCGCATGCTATATGTAAAAAATCAAATTACCAGACAAAAACAAAATCAATTATACGAAGTTAGGAAAAATAAATTACGTCTATTACTCCCAAAAATAATTAAATTTTAATGCCGAAGCATGTGTTTATGGAAAAATGGCAACGACAAACCCGGATGAATAGTCCTTTTAGGAGCTGACGTATTTGGCTTACTAAGCCATGCAAGAAACCCTCTCCTACTAGTGGAACCGACCTCTATGAGCCAGTTGAAGCACAAACGGACTCAGAAACCGAAAACAACGGACATGGTACATACGGTGACTAATAGTTATACAGTTAGTAAACCACTTCGCCCAAAGACAGTTACCAAAATTACTTGGAATTGTTAGCCGAAATGACCCAATAAGGAAGAAGGTAAGAAGGTAATGCGCGATTAGCGGAAGAAATATTCAGGATTATCAGATAATTTCGCATATTAGTGACGTCATGTGTTTACATCAGATTTGATTCTAAGAGTGAAACAATCATAGCTGCATCTGCAATTGTAAAACCCTAAACGCCCCTTTTATAGAGGAATTTGTGGCAGTAATTTGTATCACAATAATGTAAATGCCAGAGTGATTGTAGTGTAAATAAGCATTATTGTATGACATTGATTTGAGATGTTTGTTAATTATAAGCATTGTTAGGAAATACGTTTACACGGCCTCACTGAAACTGACAATAGGAGCGGATAACAATGTGCGAGGGGGTGAGTTGAATATTAATTAGAAGAGACAAACAAATGACGTCAGATTGGCGCCCTTTTCTTAGAAATAGCGGGAATATTTTCCTTAGAGCATATGTTTTCGTAATTTTTGATTGGATATAAAAATAGACGCTAATGTTGGCGCGTTTTATTAACCAATAGCAGCTCGGTTATAATCTTTAGGCATATCGGGGTTTCGGAGTATAAAAAGCTAAAGTCAGAGGCAGATTTCGTCAGTCCAACAGAAGCATTCGCGTGTAATACGTTTATCAGTTCAACATAAGTATTCGTGAGTTATAGGTCGCGTAGTTCAACGGAAGCATACATAAAGTACACTTTACGCAATTCTACAGAACCTCTCGCGTCTTAAAGTTTGTTATATATGTGAAACACGCGAATTAATAATGTGCAGTAAATAAGTGATTATAGTGATATTAGGAAATATAACAGTTTTAGTTTGGCGTGTATCACGAGTCAATATGTGAACTTAATTAATTGTGACGGTAATAAAAGTGTAAAAACAAATTCTTTTATCAGTGTTATCTGTGAGTAACAATTCCTTTCCGTTTACACACCCTGTCCAAGAGATTTGCTTAACCGAGAAATAATAGTTAGCCGGAGGAAAAATAACCCAAAATTCAAACTATTAATATAATAACAGGCGCCCAGCAATAGATAACACGAAGTGACCGCGACAAATTGGCTTCCATACGTGGTGCAGATAAACATGAAGTATCTTCCAACTACTAACATATATAACACTTCAAATTAAAACTATAAGTTGTTTGATAAAAATGCTGTGGCATCATTTCGTGAAATTTGCATTTCTGAGAGAGTCATGATATCGTTATTTGCGTGAGATAATTATTTTTTATTGAGCAATAGCTTAACGACTATTATTAGGTGACAGCATTGAGTTAAAGAATTCTATCGATTTTGGAAGGAAAATGTGGATGTCTGCCTCTCCCGAGGGATATCTTAGTTTCTGACTGCTAAATTCAGTTAAATTTCATTACTCTTCCTACGGTAAAGGTGTAACATCAAAGGTTCTCCATGCCGGCTTCACTAGAAACAAAATACCTTCCATAAAATAGCATTTTTCCATAGGAAAGGTGGATTAATAACATAAGTCGAGCTTACTTTTAGGAACTCGAAGACATGGGACATATACAGAATACAACTACTTCCTTATTCAATTTTATTGCCACTTGTCTAACAACATTAATGGCATTCCATCATAATACACTGGTGCGCAAAAACTAAGAACCAAAGTAATATTGCATGCTGTGACACTGCCAAGTAACACAGCTCGAAGAAACTTGAATCATACATAGAGTGAACTGATACAGTAGACAACTAAATGAAATATGCAATGAGACGAACAGAAATGTCACTTTTATTCATAGACCATAAGCTACACTAAAGTCAATATGATGGCTCTCTAGATTTACAGAAACAGATACACGGTGCTTAAAAGGGTGTAAGCTCACCACGGACAGCAATACATGCCCTGCATTGTGCTCCCATGCTGCTCACAAGGTTGGATATCAGTTCTTGTTGTAGGGCACTCCATTCCACCAGCACTGTTGACAACTGTTGAATGGTCGTTGGTGCATGTGGATGTGCTGCAATGCGTCTCACCAAAGCATCCCACACGTTTTCGATGGGATTTAATTTGGGGAAACGGGCATGCCAGTCCATTAGCCGAATATCGTCTCGTTCCAAGAGATCCTCCACCTGAGTTGTTCGATACGATCGCGCATCGTCATCCATAAAAATGAAGTCAGGGCCGACTGCACCCCTGAAAAGACGAACATTGAGAAGGAGTAGAGTATCACAATAACGTTAAGCAGTGTTCAACATTATGCCCACCAAACCATAACACCCGGACCACCAAAACGATTATGTTCAAGGATGTTCCTGGGTTCATTACGTGTTCCCACCTCTCGCCAAATGAGGGTACGTCGAGAATCACTACTTAGACTGAATCTGCCCTCATCCGAGAAGAGAACGCGGCCCTATTCCTCGTTGGTCGAATTTAGATGCTCCTGGGACCATCGCAAACGGTGCCGCCGATGTGCGAATGTCAATGGAATACAACATACTGGCCGTCGGGCAAAGATACCACTTCTGTGTAGTCGCAGTGTCACTGTGTAGCTTGAGATTGCGTACCTAGCCGTCCTGTTAAATGTGGTTGCAAATGCACCCGCTGTTTGGCGTAGATTCCTTCTTGGCTGTTGCACAATGTAGCGGTCATCTGCTGCTGCAGTTGAGCGTGGTCGACCACTGCCTCTCCTTGGGACAGCAGTGCCTGTAGTTTGGAAGGTTCCCCATGCGCGTGAAACAATGCCGTGAGCAACTCCAAACTCCTGAACAACACTCGTCACATTTAGACTTTCTTCCAGTTTCCCGATGATTCTTTCCTGTATGAATTCATCCATATGGTGTCCACGGGCCATATTGCAATGAAGAACACCACTACAGTGCACCGTAACAGCTCGCTAATTGCCACATACCGTCTTGTCCTGTTTCGTCAAGCGCCCCGTGTTGCGGGACTAGACCCATTTGGCATATAGGCTCGACACGCTCACGCCATGTGACTTCCAGCTTTCTGTGTACGAGTGAGAGACCTTTGGCAACATGCTCCCACACCTCCATCTACTTCCACCAAGTATTTCAATTGTTATGTTACTTTACCCATCTCATCCTTAGATTTTGCACACCAGTGTATATTACAACTTTGACAGCATAGTTACTATATTAGACAACTAAATAGGTTTTCGCATACGTATTTAAAGATTGATCAATAAGCAATAAATCTACTTATCTTTGGGCATAGATTTCAAAGATTAAATGAAGATATTCAAATAATACATATTTTCTATAACTTCTACGACATTAGTGACCTACTATAAGCAGTGCATCTTAATTTACACAAGTCATGCTTAGACTTTGGTTCTCTAGGACCAGAATATAAGCTCTATGTGAGAGCGCACCATTAGAAGAATGTCCCAGAGGGTATAAACGGGATTCAGCAATTCCAAGCCAATAGTCAAGTTTTAGAGCTAAGTATTAGATCTCAATTAACCGAGAAACAAATCCCATTAGTTGGCTTGGTTTAAATGTTTAAACAACGCAATACAGGTGTTTCTCCAATTGTATACATTAAGGGATCCTATCCGAATTCTTACTTACGGTAAATTCGAATAACAAAACGACACAGTACATAGCTGCTGAATTGCGAAGCTGAAATTATAGCTGATGGCTAAAAGACCCTCTTTAACCGTTAACCTTCCTAATGTTAAACGGGGTCCATCTGGACCCCAGTATTAATTATTTTAATGAAATGTATTAAGTACAAAAAATGTATTATGGGGACGTCAGTTTTTAATGGGTAATAGTATACCAGGTGAGTCAGCAGGCCCTACCGATCCAGTTTTATACAATCCGCAATCTATAGTCTAAGATGAAAACATCGGGTCCCATGGCATTTAAGATAATTCTGTAACATGGATAACTTTGGTTTCACACTTAGCGAGATGACTAATTAGGCAGATGTTATAGTATGGTTTTAATTCTAACGCTAAGGAACATTTTCACAATTGAAAATGTGTAGTATCTTTCAAGAAAGTAAGTGTACACTTTTCACGAGTCAGTATCATTCAGGCGTTCCGTGAGTAGGGGGTATGAAAACTAAATCAGCCGTGGTCGTAGGTCTATATTGTTGTGGTCCCCATTTTAGTCTGTTACTCACTTCGAGGATTTCTAGGGCTATATTAACCCAGTATGGCGAAACATGGACTAAATATCACAAAACATGTTGCAATTTTCTTGTTGCTGAGCTATTGCTCTCGTAGTTCATTGGTAAGCCGCACGCTGTTTAAAGTGTGCCGAGGGTTCTTGGTTCGAATCCTAGCATGTGGTGATACCTTTTATTCCAACTTTTTCACCTTGTAAGAGGCAGTAATAAACAAATTTACAGTTCCCTTGCAGCTAAGTTATTACTATGGGATTTCGTAGAAAATCTGATGAGATTGAATGATAATTTTAATGGAATTCAATTCTAAATGCTGTATGCAATGCATCTGATCACAACAATGAACTAATACATAAAATAACAAGAAACTAATAAATTCTCATCTTGAGAAACGCAAACTTACAGCTGCAAATATAATTGTGTATATTTCGATGGAATATAATGCATAAAACTGAAAATGTATATTGTGTGTAAGTGCTAGTTACAATATAGTTACTCCACTTATTATAAATAACAAAAGTAAAGTGATTGCTAAGGATTATGGTACTTAAAAAGCAAACTAAGCAACTGCTATTTCATAACTGAGTCCACGCCATATATGAAGAAATAAATTAATTTCTGAAGCATTTCAGATTTATAGATAATGTATTTTACTGGAACAAGTAACTTGTTGAAACATCGAATGGAAAACAAAAATGAAATCTTGATTTTATCATGTAGTAATAACTTAGCTGCAAGACAACTGTAAATTTGTTTATTACTGCGTATAACAAGCTGAAACATTTGAAGTAAGAGGTATGACCACATGCTGGGGTTGGAACCATAAACCCTCGACACACTTGAAACAGTGTTTCACCAATAAGCTACCGCAGCAGATCCTAAGTATGTGGGTTATATATAACATAGATGTTAGTTCTATTAAAATCACCTTTCCATGTGTTTTCCGTTTTCTTGTCATGCCTAGTAGTTCATAGCTCAGCAGCAAGAGAATTGCAAGTTGTTTTGTATATTTAGGCCATGTTTCGCCATACTGAGTTTATATAGGCATAGAAATCCTCGAAGTGAGTGACAGGATAAAATGGCGACCACGACAGTGTACATCTACGACCACGTGTATAGTCATAAAACACCTGTTTGCAGTAAAGGTAATTCGAATTACTTAATTACTTTCCCTACTACGTATGGTAAGCAGTGAAGTATTGCATTCCAGCCAAAAATTCGATACCGAGATTTCATCGGAAATACATGTTTTGGGACCTCCTGAATAAAAAAAAGCATTTTTGGAATCATGTCCGTGTGTGCATATGTGTGTCTCTCTGTGTGTGTGTCTGTCTGTGAACAGCATAACTCAGAAACGAACATTCGGATAAACACCAAACTTGGTATTTAGGTACAGTATCTTCCAGAGATGCGACACAAAGGTTTTCAAGAAAATCCCCCCACCCCAGATTACCCTTTACATGGAAGATTTTTCGAAAAGTTTAATTTTCTCAAAAATGGCTCTAACGATTTTGATTAAAATATCATATGTTTAATATATTTTCATGACAAATAAAATGTATATCTTGAATTTTCTGGGAATGTCTCCAAAAGTATTCTCCATTGTGAACGACTTTTGCATAAGTGGTAAACCATAACAGATAGGTAAAGTTTTACTACACAAAAAATGTAGATCGCGTTAAAATACACAATTTGTGAGATACATTTTTTTGTTAAGTGAACCATTTTCGAGATATTGCTTGTTATTCCCTTAAATTTTCCAATACTTATACTTTTTCTCAAATTCGTTATTAATTTTGTTTGTGCTGGTAATGCAAAGAAAGTGCAATACTCCACATAGCAACCAGCTCTTAACATATTTGACTATCGCTTAAAGCCTACCAATTCCCCTTGCATCTACAGTAAAATTAGCAATAAGATTAACATCTCGATTAAGATGAAGCATATGGAAATTAAGTTTGTACAAGAGTAGAGAAAGTCATGTGAGTGTAACATATCAGATTTTTTAATGTGGTGTAATATTCATAAGTAATTATTGTTTAAAGGAATATTATGTTTTACATTGTTCATATCGTTTTAATCTGCAATTAAATTTTATTTTTATTTAATGTTTATTATTGTTTAGTGTTTGTTTTTGTAAAGTACAGTTAGGCAGGTGTTTAAACGCAGCATAGGTATGTATCTACATATGGTGTTGATGGAATAAGGACTCTTCACATTCGATCTTAGACGATAAGCAAATTACATATCACATAATGTTTAGTATGTAAGTTGTAATAGCGGAGTTCTTTGATGCAAAGCACAAAAATGCATTTTGTAATAAATATAACCTCCTGTCGGTATGTTATGGTGGCTCTAAAAGGGCCCTTTTGTAACAAAGCTCTTGTTTCAAATCACTGGTGATTACCAATGCTCGAAATGACTCTTATAACGACGTGGTGGTCAAACGGATGCCCTAGTTGGAATGCACACTTGAGCACGCCTGTTGCTCGCAAATTCTGACTTCTGTAATATGGCGGGTATGGTGCATTTACAGAGGCCACCGCACTACGGAAAAAAATATACTTTAGGAGCATATAAGTTGTTTCAGAGAATATTGTTTCTGATTAAAGCTATGACTGATATTATAATAACAATAAGTTGCCCATTAAAATATTCCACGACATGCATTTGAAGGTTTGGTCACAGGAAGAATGTTTTAGGAGTTTTAGAGGTTTTTAGCATTCTAAAACTTGGTTACACATTTTGAACTACATATTTTTGATACTCAAAGTGTACAGTCATTTTCAATTACAGCTAAGTCAATTTCAATAAAACATGATTTTCTTTTAACAGACTTGTGGAAAATAATATTCAGTTAAGGGGTTAATAAAAACCCAGACAATCTTTTATTGACGGAATTGGTAGCCCATTCAACGGGAAAAGCTTTCGTGTCATTTTTATGTGATAAAATTATATTTATCTTCTTCTAAACTTGCCATTGAATTCCGCTTAGATGTTATTGTGGTTCACTTAGAAATTCCTAAATAGAAATTAACAATGCATAGATTATAATTAACAAATTAAAGCTGAAATCTCAATATTAAATTAGAACCATTCCTATAAACGACATAGACAAATGTTATTCGCTTTATTACTTTCTGTACTATGCATTATATTCCACCCAAAAAGTCCAGATTTAACCAGAAATACAGGTTTTCGGGGCCCTGAACCCACAAAAAAACTTGGTTTACTTTCTCTGCCATCTACCCAGGTAGGTAAGGTATAGCATTATACCCAAGATTTGGATACCGAGATTTCAAGGAAATCTTGAGGATCCTAAACCCAAAAGGCATTTTTAGAAGATGATCCTGTGTGAGTTAGTGCGTGAATAGCATGGAAAGAGTGTGACATTCGAGGCCAATATAATTATATGCGATCCCACAGGCGGTCTGTCTCTACTGCGCGAGACAGCCGGCAGTCGCCGGGGAAATTACGCGGCAGAGGCGGACTAAAATCTTTACCTTATAATAGATACTGGAAAGGTTGACCTTCTACTCTCAATCAGACAGCATATCTCGTGTAAATATTCTCGCTCACTCTCCGAAGCTCAGCAGCAGGAATTCTGTGATTTCTTGCACAATGTTTTCTCTAAGTTTCTGTAGTGTGCGAGAATTGGAACGATACACTTTGTCTTTTAAGAACCCCATAAATAAAAATCGAAACCCGTTAGGTCAGGAGAACGAGAGGCCACAAATCAACACTAATTATTCCGTCATCAAACAACTCTCTTAATGGCACGCAATGATTCGACAGCCATATGTGCTGTTGCAGAATCTTGCTGGAACCAACCATACGATTTGTCTTCTTCTGTCAAGCAATTGCAAAATGACCTAGAGTTAATCTCTGATATCGCTCTGCATTTATTATTTCATCAAAGAATATGGGCCCTCTTATTCTTCTAGCACTTAACACACACACCACTCCAAATTTCTGATCATAATGAGGCGTTTCATTACCTAGAATTCCTGCTGCTGAGCTTCGGAGAGTGAGCGAGAATATTTACACGAGATATGCTGACTGTTTGGGAGCAGAAGGTCAACCTTTCCAGCATCTATTATAAGGTAAGTATTTTAGTCCGCCTCTGCTGGCGTAATTTCCCCGGCGACTGCTGGCTGTCTCGCGCAGTAGAGAGAGGCCGCGAGTAGGTTCGAATGTAATATAACTACTCTATACTATCCGGTTCTTAAACACTTGATTATCACGATTCCCTTTACATTTATAACGAAATGTATAATGTAGCTACTTCTGCAAAGGTTCCTCTCAATTAAAATGAAGCAAATAGGAAAATAAGGCTTATAAGAACAGTATACATAACCTATTAATGATGTTAGAGTGAAGGGAAAGTTATGTGACTCTAACACATGAGAATTTTAGAAAAATGTGTCCATGTGTGTGTGTGTGTATGTGCGTGCGCATGCGTGTGTTTTTTACCAGAATAACTAAAATACGATGCTTCCGATAAATATTAAAGTTTGTATTTAAGTTCAGCACCTTCCAAGAACACGACAGTAAGATTTTAAAGATCCCCACCCCCAAATTACCCTTTACGTGAAACAGTTTTCGAATTTTTTTATTTTTTAAAAAACGGCAGTAACAGTTTTGATTAAAATGGAATTCATTAAAGATAGTGAGATGAAAGTAAAAGGTATACCGTGAATTTTCTTGCTATGTATTGTGAAGTCCTGTTCACTCGAAAGCAGTTTTGTATAATCTTTAATAACTGATAAACGTTAAGCAATAGGAAGACGTACTACACAAAAAATGTAAGTCTCTTTAAAATACACAATTTATTTCAAATTGCCTTTTTTGGCATCAGGCATTTCAAAGATATCCATTATTAATGATTCGAATTGTTCAATACTTAGACATTCCTTTAAAGTCTTGTAAATTTTCAGCTGTTTCTCGTGATGTTATGGAGAATGTAGAATTTTATGGCCAGCATACATCGCCTAGTTTTAAAACATACTACTGTCGCTGCTGCCTTTGTATCTATAACGAAATGCGTAAAGTATCTATCGTTGCAAAGGTATATCTCGATTAAAATTAGGTATGTAGGAAAATGAAAATTCCTAAGACTAATTTGTATACCTACTAATAAGCGATAGGGGGTAGAGAAAGACATGTAAATGTAACACATCAGATTTTTTTATTTATCTCTCCAAGTCACGAAGTCCTTAGTTATTGTGTCATGTGATCCAAATAGAAGACTCACAGGCATTCTACTTACATTGTAAAGCCCTGAAAGAATCTGATGGTTAAGTCAGTTACCTCTATTCAGCTTTTACTTCCTTCATTTAGTAAGCAGTGACATTCATTTTATAAAGGACCTTTCAACAACAGTGCCCTAACTTTAACATGTGATAGCTGCCGTTATTATTGAGTTACAGGAGCCATTTTTTTCGTGTGGTTACAGTTGTTATTAGCAAATAGCCATCAAACGTTATAGCATTCAGCAACGCGTAGAAATAGTGAAAATTTATTATCAAAATGAATCATCTGTTCGTCAAATCTTCCGTTTACGGTATGCATAATCGTCCACGCGAAAGAACGATTCGGCGTTTCATTGATAAATTTGAAAGAAGTGATTCTGTCAGCAGTCAAGAACGCCTGTACATAATCGACGTAGGCGCTCCAACGAAAACATAGGCGCCGTTCGTGAGAGTGTACGTGACAACGGAAACAAATCAATTGCTCGTCGAGCGCAAAATTTGGGGCTTTCGACACCACAAATTGGAGAATTCTGCATCTGGACTTGAAGTTCCACACTTACAAAATGGTGTTAACTCAAGAACTAAAGCCCAACGACCATAGGTTGCGCCGTGTATTCGCTGACTGGGCTATGGAGCAATTGAAAGCTGATACGGATTTTTGTCGAAAAATCATCTTCAGCGACGAAGCCCACTTTTGGATGGATGGTTGTGTTATGAAACAAAATTGCCGGTATTGGAGCAATCACAATCCAAAGTAGATTCAATAACGAACGCTTCATTCCCAAAAGACTACTGTGTGGTGTGGATTTTTGTATGGTGGAATCATTGGTCCAAGGTGAAGATGGAGAAGTTCTAACTGTCAATGAAGAAAGATACCGGGCTCTTTTAAGGGACTATTTTTGGTCTCAATTGGTTGTATGGATCTCAGAAACATCTGGTTCTAGCAAGATGGTGCCACATGTCATACTGCTCTCGAAAAAATCTATCTTTTGAAGGAGAAGTTCAGAGGTTTCATCATTTCCGGTGGTGGTGATGATAACTGGCCCCCGAGGTCATGTGATTTAACCACGTTGGTTTACTTCTTGTGGGATTATGTTAAATCTCGTTTATGTCAACAAGCCAGAAACAGTAAATGATCTTATGAATAACATCACGCGTGTTATTCGTGAAGTTGAACCTAATTTACGTTCTTCTTTAATTGAAAATTGGGTCAACCGTATACGCGCAACCCAACGAAGTTGCGGCGGTCACTTAACTGATGTTCTCTTCCACACGTAATGACGTGAATTATGTTCCAAAACAAAAAAAGAAATAAACCTCTATCATTTATAGAACGTGTTTTATTTAAGCTCAACGTTAGGACACTCTTGTTTAAAGATCCTATACTTCCAGCTCCTTTTCAAGAGTGACATAATGATCGAATGGTGTTGTGACGTTTATTTCGCAACAATTCCCCCCGAGAACAGCTCCCAACCACGCTAGGAAGTGTTTCATATACACTGCGTTGTCTGCAGCGGTTGGCTCTTGAGGATCATGTAGAAAGAAAACGAACAGGATGTACCATTGCATTCATCTTAATGTCTCTCGATTCAGAACTATTTAGAACCTTTTTATTCACTATCACTTCTTTGCAGCTGAAACTTTTTTGTCGTTGAAAAATTCTCCATTTCCATGAATAGTAAATGAGGAAGTCATCGGAGTAAAAGTGTTAACTTTATTCTTATTTCCGGCCAAGGCGGTAAATATTACTTGTATCACAATACTCATAACTTTTCTGTTACCAACTGTTTTAATTGTTTTCTTTTTAATTTCTCTGCACGTACAAATATTCGATTTTGTGATTTAGAGATGTTTTGAGGTTTCCTGAATTCAAAAATGTAATTTGTGAAAGAAGACCGGTGTGTGTGAATATCATATAAAAGAAATGTTGGATAAACACAAATATTTATAGTACCTTCCAAAAATGTCACACGAAGATTTTCAAGAAAATCCTCCAACATAAACTAGCCTTAGACGGAACATTTTTCGAAGTTTTTAAATTTCAGAAAAATTATTTCAACCATTTTGATTAATATACAATATATAAGATATTTACTTATCAAAAATTTATATATTGAATTTTCTGGGAATATCTTGCGAAGTCTTCTTCATTCGGAAGGAATTTTGTATAATCTTGTATAACTGGTAAACATTAAACGATAGGCGAAAGCATACTGCACAAAATCTGTAGATATATTTAAAAACGCACAATTTATTTAAAATAACTTTTTATGTGGCAGCAGCCATTTCCAAGGTAACCGTTATTAATGCGTCGAATTGTTGAATGCTTTGTCATTCTTTTTAAGTCCTGTTAATTTTCAATTGTTTCTCGTGATTTCGTGGAAAGAGATGGAATTTTAAGGCCAGCATATAGCGTCAAGTTATAAAACATTTGGTTATCTCTGTTTCCTTGGTATCTATAACGAAATGCGTAATGTAGCTATTTCGGAAAAAGTATATTTGAATTCAAATGAAGTAGATAAAAAAACTAGCTTTCTTAAGTATATTCTGGTAAGTCAGGTTTCTCGTTTTATTTCACACAGTTATGCAGCTCAACATTCTTGTCAAAGCCGTATATCAATAAAAAACCTAGATGCAGTCTAAGTTAATTCTAAATTTACGAAATAAATTACATATTTATAAACTTAAAGTTAATCTTTCTCTACAAAGCAGCACACACTATTTCTCAAGCAGTTTTAAATAAGACCACCATTTCATTTCATAAATATTTTACAATCAAACCCTTGTAGGTCTCCAAAGTAATTAAGTAAGAAACCATAATGTATGAAATCCCAGACATATGGTATTCATCACCATTATTTCATACACTCTTCAAGGGTGTATTAAAATGTATAAAGATCATTTGATACAACCTTAGTTTAGACGAAGGTAAATAATTCAAGAGAACCTTCTCACTTCTTTCGACTACAATGAAGTTTCTTTCGCCTCGTAAACTTTGTGAACGCAAACAAAGACTGCGGAGGGAAACCAAAGCTACACTGCACAAAAGATAAATGAAGCTATTATCAGACCGAAGTAATTTCAACCTTACTTGTTAGGAAATTTCCACGCAGATAGTCCACACAGTTCCCTTCAGACATCGCTACACCAAGTTCTCTTATTTACCATGAATTTCAAGACAAGCCTTCCACTCCTAAGTTTCTAAACTTTGTAAATTTATAGCGCAAAACGTGGTCATTGGTAACTAGGTGCACGGACACGGGTAGCCGATGCCGTTAATGCGAAGTAGGCAGTTCAAATTTCGCCAGGACCATGCTCCCTGACTGAGGTCTTCTTCAGGATTATCAAATATTACAGCTGGTAAATGCCAGAGGGTACCCTAAACTTAGACCTAGAACTTTTCTTCTCAATTATCATTTCATTTCACGTATCATCGGTGTCCAGCGCCTGTGTTACCGAATGCAGTAAGAGCGGGCGTTAATATAACAGCTCTTCAGATTTATTCGGCCTTTACCGCCAGTCGGTTTAATAATTGACGTCATTATTAGTTCAGTGAGCCCTTTGTCTCATAGGGAAGGTGCGGAATTGAACCTCAGACTGCATACGTTTCTATAAACAGTTGATGTACTGCGGCGGTGCAGTACTGTTTTTCACCAGGACGTTTTGCGCGTTCCTTGCACGCGAGATGGAAGTGGCCACCGATCACGGAATTACATGATTGAGTGCTACTTCCGCACTGGAAGGAATCGAGTGGGAGTCTATCGCTACAATATTGACCTGTGTGTGATAATTTTCTCCGTTATTGCCCAGAATTTGATCAAGTTCGAGACAAAACATTATACAAAAGCAAACACAGTAGTTTTTATTAATAAAAAGTAGAAACAACTAAAATATTTTAAAATATTTATAAGGGTTAATTTAGTCTTTTCTATTTCAAAAGTTAAATTTATGCCACCAAGGACAAGATACTCTACGCTAAAAAAGTCCAATTATTTGAATTACGTATTAGCATACATGCCAAGAGTGCGAGTTTACGAACGCAAGCGAAAGAAGTTCCAAATGTAAATACCAGAAAGATACCATACAGCTCCGATTTCACTAAGGTGACCCCAAACAGTTGAAATCCACCCCTTCCACTAATCTTTCACTAATCTTCTGCCAATTTTACTGGTAATAAATTCTCTTCAAAGTATTGAAATGTGCGGACAAACGCCTGCCGACAACGGCCGAATACATTTGAAGATCCCATGTACATCTTCTGCTTCTGCCTAACAGGGATTTGTCCAATCGGTCTGTTCCGGCCTTTATCAATCTTAGCCTGGGTCTTACCGAATCTCTTCTGTAGGTCTATAGTATAGCATCCTTTTTGGAATTATTGAACTGTCTATTCTCTACAGATGTTCTTCCCAATTTCCGCTCTATTTTATAATTTTATCCTGCATTGCAGATATATTTAAGTTTTCTTCTTTTCTTATTTTATCTAATTTTATGCGTCCCAACAATGCTATTAGGAATTTCATTTCGTTAGTCTGCACGAGTATACGTATATAATCCTTGTGTCGTATTGCTCAAGATTCACCACCAAACAATAGAACCAGTATCACCTGAGCTTTATATAGCTTCAATTGAGTACTGATACGTGTTGTTTTTTAATGTTCTCCTTATAGTCGCATACATCAATTCAAACTTACCTATATCGTTATCATATGAAAGTTGGTTCCAAAAGTTTGTCTTCCAAGACGATTTTAACTCACCAGGTGTTTAGCCTGGGATGAAATGACCTTAATCTTAGGAACTGAGATCTTAAAACTATATTCTTCTTATATATAACTGAACCTATAAGTTGATTGCTGAAGATTCGGTCTGTGTTTTTGTATAACCCGCAGTTAATATTCCAGCTGGTACATATTCTTTCCTTCTTTATAAGATGTCTTCTTTGTGAATATTAAAGAGTGTAGGTTCTTGCATATGTTACGACTTTGTCCAGTTTTCACTGTCACAGCTCTAATGTGATCTAAATCAACTTTCGCTGTGACTTCGTTCAGTTTTCACTATCACCTCACTTTCTTCACGACATAGCATCGTAATGAAATACGCAGGTCGTAGCCTCTTCTTCCGACAGTTCACCCGGTGGGAAGTCGAACATAAGACCTCTCTAATTTCTTTCAGTAGAAGAGCTCACTACACGTTACAATAATTGTCACAAGTTCGCACGGAGAACAGCGCTTTTTGTCGCATCAGAAACACATTCACTAACCCATTGTATTTCTGCTTCGCGAGAACGCTCGCTTATATACCTAGCCAATGGAATTTTCCACAGAACTCCAAAATGTTCGATAGTCGGTAAGAGGGGAAAGTCCCAGAGGGTTCTGGTTATCTCTCGGTGGCGCTTATTGTATTTAGCGCTACCATGCTTACTTATTATCTCTGTTTATTTCCCCAACCACGCGATTGGTCGGCGACGTACTCCCGATAAGTTTGGACCATAGCCGCTGCTTCACTATACATAGTGATACAATGACTACATACGGGTTGGATCATTTAAGTTGAGACTGTACAATATCTCCAAATCTAAGCGTTGTAGAAAGAAATGTTTTGAATAAAAGTTGCTTGATATTATGGAGAAAGCAAATTGCATTAGTCGTGTTTTGTTTGAAGGACGTTGTGGTGGTCATTTTGTGGTAAATTTAAATTGATCCTAATTGTAGATTCCCATTTTAAAAACTAAATTGACGCTAAAATAACCATCACAACTATCATACTCAAGCTATACAGAATACAAAATATATAAACTAAAATTATGATGATTTTATTAAATGTTAATTAAAATTTTAGAAAAGGAGAGGCAAATTATTATAGCTATTGTAATACATGTATAATCACAATATTTAAGAAGAAAAATGAACTGATGTTGAAAACTATCGAAATATTTCTCTCTTGAATTCAGTTTGTGAAAGAACTACATGCACGGCTAGAGTCAATACAGAAACATGATTACTAATATGAATATTATTATTGTTATTACTATTATTTTACTATCAACTTAACGTCCTTAGGTAACAAAAACATAGGCATGGGCTCCATTGGGAGTAAAACGTTCAGTCCATGTTTTAGATGACTTAATCTACTTGTTCCTTATGTGGTTGGAATTATGCATTAGGGGAGGGCGGAGCTAACAGAAGGCGGAAATACGCCTCCCAGTACCAACTTAAATTCCTCGTTCCTATAAGGGCATTATGTCTAATTCCAAAATTTCTTAGCGTTGCCAATACCACAATACAAACAAATACATTACAATAACAAATTTTTAGCACCGCAGTGCTACAAATTAGTAAGTTTGCCACAATGGCAGCAATGTACGAAAACTTGGTAAGCACCGCAACGGCGCTAATTTATGTAGCTCGTTGATGGCGGTACTTTCTCCGCTCGCTGGTACGGTCGCTAGCTTAGAAGGTATATAAGGGCACGCAGATAATGGAACAGAATTCTTTCTCCCAACCGTCTCAAAAGTCTGTGAGCGGTTGCTCCTAGCCCGCCTTACACCCCTCTTTGAGGAAAGGCACCTCCTCCCGGACCACCAGTTTGGTTTTCACCATGGGCAGTCCACAACCCTGCAGCTACTGCGATTGGCCGAGAAGGCCTCCCTGGGCTTCCAGGAGAACTTCAAGACAATAGCAGTGCTACTGGACGTAGAGAAGGCATTTGCCACAACGTGGCATCAAGGCTTTTTGTACAAACTCAAGGAGTCAGACATCCCTCCCACCAATCTCGCCCTGATAAGCAGTTTCCTCCGGGATCGCACATTCAGGGTGAGAGTGGAGGGGAAGGTTTACTCAGTCCGTTCCATAGCCGCCGGAGTCCCGGAAGGTAGTGTACTGTCCCCGCTTCTCTTCGCGGCCTACATATCGGACTTCCCCACGGAACCCAGGACTGTTACGTGCCAATATGCCGACGATGTCCTCATAATGGCACAGAACAAGAATGCCCATTTCTGTTTCTCTCCAATACAGCGACAGCTCCGAGCCATTGGCAGGTGGAGCGAGAAGTGGAGGATGGCCATCAGCCCGGGGAAGAGCTCTGCGCTTCTCCTGGCGAAGGTTGTGGCGGCCCGAGCGGTCTCTGAGGTTGCGGCGGAAGAGAATTCCTTGGGTTATTCTGCCAAATACCTCGGAGTCACCCTCGACCGCGGCCTCAGTTTCGCACCACATGTCAGGGCAAAGGTCGGCCTCGGCCACTCCGCGCTCAGAAAGCTGTACCCTGTATTCCGCTCCACAATGCCCACACGCCTCAAACTACGCCTATATCAGGCGATTATCCCGCCCCTGATTCTGTATGGCTGCGAGGTCTGGGGATCGGCGGCAGCGTCTACCATCCGCAGACTACAGACCGTCCAGAACAGGGCGCTTCGGATTATCTATGATACTGGGTATAGATTCCCGTCACACATCCTACACACCCATTCCGGTCTCCCATACATCGTGGACGTGGTGCGGGAGAAAACCCGTACCATGTACATGAAACCCACTTACCACACCAACCAGCTGGTGAACTCTTTGGGCCGCCATGACACAAGGCGCCAAGGCGGCGAAAGTGTTACCGGTTGCCGAAGGACGGCTTGGGCCCTCGAGGCTGAGGTCTGCCAATCCCTCACTACACAAACTTCCCCAAGTTAAGCAGCATTGGGCTTGGTCACTGGCTGGGTGAGTGACCATCTAACAGCGACCCCCCTGCTGCCAACTTGGATACACCAATTCCATTACCTAGTTTTACCATCCTGCTTTTCTGCCATGCTGGCCTGCTTGACTTCACGACCACACAAGCGGTCGCCCATGTTAAGCAGTATTGGGCTTGGTCACCACATGGACGCTAGTCCGCCCATGTGGGATCAACGAGACCCAGCAAATGGTAGCGCAGAAAGCTAATCTCCGCCCATGACAAATTGACAATTATCAAAAACTTGTGTATAACCTTTAAAACCTTCTTTATCACACAGGTAAAGCCGCGTAAACGGCTATGCACTGTGGCGATCACATTCCGCCCAGGTGAACCTGGGCGACCTGTTCTCGATTGCTGGATTGCTGGATTTCTGGAACAGTTATTTGAGCTACGGCCTCCTTGTTCCCCATGCTGGGGTGTGGGATGCCGTTTCCTCTTTAGTTGCGCCTTTTCATAGCTCTAATAATTCCCGTCTTACTGTACGCTTGCAGTTCTGGGGCATGGCCGAACACGCCATTCTGCTCCGACTGCAACGGGTACAAAGTAGGGGCCTTCGGGCCATCTATTCTGTATGCCGCGCTTTCTCCGTGAGAATTCTTCACGAAGCCTCATCTCTTCCATACATGGAGGATGAAATTAGGCGCCGGACTATAAAACCCTACGATTCTTTACCTTTCAATTGGAGTGCCCTCGTTCGGTCTCTAGGAGACTGTAATCATAGAGAATGCCATTTGAGGCGTCTCCGGGAACCCCGCTACTCCAACCAACAGAAAAAACTGAGCTCCTATATAGTCCTACTACGAGTTGCTTAGTGCATTTTAAACTAAACCCAATGCAAACTTGAAACCATTTTCCACCAGTGGTGCACTAGGGCCGTTGCGTCTGCAGCCGTCGAGGAGCAAAACTGCTACCTTCTTTCACCCTACTATCTTATTCACAACTGCCACCCTGCAATTACCTTCTCCTACCCACAAGTTGTTTAGCCCTAACAAGGGTGGGCACACTTAATAACACACCGTCGGGCTGCCCTCAGCCTGCCAACATGTTTCGGACTTCGGAACGGAGTAAGTCTTGCTCTGGGGCTTGCGGACACACCAGCGACAGAAACGGTGGCGCAACCTCAAGAGAAACAGCAAACTCTATTTCTTATTACTCAGCGTATATTCTCTAATGCTCTCCCCCAACCTGCTCCTTTCAACCGCCGCGTTCTCACACTGACAACCTGACGATCCCGGATGGTGCCTCTAAGCTCGGTGAGCTTCGTTCACCAGAGTGCTCGGCCTACTCAAGAGAAGCATGGTGGTCAGTGGTGGACCAATGGCGCTTTGTTGTCGCAAGATGACGAAACCGGCTCGACCTATGTGCGCCACCTTAGTCGAAGAAGCGCTCTAGGCGGGCAAACCGTGCCACTAATACGCAACTGAGAAACCTTGCCGATTAGACCTTGAGGCAGTATTTTGTACCATAACATGCTGTGAATGCCAGAATGATTGTAGTGTAAATTAATATTATTGTATTACAGGATGCTTGTTAGCCGTAAGTATTGTTACGAAATAAGTTTACACGGCCTAACTGAAACTGACAATAGAAGTGAGTAACAATAAACTGAAACTGACAATAGAAGTGGGAAACAATAAGCCGAGGGGGTGAGTTGTTTATCACTAAAAAGTGACAAACAAATGATGTCAGAGTAGCGTGCCTTTCTTTAGAAATGGAGGGAATATCTTCCCTAGAGCATATATGTTAGTAGTAGAGATTGACTGACAAAACAGACGCTAATGTTGGTGCGATTTGGTAACCAATAGCAGCTCTATTATAATGTTTAGGCATTTCGAGGTGAGGGAACATATATTATCGAGCCATAAGCAAGTTTCGCGCAGTCTTAAAAAATCGTTCGCGAGGTACACATCACGCAGTCTTGAAAAGTCATTCGCGAGGTACATGTCGCGCAGTTCTAAGGAATCTCTCGTGAAGTGCACGTCATGCAGTTTGGAAGAATCTCTCGTCGCAGTGTTAGTTACAAAATGTGAAGTACGCGGCAACTAATACGATGGTAATTACATTCGGAAATATAACAGTTTCAGTCAGGCGTGTATAAAGATTAAATATGTGAATTATGAATTAAGTGTGGCGTCAATAAAAGTGTAAAAACAAATTATTTTATCAGTGTTATCTTTTAGTAACAACTCCTTTCCAGAGATACATGCTCAGAGATACTTGCTTAACTGAGTAATAATAGCTAGCCGGAGAACAAAGAACCCAAATTTAAAATAATAAAAACTAACAGGTGCCCAGCAAATAAGATAACACGAACAGATTACCGCGACAACCTTTGGTAGAGTAGAAAACGTTATTATTATGTTATGCTTTTATCATGGATTAATGACCATGAAAAATTACTAGGGAATGAAAGAGCAGGTGAACTAATAAAGGCAGTTCAAACATTCAGAAAAAATTCAGTTACTCAAAATGTTTCGTACCACGTGCGAAATTGGAATATTGGAGGTTATTAACAGATACTGGCACCAAAGAATATATAACTAAGGCTATTTTTACGGGACTTTAATAGTCTTTAAATCCAAAAACTTCCATCGAAACTTTGTATATACATGTTCATGAACCGCCATGGAAAATTTCAGCATTAGCTCAAAAGGTTCCACATAAACATTGGAAATCTTTGTCGCAGTAACAGACAGTACAGCATTTAATATTTGAGTGTTCGTTGTTTGAAATTAAAAGAGATTTCTTTATTAATGACTTATCTTTCTGCAATAATAATGTTGTACACCTTTGCACCATTTATTTAAAAATATGCTTCTTATGTTTTATCCTATTTACGTACTAAGGTGTATTATCATAGTTATTGTTCTTTAGTATTCAGCTTTTATTTTATTGTAAACTATACCCCTTATATACATTATATACGTAAAATGGGTTTACAATTGTATAAAAAATCTTAAGTGTTACACTCACATGACTTTCTCTACTCTTGTACAAACTATTTTTAAAAACGCTTATTCTCCATATGCTTCATGTTAATCGAGATAAAGAGAAGTTAATCTTATTGCTAATTATCTTATAGATGCAAAGGAAATTGGTAGGCTTTAAGCTATAGTCAAATATTTTAAGAGCTGGTTGCTATGTGAAGTATTCCATTCTCTTTCCATTACCAGTACAAAAAAATGAATAAAGAGTTCCCATTTGAGAAAAAGTATAAGTATTGGAAAATTTAAGGGATTAACAAGCAATATCTCGAAAATTGTCCACTCAACAAAAAAACGTATATAACATAAATTGTGTATTTTAACACGATCTACATATTCTGTGCAGTAAACGTTTGTCTATCTCTTATGGTTTACAAGTTATGCAAAAGTCGTTCACAATGAAGAATACTTTTGTAGACATTCCCTGAAAATTCAAGATATACATTTCATTGGTTATGAAAATATCTTAAACATATGATATTTTAATCAAGATCGTTAGAGCCATTTTTGAGAAAATTACAATTTTCGAAAAATGTTCCATGTAAAGGGTAATCTGGAGTGGGGGATTATCTTTAAAACCTTCGTATTGCATCTCTGGAAGATACTGAACCTAAATACCAAGTTTGGTGTTTATCGCACTGCTCGTTTCTGAGTTACGCTGTTCACAGACACACACATACTGACAGACACACCCACAAACACGGACATGTTTCCAAAAATGCTTTTTTGGATTCAGGGGGTCTCAAAACATGTATTTCCGGTGAAATCTCGGTATCGAATTTTTGGGTGTAATACAATACTTCCCCTACTTACTATACATAGTAGAGAAAGTAAATATACTACAATACGTAAATTATTGTGTGTTACAAATTGTACGGACTGATCGTACAAATACGTTTGAGAGGAAAAATCATCTTCTTTTGCGTTGTCCTTTGTCTTTGATACTGATCATTGAAATGGAATCTCTGCTTAAAAAATGGGCTAATTGTGTAGTTGTCTAATGTTCTGGTAGTCTTGGATGCTGTAACTTATAATTTCCCTGTTTGAATTTACCACGCTCGTAAAATTAATTGGTAATATTGTGTGTGCCTGGTTTGGCAGGGATGATTGTTGCCGGAAATTTTACTCCATTTAGTTATTGTTGAGATTCCACAGCCTGTGTTACACTTTAAATCTTGTTAAACATCATTTTAAGGTAATTGGTTTATATGCTGTATTTTAAGTGATTTAAAATACGTGTAGCTCAATAAATAGCAACCTACTCGTATTCAAATTTCTTTACGTGTTTTTAAGGTAAGACATTTTAAATAAAAATAGCAATAATAATTTTCACATGAAAGTAATTTGTTTTCTCAAGGGCAATGTGAATGACAAAACGTAGAACAACAGTTGCCTTATCAATTCCGTTTTACTTCTTCACAAGCTTATATCCCTGCTTGTTGACCCTTTATATTGGTTCAGCAATTAATTATCGATCATATCTTGCATACAATGCTATATAATTTGCCTTGAAAGTAAATATTTGAATTGAGCGTTGCTCAAGGAGACGGCTTGTTTGTAAGAAATTTTCCTTTAGTAATAAACTTTAATGATGTTTACTTCGCCTATTCTAGTAGTTAAATAAATCACATTAATATAATTAACATGTTAAAAATTCAAATTCATTTCAACATGTTTCAATTATGAATTTGCCTTTTGTTGAGCTTTCTATATCTTGTAATGTTTAAAATATTGCGGATGCAATGGTTATCATCCTTTCTTTATAAGGCATATCCCTTTTGACGTTATTCATTTTACTTTGTACTTTCTCTACTACGTATAGTAAGTAGGGGAAGTGTTGTATTCCACCCAAAAATTCCATACCGAGATTTCACCGCAAATATATCTTTTGAGACCCGCTGAATCCAAAATAAGCACTTTTGGAGACATGTCCGTGTGTGTGTCTGTGAACAGCATAACTCAGAAACGAACAGCCGGATAAACACCAAACTTGGTATTTAGGTTCAGTATCTTCCAGAGATGCGACACGAAGGTTTTCAAGAAAATCCCTCCACCCCAGATTACCCTTTACATGGAACATTTTTCGAAAATTTTGTTTTTCTCAAGAATGGCTATAACGATTTTGATTAAAGTATCATATGTTTAAGATATTTTAATGACAAATGAAATGTATATCTCGAATTGTCTGGGAATGTCTCCGAAAGTATTCTTCATTGTGAACGACTTTTCCATAACTGGTGAGCCATATAGACGAAATTTTACTGCACAAAAATGTAGATGTCGTTAAAATACACAATTTATGTCATATATATTTTTTGTTGAGTGAACCCTTTTCGAGATATTGCTTGTTATTCCCTTAAATTTTCCAATACTTTTTCTCAAATGGGAATTCGTTATTGATTGTTTTATGTCCTGGACATACAAAGAGAATGGAATGCGCCACATAGCAACCAGGTCTTAAAACATTTGACTATCGCTTAAAGCCTACCATGTTCCCCTTCCACCTATAAGATAATTAGCAATAAGATTAAAATTTCGATATCTCGATTAAAATGAAGGAAATGGAGAATAAGCGTTTGTAAAAATAGCTTGTACAAGAGTAGAGAAAGTAATTGAGTGTAACGCATCAGATTTATCTACTAGTGTAGTAAGTAGGGGAAGTATAAAAATCCGAGCAAAAATTCAATACCGAAATTTCACCGGAAATACATGTTCTGAGGCCCCTGAATCCAAAAAAGCATTTTTAGAAAAAGGTCCATGTGTGTATGTATCTGTGAACTCAACTCTCGTAAAAGTCCGATAAATACTGAACTCGGTATTTAGGTTCAATTTATTTCAGAGAAGACAAATGAAGATATTAAAGAAAATCCCGCCACACCAGACTACCCTTTACATGAAAGATTTTTCGAATACTTTGAATTTCCCCAAAATGGCTCTAACCAACTTGATTAAAATATCATATGTTTAAGATTCTCATGGCAAATGAAACGTATATGATGGATTTTCTGGGAATGTCTCAAAAAGTCCTCTTCATTCTAAATGACATTTGTATAACTCGTAAACCGTAGGAGATGGACAAATTTTACTATGTAAAAAATTTACGTTTCGTTAAAGTCACAATTTATACCATATATACATTTTTTTTTGTCGAGTGAACCATTTCCGAGATATACCTTGTTATTTGTTTCAATTTTTAAATATTTATACTTATTTTCAAATGGGAATTCGTTATTCGCTTCTTAGTTTCTCTACTACGTGTAGTAAGTAGTATTGCATTCCACCCAAAAATTTGATACTGAGTTTTCACCGCAAATACATGTTTTGAGACCCCCTGAATCCAAGAAAAAAGCATTTTTATAAAAAAAGGTGCGTCTGTGTGTTTAGATCTGTGGATGTATGTCTGTGAACAGCATAACTGAAGAATTAAAAGTCGGATGAATATCAAACTTGGTATTTTTGTTCAGTATCTTTCAAAGGTGCGACACGAAGATTTTCAAGGGAATCTCCCACCCCAGACTACCTTTACATGGAAGATTTTTCGAAAATTTTTATTTTCTAAAAAATGACCCTAACGATTTTAATTAATATATCATAGCTTCAACATATTTTCACGACAAATGAAATGTATATGATGAATTTACTGGAAATATCCCCAAAAGTCCTCTTCGTTGTTGAGTGACGTTTACATAACTGGTATACTGTAAGAGATAGATAAATGTTTTTTACACAAAAATGTACATCTCGTTAAAACACAATCTATGTCATACATTTTGTGACGATTGAACCATTTCCAAGATATTCGTTGTTATTTTTTTTAATTTTCCAATACTTATCATTTTCTCAAATGGAAATTCGTTATTCGTTTTCTTTATGTCCTGGGCATGCAAAGATGATGAAATGCTCCACATAGCAACCAGCTCTTAAAAGATTTGACTATCGCTTAAAGCCTACCATATTCCCCTTGCACCTACAAGTAAACTAACAATAAGGTAGTTTCAGCAAATGTTTATCTCGATTAACATGAAGTAAATGGAGAATAAGCGTTTATAAATATAGCTTGTACAAGAGTAGAGAAAGTCATGCGAATACAACACAGATTATTTCTGTTCCTTTCTGTTTTAGTTTATGTAATGTTTAATTGATTTTGATAATAAATAAGTTCTTTTTGCAAATATTATTTTATATATGGTATTTCGTAACAATAGTATTTGATAATTATTACACAATTTATTCGAATTAATGATATGAGTGTGAATCATTGCCCATCCCTTGGGTTTGTAACTCCAATATGGCCTAGTAGCTTATTAAATACATCCATTACTTTCATTTCATTTAAAAACTGCGTCATAGTTGTATCAGCATAATCACGTGATTCAAGTCCGCTGTATACATTATGAAAGGGTATTCTAACGGGAAAGGAAAATTTAAGGTATTTTTCATGCAGTTTATTATGCGGAATGAACTACGACAGCTATAGAAATCCATTTTGTTTACTCCATATTCATTTTATATATATATATATATATATATATATATATATATATATATATATATATACATATACTAATGTGATCAGGGCAGGAAATTTGTACGTATGTAGGCTAATCTCAAAAACAACTCAACCAATATTGGCAATTCTTTTACATTGAAAAGCCCTATTTTTTCTGACAGACATGGGACTATAAAATACCTCCTAATTTCTTTGAATAAATTACCATAAAAGACTTTGGTTGTCGTTACTGGTAATTTGGACAGGCAATCCAAGTTAAGTTCAGATATATTACTGAACATAGGATGGTTTATGATTAATAGGGTCCGGATTTTATTGTTTTCCTAAACTCCAGAGTAAATTTTACAACGTATGCACGAATCCTACATAGAATGTAATTTAGAAAAATGTATTTCTGTTGTGCATATAAAATCATACTTACACCTTTTTTAATAGTAGTTCATATTTTGACCAACGTTTTCCAGATGTGTATATTTTTGTCCTATGTTTAAGGACACAAGAATAAAAACATGAAAATCTTTCTCACATGACAACGTTTCAGGTGATATTGTCACAAAGAAAAACAACAATTACTACAGTAACCAAGCAGCCTAACACGCTAGTCCGTTCGCTGGCGTAAGGCATTGTTGCACGGGGTGAACAACAAACTGCAAAGTGTTCCCCACAACTTTCTGGGAATGCCACCACATTTGAAGACAAATGAACCAAAGTTGGCCTGCAGTGACCTCACCACCTTCAAGTATGATCCTGTGATGTAGAGAGGAGCTTTTTCAAGTACGAAACTCTCCTCAGCGACAACCATAGATCTTTGAAAATGGAAAACCTGAAAATGCACCTTGTGATCCTGTGCAACTCTGCAGAAACTGAAGATTGACAGAACGTGTTAACTAATATGGAATACTTTAAACAGGTTGTGTACAGTAGTAAAAGCATGGCTTTATTATTTGGATAGATGTTATTGTTTTCACTGTGCTTCGTGATTTTTTCAGAACATGCAGGCATTTAAAAAATAAGTGGTAGGTAGCTTGAAACACTGAAAAAAGTAAGTACTATACTCCCAGTTTGTTCTGAAGTGAATTTTTTTGCAGTTCTCTGGATAGTGTTATCTTATTTGCTGGGCGCCTATTGTTTAATTATCTTTTAATTTGAGTTCTTTGTCCTCCGGTCAGCTATTATAACTCAGTCGAGCAAGTATCTCTAAGCAGGGCGTGTAAACGGAAAGGAGTTGTTGCTAAAACGTAACACTTATAAAACAATTTGAATCTAGACTTTTATTGTCGTCACACTTAACAATTCAGATATTTAATCTTTATACACGCCTGACTGAAACTGAGATATTTCCGAATGTAATTACAGTCGTTTAGTTGCCGCGCACCAATTACTTCGCGTACTTTACATTTTGTAACTATGCGACGTGTACCTCGCGAGAGATTCTTCAGGACTACGTGACGTGTACCTCCTGAAAGACTCTTCAAGACTGCGCAACACTTGCTTATGGCTCGAGAATATATACTCCTTCACCTCGAATTGTCTAAACATTATAATAGAGCTGCTATTGGTTATCAAATCGCGCCCACTTTAGTGTCTGTTTTGGTCAGCCAATCACTACTACTAATATATATGCTCTAGGGAAGATATTCTCTCCAGTTCTAAGAAAAGGCACGCTACCCTGATGTCATTTGTTTATCTCTTCTAAGTGATAAACAGCTCACCCCCTCGGTTTATTATTACCCACTCCTATTGTCAGTTTCAGTGAGGCCGTGTAAACTTATTTCCTAACAATCCTTATGGCTAACAAACATCTAAATATATATTAATTTACACTACAATCACTCTGGCATTCACAGCATGCTATGATATAAAATATTGCCCCAATTTTGTGTATAAAAATCAACAAGAAAGTTTTTAAATAAATATATAAGGTAATATTTTATTTAAGGTTTAGGTCTTAAATGCTTGTATATTTCGCTGCTTTTTAGGTCATTAAAATCCATGCTCTTTTGATTAAACTGTCCTTTACTCTTTGTATTGACCTGTATCGTACGTACTGTTCAAAGGTTAGACGAGGACATGGTAGTTGACGCTGAAAGCATTAAACTGGCCTGCCCATTCTATTGTAGATAAGGGCTTTTACATTTTTAAATAGCCTTTTGAGTTTACCACAGCGCTTTTATGGTCTTAATTAGGCTGAGGACCCTCAGCATTGCAGTAGATTCAGTTAAACTCTGCGGACACCTTTGTTTTGTGATTCCTTTAATTGTTGCTACAGAAATGGAAAGCTCAGCTGGTATTCAGCATGGTGTGTTAAATCTCTTGTGACTAAGTAATTCTTTGTTTCCGGCTCCTTCCCCATGTACATCCCATTTCTATTACCTCGCTTCGCACAGTTTATACCAGCCGTTACCCGTATTGTATCCAGTCTGATTTTTACTTTTTCCACTACTTACCTATAGAAAGCATAGAAAGTAGTGTACTCCACCCAAAAATTTTATACCGATATTTAACTGAAAATACATGTTTTTGAGGCCCTTGAATCCCCATCCAAGAAACTTTTTTTTGGTAACACATTACCGATTGTCTCTGTTCGTGTATGCACAAACGGTTTGTCTCAAAAACACATAACACAAACTCCTAAATTCAGCGCCTTCCTAGTATGCGACACAAAGATTTTGAAGAAAATTCCCACATCAAACGATCCTTCGCTAGAAAAATGTGCTTTTCTTCTATTTTCCAAAAAATATCTATTGATTTTGATTAAAATAACACATTCTGAGTCGATTTCGTATAATTCTGTATAACTTGTAAACCGTATAAGATAGTAAATACTTCCTGAACAAACATTTAGAGCTCGTTAAAACACGCGCAACTTATGCCAAATAAAATTTTCGAGGCATTAAGCGTTTCTGAGATAATCTTTATTATTGATTTGAACTGTCAGGTACTTCATGTTTTTACTTTCTCTACCACGTATGTAAACAGCAGGTAAAGAAGGCACTGTATTCCACCCAAAAATTTGGTACCGAGATTTCGCCGGAAAAAAGAAGTTTGATGCTCTGAATAAAAAAACAAGCAAACACATTTCTAGAAAAAATGCCCGTGTGTGTGTGTGTGTCTTTATGTGAACAGCATAACCAATGAAAAGTCGGATATATACCAAACTTGGTATTTAAATTCACTACTATCTAAAGATTCGACACGAAGATTTTCAAGAAAATGCTCCTACCCAAAACTATCTTTTACATGGAACATTTTTTAGAGATTTTTTATTTTAAAAATGGCTGTAACGATATTGTTAAAAATACCATATATTAAAGATATTCAGATGACATATAAAATGTACATCTGAATTTTCTGGGAATAGACTGAAATATTCTTCATTCGGAAGAAATTTTGTATAATCCAGTATAACTGGTAAACGCTAAGTGATAGACTAAAATGTACTACACAAAAAAGTAGATCTTTTTAAAACGCACAATGTATTTCAAATAACGTTTTATGTGACATTAGGCATTTCCGAGATATTCATTATTAATGGCTGAAATTGTTCAATACTAAGCGAACGTGGAAGTTGGTGGTTTGCGGGCAGGGACGATGCGGCGCCGGATGCGTTCTATCTGCAAACGTTAGGGACCCCATCCATGCATGCGCCCGTCGGCATCCGGATCTGGTCGTCGTTCTGGTGTCTCTCTCAGGCACGTTGGAAGCACCTATCCCTTCCTTAAGTAACATAAAGAATAATCCACCACAGCCGGGATGAATAGTGTTCTGCAGAAGCAGTCTTCATAATGTTCTCTAATGTTATCTACGTTGATTTCATTACGTTTTATTTTCTCTACCACGCACCTGTGGTACGTAGAGAAAGTATTATACTACCCAAAATTTGTAAATTGCACCAGGATATACGTTTTAAAATCCCATGGACACAAAGAGAAAGTTTGGAATGAATGAGTGTATTTATTTACATAATGGTGGGGATCCCTATTAATCACAAGGGTTCACAGACCACATATGCTGTTGTAATACACAGAATAATAAGCAATATTAATAATAATAACAATAAAACAACAAATAGAAGAAAAGGAGAAGAAAACATCGTTGCACGAAGAGAAAAGTAAAAACGTTCAAAAATAGCATCTTAAATATAAACAACCCCCAAAACAGTGGTAAACCGTATTCCAATAGATTGGTATACTCTATTATTATAAACAAAGGACAGTTAAGAGAATATACACAGTACACTAATAAGAATGGCATTAAAAATAATAAAGCACCAACACCAAAGTTTAGCTCTTCCTACACCCCCGCTTCCCTATTATCGGCCTCCTCACATCTCAGCTCTCTTGCCTTAAGTAGACATATACTATCCCCTCCTTGTCCTTCCTGCCTACCAGTAGCGCCCAACATGCCCTTAACTCTTCATTCGAGGTGATAAAGGATTGCGGTAAATATTTTTCCCTCTATTCCTCCGTAAGCTTGCCTAGATATGCACCCATGACTGTTTCCTCCTTGCAAATGAGTCAGATTCTCCTACCACTTCTATCAGGAATTTTTATAATCAACCATACTCCCATTATAAACCACGCGAGCCCGTGTGTAATGAGTTTACTGCACATTTTGATGTATTGCTCGACACCCCATTTTAGCCCAGACTGTACTTCTAACGAAACCTTCTCCGTGCATTCCGCAATTTTTGGTTGCCTGTCATTAGCACAGAGGGGGTACTTAATTCTTCTCCATGCACTCCGCCTATTTCCCTGACCTGCCATCCAAATATTGCCCAACTCTATGGTTTCCTAATCTCTCTTTAATTTTGATGTCCATGTGAATTTCCTTCCATTCTCAACTGTTCACGGTAGCAGGCCGCCCTAATTAGAGACTGGTCTCCAAGAAGGATTTTTTCATTCAGTATTTCACTTTTCCGATCTTGCACTCTATCATCTCATGATACGCTTCAAATTCTCTCATAAATGCGTAGTTGCCCTTACTCATCCCTACCCTCCCGCGTACACTGTCGTGCTTTATAAGTGACCCATTCCCCTACATCGCCATAGTGTTTTTCTCCCCATAAGGTTTCCACCTTGAGTTAACCAACTTCTAACTCCACTAAGCCGGTATCGGTTCTCTGTTTGATTGGCCTAAAAACAATTCAGTTATGTAGAAACTAACCAATGAACAATGTTTATAATCTGTGTGGAATAAAGTCGTTTGGTTACAGCCTCTATGAAAAGGTTTCGCTAAGATTGATACAGAAGAAAAGGTTAAACCAATTATAAATAATTCTCCCTTCTAGAGGAAGGGGTGAAGAATTCTTTGCATATCTGGTTAAACTGAAAGACAGCTACTAAATTTACACATCAGCGACATGGAAACGCAGGTTAAACTGTTGCTGCTACTAAACGGCAACAAGAAAGTCGGCATTAAGGAAACGATAGCGTAGCATAAAAATATAAGGTTTAGTTTGAAGCAGTATTTTTAACACTTAAATGATTTCAGTCTAATTATATAATATATAATTCAGTAACAGTGTGTGTGGTATAGTATGTGAAATGCATGTAACAGTCATTGTATTAATACTTATATTGATGTACATGTTCAATAATGTTATGTGAATGTATTACGTAATTTAATAATGTAGGAGCTTTGAGAATAATAGGTTAAACGTTGCTAACAATGAGGTAGCAATGAGGTAACCTTGAGAAAATAATGAGTATGAAAGTTTAATAATGCTACTAGTCATTATTGGAGCAACAATAATGTCTATTTTGAGACAGTTTACAAATTGCCAAACAACAACCACAAAAAGCTTTAGTTAAATGAAGGTATTCTATTGGAGTAGTATTAGCCGATCAGAAACTGAAATATAGCGAAATTTACAAATTCAGAGTTAAGTTGCTTGTAGACAGCGCTCATAACTGGACGTGTTGCTTGTAGACAGTGTTCCTAACCGGACGCGAGAAATTTAATACCTATTCGTGTGAGACGAAAATAGTTTACGTGTTAAAAAGTGCAAGTAATTAATAAAAGAATCTTACAGCTCTCTATATCAGTGAAGTGTTATTTAAATTGTGTAAAGGATTAATAAATGTAGTGAAGTAAACATTATAATCTGTGTAAGCCTTCATTCTTCAGCCGCACTACGCCTTGCAAAGAAATCCATGTCTCTAACAACAATACTGACGCAGCCGAAGCAAACATAAATATATAATATTTAAAGAAACAGCCAAATTACAAAGTTAATATTTTTTAAACTTGGGGCAAAGGCATCCGGAAAGTACATTTGGGGCGAAGGCTACCGGAAACTTTTTACCATACGTGCGGTTGCAACTACTTCAAGTTTAGCTCCCCAACAGTTGAACTATAATACAACTCCTTCAATACAACCTACTTCAAATTGCCTCCTGAAACGTGGGGCAAATAACAAAACGAAGCAACTATCTTCTTCAAGTTGTAATGTTACCCTTCGGTATTTCGGTAAATTATCCTGCCAACCCAGTAGTTAAAATTATGCACGAAAAACGGAGGTGGGCACGCTGGTAAGGGATGGGGCTATATTTTGTCTAGCAACATAAACAGCTCCCTTCCATTATGGGCCACATTTTGCACACGTCATTTTGCAAATACGTTTGTATAGGAAACAGAGAGGTGGAAATAGACAGAGAGAGGGAAGGAGGGGGAGAGAACAGCATAACTCCAATAGAAATGGTGAATACCAAATTTAATACTTAATTTCAGCATATCTCAAAGTTACGACACCAAGATTTTTCCCCAACTCTAAATAGGATTTACGTAGGAAATTTTCCTTATTTTTAAGTGATCTCTATACTGTTTTGATTAAACTACCGTTTAAGTATCTTGAAATTTCTGAAAAGTTTACATAATTCTGTATAGTTAGTAAACTATGAGAAACACACGAAAATTGTAAACTGTTAAAACTACAATAAATGTCAAAGTTTTTTGTTGTGTTAAGCATTTCGGAGATATTGATTGAAGCTTACAATACTTTTTATTAGAAGGGAAACTGGGACTGAACTGTTAGATGAAGAAGGCAAACTTTTCGATTTTTACTTTCCGTACTATGTATAGTAAACAGGGGAAGTACTGTATTCCAACCAAAAATTCGATACTGAGATTTCGCCGGAAATACCAAGCTATTAGGCCCCTGAATACAAAAATAGCGCTTGTAGAATATGATCCACGCGCGCATGTATGTTGTTGAACAGCATAACTAAAAAACGACTTTCCAAGGATGCGACATGAATATTTTCAAAGAAATCCCCTACCCAAAACTACCCTTTACATGGAACATTTTTCGAAAGGTTTTCTAAAATGGCTCTAATGATTGATTAAAATATAACATGTTAAAGTTGCTTACATGACAAATAAAATGTATAGTTTGAATTTCCTGGGAATAGCCTATGAAGTCCTCTTCATTCGGAAGGAATTTTGTATAATCTTGTATAACTGCTAAACGTAAAGCGACAGTCGAAAACGCACTACATAAAAAATGTAGATCTCTTAAAACACACAGTTTACTTCCAATAACTTTTGTTTGTGGCATAAGCCATTCTGAGATATCCCTTATTAAATGTTCGAATTATTTGGTCATTCTTTTAAGTCCTTTCAGCATTCAGTTGTTTCTCGCGATTGCATGTAAACAGTATGGAATTTTAAGGTCAGCATATAGCGACCAGTTCTTAAACATTTGACTATCGTTGTTCCTTGTGAATCTGTAACGAAATCTGTAATGTAGCTATTTCTGTAAAGCTTAGTTTGGATTAAAATCTAGATAGAAAAATAAGCTTTAGTAAAAATAGGTTGTATACCCACTAAAAAACGATACAGGGTAGAGAAGGTCATGTGAATGTGTCACATTAGATTTTTATTATAACATATAAATATTCCATAGACCGCTATCAATCTTTTTGGCCGAAAGTTGTACAAGATCTACTATTTTTAACAGACCACCGCCATGTGTGCTTCTTTTTAACCCCACTGGACACGTTCTCTGTCTTTCTTCTCAGTTTTATATTTCTGCGCATAAAATGTATTCCTTAAATTTCAGTCTTGAAATCTGCTTTGTATGAAAATTTTCATACATAATCTAAAATGCGTTATTTACAGATTCAACCAAGCATTTTATGATTTATTTATTGAATGGCTCATAAAAATTTATTTATACTGAAAAACAAGACAGATTTTAACACCCACAACTACATAAAAATAAACAGTTATTTCTCTACAACTAATCACATCAACTTAAATCAAATCCTTACATTTATTTTCACTATAATAAGGTGTTAGAAAACGTCACTATCGTCTTCTCTGATGCATATTAATGAGCAAGGGGTTTTAGAATGTTTACTTTTCTTTCGCTAATTAAAAACGTATAAGTATATTATCTGAGAGAATATGTGAGCTAGAGGTTGAAGCTTTTGCACACTCATTTCTTTATTGACCCATATAAAGTGTGCCAATTTTTAAGTATATATAGCTCTTAAATAAAAAAAATCAGAAAATTTATTCCCAGTGTCCCTTAAGTTTTCGGTCAGTCACCCTTCGTTTGCTTCGTTTGGGATTTGAAAGCTAGCACATAATATTCAATTTCTTAAAGATCTGCCTATCCTTTAGCTTCCGATATCTCCTTTTTACCTATAAGGGGAAGTGTAATGAAACCACTTTTGCAAACATGAAGCAGGTATCAAAGTTGAATACTCATGGGTCAGATATATTTTGTGTTGCGAAACATGATTCAGTCGTCTTCTGTGCCGATGATGAGACCTTGAAGTCTCGAAAGGATCATTCATCTTTTACCACCATGATGTAAGTGAAGGCTTTTAATATCACTCGACTCATTTATTTTATCAATGAAGTAGGTAGTCAGAAAAATATGTTTTTATAAACATAATCTGAGGCATGTTTTATATCATAACATGCTGTGATTGCAGTGTAAATTAACATATTGTATGTACAGGATTTTAGATGTTTGTTAGCCATAAGTCTTTTTAGGAAATAAGTTTACACGGCCTAACTGAAACTGACAATAGAAGTGGGTAACAATAAACCGAGGGGGTGAGTTGTTTATCACTAAGAAGAGATAAACAAATGACGTTAGGGTAGCGTGCTTTTTTTAGAAATGGAGGGAATATCTTCCCTAGACTATATATATATTAGTAGTAGTGATTGGCTGACAAAACAGACGCTAAAGTGGGCGCGATTTGGTAACCAATAGCAGCTCTATTATAATGTTTAGTCAATTCGAGGTGAAGGAGTATATATTTTCGAGCCATAAGGAAGTGTCACACAGCCTTGAAGAGTCTTCCACGAGATGCACGTCACGCAGTCCTGAAGAATCTCTCGCGAGGTACACGTCGCAGAGTTGGTTACAAAAATGTGAAGTACGCGAAGTAATTGGTGCGCGTCAACTAAAACGACTGTAGTTACATTCCTAAATATCACCCTTCCAGTCAGGCGTGTATAAAGATTAAATATAAATAAATAAAGAAAGAGAAAGCCATATTAACACATCAAATTTTATTACTTTATTTATGTTTGCTATTTTATTTATAGCATCCGGTGAACTTTACTGTTATTTTATTTTTGGTGGTAACCACACAAATCAAATTCCATGATCAAACTGTTTTCTAAAGCATTCTCTGGTAAGGGTAAGTCAATAAGTATCAGCACATAAGTTTTAAAGTTATCATAACAACAATAGAAACTAACACTGACTTTATTTTTAACGTAGTCCCCTTGCTTCTCAATGCACATAGCCCATCGTCCACAAGCTTTCTGATGCCCTCAGAAAAAAAAGGTTTTCGGCTGAACAGAAAACCATGTATGCACCGTGTAGCGGGAAATGGTTGGACGACTCTTGCAGCGTGCTCTTGTAGTGTTGTTCTTCCTCGGCTAGTGATGCTCGTCGGTAGTTGAGTATTCCATTCCTACCTAATTGCTAAGTTTCTTTAATCTCAGGTTTTAGTGGGTGATACAAGTTAAAAATGCACTGCAAGTTTTCCCTTTATAACTGATGTTTATTTCATTGTTCAAATAAATATGGGCGGCTAGCCATTTACTTTATCCCACCACTTGAATATTTATCAGGAGCCTATCTATCTTCACACGCATCACCACCCTTATATGCACCCACGTGCATCTGTAGCACCTTGCGTTGGCGTGACTTCTTGTTGCGCTGAACTGGTAATAAGTAAGAGTGCCCCTTCGGCTAAATCTGGTCTTATATAGGGCGGCTTACCCACGCTGTCCTCTAGTTTGAAAATGTAACGATGCTTCCCATTGGCCCTCAGGCCGCGTTACCCAAGCATGTATGAAAATATGAGGTTTCAGAACCTTGCGCTTCAGCGCCATCATGTAGCGTCGTACCACTCTGTGCCAGGCACGGTCGTTATGAGTTCCAGGAATTCCAATTCAAGTAGCTAGCGCGTCCGTTGCTTACAAATAGCTCTGTACAAAGTTACATGTTGAATGTTTTAACATTCAGTGAATTAAATTATTGCTATACAATTCTTATGTGTATGGTTCCCCTTTCATATGTACAATGTATAATATGTATGATATATCCCCTTTCAACCGCTTCCTTTACTGCTTGGTTTGTGGTGAAGCAACGGCCCCCATTTTAAGTGGAATAAAAAAGATATGGTTTGCCACTTCATCGACATCCAATCTTCGGTTCTCTGAATCATGATATGGACTTCTTATTCTTGGCGTCACTAGTGGATATGCTCTTTCCTCGTCCTTCACAATTGTCCAGTCATGTTTGAACCTTTCAGTCCATTTGTACATTCCCTCCATTTGTGCAAAGTCTTCAATGGATTTCGGCTCATGGTACACCTTCAGACGACGAAAAATGGATAACCACACGCTGTTCGTCTTTAGTGCAAACGGTGAGGGGTGCAGCTATGCTTATTATACAACACTGCAACACTCATTGGAGTGGTAATGGACAAATACTCCACAAGCGGAGACAAAGGAACAACATGTCGATGTGCGCGCGCACATACCGATGCAGCCAACCTACAAATAATTAAAAATATTGTGTGGATACTTATTGTTTTACCCTCGTATTTATTTGTAATGTATTACTTTCATCTCTGAGTTAATAACATTTTGTTAACGGTTTGTTAGAATGAATTTAAAGATTACTCACTGCACCGGCATATTAATGTACATTGAGCAAGGTACTAGTTCGGCTGATTTTGATATCATGTATGATGTTGAAGTATGTAAGCAGTGCACAGGTTTTCGACACAAAACATCCGCGTGCATCTCTCTCTACCCATGTTCATTATATCGACATGGACACATAAGTGTACATTCTCTCCGGCGCATTGCTCCAGGTAGTGCTTACTGCAGTAATCTGTTTTTGCTATGAGATACTTTTTCGTGAACAGATAAAAGCTTTCGGTAAATCGCTTGAAGACTTCTTTTTTGTTTACAGATAATGCATATTAGCTGGTATTACATTTCGATTTATGTTCTAAAAATGTATGCTGTGCAACCTTTAAGGCAACGTATTGGTGATATGTGGCAAAACATGAAGATATTCGAGTTTCTGTTTTTTGCATTCTTATTTTATTTATAAGTTGTACCTTCATAATGCACAATTAATTTTTTAGTTTGAAACATTTCTCCGAATTCCTTTCTTTTTGCTTTCTCTACCAAGTGCATAGTAAGTAGAGAAGGAACTGCATTTCACCCAGAAATTCGATACCGGTATTTGTCCTTAAATGCATGTTTTGAGGCACCTTGAATCCAAAAAGCAGTTTTAATAAAGGGTCCGCTAGCGTGTGTATCTCTAAACAGCAAACTCAAAAACGAAAAGTCGGATAAATACCAAAATTAGTTTTGGGTTCAGTACCTTCCAAAGATGTGATATGGAGATTTTCAAGAAAATCCCCGACACCAAACTACTCTTTGTATGGAACGTTTTTAGAATTATTTTATTTTCTTAAAATGGTGTAACGATTTTGATTAAAATACCATATATTAAACACATTTGCATGACAAATAAAATGTACATTTTAAATTTTCTGGGAATACCTTGTGAAGCCCTCTTTATTTGGAAGCAAATTTGTACCATCTTGAATAGCTCTTAAACGTTAAGTGATAGACAAAAACTTATTCCATAAAAATGTAGATCCCTTTAAAACACAAAATTTCTTAGATGGATGGATGGGTGGATATTTGTTGTTAAAAACATTTACACATGTATAACAATGTTAAATATTACAAAAACTTGAATCTCATAAAATTCCTAGACCTTATAGACAGGATTTTTCTACAATATCATTAAAATCTCTGTTTTAAAAAGTCATATATAAGTTTCTTGATATTATCAGATATACTATTGAATAGATTAATATATATTACTTCAAAGCTATTTTGTGTTTTACTATGATTACATTTACTGAAATAAACATTGTTACATTATGAATAGTTTCACACAGGCTATGATGTTGTAGATACCCCTTAATGTACAATAGACAATTCAAAATCTATATACAAGGAAGATTGAGGATTTAAGGTTCAGTAAAATGTGAGTTACAATGTGTTTTTTGTGTAACTCCACATACTATTCTTATTACTCTCTTTTGTAAAATAAAAAGCTTGTTAATACATTTTTGAGGCAGCAACTATTTCCGAGCTATCCGTTATTAATGGTTCGATATGTTCAATACCGTCATATCGCCAAAAAAAAAAAACTCGATGCTAGAGCCTGAAGGTCCGGAAATAATTCCTTATACATTTCAATACAAACGGGACGACATTGCGAGTGGAGCACAAAACTTTTCAGAATTATCCAGCTATAATGAGTACCTCTTAGTAATTTAGATGATTTGAGGCAGTATTTTTAACACTTAAATTATTTCAGTCTAATTCTATAATACATAAATTCAATAACAGCCCGCCTTAAAGAAATATGTGTATGTAACAATATATAAAAAGTGCACATTACAGTCATTGTATATGTTTATATTATTGTATACATGTGTAATAATGTTATGTGAACGTATTACGTAATTTAATAATGTAGGAGCTGTGAGAATAATAGGTTAAAAGTTGCTAACAATGAGGCAACAATGAGGTAACCTTGAGGCAATAATGAGTAAGAAATGCTACTAGTCATTATTGAAGCAACAATAATGTAAATTTTGAGACAGTTTATAAATAGCCAATCAATAACAAGAAAAAACTTTAGTTAACTGAAGGTATTCTATTAGAGTAGGATTAGCCAATCAGAAACTGAAGTATAGCAAAATTTACAAATTCAGAGTTCAGTTGGTTGTAGACAGTGTTCCTAACCGGACGCGAGATGTGTCCTCGAGAAATTTAATATGTATTCTGTGTGAGACAAAAATAGTTTACGTGTTTAAAAAGTGCAAGTAATTAATAAAAGAATCTCATAGCTTTCTATATCAGTGAAGTGTTATTTAAATCGTGTCAAGGATTAACAAATGGAGTGAGGTAAAAATTATAATCTGTGTAAGGCTACATTCTTCAGCCGCACCACACATTCATGTCTCTAACAATAATGCTGACGCAGCCGAGGCAAACATAAATATGTAATATTTAAATAAACAGTCAAATTACAAAGTTAATATTTTTAAATTTGGGGCAAAGCCTACCGGAAACGTTTTACCATTCGTGCCGTTGGAACTACTTCAAGTTCGGCTCCCCAATATTCGAAATATAATACACTTTTTCAAACTGGCAAAAAACATTTTTTTCAATTTCTACCACAGAAACTGAAAGGGAAGTGTCTACTTTTAAGAGATAAACACATTTTAAGACACAAGTAGTAAGTCTATTATAAATGAAAAGTTATGAACCACACATGATTTACCTTTTATTCCGGTGAAGACCGTTTACCCGCCTCATGCTGATCCATGTTCCAAAGAGAAAGAATGCTATATGCTTTACGCTCATAATCTCTGCGTCATAAGCGACAATACTACCAACATAGAATATTTAACTATTCCAAGTATACCAAAATAATCCCTTAAAATGTACTAAATGCCACAATATTTGTCATTCTTTTAAGTTCCATCGATTTTAAAATGTTTCTCGTGATTGCATGGAAGCAGTATGGAATTTTAAGGTCAGCATATAGCGTCCAGTTCATAAACCTTTAACTATCGCTGTTCTTTTCTATCCTAATGAAATATCAACGTAGCTACTTTGGAAAAGGTTTATCTGGATTAAAATGAAGTAGATAGAAAAATAAACTTTCGTAAGAATAATTTGTATACTCACTAATAATGTGTTGTATTTTAGTGCTTTTTAAATACTAAACATTGTTGTAGTTGATTAGCTTGAAATTTGCAGAAGGGCTTCAGAAATTATGACTTTAAACATTTTTGTACACTATAGAAATAATATTAAATAGTTCAACTAAAAACATTTGCTACATCTCACCACTCATCATCGTAAAATTTGTAGCTTTATACTTTTTGCAGTTCTTTGAGTTTAAAAATATACATTTTCCTTTGTGTATAAAAATTGTTCAGGAGGCTTGTCTTTTCTATGTGATTTTTAGAAGGAAATTGCAGTGTTTTATTGTGTTACAGCTATTCAAGGCAACTATTTTACCTTTGTCAAGCCTTGTTTGAATTCGCGGAACTGTGAATAGAGTTCTCTGCAACATTCAGATTGTACCAAATCCATAAATTTTAGGTTCCTATCTCAGTGAATATATTAAGGTTCTATCTGCAGGGCGACTAGCGCGGATTAACTCCAGAGGGCAGGGGACTGGTTCAAATAACATTATGTACACTTGGATGGAGAAGAGGGTTGGAGAGTGGATCTACAATGCCCAAAAAATTGAGAGGAGTTTCCTGGCACAAATGTATAGGCTTTGTTCCATCATTTTCCCTTTCCTTAGGTCAGATATTCTCTAATCTGCAGTTATAGTAAGCCAGTTGGATGATTATAAGGATATTTAAACAACAAATTTGTAACTTTAAATTACACCATATCAGTACACTTTACAATCCATCACAAAAGCAAAACCAACAGGCCTTAATTTTATAATACAAGTAGGAATACTAGAAAAATTATGTTTTGTATACACATGACTTTCTCTACTCACTCTTCTGCAAACTGTTCTTACAAATCCTTATTATTTTCTTTTACACGCACATATCCAAAAACTCGATATCGAAATTTCATAGAAATACATGTTTTGAGGCACCTTAATCCAAAATATTTTCTAGAAAACGACCGTGTTCGTGTCTGTGAAAATATTTTCACAAATGCTTATTCTTCATCTACTGCACGTTAATCGATATACAAGTTTTTACTACTATCCTATTGCTAATTTTCTTGTAGGTGCAAGGGGAATATGGTAGGCTTTAAGCGATAGTCAAAATTTTTAATAGCTGGTTGCTATGTGGAGCATTCCATTCTTTTTGCAAATCTAGGACATAAAAAAACCAAATAACGAATTCACATTTGAGAAAAGGTATAAGTATTGTAAATTCAAACAAATAACAAGGAATATCTTGGAAGTGGTTCACTCTACAAAAAAATTATATATGACATAAATTGTGTTCAAAGAGATCTACATTTTTGTGTAGTAAACCTTTGCTTATCTCTTACGGTTTACCAGTTATGCGAAATTCATTCAAAATGAAGACGACTTTTGAGGAAATTTCCAGAAAATCCAAAATATACATTTCATTTGCCATGAAAGTATCTTAAACATAAGATATTTAGTCAAAATCGTTAGAGCCAGTTTTAATAAAACCAAAATATTAGAAAAATGTTCCATGTAAAGGGCAGTCTGGGATGGGGGATTTTCTTGAAGATCTTCGTGTGGCATCTTTAAAAGATACTGAACCTAAATACCAAGTTTGGTATTTATCCGACTTTTCGTTTTTGAGTTATGATGTTCACAGACACACATCCACATAGACACACCGCACCGGAACTTTTTCTAAAAATGTTTTTTTCGGGTTCAGAGGTATACTCAAAACATGTATTTCCGGTGAAATCTCGATATGGAACTTTTTTGGTGGAATGCAATACCTCCCCTACTTACTATACGTAGTAGAACAAGTAAAAAGAGGTGTCGGATGTATATCAAACTCGGTAGTTATGTTCAATACCAACCAAACATACAACACGAGGATTTTCAAAAAAAATCGCCAAGGTAAGCTACCATTTAGATGGAACATTTTTAGAAATGGTTCTGCTTTGCTTTGAGGCCCCCCTGAATCCAAATAAAGGATTTTTGGAAACATGTCCTTTTGTGCGTCTGTGTGTCTGTCTGTGAACAGCATAACTCAGAAAAGAACAGTCGGATATACACCAAACTTGGTATTTAGGTTTAGTATCTTCCAGAGATGCGACACGAGGGTTTTCAAGAAAATCCCTTTACCCCAAATCATCCTTTACATGGAACAGTTTTCGGATATTTTATTTGTTTCAAAAATGGCTTTAACGATTTTGATTAAAATATCATATGTTTAAGATACTTTCATGACAAATAAAATGTATATCTTGAATTTTCTGGGAATGTCTCCAAAAGTGTTCTTCATTGTGAACGACTTTTGCATAACTGGTAAACCATAAGAGATAGACAAAGGTTTACTAACAAAATATGTAGATCGCGTTAAAATACACAATTTATGTCTTATATATATTTTTTTTTGTTGAGTGAACCATTTTTAAAATATTGCTTGTTATTCCTTTAAATGTTCCAATACTTATACGTTATCTCAAATGGGCATTCGTTATTCATTTTTTTTGTCCTGGTAATGCAAAGAGAATGGAATATTCCACATAGCAACCAGCTCTTAAAATATTTGACTATCGCTTAAAGCCTAGCAATTCCCCTTGCATCTACAAGAAAATTAGCAATAAGATTAACATGAAGCATATGGAGAATAAGCGTTTGTAAAAATGGTTTGTTTAAGAATAGAGAAAGTCATGTGAGTGTAACAATCAGATTTTATTTTCTAAAATACATGGTGAAGACCTCGTCGGTATATTCAGCGGAGGAGTCCTTTGGTACGGTATGACAGAGGACCACACACTTCAGGAGAGGGAAACCCTGTATAAACCCGGGAAGAGGAACCTGTTATTTGGGAGAAAGGAGGCCCTAAAAGATTGAAAACACTAATCGATACTCAACTGAAGTATTATAAAGTTAAGGCGGTACCGATTCTACTGTTTGGTAGGGAATTATGGGCATTACGACACAGAGAGCCTTATAGAGGCTACTGAAATTACTAAAAGCATTATATAAAATAAGAAATTACGAAATGCGAAGAAAATTAATATATACGCAACACAGCATAAAATGATATTATACAGGATAAATTGGGGAGAACATCTAGAAAGAATGGACACTTCAAGCATTCCAAACAGGATGCTTACGAGAGACCTACAGGCTGAAGACAACCAGCAAGACCTAAACTAAGATGGGCAGCGGCCGGCACAGGCCGATTGGCCTAATTCCTATTAGGCGGAAGAAAACGAAGGAATTTAAATGAACCTTATTTTGATTTCTAAGCATAGGAAAAGGCTTCTAAATTCATAGTATTGTTTGGCATATGCAGCTGATGGGGTGTAGATTACTATAGCTTAACTATTTTTTGACTTCTTTTTCTCCTTTTATCATTAGATTTGCAGTAAAAGCTCTTCGTGTAAGGTATTTACCAGGGAATTACTCAGTGATGCGTTTAAGTTTAAGTGAGTGTTTGAAAATAAAATGGATAGGTTACTCCTCAATAAATATTTTTATAATTGGCACATTTCGCACAATTTTTTACGGAAATTTATTCATCTTAACTTTTGCGATGCACTATAGCAACACCAAATACAGCGCTTGCCATACTTGAATCAATTCTATCCTGCATCACAGTGATTGTGCTTGGGTTTCCAGTAGATCACAGCGGTTGCACCTTGTATCGAGTTCAAGCTGTAATCGATCCAGCTTTAGAATCAGACTTGATGAAAACAAAACAACAAGCAAATGTCACGTGGGCTGATGTCTCGTGTCTGTAATGCAATAGAGTGGTGTACTGTTCAAATAATAATAATAATAAATAATAATAATAATAATAATAATAATAATAATAATAATAATAATATAAAGCTTGACGCAGCCACGTCCTCCAACAATGAAGGAATACCTTTGCCTCACGGTTGCTGCTTTTCTCCTCCTAGTTGGTTTTTTTAATACTTTGCCACGGCTGCTCGAGCATGAGATCTTAATCACTGGGTATGCGTGAGTGTATGTACATAGAAACACGAACGCTTTCTTGGAACACTTTTATTCAGCATTAAAATAAGACTTCAGATTTTCCGATCACTTTTAAATTCTTACGATGTTACTGTGTCTTTTCCAAGACCGAAGATTATCAATTACATCTTATCGTCCGACCCTCTTGCAAGTTCGCACCCAGTCTTCGAACCTCGACGAGACCGTTGTTCCTCATCACACGAGCGTCCCCGCGAGAATGTCCTCACCACACGCGCGATACAAAGAAAAGACTCCTAACTTCCCCTCTCTCCCCTTAAACATTTCGTACCAAACCTCAGCGTCATGAAGCTTCTAATGACCTTCACATCCTGGCTAGTGCAACTGCACCCATTAATTCCAAGAGAAACTGGCTTCAGCGGACTTACCCTTTATACCTGGGGCTGGTCACTAAGTAGCTAAACTGTGCCTGTCTGGCCTTTCTGTCGCTTTTAACAGTCAACAATTTTCCCAATGCTTCTCCTTTTAATACATGCACTGATTTTAAACATTTTATTATTTATTTTATTTCGCTATCCTTCCCAGATTATTTAGATAATTATTGACTTTATAATTTCGGCTTTAAGCTAATTACTGCACTGCTTTTCAATTGTGCCCTTGGAAAACTAATACAGGGATAGCGTAAACAGAAAACATTTCTAAAAATTAATCAACCGATATATTAGACAGAGGAAGACTAAAGTTAGATTGTCTAGCATATGCAGATGAACTAGCAATCCTCACTCGTGACATCGTAACAGCTAAAAAATAAACTGAACTATTAAAAGAAATCATAGAGAAAATCGATCTGCAAATATCCTTAAAAAAGGTGAGCTTTTAGAGGAGACTTCTTTAAGAAATTTAAATATATTTTTTATACTCCTTTTGTATTTTTTACGGGTTTAACGTAAATGGTGCTTTGTAATATTTATACAATTGTAAAATGGTGAAGTAAATCCCTAAAATAATAGTAAAACTTAATCCTTATGTGGCTTAATTATAATCGTTTCCTAGTAATCCATGATGTATTCATGTGATAGTAATTCCTGAAGCTAAAAGTACATTTTGTGCAATAAACAAGCACCAAAATACATGGAAACCAAATATGGAAAACTTAAACAAGATACATAATTTAAATGCCTTGGTGAAATAATGCAGGAAAATGGAATAAAAATAAAGTTAATAAACGTAGATGACAAAAAAAATAGGAAACAGCATGCTGGCTTCCTCAAAACATCTATAGTGAAAATATATACATAAGCATACAACATTAAGACATTATAACACTCCAATTAAACCAGAGAACCTCTATGGAGCTGAAACATTAGTTTTGAACAGAAAAGCATAATTCGAAAATATTATGAAAAAATAATACAAAATTATAAAAAAAATCTGATGTGTTACACTCACATGACTTGCTCTCCTCTTGAACAAACTATTTTTACACACGCTTATTCTCCATATGCTTCATGTTAATCGAGATATCGAAATGTTAATCTTATTGCTAATTTTCTTGTAGATGCAAGGGGAATTGCTAGGCTTTAAGCTATAGTCAAATCTTTTAAGCGCTGGTTGCTATGTGGCGTATTCCATTCTCTTTGCATGCCCAGGTTAAAAAAAATGAATAAGAATTTGAGAAAAAGTACAAGTATTGGAACATTTAAGGAAATAAAAAACAATACTTCGAAAATGGTTCACCCAAAAGAAATGTATATGACATAAATGGTGTATTTTAACGTGATCTACATTTTTTGTATAGTAAAATTTTGTCTACCTCTTATGGTTTACCGGTTATGCAAAATTCGTTCACAATGAAGAATACTTTTGGAGACATTCCCAGAAAATTCGAGATATACATTTCATTTGTGATAAAAATATCTTAACCATATGATATTTCAAAATCTTTAGAACCATTTCTAAGAAAATTAAAATTTTCGAAAAATGTTCCATGTAAAGGGTAATCTGGTGTGGGGGAATTTTCATGAAAACCTTCGTGTCGCATCTCTGGAGGATACTGAACCTAAATACCACGTTTGGTGTTTATCGGACTGTTCGTTTCTGAGTTATGCTGTTCACAGACACACAGACACACACTCAGCCAGACAGCAGACACACAGACACACACACACGGGCATGTTTCTAAAAATGTTGTTTTTGGATTCAGGGGGTCTCAAAATATATATATTTCCGGTGAAATCTTGGTATCGAATTTTTGGGTGGAATGCAATACTTTCCCTACTTACTATACGTAGTAGGGAAAGTAAACATTTAACTCCACAAGTCACAGGTGAACAATGCAGAGTCAGAAGTAAAAATGATGTAAAAATATATACAGTCACAGTGACATTATAACATGAAGCTTAAAATTGTATGGATATTTTAAAGGAATAAACTCAAAAAAAATAAACAATGGAACTCTACGAAAATAGAAGTAAATTACAAGTACATACTATAAAATGTATTGCTGATTGCACCGTAATGGGCGCATATTTCATTGACATTTTGAGTTTTCAAAATGGAGATGCCAGGGGACCGTAGTGCTGGTGAGTCGTTAGGACCAGTTCAAGGAAATAGTTGTCCACAAATACTACAAGGCAAAACTTCATTGATAAGCTATTTAGTATTGCAAATTATAAACCAGCAGCACATATAACATAATATATTTTGCGTTACAATCTGCTCACATGGTTTGGCAAAGCGCTTTCGGCTTCTACAGTACAATAATAATACGAACAACAAGAAGGCACAAAGATATATCTGCCTTTAACACATTCCCCCCATTATACACTAATGACCCGCGCTAAATATCCAAATCTCTGGCAATAAAATACACGTAAAAATAATAAATGACTTGGAGAGAAACTAACATTACCCTCAGAGTGTGCAGACTTCGCTAAATTATCCAACAGAGATTAATTACAACTGCACAAAGTTAGACGGTGAATACTCTGAATGGATTAACAAGTATAAATTCGAAACACTAACGAATAAACTCTGAATAGATTAACAAATACAAACTCTCAAACATTAACGAATAAAACCCTGAACTTAAAACCCGTAATTAAAATGAAGGAGACAATGCAAGAAAAATATTAAAAACATTACGTAATTTAGTAAAATCAACGGGGAATTTCACAAAAAAAAAATTCTCTTCAATACGCGAACTGACACACGTTTGGCGGCCCAAATCAACTTCAGAAAGATCATGAAACGCCATTCTGCTCCCAGGAAACACAACGTTCTTATACCCGGCATGATAGCAGTCAGTTCCGAAATCTAGGTTCATCAGATTAAGCGGCAACGATGCTAACGGCACCTGGGTCGCGGGCGAACACCACTCGCCAATCGCCTGCCGACACTTCATCCCCGCGCGATCCGTCATATGCATCGAAACAAATAGGATGAATGGCCAATGCCAACTAGTACCATTATTACTTCAGAAATTACAATTCTGAATGTCCCTTAGATTTCTTAGCTTTTCAAATATGATGCTGGAAAGGTTTTCCTTCTGCTCAAAGACAGGTCTTTAACAGATTATGATTCAGATAGTGGACCCTTTCTTGGAAAATGTTGGTTATTATTTTGCAGTTTGGGGATTTTGGTTATAACCACAAGTAAAAGACTGCAGGGGTGAGGTCTAGGGATCGAGCGGGCAACACACCTATACTGATCACTCCGTCAGCAATTGTATCCAAAATGATCTGTAGCCCCGTCTTATTGAAATACGCCGTGCATTCGTTTATCTGGCAATTGATGGAAATTTGTTTCAAAATTAGAGCTTGGTACCGTGCAGTATTAATTGTTTCGTGAAAGAAAATAGGGCCAGTTATTCTAGCCGCATTCACAGCACACCAAACACCGACCTTATGTTCCTGTAGCGAACTTTGACATATGAATATGAGGGGAAACGGCGCAATAGAGGGGACTCGAGTCTCCGGAGGGAGGCTACGCGCGATCGCGACCCACTGGCACTAACAGCGTTGCCGCTTTATCTGATGGCACTGTACAAATGATAAGGTCATTCGCCATACTAGCCCCCTGAGAACACTTACCCCGCAAACGTGTGACAGCTCAAGCCTCTCTCCCAATAGACATGGGGCGACTCATGAAGAATCGCTCATATGAGCGACTACAAGGTCAGAATTGCATACATCGTATCGTCTTAGCATGAATCGTTGTTCAAAAGGAATCGCAAGAATCGTGGATGAATCATCTTTCAAAAAGTATCCCAATAATCGTGGATGAATCGTCTCTCAAAAAGCATCGCAGGTTGCAAGAATCGTGTTCAGGGTATTCCCGATTCATTCTTGCTTGCGCTTTGTTTACTACTCTTAGCTTTGGTTGGCAAGTCGAACCCGGGCGAATACTGCGAGTCAGTTCGAAGAAGTGCAGGGAAATTACCATATTGCGGAATTCTGTCGATGTGGAGTAGACAAGGAATCATCGAAGTACTGAATGAATTGTGCAGGTTGAAAGAATCATTACAATTTATAATATGAATTATTCTTTGACATGCTGATATCGTAACCTAAGAGGACCGAATTCAGCCGAGATAGAATATTTTTTAAAAATAATAGCGTAAACTGTAAGCGGAGTAGAATGAATCGTAATCAACGATGAACGGAGGCTGCAGTACGTGATATAACAATACAAGTATTTTTCAATATCTTTCGTAGAGATCTAATGCAAAGTATCGCGTGACTACGTTGTAGTAGGTATTTAATATGCAGTATCAATATATATGCAAAATGCAGGAAAAAATACATAATACTAGAATTCTTGTTTGAAAAATATTTTGATCATAACATATTAAAAATATATAATTTAAAAACATTACTCTATACACTATAATCTATATTAAAGGTACAGGAACATACCCAACTAAGCGTAATTTCGTGCATAGGATTTCTCGAATTTAATGAAATGAAATCGACACAATAATTTTGCACTTACACGATATATATCGCCGATAAATATCAGCGATAAATAAAAATAATAATAGTAATAATAATAAATATTCATAATTACTTTGCATAATACCTTCAAGCAAGGTGACGATTCATGAAAGAATCGTGCACTAGGGTAGGCCAGCGGACTGTGTAAGGGGACGATTCATAAATCCTGAACGAACCGTACGAATGGATTCATGAATGGTGAACGAATCGTATGAAGCGATTATTGCAAAAGAGTTGCTCGATCCAACCCTATCTCCCAAAGCATAACAGTCTGGAGAGGCTCAAATACTCTCGGTAACTAGCGAAACACAGGATACCCATGGCGCAGCATAGCGGGCATATTTGGACCTTACGGATAGCGTTACCGAAATTAGATTAATTAGGTGTTAACAAATGTGTGATCGGAAAAGTTTGCACAGACAATCACACTTAGGATAGCTGATTCATGTGATACATTCTAATTGTAATATTGACATCTCTACGCCATTAGCGCAATGTTTAAGAACATATATAACAGAAATTAATTTTTCCATCTGATGTACCGTTTTAAATTCCAGAAAAATCTTAAAACCCACGTATAAAAGTTTGATACCTGGCAATCTTATTTGTTCATTTTTAAGTGACGCAGTGTAAGTGAGTTAAAAGAGACATGTGAAGTTAAATTTATATGAAAGCAAGAAAAAAAGGTAATTCATAGAGATGAACACAATTTACTACGTATAGTAAGTAGGGGAAGTATTGTATTCCACCCAAAAGTTCGATACCGAGATTTCACCGGAAATACATGTTTTGAGACCCCCTGAATGCAAAAAAAAGCATTTTGGAAACATGTCCGTGTGTGTGCGAACAGCATAACTCAAACGAACAGTTAGATAAACACAAAACTTGGTATTTAGGTTCAGTATCTTCCAGAGATGCGACACAAAGGTTTTCAAGAAAATCTCTCCACTCCAGATTACCCTTTACATGGAACATTTTTAGAAAATTTTAATTCTATCAAAAATGGCTCTAACGGTTTTGATTAAAATATCAAATGTTTAAAACATTTTCTTGACAATGGAAATGTATATCTTGAATTTCCTGGGAATATCTCCAAAAGTGTTCTTCATTGTGAAGACTTTTGCATAACTGTTAAACCATAAGAGATAGACAAAATTTTACTACACAAAAATGTTGTTCGCGTTAAAATACACAATTTATGTGATATACATTTTTTTTGTTGAATGAACCATTTTCAAGATATTGCTTGTTATTCCCTTAAATTTTCCAATACTTATACTTTTTTCTCAAATGGGAACTCGTTATTCATTTTTTGGTCCCGGTAATGCAAAGAGAATGGAATACTCCACATAGCAACCAGCTGTTAAAAGATTTGACTATCGCTTAAAGCCTAGCAATTCCCCTTGCACGTACAATAAAATTAGCAATAAGATTAACATCTCGATATCTCGATTAACATGAAGCATATGGAGAATAAGCGTTTGTAAAAATAGTTTGCACAAGAGTAGAGAAAGTCATGCGGGTGTTACACATCCGATTTTTAGTTAAGAATTATTATAAAATATTATGTTACAATATTTAAATTACCTGCAAAACAGGTTTATCATCAATTAATTTCTTTTTATATAAAAAGAAGTAGGAGAAGACAATTTAATAACGATATCAAGGAAAATACGTTATTCTAAAGGAAAGAAAGCATGCATTTACCAAAAGAAATACTTAACAGAAATGCAGATGTTCAGTTAAAAGAGAAAATTAAATTACTGCTATATAACATAAGGAATAAGATTGCTAATTTGTTATTTGTGTGTTATTTTGTTATTTGGGTTTATATGTAAATTTATTAATGCAATTAACTTCTATATACGTTAAAATTTATTTCGCTAAGTATAGCAACAACGGTAAAGTTTAACAACGTTCTTTCAACAAGAGTGTCCTATCTTTGAACTAAAATAAAACACCTTCTATAAATAATAGAGGCTTCTGTCTTTTTGATTTTGGAACATAATTAATGTCATTAGGTGTGGAAGAGAATATCAGTGATGTGACCGCCGCGACTTCGTTGGGTTGCGCGTATACGGTTGACACAATTTTTAGTGAAAGGAAAACGTAAATTAGGTCAACTTCACGAATAACACGCGTGATGTTATTCATAAGACATTTACTGCTTCTAGTTTGTTGACATAGACTCGAGATTTAACATAACCCCACAAGAATTAATCGAACGGCGTTAAGTCACATACCTCGGGGTCCAGTTAACATCACCACCACGGGAAATGATGAAACCTCTGAACTTCTGCTTTAAAAGATCGATTGTTTCGAGAGCAGTATGACATGTGGCACCATCTTGCTGGAACCAGATGTTTCTGAGATATATACCATCCAATTGAGGCCAAAAATAGTCCCATATAAGAGCCCGGTATTTTTCTCCATTGATAGTTAGAGCTTCTCCATCTTCATCTTGGAAAAAATATGGACCAATGATTCCACCATACCAAAATCCACACCACACAGTAACCTTTTGGGCATGAAGTGGTCGTTCTTGAATCTGCATTACTTGTGATTGCTCCAATAACGGCAATTTTATTTGCTAATACAACCATCCATACAAATGTGGGCTTCGTGGCTGAAGATGATTTTTCGACAAAAATCCGGGTTAGCTTCCAATTGCTCCATACTCGGCGCAACCTATGGTCGTTGGGCTTTAGTTCTTGAGTTAACACCTTTTTTAAGCGCGAAAATTCAAGTCCAGATGCAGAATTCGCAATGCTGTGGTCGGCGAAAGCCCCAATTCTTGCGCTCGACGAGCATTTGATTTGTTTCCGTTCTCGCGTACACTCTCACGACCGGCGCCTATGTTTTCGTTGGAGCGCTTACGTCGATTACGTACAAACGTTCTTTGATAGCTGACAGAATCAATTCTTTCAAATTTATCGATAAAACGCCGAATCGTTCTCTCGCAGGGACGATTATGCACACCGTAAACTTTACGCAATACACGGAAGGTTTGGCGAACAGATGGTCCATTTTAATAATAACTTTTCACAATTTCTAAGCGTTGCTGAATGCTGTAACGTTCTATGGTTATTTGTCAATAGCAACTGTAACCACATAAAAAATGACTTGTATCTCCATAACAACGGATATATATATATATATATATATATATATATGAAACATCACTATTGAGATTGAATTAGTTGCTTTACCTTCATAAAACATGTTATTAAATCCCTTTGAGATTAAAGATGACTCTCGCTTATTGCTGAGCTGATATACATTTCAAAAACATACAAATAGTTGGACAGATATCACTAACTAAAGTAAACCCTCCACTAAATTGTTATAACGTAACGATAATTAGAAAGAATCAACAATCAATGAATTAAATTGTATATCGCCACATCTAAAAGTCTGCCACAGCAGGCGGATACCGTATTACGAACACATTTACTGCAGCGACAATTTGAAAGAGGTAACCACGAGTTGCTGAGTCCGAGGCGAAGAGATCCTGAGCCGGGTTACATGCAAACCCAGAACCCAGGACAACGAAGGGACAGATCTTCACCAACTCAACGCAGCCTTCACCACTTGATTCAACAGCTAAACACACTCCTATCGTTCACACTTCAGGAACAGACCGATCAGAATAACGCACAGACAATCCAATCCATAAAGAGGAAACTCTCCAGAATCGAACAAAACCAGGCACCGAACCACTGCAGGCCAAACCACCCAGACGACGCCACCGCAAGACCAGCTTTACACTTCGTATTCAGCCGTTGAGGAACTATCACAGGATATGTCTCGCTGTATCTTAAAAAGCTCAAATAGACCCAGACTTCATAATCAACAACAGTAAACTCGTTGGCCTCTTTAGACACTACGCACTAATGGGGGTGCAAAGGCGGAACCCCAATACGTTTCCTTGTTTCTCCTCTCTACTCCTCGCCTAAAGTTCAGCTTCCCAATAAAAGAATACACATTCTCACTTCATGAGTTACAAAATACTCGGGCACAAGCACCCACACACTTCGAATTTTTAGATAGAATGCAATAAGCTTGAAGTAAAACATGTTTCAATATCAGTCAAGACAATTGGTCTCAGCTGTATCGATTGGAGAAAAGGAAGAAGCTGTCAGTTTTGCCTCTGTTGATAAACTTCGGAGGTTTAAAACTGGGTACTTGCAGCTTGTTGGATATCCCTCGATTGTATGCACTATCAGGAGAATAAACCAATGAGGCAGCCTCTTGCATGAACTGTGTTGTACACATCATTTGGGAGTTGCTAATGTAGGTGTTTGTGATAGGTTGATTACACTTAACGTATACAATTAAAGGCAAAATCGGGTTACTGGACTTCCACAGACACACAGCAGTAGCAATTAAAATGTGGTAAAGTAACTCTTGATAAGTATTAGAGCCGATGTGTTTGATTAATTCAACTTTTCGTTCCTGCGTTATCAATTATTCAACATTAGTTATATTTTGGGGGAAAATATCTATACCAACATTCAATCTAAAATTAATAAGTTCGTCGTTGTACAGGAACTGATATTAAAATGACTAGATGAACTGATGTAATCTTCACAGAATAATTATACATTCTCAGTTATCCTGCAATAGTGCGAGAGCAATAAAATAAAACCTTCTTTGAATGTTTTACTCTTAATTAGACGATACCTAGATACCTCGATACTCTGTGGTATCGCAGTATGTTTAATACTTTGAGATAAACCTGTATACTTTTTCGATATCTATAAATTGTTAAGCTTTGCATTATTGGAGGCTGTGTTTAAGCTTATGCTAGATAAGGAATAAAAGCAATCGAGGCTACCAGGTTTGGTGTTTATCCGACTGTTCGTTTCTGACTTATGCTGTTCACAGACACACACACACACGGTCTTCAAGTTATTGCCTCGCACGTGTCCACAAAGAGTTGTCGAACTATAGTTCTTGATAGACCTTGAGTGGGTTTCTGTGGGTGAATCAATGACACATTCCATAGATTTTTATGGGGAAAGGAGTGGAGTACTCATGTAACATGCAGCGTTAGCTGAGTTGTGAATGAAGCTGATTTAGCTGAAGCACTAAATCACGTGTCTGAACGCTTGGTGACTGACTCTCAGCCATTACATATACGGTGTTCCCCTCACGAGACTATGTTTTTAAGGAATGTATTGACAACGACATTTCTAGTGCTATCTGAGAAAGATTACTGCCATACTTTCAATATATCAGCAAAGTTTAAGGCCTCCTAGAAAACATACTCTCTTCTGCTAGTAATGCGTAATAGCCAGCTGCTTTTGTTTGCTTTCCTAGTCACAGTTCAACGTTAGCAAATATTTCTCGTGTTTGAACTGTATAGAGCTCTTCTTTTCTAACCGGGAATTGTAAATTACTTTATAAATCACCAGAAAGCTCTTACACACTACTCCAAGTGAAACACGCTGGAATACTAAGGTTGCGGGATGTTTTTAATGGAGATAGTAGATATGTTTATGACATCGTGAAGTGCCATGTGATCCTGCCCCCCCCCCCCTCAATCTCGTAGGAGGCCTGAACTACTTATTCCGGTGACCAAAATCCGTGAATCCAGCGGAATCAAAACCGAATTTAAGACGTGAGATACTATTACACATTGGAATTTTGGTTGTTTCCTTCCATCTGTTACTTTGTGTTTGCTCAAGTCAAACCCGGGTCACGAGCGTTGCTTACAGTATACCATACACCTAATTTTCATAATATGAATGGAAAGTCTTTTAAACAAAGTTTTCAGCATAGGATATACTTATATAAAAATCTGATGTGTTACACTCAAATGACTTTCTCCACTCTTGTAGAAACTATTTTTACAAACGCTTATTCTCCATATGCTTCATGTTAATCGAGATATCGAGAAGTTAATCTTATTGCTAAATTTCCTGTATATTTCAAGGGGAATTGGTATGCTTTAAGCGATAGTCAAATATTTTAAGAGCTGGTTGCTATGTGGAGTATTCCATTCTTTTTGATTACCAGGACAAAACCAAAAAAAAAATAATAACAAGCAATATCTCGAAAATGGTTCACTCAACAAAAAAATGTATATGACATAAATTGTGTGTTTTAACGCGATCTACATTTTTGTGTAGTAAAATTTTTTCTATCTCTTATGGTTTACCAGTTATGCAAAAGTCGTTCACAATGAAGAATACTTTTGGAGGCATTCCCAGAAAATTCAAGATATACATTTAATTTGTCATAAAAATATCTTAAACATTCATTCATTATCTGTTTACCCTCCTCATATGTAGGACTTACACCCCCCAGGACTTACAAGCGGGTGCCTGGGGTCAGAGGCCCGTCGAGGAGCAGACACTCATGGATCAGACAGAGCATCCAGGATGGGTGATCAGCCCAATGCCTGGTATGGGATGAAGGAAGTAGATGAAACGAAATGTTGGTGAAATGGATGAAAGGAAAGGTGATGATGGAGCAGTTGGTGGAATGAATGGCGGGGGAAACCGGAGAACCCGGAGAAAGCCCGCCCAGACGCCGCTTCGTCCACCACAAATCCCACATGCAGGTCCCTGGGATTGAACCCGGGCTGCCTCGGTGGGAGGCGAGCGGTCTAACCGCTCGGCCACGGCGCCGCCATTATCTTAAACGTATGATATTTTAATCATAATCGTTAGAGCCTTTTTTGAGAAAATTAAAATTTTTAAAGAATGTTCATGTAAAGGATAATCTGGGGTGGGGAGATTTTCTTGAAAACCTTCGTGTCGCATCTCTGTAAGATACTGAACCTAAATACCAGGTTTGGTGTTTATCCGACTGTTCGTTTCTGACTTATGCTGTTCACAGACACACACACACGGACATGTTTCCAAAATGCTTTTTTTTATTCAGGGGGTCTCAAAACATGTATTTCCGGTGAAATCTCGGTATCGAATTTTTGGGTGGAATGCAATACTTCCCCTACTTGGAGAATATCAAAGGAAACAATTTCGGAATTAGCTTACAATACAAAATTGTTTACATGCGTGTACACACAGAAAACTACTAATAGGAACATAATACAGTGAACAAGCTATCGCCTATACAGTTTTATATAAGGTATCGAGCATCGAGAAACAGTGATACGGTACCATCACTGTGTAAAATAAGGAGAAAACGAGAAATGTCTGTTTTACATGACGGTGTAAAACGCTAATGAAATATGTCAGGCCCAAGTCGCATAAAATGTGTGAAATTGGATGTTTTATTAATTAAGTACGTTTAGAAAGTTCCTATATATACTTAATGGGATCAAATCTTTATTAGTACCTTGTATTAGTACTTTGAAGTGCAAGTACTACATTGGGCACAGCCTTTTAAAACAGAAACAAGAAAGAAGTAAAGAAAAAAGGAGAAAACAGTGAGGGAAAATAAACGTTTTACTTAAAGTAAGGAATTCACTAATGTGAACGCTTTGGGCAGTTCTTAGTGCTCAGGAGATCTGTCTCTACCAACGCGACAGGTATCGAATCTAGTACGCAACTAAATGCAATTTTCAAAGAATGTTCACAAAAGTCAATCTTAGGATTTTCTGAATGTTTCACTTTTAGTTAATTAACAATTATTAGTTTCAGTGGTAGGTAGCAATAAAGCAGAGACATTCACCAAAAGCAATCCAAGAATTTTCGCATAGGTTTCGCATTTCAGCACTTTCAGATTTCAGTGGTATTATTCGAAAGTTCTCATATTTTGAAAAATCATACCTTTATGTAACTAATTCACTATGGATCCTCAGCATGCAAGTGCACAATAATCCTGCTGAAATCAGAATTGGTCAGGAAGACGGTGAACACATTGCCCTAATTTCTTTGCAAGTATAGGCTTACCATTAACTATAGTATAACCACCTAGTAAAATCTCTGTGTCTACGGATTGCGCGAGTATTCAGGAGGGATAAATTTCCCCCACTCTACTTGTCTTTTGCCTTTAGTTACTGAGTTATCCAGAGAGAAGCTGGGCTGATACGCGGCAAATAAGACTTGTGTCGCTTTACTGTTGTGTACATTGTAATTTTATGCTGTAAAAAAATTTAATAGGATCTTGTTCACATCATGGTAACTCAAAAAGTAAAATTCTTATTCCAGTTCTGCAAGAGGTATGTTAAAGAGCACAGGATGATGATGATTATGATTTATTCTCTCTGTAAAAAACGGTAAAGCCGCTAGTTTTCTTAGAAAACTTTAATTGAAATAACCTGTATTGTGAAAATATCAGCGAGGAACCTTTTTCCTTTAAGAGATAGATGTGGGAGTGAAGGCTATGAAATACCCTAAAAAATATGAATTAGCTTATGAAAGATAACCCATGGTAATGTTGCACGCATGCGAAATGCTATCGCTAGTTATATGCAAACATTTGTTTTCACACCCGCTTCACCTTGTTATTTGCATGGCCTGTCACAGCAATCTACAAACACAGAATTTTTGTTGCAATGCTGTTGTGTCTTTAGTCCTGCCTCTACAGTTGGATAGTTAGAACAGTGGTGTGATTAAGTGGTAAACGATTTTGTGAGAATAAAATAAAGTAAAGCACAGGCTAGGTGAAATTATCGCGTGAGGTGCTTAAGCAGCGAGCAGAGGTATGCACCAGGTGAGTTACCCCTCCCTAGGGTTCTTTTTGTTGATGAACTATTATTATACAGTGCGTTCTTTATATTGCCGGGCTGCAGATTGCGCGTATGCGTGCTCCGCGCACTATCTGTTACGCTAGGGGATTTTCCTTTCTAAAACTCCCGCGTTACTTAGAGTGATAATAACATGCGGTATAATGACTACTATTCTCTTTATAAGTTGTGGTGAAAGGGATTTCCATCTGCATTGAGACATTCCTGGCATTTTCGGATTAAATTTCCATTCACACTCATAACTTCTTATGCGTAATTTTCATAATTTCTCTTCTTATATTGTCCTTAAGGTCGTTAGAGTTCTCCCAAATAAAAGTCTTACACACTAAGATTCGTGGAACGGGGGTGGGGGCATATTCCTTTAGAAATTATCCTCTCATCAAAGCCGCCTTTGTGTATTCCAAGGAGTTTTGAGTAGTAAGGACTGTGGCAGAATCTTGTTAGAAATATCCGTTTTCTCTCTCATTATCTGACATCATTTGAAAAAGTGGAGCAAGAATATCTCTGGGATACCTATTGGAATTTACGGTATCACTGGAAAATATGGTTCCTATTATCCGTTATGCTGTTACAGCACGCCATACACCGATTTTTACTTTCTCTATTACGCATAGTAAGCAGGGGAAGTATTGCATTCCACCCAAGATTTTGATATCCGGATCTCACCGCAAATACATGTTTTGCGGTACCCTGAACTCAAAAACGAAAAGTCAGATAAATACGAAACTTGGTATTTGAGTTTACTAGCTTCCATGGATGCGACACGAATATTTTTAAGAAAATCCCCCCACCCCAGGCTACCCTTTACATGGAAACGTTTTTCGAAAGTTTTGATTTTCTCAAAAATTGCTTTAACGATTTTGATTTAAACATTATATGTTTAAGATATTTTCATGGTAAACGAAATGTATATCTTGAATTTTCTGGGAATGTCCCCAAAAGCCCTCTTCATTCTGAATGACTGTCGCATAATTGGCAAACCGTAAGAAATACACAAAATTTTATTACACAAAAAATGTAAATCTTGTTAAAACACACAACTTATATCCGTTACACTTTTTTTGCAGAGTGAACCATTTTCCAGATATTCCTTGTTCTTTGATTAAATTTTCCAATACTTACGCTTTTTCTCAAATGGGAATTCATTATCCTTTATTTTATGTCTTGGACATGCAAAGACAATGGAGTGATCCACATAGCAAACCAACTAAAAGATTCGACTATCACTTAAAGCCAACCATATTAGTAGGTTATTTAGGAGAGAGCTGGGCCACTTTTTTGGGCATATATGGGAAAGGATAGGGAAAACGAGGCTGGATGGGGCGGTTCAAGGAGGAAAATGGGTTTATATGGGAGAGATAGGGAATACCAAGACCGATACTAGGCTAGACAGGGTTGAAGGAGGGTAGTGTGTTTATATGGAAGAGATAGTTGAGATATGTTAGACTAGACAGAGGCTGAGAGTAGAGAATGCGTTTATATGTATGAGAGGTATAGGAACAGGAGGAGAGGTGTTAGGCTAGAGAGAGGTTGAGTAGAGTATGGTTTATATGAGTGGTATAGGAAAACGAGGAGAGGTGTTAGACTAGACAGGGCTTGAAACGTAGTGTATGGTTTATATGAGAGATATAGGAAAACGAGGAGAGGTATTAGGCTAGGAGAGTTTGAGTATGTGTTTATAAGGAGAGACGAGAAAACGGAGAGAGTTCCTATGTAAGGACAGACAGGTGTTAAAGGTAGAATGTGCTTTATATAGATTAGATAGGAAACCAAGGAGAGATACTCAGCTAGACAGGGGCGGGAGAGGAATACGCTTTATGAGAGATAGGGGGTACGAGGAGAGATGCTAGACTAGACAGTGGTTGAGAGTAGAGTATGCGTTTATATGTATGAGAAGTATAGGAACAGGAGGAGGGGTGTTAGGCTAGACAGAGGTTTAGGAGTAGAGTATGGTTTATATGAGAAATATAGGAAAACGAGGAGAGGTGTTAGGCTAGACAGAGTTTTAGGAGTAGAGTATGGTTTATATGAGAGGTATAGGGAAACGAGGAGAGTCGGTAGGCTAGACAGATAGTGAAGCAGTAGGAATATGGACTTATATACAGGAGAGATAAGGAAGAGGAGGGGAGGTGCTAGACCTAGAAAGCTACTTTAGACGTGAACTTCGTGGAAAACTGTTTCATGTCAATGATAGAGCGCTAATTCTAGACATGCCCATCACGTAACCTATTCAGGGAAAAGGTGACTCGCTCAGGGAAAAAGGTGACCCAACAAAGGGAAAAAGATGACCCACAAAGGGAAAAAGGTGACACACAAAGGGAAAAAAGATGACCCATAAAGGGTTTTCCTATACCACTCATATAAACCATACTCTACTCAACCTCTGTCCAGCCTAACACCTCTCCTCCTGTTCCTATACCTCTCATACATATAAACGCATTCTCTACTCTCAGCCTTTCTCTAGTCTAACATATCTCAACTATCTCTTCCATATAAACGCACTACCCTCCTTCAACCCTGTCTAGCCTAGTATCGGTCTTGGTATTCCCTATCTCTCGCATATAAACCCATTTTCCTACTTGAACCGCCCCCATCCAGCCTCGTTTTCCCTATCCTTTCCCATATATGCCCAAAAAATGGCCCAGCTCTCTCCTAAATAACCTACTCATATTTCCCTTGCACCTAGAAGAAAATTAGCAATAAGATTCACATATTGATATCTCAATTAACATGAAGTAAATGGAGAATAAGCGTTTGTAAAAACAGTTTCTACAAGAGTAGAGAAAGTCGTGGCAGTGCGAAAATCACATTTTTGTATCATGCTATGAAACTTTGAGAATTAAATGAATCTGTGTGTTTCAATACCTATTGTTCTGTGAGAAAACATGACCACTTAAATGAAGCTATACCTCATCTGAGAAAATTATTAAATTTGTGTCAATATACCGTCAACGAAATTTTGTAAAATCCAGGCACAGAAAGGGAGATATCATGTCGTCATACGGCCCTCCCCCACAAACACACCTCACGTAACGTTCAGCCTCTCGCTTCTTAAGAATCTCAGTCACAAATGTGACCTGCTTTCACCAATTGAGGGCAGGTCGTGCAGGTTTACCAGGACTGAATGTTAATCGCCACAGTACCCAGTCGTAAGCATGGCGATATAGAAGGTGAATAAAAATTGTTGCATGCTTTTACGTGTGCGGTCAATGGTCATAGTTTAGCTTCCTGCACTGCCATTGGTTGGGTATCGGCGAACCACTTGGGCGGATATGCGTCCAAGTGGTGACCAAGCCCGATACTACTTAACTTAGGCGGCCGTTTGCGTGGTCGTCAAGTTTGGCAGGCCGACTGGCAGCGAAGCAGGATGGAATTTGGGTATGGGTTTGGGGATTATTCAAGTTAGCAGGCGGGCGGGTCGCTACTAGATGTGTGGGTATAGTGGATCTGAAAACAGGGTACAATTAATGCCCTGACGCGCAATTCCAGCCAATAATTGTAACATCTACTTTGATTGATGCTTTACATAGCATGAGAGTTAAGTCACTCGTATTTCTGTTGTCATGCTTCTGGTGTGATATTTGGGAATTCCATGTATCTCCGTCTCTTTCTTAAGTCGGTTCTCTCTCTCCCTCTCATACAAGCTGACACTTTTGAACTCCCTGTGCTGCTACAGGGAGTTGAAAGAAACACTGGCGTGGAATTACTCACTGTCTACCTCTTTCTCTCGTCGGTTCTCCATCATACAAGCCATCCTTTATTAACTCCCTGTACTGATAAAGTCCTGATAGTAATTGTTTTAACTCGCTTTTCCTGTCCAATGTATTCTTTGTGTTGTTCCATACATAAGTTTGTAATATTTTATATTGCATATTATGTATAAAATTATTTTCAATATTTCTGCCTGTTTGCATATTATCTTCTTTCTTACTTATTTCTCTTTGTTTGCTATATATTCATTGCTATTAGTTTCCTCTATGGTTTATTACCACGTCTTTAACTATATTATTTGTAATGACATGTGTGTATTGATTTAGAGGCTGGGTGTTCCCCTGGATCTATTGTTCATACACCTCTAGGTGTAACAAATGAGGTGAGGGAACACCAGGAGACATACGGGTTACAGAGTAAAGTCGGCGCATGTTGACAGAGACGCGCAGAGTTCCTTAACTGTTCCAGGTTTGACCACCGGCCACGGGAAGGCCGCTTGGAGACGTCCCTCTGGGTGGACCGGCGAAATATTTCCATAGCGGAAGCCTCTGCGCCATCTATCCATCACTGACCGAACCACAGTCCCCGAAACATGAAAGGGAAATAAAGTGAGAGGAAATGGGGAGAAATGAGATCCATGGTAGAATACAACAATCCAGTATCGTTTTGTCAACCAGGGAAACCACGAAAACCCATGATCAGAGTGTGCGGCCAGCGGGAATCATACCCAGAACCTCCTGAATGCAACCCTCACACGTTACCGTGGAGCCATCTCACTAAGTTGGGTGTTCCCCTACACATATATCAATGACCCCTCCCCAGCCTTCATGCTTGGGAAAGTCGTTTCAGTTCGTATTTTTATTATGAGATATTCGCAATACAAGTTTTAGGTGACTCGTCTGGTATAATGTACGAGTCACATCCAGAAAGTAAAAATTAATAGCACATCAGCTTGTGCTGATCCCCTACCACAACAATTGCATACACACTAGTTAGCTTCTTACTCCACCTCAGTGTGAGTCGAGTTTCGTTGCTGTGAGGTCACGCCTGTCTGTTCTACAACATATCCCAATGGCTGCGCCAATTGAAAACCCCGCCAAATGTGAAGTGCGTAGTGTAATTCATTGTCTGACTGCACGTAATGCACGGCCAACAGAAACTTATAGACAAATAATGCATGTGGCGTTGATACCCGTCCTCACTAATTGTTTCGGAGACTGCGCCGTTGCTGGCAGTCCCGGGTTCGATGCCCGCTCGGGTTGGAGTCGAACGCGGTGTAGTGGTAAAGATAGAAGTAATGCTAAAATTCACTGTACCTGCTCTCTCCATCCGACGTGACTTCGTCTTGTCCTTCTCGCCGTTACCCTGGCTAGTTGGTTCTCAGCGGAGATGTTTGCGTGGACTCTGCCTATCATGATTATTAATTAGCTCGTCGATCTCAGTGGTGGTACTAGGAGCTCAAGAGAAGAATTGACTACACACTGAAATGTTTGGTTTATGGCTATACATTGTTACTTCCTCACTCTAACACTACATAGTGTTCCTGTTCACTTATCACCATTTTTGCTCGTTCATCTGTTTGACGGTTTCAACCAGTTCAACTGTTTCATCTAAAAATCAACTGTGAACTCTTTTACTTTTCAACTGCTAACTGTGAACTGCTTAACCTAAAAGTCAACGGTAAACTGCTTTCCACTGTGTACTATCTACTACTGAACGTCAACAATGAACTGTGTTATTTCGGGATGAATCTAGATTATTTAAAGAATACAATCTCCCACCTAAAATTTTAGTATCGGATTTCTTATTGGTCAGTTTGTATATATCATGACATTTTTCCCGGGATTCTCTTGGTAAACTGCCGTTTACCTTCCGGAGCGGAAACAAGCAGTCATAAAACTTTACCCTTCTATTCTAATACAAAAGATAACGTTTTCGCTGACCATGTGAACAGCATGTTTCTACCCTAACTGCAGAGTTCAAGACATTCTAAACTTAGTTAAACAGGAACATTATGTACACGACAAATATTACATTATACACAAAATTACTATTTACATGGTTTTCACATTGTAAACATATATCATTTATATATTAAATTAAACATTGAATAAATTAGGACATAATAAAATTAATTCGGGTACATTCTGTCTCAATTTGTATGGTGATAATGCAATGAACGAGTCTTCAGTGAGTAAATGCTGCATAATGTTTAACCAAGGAAGAACCAGTGTGCACGACGAAGAAGGTGTGGGGGCCATCACTCATTACGAATGAGTTGAAAACAAATGGTGATGAAAGAATTCAGGATACTCACATGTTTTAAAAGCTAAATGTCCTTTTGGTTGGAAAAGAGTTTCCAACCGACGAAGACCTCAAAGAGGCAGTGACAGTCTTTAGCGGTAGAAGAGTATAACATGGGCGTTGTAAAACTGGTACCACGTTACAATAAATGCTTTGACAGCAATGGCGATTACATTGATACATAGAGTAAGTACTGCATCTTTGTAAATAAAGTTTTGTGTTGATATCTTTCGTTATTATTTAGTTATGCCAAATCGTTCTTTACTTTATGGATGTCCCCGGTATAAAGAAATACCTGTGTGCTTGCGCAACTGTGTGTGTAGTTTTTCGTGCTTGTATAGGCTTTTTCATAGTGCATACGTGCTGATGGCGATATATTTATTAGAGTCTAATCATAAAATACTTCCCATTTATTCTTTTCATGTGTAAAAAACCACATATGCTTAATTATAATGCATAACTGAAAACGAAAGCAGCAAAAGAGTAAACACATATTTTATATAATATGTGCAAAAAATCACCTTAGCAGTTTATCTCCACGCATTCACAGTTAGTTGGATGCTAATTCATGAAATATTACACATGCATGAAATATTGTATTAAAGCTGGATTGCATGAAATCTCTCTTCGCATTCTGAGGAGCCTTTATAAATGTTTACCCCTCTCTTTAAGCAGAGAGTTAAAGCTTCATAATTTAAGTGACTTTTATTGCTAATAACATGTCAAGGGTTTCCACTCACTTGTCGATAATGTAAGAGCTTCGTGTTTTATTAAAATCTCTATTTAATCAACCGCTATCAACAGTTGAAAAAAATAAATTTATCCTCCATATTTGGCGTTTCTTCCGTAATACGCAGTGCCGGCTCGTGAGTATGCATTTTGGGTATTCACAAAATGTTAGATATTCAGACAGCTGTGAAACTGTTGAGACAGTATTTTTAACACTTAAATAATATCAGTCTAATTATATAATATAAAATTTAATAACAGCCTGCCTTAAAGGAATATGTGTATAATATAATATATAAAGTTTATATAACAATCATTGTATTATGTTTATATTATTATGTGCATTTTAATAATGTTATGTGGGTGTATTACGTAGTTTAACAATGTACGAGCTGTGAGAATAGAAGCAAGCTGTTTTCCGTAACAAACAGAATTAAAAAGCAAAAGCCGAAAGTTGCTAATAAAGAGGTAACCTTGAGACAACAATAAATTAGAAAGTTTAATAATGCTACTAATAATTATTGGAACAATAATGTAATATTTACAACAGTTTATAAATAGCCAATCAAAAAGTAGAAAAAGCTTAAGTTAAATAAAGGTATTCTATTGGAGTAGGATTAAGCAATAAAAGACTTAAAATAGGGAAAATATACAAATTCAGGCGGTAGACGCTACAAGATAGCGTACCCGAGCAGTCCAGGTTTAGATTTGGTACGTGTTCAGTGTGAGACAGAGAATTCATACTGATAATAATATAAAGTTTACGTGTTATAAAGTACATTTAACAATAATCTCACAGCTCTATAGTAGGATACATCAGTGAAGTGCTATTTAGTGGTGTCAAAGATTAATAAAACAAAGTTAAATACCATTACAATTTGTTTAAGCCTTCATTCTTTGGCCACACCAGCCCTGCTAAGAGATACATGGCTTACAAATTACTACTGACACAGCCGAAGCATACATATATAATATTTAAATAAACATTAAAACACAAAGTTGTTTTTAAACGTGGGGGTGAAGACCACAGGAAAAACAAACGTGGGGCGAAGGCCACCGGAAAGTTAGTATTGTATGTGGAGCTGCAACTACTTTAAGCTTGGCTCTCCAATATTTGGGCATAAACGACTGCACTGTGAAATAGCAATTACAGTAGAATCGCGATAACTGGATATTCCGCATAACTCGATATTTTTATTTTTTTTATTTTGATTTCGTTAAAATTTGACTATAATAAGTTCTGTAATCCACTATGTGATATAAACAGTAGAGGTAAATTTTAATTAATGTACGTAGTAGTTATTAGTCATGTTCATGGATATAAATGTCCATGTGTTTTTCTGATCTGTTCAGGTTTTTTGTATGGTATGGTGTTTACAGATTTTGCAGTTTAGATATGACACTAATTTGGTGACAGGTTTTGTTAATTTTGTGGAAATACAACCTATCGCATTCTCCTTAACTAACAAAAGATCTGACCTTTGATATCTCAGTCAGGACATAAGCAGTCAACAGACCATTGTCACGAAATCAAAAGCGTGCCGCTAATAATGTGTGTAGCAGGAACATTTGTTTGGAAGAACGATAAAACATTAAAATCTTCCAGGCTGGAAGGCCGTGGTCTAAGGGTAAAATTACTAGCACCCGACGTTTCGGTCAACTCTGTGGTTGCCATCTTCAAGAGTGTAACACCCAGGACAGTTTGATAACGACTGCCGACTAGGCTTTTTTCTGGGGTTGGGGGGAACAAGGAATAAAGGTCTGAAGGAAAAACAAGAGTATGAGTATAGGTATAGAAAGGAAAAGGAGGAGGAAAAAACGGATGTGATACTGTGATGTTACAATTTATTTGGGGCATCGTGGTGAACATGATGGCTGGTACCGCCGAAGCAAACCCGCTGTTTGTGGGTGACAACTAGATGTGGCGGAATTCTCCGCTGTGGAGGTCAGGTATCTGCCATGGCGATGGCCCTGACAGGGACCTGTGAATGATGGTAACTTGACTGTCTGAACAGGAACAGCATGCTCCAATCCCGGGCCTGTTACCTCCGGGAGTTGGTTCGTCGTTGATGATGAGCTGGTAGAGGTAGGTGTTGTAGTATTTCGTCGAAACGTGCGTTGGCTTCTTCGTGATAGGTGTCCAGGGAGCCATGGACAAATTTGAAGTACTTGATTTATCCCATGATATTGCATTTTGTGTTAATTTGCTCCAAGAGTTCTTGGCGCTCTGTGAAGTGACTGCTGATGTGTCTCTTGGACTCGTCGTGTGACTTGACAATGGTGTCTGCCGACTAGGCAAGAGATGTTCCGCAATTTATAGCTCACGTCAAGGTCAAAACTACCGCAGTGGGTCTGCAGCGACGTGTCATCACTGGTATCCACGTACGATTAAGCTTAAATTTTTCTTCCTTTTTATTAAAGTTGTTGGAGTGTTTATAAATTTCAATTGCTTCTCCATGAAGTCTAGCGTGATAATATTTTGTAGAAGAGAGTACTTGCGTGTCTGCATATAGCATACGATGACCCATGGTAATAAAAAGGAAGAAAAATTTAAGCTTAATCGTACGTGGATACCAGCGATGACACGTCACTGCAGACCCACTGCGGCAGTTTTGACCTTGACGTGAGCTATAAATTGCGGAACATCTCTTGCCTAGTCGGCAGTCGTTATCAAGCTGTCCTGGGTGTTACACTCTTGAAGATGGCAACCACAGAGTTGACCGAAACGTCGGGTGCTAGTAATTTTACCCTTAGACCACGGCCTTCCAGCCCGGAAGATTTTAATGTTTTATCGATTAACTCCGGCCGTTAAAGTCTTCGTACTTACTTGTTTGGAAGTTTTATTACTTTACCCAGTACGTACGTGGTAATTTCTGGTTACAGTAGTTTCTCAGATTTCAGGCTTACTGTTAGTGTTGTGTTTGTGGCAGTGAAAATTGCCTACGTAATGAAGCTGCATGGCGACGAAATGAGTGTGAGAGACAGTCTAGGCTCACAGGATTGTTTTCTACAAAGAACTAGCAATTTCTTCTCTATTCTATATAAGTACGTAGTTTTAAATACAATTTTACAGTTATAATTTTAGGATATGTTATACTTTTCTGTTTCCTATATTGTACTAGAACATGTATTTATGTAATTTGCAGTACATATTATGTTATGAGTTGTGAATAACAGACCCCTTATTCTGCAAAATTAGACATTCCGGTAACCCGTCACCCTCTCAGTACAATTTAGATGGAGTTATCGGGATTCTACTGTACTACATAATGATTATGAACAAATTAATAGAACTGGAGCCCCTCACAGTAGTAATAATAACAATAATAAGTTAATAATGCATATGTTTGACCAAATAAAGACTGTTATGGATTTTTATTGTTTTATACATAATTAAGTACAGTTTACAGCAATAACGAAGTAATGTGCAAGTTTTCGCTACTTTTCATTTGCATTCTTTCCTCAGCCAAGTAATAACATTACTAATTTATTGGCAATCACAAAGTCTCATTTACTGAAGTTATACCTCCATATAGTCCCCAAAAATTCAATCAATATAAATACATGTTACACTGCACTGTAGATACACGTTATATAGGGAAAACTATAAATGGACAGTGTCAACTATGATGTAGTATGGAGAAAATTCTGCTGTTTTTCAATCGCACAAACGCCTTTATCACTCCACTTCACTGTACAGTGAATGCGTCGGTACAACAGTTCAGTGCGATTTATGCTAAACTGAAAAGTGGACGGGGCTTTACAATTTCCAGCCCTTGCACTCGCGCATAAATACTCATTCAATAGTATGCTGCCACCTAGTGGCATTGCCGTAAGCTTGTTGCTGAAAGATGGATGGTAAGGACTTGTGCTCGTCTTTAAGTGTGCACGAGCCCTATGTAGTTCACCCATAAGGTACGTTATACCAGTTGCGCAGCGCAAAAACTGCTAAAAACTCGCCCAACTGAAGTTGTGACTCAAATAAAAAATAACCAATAAACACACAAGAAGTAAACATTAACTAAATTTAACTACCAAATATCATTAAGGATTATGCACAGAACAAATTAAAATCATATCTAAAGTACAGCGAAAAGAACCAGGATATAACTCTCCACTTTCAATCTTACTCACAACATCTTCAAGCATATGTAGCTACTCAGCAGCGTTTCAAAGTTGTTATAATGATAGTACAGTGCCTTCGTTTTATGCCAAGGCTGCGGAACGCGCGAATGCGGGCTACACTGCGGGGTTTTCCGTTCCGTAACTCAAGCGTTACTTACTCACGATGTTGTAACATATATAGTGTTGTTGAAAGAGGTGTCCATCTGCGCAAATATATTATTGACATCGTCGGATGAAATTACCATTCACACGCGTAAGTACTTCCTGCGTAATGTTGATAATTTATGTTTTTATATTGTCTTTAAGTTCGTCTATGGTGTGGGAATTTTTCCTATAGATTATATTTTTAACGTTTAGCGATCCCGTTGTTCTAAATTTATTGACCAAATATCTCAAATTGTCTATAGACGGATCCGGATAACCAGTTATGCTTAAATTGTCTACACACCTGTGTATATGATTCAGTTTTCACGTATGTATCGTATATAAAAATACGCTGTTCAAACGTGAATTTGTTGCCAGGCATTTACGTTGACTATCAAGAGACTAACATTCCTAAGGAAATCACACACAACACACGTATTGTCGAAACGCTTCACAACACGAAGACAAAGCAACCATTGAGACAGTTCACTACTGATAAACGTACCCTTGACACGTCCTGCGCCGCTTCTGCTCTGTGACGTAATACCGACTATGGTTGTGGCCTTGGTATAAAACGAAGACACTGCATTATTATTAATGTGAGAAATAATGGTATGGAAATAGGGGAGAAATTTACACTTGTTATTCAGAATATTGTTTAGACAAGGTAACCAATAAAACTGTGTGTTCCTATGCTGGTTTTCAATTGAAAGTATGACAAATACCAGAGCCATTAAAATGGATAAATTTCCTTAAATAAAATAACCTAAACAATGTTCACTATCATACTATCGTTTTATTTTTATGTTTTTCTCTTTGAAGTGATGAAATTTCTTATTCAGGTTTTGCTTTAATAAGAGTTTATATAATAAAGTGATTAGAAGTTTAATTACTTGAAATGAAGAGTATTATTTTAAAATTTAAGGGATTCTGGACCATTTTTATGCTTCTTCTCCTTTTAAGATCTTCATTCTTGAAACGTATGAACACATCTAAATAATAAAAGTACAGTAAGAATTATATTTGCTCCTGAAAGTCACTATATCCATTTTGTAAACTTCAGCGCCTTAAAGTATAATTAAAACGATATTTTATTTAGTTATTACTGTTGCATAATAATATAAACATCGGTAAACGACTCAGAACATATTTGCGCGAGTAGGTTATCAAAACTCTAATAATACAGTGTTATTGTTATAGTATATACAATAGCTGACTCAATGCCTAATATTTTCACTTTTGCTGTGAAATGATATTTCAAATTAAGACATTGCGTAAATCAATGTTATAGTATACGGACAGGAGGCTGGTGACATAGTTATTTCCTTTTCTCTTCCAGGATTTCTCCCTCTAAAATTTAGATTCTAGGAAACTTAAACCCTGTAAATATTGATTCTGGCTAGCATTGTATGTTGGTTATGCAAACAATTGATTGTGGTAAGAACCTTCAGCATGAATGAATTCATTACTGCCCTGTTATTACCATAGACTTTATGCGCAGGTCTAAAGGGGTTAGATAATTAACGTTTCACATGAAATCGAGCACATTCATAGGTCCTTGAAGTATTCTATCTAACGTTAATCCATGCTGTAATTTCAGTAACCCCATATTCAAGTGTGATGTTTGATATTTATTTTTATTCCGAAACATCAAATGGTCATGCAAATGCCAGTTATAAATATAATTAAAATTACAAAAACACTAAGAACAGATTATATTGTAAAATTCACTTACACTATATAGAGGGTTAGCCAACAACGTAGTTCCAACTGCTTTCTTGAACTGTATCATACACAAAATTTTAATATGTAAAGAAACATTATTAAAAATTCTTTGCTTTCTCTACGACGTACCTAAAATTACATTCCACCTAAAACTTCGATACCGATATTTCAATGGAAATACACGCTTTGAGGCTCCGGGAATCCAGAAAAATGTCCGTTTGTGTATGCTGTGTCTGTGAACAGCATAGCTCAACAACAAAAAGTCGAGTAAGTACCAAACTTGGTATTTAAGTATGCTACATGAAGATCAAGAAATCCCCCACTCCCAACTACCCTTTACATGGAAGATCTTTCGAAAATTTTGATTCTCTAAAGATAGCTAAAGCGGCTTTGATTAAATCAGCATACATTAAAGACGTTTACATGACAAATAAAATGTATATTTTGAATTTTCTGAGAATAGCCTCTGAAGTCCTCTTCATTCGGAAGGAATTTTGTGTAATCTTGTATAACTGGTAAACATTAAGCGATAGACGAAAACGTACTCCAGAAGAAATGTAGATCTCTTTAAAGCACACAATTTATTTCCAATATCGTTTTTTGTGGCATAAACCATTTCTGAGATATTCGTTGTGTATGGTTCGAATTGTTCATTACTTGGTCATTCCCTTAAGTCGTGTTCAGTTGTGTCATGAAATAAGTATGGAATTTTAAGGCCAGCATATAGAGCCCAGATCTTAAACATTTTGCTATCGCTGTTCCCTGGTATCTATAACGAAATGTGTAATGTAACTATTTCTGCAAATGTTTATTTGGATTAAAATGAAGTAAGCTTCAGTAAGAATAGTTTGTATACCCATTAATCATTCAGTCTTTTGTGACAGTGGAGAGGGGAAGCTAGAAAAAATGTTAGTCGCAGCAAGGTTGGTTTCTTGTAGCGGCTCTTTGTTATAGCTGCCACACCGACCTTACGAGTTCTTTATGTCGCCCTTTCAGTGTCTCAAAATACTATAAACAAATAATATATTATGTTACAACTGGTCCTGGTGCTGTAATTATGGACGGAATAGCATCTAGTAAAACTAAGTAAATTTATCTTGATAAAATATAGATGCCACTTTGAGAACATAAATAAATGGAATAATAAGAACACGTAATTTGACAAAGAGTGGTTTACAGCGAGTTAGTGCTTGATCTCCACAAATCAATCTGATACACCTTTTCTGTAAAATTAATAGCTATAGATGAGTGATTGCTCCACAAGATGTGACCACATGCAAGATAACTACGAGGGATATTTTAAAAGCAAAGTCTGTTTTGCAATAAAGTATGAACTACTAAATATTTTTCGAGAATTTATCTTCTACGCAAGCCTTCAACCTTACACTACTTTTCTACCAGTTATCAATGTTTCTTTTGACGTCCATGCAAAGTCCGTGTCCCCCCGCTCCGTTCATCCGTTCGGTTTCGGATCCCAAAATTCAGTCAAACGTCGGCAACCATTGTTTTATTTATACAGACGGCTCAAAGAATGATGGTGGAGTTGGATGTGCCTTTGTGTTTGGTGTAGAACGTTTTATCTGTCTTTTCTCTGATCAGTGCTCGATTTTTACTGCTGAACTTATTGCTCTGGAATACGCTCTTTCTTTTATCTTCAGGGAGGTCCACAGAATTGTGTTTTATGCACGGACTCTCTAAGCGCCCTTTCTAGCCTTCGTGCGCTGTACAATCGTCATCACATCGTGCAGCGTCTCTTAGATTGTTCCCACCAGCTTACCACTGATGGGGCCAGCCTATCCTTTTTGGGTCCCCGGTTACGTTGGCATACTAGGTAATGAATGTGCGGCTACCGCTGTCAGGAGTGCTATTTTATCCGCATGTTATACCAGCTGTTGTATTCCTGCGGATGGTTTTGGCTATTATTTACAGAAGTCTATTCTCTCCCGTTGGTTTGCTGCCTGGTCCACCGTCCAGGGTAACAAATTTCGGGAGATTAAGCCGGTATCCTTTACCTGGGCCACTTCTTCTCGTTCCTCCCGTCGGAAGGAAATAATTTTATGTAGATTTCGCATCGGGCACTGTAATTATAGCGATTGTCACTTGTTGCGCCGAGAGCCCGCTCCCGTTTGCAACTCTGCATACGGACGCAGCATTGCCCGCCATTTTGGCAGATGACTTGCTAGCTGTAGAACGTGTTTTAACTTTTATTCGACGTAGCAATCTACAGGACAGCGTTTGACCTGTCCTTGAGCTGCTTTCTGGATTTTACTGGTTATAGACCCATTAGATTTAACTCCCTTGTTTTTAGTTTCGCGACCTTTCTGGTTTTGCGCCTTAAACCTTACCATATTCAATCATAAATGTTTTTTTAAGCATTTGTCTTATAGTAGCACACGTCGCAGACTTCCGTCGTCAGTCCATTTAGGAAACGTATAGCTGTTTATGGAATTAAATGTTTCTGTATTAAAAATTAGCTGTAATAATCTCTTAGGGAATATTTTCCGTACATATATGAAAGCTTCTTGAAGGACTTAATGAGTTTCAGATTTTTGCTAACATCACATTATTTTGCTTTCAAATGTTTTCTTAAATTTCACAATATATTTTATATTGACTGTGCAAACCTCTTTATTGTGAATTCTTTCTTGTTCCCTTCATGACATGGCTATGATGCCCGTTCCGTCTCCCACTTGTTTCCTCCACGTCTTTCTGAGTCGGCAGACTACTCTGTTTTCTTTTAGTTGCTACTGAAATTCAACCTTAGGCAATCTTGCCATGATGAGTCTGCGACTCGCATTCGAAAGGTCCCGAGTTCATCCCCGGTGACAGCCCACTCTGATCCAGGGTTTTTTCGTGTTTTCCCCAGGGTATACAAGCGAATGCTGGGGTTGCCGCTTCTCTATCATTTCCCTGTCATTCAATTTCCTTCTTGTGTTTTGACTGCTTTGAGGTTTCGTGGTACCGGACACATGGCGCGGATGCATGCTCAATGAAAAGAGTATTCGCTGTGAACACCAGAGGGCTACTTGATCGGTGCGAAATTTGTCGCTCTCTTTCGGTGGCTCCATCAGTGAAACGGGAACTTTGGAAATGTTAGGGACTTCCGCGACTCTCTAAAGCGTGCCTGTAGCCTCCTCATGTTCATTCACCCCATCCCTTCCTCCACCAACAATAGAGCTGTGCAGGTCACAGTGTGCGAGGTGTCCCTCTCCACCGAATCACCTACCTAGACAATCCTGAATCTGCTGTTCTTAGGAAAGGTTACATCAATTCATTCCAATATTTTTCAACTTTGCTACACATTAAGTTCTGTTCTTACATATTCATTCCACATTTGGTCTAACCTTGTACATCCCTTTGTAATGACCCATGTCTCACTTCCATAAAATGTTGTAGGAGCCGCCATTGTTTTATTAAACTTAAACCTTTTTAATTTCTCTATTTATTTTACGTCGCTTTAACTACATTCTGTTAGTGAATAACTCTTAGATCGATCTGTTGGGGACAGCCTTCTAGGTCTCTTTCCTGTAGCCACTCGTTTCGTCACATGTCCACAGAAACCTTAGTGCATAGCAACTGGATCTTCTGTTTCGTGCCGTGCATATGGCATTAGGGCACCATCCAGTCGAACTGCTTTCATATAATCAGGCAGTTAGCCTTCTAGGTCTAATCCCTGTAACTAGTCGTCCTTCGTGGTGTAGTGGTTACCATGTTAGCCTCTAGGTCCCGAGGTCGCGGGTTTAAACCCGGCGGAGGGCAGTGGATTTTTTCGGGCATAAAAATCCTTAGTATGGCTTCCTTCGGAAGGAAGTAAAGCCGGTGGTCTCGTGTCGTGGATTTACGGCACGTAAAAGAACCTCAAGCCTCATAAAGAGGCCTCTGAGCAAAATTACCGGTCTTTCACGCCCAATATAGAATGGGATGGTAAGGTCCACAGCAGTTACAGAGCGTCCATAAATAAAACTCAATTTAATTTAATCCCTGTAACTATACCATCAAGTTTCATCACGTGTCCACAGAGAGCTTAGTGCATTTCGACTGAATCTTCTGCTTCGTGCCGTCCAGTCTACCTGTTTTCATTGTCTGTGGATAGGTGGCACAGCATTCACTATTACCACATATTTTTCCTTTTTTTTAACTATTGTTTTAGACTTAAGGTGGTAATTTGGGTCGTGGTATTCAATATCCAATGAGGTATTTACCTTTACGACTGAGGGTAACCGCGTGAAACCTGTCAGATTGGTCGGCCCACGGGATTTGAACCCGGGACTTCCCGAATGCGGGCAAAAGACGTTACCGTTTGAGCCATTTCGCTCGGTACCTAAGCCTTGATTCCTTTCTTGTTTTATTTTTTCACGTTCTATGTATAATAATGTCGAATCTTGCAAGCTTTTAAGTCATGTCTGTTACAGTTCGTGCTGTATAGCTAAAATTACACCTTACAAAAGTTAAACTCTCAATGCTTGTTCTAACGATTTGTTTTCCAAAATTATTTTTTACCTTATATGTTGTTTTCCCCAAAATGCCATTATTTGAAATTTCTCTGTTGATATTTTAAATCTCATATGATAAAGTCACATGACATTCTCTACGCTTTATTGTTTATTATGGGTGTCCAAACTATTCTTACTAAAGCTCATTTTTCTATGCAATAAATTTTAATCCAAATCAACCTTTACAGAAATAGCTTCATTACATATTTCATTATAAATACAAAGAGAACAGTCATAGGCTGGCCTTAAAATTCCATACTTGTCCATGCAATCGCGAGAAACAACTGAATGTTAACAGAGCTTTAAGAGAATGACCAAGAAATGAACAATTTGAACTTTTAATAGCGGATATCTCAGAAACGGCTTATGCTACAAAAAACTTCTTTAAAATACATTGTGTGTTTTAAGGGATCCACATTTCTTGTGTAGTGCGTTTTCTCTATCGCTTAACGTTTACCAGTTACACAATTTACTTAAAATTCCTTGCGAATGAAGAGGACTTCACAGGCTTTTCCCAGAAAGTTCAAGATATACATTTTGTTTGTCATGTAAATATTTTTAGTGTATGGTATTTTAACTGATTTAAACGATGTAATGCGTATTGTAATTTATACTCAGTTTCTTAAATTAACATGCCATCTGCATATAATAAAATATTTAAAATTCTATTTCGAGTTCAGTTTATTATACATTTATGCTTTCCAAGTTCTGGATAATGCCTCGATGAATTAAAGTTTCTAAAAGAAAAGAAAAAATATCGTAATTTGTGGAACGTGGGATATTTATTTTCGAGAAATATTCATACCGAGCGTAGCGAATGATAAAATATTTTAACTCGCAAAAACATCCCACTTCTGCCACCATTTGCTTAAATTACTATAATGCGCACGCACTTATAGGATTATGGAATTACATACGCGTTTTTGCACGTAATAAGCTCAATAATTTGGAACTTAAGGAATATTGGGGTAAGAAAACTTTATTTTTATGCTTTTCCATTGGGTTTTTATTCGAAGCAGAGCTATTCTGGGCTTCCTAGAGCACTTAATCCTAAATTAAGATTGCTGTACCTTGTAAGGTAAATTCTGTCCAGAACTTCACCACTCTTAACTTGAGAGTTTATTTACTCCAGTCACTAAAACGTTAATTAAAATAGTTTTGGTCGAGCAGGAAGTTAAAGCACAAGCTCTCAGTATTCTAGAGAAGAATACTTACTAATTGCCTGTTTCCTCTCCCTTCATCTCGCGCCACGCTTCTTTTATTGTCTGTCTTACGGCTTTACACTTACTAATAAGAAAATTAACTTGTTCTTCTATCTCTTATGCTTCTTTTCTGTCTTAGCGAATCCTTTTCTTCAGATGTAGCGTTGTGGTTGCTCTTCAATGGTGGAAATGAGAATATAATGCTTTAATAATCCTCAAAGACTTTGAATACCATTTCTTGATTTAGCAGACGTAACATGCATAAGAGGCATAAAGCGACCCCTCCAGCACCCCAGAGCATTTGTGTCCCTACCGTACTGAACGGGGGGGGGGACGAAAGAAAGAAAAATATCTCTTAATTAATTTTATTCCCTTATCCCAATTGTCCTTGTTCAAGCTAGGAGAAACGTTTACTTTAAGTTCAAAGAAATGTAAACAAAACCACGCGACAAGGGAGCGCCGCATTGGCTAGTGAGCGAAATACAACTTTTCCCAGTTAGCACGTTTTCTCTTCCCAGTGTTGTCAAATATCTGAAATCAAAATAAGCGAAAGATGCACATTTCGTCCCCAATAACTGAGAAACATTTACGTCAATATTTACAAAATGCTTTGTACTTATCGTCGTCATTGCATACCAAATAACTAATCCCTAAATTTTGTTACTTTTTTCCCAATTTATACGAAAAACATATAGTGTTTCAACTTTTTACTTTCTCTACTACGTATAGTAAGTAGTTGAAGTATTGCATTCCAACCCAAAATTTGATGTTGAGATTTCACCGGAAATACATGCTTTGAGGTGCCCTGAATCAAAATAAAGCAGCTTTGGAAACATGTCCGTGCGTGTGTCTGTGAACACCGTAACTCAAAAACGAAAAACTGGATGTAATTGCTCTAATGATTTTTATTAAAGTATCATATATTTAAGATATTTTCATGGTAACTTAAATGTATATCTTGAAATTTCCGGGAATGTCCCCAAAAGTCCTCTTTATTCTGAATGACTTTAGCATAGCGGTAAATCGTGAGAGACATAAAAATTTACCATATGAAATTTAGATCTTCTTAAAACACACAATTTATGTCATATACATTTTTTTTTGTCGAGTGACCCATTTCCGAGATATTCCTTGTTATTTGTTTGAATTTTTCAATGCTTATACTTTTTCTCAAATGGGCATTCGTGTTCATTTTTTTGTTTTATGTCCTGGACATACAAAGAGAGTGGAATGCTCCATATTGTAGCGGACCAGGTTGCACATATTTCGTATACCAGGAAGTGTGAAGTTCAGGTTAGCAGAATTCGTCCACGCTGCCTACGCCGAGTCAGCGCTTATGTATGTATTTATACTACAGGGCTTTGACTCGGTCGGGGGAGTTGTCGTGAGAGTGTGAGTGTGAGTTGCCTCGTGGTTGTTGCCAAGAGGTTATTGTTGCTACGAGAGAGTCGTCAGATTAGGCATCAGTTTCGAGACCCGTCGCCACCAGTCAACAGGTAAGCATGCGACTAATCTGAGTTCTGTTAATTCACCCCTAACTTCTATTGACTTGTCGGGGCTTCACTCCGATCTAATTGTTCAGCCCATTATGCGCAACTAAAATGTTGCACGGTATGACAGCCGGAGAACTTAATGAATTCTGCCCGTTCCAATGTCATACGGCCTCCAAACCAATAGTGACCGAGGTAGGGCTGGATGAGTATGTCATAACACACCCAGTTAGTCCAGTGGAGATGGTATGCGATAAAGTAACCCACCATATAGCCATACCCCCGGCAGGAACCCCGGGGGCAGTGAAAATCCATTTACCCTGTGCATGTACCCTAGAAATGGGGCATGGAATAACCATCCCGAGAAAGTTCCCATGCACTCAAAACGGAGGTGGCAGCCCGCAAATAATGCACCTAATCCCAGCAGGGTGGTCAACGTTAGGCCCCTAACAATTCACCCCCTGGCAACACCGAACCAGTTGGTGTTCACCAATTTTACGCAATGCCTGAATACCAATTGGTCGGTACAAATACCACATCTAAATTTATCACAGGTCCCAACCATCATAGCGACACACAGCCCCAGTCAAGGATATGCAGCAACCTCCCCCATGCTAATGGCATTATACGTTTGGACAGCCCTGCTAACAATGATAGTAGCGGCCATATTATTTAGGAAACCCGAGTTCATCCTAGCAACTACGCTCCCGACAGCGCGAGCAAACTCTATCATGCAAGATGCGCTCGTCGAAATTATAGAACTAGTATTTATGACTGTTTGCATAGTAGTCATGGCCTTGTTAGCATACAGAATAGTGAAGAAATTTTGTAAGGAAAGGTCGAACTCTTCAAACTCGACCACGGCGGAACCACAGCACACGTCACCTCAGGGAATTATAATTCTGGCAACACCAACCGATGCCACCTCAGAATCAACAGTAACATAACGGAGAAATAAATAAGGGAGATAAATAAAATAAAATTAATCAAAGGCTCAAACTACACAAGGGGATGGAGGCAGGAAAGGCACAGGTATCCTCCACGAATTACGCAACACAAGATACGTAACACATTTCACACACGCGGAAGGGTACCGCAATTTTGGTTCACAAACTTAGAAACACAGATATCGCTTTCATAAACATACGATTCTGCATGGACGGTAAGTGTCGAAAGCAAAAGTCTGTCATGAAATCCGCTGACGCAAGTATTCGTCGCCTCACGCACAGAGCTTGACTTTGCACTTCTCAGTGGCGTGTAGCACTGCGACAAGTAGATGAATGGAAAATGGAGTGTAAATATGGTTGTTGTTTTTTTTGTGTTTGTTGTGTTTCATGGGTCACAACATCTGCAATATTCATATTTCGGTGTACTAATTTCGAAAACTAAGTATGTTTTAGAGGATGCCCTCCAGCAGGCAAAAGACACGACAGTCTACAGCAGCCTCAGCGACCCTCTTCCCCGGGATACAGATGCGAGGTATCAGCAAAATGCCAAAAACGGACATCTAACCACCGCTGACATACAATGCAACACCCACACAAAAAAAAGTGTTATACAGTTACAGACGAAAAAACATCATTGTATAATGTACAAATGTAATTTTTTTTTGTTCGAACGAACATACCTAGTCAAGCAGAACTTATGAGTAGTCGCATCACACCTGGATAACAGAACTTAATGTTTTTTTTTTCTGTTCTCTTTTTCTTTTCTTTTTTTTTCTCAAAATTTGGAGGGGCAAGGAATCGGCAGGGGTACCGACTCACTTTCTAAAGTTACCTTTTCTCTGCTGTGTTTAGTCTCATCCCGTAAATTTTAAACCGCAATATACTCCTTCCAACCTTATCCAAAGTGACATCCATCTTTGCAAGACAACCCTGCTGCTGCGCACCATTAGACCACCAAGAAGAGAAGCACCCGACAGGAAAGGCCCAGGTCGAACGATGCCCACCAGTATGAGCAGGCCAATAACTCACCACGGGGGTCGCGCCAGAACACACAAACTTGGTGCGCCTCGAAGGAACGCCACTGCTTGGCCACAGCAATGCAGCATGCGCGGAAATAAATACTACGTTTCCGAGAAAGTCGCTAGGTATGCAGTCACTCAGCGGTTTTGTCCCAGCACCTTATTCATTCCCGGCAGAGTTCACCGGGGAGGTCCGAAGCTACAGGGTAACTCCACGAGCTCAGTCTCAGCTAAACTACACTTCACGTTAAAGTAACGATAAGAATACAGCACAGATTGCGCATACTGCAACACTGGGCCACGGCGCCCAAACTTGGCAAGATTGCGGTGCGCGGCCGCAACCACCCCTTACGTACTCACCTACCCTTAAAAAAAAAATTTCCCTGGTATCCGAGTCTTGGACAGCAGAGGACATCGGAGCATTTTCAATTGTATAAGGCTCCAACCATATTTTTTTTTCTCTCTTTCTCTCAACCCTCGTCTAAGTAGACGGTTGTAGTACCCCCTAAGATATTTGTCCTCCTTTTCAATTTTAAATTCCGGGTCGGAATTTGGCGAACCTGGGACCGATGTAGCGGACCAGGTTGCACATATTTCGTATACCAGGAAGTGTGAAGTTCAGGTTAGCAGAATTCGTCCACGCTGCCTACGCCGAGTCAGCGCTTATGTATGTATTTATACTACAGGGCTTTGACTCGGTCGGGGGAGTTGTCGTGAGAGTGTGAGTTTGAGTTGCCTCGTGGTTGTTGCCAAGAGGTTATTGTTGCTACGAGAGAGTCGTCAGATTAGGCATCAGTTTCGAGACCCGTCGCCACCAGTCAACAGGTAAGCATGCGACTAATCTGAGTTCTGTTAATTCACCCCTAACTTCTATTGACTTGTCGGGGCTTCACTCCGATCTAATTGTTCGCACATTTAAAGCAACAATATAATTTATTGGGACAATGCATCCCCTGTGCTTTATTTAAATACCCCTATCCTAGAACGCTACCCTGGCCTGCCTACCATTCCAGTACCAACGCATCCCCTACCTCTGAGCTACCAACCCCCCTGTGTAATCACCTACTGCGGGGGTAAACAGCCCCGTGGGGTGTTACAATATAGCAACCAGCTGTTAAAAGATTTGACGATATTCTCCTTACATCTACAAGAAAATTAGCAATATGATAATTTCTGCAAATGTTTATCTCGATTAACATGAAGTAGATGGAGAATAAGCGTTTGTAAAAATAGTTTGTACAAGAGTAGAGAAGGTCGTGTGAGTGGAACACATCAGATTTTTTTAACATGATTACCTTTGCAATTCAAATCCTATCCATTTCGATAATTATCTTCAATTACACTTAGATGAACACCTAACATGGAAACACCACATTATGACGAAAAAAATAATAAGAAAAACTAAAACTGTAGCAATTATATTGATTACTGAACAAGCATTCTCGTCTGTCTCTCTGCAACAAAATATTAATATACAAAACCATCATTAGACCTGTATGGATATTTGGTATAGGGTAAAATGGGTAAAGATGCCCCACTTTTTTGCACTCAAAAGTTTTCCTCACTAACAAAATGTGAGACATGTGCTAATGGATGTAACAATTCCGGTGACATTCATTATATATGTAAATAATCATATTTTTGTAATTTGTAATATGATAATTTATTATAAACAAAATAAAAACATAGTGTAAAAGGGCATCTATGGCATATGATTGGTGAAAGATGCCCCATTAAATATCTTGTGTGAAACAAAGAATTTGAACCTAAAAAAGATACAAACGAAATTTAAATTCTTTAAAAATACAGGTTTCCTAATGTTGTGGCTACGAGTTTTCGGTGTTTTTTATGGTTTTCACACGTTTTACCACCTTTTTGTTTGAACTTCTTCTGCCACAGTCAATGCAAAATCCTTCAAAAATTGTGCAGTTTTCATGTAGCCACTTTTTACGTGCAGTACACTGTATCCAGTCGCATTCTTCTTTGGTGAGACAATGATATTCTTTACACTCTTTGTAGGTGTCATCGTCTTGTTCAGCTTCAGTATCCGAGTCCTCCAAATCACTGAAAATTCCAATTTTATTTGAAACCTTCTGGACAATTGATACTTGTTTGTTTTTTACTGAAGTGTCTTGCCTTTCTTTTATATTGTCAGGACTCGTTAGAATCTTCCATGGATGTTCCTTTTAATTGTTGTTAATTTTGGTTTGGGAACCTTTGATGGAGGGGACTGCTTCATGAGGATTTTAATTGGTGTTTCATTAATGGATGCGGAGAGATTTGCAGATGAATCTGTAGGGACATCTAAATTTGACAAGAAAGAATGAGGTTGCTGTTGGGTCTTAGTGGATTCACTTGAAGTTATATCCATTACAGTATTAGGTGCCGAAGGTTCCGGCAGATTTTAATTACTGTTTCAGATATTGCAAATGCATAGTCTGGAATGCTCAAAGCCACCAACCTCGAGGGTCCCCGGGGCAGAGCTCACTCGAGGAGAGAACTAATCGAACTCTCCCGCAGCAGCGCCAAGGAAGAAATCTTTACACAAAGCAAGCTAACGTCCAGCCACAACCCGCCGAACACCGTCGCCCGGTCCTACAACCCTGAAAGAGATGAGAAGGAAGATGATGGGTACAGGAAATGAGAGGGAGGAGAGTCGTGGTAGAATATGGATGCCTGTCGACCCGGCAAAGCCAAGGAAAAACCCATGGGCCATCCAGCTCGGTGCAAAATATAGGAATAAGATACACGCGGGTACTTAGTCCCCGCCATATGTCCACTTAGTAGTGCCCTGTGCTCGGCGGAGTGATACATTGAGGATTGTTTAATACTACTTTGAACCTGAAACAGGTATAGCTTGATGGTGACAGACAGTGGGAGTAATGTCAACCTGCCGGTGTAATAATTTTTAGCGAAAGGCAATTTCCGTAAAACTTCGAAATCCAACCTTTCGATGGAATGCAATATTTCATACATTTACACGTAGTAGAGAAACTAAATATGATGTGTTACATTCATATGACCTTCTCCTCTACACTTAATCGCTTATTGGTGGGCATACAATATCTTTAATTCAGATATACATTTCAAGACGTGACGATAGTTTAAGAACTGATTCCATATGCTGGCCTTAAAATTCCATACTTCTCCATGACAACGCGGGAAACAACTAAAAATCGACAGAACTTTAAAAGAATGGCTAAAGTGTTGAACAGTTCAAACCACTAATAACGGATATCTCGGAAAGGGCTTATGTCACAAAAAAAAGTTATTCGAGATTACACAAAACTCCTTTCATATGAGGAGGACTTCATAAGCTATTCCCAGAAAGTTCAAGGTACACATTTTATTTGTAACGTAAATATCATATATGGTATTTTAATGAAAATTTTTAGACTTTTTTTAAATTTCGAAATTACGAAATTTCGAGAAAAAAAATTAAAAATGTTCGATGTAAACGATAGTTTGGGTTTGGCGGAATTTCTTGAAAATCTTCGTGTCGCATCCTTTGGAAGGTACTAAACATAAACACGAGGCTTGTTATTAAAGTAAGTGCACTTGTCGTAACGGGAAACCAGTTTTTGTATACTTTTGTCAAAGAATGATGCCGTCTGTGATGAAAGCCAACTCTGCACTTCTTGTTCCACAACATCATGGTTGAATTGTGTTCCACCAAGAAATTTCTTCAGATGAAGAAACAGATGAAAATCGCTTCATGCCAGATCCGGGCTGTAGAGTCAAATTGTTCCCAAATAAATGATGCGATCAGATCTTGAGATTGTTTGCGTTTGTATGGCCAGGCACTGCCATGAACCAAAAGGATTCCACACGGCAGCATTCCACGCTTTTTATTCTGTATTGAACGACGGAGCTTTCGTAGTGTCTCACAATAGAGGTTTTTGCAGATTGTTGCATTCCTGAGCAAGAATTTAACCAGCAACATACCTTGTCTATCCGAGAAAACCGTGTACATGAATTTGGGAGTGGATATCGTGTGTTTGAATTTCTTCTTTACGGAATTTGATATGTGCCTCCACTCCATAGATTGTTGCTTTGATTTAGGAGTGATGCGAGAGACCCATGCCTCATCGCCTGTAACGATGTACCCTAGCAAACCATCGTCCTCCTCAGCATATCGCGTGAGAAAAGTTACTGCAGCGATATGTCGATTGTTCTTTTTTCTTTTTACTTTCTCTACTACGTATAGTAAGTAGGGGAAGTATTGTATTCCACCCAAAATTTCGATACCGAGATTTCACCGGAAAGACATGTTTTGAAACCCCCTGAATCCAAAAAAAAGCATTTTTGGAAACATGTCCGAGTGTGTGTCTGTGTGTGTGTGTCTGTGTGTGTGTGTGTCTGTGAACAGCATAACTCAGAAACGAACTGTCGGATAAACACCAAACTTGGTATTTAGGTTCAGTATCTTCCAAGGATGCGACACGAAGGTTTTCAAGAAAATCCCCCCACTCCAGAGTACCCTTTACATGGAAGATTTTTCGAAAATTTTAATTTTCTCAAAAATGGCTCTAATGATTTTGATTAAAATATCAGATGTTTAAGATATTTTAATGACAAATAAAATGTATATCTTGAATTTCCTGGGAATGTCTCCAAAACTATTCTTTATTGTGAACGACTTTTGCATAACTGGTAAACCATAAGAGATAGACAAAATTTTACTACACAAAAAATGTAGATCGCCTTAAAATACACAATTTATGTCATATACATTTTTTTGTTGAGTGAACCATTTTCGAGATATTACTTGTTATTCCCTTAACTTTTTCAATACTTATTTTCTAAATGGGAATTCATTTTTTTTTCTTGGATATGCAAAGAGTATTAATTTGTGGCAAACAGAATGGTGCTGCACATAGCAACCAGCTATTAAGAGATATGTATGTGCTTATATTGCCCTTGCAAATACAAAACAAGGGGAACATGTTAGGCCTTAAGCGATGGTTAAATATTTTTAGAACTGGTCGCTATGTGTAAAATGTAATTCTCTTTGCATGTCAAAAGATCGTTTCTGCAAATGTTTATCTCGATTAATATGAAATAGATGGAGAATAAGCGTTTGTAAAAATAGTTTGTACAAGAGTAGAGAAAGTCATGTGAGTGTAACACATCAGATTTTTTTAAGTTCCCTTGTTTACCCAGTTTATTATTACTGTGATTTTACTGTTTTCCTTTACCGCTTATTACCATAATTGCACAGACACACAAAGCCCATGCCCCACGATCTTCAGCTTGGCGGGTCGCGGAAGCTTCACACTCCAGCGACCACGGCTACGAGGGCCGGTATTGTTCTTGTGTTCATCGGTAAGATTTTTGGGCACACATATTGAGAACAGTTTCCAAAATCCTAGGCATTTTCTGTCACAATATTGTAGTGGATTGACCTTAAAATTTGTAGAGCATGTGAAGACAACACCGACATGGTGAAATGTCCGCCCTTCTGAATTTCCACAGCTTACATCGTCGTTGATCACAGTCGGTAGGACGCTTCAGGGCTCATCATGAACGCTCACGACGTTTGTTAAACTATCAAACCCACCTTCTCATCATTCCAGCACTCATGATTGTTTTCCCATAAACCTCACACAATTGGCGATGAGTGCTCGCTGGGTAACGTTTCTCGGATTCAAAAAGCAAATAACTGATCTCACTTCACAGTCGGCGGGTCGATCGACTGTTTTGAACATTTCGAAACGCTCTAACAACAGGAAAACACAAAGTACGATCAGTCACAGCTACGTCTGGCTTCCTAATGAATGGAGGAAGTGATCGCGCGTGTTCAAAATCGCGACTGCAGCGAGGTGTGTTTGCACTTTCGTATTTATCCGACTTTTCGTTTGTAAGTTATGATGTTCACAGACACACACACATACATACACGCACACAAATATACAAACCTTTTTCTAAAAATGTTTATTTTTATTCAGGGAGCTTCAAACCTTTGCATTTCCGCCGAAACCTTTATACCAATTAATGGAATTAATTGTTCTTTCACACAAGCCGTGTGTTGGACAGAGTTGGAAACGTAGAATCAGATGACTGAAACATTCAATGCCATAGCTGGGATTTGAACCACGGATCTCCCGGTCTCCGTCCGGTTGCTCTAACCACTGAGCTACCATGGCAACATGCCGGTACGCCATTAAATTCTGCAACTGATTCGCATTTTTCCTGGTAAACCACAAGGAGATCTCAAATTGTATTGAGATGTCATACCCAATGGCGACGTACATTCTTTGTAAGTACTTTAAGACCCGGGCTTTACAGTTGCAACCACTATTAGGTCAATTAATGGAATTAATTGTTCTTTCACACAAGCCGTGTGTTGGACAAGGTTGGAAACGTAGAATCAGATGACTGAATAACTCAATGCCATAGCCGGGATTTGAACCACGGATCTCCCGGGAAAAATGCGAATCAGTTGGAGAATTTAATGGCGTACCGGCATGTTGCCATGGTAGCTCAGTGGTTAGAGCAACCGGACGGAGACCGGGAGATCCGTGCTTCAAATCCCGGCTATGGCATTGAATTTTTCAGTCACCTTTATACCATTTTTACTTTCTCTACTACGTACAGTAAGTAGGGGAAGTATTGCATTCCACCCAAAAATTCGATACCGAGATTTCACCGGAAATACATGTTTTGAGACCTCCTGAATCCAAAAAAAGCATTTTTGGAAACATGTCCGTGTGTGTGTCTGTGTGTGTGTGTGTCTGTGTGTGTGTGTGTGTGTCTGTGTGTCTGTGTGTGTGTGAACAGCATAACTCAAAAACGAACAGTCGGATAAACACCAAACTTGGTATTTAGGTTCAGTATCTTCCAGAGATGCGACACGAAGGTTTTCAAGAAAATCCCCCCACCCCAGACTACCCTTTACATGGAACATTTTTCGAAAAGTTTAATTTTCTCAAAAATGGCTCTAACGATTTTGATGAAAATATCATATGTTTAAGATAATTTCATGAGAAATGAAATGTATATCTCGAATTTTCTGGGAATGTCTCCAAAAGTATTCTTCATTCTGAACGACTTTTGCATAACTGGTAAACTATAAGAGATAGACAAAATTTTACTACACAAAAAATATAGATCGCGTTAAAATACACAACTTATGTCATATACATTTCTTTTGTTGAGTGAACCGTTTTCGAGATATTGCTTGTTATTTCCTTAAATTTTGCAATACTTATACTTTTTCTCAAATTCGTTATTCATTTTTTTATGTCCTGGACATGCAAAGAGAATGGAATGCGCCACATAGCAACCAGCGTTAAAATATTTGACTATCGCTTAAAAGCTACCATATTCCCCTTGCATCTACAAGAAAATTACCAATAAGATTGACATTTCGATATCTCGATTAACATGAAGCATATGGAGAATAGGCGTTTGTAAAATTAGATTGTACAAGAGTAGAGAAAGTCATGTGAGTGTAACACATCAGATTTTTTTGGGTGGAATGCAATACCTTCTCTACCTACTAGGTACATGGCACAGAAAGTAAAAATAGGAGGAATTTGTCCTGTTTATCTAAAAAGAAAGCAATAAGCATTTCTTCTTATGTAGCAGGACTGCATTTTAGGTTGGAGCTAGTAATTCGTTTTGATTAAGTATCTATGTGACATATATTTCACGTACAAGCATACTGAAATAATTAGAAAAGGTTATGCTGATGCTCGCTGGTACCATTAAGAATACAGTGAATGGGCAAGGTCGGCAATAATTCACTGTGTGGGACAGCAAACAGTTTCCACGGCCAGTTAACAATACAACCACCTGCTCTTAACCTGGGAGTGGCATGCATCTCGTAGTGACGTCATTATCCCCGTGTTCATAACTCAACTATGCCATTAAACAGTAATTACTTGGACGCTGAAACAAAACTCATCTCCCTAGGGTTCAAACCCCGGATTAACGCAAGGGCAGCAGCTGGGACTTGACTTCAGAAACAGCGTGTCATTAATTTACAGCATTCTAATTTCAATTAAACAAAAATAAATCCGCAAACTCCCGCCAAAGAATGGAAATGTATTCGCTTATATATGCCTAACTTAATGTGAAAGGTCGTCCTACGTGGTATAGTGGTTACCATGCTAGCCTCTAATTACTGAGGTCGCGGGTTCAAACCCGGCGGAGAGAGATGAACTTTTTTCGTAGGTTTACGGCACGTATAAAACCTCAAGCCTGATAAAGAGGCCTCTAAGCAAAATTACTAGTCCTTCACGCCCAATATAGAATGGGACGCTAAAGAGTGTCCATAAATAAAACTCAGTTCAATTTCTTTTAAGTGAGAGATCGTTCTTAGTTATATCAATTTAATCCAATTTGAATAAAAAGATTGTAATTGGGAGAAACTCTAAATCACAAAATGTTTCGATACATAAATGTTATTACATTTTTTACTATGTACGGTAATAGGGGCAGTATTGCATTCCAATCAAAAAGTTGATATCGAGATTTCACCGGAAATTATGTTTAGAGATCCGCTGAATCCAAAAGAGAAGAAAGTATTTTTAGAAAAAGGTCCGTGTGTGTCTGTGTCTATGGGTATTAACTTCAATGTCTTCCAGAGATACGACACAAAGGTTTTGAAGAAAATGCCCCCAATTCCAAATACTCTTTCCAGGGAACATTTTTGAAAGTTTTTGATTTTCTAAAAAAGGCCGGTATCCGACTGCCCGGTGCCGACCTCCCGATAACCTTGAGTCATAACTGCTATGTCACAATACAATGGAATATATGCCCTTCGCTTAGGACTACAACCGCAAAGCAAGAACGTAGTATCATATATTTTCGAAAACATTGACTAATGCACCGACACAGGTAGCCGTGATCGTTAAGCTACAGGCTCAATAACGGTAGTCTGCGGTTCAAATCCGGTCTAGGCCGTCAGGTTTATCCAGGTTTCCTCAGTCCTTATTACCTACAAATGCTGGAGAGGTACCCTAAACTTCGGCATGGAACGTTTCTTTCCCAAAATTCCTTTTCTAAATATTTAATTTACTCTATCGTTAGTGTCCACGCCTATTGTGTCGCTTGAATTAAGAACGTGTGTTCCACACTATTAAAAATACTGATATGTTATATTCACATGACTTTCTCTACCCTCTGTCGTTTATTAGTGGGTGTGAAAATTATTCTTACGAAAGTTTATTTTCCTGTCTACTCAATTTTAATCGAGTTAAACTTTCCGGAAATAGCTACATTACACATTTCGTTATGAACACAAAGGGAACAGCGATAGTCAAATGTTTAAGAACTGGACGCTATACACCGACCTTAAAACTCCATACTCTTTCCATGACAACGACAGACATATAAGACACAAGGGGACTACGCCCCCACGTGACACTGGGGGATGGGCGCCATCTGAGTGACACTCCTACCTCCGAGAGTGTTTCTTTGGGCCGGCACCTGGTTGCCTAATCCGATCCCCCATTACAGATTGGAAGTGGACACACCACTTACGCGCGTCAACCCCCGAAAGGGCCTACAGTCTCTAGCAATCTCTGTACGGAATCCCGCACAGAGGTACACAATCTCTCATGGGTGTCGGGAACGACTGTCCCGTCCAGCCAAACGCAACCCAAACAACTCCCTTGCCGAAGGGCTTTGAATGTTCGGCCCAGCGTAGTTCTAGTAACGTCAGAACTACAACGAGCGCGAGAGATCGAAGAGCTAGCACCACCGCAGCTGAAGTGGTTGGACCCCCCGCTACGGGCATCGCGATAAACAACTGAAAATCGAATAGGACTTGAAAAAAATGGCTAAGTATTGAACAGTTCGAACCATTAATAACGGAAATCTTGGAAATGGCTGATGAGTTAGAATAATGATTTGAAATAAATTGTGTATTTTAAAGAGATCTACATTTATGTGTAGTATATTTTTACTTTCTCTACTACGTATAGTAAGTAGGGGAAGTATTGAATCCCATCCAAAACTTCGATACGAGATTTCACCGGAAATATATGTTTTGAGACACACTGAATCCAAAAAAAGCATTTTTAGAAATATATCCGTGTGTGTGTGTGTGTGTGTGTGTGTGCGCTTGTGAAAAGCATAACTCAGAAACGAACAGTCGGATAAACACCTAACTTGGTATTTAGGTTCAGTATCTTCAAGAGATGCGACACGAAGGTTTTGTAGCAAATCCTCCTACCCCAGATTACCCTTTACATGGAACATTTTTCGAAAATTTTAATTTTCTCGAAAATGGCTCTAACGATTTTGATTAAAATATCATATATTTAAGATATTTTCATGACAAATGAAATGTATATCTTGAATTTTCTAGGAATGTCTCCAAAAGTTTTCTTCATTGTTAACGACTTTTGCATAACTGGTAAACCATAAGAGATAGACAAAATGTTATTACACAAAAATGTAAATCGCGTTAAACCACACAATTTATGTCATATACATTTTTTTTGAGTGAACCATTTTCGAGATATTGCTTGTTATTCCCTTAAATTTTCCAATACTTATACTTTTTCTCAAATTCGTTATTCATTTTTACTTTCTCTACTACGTATAGTAAGTAGGGGAAGTATTGTATTCCACCCAAAAATTCGATACCGAGATTTCACCGGAAATACATGTTTTGAGACATCTGAATCCAAAAAAAGTATTTTTGGAAACATTTCCGTGTGTGTGTCTGTGTGTCTGTCTGTCTGTCTGTGTGTCTGTCTGTGAGCAGCATAACTCAGAAACGAACAGTCGGATAAACAGCAAACTTGGTATTTAGGTTCAGTATCTTTCAGAGATGCGACACGATGGTTTTCAAGAAAATCCCCCCACCCCTGATTACCCTTTACATGGAAGATTTTTCGAAAATTTTAATTTTCCCAAAAATAGCTCTAACGATTTTGATTAAAATATAATATGTTTAAGATATTAACATGACAAATAAAATGCATATCTTGAATTTTCTGGGAATGTCTCCAAAAGTATTCTTCATTGTGAACGACTTTTGCATAACTGGTAAACCATAAGAGATAGACTAAATTTTACTACACAAAAAATGTAGATCGCGTTAAATACACAATTTATGTCATATACATTTTTTTGTTGAGTGAACCATTTTCGAGATATTGCTTGGTATTCCCTTAAATTTTTCAATACTTATTTTCTCAAATGGGAATTCGTTATTCATTTTTTTTTTTTGGATATGCAAAGAGTATTAATCTGTGGCAAAGGGAATGGTGCTGCAACTAGAAACCAGTTATTAAGTGATATGTATGTGCTTAAAGGCTACTGTATTTCTATATTGCCCTTGTAAATATATATTCCCCTTACATCTACAAGAAATTAGCAATAAGATAGAGTCTGCAAATGTTTATCTCGATTAACATGAAGTAGATGGAGAATAAGCGTTTGATAAAATAGTTTGTACAAGAGTAGAGAAAGTCATGTGAGTGTAACACATCAGATTTTTTTATGTCCTGGACATGCAAAGAGAATGGAATACGCCACATAGCAACCAGCGCTTTAAAGATTTGACTATCGCTTATAACCTACCATATTTCCTTTACATCTACAAGAAAATTAGCAATAAGATTGACATCTCGATATCTCGATTAACATGAAGCATATGCAGAATAAGAGTTTGTAGGAATAGTTTGTACAAGAGTAGAGAAAGTCTTGTGAGTGTAACACAGCAGATTTTTGTGTATCGCTTTAGGTATACCAGTTATACAAGATTATATATAGTTCCTTCCACATGTCTTTATATGCTATCCCCGACATTTCAAGATATACATTTCAATTGAGATGTAAATTGAGATTCTGATTTTTAATATGTGATATTTTAATTAAAATCGTTAGAGCCTTATTTTAGGAAATCAGAAATTTTAAAAACGTTGTATTTAAAGGTAGTTGAGCTTGCATTGATTTTCTTGAAAATCCCTATGTCGAATCTTTGGAAGATATTGAACTAAAATACAAAGTTTGGTGTTTATCCAACTTTTCTTTTGTGAGTCATGCTATTCACAGTCACACAGACCTTCTAAAACTGCTTCTTTGGGTTTCAGAGGCTTCAAAACATATTTACAGTGAAATCCGGGTGTCGAATGTTTGGGTGGAACACAATACTTTCCCGATTTACTATACGTAGTAGAGAAAGTAAAAAGAACACAACATGCAATACAAAAATAAATAAAAAAGCGAACATATTGATATGCGCTTTGTTCTGTGAAACAGGCAGTTTGCAATAAAAGCGTGGTATTTTATCACATCTTGTTCATGCGAGTGGCGATGTCGGACATGCATTCGCTTACACACCAAGCGAGGCAAATATAAAAACACTTTAAGGGAAATACAACAACGGTGCTTTTGCTGCTGCTTCAATTAATACACTCAGTTTAATTAACTAAGTGTCAGTGTATCGCTCGGTTTGTTTTCTTTTTTTTCCTTTATTCGTTTCAGTTACTGCGAAACGTGTTCTCCGAGATCAGAATGCAATGAGAATATGTAGCGTAATCGGGAATCATTCGTATGAAAAAAATATTTTTCTAACTATTAAGAACTACAGTAATGTCGTACAAAATATAACAATATCAGCAGAGCTTAATGGTTAAAGAAACAAAACCAAACTACCACGGCCGACAGAAGTTGTACAATGTGATTTGGAAAAACCTCTGCCTAGGTTATGTTTGTAATTTCTGGATAGCGTAATGCTACGCATTTGCGATATTTCAATACTTGTGCTTATAACACTACTATTATAATGTATAGTAATATAAGAATTAATTCCGTCATACTATTAATTCAAATTCAATTAAACACAGAATTTCTTCACACTACTCCATTCATCGGGACGGGTCGAGAACTGTTATTAAAGAGTGCTAATGTGTTTTTAGTCAGCATCAGAAAGCAATATAAGCTACCCATAAATAGGTCACATTTTCTCAGTAGCGCTCAGTGTCTCTGATTTTCCTACATCCTTCTCATGGAATTTCGACGATAACACAGCAAAACGTTTTCTTTAGGCGCTAATTTATTATTACTTTTATTGTTATTTGCTCGCCATTATTTTATGACCGTTACGTTAAAATAAGCAACTACATACACACTTTTTGAAAACCCTATGAAGAGAAGAGTGTTAATATTATGTATAATTATATTAAAAAAATTTAATATGCAAAAAGATTCTTTTAAAAAAAGATCCGTATTTGTGTTTACATGTGTCTGTGAACGACATGACTCAAAATCGATAATTTGAACAACTATTAAACTTGGTGTATTTAAATTCATTTTATTAAATTAGCGCTTCTGGTGTTTATCCGGGCGAAAGCGCGAGATATTTTTGCTCGACTAACGATAACCTTTGCGATAACCTAGCCACTGCATATGTGTGCTTTCTGTGATTGTTCAAAATGAACTGTATGATACAAAGTCCTGCGGACTTGGAAGTGAGAGGTATTGAACTTTTGAATGCTCGAAAGACTTTTACAGTCAACTAAAGGAATTGTTTAGTGGTACGGTAATAAACGAAAGAAATGTGAAAAAGTGTTGTTACATTCTTAACAATGTACGAAAAACTGTACATGAGGAAGCTTGTAGCGTACGTCCTTCACTCATCACAGATTACTTGCAGAATCGAGTGAACAACAAAATCGTACAAGACATTCGTGTAACCGTAAATAAGTTACAGATTTCTTTGCAAAATACTTCTTGTTTTTTGTGCCGGAACATCTTGGTTTAATGAACTGACAGCAGCCTAAAAAACCAAGAATTTTAAAGCCCATGAACGGATATGACTTGCTTAAGTAACTCAGGTGGTAATGTAGACAAAGTGGGATTCAATTTTATAAGAGAATTGAGTTTATAGTAAAGTGGTTTTTTTTCCTCTTATTATATTATAGTAGTTACTTCTTCGATGAATCTCGTACTCTTATACAAGATCCTTGTAAATGTATGATGATATTATCCATATAGAAAAATGCTAACGGTTACATGATTTTTGCAAGTTTTCGTTTATATTATCCTTAAATAGCAGTGTATAACCGGTCTTTAGAGACAATAATAGATTCATTTAATTATTTTTCTCAATGTATGTGCATATTTCAATTTAGAAATATCAACTTGCATGAACCGTTGATAAATAATGATTAGAGCGATAATAGATTTAACAGCATAAATTAATGACAATGATAATGCAAAAGAAATGAAGAGTAAATCATTTTTCATTTGATAAAACATGGGTGCATCTGAAGGTCATACAGAATGCAGAGAAACATTCGTTTTACCGCAAGTTGTGATATGTTCTCAGACGCGCCAACACGTTGCCAAAGAAAGGCGAATGTGGTCCGAGGTTGCTAGAAGGGACGTGTAGGTCAAGAGCGTTAGCAATTGTGTTTTCGGGGATATGACTTTAACAGACAAGGATATAAAAGTGAGTTTGAACGTTCGTGCCGTTCGATTCGAGATTTTCCATCTTGGTAACAACGGCCAAGGGGAAATTGCCCTCTGAACTAGTGTTATACAGGAATAGAGACCAATAATGGAATTTAACTAGAAAATGAAACACTATGGAATCTTTTGATTGTATTATTTTGAACTCTCCCCATCCCCTTTAAATAAAGCATAATGCCTTTTCTATTTTTGAACTATAATAGTACTGATATATTTAATTTGTACTTTCCCTAGCACGTACAGAGTGTACAAAGAAGGTACATTCAAAAATTCATACTGAGATTTCAGCGGAAATACATGTTTTGAGGCCCTTAATCCTTAAAAAGTATTTTTAGAAAAAACTGGGTATGCCTGTCTGCGAAAAGAACAACTCGTAAATGAAAGGTCGGATAAATACCAAACTTGGTATTCCAGTTCAGTATCCTCCAAAGAACACAACACGAGGGTTTTCAATAAAATCCCTACACCCAAATTGTTCTTTACATGGAGAATTGTATTAAATTTTTCACTTGTTGAAGAACACCTCTAACGATTTTGATTACAATACCATATATAAAATATGTTCATGACAAATAAAACATATATCTTGACTTTTCCGGAAATAGCTTGAGAAGTTCTGTTTATTCTGTGTATAACCTTATATACATAACTGGTTAAGGTTGAATGATAGACGGAAACGTATACATAAAAATGTAGATCTGTTTAAAACACACAGTTTATTTTATTTGTGGCGTAAGCCATTTCCGAGGTATCGGTTATTAATATTTGAAACTGCTCAATGTTATAACAGTCTTTAAAATGCTGTCGACCATTCACGTGTTTCTCGCGATTGCATGGAAAGAGTACGTAATTTTAAGGGCAGGAATTTTAATCCAGCTCTGACATTTGACTATCACCGTTTTCTTCCGCTGTCGTTATTAACGTGAATGCAGAAATTACCAACTGTGCATTGTAGCACAAACGCCTTGTTTTCTTTTGAATAGGTTATGACTGTTAATGGCATATTCTGTGAGAATACCAATATTTTTAATATTGCTATTTCAGCTCTCACTATTTCCTTTTTAGCTCGAAAATATATTTTTTTCGCGAATAGGTACAACCAAGTAGTGAACGTTTTCAAGATTCGATGCAAACAGTGTGTTGCCTTTTGGCAACTAGTACAAATCAGTAAATCCAGCGCTTACGTTACAATCTATGTATTGGATAACATTTCATCCACAGAAGGAGGACATGTGCGTTTTTATAATTAAATAGTGTACGGTAATTGCGTATTACAAACAATGTAGAGAAATGATTTTCTCAGATAAAGCAAAGATTATAACACAGCAAGAATCAAACAATGTTTATTTTTTATTTCCCTTTTTTACAGAAATGTTAAAGGAGATAAAACTTATAATATTCTGCACCCTTTTGGGATATGAAGCGATCAGTAGATTTTCGAAACATCAATCTATCTGTTCCCCTTAGACTCTCAGGTCTGCAAGCCAGCCTTTAGCTTCTTTCTGGCATCAGACTTTTGAGTGAGTGTCTAATATGTATTGATAGCTAACTGTTTATAAGCAGTTATGTAGCAGACAGAACTAAGGAGACCTGAACCCACCCACAATCTTTTTTCACGTAAAACAAAAGTTTACTACACACATGATAGAAACATTTTCAGATGTAAACGCTTATTTTATTGTAAGGCATTTATGTTATCATACGCATATTTAACTAATCTTATTTCATTTTGAAATAATTGTGAAATTAATAAATATTTTTAAGAAAATCGTCAAATAAGCATATAAAATATCGAGTGTATAAACGAAATTGATTAAGTAAATGTCTGTTTATAAGTATGAATAGCTTATTCAAATACATCTTGTGAATTTAAAGCATATAGTAGATAACTCGAGTAGATAACATGCATTTTCTGTCGCACATCTCAAAATAAACGAAGGTTGTTATCAAACAACGTAGTGAATAATTTCGAAATAGGCGTTACTATACATCAAGGTTTGAGATTTAATACTGAAAAAATCTGATGTGTTACACTCAAATGACTTTCTCTACTCTTGTACAAACTATATTTACAAACTGTTATTCTCCATCTATTTCATATAAATCCAGATAAACATTTGCAGACACAATCTTTTGACATGCAAAGAGAATTACGTTTTACACGTAGCGATCAGTTCTAAAAATATTTGACTATCGCTTAAGGCGTACTATGTTCCCCTTTTTTGTAATTGCAGGGCAATATAGAAATGCAGTAGCCTTTAAGCATCGACATATATCTTAATAGCTGGTTACTGGGTGCAGCACCATTCTCCTTGCCACAGATTAGTAATCTTCGCATATCTAAGACAAAAAGTGAATAACGAATTCCCATTTGAAAAAATAAGTATTGAAAAATTTAAGGAAATAACAAGCAATATCTCGAAAATGGTTCGCTCAACAAAAAAAGTGTATCTGACATAAATTGTGTATTTTAACTCGAACAACATTTTTTGTGTAGTACAATTTTGTCTATCACTTATGGTTTACCAGGTATGTAAAAGTCGTTCATAATGAAGAATACTTTTGGAGTCATTCCCAGGAAATTCAAGATATACATTTTATTTGTCATGAAAATATGTTAAACATATGATATTTTAATCAAAATCGTTAGAGCCATTTTTGAGAAAATTAAAATTTTCGAAAAATGTTCCATGTAAAGGGTAATCTAGAGTGGGGGGATTTTCTTGAAAACCTACGTGTCGCATCTCTGGAACATACTGAACCTAAATACCAAGTTTGGTGTTTATGGGACTGTTCATTTCTGAGTTATGCTGTTCACAGTCACACACAAAGACACACACACGGACGTTTCCAAAAATGCTTTTTTGGATTCAGGGGGTCTCAAAACATATATTTCCGGTGAAATCTCGATAGCGAATTTTTGGGTGGAATACAATATTTCCCCTACTTACTATACGTAGTATAGAAAGTAAAAAAATCTGATGTGTTACACTCACATGACTTTCTCTACTCTTGTACAAACTATTTTTACAAACGCTTATTCTCCATATGCTTCGTGTTAATCGAAATGTTAATCTTATTGCTAATTTTCTTGTAGATGCAAGGGGAATATGGTAGGTTTTAAGCGATAGTAAAATCTTTTAAGCGCTGGTTGCTATGTGGCTCATTCCATTCTGTTTGCACGTCCAGGACATAAAACAAATGAATAACTAATTTGAGAAATAATATAAGTATTGAAAAATTTAAGGGAATAACAAGCAATATCTCGAAAATGGTTCACTCAACAAAAAAAAATCTGATGTGTTACACTCACATGACTTTCTCTACTCTTGTACAATCTATTTTTACAAACGCCTATTCTCCATATGCTTCATGTTAATCGAGATATCGAGATGTCAATCTTATTGGTAATTTTCTTGTAGATGCAAGGGGAATATGGTAGGTTATAAGCGATAATCAAATATTTTAACGCTGGTTGCTATGTGGCGCATTTCATTCTCTTTGCATGTCCAGGACATAAAAAAAATGAATAACGAATTTGAGAAAAAGTATAAGTATTGAAAAATTTTGGGAAATAACAAGCAATATCTCGAAAACGGTTCACTCAACAAAAGAAATGTATATGACATAAGTTGTGTATTTTAACGCGATCTACATTTTTTGTGTAGTAAAATTCTGTCTATCTACGGTGTACCAGTTATGCAAAAGTCGTTCACAATGAAGAATACTTTTGGAGACATTCTCAGAAAATTCGAGATATACATTTCATTTCTCATGACATTATCTTAAACATATGATATTTTCATCAAAATCGTTAAAGTCATTTTTGAGAAAATTAAAATTTTCGAAAAATGTTCCATGTAAAGGGTAGTCTGGGGTGGGGGGATTTTCTTGAAAACCTTCGTGTCGCATCTCTGGAAGATACTGAACCTAAATACCAAGTTTGGTGTTTATCCGACTGTTCGTTTTTGAGTTATGCTGTTCACAGACACACACACAAAGACACACACACACAGACACACACACACAGACACACACACGGACATGTTTCCAAAAATGCTTTTTTTGGATTCAGTGGGTCTCAAAACATGTATTTCCGGTGAAATCTCGGTATCGAATTTTTGGGTGGAATGCAATACTTCCCCTACTTACTATACGTAGTAGAGAAAGTAAAATAGTATATGACATAAATTGTGTATTTTAACGCGATCTACATTCTTTGTGGAGTAAAATTTTGTCTCTCGCTTATGTTTACCAGTTATGCAAAAGTCGTTCACAATGAAGAATACTTTTGGAGACATTCCCAGAAATTTCGAGATATGCATTCATTTGTCATGAAAATATCTTAAACATATGGTATTTTAATCAAAATCGTTAGAGCCATTTTTTGAGAAATTTAAAGTTTTCGAAAAGTGTTCCATGTAAAGGGTAATCTGGGGTGGGGGATTTTCTTAAAAACCTTCGTGTTGCATCTCTGGAAGATACTGAATCCTAAATACCAAGTTTGGTGTTTATCCGACTGTTCGTTTCTGAGTTATGCTGTTCACAGACACACAGACACACACACGTGCACACTGACACACACACGGACATGTTTCCAAAAATGCTTTTTTTTGGATTCAGAAAGTCTCAAAACATGTATTTCTGGTGAAATCTCGGTATCGAATTTTTGGGTGGAATACAGTACTTCCCCTACTTACTATACGTAGTAGAGAAAGTAAAACGGTGGGATATTACCACACATTAAGCCTATGTTTAGAAGCTGAAAAATTGTGTGGTCAAATTTCAGAATGAAAAAGAGGTTTATGAATAGGTACTGTTACTTTTTAAAAAAAATAAGATGTATTTAATATCATCAAAAATACTAAGGCTTTTGAATTAGAGCTAATCAGTTTTGAAACTATAGTGGCACTTCACGTTTAACCTTGAAGGTAGCTCTGCTAGTGTTTTGTAATGTGGTTACCTTATAATCTTGATACTGTTAACAAAATCGGGTTTCACTGTGGTTAAATAATAGTAACTACTAAGCTACAAGCTACAACTATCAAACATCAAGATTACAATTCAAGTAATTCTGCGCCCAATTAACTTTAAGTACTTCAACATATGAACTACATCCGGAGGTTGTGAAAACGTAATTTCGTGTTAGTAAGGAAAGGAGTTAAACATGACGTTTCAAAAAACATCAACTTCAAACAAATAAACTTTAAATATCTTCCAGATATATAAATATTTGTATAATCTCTTTAACTTTGACAAAGCGAGATAAACTCTAGAAATGGTATTCCTGATTGAGTAGATTTTGTATCGAGAGTGTAAGTGTTTGTTTCTCTTGCACTGTTTAACACGTACAGTTATATTTACAATTGTTCTTTAGTGTAATAAAACATCGCTCAATCGCGGTATATCCTGAATTGCACCACCTGTACAATATTTCACATTTAGTCACTTTACTTACTACCAAAAATGTTAATGTGTAGAATTTTGATTAGGCCGAAATTACGTGAAGGCGAAATCACTTTGTAGTGCACGAAGAGTCCTTCCTCATCGCTCGGCAAAAGAGACTCGATCCTATCCTCGTGCTCATCATCCGCCCGGGGTCGACCTCTACAGTGCGATCACGTGAGCTGACGTCACTCCTCAATCCTCAGCGCCACCAATATATCTCCTTACTGCTTTCTTGGTGACTACAAGGAGAGTTTTAGTTGCCGGTACTGCAGCTGCTTTGTGACTGGTGGTATCGTGCTTCGGGCAGGTGAAAGCTGCACTACTGCCTTGGCTGGCGGTACAAATCCTGAAGCTATATGTTTAATACTTCGGCCCGGAGGAAAAACATTATTGCGATGTAGGGTGCCAGGGAAGCATATAGCGATCAACGTTTAGTCATTTTACTGACGATTCCGTTTCCTGTCTTCCTTTGTACATAAAATGAAATGTGCAGTGAAAATATTTGTCCAAATGTTTCGTCTATTAATATGAAGTAATGTGTTTTTCCCTCACACTGCGGCCACCGGCCTGCGATTCGCGCACCGGCCGCCTCGGCTCGGTCTACCGCTGGAGGAGGTATAATATCCCCGCAACCACTTCTTGTTTTCATAGTTATAGGTACAATTACAATGATAGTAAGACATACCTTATCCTAAGAGATGTTGGAAATATCCTTTAGCAACACATTTCCTACATTTCTTCATGAAATGTTTATTCACACTGAAGAGTTCCATATCCAAAACTGAGTGAATTTCTCACCTAGTGTTTTCTTTAGTTCTTCCAATGTGTGGGGGTTTGTTGCATATATTTTATTGTTCAAGTACCCCGACATATAAAAATAACATTCAATTAAGTCAGTGGATCGTGAGAGCCATAATCCTTTATTAATTACCATATGTTCAAAATATTCCTGAATTAAATTTAACGACTCATCGGCAGTATACGCGGTAGCAGAGAAACTTGGTGTAAGTAAGTCATTCCTGTAACCCTACATTTACTGCACACCAATTTTCGCGTCATGCGAGGGAATTCCGTGTATAAAATCGGGTTTCTATGTTCTCCAATATCTATTATTTTGCGACGAAATATACCCATATAAAGCCATGCTTCGTCACAAAAGAAAATTAAGCTTGGGTCAATTACTCTATCATTTAACAAAATCCAGTTACAGAAGTTTAACTGATTCTGGTGATCACATAAAAATACGGAGTATGTAACAAACACCCATGCATTGTAATAATTAAAAGAAAACACCAGGCAAAAAAATTACTTAATATTGAACTCTCCAGTGCGAATGAAAATTTCATCAGAAAATGCCAGAAATGTGTGTTTAGAGGACATTTCCAACATCTCATAGGATGAGGTACGTGCTTACTGTCATAATAACTATGAGAACGTGAGGCGGTTGCGGGGATAATATAACTGTTTCAGCGGAGGTCCGAGCTGCATCGACCGGGGCGCGAGCAGCTGTGCGGTGGCCACAGTGTGAAGGAAAATCACTGTATATAGAATAATATGCAAACAGAGTGGTTTAAGTTTATAACATCAAAAGAAGTAGAGTTTGAAGTGTGGAATACGTCCTACCAGTTTGACAAGGTCGGGGCCAAGTTGACTCTGGCAACATTGCGGTAGAACTAATGTAAAATATACTCTCCAAAATGTCGAGATGCCTAAGGCCCCGACAAATAATTAAAAGTGGCGGAATCCTAAACTTTAAGAAAACATCCTGCAGAGAACTACAGCTACATTAGCATGGTATCTAACACTCTTGCATCAAGCTTCAATGCAAAAAGTGTTTATTTAATATGAGTCTACAACATTTAATGTTACAATATAAGGCTTCCTAAACTAAGCATGTTCACGAACCTTAGTTTAAATACGTAAACTTAGCATCCATGAGAGGAGACAGTTGAGAAAACCTTACGTATCTTCTTGCTTGTTTCAAGCACGAGGTGGTGGGATACTCCAAATTTAACTACTTCCTTCAAGTACTCCTATAGTAGAAGTAGGAGTACGAGTCGAGTAGGACTGGATACGGAGGGGGATTTTGTGTGTGTCTAAGCCCCTGAAAGGGTACCCCCGGCATGGAAGGGTGATGTGAGGGGAGACAGAGTTCGGCTGCACTAGGATACATGAGGGCAGAGTCCCTACATTTTATTCATTGAAACAGCCCCATTGCAACCGGCTTCCTTCCCCCTGCAGGCTTGCACATCCCACTGGGGGGCACGGAACTCGGGGAATGCCCCCCGGGACACGAAGGATTACACAGAGCGTCCTTTTCCCCTGCCATATAACGCCGAAACTCCCGCCGACACTTTCCACCCTGAAACACACCAAGGAGCTGAAAGGTCCTGAAATGGAGGGACAGGAAATTCGAGGGTTGTAATGAACCTTCCCAGCATTCTCCTAGCGATCCGGGGAAACCGTTGAAAAACCCATCGGTCAGGAAGATCGGCCGCAGGAATGAAACCCACGACCTCCCGAACGCAAGCCACAGACGTTACGGCCTGTCATCCCACTCGGTACTTATTGGTATATGTACATACATCTTGTGGAACTGTTCGGCTACTCACCATAATGACTCCCTTAGACAGATTCAAGAAACAGGACAAGACAAGTCTCACCCCAAAACACATTTTAACTATAGCATCTTCCGAACATTTTATTCCCTCGAACTGCATTTCAATTCTATTAAAATATAGAAATTAAAAATATATTTTTTTCCTAAGTTCCCATTTAATGTTCTGTGACGGTAATATTTTTGTGACACTGGGAAATGTATAATTTTATAGGGTTCGATATCCTTAGCGTGAAATTTGTTTAAGTGAATCCATGAAATTGGCCTTTAGGATTCCTGCTAGTCAATTCTCGGATGGTTATGTAAGCAGGGGTTATATCGCATGATTTTTGGCAAATGATCACATCAGGTTTGTGGAGAGTTCGATACTTGGAGAGATCATGCAAGTAGTGTTGACGATGTTGACGTAAGTGTTGAGGTTAGCACACGGTTAGCAAGAGGTAAGTAACGTTTTCTTGGACAAGGAGGTATCCTCCGTCACGTACTTAGGCGGACTCTGCGACTCTTGTCTCTTTAAACTTATTCTTGTAACTTTCAAGTTTGCTCCGGTCTCTGGGTCTACGCCGCGATTGCTCTGCGGAACTCCGACGCCAACCAGAAGCACTAAAAACGGTCTAGCTCTCTCTTCTTAATATAAATTAGACCACTTATTAGCCAGAATTACCACACTATAATTCGCAACCTTTACCACCCTTCCAGCTCCCCGAAAACTACAACCTTCTGAATGACATCCCCGAGCTACCCCACTTACTCAGCCCTTCTTGTCACCCGGGCTAGGTGGTGCAGTCGTCAGGTCACTGTAGTAATGGACAGTTAACATTTTGTTGCTCTTAATTACAAAAAATTCTCTTTTAACGGTTCATTAGCATCTTAGATAATATGACGCAAAAGACCCATATTATCCTAATCATGTTATATGCTTCAGCCCGCCTTTATTTTTGAGGGCATTTGTTTTCTCCTTCAAGCAACTGAGTTACCACTGGAACCACACCCTTCGAAAAGCAACTTTGGTTTATGTTGTTATTGTATGGGTACTTAATATTGAAATACTGAATTCATTTTATCACCTTATGGTTAAAAGTCCATGTGTGTGTGTGTAAAACTATTTTCTCTGCCTCGCATTCGAAAATCCTGTGTTTGAATCTAGTACATAGTTGAATTTGTTTGGGATATTTCGCTCTTTGCTTCAATTTCTCGGCATATATTGTACTAAATGTTCAATGCCACGATCCGAGATTTCATGGAGAGAAGAAAATAAACAGACATAGAGGTTATGTTTCAGGTGATACTCTGACATAACTAGACCCCTTTTTCTGGTATTATAAGCTAAGTGTATAAGTTTATACAACAGTTGCTTGGGTTTATGCTGCTTTCATATGGATGCTTAGTGTTGAAACATGCAATTTATGTTACCATCTTATGGTTTTAGTATATGAAAAATTAAATTGATTTTCAGAATTAATTAAACTAAAGACAACGTATTTTCACAAAATTATTAAGGAACAAAAAAGAATCCAAACAGAACACCGTTATTGTTTATGACCTTGGACAAGGCAAATTTTCTGTCGCTGGTGCGTGTGATAACAGAAATATATACAAATATTGACACTAAAATCAATTCCCGAAAAGAGTAAGTTATGTAACTAGAATTTTCACTTCTGCTAAAGTTTTTGAATAACTCAAAATGTTACGAATATTATCCTTGTTACAAAAGGATATGAGGGACAAAGCTTATCTCTAAAAATCAGGTAATGTTCTTCTCACATCACATTCGCCAGATGGATATAATTTCTTGCCCTGTTTTGGGGTATTTAAGGACACCTGGTAGAGGTTTTCAAAAAACATTAGTTTTAGTTTTGTTGCTGTAATGCTACACGGAAAATACCTATGCGACTTTTTTGTTATTTGTACCTTTAAAGGCTTCTTATGATCCGGAATTGTTAGTAGTATATTGGTATGCATCAAATTGCTCAGCTTGAGTTTTTGTTTTTGTTGTTCTTTGCCATTTCCCTAAGTTTTATTTTTTAAACTTCAGGTACACTTTTCTAGAAACCTATTTGAAATAGAAGTTGAAATTTTTTGTGGTTGTTTAGAACATTAAGGATTTTTATGTTTCTTCGAAAATATTGCGAATAGGAAAAATTACCCCAAAGAAATTAATTTTTTTACTATTTTTTATTAATCTATTTATTTTATATCCCTTTAACTGCGTGGTGATATCGCGATCGATCTGTTAATAGATAACTCGTAGATCGATGTGTGGCGGACAGTTAGCCTTCTAGGTCTCATCCTGTAACCACACCATCCTGTTTCGTCACGTGACCACAGAGACCTTAATGCATAGCAACTGTATCTTCTGTTTCATGCCGTGCAGATGACATTAGCGTACCCTCTAGTCTATCTGCTTTCATTGTCTGTGGATAGATGGCGCAGCATTCGCTATTACCATCTATTTTTAATTTTTACTATTGTTTGACTTAAGGTGGAACTTTGGCTCCTGATATTAAATATCCAATCCGGTATTTACCTTGGTGGCTGAGGTAAATAAGAGATTGGTCGGATCACGGGATTTAATCCCGGGACTCCTGAATGCGGGCCACGGACTTTACAGTCTGAGCCATTCCACTCGGATTCTCACTATTGTGTTCCTAAATTGAATTAGTCACTAAAATGAAAAAAAGGTTAACTGGCCATCTTAAGCTACTTATAAAAGCTCATAAATATGAATGGCAGAATTATGATCTCTGTTTTCAGAGAAATGTGTACCTATAAATGAAAACAAGCTTTTAAAATTTGTTTTAGAATATTAAATGTTTTTATAATTAAAGGTTTTAAAGCTAGCTAAAATTTTTTGATACCACCATACTCAGAGAACCGTCTTTAATGAGCAGTAAAGAATGCATTATCCTAGTTGGAGCAATTCTAGAGAAAACTGGCTTTCCTTCAATTGCGAAGAAGCGTAAAAATACCCTGCGATGTCCTTAAACGAAATTTAGGGGACATTACATTATATAATGCGTTAATATTCCAGAAGAGTATAATTTACTTTCAAAAGCATGTAAAAATAGTGATTGTTTACTGCATTATGTTGGTCAAAGTTTGGTTGGAAGTCATTGTTCTGGAACAAGGGTGGCGAAAACGACTTCCTTCCGCGAGTCACCAAATATGCAACACGCACTGCATCACTCAGCACCATGTGAAAATCAAACGGACTGTTGCAGAGAGGGAACGTGCGCCTGCGAGTCAAAATGACTCGCGAGTCACGTTTTCGCCACCTCTGTTCTAGGAGATATACAATAATGTTTCTTCACAAACCAACTGGAAATAGAATCAGATGACTGAAAAATTCAATGCCATAGCCGGGATTTGAACCCGGCATTGAATTTTTCCCGGCCGTGGTTCAAATCCCGGCTATGGCATTGAATTTTTCAGTCATCTGATTCTACCTTTCCAACCCTGTCCAACACACGGCTTGTGTGAAAGAACAATTAATTCCATCAACTGGAAATAATTGTATAGGCTAAAATCAATACTTGAAATAAATGTCGGATTAGAAGCTGCTTCAGTGCTTTAGGTACGCGAGACAGTATTCCCTGCACAACAATGTCTGAAGCAATTTCCTCTCACGGGTACTTAGTTCCCGTCATCCTCCACGTGGTGCTGCCATGTGCTCGGCGGAGTGGTACATTAAGTTTTTTATTACTCTTATTATTTTACGTCGCTTTAACTACATGGTCATATTGCGACGGATCTGCTAGTGGATAACTCTTAGAAAGATGTGTGGCGGACAGTTAGCCTTCTACGTCTCATCCCTGCAACCACCCGCTTCTTTACGTGTCCACAGAGACCTTAGTGCACAGTAACTGGATATTCTGCTTCATGCCATGCAGACACATTTGTATGCCGTCTAGTCTATCTGCTGCTTTCATATAGAAAGGCGAACAGTTAGCCTTCTAGGTCTCATCCATGTAACCATACCATATTGCTTCATCCCGTGTCCACAGAGACCTTAGTGCATAGCAACTGGATCTTCTGCTTCGTACCGTGCAAATGACATTAGGGTGCCGCCCAGTCTACCTGCTTTCATTGTCTGTGGATAGATGGCACAGCATTCGCTATTACCACCTATTTTTTAATTTTTACTATTGTTTTAGACTTAATGTGGAACTTTAGGTCGTGGTATTAAATATCCAATCCGGTGTTTACCTTAGCGGCTGAGGGAAGCCGCAACAAAATCGCAGTCAGATTGATCGGTCCACGGGATTGGAACCCGGAACCTCCTGAATGTGGGCCACAGACGTTACCGCCTGAGCCATCATGCTTAGCACATTAAGTTCCGTTTACTTTTCTTTTAATCTTATAGTGCAAAAGGTATACAGAGCCATTTAAGCAACCTGAGATTCATTTCATTTCACTCTAAGCACAGAAGTGAGAGAGCTGCGTCGCCACGTTGTAATGGAGCATGTGTCAGTTAAGCAGCGTGCCGAATAGCAAACTGCTCACTCGGACACAATCCTAGTAAGTAATAAACCAAGCCAACATGGCAACGTGTTACCCCTAAATTCAGGGAAAGAATGGCACCTTGCTGGCTAGCGCAACGCGGATGGGACTTTGCCTTGGAATCATACCCCTCCAAGAAATGTCAGAAGTCTCATATTATTTAAATTTTACCGCAGCTATACGACAAACGGAACCGACACTCATTGTCAACAGTACAGCAAATTATCATTCCTTTTAAAGGGCACAGAGTTATAAGAGGTTTAACGTTAACATTTTCTGAATACAAAGGATTTCTAAGCGATAAGCGGTAAAGTTTTTCTTTGACGTTCTACAAATAATTGCAATAGAACTGTGGAAACATAAATAAGTGCGTTTATCATTTATATTTCATTAATATATTTGTTAATGTCTTGTATCAGAATGTGGGTCACAAAAATTATATTTCAAAAGTGCTGAATATCATGCAAATCAAGTTGCAACTTTGCCCTTCACCGCCCTGTACCTATACAACAAGCGAATCAGGTATTATCTCCCCGTCACTCCAAACCAGAGGCTTGGCGTACATCTAACATTCCAAGGGCAGGTAACTTGACAAATCGTTCAATCAAATCCGAGGTCTGATAATAATAGAAACCCAGGACATCACACATTAAATCCCTGTAATTCTTAAAAAGGGGTATTGTAGAACACGCGTCCCATTTTAAACTGAATGCATGTGACCCTATTACGGTAAACTGGCTACTCAAAAGGCCAGTGTAATTTTAATAGAGGACAAACACTTGTAAATGCTTTGCTCTCCTATATCTTCATTTTGCAAGTTATATTACCTCAATCCTGTTATGAATTGCAGACAACAGAAATAAGTTGGATTAATTTGCTATGGTTGTTAAGTTGTATTTCAATTCTAATCCAGAACTAATCCCTAAATTAAACCTAAACTATAACGCTGAGATTTCGTAGAATAAAAATATTGCTTCATATTGAAAAAATAACTTAAGTAAGAAATAAGTCAGGAGACAAAACTAGGCTTAACAAAAACAGTATATTTCATTCCTGTTTGTTACATACAATTGAATTTACATCATTAGATATATCCAGCAAATATCAGCAGCTCCATATTTCCAAGATATGAGCAGTGTTAAAGGGAAGTAAAAGTTTGTTTCAGTTCACTCTTTAATATAACTAGGATATACCACGTGTTAAAGAAAAGTGTTCCATATTATGAGAGGTGGTAGTATGACCAAAACAAGAAAACATGTCCAGTAAGCATGGGCTATAAAATGCATACTTTAAGAGCTATGAGCAATTGCTTATCTTCGCTACTGTGATACATCTCTTCTACTGCAAGCTCTTTGCTATTACGCACGATCTACATCAGGCAGTAAACATATGAAGACGCATTGCTCTGTTACTGTCCAATGCTACAGCATGCAGTAAACACATGCCAGTGTTGTTATTGTAAACGTGTTCACAATTCTGGGCAAGTGCAACGTGTATTCTTATCAGTTCTAATGGAATCAGTTTGTATTTTGATAACTTTGTGAAATGCTTTTCTACATTGCGGTTTTTATCTTTAAATCTTTGGTTTATGCAATCCCCATTAATGATGTACAAATACTGCAGGAAGGCGTCATCAATGCCTTCAGAGCATCTGTTGATTCCTCAAGACGTCGGTCAGAAGTATGCTTTATTATGAATGGGCACAATAGTGAGCGCCTCCTTTAGCGATGGTTCACAAGTGCAGGTCGTAAGTAATTGCAAGCAGATTACATTAGAGGTTATGTTGTTTCACAGTAACTGAGTAATGTGTCTCCTCATTTGTTTACTTCATTTTGTAGGTCATACGTAGTAGCAAAGAGCTTGCAGTAAAAGGGATGTTTCACAGTGGCGAAGATGAGCAACTGCTCATAGCTATGAAGGTATGGATTTTAGAGCCGAATGTTTGCGGGAACTTCTTTCTTGTTTTGGTCCACACTACCACCTCTCAAAATATGGAATACTTTTTCATTAACATTCTATGTATTTTTAAATGACTACTTATATATTAATGGGAAATTTGGAGCACTAGGGATACGTGCCCTTAATTGTGTACACCAGGGTGTCTTTAATCGTTATGAGACCTGAAGTGGTGAAGCATCTGCTGTCAGGGAATCCGCAATGGGTGTTCCCGCTTCTGGCGACTTCGGATGATAACTTCACGGTTGAGGAGATGATCTTCGAGTTGGATAGAAGATGGAGCGTCATCGGGTTACTGATTTTATCGAAAAATCATAATATTGGGGCTAGATGACCCCAGAAGCCCTGAATTAGTTGTCAAATATCAGTGCGCTGAGACTAGGACGAGTTGAAACAAAGCCCAGAAATGATGACGAACATTCATGACCTTACGGGGTGTTCCAAGTGAATAATTGGTGATCCAAGTGATGCAAGGTGAATTCGTGCCTGGAAAAATGTTGGAATTGGTGATAGTGCTACAATATCGATCAAAACGTTACCATTTATGGCATAAATTTTAGACATTGGTAGCTGCCACTAGTACTCGAGTAACGGAGTAGACTACATACATTATCAACATACCAAATGCCGGTACAGTTCAAGCTTATTGTCTATAGATTCAGTAGTAAATTAACAAGCGATTCATGCCTTTTCAAAAACACCTGCCTGCTACACCTAGATTACACCGCCATTGTAGTAAAACGCTTTTGAATACCATCTAAAAACCTGAGCAAATGTTCCAGTGACTACAGATACCCGACCTAAAGCTAATTTGAAGCAGTACTATCTTTTCCAGAGGCAGTGTTTCTACAAAAGGGTCAACTAAATAAGTTATGCAGTTTTTACATTATTGTTGGCTTCGAAGTTTTCGCAGCTTCCTGAACCCAGGATGATATTATCACCGATTATCATCATTTCCTCTGTTCTTCAGAAGTAGCATCAGTGGTCATACCAGTTGACGCAGGGGAGTGTGGTCATGTTTCAGGCATTGAAATTAGAACTCTACATTGAGCCGATAATGGTTGTTTAACAGTTTGATTTCCATTTTATTCAGATGCAGGTCCCAGAAGCTTCACAGTGGAATTGTGCTGCCTTAGATTCAGTATGGGCAGAACTAACAAATGGTATATTTCAGTTATACCTAGTGTGGGAAAGATTTCCTAGGTACCCGAGAGCTCCTGATGCACATTCATAATAGTTTGTATTTTCAGTCACCTAAAAATGGGCCATTGCACCTTTATTTGGCATCAGAGCTTGAAGAATTGCAACTTCAGATAGTTTTTAGATCCATAGACTACATGACTACAGATTTACTCCAGCGAGAACGCCCTGTTCAAAACACCTTAACCAGTGATGTGCGGACACGGAATAAGTTTCAAGTCTAGGGCTATAGACAGTTACCCTGTAATTTCTGCTATGCATGAATATTAATGAAGCAGTTCAAGCCCGAGGAATTTGTTGCTGAAGGCTGCAGAGTTATAAGGATAACTCCTGAGGGAATCATAAACGGAAATTTATGTCTAGGTGACAGGACCACGCACCAACGGTAACGTTTGTAGAAATACAAATCACAGCAATGACAGCTTAAAGAATATAGCATACTATAAATAAAGATTACGAAGCTTTAAATTATATAATCAATGGTTCAAATATTTGTATTGAAGTAAAATGTATCCATACAATTTTCGGTATTATAGGAAGTAAATAAAGTAAATATAAATAAAAACTCTTAAGTTCTTGCAAATTCTGATTTTTAATACGCTCCTTTCTTGGATGTACAATGTCTGAATAGACAACTTGGTCCATTAAAAATGAGAGAGCTGAACTAGGGTCCAGTTTATAAATCTATTCTAAGGATGTTGGTATTTTTGGCAACACTTTAGGTATTTTTCTCTACATTTATGGTAAAATCTCGAGATTTCACCATAAATACATGTTTTGAGGCCAGGGAATCTAAAAGGACATTTTCTAGAAAAAAGTCCATGCATATGTGAGCATCAAAACTCAAAGAGTAAAAATCGACTAAATACGAAAATTTCCAAGTATACGACACGAAGATTTTGAAAGAATCTGACGATCCCAAAGAACGTTTTACGTGGAAAAAATTAATCACTTATTTATTTTCACAAAAACTGATCCAATACTTTGATTAAAACACCATATTTTAAGGTATTTATACGACAAATAAAATGTATGTCTTGAATTTTTACGACAAGCCTGTGAACTTCATTCTTAATGAGTTTTGTATAGCTGGTAAACCGTAAGAGATAGACCAAACCTTACTACACAAAAATGCAGATATCGTTATAGTACACCATTTAGAAAAAATAAAGTTGCTTATAGTATTAAACATTTACAGGACATTCTTTATCATTTATATTCTTTGTCACTATTCTTTTTTCTTCTTCTTTTATTTGTTTGTGTTCGTGTAAAGAAAACGGAATTTCAAAGACGTAGTTATGGTGACCGACTTTGAAAACGTATGTCGATCACTTCAATTTAATACATTCTACTTATACCTACAATGAAAAGTGTAATGAAGATTTACGTGTATCGACAAGAAATAGGTAGAAGGATGGTGTTTTGTAGGAATAGTTTCGTGAACAGTGAGTAGAAAAGGTCATGGTAAGTAACACATATTTCCGTTTGCAGTTTTCCCTTCCTTCGTATTCTGAAAGCATTCCGGATACAAACTGGCCGACGGAAATGTTAGCCGTTATGATTTTATTATCATCCCTTCACGGCTTAGAAGAATCTCCTTTTCCGGTCTCATGTCCCTTTCCATCTTCTCATCGGTCTTCCATTATATCTTTTCCCATATTCATATGTAATTTTGGGATATCGAGTTTTGTCCATCCTCTGCAAATGTTTTCTCCTTGTTTCTCTATTTTGCCTTATTTTGTCATGAATAGGATTAATGTATAATTTCTCGTTGATTCCTTAATTTTCTCTCTACCACGCACATAGGATGGAGAGAAGGTATTGGATTCCATCCAGAAATTCCATACCGATATTTCACCGGAAATACATGTTTGGAGGTCCCCTGAATTAAAACCGTTCCGCGTGTGTCTGTCGCTCTATGTATCTGTAAACTACATAACTCAAAAACGAAAAGTAGGATAACTACAAAAATTGTTATTTAGACTCAGGGCCTTCCAAAGATACGACTCAAAGATGTTCAAGAAAATCCGCCACCCCAAACTACCCCTTTACATGAAACATTTTTCAAAAAGTTTTATTTTCTTAAAATGGTTCTAACGATTTTAATTAAAATGCCACATATTAAAGATGTTTTTATATTGCAAATAAAATGTGTATCTTGAATTTCCTGGGAATAGCCTGCGAAGTCCAGTTCATTCGGAAAGAATTTTATATAGTCTTGTATAACTGGTAAACGTTACGCGATAGACGAAAACGTATTACACAAAATATAGATATCTTTAAAAATACAATTTATTTCAAACAACCTTTTGTGGCATTAGCTATTTCAGAGATATCTGATATTAATGTTTCGAAATGCTCGGCATTGCGGAGCATGGAATTTTATGGCCAGCGTGTAGCGTCCAGTTCTTAAACATTTGACTATCGCTATGCCCTTTATATCTATAACGTAGTGTGCAATGCAGTTGTTTATCTCGATTAAAATGAAAATTCAAAAGAGTAATTTTTATACCCACTAATAAGGGATAGCGCGTAGAGAAAATCGTATGAATATATAACTTCAGATTTTTATTTTATGCAATACTCTACTCCCTTTAATAGTTCTGAGATATCTGCCGCATTTATTTTACCCCATTATTTTTTTTTCTTTATAGTGCATATCTCACAACTATACATTAGGGTGAAATGGCCATTCTCTTATAACATTTTAAGTTAGCTTCATTTTTGGCTCTTCTTTTTAGTGTTCTTAATAATATTCCATAATTATTTTGGAATTTACTTACCTTATTATTTACATCTTGATTATCTGGTTACGTTATATTACATATTAAACAATTACACTCTTTTTTGTTCTAGTACTTTGTTCTTTATTACAGTATTTTGGATCTAAAGGGTGCTATTTTAGAAAGGCCACGACTTTTTTATATTATTCGATATCTGGAGTCATATTTTACTAGTACATTTCCTAGTTCAAAAATTTTCTCAAAGTTATTTGCTGTTTCTTGGATTATTAAAATATCGTCAGTATACGGTTTGATGTCGGATGGTATTTTCCTTTTTAGTTTTGTTAGAATTTCGTCCATATATATACTAAAGCATTGCGGGGACAAACTGCATCCTTGTGCAGTTTTTCAAGGAGCTATTAACATTCATTTCCTTTGAAAATCGTCCAATTCCTAATCAAATCCTTATGTTAGTTGCTGTATACAAATTTGTAATTCTTTAGATGTCTGGGGTACCCTTTGTTTTCTAATATGTCCGATAGTAGTTTTCTCTTTACCCTGTCGTATGCCTTTTATAAATCTATGAACGCTATGTGTGCCGTGGATATTATGATTACACTACAAAAGTCTAACGTCCTTTAAAATAGCGCAAATAAACGTTAAAATATTTATTATTATATTTATAACCTGAAGTATATACTTTGAAATCGCGAAGCAATCTATTAAATTTCTGTCTGCTGAAAGTGCAGCTCTGAGGCAAACATCAGTCACAGTTGATTGCCTTGTTTGTATGTTTCATTATACGGACCGTAAAACCCATTCTTTTGAAGAAGAGGAGACAGGGAGAGAGCAGTTCTTTCTTTTTACCCCAGTGGAGAATTTAGTTTTACTACTGGGCCATGTTCCTCTTTGTCGAATTCGATCTCCTTTCGTCGTTCACTTTATCTGTTCTTATTTCTACCTTTAGCTCCTTTTCCAATTCCGAAGAAATTCAATAGAGGCTTATGTGGTCACTGTGCCGTAAAGCGATATCAAGGCCCTATAAAGCTTTCCCTCTCTTTGATGTCCCATTGAACAAAGGCCTCTACGTAAAGTACTGGCCTACTTTCCATTTCTCTTACTGTTTATGCTATTATAATATTTATGTCCTGCCGATGTAGGAATGGGTAGAAGGAAAGTCGGAATATTTATAACTCGTATTAGGATTCAAATGTAAATACACGTTTTCCCTCCATTATTAATACTCCCACAATAAAAAAATTATGCATTGTATTTTGCGTCTTTCTCTGACAAGAATTGCTGTTGAGTGCTTTCAACATTTATTGCATAAACCTCCAATTCGCATACTTTTAATATTTGTTAACAATCTGTGAGTTTGCTCAGTATGTCACTGTCTGAACTGTTCACTTCGACCAACCACTCTGACCTCTTGGGTTTTTCATGTTTTTTCCTGGTTAGTAGATGAATTTTAGGGTTTTCTCATTTACCGCGGTTTCCTTTAATCATTTTGCTATCATTCTGTTTCCTTATGTTTCTGCTTCGGGGTTTTGTGATGTATGGCGTGCCAGACAGATGGCGTGGACTTTTGCTCCAAGGAAAGTGTATTCGACGTGGGCACTAGAGAGTCTTTCATCGCCCTCTCCGGGTAGCTCCAGTAGTGAGACGGGTCTTCGAGCTAGGAACTGTTAGGGAGTACCGCGTGTCTCTGTGGCCTGTCTGCCAGCCACCTGTAACCTCATGTGGTTCTCCCACTTCGTACCTTCCTTCTAGGATGATGGTAGCGTAGTTCTCTGAAGATGACGCAATTAACGGCTCTCTTGTTTGTCTCTTGGCCTGTATACATTGAGACGCCTTGACTGGACACTCGTCTGTGATACTGTAACAGGCCATTATGTCTAAGACTTGTACAGAAGGAGAAAGAGAAGCTTTAGTTTTTAATTTGGATTTGTTTCCTTTTAAATGCAATAATGCATATAGCAAAAGTGTAAGCAAAATTATATTATCTATGTATAAGTTGGTTGCCTGATATTAAATTTTCGAAGTCTGGTACTTTTGAGCTTTAAGTTCTGAGTTTCTTTGTTCTTTTGTGTTAGATATAAATCCTATCCCTATTTGTAAACGAGTTCATTAATTAATGATTTAATTTTTAGTCACTTTGCACCTAAAGGGCGAAAAACTTCCTGAGAAAGAGCGTGCTCGTTGCTTTATAAATATGCAAACAAAAATGAAAATGTTTAGCAAAATAACATCATCATACTTGCTTCAGAAAATTATAATTTAAAAAAATTACGGCGTTTGTACTGATTAATGAGACAGAGAGAGAGAGAAAGAAAGAGGGGGAGGGAGGGGAGAGACAGGGGAGGAGGAAGAGAGAGAAGGAGCAGGAAGAGGGTGGGAGAGGGACCCACGTAAGTATGATTTGGAATAATAACACCGGTACAATTGTAACCTTAAAGTTTAAAGCAAAAGAAGGGCATGAACTAAGGTGTTTTCTTAATGAGACCAAAGGGTCAAACTGTAATTCATTAAAAACAAATAAACACTAAAAGCTTACTAATTTATTTCCGGAGCAACGTCTTAAAAATTAATACAGTATGGTGAGTAAGGCTTGCGGATTTGTTTATTCCTTACGATTTTACAGCCAAATTTTATATGTATATAAATTAATATTCCAGACAGTTTATTTTAAACACAACGAATTTTCGCCTAGAAATCACGCCAGATTATTCAATAAACGACACATCACATGAAATATGAGGTGGGGTTTATTTGATATCCGCTTATAAGGGAAAGAAGGAAACTTAAAGAAAAAGAATTGCAAATATTTGTAAGCTAATGGATAGCGAAAAGCAAAGGGCTTTTAACCTGGGAAAAGTTAACTTTAGAGCAATGGGTATTTTTGAAAGGGCTAATGCTAAGAAAAGACTGTTTGACATAAACGTTTAATAACCTCTACATTTTTATGCTAGTTAGCGAGATTCATCTGCTAAGAATTCGTTGCTACATAAAAGTCCAGAGAATGAAGTGAACTCTTGAGTTATTTATATACTAATAGATTATGGTGCAGGGATAAAAACACTTTTAACACGTGTGGTATATACCATTTTTTAGACAGCGCTCAAAATTGTAAAACACCAATAATATTATATTGATTCCTGAAACTAACACAGATCACGTTTAGAACCGGTTCTAGAAGCAAGAAAAATTACGTTAAAAATGCGGGATGCCAGATGTTTTTTTGATTGGCTAGCAGCCATTGAGACGCGATTAAATGCTATATCATATTGCCTTCTGAATTTTTTGGTTAAGTACTTCTAAGTTACTCTTTCTGCTGCTTCTATAATTTCAATTGGTTAATCCAATTCAGTTCTTCTGAATTCATAATTTACGTCATTTAAACTTTATAGGTTACACTATGTAAAAGAATAAGGAGAAAGAGAAGGCTCTCAATATAACGCATAGGTTAACTCTATAAGAACTGCTATAAATTGAAGTATTATGAACAGATAATGCGAGTACATGAGAAATTGATCTAGTAAAAAGACATAATGAAAAGTATAACCTAATAAAACCAAGTCGATTTATTAAACATACACAAATATAAAGGTTAGTTGCATATAATTAGACTTGACATCAAAGTTGGCCACAATGAAAATTGTCGCATTAATCTGCACTGTGTTAGAAGTTCTACTTTTAGGCCATGTTATTTAAATAAAAAAGTGTGATGTGTTACACTCACATGGCTTTCTCTACTCCTGTACAAACTATTTTTACAAACGCTTATTCTCCGTATGCTTCATGTTAATCGAGATGTTAATCTTATTGATAATTTTCTTGTAGATGCAAGGGGAATTGGTAGGTTTTAAGCGATAGTCAAATATTTTAATAGCTGGTTGCTATGTGGAGTATTCCATTTTCTTTGCATTACCAGGGCAAAACAAAATTGAGAAAATTTTAGAAAAAGTATAAGTATTGGAAAATTTAAGGGAATAACAAGCAATATCTCGAAAATGGTTCACTCAACAACATAAATGTATGAAATGAATTGTGTATTTTAATGCGCTCTACATTTTTTGTGTAGTAAAAGTTAAAAGTCGTTCACAATGAAGAATACTTTTGGAGACATTCCCGGAAAATTCGAGATATGCATTTCATTTGTCATGAAAATATCTTAAACATATGATATTTTAATCAAAATCGTTAGAGCCATTTTTGAGAAAATTAAAAGTTTCGAAAAATGTTCGTTGTAAAGTGTAATCTGGGTTGGCGGGATTTTCTTGAAAACTTTCGTGTCGCATTTCTGGAAGATACTGAACCTAAATACCAAGTTTGGTGTTTATCCGACTGTTCGTTTCTGAGTTATGCTGTTCACAGACACACAGACACACACGGACATGTTTCCAAAAATGCTTTTTTTGGATTCAGGGGGTCTTCAAACATGTATTTCCGGTGAAATCTCGGTACTGTATTTTTGGGTCGAATACAAAAATTATTTTATGTGTTATCTTAATATCCCACATATATGATAGCTACATTAATCAAAATCATTAGGGTCTCTTTTGAGAAATTAAAATATAGCGGCTTGGAAGAAACCCGACTTCAACGAAATTTGGCAAGATGAAATTTGGTATTCCAGTTTTCAGTTTTACATTCTCTACTACGTATAGTAAGTAGGGGAAGTATTGAATTCCACCCAAATATTCGATACCTAAATGTCATCGGTAATATGTGTTATGAGGACCCCTGAATGAAAAATGCATTTTTAGAAAAAGGTGTATGCGTCTGTGTTGATTAGCGTCTGTGTGTGAACAGCATAACTTAAAAATGAAAAGTCGGATAAATACCAAACTTGGTATTTAGGTTCAGTGTCTTTCAAATGTGCAACACAAAGATTTTCAAGAAAATCCCCGTACTCCAAACTAACCCTTACATGGAATATTTTTCGAAAATTTTGGTTCTCTTAAAAATTGTTGTAACAATTTTGATTAAAATATCATATATTTAAGATATTTCCATGACAAATAAAACGTATATCTTAACTTTTCTGGAAATTTCCCCAAAAGTCCTCTTCTTTCTGAATGACTTTTCCATAACTGGTAAACCGTAAGAGAAGGACAAAATTTTTCTACACAAATAATGTAGATCTCGTTAAAACACAATTTATGTAATATACATCTGTTTTGTCGAATGAACCATTTCCGAAATATTCCTTGTTATTTGTTTGAATTTTCCAATAGTTATACTTTTTCTCAAATGCAAATTCGTTATTCGTATTTTTTATGTCCTGGACATGTAGAGAGAATGGAATGCTCCACATTGCAACCAGCTGTTAAAAGATTTGACTATCGCTTAAAGCCTACCATATTCCCCTTGCACCTACATATTTTCGATATCTCGATTAACATGAAGTAGATAGCGAATAAGGTTTGTAAAAATAGTTTCTACAAGAGGAGAGAATGTCATGTGAGTGTAACACATGAGATTTTTTAGTTAGTCTATTCATAGACACACACACGCGCGCGCAAACACACTCAAATGGACGATCAAAGATTGTAAACTGTATATCACATTTTGGGATGGAATAAACTGCTCGGTCTATCTTGCCAGAGAAAGGAGGCAGAGAAAAAATAAAAATGGATTTCTAATGCCCATTAAAATGACCATAGCCAGCTAGAAGTACAGCAGTTGAAAATATTAATTTTAACTATATATATATATATATAAAGAACATGGCAAATCATTAACAATCTGTTACTACTAAGAATTTTCAGAAGATACGGCGTGATCTAAAAGCAAGAGACGCACAAATGAAAGTAACGAAGGCTGTTGATAGAAGAAAGTCTGTTTTCGATACTCATGTAAAAAGTTCAAACAAAGGAAATAGGGTAATAAGTGCACTCACGAAATTAGTTTTTCTGTGCTTCTCCGTAAAATTGTCAACGAACGTTAAGCATTAATGCCGCATGAGTAAAGAAGCTCTTTGCAAAGTTTTGTGCTAGCCACGTCCCTTTTAGCGGAGCGCTGCCAACTCTCTGTACTGCATGTTTTCTCCGCTTAGCTTGTCTCGTTTTAGCAATATTACCTCCAGCCATTGTTTTTCTTTCAAAAGAGGGTTATACGAATGAAACAATTAAGATAAAAAAAATCTGATGTGTTACACTCACATGACTTTCTCTACGCTTGTACAAACTATTTCTACAAACCCTTATTCTCCATATGCTTCATGTTAATCGAGATATCGAGATGTTAATGTTATTGCTAATTTTCTTGTAGATGCAAGGGGAATTGGTAGACTTTAAGCGATAGTCAAATATTTTAAGAGCTGGTTGCTATGTGGAGTATTCCATTCTCTTTGCATTACCAGGACAAAAAAAAGTAATATTACATAAATTGTGTATTTTAACGCGATCTACATTTTTTGTGTAGTAACATTTTGTCTATCTCTTATGGTTCACCAGTTATGCAAAAGTAGTTCACAATGAAGAATACTTTTGGAAACATTCCCAGACAGTTCGAGATATACATTTCATTTGTCATGAAAATATCTTAAACATGTGATATTTTAATCAAAATCATTAGAACCGTTTTTGAGAAAATTAAAATTTTCGAAAAATGTTCCATGTAAAGGGTAATCTGGGGTGGGGGGATTTTCTTGAAAACCTTCCTGTCGCATCTCTGGAAGATACTAAACCGAAATACCAAGTTTGGTGTTTATCCGACTGTTCGTTTCTGAGTTATGCTGTTCACAGACACACACAGACATGTTTCCATAAATGGTTTTTTGGATTCAGGGGGTCTTAAAACAGGTATTTCCGGTGAAATCTCGGTATCGATTTTTTGGGTGGAATACAATACTTCCCCTACTTACTATACGTAGTAGAGAAAGTAATAAACACAGTAAAAAAAGTCAGCCGTTCTGTGCCAATCACATATTGGTTTACTTCTAAATCAAGATGCTGAGCGAACATACTCGATGTAGGAATTTACAAAGGTTTCTGAAATAGATTGCCTAGTACACCAGTGTGCTGCAGAGAAAAGTTTTTGCTGTGACATATTAACATGACCTTCTCTGACCTGCATCGTTTATTAGTGGCTATACAAACTCATCTTTATACGGTTAATTTTTCTATCTACTTCAGAAAGAGTTACATTACGCATTTTATTATAGATACAAAGAGAACAGCGAAATATTTAAGAACTGGGCGCTATATGCCGGCGTTGAAATTCCATGCTGTCTCTATGAAATCGCAAGAAACAACTGAAAATCGATGGGAGTTTAAAAGAATGATGTATTGAACAATTCAAACCTTTATTAACGGATAGGCTTATACCACAATAAGCTTATTTTAACCAAATCCCGTATTTTAAAGATATCTACATTCTTTGTGTGGTACGTTTTCGCCTAACGCGTAACATTTATAAGTCATACAAGGTTATACAAAATTCCTTACAAATGAAGAGAACTTTCTAGGCTATGCCCAGAAAATTCAAGAAGTTTTATTTGACATGTAAATATTGTTCATACATGGTATTTTAATCGCAACCTTTAGAGACATTTGTTTAGAAAATAAAAATTTTCGAAAAATGTTCCATGTAAAGGGTAGTTGAGGGTCGAGGAATTTTCTTGAGAATATTCGTATAGCATCCTTGGATGATACTAAACTAAAATACCAAATTTGGTATGAATCAGATTTTTCATTTTTGAGTTATGCTGCTCAGAAGCACACACACACGGAACTTTTCTAACAATTCTTTTTTTTAATTCAGGGTACCCATCAAGACATGTATTTCCGCTCAAATCTTGGTAACCAATTTTAGGTGGAATGCAATACCATCTCTACCTACTACGTACGTGGCAAAGAAAGTAAATTTATTCATTGAGAAATACGAACATTAGAAATGGTCCTGTGTAGTTTTAGTAAAGTTTTAAATTCATTCTACAACATTGATAATACATTTAATATAACTCTGAAATTTAACAATGTTGTGGCAGTAAGATAATATTATTGCTAAAATTTATTTTTACTGCTTCTACTATGCACAGTGTAGGAAAAATGCATGTTTTGAGGACCTAAATCCAAAAAAGTATTTTTACAAAAAGGGGGTGTGTGTATACCACAACAAAAACGAAAAGTCCGATGAACACCAAACACGGTATTTAAGTTTAATACTTTCCAAAGATGCGACACGAAGATTTTTCAAAACAATTCCTTCATCCCAACTACTCATTATATGAAACAATTTTTGAAATAATTGTTTTTCTAAAAAATGCCTGTAATGATTTTGATTAAAATACGATATGTTAAACATATTTACATGGCAAATATACCTTGAGTTTTCTGGAAATAGCCTTTGAAGTTTACTTCATCCGGAAGGGATTCTGTATAACCCTGTATAATCGGTAAACATTAAGTTATAGACGAAAATTTAATACACAATGATGCAGTAATTTGTATCACAAATTACTTAAATGTAAATAATGATTGTAATATGAATATGCATTTTTATGTGACATTGATTTCAGATGTTTATTAATTGTAATTATTATTGGGAAATAAGTTTATATGGCCTTACTGAAACTGTCAATAATAGCGCGCAATAATGCAGAGAGGGGGGTGAGCTGTTTATCATTATTGGAAACGAGGAAGTTATGTAATGTTGGCGCGTTTCTTCCGTTTAGAACCTTCTGGAATATTTTCTCCCTAAAGCATATGTATTCATAATTTTCATTGGATATTAAAATAGACGCTAATGTTGGCGCATTTTATTAGCCAATTGCAGCTCAGTTATAATCTTTAGGCGTATCTGGATGCAGGAGTATAAATAGAAGCTAGGTTAGAGGTAAAGTCAGTCAATCGCGTGCAGTTCATCGAAAATCTCAATACATTACACGTCGCCTTCAGTCTGCCAGTTCATAAAAAATCTGTGTACACTACACGTCGTCTTCAGTCAGTCAGTTCGTCGAAAGTATTAGTACGGCATACATCGGATATAGATTTACAAGTTACGCGCAGCAGAATTATGAAAGATCTAAAGTATGGTAAAGTTAATTATACAAAAGATTGAAGTACGTGGATTAAAAGAATTATCAGTAAGAAGTTGTTATAACAGTTTCAGTTTTGGCGAGTGTCGAGATCAATGTATAAATGTGATAGTTAACGTGTTCGACAATAAATGTGTAAAACAAATTTCTTCATCAGTGTAATTTTTGGATAAAAGATTCCTTTCCGTTTACACAACCCTGATCAAGAGACATGTTCGACCAAATTGCTAGCCGGAGGACAGTAAACAAAACTTAAAATTCTTTCAAACACTAATACTACCACAAATTGCTAACACTAGATGGAGCTACAAACCGAACAAATGAATGACGTCACAAGATGGCTTCAACACCGATGTAAACAAAGATTGTAATTAAAACCGTCGCAAATTGGCTACCACAACGTGGGGCTACAATAATGTTAAATAACCTTAACATAAAACCACTCGCAAATTGGCACCCAGAACGTGGGGCAGAGTAACCAGGAAAGGAAAACGATGACCAGGAAAGGAGCAGAGTGACCAGGAAGGAGCAGAGTGACCAGGAAAGGAACCAGGATGTGGAACGAATGCAGCAGTGAAATGATCTACAAGACGCAGATTCCAGAAACAACAGGGACGACAGACTACGCGGATGATTGGACATCGTAATTCCGAGATTACAAGGCAACAGGGAAATTCAAACTACAGGACAACAAAATGACGCAGATTCATCGAAGCGACATACAAATCTAGGAGAGAGGGGCAGGAAGCTGGACATCAATGTAACAGCAACAGACAGCATCACAAAGGTCAGAGTATCGTAATTTTTTTTTAGAAAACAAAATTGTAACCTTCAAATGTACTTAAGGAGTGGTAGGATAAAGAAAGTAATGGCTACTAATAATATTGAAGAAATAATTATGGAGGGAGATAATGTAACAGTTAGCTGTAATTCAATACAGGTTACAGATAATAGCCCAAACAATGTAGGATTTGAGGGAGGAAATGTTAGTGCAGAAAGTAAGAATAGAATAGCAGGAAATATTACTAATGATGCTGGTACGATGAAGGAAATGATGGAAATGATGAGAAATTTTGGTGAAATACTAAATAAGAGTTTAGAACGAAACAGGGAAAATATGCAAAAGAGTTTTGAGAAATTAGGGGAAGCTATGGACAGGAATCATAGGAAATTAATGGAAAGTATTGGTAGGAGGAATGAGAAATTAGAGCAAACAGTAGATCAAAGCAGTGAAGAAATTGAAAAGAAAGTTATGAAGTTAGATAGTAGTATGCCAAAAATGAGAGATGAAAATGAGGAAGTAATAGCAAGTGAGATAGGAGAAATTTCAAAGAAAATGCTAGACATGAGCAAGGAAATAGGTAACAAAAAAAGTGAGGTTAATACTAAAAGTGAGGTTAATGTAGAATGTACAGAGTTAGGAAGTCAAGTGAGTAGTATTTCAAGTGAGATAAGAGAGATGAAAGAGGTTATGAATGTAGATGTGAATCAGACGCAGGTTAATTTCAGAGGGGAGATATCAGAAATACAGAAGGAGTCAATAATGTAAAGAAAGAAATTGTACCAAGATGTTCAAATTGAAAACTCCAGTCCAGTACAGTTTAGTACAGATTTGTCAGAGTACTCTCAAATTACTAAGATAGTAGACGAATTGAAAATGACAGTTGTTAAAAGATGTGTTGTTCAGGAAACTTTAGATTGTTGTCAAATGGTATCATGGGATGAAATTTCATATGAATACAAGAGGTTATTCATGAACAAAATTTTGAAGGTTAGGATACAGCTACGAGTAATGTTTAGCCACACACAATTTGATCCAGGAGGGTAAATAGCAATGAGATGTAAAGTAAATGCTGGATAGTTAAAGATGACTTGCAGAGAAATGTATTGGAACGTAAGAGGGTTAACTATTTATATCTCATGAGAAAGGAGAAATAAATTTTAGACATAACTAAATGTTTAAAAGGAAGATAACATTTTTTTAGTAACCGTAACAGTATTTGAGATTAAGAACGTAAAGATTGAAACTTAATATGATATTAAAGTAAAAGTACGTAAATACAATTCCAAGAGTATTGTTAAAATAAAGTACAAAATAACAAGAATGGGTAAAAATAATAATAAAAAAATAACAAACAAATACTTATGTAGCAAACAGAAAAGGTGAAACATTGTCTAGATTTAAGAGATGTAAATATATTTATGTAAAGGGTGAATGTTTTTTGGTAAATATGTTTAATAATTACAAAAATCTTAAATGTATAAATTTTTGTCAACAACTTCAGAAAGTAAACAATTTGGTAACAGTAATTAAATAATTCAGGGTACAGTATTTGCTATAAAAAATTGTAATGTTAGGTAAATGTCAAAACACATTAAACCATTAAACCAAAGCCAGTAAGTAGTGGCCAGATAAAAAAAAAACATATGTCGTGTGTTAAATGCGTGTGAAGTGTTAAGTGAAAGTGATAGCGTGTGTTCCAAGATTTAGGAGACTAAAAACACAATTATAAAATTTCCAAACAAGTTGTAAATATTTATAATTATGTTTCTAGTGGGGCATATGATGCAGTAATTTGTATCACAAGTTACTTAAATGTAAATAATGATTGTAATATGAATATGCTTTTATGTGACATTGATTTCAGATGTTTATTAATTGTAATTATTATTGGGAAATAAGTTTATATGGCCTTACTGAAACTGTCAATAATAGCGCGCAATAATGCAGAGAGGGGGGTGAGCTGTTTATCATTATTGGAAACGAGGAAGTTACGTAATGTTGGCGCGTTTTTTCCGTTTAGAACCTTCTGGAATATTTTCTCCCTAAAGCATATGTATTCATAATTTTCATTGGATATTAAAATAGACGCTAATGTTGGCGCATTTTATTAGCCAATTGCAGCTCAGTTATAATCTTTAGGCGTATCTGGATGCAGGAGTATAAATAGAAGCTAGGTTAGAGGTAAAGTCAGTCAATCGCGTGCAGTTCATCGAAAATCTCAATACATTACACGTCGCCTTCAGTCTGCCAGTTCATAAAAAATCTGTGTACACTACACGTCGTCTTCAGTCAGTCAGTTCGTCGAAAGTATTAGTACGGCATACATCGGATATAAATTCACAAGTTACGCGCAGCAGAATTATGAAAGATCTAAAGTATGGTAAAGTTAATTATACAAAAGATTGAAGTACGTGGATTAAAAGAATTATCAGTAAGAAGTTGTTATAACAGTTTCAGTTTTGGCGAGTGTCGAGATCAATGTATAAATGTGATAGTTAACGTGTTCGACAATAAATGTGTAAAACAAATTTCTTCATCAGTGTAATTTTTGGATAAAAGATTCCTTTCCGTTTACACAACCCTGATCAAGAGACATGTTCGACCAAATAGCTAGCCGGAGGACAGTAAACAAAACTTAAAATTCTTTCAAACACTAATACTACCACAAATTGCTAACACTAGATGGAGCTACAAACCGAACAAATGAATGACGTCACAAGATGGCTTCAACACCGATGTAAACAAACATTGTAAGTAATACCGCATCAACAAGGAATGTATATCTCCTTAAAACACCAATTTATTTTAAATAACTTTTCTGACATACTCGTTATTAATGGTTCGAAATGCTCAAAGCAGTAATTATTTTGAAGTCCTATCAAGATTCCATTGTTTGTCGCGGTTACATGGAAACAGAATGAGTAGGTTATTTAGGGGAGAGCTGGGGCATCTTTTGGGCATATATGGGAAAGGATAGGGAAAACGAGAGCACATAACAGGTTTAGAGAGCCCTCAAGGAGCAAAATGGGTTTATATGGGAGAGATAGGGAATACGACGACCGATACCAGGCTAGACAGTGTTGAAGGAGGGAAGTGCGTTTATATGGAAGAGATAGTGGAGAGGTGTTAGGTTAGATAGAGGTTGAGGAGCAGAGTATGGTTTATATGAGAGGTATAGGAAAACAAGAAGAGGTGTTGGACTAGACAGAGTTGAAGGGTAAAGTATGTCCTTTATATGGGAGAGGTAGGGAATACGAGGAAAAGTGCTAAACTAGACAGAGGTTGAGGAGTAGAGTATGAGTTTATAGGGGAAAGATAGGGAAACGAGGAGAGCTGTTAGACTAGACAGGGCTTGAAGGATAGAATAAATCTGGGAGAGATAGCTAACCGAGGAGAGGTATTAGGCTAGGAGAGTTTGAGTATGCGTTTATAAGAAGAGACGAGAAAACGGAGAGAGATCTTATGCTAGGATAGACAGGTGTTAAAGTTAGAATGTGTTTTATATTGGCTAGATAGGAAACCAAGGAGAGATACTCAGCTAGACAGAGGGCAGGAGGGATTGTGCTTTAAGAGAGGTATGGGATATGAAGAGAAGTGCTAGGCCAGACAGATGTTGCGCAGTAGAGTATGCGTTTACATGGAAAAGATAGGGATTACGGTGAAGGATGCTAGACTAGACAGAGGTTGATAGTAAAGTATGCGTTTGTGTGTATGAGAGGTATAGGAACAGGAGGAGAGCTGTTAGTCTAGATAGATACTGAAGGAGTAGGAATATGAGCTTATATACAGGAGAGATGAGGAATACGAGGGGAGGTGCTAGACTAGTCAAGACTTGAAGGGTAGAATATGGTTTTTATTTGGGAGAGTGAAAACCACTTTAGCCTCAATCGTCACGGGAAACTGTTTACTGGCAATGTTAGAGCGCTAATTCTAGACAGCTTCGGCACGTAACCAACTCACGTAAACAGGTAACCCACTCCGCTAGAAATGTAACCCACACACGCAAAAAAGGTAACCCACTCAGGCAAAAAGGTAACCCACTCACGCTAAAAGGTAACCTACTTATGCAAACAGGTAACCCACTGACGCTAAAAAGTAACCCCTCAAGCAATAAGGTAACCGACTCATGTAAGAAGGTAAGCACTCAAGCTAAAAGGCAACCTACTCGCGCAAAAACCAACCCACTCACGCAAAAAGGTAACCCACTCACGCAAACAGGTAATCCACTCACGCTATAAAGGTAACCCACTCACGCAAAAAGGTGATCTACTCACGCAAAAAGGCAAGTAGTTCAGCTAGTTTCACAGGGTGTTAATGATTCTGGAAGGTGGGTATAGCATAGTTCCGTATGATTTCACATGTAATTCAGATAGTGTCGTAGGTATTTGGGCTAATTCATTTATCATAGGTGCTTAGAGTAACTCAGCTAGTATCACAGGAGGCTAGATTCAATAGGCAGGGTGTATCATAGCTACATATGGTTTCACTGGTAATTCATTAAGTATCGTGGGTATTTAGGCTAATTCAAGTATCATAGAGTTTAGGGTAATTCAGCTAGCATTACAGGAGGGCAGGTTCCAGGGGTAGGTTATTACATATTTTCGTTTTTCACAGATAGTTTTGTAATATCACACGTATTTGGGGTAATCAGCATACTTTCACAGATATGCGTGATAATTTTAGTCAGCGATTTGTATGACAGCTATTTAATTTAATTGCAGGTGATTCAGTTTGTATCACAGGTATTTGAGTCATTTTAACAGGTAATTCAACTAGCATCATTGACATTTAGGGCACACCAATAGTATCATAGGCGGTCGTGATAATTTCGATCAGGGATTCGTTAGAGAGCTATTTAAGGTAATTTCATGATTCGGGTAGTATCACAGGTATTTAAGTCATTTTTACAGATAATTCAGATAGTATCACGGGTATTCATGGAAATGTAGAGAGTAATTAGATTATAAACATTTCTCATCCAATGTTACAGCACTTTATACACTTTTATCTAAAACTTGCAAACCTTTTATATGTTAAACAGTAAGTGTGCAAGACGGAGAGGGATAAACGGCATATTGATTTACAAATTGAGAAGCTTACCGTCTACATACCTTTATTTTAGTTCGTTGTAGGTGCCTCTCCCCTTTATCTAGGCTTGAGACTAGCACTAGGATTGCTGCTAATGGCAGGGTTAACACCTTTCCTTCCATCTTCTTCTTTTTTCATCAGGTGTCTGATAGTTACATACACAGCACACGGATAAACTTCTTTTTTTAAGATTGTAGACTCACGAGAAAATCTTCATCTTCGACTTACATTATCTTAAACACTGTTTGTAATATTGTATTTTTCATACGCATAGATAATCCTCAGCAATAACTGTTTTATCATCAAAGGGATGCAATGCAATTTTATTCACTTTCACTATGACGTGCTTTCGTGTTAGGATTGAATTCATGGGCGTTCTGATGATTGCACATGCTTTAAGACACTCTGTATAGCTGTCAAATGTAATGTACTGCTTAATTGCACTACGATTTATACCTTTATATTGTTATCATTGAGCCGTAGATATCCAGTGCATTAATCTTAGGTCGTAGTCCGACAAAGCGCTAGATGATTTTACCCTTATCCTCATCTTTAAATTTCCCAAGCACCTTCTTGTTTAGGGCTGAATAGCATATATGGTTGACAGGGTAATAAGCAGTATCGAAATGCTCAACAAAACGTAGCTTGTTATGGTACACATCTTCAGTTGTTGCACGATAAATGAATGAATCAGTATCCATGTACATAAGCTTCAGATTTTCAGCTCCGTAATATGGTAACACCACATCATAATGATAGTGATACATTAACGTCTTGGAGATATCCAACACACTCATACCAATGTATTTAGACTTGTTGAATACAATCTTACGAGAGACCTTATGTACAGCAGCTAGATTAGCAGCATATATTATCCTATCGATAAACGTAGGCTTGGCGTTCAACTTCTCTAGAGTTTTCTCATTTGTCACCATTCGTATATCCATACGGTTACGCAGGTTCTCCATAGTTTTTTTCCAAACATAGCGTTGTTAAAGAACTTGTGGAGGTCCTTCCCTAAATTATTTTCAGCTTGTTGTCGTAGTCTGTTTCCTAAATTTCACATAAGGTTTTAACCACTGTGACTGTTGGAATTGTAGTACACGATGGATTTTAGTCAAATGTAACCCGTGATTAACAGCTTGCTTCTAAGCCATGTGATGTACTACACACTTCTTTCGAGGACCAAGATGAGGTATCAGTTTCTTTGTAGATAATTTCAATGGTTTCATACACTCAGGCAGGAAAGGTAGATCATTGTGTAGATCGTGAAGTTCTGCAGGATACTCAATGTCAACTTCTAATATGTATCCACGAGAATCATCTTCTTGTAGTCTTTCGAAGTTGATTTCTTCAGGTGAAACCCACTGAAATCCACCCAAAATGAAGGGCGTGACAAATTGCCCAGCCATATTGGTTATTGGCATCCTCGTATATAATAAACTGGGTTGGTCTCGAGGAATCAAACTTCTCCATATAAGTGTTATTAGCATCTGCATACAGATGGGAAACTTGCCATAAACCTGTTATTATACCGGATTTCACCATGAGTAGTTGATCATAATCTTGTAACAGCTCCAGCTTAATTCTCGTATAGAGTAACATGGCGTCCCATGTAAGTCCTGTAGAGGTAAAATAATGTGCTGGATCAACTTTGTGTATTTTGAGGGTTTGCTCTCTGAATGTCTCAAAGACATCAGCTAGAAGAAGAACATCTGAGCTTCAGTAGAGTTCGCTGTACTCACCCAGGTTTCTCATATTAAGCGGTTTCCATGCACTTCTAGCATGATCGTATTCAGTATTCAGTATCAGTAATTTCCTCTTCATTTAATATATTGTAGAAGGAGTCCTTAGGATGCAGACAGATCTCGTTCAAGACATCCCTTGAAGTAACAAAAACATATGGAAATACACCCTTACGTGTCATCAACTTCAATTTGTCTTCTCCCAAGTACTTTTGCGTTTAAGGATATGATGTTAAATTTTTACCAACTTATCCAAGCTTGTACTGAGGAATCGAAAGCTAACCACAAACCGAAACTTTATATCTCCTACATACTTGGTGAGTGATATATAGCTTTCTTCAGAGCTAGGAATTGCCTCCACCCTCTCACTTTTACAACCTAGCTCCTTGACGCTGAAGTGGGAATCATACCCACTGAGGTTGTGCATGCAGGCTGGAATATATTTAGGTGTTTTGCAGGTTAAATTACATTCATTATGTAGACTTCCGCGATATTCACCACTTATGTGATCATGATCGCGTACTTTGTAGTTCTCTCCTGCAAAGGTTTTTCCACGCAAGTAGCATACCATAGAAGACTCAAAATCCTTTTGCTGTTGGTCCGTAAGTTTCAGAGGCTTGGCAGATTTGTATATATTCCCGATCATTTTTGCAAGGGATGACAGGTACAGCATAAACTTCTGAGCAGCATCATAACCACGTTATACATAGGGTTGCTTAGGAAGAGCAGCTTCGAGATGTTCAACACTGGATGACGGCTTCACCTAAACAAAGAAGCTCATTGTTGTGTGCTTTTTATAAGGGGTTGTGTATGAAGTTTCAGGATCGGGTATACACGTATGGCATAGAGTGAGAATACTCTCAATACCCGCATAGATGACATAAGGTACTTTCAGCATCCTCTCAACATTTTTAAATCGTACAATTGATTTCTCCTTGGTAGGCATAACTACCCTCGCAACACCATGTTGGTCAAAGATTGAACGTATGTTTTTGTATTTTTCCAACCCACTTCGTCCATATCAATCATCAAAATGTATAAAGAAACACTTACAGGTATAAACACGTCCATTACTAGTAGTTTTCTGACGTCGAACGAGATTCTCAAAATTCTTTATACATAGTGATGTTTTCCACAACTGTCACTCAGTAGTAGCAGGTTACGGTGTTGAAGTAGTTCAGTGTCAGCAACCTTGATTGGATACACTTCATGCTTCTCATCCAGCCCAAAAACGCTAATAGACATACTGTTAGGCTTCTCAAACTTGGATATTTGAGAAACTGGAGTAGGGTAGGAAACACAGCTGAAGTCGTACTTATCTTGAAGCTTCCTGTATTGGCTCACACGTTGTGCATCCTTCTCAACATATTTGGCTAGTACAGAATACATGGAGCATTTCTCATCGCTAAAGTTCAGGATGCTTACACAGTCTTTCCTTGCTTCAACAGATAGAAGTATGTAGCTACTTCCGCGTAACGGATTGTACTTGTTGATACGAAGTATTCGCAGCAAGCAAAGCCCAGTTGCTACACTTATCCTGAGACTCCTCTATTTCAGTCACAAATTTCTTGAATTTCGTTTCAATCGTTGACTCCAGATCAGTTTCTAGGAAAACAGGCTAATTCTGTGTTTTAAATGTTTTGTCACAGGTTTCGCAATACTGTTAACAAATCGACACTGAGCCAGCAGATTAATTTTAATATTCTTGTGCATACCAAGCTGTTTATGCACAGCCTGGATTATGTATTGTTTTGCCTCATGCAGATACATATTCAGGTTACCTTTTTGCGTGAGTGAGTTACCTGTATAGCGTGGGTGGTGTTTGCGTGAGTGGGTTACCTTTTTGAGTAAGTGGATGAACTTTTTGCATGAGTGGGTTCCCTTTTTGCAAGAGTGCGTTAACTTTTTGCGTGAGTGGGTCACCTTTTTGCGTGTGTGGTTTACGTTTCTTGCGTGAGTGGGTTACCTTTTTGCGTGAGTTGGTTACGTGCTGAAGCTGTCTAGAATTAGCACTCTAACATTGCCAGTAAACAGCTTTCCGTGACGATTGAGGCTAAAGTGGTTTTCACTCTCCCAAATAAAAACCATATTCTACCCTTCAAGTCCTGACTAGTCTAGCACCTCCCCTCGTACTCCTCATCTCTCCTGTATATAAGCTCATATTCCTACTCCTTCAGTATCTATCTAGCCTAACAGATCTCCTCCTGATTCTATACCTCTCATACATTCAAACGCATACTTTACTCTCAACCTCTGTCTAATTTAGCATCCCTCACCATAATCCTTAGCTTTTCCGTATAAACGCATAATCTACTCCACAACATTTGTCTGGCCTAGCACTTCTTCTCGTATCCCATACGTCTCGTAAAGCGCATTCCCTCCTGCTTTCTGTCTAGCTGAGTATCTCTCCTTGGTTTCCTATCTAGCCCAGATAAAACACATTCTACCTTTAACACTTGTCTATCCTAGCATAGGACCTCTCTCCGTTTTCTCGTCTCTCCTTATAAACGCATATTCAAACTTTCCCAGCCTAATACCTCTCCTCGATTTGCTATCTCTCCCATATAAAAGGTTTGTTCTACCCTTCAAGCCCTGTTTAGTCTAACGGCTCTCCTCGTTTTCCCTATCTTTCCCCTATAAACGCATACTCTACTCCTCAACCTTTGTCTAGCTTAGCACTTCTCCTCGTATTCCCTACCTCTCCCATATAAAGGACATACTATAACCTTTCATCTCTGTCTAGCCTAAATAACTATCCTGGTTTTCCTATACCTTTCATATAAACCATTCTCTACGCTTCAACTCTGTGTAGCCTAACACCTCTCCGCGTTTTCCCATACCTCTGATATAAATCATACTCTATTCCTCAACCTCTAGCTAGCCTAACAGCTCTCCACTATCTCTCCCATATATACCCATTTTCCTCCTTGATGGCTCTCTCAACATGGCATCTACCCTTGTTTTCTGTTTCCTTTCCCATATATGCCCAACAAGTGCGCCATCTCTCTTCTAAATAACCTACTAGTATGGAATTTTTAGGTCAGCGTAAATCGCCCAGTTCTTAAACATTTGACTGGTTGTTTCCTTTGTATCTATAATGAAATATGTATTGTGGCCATATCTCCAAAATTTATTTGGATTAAAATGTAGTAGACAGAAATATAAGCTTTAGAAAGACTAGTGTGAACACTCACTAATAAAAGATAGAGGATAGAGAAGTCATGCCAACGTATCACAACAAATCTCTTTTTCTTCCCCTTTTTTATCATTTTGCAAAATGCTTGTATATCGGAGACGGATCGTGGTCTCATAATTACTTGTCTTAGAAAGAAGTCGCTCACGCTTCGTATTTTGAATGCTGGTCAGTACCGAAATTACCTTGTTGCCACAGATATATTGTTAAATAACCGATGTTGTGTATCAATGGCACGATTTGAGAACACTAAGAATTCTTTCTGCTAAATTCAGGTTTGGAAAAATGCCCTTTCCCTAAATTTGATCTTCAAAATTCCATCAGCTCGAAATTCGTCCTAAGCGTTTGCCTCTTCTAATGGTAGAAATTAAATTACATTGAGCTTTATTTATAGACGCTCTTTAACTAGTATGGTTCTTAGCGCCCATTCTATATTGGTCGTAAAAGACCGGAGATTTTGCTCAGAGACCTCTTTGTCTGGCTTGAAGCTCATTTACATGTCATAAATCTAAGACACGGGACCACCGACTTTACTTTCCTTCCAAAGGAAACCATGTTAAGCATTTTTACGCCCGGAAAAATGCATTGATTTGATCCCGCGATCTCAGGAACTAGACGTATTTTGCATTTTACCCCTAGGCTACGGTATGCCATACCTCTCATGGTGGGCGTTTTGTATCAGTAGCTAACATTTGATTTCCACAGCTGAGTTATTCTTAAGAACCCACTCAGCTTCACTTTAAGTAAGAATATTATATTTCAACTGGCCAAAGTGTCATTTATATATAAAAATTTGGAAGAGAACATTTTGTCATAGATAAGGGCAGCGCAATTAGTCCTTTTTTAGCAAATATTTGTAGAACTTCACTTTTAATATCACGACATCCGGAGAATAGGTATTTTTCTCTTGACAGCCAGCAAATTTCGCTGTTTAGGACCATAATTTTGTTACTAGTTCCTGCTTCTTGGCGCATGACTTTGAGAGGTCCAGTATTTAGGGTTCTACCTTTAACACAATTAACCATTTAACAGCCGAGCTCAGTACGCTTAGGGGCATCAAATCTTCCCGAGATATATATAAAAGAAATGTGAAACCGATGTGAGGAAAATCCTGCTTTAGTCCTTAAGCAAAACCTTTCATTCGACCAGACATTGCCAGGGCACCTTCAGTGCACATTGAAATATACTCTTTTTCAACACAATCCATTTTTATTCCAAAATACCCGTACATCATTGATGTATTATGCTGCTGGTCTCGGGGGATATAAACTGTTCAGCAAGCGATTCTCCGTTTGAATATTTCATTCACCTCATTAATGGGCATTGTTTGCGTATGTGTGTTGATTCGTCAAGTGGACGTACACATTTTGCAACATCATGTAAAACTTTTCACAGCTTATTTGTTAATATCAATTGACATGTGCGCTATACTGTGATCACTGGTATAATTTTACCAAGGGACGTTTGATTTCTCTCTCTCACCGAGCAAGTGGCGCGCGGTAACGTGTGCGGCTTCCATTCGATAGGTGACGGGTTCGATTCCCGGGGACCGCCCTCTCTGATCCATGGGTTTTTTGTGGATTCTCTGGGTCGGCAGGTGAATGTTAAGAGTGGTTTGTATTCTACCACAACTCTTCTGACCACATTTCCTGTACCCATCATCTTCCTTGTCGTCTGCTTCAGGATTGTACCAGTGTGACGGTGTTCGGCGGGTTGCGGCTGGGCGGTCGCTGTGTGTTCTGTGGAAGTTTCATCCTGAAGTGCGCAGGAACTGCTATGCTGGAATCCGCCTCCAGATGTTTTCAGGCGAGAGCTACTTTGAGGGACCCTCGGAGGCTCGGGACCCAATAGAGTGCGCTCGGGCGACAATCTGGAAACATTAGGGACCACGCCAGTGCTTTTCATCTGGATCTGGTTGCCTTTCAGGTCGCTCCCATCGTCCCACCCTCCCGGGAGTCACGTTGAAAGTACAAGGGGCTGGCTGGCCTGCATTGCGGGGCCCCCGTCCCTTGGTTTGTAGCTTTACCTTTACTTCCCTCTCTCTCTAGGCTACTCTCATAACATGTATTATACTATTTATTTACAAGCGAGTAAAGTGAGCATTTTTTCTGCTGTGTATACTGCCACAACCACCCCGGATGTGACTTAGGGGTGTAGCAAAGGAGGTAGAGCGGGATAACAGACACATCAACAACAAATGCCTGTCTCACCATATTATATTTAACTGGCAAAACGTTAGTGAGGTGCTTGGTGTACAATTATAAAGGACCTTCTAGTTAGGTTTACAATAAAGAAGTTATCTTTGAATATTCCCCATTGGGGCTTACCTTTAGGAAATGCCTCGGTTGTGTCTCAGAGGAACTGGGTCCCTCAACAAGCCGACCCATGTTACGGACGTTCCACGCCGGGAGACGAAGAAGGACCCGAGCGAGCTCAAAGCACTCGCTTACATCTTCTCTAGTTCCTTACCGGGATCATAGTATTATGACGGCGGCAGTTACCATATATGGTGTGCCACCACCCAGATTTGCGTGGGTTTCCAGGGTTTTCCTAGAGACGCGTGACATCTTTGAATTTGCATGATGCAACATTATGAAATATTATTCTATGAGTTTCTATCCGGGACGTGATATCACGGTAAAGTCCACTGGGAGTACCATAGAATGAGGTAAGCCACTTCTATCCTGTCACGTACACAGCTTGACAAAGTTTCAGTAAGTTCAGAAAAGCATAAAATATAATTCTGTGTAAAGTGAGAAAACTGCTACAGGTTCAAAAAGCAATATAATTAATATAGAGTAATAAACACAATAATTATAAGCTCCTCTCAGACGTATAGTGACAATACTGCATTTTCTTGCCAACAGTTCCGGTACTATATAGCTAACTATGAGCAGGTTTCGGAGGTTTTGGATATTTCATTCATTACCTTCGTTCCTTTCATGCGAGAGGAGGGTAAACGATTCATATGGACGTATCTTTATTCTCTAAATGACTGTTTCGTTTTGAAGTGCGTGTTCAGTTTTCTCGAAGACATACATCCATTGCTTGTTTTTCATCGCACACTCAGGAAACTGACGGTTTCCAGATTCATTACGTGTAAATTATAAGTTTAGATCAGCTATCGTCCGGTACCAAACAGACTGCTCACTACATAAGCGTGATGGGAGCAACTGAAAGAGGAGCAAAAGGGAAAATGTTGCCGTCATTTATACCCTCACTCAGCGCAGCGGCTGCTCTGTGGGGTAGGTTTCATTTTCCAAGAAGGACAGTACACCAAAGGGTAGGTCAACAACACCAACTAGGTTCAACTCTGCCTTGGTGGAAACATATTTTGTTACAGCAGAATATAATGGTGTATAGTGTTTCTTTTGTAATAATGTGTTAAACCACATAAAAAAGTGTAATCTATAGCGTCGTTATTCCTCTTATCGTGCGAATCAGTATGAAAATTGTCAAGAGGAAGAAAAATCAGCTCTATCAGAACAACTAAAATGTACAAGATTTGTTGGTATAAGTTCACTAGTTTATTGCTACTGCTGGATTTGTTATACGCTGGTCAGACTCACAACTTGTTTATTTTGCCTTTGAGCATAAGAATTATCACGGTTTTATTACAAAGTTTATTATTCTTGCTTGTATAATCCCTCCTATAATGATTGCTGAAATTAATAATGTCTCACTATTTTGAACAATGCTAATTGTGTTATATACCGCCCCCACCACCACCACCACCACCACCACCACCAACACCATCAGTAAAATAATGTATTATCATACAAGCAATATAGATCCATAAAACAATATGATTATAACACTTCAAATCAATTTGTATCGCAAAGTTACTCTCGTGCAGTTACAGGAAACGCCACTGAGTTTACAAACCGGCCTACTGCTCAGATTTCCTTGTGGCAAACGCTAATGGGAGCGGAGCAGGTAGAACTGGCTCTCTAGAGCTTTGTGATGATGCCTAGTTTAGATATAATTCTTATTTTTGTATAAAGCACTAGTCTATGAACTATTCTGCGAAATTAGCATACCACTAACACTTGATCACTTGCTGTGGATATGATGCTTTGGGAATTACTGAAGGTTTTATTCAAATTATAGGAATGTTTTTGCTGCACTACGGAAATAATAATTCAGTTGTCTGTTTGATAAATTCTTTTTATTAAATCTATGGTTTACTTTTGCGCAAAGCTCTTGTGATTTGTGGTTCTTAAAATTTACAAGACGTATTCACATTAATTTCAATTGTGATATATATATATATATATATATATATATATATATATGAGTGGGCGCCGAATTAGCCCAGTGGTTTCGCTTCCGGCTCTCGTGCTGTGGGCCGGAATTAGATTCCCGCCTCTACGATGGCAATTTTAAGTCGGTCCACACCTTCATCTCTTTCTGGCTAATGTGAAGTATCCCCAAGATCCAATGTGGTTCGGAGTCCAAGGTAAAAGCTGTAGGTCCTCTCATTCCGCGCAATCCTCAGCTTCACCCTACCATTGGAGGAAACGGATTTGCCCACTGAATGTCTCCACCACTGGATCTTATTCTCCATGAGAAATACAGCCAGCCATCGCTTGGTGGAATGAGATGCACCCGAAGGTCATAGGCAATATGGGGGAGGGTTTGAAACGATGAAGACGTTTAAGGATCTTTCTTTTTATAAATTTGATTCCAAAAGAATTTCTTTTAAAAAAAATCAACCTTCTTCCAATAAACACTCAAAAAGGCCTTTTTTTGTGTTTTTCTATGAGCCTTAGCTTTGGATTATTTTAATCCTTTTTTAGTTATTATTATTGTTACTTCTTTTTAACAAAAGTTTTAATAAATACGGTGAAGAGCTTTAATACAGCTACTGCCTCGTGGAATTTCCCTTCAGATACTTCTCTAACGTGAAGATCTTTCTCAGCGTGTTGTTTTAATTAGTAATTTCCTACGGAGTTTTCTCCCCTAACTATATTTAAAACAAGGGAATCACTGTTCAACCCTCAAACGTATTAATCAGTATTTTTCTTTCTTGTTTATATTGTTCTACATGTTTTCTCTTGCGTATCGCCAATCGCATCTGCTAGTCATAGAAACATAATGACGCACTTTTTACTTTCTCTACCGTGTATGTAGTAGGTAGAGAAGGTAGTGCATTCCACCCAAAAATTCTGTATCAAGATATCACCGGAAATACATGCTTTGAGGTCTCCTGAATTAAAAACAACTTTCTGGAAAAAGGCCCGTGTGTGAACTCAAGAAAAAATCCGGATAAATACCACACTTGCTAGTTAGGTTTCGTACCCTCCTGAGATGCGATATTAAAATTTTCAAGAAAATTCCCCCAACCGCAACTCTCTCCTTTACATGGAAAATTTTTCGAAAGTTTCGAGTTGTTAAAAACTGGCTCTAAAGATTTCGATTAAAGTACCATATATTAAAAAAATCTTATGTGTTACACTCTCATGACTTTCTCTAATCTTGTACAAACTATTTTTACAAACTCTTATTCTCAATGTATTTCATATTAATCGAGATAAACATTTGCGGAAACAATATTTTGACATGCAAAGAGAATTACATTTTACACATAGCGACCAGTTCAAAAATATTTGACTATTGTTTAAGGCGTACTATGTCCTCCTTGTTTTGTATTTGCAAGGGCAATATAGAAATACAGTAGCCTTTAAGCATAGACATATCTCTCAATAACTGGTTGCTAGGTGCAGCACCATTCTCTTTGCCACAGATTAATACTCCTTGCATATCCAAGACAAAAAAATCTGAAGTGTTACACTCACATGACTTTCTCTACTCTTGTACAAACTATTTTTACAAACGTTTATTTTCCATATGCTTCATATTAATCGAGATATCGAGATGTTAATCTTATTGCTAATTTTCTTGTAGATGCAAGGGGAATTGCTAGGTTTTAAGTGGTAGTCAAATCTTTTAAGCGCTGGTTGCTATGTGGCGCATTCTATTCTCTTTGCGTATGCAGGACATAAAAAAATGAATAAGAAATTTGAGAAAAATTATGTTATGCTGTTCACAGGCACACAGACACACACACAGACAGACACAAAGACACACCAACGGACATGTTTCTAGAAATGCTTTTTTTGGATTCAGGAGGTCTCAGAACATGTATTTCCGGTGAAATCTCGGTATCGAGATATACGTAGTAGAGAAAGTAAAAACGAATAACGAATTCCCATTTGAGAATGTAAGTATTGAAAAATTTAAGGGAATAACAAGCAATATCGCGAAAGCAATTCACTCAACAAAAAAACTGTATATAACATAACGTGTGTATTTTAATGCGATCTACATTTTTTGTATAGTAAAATTTTGTCTATCTCTTATGGATTACCAGTTATGCAAAAGTCGTTTACAATGAGGAATACTTTTGGAGACATTCCCAGAAAATTCAAGATATACATTTTATTTGTCATGAAAATATATTAAACATATGATATTTTAATCAAAATCGTTAGAGTCATTTTTGGGAAAATTAAAATTTTAGAAAAATGTTTTATGTAAAGGGTAATCTGGGGTGGGGGATTTTCTTGAAAACCTTCGTGCCGCATATCTGGAAGACACTGAACCTAAATACCAAGTTTGGTGTTTATCCGACTGTTCGTTTGTGAGTTATGCTGTTCACAGACACACACAAGACACACAAACACACACACGGACATGTTTCCAAAAATGCTTTTTTTAGCTTCAGGGGGTCTCAAAACATGTATCTCTGGTGAAATCTCGGTATCGAATTTTTGGGTGGAATACAATACTTCCCCTACGTACTATACGTAGTAGAGAAAGTAATATATACATGACAAACAAAAAACAAATAAAAATATATAAACAAAACTTTATATCTTGAATTTACTGGGGGCAGCCTTTGAAGTTCTCTCCCTCTGGAAGGAATGTAGTATAATTTTGTTTAACTGGTAAACGTTAAGCGAAGAACGAATACGTAGCATACAAAACATGTGGATCTTTTTAAAACACGCAATTTACTTAAAATAAGTCTTGTTGAGTATAAGCCATTTCTAGATAAGAGTTACTAAAGGTTAGAATTGTTCAACACTTATTCTTTTAGTCTCGTGGATTTTCGGTTGTTCTTGGCGGTTGCGTGGAAACGGTATGGAATTTTAAGGCTAGCATATAGCGCCCAGTTCTTAAGCATTTGACTGTCGCTGCTCTATTTGTATCTATAACGAAATGTACAATGTAGCTATTTTTTCAAAGGTTTATTTGGCTTAAAATGTAGTAGATAGAAAAATAAGCTCTAGTAAGAACAGTTTCAGTAATAATAGAGGGCTGAGGAGGTCATGTGAATGTATCATATCAGATTTTTTTTAACTTGTTGAATTCTAGCCTTATTTAGCAACCAATACTTCATTGCTGCGTGCTCGCGTTGTATGGTTGTTCAACTATTTATGTATACTTACTTCTAACATACCTATTTTATTTACCTATTTAATTAATATGATTGTTATTTGTTCACATTATTCGCTTGAAATTTTGTTGTATTCAACAAACCTTTGTACCTAATAAGTTATCCCAAATATTATATATTAAATTTTACATGTTTGTTATTTCTTCTTATTCTTCTTTCTTGTTCAATTTCTTTTTTTTTCTTTTTTTTGCGTCATTTTGAATGTACACTCTGTGAATTTCCTTCCTTAATTTATCTATTTTTTTTATTTGGAACTTAGGAATGGCCGTATTGCGATCGACTCCCACTTTAACTATCAAAGGAAAAAGCAACACTAGGATAAAAGCAACTTAAATGAGGTTTTTGAGACCAGGCAAAGATTATACGAAAATAACATAAGAAAAGAGACAATAAGATCAGACGGTATCCACTACTAATCTAAAAACGCTTGGCCCGTACTAACAAAGCTTAAGTTTTTAAAATATTGTTAGTTAATTATTCACGACAAAAACAACTGTATTACCATTCTACAACATATATGCAATAATTTTAAACGGTTATATGTTACGGCAATATATGTATGTCAATAACATGTAAAAACAAAGCCAGAAGTAGTTCGTGTTTGCAGCTAGACATAAGTTCTTATAAAGATTGTAACAATGAGAATTCAACATAAACGCAAGCCAGAAAATGTATTCTGCTTTAACAATGTGGTAAGAACATATCAATGAGTAAACTTCTAGAAGCTTCGGAAGCAGTTTTAAAGCTCACAAACGTTTCTATAAGTTGTCCTTGGCACAGAGCATTTCACAGGTTTGTACATATGATACGTCACTATAATAGGCAATAGAATCCAGGAGTCCGTTACAGATTCTTCATAACGCGCTCGCTTGGCGTGCACGTAGAACCTACGCGTGATGGTATGTAAAATATCATTAAAGGAGTGGCTAATCATACGTAGGTGTAGTAATTATCTCAGAACAATAATAAGAATTGGGTACTGTTTCTGCAGAGGTCGATGTGTCATGGCCAACGATGTTAATGTGCAATGTGAGGTACCAAATGTGGAGCAGAAAAAACGCTGCGGCCATACGAAACATGTCAATTCTCTGTATTCGCTCTTAGATAGATCCGGACCAAAATAAACCCACGTGACCAGTCTACCGCGGTACGACACAGTAGTAGTGCGCGCAGAAAAGTAGTCCCATGCGGATAATCTAAATTTTAAACGAGTTTATCCTTAAATGGATTAATAGTCTATACAAGCATCTAAGAGTTTAATAAGCGCTGATTTATACCGGTTAACAGAGTTACAAGTTCCAACTTGCAATTCGTATACCACCTGACATCTGGTTATGCGCAGAATATTGTTTGCAGCCATAAATCAGCACTTTCTATTTATTATCATGCCGGACGGCAAATTTGCTCTTGCATCTTCGTAAAGATGACTTACGTAAAGCATAACCGGGCAAACCATTGACTAGTGGTGAAAAAACAATAGTGTTGAATGTTTATTATAAGTTGCGTGAGAAATATCCAACACTTCCCGTGAAAAAAGTGGGGAAATTAACTTCTGAGTTCACCGGTGTTTCATTACAGGTAAGAACAGTGCTCGTAAAGAAAAATCTGAAACGAAAATGTGATTACACCCGGGAAAAAAACAAAGCTTGTGAAATATATGATGCAAGAATGTGAATTTTGTGAAGAATGCAATTTGCGTAACAGTGAACAATTTATTTTTTTTAAAAATGAGCCGTCAACAGTTAATAAAGTGCCACTCCCAAAGAGCGAAGAAATGTAGGTTATGGCATACCTATTGTCGTAACCTCTTACATTTTCACATATCACGGGGGGTAGAGCGTGGTACCGGAGTCTAAATCATATCAAACTAACACGAGGTCCGACGGGGCGAGCTAAACAAAGTTCCTAAATCACCTGAAATTACTAAAATATTCCTAAATCATTATGGGTAGGGAAAGAAGGAACAATCTACATTAATAAACTACATGTTATGAATTTGGATGTCAATTTATATTAAGGCTTAAGAAAGATACATGTTACCTCCTTGCTTGGCGAAGCGTCATGTCCCACACGTCTACACTGCTCGCTGGTTACATTAGAAGAGAGAGCGTCCTAGACGCTAACTCAAGATACAACCGGTTAACCTCCACTCCTATTGCATCATTACTGGCCTGTACTACCAAACTTAGTCACCAAACAATGCTGCTATAACCGCATATGTTCTTACGGAGTTGCCACAATCAAATGTCACCATATTACTTTCCTTTTCGCTCGTTTCTTTTAGAATTAAAATTAACTGTTACATATGCAGAAGTCTATTTTGTTGTAACCATCAATCTTATCTCCTTTAACCCCCAACAGAATATGCGAGTCACCGTTATGTTGTCGTGTACACATGGTCATGAAAGTATGTCCATTTCTGATGCGGATGGTGGCAGGATACTTTACAACGGTACACTGGTCACTTGGGTTTTGTTTTGGCGCGGATCAACCTAAGAGCGAATACAGTTTAGTTGTTAGAGATGCGAAATGTTATACGCTGCGGTAATAGAAAAGCGCGAAGTAGTAATTAACGTAATACAACTAAATGATAACCGCTAAGCAGTAAACAAATGTAATACAGAATCAAACCACTGAAAAATTCAATGCCATCGCCGGAATGGCATTGAATGTTTCAGTCGTCTGACTTTACCTTATCTAACAAACGGATTGATTCAGGACCCTCTAGAAACAATCAGAGGGACCTGCTTGTGTGGAAGAACAATTAATTCCAAATGCAATACAACTAAATAATTATCTAAACTAATACACCTGAATAATTGCCACAAAACAGTAAACAAACATAATACAACTAAATGATTACCTACTGTGTAGTTAACAGGTATAATACAAGTGAATAAAATTAAATGCTACTGTAATTATGCACAAGGACATATCCTTTGTGATGCAATTGTTAACCTTAATAAAGGCTGATTTGCATCAATGCGTATAAAAATTATGATGCGCTACACTCCCATGACATTTTCTACTCTTGTACAAACTATTTTTACAAACGCGTATTCTCCATATGCTTCATGTTAATCGAGATGTCGAGATGTCAATGTTATTGTTAATTTTCTTGTAGATGCAAGGGGAATATGGTAGGTTATAAGCAATAGTCAAACATTTTAAGCGTTGGTTGTTATGTGGCGCATTCCAATCTCTTTCCATGTCCAGGACATAAAAAAATTAATCACTAACTTGAGAAAAAGTATAAGTATTGGAAAATGTAAGGGAATAACAAGCAATATCTCGAAAATGGTTCACTCTAAAAAAAAAATGTGTAGGACATAAATTGTGTATTTTAACGCGATCTACATTTTTTGTGCAGTAACATTTTGTCTATCTCTTATGGTTTACCAGTTATGCAAAAGTCGTTCACAATCCAGAACACTTTTGGAGACATTTCCAGAAAATTCGAAATATACATTTCATTGTCATGAAAATATCTTAAAATATGATATTTTAATAAAAATCGTTAGAGCCATTTTTGAGAAAATTAAAATTTTCGAAAAATGTTACATGTAAAGGGTAGTCTGGGGTGGGGGGCTTTTCTTGAAAACCTTCGTGTCGCATCTCTGGAAGATACTGAACCTAAATACCAAGTTTGGTGTTTATTCGACTGTTCGTTTCTGAGTTATGTTGTTCACAGACAGACACACACACGGACATGCTTCTAAAAATGCTTTTATTGGATTCAGGGATCTCAAAACATGTATTTTTTGTGACATTTCGGTATCGAATTTTTGGATGGAATAGAATGCTTCCCCTACTTACTATACGTAGTAGAGACAGTAAAAAGAAGATAAGAGTTCTGGAAGACGCATATAGAAGAAAGATGGAGCTATGGAGAAGAGGATAGATATTGAAGAAGTAATGCCAGATAACATAACCATAATTCAATAAATCGTGCCAGAATACGTAATCGGTACTTGAAAGGCGTACTTGAAAGGCGTACTTGAAAGGCCAAATTCCGTACATTCGCGGAATTTTAGGTGTATATCATATTGAACCAGAATAAATTATTATTTTATAATATTTAAATATTATAAAATAATAATTTATTCCCATTGTTTTATTTAATGGTTTTAAAGTTTAAAGTTTGAAAGTTAAAGAAAAAATTAATAGTTCTTAAAAATGATTTGCTTGATTTTTATTTGTATTTAAGTATAATTTTAGCATTTTATAGTTAAAAAATAATTAATCCTATAGATATAGGATGATTTAAAATACTAAAATGATTCTAAAAGTTAACCTTGTTGTATGTTTATTCCAACAAAGTAGCCTGCCTGATGTTGCGCGCTTCCCGCCATGACACGTCACCTCTGCAGCAACATTACCAAGAAGTGCGTTATCTATGAAGTGATTAGTAATTGTGCTAATAGCACTAATAATTAATAAAAGCAGTGAGGTCTTATAAAATATTTCCTGTGCAGGCAAAATAATCTGGGAATGCAAATAAGCTTTTCAGTTTATATTGGTGTTGTATGTGAAATTAACCTACAAAGTTTCAAAATACTTAATTATTAGCACTCTGAATCGTGTGTGTTACATTATTTTTATTTCGTAGGTCGTTATACCAACCGTGGCGGCGCCGTGGCCCAGTGGTTAGACCGCTCGCCTCTCACCGAGGCGGCCCGGGTTCAATTCCAGGGACCTGCATTGAGATTTGTGGTGGACAAAGCGGCATCTGAGTGGGTTTTCTTCGGGTTCTCCGGTTTCTCCCGCCATTCATTCCACCAACTGGCGGGTGTAAGTGCTACATATGAGGAGGTTAAACAGAGAAAGAAGAAGTTATACAAACCCTGCTAGGATCAAAATAACTACCGCAAACAGAGACAGAACCGAGACCAAACAAACATACCACACATAAAGCCTAGCAACATTTAAATACACACATATCAAAGACGCACATCTTGAAACAATAGAGGCAATCTACATCTGCATACACCAGTGGTAATGTGCACATCATCTACCATAGACCGTCAGATTAGCAGCATCCCTAAGGAATTTTATGTAACAATAGTTATCCTTTCGGAGATGGATACAGCGTTAAAGAATTGAGGGTAAAATCATTATTACAGGAAATAAGAATATAGAGAAATATAGGTTAAATATTTAAATTGTATGCCATAAGAAAGAATTCCCAAACAAGCCCTGCGTTATAGACCTGACATGACATATGGTAGAATGAGACCAGAACTGCAAATACCTAAAGTGTGAAGATATTCTTTATTGCTGTTAATTGTTTGTATGTCTACACACCTCTTCATGTTATGCAAAAACTAAACCTTTATTTCAGCTTCACAATAATGCCAAATAATGTGACCATCAACAATCCACTATACAGAATTTTGTACTGCATATAAACTTCTGTTTGTGATTACTGAATTGCAGATTGCTGATGGTTGTTTGTGCAGCTTGTGTGAAATGTGACACTCCATATATGCAAGAGAGGAGAAGTGGTTTGGCCGGAGGGGGAACAAGGGACTAGAAGTGATATCAGACTTCTGAGGCAGTCACATACACAAAGCATTGTAAACAGCTGTGTAAGTTTATAGTATCACATTCACAGCAGGTGGAACACTGACACCACCTCTCTTATTATACAAGTGGTCTGCTCAGTGCTGTTGCATAGCTGTGCTTCAGAAGTGGGGGATCGTCACGACGTTTTTCACAAGCTGTACGTATATTATGTTCCGCTGGTTTCGGGAGTGATAGACATGTTTCTTGAGCGTTCCAGTGTTTTGTGTATCCTCCGCTAGATTTCTTTACCTTTTTAGTCTGCTCTCGAACATTCGAAACTCCTCTAAAGCAGACATAGTCGCTTCTACATTACGGGTGTGTCGATATATTCCGCATGTGTGCAACCCTTCGGAAGATGTATTTGTTCATAATTCCTTCGATGTCGTTGGAAACCTTTGAAACAGAAACTTAGAAAAACACCTCCCATCACACCCACACCATCGCAACCAAACCGCCACCCTACAATAGATCCATCATCCCTATGGTTAAACCCTTCCAAGGGTAGTACATATAAAAATCTGATATGTTACACTCACATGACTTTCTCTACTCTTGTACAATCTATTTTTACAAACGCCTATTCTCCATATGCTTTATGTTAATCGAGATATCGAGATGTCAATCTTATTGGTAATTTTCTTGTAGATGCAAGGGGAATATGGTAGCTTTTAAGCGATGGTCAAATATTTTAACGCTGGTTGCTATGTGGCGCATTCCATTCTCTTTGCAAGTCCAGGACATAAAAAAATGAATAACGAATTTGAGAAAAAGTATAAGTATTGGAAAATTTAAGGGAATAACAAGCAATATCTCGAAAACGGTTCACTCAACAAAAGAAATGTATATGACATAAGTTGTGTATTTTAACGAGATCTACATTTTTTGTGTAGTAAAATTTTGTCTATCTCTTATGGTTTACCAGTTATGCAAAAGTCGTTCACAATGAAGAATACTTTTGGAGACATTCCCAGAAAATTCGAGATATACATTTCATTTATCATGACATTATCTTAAACATATGATATTTTAATCAAAATCGTTAGAGCCATTTTTGAGAAAATTAAAATTTTCGAAAAATGTTCCATGTAAAGGGTAGTCTGGGGTGGGGGGAGTTTCTTGAACACCTTCGTGTCGCATCTCTGGAAGATACTGAACCTAAATACCAAGTTTAGTGTTTATCCGACTGTTCGTTTTTGAGTTATGCTGTTTACATACACACAGACACACACACACACACACACAGACACACACACGGACATGTTTCCAAAAATGTTTTTTTTGGATTCAGGAGGTCTCAAAACATGTATTTCCGGTGAAATCTCGGTATCGAATTTTTGGGTGGAATGCAATACTTCCCCTACTTACTATACGTAGTAGAGAAAGTAAAAATATCACCTAGGCTCAACACGAGCCTACCAGACTGGAGTCCGAGTCCTCTGAAAAGGGTTTAGTAATGAAGACTGACTGTTTTTGCGTTAAAGGTATTTTGATGCAGGTGTTGATAAACAGTTTGCTATAATGCACTAATTGAAATAGTTTAAATGTAAACACTACCCCAACTCCTGGTGAGTATCGGTAATCTTTGATCGGTTGTTTGACTGACAGAGAGCACCACAGGAATGAGTGCTGCTATAGGATTTCGTTACGCCTTGGAAACCAGGCAACTTCGACATAAACTGAAACTCGAATCGAAATAGTGACGTAATTCAGAGCATGAGTGAAATACGACAGGATTAATTTAAAATGTACACCCAGTGTATGTTAACAGGATAAGGCAAGTTTGTCTGTGAGACTTGTAATTCAAATGTTAAACAAAATCAAGGTTGTTTATAAAACGCTCTCGCCGAAGTGAAAGTAGCTACATGTGTATGAATCATATTAATATGTAATCACAAAAATTAAAGCAAATGAAAATTTTCACCAAATTGAAAGCAAAATTTAGATGATATTTATTGGCACTGATGTTTGTTAACTGTATGGCACTGCTGTGATAATTTGACCCTAGCCACTGTAATTCAGTACACACCCACTCCACATATAGAAATTATTATACTGTTTCTGAACGTTACACTGGATCTTTAAACGGAATGTCGACAATGTAGCAAAGAGGATGGAATGGTTTGGCTTCTTGGGACGGGAACGGTGAAAGCTGATAAACTCCGGATTCAGCCGCTCAATGCAGCCGTTAATCACGTTTTGAGGTACTAATTTTAATTCCAACATTAAAAGAAAGTGTCCTATGTTACAAACTGATAACGATGACCTACAAAAACCCTTCTACATCTGTTATAAACACAAAATAAATAGATAAAGAAAAGAATAAAGAAAAAACACATTACCATTTCTTTCTTGTGGAAATCTTTTGTGGATTTAAATCTAAATACATGTAATGCTTTGGGAACAGATACACCAGATGACTCAAAGTGCACAATAATAAATCTAGAAGCCTTTCCTAATGCCACGCCACACATGAAAGATGATCAGATTTATCGGGAACCCAGATTTTTTTCCTGTTTGAGTGATTAACATTCACCCAAGATATATCTAAATAGATAATTGGCCTCCCACCATTTCTCATTTTTTTCATTTTTCTTAAAAACCTAAATATTTTTATCACGACACCGGGTCTATCCATCAGCATTTATGTTCCAGAGAATTCTTTGCATAACAAAACACATTTCATTCATTATCATATTAAAATACACCTGCTTCCAGGGAAGGTATCTGCTGCTTCAGAGAAATCTGTCGCGGTAATCTGTGTTTTTATTTGGCGCGTGTTATTGTTTTACTATTTTGAATTTTGGGTTCTTTGTCCCCCGGCTAGCTATTATTACTCAGTCGAGCAAATATCTCTAAGCAGGGCGTGTAAACGGAAAGGAGTTGTTACTAAAAGATAACACTAATAAAAGAATTTGTTTTTACACTTTTATTGCCGTCACATTTAATTAATAGTTCACATCTGTAATCTGTATACACGTCTGACTGAAACTGTTATATTTCCGAATATAATTGCTGTCGTACGAGTACTTCACATTTTGTAATTAACTTTACGACGCGAGAGATTCTGTAGAATTGCGTAATGTGTACCTCGCGAGAGATTCTGTAGAACTGCGCGATGTTTACCTCGTGAATGATTCTGTAGAACTGCGTGATACTTGCTTTTGGCTCAAGAATTTATACTCCCTCACCCCGATATGCCTAAACATTATAATAGAGCTTGCTATTGGTTACCAAATCGCGCCAACATTAGCGTCTATTTTGTCAGCCAATCATAATTACAAACACATATGCTCTAGGGAAGATATTCCCTCCATTTCTAAAGAAAGGCACGCTACCCTGACGTCATATGTTTGTCTCCTCTAAGTGATAAACAACTCACCCTATCGCTTCCTTGTTACCCACTCCTATTGTCAGTTTCAGTGAGGCCGTGTAAACGTATTTGCTAACAATGCTTATAGCTAACAAACATCTAAAATGATTGTCAAACAATAATGTTAATTTACACTACAATCACTCTGGCATTCACAGTGTTGTGATATAAAATACTGCCTCATTTTCAATTTTCTTCTTTTCTTCCCACTATTTCCACTTATTTTTAACCCTAACTGTCCCACACTCTTGTTCCCTTTTATCCCGCTGATCATTTCTAGACTTTATGTCCACAACTAGTGGAAAGCGATCACTATTTGAACGCAAGCTTAAAGTTTTAAAATTATTTGCTATATGACTAATATTGATAGGTCACAAAGTATAGTATATTACACTTCGACCATTATTATTTACAAATGTAAGTTTACCACACCTTTTCTCTCCATATTTTCCATTTAAACAACAAAAAAATTTAGTTTACAAACTATAAATGCCTTACTACCTCTGTCTACCACCATATCTTTGCTGCATCCGAGTTTTTCGTTTTTGTTTAATGGTTCATATCTTTGCTAATCTTTTAGTCCTCGCACCTCCAGGATTTAGTCCCCCATCCTTGTATTAAAGTCTCAGATTATTATAATTTAATTTCACGTATTAGTGTGTTCGGACTTTATGGCGACACACTGCTTATAGAATAAAAGCTCCTTTGGCGCCAGGCAAACTGAAGGACAAAAATAGGGGAAGGGTTAAACCTCTGTGCACTCCAGTGGAAACCCTACACTAAAATGAATAGCTGAGGATGTAAAAACATTTTATCTGTTGCCTGCATAATAAAATATTCGAGTGTTTTCTCAAATGTGTACCAAAACTGAAACAAACAGATCAATTCTCATATATTTTCTCAAAGGTAGGGTGCTAAACCCATTTTATTATTTAATAACACAATAAACTGAAACCAATAAACGAAAACGGGTGCACCTGAAACGCGAAATACACCAGCAGGTGCTAGTGACAAGGATATGTGTTTATGAGGGACCAAAACGGTAACTTTCTGCACACAAGGCAGGCAGGCAGCCTACTGCTGCTGTAGTGCAGGTTATTGCCAGCAGATGGCTCACAGACGCACCGCTCCAATTTCGTTAAGCCGTGAATGTTTCTCAGAGGCCTTTTAACTGTGAGCCAATCTTCCACATCCGTGCAGGGGAAGAGAGAGACAATAAAACTTATACTTTATGAGGTGAAGGTGTTTGGCCCCTTGGAGCATTTGCTCTTAGTGTAATATTATCTCAACTCAAATGCTTAAAGAAGAATTTATAGAAATTTAGCTTTAATTACTTTCTCTACTACGTATAGTAAATAGGGGAAGTATTGTATTCCACCCAAAAATTCGATACCGGGATTTCACCGGAAATACATGTTTTTAAACCCCCTGAATCCAAAAAAAGAAGCATTTTTGGAAACATGTCAGTGTGTGTTTCTGTGTGTCTGTGTACAGCATAACTCAGAAACGAACAGTCAGTTAAACACCAAACTTGGTATTTAGGTTGACCAGAGATGCGACACGAAGGTTTTCAAGAAAATCCCCCCACCCCAGATTACCCTTTACATGAAACATTTTTCGAAAATTTTCTCTAACGATTTTGATTAAAATATCATATGTTTAAGATATTTTCATGACAAATAAAATGTATATTTTGAATTTTCGGGAATGTCTCCAAAAGTATTCTTCATTGTGAACGAATTTTACATATCTGGTAAACCATAACAGATAGACAAAATTTGACTACACAAAAATGTAGATCGCGTTAAAACACACAATTTATGTCATATGCATTTTTTTGTTGTTGACTGAACCATTTTCGAGATATTGCTTGTTATTCCCTAAAATTTTTCAATACTTATTTTCTAAAATGGGAATTCGTTATTCATTTTTTTGTCTTTGATATGCAAAGAGTATTAATCTGTGGCAAAGGGAATGGTGCTGCACCTAGCAACCAGCTATTAAGAGATATGTCTATGCTTAAAGGCTACTGTATTTGTATATTGCCCTAGCAAATACAAAACAAGGGGAACATTGTACGCCTTAAAGGAGGGTCAAATATTTTTAGAACTGGTCGCTATGTGTAAAATGTAATTCTCTTTGCATGTAAAAAGATCGCTTGTGCAAATGTTTATCTGGATTAATATGAAATAGATGGAGAATAAGAGTTTGTAAAAATAGTTTGTACAAGAGTAGAGAAAGTCATGTGAGTGTAACACCAGACTTTTCTAATAGTACAAACGGAGGCTTCGAGAATAATATGCACATGCCAGTATCCGCACACTCTGACCCATGGATTTTTCGTAGTCTCGCCGGGGTCAGCAGGCAAATTCTGGGATTGTTTCACGTTTTCTTTTCCATAATTTCCCTTTAATTCAGTTTACTTCTCATCTTTCAGGTTTGCTACTAGGTTTTGTAGCGTATGATGGTGCCAGAAAGATGGCATGGATGTATGCTCAATGAAAAGATTATTCCTCATGCATCCCAGAGGACTTCTTGATTGGTGCATCGTTCATCGCCCCCCCCCCCCTCTCTCTCTCTCTCTCTCTTTCTCTTTCTCTCTCTCGGCGAATCCAGCAATGGGACGGCTTTGTGAGCTTGGAAATAAGGACTTCCTCTCGTCTCTGTGGTCTGTCTGCCTACGTCCTGTAGCCTCCTGTGATTCCTTCAGCTCATCCCTTTCTCCTGGCGGGTGGTAGCCGTAATGGATAGTGGAGATTGCAGTGCGCAAGTCGTCCTCCGTGATGTAATGGTTACCATGCTAGCCTCTAGTTCTTTAGGTCGCATGACTTCCTTCGGAAGGGAAGGGAGCGTGGTCCCGTGTCGTAGATTTACGGCATGTAAAAGAACCTCAAGAAGCCTCTGAACATACTTACCAGTCTTTCACGCCCAATAAAATGGGACGCTAAGGACCACAGCAGTTAAAAGCGTCCATAAATAAAATTCAATTTCAATTTACTTGCCATAATATATCAGGAACGAGAACAAATACGAAAAAAAATCGTGTGTGCTATATTGACGTGAGTTTCTCTAGCCACTAAAGTCCACCTAAATTATTCTTGCAAACTCTTGTTTTTCTATCCACTCCATTTTTCATTACACACGTTGTTATAGGTACAAGAAAGGTAAAAGCAACCGAATAAATAGTGAAATGTTTAAATGTGAGTAGCCTTGAACTCCTTACTCTTACCATGACTTCACGAGAAACAACAGAATAGCGGCGGTACTTCAGAAAGTCAAAAAGGATTGAAAAACTCAAACGGATATCTCTGAAATGGCTGATGTCACAAAAAGTTATTTGAAGTAAATTAAATATTTTTAAACATATGTACATTTTTTGTACAGTACATTCTTTTCTATCTCTTAAAGCTTACCAATTATACAAAACTCCTTCTTAATGAAGAAGGCTTCACAGGCTATTCCCAGAATATGCAAGATATACATTTTATTTAACCTTGGGGTCATTGTTTACAAAAATGAAAACGTGAAAGTACTTCTGTAAAGGATAGTTTGGGGTCCTGGAATTTTTCTGAAGATTTTCTTTTCTCATTCTTGAAACCAAAGCATACACGCACGCGCCTGGACCTTATCCTAAAAATACTTTTTGGGGGATTCTGGGGCCACTAAACACGGGAGCTTAAGAAATTGCCATCGTTACCTCATATGTTACTTAACCACGTCTATCTTTCACTGCACAATTACTGAGCATTAAAGAAATACATACTTACCTCTGTACTTGTTAAACACCGTGCGGGCTGGCTCATGCATGTGGCTTTCATTCGGGAGGTCCCAGGTTCGATTCCTGTGACCACCCTGACCCATGGGTTTTTTTCGAATGTTTATCCGGATCGTCAGGCTAATGCTGGAGTGGTTTCTTTCATCCTTCGAATTTCGTGTCCCTCCATTTCATCCATTATTCACCCCGTTTGGTCTGTTTCAGTGTTGGAAGTGTTGGCGATGGTGTTTCGGTGCAGCGTGGCATGGTAAAAGAGTGCTCTTTGTGATCTTTCTCCATTCCTTGGCATTCGGCTGGTTGCCGGGGTATAAGGACTGCCTCTTGGGGGGCGTTGTATTCTGAGTGGGGGGGATCCCTGATCTTCCTATCCGACTACCGGGGCATCTCAGTCTGGAAACTGTAGGAACCCAGTCACTGTTGTGCTGTCACTCCTGGTTCCGGTCGCCCGGTGTCTCCCTTCACCTCATCTCTTCCTCCCAAGGGTGCTCCCTAATGGAGCGTCGGTACAATATCCTCATCCCTGGATCGGTGCTGAATCTCCTACGATTCACAATCCAATCCAATAATGTTAATCTAAATATACTAATTCAAGAATGGGTGGAAAATGTTATAAAATATCATTCATTAGTAAAACCTTACGTGCTAATCTGAGCCCTCTGGTAGTTTCGACTCTCAGCTCGGAATCAAAAATGGGGATACCCTTTAAGTCATTCTCCAGGTCAGCCTGTCTATATTTTGGTCGCACGGCATTCACAGACACAGCAGTTTCTTTCGAGGTTAATTTAATGACATCGTTAACAGCATCGTTAACATTCATAACCATAGCTTTTTTCGTCACCTTTAAGGGCTCTGCCACTTCTGTATTTAATTACACTTCTCTGGCCTGCTAGTATTCAGCCATAATCGCAAAATAAACAACGTGGGAAATTTAAAACTGAGTATTATTTATGGACGCTCTTTAACTGCTGTGGTCCTTAGCGTCCCATTCTATACTGAGCGTGAAATTTTGCTCAGAGCTTCTTTATCAGGCTTCAGGTTATTTTACGTGCCGTAAATCTACAACACAGCACCACCGGCTTTACTTCCCTTCTGAAGGAAGCCATGCTAAGGATTTTTACGCCCGAAAAAATCTACCGCCTTCCGCGGGGTTTGAACCTGCGACCTCGTAAACTAGAGGTAACCACGACGTGGGAATACCAATGTCTGTACGACCATGATAGTAAATAGAGGATAGTTATTTTAGTTACGTTTAAAAGAAACGAAAAATAAAATACTGTCCTTATTCGCCGTCTTTATTATTTGAAGTACAAAACGGAAGATAATAAATGCAGTGTAGTAACGAACTATATTCATTTGCTTCAACGATGTGCTGCGGCGTGACACTGGACCATTTCTTGGGCTGGATGGGGAATAGTAATGAATGATGCGACGATAGTTAGTGGGTGTAATAGGATCCCAGATAAATATGCTTAAAATTATTACACTGTATATCTTTACGTATTATTGCGCACGCATACAAATGTATACGATTACAGTACCGTATGCTCCATTAATAACAGATATTAAGTGTTTAAAAGTCTAAAATATATTCTCTCCGGTTGCAAGTTACATATGGGAGAAATGAGCATTTTAGCACATGCTCAAGCATTTTAAGTTTCAAAATTGAATGATTTGCTTGAATCTTTCAAGTATATGGAGCACATTCACACGGTTGCCTTAAGAAATATGTTCCTAATATGAAACAAGAATAGCAATTGTTGTGTTTTAAATTAGCTAAGCTTAAAGTGCCTAAAAATTCAAAACAATGACACTTTTATAGGAATGTTCAATATTCTGTGCTTTAAAGCTGACTTCCTTGAACTTAACAGATCCTTCTTCCGAAAACTTTGGGCATCAGATCATCCTCGTAGACAAGCAACCTCAGTGTTGAGGTGTCGTGCGCATCATCCTGGATAAAGCGAATATCTTATCGAAGACATCCACTATAAGGTTTAGCGGTAAGGTGTTAAATAATATGTCTTTCAAATTTTTATCTCTTTTCTGCATGTAATGGATTATCCGACGTATGCCTTATCTACACCAAAATTCTACTTCTGATAATTAGGAAACCACTCAAAGAATCCCTTATTCGATTAGTTCGCCCTAAGGGAAAAGCTCGGGGCATCTTGAGAGCGAGGCACAACATACCAACCATACACTTGGGATAACATAGTAGCTATCGAGGAACTCAAATCTAAGTCAATAAATGTATAATATAATAATATTGAAGAATTAAACATCAAATTGATGTTATTATTATTATTATTATTATTATTATTATTACTATTATTATTTGTACAATAAACAGTGTTTTAAACTAGAGCATTAGTTTATAAAACCATAATAAGGTATTTTAAGACAAAAAAAGAAATTAAGTTCTTTACCATATATCCAGTAGGTGGAGAAAATTTCACTCCATCCAAAAATTCGATACTAATATTTCACCAGAAATATATGTTTTCAGGTCCCCTGAATAAAATTCCCTTTTTAGAAAAAGTCCCGTATGTGTGTGTATGTGTGCGTGTCTGAACATCATAACTCGAAAACGAAAAGTCGAATTAATACTAAACATTCTGTTTAGGTTCAATATATTCTCTTCAAGAAAATTCAGCATAGGGCATTTTTAGGAAATTTTATATTTTTTAAAAATAGCGTAACGATTTTGTTTAAAACATCATATGTTAAAATATTTACATGATAAATCAAATGTATATACCTGAATTTTCTGAGAATAGTCTGTGACGTCCACTTCTTTGGAAATTTTGTATAATCCTTTATATCTGGTAAATGTTAAGCGATAGACGAGAACGTACTACGCAAAAATGTAGAAGTCTTTAAAACATGAAACGTATTTCAAACAACCTTTTTATGACATCAACCATTCCCGAGTTATTAATGGTTCGAATTTTCCAAATTTAGGTCATTTTTTTGATCGTGTCGATTTTCGGTTGTTTCTCGCGATTACATGGAAACTATGGTATTTTAAAGCCAAAATATACCGTTCAGTTTTTAAACATATTTTGACCATCGTGTTTCCTTTCTAGCTATAACCAGATGTATAATGTATCTATTTCTACAAAGGTTTATTGGATCAAAATAAACTAGATAGAGAAAATATTTGATGTGTTACGCTCACATGACTTTCTCTACTCTTGTACAAACTATTCTTACAAACTCTTGTTCTCCATCTATTTCATATTAATCGAGATAAACGTTTGCAGAAACGATTTTTTGACATGCAAAGAGAATTAAATTTTACACATAGCGACCAGTTCTAAAAATATTTGACTATCGCTTAAGGCGTAGTATCTTCCCCTTCTTTTGTATTTGCAAGGGCAATATAGAAATGCAGTAGCCTTTAAGCATAGACATATCTCTTAATAGCTAGTTGCTAAATGCATCAGCATTCTCTTTGCCTCAGATTAATACTCTTTGCATATCCAAGACAAAAAAATGAATAATGAATTCCCATTTGAGAAAATAAGTATTGTAAATTTTAAGGGAATAACAAGCAATATCACTCAACAAAAAATGTATATCACATAAATTGTGTATTTTAACGCGATCTACATTTTTTGTGTAGTAACATTTTGTCTATCTCTTTTGGTTTACCAGCTATGCAGAAGTCGTTCACAATGAAGAATACTTTTGGAGACATTCCCAGAAAATTCAAGATATACATTTCATTTGTCATGAAAATATCTTAAACTTATGATATTTTGATCAAAATCGTTAGAGCCATTTTTGAGCAAATTAAAGTTTTCGAAAAAAGTTCCATGTAAAGGGTAATCTGGGGTGGGGGAGTTTCTTGAAAACCTTCGTGTCGCATCTCTGGAAGATACTGCACCTAAATACCAAGTTTGGTGTTTATCCGACTGTTCGTTTCTGAGTTACGCTGTTCACAGACACACAGACACACACACACGGATACACAGATAGACACATACACGGACATGTTTCCAAAAATGCTTTTCTTGGATTCAGGGGGTCTCAAAACATTTATTTCCGGTGAAATCTCGGTATTGAATTTTTGGGTGGAATGCAATACTTCCCCTACTTACTATACGTAGTAGAGAAAGTAATAACCTTATTAAAAGTAGTTTGTACCTACTCAATAATGATAGAGGGTGGAGAAAATAATGTGAATGTATCATATCAGACTTTTTTTGCAAACCCCAATCAGCTATTTCTACTCTCTGCAAAAATTTCAATTACGCGTTGCTTTGAAGTATCTTCACCATGTTTCTCTTCGTAACTGAATTTCGATTGCCAATGTCGCTACACAAGACAGCCTTTGGCATGTCAACGAGACGCCACAGTATTAATTATTTGAAGCGTGTTCATGCTACGTTCACTGCTGGCGGTAGCAGGTGACAAGTAGTGGAAACAACAGTCACAGTGTCCCTACGTATTCAACATCAAAGCTACTTTTACTTTCTGTACTATTTACCTATAGTAAGTAGAGGAATTATTGCACCCAATCCAAAAACTCGATACCGAGATTGCATTGGTGTAAGTGTGTGTGTTTGTGGGTGTGGGTGTGTGTGTATGTGAACTGTATAACAGAAAAACGAAAATGTTTTTAAAAAACAAACTTGGTATTTACGTTCCGCACCCTTCACAGATGAGACAGGAAGGTATTAAGATAATCTCCACCCAAAACTACACTTTAGATGATTTTCTTAATAATGATTAACGATTTTGAATCAAATATGGCATGTTTAAACGAATATATTACATTTTCTGTCAATAGACGGTGAAGTCACCTTCATTCTGAATAATTGTTCTATAATTACCATAAGTCATAATGATAGACGATATCTTTCCGCACCACAAATGTAGATCTCGTTTGAAATAATTTTTTGTGTGTTTACCCACTTCCGAGATATTCTTTATTATTGATTTGAATTTTCAAATATTAATACTCTTTTCAAGGAGTGTGGATATAGGTTACACAACGTATGGGGCATCTTGAGCATTGCGACCTATGAACTGTAGGCCTCTGACAGGAAAACGTTTGCAGAGTGTTCTGCTCTCCGGAGGAGTGAGGGGGATAGTACCACGTGGCAGCTCACGATGATGACATAAGTAGTTCTATTATCTACATTAAAAACATAGCGCAACGTTGGTATCTCAAAGTGTTTCGCTTACAGCAATGCGTAAGTGTTTTATAGTGATTTGTTAAGTTATTTACAATGCCTAGTAAGAAAATAAGAACTCTACACAGTCAAGTCCGAGAAATAGTTGCTAACGTTGTTAAAATCTGTAACGATATAGCAAACGAAAGCAACTGGTCATTCAGCATTACTAACAGAAGAGCGTATGTTTTCTAACAGGTCTTAAGTCTTGTTGATACGTTGAAGGTAGAGCCATAATCTTTCTCAGATAACGCTAGTATAGTTGATGTTAACACATTCCTTACAGACACATTTCGTGAAAGGAATACAGTACATACTATGTGGCCCACACAAGGCGTTCTTCGTTGAAGTTAGTTTATCCCGGATGGTGCGGATGCCAAAAGGTTTGCCTAAGTAGAACGGTAAAGGGGCTCTATAGCGACAGAGAGGAGACCTTGCCAAATGAAAGACCAATGCTTGAAAACAAACGCTAATCGCTATGCCTGGTCTCGTAGCTAAGTTGGTAGAACATTTCTGCTGCGTGAGGGGTATGGAATTCGATTCCCGGCTGGACTCGAGAATGTTTTCTTTAAACAAGAAAATTTTACGGTATAAACGGGATCTGGTGTTTTTTAATGTGAGTGTGCCTGCGAGTTTTATCGGTTGTTTGACATGCATTTGGCCCATAAACAAGAATTCAGAATTGTTGCTGATCAAAATCGTGAGCACACGTGTTAAGTCATATAATTACATCAAACAGATCCGTGACCCTACGACGCATATCGTATGAAACCACGAAAGCATACACATGCAAAGAGCAAACACTATCTCAATGACCTTTTGTTTCGTACCTACACAGCGTCTTTGACAATCAGTGACACCATAACTTCGTTTGCACTTATGCATGGGGGAAACATAAAACCTCACAGGAGGAAGGAATGAAGTGTGGAAGTGTAGCAGGTTACAGACCGCAGGCAGATAGGCCACAGAGACGCGCCGAAGTCCCTAATATGTCCAGGTTCGAGGACCTGTTCCACTTCTGGAACTCCCCAAAGAGGGCGGTAAGCGATCAAGGAGTCCTATTGTCTACTGGGAGCAGCACTATTTCGCTTAAGCAAGCATCCACGCCAATTGCACAGCACGGTCTTACGCCACGAAACCTAGAAGCACACCTAAAAGTTGAGCAGGAAGGAAAAACAAATGGAAATTATGGAAAGGAAGTCGTGGTAGATGAGAAACTACTCCATCATTCGCCTATCGACCAGAGAAAACCACAAAAACCCCAATATCTGAGTGGACGGTCAATGTGAATCGAAACCATAACTCCGGAATGCGGGCCTTACACGTTACCGCGGAACCATCTCTCTCGGTTTCCAAGCAGTAAGTGGCTATTTATTTTCTCTAGTTTCATACAAAGAGCACGGCATTTCAAAGGCATCACATAGCGACCTGTTTTTAAAACCTGACTATCGCTTTACCTGCTATATGCTTCTTATATTGCCAAGGAATGTGTAAATGTAAAATGAAACTTTATCGCGATTAACAAGAAATAGATATTCTTGGATATTCCACTCTCACTCCCTTTCTCTCTCTCTCTCTCTCTCTCTCTCTCCATCTCATATTGTAGTAGATTATATTTGTTGGTAGTTGGAAAATTCTTCATGTTTATCTGCCCCACGTATGGGAGCCACTTTGTCGCGGTAACTTCGTGTTATCTATTGCTGGGCGCCTGTTATTGTATTAATAGCTTGAATTTTGGGTTATTTGTCCTCCGGCTAGCTATTATTACTACTCAGTCGAGCAGATCTCTTGAACAGGGTGTGTAAACGGAAAGGATTTGTAACTGAAAGATAACACTTATAAAAGAATTTGTTTATACACTTTTCTTACCGTCACAATTAATTAATTTCACATACTGACACTTGATACACGCCCGACTGTAACTGTTATATTTTCTAATATCACTATAATCACTTATTTGTTGCACATTATTAATTCGCGTATTTCACAATTATAACTAACTTTACAACACGAGAGATTCTGTAGAATTGCGCGACGTATATCGCGTGAACGATTCTCTTAAACTGTGCGACGTATAACCTTTGTATGATTCTGTTGGACTAAACGACGTATTACCCGCGAATCCTTCTGTTGGACTGAACGACGTTTGCCTTGTGAATTATTCTGTCAAAACTGTGCGTTACCCATCTCTGGCACGGAATTTATACTCCCTCACCCTAATATGCTTAAACATTATAACAGAGCTGCTATTGGTTAATAAAACGCGCCAACATTAGCGTCTATTTTTATATCCAATCAAAATTACGAACACATATGCTCTAGGGAATATATTCCCTCCATTTCTACAGAAAAGCGCGCTAATCTGACGTCATTTGTTTGTCTCTTCTAATTGATAAACAACTCACCCCCTCGCTCATTGTTACCCGCTCCTATTGTCAGTTTCAGTGAGGCCGCGTAAACTTATATCCTAACAATGCTTATAATTAACAAACATCTCAAATAAATGTTATACAATAATGCTTATTTACACTACAATCACTCTGGCATTTACATTCTTGTGATATAAAACACTGCCACAATATAGCCTTCTTTCTCCCTCTTCTGTGCTCTCTCTCTCCTTCACTATTTCCTTTTCTCCCTCGATCTCTCTTTTACAGTTGCCTTCTCCTCTCTCTGATGTTTTGAAAACCGTTAATAAAAGTATTTTTACTTGATCTACCACGTAGCTAGTAGGTACTGACGGTAATGCACTCGTCCAAATATTGAATACCGAGATTTCACTGGAAATGCATGTTTCGAGGCTCCCTAAATCAGAAACAGCATTTTTAAAAAATTGTTCAAGTGTATGTCTGTGAACAGCATAACTCAAAAATGAAACGTAGGATAAATACCAAACTTGGTATTTAGGTTCAGTACCTTCCAAAGATGAAAATTTTCAAGAAAATCCCCGACCCCTCGCCCATTGCATGGAACAGTTTTCGAAATGCTTTATTTTATATAAAATAGCTATAACAATTCTGATTATAATACCATTAAAGATATTTGCATTACAAATAAAACGTAAATCTTGAATCTTATGGGAATAGCTTGTGAAGTCCATTTCCTTCAGAAGAAATTTTATACAATGTTGAATAACTGGTAAACGTTAAGTATTAGCGAAGTCGTATTACACAGAAAATGTAGACCTCTTTAAAATACACAATTTATTTCAAATAAGCCTTTTGGTTGTAACAGTCATTTCCAGATATCTGTTATTAATGTTTTGAATTGTTAAATATTTAGACATTTTTTTCAAGCCTTTGATATTCGTTTGTTACCTGTGGTGTCATGGAAAGAGCATGGAATTTTAAGGCCAGCTTATCGCCTCCAGTTCTCAAACATTTGACTGTCGCTATTCCCTTTATATCCATAACGAAATGTGGAATGCAGCTATTCTCGGAATGTTTTAACTAGATTAAATGAAGAAGATGGGAAAGCAAACTTTGTAAAAATAATTTGTATACACACTAATAAGCACTAGAGGGAAAGAAAAGTTCTCGTATGTCAATGTAATTTATAGTTTTTCTTTTATTATAAACATTAAACCTGAGGCAGTATTTTTTACACTTAAATAATTTAAATTAGATTATATAATATGTCAATTCAATAACAGCTCGCCTTGAAGCAATATGTATGTAATAATTTTAAAAATGTATGTAACAGTCATTGCAAATGCTTATATTATTGTAAACATGTTTAATAATGTTATGTGAATACATTATTTACTTTAATAATGCAAGAGCTGTGAGAATAATAAGTTTAACCTCGCTAACAATGAGGTAACCTTGAGGCAATAATGAGTTTGAGAGTTTGACGGCCTGTATTACGATCTCCGGTTAAGGTTTGGGGTAAGATTTACCTGAGAGTTACGTACTGCGACTGTATTACAATCTTTGGTTAAGGGCTACCCGGGAGTTATTTTTGGAGGTAAACTAACCACCACCTCAAGTGGTGGATAAAGATGATACCTTGGAGTTAACTCGTATTTCCGAATGAAACATGGCGTACCACCGGCAGAGATTGATTATTGAGAGTGATTCAGAATATATTTTCAAGTTTTTGGAAATGTTATCTATACATTAGAATAGTTCACTCCAACACCCAGTCTTAAATATTACTGTCAGGGCGTAAGGAACTAACCATTGTGCTTGGATTGTTTTTGGAAGGCCAAACATTTTAGGTTAAATGACAGGCAGTGTGGGCAAAGGTAAACGTATTTTGCGTGTTAGTTTATATTTAGGTTGGTTTTTAAAATTGTCGAATGGCTTTCCACGTTAGTTTTAAGTGATATTCATGAAATGTTTGCGTCAAAAGACTATGGTTTTCGGTTATCAAAGTGATATTCGTAAAACTTTTACGTCAAAACTCTTAACACTATTTTTAACGAAACTTTGAAGTGTGGCATAGTTTTCCAAATAGAATAACCAAGGAACGGTATTAGAAAGATGCAACAAACTTAAGAATATTGTGTTGAACTTAAATGTCAGGCAACATGTGTAAATCCGAATCAACATTAGAACCATCGATGTTGCTTTTCTATAAATATAATAGCTTTCGCGAACGGAAAAGCTAATAAAAAGGTAATTATAACTATTGTTTACGGTATCCTATTGTAGCTCAGTAATCCAATAACGTACTAGAAACGCATCTTGTATGCTCAATGACATGTATATAAATTACATTTTAGGTTATGTTCATGTCAAAATTCTCTAAAAAAATCTCCAAAACCGTTCACAATCTATAATAGTCTGTCCGCTCGCCTTGTTACTAATGACCAATAATGACGCTATAATGTTGCAGGTTACCACGAGATAGCGTTGTATAAACAGTGAAATCACTCAGAAAACTATTGCCAAGGAGAAATACATATCTCTTTGGTGTTGCCAACTTCTCGCCCAGCATCATAAACCTTAGGGTTACTAACCATCGGTTGATATGCGTTTGTAATACGCGGCAATGCACCTAACCTTCAGGTAGCGATAACTGATAGGTTACAAACCATGACTTTTAACCGGAGATCGTAATACAGGCCGTAAATGCTACTAGCCATGATTAGAGTAACGATAATGTAAATTTTGTGACAGTTTAAAATTAGCCAATTAACTGCCAGAAAAAGCTTTAATTAAATGCAGATATTCTATAGGACTAGAATTAGCCAATCAGAGACTTGAAATGTAGAAGCTAGTGGGTTTTGACGGTTGAAATATGTTCAGTTGCCTGCAGAACTTGGTAGTGACCGAATGGAAGATGTGTTCTCTAAAGAAATATTACGTATTCGTGTGAAACGAAAATTATGTATTTGCGTTTACAAAGTGCAAATATTAAATTAAGGAATCTTACCGCCCTTGATATTAGTGCAGTGCTATTTAATTTGTGTCAAGGATTAATAAAAAGAAGTGAATTTAAACTTAAAATCTGTGTAAGCCTTCATTCCTGTCGCACCACACCCTGCCTAAGAGAAACGTGTTTCTACAAAAATTACTGACGCAGCCGAGGCAAACATAAACATAAATACCATCTATAGAAGCAGTTTAATAACAAAGTTAAATAATACTCTTTTTTAAACTTTGTCACGGTAACTTTCGTGTTATCTTATTTGCTGAGCGCATGTTATTGTTTTACTATTTTGAATTTTGAGTTCTTGGTCCTTCGGCTAGCTATTATTACCTTGTTGAGCAAATCTCTTGAACAGGGTGTGTAAACGGAAAGGAGTTGTTACTAAAAGATAACACTGATAAAAGAATTTATTTTTACACTTTTATTGCCGTCACACTTTATTCATTGCACATAATTACTCTTGATACACGCCCGACTGAAACTGTTGTATTTTTGAATGTAACTATTGTCACTTATTTGCCGCACATTATTAATTCGCCTATTTCACATCTTTTAACTAACTTTACGACGCGAGAGATTCTGTAGAACTGCGCGACGTGTAACCCGTGAATGATTCTGTTGAACTGCGCGACGTTTGCCTCGTGAATGATTCTGTAAACTTGCGCGTTACCCGTCTCTGGCTCGGAATTTATACTACCTCACCCCGATATGCCTAAAGATTATAATCGAGATGCTATTGGTTAATAAAGCGCGCCAACATTAGCGTCTATTTTATATCCAATCAAAATTATGAACACATGCACTAGGGAAGATATTCCCTCCATTTCTACAGAAAAGCGCGATAATCTGACGTCATTTGTTTGTCTCTTCTAATTGATAAACAACTCACCCCCTTGCTCATTGTTACCCGCTCCTATTGTCAGTTTCAGTGAGGCCGTGTAAACTTATTTCCTAACAATGCTTATAGTTAACAAACATCTCAAATCATTGTCATACAATAATGTTAATTTACACTACAATCACTCTGGCATTTACATTGTTGTGATATAAAATACTGCCACAATATAGCCTTCTCTCTCCCTCTTCTGTGCTCGCTCTCTCCTTCACTATTTCCTTTTCTCTCTCGATCTCTCTTTCACTGTTGCCTTCTCCTCTGTCTGGTGTTTTGAAAACCGTTAAATAAAGTATTTTTACTTGCTCTACCACGTAGCTAGTAAGTAGTGACGGTAATGCACTCGTCCAAATATTGAATACCGAGATTTCACTGGAAATGCATGTTTTGAGGCTCCCTATATTAAAAACAACATTTTTAGAAAAATGTTCAAGAGTATGCCTGTGAACAGCATAACTCAAAAAAGAAAAGTAGCATAAATGCCAAACTTGGTATTTAGGTTTACTATCTTTCAAAGATAAGACATGAAAATTTTCAAGAAAATACCCGACCCCACTCCCATTGCATGGAACAGTTTTCGATATGCTTTATTTTCTATAAATAGCTTTAACCATTCTGATTAAAAGATATTTACATTACAAATAAAACGTGTATCTTGAATCTTATGGGAATAGCTTGTGAACTTCACTTCCTTCAGAAGAAATGGTATATAATGTTGAATAGCTGGTAAACGTTAAATGATAGCGAAATCGTATTACACAGAAAATGTAGGTCTCTTTAAAATACACAATTTATTTCAAATAAGCATTTTGGTTGTAACAGTCATTTCCAGATATCTGTTATTAATGTTTTGAATTGTTAAATATTTAGACATTTTTTTCAAGCCTTTGATATTCGTTTGTTACCTGTGGTGTCATGGAAAGAGCATGGAATTTTAAGGCCAGCTTATCGCGTCCAGCTCTCAAACATTTGACTGTTGCTATTCCCTTTATATCCATAACGAAATGTGGAATGCAGCTATTCTCGGAATGTTTTAACTAGATTAAATGAAGAAGATTGGAAAGTAAACTTTGTAAAAATAATTTGTATACACACTAATAAGCACTAGAGGGTAGGAAAAGTTCTCGCATGTCAATGTAATTTATAGTTTTTCTTTTATTATAAATATTAAACCTGAGGCAGTATTTTTAACACTTAAATAATTTAAATTAGATTATATATGTCAATTCAATAACAGCCCGCCTTGAAGCAATATGTATGTAATAATTTTAAAAATGTATGTAACAGTCATTGCAAATGCTTATATTATTGTAAACATGTTTAATAATGTTATGTGAATACATTATTTACTTTAATAATGCAAGAGCTGTGAGAATAATAAGTTTAACCTTGCTAACAATGAGGTAACGTTGAGGCAATAATGAGTTTGAGAGTTTAAATGCTACTAGTCATGATTAGAGTAACGATAATGTAAATTTTGTGACAGTTTAAAATTAGCCAATTAACTGCCAGAAAAAGCTTTATTAAATGCAGGTATTCTATTGGACTAGAATTAGCCAATCAGAGACTTGAAATGTAGAAGCTTGTGGGTTTTGACGGTTGAAATATGTTCAGTTGCCTGCAGACCTTGGTAGTGACCGGATTGAAGATGTGTTCTCTAAAGAAATATTACGTATTCGTGTGAAACGAAAATTATGTATTTGCGTTTACAAGGTGCAAATATTAAATTAAAGAACCTCACCGCCCTTGATATTAGTGCAGTGCTATTTAATTTGTGACAAGGATTAATAAAAAGAAGTGAATTTAAATTTAAAATCTTTGTAAGCCTACATTCCAGTCGCACTACACCCTGCCTAAGAGAAACGTGTTTCTACAAACATTACTGATGCAGCTGAGGCAAACATAAACATAAATACTATCTAGAGAAGCAGTTTAATAACAAAGTTAAATAATACTCTTTTTTAAACTTTGTCACGGTAACTTTCGTGTTATCTTATTTGCTGAACGCATGTTATTGTTTTACTATTTTGAATTTTGAGTTCTTTGTCCTCCGGCCAGCTATTATTACCCTGTCGAGCAAATTATCTTGAACAGGGTGTGTAAACGGATAGGAGTTGCTACTAAAAGATAACACTGATAAAAGAATTTATTTTTACACTTTATTCGTTTCACATAATTACTCTTGATACACGCCCGACTGAAACTGTTGTATTTTTGAATGTAACTATTGTCACTTATTTGCCGCACATTATTAATTCGCGTATTTCACATCTTTTAACTAACTTTACGACGCGAGAGATTCTGTAGAACTGCGCGACGTGTAACCCGTGAATGATTCTCTTGAACTGCGCGACGTTTGCCTTGTGAATGATTCTGTAAAACTGCGCCTTACCCGTCTCTGGCTCGGAATTAATACTCCGTCACCCCGATATGCCTAAAGATTATAATCGAGCTGCTATTGGTTAATAAAGCGCGCCAACATTAGCGTCTATTTTATATTCAATCAAAATTACGAACACATGCTCTAGGGAAGATATTCCCTCCATATCTACAGTAAAGCGCGATACTCTGATGTCATTTGTTTCTCTTCTAATTGATAAACAACTCACCCCCTCGCTCATTGTTACCCGCTCCTATTGTTAGTTTCAGGGAGGCCGTGTAAACTTATTTCTTAACAATGCTTATAGTTAACAAGCATCTCAAATCATTGTCATACAAAAATGTTAATTTACACTACAATCACTCTGGCATTCACAGTGTTGTGATATAAAATACTGCCTCAACTTGGAGTGTAACAACAAAAAAATATATCTTCAAATCAGATTCTCATACGTAGCAGCATATTACGTAACAACAATAACTATTACTTAATTAACGACTTCAAATAAATGCCCAAAGCGTGGTGCAGCAAAACCTTCAACAACGATAAATTACAACAGTTGAAGAACAATACTTCTTCAAACCATAAGTAAATGGTTAAATGGTACATTAACTGTGTTTAACGTCATCGGAAGAATACATTGGTTTATAAAAATTGGCATAACTGCCTAAATTATGATCCACATAAGATATTATGGATAACCATACTTGTCAGACATATTATTTTTGACAACTTGTGTTACATAATGCTTTCTTACAAATAGTGAATAATAAATATACCGGGAGCGAACAGTCAATGTGCAAAGTGTTGCAGAGTAGAAAGAGAGTACCAAAAGAAGCATCCTATCCTCAAGATAAGAAAAATATGATGTGTTGCACTCACATGACTTTCTCTACTCTTGTACAAACTATTTTTACATACGCTTATTCTCCATCTGCTTCATGTTATTCGAGATAAATGTCGTCCTTCGTGTTTTAGTGGTTACGGGTCCCTAGCCTCTAGTTCCCGGCGAAGGCCATTGGATTTTTTTTGGGCGTAAACATCCTCAGCATGGCTTCCTTTGGAAGAAAAGTAAAGCCGGTGGTCCGGTGTCTTACGATTTACGGCGCGTAAAACAACCTCAAGCCTGGTAAAGCGGCCTCTAAGCTAAATTTCCTGTCTTTCACGCCCAGTATAGAGTGGGACACCAAGAACCATAGCAGTTAAAGAGCGTCCATAAATAAAAGTCATTTAATTACTTTCTCTACTACGTATTGTAAGTAGGGGAAGTATTGTATTCCACCCAAAAATTCAATACCGAAATTTCACCGGAAATACATGTTTTGAGACCCCCTAATTCCAAAAAAAAAAATTTGGGGAACATGTCCGTGTGTGTGTTTGTGTGGCTGTGTGTGTCTGCCTGTGAACAGCATAACTCGGAAACGAAGAGTCGGATAAACACCAAACTTGGTATTTAGGTTCAGTATCTTCCAAGGATGCGACACGAAGGTTTTCAAGAAAATCCCCCCACCCCAGATTACTCTTTACATGGAAGACTTTTCGAAAATTTTAATTTTCTCAAAAATGGCTTTAACGATTTTGATTAAAATATCATATGTTTAAGATATTTTTATGACAAATAAAATGTATATCTTGAATTTTCTGGGAATGTCTCCAAAAGTACTCTTCATTGTGAACGACTTTTGCATAACTGGTAAACTATCAGAGATAGACAAAATTTTACTACACAAAATGTAGATCGCGTTAAAATACACAATTTATGTCATATACATTTTTGTTGTTGAGTGAACCATTTTCGAGATATTACTTGTTATTCCCTTAAATTTTTTAATACTTATTTTCTCAAATGGGAATTCGTTATTCATTTTTTGCCTTGGATATGCAAAGAGTATTAATCTGTGGGAAAGGGAATGGTGCTGTGCCTAGCAACCAGCTATTAAGAGATATGTATGTGCTTAAAGGCTACTGTATTTCCAAATTGACCTTGTAAATATACATTCCCCTTACATCTACAGGAAACTTAGCAATAATATAGACTCTGCAAATGTTTATCTCGATTAACATGAAGTAGATGGAGAATAAGCGTTTGTATAAATAGTTTGTACAAGAGTAGGGAAAGTCATGTGAGTGTAACACATCAGGTTTTTTTTCTTACTTCAGTTTTAGTGATTACCTTATTTTTCTCGCAAAATGGTTAATTATTGCTGGAACAATATTTTAATGAATTGCAACAACTGTAAAATATCTGTATACGTATTTTTAAATTGGCACATTTAAACAGAAGAACAGATGGACAGAACAACACCGGATATGTTACCTCTGTTGGATTATGGATGCGTTTTTATTTCACAACTGCCTGGGTTTGCTTGGCTTTTGTAAAGTAAGCATATTGAACAAAAGAATATTTTACACAACTCCCTCTGGAAATCACAATACTGTCAGGTTTTCATTCAATAATATCAGCAGCTTTGATTTCTGTATGATATATAATGAATAGCCTGCCTTGATGACAAAAAATAGCAATTGCATTACTGAAAAAACTTTAATGAAGCAAATGCATCAATTTGATGAATTCCATGGAGGTTTTCTCCATGCGGAACAGCTGGTAGTCGATAATAGAGTACGCATGCTTTAGGAATCTATTATGCACGTAAAAGCTATTAACCCAATTACAAAATAACAAACAAATATCAGAAAATTCGATACTTGTTTGTTACTTTTATTACTCCGTATAAGATTGACGGTAGCTTTTCTAGAATATTGCCACCGCGCACGCCATTTATCTACTGGCGGGCGATGCAAGCGGCTTCCGGCAATTTACCTGGCCGCGGGTGGGGGTAATGCTGATCCTCGCCAGAACAATAGCCACTATGTTCAGATTTCCCGCTCACGAGGTGTCCTTTGGGCCGTTTCGATTAGGTTATGCCTCTAGAAGGTATTGCGGGCCTATATAAGGAGCTGCTCTTGACTGAAACCTCAGTAGAGTTCAGGCAGTTTAGTCATTTAAGAATTGTAACGTGGACGGTGCCAATGCAATTCACTGTGAATTGTGACTCAAGAGTTTAGTTGTGGGTTATGACTCGCAGTTTAGTTGTGATTTTATTTGACGCATCAGTTGTGTTGTGTTATTGTGTGCCAAAAGTGTTTCAAATGTAACGTTTGTGTTACGTTGAGTGTCTAGTGACAAAGAAAGTGTTTTTCGCAGCAATTGATGTTTTTATCTCTTATAATATAACCTCAATGTATTCTTATTCTTATTTAAAGCCCTTGCAAATGAAGCCGACTGCTAACATGGTTATGTCAGTTCTGTTTATTTTGCATCAGTCAGCGAAATAAGTACAAATATTTCTCTCTTAATATACAATGACAAGCTTTTAAGTGGACAGAAAAGTGAAGTAATCCAGTGAATCTTCTGAAATTAACCATTTAGGAAACATTTTATCTTATTAAAAACGATAACGCTTAAATGGCCGACATTAATTCGATAAAATGTGAACTCTGGGCTTGTAGGCGTGGTACAACATATAAAAGTCCACCTGTTTTATCTGAAATTTCACCTCGGCCTGGAAGCCCGGAATTTACACATACTAGTCATGGCCCTATCATTCATTACTATGGGTACTCCGGCCAGCCCAACAATAGGACTCGATGTCACCGATGCACCACATCTTTCAAGAGAATGAATATAATTCATTAATGTACTGCATTTATTATCGTCCTTTTTGTGCTTCAAATAATAAAGACAGTGGTAGTATTTTAATAATTGTTTCATTTAAACATTACGGTATAGCTTCGTGTTGTGAGAGCATAACTCGCAGTATGTTCGCATGTTGATATATTAATATATGAATTAATATATTATCTCTGATGAATATCTCAGTGTTTAGGTAGTTACTGTTAAATTGTTAATGAAGTTGTGTTTACTTCTTGCCTCGGCTGCTGTTGTATAGTTCTTGGTAGAGCATGTGTAACTTATCAGGGTCTGGTACGGGAAGGAATGTATGTGGTAAGAACACTAACACAAGATTAAATCAGTGGAAGAACACAATACTTTAATGACACACACACACACTTTCTGCTTTAGTTAGAGGCTACACAGTTACTTTAGTAATAGTCGAGTTTGTTGGAGCTGTAGAAGATTCCTTAGCTAGGTAACGTAGCAATAAAACATTATTCAATAAGTGCTGGATTAATAATGGAACTATGGATCACACGTGCCTAAATTATACTTTATTTACCTTTTAATAACTTGAACTGTCAAATTGATATAATTTCAACGTTCCCACTACATTATGCTAGGTAATTAATAACTCCTGCTTCGGAGTGCTTACACTTATGTTCTGCACATTGCCGCACTTTATCCACAACTAACTTTGGCTTCGGGACGCTATCTCTAACTTCCTGAACTTAAACATTTAAACATATTTTTCTTAAAAACCTTATTGGCTGCCTTCTTTCAGCTTGGAACATTTTAGAAGACTTACCAGGCTATTACTCGCTGTTTCCAGACATGTGACCTCTCTTCAAAAACTCTCTTGTGATTTTCTCCTACACAATGACTGAAGGTTTTGCTATTGTATCATCCCCCTACAGGTCGGTGTGCCTGCACCCTAATTCTAACAAAACAAATTTTTTTCTGTTTTAACAAGTGTCCCACAATTGCAGCTAAACTCCTACACATACTTAAAACTTATGCTTTAACATCTATTTACATAACAAGTATTTTGCTTATTACTATTATTTTACCTTATTATTAGTAAATATGACCATAGTTACTGTCTCAACATAACTTAAATAGCTAGTTTCCATTTATTATCATGGAAACAGAGACATCGGTATTCCCGCGTTGTTTATTGGAGGGAAGTAATGGTCGTATTAAACTGTGTGTTTATGTTGCGACCATGGGCTTAATATTAGCAAGTTAGAGCAGCATAATTAAGTAGCAAATCCCTTGAAAGTGCCAAAAGAACTGTAGTTGTGAATGTGTTAAAGCTTTTTGTTTGTCCGTTATGATACCCTTGTTGTCGAGGATGTCATTAATGAACAATGGAAGTAACTCTGTGTCTTTGAATGCTTTGCGACAAAGATGTAGTAAGCTGATTAAAAACCTGGAAGACGACACAAACCACATCACTACTTGTGATTCCGAGCAGAGTGTAGAATTCCGATTAGCACGTGAGGTTTTACAAATAAAACATATTTCATAAAACTTTTGACATTGAATTAGTACATTTAGTATATAAGTAAAGTGGTATGTCTTTAATAACCAATGATAGTGCAGTGAATGATAGCACATGGTTAAGATAACATACGAGGTATAAACAACTCTCGAGGAGTGCGGCGGTATCACCTCCTGTCCAAAGTTGTTCTAGTTCGTAATGCTCGTAGCTCGTGGCTTACCTTTTTGTAGCATCCGCGTAGACTCCGGATGTTCGACATGGGCTGATTCTTTGCGTCTCTACCCTCGGCTAGTTGTAGTAATTACTGAAATATGTAAGAGCAGGGACTTTTCCTCGGTAAAGGAAACGTAGATCTCGGGTGTGGTAACGGAGAGAAATAGACGTGCTTCAGTTACAAAAAGACGACACCACCGTTTTCTTTATTTCGTTACCTCTGGTAGTTCACAACACTGAGATTGTCGCCGTTAAAACACTGTCCACTGCTGTTGAAACACTGCGATAATATGACGCGAAGTTTATATTATTAACAAATCTTGTAGCGATTCTTATGTGTGTAGCGAAACCTGTCTTAATTCACTAACTTTTGGCGCGACATCTCTTAAGTATCCGGTAGCATCATTCCTTGCGTGTAGTTTCGAAGTAACTCCCCGATCTTTGGTCTTAGCAGATCTATTTATAGTCACGGCCTTCTTACGTTACTTAATTTCCTATTGGTGCATTTTTCGCGCCGCTCAACGCGTCTCACTATTTCATACCGATTTACTTGGATCTCATTGGTCCTATTCACCACCTCTTGCTCAATTTTGACATGAAATCGCGGCTTTCCCTAATTTTACCGTTAAGCTTGTCTCACTCACTCCGGTCACGACGAATTACCGTACAAAAGGACAATGGCTCTACACCGTCGCTGTACGAACAATACTTCTGCTACCAGAGAGACATCGTAAAACTCACTTGTTGCCTTCGGAGACACTTTTCCTGCATCTAAGATATCTCGTCATGGGCAGTATTTTAACATAGCGCTTAAATTATTTACATTAAAAATTTTGTTAATCCTCTAATATTAGTAACATAAATACAAAAATCACTAAATCACCCTTCTTAAGCTACACAGGCGGTAAAAAGAAAAATAGTTGTACATAGCAAATTTAATTTCACTAAAAAGTAATTACCCAAATTATTAATAATTCTATAGCTCGGGCTCGGCCTAGAGTTGCCGTTTCAGGAGGAAGAGTGAAAGTTCCATCATGAGTTCAAGAAACCTCAAGCGCAGAGTGATACTGCGTGCATGGTTTATATCACAACCCATTTTCGAGCCCCAAGGATTACAAATTTGTGTTATTACTGTTTGTTCACTTCACTATATTTTAACCATTTTAAACATAATACATTGCATTATGGCTAATGTTGACGTAATTTTTATTAAACCTTTGAATGTTACCTCCGTCTCTTCTTCACTTAAAGTTACACGCAGGAGTTTTCTTTGATAACTCGCAACCTCATATTTCAGTTGCCGAAACCTTTGCCTTTGGTCTTGAATATCAGTCAGAAGGTTCAAGTTTTCTGATCAATAGCTTGTAGTTCGCTAATTCATATCTAATTTTGGTTTTCCTTTTCGTCTCCTCAGTTTATATTAATATTTTCTACCAAATTATATGTTCCTTCTTGTGCATCACCCCTGAGCATTATCTTCCAAATTCCCTTCCATTTTATTTTGCTTTGTTCTAATCGACCATTTGTTCACACTTTGTAAACTCCCTATTCTTTAACATTCACATTTCAAAATCTTTCGGACATTTTACGTCACTTCACGCAACATTCAAGATTCCGCACTTCATACATTACCACGGTCCATATATACATTCATTCATTCATTATCTGTTTACCCTTCTCTTATGTAGGACCCCAGAACTTACAGGCGGGTGCCTGGGGTCAGAGGTCCGTCGAGGAGCAGAGACTCATGGATCAGACAGAGCGTCCAGGATGGGTGATCAGCCCGATGCCTGGTATGGGATGAAGCAAGTATATATGAAACGAAATGTTGGTGAAATTGATGAAAGGAAAGGTGATGATGGAGCAGTTGGTGGAATGAATGGCGGGGAAAACCGGAGAAAACCCGCCCAGACGCCGCTTCGTCCACCACAAATCCCACATGCAGGTCCCTGGGATTAAACCCGGTCCGCCTCGGTGGGAGGCGAGCGGTCTAACCACTCGGCGACGGCGCCGCCCGGTCCATATATCGTACACGTAAATAAAACACCATGCACTATGTGTGTCAATTGACGCTTCATACTTGTGTAAGTTGAGGTTTGAAAGTATGATCAGAATACAAAAATAAGCCATTTCCGGAATTCGAACCCTTTCGAACTGATTTTCTGTATCTCGGAAAACTTTCAAGGTGGTTTATTTAGTCCGAAATGTTACACTTTAAAGTAAATATGCACCACTTTCTTAAAAAAGAAAGAAAGAAAACTAATCACATTAAGAGGAGGAGAGCGTGACTGAGGCTGTTGATACCAGACTGGAGTTTGAAGCATTTCCAAATATACATACATCAGCAGACATTTTGTATTCCCCATTATAAACTACTCACTACTCATAAGTGTCTTTCGCATGTGGTTCAAACCATAATAGAGGAATAGGGAATGCTATGCTAAATATATACAGGGTGAATCACCCAAAACTTGCACCGCAAATATTTCGGAAATGGAAAGCGCTATTGATGTGTAGTTTTCACAGCATTAATTGTTAGTCAGGGGCTCGAACATTTAGAATATATATAGATTTTAGTAATACTGAGAAAATGTATTTTTTTAGCAAACGTATAATTTTTGTAATGGAACAATGCCTAGTTATATCAACAGAATAAAGGTAAGGTACATTAGAATGTCAATGGCGTTTGTTGCAAGATTCTAATGCAAGTGGTTTACGAGAAATCTCATTTTTAAACCTTTCCAGTCTGCTATGGAAAGACTGCTACACACGTTCTAGCATTTCAGTCCAAATTTCAGAGCAAGCAGCAGTAATACGTCATTTCATATCGTCTGGTGTAGTTGGTACATCCTTGTAGACAGTGTGTTTCAGCCTTCCACACAGAAAAAAAGTCTAAAAGGGTCAGATCCAGTGAACGGGCCGGCCAAGGTACACGTCCTCTTCGTCCAGTCCAACGATTTGGAAACAATCCGTTAAGATAAGCTGTAGTACTTCGTGCACTGTGAGCTGGACAGCCATCATGTTGGTACCACAGGCTCCTCCTAGTCTGCAAAGGAACGTCTTCTAGAATCTGTGACAGATGGTCTGTCAGGAGGCTGCGATACTTGTGCGAGTTCATTGTTCCTTCTATGAACAAAGGGCCTATGAGCTGATGATTCACTATTCCACACCACACGTTTAAACTCCATGGATACTGACATTTCACCTCACTAAGCCAGCGGGGATCGTCATCAGACCAATAGTGCGTGAGTAGTAATAGTCCCGGATGAGCCAATTGTTTTAACGATAATCCTGCCGCTAGGGGCGCTAGTGTCGCTAGTGTCGCTGCGTGCGACGGCGGCGGCGGTAAGTTTGAAAAGCGCCCTGAGCGTTAGGATTATCGTTAAATCGGTTGGCTCATCCGGGACGAGTTGAAAGAATTGAGGAAGTGACGTGTAGTGTTTTGATTGGTTCGTTAATTTGGGGTGGGAGATGGAGGAAGGGAGATGGAGGAGTATGGAGGTCGCGTGATGGAGAGGAGCTGGGTGGCGAGGTGTTGTCTGTGCGGAGGTCGGTACTGAAAGAGGGGTAAAGATGGGGAGCGAGGGATAAAAAGTGTAACAGAAAGTGACGTGTGAAGTTGTGATTGGTGGGAATAAGAAGTGATTTTATTGGTGGAAAGGAACAAATGAGAGTTGTTGATTGGTAGGAATAAGAGGGATTATGATTGGTGGAAAGAAAAAGGTGTGGGAGTGGGGTATGTTGGAGGTGATGGGAAAGGTGAGTTTTGCTAGCAGCAAGATTTGCAAAAGCCTGTCTTGAACTGATCAGCAATTTTTGAACGTCGGATGGTAGTTTTCTTGAGTGGATAGAGAGATGGGGGCGATATGAGATGCGGTGGCGAAAATGGGGACTAGACAAGGTTGTTGAGACAAGAGGTTTAAGGACGAGGAAATTTGGAGGTTAGTGGTGAACACGGCGGTCGCAAGAGGTGGGGGTAAGGAGATGCAGTGGTGAGAATGGGAACTAAAAGAAGATGGGGGTAGCAAGAGTTTTAGAAGAGTAGATTTTGAGGTTAAAATAGTGGGAACTAAAAATGGCGGAGGGTCTACGACAAGGAGATGCGGTGAGAACTAAACAAGATGGCGGTCGCAAGAGGAGGGTAAGGAGATTTGAGGTTACAGTACGAAAACACGAAAGGATATATTCCTACGCCAAGCAGGTCCGAAAAATAATTATGCGTGTGGTACTTACCTGTTACCGGTGTGGATGCGTCACCAAAAGCGCGGCACGCGAGGCGGAAAAATAAAAGCAAACTGTTTTTGAAAATGCTTAACCAGCTTTAAGATCAACCAACATCACTACGCACTGATATACCTAGGTTTTTAAAGCGGTACAGACACCCTTTGCAGAGGCGTAATTTAACTATACCAAAAACCTGGTACTGGACCATCGTGATGGTCGCTAGCGTACGTAGGAGCAGGGTTCTCAAGCCGGTCGAAAGCGGTCAAAAACGTGTACGACGTAGGTGTTCGCAGTAGCTGCTGTCGAGTCAACCGTCGAGGTGTGAATAAACGAGATCTGTTCTCGCCGGCAATTTGGTTCGGAGATGTGAGCAGCGGCGAGGTGTTGTGTGTGCGGAGGTCGGGACTGAAAGAGGGAAAAGATGGGGAGCGAGGGATAAAAAGTGTAACAGAAAGTGACGTGTGAAGTTGTGATTGGTGGGAATAAGAAGTGATTTTATTGGTGGAAAGGAGCAAATGAAAGTTGCTGATTGGTAAGAATAAGAGAGGTTATGATTGGTGGAAAGAAAAAGGAATGGGGTATGTTGGAGGTGATGGGAAAGGTAAGTTTTGCTAGCAACAAGATTTGCAAAAGCCTGTCGTGAACTGATCAGCAATTTTTGAACGTTGGATGGTAGTTTTCTTGAGTGGATAGAGAGATGGTGCGATATGAGATGCGGTGGCGAAAATGGGAACTAAACAAGGTGGTTGAGACAAGAGGTTTAAGGACGAGGAAATTTGGAGGTTAGTGGTGAACATGGCGGTCGCAAGAGGTGGGGGTAAGGAGATGCGGTGGTGAGAATGGGAACTAAAAGAAGATGGCGGTAGCAAGAGGTTAGAAGAGTAGATTTTGAGGTTAAAATAGCGGGAACTAAAAATGGCGGAGGGTTTGCGACAAGGAGATGCGGTGAGAACTAAACAAGATGGCGGACGCAAGAGGAGGGTAAGGAGGTTTGAGGTTACAGTACCAAAACACGAAAGGATATATTCCTACGCCAAGCAGGTCCGAAAAATAATTATGCGTGTGTTACTTACCTGTTACCGGTGTGGATGCGTCACCAAAAGCGCGGCACGCGAGGCGGAAAAATAAAAGCAAACTGTTTTTGAAAATGCTTAACCAGCTTTAAGATCAACCAACATCACTACGCACTGATATACCTAGGTTTTTAAAGCGGTACAGACACCCTTTGCAGAGGCGTAATTTAACTATACCAAAACCTGGTACTGGACCATCGTGATGGTCGCTAGCGTACGTAGGAGCAGGGTTCTCAAGCCGGTCGAAAGCGGTCAAAAACGTGTACGACGTAGGTGTTGGCAGTAGCTGCTGCCGAGGCAACCGTCGAGGTGCGAATGAACGAGATCTGTTCTTGCAGGCAATCTGGTTGAGAGATGAGAGGCGCGGTGGTAAAAATGTGAACTAAATAAGATGGCGGAGGCACGAAGTTGAGGTTAAGGAGCGGCGAGGTGTTGACTGTGCGGTGGTTGGGGTCTGAAAGAGGGGGAAAGATGGCGAACGAGGGATAAAAAGTATAACAGAAAGTGACGTGTGAAGTTGTGATTGGTGGGAATAAGAAGTGATGTTATTGGTGGAAAGGAACAAATGAAAGTTGCTGATTGGCGAGAATAAGAGAGATTATGATTGGTGGAAAGAAAAAAAGGTGTGGGAGTGGGGTATGTTGGAGGTGATGGAAAAGGCAAGTTTTGCTACCAACAACATTTGCAAAAGCCTATCCAGAACTCATCAGCAATTTTAAATAACTAGTGTTTCGGGGGTTTTCTCTGGTTGGTAGACGAATGCAAGCTGTTTCTACCATACTTATATTATTCGTCTTTTTCCTTTTTTTTTTTAAAATGACTAGTTTTTTTTTTTTTTTTTTTTTTTTTTGGGAGTTTTCTGCGGATGGTAAACAAATGCAAGCTCTTTCTGCTTTTTCATAGGTTTTCCCTGGTTGGTAGGCGTTTTCTGTACTGGTTGACGAAGGCGTTTCTAATTTTGGAGGTTTTCTCAGGTTTTTAGCGGTTGTCCCTGCCCGGTAGGCAAATGATGAAGTTTTACCTTGTCGGCGCACGGATACTAGGCACGTACTGGCGCGCACACACACACACACACAGAGAGACAGACAGACACACAGACAGGCACACACACACGGACATGTTTCCAAAAATGCTTTTTTTTTTTTTTTTTTTTTTTTTTTTTTTTTTTGATTCAGGAGGTCTCAAAACGTGTATTTCCGGTGAAATCTCGGTATCGAATTTTTGGGCGGAATGCAATACTTCCCCTACTTACTATACGTAGTAGAGAAAGTAAAAAAGTATTGAAAAATTTAAGGAAATAACAAGCAATATCTCAAAAGTGTACTATCTTGTTTTCAAGGGTTTTCCAGATCGGTAAGCGTTAGAATACTCTTAGAGCTTTTTTCAGGTTTTTTAGCGGTTGTCCCTGGCCGGTAGGCAATTGATAAAGTTTTTCTATAACGACGTCGTTTTGGCTTGTGGCGCACGGTTCCTAGGCACGTACTCGCGCGCGCGCGCGCACACACACACACACACACACACACACACACACTAAAATAGTAGCGTATAAAAAAACTGATTTGTTACACTCACATAACTTTCTCTACTCTTGTACAATCTAATTGGTAGCTTTTAAGCGATAGTCAAATATTTTAACGCTGGTTGCTATGTGGCGAATTCCATTCTGTTTGCATGTTCAGGACATAAAAAAAATGAATAAACGAATTTGAGAAAAAGTATAAGTATTGGAAAATTTAAGGAAATAACAAGCAATATCTCGAAAACGGTTCACTCAACAAAAGAAACGTATATGACATAAGTTGTGTATTTTAACGCGATCTACATTTTTTGTGTAGTAAAATTTTGTCTATCTCTTATGGTTTACCAGTTATGCAAAAAAGTCGTTCACAATGAAGAATATTTTTGGAGACATTCCCAGAAAATTCGAGATATACATTTTATTTGACATGACAATATCTTAAACATATTATGTTTTAATCAAAATCGTTAGAGCCGTTTTTGAGAAAATTAAAATTTTCGAAAAATGTTCCATGTAAAGGGTAGTCTGGGGTGGGGGGATTTTCTTGAAAACCTTCGTGTCGCATCTCTGGAAGATACTGAACCTAAATACCAAGTTTGGTGTTTATCCGACTGTTCGTTTTTGAGTTATGCTGTTGACAGACACACAGACACACAGACAGACACACACACGGACATGTTTCCAAAAATGCTTTTTTTTTTTTGGATTCAGAGATTCTCAAAACATGTATTTCCAGTGAAATCTCGGTAACGAATTTTTGGGTGGAATGCAATACTTCCCCTACTTACTATACGTAGTAGAGAAAGTAAAAATGAATAACGCATTTGAGAAAAAGTATAAGTATTGGAAAATTTAAAGGAAATAACAAGCAATATCTCGAAATACGGTTCACTCAACAAAATAAATGTATATGGCATAAGTTGTGTATTTTAACGCGATCTACATTTTTTGTGTAGCAAACTTTTGTCTATCTCTTACGGTTTATCAGTTATGAAAAAGTCGTTCACAATGAAGAATTCTTTTGGAGACATTCCCAGAAAATTCGAGATATACATTTCATTTCTCTCGACATTATCTTAAATATATGATATTTTCATCAAAATCGTTAGAGCCATTTTTTAATACAAAGAGAACGGGATTTCACAAGTGAAACAGTACTGTGATAACGATACCACTGAAACAAAAAAAAAAAATCTGATGTGTAACACTCACATGACTTTCTCAACTCTTGTACAAAGTATTTTTACAAACGCTTATTCCCCATCTAGTTCATGTTAATCGAGATAAACATTTGCAAAATCTATTTTATTGCTAATTTTCTTGTATAAAAAAAAAATCTGATGTGTAACACTCACATGACGTTCTCTACTCTTGTACAAAGTATTTTTACAAACGCTTATGCTCCATCTAGTTCATGTTAATCGAGATAAACATTTGCAAACTCTATTTTATTGCTAATTTTCTTGTAGATGTAGGGGAAAATATATTTACAAGGGGAATATAGAAAAACAGTAGCCTTTAAGCACATACATATCTCTTAATAGCTGGTTGCTATGTGCAACACCATTCTTTTTGCCACAGATTAATACTGTTTGCATATCAAAGACAAAAAAAAATGAATAACGAAGTCCCATTTGAGAAAATAAATATTGGAAAATTAACAAACAATATCTCGAAAACGGTTCACTCAACAACAAAAATGTATATTACATAAGATGTGTATTTTAACGCGATCTACATTTTTTGTGTAGTAAAATTTTGTCTATCTCTTACGGTTTTTCAGTTATGAAAAAGACGTTCACAATGAAGAATACTTTTGGAGACATTCCCAGAAAATTCGAGATATACATTTCATTTCTCACGACATTATATTAAACATACGATATTTTTCATCAAAATCGTTAGAGCCATTTTTTTTAATACAAAGAGAACGGGATTTCACAAGTGAAACAGTACTGTGATAACGATACCAACAAAACTAATTATTATTCACCCACTCAAACACATAAAAAAAATCTGATGTGTAACACTCACATGACTTTTCTCATCTCTTGTACAAAGTATTTTTACAAACGCTTATTCCCCATCTAGTTCATGTTAATCGAGATAAACATTTGCAAACTCTGTTTTATTGCTAATTTTGTTGTAGATGTAGGGAAAATATATTTACAAGGGGAATATAGAAAAACAGTAGCCTTTAAGCACATACATATCTCTTAATAGCTGGTTGCTATGTGCAGTACCATTCTTTTTGCCACAGATTAATACTCTTTGCATATCAAAGACAAAAAAAAAAAATGAATAACGAATTCCCATTTGAGAAAATAACTATTGGAAAATTTAAGTAAATAACAAGCAATATCTCGAAAACGGTTCACTCAACAATAAAGATGTATATGACATAAGTTGTGTATTTTAACGCGATCTACATACTTTCGTACTCACCTATAAGATATAGAGGGTAGAGGTCGTACGAACGTAGCACTTTGAGAATCTATATTCAACAGTTGGTGTTACTCCTTAGAAAGGAAGTATCTGCTGATTTTTATTTAATTCTTTACATTTTACATAGCACGTATGCACTGGCACAACACAAAAGCACTACACACAATACTCAGTTTTAATATTTGCACTAATAACATCAGGAATAACTGAAGTCTGCAAACAGTCATTTCCCATGTGCAGCCTTACGTACAGAAAACGTGTGTGGCTGATCTATGTGTAAAAAGAGCCTGAGAGCGGATGTACGTCAGCGGTAAAATCTTTTAAATGCATTTTTATTGGCGATGGTAGAAATCGTGCAGTGGTGGATCGTGAAAATTCATATAAATGGATGTATCACCTCATAATAAGCCTCTATATACCAAGAATATTGAGTTTTTAAAAAGTCAGCAACTGTACCTGTGTTTCTATACGTGAACGTCAGATGGCAGCTTCGATACGTGTCCACGGAGACCTTAGTGCTAGGCAACTGTACCTCTGTTTCTATACGTGAACGGCAGATTGCAGCTTCGATACGTGTCCACGGAGACCTTAGTGCTAGGCAACTGTACCTCTGTTTCTATACGTGAACGGCAGATTGCAGCTTCGATACGTGTCCACGGAGACCTTAGTGCTAGGCAACTGCACCTCTGTTTCTATACGTGAACGGCAGATTGCAGCTTCGATACGTGTCCACGGAGACCTTAGCGCTAGGCAACTGCACCTCTGTTTCTATACGTGAACGGCAGATTGCAGCTTCGATACGTGTCCACGGAGACCTTAGTGCTAGGCAACTGTACCTCTGTTTGTATACGTGAACGGCAGATTGCAGCTTCGATACGTGTCCACGGAGACCTTAGTGCTAGGCAACTGCACCTCTGTTTCTATACGTTAACGGCAGATTGCAGCTTCGATACGTATCCACGGAGACCTTAGTGCTAGGCAACTGCACCTCTGTTTCTATACGTGAACGGCAGATTGCAGCTTCAATACGTGTCCACGGAGACCTTAGTGCTAGGCAACTGTACCTCTGTTTCTATACGTGAACGGGAGATTGCAGCTTCGATACGTGTCCACGGAGACCTTAGTGCTAGGCAACTGCACCTCTGTTTCTATACGTGAACGTCAGATTGCAGCTTCGATACGTGTCCACGGAGACCTTAGTGCTAGGCAACTGCACCTCTGTTTCTATACGTGAACGGCAGATTGCAGTTTCGATACGTATCCACGGGGACCTTAGTGCTAGGGAACTGCACCTCTGTTTGTATACGTGAACGGCAGATTGCAGCTTCAATACGTGTACACGGAGACCTTAGTGCTAGGCAGCTGTACCTCTGTTTCTATACGTGAACGGCAGATTGCAGCTTCGATACGTGTCCACGGAGATCTTAGTGCTAGGCAGCTATACCTGTTTCTATACGTCAACGGCAGATTGCAGCTTCGATACGTGTTCACGGAGACCTTAGTGCTAGGCAACTGTACCTGTGTTTCTATACGTGTCCACGGAGACCTTAGTGCTAGACAACTGTACCTCTGTTTCTATACGTGAACGGCAGATTGCAGCTTCAATACGTGTCCACGGAGACCTTAGTGCTAGTGCTAGGCAACTATACCTCTGTTTCTATACGTGAACGGCAGATTGCAGGTTCGATACGTGTCCACGGAGATCTTAGTGCTAGGCAACTATACCTGTTTCTATACGTGAACGGCAGATTGCAGCTTCGATACGTGTCCACGGAGACCTTAGTGCTAGGCAACTGTACCTGTGTTTCTATACGTGAACGTCAGATGGCAGCTTCGATACGTGTCCACGGAGACCTTAGTGTTAGGCAACTGTACCTCTGTTTCTATACGTGAACGGCAGATTGCAGCTTCGATACGTGTCCACGGAGACCTTTCGCTTCAGGTGACAAAATAACACTAGGCACTTGTGTGCCGTGGTGTAAGCCGCAATCACGGTATTGGTAGCGTGGATCTCCTTGGGGCTCTCCTCGGAGTTACCTCAACACCACGTACATGACCTGGTTCGTCACGGGTACGCAGGTCTGCACTACCACTTCCTCGGCGTTGAGCAGGCCCAGGAGGCGATCGTACCGGTACACCAGCTAGCACGTGGACATGTTATCGCGCTGTGGTGTTGCGTGTGCGAGGTATGGAAACTCAAGGACGCAAAACATGCACGACCGAGGGTTAAAAAGCAGAACAAGTAGTGACGTGGAGCGTTGTGATTGGTGTAAATAAGACGATCTCTGATAGGTGGACAAATTGAAATAACGTGATGTGATAGGCGAAAATAAAATCAAAGGTGATTGGATGAAAAATGACGAGAAGGAATTAGCGGTGAATTTGTGAACTAAGATGGCGAAGATTTTTTTTTTTTTTAAAAAAAAAGGATAATATAAGTACGGCAACTGTAACGGTTTACGGCAAACGCGCGCCGCGCAATGCGTCACGCCCGGGCAATAAAACAAAAATCATATTGAGCAAGATGCCCGGGCGTGACGCATTGCGCGGCGCGCGTTTGCCGTAAACCGTTACAGTTGCCGTACTTATATTATCCTTTTTTTTAAAAAAAAAAAAAATCTTCGCCATCTTAGTTCACAAATTCACCGCTAATTCCTTCTCGTCATTTTTCATCCAATCACCTTTGATTTTATTTTCGCCTATCACATCACGTTATTTCAATTTGTCCACCTATCAGAGATCGTCTTATTTACACCAATCACAACGCTCCACGTCACTACTTGTTCTGCTTTTTAACCCTCGGTCGTGCATGTTTTGCGTCCTTGAGTTTCCATACCTCGCACACGCAACACCACAGCGCGATAACATGTCCACGTGCTAGCTGGTGTACCGGTACGATCGCCTCCTGGGCCTGCTCAACGCCGAGGAAGTGGTAGTGCAGACCTGCGTACCCGTGACGAACCAGGTCATGTACGTGGTGTTGAGGTAACTCCGAGGAGAGCCCCAAGGAGATCCACGCTACCAATACCGTGATTGCGGCTTACACCACGGCACACAAGTGCCTAGTGTTATTTTGTCACCTGAAGCGAAAGGTCTCCGTGGACACGTATCGAAGCTGCAATCTGCCGTTCACGTATAGAAACAGAGGTACAGTTGCCTAACACTAAGGTCTCCGTGGACACGTATCGAAGCTGCCATCTGACGTTCACGTATAGAAACACAGGTACAGTTGCCTAGCACTAAGGTCTCCGTGGACACGTATCGAAGCTGCAATCTGCCGTTCACGTATAGAAACAGGTATAGTTGCCTAGCACTAAGATCTCCGTGGACACGTATCGAACCTGCAATCTGCCGTTCACGTATAGAAACAGAGGTATAGTTGCCTAGCACTAGCACTAAGGTCTCCGTGGACACGTATTGAAGCTGCAATCTGCCGTTCACGTATAGAAACAGAGGTACAGTTGTCTAGCACTAAGGTCTCCGTGGACACGTATAGAAACACAGGTACAGTTGCCTAGCACTAAGGTCTCCGTGAACACGTATCGAAGCTGCAATCTGCCGTTGACGTATAGAAACAGGTATAGCTGCCTAGCACTAAGATCTCCGTGGACACGTATCGAAGCTGCAATCTGCCGTTCACGTATAGAAACAGAGGTACAGCTGCCTAGCACTAAGGTCTCCGTGTACACGTATTGAAGCTGCAATCTGCCGTTCACGTATACAAACAGAGGTGCAGTTCCCTAGCACTAAGGTCCCCGTGGATACGTATCGAAACTGCAATCTGCCGTTCACGTATAGAAACAGAGGTGCAGTTGCCTAGCACTAAGGTCTCCGTGGACACGTATCGAAGCTGCAATCTGACGTTCACGTATAGAAACAGAGGTGCAGTTGCCTAGCACTAAGGTCTCCGTGGACACGTATCGAAGCTGCAATCTCCCGTTCACGTATAGAAACAGAGGTACAGTTGCCTAGCACTAAGGTCTCCGTGGACACGTATTGAAGCTGCAATCTGCCGTTCACGTATAGAAACAGAGGTGCAGTTGCCTAGCACTAAGGTCTCCGTGGATACGTATCGAAGCTGCAATCTGCCGTTAACGTATAGAAACAGAGGTGCAGTTGCCTAGCACTAAGGTCTCCGTGGACACGTATCGAAGCTGCAATCTGCCGTTCACGTATAGAAACAGAGGTACAGTTGCCTAGCACTAAGGTCTCCGTGGACACGTATCGAAGCTGCAATCTGCCGTTCACGTATACAAACAGAGGTACAGTTGCCTAGCACTAAGGTCTCCGTGGACACGTATCGAAGCTGCAATCTGCCGTTCACGTATAGAAACAGAGGTGCAGTTGCCTAGCGCTAAGGTCTCCGTGGACACGTATCGAAGCTGCAATCTGCCGTTCACGTATAGAAACAGAGGTGCAGTTGCCTAGCACTAAGGTCTCCGTGGACACGTATCGAAGCTGCAATCTGCCGTTCACGTATAGAAACAGAGGTACAGTTGCCTAGCACTAAGGTCTCCGTGGACACGTATCGAAGCTGCAATCTGCCGTTCACGTATAGAAACAGAGGTACAGTTGCCTAGCACTAAGGTCTCCGTGGACACGTATCGAAGCTGCCATCTGACGTTCACGTATAGAAACACAGGTACAGTTGCTGACTTTTTAAAAACTCAATATTCTTGGTATATAGAGGCTTATTATGAGGTGATACATCCATTTATATGAATTTTCACGATCCACCACTGCACGATTTCTACCATCGCCAATAAAAATGCATTTAAAAGATTTTACCGCTGACGTACATCCGCTCTCAGGCTCTTTTTACACATAGATCAGCCACACACGTTTTCTGTACGTAAGGCTGCACATGGGAAATGACTGTTTGCAGACTTCAGTTATTCCTGATGTTATTAGTGCAAATATTAAAACTGAGTATTGTGTGTAGTGCTTTTGTGTTGTGCCAGTGCATACGTGCTATGTAAAATGTAAAGAATTAAATAAAAATCAGCAGATACTTCCTTTCTAAGGAGTAACACCAACTGTTGAATATAGATTCTCAAAGTGCTACGTTCGTACGACCTCTACCCTCTATATCTTATAGGTGAGTACGAAAGTATGTAGATCGCGTTAAAATACACAACTTATGTCATATACATCTTTATTGTTGAGTGAACCGTTTTCGAGATATTGCTTGTTATTTACTTAAATTTTCCAATAGTTATTTTCTCAAATGGGAATTCGTTATTCATTTTTTTTTTTTGTCTTTGATATGCAAAGAGTATTAATCTGTGGCAAAAAGAATGGTACTGCACATAGCAACCAGCTATTAAGAGATATGTATGTGCTTAAAGGCTACTGTTTTTCTATATTCCCCTTGTAAATATATTTTCCCTACATCTACAACAAAATTAGCAATAAAACAGAGTTTGCAAATGTTTATCTCGATTAACATGAACTAGATGGGGAATAAGCGTTTGTAAAAATACTTTGTACAAGAGATGAGAAAAGTCATGTGAGTGTTACACATCAGATTTTTTTTATGTGTTTGAGTGGGTGAATAATAATTAGTTTTGTTGGTATCGTTATCACAGTACTGTTTCACTTGTGAAATCCCGTTCTCTTTGTATTAAAAAAAATGGCTCTAACGATTTTGATGAAAAATATCGTATGTTTAATATAATGTCGTGAGAAATGAAATGTATATCTCGAATTTTCTGGGAATGTCTCCAAAAGTATTCTTCATTGTGAACGTCTTTTTCATAACTGAAAAACCGTAAGAGATAGACAAAATTTTACTACACAAAAAATGTAGATCGCGTTAAAATACACATCTTATGTAATATACATTTTTGTTGTTGAGTGAACCGTTTTCGAGATATTGTTTGTTAATTTTCCAATATTTATTTTCTCAAATGGGACTTCGTTATTCATTTTTTTTTGTCTTTGATATGCAAACAGTATTAATCTGTGGCAAAAAGAATGGTGTTGCACATAGCAACCAGCTATTAAGAGATATGTATGTGCTTAAAGGCTACTGTTTTTCTATATTCCCCTTGTAAATATATTTTCCCCTACATCTACAAGAAAATTAGCAATAAAATAGAGTTTGCAAATGTTTATCTCGATTAACATGAACTAGATGGAGCATAAGCGTTTGTAAAAATACTTTGTACAAGAGTAGAGAACGTCATGTGAGTGTTACACATCAGATTTTTTTTTTATACAAGAAAATTAGCAATAAAATAGATTTTGCAAATGTTTATCTCGATTAACATGAACTAGATGGGGAATAAGCGTTTGTAAAAATACTTTGTACAAGAGTTGAGAAAGTCATGTGAGTGTTACACATCAGATTTTTTTTTTTTGTTTCAGTGGTATCGTTATCACAGTACTGTTTCACTTGTGAAATCCCGTTCTCTTTGTATTAAAAAATGGCTCTAACGATTTTGATGAAAATATCATATATTTAAGATAATGTCGAGAGAAATGAAATGTATATCTCGAATTTTCTGGGAATGTCTCCAAAAGAATTCTTCATTGTGAACGACTTTTTCATAACTGATAAACCGTAAGAGATAGACAAAAGTTTGCTACACAAAAAATGTAGATCGCGTTAAAATACACAACTTATGCCATATACATTTATTTTGTTGAGTGAACCGTATTTCGAGATATTGCTTGTTATTTCCTTTAAATTTTCCAATACTTATACTTTTTCTCAAATGCGTTATTCATTTTTACTTTCTCTACTACGTATAGTAAGTAGGGGAAGTATTGCATTCCACCCAAAAATTCGTTACCGAGATTTCACTGGAAATACATGTTTTGAGAATCTCTGAATCCAAAAAAAAAAAAGCATTTTTGGAAACATGTCCGTGTGTGTGTCTGTCTGTGTGTCTGTGTGTCTGTCAACAGCATAACTCAAAAACGAACAGTCGGATAAACACCAAACTTGGTATTTAGGTTCAGTATCTTCCAGAGATGCGACACGAAGGTTTTCAAGAAAATCCCCCCACCCCAGACTACCCTTTACATGGAACATTTTTCGAAAATTTTAATTTTCTCAAAAACGGCTCTAACGATTTTGATTAAAACATAATATGTTTAAGATATTGTCATGTCAAATAAAATGTATATCTCGAATTTTCTGGGAATGTCTCCAAAAATATTCTTCATTGTGAACGACTTTTTTGCATAACTGGTAAACCATAAGAGATAGACAAAATTTTACTACACAAAAAATGTAGATCGCGTTAAAATACACAACTTATGTCATATACGTTTCTTTTGTTGAGTGAACCGTTTTCGAGATATTGCTTGTTATTTCCTTAAATTTTCCAATACTTATACTTTTTCTCAAATTCGTTTATTCATTTTTTTTATGTCCTGAACATGCAAACAGAATGGAATTCGCCACATAGCAACCAGCGTTAAAATATTTGACTATCGCTTAAAAGCTACCAATTAGATTGTACAAGAGTAGAGAAAGTTATGTGAGTGTAACAAATCAGTTTTTTTATACGCTACTATTTTAGTGTGTGTGTGTGTGTGTGTGTGTGTGTGCGCGCGCGCGCGCGAGTACGTGCCTAGGAACCGTGCGCCACAAGCCAAAACGACGTCGTTATAGAAAAACTTTATCAATTGCCTACCGGCCAGGGACAACCGCTAAAAAACCTGAAAAAAGCTCTAAGAGTATTCTAACGCTTACCGATCTGGAAAACCCTTGAAAACAAGATAGTACACTTTTGAGATATTGCTTGTTATTTCCTTAAATTTTTCAATACTTTTTTACTTTCTCTACTACGTATAGTAAGTAGGGGAAGTATTGCATTCCGCCCAAAAATTCGATACCGAGATTTCACCGGAAATACACGTTTTGAGACCTCCTGAATCAAAAAAAAAAAAAAAAAAAAAAAAAAAAAAAAAGCATTTTTGGAAACATGTCCGTGTGTGTGTGCCTGTCTGTGTGTCTGTCTGTCTCTCTGTGTGTGTGTGTGTGTGCGCGCCAGTACGTGCCTAGTATCCGTGCGCCGACAAGGTAAAACTTCATCATTTGCCTACCGGGCAGGGACAACCGCTAAAAACCTGAGAAAACCTCCAAAATTAGAAACGCCTTCGTCAACCAGTACAGAAAACGCCTACCAACCAGGGAAAACCTATGAAAAAGCAGAAAGAGCTTGCATTTGTTTACCATCCGCAGAAAACTCCCAAAAAAAAAAAAAAAAAAAAAAAAAAACTAGTCATTTTAAAAAAAAAAAGGAAAAAGACGAATAATATAAGTATGGTAGAAACAGCTTGCATTCGTCTACCAACCAGAGAAAACCCCCGAAACACTAGTTATTTAAAATTGCTGATGAGTTCTGGATAGGCTTTTGCAAATGTTGTTGGTAGCAAAACTTGCCTTTTCCATCACCTCCAACATACCCCACTCCCACACCTTTTTTTCTTTCCACCAATCATAATCTCTCTTATTCTCGCCAATCAGCAACTTTCATTTGTTCCTTTCCACCAATAACATCACTTCTTATTCCCACCAATCACAACTTCACACGTCACTTTCTGTTATACTTTTTATCCCTCGTTCGCCATCTTTCCCCCTCTTTCAGACCCCAACCACCGCACAGTCAACACCTCGCCGCTCCTTAACCTCAACTTCGTGCCTCCGCCATCTTATTTAGTTCACATTTTTACCACCGCGCCTCTCATCTCTCAACCAGATTGCCTGCAAGAACAGATCTCGTTCATTCGCACCTCGACGGTTGCCTCGGCAGCAGCTACTGCCAACACCTACGTCGTACACGTTTTTGACCGCTTTCGACCGGCTTGAGAACCCTGCTCCTACGTACGCTAGCGACCATCACGATGGTCCAGTACCAGGTTTTGGTATAGTTAAATTACGCCTCTGCAAAGGGTGTCTGTACCGCTTTAAAAACCTAGGTATATCAGTGCGTAGTGATGTTGGTTGATCTTAAAGCTGGTTAAGCATTTTCAAAAACAGTTTGCTTTTATTTTTCCGCCTCGCGTGCCGCGCTTTTGGTGACGCATCCACACCGGTAACAGGTAAGTAACACACGCATAATTATTTTTCGGACCTGCTTGGCGTAGGAATATATCCTTTCGTGTTTTGGTACTGTAACCTCAAACCTCCTTACCCTCCTCTTGCGTCCGCCATCTTGTTTAGTTCTCACCGCATCTCCTTGTCGCAAACCCTCCGCCATTTTTAGTTCCCGCTATTTTAACCTCAAAATCTACTCTTCTAACCTCTTGCTACCGCCATCTTCTTTTAGTTCCCATTCTCACCACCGCATCTCCTTACCCCCACCTCTTGCGACCGCCATGTTCACCACTAACCTCCAAATTTCCTCGTCCTTAAACCTCTTGTCTCAACCACCTTGTTTAGTTCCCATTTTCGCCACCGCATCTCATATCGCACCATCTCTCTATCCACTCAAGAAAACTACCATCCAACGTTCAAAAATTGCTGATCAGTTCACGACAGGCTTTTGCAAATCTTGTTGCTAGCAAAACTTACCTTTCCCATCACCTCCAACATACCCCATTCCTTTTTCTTTCCACCAATCATAACCTCTCTTATTCTTACCAATCAGCAACTTTCATTTGCTCCTTTCCACCAATAAAATCACTTCTTATTCCCACCAATCACAACTTCACACGTCACTTTCTGTTACACTTTTTATCCCTCGCTCCCCATCTTTTCCCTCTTTCAGTCCCGACCTCCGCACACACAACACCTCGCCGCTGCTCACATCTCCGAACCAAATTGCCGGCGAGAACAGATCTCGTTTATTCACACCTCGACGGTTGACTCGACAGCAGCTACTGCGAACACCTACGTCGTACACGTTTTTGACCGCTTTCGACCGGCTTGAGAACCCTGCTCCTACGTACGCTAGCGACCATCACGATGGTCCAGTACCAGGTTTTTGGTATAGTTAAATTACGCCTCTGCAAAGGGTGTCTGTACCGCTTTAAAAACCTAGGTATATCAGTGCGTAGTGATGTTGGTTGATCTTAAAGCTGGTTAAGCATTTTCAAAAACAGTTTGCTTTTATTTTTCCGCCTCGCGTGCCGCGCTTTTGGTGACGCATCCACACCGGTAACAGGTAAGTACCACACGCATAATTATTTTTCGGACCTGCTTGGCGTAGGAATATATCCTTTCGTGTTTTCGTACTGTAACCTCAAATCTCCTTACCCTCCTCTTGCGACCGCCATCTTGTTTAGTTCTCACCGCATCTCCTTGTCGTAGACCCTCCGCCATTTTTAGTTCCCACTATTTTAACCTCAAAATCTACTCTTCTAAAACTCTTGCTACCCCCATCTTCTTTTAGTTCCCATTCTCACCACTGCATCTCCTTACCCCCACCTCTTGCGACCGCCGTGTTCACCACTAACCTCCAAATTTCCTCGTCCTTAAACCTCTTGTCTCAACAACCTTGTCTAGTCCCCATTTTCGCCACCGCATCTCATATCGCCCCCATCTCTCTATCCACTCAAGAAAACTACCATCCGACGTTCAAAAATTGCTGATCAGTTCAAGACAGGCTTTTGCAAATCTTGCTGCTAGCAAAACTCACCTTTCCCATCACCTCCAACATACCCCACTCCCACACCTTTTTCTTTCCACCAATCATAATCCCTCTTATTCCTACCAATCAACAACTCTCATTTGTTCCTTTCCACCAATAAAATCACTTCTTATTCCCACCAATCACAACTTCACACGTCACTTTCTGTTACACTTTTTATCCCTCGCTCCCCATCTTTACCCCTCTTTCAGTACCGACCTCCGCACAGACAACACCTCGCCACCCAGCTCCTCTCCATCACGCGACCTCCATACTCCTCCATCTCCCTTCCTCCATCTCCCACCCCAAATTAACGAACCAATCAAAACACTACACGTCACTTCCTCAATTCTTTCAACTCGTCCCGGATGAGCCAACCGATTTAACGATAATCCTAACGCTCAGGGCGCTTTTCAAACTTACCGCCGCCGCCGTCGCACGCAGCGACACTAGCGACACTAGCGCCCCTAGCGGCAGGATTATCGTTAAAACAATTGGCTCATCCGGGACTATTACTACTTGCGTGTTTCTGGGGTTTACCTGGTCATGATTAGTAAATGTTGCATCATCAATAAAAAAGATACATGATGAATCTGGAGTATCATGTCGTAAAGCCCATGTAAAAAGTTAACACGATTCTCAAAATCGTTTCCATGCAGCTCTTGATGGAGAGAGATGTGATAGGGACGGAACCTATGTGGATGGAAAATGCGCAGTACACTTGCCTGACTTATGCCACTTCCACGTGCGATTGAGCGGGAACGAATTTGCGGATCTACTGCAGCAACGGCAGCCAAAACATTAATTACTGCCTCTTCTCCAGTCACTTGTTTGTTTCTGCTACCTTTTCTAGGTGTTACAGTACCACTTTCACCTAATTGGTTGAAGAGGTTGATAAATACTTGCCGAGATGGTTGACGTCTATTGGGATACGTTTCCGTATACATCGTACAGGAACGAACTGCAATCTTCCTACACTCTCCATACACCATGAACATGTCGGATTTTTCTGCATTAGTAAACCTCATCTTCTATTCACGACTTACTGCTTGAACTGTCACAAACTAGCTGAGCAGAAAAGCGCAATGCAGTCAATGAACTGAAAACACAATGCAAACAAACATAACAACATAATACCTAGCAACTCAACAGGCTGAATGGGGCAAAAAGTTTTCGGGGTCGAAATTTTTTCAAAATATGATTTCTCGTAAACTACTTGTACTAAAATCCTGCAACAAAGTCCATTGACATTCTAATTTACCCTAACTTTATTCTGTTGATGTAACTAGCCATTATTCCATTTAAAACTTGTATGTTTGCTCCAAAAATACACTTTCTCAGTATTATTAAAATATGTTTATAGGCAAATATACGAGCTCCTGACTACCAATCAATGCTGTGAAAACCACACATCAATAGCACTTTCCATTTCCGAAATACTTGCGGTAAAAGTTTTTAGGTGATTCACTCTGTATACATATTAATGCAATACAATATATTTTGACATATTATATTTTTATTTCTTTTATTATACTTTTCCATATTATTTTTTCTCTCTTTCCTGCCTGATACATTATATTGTGACTAAAGCCGGCGCCTGCCGTCCAAAGACGGCAAAGGATGGGAGCGGCGCAGCGCAGGATGGCCTCGAGATGGTCACAGGTTGCGGTAGCTGGAGTATTGGTGAAAGGGTAAAATTATAAGACATGTAATTTCTGTTCCCAAATTTTTTCATCTTTAATTCATCTAATATAAACTAAACTACATTTCAAAGAGAAAGATAAAGGAGATTACGGGTTTACCTGAGTGACGGAGAAATTGCGGCGCCTCGGCCTCCCTCCGCGGTTGCAAACTAACACTAAATACATTTAAAGAAATGACCAGCAGAGAGTCCGGATAGGCATGTGATCAATCGAAAAATCGCAGTCAAAAATTCCTAACTTTAAATACCTGACAAAATGCTGATTTGTGCCTTGCTACTAACTGACGTATGCGTATGATGGCAGAAATTACGTAACTCATTCACGTGTCGGATATGAAATGATCTTTTGCCGAAATTCTGTTTACTTGAACACCCGGTAAATGACTCGCAGGAAATCTAAAGCAAAATACCTGAATTTACTTAAACAAAATTTTTACTGAATATCTCAAATTTTATAGCATCATATTTATCAAAACCATTTAAAATAAAATTATAACCGTCATAATATGAACATATTGAAGTATAAGCCTCATGTAATTGAAACAAATTTCCTTCAAAGCATAGTGTAAGTGCTTTATGTCCTCATTTCTTCAATGATCCTGCATATAATAATTATTTAAATAGTCCTTCACAAATAGACTTTAATTAAACAAAGATACGAGGGCAGCCCCAGAGGTACCCGACCTCACGTATAGATAGTGATTTGTTTCAAACAAATGACTATGGTAGGAAGTACCAACATTATAAAGCTTAAATTTGTTGCTTGACGATGCTACGTTGTATAGTAACTGTTTGGCAGCTATTGATAGTATACACTCTCAGAAAATTTGTAAACATGGATAAAACTGGTCATCGTAATGTGATACAATACTATCATTTGAAACATGTTAGTACAACTAATATTAAAGTTGAGCTAGATTCCACTCTGGGGGAGACTGCTCCTTCCTTTACAACAGCAAAATATTGGGTGGCAGAGCTTAAGCTATGCCGTACGAGCTGCCAAAGTGAGCATCGCAGTGGTCGACCAAATGAGGTGACCACGCCAGAAATTCTGAAGAAAATTCATAAGGTGGTATTGGATTATCGTCGACTGAAGGTGCGCGAGCTATTAGACATCGTAGGCATTTCAAAATGTGTTGTACATCGCATACTGACTGAAAATTTAGACATGAGAAAGCTGTGCGCAAGATGGGTGCCGCGTTTACTCACAATGGAACAAAAGCAACATCGTGCGGATGCTTCAGTCGAGTGTTTGGCGATGTTTCACTGCATAAATTCGAGTTTTTGTATCGCTTCATAACCATGGATGAAACATGGGTCCATCACTTCACACCTGAGACGAACGAATAGTCCAAATGGTGGATTGAAAGTGTAGAATGGGCTCCAAAGAAGGCGAAGACAGCTCCATTTGCAGGCAAGGTCATGGCGTCAGTTTTTTGGGATGCGCTTGGGATGATTTTCATTTGTTATCTTCAAAAAGGGAGTATTATTGATGAAATCGAGCAAAAACGGCCACATTTAGCGAAAAAGGAAATTTTGTTTCATCAAAACAATGCACCAGTTTACACATCCATTATCGCCATTGCCATGGCAATGAGTTAAGGTTTAAATTGCTTCTTCGTGCACCCTATTCAGCAGATTTAGCCCCCTCTGATTATTTTCTGTTTCCAAAGTTGCAGAAATGGGTTGCTGGTAACAGATTTGCTAAGAATGAAGAGGTGGAGTCTGCAGTTGATGGATATTTTGCAGAACTCGACGGTTCTCACCATAAACAGAGCATCGAAGCAATTGGACATCGCTGGGAAAAGTTATCGAGCTGAAAGGAGACTATGTAGAGAAATAAAGCTGTTGTGTTCCAAACGTTTTGTGTTTCTTTGTTAGGTCTGGTACTTCTGGGATAGTCCTCGTTGTATTATGCATAAATTATGTTGTCACTCTCGTGTGTTGCTTTCTTGAAGAGTAGTCAAGGTTCTGCAATTCAATTTGCTTTTCTTCTCATTGTCATATAGGTTTATGATTGTTATTTGTTCAGTATCTCTTTTCTAGAAACCCGAGTAAGAGAATAGATTAGGCTAGGGTTCTTTTGCTGTGAATATATTCGTCATATAAGTGTTACTGTTGGGGCAGGGATGAATTCGAAAATTTGATTTTCTGCAACCAATGAGTATTTTATGTAGTCATAGTTTAGTATAATGGTGTAAACGTTTAAACCTTCACTTTGTTCAGAATGTAAATAAATCTTGTGTTAAATTTAGAATTTTCTCGAAATCTCAATAATAAGGCAGATGTTTGTATAATTTACCTCTGTATCGTATTACAATCCCTTTTAATGATGATTATTTTCCCCAATGTACAGAACTCATCAATAAATGTTCTGTTTCGCTCAACGAAATTCGTCACTCCTTGGTTTTCCCATAGACCTATTCATTAATGGTTAACATTCTGTAATAATTTTGGAAATCATCGGCCAATCATGTTTTGAGCGTTGTGTCTTTTTTTAAAGAACTATGTATAATTCTTACTGTGATTTTAAACAGTTTCCTTTCCTACCTTATATCCTTATTCTACTTACAATCCCGCAAAGAGTATTCGGCAACAGATCGTAAGAATGCCATTTCTAAAAATTGGAATATTCTCCTCGGTTTCGTGAAGGTCTAGATTATACGAAACGAACTTTGTATTAAAACTTTCCTTCTTGCCTTATGGTCTCATGCTTACGCAGTTTGTTTACATACACAGGACAAAAGTATTCGTACCGAGAAAAATTATATGCATATCTGTTTATTGTTATATGAATATGGTACGTGGCCAAAATTGCCTGAACTAGAAGTAAAACAGTACATCAATGCAGAACATGAAAAAAACATTTCCGATACAAGTATCATTGGAAAAAATAAAAAAATATCTTCTCTATGAATGGGACTATTTGGTCGGACATAACTATTCATACGCATTCTATTGTCATTTATAAAGAACATGAGAGGAGTTATTTTCACATTTTTCAGTAGCGAGTTTGCTTGCCTCTCCTGTATATAAGCTCTCTTAATCTATGTGGCATAGAATATACTAAGTTCTTTGTGATTTCTGACCCAATTAGTCGCCATTCCATCTGTAGTAGCTATTTCATTGGGTTTTGCTTGTTATATAATGTTTCCTTATCCTGGTGTTTAATTCATCCCAGAGCTGTTTGATGGTGTTAGTATCAGGAGCCTGTGAAGGTGTTTTCAATGTGTGGGGGTGTTGTAGGGCAACCACAGACCAATGACTTGTGCTGTATGTTTGCGGTCGTTGTCCTGTTGAAAGTAATAACCCGGAGAAAGGCCTAATTTTTCGGCGGTTAATAACCTTTTCGTTTAGGATGTTCAAGGACACGTATTTGTCCTATTTTCTTCTATGAAAACCAATTCCCCTAACATAAGGCAGCCATACACCCCCACACCATCACACCACCATCTCCATGCCTTATAATCGCGATAAGGTTCTTCTCATCTAGCTTTCTCCAAACCAAAATGCGGCCATCATGAGGAAAAATATTAAACTTAATTTTGTCCGTAGACAAATATTATCCCAATATCCATTATCTTTCCCAACAAATTCTTTTGCAAACCGCATTCATTCATCCTATTAATTTTACTAATGTAGGGTTTCTTCCTGCTACCCTTGCTCGGTATCCGCTTGACGAAGGGCTCCTATTACCGTATTTGAGGAAAGTGGATTGTGAAAATAATCTGCTAGTTGTGCTGGTATTTCTGATGACATCGTTCTAAGAGTCTTCTTAATTAAATTGATTACATACCTCTGCTCTCTTGAATACAGTTTCTGTGGACGTCCGTCCCTTTGATTGTTTGTCATCACTGTTTTACCTTTGAACCTATTTATTATGCTTTGTACAATAAATTGGCTTCTTCCAACTGAATTTGCAATATCAGAATATGATTCTCCTTGATTATGAAGTCTGAGAATACATCTTCTCTCCCCAACAGATGTTTCCTTCTGTTTCCGTCCCATTGCACCAAAAGTATATCTCCTCGTGCAATCAGTCCATCTCTCGGGATATGTACTACTCAACAGAACCAGCCAAGCAAGGAGCACTCCATTTACTCGTGCATCAACAGGGATAGTAACTAAGTGCACGAACACTTCTGTCCGGGCATAATCCATGTAAACAAACACGGTCGTCCTATACCTTTGTTGTTCACAGTAGCGGAACATTTGCATTATGTCTGCATGGCAGGCATTCCAATGTACTGTCCATAATGAAAATGATATCCATTATTTGTACCTAATAACTGTATGCTATGCGTAATATGGTTCGCAATCCACCGTGTATCGATGGTATGTAGAGTTTAGAAGAGGAAGCCATTCCCTTGAAGATGAAGACAGAGCAGGACGACCGGCTATAGCAACAATGGATGAAAATGTGATAAAAGCAGAGCATATGTTGTGGGAAGATCTTCGCTGCTCACATGTTCAGATTCAAGAAACCCTAAATATTAGATCGGCAGCAGTTAGAACAATCCTGAAAGAACAATTTGACGTCAAGAATATCGGCAGTTGGTGAATCTCTCACCACCTCACAAATGAGCAGTGAAACGTGTTTTTCTAACCCAAGAAGAAGTGGATTGAATGTAGAAATAAGGGCAGATTTCTACTTGAAAATATATGACGTAATTAATTAATAAGCCAAATTCCTTTCATTTAATAAACTTGCGCTTCAATAACATACAAAAGTATCCTTTTAGAAAACCTTATTCTTTCACAATTCTTTACATTCTTTACGGCTTCAAATTCATTAGATTACATTAATTACGTACTTGCTTCCTGCTCTCACATTTACCGATATATTTGAAATCTAATCCCCAATAAATCTATAGTTCGGACGATCAACCTTTCTTCATTGAATAATTACTAAAGAGAATTTTGAATAGTTTAAGCCAAAAAGAAATTTAGAAATACCGTACGGAATGCCTTCTGTCTAATCTATGTCCTGCTGTTTTCCTCGTGATCTCTCTCGCCATCGTAGAAAGACTGATCAGCCTTGTGGACTGCACGTTGAGGAGAGCTGCTACTAATCCGGCTTCTGCGCAGTGGCGATCACCATCACCTGACGTACTACACGACTCAAATTAACTGCACGCTTTCTTCTTGTTGTTGTCGTCTCCTTGAGAAACCACTACCATAGTCGTTTCACTTCTGTTCCCGTATATGTCCACCTTCCTTTAGTGGAGCCCGTTGTCGCCTAGAGGGTCAATTTCGCACAGCAGAAACAAGCACGTGTACAATGGTGCCAGGAAACTATTGAAAAATGCAATGGAAGAAGACCCAAAAACATATTTAACATTGTAACAAGTGATGAATGCTTGATTTACCAGTATAATCCAGAAACTAAACGACAGGCATCGGTCTAGTCTTCGCAGGAGTAGATCCCCAACAAAAGTGAAGCGAACTAGACGTTGGCAAGATGATGATTTGTTCCTTCTTCTCAGCAAGTGGCCACATTGTGACGATTCCACTTGATGCATAAAAGACTGTTACTGTCAGATGGTACACAATATGTCTGTCACAAGTGTTCAATGACCTAAGAAAAAAGCGTTCTAAGACTGGTCTACGTGGAATTTTGTTGCACATAACAATGCCTCTGCCCACACTGCACAAGAAGCAACCCAATTTCTGAAGAAGTCAGACATTTGTCCCATTCTCCCAACTGTCCAGATCTGGCCCCATGGGAATTTTTTCTTTTGCTCAAAATGAAAGCACAAATTTCCAGGTCAACGATTTGAGTCATCTGAAACCGCAGTAAGTGCTTACGAAGAATGTAATTGCACTCTCTCCAAAGAAGAATGGCGTTCAGCAATTGAACAATGGTTTGAAAGGATGAGACAGTGTATAGAATGCAATTGAGAATATTTTGAAGAGATGCAATGATCATATCTGAATTTTTAATATTTTATTGCGTCCATTCTTAAAACTTTTGGAGTGAACTTATACTCGACACTGTATTGTATCCTAAAATAACTTGGCAAGTGAATTTTTTCTGTATGCAATAGACTTTACTTCCTAGAGGAATTTAAAGGCTTAGTTCCAGCACATTCTTTTACCCTCTTTAAACCATTTTTACTGATGTAAGGGAAGCATACATGGAGATAAGGTTTCTTGAAATTATTTGCGATAGAATGTAAAGTTGTTATCACATGAGTAAGAAGGATTTTACCAGATGAGGTTTCTGTATACGTTTCTGTAATTTGATAAAGGTAAGCCAAATAATTAAATAAATAGAATAAAACTTTTTTATTTAACTTTTAAAGTAATTCATTCATTTTAGATTTGAAAGGTCTCTTTTTCTTCGATACGGCTTTCAAATGTTTGCTTTTCTTTTTCTTTGAGAATGAAAGTAGCAAGTTGTTTCATCGTTCCAAAACAAATACGGGCATTCATTTCTTTTCACTTTTTATCTAGGTAAACAGGAATGGTCTATATTGGCACGAGTAACGAGTTCAAACAGGCAGATGATACATAAGTATTGTGAGAAAGGGAAGCTGGTAACTTCTTTAGATGTCATCTTCGAGCAGCTTTTCAATCAATGGGCTGGGAAATACATAGGGCAGTACATCTTTAATGTCCGCATTGCTATGATTAATGAAACAAATGATTTTTACTTATGAACATGTCAAGCCATGTGCTAAAAATGATATCGTATGCTACAATTTACAAAGATAAGCTTGTACATTCATGACATACATTTATTCCGAATTTATCCCAAAGTTAAATTAGACTTTTCTGAACCATTACTCCTTGAAAAATAGTTCGTTCATTAAGACGTTGAATTAGCATTTGGATTTACATGATAGAATAGAATAACACAAAAATTAGTTGAGAATATTGTCATGTATCTGCAGATTTTTCTCAGAGGGTGTTTTCATTTACATTTCAACTGAGGCAAATAATGGGGCATAGCAGGATGCATACTGTAATCAATGTACAACCATCAGGTACATCACCTTTCTTATACAATTTGTATTACAGGAACTAACAGTGAATAATTTGTACTGCAAAAAGAACAACTCATTTAAAACTAAGATATCTAATTTATTGTACAAAATGATTTAGAAATTTTATTGTTTTTTAGCTTTTGTCCCGGTGAGGACCGCGTGTGACTCACATGTTTGCTGTCTGACTGTTGCAACTAAAAATGGCGAGAGCTCATTTACCCATTGTATATCAGAACCTGTGTAACGAGGCTTCTACTTCACAACTAACACCGGTGCCAACTTCAAGATTTAAAATCCTCGGCTGTAGCATATTACAGCACTAAAGCTACGCTAAATGCCACAATATTCACATTGAGGAATCTGCCAGGAATATTAGTATATTTAATAATAAAATATAGCGGAAGCTTGTGAGCAAAGGTTTAAGAAGCGCTTGTATGGATATTTAGGTTAATTTCATACTTAATTGATATGTAATATGATCCTCTTACATTAAACTTAACTAGGCTTAACTTCGGATCAAGTTTAAAAGCGGATTTATTTTAGTACAATGGTCCATTCTCTCCCGTGATCACCATATCTCAAATTTGGTTTCATAAATGGGTTCTGAGTTACTTCTAGAAGTATGTGGTTTGCAACATGATGCTTTCCCACTAAAATGTATAATATATCATTAATGCACTCAGAAGAATCAAACCAAAACCCTCTTCCCGTATTCCAGGGAAATCGCATCCGATCGCCGAAATGGTTTTACTAGGTTCATTATCATGTTTGATGTTTCCCATGTCCTCCTAATTTATATTATTACAATTGATCCAAAATTACCGATTCAATATTGAGGACATTTTTACTTCCTCTATCACTTACGTGGTAAATAGAGAAGATATTGCGTTCCATCCTAAAAGTTGATACAGAGATTTCACAGGAAATCTATGTTTTGAGGCCCTTGAACCCAAAAAATGTATTTTAGAAAACGGCCCGTGAGTGTGTGTCTGTCAATAGCATAACTAGAAAACAAAATGTAGGATAAGAACCAAATTTGGTATTTAACTTCAGTATCTTCAAAGGATACGACACGAATATTTTCAAGAAAACTCCACATCTCAACTACCATTTACGTGGAACATTTGCGAATACTTTGATTTTCTAAAAAACAAAAAACCTGTTCTCACGATTTTGATTATAATGCCATATGTTAAATATATTTAAATGGCAAGTAAATTTTCTGGGAATAATCTTTGAAGTCCTCTTCATTCGGAAGGAATTTTGTATAATCTTGTATAACTGGTAAATATTAAACGATAGATGAAAACGTACTGCACAAAAGAAATGTAGATTTTTTTTTAACACACAATTTATTTGAAATAAACTTTTTTTGGCATAAGATGTCAGATGAGATATTAGTTATTAATGGTTCGAATTGTTCATTTCCTCGTCATTTAATTCTTTCAACATTCAGGTATTTCTCGCGATTGCATGGAAATAGTATGGAATTTTAAGGGCAGTATATCTATAGCGTCCAGTTCTTAAACATTTGACTATCGTATTTCTCTTTGTATCTATGTGTAATGTAGCAATTTCTGCAAAGGTTTATTTGGATTATTAGTAGATACAAAAACAAGCTTTAGTAAGAATAGCTAGTATAGTCTCTAACAAACGATAGAGAGTGGAGAAAGTCATGTGAATGTATCACATCAAACTTTTTAAGTGTAATCTGGTTTCACCATTTGAAAGGGGAACCACACATATAAGAATTGTACAGTAATAGTATAATTCAGTAACATGTTAAAATATTCAACATCCAATATTTGGATAGAGCTAATTGTAAGAAAGGGGCGAGCTAGCAAAATTCCATGAAAAGTATAATCCTGAGTAGAGCGTACCTTTCACCAAGTCAACAGGCAGTGAACCGGTAACGGTACGGAGAAATAGAAAGAGACAGATAAAGAAAGGAAAGAGACGGAGATATGGAACTGGCTTCACAACGTTCCAAGGTGACGCTTAAGCGCACGGATCTGAAGCAACACATTCTCATACATGTTAAGGTAACGCGGTCTGAGGACCAATGGGAAACATCGTTACATTTTTAAACGCAGAGGTGAGCGTCACTAGGCTCCCGTATATAAGGGCAGACAAGGCCTCAGAGCCCACTCTCTCTCGCTAACTGATCTTCTAGAATTGTCGTCGGCACGAGGTGCTACAAATGCACGTGTGTGCAAATGGGTGGGAACACGTGTGCAAATAGCTAGACTCCTGAATTATTTAAAGTGGTGGGATAAAATAATGGGAAAAACTAGCCGCCCATAATTACTTCAATTGTGAATAAGCTTCATTGATTAAGGAAAATTGCAGTGTATTTTTTAACTTGCCTCGCCCACAATAACCTGAGAATTAATAATTAGATATAGGTAGGAAAACTTAGGGATGGAATAAGCAACAACCGACGAGCATCAATACCCGAGAAAGAACACTGCCGAACACTAACAACAACCCAAGTATCGATGATTTCGCTCTATAAATAACGTACAACAACGTATTACCGCTACGCATTCTCTTCCTCTTAAAAGTCTAACTCTAATTAATTATTATTCATGCTATGTATGGCCAATTTGTATGTACTTTTAATCGTTTTGATATATAAGCAATGATTTGGGTGTAATTTCCATTTGAGAATAACTACACGAATGAGGGGGACGACATCTTGTTTATTGCAACAGGACAATGTAAATAGGCGCATTACAAGAGTGACCAATAAGAATAGTCATTTTTAAGGAAGTGGCGAGGAAATTATGTTTACATGCCTTTGCTGCTGTGGTCTTTATTGTTGAAGATTAACATGTAATAAATTAGTACTTTGTTGAATATGAAAACGAGTAATGTGTTATTCTGTGATAGTATCAAATAGTGCTAGGTTTCTTATCCTCGTGGTCCCTTGTTCTTCTTCCTCGGCTAGTTCGTTACTGCAGTACATGGAACATTCCATTTCAAATCGTCCGAAATAGATGGAAAGTTGACCTTGCATTTTTTAAACAAAACGAAACTTTTTGTATTTGTAGACAGGCCCGATGCAATGCTTTATGCAAACTTTTAAAATTCAGAACATCATAGTTTTGCAATTAAAATTGTTCAAATTTATGGTATCTTATTAAATTCCCAAACTCAAGCTGTTAAACCTCTGAAAGCCTATAAATCTAATTATTTCAATCGAGCTTTATTTTGATTCCTACAAACTTTAACTCCATACCGATAAGTAAAATGTACCTCTTTATTTAAATGAATAAATTTAGACTTTTTCAAGTGTAGGTGGTTTCGGATTAAGAAGAATATTTTTATTGTATATGGTAAGATTCCGTTATTCAAACACAATCAAACATACATTTTACTGTAAGGGTTACTGATAAGGTTTCGCTTAAAATAATTAAATAAGTAAATTACTTTACGCGCTCATGGTCGCTCTCGCATGTTTGTTTTGAACTAAAGGTCAAGAAGCTGCTGTGCCTAAAGTTAAACAGTATTATGCACATTACAGTGCTATCTATGGAGTTAGGTCATACCTTAACTTGATAAAATCTTCTTTACATTTCAATTTCCCTAGCTTGATGAAGGACTTGCAAGAACGTTTAACTAACCAAAATATAATTAATAATCATCTGCGCTTAACTCACTTCTATTATCCTTGCTAGCGCACGAAATAAAGACGAAGTGCTAGTTTGTATTGTGCCAGGTTACTAAATCACGTGCCTTTCTTGGGTAAAATGTGTTGTTCTGCAGAGTGCCTGGTGATCGTCGTGCAACAACCACATAAATGGCTGCGTTTTTTCACTGTTTGTGTTATAACTACGAATGCCCTTACATAACCACTTTACAAATATTGCCAACTTCCCTTAATGGCATTGGTAACTATTCTTAAACTAATATTTTAGTTTTATAAAAATCCAAAAACACTTAAATTAAGTAAAAACTGTACATGAATTTCTGTGAATATTATAAAAATATTTAATATTTGCTGTAATGTTTTGCGGACTTTTATCTACAAAATTATATTTGGTACAATATTCTGAAATAAAGGGTTCCGGAGCTATGCGCAGTTAAAGTGCGACAAAATGAATTAATACGACGCATTTATCGTTCAATAACGTGACAAGCGTGGGTTTAGATGCTGATAGTTGATAAATATGCTTTCCTTAGCACCGCTTGCTAATAGGAAAAATTACAACGCAAACATTAAATCCCAGGTTTTTTGCTGTTCGATTTCACATGGAATGTCGCACATGTGATAGAGCAAGAATAGGTATGCAAATCTGAGAGCAAGAAGACGAGAGGCAGTATGGACTATGGTCATATATTAATTGATATACTATTTAAATAGCTACATACCCCAACACTGCTCACAATTGCATTTGTCTTATTTATTACAACCATCGACGACGATACTTCTACTATTCCATTTATATTTTCACTCATTGAACACATATTAATAGTTTTAATTCAAACTTCGTGGTTTCGCGAGAATTTGCAAGTAAAAGCATGTAGAACATTTATTTATATGTTATTTCTTATAGACGAAGCTCTTCAACGAATTTATAGAGCGATATTGTTTTCTTGTCGCGAATTTGCCTCGCGCTGTAATGGGGAGACATGTTAAATGAATTTAACAAGCTGGCTGAACTAACAGCGTTTCCTAACTTATAGTTTCTTAACTTCGCGCGAATCCTTTCGCTTCTTAACTCTTACTGGCTATAGGCTGACGTGATGAAGTATCTGGAACATTTTAAAAATCTTTAGTATTACATCATTGGTTTTTAATGTCCATGATCTGTTGATTGGAATATGAAATCAAGCGAGGATGGCTAGCAAGGACCTCCGCGTTGACACAAAAGAATAGTACCGTTAATTTGTGCTTGTCCCCTATTTTTCTTTTACGTTCTTTCCCTCAGTGGAAGCTTCTTCGTTCGTCAATGGAAAATTTACCAATTAAGAAATCTTACTATTACATTACATGAAATATACATGCATAGAACTTTATCTTTCCTTTTCCCCACTTTCTCTTTCTTCATATATAGGGTGGACCATTTAAGTTGAGACTTTACAATATCTCCAAAACTAAGCGTTGTAGAAAGAAATGTCTTTTATAAAAGCCGCTTGATATTTGGGGGAAAGTAAACGCCATTAGTCGTGCTTTGTTTGGAGGTCGTTATTATGATCATTTTAGGATCAATTTAATTGTTTAAAATGGGAACCTACATTAGATAAATTTAACTTGGCCCTAAAAGGACCATCACAACGTCCTCCAAATAAAACACGACAAATGACATTGACTTCCCCCCATAATATAAAACAACTTTTATTAAAGACATTTCTTTCTACACGCTTAGTTTTTGAGATATTGTGCAGTCTCAACTTAAATGTTCCACCCTGTATAATATTATTATGTCTTGTACCTACCATAGTTTACTTGATGTCTACATACCCATTATTTCAGGTATTTCAATAATTGATTCACCATAATTTATTTGTTTGATAACAAATAAGGCCTCACCTTACAAGATACATTTATTGAACACGAATCATCATAACACAAATCTAATAACACCATTTGATTACGCTAAAAATTCCTACCCCCATTTTCTGTAACACATGTCAATATGATATTTTAATTTCATTCGCGGTTTTTATGTAATGCTAACTTTTTCCCAAACGTATGTCAGAGAAGCTGGATTTTAATTTTGTATAACACTCATTATTACTACTCGCGGCACCACAAGTTGTGGAAATGCTGATACATGAAATTAAATGATAACCGGAACAGGAAATCTGGAAAGGAAAGTATCCAGGACTAAGTTGTAGGTACCTCCAAGGCATTTGTCTATTATGAGGGCTGAGATAAACCTGGAAAGAACCTCAGTCAGAAAAGACCGTTCTGGTGGCATTTGAACCCCAGACCTCCAGTCCTTGCCGTATGCGACCTCGGCCACTCGTGTCGGTTATAAGCTTGATATCCTTCCCTTCAATCATTTTACATGTCATTGAGAAGAGGGGCGACCAGCCACGCGCTAAGTCGACCACTTAAGAGAGGATCTCAATGGATAATGCATTTTTCTTGTACTCCAAGTTTTCTCTATTGATCTTGAATGATATTTTCCAATGGGTGTGGCGCGTGATGTCTAAATCCTTATCTCAAAGAATGTAATGTCCCACTGATAAGATTGCCATGTTTTGCATTATATTAAAGTACGCGTTCGCGCCTTGTCGATAACACTGTAAATCGTTGAGCGTACTTACGTAGCTATTGATATGTATTCTTCTTCTTCTTCTTCTTCTTCTTCTTCTTCTTCTTCTTCTTCTTCTTCTTCTTCTTCTTATTATTATTATTATTATTATTATTATTATTATTATTATTATTATTAGAAAATGAATCAGGGATTAGTTTAGAAGCAAAATCGCTAGACTAAGTTAACCGTTTTAATTACTTAGGTTGTGATATTAACACAATGTAATGAATATGAAGAGGATGTTAATAAAAAAGTTATGTTACTTTCCCACGTATTTCTCTACCCCCTATTCTTTATTTGTGGTTATACAAACTATATTTACGAAAGCTTATTTTTCTATTTACTTCTTTTAATGAGAAACCTTTGCAAAAATAGATGCATTAAACATTTCTTTATAGATACAAAGGGAATAGCGATAGTTAAATTTTCAGAACTGGACGCTATACACTAGCCTTTAAATTGTATACTCTTTCAATGACACCGCAAGAAACAAAAATAAAATGAAAAATCTGATGTCTTACACTCACATGACTTTCTCTACTCTTGTACAAAATATTTTTACAAACGCTTACTCTCCATATGCTTCATGTTAACTGATATATCGAGATTTAATCTCATTGCTAATTTTCTTGTAGATGCAAGGGGAATATGGTAGGTTTTAAGCGATAGTCAAATGTTTTAAGCTCTGGTTCTATGTGGCGCATTCTATTCTCTTTGCATGTCCATGACATAAAAAAAGGAATAACGAATTTGCGAAAATGTATAAGTATTGAAAAATTTAAGGGAATAACAAGTAATATCTCGAAAACGGTTCACTCAACAAAACAAATGTATATGACATAAATTGTGTATTTTAACGCCATCTACATTTGTTGTGTAGTAAAATGTTGTCTATCTCTTATGGTTTACCAGTTATGCAAAAGCCGTTCATAATGAAGAATACTTTTGGAGACATTCCCAGGAAATTCGAGATATACATTTCATTTCTCATGACAATATCTTAAACATATGATATTTTAATGAAAATCGTTAGAGCCATTTTTGAGAAAATTAAAATTTTTGAAAAATGTTCCATGTAAAGGGTAGTCTGGGGTAGGGGATTTTCTTGAAAAACTTCGTGTCGCATCTCTGGAAGATACTGAACCTAAATACCAACTTTGGTGTTTATCCGACTGTTCGTTCCTGAGTTATGCTGTTCAGAGACACACAGACACACACACACAGACACACACACACAGACACACACAGACACACACACGGACATGTTTCCAAAAATGCTTTTTTTGTATTCAGGGGGTCTCAAAACATGTATTTCCGATGAAATCTCGGTATCGAATTTTTGGGTGGAATACAATACTTCCCCTACTTACTATACGTAGTAGAGAAAGTAAAAATGAATATTCAATCCCGGCATCTTGGTTACTATACCGGGGAATATATACAAATTTTCTATTTATTAAAATACATTTTTCAACTCTTATATACAATCATTTTACACATTATGTGTATAATTACTACCTAACTACAAACAAAGAAAACATAAAATAGAAAACATAAGTAAGGAAAATGAGAAATAGATAGTAAAGGTGTAAATAACTAATAATTACAAAATCTATACTAATACTGGTAACCAGCATAAAAGTAATTGGCATCCACCTGCTTAACTAACAAACACCTTACTACGAAGCTAAAAACTACTCCACTGGTATCCAGCGGTTTCTAACCGCAAGAAACTTGTTAAGCACAGGTCTACCAGGGTAAGTGCCTAAGCCCAAAACCCCGTTCAAAGCCCAGGGACAGCGCCAACGAGTGGCTCTCCATTCGTGGGGGTTTCCATGAGGACGATATCTGGAATCTAAAAAGGCACCCCCCCCCGCTTTCGCGGAGATGAAAGCGGAAACGCCACTTACGCGCGTCATCCCCGAAGGGCGACTACCGATAAACCTCGGTGGGGCCAACAGCAATTTAGCATGCTGTCTACCGGTTCACCAGGGCTGTACCGGAGGCCATTGGAAAACCATACAGCCGTGCCCAATCTCCCACGGGTATCAGGAACCACTGCCCCGTCGAGATCAACCCAATCCGAACAGTTCCCCAACGGGAAGGGCTTGAACGTTCGGCCCGACGTACTTCTAGTAACATCAGAAGTACCACGAGTGCTAAGGGTCTTCAGCGCCCGCACCACGGCAGCTGAAGGGGTCGGAACCCCTCCCTTACGGGGAACCGCAAGAAACAGTTGAATACTGACAGAACTTTTGTGCGGTACGTTTTCATCTATCGCTTAACGGGCAGGCACCCAAGACGTGCTCAAAGGTTTCCATCTCACTGTGTCAACGCCGACAGTGGTTGCCGTTTTGGGTCCTGCCAGGAATTATATACAATGAACATACATTAGTGGTCTTTTTTATTGTGATCCTCCATCCGATACTGCTGAGCTCATTAGGTTGTCGTGCCCATTTATTACCAGGAGTATATTATATAAACAAGATGACTCCGTTCCCTTTCTGAGGTAAGGCACAGCAGGAATGATATTACCTCTCAAGCAGTTGTTTTCTTATAGCTTTCACTCCAAAGTTGGTATTTTTGGATGATAGGTAAAATGAACTCTTATTCAGACACTTTTGGATTTCTCTGGATGGCAAAACACCTATCTACGTAAATATTACTAAGTGATGTGCTGCATTTAAAAGTGCAAGATTTTGTATTCTTTGTTGTGTATATCGTTATTATTAATATTATTGGTGGTGGTGATGGTAGTACTAGTAGTAGTGGTGTTGGTGGTGGAGTAGTGGTGGCGGTGGTGGTGTTGGTACTATTAGTAGCGGTAGAGGTGGTGGCAGTAATACATAACAGTGGTGGTGATGATGGTGTTTTTACTTTCTCTACTACGTATAGTAAGTAGGGGAAGTATTGTATTCCACCCAAAAATTCGATACCGAGGTTTCACCGGAAATATACGTTTTGAGACCCCCTGAATCCAAAAAAAGCATTTTTGGAAACATGTCCGTGTGTGTGTTTCTCTCTGAACAGCATAACTCAGAAACGAACAATCGGATAAACACCAAACTTGGTATTTAGATTCAGTATCTTCCAGAAATGCGACACGAAGGTTTTAAAGAAAATCCCTCCACCTCAGATTACCCTTTTCATTGAACATTTTTCGAAAATTTTATTTTCTCAAACATTTCTCTAACGATTTTAATTAAAATATCATATCTTTAAGATATTTTCATGACAAACAGAATGTATATCTTGAATTTTCTGGGAATGTCTCCAAAAGTATTCTTCATTGTGAACGACTTTTGCATAACTGGTAAACTATAAGAGATAGACAAAATTTTACTGTACAAAAATGTAGATCGCGTTAAAATACACAATTTAAGTCATATACATTTTTTTTGTTGAGTGAACCATGTTCGAGGTATTGCTTCTTATTCCCTTAAATTTTTCAATACTTATTTTCTCAAATGGGAATTCGTTATTCATTTTTTTGTCTTGGATATGCAAATAGTATTAATCTGTGGCAAAGAGAACGATGCTGCACCTAGCAACCAGGTATTAAGAGATACGTCTATGCTTAAAGGCTACTGTATTTCTATATTGCCCTTGCAAATACAAAACAAGGGGAATATAGTACGCCTTAAGCGATAGTTAAATATTTTTAGAACTGGTCGCTGTGTGTAAAATGTAATTCTCTTTGCATGACAAAATATCTTTTCTGCAAATGTTTATCTCGATTAATATGAAATAGATGGGGAATAAGAATTTGTAAAAATAGTTTGTACAAGAGTAGGAAAGTCATGTGAATGAAACACATCAGAGGTTTTTATAGTAAGGGAAAACTCTTATAAAAACCCTTCCTTGCGAGGCGAGTTGGATTCTCACCAACTAATAAACCCTTACTCTGAGAGCATACCAAACCGGAACTGCAATAATACATCACATCAGAATTTTGTCTTTCTTATTTCACTTCGTTACGTCCTACTCCTATACCTTTAAACTTACACTAATGAATTTACGTATTTAACATTAATGTACTCTCTTGCTTCCATCTTCTCCTTGGTTTCCATTATATGCCTAGCTAGTTGTTTCACCTTTACATTCTCAGACATGATGGTACTGAAATTCTCTACTGTCAGTGCTACATCTAATCTGGTGTATGCCTCCTTTTTCTTCTCCTTCCATTGCGGACATCTAAAGAAAATGTATCTACTGAATATTCAGCATTGCAGTAGGGACATCTAATACTGTCGGTTTTCTCAATTTTAAACGCATAATTCTTAAATCTCCCATGATCAACCAGAGCCTGAGCCAGGAAATAATCAACCTGGAGATGTTTACACAACAGCCATAATCTCAGCGCAGGAATTATCCGTTTAGTCCATTGTCCTACTGTGGTAGTTTCACCCCTTCTTGCTTGTCATTCGCTCATAATTTAGTCTCTAAACTCTTATTAGCTTCATTGGAATTATACGTATTTGAAACACCAATAAGCTGTCTTTCTTTTACTAGAAAATCGATTGGAATGGCACCTGCTATTATTTTTAGTGACCTATTTGAAACTGTTCTATAAGCAAAAATCCTTCTCAGTAATACTTTCCTTTGCACGCTTTCCAACTCTTTTCTTCAGGGCGGTATACCATATTTGTGCAGCATATGACATAATCGAATAAACTACTCCATATAGCATTTGTCGTTTAATTCATCACGGCTCACTAATATTTGGCATTATTCTAGTAAGTTACGATGCCTTTTTCTCTACTTTTTCGTCATATTTTTATATGTTCTCTGAAGGTGGCATTTAGGTATTATTATACCTAAGTATCTGATAGCTTTATTGGGACTATGATGGTTTCCCTCAATATAAAGCAAATATTTTGACGCTTTTTCCTGTCAATGCGTCTTAGAGATTCATTGACTCTATATATCAACTCTTCTTCGTCTTCAGCATTGACAACCACTGCTAGATCATCCGCGTGCAACTGTATTGCACCTTCTGTTAACTTCAACTTAAGGACTCTATCATATAGATATTCCATAAGGCTGGTCCAAGATTGGATCCCTGTGGATGACCCGCCGCTATTTCTATTTCTTCTTTATCAATCTTTATTTTCCTTCCTCGTAAGTAGGATGTTGGTGCATTTATTATGTAAGTCGAGATATTTTCTTGGCTAAGACTACCTAATTTTTTGCTCCTTGTAGCGGTGTTAAACTTATTTTTACGTGTAATGTAATTAATGCAGCCCATTTTCCTCTTCATTCATCTTTAATTCTAAGAACAGCGTCCATTGAATTGTATATTTGCCTTTCCGAAATGCATAATGTTTATCGGATAATCCTCCATTTACTATAATTTCCCTCTCTAATCTGATCTTTATCATTCCTTCATAGAGCTTACTAGAAGTATTCAACAAGGTATGCTGACGGCTCTGACGATGACTTACCTCCTTCCAATAAGAAAACAACTTTGGCCATTTTCCATATATATCTGGAAAATGTTGCTTTATTAACAAACTGTTTAACGTCCCTAAAAGCCAATCCGGTGCTATTTGAACAGCAGTTTTAACTACTGCCGGATTTATGCAGTTAATTCTGGGTGCTTTTCCGTCTTAAGTTTATTTACTACCTCATTTAGCTCCGCTACAGAGAAGAGCTCTGCATTCATGCCCCTGAATCCTAACGTCAGTTTATCTTCTCTAAAAGAGAGTAACACCTTTGCTGTCTACATTTTTATTTCGGTTCTTAGATTTACAGGCATTTTATTTGTCAATTGCCCAGTGACAATTGTATATCCGCACCCTATATATCATGTTCTAACTCATCGCATTTATTTTGCCAACTGCTACATTTAGACTGGTGTATTTGTCTAGTCAGCTCATTCCTACATTGCTTGTATTCTTTCCCAGCTTCTTCCATTTCTTCAGTACCTGGGATTCTTCTGCGATGTCTAGTTATAATTCTTCGCCCTTTGATCATCCATTTCGCTGTTCCATCATGAGACAGTAACTATGGTTATATATATGCCATATATACATTAATGAAATGGTAATGTAAAATAATATTAATAATCAAAATACTGATTATAGAAATAGAAGTTAAGACATACGTTTTATGTATGTGCAAGTGTAGCTGGAGCTGTGGAACCCTTGTTAAAAGCCAACAAACATATATTTGTGTTAGAATTAGGGCCAAGGCAAAAAGGACTTGTACGAGAAGGCCATAAAAGCCAACATTGAGTCTTTGTGAAATAGAAAAGGCGACAAGCGAACACAACATATTTTTGTAGAGAGGTCACATGTTTGCAAACGTCGAACAATAACTGGGTAAGTCTTCTGGAAGGTTCCAAGCTGAACGAAGACAGACAATGAAATTTTAAGGAAGAATATGTTTAAAATCTTTAAGTACAGAAATGTTAGTTTAGCGTCCCCATCAGCCAAGGCGGTTGAGTATAAAGTGCTGCGATGTGAATAATATACATGTAAGCTCTCAGAAGCAGGCGTCATTAGTTACTTCTGATAATGTAGTAGGAACGTTAAAATGTTATCAATTTAAAAGTCCATAGGAACATGTGATAAATACTGCAATTATTTCTAGAGCACGTATAAAATACTTGATTGCTCAGCGACCGAAAGTTTGGCGCACGAACGTGGTAGGGCTCGACCGTTCTACAGCTCCAACTAACTTAAGTAACTGTGTAGCTTATTACTAAAACAGTAAATGCATGTACCATTAAATCATAGTGTTCTTCATGACTTAATCTATTGTTAGACGTCTTACTTTTTACCTTCCTTCCCGTATCACACCCTGCAAAGTTAAACAAGGTCTACCAAAAACCCAAATAACCGCAACCCAAATAAAGAAATAAAAATAACACTTTAAGAGTAACAACTAAAGCACAAATTAATTATCAGTATTACCATAGTTCATATATTAATATATCGGACATACTGCGAGTTATGCTCTCCCACCACGATCATTCAATATGGTGCTCGACTTTTGTTTGCTCTTGATCTCTTTATCTGACTTAGTGCACATGCCTCTTGAAGAACCTTAGTCATATATTCTGTAGATATCCCTTATACATTAGCATCAACTCGTTTTAACTTCCATTGAAGTATGGTTTTAAACACCTCCCAATCATGTTTTATTTTCCTTTTTTCTATAATTATCTCTATATCTTGTCCCTTTGTTTCGAAATAAATAAACCGGTGATTGCTGAGAGTTTCCTGCTATATTCTGCGATGAGCATATGACTCACAATTATCTCTAGCAAAGGTTGGTATATCTCCTGTAGGGTTTGACCACTTCAGCTGCCATGGTGCGGGCGCTGCGAACGCTAAGCACTCGTAGTACTTCTGAGGTTACTAAAAGGACGCTGGGGCAAACGTATGAGCTTCATCCGTAAGTGGTGGTGATAGCAGTGGTCGGAGCAGTGGTGGTAGTGCAATAGTGGTTGTGTTGGTGTACAGTGGTGATGTTGGTGTACGGTGGTGGTAGCGGTAGTGGTGGTAGTCGTAGTAGTAGTGCTGGTAGTATTAGTGGCCATAGATTAGTATGAGTAGTACTGGTGTTTGTAGCACTAGTGGTGTGATGGTCTAAGCAGAATAGTGGTGTTGGTGACAGTACTAATAGTGGTGGTAGTGCAGTAGTAGTGGTGGTGGTGATGGTGGTTGGTTGTAGTTGATGATTGTTGTTAACTGTGCCAATATGAGTATCAATACTCATCCTGTGTGTTTGTATTTTTCACACAGTTGATAGATGAAACACGTTAATGCTGAAACTTTTCATTATGCATTTTAATCACTCTATGTGTTCCATAATATGTGTGAGCTAATATTCTCGTAGAACACATGGTTAAACATCAATTGCGGTGCTTGTGCCAGAAGCTTAATTTTGGCATTACAGAGGAATTATTAGAAAACATATTTTTGCATTGATGCAGATTTCCCTCAGACATTATTAACGTGCTGCAAATTGTGGCGTGTATCACACCATACATGATTCGACCTCAGGAGTTCTGGCATGTAGAGGGGTTGTCATAACTATAGAGATTACAGGTATAATTACATTCCAAACCCTTTGGGTTATGTGCAGTGATTTCATTAGCTTACATTTGACTTCAATAACCACGGCTTCTGCAGTGGTTTAGGTTCATTGGTTTTTCATTAGAGATAAAACGATATGCCGCGAGCATCATATTCGTACCATATTTGAACAGACATATCTATTTTCTCAGCATTTCTTACATTATTATATTGTTTATTGAAGCATTTTTAGAACCAAGTGAATGTTTGGGTTACATGGAAACTTTAAACAAAGTCACAAATGAAAATAGATTGAAACAAGTTCACAGAATCACATATTACATTATTACCTTATTTATAATTTAAACATTCATATCCTGCCGAGTTAACGAATAAGCAGAAAGTTGTATATGTTTATCTTTACAACCTCTTTACCTAACGAAAAATAATGTTTAATAATTCATAGAATAACCCTTTTAGAGCAAAGGATAAAAATATATAAAAGAACTCCTTTATTAAAGTTCATTTTACTCGGCTTTCTCCCAGAAAAATTATTAAGGAATACTTTTAAATACAATAATAAAACCTAACTCACTTTTTACAGCATAAATTTTGGAACCTATTCAGCAGAGTTGGATGAAGTAGTCGGCATTAAATATTTTAATTTTCTCTGCTACTTAGCTATAGCATGTGGAGGAAGTATTGCAAGCCATCCAAAATTTTTGTATCAAGGTTTCACCGGAAATACACGTTTTGAGACTCTCTGGATCCAAAAGAAGTTATTTTTAGTAGTTATGGGACGATACCATTATTTCTCGATACCTATTCGATATTTGAGCACCGATACTAGATACTCACTTTATAATAAACTGTAAAAGCGATAGCTTGTTCACTTAATTATGTTCTTAGTAGTAATTTTCTGTGTATAAGCTCAAGTAACCAATTTTGTATTGTAAGCTAATTCCGAAATTGTTCCTATGTGACATTCTCCAATTGGCAGCATTTTTTACCTTCTCTACTACGTAAGATAAGTAAAGAAGGTATTGCATTCCACCCAAAAATTAGATAACAAGATTTCAATAGAACTACATGTTTTGAGGCCCCTGAGTTTGAAAACATTTATAGAAAAAGGTCCCTGTGTATATCTGTGTGGATGTGTATCTCTGTGTCTGTGAACAGCATAACTCAAATATCAAAAGTCGGACGAATACCAAACCAAATACCAAAGTTGAGACACGAGGATGCTTAAGAAAATCCCTCAACTCAGACTACCCTTTACATCAAACATTTTCGAAAATTTTGATTTTCTCAGAAGTGGCTATAACGATTTTGACTAAAATATCATGTACGTATTTAAATATTTTCATGAATAATGAAATGTGTATCTTGAATTTTCTGGAAATGTCCCCAAAAGTCCTCTTATTCTTAACGCCTTTGCGTAAATGATAAACTGTAAGAGATAGGCATCATTTTTCTACATAAAAATGTAGATCTCCTTAAAACACATAATATAAGCCATTTACATATTTTTTGTGCAGTGGGCCATTTCCGAGATATTCCTTATTATTTGTTTGAATTTTCCAATACCTACACTTTTTCTCAAATGGGAATTTGCAAAGAGAATGAAATGCTCCATATATCAACCAGCTCTTAAAATATTTGACTGTCGCTTAAAGCCTACCATATTCCCCTTGCACCTACAAGAAAATTAGCATCAAGAATTATCTGTAAATGTTTATCTGGATTAACATGAAGTAGATGAAGAATAAGCGTTTGTAAAAATAATTAGTGCAAGAGAACAGAAAGTCATGTGAGTAGAAATATAATGAGAGAACGGAGCCATAAAGGATATGCCGCCATCTGATAAGCTTCTTTGATCTATGCCGCTAGCCCCGCCCCCTCCCTTTGAGGCCTCACATTCCGCCCCGGTCGCGTGGCGCTAGCCCCGCCCCCTTCCCTTTGTGGCCTCACCTAATGCCGACAGGTTCTGTGCCGGCAAGTCCTCCCCCCTCCCCCTGTGGTCACGTGCCGGTGACCCGCCCCCCCTCCCCCCTACGCTGGGTGGTACGCTCCCTCCCCTTTGTGGTTTGATTGGTTCCCTGTGGATAGGTGGGAGAGTGTGTATTGATCCTATACGTCGGACGCGTACCTTCCCTAGGTCTAAATCCCTGCCGTGTGATTGGCTTGGGGTAGGGGATGTGCCGCTCGGGGTGAGGGGTTATATGTGAGGGTTCTCGGTGCGTGACGTTGGCTTGGAAATCCACCCTGGCGATGTGGGAATGCGATTCTCGATGCCTGCCGCACATCGGCAAATCGTTTGAGTACATAATTGCCTCAATCAATTAGGTAATGTGTGTTATTGAAAAAAGAATCAATGTTTATATACCGCTATTGCAATTAAACGCTGTTCGTCGAGCAATTAAGTATTTTTGATTGATTAATTGACTCGCACGCACCTGACCGCCATTGTATATGTATAACTACGCTCACGGTCTTAACCTCTCTCCGGCAACAGCCCGACATGTAATGGAAAGCCCGCCAGCCGACTTCTGTCTGGTAATAACCAGTTTCACCCCCACTCCGCGACTGCGTGCGTGACGTCACTAACAAGCTTCGACATGTAGACTAGCCCGGCTCCACTCTGTCGGCGTTGGTAAATCATGTTAAAACACGCTCGCCAAGGACTTTCCTTGGTATTCAAAAACAGACGGGTGGCTTCTGCCTGGAGGGTGAATAACAGGTCTCAACTTGCATTCCACCCCCTCCACCGCCGTGTGACGTCACCGTCTACAGTATATAAGGAACGTCGGCAGCCGGAGCGATCATTTATTGTTTTTTCAGTGTTCGTTCAGTGATAATCGAAATGGCTGGTGATCATCGTGCATCTGATGTGAATGATTACTGGAGCGAGTGCGGGGAAGATTATTTTCACTACGTATACTTCCATACCGAAACATGCAATGGTTTAATGCATTCAGTGTTGTGTACTCAACCGTCGCATCATGATCAGATGACTACACTGGAAGTGTGTACAGAGAGCTGTCCTGTTTATCGAGGAGCGAACATGTAAGTAATATACATATTTCTATAACTCGGTAATATATTGTACGCATGTTAAATGAAATCTAGCTTGAAATTATTTTATTCTTTCAGTGAAAATCACAGGGGTGTTGATGTGGAGGATCTTAGCGATGTCGATGAAGTTGACGATGTCTTCGTCTCGAAACATCTAGCTAAATGTGATACAGAGTCGTGCACCGGATACATGCATTCTGTACTTTGTACTAACCCGGCCCAGCATGAACGCATGACATCCTTCTTCCTATGTAACGACAACTGCGAGGTCTACCAGCGCAGGAAGAGAAAACTCGAGTAAGTAGAAGAAATGTTAAATTACATATTCATTTACTGCTTCTAATGCTACTCTGTGTCTAACCTAAAAAAATTAAATTATTACAGACTGCGAATGACTGCGCCTAAGGTACCCGTGCCAATAGAGGAGCTGGATCCTGAGAGACGCGATGTCGATATAGTGGAATATCCAATCGCAGAGCGCCATACACAGCCTATGGAGGAGGATGGCGCTCCACTACCCGCCATTACTACTAGCCCTGATGATAAAGCAACGAGGGTACAGGAGTGGATAAATCAGGCGACTCCAGATTGCTCGCCCGAGATACACACAGAATCGTGCAAGCCCGTGAAGTGAGTATGACACTCTTTGATAATACTTTTTTGTGTGACAAGGGGAGAGGATTTTTCTAATATATGTATTTTCTCTTTCAGACGTATGAAATCATTAACTAAACCTATTTCTAACATTGTTTTGAATATATGTTGCAGGGGTGTGAGGAGGAGGCTGAGGAAGAGACGGAACGAGACCGGGGAGAAAAAGCAGAAGAGACGGTGTAAGAGGAGAATCCTCAACGAGGGTCCTATGGTCTTCTTATTCATTGAAGATACCCCGGAGGAGCATGGAGAATCGATCACATGCGCTTGATGACGTCAGCATCTCCCCCTCCCATTCCGTGAATATTGGACTATACTATGACATCCCCTCCCTCTACATAAATTGCGAAAGTGATAAATCATTTGTTTATATTACAAAATCAGACTGGGATATAATATCCAAGAACATTCCAATGATTGAAGATTACCTACACCAAGAAAAAAAGTTTGCGTGTGATGAATATTGTGACAATGTAATTTATGCATACAATATTATTGTATTTTTTGACCATTCAATTCATTTAATAAATACATGTTTAAATAATAATGTAATATCTTTAGACATTGAGGGTGTAAGGAACCTAAAACGGCTATTGCCTTATATTGAAAGACATTTGAATATTTTAAATGATTTCTGCAAGTCAGGAGCAACTAGTTTTTCAGGGAGTAGGAGGGGGAGAAGGAAAATGCTTGAAATGTATGCTAAAGTCCATAAAAGAGTGTTTTAGTATATGAATTCAATTTATTATTCATAAACTTATCCTAGTACATTCCTTTACAAAAACCATTCACCCAAACATATGCATAATTATATAAGTGCTTGCATCACGTGAGAAAGAGGTTTGTAGGTAAATACTTTGTCATGTAGAACCAGGCAGTACAGTGACGTCTGGGCTGGTATATTTGCAGATGCTTGAATCTCGATTCTGATGTTCACAGCTCCATTTATAACCTCCTCGGGTTGGTGAGAACAGTCTATTACGAATAATGGTGCACGGTGAAGAAAATCCTTTCTCTTCAAGAGGGGATAATTATCTCTTTCATAATAGGAACTTTGAAATTTACAGTACATTTCATATAGTGAAGCAAACTTTGAATTTTTAAAGTCCAAGTTCAAATCGTGGTAGGGGTAGCATTCACTGTTGAGGAATAGTCTCAAATTAGTAATGTTGCAGTGATCAAACTCGGAACTGTTCTTGCTATAATCACCCAATCTTGCAGTCTGCGCGCACACTATGATGAATCGTGGTTTCTCGAGCTTAGATGTTGTTGCTACATTCCAAGTGAAAGATCTTGTCTGGGGTACAGCAGGCTGGGTATGAAGATCCATAGATCGAAAGGCGAGGTGTAGAGGTTTATCAGACTTGACAATTTTTAGAATGTGAACTCTTTCAGCATCGGAAAGACGAATTACAGGCATCCTCCATTCGATTCTAGTTAACTTTACATTAGCTTCCTCTCCATTCGAACTCAGGACACAGTTTCTAGAATCTTTGGATCTTATGAGAATCAATTCAAACTTACTGTTGAGTATAAGCTCCTTGTGATCATCAGCAAATCCTAGGAGCATCGAGAGAGGGACTACAGCATTGAAAGCTCCATTCGTCGCGTGTACTATATCAACTTCTTCACCAGGATATGCCCATCCAGCATTCAGCAGCCGATTCGACTCCATAGGATTGAGAGTCACATAATTTCGTATAGTTGTAGTAATTCCGGGATTCCTTGTTCTGTCTATAGTTGTAGCATTCATATCTAGACGTATCTCATCAAACATGAAGGCTATAGCATTATTAGCGAGCTTCGCTGTAGTAGGCGATCCATCTACCTTGGTGAGAGCACCTTCGATGTAGAGATAACTCTTGTTAGGTAGCGTATACAAATCTTCAGCTTGGCATGGTATTCTAATTTCATCGTTTACATCCAGAGCGGAGGTGTTGTATGGAAGAAAAATATGCTCCTCCTCCTTGGTGATCTTGTCGTCAAAGGCTGGAACTTCTGTCACGTTTAAGATATCCATTATAACGTTCTGTAACCTAAACCCTCGAGGAACTTGCGGTTAGCACGTGTTAACTCCTCGGAAGCTGGAGAGGCAGTATGCTTCGAACGTGGTGTACGTCGTCTATTATAGTATTTGCGATGTCTTTTAAAATGTATTGCCATTGCGTCTTATGTGCAGTCTTGTAGTGATAACTTCGTTCCTGAAGTTGATAGCCTTTCCGTGTTGATCTACCACTCGAATAGTGATCTGGTCTATATAGTTTGTATCTATGACCGGTAAATATATCGGGTTCGAGGGTTCTTGAGAGATATGATAGCCTGGTGGAACAGAAGGGAAAAACTCGTAGAGCGAATGTCCGCTTTAACCGTCAATGAATGAGCCTGTTGCAATACTGCACTCCACACGTATGATACTCACTTTAAATATATTCACAAGATCGTCAGATTCAAACGCTTCTCCAGCAGGAATTATTTTAGTGTCTGTGAATCCTAGAAGCGAACCAATAGATCTAGCCTTAGAAAAGTCTATTGTATAAGGACATTTAATCTCAGCCTTCATTGTATTATTGTTAGGTCTTATAAAGAAGACTTCATCATTCAATCCTAGTTTATCCTTTAGGAATGCATTGATATCGGCAATCTCGTAGGTTCCATGCGGGATGACAATGGTTTCAGGTTTACCATTGTGAATATAATGAAATCTATTATTACTTTCATCGACATTTGGTATTGAATAGAATGTTTCAAAATTCATGAGAGCAATCTCATAATGGCCTGGAGGATCTAGCTGTAGAGGCGGGTTTAAATACGTTGAAATAACAGTGTCTGGCCCACTCACTGTAACTGTATAACTCATCTTGACGATGTAGCAGCTTCTAGGATAAAAGAAATTGCAAGCACAAGTGCCCGCAGATGACTGATTCGAAATTCTGGTATCTCTGTGTATTATAGTAGATTTTAACACCTTGCAGATATTTCTCAATCTCAGGCGGCGGTTTCAAATTGCCGAAACTATCAAAGTAGTATGCGACATCACCTTCTTTCCTTATAGCAACCCAGTGTGTTCCTTCATTATCGGAGGTATCGAGATTGGTAATAAGCCTCTCTTTGAAGTGTGGTTTTAGAGGAAGTTTGTCAATCATATAAACTCCTCTAAAATAAGGAATTTTTAAACGTTTAGCATAATATTCGATGGCTACGTTACTAAGGGCTTCCACCGGTATATGTACAATCCTCTTCCACCGTTTTTTGCCTTCATCTTTAAAACCCTGCCTTTAGATCCTCTTTTTTTCAAGGACCTTGCTATTTTAGATGCAGTGGCTAAAGACGACATCAGTGGCATTGCAGGTAAGAATCCTCCTTTATTCCTCTTCTTACACCTTCTCTTTCGGAGTCCCTTTCCTCGTGTCTCCATCGCCTTGTTATGCCTCGCAACTTCTGCTAAATGCCTATCAGCAGCCTTTCTTTTATTGACTGCAGAGGCTATCTGAGCAGCGCCGCCTGCTGCTGCGCCTAAAGCAGCAATGATGGGTATCAATGGTAAGAACCCTCCTCTCTTCTTCTTCCTCTTTCCGGCTCCCACTGCAACCTTTCCCTTCATGATTGCAGTTACTAGCCTTGCAGCTAACCTTTCACCAAAAGTTGAATCTGATGACTGCACCCGTTTCCAAGCCTTCTCTGCAAGAATTTTATCCGCTATTTGTCTTGAAGCGGTGTCCTTATTCTCAGCGTACGCGAGGTCGTGCTGTTTACAAGCTTCGTCTAATTGGTTAATTCCGGGGTCTCCTCTTTTTAGACGTTTTTCCAATTTAGTACCAGGCCCGCAATATCTATATCCAGGTAAGTGAGCTTCAAAGGGGAGCGAATTAATTATGGAATTAATAATTCCGGAGCCGCGCTTATACTGCAACGACCTTCCTCTCTTAGCTCTCATGATATACTAAGCGAGTAATTGCATACATTAGCCCTTTTATATCATTGCAATCAGTCATTAACTACTTTACATCCGGTAATATATAAACATCGCACACGCATTTTATATGTTAGTTGTTAACATGGAGCTTGTTAAGCAGCACTGCTCTCTACCTATTCAGGTATTAGACTTTGAAAGTGACTTTAGAAGCGATCGCCATGGCAAGTTATTTCCATCTAATGTCAGAGCTCTTATTTTAGGGAGCTCCAGTGCAGGGAAAACAAACGTATTACTCAATATGCTACTCCATGAGAATGGACTACGTTTTGAAAATTTGTATATTTATTCAAAGTCTGTCTATCAACCAAAGTACCAATACCTAATTAAAGTGCTCGGAAACATCGAAGGTATAGAAGTGAACACCTTCGACAACGGGGATGATGTTTTGCATCCTTCTGAAGTCAAAGAAAATTCAATCTTTATATTTGATGACGTCATCACTGAAAAGCAGGAAAAGATAGCATCCTTTTACAGTATGGGTAGACATCGAAATGTCGACTCGGTATATCTAGCACAGTCCTATGCTAAAGTTTCAAAACATTTAATTCGCGATAATATAAACATGATAATACTCTTCAGACAAGACAATTTAAACTTAAAGCACATTTACGAAGATTATGTAAATACTGACATGACATACAATGAATTTAAAGATCTATGTAAGAACGTTTGGGAGAGTTCTACAGAAGGAAGACCCTTTGTTGTGATATGAATTTCATATGAATGAGGGACGATATAGGAATGGTTTTGATGTATATATTAAGCTCGACAAAAAGAAAATGATCATTTGTAGTTAACCATGAGCATCGATAGGTTCGGTTCTCAGAGAACTGGACCAGTTAGAAGAGTGTTTGATCGTTTTATCATAAACAGAGATGTCAAAGGAAACTATCAATTCAAGAATAAGAGATTGTGCAATGTTCACGATCCTGAAGATAATCATGACGCCTCCAATAAGAATTATGTGGATGCTCTCGAAATTAGGATGCAAGATTTCTCTCAGCAAGCTGCTAACAATGTTGAGGTTATGGTTAAGACCCTGATCGATGAATTGATTTCAAGATATATCCTCAAGAGAGATAAGGAAAATAACGTCGTGATCGATAAAGTTAGATTGAAGGTATTGCTAGATCCTGTTCACGATAATGATGTTGTGAATAAAAACTTCATCGTTGGATATGTCAATTCACTTACGCAGTCGAGAGATGGTAATGGTAACATTATATTCGACAATAAGAGAATCATTGATATAGCGGATCCTCTCGGAGATACAGATGCTGTAAATAAAAGATATGCTAGAGCTATGATCATTAGGAAATCGAACGAGACGCGACAGCAGTTAAACAGGTACTTACCAAAGGAAATCGAGATGCAAATAGGCAAGAAGCTGCTAGACATTACAGCAAATCTGAATAAAACTACGAGTAAAGTGGATACTCTAACAACCTCTACAAAAGACAGAGTGGATTCTGTAATGGACTCTATTAAACAAGTTACCGCAGAGCTTGATAGAGAAAAAACAAATCTTCAGAATCTTTGCAATCAGAAAATTAGTAATTTAGAAAAGTTAGCGATGAAGCGAGTTTCAGATTTAGAGGCTACAGTCAGACAGTTAAAGATAGAGGTTTTGAATACTCTCAAAACTGATTGCTGCAATGATAAACTTAAGAAAGTGGAGGATAATGTAAATATGATGATGGACGCCTACAAAACTAATATGCAGCAAATGACGAGTCTAGAAGAATCAGCCAGAAGCCAGTACGCTAATACGGCAATCTTTGCTGAAGCGTTCAAGACACATACACAGGAGCATAAGAAAGAAACCGACCAACTGAGAACTTCGATAGAGATGTTAGCTAAGGCTATCGACACGTTGAGAACTCAAGCTGAACGCAGACTATAAATTGAAGGTAATCGTCTACTTCCTCATCATTTGTAAGATGGATAGTGAAAGCATAAGACTTAAAGAGTCTGTAGCCGAGCATACCAGGGCTGTAAAAGAAAAACTGAGAGCTCTAAAAGGTCTCAGGTTTGAGACTCAGCATGTCATGTCCGAAGCTTTGAAGCCTGTAACCACCCCCCTCAAGGATATTTTGGACACTCAACGAGGGTTGCCGGTGAAGAACGTCAAGAATGAAGATGGTGATTCTACGAGTATTTCTACTTACCTTCAACACGTTCGCTCAAAAGACAAGGATCGTATTGATACATTGTTCGGCGTGAGATATCAGGATGGAAGTTATATGCTTGGAAATAAAGATATTCATTTTATAAATAATCAAACATTGATAGGTGATGAAACGTATGAGTCTACCGCCGGTTTGACGGAGCTCATCTTTAAGCGAACGCCTCAGATTTCTGCATACACTAGTGAAGACATGGAGACATACGCTAAGATTATGAAAAGTACTTTTCTTCATAGAAGTGGTTACAGCAGACACGGTCGCTTGAAATCTGGTAAATCGTATAAATACAAGAATATAATACGACCCTTGCTCAGTACACATTCAGGTCTAGGACTGGCATGGAAGGAGCATAAGCCTGATAAGGAGGTTGACTACGTTTTCTGGAGAAATCCTAACACATTAGTGAATAGACTGAGGTTACTTATTGCTTCGAGGGACGCTGGTAATAATAGCCACACTCGAGATATTGAGGAAATTATCCGGGAATTGAAAGCATCTAAAATTATAGCATGACCGCCAAACAGAATATCGCCAGAGAACTTCACGGATCGGCGAGGAGGAACTATTTACGACGGAAAATTATCAGCAAAGGTATGAATGATTTAGTACAAATTGATTTGATTGAAATGATACCCTATGCAAAAGTGAACAAAAATTTCAAATACATTCTGATCGCAATCAACTTTTACTCTAAAATGGCATATGCAAAACCCTTAAAGGATAAGGGTGGAGTTAATGTTGCAAAGGCTATGGAGGATATATTACAAGAAATGGACGTCCCTCCCCGGAATATTCAAAGTGACAACGGGAAAGAATTTTATAACAAGTTCTTTAAACGATTAATGTTTAAGTATAATATTAACCACTACAGCACCTATACCAATGTGAAGGCTGCGGCTGTTGAACGTTTAATTCTAACCTTGAAGAATATGATGTACCGCGAGTTTTTAGTCCAAGACTCATACAAGTGGCTAGATCTTTTACCTAGAATCCTTGTAAAGTACAATGATACTTTTCATTCAACTATCCGCATGAAGCCTAATGAAGTGAAGAACAACGATCTTCTTCTGACTGTGTATAATTATAATCAAGACCGAGGAGAGAAGAAGGCTTCAAGGAAGTTTAGTGTTGGTGATTATGTCAGGATATCTAAACATAAAGGACATTTTGAATAGAGTTATGAATCTAACTGGAGCGTTGAAATCTTCAAAGTATTTCGTGTGAATCGTACCAAGCCTACAACATACATACTAAAGGATAGGAATGGTGAAATCATAAAAGGTGGCTTTTATGGGCATGAACTAAAAAAGACTAGCTATCCTAACACATATTTAGTAGAAAAGGTTATACGTAAACGTGGAAACAAAGTTCTTGTAAAGTGGTATGGTTTTGCAGATACTCAATGGATTGATATAAAGGATTTGGTGTAATGTATGAAGACTTAATAAAGACCCGTTGTTATGATTGTAAAATCACGAGTATTTTTCATTTTAAACATCCTTCATATTTTCTTTTTTTTGAGGGAAAATTAATATATAAAAACCCTCACATACTTTAAATGGATATATACAACACATTATCAGAGGGAAAAATTAATATATTAAAACCCTCATACACAATTTAAATGAATATATACAATGACATTATCAGAGGGAAAAATTAATATATAAAAACCCTCATACACACTTTAAATGAATATATACAATGACATTATCAGAGGGAAAAAATTAATATATAAAAACCCTCATACATACTTTAAGTGAATATATACAATGACATTATCAGAGGGAAAAAATTAATATATAAAAACCCTCACACACCCTTTAAATGAATATATACAATGACATTATCAGAGGGAAAAATTAATATATAAAAACCCTCACACACACTTTAAATGAATATATACAATGATATTATCAGAGGGAAAAATTAATATATAAAAACCCTCATACACGATTTAAATGAATATACACAATGACATTATCAGAGGGAAAAATTAATATATAAAAACCCTCACACACACTTTAAATGAATATATACAATGACATTATCAGAGGGAAAACATTAATATATAAAAACCCTCACACACACTTTAAATGAATATATACAATGACATTATCAGAGGGAAAAATTAATATATAAAAACCCTCACACACACTTTAAATGAATATATACAATGACATTATCAGAGGGAAAAAATTAATATATAAAAACACTCATACACAATTTAAATGAATATTCACAAAATCCAGATTGAAAAAAACAAGATATCTTCAAATATTTACATATTTACAAGTTTAGGCACTAGCAATCACCAGGTCTAAGGGAATAATGGCCCCACGCTAGAGTCTTATAACTTCCCTCCATCAACTTCCTCTTATCGTCACCTCCCTTCAACGCCAATTTATTTGTCTCAATTGTTGTAATTTTGTGGTGTTTACTCCGAAATGTTTTTTGTATCGAATAAATTTTTAGGCTATGGTCTTTTAAACATTCAAAATAATGGCCGAAATCTATTTTATCCATGCCTGTCCTGGTGATGCCCTTAGCTTTCTTAATTGTCTGCCCTCCATATCTGTAGGCGTATAGCTTCGCTCTAATACCGACATACTCCTCCATAATCAAGCCACCCAATTCGTCCTTGAACAACCCAATCTTTTTCCTATTGGCTTGCTTAATGCCATATACATTATCCTTTTCGAAGTTTGAAGTGTCGAAATATTGAGGATTCTCCCTGATGAACTCATAGATATCAGAACTCGTTTCAAAAATAAACGAGTCTGTATCCATGTAATTCAGCAGCAAGTCTTTTAAATTCGGTTTCATGATATTGTAAAAGAAGTCATACATGATAAATTTTGAAATGTCCAAAATTGCGTGTCCTATGTAAATTGGTTTGTTCATATGTACTTCCTCTCTGCCCAGTTCGATCCCCACAAGATTTTCCTCAAAAATTATGGTGCGTAGGTAAGTGTTGCGTGCTATTAACTTCTTTGCCTGTTCCCATGTTCCAACTATTTTGAAATCCGTGTACTTTCTAACATTCTCTATAAATTTTCCATATACGGCGTTATTCATCTTTTTCCACAGGTTTTGGCCGAATTTTGACTTTTCGTGTGCTCTCTTCTCGGTGTTGACGTCGATATATGTCTTCAACCAGTTAGACTGGTCGTAGGACACCACTCTGTGAATATGTCTCACAGTTAGACCTTGCTCGATACACTGCTGCATCACCCTGTAGTGCAAGACATATTTGCTTTTCTGTTCTAATGTTGCAAGCAGTTTCTTGTATTGGCCGTTCGGTGGTATTGCGCTCTGTGGGCAGAAAGGAAGTTCGTTATGGGCGTCGTGGATATGGTCGGGGTATTCGATATCAACCTCTAGCACATATCCAGTCTCTGAATCTTCTTTGACTTCTGCGAAGTTTATGCCTTCAATTTCTTCTCTCGTGAGCCATTTCAGATTTTTGTATGGTAGGGCAGACACCATAGAAGCTCCATATAAGTTGTTTATGTCCCAATAGGACAGGTGTTTAACAGGAGCATGCTGGTCAAAGTTGGACATGTACCTGTGGTTAGCTTTGGTGTAGCCCTTCACCACTGTGCACAGTCCGCCTCTAATTCCCGACTCGAAAAATTCTAGCATGCTCTTGTCGGATATTAAGGAAAGTTTCGCCTTTGTTATCTTCAACATAGCGTCAAAGGCGAGTCCTGGTAATGTATAAAACCATGCTGGGTCAAGTTTATACATTCCCAGGATGAGATCTCGAAACTTTTCGAAAATATCCGCCAAGAGCAGTATATCTGTTTTCAGGTATAGGTCGCTGTATTCTCCGAGATTCCGGATATTAAAGACCTCCCAGACTTTTACAGCATGCCTGTATTCCTCTTCGGTAATGTGGCTGTCAGTGAGAGTACTGTAGAAGGCCTCCTTCGGTGGTAGAGAAGTTTCTTCGAGTACGGCAAGGCTTGAAACATAATCATATGGAAATATTCCGTTGCTCTTTGCCAGCTTAAAATGCTCCTCAACAGGATATTCGGCCCTTGTTATTTTAAAATCACTCTCCTCCAGCATGTCAGCCAGGCTGGACAGCTTATCGTCAAGAAACCTAAAGCTGTCCAGAAACCTGAAGCTGATGTTCCTGTACCGTTTGCTAAACGCTATATACCTTTCACCACTTTGAGCGATGCACGATATAGGCTTATTATCATATGCCAGGCGTCTTATCAAGAAGTGGCTGTCATAATTAGATAGACAATGAAAAAAGATCGGTATGAAATCAGGGACCTTTCTATTTAAATTGCATCTATTATGAGCACCACCCAGATATTCCCCTGTCACATGATCGTGATCCCTCACGCGCAAATCGCTCACAGTGAAAGCAGCAAGGCATATATGACACTCAGAGGCATTGTCAAAATTCTGTTGCTCTTCAAGGGTTAAATCCATGGGTTTAGGATTGGAATACACGTCGATGACGTCATTAGCAATTGATTTCAATTGTTTGATAAAGTCATCGACGGCATTTGGACCTCTAAGGAGAAAGAATTTTGACATTGACTCGTCATGCCTACATATCACCTTCAAGGCAATAGACATTGCTTCATGCTCTTGAACGGCTCGGGTCCAGCTCGAGCTGCTTGAGGGCTCGCAAGTGTGAACCTTCGCCAGAACAGATTCAATGTCTGCGTATATAACAAATGGTACAGGAACGCTCTTGGAGAATGCTTTAAATTCAAGGTATTCATCCTGTTGAGGCATTTTAAGCAGTTGGCATTTTCCACATTTTAATCGGTGCGTTTCCAGGGCCTTTTCATTGGAGCATCTCATGAGACAGGCCTCACATGTCCATATTTTACCGTTATGTTTGGTGACTTGACTGCTTACAAGTCTGGACAAGTCTTTAATTATACAGTAGTGGGACTTTTCCCCCTGCTCAATATATAACAGATTGGTATGGTGCTGCTTCTTTTCAGCTGTTTGGTATAGGGGAATAATGTTCTCATTCTCCTCCTCTATACCAAACACTGAAACGGATACTCCATTGTTCTGCTTTTCAAAGCATTCAATTTGATGGAGGGGTGTCGGAAATTCGATACCTTCATAATTGAATGCTTTGAAAAGCAGTTCAAAGGGGTATACAGTTGTTCTATATCCATGGTTACTAGCAGGGTATTTAGAGGCTAGCATGCACCATGCAAAGCAGTAATTGTCTTCATTCTTTATGTTTATAACAGCATACTTATTCCTAATTTTCTGCGGTAGTTCAATGTATGAACCTGCCTGTAAAGGATCATAGTGTGTAAAGCCCATCACCAGGCTGAGTATCTTTGACAAGGACTTCGATGATGCTCCCCCCTCAAATTTAGAAATGTTTTCCAAAATATCCCCCGCAATTGAAGAGAAGATCTGATTGAGGTCGCTTGACGGAAGAATCAATACAGGCTTAGAATTAAAGCCAGTGGAAAGACTCTTCTCTTCATCAGGTTTGCGGATTAAATATTCAAGTTCCAGGGAACAATGCATCTTTAATCCGCAAATGCTTCTCTGCAAGACGCTTTCCACTTCTTTAATAATAAGCTCCTTGCATTCATCTAAAAAGACTCTGGGGTCGAGTATTTCTAATGTATTTTCTATTCTACTATTAAAAATACGTCCCTTGAATGCCGATTGGATGGTATTGCATTCCAGCCCCTGGCAATTACTAGCACTAACCTTGGCCTTTTTAATTGTAAGCTGCTCGCTCCCGTCCGATGCCGGCCCTCTCTTTCCATTCAAAGTTGTCGCATTACTGGATGATGATGAGGAGGAGGTTGACGGTGCAGCGGCTTCACCGCCAGCGCCTGAGGAGGTCGATGGTGCAGCGGCTTCACAGCCTGCGCCTGAGGAGGTCGATGGTGCAGCGGTTTCATCGCCTGCGACTGAGGAGGTCGACGGTGCAGCGGTTTCATCGCCTGCGACTGAGGAGGTCAAGGGCGCGGCGGACGATTCTTCACAAATCTCTGGTGATGTCGACTCCTGTGTTGCTAGATCCATGGGCTGGCTTCCAAGGTCACCCAGATCATTTCCTGGAATAATATTAATAACAATAATAATAATATAGAATGTATAAAACAAGAAGTTCATAAAATGTGGAAAAAATTCTTACCATTCAGTGGCTGCTGCATGTATGGGGCAGGGCCCCTCCACTGCTGATTTGATGCAGGGAATGTGTGTGGTGCAGAGGGCGCGCAATGAACAATACCGCCTCCGAAATAAAGCCCACTTCCTGAAAATAATAATAATATTAATAATAATATAGAATGTGTAAAAGAAGTTCGTAAAATACTGATAAATTCTCACCATTCGATGCTTGCTGCATGTATGGGGCAGGGACCCAACCATGCTGATTTGGTGCCAGGTAGGTCTGGAACCCTGGGGGTGGCGGTGCAGCGGTCGCGAAGCCTACTGGTGCAACGGCCGCGAAGCCTGGAGGTACCGGTGCAGCGCTCGCATGTTGACCGATGCAGCCTCCTAAATAAAGTCCGCATCCTGTAAATAATAATAACAATATTAATAATAATATATAATGTGTAAAAGAACTTCGTAAAATGTTGAAAAATTCTTACCGTTCGGTGCTTGCTGCATGTAAGGAGCAGGGCCCCATCCCTGCTGATTTGGTACCAGGAAGGTCTGGAAGCCTGGAGGTGGCGGTGCAGCGGTCGCGAAGCCTGCTGGTACAACGCACGCGAAGCCTGGAGGTACCGGTGCAGCGGTCGCCTGTTGAGCGATGCCGCCTCCGAAATAAAGTCCATTTCCTGGAAAAAATAAATAATAATAGTATAGCATGTTTAAGTACAGAGTTCTAAAGAATCTACACTCTATACGTGAAAAAAATACATGTTTTAAACACCCGTGTGAAAAATACATAGCATTCTGGGAGACCGAAAGAGTTATGTGACTGCATATGGGTGAGAAACTCCCCTTAAATATATCCTTTTCTCGTTATACAATCCGGAACTCTATGCTGTCGTAGGTAGGTCTTTGTGTGCCAGAATCGCCAATGTATGACTACTATTATGTAATTTTTAGTTACAAATGCTCGAACACCAGTCTGTAAATTCTTACCGTACGATTGTTGCTGCATGTACGGGGCAGCGCCACCTCCATGATAATTTGGTCCCATGAAGGTTTGGAAGCCTGGCGGTGCCTGTGCAGCGGTCGATGGATGGTCGATACCAAAATAAAGTCCATTTCCTGAAATAATAATAACAATATTAATAATAATAATAATAATAATAATAATAATAATAAAGAATATCAACAAGAGGTTAATATGAATTGTTACATTGCTTTTTAAAACACTGAAGAATGCTTACCATTCGACTGTTCGGGTGCCTGAATCATTACGGCATTTGATGAGCGATCCTGCAGCCGGCGGTGGGTATCCTGCTGGAGCTGGATGTATGCTTCAGCCATGTTAGCAGAACTGATTGCTGAAAACGCAATTAATTTACGCGTTAGATTTTGATTTATTAAAGAAACGATATATTATTAAGTTAATTTACTTTACTGCGAATACCTTATACAGGGAAAATGTCGATGTATTTTAAACACCTGAGAAATTTCTATTACAAAAATAAAGCACGTGTATTTCTCGACACAATCATGGAAAATATCTCTTTAACATGATGGAAACAGGCTGAAAGTTTTTACTAAATAAATGCGAGAGAGGAATGAAACATTCACAGTGAATGTTCGACCAATGCATGCACGCATGAAGTCTTCGGATCGATTACCGTCGGTTACCCCGGAAGAAATTTTTATACAGATCATTTTTTATTCGATTCGCAGGGTTTTCAAGTAATTGTATTTCTCTAGAAAGGAATATAATTCACCCGGTGAAAACACGTATTTAAATATCCGGAATAATAATTACTCAACAATGTGAATACTTAACTAAACTGTTCACATTTTTTGAGAATTCGCGCAGTTAGCTATTAAATGTAGAATAAGCTTGCCTAAAATGAATACTTAACTAAACTATTCACATTTCAGAAAATTCACTTGTCTAGCTATTAACTTTTAGAATGCTCAGCTATTCGCATATAAATGTCATGCATTAAAAACAAGAACGCGAATATAAGTTAAATGTACAGAGAAATAATTTAACTTTTAAAAGTAAATGAAGTGTTTTGTTACAACTTACCAGACATGATGTTCGTTGAAATTTCACTTTGAATGAGAAAAGTTTGCAGAGACCTTAACTCGTTGATTTCAGCGGAGAAACTGTGAGAATTCCCGATGAAGCAGGCTTTTTATAGTGTTCTTTTGCGATATAAAAATGTATGAGTGAAAGTTTAAGATATATAATACAACGATTTTGATTGGCTACTCCAAAAATTCGAGAAGGAGAGGGAAATGCTAGCCTCGCACAGAGGCATTTCGTGAGCACGTCTAAACCTGTTATGGGGGAAATCCTTCGATCACGCCAGCGTTCCTTAAGGGGAATGTTTCTGCGTATGACGCTAGAAATAAAAATATATTTTATTTTTTACATGTACCATTAAAATTCATTGTTAATTATTGTTACATAACCAAATTAATCACAGAGTGAAAATAATGTATTGTTTCTGTAGATATAATTGTCCTCGAACCAGCGACCTTTCGATTGTGAATAGATACGTTACAGATGTTTAAAAAACGTCTGATGCTATGTGATGGCTTTAGAATTCTATTCTCTATGCATTACCGTTGGAAAAACGAATAGCAAGTTACCATTTGAGAAAAGTTAAAAGTATTTGAAAATTTAAACCAATATCAAAAAATCTGATGTGTTACACTCACATGACTTTCTCTACTCTTGTACAAACTATTTTTACAAACACTTATTCCCTATATGCTTCATGTTAATCGAGATATCGATATGTCAATGTTATTGGTAATTTTCATTACGATACAAGGTGAATATGATAGGTTTTAAGCGATAGTCAAATTATTTTAACGCTGATTGCTATGTGCCGCATTCCATTCTCTTTGCATGTCCAGAACATAAAAACAAGAATAACGAATTTGAGAAAAAGTATAAGTATTGGAAATTTTAAGGGAATAACAAGCAATATCTCGAAAACGATTTACTCATCAACAAGAATGTATATGTTATAAATTATGTATTTTAACGCGATCTCCATTTTTTTGTGTAGTAAAATTTTGTCTATCTCTTATGGTTTATCAATTTTTGCAAAAGTCGTTCAGAATGAAGAATACTTTTGGAGACATTCCCTGAAAATTCGAGATATACATTTCATTTCTCATTACAATATCTTAAACATATAATATTTTATTCAATATCGTTAGAGTCATTTTTGAGAAAATTAAAATTTTCGAGAAATGTTCCATGTAAAGGGTAGTCTGGTGTGAGGCATTTTCTTTAAAACCTTCGTGTCGCATCTCTGGAAGATACTGAACCTAAATACCAAGTTTGGTGTTTTATCCGCCTCTTCGTTTCTGAGTTATGTTTCACAGGCACACTCGCAGACAACCATGCTTTTTTCGGATTCAGAGGGTCTCAAAACATGTATTTCCGGTGAAATCTCGGTATCGATTTTTTCGGGTGGAATACAACACTTCCTCTACTTACTATACGTAGTATAGAAAGTAAAAACTCAGTCGCAAATACTTAATGTTGCACAAATATTACTTGAAATGAATTTTTTGTGTGTGTGTATTAAGTTTATATTAACATGCTGGAATATTCGAAAAATATCTCTCGAATGGACGGTGTATTTAAAATCGTACTCGTCCTATATTTACTAAGCCCAATCTTTTTAAAATGGAATAAATTAAGAGTAACGAGGATTGTTTAGGCAAGGCTCCATATTTCATTATTTAGAATTAAACAAATGCTATTAGTCGTAATAATCATGCACATACGACAGCAAGCAAATGCGCAAGTCAATTCATATACAATTAATTAATAAAAGAATATTTAATTGTTTTCATCGATCAGCGAGAGCCTTATTTATTTTTAATAACGTATGTAATATCTATCATTCTGAATACTTTTTATTCTTCATATAACTCTCGCCAAATCATATTTCTTTGTTTAACATTCCGAAAAAAAATCAGTTTAATTTTTTGATATCATGTTTGCATTTCTTGTATGCGAATATTTAAATAATGACAAAGATACAATCGAATGTTTAAGTACAGAATCTATACAGTATACGTTTAATTGAAAACTTAATCATTAATATTCTTCATGTAGAATTATATTAATTATCGGGAAAACATTTTTTGTGGTAAGCTTAAAACATGTCTAGACTTGGTTTTCCACTGTCTATGATGGAATTTCTGCACAGGGGAAGCTCTTAAGAAAATCTTTTGTGTCACTAATAGTTATTTACCCGAGGGTCTGTGGTTTTTCAGAGCACTTAGGCTGTTTAATCAACTGGAAACGACAGTCATTGTTCACTAAGAGCTCTATACAAGACCTTGGTTTTACCTTCGTCTGAAGATAATTAATGGTGCGGAAGAGACCGTCGTCTGCTAATGTGTCTACATACGCATTCTTCAGGGGTGTACACCATATTTCTTTCAAGCAGTGTACGCAAGTGAATAATTCGTTGAATTTCTCAAAGTTCGCTACGTCTTTAGAAAGAACATTTAAAACGAATATAAAATTTATATTTGAAGTCTTCGTGCGTGTTACTTACAGGTACGTCTGTTTTGAATTGTAATTATTACTTCTCTCGTGTGAGAAGAGACATAGAGGGCTTTTATTTTTTAACATCAGTTGAAGCGTACTCCGATGTGTTGGATACCCCTAGCCATTAAGAGCAGGTACTGGGGGAAAACCCAAGCGTCCTGGTTTAACCGCTTCTCATGATGGACGGGGCATTGCTGTCACATTGCGTCTTGTTTTTTCGTAAAGGGTTCTCGTGTTAACGTCTCATACAGGCTATTTGCAATTTCGCTTTAAGTTGCTTTTTAATTCATCTAAGCAATGTAATATTTTTTATAAACCCTCCAGTCAAAAGAAGAATTAAACACACGTTATTAGCCGTAATAGTTATATATACGCGTAATAATCGCGCATATACGATAACGAACAGTTGCGCGCGAGTCAATTACATTAATCAATCAAAAAAAACTTAATTGTTTTTAATCGATAGACTGCGTCGTTTCATTAGAAGTGAGATATTCATGGTAGATGAATAATTGGGCGAGATATCTCTAGGAGCGCGAGTCAATTACATTAATTATTAAAAATATTTAATTGTATTCATCGATCAGCGAGTCTTATTTATTTTTTATTTATTTCATAATCAATTCCTCCGGAGCCAACATGAACGCACCTCGCATGTTAATTCACCTTTATTTTTTTTTCCGGAATCATATTTCGCAGAATTATATAGAGTTAAGATGGCCGTCTTGCACCCATAATGAGTTTAAATATGGTGAATTCACAACTTTCGGGTATGACCACCAGGGGCGCTGTGAGGGAACACTCGCAGGAGTTTCACTCATATTACCACTTGGCGCGCTAGTGTAGGTAGCGAGCTGAAGCGTGAGTGGAGGGGGTGCGCTAGTCGACTTGTCCCTTGAAAGCACCGTGAGCCAGTCATTCCAGTGAAACGTCTCGCAGCGGAAGGTTGCGGTCGGTGTTCCACCGCAATTATCACGCGATAACGAGTGTTACGTCAAGTCTGTCCTTTCATCTAAGTGTTGTAATATTCTTATAAATCCAAAATATATTTTCCCTCAAAAGTAGAATTAAATAAATGTTATTACTCGTAATAATTATACACATGCTACCACACATATACGATAACGAACAGTTGCGTGCGAGTCAATTAATCATTCAAAAATACTTAATTGTTTTCATCGACAGACTAGCCTTGTTTCATTAGATGTGTAATTTATCGACAATAGTAGGTTATAAATGACGGTTTAGGGGCAGGTGCGCGCGATTCAATCAAAAATACTTAATTGCTCGAAGAATAGCGTTTAATTGCATTAGTAGTAATATGATGGCCATTCTTATTTTTTTTTTCAATAACACACATTACCTAATTGATTGAGGCAATTATGTACTCAAACGATTTGCCGATGTGCGGCAGGCATCGAGAATCGCATTCCCACATCGCCAGGGTGGATTTCCAAGCCAACGTCACGCACCGAGAACCCTCACATATAACCCCTCACCCCGAGCGGCACATCCCCTACCCCAAGCCAATCACACGGCAGGGATTTAGACCTAGGGAAGGTACGCGTCCGACGTATAGGATCAATACACACTCTCCCACCTATCCACAGGGAACCAATCAAACCACAAAGGGAAGGGAGCGTACCACCCAGCGTAGGGGGGAGGGAGGGGGCGGGTCACCGGCACGTGACCACAGGGGGAGGGGGGAGGACTTGCCGGCACAGAACCTGTCGGCATTAGGTGAGGCCACAAAGGGAAGGGGGCGGGGCTAGCGCCACGCGACCGGGGCGGCATGTGAGGCCTCAAAGGGAGGGGGCGGGGCTAGCGGCATAGATCAAAGAAGCTTATCAGATGGCGGCATATCCTTTATGGCTCCGTTCTCTCATTATATTTCTACTCATGTGAGTGTAACACAAGATTGTTTTATGTTGATAATGCTAGGGTATCCCGTACTGTTAGCTAATAATAATAATAATAATAATAATAATAATAATAATAATAATAATAAGAATAAGAATAATAATAATAATAATAATATCTTTGCCTATCTTTTTATGTAACTACATTTTTTGCTGTAAACCTTCTTTTAAAGGATTTTCCATGCATCATATGGAAATTGCTCAAACGGTATACCTGTAAGCTATGCTCGAGACCCGAGTTTGACTTCGGTAAACAAACTAACAGATGGAAGGAAGGAACAAATGTTTATATGCGCTGTATTGCATTACGTCTTAAGTTCTGATTTAGTTCTGCTGGATCACAGATTTTGAGATTGGGTAAGTGTGATGGCTGAGAGTCACTTTCCAAGCCAGACTATCGCAGAAACACGATTTCCGTCAGCTATCAGCTTTATTCACTACTCAGTGAACATGCATGTTACATGAGTGTGTCTACTCCTTTCCCCATTGCTTTGCATGGTTTCATTTAGACACAAAAAGCTTTAATAGAATGTTGCATTGACTCACCCACAGCAAACCCAGTCAATGTCTATGGAGAACTATAGTCTAGCAACTTTTAGGGGAAACATGCGAGGCAATAACGCGAAGTCCCGACTCCTTTCAGTCCTACCAGAATAAAGTTAAACGCAACAACCTTCAGTAATGCAAAACTTAAAAATTTAAAGTATCGAGAAAGTATCCAAGGTTTATCTTAGAGTACTAGGCGTACTTCGATACCACCGAGAAACGAGAGTATTGAGGTATCGACGGTATCAAGGTTGAAGAAGATATTGTCTTGGAGTTTGTTTGTTTATTTATTTATCTCCAAGTATGGACGTCAATTTTGAAGAAAATTGTTTGTTACGTAATATGCTGCTACGTATGAGAAGCTGATTTGAAGATGTATTTTTGTTGTTACGCTCCAAGTTTAAAAAAAATATATTAACCTTTTTATTAAACTGCTTCTATAGACAGTATTTATGTTTACATTTGCCTCGGCTGCGTCAGTATTGTTTTTAGTCACGTATCTCTTAGACAGGGCGCGTTGCGACAAGAATGTAGGCTTACACAGATTTTAAGTTTTAAATTCACTTCTTTTTATTAATCCTTGACACAAATTAAATAGCACTACACTGATATCAAGAGCTGTGTGATTTATTAATTTAATATTTGCACTTTGTTAACGCGTATACATATTTTACGATTCACACGAATACGTAGTATTTCTTTAGAGAACATATCTTCCATCCGGTCACTACAAAGGTCTGCAGGCAACTGAACATATTTCAACCGTCAAAACCCGTAAGCTTCTGTATTTCAAGTCTCTGATTGGCTAATCCTAGTCCAATAGAATGCCTGCATTTTATTAAAGCTTTTTCTGGCTGTTGATTGGCTAATTTTATACTGTCACAAAAATATACGTTATTGCTGCCCTAATCATGACTAGTAACATTTAAACTCTCAAATTCATTATTGCCTCAAGGTTACTTCATTGTTAACTCATTGTTAGCAACTTTAAACTTATTATTCTCACAACTCTTACATTATAAAATCACATAATGCATTCACATATCATTATTGAACATGTTTGCAATAATATAAGCATATGCAATGACTGTTAAATACATTTTTATAAATTATTACATACATATTGCTTCAAGGCTGTTATTGAAATTACATATTATATAATTTAATTGAAGTTATTCAAGTATTAAAAATACTGCCTCAAGTCCCACCTCTAGGTTTTAGAAAAAGGTCCATTTATGTGAAGGGCATAGCTGAAAAAAGTTGGTTAAATACCACATTTTGTATTTAAGCTCAGCACCCTCCAAGGATACGACACGTAGCTTTTCAGAATATCTAGCGAGACTACAGTTGAGTAACTCTTCAGGCAGCAGTACCCCAATGGAAGGATATACAAAAGACTGAAGATTTCATTCGTGAAATGCTCCTTCAACTATGCTACACGATACTGGTCTGCTTGATGACTAAGTGTATATTGTGTCGGTCTACGCACTCCTTGCTTAGAAGACTGCGCCGGGGAGATGGCCTAGCTGGATGCCTGAACGGGTTAGAATCGACCGCGGTGCAGTGGTGTGTATAGGAGGAGTAATGGTGTAATGATGAAATGCGCTTTACATGCTTATTGTGCTCCGTCCGACGTGGCTTCGTCTTCATCAGCAAATCTCCGTAGAAAGGCGATAAAAAATAATATTGATTTAATCCTCGCAGTTACCCTGGCTAGTTGCTCTCAGTTGTATTAGGACTGGTAATAAGCTCATTGACCTCGGTAGTGGAACTAAGGAACTTTGAGGAGAATTTACCAGTCATCACAATGTTTTATTTATGCAATTTATCATTACTTTTGCACTTCTAAAACATTGAATAATGTTCCTGTTCACTCAGAACTCTATACCGGACTTGCGAAACACAAATGGGTTGTTAAATAATACGTGGCAGTCGTATTTACACTTCGGCACAATGCGGACACTATTTGCACGCCAAGTTTGTACTACGGAGCGGCGTGGATTCCTCATCTGTAACTGCAAATCATCTCCTCAATTTGGGCTAAAAATTGACTATTTATAGAGTACCATTCTCCACTTAGAATTTAACTGTAGTGATCTCTCATTGGAGGAATTTTCGCGGCCCTCTCAGCGATACTTCACATTTTCCCGGGCTTCTCTAGGTAGTTTTCCGTTCTCGGTTCATATTTCGCGAGCTGAGACAAATAAGATCATGAAATCTTACCCTCGGTTCTAATACAAAAGATCCCAACTTTCTCTGCACTTGGGAACAGGATGTTTTCCACAAAACTGCTGAATTTAGGACATACGAAAACTAGTGAAACAGGAACATTACATATAAAAGAATATTACATTACAAAAATGACTATTTATATGGTATCCACATTACACACATATATCATCCATATATCAAATTGATCATTTAACAAATTGATACATTACAAAATTAATACGGGCACGTTCTGCCTCAATATTAAAAAATATATATCACCGAAAATATTAGAAAACGGAAACTGAAAAAAACATCACCTAATGACTGTTGGGTGGCAAATATTTCATATTGTATTATGAACAATGTGCCTTATACCAATTTTCTTAAAATAATAGAATTTCTTCTTTGTTTACCTGGAACTAACGCCCCAGTGAACGAGGTTTTCTCGTATGATTGATTTGTGATGAACGACAGGAACGCTCTTTCAGCAGACTTTGAAAGCTATGTTGATTAATAAAGTGAACTTCAATCACACTTGTGTTAATTTTTACAAAATGTTAGCTAAAGTGGACTTACTAATAATTAATTAGCAAAATTTCAATGAGGAATGACTTCTGCACTAATAACTCTATAGGATTATTTGGCTGGAGTGAACTCAGAGCTACTATATATGTAAGTTGTACATTATTTACTTCTTTAATGTTAGTTTCGATACCTTCATATTTATAACGAAATAATTTAAGCAATCCCTTGCTTCATTCAGAAAAATTTGGAATGTCCTTTTCCTGTTTCAAAAATCTGATGTGTTACACTCATATGACTTTCTCTACTCTTGTACAACCTATTTTTACAAACGGTTATTCTCCATATGCTTCATGTTAATCGAGATGTTAATCTTATTGCTAATTTTCTTGTAGATGCAAGGGGAATGTGGTAGGTTTTAAGCGATAATCAAATATTTTAAGCGCTGGTTGCTATGGGGCGCATTCCATTCTCTTTGCATATCCAGGACATAAAAAAAATGAATAACGAATTTGAGAAAAAGTATAAGTATTGGAAAATTTAAGGGAATAACAAGCAATATCTCGAAAATGGTTCACTAAACAAAAAAATGTATATGACATAAATTGTGTATTTTAACGCGATCAAAGTTTTTTGTGCAGTAAAATTTTGTCTATCTCTTATGGTTTACCAGTTATGCAAAAGTCATTCACAATGAAGAATACTTTTGGAGACATTCCCAGAAAATTCGCGATATACATTTTATTTATCATGAAAATATTTTAAACATATGATATTTTAATCAACATCGTTAAGAGAAATTTTTGAGAAAATTACAATTTTCGAAAAATGTTCCATGTAAAGGGTAGTCCGGGGTGGGGGGATTTTCTTCAAAACCTTCGTGTCGCACCTCTGGAAGATACTGAACCTAAATACCGCGTTTATCCGACTGTTCGTTCTGTGTTATGCTGTTCACAGACACACACAGATAAACACACAGACACACACACACAGACAAACACACAGACACATACACGGAAATGTTTCAAAAAATGCTCTTTTTTTTGGATTCAGAGGGTCCCAAAACATGTATTTCCGGTGAAATCTCGGTATCGAATTTTTGGGTGGAATACAATACTTCCCCTACTTACTATACGTAGTAGAGAAAGTAAAACTATGGTCACCTTAGCTTTAATTCCATGCAAGACATTAATTAAATGCTAACTCAAGCCTAATTATTTTATTCAGTTTCTCTCTCTACGGATAAGCGAGCATTACCACTAGAAAAAGCTTGTAGTTATATTCTGAACTCCAGTTATATTCTTTTCTTCCGCCTTGTTTCCACTTTCCTTTTTCATATTAAATGTATGATAACCGCAAAGGCAATGCCAGTTAATGAATAAATGAACTGAATAGATTATAAGGCAAACAAGCTTGGGGATTTGCGGAAAACCCAGAACAGCCGGTTTCCTGACCTAATAGGATTCAGACTTCCAATCGTTGCATGAGGGTAAGATCGTTTCCCAGCAGAAGTTCTCCCCCACACGACCAAATATCAAAATTCAATTATACCAATATACAGCTAATTTAGTCCTTGTATTAGCTTTGGAAATGTTTGTGCCATACAGAGTTTGAATCCACCGTTCATAGATAGTAAAATGTAGCGTTTAGGAAGGTCTTAGTCGAGCTGAGTACAGTCAATTATAGGTAAATGAAAGCCTCATCAATGTAATAGGATTCAGTGTAAAATTGTTAATGCATGACCTCAAGCTTTACAATGACCCAAAGTTTGACTATTTTAATTTTAATCTTCTGTACTACTTATCTATAGTAAGTAGGGGAAAATATATTCCACCCAAAAATTGCATAGTGAGATTTCACCGGAAACACACGTTTTGAAGTTCCCTCAATCCATAAAAGGCATTTTTAGCAAATAACGTCTGTTTGTGTGTGTTATACAAAGAAAATAAATATAATTCCTTAAACTATCCTATGTAGTGATACGTTAGTATTTGCGGAGTTTTCCAACAGGTGCCACTCCTCGATGAGTTTGTTTCATCCTGTCTTTAACTCTACAGAGCTGCCAACATATGATTAATAAACACCGCCAAGACCAACAAACAGCGCCATCCTTTCGACAATAAGGAATACTCCTTGCACCTCTTATGAGGGCACCTAACACAATACTAGTTGCTGCTATGGGAGAGCCCAAACCCATGCTCCTTATGCTTCTTCGAGGGAACCTAACCCACTGCTCCTTACGCCTCTTATGCTGGACTCAAACCCAATGCTCCTTACACCTCTTATGAGGGCCCCTAACACAATACTAGTTGCAGCTTTGGGAGAGCCCAAACCCATGCTCTTTGCGCTTCTTATGCTGGACTCAAACCCAATACTCCTTGTACGCCTTAGGAAGCCCTAACACAATACTCCTTGTATATCTTAGGGGAACCCTAACCCAATACACTTTGTACCCCTTAAAGAGCCCTAAACCACTACTCCTTGTATTTCTTATGGGAACCCTAACTCAATATATGTTGTAACATTTGGGGGAGCCCTAACTCTGTACTCCTTGTACCTCCTAGGGTAGCCCGAACCCAATAGTCCTTGTATCTCTTAGAGGAGACCTAACCCACTACTCCTTGTCCCTCTTAGAAAACCCTAACCTAATATTCCTTGTATCTTTAAGGGGCACCTTAACACAATAGCACAATACTCCTTGTACCTCTTAGGCGAGCCCTATTCCAATATTCTTTGTACTCTTAGTGGAGCCCTAACCCAATACATCTTGTACCTCTTAGAAAGCCTTATTTAATACTCCTTATACTGCTTAGGGAGCCCTAAATTAATACGCTTTACGCCTCTTATAGGGGACTCTAACATAATACTCCTTATGCCTCTTAGAAAGCCTTCAACCATTACTCCTTGTACCTCTTAGTGGAGCCCTAATCCAATACTCCTTGTACCTCTTAGTGGAGCCCTAATCCAATACTCCTTGTACCTCTTAGGAGAGCCCTACTCCAATACTCCTTGTACCTCTTAGGCGAGCCCTAAATCAATACTCTATGTACTTCTTAGGGGAGCCATAACCCGATACACCTTGTACTTCTTAGGGGAGCCCTAACCCAATACTACTTGCAACTACTAGAGGCACTAGCTCAAGTGTCCTTGTACCTCATAAAAATCCCTAACCCAATACTCCTTTTATCTCTCAGAGGTGCCAAAACCCAATACTCCTTGTCCCTCTTAGAAAACCTAACATTATACTGCTTGTATCTCTTAGGGGAACCTTAACCCAATACTCCTTTTATCTCTCAGAGGTGCCCTAACCCAATACTCCTTGTCCCTCTTAGAAAACCTAACATTATACTGCTTGTATCTCTTAGGGGAACCTTAACCCAATATTCGTTATACCTCTTAGGGGAACACTAAAAAGTACTCCTGTTACCTCCTAGGGGAGCCCGAACCCAATACTTCTTGTATCTCTTAGGAGAGCCCTAACCGAATACTCCTTGTAGCTCTTAGGGGAGCCCGAACCCAATACTTCTTGTATCTCTTAGGGGAGCCCTAACACAATACTCCTTGTACCTCTTCGTGGAGCCCTAACACAATACTCCTTGTACCTCTTCGTGGAGCCCTAACACAATACTCCTTGTACCTCTTCGTGGAGCCCTAACACAATACTCCTTGTACCTCTTCGTGGAGCCCTAACACAATACTCCTTGTACCTCTTCGTGGAGCCCTAACACAATACTCCTTGTACCTCTTCGTGGAGCCCTAACACAATACTCCTTGTACCTCTTCGTGGAGCCCTAACACAATACTCCTTGTACCTCTTCGTGGAGCCCTAACACAATACTCCTTGTACCTCTTCGTGGAGCCCTAACACAATACTCCTTGTACCTCTTCGTGGAGCCCTAACACAATACTCCCTGTACCTCTTCGTGGAGCCCTAACACAATACTCCTTGTACCTCTTCGTGGAGCCCTAACACAATACTCCTTGTACCTCTTCGTGGAGCCCTAACACAATACTCCTTGTACCTCTTCGTGGAGCCCTAACACAATACTCCCTGTACCTCTTCGTGGAGCCCTAACACAATACTCCTTGTACCTCTTCGTGGAGCCCTAACACAATACTCCTTGTACCTCTTCGTGGAGCCCTAACACAATACTCCTTGTACCTCTTCGTGGAGCCCTAACACAATACTCCTTGTACCTCTTCGTGGAGCCCTAACACAATACTTCTTGTATCTCTTAGGGGAGCCCTAACACAATACACCTTGTACCTCTTCGTGGAGCCCTAACACAATACTTCTTGTATCTCTTAGGGGAGCCCTAACACAATACTCCTTGTACCTCTTCGTGGAGCCCTAACACAATACTCCTTGTAGCTCTTAGGAGAGCCCTAACCGAATACTCCTTGTAGCTCTTAGGGGAGCCCGAACCCAATACTTCTTGTATCTCTTAGGGGAGCCCTAACACAATAATCCTTGTACCTCTTCGTGGAGCCCTAACACAATACTTCTTGTATCTCTTAGGGGAGCCCTAACACAATACTCCTTGTACCTCTTCGTGGAGCCCTAACACAATACTCCTTGTAGCTCTTAGGAGAGCCCTAACCGAATACTCCTTGTAGCTCTTAGGGGAGCCCGAACCCAATACTCCTTGTAGCTCTTAGGAGAGCCCTAACCGAATACTCCTTGTAGCTCTTAGGAGAGCCCTAACCGAATACTCCTTGTAGCTCTTAGGGGAGCCCTAACCGAATACTCCTTGTAGCTCTTAGGGGAGCCCTAACCGAATACTCCTTGTAGCTCTTAGGGGAGCCCTAACCGAATACTCCTTGTAGCTCTTAGGGGAGCCCTAACCGAATACTCCTTGTAGCTCTTAGGGGAGCCCTAACCGAATACTCCTTGTAGCTCTTAGGAGAGCCCTAACCGAATACTCCTTGTAGCTCTTAGGGGAGCCCTAACCGAATACTCCTTGTAGCTCTTAGGAGAGCCCTAACCGAATACTCCTTGTAGCTCTTAGGAGAGCCCTAACCGAATACTCCTTGTAGCTCTTAGGGGAGCCCTAACACAATACTCCTTGTAGCTCTTAGGAGAGCCCTAACCGAATACTCCTTGTAGCTCTTAGGGGAGCCCGAACCCAATACTTCTTGTATCTCTTAGGGGAGCCCTAACACAATAATCCTTGTACCTCTTCGTGGAGCCCTAATCCAATACTCCTTGTACCTCTTAGTGGAGCCCTAATCCAATACTCCTTGTACCTCTTAGGAGAGCCCTACTCCAATACTCCTTGTACCTCTTAGGCGAGCCCTAAATCAATACTCTATGTACTTCTTAGGGGAGCCATAACCCGATACACCTTGTACTTCTTAGGGGAGCCCTAACCCAATACTACTTGCGACTACTAGAGGCACTAGCTCAAGTGTCCTTGTACCTCATAAAAATCCCTAACCCAATACTCCTTTTATCTCTCAGAGGTGCCAAAACCCAATACTCCTTGTCCCTCTTAGAAAACCTAACATTATACTGCTTGTATCTCTTAGGGGAACCTTAACCCAATACTCCTTTTATCTCTCAGAGGTGCCCTAACCCAATACTCCTTGTCCCTCTTAGAAAACCTAACATTATACTGCTTGTATCTCTTAGGGGAACCTTAACCCAATATTCGTTATACCTCTTAGGGGAACACTAAAAAGTACTCCTGTTACCTCCTAGGGGAGCCCGAACCCAATACTTCTTGTATCTCTTAGGAGAGCCCTAACCGAATACTCCTTGTAGCTCTTAGGGGAGCCCGAACCCAATACTTCTTGTATCTCTTAGGGGAGCCCTAACACAATACTCCTTGTACCTCTTCGTGGAGCCCTAACACAATACTCCTTGTACCTCTTCGTGGAGCCCTAACACAATACTCCTTGTACCTCTTCGTGGAGCCCTAACACAATACTCCTTGTACCTCTTCGTGGAGCCCTAACACAATACTCCTTGTACCTCTTCGTGGAGCCCTAACACAATACTCCTTGTACCTCTTCGTGGAGCCCTAACACAATACTCCTTGTACCTCTTCGTGGAGCCCTAACACAATACTCCTTGTACCTCTTCGTGGAGCCCTAACACAATACTCCTTGTACCTCTTCGTGGAGCCCTAACACAATACTCCTTGTACCTCTTCGTGGAGCCCTAACACAATACTCCCTGTACCTCTTCGTGGAGCCCTAACACAATACTCCTTGTACCTCTTCGTGGAGCCCTAACACAATACTCCTTGTACCTCTTCGTGGAGCCCTAACACAATACTCCTTGTACCTCTTCGTGGAGCCCTAACACAATACTCCCTGTACCTCTTCGTGGAGCCCTAACACAATACTCCTTGTACCTCTTCGTGGAGCCCTAACACAATACTCCTTGTACCTCTTCGTGGAGCCCTAACACAATACTCCTTGTACCTCTTCGTGGAGCCCTAACACAATACTCCTTGTACCTCTTCGTGGAGCCCTAACACAATACTTCTTGTATCTCTTAGGGGAGCCCTAACACAATACTCCTTGTACCTCTTCGTGGAGCCCTAACACAATACTTCTTGTATCTCTTAGGGGAGCCCTAACACAATACTCCTTGTACCTCTTCGTGGAGCCCTAACACAATACTCCTTGTAGCTCTTAGGAGAGCCCTAACCGAATACTCCTTGTAGCTCTTAGGGGAGCCCGAACCCAATACTTCTTGTATCTCTTAGGGGAGCCCTAACACAATAATCCTTGTACCTCTTCGTGGAGCCCTAACACAATACTTCTTGTATCTCTTAGGGGAGCCCTAACACAATACTCCTTGTACCTCTTCGTGGAGCCCTAACACAATACTCCTTGTAGCTCTTAGGAGAGCCCTAACCGAATACTCCTTGTAGCTCTTAGGGGAGCCCGAACCCAATACTCCTTGTAGCTCTTAGGAGAGCCCTAACCGAATACTCCTTGTAGCTCTTAGGAGAGCCCTAACCGAATACTCCTTGTAGCTCTTAGGGGAGCCCTAACCGAATACTCCTTGTAGCTCTTAGGGGAGCCCTAACCGAATACTCCTTGTAGCTCTTAGGGGAGCCCTAACCGAATACTCCTTGTAGCTCTTAGGGGAGCCCTAACCGAATACTCCTTGTAGCTCTTAGGGGAGCCCTAACCGAATACTCCTTGTAGCTCTTAGGAGAGCCCTAACCGAATACTCCTTGTAGCTCTTAGGGGAGCCCTAACCGAATACTCCTTGTAGCTCTTAGGAGAGCCCTAACCGAATACTCCTTGTAGCTCTTAGGAGAGCCCTAACCGAATACTCCTTGTAGCTCTTAGGGGAGCCCTAACACAATACTCCTTGTAGCTCTTAGGAGAGCCCTAACCGAATACTCCTTGTAGCTCTTAGGAGGGCCCTAACACAATACTCCTTGTAGCTCTTAGGGGAGCCCGAACCCAATACTTCTTGTATCTCTTAGGAGAGCCCTAACACAATACTCCTTGTAGCTCTTAGGAGAGCCCTAACACAATACTCCTTGTAGCTCTTAGGGGAGCCCTAACACAATACTCCTTGTAGCTCTTAGGGGAGCCCTAACGCAATACTCCTTGTACCTCTTCGTGGAGCCCTAACACAATACTTCTTGTGTCTCTTAGGAGAGCCCTAACCGAATACTCCTTGTAGCTCTTAGGGGAGCCCGAACCCAATACTTCTTGTATCTCTTAGGGGAGCCCTAACACAATACTCCTTGTACCTCTTCGTGGAGCCCTAACACAATACTCCTTGTACCTCTTCGTGGAGCCCTAACACAATACTCCTTGTACCTCTTCGTGGAGCCCTAACACAATACTCCTTGTACCTCTTCGTGGAGCCCTAACACAATACTCCATGTACCTCTTCGTGGAGCCCTAACACAATACTCCTTGTACCTCTTCGTGGAGCCCTAACACAATACTCCTTGTACCTCTTCGTGGAGCCCTAACACAATACTCCTTGTACCTCTTCGTGGAGCCCTAACACAATACTCCTTGTACCTCTTCGTGGAGCCCTAACACAATACTCCTTGTACCTCTTCGTGGAGCCCTAACACAATACTCCCTGTACCTCTTCGTGGAGCCCTAACACAATACTCCTTGTACCTCTTCGTGGAGCCCTAACACAATACTCCTTGTACCTCTTCGTGGAGCCCTAACACAATACTCCTTGTACCTCTTCGTGGAGCCCTAACACAATACTCCCTGTACCTCTTCGTGGAGCCCTAACACAATACTCCTTGTACCTCTTCGTGGAGCCCTAACACAATACTCCTTGTACCTCTTCGTGGAGCCCTAACACAATACTCCTTGTACCTCTTCGTGGAGCCCTAACACAATACTCCTTGTACCTCTTCGTGGAGCCCTAACACAATACTTCTTGTATCTCTTAGGGGAGCCCTAACACAATACTCCTTGTACCTCTTCGTGGAGCCCTAACACAATACTTCTTGTATCTCTTAGGGGAGCCCTAACACAATACTCCTTGTACATCTTCGTGGAGCCCTAACACAATACTCCTTGTAGCTCTTAGGAGAGCCCTAACCGAATACTCCTTGTAGCTCTTAGGGGAGCCCGAACCCAATACTTCTTGTATCTCTTAGGGGAGCCCTAACACAATAATCCTTGTACCTCTTCGTGGAGCCCTAACACAATACTTCTTGTATCTCTTAGGGGAGCCCTAACACAATACTCCTTGTACCTCTTCGTGGAGCCCTAACACAATACTCCTTGTAGCTCTTAGGAGAGCCCTAACCGAATACTCCTTGTAGCTCTTAGGGGTGCCCGAACCCAATACTCCTTGTAGCTCTTAGGAGAGCCCTAACCGAATACTCCTTGTAGCTCTTAGGAGAGCCCTAACCGAATACTCCTTGTAGCTCTTAGGGGAGCCCTAACCGAATACTCCTTGTAGCTCTTAGGGGAGCCCTAACCGAATACTCCTTGTAGCTCTTAGGGGAGCCCTAACCGAATACTCCTTGTAGCTCTTAGGGGAGCCCTAACCGAATACTCCTTGTAGCTCTTAGGGGAGCCCTAACCGAATACTCCTTGTAGCTCTTAGGAGAGCCCTAACCGAATACTCCTTGTAGCTCTTAGGGGAGCCCTAACCGAATACTCCTTGTAGCTCTTAGGAGAGCCCTAACCGAATACTCCTTGTAGCTCTTAGGAGAGCCCTAACCGAATACTCCTTGTAGCTCTTAGGGGAGCCCTAACACAATACTCCTTGTAGCTCTTAGGAGAGCCCTAACCGAATACTCCTTGTAGCTCTTAGGAGGGCCCTAACACAATACTCCTTGTAGCTCTTAGGGGAGCCCTAACACAATACTTCTTGTGTCTCTTAGAAATCCCTCAACCGTTACTCCTTGTACCTCTTAGGCAAGCCGTATTCCAATACTTCTTGTACCTCTTAGGGGAGCCATAACCCAGAGGTCCATGTATTTCTTTGGAGAGCCCTAAACCGGTACTCCTTGTACCTCTTCTGGGAGTCCTAACCCAATGCTCCTTGCAACTCTTGGAGGCCCTAACTCAAGAGTTCTTTTACGTCTTAGAAAACGCTATTCCAATGCTCCTTGTATCTCTTAGGGGAACACTAACACATTACTCCTTGTACCTCTTAGGGGAGCCCTAACCCAATACTACTTGTACCTCTTTGGGAAGCTCTAACTCAATACTCCTTGTACCTCTAAAGCCCTATCCCATTACCCCTTGCACTTCTTAGAGGTCCTAGCTCAATAATCCTTGAGCGTCTTAGAAAGCACTTACTCAATACTCATTGTGCCTCTTAGGGGAGCACTAACCCGATACATCTTGATCCTCTTAGTTAGCTCTAACGCAATACCCCTTGTACCACTTAGGGAGCCCTAACCTGATACTCCTTGTGACCCTTTGCGAGTCCTAACCCGATACTCCTTTTACCTCTTAGGGGAGTCCTAACCCCATACTCCTTGTAACTCTTAGATGTCCTATCTCAATACTCCGTGTACCTCCTTGGGACCCCCTAATACAATTCTCCTTGCAACTCTTAGGGAGGTCTTAACTCAATACTTGTTGCACTTCTTAAGATACCTTGACTCAATACTCCTTGCACCTCTTATGGGGGGCTCTATACCATCAAAGATGCGTATCACAGGAGGCCTCCGCAACCGGGGCAGAGCACAGCGCGCAGGACAGTCGGTCCATTGTGCTTCCAATGTGACCTCTGGGAGGGAAGGATGAGGGGAGAGACCCGAAGGGCGACCAGATCCGGATACCGACGGGCGCAAGCATGGACTGGGTCCCTAAGGTTTCCAGATAGAACACATCCGAAGCTGCACGGTCCCTGCCTACAAGTCATCAACCTCCAGGGACCCCCGGAGCGAAGCTCGACGCTGAGGACTGGCCTAACTGAGGGTACCGCAGCGACGCCAGGGAAGAAACATTACAGAGCGAAAGCCACCACCCATTCACAACCCGCCGAATGCTGTTCCTGGTCCTACAACCCTGAAACAGATGACAAGGAAGATGATGAGTACAGGAAATGAGAGGAAGGAGTGTCGTGGTAGAAGATGAACTACCCCAGTATTCGTCTGGCGACGCGGAGAAACTATGAAAAACACATGCGCTAGAATGGACGGTTAGGGGAAAGGTCCTAACCTAATATTCCTGGCACTTCTGACATGAGTAACATGTATTTCCATTAACATCTGCGGAAGAAGAGTCAGAATGCGTTAAAATATTGCCAGTCTAGCGGTTTTGCCTAACTACAATAGGTTGGTAATTTCCTACGAGCACGCGCACAGTCGACAAAATGCGATGTTTGCTGTTGTTACACCAGAATTTCTATAAAAGAAATTATCCTTAAGAGGGTGGGTGGGATACAGGCTCTAGAAGTGTCAACATATATTACAAAACACAACTCTAAGGTAATCTTACTAATACTTTTGGTGTTATAAACCTATTTAACATGTAACTAGTACATGCCGTAGTTTTGCCAGTAAGGAATAGCGGATCGTCATAATGCTAACTTCTTATTAAAAAAGAATATATATATATATATATATATATATATATATATATATATATATATATATTCTTTACATGGGAAAAATGTTTCAAGACTTTTTTTTCTCAAAATGGCACTAATGATTTTGAGTAAAATACTATATTTTTAAAGTATGCGCATGACAAAATCCATTTGCTGAGTGTGATACACTATTCTTTTGGAAAACTGAAAGCAAACTCAGGCGAAATATTGGACATCGGTTTTGTGCAGGTCACACAAAGAGGTGGGCGTTACCGAAATATTTTGAATTTTTAAAAATTTCATTAATATATGAAACTGTATGATAGGTAAATCACCTAACTGTTTCTTCACTTATTTCACAATCTTATGCTGACTTCTTATAGACAATTAATAAGCTGTTACCATACCATGAAGCAAACAACGTTACTTTGCAAGATTGTAGTAATGTAATTTCGTATAGTTAAATATCCTTTTGAATTACTCTTCATATTTGTAATATGAAATTTTGAATAAATTACAAATGAATAATTGATCCTGTCTGCCAAAGACTATAAAGATATAAAACAAAAGGTATTGTTAGATACTCATACGAAGGCCATAAGCCAAGTTTCGCAATTCTACGAAAAAAAAACATTCTTAACACATGTGGCATATACTGTTTTTTAGACAACACTCGAATTTGTAAAATATCAATTAAATATTCTATTAATTTCTAAAAGTAAGAGAAATCACGTTTATAAGAGATCAACTTACGTGTATAGCGAGATTCTTGAAACGAGAAATTACGTTAAAAACGAGAATCAATTTTCTATGCAGCGAGATATCAGATGTTTTTATGTTTTATTGATTCTCTAGCAGTCATTTTAGTGAAATTATTCTCAGCATATTTTGCCTTACAGCAGGCAATGAAGCGATTAAATACTATATCATATTTCCTTCTGAAACCTTTGGATCAGTAATTCTAGTATTATACTTCCTACTGCTTCTGTAATTTGGCCTGGCTCTTCCATTTCAGTTTTTTCTGAATTAATAATTGCCGCCATTTAATCTGTATGTAGGTTATACTAGGTAAAGAATAAGGTTTTAGAGAAAACAAAGCACAAGGCTGGAATATAAGGTAGAGGTAAGTTTCGCAATGAATAGCGATAAACTGAAGTATGAAAGTTTGTATTGTGAATATTATTTTTTAATAAAGTAAAAAGACATAACCTACTCAAACAAGGTCGAGTTTTTAAACATGTGCAAATTCAAATGCTAATTGGCATGTGATTTGGCTTGAAACCAAACGTTAGTCACAATGGAGTGGTTTAAAAATTATATCGCACTAGTACGATAATGTGAAGGTTTTAGTTCGTGTTCACTATGTTAAAAGGTTTACTTTTAGGGCACACTGACTGAAAAAAATCATTAAAACAGCTTATTGTCAGCCATGCTTTAGTGCTAGCACAATGCTGAACAAAAAAGACCACTCTGTTTATTCTATTCATTCTACTGTCTGCTGCTAGAGAAACTAGGGGAAAAAAGTTCTCGGTCGTCAGAGATAAAGGAACAACGGATTTTCAACATAGTTGCCGACAGCTTCCATTAATCGCGGGTGAATAAACTATTCTATCTATGGGGATCCCTTCATCCTGAAAAGAAAAGAACCTTATAAGTAACACTCACATGACTTGCTCTACTCTTGTACAAACTATTTTTACAAACTCTTATTCTCCATCTATTTCATATTAATCGAGATAAACATTTGCAGAACAAACTTTTGACATGCAAAGAGAATTACATTTTACACATAGCGACCAGTTCTAAAAATATTTGACTATCGCTTAAGGCGTACTATGTTCCCCTTGTTTTGTATTTGCAAGGGCAATATAGAAATACAGTAGCCTTTAAGCATAGACATATCTCTTAATAACTGGTTTCTGTGTGCAGGCACTATTCCCTTTGCCACAGATTAATACTCTTTGCATATCCAAGACAAAAAATGAATAACGAATTCCCATTTCAGAGTATAAGTATTGAAAAATTTAAGGGAAGAACAAGCAATACCTCGAAAATGGTTCACTCAACAAAAAAAAATGTATATGACATAAATTGTGTAGACGCGATCTACATTTTTGTGTAGTAAACCTTTGTCTATCTCTTATGGTTTACCAGTTATGCAAAAGTTTCACAATGAAGAATACTTTTGGAGACATTCCCAGAAAATTCGAGATATACAATTCATATGTCATAAAAATGTCTTCAACTTATGGTATTTTATTTAAAGTTGTTAGAGCCATTTTTTAGAAAATTAAAATTTTCGAAAAACGTTCCACCTAAAGGGTAATTTGGGGAGGGGTAATTTTCTTGTAAACCTTCGTGTCGCATCTCTGAAAGATACTGAACCTAAATATCAAGTTTGGTGTTTATCCGACTGTTCGTTTCTGAGTTATGCTGTTCACAGACACACACACGGACATGTTTCCAAAAATGCTTTTTTTGGATTCAGAGGGTCTCAAAACATATATTTCCGGTGAAATGTCTGAATCGATTTTGTGGGTGGAATACAATACTTCCCCTACTTACTATATGTAGTAGAGAAAGTAATAAATCTGATGTGTGACACACATGTCTTTCTCTACTCTTGTACAAAGTACATTTACAAACTCTTATTCTCCATCTACTTCATGTTAATCGAGATGTTAATCTTATTGCTAATTTTCTTGTAGATACAAGGGGAATTGGTAGGTTTTAAGCGATAGTGCAATCTTTTAAGCGCTGGTTGCTATGTGGCGCATTCCGTTCTCTATACCTGTCCAGGACATAAAAAAACGAATAACGAATTCCCATTTGAGAAAAAGTATGAGTATTGGAAAATTCAAACAAACGACAAGGAAAATCTCTGAAATAGTTGACAACACAAAAAAGTATATGACATATTTGTGTGTTTTAACGAGATCTGCATTTTTTTGTGTACTAAAATTTTGTTTATATCTTACGGTTTACCAGTTATGCGAAAGTCATTCAGAATGAAGATGGTTTTTGGGGACATTCCCAGAAAATTCAAGCTATACATTTCATTTGCCACGAAAATGTCTTAAACGTATGATATTTTTATCAGAATCGTTATAGCCATTTTTGAAACCATCAAACTTTTCGAAAATGTTTCCATGTAAAGGTTGGTCTGGGGTGCGGGATATTCTTCGTTTTTGAGTTTTACTGTTCACAGACACACATGTACATTTTTCTTACAAATGCTTATTTTTGGTTTCAGGGCTCCTCAAAATACGTATTTCCGGTGAAATCTCTCTATCGACATTTGGGTGGAATGCAATACTTACGTTACCTACTATACGTGTAGTAGAGAAAGTAATAAAAATAAATGAAGTCATATGTTCATTTTAGGTCAAAGAAGTGAAACATTGCTAAGGGTAAAATAGATCATAACCTGGAAATTGTAAAAGGACGTCGGTTTGCTCCTTGGCGATATACAATCTTCAGTTTAAGCGGATCCATTCGTTTAGGTTGAAGAAAAATTGCTAAACGTGATGTGTAGGATCTGTGTTTATAGAATTGTTAAGCCGCATGTTTTTGTGTCTGATTGGCTTTCTTATCCTATCAGTACCTCAATGTCACTGTTTGGCTTGAATCAGCGAGGTTGTTAAAGGACGGGATTTTCAGGAGATAGTGAAATAGTTACAGACTGTTTTGCATCCGCTGATGCTCGTTTAATGACCTTTCTTTGATGTATAGCTACATAAAACCACGTTCACAACCCACGTAGCTGCACTATTTGAAATTGCTCGCATTTTTTCTGAGCGCAGTTTAGGTAAATGCGTGTCGTGTATTTTCCCTTACGCTATTTCACTGCTTTTACGTTCAAATATGAGATTTTCTCCCTTCAGCTTATACTAGAACGCGTGAGTACGTACCAGGTGCTCATATCAGGCGGTTTTATTACTCCAGTAGCATTTACCTGATTGACCATTCCTAATGTTTAAGCCCAATAAGGTCTGACAATATTATCCGTTTCCTTTCCAATAAAGCGGAACACCCCCTAGGACCTGGTATACAGCTACCCAGGAATGAGAACGGAAACGAGAACCAAAACGGGAAGCTGTTTGTGCAAACACAACCAATCCATAATCAGGAAAGCCCCAGGCCTGACTTCACATGGTCGGCTCCAGACGTTTTGTGGTCGGTGCGATAATTGTTAGTGCGCCTTCCTCACACTTTCAAACATAACCTAACTTTTATCCGCAATGTCAGTGACTACTTACTAAGTAAGTAAATAAATAAAATCTGAATATATTAATCCGGCACCTTGGTTAGTACACCGGAATATACATTCAGACTTTACTTTTGGTATTATATCAATTTTTCAGATAAAATAACTACAAAATACACAATCTGAAAAATAATATATAAAAATAGAAATAAAAGAAATAAAAACAATTGAAATTATTAAATTAAAGTAAAGGCGTAAAAAATTTAATTACCATTCTAAGTTCTATATTTATCTACGATTACTGGAAACCAGCTACTCTATACTCTTATTTAACTAGATTCACTAAAAGCTAACAAAAACGCACTAGAAGCCAGCACAAAACCTTCTGCTAAGCTACTAATCATTTTAATAAGTTTATTTATATTTCCATTTTCTTTAAAATCTCCTTAATAAAAATTAGAAGGTTAAAGTTGCCTATTTCATAATAATTGTTTAATTTATTTATATTTTATTTATGTATTTATGCGTTTACTTTTTTATTTATTTCCAGTACAAAACGTTATTTAATCTCTACATTAATGTTTCCATTATTATCTTCTCTTTAGTTATTTTAAATAATATACAAAATTATAAATTTTATCACTATATACTAAACCTTACCTCTTTTAACTACGTATGAGTTTAAATGTAGGTCTACAGTAAAACTTTATATTACATAAATGAACTGAAAAGTACTATATGAACATCTGCCATATGTTTTGAACATGATCATAGCTCTGGGGCTTCACTTGTCACCAGTTTCATAAAGTCACTAAGTTTGAAGCACTATCTGTATTTCTGTCATATTTTCATATACCTTGTTCAAAGATTTTGCCGCCCGTAGCGGAGGCACGGCTCGATCCCCTCTCGATACGGCCCTGCTTCTATTTGATAATTAATTGCAAGTAATATGTTTCTAAGGTTATTCTACAATAAATTGGGAATGGAAACCAGAAAGCGAAAAGACTTAAGGTTTACGACTTTTACTTCAAAACGAAATGAGCGTGAAATGGGAATGCATCTCTTTTAGAAAGTAAATTTTAAGCTGCATTGGATTGAATTGGGAAGTGTAGGGAATTCGGCACCAATCCAGTGAATCTGGATATTGCACCGACGCCCCCGATAGTGGGGATGGCGTGAAGGGAGACACAGGGCGACCGTAACAAGAGTGACGGTACATCAATGACAGGGTCCCTACAATTCTCAGATATAGACGCCCTAGCAGTCGAACAGACACAACGGGAACCCCGCTCCACACAGGGCCCAACGCTACCCCCGGGGGGCGGTCTTTATAAAACGGCAACCAGCCGAATGCCAAGGGAAGGAGAAAGTGCACAGAGCATCGTTTTTCTCCCCTACGCCGCACCGAAACACCATCGCCGACACTTTCAAGCCTACATCATTATTATTATTTATTTTTTTATTTTGCGTCGCTTTAACTACATGGTCATATCGCGAAGGATCTGCAGCAGATAACTCGTGGATCGATGTGTGGCGGACAGTAAGCCATCTAGGTCTCATCCCTGTAACCATTCCATCATGCTTCGTACCTTGCCGATGGCATTAGGGTGCCGTCCAGTCTACCTACTTTCATTTTCTGTGGATAGATGGCAAAGCATATGCTATTACTATTTATTTTTCATTTTTACTACTGTTTTAGGCTTAAGATGGAACTTTGGGTTGTGGTATTAAAGTATTCATATCTGGTATTTACCTTGGCGACTAAGGGAAAGAAACCTCATTGAGATTGGTTGGCTCACAGCATTTGAACCCGGGACCTTCTGAATGCGTACCACAGACGTTACCGCCTGAACCATCTCGCTCGATCTGTGAAATAGACAAAACGGGGTGAAGGATAAATGAAATGGTTAATGGAACGAAATGGACAGATTGAAAATTCAGGGAAAATTCAGGTGTAAGATTGGGCAGTCTTTGGGAATTGAATAAACTGCATTACTTTGTGCTGTATCAAAACGTTCATTTGCTAATACCGTTATTTCAATGATAACTAGACTCCTTCGTTAGATGATCCTGGTGTGTCTGCGGTTTATCCTTATATGGGAGATTTAATTGTACACAAACTATAATTCCTGTAGTAGCAGAAGGTACGTTCCTGGATTTGACTGCTTACGCTGCTGAGGTTAGGAGTGAGATATACTGAGAGTTTCCCATGTTAGTGCTTTAATGGTTGTTTCCTACATACTCCCTAACCTAACAGAAAGTGATGCATGTTAAGCAAAGACCCACACGCTAGCTACAGGAACAAAGAAACGAAAAACCCACTGCTTGATCTAAATTCCGTCCAAATAGCCACGATTATTCCACTGTTATCCCCTAGCACTTTGCTGAAATCAATGATGCAGTGTAATGCTCGGCTCTTATCGGGAGTGGTAAGAGCCCACCCTTGTGCGCGGATGCAACAGACCTGCTGCAGCGTCAGTCTACATACCCAAAAAGTAAATGAAAATATTTAGTAATATTGCAGCTGCAGGATTTGAAATCTCAGTGAACTTATGAATTTCCAAAAAGTTAGCCCGCTTAAACTACGTATAGTAAGTTGGGTAAGTATTGTATTCCACCCAAAAATTCCATACCGAGATTTCACCAGAAATACATGTCTTGAGACCCCCTGAATCCAAAAAAAAAGCATTTTTTGGAAAAATGTCCGTGTGTGTGTCTGTGTGCCTGTGAACAGCGTAACTCAGAAACGAAGAGTCGGATAAACACCAAACTTGGTATTTAGGTTCAGTATCTTCCAGAGATGCGACGTAAAGAATTTCAAGAAAATCCCCTCACTCCACGTTACCCTTTACATGGAACATTTTTCGAAAATTGTAATTTTCTCAAAAATGGCTCTAACGGTTTTGATTAAAATATCATATGTTTAAGATATTTTCAAGACAAATGAAATGTATATCTCGAATTTTCTGGGAATGTCTCCGAAAGTATTCTTCTCTCTGAACGACTTTTGCATATCTAATATTTAAATCAAAATCATTAGAGCCATTTTTGAGAAATTTAAAATTTTCGAAAAATGCTGCATGTAAAGGGTATTCTGGGGTGGAGGGATTTTCTTGAAAACCATTGTGTGTCGCATTTCTGAAAGATACTGAACCTAAATACCAAGTTTGGCGTTTATCCGACTGTTCGTTTTTGAATTATGCTGTTCAGATACACAGACACACACACGGACAAGTTTCCAAAAATGTTTTTTTGGATTCACGGGGTCTCAAAACATTTATTTCCGGTGAAATATCGGTATCGAATTTTTGGGTGGATTACAATACTTCCCCCAATTATTATACGTAGTAAAGAGAGTAAAAATGAATAACGAATTCCCATTTGAGAAAAAGTATTGGAAAATGTAAGGAAATAACAAGCAATATCTCGCACATGGTTCACTCTACATTTTTTGTGTAATAAAATTTTGTCTATCTTTTATGGTTTACCAGTTATGCAAAAGTCGTTCACAATGAAGAAGACTTTTGGAGACATTCCCAGAAAATTCGTGATATACATTTTATTGGTTATGAAAATATCTTAAACATATGATACTTTAATCAAAATCGTTAAAACCATGTTTGAGAAAATGAAAGTTTTCGAAAAATGTTCTATGTAAAGGGTAATCTGGGGTGGAGGGATTTTCTTGAAAACCTTTGTGTCGCATTTCTGGAAGATACTGACATGTTTTCAAAAATGCTTTTTTTGGATTCAGGGGGTCTCAAAACATACGTAGTAGAGAAAGTAAAAATGAGTTAATTGTAAATTTCTGTTCTTCTTACAATAAATTTCAAAAGTTATTTGCAGTTGCTTATTGACTTACCCTCGTAGAATTATAGTTACCAAACGGATCGTATGAGATCACTCCCTTTCTGAAGTCTTACCCATGTATGATCTACTGACAAAGTGGGCTTAATGCTTCTGTCAAATTCAACTGTGAAACATACGAGGCTTCCAGAGAAGCTTCTTTTGTTTTTCAATAAAATGATAAAACACATCAAAGCACTAGCCCAAATGTTGCAGATGACAGCTTCAAATAACGTCAGAAATCCTATACTTTTATTTCTGTTAAGTCTTCTACGGAGCTTGCAGTATAAGGTTGAACTTAAATATGTTCATTATTTGCCTATCTTGTTAGAAAGTTTGCCGGATCTTAAGTTTCATTACAGAACATATTTTAATAAAAATATGATGTGTTACATTCAGGTGACTTTTCTACCCTCTATAGTTTATTAGTGGGTTTGCAAGTTATTCTTAAGAAAGCTTATTTTTCTATCTACTTCAATATAATCGAGATAAACCTTTGCAGAAACACGAGACGTGTTTTTAGATTAAATGCCATTTTAATACTCTGTCGCTGCAGTCGCGATTTTGAGCATACTCGATCACCTCCTTCAATCATTAGGAAGACAGACGCAGCTGAGAGCGATCGTCACTTTATGCCTTCCTGTTGTTAGAGCGTTTCAAAATGTTCAAAACATCGAATGACCCGCCGAATGTGATTCGTTTTTTGAATCCGAGAAATGTTATGCCAGCAAATATTCATGTTTTATGGGGAAACAATAATGAGGGACAATGCCCGGCCTCACACAGCCAAAAAACTAAAGATCTGATTGCAGCAATTATTTAGGAACAATTTGACAACCCCTCCTACAGTCCGCATTTGGCATCCAGCGATTTTCACCTACTTCTTCGTCGCGAGAAACAACTGAAAGTGGGCAGAATTTGAAAGCATGACAAAGTTTTGAACAATTCGAGATATCTATAACATATATCTGGGAAATAGCGTGTGTCATAAAAACGTTAATTGCAATAAATGGTTGGTTTTAAAGTGATCAACATTTTTGTGTAGTACATTTTCGTCTATCGCTTAACGTTTACTAGTTATACAACATTGTAAAGAATTCCTTCCGAATGAAGAAGACTGCGGAGGCTAATGCCAGAAAATTTAAGATACACATTTTATTTGTCATGTAAATATATATATATATATATATATAAATCTGACATTCTAATCAAAATTGTCGACGTTTCTCAGAAAACTAAAAATTTTCCAAAGATGTTCCATATATAGGGTAGTTTGTTTTGGGGGATTTTGTTTCAGAATCTTCCTGTAGCATTTTTGGAAAATATTTAGATTCAATACCTTCCAAAGATGCAACACAAAGATCTTCAACAAAATTCCCCCGCTGCAAATTACTCTTTACATTGAGAATTTTTCGAAAATAATGATTTTCTAAAACAATTGGTGTAACGATTTTAGTTCAAATACCAATATTAAATATATTCACATGACAAATAAAATGTATAGCTTCAATTTTCAGGGCACAGCCTTTGAAGCCCTGTAATTTCGGAAGGAATTTTGTATAATCTTGAGGACGAAAATATCTATACAAAAAAAGAAAATCTTTTAAAAAACACAATTTATTTAAAATAAGTTTTTTGTGGCCATTTTCAGGTGTTGCTTAATAATGGTTCGAATGTTCATTCTTTAAATTCCGTTCAACATTCAATTGTTTCTGGCGATTGCATTGGAACAGACTGGAATATTAAGGCCAACTATAGAGTCCAGTTCTTAAGCATTTACTATAGCTGTTCTCTTTGTATCCTAACGAAATGTATAATGTAGTTATTTATGCAAAGATTTATTTGAATAATAATTACGCAGATAGAAAAATAAGTTTTAGTAACAACAGTTTGTATACCCGCTAATAAACAATAGAGGGTGGAGAAAGTCGTGTGAATATATCGCATCAAATTTTTACTTTCTCTACTACATACCAGTAGGTAAAGAACGTATCGCATTCCTTCCGAAACTTCGATACGAAGATTTTACCAGCTTCCTCAATGCAAAGAAAAACATTTTATAAAAATCTTATGTGTTACACTCACATGACTTTCTCTACCCTTGTACAATCTATTTTTAAAAACGCCTATTCTCCATATGCTTCATGTTAATCGAGATATCGAGATGTCAATCTTATTGGTAATTTTCTTGTAGATGCAAGGGAAACATGGTAGCTTTTAAGCGATAGTCAAATATTTTAACGCTGGTTGCTATGTGGCGAATTCCATTCTCTTTGCATGTCCAGGACATAAAAAAATGAATAACGAATTTGAGAAGAAGTATAAGTATTGAAAAATTTAAGGAAATAACAAGCAATATCTCGAAAACGGTTCACTCAACAAAAGAAATGTATATGACATAAGTTGTGTATTTTAATGCGATCTACATTTTTTGTGTAGTAAAATTTTGTCTATCTCCTATGGTTTACCAGTTATGCAAAAGTCGTTCACAATGAAGAATACTTTTGGAGACATTCCCAGAAAATTCGAGATATACATTTCATTTCTCATGATATTATCTTAAACATATGATATTTTAATCAAAATCGTTAGAGCCATTTTTGAGAAAATTAAAATTTTCGAAAAATGTTCCATGTAAATGGTAGTCTGGGGTGGAGGGATTTTATTGAAAACCTTCGTGTCGCATCTCTGGAAGATACTGAACCTAAATACCAAGTTTGGTGTTTATCCGACTGTTCGTTTTTTAGTTATGCTGTTCACAGACACACACACACACACGGACATGTTTCCAAAAATGCTTTTTTTGGATTCAGGAGGTCTCAAAACATGTATTTCCGGTGAAATCTCGGTATCGAATTTTTGGGTGGAATGCAATACTTCCCCTACTTACTATGCGTAGTAGACAAAGTAAAAATGTGCGCGTATGTGTCTCTCTGTATGTGTGATTTTGCAAACCACAACTCAAAAACGAAAAGTGGGATCAACACCAAACTTGGTGTTTAGGTTCAGTATCTTTCAAAGATGCGACACGAAAATGTTCAAGGAAATTCCTCCACCATTTTGATGGAAGATTTTTACGAAATTTTTAAGTTCCAAAACTATGGCGATTTTGATTAAAATACCATATATTAAAGATATTTACATGGCTAGTGTAATGTATATTTTGAATTTTCTGGGAATATCATTTGAATTCCTCTTCATTCGGAAGGAGTTTTGTACAATCTTGTATAACTGGTAACCGTTACGCGACAGACGAAAACGTGCTGCACAAAAAATGTAAATCTCTTTAATGCACACAACCAATTTCAAATAACTTTTTTGTGCAATCAGCCATTTCTGAGATATTCGTTATTAACAGTTCGAATGGTTAAATTCTCTTTAAGTCCTGTTGATTGTCAGTTGTTTCTCGCGAAGTCATGAAAGGACTATGAAATTTAAGACCAGCGTCTAGCGTCCAGTTCTGAAACATTTGAATATGGCTGTTCCGTTTGTATCTATAAAGAAATGTGTAGTGCAGCTATTTCCGGAAATCTTGATTAAAATGATGCATATAGAAAAATAAACTTTCGTAAGAATAATGTGTATATTCAGTAAGAAGCTACATACGATAGCGAAAGTAATGTGAATGTAATACATCAGATTTTTTGTATATTGCAGTTATCAAAGGATGATTAGATGGACCGTAACTAAGGGAAATTGACTGTGAAGCATTCTACCAATATTTCGATTCTAGTATCAATGAGGTGCGCCATAAGCACAAACAGATTGTGGAAGAGCTTCAAATATTTCGCCTCCAACTATCGCTATTGCTGTAGAAATAGGTGAATGTTCTCAACTACAGAGAATGATATGAAAGGTTTACATGTTTTCACGTGAGATTACTGTGTTTTACAGGGTGACCAAGATAAAATCGGCCACCTATTATACTGAACGTCATATTTAAATCTATCTGAGTGTACTTTTCTTGATGAAAGTGGAGGGCTAGAGCGGCGTCACGTGATGTCGAGCATGCTTGCCAGTAGTGAGTTGAGGCTTGTGAATACCGTTGAAAGGGGATATACCTGTAGACGTATAAATCAATATCAAACAAGAATTGTACATAAAATAATTCAGCAAGAAAGATGTTAGAATATTTAAAAGCCAAGAAATGTACAAAGCAGATTGTAACTTAGATAAGTAAGGGATGGGCGAGCTAGCTAATTCCAGGTAAAAATAATACTAGGTAGAGTCCACCACCTTTCAGCAAGCTAATGAGCAAGGAACTTGATGAAATAACGAGAAATAGAAAGAGACAGATATAGATAGGAGAGAGAGAGAGACACATAGAGTTTACTTCCAGATGTGTCACTGAGTCACGTGTGCGAAAAGTTTTGGAGCAGAATATTTTCATAATAATAAAGTAACGCGGTCTCAGGACCATTTAGAGATGTCGTTACATTCTAAGGCGCGAAGGTGAGCGTCACTAGATTTAGGTATAAAAGGAGGAAACAGGCCCCAGATTCTCACTCTCTTATACAATCTCTTCGACACTCAGTTATACTCGTACTCCCTGGACAACGGATATACGTGTGTGCATTGGGTTGGATGAGCAGAGATAGCCGGAGACGAGAACACTGTAGCAGAGGGCATCAACCCAGAGGAGCAACGATTTCCCGCTACAAATGACGCCCAACGTTTTCCCGTTACACAGTTCTGCAGAATACCGTTTTTAATCGAAAAGGGTTTTCATTGTTGAAACTTTGTTTAACTATAAACTGTTTTTAATGCTAAATGAGATGTTCATGAGAAATATTCACAGACAGCTCTTCTGCAAAAAGGGTTGTGCAGAAGGTGATCAGTAAATTTATAGCAACAGATTCAGTATCTAACGCCAAACGTAATCGCGCCAATACAGCTTGTTCGCCGGAAAGTGTTCAACGTGTTCAAGCGACTATGGTAAGAAGTCCGCGGAAATCATCTAGACGTCTATCAAACGTCAAACAACGTCATGCCAGATCAAGTCGAAGCAGTTACAGATGCGACCATACAAAGTAAGGTGATGCAAACATTAAAACCTACGAATTACGACAACACTATTGAGAATGGTTACCCACGCATGGCGTTGATGGTTATCTGGACCCATCTGCATGACGTGAAAATAGGTATTTGGGTGCAACGGATTGTAGGCCCCATTTTCTTCAATACCAAAGTGAACTCTCGAGTGTATGTAACGAAATTGAGCAGCCATTCATAGCGCAGCTAACAGAGAAAGAACGAGAGTATGCATTTTTCCAACAAGATGGCGCTACTGCGCATACTTCAAGGTTTTCAGTGTTATACGTCCATGAAGCTTCCGGAGAAGAATGTACAGTTTCCGCAGGCTTGTGGCCTTCCAGATTGTCCAATTTGTTTACCTGCGATTTTTATTTGCAGGGTAGTTTAAAGGGTAAAGCCTACAGTAACAACCCGCATACAGTTGAAGAGTTAAAAGCAAACATTAGCAATGTGATTGCGGAAATCACACCACAAATTGGCAAAAGTTACCACAAAGATGTTGAGACGTGCTCAGTTGTGAATAGAAGTTCATAGTGAACAGTTTCAGCACCTCCTGTGAACTATTGACCTATTGGACGTTCAGTACATTGCTTGTTGTTAATAATAATAACAATAGCATACACAGAAACTATTGGAAACAAATTTTGGGATTGGCAAAAACTTCGCCCAACGAGGTAGCACAAGCAGAATTAGGAATAATTGGTATTAGAGGGAAATAGTTTGAAATATTGGACTAGAATAAGAAAAGTAGATGAGCATAATGTTTGCAACAATTTTTGGTAGCACAAGAAAGATACTTGGCTCAATAAGATAAAGGAAGAAATAGTGAAGTCAGGTTTTGGAGATATGTGGGAAGACAGGCATGTGTTACAACATGATTTCTGGAAAGATATTAGACTGAGACTGGAAGGTATTAAAAAACAAGAAATATTCGCAAGTTTTAATTTGAAAAGTACTTTGGGAACATACAGGGAAATTGAAATAGACTGGATCAGGGAAAATTATGTTGACATCTGTGACAAAGCGGAGATAGAAGGCCTTGCATGGGTTATGAACCTGAAAGGTTTAAGAATAGGAAATGATGTACAGAAATGCCCTTTGTGTAACAGGAAAGAGGATAATTGGCACATAATTTTGGATTGTGAAGAAACCAAGATGCTTAGGCAGATATTTGGAATAAAGGAGTGGTCAAATTTACCAAAGGAAATTCAGGAGAAAAAACGTATGAATGTAAAATCAAGGAAAAACATAATAGAAGTTGGAAATGTTTAAGTACAGTAAGAGCCAAATGGCTGAGGAAAATTAGTCAGCAAAAGGAAGAAGAAAGTCAAATAATGGTACGTATCGAATTTTAAATTGGAAATAGGATCCAATAGCTCTGCAACCACAGGGTTCCAGTCTTTTGAGCCCCAGGGACACAGCAACTCATTATAGAAGCAAGAAGGTTAAATGTATAATTAAACTGTAAAGCTTGTTTATGGTTTATGTTGATATTATTATTATTATGTTTGTATCAATAATTTGTGCATGTAGTATCTCAATAAGTTAATAATAATAATAATAATAATAATAATAATAATAATAATAATAATAATTTACTATTCTGTAGTGAGTTGTCGGGCCTCTTTTATCTTGGCCACCCTGTACGTTCAAGTCACTGTAGACAATGTTAACAATAAGATTGTTGATACGTTCATTTATTTGGGTATTTCCACAGTAATTGCGTCTCGCTTTGTATTGCCGAATATAGTAATGTTCCAACACTAAAACTAGAGGACACGTTGTAATGAGTTCCTGGTGATAAGTAATGCAACTTCCCCTAGCTCGTTGTTTTATATGTTAACTAGACGTAGCTTATATAGTACAGAATTGCTGTGCTATTACCGAAACGTACATTTGTTTACGTCAACTGTATCGATCGAATCGCAAAGGGCCAGGCTCAAAACTAGTGTGCTAAGCGGCCGTTACTGCAACCTGTTGGGAGTAAGGTAGAATCAGACTGAAAAATTCAATGCCATAACCGGCATTTTAGCCATGGATCTTCCGCTCTCCGTACGGTTGCTCTAATTAACTGAGCGCTATAGCAACATGCCGGAAGGATATTAAATACTCAAACTCACTTGTATTTTTTCAGGTGAACCATAAGGAGATCTCAAATTCATTTTGTGATGGCCAGACCTCGAATTTTAGCCCCTTTAATCAATTTTAGTCACCCAAACAGTCTTTAAAATGATAAATAAACCTTATGTGATACATTCACATGTTCACATGACTTTTTCTAGCATATGTCATTGATTAGTGAGTATGCAAGCTATTCCTACTAAAGCTTATTTTTATATCTACTAATAAATCCAATGTGACAGTCAAATGCATAAGAACTGGTCGCTATATGCTGGCCTTAAAATGCCATATTGTCTCCATGCAATCGCGAGAAACAGTTTAAAATCAATGAGACTTCAAAAGAATGACAAGTACTGGACAATTCGAACCTCGAATAACGGATACCTCTGAAATGGCTTTTGCCATACAAAAACTTACTGTAAGTAAACTGTGAGTTTTAAGAGATGTACATTTTTTGTAGGGGACGTTTTCGCTTATCGCTTAACGTTTTCTAGTTAAACAAGATTATACAAAGTTGCTTCCGAATTAAGAGGACTTCACTGGCTATTTTCAAATATCCAATATATACATTCTTTCATATAAATATCTTCCATATATGATACTTTAACCAAAATCGTCACATGAATTTTTTTAAAAATGTTCCATGTAATGTGTAGTTGGGGGTGGAGGGGCTTTCTTTAAAATTGTTGTGTTGCATCTTTGGAAGATATTAAACCTAAATTCTGAAGTGGTAGTGTTCATATGTTATAGTTAATTTGTTGTTGAGTAGCCCCACATTTGGGAGCCAATTTGCGATGATAACTTTATAATGTTATTTGTGTATGTGTGTTTACTCAACGTGTTGAAGCCATCTTGTGACGTGATTCATTTGTTAGGTTTGTTAGCTCCATCTGGTGTTAGCAATTTGCGGCAGTATTAGTTTTTTTGTTTAAAAAAAATGCTACTGTTATTTTATTTAAATTTGGTTCTTTGTCCTCCGGCTAGCTATTATCCTTTTGGTCAAGCACTTCTCTATATACAGGTTGTGTAAACGGAAAGGAATCTTTTATCCAAAGATAACACTGATGAAGAAATTTGTTTTACACTTTTATTGTCGAACACGTTAACTATCACATTTACACATTGATCTTGACACTCGCCAAACTGAATCTGTTATAATAACTTCATTACTGATAATTCTTAATTCGCGTACTTCAACTTTTTGTATAATTAACTTTATAACACTTGAGATTTTTCATAACTCGGTTACGCGTAACCTGCAAATTGATATCCGAAGTGTGCCGTACAAATACTTTCGATGAACTGACGGGAATGCGACGTGTAGTGTACAAAGAATTTTGATGAACTGTAGGCGATCTACCTCTAACTTGGCTTTTTATACTCCTTCACCCCGATATGCCTAAAGATTATAACTGAGCTGCTATTGGCTAATAAAACGCGCCAACATTAGCGTCGATTTTTATATCCAATGAAAATTATGAATACATATGCTCTAGGGAAATGTTCCAGAAGATTCTAAAAGAAAAACGCGCCAACATTACGTAACTTCCTCGTTTCCAATAATGATAAACAGCTCACCCCCTCGCTGCATTATTGCACGCTATTATTGACAGTTTCAGTAAGGTCGTATAAACTTACTTCCCAACAATAATTACAATCAACAAACATCTCAAATCAATGTCACATAATAATGCATATTCATACTATAATCATTCTTTACATTTAAGTAATTTGTGATACAAATTACTGCATCAATTCTAAGTCTGGTATTTATCCAACATTTCGTTTTTGAGTTATGCTGTTCACGACACATACGCACACAGACATGCACGGACCTTTTTCTAAAAATCCTGTTTGTGCATTCAGGGGATCTCAAAATGTATTTCCAGTGAAATCTCCGTATCAGACTTTGCGTGGAATACAATATATTTTCTATCTACTATGTGCAGGTGGAGAAAGTAAAAAATAGGTATTTGGCGTAAACTCCGAGGTCTAGTGGAGACTTACAGCATCGTTAGTGCTCAAGACCCGTGCTTCATAGTTTAACCAAATATTATTTCAGTAAGTGTCGTGTGTTAAAGTAAATTAATTACCATTAGATATTCATGTTAGTTATGCATCAAAATATTCTGACCATGAGAGCATCAGCTCATTCAATACTTTCCTGCGTTGAATCTTTACTGGATCACTATTGCAGAATCACCATTAATATTCCTGCAGCAAACTAATTTTCCATGTTGCTTACTAAGCGGCATTCTCTTATAGTAGCACAACCGTCTCTCAGGGATAGGAAAAGCATGTAAAGATAAATTAAATAAACTGATAGTTAAAGGAAAACGTTTGGAAGAATATCACGAACAGTGATACTTAAGATACTTGAAAAATCTCCAGATGGATGGAAAATATTTACAGAATATATTCACATATATGTAGACAACAGAAAATTCGATTATAAAAGATTTTATTTAATATATTATTTTAAAATCTCGTTAAGAGAAATGACTTCATGCGTTAAGCTGCATACTATTGAATGTTAGTACACGAGATGAAATATCATGGATGTAAAATGTCAACTTAAAGAAAGAAGTAGATGTAGGTTAGAGAGATATAGATATATATTACTGACTGGGATTATTCGAAGATACTTTTGACAACATAGAAAGTCATTGTTTAATATGCGGCGATCTTAAAGTTTGTTAGCCCCACGTTTGGGAGCCAGTTTGCGGCGATCACCTCCTCATCCGTTGCTGTAGCTTACCTTGATGCTTCTCCCGTTGCTTCCAGAAGTTCTCAGCGTGTTGGTTCTTCAATTTATCCTCGGCTAGCTGCAGTAATTTTCCTTAAATTATATGGGAGCATGGACTTATCCTCGGTAAAGGAAAACGTAGATCTCGGGTGGTGATATAGGAAGACATAGACTTGCTTTGTTTATGAAAAGATGACACTGCCGTTTCTTTTTATTTAATTAACACTCGTAGTATACAAAACTGGTATTGCCGCTGTAAAATACTGTCCACCGCTGTTAAACTATGGCGTGGATATGGCACGAAATATAACTATTCTTATTGTCGCTTTCAGAGTAGCGGATCTTAGGTGTGTTGCTAAAACTATTTTGATTCCCTGTTTTGGCGCGATATCTCACACATCCTGCAGCATCTCTCCCTGACCACACATTACGAAAACTCTCGAATAAAATGCAATACTAAGCTGACATGACAAATTTGACTTGATTCCCTTTTTGGCGCGATATCTCACACATCCTGCAGCATCTCTCCCTGACCACACATGACATAAACTGACGAATAAAATGCAATACTAAGCTGACATTACAAAGCTGACTTGATTCCCTTCTTGGCGCGATATCTCACGCATCCTGCAGCATCTCTCCCTGACCACACATGACATGAACTGCCGCACTGCAATGCTAAAATTCCATGATAAAACTGTTGACAATACTGTCTTTTTGGCGCGATATCTCACACATCCTGCAGCATCTCTCCCTGACCACACCTGACATAAACTGTCCCGAATTTTCCCCAAACAGATCCATTTATAGTCTCAGGCTTCTGAGGCTGCTTCCTTTCCTATTGGTCCATTTTTAGCGCGACTCGACGCGTCTAACTATTTCGAATAAACTTTCAGGGATCTCATTGGTCCAATTTTAATATAAATCGCGGCTTTTCCTACATGTACCGTTAGATTGTCCTTCTCACTCACTTGGTCACGGCGAATTATCAAATAATGGGACAAAGGCTCTACACCCTCGCTGTAGGAATAATAGCACTGCGACCGGAGAGAGGTAATAAAACTAGGTTTTCTGCCTTCGAAAGCACTCTTCCTGTAGCTAAAACATTCCATCGTGGACAGTATTTTAACATAGCGCTTAAATTATTTACATTAAACCATTTATAACTCTACTAATATTAGTAACCTAGATAGATACATAATGTTAAATCACCCTTCTTAAAATATACAAGCAGTATTGAGAAAAAGATATTTACATAGTACGATTTAACATCAATAAAAGTTAATTAATAAATTATCTAGAATTACTGTTTTCGGGCCCGGCCTAGAGTTGCCGTTTCAAATACAATCTCTTTAAAAAGGCCAATCAACATAGAAGTATGAGGTATAGTAACAGGAGCGCTGCGTGAATATAATTAAAATCTGACTTTATGAAGCAACTTCATCTACCAGTCAAAATGAAATATAACTCACACGATAAGTGTGTACCTACTGTCTCAACTAATGATGAATACAAATGAGAAACTAACCACAACATGCGGGTACGTACTGTGCTTTAGGTAGAGGGGGGGAAGTTTGCACAAATTTTAGGTTTTATTTTTCGTATTTATTGCTGCAAAATTTCCGCTAACACTGACAGGGTACTGTTCTACAAATTTCTGTAACAGTATCTATTAATAATTGAGTCATTATTTTACTGCCACACAAAGCTACGTGATATTTAAATGGAAAAATGTATGTTTTAAATAATTTATTAAAAACAAATACGATCAAATTATTAGGAATAATTTATTACAAATTTATCATAGTTAAGAGACAAAAGATAGGGTAAACTTATCAACAGAACCTTTAAGTAAGATATAATGCCCAACAGTAAACACTTAAATGGCAATAATAAAACGAAACACTGAAAACAAATTAATCAGAAATCCAAAAAGAATTTAAACACATAAACTGCCGTTTGCCATCAGTGCACCTCTCGTATGTTCACAGTTTACACTCCAGACACTGAATTTAAACCTCAAGATTAATTCAAACTCGAGAAAACATTAATTATTAATGAGCTAATTTTAATTATATTCATACTATATTGTCAAATATGCTATTGGGAAGTATACAAAATTACGGGAACTTAAATATTTATTAGAACTTATTAAGAATTCTTTCGAGCTTTGGTGTTTTACAATTTTACTTGACTTTCTTGATTTTGGACATTCCTAAACGGAACTTTCTAGTTTATCTCTTCCGTTGAAGGCTTACATGAGACTTTAAAGTTACATCATTTTCCGTTTAGTAACAAGCAGAATCATGCTGAACTCGGCACTGTCACGTAGGCAGATGAGACTTTAAAGTGGGGTTGGTTTACCTATATGGCTAACCTGCGTCACGAAGTCGCGCTGTTCCGTAGGCAACCGTGAGACTATATAAGTTGTACCGTAGATAACTAGCCCGGCTTTTCTCTCTTCCTTCTGCAACTTCCGATTTGCGAGAAACTTTCCTGCCGCTGTGCTGCTCGCCAAGATGCCGTCGGGACCGTTGTTGGACCCTCCGTAATTACGTTTCTAGTCCTAAGGGTAAGGTATCTGTATTCTGTGTTATGCAATCTTTTAGTGGCCCTAAACTTGTAAAAATCTATCCGATGTAATAAACAATATGGCATGCCTTTTGGCTTTTTTGCTCTTCCATCTAACCCCTCGCCTACCACTGCTACCACCGCCTAGTCACAGACTAAACCGTGACAGTATTAACATTTGAAGTGATTAACTCATATTATAATACCACTAAACAACGTACATTGTGTCAACCTGCCCGCTTTTATTGTGGCAACTTGCCCCTGGTCTACTTGTCTTAAAGGAAGCTCGATACAGCGATCAGAAATAAGGAATTAATAAAGCCATTTGAAAGCACCTTCAAGCCAAATATTATAAGCCATTTAATACTGGATATATACTCAGGGAAAGAAATACTAATCTCGCAGGAAAAACAACTTCACGGATTCCGTTCACTGTAACTTCCACAAAGGTTTGTCGCTTTTGTGGGGCGTGTATTTAGAGACAATGAATAGTATGTTTGCTTTTGGCTGCAATCTGTTGAATAAGGGCTAAAATAAGAGCCTTGTCCTTGTAGCCAACCTGCCCCTACTCTTTGCACGAGTGTTCGGTATTACCGTAACATCTAGTAAGCTTCACACTGTGACACCTAGCGACAGTGATTAGTACTGTACAAGAGGACGTTTGGTTTACATCTGACACTCCGGAAGCAAGTTTCACAATTCTTTTTAATATATTAATTTTACCTTACTTTAACTACATGGTCATATCGCGACGGTATGTTAGTAAATAACTCCTGGATCGATGTGTGGTGACAGTCAGCCTTCTAGGTTTATCCCTATAACCATACCATCTTACTTCTTCGTGTCCACGGAGTCCTCAGTGCATAACAACTGGATCTTCTGCTTCGTGCCGTGCAGATGGCAGTCTACCTGCCGTACAGCCTACCTGCTTCCATTGTCTGTGGTTAGATGGCACAGCATTCCCTATTACCACCCATTATTCATTTTTACTTTCTCTACTACGTATAGTAAGTAGGGGAAGTATTGTATTCCACCCAAAAATTCCATACCGAGATTTCACCGGAAATATGTGTGTTGAGACCACCTGAATCCAAAAAAGTATTTTTGGAAACACGTCCGTGTGTGTGTCTGTGTCTGTGTCTGTCTGTGAACAGCATAACTCAGAAACGAACAGTCGGATAAACACCAAACTTGGTATTTAGATTCAGTATCTTACAGAGATGCGACACGAAGGTTTTTAAGAACATCCCCGCACCCCAGATTACCCTTTACATGGTACATTTTTCGAAAATTTTAATTTTTTTAAAAATGGCTCTAACGATTTTGATTAATATATCATATGCTTAAGATATTTTCATGACAAATATAATGTATATCTTGAATTTTCTGAGAATGTCTCCAAAAGTATTCTTCATTGTGAACGACTTTTGCATAACTGGTAAACCATAAGAGATAGACAAAATGTTACTACACAAAAAATGTAGATCGCGTTAAAATACACAATTTATGTCATATGCGTTTTTTATTGTTGAGTGAACCATTTTTGAGATATTGCTTGTTATTCCCTTAAATTTTTGCATACTTATTCTCTCAAATGGGAATTCGTTATTCATTTTTTTATGCTCCGGACATACGAAGAGAATGGAATGCGCCACATAGCAACCAGCCCTTAAACGATTTGACTATCGTTTAAAACCTACCATATTCCCCTTGCACCTACAAGAAAATTAGCAATAAGATTAACATCTCGATTAACATGAAGCATATGGAGAATAAGCATTTGTAAAAATAGTTTTACAAGAATAGAGAAAGTCATGTGAGTGTAATCATGTTTTTACTATTGTTTTAGACTTCAGGTAGAGGTTTGGGTCGTGGTATTAAATATGCATTCCGGTATTTATCTTGACGGCTGAGGGAAATTACCAAAAAAAAAAAACAACACAGATTTTCGGTCCACGGGATTTGAACGCAGGACCTCCCCAATGTGGGCTACCGCTAAGCCATCCCGCTCGGTAGTTTTACAATTATAGCCTCTAACATGACGGATTTAATGTGCTGTGAAAAACCTTCTGTCACTCCTGCTTTCTGTTCCTCAAAATGCTAATGTTGGAACTGCCTTTCTACTCTACAATATATTGTACATTATTTTTTGGCAACCTATACATTGTGAACCAATAATACTTTGAGTTACGAAATGAGCAGATAGGCTTCATGTTGACTGTAGGGGGAAAATCAAAATCTGATGTGTTACATTCACATGACTTTCTATACTTTCTATAATTCTTACAAAGGCTTATTTTTCTCTGTACCTCATTTTAATGGAGACAAATTTTTGCAAAAATAGCTACATTACACATTTCATTATAGATAAAAAGGAAACAGCGATATTAAAATTTTGTAGAACTGGACCCCGTATGCTAAAATTCCCGCACTCTTTCCATGCAATCACGAGAAATTACGAATGTCGACAGGACTGGAAAAAAATGACAAAGTACTTAACAATTCAAACAAATAATAATGGATATTTCGGAAAGGGGTAATACCATAAAAAGTCATTTTAAATAGACTGTGTTTTAAGGCGATCTATATACGTTTTCTGTGTAGTGTATTTCCGTCTATCGCTTAGCGTTTGCCAGTTATGTAAGATTATACAAAACTCCTTCCGAAAGAAGAGGACTTCACAGGCTATTTCCAGAAAATACAATACATACATTTTTTGTAATGTAAATTATCTTTAACGTATATGGTACTTTAACTAAAATTGTTACAGCCAATTTTTATGAAATAAACAATTTCGGAAAATGCTACATGTAAAGTGTAGTTTGGTGTGAGGGATTTTCTTGAAAATCTTTGTGTACTAAGTTTGAAAGATACTGAACTTGATGCAGTAATTTGTGTCATAAATTATTTAAATGTAAAGAATGATTATAGTATGAATATGCATTTTTATGTGACATTGATTTGAGATATTTGTTTATTGTAATTATTGTTGAGAAGTAAGTTTATACCGCCTTACTGAAACTGACAATAATAGCGTGCAATAATGCAGCGAGGGGGTGAGCTGTTTATCATTATTGGAGACGAGGAAGTTACGTAATATTGGCGGGTTTTTCTATAGAATTTGCTGGAACATTTTCTCTAGAGCATATGTATTCATAATTTTCATTGGATATAAAAATAGACGCTAATGTTGGCGCGTTTTATTAGCCAATTGCAGCTCAGTTATAATCTTTAGGCATATCAGGGTGTAGGAGTATAAAAAGGGCTAGGTTAGAGGTAAGGTCCTTCAGTCCGTCAGTTCATCGAAAATCTTTGTACACTACACGTCGTCGCCGTCAGTTCGTCGAAAACATTTGTACGTTACACGTCGCCTTCAGTCCAGCAGAAATATTTGTACCGTACACGTCGGCTATCGATACGCAAGTTACGCGTAGCAGAGTTATGAAAAATCTCAAGTGTTGTAAATTTAATTACACAAAAAGTTGAAGTACGCGAATTAAGAATGATCAGTAATGAAGTTATTATAACAGTTTCAGTTTGGCGAGTGTCAAGATCAAAGTGTAAATGTGATAGTGAATGTGTTCGACAATAAAAAGTGTAAAACAAGTTCTTTCATCAGTGTTATCTTTGGATAAAAGACTCCTTTCCGTTTACACAACCTGTATAAAGAGAAGTGCTCGACCAAAAAGATCATAGCTAGCCGGAGGACAGTGAACCAAAATTAAATAAAATAACAGTAGCATTCTTTTAAACAAACACTAATACTGCCGCAAATTGCTAACACCAGATGGAGTTAACAAACCTAACAAAGAATCATGTCACAAAATGGCTTCACCACGTGGAGTAAACATAAATACACAAACATTATAAATAATACCGTCGCAAATTGGCTCCCAACGTGGGGCTCAACAAATTAAATATAACAGAAATAATACCGTCGCAAACTTAAATACCAAGTTTGGTATTCATCAAACTCTTCGTTTTTGAGTTATGCACATACACAAACGGACCATTTTCTAAAAACGCTTTTTTTTGTTCAGAGGGCCTCAAAACGTATATTTACAGTGAACTCTCGGTGTGGAATTTTTTCGTGGAATGCAATACCTTCTCTATTTACTAGGTACGTGATAGAGAAAGCAATAAATCCCGTGTTTATAGTTTGTGGGCCGCAATAGCATTTAATTTATTGAGGCCAACTTCACGATAGCCTATGCCGTCATAGTTAAGTAGACTCTAGGTGATATAAATTCAGGGGGAGTACTGGAATTTGTGAGAGAAATCAGGTATTTAATACAAACAATTTCAGGAAATATAGAAGATTCAGGGACCATGCAAGTCGGATAGGGACACCACTAAGATAAAATGGTGTAAGTAAACTGAATGGGACGATATCCTTTTGTCGCAGTAATCTGGCTCGTGTTATTTTATTTGTTGAGCGCCTCTTATTGTTTTATTATTTTAAATTTTGGGTTTATTGTCCTCCGGCTAGCTATTATAACTCATTCGAGCAAATATCTCTAAGCAGGGCGTGTAAACGGAAAGGAGATGTTACTAAGAGATAACACTGATAAAGTAATTTGTTTCTACACTTTTATTGCCGTCATACTTAATTAATAATTCACATATTTAATCTTTATACACGCCTGACTGAAACTGTTATATTTCGGAATGTAATTACTGTCGTATTAGTTGCCGCGTACTTCACAGTTTGTAACTAACTTTACGACGTATACCTCGCGAGAGATTCTTCCAAACTGTATGACGTGCACCTCACGAGAGATTCCTTAGAACTGCGCGACACATGCTTATGGCTCGAGAATATATACTCCTTCACCTGAAATGCCTAAACATTATAATAGAGCTGCTATTGGTTACCAAATCGCGCCAACATTAGCGTCTGTTTTGTCAGCCAATCACTACTACTAACATATATGCTCTAGGGAAGATATTCCCTCCATTTCTAAAGAAAGGCACGCTACCCTGACGTCATTTGTTTGTCTCTTCTTAGTGATAAACAAATCACCCCCTCGGTTTATTGTTACCCACTTCTATTGTCAGTTTTAGTGAGGCCGTTTAAAGTTATTTCCTAACAATACTTATGGCTAACAAACATCTAAAATCCTGTACATACAATAATATTAATTTACACTACAATCACTCTGAAATTCACAGTGTTGTGATATAAAATACTGCCTCACTTTCCATTGTTTCCTTTTCATTCCATCTCCTTTTCATCTTTTAAGGTGTGCTTCTAGGTATAATATGGGATAGAAAACAGAAGCGATTATTTCTCAAACACCACGACTTGCGATAGAGATACAATAGCAAGGGCAAAGTTACAGGAAAGAAGAACGAAGTACATCAATGGCAGAATGTACCTATCGTGGTTCATCAAGATTTCGTTACATATCTTCAATAATAGCACGAGTTCTAGTAGTTTTTCAGTAACTTAATTTTGCCTCGAAATAATTATCTAACGACGAAACGCATAAGCTCAAAGTTGAATTAAATTCTCTAAAATTAAATATAACCAAGAGTGCCAGTCCGCAAGGTAATTACAATGTGAGAACGTTGCCATTTTTTATACTTTTAGCATAACCACTGTAGTGGCTTACCTGTTTCACCTCGTCTTATACGGCGTTAGATCCTACACCGCTTGTTTTAAATATCTTTTGAATTCCCAGCTCACCAAACCTCGCCCTTTTTACTTTCTCTACTACTTATAGTAGATGTAAAGGTACGTATCACGGACGGGGCCCGGAGTCGGGGCAGAGCACCGCATGCAGGCCAGTCGGTCATTGTGCTTCCAATATGACCCCTGGGAGAGAGGGATGAGAGGAGAGACCCGAAGGGCGACCAGATCGGCATGCCGACAGGCGCAATCATGGACGGGTCCCTAAAGTTTCCAGACAGAACGCATCCGACGCCGCACAATTCCTCCCCACAAGCCACCAACCTCCAAAGTCCCCCGGTGCGGAGTCCCACGCTGAAGAGAGATCAAACTGAGCGGTACCGCAGCTACGCCAGGACAGAAACCTTTAGAGAGCACAAGCCACCGCCCAGCCGCAACCCGCCGAACACCGTTGCCTGGTCTTACAAACCTGAAACGGTTGATAAGGATGAAGGTGGTAGAAGGTGAACCACCCCAGAATTCGCCTGGCGATACTGGGAAACCATGAAAAACCCATTGGCCAGAGTGTGCAGTCGCCGGGAATCGATCCCGGGACCTCCCGAATGCGGACCACAGACGTAACCACCATTCCCGCTCGGTACTACTTATTGTAAGTAGGGAAAGTGTTGCACTCCATCCAAAAATTCGATATCAATATTTCATCGGAAATACACTATTTGAGGCACCTTGAATACTAATAAAGCAGTTTTTAAAATGTTTCGCGTATGTGTGTCTGTTAACAGCATAGCTCAAAAACGAAAAGTCGGATAAATACCAAACTAGTGTTTAGGTTCAATATCTTTCAAAGATGCAACAGGAAGATCTTCAAGAAAATTTCCCTACCCCAGACTACCCTTTACATGGAACCATTTTCGAAAATTTGGCTTTTCTCAAAAATGGCCATAACGAATTTAATTACAATACTATATATTTAAGAATTTTTATGACAAATAAAACGTATATCTTGAATTTTGTGGGAATGTCCTCAAAAGTCCTCTTTATTCTGAATGGCTTTTGCATAACTGGTAAACCGTAAGATATAGACAGAATTTTACTACCCAAAAAAAATGAGGATGTCGTTAAAACACACAATTTATGTGATATAATTTTTTTTGTAGAGTGAACCTTTTCAGAGGTATTCCTTGTAATTTGCTTGAATCTTCCAATACTTATTACTTTCTCTACTACTTATAGTAAGTAGGGGAAGTATTGTACTCCACCCAAAAATTCGATACTGAGATGTCACCGGAAATACATGTTTTGAGACCCCCTGAATCCAAAAAAGGCATTTTTAGAAACATGCCCGTGTGTGTGTCTGTGTGTCTGTCTGTCTGTGTGTGTGTGTGTCTGTGTGTCTGTGAAAAACATAACTCAGAAACGAACAGTCGGATAAACACCAAACTTGGTATTTAGGTTCAGTATCTTCCAGAGATGCGACAGGAAGGTTTTCAAGAAAATCCCCAAACAAAGATTACCCTTTACATGGAAGATTTTTCGAAAATTTTAATTTACTCAAAAATGGCTCCAACGATTTTGATTAAAATATCATATGTTTAAGATATTTTCATGACAAATGAAATGTATATCTCGAATTTTCTGGGAATGTCTCCAAAAGTATTTTTCATTCTGAACGAATTTTGCATAACTGGTAAACCATAAGAGATAGATAAAATTTTACTACAAAAAATGTAGATCGCGTTAAAATACACAATTTATGTCATATACATTGTTTGGTTGAGTGAACCATTTTCGAGATATTGCTTGTTATTCCCTTAAATTTTCCAATATTTATACTTTTTCTCAAATTCGTTATTCATTTTTTATGTCCTGGACATGCAAAGAGAATGGAATGTGCCACATAACAACAGCTGTTAAAAGATTTGACTATCGCTTAAAGCCTACGATATTCCCCTTGCATCTACAAGAAAATTAGCAAGAAGATTGACATCTCGATATTTCAATTAACATGAAGCATATGGAGAATAAGCGTTTATAAAAATAGTTTGTACAACAGTAGAGAAAGTCATGTGAGTGTAACACATCAGATTTTATATTTTCTAGGATGGGAATTCGTTATTGGTTTTTTGTTTTTAATTTCCTGGTCATGCAAAGAGAATGGAATGCTCCAAATAGCAACCATCTCTTAAAAGATTTGACTATCGCTTAAAACCTACCATATTCCTGTTGTACCTACAAGAAAATTAGCAATAAGAATTGCAAAAATTAGCAAATGTTTATCTCCATTACTATGGAGATGGAGAATAAGTGTTTGTAAAAATAGAGAAAGTCTTGAGTACAACACTCAGATTTTTACAGTTTGTACGAACAGCTAATATTGAACAGGATCACTAACCTTCCTAGATCTCTGGTCTAATTGAAGCAAAGATTATTATTGTCGGTTATTAGCTTTTTTGAGCTCCCTGGTTAAAAAATATTAACTTCGATACTTATAAGGCATCGATATAACCACGCAATGGATGAAATGTACTCGCGTGCAATTATCAATGCTAATAACATATCTAATTTCGTTCCTTACCTAACATCTACATACATTGCACCTTATTATACATTTGGCAGTCCCATGTTAATTATTTACCGTGCACGAAAAAGTTCAGACAATACTACGTTATCAGAATTATCACTACTAGCTCAACGTATCAAATGCAGGAAGAAAAGGAAATAAGGAAGAAGAAGATGTAGAAGGGGGCGACTCGGATACTAAAACATTAAACAGCAAAAGCGGGAAATAAAATAGTAAGGTATGGACTACTGCATTGCCACAAGATTGTAACACATAACTGTTTGGAACCGTCTCTAACTTTATGAACGTGGTTGCTTTGGATTAGCTCACTACTATAAAATTGTTTCTATTTTATAAAGCGTATTGATCCGTGTGTTTGCTCTTTATAACACCATCACGTTGGAGAGCACTTTATTTAAAAGCCCCTGTGTCCGGCTAGCAAAGATATAGTGTTGACACGTTGCAGTGGAATGGAAAGTTGCATCCTGGGCCATGTAGTCACGTTTGACCCAATCTCATGCAATATACTTTATTGCGCAACTCAGTAAACAAGACCACTTTTTCTCGATTTCTCATTCCGGTCAACTTCTGTACCGGCTTTGGGTGTTAAAGCACAACAGGGGAATTGAATGTTATATTGGCGATAACTCTCCTCCTAAGCACTGTAAATGTTCTATATCAGTTTGCCCAATATACAGAGTGTTCTGTAAATGCGCATACCTTACAAAGGGAAGCTTCAAACTCTTCATGCCGAAACCTGACTTGAAATTTTAATAACAGAAGCGATTTATCATAAAAAGGCTACATGCAAGGTTACAGCTGCTAGTTTGCACTGCAAGCCTCATAAATACAGCAACATGTCAGCCATTTATACCATAGGAAAGGAACACTTACGAGGGATGGTAAGAAACTAAGGGTTACAATGTCTGCAGTGAAGGAGTGCATTTTATTTCGTACAACCAATATAGACAACCGATAGTACATACATTAGGTTATTTTTCGACATAGGTCGCTTCGTGGGATGAGTTTGAATATTACCTCCTGGTAAAAATTCTTCCTTGTGTTTTCAGCCACGTAGTCGCGAAGTGTATCACCTCTGAAGTTAATCATCGGCCATCTAAGTGCTCCTTCAAGTAAGGAAGAAGATGAAAATAGCTTGGAGCGAGGTACGGAGTGTAGGAAGGGTGGTCGATGGATTTCTCAGCAAAACTGCTTCAACAATGTGGTGGTTTTCTGGGCTGCATGAGGTCGCGCGTTGTCAAATTAAAAATTAAATTGAGTTTTATTTATGAACACTCTATAACTGCTGTGGTCCTTAGCGTTCCATTCTATATTGGGCGTGAAAGACTAGACATTTTGCTCAGAGGCCTCTTTAGGAAGCTTGAGGTTTTTTACGTGCCGTAAACCTACGACACGGGACCACCGGCTTTACTTCCCTTTCGAAGGAAGCCATGCTAAGGAGTTTTACGCCCGAAAAAATTCATCGCCCTCCGCCGGGTTTGAACTCGCGACCTCGGTCGCGCGTTATCGTGAAGAAAGATGACTCCCTCGATGATAAATCCACGCTGCCCCAATCACCTTCCCGGCAGATGGCACCACCTTAAACCTATTTGTCTTTGGAGGAGGGTGTTTCCACTACATTGATGACCGTTTACTGCTGGGGTGTAGTGATGGAAGCATGTAACACCCGTGACAATATGATGAAGAAAAATTATACCCTTCCGTGCAGAACCGTTGGGAAAATTGCAGACTTGTCCCCATGTTGTTCCTCTTGTATTGGTTGGAAAGATTTCGTGGAATTCTTGGGAACAAACTTTCCGCTACTGCAGAATATCGTGAACAATGTGACGAACGTTACCGAACGATATTACCAATTCTACCGTCATATGCCGTAACGGGATCCTCCTGTTGTCAACTCCTTCACGCGAGCTTGTGTTCAAATCTGTTATTGCGTACTGGATCGGCCATTGCGATCCTCGAAGACGTTTTCTCTACCGGCCGCAAACTTTCGACACCATTCTGCGATATGCTGACGAGACATTACAATCTCTTCCTACACCTCTACCAGTAGCCGGTGTAATTCAGCCGCGTTACATGTTTCACCCACAGAAATCGAATAACGAGGACTTCTTCGCGAGACTAGTTTTTCAAATGAGTCACAATTTGTGTTTACCTACAACTAGCACTGTAGCTGTTGGGAGGCTGAAACTCTGTGCAGTTGCCAAACGTATATATTAGCATTACCGCACGCTGTTAATTTCTCTATAACGGACGAAACTCCAGGAATATGTCGTAACGTAGTTTCTGATCACCCCTCGTACATTAAACTGACTAAAATGGACGGCCTTGGTAAGCCAGAGAGCTACTCTAAACTTCAACCAGGGATGTCCTTCGCACATTGCAGGGGGCTGACTTCAATGTCTAGACCTGTAGACCCTGAGATTGAAACTGAGATCTAATGTTTACTTTCTCTAATACTTAAAAGGGATATTGCAATGTATCCAAAAATTAAGTACTGAGATTTCAACGAAAATACATGCTTTGAGTTCCGTGAATAAAACGAAAAAAACTCTGATGTGTTACACTCACATGACTTTCTCTACTCTTGTACAAACTATTTTTACAAACGCTTATTTTCCATATGCTTCATGTTAATCGAGATATCGAGATGTCAATCCTATTGGTAATTTTCTTGCAGATGCAAGGGGAATATGCTAGGTTATAAGCGATAGTCAAATATTTTAAGCGCTGGTTGCTATGTGGCGCATTCCATTCCCTTTGCATGTATAGGACATAAAAAATGAATAACGTATTTGAGAAAAAGTATAAGTATTGGAAAATCTAAAGGAATAACAAGCAATATCTCGAAAATGGTTCACTCAACAAAAAAAAATGTATATGACATAAATTGTGTATTTTAACGCATCTACATTTTTGTGTAGTAAACTTTTGTCCATATCTTATGGTTTACCAGCTATGCAAAAGTCGTTCACAATGAAGAATACTTTTGGAGACATTCCCAGAAAATTCAAGATATACGTTTTATTTTTTATGAAAATATCTTAAACATATGATATTTTAATCAAAATCGTTACAGCCATTTTTGAGAAAATTAAAATTTTCGAAAAATGCTTCATGTAAATGGGGCGGGGGCATTTTCTTGAAAACCTTCGTGTCGCATCTCTGAAATATACTAAACCTAAATATCAAGTTTGGTGTTTATCCGACTGTTCGTTTCTGAGTTATGCTGTTCACAGATAGACAGACACACAGACAGACAGATGCACAGACACACACACGGACATGTTTCCAAAAATGCTTTTTCTGGATTCAGGGCGTCTCAAAACATGTATTTCTGGTGAAATCTCGGTATCGAAACTTTGGGTGGAATACAATACTTCCCCTACTTACTATACGTAGTAGAGAAAGTAATAAAGTCGGTTAAATACCAAACTTAATATTAAATATCGGCATTCTCAAAGGATGCAACAAGAAGATTTTAAAGAATATCTTCCCAAACGAAAGTACGCTTTACATTAGGAATTGTTCGTTATTTTGGATATCCACAAAAGTTGCTGTAACAATTTTGAATGAAATGCCATATTTTAACAGTTTGTATCTGCGAATAGTCTGTATGGTCCATGTTCTAATAACTTTTGTATAATTGGTAAATCGTAAGAGATAGAATCTTACTACACAAAACAATGTAGACCTCGCTAAAAGACACAGTTTATATCAAATAAAATTGTTTATACCGTCAACCATTTCCGAAATAAACTTTGCAGGGGTTTGAATTTTCAAACTTTGAAATTCTCATTTCAAATTGTAAGTCGCTATTCTTTAAATTTATAGCGATATTTCACCGGAAATACATGTTTTGGGGCCACCTCAATCCAAATTTTGTTTTAGAAAAACGGTCTATGTGTGTGTGTGTGTGTCTGTCTACCCGTTTATCTGTCTCTCTGTCTAACTGTCTGTGTGTGAACAGCATAACTCAAAAACGAAAAGTGCGATAAGCATCAAATTTGGTATTTAGGTTCATTAGCTTTCAAGGATATTACAAAAACATTTTCAAGAAAACTCCCCCACATCAAACTAACCTTTATATTTTTGGAATTTTTTTATTTAATAAAAACGACTCTGATTACAACAAAATATATTAAAGATGTTTACGTGACAAATAAAGTGTATGTTATGAGTTTTCTGGGAATAGCCTTCAGGTGAAGAATTTTTGTATAATCTTGTACAACTGTTAAACGTTAAGCGTGAGACGAAAACGTATTACTCAAAAATTTGCTTAAAACGCACAGTTTACATAAAATAAGGTTTTTGTGGCATAAACAACCATTTGTGAGGTATCCACTATTAAATTTTACAAATGTTTATTACTTAGTAATTAAGTCCTCTCAAAACTCACTTGTTTCTCGCGATTGCACGGAAACAGTATGGAACTTTAAGACCAGCATATAGCGTTCAGTTCTTAAATATTTGACTATCGCTGTTCTCTTTGTATCTATAACAAGATGTGTAATGTAGTTATTTCTGTAAAGGTTTATCTGGATGTAAATATAGCAGATATAAAAATAAGCTTTAGTAAACATAATTTGTATACTCGCTAATAAACGATAGAGGGTAAAGAAACTCATGTGAATGTATCAAATAAATTTTTTTCCCTCGTGGTCACGCAAAGAGCATATAATTTCAAAACCATTACACAGCTACACGCTTTTTAAAATCTAATTATGGCTTTAGCCTATTGGATCCCTTTTATTCCTACAATGAATATGTAACTCTGTAACAAAATTTATCTCGATTAAAAAGAAGTAGATAGAAGAATAAGTAGGAATTGTAGGAATAGCTTTAGAAGAGTGAGTAGTGAAAGTCATGTGAATTTTTCAGATCTTTTTTTTATGCGATAAAACAGTAATAATACAATGTAGGATTGAAAAGGGGAATTAAAGGTTTTTAACTGTTTAAAATGGTACATTTTCTGAGATTTATACTTAATGTTATTTATCAATATGCAATCATTACAACAATGGAACATAACATACTCTTCCAAAGCACAATCTGGAACACAAGAGAAATTGTCTAACATATAATTCGAAACTGTCGACAGAATGGCCCATTTGGAAACGTCCTCAAAATTTTTGGGGACTTAAGGCTCTCAGTGAAGGATTTAAATGCTTTTAAAAAGCAAATATAGTTTTCAAATGTGCAAAATTGTGTTATAACAAAATAATATAGGAATGTACATATCTACAAATAATCTTGTTTCATGTATTTTGTGAACTACTGTGAATATTATAGCATGGTATTATATTGTAATTAGTTAATATGATAAAATTATGTAAAATAACTGTTTCTGAATTTCTTATAAGTTGAAATAGCTAAGCAACTTTAAATAAAAACTTCAGTACAAAAAATGCTTTTCTTGTTAAAATGATTTCATAATTCGGTAAACAATTATGTACACTCTAAACTATGCCTTAATAAAATGTAGTCTCTCACGATAGGATTATTATATTTTGAAACAAAGGAATTGCAATTTTCTATTCTGAATCATTATATTTATTATTAATTTCCTAATTTCATAAATTTAGAGGAAGTGTTAACTAAATGACTATATCAGCTATACCGCTGTGTAAACACTTTTGGAAGTTAAAGCAAACATCTCCTGACAGGTAATACCAGATAATCAGAAATGAGAACAGATTGATTCCTATTATATCAAACCAGAAAAAGAAAAAGTCTGGTGTTACATTCACCTAACTTTCTCTAACCCCTATCGCTTATTAGTGAGAATACAAATTATTCTTATGAAAGTTTATTTTACTATCCACTTAATTTTAATCGAGATAAACCTTTCCGGAAATAGTTGCGTTACACACTTCGTTATAGATACAAAGCGAATAGTTAAATGTTTAAGAACTGGATGCTATATCCTGGTCTTAAAATTCGATACTCTTTTCATGACATAGCGAGAAACAAGTACAAACACCAGGAACAACAGCCCCCGCCTAAACCAGGGAAGAAGGCGCTATCCGAGCGACTCTGGAAGGGGATAAGCCACTTACGCGCGTCAACCGCCAATATCGGTGGGGCCGACAGCCCACATGCGGGCCGGCTACCGGCGGTACCGGAGGAGCTTGAGGCATCTCATAACCCCGCCTGGACGGAAAACTGCCCAAGCGTACCCATACTCCCATAGGTATCGTGTACCACAGCCTCGCCGAGCCCAACCCAATCCAAACAACACCCTCACGTGTGGGGCTCGGATGTTTAGCCCAGCATACTTCTAGTAACGTCAGAAGTACCACTAGTGCTCAGGACCCGCAGCGCCCGCACCACGGCAGCTGAAGAAGTCGGAACGCCCCCTTACGGGGACATAGCGAGAAAGAAGTGAAGGTAGACAGGACTTTAAACGAATGACTAATTACTGAGCAATTGCAACCATTAGTAACGGATATCTCGGAAATGACGAATACCACAAAAGTGTTATTTTAAATAAATCGTGTGTTTTAAAGGCATCTACATTTATTTTGTTGTACGTTTTAGTCTATCGCTTAACGTTTACCAATTCTACAAGATTATACAAAATTCCTTCCGAATGGAGAGCACTTCACAGACTTTTCTCAGAAAATTCAAGACATACATTTTATTTGATATGTGAATATTTTAATGTATGATATTTTAATAAAAATCGGAAGAGCCAATTTTTAATAAATAGAACATTTTGCAAAATGTTCCATGAAAAGGGTAGTTGGGGTTGGGGAATTTTCTTGAAAATCTTCATTTCGCAGATTTGGAATACATTGAAATTAATTGCCAAGTTTGACATTTATCCAGCTTTGCGTTTTTGAGTTATGCTGTTCGCAGTCACAGACATGGACGTTTTTCTAAAAATGCTTTTCTTGTGTTCAGGGGGCTTCAAAACGTATATTTCCGGTGAAATATTGACGTGGATTTTCTTTTTTGCTTAGAATACAATCCTATTACTTACTGTACGTAGTAGAGAAAACAAAAAATTCAAGGAATGAGTTATAAAGATGAGTCTCATAAGCAATGTCCATTTTTAAGCAAAACCTTATTTCATGTGTGTTGTTACAGGCAATGATTCTAATCTTCAAACTAAAGGACATTAGATTCTATTGCTAGTTTTCATCTTATTGCTAGTTTTTTTGTACGTGCAAGGGATATATATATATATATATATATATATATATATATATTGCTATTTGCGAAAAGATAAGTATTGTAAAATTCAAACAAATAAAAAACAATATATCGGAAATAGTTCACTCCATAAAAAAATGTATGTGACATAAATTGTGTTTTAATGAGTTCTACATTTTCTAAGTAGAAAAATTGTGCCTATCCCTTACGGTTAACCAGTTATGAAAATGTCAATCAGAGTGAAGAGGACTTTTGGGGACATTCCTAGAAAATTTAAAATATACATTTAATTACTCATTAAAATATCTTAAACATATGCTATTTTAATAAAAATCCTTAGAGCCATTTTGGGGAAAATCAAAATGTTCGAAAAATGTTCCATATAAAGCGTAGTCTGCGGTGGGGGTATTCTTTTGAAAATCTTCGTGTCGCATCTTTGAAAGATACTAAAGCTAAATACCAGTTAAGCTGTTCACAGAGACACAGACACGGACATTTATCTTAAAATTCTCTTTTTTGGAATCAGGGTGCCTCAAAACAGGTATATCCGCCGATATCTCGGTATCGAAATTTTGGGTGGAATGCAATACTTCCCCTGCTTACTATACGTAGTAGAGAAAGTAAAAATTCAGGGAATGTGATATATTTATGTTCCTCGATTAGAAGTATATGAAACTTTCAAAATAAATAATTAACTTCAAAAGCCAGATTTTAAGAAAGAGAAAGTTTATGTATTACACTCACATGAATTTCTCTACTCTTGTACAAACTATTTTTACAAACGCTTATTCTCCATATGCTTCATGTTAATCGAGATATCGAGATGTTAATCTTATTGCCAGTTTTCTTGTAGATGCAAGCGGAAAATGGTATTATTTAAGCAATAGTCAAATCTTTTAAGAGCTGGTAGCTATGTGGCGCATTCCATTTTCTTTGTATGTCCAGGACATAAAAAAGTGAATAGCGAATTCCCATTTGAGAAAAAGCATTGGAAAATTTAAGAGAATAACAAGCAATATCTCGAAAACGGTTAACTCAACAGCAACAAGAGCAACAAACGTATATGACATAAATTGTGTATTTTAAAGCGATCTACATTTTTTGTAGTAAAATTTTGTCTCTCTTATGGTTTACCGGTTATTCGAAAGTCGTTCACAATGAAGAATACTTTTGGAGACATTCCCAAAAAATTCGAGATATAGGTTTAATTTGTCATGAAAATATCTTAAGCATATGATATTTTAATCAAAATTGTTAGAGACATTTCTGATAAAATTAAAATTTTCGAAAAAAGGGTAAACTGAAGTAAAGGGGGATTTCCTTGAAAACCTTCATGTCGTATCTCTGGAAGATACTGAACTTAAATACCAAGTTTGGTGTTTATCCGACTGTTCGTTTCTGATTTATGCTGTTAACAGACAGACACAGACAGACAGATAGACACACAGACACACACACGGACATGTTTCCAAAAATGCTCTTTTTGGATTCAGGGGGTCTCAAAACATGCATTTCCGGTGAAATCTCAGTATCCATTTTTGGGTGGAATACAATACTTCCCCTACTTACTATATGTAGTAGACAAAGTAAAAATGAATAACGAATTGCCGTTTGAGAGGAAGTATAAGTATTGGAAAATGTAAGGGAATAACAAGCAATATCTCAAAAGTGGTTCACTCTACAAAAAAATGTATATGATATAAATTGTATATTCTAACGCGATCCACATTTTTTGTGTAGTAAAATTTTGTCTATCTGTTATGGTTTACCAATTATGCAAAAGTCGTTCACAATGAAGAATACTTTTGGAGACATTCCCAAAAAATTCGAGATATACATTTCATTTGTCATGAAAATATCTTAAACATATGATATTTTAATCAAAATCGTTAGAGCTATTTTTGAGAAAATTAAAATTTTCGAAAAATGTTCCATGTAAAGGGTAATCTGTGGTGGGGGGATTTTGTTGAAAACATTCGCGTCGCATCTCTGGAAGATACTGAACCTAAATACCAAGTTTGGTGTTTATCCGACTGTTCGTTTCTGAGTTATGCTGTTCACAGACACACACACAGACACACACACACACACACACACACACACACCTACATGTTTCCAAAAGTGCTTTTTTTTTTTGATTCAGGGGGTCTCGAAATTTCCGGTGAAATCTCGGTATCGAATTTTTGGGTGGAATACAATACTTCCCCTACTTACTATACGCAGTAGAGAAAGTAAAAAGAATCAGGAATGACTCGCCGAGCTGGAGCACAACCAAGCTTGCTCATTGTAGAAGCAATTAAGGTTCCAAAGATAAAGGGAAGGAAGTGATGAAGAAAATTGTGGTACCCTCTGGCGCTTTCTCTTTACTTCCTTCTTCACCATTAACATCAAACCTTAAACGAAGGTTCTCAATAACTCCAGAGTTAATGTTTCAGAGAGAAGAATAACGATCTGAAATTAGGAAACTTTGTGACGACTCCTCTGTGTGCGACTGCGACGTGCTACGACCCCGACCAACAGGCATTTGTTTAGCTAGCCCTAAAATAATACTAAGGTATCGCTTGAACGATCTTCATCAGAGAAACAATGGGGGATGCTGAAGTTATGTTTTCCTGCGTATCTGAGTTTTGGAAGTGTTGAAAATTAATCTTACTGTCCTTTTCGTAACTTCTGATGCTTTCACTTTAGGACTCCATGCCTGTTGGTTTCTCTATTATCCATCATTCTCCACACTCACTGCTACTTGTATCGCAGCATTTCTCGATTTTTAAGGCACATCACAAGGCGATTGTTATTAGTATTTTGGTTAAAGCAAATAGATAATTTAAATATTTATCATTTTTTCTATAAATTTAGGGGCTCGACAAGGGTGTCCATTATCACCCAAACTATTTAATCTATTAATTGACCAATCCATCAAAGAATGTCGAGATTCCACAAACAAATTTTTCCAAAAATTAACTATTATCTGATGATCAACTAGTAATTGTGCTTCAGAGGTTTAATATATCTGCAGAAATTAATAACTATATAAATTACAAAAAAACGCAGCTTTCATCTACAATCTAAGTATATTTCCAACAAAAACAAAACTTCTATCTTTCAAAGGAGAAACACAAGTGTGGTGTACGACTAGGAGTAACTGCGGAGGGGGACCTCGATCTACAGGATCTTCTGTGCTTGAAGCCCCTGACGGGTTACCCCCGGGAGGGAGGACGAGGAGAGTGGAGACAATTAGCAGGGTCCCACCTTTTTTTACAGATTGAAACTCCCCGGATGGCTGCTGGTGCAACCGGCTTCCTTCCCCCCTGCAGGCTTTCACATCCCCTGGGAGGACCGGTACTCGGAGACCACTAGACCATGCTTTTCCATTGGCATGTACACCGAGACACTCGCCGACACTTTCAACCCTGAAACAGACCAAGCTGATGAAAGCTGAAGTGAATTGGATGGAAAGAAATTCGGAGATGTAATAAACCTTCTCAGCATTCACCTAGTGATCCAGGGAAACTACCGAAAATAACCTTGGACTAGGAAGACCGGCCACGGAATCAAACACACAACCTCCCAAATGTGGTCCACAGACGTTACTGCCTGATCCATCCCGCTTGGTTAAGTGCGTTGTGAAATTTGCAATACAAAAATCATAACACTTCAATCAAACATGTGGGGCAATTAGAAGTTCCTGCATAAATAAAACTCGAAAGGATGCTGTCTTGAAATTTTATGAAATTTCAACAGTAGCATCTCTTCTTTATGGCCCGGAATGTTAGATTATCTCAAAAAAATCAAAAGCAAGAAATAGAAGCATCAGAAATGTGATTCTTGAGAGCGGTTTTTGGATATGGGAAGACAAAAAAAATCTGATGTGTTACACTCACATGACTTTCTCTACTCTTGTACAATCTATTTTTAAAAACGCTTATTCTCCAGATACTTCATGTTAATCTAGGTATCGAGATGTTAATATTATTGCTAATTTTCTTGTAGATGCAAGGGGAATTGGCAGGCTTTAAGCTATATTCAAATATTTTAAGAGCTGGTTGCTATGTGAAGTATTCCATTCTCTTTACCAGGACAAAAAAATGAATAACAAATTTGAGAAAAAGTATAATATTGGAAAATTTAAGGAAATTAAAAGCAATATCTCGAAAATAGGTCACTCAACATTAAAAAATGTATATGACATAAATTGTGTATTTTAGCGCGATCTACATTTTTTGTTTAGTAAAATTCTGTCTATCTCTTATGGTTTACCAGTTATGCAAAAGTCGTTCACAATGAAGAATACTTTTGGAGACATTCCCAGAAAATTCGAGATATACAATTCGTTTGTTATGAAAGTTTCTTAAATATTAGATATTTTAATCAAAGTCGTTACAGCCATTTTTGAGATAATTAAAATGTTTGAAAAATGTTCCATGTAAAGGGTAATCTGGGGTAGGGGGATTTTTTTGAAAATCTTCGTGTCGCATCTCTCGTAGAGTGGGTGTTTATCCGATTGTTCGTTTCTGAGTTATGCTGTTCACAGACAGACACACAGACGCACACACGGAAATGTTTCCAAAAATGCTCTATATGCAATCAGTGCACCTCAAAACATGTATTTCCGGTGAAATCTCGGTATCGAATTTTTGAGTGGAATGCAATACTTCCCCTACTTACTTACTTAGTAGAGAAAGTAATAAAGCGATGAAATAAGGAAATAATTTAAGAATATCAAGAGAAATATTATGTGCATGTACAACGGATGCCAGAATCCCGCCTTCCCAAGAATATCTTGGAATACATATCTAAAGAAAAGAGAGAGAAAAGCAGACCCGTGAAGTGATGAGTGGACTAGTTCCTTTGAGAGGGCGGAACAGGTCGAAAGGCTCCTGACGCTGATGATAAAATTAAATTAAATTGAGTTTATTTATTGACATTCTTTAACTACAAATGGTCCTTAGCGTCCCGTTCAATATTGCGGTGAAACACTGCAAATTTTGTTCAGAGGCATCTTTATCAGGCTTGGGGTTCTTTCATGTGTCCTAAATCTACGACACGGGACCATCGGTTTACTTTCCTTCTGAAGGAATCCATGCTAGGGAGTTTTACGCCAAAAAAAACTCACCGGTTTCCGCCGGGTTTGATCCCACGACTTCCGGAAATAGAGGTTAGTATAGTAGCCCTAGGCCACAGAGGGCAACGACGCTGATGCTGATGATCGTTTTTGTTTTAATAATAATGTTTTATGTTCCACTTCCCGTTCATATTTACATGTAGGAATGTTAAATTTCCTGCATTCATTATTGGTTATCCAACGTATTTTAATGCACGTATATTCATGAACTGCATTAAATCCTCTAACATTTAATATATTTTTCGTCAACCACACCATCATACGCTGATTACATGTGATGTAACAATGGCATTCATTATACTTAAGAGACTCATTATGATCTTATTCGGTAGCGCGCGTGGCTCGCTCATATTTTCAAGCAGCAGTTCACTGGGTTCCATTCTTCAGACAAACGATGAAATATGTTTGTTTAAAATAAAATACATTCTGTTCATTGTAATTTTGGTATTTTAATAATCTTAGTTCCTTTCATTTGCTTCAATACGTGTTGCTATTACGTTAGCTACGAAAAATTAACAAATACAGGGTGGAACCAATAATGCTGCCATCTATTGCACCATTCGCTCCGCACAAGATGTTAACATCGGATGAGGATTTAATCACACACAATTAACAACGCAAGATCCTTTTTCCTAAAAGCTCCAAATTGTATAATGGTAATTAAGACACTCATATGAACATTAAGAAACGAGCGATAGTGAGTCATAACATACTCGCGTCATAATTACTAGCATTATAGTGTTGTTGTATAATATACTACCTATATCACTACAGACATGGAATATAATCTTATTTGATGGTTGAACTTTATCATTGCAATGGTACGTGAGTATTTACTTCTTACTTTCTCTACTACGTACAGTAAGTAGAGGAAGTGTTGCATTTCGCCCAAAAAATCGATACCGAGATTTCACCGCAAATATATACTTCGAGGCCCTCTGAATCCAAAAAAGCACTTTTAGAAGAAGGTCCGAATGTGTGTGTCTGTCTGTCTGTCTGTCAACAGCATAACTCAAAACTGAAGAGTCGGATAAATACCAAACTTGGTATTTAGGTTCAGTATCTTTCAGAGATGCATAACGAAGATTTTGAAGAAAATTTCTCTCACCAGACTACCCTTTAATGAAAATTTTTTCGAAATTTATTATTTTCTCAAAAATGTCTCTAACGATTTTGATTAAAATACCATATATTTGAGATATTTTATGACAAATAAAATGTATATCTTCAATTTTATGGTAATGTCCCCCAATAACTGGTAAACCCTAACAGATAGACAAGCTTTTTCTATACAAATATTGTAGAGCGCATTAAAACACACATTTTATGTGATCTCGTATTCTTTTGTGGTGTAAACCATTTCCGAGATATTCCTGGTTATTTGTTTGAATTTTCCATCAGTAATACTTTTTCTCCAATGAGAATTCGTTTTTATATGTCCTGGATATGCAAAGAGAATGGAATGCTCCACATAGCTACCAGCTCTTAAAAGATTTGACTAGTGCTTAAAACCTACCATATTCCCCTTGCACCTACAAGAAAATTAGCAATAAGGTTAACATCTGCATATTACTATTAACATGAAGTAGATGAGAATAAGCGTTTGTAAAAATAGCTTGTACATGAGTAGAGAAAGTCATGTGAGTGTCACACATCAGATTTTTATTTGTTAATATTTACGTAGGATTTAATTCTTGCAGCTGCAAGATATTAATTTTCTTAAAAGTAAATAACCAAGCATGGACAAGGGATCGACCAAGGTTAATGTTGGTGTTCTTACTACTAGAATCACCATGCTCAATAGTTTTTAAAGGTAAAGGTACGTATCACGGAGAGGCCCCCATAACCGGGACACAGCACCGCACGCAGACCAGTCAGTCCATTGTGCTTCCCCCTGGGAGGTAAGGATGAGGGGAGAGACCCGAAGGCAAGTAAGGACAGAATCCCTAAATTTCCAGATAGAACGTATCCGACGCCCGCCCGATGGCTGACCACAAACCTCAAACCTCCAGGGTCCTCCAGAGTGGAGCCCCACGCTGAGGAGAGACCTAAGAGCGGTACCGCAGCGACGCTAGGAAAGAAACCGTTACACAGCGGAAGCCATCGCCCAGCCGCAACCCGCCGAACACCGTCGCCTGGTACTACAACCATGAAACACATGACAAGGAAGATGATGGTTACAGGAAATGTGAGGAAGGAGAGTCGTAGTAGAAAATGAACCACCCCAGCATTGGCCTGTCGACCCGGGAAACCACGAAACCCCATGGGCCAAAATGGCGGTCGCCGGGGATCGATCACAGTACCTCATCCCGCTCGGTCTCAACAGCTGTTAGTAGTTAATTTTATTTTGTATAAGTACCATTCACTCACTGTCGACGAAACAATATTATGCAATGCACTTGCGTTGAGTGCAATGAAGAACATCGGAAGAAGAAACTACCGAACTTATCTCGTATTTTCAGAGTCCTCGTTGTATAATGATGCATGTATTGCACTTGTATCGCACTACACCATTGTGGTTTAATGTAATCCGTAGTTAGGTGATCTTATTGTATACAAATTGGTAAACGCCAGTGTCATTATATGCGTCTATGACCACGTATTATACATATAGTGATTTTATCCATTTTTTCCTCTGTCACTGTTTCACAAGTTACACTGGGTGAACTAGTTCAATTCTACGGCACTTCGCTTCCTTCTTGACGCAGCCTCTTCACGGTCCGCTTCATTCAGGAGTCGAACACAGGATCTCCAAAACCGTTTGCTTAGCGGTAGCACTCGCACGTTACACAGCCGTCAACAACTCGCTCGGGAAACTCACCCGCCAAATCAACTCCTGTCGCAATGTAATGAGAACTTATCATTAAGTTTACAGTCAAAACTTGAAACAGAATGGTGTACAAAACAATATATTTTATCCAGAAATTGAGCCAAAAACAATCGTTTGCTTGGTTCCGACTGGGATCACGGCGAGCGATCAGCTTCATTAACAAAGAAGGCATAAGAATCTGTCCCTGATGGATTCCTATTCTGGCGCATTGTACTAAGACAGAACAGTTGAAGAGAAAATATCTGCAATGTTCGTTTGTTAAGGAATGTAAGGAAGAGGGTCAAGGATGGAAGGGGGAGGGTTAATCGCATAGATGCGGGTAGTTGTTGGTTTTGTTAACAGTAGCCTGTGCTTATGAACAAGTTTTTTCTCTTCTTCTTCTGTTCTGTGTGATTTTTGCTGTTAGTTTGTCTGTTTCTTTCTTTTCTTTTCATTTCTTGTAAATATCATTAACTTTGAAGTTCAGTGTGATAAATATAGTCTGAAATATATGAACTGCAGTTTAGTTCTGTCTGACCCATGTGAGATATGAGCTTGAACTTGTAAAATGTTTAAGATCAGTAAAATACACCACTCCACTCTATATATGCAGTGGAATCTTCCAAAGAAGGTATTCAAGCGTTCTAGAATTATTTTGACACACTTTCTGGGGTAGGGGTGTGTTAAAACTTCCATAAGGTTCTAGATATCTGCCAACAATGAGCCCAGGCAAGCGGCCGTTATCTTGTTTACTCTGACCGCTCGGCGCCGACCTCCCGTACAACCTTGAGCCGCTGCATCACAACGCGTTAAAGAAGCAAAGCTTGATATCAACGTAAACACAACACTCATTTAGTGGCAATTACATACTTAGGGATAAGATTTGTTTGGCTGTATTCTTAACAAACAGGTCTAATGATTTGTTGCACTCATAATATAACCTAAGCTACGGGAATTCTTCAGCGCGTTGTGTATTATTACAGGAATACTTTTATTTAGTAATCATAAAATACAATTTGTAGATCGGAATATAATGATAAACGAGTTCCACTTAGTTGCGTTTATTTCTGATTGTATACTTATTTATCTGAACTAATCTTATAAGAACTTTGAAGTTAGGAGCACAGTAGAAATAGACTGTAATAAATGACGAAGTCGTGGAACAAGTTTCAACATTTAGATACCTGTAGTGTGACTTAACTCCTGTATTATATGAAAGAGTTCTAAACAATACACCTCATAAATTTAACCTCATGTGTGGTACAATAAGGAGAATAATAAGGCAGGCGAGGAAAGAGACGCAGATAAAATTACATAAAACAATGGCGGTTACTGTACTTCTATACTCAAGTGAAATATAGGCCCTAAACTGGAAGCAGAAGACGACAATTGAATCGCCAGAAGTGAAATTTTTAAGAACTGTTGCTGGATATACTTTGTTAGATCACAAACACTTTCAGAAAATAAGGGATGAATGAAAATATTAAACTCGTAGAAAGAATTAACCAAAACAAGGGAAATTAGAGACACCATGTTCGAAGGATGAAAGAGGGAAAATGATCAAAAATATTAACAGAAAACAAACGATTACAGAAATGGAATATAGGTAGGCGTAGATAGAGAGGCGACTTTTATTATTGGGGACGCCACGGATCTTGAAAAAGCTCCAAACCATCAAGATAATGATGATGATGATAATGTAGACATAAGAACTTTTCCTCGTGGATAATGCATGTCGTAGTTGTGAGAAAATTGTTGTTGTTTTAATGGACACCTATATTTTCGAGAAACCATTTACGAATGCTACAGCACTAATAAGTTTGCAGTTTTGTTACACCGCCAAACTATTTTACATGCAAAACAAAAAAAAATAACTTGTGTTTTCTTTATCTACCCAAATGGTAGACATGTCTACCATTTTAGTTTCTCTACCATGTACATAATAGGTAGACAAGGTACAGCATTCCATCCAGAAATTCCATCTCGTTCTGAAGTCATTCGCCTTAGGGTGATATTTTGATCTATGAGGTGTGTATCCATTACCAGTATATACACTGCGTGAACAAAAGTATCCGAACACCGCCACAAACGTACGTTTTTCATCTTAGGTACATTGTGCTGGCACCTACTGACTGGTACTGATTATCCGCAACCTCAGTAGTCATTAGACATCGTGAAACAGCAGAATGGGACGCTTTGTGGAACTCACGACTTCGAACGTGGTCAAGTGATTGGGTGTCACTTGTGTCAGAACTCTGCACGCGAGATTTCCACACTCCTAAACATCCCTAGGTCCACTGTTTCTGATTTGATAGAGAAATGGAAACGTGAAAGGACTTGTACAGCACAAAAGCGTACAGGCCGACCTCGTCTGTTGACTGACAGAGACCGCCGACATTTGAGGAGGGTCGTAAAGAGTAATAGGCAGACATATATCCAGACCATGAGATAGGAATTTCAAACTGCATAAGGATCCACTCCAAGTACTATGACAGTTAGACGTGAGGTGAGAAACTTTGTATTCCATGGTCGAGCGGCTGCTCATAAGCCACACATCACGCAGGAAAGTACCAAACAACGCCTCCCTTGGTGTAAGGAGCGTCAACATTACACGATTGCACAGTGGAAAAATGTTGTGTGGAGTGACGATTCACGGTACACAATGTGGCGATCCGATGGCAGGGTGTGGGTATGGCGGATGCCCGGTGAACGTCATCTGCCAGCGTGTGTAGTGCCAACAGTGAAATTCGGAGGGAGTGATGTTATGGTGTGGTCGTCTTTTTCCTGGAGGGGGCTTTCACTTCTTGTTGTTTTGCGTGGTACGATCACAGCGCAGACCTACATTGATATTTTAAGCACCTTGCTTTCCACTGTTGAAGAGCAATTCTGGGATGGCGATTGCATCTTTCAACACCATCGAGCATCTGTTCATACTGCACGGGCTGTGGCGGAGTGGTTACACGACAATAACATCCTTGTAATGGACTGACCAGCATAGAGTCCTGGCTTGAATCCTATAGAACACCTTTGGGATGTTTTGGAACGTCGATTTGGAACGCCGACCTACATCGATACCTCTCCTCAGTTCCGAATTCCGTGAAGAATGGGCTGCCATTCCCCAAGAAAACTTCCAGCACCTGATTGAATGTATGCCTGCGAGAGTGAATGCTGTTGTCAAGGCTAAGGGTGGGCCAACACCACATTGACTTTCAGCATTACCGATGTAGGGCGCCACGAACTTTTACGTCATTTTCAGTCAGGTGTCCGGATACTTTTGAGCACGTAGTGTGTATTGGATTTTAACGCCCTTGTGAGATGTGGAGAAGCAGAAAGGAACCTATCCTACAAAGACTGTCTACTTTTATAGTCTTCCAAAAGGTCCTAGAAGTGATCATATTTCACCGGAAACACATCCTTTGAGTTCCCTTATATAAAAAAGGTTTTTTTACCAAAAAAAAGTCGCTCTCTCTCTTTTTACGTGTGGGTTGTGTGTGTGTGTGTGAGTGTAACATAACTAAAAACCGAAAAGTCGGATAAATATCAAATCTGGTATTTAGGTTCAGTAGTTTCCAAAGAAGTGACATGACTTTTAAGAAAATCCTGCACACCAAATTTCGCTATACATGAAACATTTTCGAATTTTTTGGTTTTCTAAAACATGGTTCTACTGATTTTAATTAAAATACCACATTAGAGATACTTACACAACAAAAAGGATACATATCCTGAATTTTCTGGAAACAGCTTCTGAAGTCCTCTTCATTCTGAAAGAGTTTTGAATAATCTCGTAGAACTGATAAACGTTAAGCGATAGACCAAAATGTAATACACAAAATATGTAGATCTCTTTAAAACACAAGACTTACATCAAATAACCTTTATTGTAGCATCAGTCATTTTCAAGATATCCGTTATTAATGGCTCGAATTGTTCAATACTTAACCATTATTTTAAAGTCTTCCAGTTTTAACACTTTTGATTATAGCTATTTCCTTTGTATTTATAACGAAATCTGTATTGCAGATGTTTCGGCAAGGTTTATCTCAACTAATATTAAGTAGATAGGAAAATAAACTTTCGTAAGAATAGTTTCTGTACCCACTAATAAGCTATAGAGGATAGAAAAATTAATGTGAATCTAACACATCAGAAATGTTTAACTCACGCTTGTTTCTTTGCTTCTAAAACAGAAACAAATAAAACAAATAATCTATCAATGTGTTCCACAACTAATGAAGGAAAATTGGGAAAACGGAGAAACTGGAAAAAGCAACGTACTACATAGGATATTTCTAAATTAGCCTGACAAAATTTGTGATCAAATAAATAACCTTCTTTGAAACACTTTTCGTTAAGGTACCCATGGTCTGATTCACTAGGAAGCACGTAACTATAACATCGCAGAGCTTTTGTTAGTTGTCTTTGTTCATGTCGGAAACTCTATTCACATTCAGAATACTCATTATAGTAGCTTATACTCTCCTGAAACTTACGATTTGATGGTAACTCCTTGCGCGTCAAAGACAAAGAATGACTCTAGCGTTCTATTGTAATACTGTTGCTGTCTCTTAAAATGTATTCCCATTTCGACTGATTTGAAGCTTTAAGTTATAATCTCGTTCCTGAAGTCATTCGTCTTACCATTGTAATCGGCTACTCGTAGGGTGATATTTTGATATATCAGATTTGTATCTATGGCCGGTAGATATATTGAATTTTAACGCTCTTATTCTCAATAAAAGAACCTTTAGGAATATACTAAGCTGTATACATATGGTGCATCACTTAAATGCATTCACAAGTTGTGAGATTGTCATTATGCCAGCTTATTGTGGATGACTTCCTAGGAGTCATTATATAGATTTTGAAAAATCAAGTGCATAAGGAAATTAAATCTCTGTTTTCATTGATTTATTATTTGAACAATGAATGTCATCCTTAAACCAGGTTTTTGCTTGAGGTAAGTATTCGTATCAGCAATCTCATATGTATCATAAGGAATCTCCATAATTGAAGTCGCATACACTGAAAAACTCGCGGATTATTGCTCGAATTTATACTTCGTATCGAGAAGAACGCTTCAAAATTAAGGAGTGTACACTGAGGCAGTGTTTTATATCACAACACTGTGAATGCCAGAGTGATTGTAGTGTAAATTAACATTATTGTATGACAATGAATTTTGTATGTTTGTTAGCTATAAGCATTGCTAGGAATTAAGTTTACTCTGCCTCACTGAAACTGACAATAGGAGTGGGTAACAATGAAGCCATGGGGTGAGTTTTTTATCACTTAGAAGAGATAACCAATTGACGTCAGAGTAGCGTGCCTTTCTTTACAAATGGAGGGAATATCTTCTCTAGAGCATACGTTTTAGTAATTATGATTGGCTTATAAAATGGACGCTAATGCTGGCGTGATTAATTAACAAATAGCAGCTCTATTATAATGTTTAGACATATCAGGGTGAGGCAGTATAAATTCTTGAGCCAAAGGCAAGTATCGCGCAGTTCTAAGAAATCTCTCTCGCGAGTTACACGTCAGGCAGTTCTAAGGAAGCGTTCACGAAGTACACATTACGCAATTCTACAGAATTCCTCGCGTCGTAAAGTTAGTTACAAAATGTGAAATACGCGAATTAATAGTGCGCGGCAAATAAGTGATTGTAGTTACATTCGAAAATATAACCGCTTCGGTCAGGCGTGTATCAAGATTAAATATGTGAAATAAATTAAGTGTGACTTCAATAAAACTGTAAAAACAAATTCTTTTATCAGTGTTATCTTTTAGTAACACTCATTTCCGTTTACACGCCCTGATCAGAGATATTTGCTCGACTGAGTAATAATAGCTAGCCGGAGGACAAAGAACCCAAAATTCAAAATAGTAAAACAATACCAGGCGCTCAGCAAATAAGATAACACGAACAGAACACTGCGACAACACGTAGTGAATATTAAGATAATGGAAAATGCATTTATGTGGTTAGAAATTATAGACTTAGATTTGCGACTGCAACTGTAAAACTCAATTTGAACACCTATCATTGAATCAGTGATTTTGTAAGAGAAATTGTAGACATAGGTGACCATAAGGTAGAAATTCTGACACATTTAATTATGTCGAATAATCTTAACAATTTTGAGATGTTCAAAATAAAACACTAAATTTCTGTGCATCTACATAGCAAACCAGCGAGTTTCTTCATCTACAAAGTATCCACATTCATTAGGAATGTGTCTTTGAATTGTGGTTTTGAAGTTAGAATTTGTCATGTATACACCCCTAAAATTATACGTTTATCATAAAGCTGAATAAATATATCTCAGTGCCTGTTTGTCTTCATCTCCCTAATGCTTTCTCTTAATACATAGCTTCTCTATCCTTATTAGTCTCATTAGATCACTCAGTTCTTATAGATTCATCTCAAAGCATGTCTACACATAATTTTGTCCAATTAATTTCCGAGGGAAGCTTATCTTATTTTACCAATCAGTAGGATTCCCATACATAAATAGAAAATCTTGAAGCTTGCACTATCTCTTCATTCATATATTAAGACTTCCTCACTTCTTTTGTTTGCCATAGGGTAACTGCTGGCAATAACACCACTTATCTGTAGAGTGGGGAAATGTTGTCATAGAAATATGTTCTGTTTAGGGAGACCTTCCTTAGCGTCTCACCATCAAACATAATTTAGAAAAGTGTGATTGCAGCAGGTATGAAGGAAAAAGGTTTTCAGTTCCACAAGGAGGTATGTGGATTGTCCAACAGTGGTAGCAGCAGACGCACCGACATCATCGCCTACAAGACATCATCTGACAGTAGCGAGTTAATCATTGATCCTACTGTAACAGCCTGTAGAAGTAGATGCAGAAAAAAGGTCATTTATGCAACTACTATCTCCTATTACAAGGATAAATACAATTTAGAAACAATCTCAGTCACAAGATTCATGATAGCAGCTAGAGGGACAATATCCAAACATCTACACAAGTTTTGGGTAGATTGTGGCCTAGATAAACGCCTACTTTACCAAATAGCAACTAGAGGATCATTTCACATCCTTTGAAATCATTTGTATTCAATAAAATATTGATACACCACATTAAGAATCATTGAAATTATTAAATTATTGTATATTTATTTATATAACCGCATAAAGGATTGTTCTATACTACCTTTCCGTTCCAATTTTAATTCATTTCTATTTCTATTTTAAGTTGATTTCCATTATTCTGATATGTTAACTTCGTCACTATTGTTGTCTATTTAAAGTTGTAAATTGTATAGGTATACTTTGTATATATGACAGCCCTTATTGAGGGAAGTGTTAATAATAATAAACAGAAGTAGAAAACCAATAAAAGGACAAAGTGGCGTTATAACCTGCAATGATAGTAATAACGCCTCGTATAACTTTAAAATAAATATCGTTCTTGTTTTACTAAAGGACAGTTGTTTGGTTTAAATTTAAATCTAAGACAACTAAACATCAAAACAACAATGATGCTAATTGAAAATAGAAATTGATAGTGCTTAGGATATCATTCAAGGTGACTCATCCAAATGTGTACAACCGTCCTCATACAGTAAACATCGTCCTGATTTCTGCACAGATTTATTGTCACAGGTCTCATGATAGCACACTTTGCACTCAGTGCACTCAATCTAACTTTTCTGTGATGTTTTATCGTAGTAGTAACCTCCACAATCATCACTTTAGAGATCTTTATCCATCTTCTTCGTTGGTTGTTTCTTTGTTTCTGGTTTGGGAAGACCTGAAGTCGATGGGTCTTCTGAGAAGTTTTTCACAATTATCACAAATGATGTTGTTTTCAGCAATAATAAGCTTCGTGAGACCAAAACCTACTTGCTGGATAACAATTATTTCTTTTAATTGTCTTTCAATGCCTACATTAAACGCAGGGCTGCCACCAAGTTTTCTTACTACATCCTTAATTTTACCATTGTGAATCCAACCTCAAAGTGTCCTTCGAGGAATGTTGAAACCCTTGCTGCATCTGTAACACTTCTACCGGACCTGACTGCCTAGCTCAACTGTCTCAGCTCGTCAATGGTCCATTTCGCACCTACATTTATTCTTTTACCTACGTTGAAGAAAAGAAAGAAAAGGCGATAATTCCTGCAGACACAATTTTACATTTAAATCAGCATTTAGGGTGAATGTTACTATTTTTAAAATAAAACGTTTAATTATTTATGAGTTTAAATACGGCATGTAACAAAACAAATAACAATATTTTCCACCGAAGTGTATTTTACGCAACTGTACTTGCCTATCTTATATCCAAATAAATTTTCGAGCACTATCAAGTACAAGTTTCGAACACACTCTCACAATGCACTGTTAAGCTCACACTGACGCTCAAGATTACCTCAAGGTCGGATGTCAGTAAGTGGCTTGTAAGGTGCTGTCACCATTCGGGCATTCCAAAAACTATAATTTTGAATGAAAAGGCATTATAATCTTTTCCTACTGAGACCAGCATTAATTTTTATTTAGTCATTTTAGCTCTCCACTATATCACAGAGACATGATATCCATCTTGAATTATATTCAACTAAACCCAGCTCAAACCTGTCAGATAACAGCATACAACCTATGGCAAAATGTATCGGACACCCCTAATTAAGACGGAATTGAGCCATAGATGTCATGAAAGGTTGACCCACCAGTATAAAATCAGGAGCGAGTATTATTATTGTTAGTAGATAAGCAGTAACAGCATGGGTAGATCAGAAAAACAAAGTGACTTCGAACGTGGACTAGACATTGGTTGTCATCTAAGTAACAAATCCACCCTATAAGCTGCCCAAGTCACTGTTGATGTGATTGTGAAGTGGAAACGTGACTACTACAGCTACACCAAGCGGACCTGATTTGATGAGAGATAGGGACCGTCGAACATTGCAGAGGGCAGTTTTAAAAAAATGCAAGAAATCAGCAAAAGTAATCACTTATGAGTTGCAAAGTGCTACTAACAGTCCAGCCAGCATAACGACTGTGTGTCGGCAGTTAAAAGGAATAGTCGAGCTGCTGCATAAGCTAAACATTTCTGTAGTCAATGGTAAGCGACGCTTAAGGTGGTCTAAAGAGGATACCACTGGACAATGGAAGACTGGAAACGAGTGATCTGGAGTGAATGAATAAACCCATACCCTGTGGTAATCTAATGAAAGGATTTGGGTTTGGCAAATGTCTGGAGAACGATACCTTTACATAATTTCGATGTAGCCTCCTTATTGCGCTTAAGAGAATCTAAATGCTGCAGGATATAAATACCCTTTAAACCGTTGAGTACTCTATATGGCAGGGGACCAATTCGTAGACTATGATTGTTTGTATCAGCATGAAAATGTACCATCATAAAGCTTCATTTATGACGTAATGTTTGTGAAGAATAACATTCGTGCAATGGACTGGCTTGCCCAAAGTCCCGATCTAAACCCAATTGAAACACCTTCGGGATGAGTTAGAAGGTAGACTTCCTTCCAGGCTCAGCGTCAGCAATTACTAACTTCTTTGGTTTTGGCTCGTGAGGAAGGAGCTACCATTCCTCCAAAGACATTCACACGCCTCACTGAAAGTGTCCGTAGCAGAGTTAGAGCAGTAATAAAGATTACGGGTGGGCCTATCATATAGTAGAGTCCAATGATAGAGAATGTGACACAACTTAAGTCTAAGTACACTACTTTTAATCACATTGTGTACGTAGTCGGCACTCAAGATGTTTACCGATGAAACACTCAAACTAGTACTGACATATAGCTGGGATCGAACCGAAAGTCAATGACTCACAGGGCTGGGAGGAAACTGGAGCATTGAAGGAAGTGAGGTTGTACGAGGCAGAAGGAGGTATATGTTAAAGTGATCCAACAAAACGCTCCCCACACCACCGACACCCTACCTCACTCATAAATCAAGTTGATGGACAAGTGAGGTGGTTAATTGACGGGTTATCCAATCCGTTTTAACTAAATGAATATTCCAAGCGTTAATTGAATGTTGAGCCCAATGCGACGGATGATTGTCTTGTGGTATTTCTATAATTTTCCGTAGCTCACACACAATCCTGTGTCTTTATATAACGCTCAAAATGGAGACTCACCCTCATTCATCTGCACAATATTTCGTATTCGGCTAATAGGCATCTTGCAAGGGTTGAAGTGCACTCTTCAATGGCTGTTTCTGTACAAAATTCCCAATTCGACGTCAGTTTCCAAACAAAACATTCTGAGACCGTTGTGGGGTGATTTCTTATACACAGCGATTTTCTTTCCATCATTTTCCTTTCATTTCCTTCTCATCTTTTAGGCGTGCTAATAGGTTTCATGACCTATGGCACTGCCGAAAGGGAAAGAATACTCTCTGTGGTTACTATATGGCTACGGTCTACAGGTCTAGGCAGCTCCAAAAGTGGGACGGATCTTGAAGCCTGAAACTGTTGGGAACTATCACGCGAATTTGTGGCCTGTCTGTTTGCGTTTGTAGCTTCCTGTGGTTCCTTCACTTCGTCCCTTCTTCTTGATGGATGCTAACCAAAATCGATTTATTTAGGTCGCATTGCATGAGCTGTTCCCTCCATTGTATGATTTATACCTATTCTGAGACAAACTCCTTTTCTGGAAATTATGTCGCCGCTGACTGCATTCTTTGTGCTGCTTGCCACTCCTGCTCTGATCGGTAGAACAGTAGTGATACCCCACCACAGATAAATAATAAGTTCACCACGCGGTAACAGACAGCTTTTAATGCACAAAATAATACAACAAGTAATTTTAATATACACTAACAAGTAAATAATTCATTAGTAATACAAGTTCAACCACACACCACAGCTGTGCTAAATTAGATGGCGCCACCGGTTCCTTGTGCTGGCGACCGTTACGCAGCGACCGCAGATATAAATAGGCTGATCCAGGTGACAGTGATTCAGTCAGAACTGGCTCCTCGCCGCGTACGGTCACTAGAACAAGCCGCCGGTCGCGAGGACACAAAAAACGATAAAGACACTCAACTTTTGAGACCAAACCTTTCAAACATCCATATCCCATTCCTGCTCGCATGTACCCGTCGTGACCTAGCTTTGCCAGCTGGACGATCCCGGGTGGTGTTCGAGTTCAGTGGGCTTGCCTACTAGTGTGTACGGAACCTGGCCGGGCCTAGCAGATCACCGACGCCCTTTCGAACTGGTGTGACGAATCCTACTCGATTCCTCGGAGCTCCCTCTCTCAGGGAAGAGCAAACGGTGCCATAACCGGCGATGGGGCCTCCTCTTTTTATCAGACTTCTGAAGTAACGCACGCAACCATGGACGACGCAAGGTCCACAGTAGAACCACCAGCGTTTCTGGAGCCTCACCTTGCTTATCTGCCCGCTTTCATTCTATCATGCTAAGTTTAATCCAATTTGGCGAAATACTTTTCATCCACATCATTAACGTTTACAAACGCCGTTCAATTCTTCTGTTCCGTCTCCTCATTTTTCACTTTCTCTACCACCTAGCTATATCAGGTGACCCAATCGCTCCGTATTTGACGTGAGCACATATCCCATGGCGCATTAAAAGAGTTGCAGAACTCAACGGGGCAATTCCAAGTAAACAAAAAGTTACTGGGAACTGGTGCATTAGCGCCCTGCTATCAGTACCGCTATACCAGCGGTTCTCAGAAACGTCCAAATGGATACATGGAGAAGTTTCAACATCGTATCAATTAAAAGGGACAAAATTTCGGTCTCCTATTCAATAGGCTAAGTCGGCGTAACAGTACCGTTAGATGATTGTGATGATGATAATAATAAGCTAAAGAAATGTCAGTGAAGCACTGCGTGCTCTCTTGTTTGCTGCATATAATCCGTAATGTTAACCAGAACAACGTAAACACAATTAAAAATAGATATGGACTGACACGGATAGGTCAAATAAAGGGATTTTAATTGTTTGTCAGTCTAAAATGGCAGTTTATTCCCTCTAATATAAAGATTATGTAACTGAAGTGAAAGCATTTTAAGACCTTTTCGGTCTGTTTTTGTCTATCATCACGGACTGCGCACTCTATTGCAAGCCTGGAAACTGCCTCAGAAAGAGCGCGATCCGCTCATCTCTTCACTGATAAGCAAGAGAAGTAGTAGTGCACCAGTTCCCCACTACCTGTATTTATTTGGATTTGCTCCGTCGGGTTGTGCAACTCAAAGGGATATATGCGCACTTCAAATACAGGCGGTTAAGCCACCTGGTACAATAAATAGAAGTAGTACGATTCGAGATTTCACCAAGGATACGCCTTTAAAGCTCCCTGAATCCCTCCAAAGTAGAAATAAATAAATGAAAGCATTTTAAACATAAGGTTCGTGTGTATGTATGTGTCTGTAAAACTCATAACTCAAAAACGATCAGTCCTTTAAATGCCAATCTCAAAGTTCAAGAAAATCCCCCACCACAAACTATACTTTTGATTTTATAATAAATAGATCTAGGATATTTGCATGAGAAATATTTTAAACATATGGATAGCCTGTAAAGACCTCTCATTTTGAATCCCTTTTGTATAACTGGTAAACCTCAAGGGACAGATAAAATCTGACTACTCAAAGAAGCGTAGATCTTGTTAAACTATACAATTTATGTCAAATAAGGTTTTGCGACATGGATTTACTATCCTAGTTGTCGCTTTGAATTTTCAAATAATTACACTTTTTCAAGTAGTAAGTTGCTGTTTCTGTTTTTCTTCCTTTCTTTTCTCGTGGTTATGCAAGGAGCATTGAATATCAAGGTCATCACATAGCTACTGCTTTTTGAAATTTGACTATTGCTTCTATATCTGACTGTATCCTTCCTGTACCTATAACGAAATATGTAAATATTTAATGAAAGTTTATATATTAACAAGGAGGGGACGAAGAATAAGGTGATTTAAGCATAGTTTATAGAGGTGTAAGTAGGCAAACTAATGTGAATTCAACACCTCAGATATTTTCTTGCATACTAAACCTCTCGAGAAATGTAAACTGCTTTTAAATATAATCGTTGTACACTTACAAAATTCAGAAATAAATTACAAACATACACATGTCTTAAGGAATTTGCCTTTTTATTACTATCTACGCATTTTCTCTTTAGTATGAACAAGTTTTATCACCTTAATTTCATTTTCTCGCTCTCTGTCTCTCTCTCGTTCTTTTGTCGTTATCGGTCTGTATTTTGGCGTATGAAACAAACAGAAATAACAAGGACATAAACTATACAAAGGATTGCCTCTTTCCCATTCTAAGCTTCTATTTGGCCGTTCAGGCTGAAAGGGGATACGTTATACATGTATAGGAAGTGTACATATGAAAGGAGAACCATACGTATAAGAATTGTACAGTAATACTTTAATTCACTAACATGTTAAAATATGCAACATCTAACATTTGTACAGAGCTGATTGTAAGAAACGGGCGAGTTAACACAAATTCCAGGAAAGCATAAAGAGCGTACCTTTCACCAAGCCAACAGTCAGGGAACCGGTAACGGTACGTAGAAATAGAAAGAGACAGACAAAGAAAAGAAAGAGACGAAGATATGGAACTAGCTTCACAACGCTACAAGATGGCGCTTAAGCGCACGGATCTGAAGCCACACATTCTCATAGATGTTAAGGTAACGCGGTCTGAGGGCCAATAGGAAACGTCATTACATTTTAAACGCAGAGGTGAGCGTCACTAGGCTCCCGTATATAAGGGCAGGCAAGGCCTCAGAGCGCACCCTCTCTCTCTCTCGCTAACTGATCTTCAAGAATTCACGTCGACACGAGGTGTTACAGGTGCACGTGGGTGCACAAGGGTGGGAGTGCGTGTGCAGATAGCTAGGATCCTGACCAATTTAAAGTGGTGAGATTATAATAATGGGAAAAGCTAGCCGCCCGTAATTATTCAAACTGTGAAATAAACTTCATTGATTAATGGAAACTTGCAGTGTGTTTTTAACTTGTCTCACCCACTATAACCTGAGAACTAATAATTAGATATAGTTAGGAATGGAATACGCAACAACCGACGAGCATCAATAGCCGAGTCAGAACACTGTCGAAGACCACATCAACCCAAGAATCGACGATTTCCCGCTACAAGGCCTTGTACGACTGTATTGTGTTTATTGTGTCACATGTGGAAGCTTCCAGCAGAACAAAATGCGTGTCATTAATATTTCAGCGATGACAGGCCACATCCCAAACCACATTGTTTTTCAGGGCTATATTAGTCGTAATACTCCAATTTATAAACGCTATTCAAATATGTTTTTAGGGTTAAAAGTATAAACGAGATATCCTCAACTGTCTAATGTCACGGTGAACTAAAGTATGAAGAATTAATTAATATGCTTCTTGAATTTTCTGTACAATTTCTGGTTCCTTTAACCTTAAAACTTCTTGTGCTTAGGTTTATTTGCCAGCAGGCGCATATTCACTCCAATTGGACAGGTTTTCTGAAGTGAGAAATTGCTCTTAAAAGTGTCTTGAGAAAAACAACATTGAATCTATTCTCAAATGTTTAACGTTGTACTTAATAGATGAATTTAAATTTTAGGAGCATAACTGTTCACAATACTACGCAGTTATGCGGGAAGATAAAAAAAACTACATTTTAAAGCCTGCAATTCAGTAGTTGCAAACAGTGAATAATGAAAGTCTTTATTTATAAAGCTTCAGATATTGTGATATTATTTTCCCATTATCCTATTTTCCAGCGTTTACGTTTGAAGTAAAATTGGATAACAGGACAACAATTTTTGTAATAAATAAATAGAATTTATAGCTGTCCTCATGTATCAAACTGTTAATATTTTAAACCAAACCATTATACTCGCAACAAAACATAAATGTACAGCAATTCATGAAAAATCGCATCATTGGAGAATGCGTCATTGAATTTCAAATTTTAGTAATTATGTGATTTTTTGTTTTTGATCTTTGATACTTATATCGGGAAAGGAATGGATAGGCAAGCGAGCATGCAAGACAGGCTAACTCATTTGCTTTTCACGGGGAACCTGAAGATGTTTACTTCTGGTAAAACTTGTACATGGAACCCTTGGTTCAATGTAAACACTGCTAGACAGGCGAGCTACTATAGCTAAATTCACAATGGCATACAAACGGACGAGTAGGGGAAACATGCCGTTTGCAAGTTATGAATGAGACATCGTCCTTCACTGTCTAAGCGCATTCTGTATTTAAAAAATATCTTCAAGCTTGAAATCCTCACATTCCATGTGATATATAGGAAACAGCTCTTTGGTTAACAAAACATATTGGTTTTCATTGTGAGTTCCTGTTATTTTCCATATATACTACTGCGACTTTTAAACACTGAGCGAAACGAAAATTTACTCTTTTCAGTATTAAGATTGCTTAGAATGTATGTATCTTAAATAAATTGCAGAACGATAGGAATTAGAAATAAACACGAGGATGAAAATAGAATTTACTAACTAAAGATAAACGAGTGAATGAACATTCGGTAAATATAAGATTTGGATATTATAATCAATAATCATAGGATAAAACGATAAAAAGGCAACCAAAGTAAAACATATAATTTAATTCTTATAAATACAGCTCTGCATGGGTGGTTCAGAAGTTTAGCAATTATTAATGCATATAAAAATCATTTTGGCAAGGAAATTGCATTTTGGTTGTTTGGTTGTTTTGCGAAAAGAAAAACATGTGGAGGAGTGTAATACACCAGAACATGGATGTGTAACAAAACAATAATAATCCAAAATTAGGAACAATTATGGATCTAGAGCTATTATTATAACTTGCTGACCTAAAACACACGTTTGTGTCCAACCTGTATATACGTATGTATACAGGGACCATTTAAGTTCATACTACACAGTATCTCCAAAACTAAGCGTTGTAAAAAGAAATTTCTTGAATAAAAGTTGCTTGATTTTATGGAGGAAAGGAAATGCCATTAGTCGTGTTTTAAATGGAGGACGTTATGATGGTAATTTTAAGGTCAATTAAAACTTTTAAAATGGAAAACTACATTTTATATGCTGTTTTCTCATTAGAAAATGCTTTATAAAATATGTTTATTTTGTGATAAGGAATAAGGAAAGAAAATAAAAAATCTGATGTGTTACACTCATATGACTTTCTCTATTCTTGTACAAATTATTTTTACAAACGCTTATTCTCCATATGCTTCATGTTAATCGAGATATCGAGATGTCAATCTTATTGCTAATTTTCTTGTAGATGCAAGGGGAATATGGTAGGTTTTAAGCGATAGTCAAATATTTTAAGCACTGGTTGCTATGTGGCGCATTCCATTCTCTTTGCATGTCCAGGACATAATAAAAAATCTGATATGTTACACTCACATGACTTTCTCCACTCTTGTACAAACTATTTTTACAAACGCTTATTCTCCATCTACTTCAGGTTAATCGAGATAAACATTTGCAGATTCTATCTTATTGCTAATTTTCTTGTAGATGTAAGGGGAATGTATATTTACAAGGGCAATATAGAAATACAGTAGCCTTTAAGCACATACATATCTCTTAATAGCTGGTTGCTAGGTGCAGCACCATTCCCTTTGCCACAAATTAATACTCTTTGCATATCCAAGACAAAAAAATGAATAACGAATTCCATTTGAGAAAATAAGTATTCAAAAATTTAAGGGAATAACAAGCAATATCTCGAAAATGGTTCACTCAACAAAAAAAGTATGACATAAATTGTGTATTTTAACGCGATCTACATTTTTTGTGTAGTAAAGGTTTGTCTATCTCTTATGGTTTACCAGTTATACAAAAGTCGTTCACAATGAAGAATACTTTTGGAGACATTCCCAGAAAATTCAAGATATACATTTTATTTGTCATAAAAATATCTTAAACATATGATATTTTAATCAAAATCGTTAGAGCCATTTTTGAGAAAATTAGAATTTTCGAAAAATCTACCATGTATAGGCTAATCTGGGGATTTTCTTGAAAATCTTTGTGTCGCATCTCTGGAAGATACTGAACCTAAATGCCCAGTTTGGTGTTTATCCGACTCTTCGTTTCTGAGTTATGCTGTTCACAGACAGACACACAGACAGACTGACACACACGGACATGTTTCCAAAACTGCTTTTTTGGGATTCAGGGTGTCTCAAAACATGTATTTCCGGTGAAATCTTGGTATCGAATTTTTGGGTGGAATACAATACTTCCCCTACCTACTATACGTAGTAGAGAAAGTAGAAAATTGTGGTCGCTGCACAACAAATTGCAGAGATACCAGCAGCGATGGAGAGACTTTACCAGAACATCATTTGTAGGTACAATGTGTGCAACAACTGTAGTGGTGGTCACATCGAACCGGAGTTGTAGCGCATCAGAATGCCAACCAGCCTGTGACGAGGAGAAATACAGATTAACTGTAAATAAAGGTGTTTGTGAATCATGATTAAGTTTGCTGTTTATTTCTTTAGCAGTATTACCTAATGAGTTGAATTGTAAGAAAAGCGATGTACTGAGCCCGCCTAATTAAAGTACTTAAGCAAATGTGGTCGCTTTGAACACCTCTTTTCAAACAGTTGCATCACAGAGGTGGTACGTTTCCGGACATGGGATCCTATTCAAAACACGATCTACTTAGTCCCCTCTAGAAATCCTAAATCCTATGTAATTTTTAATCACTCTGTATATTACACTACAAAATTAAACTGAATTTTATTTATGGACGCTCTATAACTCCTACGGTCCTTAGCGTCCCATTCTATATTGGGCGTGAAAGACCGGAAATTTTGCTCAAAGGCTCTTTATAAGGCCTGAGGCTTTTTTACGTGCCGTAAATCTACGACACGGGACCATCGCCTTTACGTCCCTTCCGAAGGAAGCCATGTTAAGGATTTTTACGCCAAAAAAGTCCAGCGCCCTCCGCCGGGTTTGAACTTGCGACCTTGGGAGCTAGAGGCTAGCATGATACCCCTAGACCACGGAGGACGACTATTAAACTGCAGCTGGTTACGTTAAATTGCACCTTCTTAGCAAAAGAGGCAGCAAATGAGAATGATCTAGAAGTATGCTACAACAAAAGGCCAAAGTTTGAAGTAGTTATTTTGTTTACTGTTTATTTATTTACATAATTTATTGTTACGTGAGTTATTATATTTCACGCTTGGGAAGCCAACTTGAAGAAGTATTGTTCTTCAACTGTTGTAGTTTATTGTTGGAGTTATTTATTTATTATCCACACTTGGGAAACCAATTTAAAAAAGTGTTTTATTGTTTAAGTTTGCACTACGCTTTGGGTGTTAATTTGAAGAAGATTGTTTGTTATGTAATATGCCACGACATATGTAAAAGCCGATTTGAAGATGTATTTTTGTTGTTACGCTCCAAGTTTAAAAAACATTTTTTAACTTTGTTATTAAACTGCTTCTATAGATAGTATTTATGTTTATGTTTGCCTCGGCTGCATCAGTAATGTTTGTAGAGACACGTTTCTCTTAATCAGGGCGTGGTGCGACAAGAATGTAGGCTTACACAGATTTTAAGTTAAAATTCACTTCTTTTTATTATTCCTTGACACAAATAAAGTAACACTACACTGATATCAAGAGCTGTGAGATTCTTTAATACTTGCACTTTGTTAACGCGTATACTTAATTTTCGTTACACACGAATACGTAATATTTCTTTAGAGAACACATCTTCCATCCGGTCACTACCAAGGTTTGCAGGCAACTGAACATATTTAAACCGTCAAAATCCGTAAGATCCTGTAATTTAAGTCTCTGATTGGCTAATCCTAGTCCAATAGAATACCTGCATTTAATTAACGCTTTTTCTAGCTGTTGATTGGCTAATTTTAAGCGGTCACAGAATTTACATTATCATTGCTCTAATAATGATTAGTAGCATTCAAACTCTCAAACTCATTATTGCCTCAAGGTTACCTCATTGTTAGCAACGTTAAACTTATTATTCTCACAGCTCTTACATTATTAAAGTATGTAATGTATTTATATAACATTATTAAACATGTTTACGATAATATAAGCATTTGCAATGACTGTTACATACATTTGAAAAAAATTGTTATATACATATTGCTTCAAAGCGTTATTGAATTTACATATTATATAATTTAATTGAAATTATTCAAGTGTTAAAATACTGCCTCAAGGTTGAAATATACAATCAAATACAGAACTTAGGTTACGAAAAATGACTCAGAAAATGGAATTAATATCAAACGGCAAACTTGCAAAGTATATTTACCCACCGTAGGTAACAGAATAGATGTAAATCTAATATTAGCATCCAACATCACATTATTAGCTGGTCAAGGAAAAATAAATGAATATTTCTCTAGATTTCAAATAACTGACGACTCTATGCAAATAGAACGAGCAGACTACAGAACACCTAGTATATGAATGTTCTTTATTAAATAATGAAAGATGGACAGTGAAAGGTAACAAAAGTAAATGGAGTGTGGCCACTTCAATTTAAAGATTCAAATGTATAAAAATCTGATTTGATACATTCACATGACTTCCCTACCCTCTAATGATCATAAGTGGGTAGACAAACTAGTCCTACTAAAGCTTTTTTCATATCTACTCCATTTTAATACAAATACACGTTTACTGAAATACATACATAACACATTTCGTTATAAGTACAAAGGGAACAGCCATAGTCAAATGTTTAAAAGCTAGAATGATATATGCTGCCTTAAAATTCCATGCTTTTTCAATAGAAACAGGACAACAACTGAATTTTGACAGGACTTAAAACAATGGCTAAGTACTGAGCAATTCGAACCATTAGTAACGGACATATCTAAAATGGCAGATGCCACAAAAAGGTTATTTGAATTAAATTGCGTGTTTTGAAGAGATCCACATTTCTTGTGTAGTACGTTTTCGTCTATCGCTTACACAAAATTACTTCCGAATGGAGAGGACTTCAAAGTCTATTCCCAGAAAAATCAAGATATACATTTAATTTTTTATGTAAATATCTTTAATATGTTGTATTCTAATCAGAATCGTTGGAGCCATTTTATAGAGAATTAAAGATTTCGAAAAAGTGTTCTACGTACAGGATAATTTGGGGTAAAGGAATTTTCGAAAATCTTCGGAACGTAATGAACTTGAATACCAAGTTTGGTATTGATCCTATTTTTCGTTTTTGAGTTATGCTCTTCACAGATACACAAGGAACTTTTTCTAAAGATCACCTTTTTTTATATTCATGGTACCACAAACAGGTATTTTCGGTGCAATCTTGGTATCGAATTATTGGGTAGAATGCAATATCTTCGCTACCTACTAGGTATGTGGTAAAGCTAGCAAAAAAACAGTTTAACGCAATTGATTTTGAAAAATTAAAATCTATGTAAAATTATATTACTAGTTATTTACATTGCAATTAAAACTTAAAGGTGCATATTATGGAGGGTCCCTCGGAAGCGGGACAGAGCACCGCACGCTGGCTAACGTGGCCTCTGAGAGGGTAGGATGAGAGGAGCGACCAGATCCGGATGCTGACGGGTGCAAGCATGGACGGAGTCGTAACGCTTTCAGATATACAACATCCTACGCCGCATGGCTCCAAACTACAAGCTACCAACCTCCAGGGTCCCCCGGAGCGGAACTAAACGCTGATAAGAGACCAAACTGAGCACCGCAGCGAATAAACCTTTACAGAGCGCAAGCCACCGACCAGCCGCAACCCGCCGAACACCGTCACCTGGTCCTACAACCCTGAAAGAGATGACAAGGAAGATGATGGGTACAGGAAATGAAAGGAAGGAGAGTCGTGGTAGAAGCATTCCCCTGACGACCCGGGGAAACCACGAAAAACCCCTGGGGCAAAGTGCGCGGTCGCCGAGGATCGATCCCGGGACCTGCCGAATGGGGACCACAGACGTAAACACCTGAGACAACCCGCTCGGTACATTGGAAGTAGTAGTAATACCAAAATGTAATGGTACATGCCGTAATAAATAAGTAAATAACAATATATTGTTTCTTCTTAGTGGTCCTTATAACCGATTCAATTTTCCAAATACAAAGCGATTCATCTCGGACCATGTTATATTACGGATAACATTTCATATCCGAAGAAGCCGGTGGAATATATCCAAACATCTGAAAAGTGCTTGTTCAGAAGAAGATACTCCCGACATAAGCCAAACCAGGAAGTCCCTGCTTCACACAAGGATATTCCTTTAGAGGCAATCCTCTTAGGATCCCTCTTGTGTTGTTGGAAACCCATTTCCTGGCGTCGATCGGAAAGCACGTAATCTGGGGACTGGCCTTAGAATGGAGAGCTGTTTGATCTTGTGTACAGCGCAGCTACTTTACTTGGCTGGCTTACGCTAATTATATTTTAAATCCCTTGGGCGCGTTCGCTGAAAGAAACTCTAAACTAGTACCTTCTTTGTACCATGCAACACGGTACCTTGGAAAACCTCTCATCTCGTTTATGTTTTAACAACTATAACCTGTAATAAATACACACAGTGACTGAGGCTTAATGGTCCTACAAAATATGACAAAATAACAATTAATGTATTTAAAGGTCTATATTTGCTTTTTCTACGGTTTACATAGTAGGTAGACAAAATATTACATTCCAACAAAAAATTCAATACTGAGATTTCACCACAAACACCTGTTTGGAGGCCCCATGAAACCAAAAAATAAGCATTTTTAAAAGTGTCCTTATGTGTTGCGTATGTGTCTGTGAACAGCATAACTCAAAAGCAAAATGTGGAATAAATAACAAACTTGGTATTTATTTTCAGCACCTTCCAAAGATGGGACAAATATTTTCAAGAAAATCCCCCACCCCATACTGTCCTTTACATGGAACATTTTTCGAAATTTTCAATTTTCCAAAAAATGGTTCTAACGATTTTAATTAAAATACCATATATTAAAGATATTTACATGACAAATAAAATTATATTTGACTATCGATCTGTGTAAACTAAACGAAAATAAGTGGAGAAATCAATGTGAATGTACAAACAAGGTTTTCTTTAGAGGTCTTTTCGGTAATAATTTGTTTCTTGTGATGTCATGGAAAAACATAGTAATTTTAAGGGTAGCATATAGCGCCCCGCTTTGAAAAATCTGAATATCGACTCGATTCTCTCTGTCGCCCTTGTACCTACAAGGATATATGCATTGAAACTATTTCTGCAGCGGTTATTTCGATCAACTTGAAATAGATCGAAAAAAAAATCTCATGCGTTACGTTCAAATGAATTTCTCTACCCTCTGTCGCTTATAAAAATTATTCTTACCGAAGTTTGTTTTCATATCTACTTCATTTTAATGGAGACAAACTTTTCGGAAACAGCTGCAGTACACATTTTGTCATAGATACAAACAGAACAGCGATAGTCAAATGTTTAAGAACTGGACGTTATATGCTGGCCTTAAAATTCCATATGTTTCAATAGAATCACGAGAAACAACCGAAAATCAAACAGTACTTTAAAAGAATGACTAATTATTGAATAATTCAAAGCATTAATAAGGGAAATATGGGAAATGGCTGATGCTAAAAATAGGTAATTCATATAAATTGTACGTTCTATCTCTTAACGTTTGCCAGATATGCAAGATGATATAAATTTCCTACCAAATGAAGAGGATTCCCATAAACTTAAAGATATACATTTTATTTTTCAAGTAAATATCTTTAATACAATTTTAAATAAATCATTTAAGGCTTTTTCCAGAAAATTAAAGTTTAGAAAAATATTCCAATTAAGGGTTGCTTGAGGTGGGGGGGTCCTTTAAAATCTTCGTGTGGCATCTTGGAAAGCTACAGAATGTAAATACCAAGTTTGGTATCTATTCAGTATTTCGTTTTTGAGTTATGCTGCTCAAATATAAACAGACAGACACACATACACAGACCTTTTTCTAAAAAAGATTTTTATTCATTCACGGAGTCTCAAAACATGTATTTTCGGTGAAATCTCGGTATAGAATTGTTGGTAGAATGCAACACTTCATAAGTCATAAGCCTGTAAGTAAAACTAAGCTAGAGTGCATAGAGAAGGTCCTGTGAGTATATCATAAATATTAACTATTATTTGTACTTTCTCTACTACGAGTAGTAAGTAGGGGAAGTTTCGATACCGAGATTTCACCGGAAATATATGTTTTGAGACCCCCTGAATCCAAAAAAAGCATTTCTGGAAACATGTCCGTGTGTGTGTCTGTCTGTGTGTGTCTGTGAACAGCATAACTCAGAAACGAACAGTCGAATAAACACCAAACTTCGTATTTAGGTTCAGTATGCGACACGAAGGCTTTTAAGAAAATGTATATCTTGAATTTTCTGGGAATGTCTCCAAAAGTATTCTTCATTGTGAACGACTTTTGCATAACTGGTAAACCATAAGAGATAGACAACATTTTACTACACAAAAAATGTAGATGGCGTTAAAATACACAATTTATGTCATATTCATTATTTTAATTACCATTTTCGAGATATTACTTGTTATTCCCTTAAATTTTTCAATACTTATTTTCTCAAATGGGTATTCGTTATTCATCTTTTTGTCTTGGATATGCAAAGAGTATTAATCTGTGGCAAAGAGAATGGTCCTGCACATAGCAACCAGCTATTAAAAGCAATGTCTATGCTTAAAGGCTACTGTATTTCTATATTGCCCTTGTAAATATATATTCCCCTTACATCTACAAGAAAATTAGCAATAAGATAGACTCTGCAAATGTTCATCTGGATTAACATGAAGTAGATGGAGAATAAGCGTTTGTAAAAATAGTTTGTACAGTATTAGATAAAGTCATGTATTATACTGTTTATTATTAGAGAATAAAAGCAACATTGGACAGTTAATGCCACGCTTCAATTCAGATCACAGCATTCTTTGTTTCTGTTGGACGAACATCGGAATTGCATTTTATTGGAAGTGAAAAAGGATCACACTCGGTAACATTTATTCTCTTATTAATGGTAGATGCTTAGTTGGGTACAAAATACAGCAGCCGTATTAAATGGCACAAAGGAATTTTTTTAAACATGCTGATATTGTTTAGCTTCATTGAAAAGAATCACGCAGCCATTCCCTATTTATTTACCTGAATGGCAGCTAAATACGATCCATGGTATTAAAGTCACTCTTTCCGCTTTGAAATAATTTTCTTTAGTCTTGTGGGCTTCAACTTCAGATAGAATGCTGTTATTGTTGTATGCCAGAGTTAGATTTACAAGAATGTCAAATTCACCATGTCGGGAAAGTTATCAAACGTTTTAGAAAATCAGAGAAAAGTACAGCGCCTTTTTGATGCTAATGTATTGTCAATCTTCATAATACTAGACTGCGTATTATAAAAGCGGATTTCAGGTCACAGACACAAGCCATAGGCAGGTAAAACCAGTCCAAGTGCTGTCTGCAAGGCCAAAAGATTACGAGAAGTGGGGGATGATTCGTTATCTTCAGCATTCCTGCCTAAAGGGGATACTTCAACATATTTTCAATGATAGTTCAATCTGTTTCCTTCAGTTCTGGCTTTAATGCTCGAAAATAATTATTCATATCCCTGGCTATCACCATTCTGTTGCTTCTCGCGATTTTATGTGAGCCAATTATGGCTCTTCTTTCAAGGAGTAGCTGTTTTTAGCAGATATGGCCGCAATTCCTTAACGCCTCTGGAATGATGAACTGCAATTTTCGGCCCCTGCTCGTAACTGTTCGGCAGCCCGATAAACAGTCAGTAACCGGCTGCACCAGATACCAACAGTGCTCGCCAGGTTGCCCCTCTCCGCCAGCATAGATAGCACTTATGCAGTATCGACGTCATCATCACTGATCCTCTGGGGCCCCTCGAGCGATACGCTCCGACGAAGAAGACGTGTGTAACAGACTTAGCTCTCGACGACCAGTGAAGAAGGACTTTCTTGAGCATCGTTTCTGGGAGGGGCCGTCTCCACACTTTTCGGCCTTGTCTAAATTTATACACATATTTTTCGGCGTAAGTAAACTTCCAAATCCTTTCTAGTGTGTGGAGCCGCACTTAAATCTTATCGAAGCGAGTTCATATTGGAATATCATTGTGTGTTAAATTGTGTTTAAAATGGCAAATATGGCATGAGAAGGACAAAGCAAGATGATATGTATTTCAATTGTAATTTATTAATGTTTTGTAGATTTGGATGTGAATGTATTCAGTGCTTTGAGGCTGTAAAAATTATTAGTTTTATTTAGAGCTTTATTAAATCCTTGCTTTATTTCCTTTACCTTATTTGTATTACAAAGATTATTACTCTGGGGGAATGTTTTATTTCCAATGCATTATAGATTGGGCCCGGCATTTTATCATTTTAATTAACAATTTTTGATGAATAGTTATGACATCAAACAGCTGACTGGCACTATTCGGCTTTACCTATAACGAACTGGTAATAAAGCTTGCAAACGTTTATTCAAATAACTTCAAGTATAAAGAAAAATAACTTTTACAAGAATAGTCTGTAGACGAAATATATAAAAAATTCTGATTCGTTACACTCACATGAATTTCTCTACCCTCTATCGCTTATTACCAGTTATTTCTACGAGAGTTTCTTTTCATATTTAATTCATTTTAATCGAGATAAACCTTTCCTAAATAGCTGCATTATACATTTCGTTATAGGTACCAAGAAAATGGCGATAGTCAAATGTTTAAGAATTGGGCGCTATATACTGGCATTAAAATTCCATACTGTTTCCCTGACATAGCCAAAAACAATTGCAAGTCGACAGGACTTTAAAATGATGGCCAAGTATTGAGGAATTCGAACCATTAAGAACTGGTATCTCGGAAATGGCTATGTCACAAAAAGTTACTGAAATAAATTGTGTTTTAAGGATATTTACATGTTTTGTGTAGTATGTTTTTGTCTATCATTTACCAGTTATACAAAATTATATAAGATTCCTTCCGAGTGAAGTGTACTTCAGAAGCTATTTGCAGAAAATTCAACATGTACATTTTATTTCTCATGTAAATTTTTAATCAAAATCGTTAGAGCCCCATTTTAGAAAACTAAAAATTTCGAAAAATGTTTCATGTAAAGTGTAGTTGGGAGTGGAGGATTTTCTTGAAAATCTTCGTGTCGCGTCTTTGCAAGGTGTTGAACCTAAATGTCAAGTTTGATATTTATCCGACTTCTCGTCTTTGAGCTATGCTGTTCAGAAACACGCCTACACGGACGTTTTTTGGGGGGATCATTAAATAATGTATTTAAGGTGAAATATCGCCATCGAATTTCTATGTTTAATGCAATAACTTCTCTATCACCTACTACTGTTGGAGAAAGTAATAAAGCCTAGCGGGTAGAGAAAATCATGTTAATGCCACATCATATTTTTTCCGTATCCTTAAGCAAAAGCAACCAAGGTCAAATTAGATTTATCTAAAGAATTCCAAATGACTTGGGAGGGAGTGCTAATTATTGAAACCTGTAAGGCAGCCTATAATTTTATTCGGATCTTAAACCTCGAAGTGTATACATTTTCTTCATATAACGCAGCATATGCAAATTTGCATTTAAAGCGATTGAAAATGTGAGCTTTTGCAGTGTATACCGAAGTATTTCCAACATAACTAAAACTGGTATTTTTAAAAGTTATAAGATAATTTGTACCCGTACTGAATGTCGTACAGAACAAAGTAAATAGTCCTATAATTATTGGAAACCTTGGACGTATAGCGAATATGCAATAAATTTGGAGGCATTTGTAAATAATTATAAAATAGAAACGAAGGTATGAAATTATCACAAACAAAAATGGCGCGGAAAATAAAGCATCTTTCATGAATTTTTATAGTGCAGTGCCTAAAAATGAAAGAGCTAAACGTGGAGAATTTATATTAAGAATCTAATGTGCTGCACACACATGACTTTCTCTACTCTAGTACAACATATTTTTACAAACGCTTATTCTCCATATAGTTCGTGTTCATCCAGTTGCAGAAACTTGTTGCTAATTTTCTTGTAGGCGCAAGGGGAATATGGTAGGCTTTAAGCGATAGTCAAATGTTTTAAGAGTTGGTTGCTATGTGGAGCATTCCATTCTCTTTGCATGTCCGGGAAATAAAAAAGCGAATAACGAATTCTCATTTGAGAAAAAGTATTGAAAAATTCAAACAAATAACAAGGAATATCTCGGAAATGGTTCACTCGACAAAAAATATGTACATGACATAAATTATGTTTTAACGAGGTCTACAATTTTTGTATAGTAAAATTTTGCTTATCTCTTACGAGATCTCTTATGATTTACAGTTACGCGAACGTTATTAAGAATGAAGACTTCTGGGGACATTCCCAGAAAAATTCAGGATATACATTTCATTTCCCAAGAAAATATCTTAAATATACGGTATTTTAATCAAAATCGTTGGAACCATTTTTAAATAGAGATTTTAAAAATGCTTCATGTAAAGGGTAGTCTAGGGTGGGGATTTTGTTGAAAATCTTATTGTCGAATCCTTTAGAGATGCTAAACTCAAATACCAAGTTTGGTATTCATTGGAATTTTCGTTTTTGCATTATACTGTTCATAGAAAGAGACACACACACATGGATATGTTTCCAAAAATGCTTTATTTGGATTCAGGGCACCTCAAAACTGTATTTCCGATGAAATATCGGTATCGATTTTTTTTTGGTGGAATGCAATACTTCGCTTACAATACGTAATAGAGAAACTAATAAAGAATAAGTTTACAAAAAATGTTACACCCTGGGAACCCATAGATAAAAATTTCATAAGAATTAACATAAACTTATATGGACATAAAGTTACAATATATGGAGTTTACATAGTTAGCAATGACGAACATAATGCTAAAAACCATTAATTTTACAAAAAACCAAATGGAGTGGTAGAAGAAATTGGAAACGGAAGGGAGATTATAATTGCAGGAAAAACAAATTAAAATTATCGGTCCATATGGAGAAGATATAGTGAATGACAATGGTAATAGATTACTTGACGTATGTGAACAGAATTTCTTAAGAATATTAAATGCATATTATCAGCATAGAAATATCCATAAATTTACACTTCAACAAAAATCAATTATTATTTACATTATAGTTAAACCAAGCGGGATGGCTCAGGCGCTTAGGTCTGTGGCCCACATTCGGGAGGTCCCGGGATCGATTCTCGAGGACCGCCAACTTTGGCCCATGAGTTTTTCTGGTTTACCCGGATCATCGTCCTTTTACTTCCGGTACCCATCATCTTCCTTGTCATCTGTTTCAGAGTTGTAGTACCAGGCGGCGCGTTGCGGCTGGGCGGTGGCTTGCGCTCAGTTATGTCTGTCCTCAACGCGGGGTCCGCTCCGGGGGACCTTGGAGGTTTCTGGCTTGTGGACAGGGAGCGTGCGACGTCGTACGTATTCTATCTAGAAACGTTAGGCACTCCATCCATGCTCGCGCCCGCCTGCAACCGGATCTTGTCGCCCTTCGGGTCACTCACCTCATCCTTCCCTCGCAGGGGTCACGTTGAAAGCACAATGGGCCGACTGGTTTCTGTGCGGTGCTCTGCCCCGGTTCCGAGGGCCCCTCCCTGATACGTTTACCGTTTACATTATAGTTAAACAACAAACGAAATTAAAGCTGCAAGATGTGAGAGCGTATGGAGGAATAGTATTTGGTGACCATTTTTAGTCAATCATAAACCCTTATTTCCTTTTATGACCGTGAATGAAGGAGAAAATACAACTGACGGTGATACAGAAGAAAGAGCAGAAATAAGCGCTCATAAGTATGATTTGACAATCTACAAAACGAAAGCGTCATATACCTCTATAAGAAAAGTCTGAACGAGAAATTAACAGAACAATATTTGATTCTATACAAATTCAATGCCAGTACATTTTGGATAGGGTACATGAAACTGTAAAAGAATCTGTTGGTGAAAAATATGACATTCAAAATGAGAATATGCAATTTTATTATTATTATTATTATTATTATTATTATTATTATTATTATTATTATTATTATTATTATTATTATTATTATTAGAATGAGGAAATAGGAAACGAACAACAATTAATGAGAGATCATTATCTGAAATGACTAAACACAAATGACATAGAGAGCAACATATAACCTAGGTAACAACAGGCAAAGATGAGGAAGAAAATATCATAAGTAAGAAATAACAGCTGTAAAAAAGCATGTCAAAAGATAGAATTCTTCATTGGAAAAATATGGAATACAAAATCTTGGAAACTTTAAAAAATTATGAATTGTTTTGTGAATATACTAATTTTCAATCATGGGAAAGGTATTTAAAGGACTTATTGATAGAAAACAGAGAGCAATATATGAGTATAATGGAGGAAGAAGTTAATGAGTATTGCAGGTATCCCAACTGAATTGCTAAAGCATGGAACAGATAAACTATACGAACAACTGAGAGATTTATTTGAAAAATCTGATGCTTTACACTCACATGACTTTTTCTACTCTTGTACAAACTATTTTTACAAAAGCTTATTCTCCATATGCTTCATGTTAATCGAGATATCGAGATGTTAGTCTTATTGCTAATTTTCTTGTAGGTGCAAGGGGAATTGCTAGGTTTTAAGCGATAGTCAAATATTTTAAGAGGTGGCTGCTATATGGGGTATTCCATTTTCTTGGCATTACCAGGACAAAAAAAATGAATAACGAATTTGAGAAAAAGTATAAGTATTGGAAAATTTAAGGGAATATCTCGAAAATAATTCACCCAACAAAAAAAATGTATAGGACATAAATTGTTTATTTTAAAACGATCTACATTTTTTGTGCAGTAAAATTTTGTCTATCTCTTGTGGTTTACCGGTTATGCAAGAGTCGTTCACAATGAAGAATACTTTTGGAGACTTCCCAGAAAATTCGAGATATACATTTTATTTGTCATGAAAATATCTTAAACATATGATATTTTAATCAAAATCGTTAGAGCCATTTTTGAGAAACTTAAAATTTTCGAAAAATGTTCTATGTAAAGCGTAATCTGGGGTGGGGGGATTTTCTTGTAAACCTTCGTGTCGCATCTCGGAAGATACTGAACCTAAATACCATGTTTGGTGTTTATCCGACTGTTCGTTTCTGAGTTATGCTTCTCACTGTCACACACACACAGGATTGAGGGGGTCTCAAAACATGTATTTCCGGTGAAATTTCGTATCGAATTTTCGGGTGGAATACAATACTTCCCCTACTTACTATACGTAGAGAAAGAAAAAATGTCTGAATGGTAAGGATGTGTTGGAAGATTCCAAAATAGGATATATTTCCATAATATTATAAAGGGTAGAAAAGATGAATGTAAAACCTATAAGGGCATTACAATAGATAGCGCATTCGGTATACTATATGCTAAAATAATTAAGCATTTCCTTGAGGTACAACACAAATATTTGGAAGCTTTAGAGTGGGCAGATCAACTATTGAGCATATATGTTGTTTATAACAGATAATAGAGAAGAAAACAGAACTCCCCCTCTCCATTTTGGTGTTCATTAATATAGAACAGGCCTATCATAATTATAGTTAGCTTTAAAACTGAATAAATTAGACCTATTTTCTAAGATAAATTCAAAATTTATACAAAAATGCACCCGTAAACGTAAAAATGGTAAAATACTTCTCATGTGGATTTCATCCTAATTTACAGAGAAAAAGCTATATAAAGTTGAAAAAATCCAATGTCATACATTAAAATGACTTCCTCTACCTTCGATCTTTGTTCAGGGGTATAAAATCTGTTGTTATAAAAGCTTATTTTTCTATTTACTGCATTTTAATCTAAATAATCCTTTGCAGAAATAGCTACATTACACATATCGTTATAGATACAAAGAGAAGAGCGATAGTCAAATGTTTAAGAACTGGACACTATATGCTGACCTTAAAATTCCATACTGTTTCCATGCAATCGCGAGAAACAACTGAAAATCGATGGACTTAAAAAAGAATGACAGGTATTGAACAATTCGGTAGGTCTAGATGGGGCAGTGCTTCCCGAAACCCAGGAGAGATTGGTCATTTCTGGACTGTGATGCCCTGGTGAAGTTGTAAGGCATCACAATGTCCTTTGGTACTAGTCTTGAGGGCTGGGAGACGGTGTGCTAGTTGATTGTCGGCCCGACCGAGGTTTTCGGTAGTCTTTCCCTTTGGGTTAACGCGCGTAAATGACGTCTCCACTTCCATTCCTGGAAAGCGGGGGACGTTTGTAGACTCAAGGTGTCAGAAAACTCAGGTGAGGCGTGCCACTGGATGGCGCCTTTCCCTGGGCTCTAGGAGGGCAGTTTCAGCTCCGGGTAGACATCCGACCATTAATGTATTTCCTACATCTTATTTCGCATATCTCAAAAGTTCAGAACACTTGGATACAATTTAAAACCAATTAGCCAAGCCTGGAACAGGACTGTCCTGCCGAAATAAAACACAACAGAGGCAAAGATTAAGAACTGACAAGAGAGAATGGTCACACATTGCTTTGCGATGCTTAAAGAAAAACACCGAATCTGAACCATTATAATACTACACGATAATATTAGTTCTATAAAACATAAATGGCAGTGTCTTACTAAACTCGATTAATTGTCAAGAATTTAGCGCTGCTATAGCTAGGGTTTCAAAATGTTAGTGCACACGTGTAGCGTCAAACACGTGGCGAGGTGCCTCAGCTCCTTTTTGTTATTCACAACAGGATTGTTCTCGTTTGAGATAGAGTATAGCTTACTCAACTACTACTACTACCACTACTACAACACCAGCGGTTCTAAGAAACGTCTGTATGGTTACACGGAGACGGTTGGAACATCGTATCAATCAATAGGCGCAAAATGTCGAACATCTATTCAGTAAGCGAAGTCAGCATAACGATATCGTAGTTAATGATGATAATACTAACAATAAGATTTATAATTGTAAACACAAAAACTGGCAGTGAAACACTGCGTGCTCTCATGTTTGTTACCTACAGTACGCAATATTAGACAAGAAAATCGTCAATATAATTAAACACAGCTATAGGCGGAAACGGATGGGTCAAATAAAGCCGTTTTAAAGAGTCTAAAAAGTTAGTTTATTCCCTCGAAAATAAAATCTCTGTAACTGAAGTGGAAAATTTTCTAAGACCTTTTCGGTCTATTTTTTTCTATCATGACGAACAGTACACTCCAAAGCAAGAGTCGTTTTTGTCTATCATCACGGACTGTAAAAACTATTGCAAGGCTGGGGAGTGCCTTTCAATGAGCAATGGAACTTTAAAGAAAATCCTACTCACGCTAATTCCCCAGTTTCCCACTGATCTGTGTTTACTCGGAACTGCCCCGTATTAGTGCACGAAGGAATATCTACACACTTGAAATACGGCGCGATTGGACTACTGGTATACTCGTATTATGAAAGAAACACAATGTTGAACCTACGTTGGATACATTTGTCATTTAAACGTTAAACAACACAAGGGGTGAAACCTATTAGAGCAGGAGATAATTAACACTATATTGCAACAATAATAGGCTTAATGAGATTTTGATTGCAGCACGGAATTAATGTACAAAATTCAAATTTTAAACGAGACAATAAATCAAAATTAGATACAAAACTATTAATACGATATACGGTGATTAGATACTGTTCACTACGAATGCACCAACACGATGAAACAAATCAAATGAGAGCCGGCTCGGCGTGCGTGTAGCCAAAATAGCGCAAGGAAAAGGACACAGCAAACAAACAAGCAAGCGTTTGAAACATATTACAGTCTAGGAATCCTCAATGCGAAACAAATAACATACAAAACTGCTATAAAAACCACAGGTTAAATATGAGGGTAAGTCAATAAGTATCCGGAGATAATTTTCACTTCCTCTACTACGTATAGTAAGTAATGGAGGTATTGTATTCCACCCAAAAATTCGATACCGAGATTTCATCGGAAATACATGTTTTGAGACCCCCTGAATACAAAAAATCATTTTTGGAAACATTTCCGTGTGTGTGTCTGTCTGTGTGACTGTGAATAGCATAACTCAGAAACGAACAGTCGGATAAACACCAAGCTTTGTATTTAGGTTTAGTATCTTCCAGAGATGCTACACGAAGGTTTTCAAGAAAATCCCTCCACACCAGATTACCCTTTATATGGAACATATTTCGAACATTTTAATTTTCTCAAAAATATCTCTAACGATTTTTATTTAAAAAGCAGATGTTTAAGATATTTGCATGAAAAATGAAATGTATATCTCGAATTTTCTGGGGATGTCTCCAAAAGCATTCTTCATTGTGAACGACTTTTGCATAACTGGTAAACCATAAGAGATAGACAAAATTTCACTACACAAAAAATGTAGATCGCGTTAAGATACCAATTTATGTCATATACATTTTTTTTGTTGAGTGAACCATTTTCGGGATATTGCTTGTTATTCCCTTAAATCTTTCAATACTTATTTTCTCAAATGGTAATTCGTTATTCATTTTCTTTTCTTGGATATGCAAGGAGTATTAATGTGTGGCAAAGAGAATTGTGCTGTGCATAGCAACCAGCTATTAAGAGATATGTCTATGCTTTGCAAATACAAAACAAAGGGAACATAGTACACCTTAATCGATGGTCAAATATTTTTGGAACTGGTCGCTATGTGTAAAATGTAATTCTCTTTGCATGTCAGAGATCGTTTCTGCAAATGTTTATCTCGATTAATATGAAATAGATGGAGAATAAGAGTTTGTAAAAATAGTTTGTACAAGAATAGAGAAAGTCATGTGAGTGTAACACATCAGATTTTTTTTCGGCTGAATAGCAAACCATGTAAGTAGGTTATTTAGGGGGAAGCTGGCGCACTTTTTTGCGTTTATATGGGAAAGGATAGGGAAAACGAGGGTAGATGCGACGTTCAAGGAGGAAAAATGCGTTTATATGGGAGAGATAGGGAATACGAGGAGAGTTGTCAGGCTAGACAGGGGTTGAAAGGGCAGAATGCACGTTTTATACTGAAGAGATAGGGATTACAAGGTTAGATGTAGACTAGACAGGGTTGAAAGGTCTGAATATATGCTTTATAAGGGAAAGGATAGGGAAAACGATGGGAGATGCTAGGTTGAGAGAGTCTTCATGGAGGAAAATGAGTTTATATGGAGGAGATAGGGAAAACGAGGGTAGATGCTAGGATAGACAGAGGTTGAAGTAGGAGGAATGTGCTTTATATGACAGTGGCAGGGAATACGAGGAGAAGCGCTAGGCTAGTCAGAGGTCGAGTAGAGTATGGTTTATATGAAAGGTATAGGAAAACGAAAAGAGGTGTTAGGCTAGACAGAGTTGAAGGGTAGAGCATGTCTTGTATATGAGAGGGGTAGGGAATAGGAGCAGGGGTGTTAGGCTAGACAGAGATCAAGAAGTAGAGTAGGGTTTATATGAAAGGTATAGGAAAACGAGGAGGGGTGTTAGGCTAGACAGAGTTGAAGGGTAGAGCATGTCTTGTATATGAGGGGAGTAGGGAACAGGAGCAGGGGTGGTAGGCTAGGCAGAGATCAAGAAGTAGAGTATGGTTTATATGAAAGGTATAGGAAAACGAGGAGGGGTGTTAGGCTAGACAGAGTTGAAGGGTAGAGCATGTCTTGTATATGAGAGGGGTAGGGAACAGGAGCAGGGGTGTTAGGCTAGACAGAGGTCAAGAAGTAGAGTAGGGTTTATATGAAAGGTATAAGAAAACGTGGAGGGGTGTTAGGCTAGACAGAGTTGAAAGGCAGAGCATGTCTTGTATATGAGAGAGGTAGGGAACAGGAGCAGGGGTGTTAGGCTAGGCAGAGGTCAAGAAGTAGAGTATGGTTTATATGAATGGTATAGGAAAACGAGGTGGACTGTTAGGCTAGACAGAGTTGAAGGGTAGAGTATGTCCTTTATATGAGAGAGGTTAGGAACAGGAGGAGGGGTGTTAGGTTAGGAGAATTGAGTATGTGTTTATAATGAGAGACGAGAAAAACGGAGAGAGATCCTATGCTAGGATAGACAGGTGTTAAAGTTAGGTTAGATAGGAAACCAAGGAGTGATACTCAGCTAGAGGGGGAGGCAGGAGGAATGCGCTTTATGAGAGGTAGGGGATACTGAGAGAAATGCTAGGGAAGACAGGGTCTGAAGGTATGTAGGGTGTTTTTCCAGAAGGGAAGAGTAAGAATTTCAGAGGTATTTAGAGCACAATATAACTATTTTAGAACACACTTAGAAGCTTTTTAGGCACATGCTTAGATAACTTTGCAGGTATTCTGATGATGTTTTAATGCGGTAGAATAGCCATTTGACATCCTCTTACTGGCTTTAAAATATTTTTAGACATAGATACAGATACGTGTTTTAGGGTATTGGTGTAAGCATTTTAGCCAGTGTACTAGGAATTGTGGAGCATTTTAGAGTTCATTTAGAGACATTTTAAGCACAGGTAAAGATATTTTTTTGATATGAACAAGGCTTTCAGGACATTCTGGTATGAGGCAGGGAAATTTTAGATGTTTCAGCAGCATTTAGGGAACTGGAACAGGTAGATTCAGGGTATTCATATAGGCTTCAGAATATTTCGAGATGTTTTATGATGCTTTTAAGGTATTTTGACAATTTTCAAGACGTTTTCAAAGCTCGTGCTAGGAGTGTTTGTGGCTCTTTAAAGGTATTTTAGGTTATGGATGTGGCATAGGCACAGACCATTAAGAGTTCCTGAAGGGGTTTTTAGATAAGTGTAGTGGCTGTTTGTCGGCTTTTGGATAAGTGTAGTGGGCTGTTTTATCGGCTTTTGGATAAGTATAGTGGCTGTTTTATCGGCTTTTAGAAAGAGTAGTGGCTGTTTTATAGGCTTTTGGATAAGTGTAGTGGCTATTTTTATGAGCTTTTGGAAAGTGTAGTGGCTATTTTTATGCCATTAGAGTTCCTGGTGGGGCTTTTTAGAAAGTGTAGAGGTTATTTTTATGCTATCGACACATGGTTTTCAGGCATTCTCTCTTGTTTATAGAGTTTTTCTCTTGTATTACACAAGTCTTATGATCTATAACCATTTCTAACGTTTTTACAGTCATATAGGATCCTTTTATGGTCTTCTCAATATTCTAATGCTAACATGCAAGAAACTATGTAGAGATGTCTTTTATAACCCAACCTTAAGCTCTGATAGTGATATTATTGTTTTTATATTCAGCTTTTCTGTTTTTGTATGGTTAATTGTTGGCTAGGTGTATCGTCTTTACCAGTTAATTGATGCTTTATTAGATAAGGGTTGTAAGGGTAAATGTCTGCCCCCTTTTATCTAGGCTTGAGACTAGCACTAGGATTTACACCTAATAGCAGGGTTAACGCCTCCCTTCCACATTCTTATTTTTATTTATTCTTTAGGTGTCAGCTAGGTGTATACACAGCACAGGGGTAAGCTTTCATTTTTTTTGAAGTATGGCGACACTTCCAAGGGTATTTTTTTCGAAGTTTTCATATATGTATTTGAGACTCTTTAAAGGTGTTTCAGCTTATGATATCAGATGTGAGTACAGGCTTTTAGGACATTCTGACATACTGGAATGATAATTTCAGGTGTTTCAATAGCATTCTGGAGATTGGAAGCGGGCCTTTTCAAAGTATTGATACAGGTTTTTTAAGATTTTTCGGAACATTTCGAGGTGTTTTATGTTGATTTTAAGATATTTTAACATCTATAAGGTATTTTCAGGATACTGGTGGGAGTATTTAAGGCTCTTTGAACGTATTGTGGGCTATGGATGCGGCATGAACTCAGGCTTTTAGAGTACTCTGAACGGTTCTTTAGAAACTTTAGCGGTTATTTTTTGGGTATTGGCAGATGATTTTAGAGTATGCTGATGGTGTTTAGAATGATTGAGGTTTTTGTTTAACACTTAAATGGTATTTTATGCTATTGCCTCAAAGTATTTTAACCCTTTTCAGACATTTTCAAAGCTTATTCCAGGAGTATTTGAGCAGCTTTAAATGTACTTTAGCAACTAATCAGGCACTGTCGCAAGCTTTTAAAACATTTTGTGAAATTTTATGAGTAAATCAGGTATCCACCCACGTATTTATTCCGGTTTCAGGACTTGATATATTTCTGCACATAGTTGTAATGCCTCACGAACATTTATTATGCAGTGTTAGAACGCTTTTATATACTTTTAAAACACCTTTTTTTTAAATTTTTGCAAGCTTATATATCTTGAGGAGATAAGCTATGAGACTGAGAGGGATAAACTGTATATCGATTTACAGTTTTAGTGAATGTAGAAGTATTCTAAACTACCCTACCTTACCTGCTCACCGATCATCCTAGCTATCCCTACATTACCTGCCCTGAATCATCTTCTCATTGTCTATTCCATTCTGTAATCCTCTAACGCAACCAGGAAACGTAACCATACGTGACAATCATAACGACCTATTCCCAAGACAATCTATGCTAACAGAACCACTCAATAACACAAGGTTTAATGTTACTTATAACAATGTAGAAAGAGATAATTTGTAGAAAGAAGCCTTTCTCAGCAGCCATTACTACAGCACCATTGTAAGTTCAACATACTTAGAACTAATGCCCCAGTCTTGCAAACCATTCTTCAAACTCGAATAATCATACAAGCCTAACTCTGCCTATCCCAGACTATCCTAACAATATGCATTCTGTCCAGTAATAATCTAACACAATCTGATACCATTCCTTATAATCTGTCCAACAATCCAGTCCTAGGATAGCACTGAACATCCTAACCTAGCCTAAGATAGTATAAACAAACTTCATGTCCAGCCTGCTATCAACTAACCTAGATTGTTTACGAGCATGCTAACCTACCTCAATCTTAGTCAACAGCCCCTCATGATTTATTAAAAACGGTCATACGTTAATTATCTGTGATCCCCTATCATAACCTCAAACAGTCTAACCTAAAGTGGCTTTACACAATGTACGCTATCTTCCCTTTACCGCTCCTAGCCTAATCTAGGTGAAGTCTCTTATATGCTGAATGGAGAGTCTATCCTAGTCTCACCGGATCCATACACCACTTAAATGTTCTCTTAAATACAGAACTTTGAATGCTTTAAAGGAATTCGATAACTTCTGCAACCACATTTCTCATGTTCACAGTCAACTTTTCGTACCTAATAACCAGTGCATTATCAGATAGTTTAACACCATTGAACCGCTTTGTACACTGATAAAGGTCGTTTTTATGCTCGTAGGAATTCACTATGTTTTACTGTGTTCAGGCATGTCTTCGTAATGGGTGTGGGTCCTTCTATACGAATAAAAGGAAAACGTATAAGCATTAAAGAATAACCATCACCCTTCTTATCACCACAATCATCCCCAAAAGCCCTCCAAACACTTTAACCATCTTCCTATCACTAACACCATTACTTCCAAATACACCATAACCTTGTACTGCCACAGTCGCCACATGGCTCTATTAACACCATAAATTTACACTGTAACTACTGCATAAGTCCATTAACACCAGTATACTCTAATCCCTCAATCCTATCCATCACCACCACAACCATCACAACTATAGTCATTGCGATTTACACCATAGGTATACACGCTCACCTCAGCAATCATCTCCAAAGCCAATAATCCTATAACCATCTTCCTATCACAAACACCATTACTTCCAAATACACCATAACCTTGTACTACCACAGTCGCCACATGGCTCTATTAACACCATAAATCTATACCATGACAATCATCATCATCATCATCATCACAACCTGACTCCATTAATACCGTCACTCCCTAATCCCGCAATTCCCATTCATCATCTTCACCACTACATTAATCAATACAATCATCTAAAAGACAGAGCCTCTCATATATGAAGCTATATTATAACAGAGCCACGTACCTATAAGTTCCAGTGGATATCTCTATTAGTGTGTTTTGAACTGTCTCTATGTGTGTGTGTGTATGTCTGTGTGTGTATGTCTGTGCGTGTCTGTGTGTGTCTGTGTGTGTATATGTCTGTGTGTGTCTGTGTGTGTGTGTGAGTCTGTGTGTGTATGTCTGTGTGTGTCTGTGTGTGTGAGTCTGTGTGTGTATGTATGTATGTGTGTGTGAGTCTGTGGTTGTATGTCTATGTGTGTGTCTGTGTGTGTATGTCTGTGTGTGTATGTCTGTGTGTGTCTGCGTGTGTATGTCTGTGTGTAGGTCTGTTTTGTGTGTATGTCTGTGTGTGTCTGTGTGTGTATGTCTGTGCGTGTCTGTGTGTGTGTGTGTCTGTGTGTGTCTGTGTGTGTATATGTCTGTGTGTGTCTGTGTGTGTGAGTCTGTGTGTGTATGTCTGTGTGTGTATGTCTGTGTGTGTATGTCTGTGTGTGTGAGTCTGTGTGTGTATGTCTGTGTGTGTCTGTCTGTCTGTGTGTCTGTGTGTGTATGTCTGTGTGTGTCTGTGTGTATGTATGTATGTGTGTGTCTGTGTATGTGTATGTCTGTGTATGTGTCTGTGTGTGTGTGTCTGTGTGTGTATGTCTGTGTGTGTACGTCTGTGTGTGTATGAGTCTGTGTGTGTATGTCTGTGTGTGTATGTCTGTGTGTGTCTGCGTGTGTGTGAGTCTGTGTGTGTATGTCTGTGTGTATGTCTGTGCGTGTGTGTATGTCTGTGTGTGTCTGTGTGTGTATGTCTGTGTGTGTGTTTGAACTGTCTCGGGGTGTGTATGTCTTTGTGTGTATGTCTGTTTTATGTGTGTGTGTGTCTGTGTGTGTATATCTGTGCGTGTCTGTGTGTGTCTGGGTGTGTGTATATCTGTGTGAGTCTGTGTGTGTATATCTGTGTGTGTGTATGTCTGTGTGTGTGAGTCTGTGTGTGTATGTCTGTATGTGTGTCTGTGTGTATGTCTGTGTGTGTGTGGGTATGTCTGTGTGTGTGAGTCTGTGTGTCTGTGTGTGTATGTCTATGTGTGTATCTGTGTGTGTATGTCTGTGTGTGTCTGTGTGTGTATATGTCTTGTGTGTATGTCTGTATGTGTATGTGTGTGTCTGTGTGTGTGTGTCTGTGTGTGTGTGTCTGTGTGTGCGTGTGTGTGTGTGTGTTTTGAACTGTCTCGGGATGTGCGTGTCTGTGTGTGTGTATATGTCTGTGTGTGTATCTGTGTGTGCCTGTGTGTGTGTATCTGTGTGTGAGTCTGTGTGTATGTGTATGTGTGTGTATGTCCGTGTGTGTGTATCTGTGCGTGTCTGTGTGTGTCTGTGTGTGTATCTGTGTGTGCCTGTGTGTGTGTGGGTGTGTGTGTATCTGTTTGTGAGTCTGTGTGTATGTGTGTGTCTGTGTGTGTGTGTGTGTGGGTGTGTGTCCGTGTGTGTGTCTGTGTTTATGTCTGTGTGTGCGTGTGTGTGAGTCTGTGTGTGCGTGTGTGTGTGTATCTGTGTGTGTATGTGTGTGTATGTCTATGCGTGTCTGTGTGTATGTTTGTGTGTGTATGTCTGTGTGTGTGTGGGTGTGGGTGTGTGTGTGTGTGAGTCTATGGGTGTGCGTGTGTGTGTGTATCTGAGGGTGAGTATGTGTGTGTCAGAGTGTGTGTCTGCGTGTGTGTGTGTGAGTCTGTGTGTTTATGTCTGTGTGTGTATGTCTGGGGGTGTGTGCTGATCAAGAAGAAGAAAGGAATAAAGTAGAAAGGAAGAAGGAAAGAAAGAAAGAAGAAAAACAGAAAGAAAAAAGAAAGAAAATTAAGAATTTTAATTCAGACCTGAGGATACTTAAGTATACTTATAAATATACGGGTTAAACACTTTTCATTCCAGCCGTATATGTCTCCTAGTTTAATATTTATGAACCATTAAATTTTTATAAGATTCGAACAAGGACCATAGGTTACCTAAGTACGTATCACGGTTTAACACAGATAATGAATTACATCTAATAAATACATTTTTGATCCGCCCATACAACTCCCTTAGTTTAATAGCTATTGATCATTAAATATTTTGCTCTAAGATAATAGTAAAAAATTAATCCTTAAATAGCTTGATTACAATTATTTTCTAATGATACCTGAAAAGTCTTTCACTAAGCCTCTTAGTGCTATAAACGTATTCTGATTTTACCATATTTGTCTAAGTCTTTTAACTCATTAAGAATTAACCATTTAGGTTTTACCGATTCGAGGTCGGATATGAACTTCGGACTCCTAAATAGTTGTTCAGAGAATCTATCCACTGCTATCAATTTAATGTAATTTGTTCGAAGAGTCTAGCTGCCCTACTTCGGGAATAATGAAACATCAAAGTTTAAAACTCTGGCGAGACTTGAACTCAGGTCCCTAGAGATATCTTTCCGTAACTAATCAATAATACAGAACTATGTGAATCCTTGTTGATGCTAAAAGGGCATAAAGTCAGTAGTTGGTGATTGTATTTTCTGGATCAATTTATGGCTTTTTAATTGGCTTAATTGATTTAAATTGGCTGTAATTGGTCTTTCATGTAAAGCCGACCCAAGTAGCATGTATGTTCTGGATCAATTTATGGCTTTTTAATTGGTTCACTTGGTTCAATTGGTCTTTCATGTAAAGCCGACCCAAGTAGCGTGTATTTTCTGGATCAATTTATGGCTTTTTAATTGGCTTAATTGATTTAAATTGGTTGTAATTGGTCTTTCATGTAAAGCCGACCCAAGTAGCATGTATGTTCTGGATCAATTTATGGCTTTTTAATTGGTTCGCATGGTTCAATTGGTCTTTCAGGCAAAGGGGACCTATAGTGCATGAGTCTTCTGGATATATTAATGGTTACTGCTGGAGTTGGTAATTGCGAGGGTCGCTTACATGTCCACGTGTTGACATTTACTTGAAGCATTTAAAGGCTCGTCCCTCCTCCTCGGCTTGGGTAAGGGAGGTAATCAAAATAATGTCTGCATTTCCAGTCAGCTATGAGACATGATTCACCCGCTATAAAGTACGCAGCGTTAGATCTAATCATATACATCAAATAAAAAATGCAAGTTAAAATCAAAAGGTTTAATTTTCACCATCCTACCGAGACTTGTTGCTTTGAACGGGCCGATAACACGCTTGTGTTATCCTCTAAAATGCAACAAGAGGGTTCTGAAAGTTATCGTAGAAATGGCTAGTATACGATGTTCGCTAACTAAAGCACACCTCTTTATTACAATGAGAAATTTCGCAAATTAGAATCACAAGCGATGAAAAAATATTGGAATATTTAGCTTTAAAGGTTAACAAGCGTCACTCTGTACTTAAATACCCTGATAAGAACGCTAAACCTTCTGTTAGTGGCATACATGGATTAGAAATTCTGTATACCAATTTTTGGAGCACAGACTATACAGCCCCGCATGTTTTTGCCTGGGAGGGAGATCGATACTCTGTCTCCCCTTCTGTATACAATTTAGCGGTTTCTCCCCATGTCTTGTTAAAAGGTCCAGCGTACATTTCTCCGAAGCGTTCTAAAAAGACGATATTTACCAAGAAAATAATTTTAATAACTAGAACTACAAATAAATATCGCTACCAAGAATTGATACTTCACATACAAACACCAACTACTGACTTTATGCCCTTTTAGCATCAACAAGGATTCACATAGTTCTGTATTATTGATTAGTTACGGAAAGATATCTCTAGGGACCTGAGTTCAAGTCTCGCCAGAGTTTTAAACTTTGATGTTTCATTATTCCCGAAGTAGGGCAGCTAGACTCTTCGAACAAATTACATTAAATTGATAGCAGTGGATAGATTCTCTGAACAACTATTTAGGAGTCCGAAGTTCATATCCGACCTCGAATCGGTAAAACCTAAATGGTTAATTCTTAATGAGTTAAAAGACTTAGACAAATATGGTAAAATCAGAATACGTTTATAGCACTAAGAGGCTTAGTGAAAGACTTTTCAGGTATCATTAGAAAATAATTGTAATCAAGCTATTTAAGGATTAATTTTTTACTATTATCTTAGAGCAAAATATTTAATGATCAATAGCTATTAAACTAAGGGAGTTGTATGGGCGGATCAAAAATGTATTTATTAGATGTAATTCATTATCTGTGTTAAACCGTGATACGTACTTAGGTAACCTATGGTCCTTGTTCGAATCTTATAAAAATTTAATGGTTCATAAATATTAAACTAGGAGACATATACGGCTGGAATGAAAAGTGTTTAACCCGTATATTTATAAGTATACTTAAGTATCCTCAGGTCTGAATTAAAATTCTTAATTTTCTTTCTTTTTTCTTTCTGTTTTTCTTCTTTCTTTCTTTCCTTCTTCCTTTCTACTTTATTCCTTTCTTCTTCTTGATCAGCACACACCCCCAGACATACACACACAGACATAAACACACAGACTCACACACACACACACGCAGACACACACTCTGACACACACATACTCACCCTCAGATACACACACACACGCACACCCATAGACTCACACACACACACCCACACCCACACACACACAGACATACACACACAAACATACACACAGACACGCATAGACATACACACACATACACACACAGATACACACACACACGCACACACAGACTCACACACACGCACACACAGACATAAACACAGACACACACACGGACACACACCCACACACACACACATACACACAGACTCACAAACAGATACACACACACCCACACACACACAGGCACACACAGATACACACACAGAGACACACACAGACACGCACAGATACACACACACGGACATACACACACATACACATACACACAGACTCACACACAGATACACACACACAGGCACACACAGATACACACACAGACATATACACACACACAGACACGCACATCCCGAGACAGTTCAAAACACACACACACGCACACACAGACACACACACACAGACACACACATACACATACAGACATACACACAAGACATATACACACACAGACACACACAGACATACACACACAGATACACACATAGACATACACACACAGACATACAGACTCACACACACAGACATACCCACACACACACAGACATACACACAGACACACATACAGACATACACACACAGACTCACACACACAGACATACACACACAGATATACACACACAGACTCACACAGATATACACACACCCAGACACACACAGACACGCACAGATATACACACACAGACACACACACATAAAACAGACATACACACAAAGACATACACACCCCGAGACAGTTCAAACACACACACAGACATACACACACAGACACACACAGACATACACACACACGCACAGACATACACACAGACATACACACACAGACTCACACACACGCAGACACACACAGACATACACACACAGACATACACACACAGACTCATACACACACAGACGTACACACACAGACATACACACACAGACTCACACACACAGACACATACACAGACATACACATACACAGACACACACATACATACATACACACAGACACACACAGACATACACACACAGACACACAGACAGACAGACAGACACACACAGACATACACACACAGACTCACACACACAGACATACACACACACAGACATACACACACAGACATACACACACAGACATACACACACAGACTCACACACACAGACACACACAGACATATACACACACAGACACACACACACACAGACACACACACAGACACGCACAGACATACACACACAGACACACACAGACATACACACAAAACAGACCTACACACAGACATACACACGCAGACACACACAGACATACACACACAGACATACACACACAGACACACACATAGACACACAACCACAGACTCACACACACATACATACATACACACACAGACTCACACACACAGACACACACAGACATACACACACAGACTCACACACACACAGACACACACAGACATACACACACAGACATATACACACAGAGACACACACAGACACGCACAGACATACACACACAGACATACACACACACATAGAGACAGTTCAAAACACACTAATAGAGATATCCACTGGAACTTATAGGTACGTGGCTCTGTTATAATATAGCTTCATATATGAGAGGCTCTGTCTTTTAGATGATTGTATTGATTAATGTAGTGGTGAAGATGATGAATGGGAATTGCGGGATTAGGGAGTGACGGTATTAATGGAGTCAGGTTGTGATGATGATGATGATGATTGTCATGGTATAGATTTATGGTGTTAATAGAGCCATGTGGCGACTGTGGTAGTACAAGGTTATGGTGTATTTGGAAGTAATGGTGTTTGTGATAGGAAGATGGTTATAGGATTGTTGGCTTTGGAGATGATTGCTGAGGTGAGCGTGTATACCTATGGTGTAAATCGCAATGACTATAGTTGTGATGGTTGTGGTGGTGATGGATAGGATTGAGGGATTAGAGTATACTGGTGTTAATGGACTTATGCAGTAGTTACAGTGTAGATTTATGGTGTTAATAGAGCCATGTGGCGACTGTGGCAGTACAAGGTTATGGTGTATTTGGAAGTAATGGTGTTAGTGATAGGAAGATGGTTAAAGTGTTTGGAGGGCTTTTGGGGATGATTGTGGTGATAAGAAGGGTGATGGTTATTCTTTAATGCTTATACGTTTTCCTTTTATTCGTATAGAAGGACCCACACCCATTACGAAGACATGCCTGAACACAGTAAAACATAGTGAATTCCTACGAGCATAAAAACGACCTTTATCAGTGTACAAAGCGGTTCAATGGTGTTAAACTATCTGATAATGCACTGGTTATTAGGTACGAAAAGTTGACTGTGAACATGAGAAATGTGGTTGCAGAAGTTATCGAATTCCTTTAAAGCATTCAAAGTTCTGTATTTAAGAGAACATTTAAGTGGTGTATGGATCCGGTGAGACTAGGATAGACTCTCCATTCAGCATATAAGAGACTTCACCTAGATTAGGCTAGGAGCGGTAAAGGGAAGATAGCGTACATTGTGCAAAGCCACTTTAGGTTAGACTGTTTGAGGTTATGATAGGGGATCACAGATAATTAACGTATGACCGTTTTTAATAAATCATGAGGGGCTGTTGACTAAGATTGAGGTAGGTTAGCATGCTCGTAAACAATCTAGGTTAGTTGATAGCAGGCTGGACATGAAGTTTGTTTATACTATCTTAGGCTAGGTTAGGATGTTCAGTGCTATCCTAGGACTGGATTGTTGGACAGATTATAAGGAATGGTATCAGATTGTGTTAGATTATTACTGGACAGAATGCATATTGTTAGGATAGTCTGGGATAGGCAGAGTTAGGCTTGTATGATTATTCGAGTTTGAAGAATGGTTTGCAAGACTGGGGCATTAGTTCTAAGTATGTTGAACTTACAATGGTGCTGTAGTAATGGCTGCTGAGAAAGGCTTCTTTCTACAAATTATCTCTTTCTACATTGTTATAAGTAACATTAAACCTTGTGTTATTGAGTGGTTCTGTTAGCATAGATTGTCTTGGGAATAGGTCGTTATGATTGTCACGTATGGTTACGTTTCCTGGTTGCGTTAGAGGATTACAGAATGGAATAGACAATGAGAAGATGATTCAGGGCAGGTAATGTAGGGATAGCTAGGATGATCGGTGAGCAGGTAAGGTAGGGTAGTTTAGAATACTTCTACATTCACTAAAACTGTAAATCGATATACAGTTTATCCCTCTCAGTCTCATAGCTTATCTCCTCAAGATATATAAGCTTGCAAAAATTTAAAAAAAAGGTGTTTTAAAAGTATATAAAAGCGTTCTAACACTGCATAATAAATGTTCGTGAGGCATTACAACTATGTGCAGAAATATATCAAGTCCTGAAACCGGAATAAATACGTGGGTGGATACCTGATTTACTCATAAAATTTCACAAAATGTTTTAAAAGCTTGCGACAGTGCCTGATTAGTTGCTAAAGTACATTTAAAGCTGCTCAAATACTCCTGGAATAAGCTTTGAAAATGTCTGAAAAGGGTTAAAATACTTTGAGGCAATAGCATAAAATACCATTTAAGTGTTAAACAAAAACCTCAATCATTCTAAACACCATCAGCATACTCTAAAATCATCTGCCAATACCCAAAAAATAACCGCTAAAGTTTCTAAAGAACCGTTCAGAGTACTCTAAAAGCCTGAGTTCATGCCGCATCCATAGCCCACAATACGTTCAAAGAGCCTTAAATACTCCCACCAGTATCCTGAAAATACCTTATAGATGTTAAAATATCTTAAAATCAACATAAAACACCTCGAAATGTTCCGAAAAATCTTAAAAAACCTGTATCAATACTTTGAAAAGGCCCGCTTCCAATCTCCAGAATGCTATTGAAACACCTGAAATTATCATTCCAGTATGTCAGAATGTCCTAAAAGCCTGTACTCACATCTGATATCATAAGCTGAAACACCTTTAAAGAGTCTCAAATACATATATGAAAACTTCGAAAAAAATACCCTTGGAAGTGTCGCCATACTTCAAAAAAAATGAAAGCTTACCCCTGTGCTGTGTATACACCTAGCTGACACCTAAAGAATAAATAAAAATAAGAATGTGGAAGGGAGGCGTTAACCCTGCTATTAGGTGTAAATCCTAGTGCTAGTCTCAAGCCTAGATAAAAGGGGGCAGACATTTACCCTTACAACCCTTATCTAATAAAGCATCAATTAACTGGTAAAGACGATACACCTAGCCAACAATTAACCATACAAAAACAGAAAAGCTGAATATAAAAACAATAATATCACTATCAGAGCTTAAGGTTGGGTTATAAAAGACATCTCTACATAGTTTCTTGCATGTTAGCATTAGAATATTGAGAAGACCATAAAAGGATCCTATATGACTGTAAAAACGTTAGAAATGGTTATAGATCATAAGACTTGTGTAATACAAGAGAAAAACTCTATAAACAAGAGAGAATGCCTGAAAACCATGTGTCGATAGCATAAAAATAACCTCTACACTTTCTAAAAAGCCCCACCAGGAACTCTAATGGCATAAAAATAGCCACTACACTTTCCAAAAGCTCATAAAAATAGCCACTACACTTATCCAAAAGCCTATAAAACAGCCACTACTCTTTCTAAAAGCCGATAAAACAGCCACTATACTTATCCAAAAGCCGATAAAACAGCCCACTACACTTATCCAAAAGCCGACAAACAGCCACTACACTTATCTAAAAACCCCTTCAGGAACTCTTAATGGTCTGTGCCTATGCCACATCCATAACCTAAAATACCTTTAAAGAGCCACAAACACTCCTAGCACGAGCTTTGAAAACGTCTTGAAAATTGTCAAAATACCTTAAAAGCATCATAAAACATCTCGAAATATTCTGAAGCCTATATGAATACCCTGAATCTACCTGTTCCAGTTCCCTAAATGCTGCTGAAACATCTAAAATTTCCCTGCCTCATACCAGAATGTCCTGAAAGCCTTGTTCATATCAAAAAATATCTTTACCTGTGCTTAAAATGTCTCTAAATGAACTCTAAAATGCTCCACAATTCCTAGTACACTGGCTAAAATGCTTACACCAATACCCTAAAACACGTATCTGTATCTATGTCTAAAAATATTTTAAAGCCAGTAAGAGGATGTCAAATGGCTATTCTACCGCATTAAAACATCATCAGAATACCTGCAAAGTTATCTAAGCATGTGCCTAAAAAGCTTCTAAGTGTGTTCTAAAATAGTTATATTGTGCTCTAAATACCTCTGAAATTCTTACTCTTCCCTTCTGGAAAAACACCCTACATACCTTCAGACCCTGTCTTCCCTAGCATTTCTCTCAGTATCCCCTACCTCTCATAAAGCGCATTCCTCCTGCCTCCCCCTCTAGCTGAGTATCACTCCTTGGTTTCCTATCTAACCTAACTTTAACACCTGTCTATCCTAGCATAGGATCTCTCTCCGTTTTTCTCGTCTCTCCTTATAAACACATACTCAATTCTCCTAACCTAACACCCCTCCTCCTGTTCCTAACCTCTCTCATATAAAGGACATACTCTACCCTTCAACTCTGTCTAGCCTAACAGTCCACCTCGTTTTCCTATACCATTCATATAAACCATACTCTACTTCTTGACCTCTGCCTAGCCTAACACCCCTGCTCCTGTTCCCTACCTCTCTCATATACAAGACATGCTCTGCCCTTCAACTCTGTCTAGCCTAACACCCCTCCACGTTTTCTTATACCTTTCATATAAACCCTACTCTACTTCTTGACCTCTGTCTAGCCTAACACCCCTGCTCCTGTTCCCTACCCCTCTCATATACAAGACATGCTCTACCCTTCAACTCTGTCTAGCCTAACACCCCTCCTCGTTTTCCTATACCTTTCATATAAACCATACTCTACTTCTTGATCTCTGCCTAGCCTACCACCCCTGCTCCTGTTCCCTACTCCCCTCATATACAAGACATGCTCTACCCTTCAACTCTGTCTAGCCTAACACCCCTCCTCGTTTTCCTATACCTTTCATATAAACCCTACTCTACTTCTTGATCTCTGTCTAGCCTAACACCCCTGCTCCTATTCCCTACCCCTCTCATATACAAGACATGCTCTACCCTTCAACTCTGTCTAGCCTAACACCTCTCCTCGTTTTCCTATACCTTTCATATAAACCATACTCTACTCGACCTCTGACTAGCCTAGCGCTTCTCCTCGTATTCCCTGCCACTGTCATATAAAGCACATTCCTCCTACTTCAACCTCTGTCTATCCTAGCATCTACCTTCGTTTTCCCTATCTCCTCCATATAAACTCATTTTCCTCCATGAAGACTCTCTCAACCTAGCATCTCCCATCGTTTTCCCTATCCTTTCCCTTATAAAGCATATATTCAGACCTTTCAACCCTGTCTAGTCTACATCTAACCTTGTAATCCCTATCTCTTCAGTATAAAACGTGCATTCTGCCCTTTCAACCCCTGTCTAGCCTGACAACTCTCCTCGTATTCCCTATCTCTCCCATATAAACGCATTTTTCCTCCTTGAACGTCGCATCTACCCTCGTTTTCCCTATCCTTTCCCATATAAACGCAAAAAAGTGCGCCAGCTTCCCCCTAAATAACCTACCCATGTATGCACCGTTGGCCCCTTAAGGCATTTTTGAGTGAACCAAAATAGATATGGTTTACCGCTTCATCGACGTTTAATCTTCGGTTCTCTGAATCAGGATATGACTTGCTTATTGTTGGCGTCACTAGTGGACATTGATAGGCGCCCATTGCCCACATATTGTGCGAAAACTCTTCGATGGATTTGGCTCCCGATACACCTTCAGACGACAAAAAAAACAACAAAAAAAAACGGATAACCGCACGCTGTTTTTCTTTAGTGCAAACGGTGAGGAATGCAGCCGCGCTTATTATGCAGCAATGCAACACTCACTGGAGTGATAACGACCAAACATTCTACAAGCGGAGACAAAAGAACAACATGTAGATATACGCGTACACAAACCCATACAGCCAACCTACAAAAAATTAAACATAGTGTGCTTATACTTATTGACTTGCCCTCGTATAATCTAAAAGGGACAGCTTAATTGTTCACTGCTTGAAATGTTGTAATTTTTTTCAAATATTCGAAAGCCCAAAAACAAAATGTGTCACTGTTCCAGTAGAACAAAAAAAACAATAAAATGCATATATATTTTTACTTTCTCTATCGCAGACATAGTAGGTAGAGAAGGTATTGTATTCTACCCAAAAATTCTATATCGATATTTCAACCGAATGTTGTTTTGCGGCCCAAAAAACATTTTTACTAAAGGTCCGTGTGTCTGTGAACAGCTTAACTAAAAACGGGAAGTCGAATAAATACCAAACTTCGTATTTAAGTTTAGTACCTTCCAAAGATGCGACACAGAATTTTTAAGGAAATTCTCCCACCCCAAGGTACATTTTATATGAAATGGTTCTAAAGATTTTGATTAAAATAATATATTGAATATATTTGTATGACAAATAAAATGTGAATCTGATTTTTCTGGAAATAACCCTTAAATGCCTGTTTATTTGGAAGCAATTTTGTATTATCATGTGTTATTAGTTGCGGCAGTAGCTCCTCCTGTCCGAAGTTGTTCTGACCCGTAATGCCCGTAGCTCGCGGCTTACCTTTCTGTAGCCTCCGCGTCGACTCCAGATGTTCGCAGTGAGCTGGTTCTCTGCATTTCTATCCTCGGCTAGCTGTAAATACTGAAATATATAAGAGCATGGACTTTTGCTTGGTAATGGAAACGTAGATCTCGGGTGTGGTAACGGAGAGAAAATAGACGTGGTTTAGTAACAAAAAGACGACATCACTGTTTTCTTTATTTCGTTATTTCTGGTAGTTCACAATACTGAGATTGTCGCCGTTAAAACACTGTCCACTGCTGTTGAACACGGCGCTGATATGACGTGAAGTTTATATTCTTAACGAATCTCTTTACTTGTAGCGATTCTTATGTGTGTAGCGAAACCTGTCTTAATTCACTAAATTTTGGTGCGACATCTCTTAAGTGTCCGGCAGCATCCTTCCCTGCCTGTAGTTTCGGAGTAACTCCCCGATCTTTGGTCTTAACAGATCTATTTATAGTCGAGGGCTTCTTGGGCTACTTAATTTCCTATTGGTGGATTTATAGCGCCACTCAATGCGTCTCACTATTTCATATGGATTTACCTGTACCTCATTGGTCAATTTTAACATAAATCGCGGCTTTTCCTAATTTTACCGTTAAGCTTGTTGTCTCACTCACTCCGGTCACGGCGAATTACCGTACAAAAGGACAATAGCTCTACACCCTCGCTGTACGAACAATACTTTTGCTACCAGAGAGACATCGTAAAACTCACCGGTTGCCTTCGAAAACACTTTTCCTGCAGCTAACATGCCTTGTCGTGGACAGTATTTTAACATAGCGCTTAAATTATTTAATTAAACAATTTATTACTCGTCTACTACTATTAACCTAAATACAAACATATCATTAAGTCACCCTTCTTAAGCTACACAGGCAGTAAAAGAAAAATAGTTGTACATAGCATAATTTAATTTCAATAAAATGTAATTACTCTAATTATTAATAATTACATAGCTCGGACTCGACCCAGAGTTGCCGTTTCATGGTAAACGTTACGCGACAGACGGAAATGTATGTATCTTTAAAACACACATTTTATTTCAAATAAGCTTTTATGTTACGTCAGCCATTTCTGAGATATCCGTTGCTAATAGTTCGAATTGTTCATTACCTGTGATTCTGTTAAAGTCCTATTGATTATCAGCTGTTTCTCCCAATGTCGTGGAAAGATCATGGAATGCCAGGATGTCGTGTCCATTCCAAAACATTTGACTACCCCGTAATGAAGTTATTTCTGAAAAGGTATATCTCGATTAAAATGCAGTAGATAGGAAAACAAACTTTGATAAAAATAGTTTGTGTATCCACTAATGAACGATAGACGCCAGAGAAAGTTATGTGAATGTAACCCATCCGATTTTTCTAGCTGGCCTACCGAACGCTGCACGAGAATATGGATCTTGTTTGCCTAACCCGTTATTTATAAAATTATTGAATGATGATACATAGTGCAAAAACAGAAAAACCTTGGAGTGGTAACCCACCTGATCATGTATTCCCACTCTCTAACTGCCTTGGCCTCTGAGTCACTGCTTAAGCACCATAGGCCATAATTTCGCTTATCCCATATTTTACTTTAGTTCATTCTCACAACATCGTTTATCCCATCACTGTTGTAACTATCCAACTAGAGACAGTAGCATTGCAACAAAAATGTGTCTGTAGGTTGCTGTGAAAGACCAGCCAAAGAGCAAGGTGCAGCGGGTGTAAAAACAAATGTTTTCGTATAATTAGCGATAGCATTTCATATAAGTACGGTATTATCATAGGATATCTTCCGAAAGTTAATCCACACCTTTTGGGACATTTCACAGCCTTCACTCCCCAACTATCTCTTCAAGGATAAAAGTTCTTTGCAGAATGATTTTCATAATACAAATTATTTCAATTGATTTAATTTTTAGAGGTGTGTAATGTTTTACTTTCTCTACTACGTATAGTAAGTAGGGGAAGTATTGTATTCCAACCAAAAACCCAATACCGAGATTTCACCGGAAATACATGTTTTGAGACCCCTGAAACCAAAAAAAACATTTTTGGAAACATGTCCGTGTGTGTGTCTGTGTGTGTGTGTGTGTGTGTGGGTGTGTGTGTGTGTGTGTATCTGTGTGTCTGTGAACAGCATAACTCGGAAACGAACAGTCGGATAAACATCAAACTTGGTATTTAGGTTCAGTATCTTCCAGAGATGCGACATCAAGGTTTTCAAGAAAATTCTCGCACCCCAGATTACCCTTTACATGGAACGTTTTCTAAAATGTTAATTTTCTCAAAAATGGCTCTAACGATTTCGATTAAAATATCATATGTTTAAGATATTTTATGACAAATGAAATGTATACCTCGGATTTTCTGCGAATGTCTCCAAAAGTATTCTTCATTGTGAACGACTTTTGCATAACCATAAGAGATAGACAAAATTTTACTACACAAAAGATGTAGATCGCGTTAAAATACACAATTTATGTCATATACATTTTGTTTGTTGGGTGAAGCATTTTCAAGATATTACTTGTTATTCCCTTAAATTTTCCAATATGTATACTTTTTCTCAAATTCGTTATTTATTTTTTGTCCTGGTAATGCAAAGAGAATGGAATACTCGATATAGCAACCATCTCTTAAGATAATTGACTATCACTTAAAGCCTAGCAATTCCCCTTGCATCTACAAGAAAATTAGCAATAAGATTAACATCTTGATATCTCGATTAACATGAAGCATATGGAGAATAAGCGTTTGTAGAAATAGTTTGCACAAGAGTAGAGAAAGTCATGTGAGAGTAATACATCAGATTTTTTACAAACATCATCATCTCGAAGCTACGTTATTTAACATACCTCTTACAGATCTATAATAAGGATTTTAGTGTTTGTGTTATCACGATATAAAACAAAATACTATTAAATTTTTCTACACTATACAATTGCTGTATTCATAAGTGACGTGACACTATTTCCCGCGTATCAGCCCACTTCCTCTTTCAGACACCTCATTGGATAACTCGGTAGCTAGAGGCAAAAGAAGACTGGAGTGGGGGTGCTTTATCCCTCCTGAATACTCGCGCAGTCTATAGACCAAGGGATTTTACTAAGTATTTATACTATAAAGGATTTTTATGGTCAATCCTCCCCATAGTGTTGTAATTGTAATTTCTATAGTCTCGGCTATACAATCTTCAAAACTTCTGGGAATACTGCAATACTGCACTTTGGCGGTGAAGCAACTATCGGTCGGAACGTTCGAGTAATTTTCAGACAACTACAATAGGTGAAATTTCAAATGTTTTACCTTCTCTGTATCCCGTAAATTGAGTGTTATTTATGGACGCTCTTTAACTACTATGGTTCTTAGCGTCCCATTCTATATTGGACGTGAAAGACCAGTAATTTTGCTCAGAGGCCTCTTTATCAGGCTTGAGGTTCTTTTACGTGCCGTAAATCTATGACACGGGACCACCGGCTTTACTTCCCCTCCGAAGGAAGCCGTGCTAAGGATTTTTACGCCCGAAAAAATCCAACGACCTCCGCCGGGTTTGAACCCGCGACCTTGGGATCTAGAGGCTAGCACGTTACCACTAGTCCACGGACTTTATCCCGTAGTTATTTAATAACACAAATGTTCCTTTTTATAAATTTTTGTAAATAATATAACACAATAGAAATAAATACTTTCTTCATAAGGCAGACGCCTTAAAATATAGAATGAAATAGAGGTAAAGCTGATGAATATGAAGATACCAAGCTAACCTCTTTGGAAAAGACATCTTCTGTGACTTCGAGAAAACTAATCATCTCAGTTGTTAATTATAAAATCTCGGGCCACTGATTTCTAACGTTAGCATTTTTTCTCTTTTCATTATTTAGCGTAATAAAGAATAAAGGTAATAAAGAAAAACTTTATTTAATGAGGGTTATTATGTCTGTACATTAATATCGCATACGTATTTTATGTTGTAAGCAGAGTCGATTGGTTTAGCTGCGTCCTCTGTTTTCTTAGTTGATAAATCGTTACTCTCTCTCTCTCCCCTCTATTATATACATAGCGATGGGACCTCGATACCGTCGATACATAGATACTCTCGATGCTCGCTGGTATATAAGTATGTCTAATACTTTGGGATAAACCGTCAATATTTTTTCGATTCTTTTAAGTTTTGTCATATTGAAAGTTTATGCTAGATAAGCAATGAAAGGAGCAGAGACTTAACCTTAATGCCTCGAACGTATTCCCAAAGTGCTGCTGAACTATAGTTCTTGATAGATCTTGGCTGTGTTTTCTGTTGGTGAATAAATGCAACATTCCATATACTCTTGTGTCTAAATGAAAACATGAAAAACAATGGGGGAATGGGTAGAGGTACCCATGTAACATGCAGCGTTAACTGAGCTGTGAATGAAGCTGATTTAGCTGACACACTGCAATAGACTCAGTTGGTTACTCACTCTCAGCTATTATATTTACCTACTCCGGTGACCAATCTGTGAATCCAGCACAAACAAATCAGAACTTAAGATTTGAGATAATACTGTGAATGGATATATTTCTTTGTTCATTCCACTGATAATTTGTGATTATGCAAGTCAAACTCGGGTCAAGAGTGTAGCTTACAGGTATACCGTACGACTAATTTCCATGATATGGATAGAAAATCCTTTAAAAGAATTTTTCAGCACAAAATATAGTTATACAAAAAGCGAAACTAAGAAATAATAATAACTGTTAATAACTATTATTATTGTTATAATTTTATTACACTGCAAAACATTAGGGGATATATAATCTGTGGCATTATAAGGTAAAAAATCAGATGTGTTACACTCACATGACTTTCTCTACTATTGTACAAACTATTTTTACAAACGCTTATTCTCCATATGCTTCATGTTAATCGAGATGCTAATCTTATTATTAATTTTCTTGTAGGTGCAAGGGGAATATGGTAGGCATTAAGCGATAGTAAAATCTTTTAAGCGCTGGTTGCTATATGGGGCATTCCATACTCTTTGCATGTCCAGGACATAAAAAAATGAATAACGAATTTGAGAAAAACTATAAGTATTGGAAAATTTAAGGGAATAACAAGCAATATCTCGAAAATGGTTCACTCAACAAAAAACATGTATATGCCATACATTGTGTATTCTAAGGCAATCTACATTTTTTGTGTAGCAAAATTTTGTCTGTTTCTTATGGTTTACCAGTTATGCAAAAGTCGTTCACAATGAAGAATACTTTTGGAGACATTCCCAGAAAATTCGAGATATATATTTCATTTGTCATAAAAATATCTTAAGCATATGATATTTTAATCAAAATCGTTAGAGCCATTTTTGATAAAATTGAAATATTCGAAAAATGTTCCATGTAAAGGGTAATGTGTGGTGGAGGATTTTCCTGAAAACCTTCGTGTCGCATCTCTGGAAGATACTGAACCTAAATATCAAGCTTGTTGTTTATCCGACTGTTCGTTTCTGAGTTATACTGTTCACAGACACACACACACACGGACATGTTTCCAAAAATGCTTTTTTTTTATTCAGGGGGTCCCAAAACATATATCTCCGGTGAAGTCTCGGTATCGAATTTTTGGTTCGAATACAATACTTCCCCTACTTATTATACGTAGTAGAGAAAGTTAAAATTATTAATAAGAACGTAATTCAGTAATCGAGCTATCGCCTTTAGAATGTTTTATAAAGTGAGTATCGAATGCCGGCGCTCAAAAACCCGTATCAGTTCTGTTATCAAGAAATAATGGTATCGTTCCATTACTATACAGGGTGGACTACTTAAGTTGAGACTGCACAATATCTCCAAAACTAAACATTATAGAAAGAAATGTCTGGAATAAAGGTTGCTTAATATTATGCGGGAAAGCAAATCCATTTCTCGTGGTTTATTTGGAAGATGTTGTGATGGTCATTTTAGGTTCAGCTTATTTTTACTTTCTCTACTACGTATAGTAAGTAGGGGAAGTATTGTATTCCACCCAAAAATTCGATACCGAGATTTCACCGGAAATACATGTTTTGAGACCCCTGAATCCAAACAAAGCATTTCTGGAAACATGTCCGTGTGTGTGCCTGTGAACAGCATAACTCAGAAACGAACAGTCGGATAAACACCAAACTTGGTATTTAGTTCAGTATCTTCCAGAGAAGCCACACAAAGATTTTCAAGAAAAAACCCCATCCCAAGTTACCCTTTACATGGAGCATTTTTCGAAAATTTTAATTTTATCAAAAATGGCTCTAACGATGTTGATTAAAATATCATATGTTTAAGATATTTTCATGACAAATGAAATGTATATCTCGAATTTTCTGGGAATGTCTCCGAAAGTACTCTTCATTGTTAACGACTTTTGCATAACTGGTAAACCATAAGAGATAGACAAACTTTTACTGCACAAAAAATGTAGATCGCGTTAAAATACACAATTTATGTCATATTCATTTTTTTTGTTGAGTGAACCATTTTGGAGATAGTGCTTGTTATTCCCTTAAATTTTCCAATACTTTTTCCCAAATGGGAATTCGTTATTAAATTTTTTTACGTACTGGACATGCAAAGAGAATGGAATACTCCACATAGCTATCGCTTAAATATTGACTATCGCTTAAATACTACCATATTCCCCTTGTACCTACAAGAAAATTACAATACGATTAGCATATGGAGAATAAGCGTTTGTAAAAATAGTTTGTACAAGAGTATAGAAAGTCATGTGAGTGTAACACATCAGATTTTTTATGTTGTTTTCCTTCTCCTCATAATAAACTAAAAATTGTTTGTATAAAGCACTTTGCTAGTTCTTAAACTAACGTAAATAACAACGACAATTCTGATTGACTGTGTACGAAGAGCACAATGAATTGTTGGACTATCCATGGATGGTCATTTGAGGGTCTTTCAGAATTTTCGTTGTTATTTCAACAAGTAGTTGTAAATAACTGGGTAATTGCCCGGTGGAAGTTTCTTGAAAATATTTGTGTCTCATCTTTGGAAGGTATTGAACCTAAATACCAAGTTTGGTATTTATCACACTTTTCGTTCTTTAAGTTATGCTGTTCACAGATACACAAAGGACATACATACAACACGTGGACCATTTTATAAACCAGGGGACTAAAACATGTATTTCTCTATCGAATTTTTGGATGGAATGCTATACATTCTCTACCTACTATGTAGAGAATGTATAAACTCGCTAGCGTCAGATGTTCCATGAATCCATTTATTTACGTGTAGCCATTTATGAGTGGTTTTGATTCATTTAGCCGTGAACTACGGAGCAACAACAATCACATAATCACTGATAGTATTACCAGAGATCACTGCACGCAATATGCTGTGTTTCACAATGAAATACAAGCCGGGTAAGCTTTGTTCCTGATTTTTATCTGCTAAGCTACATAAAACGTGAACATGACCTTCCGTTTCTGTTATCGAAACAAGAGAGCGTGAAATCCCTTATATGTATTTGGTGGTTAGTTATCGGAGCGCTTTCTTTGTTTTGCTACATACCCTCGTAACTTTGAAATACGGTTGTGCTTCGGTCGATGTAGGAAGGGATAACATTTCGAGCGGATCCCTGTACATGTCGGACTCCCTCAGGAGTCGTACGTACTAAAAGATATGCTGAAATACGAGAAAGGAGAAAGGGAATTCCATGGAGAACACAAACCTTGGTACCCTCGAAGTTCTCGTTTTGGCGCATCATTGTTTTTCCAGCATCCTGGGCCAGCCAAATCGAGTGTTTGTCGAGTGCACCCACCGTGATCTAATCTCTATTTTTGCTTGTGGCAGAAATGATGGTGAAGGGAAAGCAGTGCAAAAATAAATATTGGTATTCGAAACAGAAAAACAGGCTCTAAGTTGAAACTTTGCGCTGCTAAACCGAATATCTATGTCCTCTATGGAACCATCTCCAGAAAATAAATCCTTAATAAGAAATAATTCTAATGCATTTCTCTCCTCACTCTTCTACAAATTATTCTTACAAAGGCTTATTCTGTTACCTACTTCTTATAGATTGACGTAAGCATTCATTTGGTTGGATACAGCATGTTAAACTTAAGATATTTAAAAGAAGGTCGCTTTGAAATGTCGTGCTTTATGCACGAGAAAAAAATTCTGATGTGATACATTCACACGACTTTCTCTAACCTCTATCTTTATTAGTGGGTATACAAATTATGGTATATATCTACAAATTATGGTTTTTATATCTACTACATTTGAATCCAAATAAACCTTTGCAGAAATTCTATATTACTTTATTAGGTATAAAAGGAAAAGCGAAATGTTTAAGAACTGGACGCTATATGCTGCCTTAAAATTTAAAATTGCATAGTGTTTCCGTAAAATCACGAGAAACAACTGAATGTTGAAAGGATTTTAAGAAAATGATTAAGAAATGAACAACTCGAACATTTAATAACGGATATCTCAGAAACGGCTTATGCCACAAAAAAGCTTATTTGGAATAAATTTGTGCTTTAAAGGGATCTAACTTTTTGTATAGTATGTTTTCGTCTATCGCTTAACGCTTATCAGTTGGACAAGATTATTCAAAATTCCTTCCGACCAAAGAGCACTTTGTAGGCCATTCTCCGAAAATTCAGATATACATTTTATATGTCATGTAAATATACTTCATATGCGGTATTTTAATCAAAATAATTACAGCCATATTTAGTAAACATAGACTTTTGAAAAATGTTCAGTGTAAAGCGTAGTTTGTGGGTTGGTGGATTTTGTTTAAAATCTTCGTGTGAATCTTAGAAAGATACTGAGCCTAAATACCAAGTTTATTGTTTATCCGAATATTCGTTTTTGAGTTATGTTGTTCACAGACATCAAGACACGCCGACAAACACACACACACCCACACACACACACACACAAGGACATGTTTCCAAAAATGCTCTATTTGGATTCAGAGGGTCTCAAAACATGTATTTCCGGTGAAATCTCGGTATCGATTTTTTGGGTGGAATGCAATACTTCCCCAACTTACTATTCGTAGTAGACAAAGTGAAAAGAGTAGCAACTTACCGCGTGAAATAGATGCAAATGTTTTAAAATAGAAATTTAACAGTACAAAACATGCTACTCCACATAAATTGTGCGCTTTAACCAGATCTACATTTTTGTGTGATAAGGTTTTTACGGTTTACTAATTATACAAACGTCATGTAGAATTAAGATTACTCAAATACAATTCTTAGGAGATACAAGATGTACAGGGTGAATCACCTAAAACTTGCACTGCAAACATTTCGGAAATGGAAAGTGCTATAGATGTTCAGTTTTCACACCATTGATTGGTAGTCAGGGGCTCGTACATTTAGCCTATAAACAGATTTTAATAATACTGAGAAATTGTATTTTTTGAGAACACATGCAATTTTTTTAAATGGAACAATGCCTAGTTACATCAACAGTATAAAGCTAGGGTAAATTAGAATGTCAATAATCTTTGTTGCAGGATTCTAGTGCAAGTGGTTTAAGAGAAATCGTATTTTGAAAAGTTTCCACCAAGAAATTTATTGTCCCATTCAACCTGCGTAGTTGCTAGGTACGATGTTGTTATGTTTGTTTGCATTGTGTTTTCTGTTCATTGATTGCAATATGACCTTCTGGTCAGTTTGTTTGTGACAGTTGAAGCAGTAAGTCGGGAGTGGAAGATGGGGTTTACTAATGCAGGAAAAGCCGACATGCTCATGGTGTATGGAGAGTGTAGGAAGAATGCAGTTCGTTCCTGTACGGTGTATGCTAAACGTATCCCAATAGATGTCAACCATCTCGGCAATTATTTATCAACCTCTTCAACCAATTACGTGAAAGTGGTACTGTAACACCTAGAAAACGTAACAGAAACAAACAAGCGACTGGAGAAGAGGCAGCAATTAATGTTTTGACTGCCGTTGCAGTAGATCCGCAAATTAGTGCCCACACAATCGCACTGGAAGTAGCATAAGTCAGGCAAGTGTACTGCGCATTCTCCATCTGATTCTCCAGATTCATCATGTATCTTGTTTAGTGCTGAGGCAACATTTACTAATCATGACCAGCTAAACCGCAGAAAAATGCACTATTGGTCCGTTGACAATCCCCGTTGGTTACATTAGGTAGAACGTCAGCGTCCATGGAGTTTAAACGTGCGGTGTGGGATAGTGAACCATCAGCTCATACGCCCTTTGTTCACAGAAGGAACATGAACTCGCACAAGTATCGCAGCCTCCTGATAGACCATCTGCCACAGATGCTAGAAGACGTTCCTTTGCAGACTAGGAGGAACATGATGGCTGTCCACCCCATAGTGCACGAAATACTACCGCTTGTCTTAACGGATTTTTCCAAATCATTAGTTTGGACGTAGAGGGTCTGTGCCTTGGCCGGCCCGTTCACCGGATCTGACCCCTTTAGACTTTTTCTGTGGGAAAAGCTGAAAGACACTGTCTACAAGCATGTGCCAACTACACCAGACGATATTAAACGACGTATTACTGCTGCCTGCTCTGAAGTTTCCACTGAAATGCTAGAACGTGTGCATCAGTCCATCCATAGCAGACTGGAAACGTGTATTGAAGCTGCCGGTGGTCATTTTGAACACAACCTTTCAAGGACTATGTTCTCTTTACTCGTAAGAATCCACAGAAGTATTGTAATTCCATTTTGTTTTTCTTTAATTTATCCTACCACAGGTTGTACAAGTGTCGGTGCGTAAAATTTTCAAAATAAGATTTCTCGTAAACCACTTGCACCTCAATAGCACTTTCTATTTCCGAAATATTTGCGGTGCAAGTTTTAGGTGATTTGCCCTGTATATTTTATTCAGTCATGCAAGTATTAAACATGTGATATTTTAATCCAAATTTTTAATGTTATTTTTGAGAAAATAACAAGAATTGTTTACGGCGGGGGAAACATCTTCGTGTCGTATTCTTGGAAATCGTCGAACTTAAATACTAAGCTTGATAATTAATATACTTTTGACTTACGCTGTCCACAGACACTGATGTGGAATTTCGTGGTTGTGGGTTCTGTAACGTTTGGTGTGGATTCTGAAACGTTGGGCGTCATTTTGGTGTGGGATATTTGTTTCGTATCTTTAAGTGTGGGAGCATGATAATAGGAAATTATGTTATTTGTCGGTTAGTTCCGATAGGATAATTATTTCTACTTTCCCTACTCCGTATAGCAAATAGGGAAAGCATTGTATTCTAGCCAAAAATTTGTTATTAAGATTTCACCGGAAATATATGTTTTGGGGCCCCTGAATAAAAAAAAGCATTTTTAGAAAAACGACCATGTGTATGTGTGCCTGTGAACAGCATAACCCAGAAACGAACAAGCGGATAAGTACCAAAAGTAATTTTGAATATACAACTAAACTCCATTTCTTTAGCATTCCGTACTAAGAAAAAAATCCCTAAAGTTACAAATAACATACAAAATAACATCAAATTTCACAAGAGCTGTAAGGCACTATTATAAGTTTGCAACTGCAAATATTTACAGGAGATAAATAAGACAATGTAATTATTTCGAAGTGCTACCAACTTTTCTATCACTTAATCTTTTAGCTATACTTATGACAAATTTTAATAAACTACCAACATTCACTTACATTACTATTAAGCAAATAAAGTAAGTGAAGCATGTATAACATCTGTCATTTAAATAATAGTGCGAGTAATATTAAATCCGATTATACCTAACGAATTACAAGTCTGGTAAAAACACGTTATTAGAAATGTAGTTCCAATAATTACATGTAAACCGTGTAATCCGGTTGCCACAAAAAAAGTTGTTCCAAAAATTGAATCTGCATTGGTGTAAGTTAAGTTGTTGGCCGCTTTTGCTTATTAATTGGCACGCTGCGTTGATACCATGGTCCAACAGGCAGTTCGCAATCCCTCTTTAGAGAGGTCATTCAAGCTCGCAATACTAACTACACTTCGGCTACTGTTTACAGTTTCATGTTTTTGCACCTTCACCGAGTAACAGCTCAACAGAATGACACTCAACAGCTTTGCGGTTGATCGAATACTCACCAAATGTAGTCAGCTTTGTGGCATTTTTCACTGAACCGCAGATCCTGTTAATTTCTGTCTATAAAAGAACTCACACTTTTTTTATCTCTTATTCTCGCAATCTAACTGCATTACAAGAAGTGCGGTGTTGAGCGCAGAGGAGCCATGATTAAAAGGTTTCCTTTCCGGAACCTTCGGCATCAATCTTCCGGTTTGTGCCCGATTGTAACACCAAACCTAAGGCCCATCTCGAAGAATATCTTGGCGGAGTTACTCCCCAAAAGTCGCTACTTTACCAGAATGCGATAGACTCGCCATAGACAGGCTCGGCTTTATTCTTTAACACCGGAATAGCTGTCGGTGGTTCTGTTTAAGCCACATGATCTCAACAGAGTCTGCGTGGAATACAGTCACTTATTGTACCGGGTCCCAGACAGCGGTCAACTCTGGTCTCTCGGTTCACTCCAGGAGAATATTGGCGTTGAAGTACTCGAAGAGAAATGGCTACTTCAGAGCTGTATGAAGAGAATGCAGTCACAACCCTCACTTCTACTCATATATGCCGTGACCACTCCGGTAACTCTGAATACATTGCTCTGCGCTTTGTTTCTCTCTGTATGCGATATACGAGGGTAATCCAGAAAGTCCCAGACGTTTGGAATAATCAATTAACAAACTGCAAAAATCAACGGTTATTATGTAAGCTATTTTTCTACATAATCGCCATTCAAATTGAGGCATTTATCATACCGTGGCACAAGTTTTTCAATACCCTCTCTGTAAAAATCTGCCGCCTGCGACTTCAAACCACTACACCGGCATGGAGTTCAGCGTCAGTATCAAAGCATCAATTTGATGTACCGAACTCCGTGAAATTTGGGGAAAATGTTCCGAAAGTTCTGTAATCGTGAAACGACGATTTTCACGAATTTTGTCATTGATTTGCATTGACAGGTCATCAGTCATAAGGCTAGGCTAGGCTAGACCTACCACTGCGATCCTCGTCGTGAACATTGGTACGGCCGTTTTTAAAATCAATGCACCATTGCCTGACTCGGCTTTCATTCATAATTCCCTGCCGTAAACATAACAAATTTGACGATAAATTTCAATTGGTTTGTTCTTTTTGCCAACAAAAACCTAATCACAGACCGCACTTCAAAAGTGGCGGGATTTTCTATTGCAGCACACACTTTAACGAGCCATAGAAAGCACAGTAAGGAAGGCACAGTCCTCACGATACCACAGCTGGATGAATACTAAATGTAGGAATGTTCGAACACCAAGATGGCGGCTCTAGCCCTACTCATCGCCAAGATAAGCCAAAACGTCTGGTACTTTCTGGACTGCCCTCGTATATGATACGCACTGAAACATATGCGGTTCGAATGTGAAGGCCCTAAAAAAATATTCGATTTAAAAGTGGTAAAGGCAAATTATATAACATGTATACTGAAGTCAGCAGACTTTATTATACGGTAATATGAAAAAATGCAGTATAATAGTAACAACAGTACACAATGATAGGCCTAATCATGTAATGATTCATTTTATCATAGATTAGCCGTGAGTATATCTTGTATAGAGCATTGTAGGAACAAGAGTGTGACCTCACAAAGACATTGTTGTGAGTGGGGTGCAGCACACAATCACCCTGAGCGGTAGTCCATTGTCATTTATGTAGCTTCTGGAAAACATAAAAAGCGCTAAATGTACAAAATTTCAGTTTTAGAATTAGAAGTTTAGAATTACTGTCATAGTGGATTCCCCGCCCGTCTTGCCACATTCCAGAATTCGGCGTTACTCCGGAGACCTTTTCTTCGAATTATACAAAATTATAATTTTGTTAACATGAATCAGTTGGGGAATTTAATGCCGTGCCGGCATTTTGCCATGGTAGCTCAGTGGCTGGAGCAACCTGACGGAAACTGGGGGATCCGTGATTCAAATCCCAGCGATGGCATCAAATATTTCAGTCGTCTGGTTTCATCTTTCCAACCTTGTCCAATACACGGCTTGTGTGGAAGAAAAATTAATTCCATATAAAATTATGTTCGAATAAGGATGGTATACTTCGTTTAGAGATTAAATTCAAGGATACAAAGGAAACGTTCAAATTAAAAACGTTCGAATTATTCAAGTTTCACTGTGTATACAGCAACATAATATAAGAGGAGCAGTTTTCGAATTAATAAAGCACTAATGAAGCTCTTTCAATATCGGAAAGCAATCATAAGTGAAAAGGTTCCACATCCAATTGAAACGAATTTGCGTTCTTTTGATTTTGCTGAAGGCGAATCGGAATTATTGTCGGAATTCCGTGGAAAGCGTTGTTTACGCAAGGTGATAGGGTAATCCAGGCTTACTAAGGAGCAATTTAACACTACTCTAGCTAGTGTTGAAGCCACCGTGAACCCAAGACCTATGATGTGAGACGAAGACTCGGAAACACCTATTCAGCACTTTTCCTGATTAAGAAGGACTGTTTACTATTCCTGTTGATCCGAAGCCCTCTCTAAGGCTGGTGTTGGAAAAAAAATCCTGACTGAGCTTGAAACTTATAAATGATTTTTGGAAATGCTGGAAAAAGGAGATCTCCTACAACTGAGGAGCTTTCACGAGCTTTCTGGAAAGATCAAAATTATATGCTGAGGATATGTCCTGATTCAAGAGGATGTACGTTTGAGACACATGTGGGGGAGGGCAATCATTGAAGGTCTGCTACAAGGATGAGACTACAAAGAACGGACAGTACTTCTCCGAGCTCCCGAGGAAAGAAAAATCAGCCTGTAGTACGCTGGTCTTACCTTGGAGATCATAAGACTGTGGAGTATGTGAGGATCCAGTCACGACCATCACCTGTTCTATATGTATGCTGTGACATATATATTGCTCTATGCATTACTTATCTCTTATATGTTTACAATAAGGTTGCGTTTCCTGTGTTTGGAAGGTGACTAATTGCGTTGTTATGTATTCCCATCCAAGACAATGAAAGGCTCCTCTCCTAGTATGGTATAAAAGATTTGGGAGGAGGATCCACTAAACCTTCATTCTAAAGACCTCTGGAGAGAATACAAGTTGGAAGTTGTGACAAAATCCGTGGAACAATAACCACGAAGACAGTAAAGATCGTTGTTTGTGAGAAGGAACTAATAACCTACGAAAATAATAAGTCTGGAAGAGCAAGAGACTAATAACAAATGGTAGAGACGTGGCTGTAACAAATTGTGTTGGGGTGACAATGGCGATGAGCGGCTTGGTACCCCGGATTCCCCAAACCTGTAGTTAGAAAATGTAGGCCACCGCTGATGTCGGTTTAGCTGAGACTGGTGCGATTACTGCATTCACGGCTGAGTTCGACACCGAGCGTGTTATACAGGGTGGATCGTTTCAGTTGAAACTGTACAATATCTCCAAAACTAAGCGTTGAAAAAGTAATATCTTTAATAAACGTTTCTTGATATTATGGGGGAAAGTAAATGCCACTAGTCGTGTTTTATTTGGAGGATGTCATGATGGTCATCTAGGGTCAATTTAAATTTTTAAATGGCAACCTACAATTAGGGTAAATTTAAATTTATCCTAAAATGACCATCACAACACCTTCCAAATAAAACTCATGGGGTGGCCAATACTTCAGTGGTGTGTTTTTGCCAAATATTTCATCGCTAATCATTCATTTTGACGAAAAGCTAATATCGTATTATCCAATAGAAATTATAAAATTTCACGCGAAGACAGTTCCAGTTCAAAAACCTATGTCTAAAGCTTCTTCAACATTCAGTATGTAAATTCGTTGTAAATAGACTTTACGTAGAAAAATCAAAATCTTAAGGACACGAATCCTCTAATTAAACATACTAAAATTGCCTGAAAATACAATTCTTAATCGGGTTGTATTGTCACACCACAGAGAAAAAATTAATAGGCATAAACTGCAATTAAAACGTCATTAACAACACAAATATTATAAGCAATAAGCATAATAAAAATAATAAATCGATTAAGCAATAAGAGTGCGTGTTTATGGGATGGACATCCACCAGAAGTAATTTATGGTCTTTCGAGACTTTTTGAGCGAGTGTTGAGCCTTTGTTGATTTAAACTTCTAGACTACCTTTAATGTGGGCGAAGAAACATCTTCCAACTGACAGGTGGCATAAACTCAAACATAACTAAGGACAACTGATCATCTGACGCACAAAGCACATTTCTTACTTGCGTGCTGTTACAATACTATTCATTACATTCTACGCACTTTTCTAACCGGCATGCAATTTCAATAAAATTAATGTCGAAATCTGCTGGTTCATTTGAAATAAGATTATATAAATAGCAGTTGAAATACTTTATTCCTTATCTCATTTTAGGTATAATTACACATTTTGAGTTCGCACTCGCGTATGTGTGTTAGGGGTCTGCACGGGCTGAATTTCTTAGGTTTGGCCCGGTCTGAACCTGCCCGAGCCCGCTCCGAACAACTCTGTACCACTTGGCTCGATCTGATTGTTTAATTTTGTTTTAAATGAAAATATTTTGCAGTTATCTATTATTATTATTATTCCACGGGGCGCTGATAATTGCGGTGCGAAGAGATTCGAATTAGATTTCTGGAATTTTCTCCCCTGCTGGGAGACGGGGAGCCTGGTAAGAGATGTACTGAGGTCTTTGGGACCAATTGAGGAGTCACATTACAGAAATAGTGGCCACCGAGGTCCTGGAATCCGCATGTAGTAAGCAACGTGCAACCAATCGCATACTACTGCTATAAATATATGTATGCTACGATAAATGTGCTATTCAAAGTGTCTTAATATCGTAGACCAAACTATTTCATAATTCATATGTCTTTATTTTCCCTTAGTATGAAAAAGATTTGCTTTATGTCTTCTCGAAAATGGCGCTAATGAGCTTGATGAAATTACAATATGTTTAAGGTATTTAGGCAAAAAAATCTGCTGTGTTACACTCACATGACTATTTTTACAAACACATATTCTCCATCTACTTCATGTTAATCGAGATAAACATTTACAGAAACTTATTGCTAATTTTCGTAGGTACAAGGGGAATATGGTAGGCTTTAAGCGATAGTAAAATATTTTGAGAGTTAGTTGCTATGTGGAGCATTCCATTCTCTTTGCATGTCCAGGTCATAAAAAACGAATAACAAATTCCCATTTGAGATAAATTGTAAATATTGGAAAATTCAAACAAATAATAAGGAATATCTCGGAATCGGTTCACTCTACAAGAAATGTATATGACATAAATTCTGCGTTTTAACGAGCTCTACATTTCTTGTGCAGTAAAATGTTGTCTATCTCTTACGGTTTACAGTCATACAAAAGTCATTAAGAAAGAAGAGGACTTTTGGGGGCAGTCTCTGAAAATTGAAGATATACATTTTATTGTTCATAAAAATATCTTAACTATATGATATTTTAACCAAAATTGTTGGAGCCGTTTTTGAGAAAATCAAAATTTTCGAAAAATGTTTCAGATAAACGGTAGTCTGGGGTAGAGGGATTTTGTTGAAAACTTTTGTGTCGCATCTTTCAAAAGATACTGAACCTTAATACCAGGTTTGGTATTTATCCGATTTTTCGTTTTCGAGCTATGCTGTTCACAGACTCACACACGCGGACCTTCTTCAATAAGTGCTTTTTTGTTTATTCATCGGGCCTCAAAAAATGTATTGTAGGTATCGAATTTTTGGGTGGAATGCCATACATCCTCTACTTGCAATAGTAGTAGAAAAAATAAAAATAAAGTGCTATGACGAATGTAATAAATTCATTTTTATTTGTCTTTATTTCCAAGACCGATTTCTTAAATGAAGCCCAAACCCCCGCGAGTGGGCCGGGCCGGTTCTGTTCTAGGTCTAGGCCTATGCCTAAGGGCTTGGCCCGAGCCTGTGTAGACTTCTAGTGTGTGTGTGTGGGGGGGGTAATTCTACTTAATGAAGAAATATTACTGTTAATGTTATAGATTGCCATTAGTTCCCTGTGCTTTCATTGCAATCTTCTGGATTAGAGAATTGTAAGTCAGAAAGAAGGTTTGCCGCAATCATTACCAACATTTTATTACCTTTTCTTAAAGTGTTTTCTTTACGGAAAGGTGCTTTCATCCTGGGTTTCTTCCCAGGTCATTTAACCGGAAGCGTAGTACCAAATTTCCACATGGAAGCTGTAAAGGACATTCGCCGTCACAGTTAGCCGATTGCAAAGGCCGTCTGAAACAGTAGAAGGGTAGATTCCGTTGTTTCAGTGTTCAACATTATCTACAGGGCGTGGAAAAACTCCGAATTCTCTTCAAGAACCATCTGGGTTTTTAGGGTTTAGACATGAAATTCATCTTACGTAAAGAGTAGATAGTTTAGTTTAAGTAATAAACTGACGAAATAAGCTTAGAAGCCAATCGCAATTTACCGGAGTATCGCTTCCTTACTCTATTAGGAAGAAAATCGTTCAGAAAATAAGAGAGCAGAATTAAGACATTGTCAATTGTTTCCTAATGCCCTTAATAAAAGCAATACATTCCTTAAACTTTAAAAATGGAAACAAACGAAGAATGGGACTTGAATAACCCTTAAGGGACATTCACCTTTTCTTAGAGATCCAATGCCCCAGTCTATCACATTCGTAATCATTGTACAATCTTTGTCTTATATTGTTTTAATTTTAGTTTAATTTCATCTGTTTCTTAAAATCATGTGACTAAATTATGAATTTAATATTTCTGATGTCCATCAGTCAGTGCCTATCTACAATGTAGATTTTGTAATACATTGCTGTTTGCAGATATTTAATTTGTACTCTTAAATTGACTTCATAATACAGGAATAAGGTAATTAAAATAAGGTTTATAATTTGAACTGGTAATCTTAATATACATAAAAGCTAGTGTATGTTGTATGTTACATATAGGTTTCTACACCTTGCACTGATCTCGACCAAACTTGGCACAGATAACCTTTGACGCAAAGAAAAATTATTGTCTAGCTTAGAATTCGAAATTCTAATTCGAAATCCATTTCATAAGATTACAGATTTAATTTTATATAATGCCTATAAAAGCTTGAAGGACCATTTATATCTTTCTCAACGTTATTATTGTCATTGCCAACGTAACAATAATGACTTATTAAATAATAGTTTCACGTCCTCACAAAATAACAAAGGAACAGCGAGTTCACACATTATTCCTTGATCTCCTCTCTGACATTGATCATGGAGTAATAACACAGTTAAATAAATAAATTAGAACAGCTATGTCATCTGTGGCTATGACTGCGCAAATGTAAAGGACTATAAACGCTTGGTTAAAAACTAACAGCATTTCTAATTTATTATATTAGACGCACTGGTTTCTAACTTGCCTGTTAGAAGATTTGACAGTAGCAGAAAATAAATGTTACATATACAGACTAAAGTACAATGGAAATCTTCAAAGCTAACAACACTTAGCAAGACAGCTAAGAAACAAATATAGACAAAGCTGTCCTGAGTGGGAGTAACACCAAATAAAACCTCACCCACAATACAGAATGTATCATTATTGGTATCATATATTTTGGAGACGTGTTCTTGATATCAAAACAGTAAAAAAAATTCATATGAACATGGGTTTGAAAATGATTTATTTCACAGTTACAATACAAAATCGAAAGTTACAAAAATTGCTCGAAGTGGCTTCCTCTTGTTTCGATACATGCAGTAAGCCTGTGTTCCATGCTCTAGCCAACTCTGTTGAAAATTCTTGGTGTGTTTCGTGTTTGGTTAAATCCAGTTTGGATACGTCCTCTCAAAATGCCAACGTCAGGTACAGGAGTCGCATAAACCAAGGACTTCAAATGTCCCCAGACGAAGAAATCCATTGGATTCAAATCAGGCGATCGAGCAGACCATGCAATGGGCCTCCCTCGATCAATCCATCTTTGTGGAAATTGATCATTCAAAACTTACGAACTATCATACTGAAATGAGCTGGAGCACCATCGTGTAAAAACCACATTCGTTGGATGATGTCCAGAGACGAATTATCAGTTTAGTGATGCAACTCATTTCTGATAAACTGGAGATAGGTTTGTCCATTCAGACGCGGAGGGAAGCAGTAGGGGCCAATAAGGTGATCATGAATGCTTCCACCCGAAACTTTGAGAGAATCTCTGTTGATACTTGTCCTGTCATACTTCATTAGGATTTTCAAACACCCAGTTATGAGTGTCATGAAAATTGAAGATGCCGTCGCGAGTAAAACCAGCCTCATCCGCGAATAAGATACAGGCTAGGAAATTGATGAACACAGCGCACTGCTGTAACATGCGTTGACAAAAACGTCTTCTTGGCTCAAAGTCCGCCTCATTTAATCCTTGCACACGTTGAAGGTGATACGGGTACAGAAGATTTTCATGCAGAATTCTCCAGATAGTCATATGACTAACTCTTTCCCTTACAGCCATACGTCTTGTGCTTTGTGATGGGTCTGCAACCACAGCACGAAGAACTCGTTCAAGCTCAATGCCTCGTACCATTCTTGGTCTCCCAACATCCCTAGTACTTCTCTCAAATGCGCCATTCTCTCTCAAGCGTTGGTGAATTCACGCGAATGTTCTTGCACACGGTAACGGCCTGTCAGGGCACCTTTCTGTATAAAGTTCACGTGCTCGTGCTGCAATGCCGTCTGCACGGCCATACGTGTAGTGCATATCCGTCTGTTCACTCATGGAATACATCTTCTTTGACCTATAACAACGAAACGGTAGATTTTCAGACCTATGTACATATGAACGTTTTTTTACTGTTTTGATGTCAGGAACATGTCCCCCAAATATATGACACCAATAAAGATACAACCTGTATAACCAACTACATAAACTAACAAGGATATAATTTAAATAAAACTTCATTGTCAACCACAAAGAAACGATAAAGGCTACCAAAATATAATAGTATAGGTAGACTCTATAACTGAGTAATAAATAATATAGATAATTAAATGTAGCCACTTAAATAAACTCTAAACCTTACCAACATGAATAAATTCTAAAATGGCCAACTTACAGCCAGACGTTATAGGCAAATTACAAATGCTAAAAGTTTTAATTCCTGTCTGAACTCTGTGTACACATTAAGTATTTTAATTTAAGATATAAATATTTCATATACGGAATTTGCAACACGCAAAGCTGGTGAAGCGAGACAGTCAGAATATCCCAATCCTGGCCAAAAGCAATTTAGAAAAACTTACCCCCGAAATCTGAGTACTATGTCCAGGAGGACTGTAAGCAACCAACTCGATTTCCTCGGAGTAACCTAGATAAAGCTCAGACTGTCATGTCGCCACAGTATGCTGAAATGGAACCTAAGTGTAAATAACCCACACGAATAGAAGACGCACTAGAACAATAGCAAAGTTAACGCGGATTTCAAAGGACCTGTGCCGAAACAACACACTATTCTTATCATGAAGTGTAAAATTTGTTGCTAATTTATTGTGAAGCAAAATGATGCATATTAATAACAAATTAGCTTTACCAAGAGCGTTTCCTTAACACGAGATGGCAGCCATGCAAGAAGAATGTTGTGTTATTTCAAAGACAACGAGTTAAAAGAGTCCCTACTTGTAGGGAGACAATGGATATTGAAGCCAAAAGAAAAACTCTGATGTGTTACACTCACATGACTTTCTTATCCTGTATAATTTTTTAATGTGTATACAAACTGTTCTTACTAAAGCTTATTCCTTTCAATCGAGATATATTTTTGCAGTAACATACATCACACACTTCGTTATGGATATAAAGGGAATAGCGATAGTCAAATATTTAGAAACGCGACGCTATATGCTGGCCCAAAGATTCCATAGTCTTTACCTACAATCGCGAGAAACAACTGAATGTCAACGGGATATTAAGAGAATGACAAAAGTGCTGAAAAGTTCGAACCATTAATAGCGGATTCTCAGAAATGGTTTAAGCCACAAAAAATTATTTGAAATAAATTGTGAGTTTTAAAGGGATCTACATTTTTGTGTAGTACGTTTTCGTCATATAAAATTCACTTAGAGTAAAGAAGACTGAACAGCCTATTCCCAACAATTTCAAGATATATATTTTGTTTGTCATGTAGATATCTTTAATATGTTATGGTGTTTTAATAGAAATGGTTAGACACTCGTTTAGAAAGTAAAAAGGTTAGAAAAATATTACATGTAAGGGGTAGTTGGGGTATGGCATTTTCTTGAAAATCTTCTTGTCACATCTTTGGAAGTGAGCTTAAATACAAGTTTGGTATCTATCTGACTTTTCTTTTCGGAGTTATTCTGTTCAACAAAAACTCGTGAACGAACCATTTTTCTAAAAGTGTCTTTTTATTCAGGAGTCCTCAAAACACGTAATTATGGTGAAATCTCGGTATAGAATTTCTGGCTGGAATGCAGTAACCTCTCTATGTTTGAGGAGGGTAAATAAAAATGTAATACTAATGAATAATTGAATAATTGTTCTCTTTGCAAGTTAAACTGTGTTAGTGCTGTATCGAGCTGGTTTTCCTACGGTTCTTGAAGGCTAAATATTCGTTTTCTTCTGTTTTAATTTATTTATTTTAGCTCATAGTTGTGCCTTAAGGAAATGGCTTTAATTTGTGGTTTCATTTCTAAAATTATTCTCGCATGATATTACTTCTGCATAAAGGTTAATTGTGTGCCAAAATTAAAACATTACAGTACCATAATTGTGCAATTAATTCTTGTTTGTAAAGTTTACATAAAAGTAATTTCACCTGTTTGTTGAATGAAGCTTGAGGCAGTATTTTTAACACTTAAATAATTTCAGTCTAGTTATGTAATATATAAATACAATAACAGTCCGCCTTAAAGCAATATGTGTATGTAAAAATATATAAAAAGTGTATATTACAATCATTGTATATGTTTATATTATTTTATCCATGTGTAATAATGTTATGTGAATGTGTTAGGTAACTTAATAATGCAGGAGCGGTGAAAATAATAGGTTAAAAGTTGCTAACAATGAGGTAACAATAAGGTAACCTTGGGGCAATAATGAATTTGAAAGTTTAACAACACTACTTGTGATTCTTGGAAGCAATGTAAATTTTGAGACAGTTTAAAAATAGCCAATCAACCACCAGAAAAAGCTTTAGTTAAATGAAGGTATTCTATTGGATTAGGAATAGCCAATGAGAGAGTTGAAATAAATAAATTTACAAGTTAGCTGGTTGAAATCAGTTCAGTTGCCTGCAGACAGTGTTTGTAACCGGATGCGATGTGCGTCCTCGAAAGATTTAATACGTATTCGTGTGAGACGAAAAATAAATTACATGTTAAAAAGTGCAAATATTTAATAAACAAAATCTCACAGCTCTCTCTCCCAATCAGTGAAGTGTTATTTAAATCGTATGAAGTATTAATAAAAGAAGTGAACTAAAATTATAATCTGTGTAAGCCTACATTCTTGTCGCACCACAACCCTGCGAAGAGAAACGTGTCTCTAAAATAAATACTGACGCAGTCGAGGCAAACATAAATATAATATTTAAAGAAACAGTAAAAATACAGAGTTAACACTTTTTTTAAACTTGGAACAAAGACCACCTAAAAGTACACTTGGGGCGAAGGCTAACGGAAACCGGGTACCATACGTGCGGTTGTAACGAACTTCAAGTTCGGCTCCCCAACTATAATACAACTCCTTCAATACAAACTATTTCAATTTGACGCCCAAAGCGTGATGCAAATAACGTAGCAAACCATCTTCTTCAAGCTATAAACATGTTTTTCTACTAGCGTTTACAGTTTGTGTAGTTTGCTGTATTTCAGTTGTCCTTTACGATCACTGTAACTTTCAGGTCGGGACCGGCAAGCGAACTTTTATTGTATTTAGTAATAAGTATAGGCATAGGTTATACACCGGAGGTGACGCCTTGCGCACGGTGACTTACATAGATCTACTGCGGCTACCAACTCCCTAGGAGAAAGGGATGAAGTGAAGGAACCACAGCAGGCTAAGGCCACACAGATACACGCAACTCCCTAATAGTTCCTGGCTCGAATACCCACTGCTGCAGGTGCCTAGAGAGGGCCATTAATGATCCATTGACCGGAGCACTCTGGTGTCCACAGCGAGTACTCTGTCCTGCGCTACCGTGCGCCTAGAAGAGCACCTGAAAGATGTGAAGGAAACTGGATGAAAGGGAAATGATGGAAAGCAAATCTCGATCGATGAGAAACCATGGGCTCAGGAATTTAGATTTAGCTAGCTAGTAACAAAGGGAATTTAATAATAAAATTAAAAGGCATACTGTTATAAATGATAATTAAAACATTTTTATTACCTGTTCATTGTAGAAGTATGAGTAAACAAACGGAGGTGCCTCCAGAAGCCTCAAGCAGAGCACTGCAAGTAGGCCGCAAAGGCTTCCGGAGGAAGCACATCCCGGGGGGAGGGGTAGCAGTGACCCGACCCATTCCTAATAAGAATGCCTTCAGCAGACCCTCCAAACCTTTCCAAAGAGCATAATCCACCGTCCTGTAACAACGCACCGAGCATCATCGCCTGTTCTTCAAACCTGAAACAGATAAAAAGAAATTAGTAGACAGGAAAGGATTTGCAGGTCATGGTAGAAGTGGAACCACCCCAGCAATCGCCTACCGAGCCGGGGTAACCACGAAAAAAAATCTATGATCAGAATGGGCGTTCCGACGGGAATTGAAGCGGAAATTGAACACAGACCTCCTGAATGCGAGCTTTACAAGTTATCGCGGAGCCATTTCGCTCGGCTACCATGAAGCACCTAGACCTGCCAACGCAACTGTCCGCCCCACGTCCACGTATGCACGGCGAGGTGGGCATAATTCAACCGATACGGGAGCTAGCATCACGCATCCCTCAACCAGGATCGTTGCCTATCACATGTCATCACTTTACTCACGATGCTGATGGGCACTGGTCCTATAACCGGGAATTAAAATCCGCACGCTTACGGTGGGATCGAACCCGGGCTCACTCCGTGGTCGGGAACCATAGCTCCGCGCTCTAGCCCACAGCTCCATGGCGCAGTGCTGTTCCATGGAAGGGAATTAAATAATCCAATTTAATAATCGCCGAGGGGCTCAGATACCTATGTACTGTCTGATTGGCACTCTCAATGCTGCTTACACCTATGAGAGCCGCTGGAAACCCTTTTATCGTTTCGGGTATGGCTAATGCGATGACATACACCCCCACTCCTTGTGATGTAGGTCCTACAAAGTGGAGGGTAATTCGTTAAAGAAGAAAAAGAAATAATACTACAATAGCGCTACTGATTTTCAGTTTTCTCTGTCGAAGCTTTCATCAAGTACTACTACTGCTACTACTACTACTACTACTACTACTACTACTACTACTACTACTACTACTACTACTACTACTACTACTATTACTACTACTACTACTACTACTAATAATAATAATAATAATAATAATAATAACAATAATAAAGCCTTAACTGTTTCGAGCAACAGTTATTAATCTGTGTTGTGTTGAAATCCAGTAAATAATGTATCTGGGGGAATGTGGTTATTTCATTGAGCTGTGCTTCAATAAATCATCGGATTTGCAAAACAGATACTGCTGTCCGGAAGGCTTTAAATTCTGCAGTCAGATTTCTGATGCCCTACATTTAAACCGGAAAATTTTTCAGCAAGTTTGTGCACATTTTGCACCTTATAATCTATCTTAAGCGTCGGGAGATGTTACTACGATTTCTCCGTAGTAACATGATGCAACGTTACTGTTGACATGAATCGCTTGTGTCACCCATTAAGATGATTTATCATTGGGTTTTGCGGTCTCTGAGCTTTATATGATATACAAATATATTGATGATCTCTCTCAACCGTAGACTAAATCTGAAAAAATCTGATGTGTTGCACTCACATGACTTTCTCTACTCTTATACAAACTATTTTTACAAACGCTTGTTCTCCATATGCTTCATGTTAATCGAGATGTCAATCTTATTGGTAATTTTCTTGTAGATGCAAGGGGAATTGGTAGGCCTTAAGCAATAGTCAAATGTTTTAACGCTGGTTGCTATGTGGCGCATTCCATTCTCTTTGTATGTTCAGGACATAAAAAAATGAATAACGAATTTGAGAAAAAGTATAAGTATTGGAAAATTTAAAAGAATAACAAGCAATATCTCGAAAACGGTTCACTCAACAAAAGAAATGCATATGACATAAATTGTGTATTTTAACGCGATCTAAATTTTTCCTGTAGTAAAATTTTGTCTATCTCTTATGGTTTACCAGTTATGCAAAAGTCGTTCACAATGAAGAATACATGGAGACATTCCCAGAAAATTCGAGATATACATTTCATTTCTCATGACAATATCTTAAACATATGATATTTTAATCAAAATCGTTAGAGCCATTTTTGAGAAAATTAAAATTTTCGAAAAATTTTCCATGTAAAGGGTAGTCTGGGGTGGTGGGATTTTCTTGAAAACCTTCGTGTCGCATCTCTGGAAGATACTGAACCTAAATACCAAGTTTGGTGTTTATCCGACCGTTCGTTTCTGAGTTATTGCTGTTCACAGACACACAGACGCACACACAGACACACACACGGACATGTTTCCAAAAATGCTTTTTTTGGATTCAGGGGGTCTCAAAACATGTATTTCCGGTGAAATCTCGGTATCGAATTTTTGGGTGGAATACAATACTTCCCCTACTTACTATACGTAGTAGAGAAAGTAAAAGGACGAGCGAGATTGTTCTGCGGTAACGTGTAAGGCTTGCATTTGGGAGGCCCCGCGTTCGATTTACGTTGGAGCGACCACTCTGATCTTGAGTTCCTTCGCTGTTTTCGCTGGTTGTTTGGCTTATAAATGCATTGAATTTTTCGGTCCTCCATTTCCTGTCAATTCATTTTCTTAGCATATTTCAGACCCAGTCGTGTGGATGGCGAGCTGGAGGTACAGTATGCTTTGAGGAGCTGTCTACCCTGGTGTTCGGTGTGTGACGGCCCCCCAAAGAGGTCTCTCCGTGGGGAGAGGTAGGTTTGTGTGGAAGGTCCCGCCGGTGTCACTATGTAATATTGTGGTGACTCTTAAGGTTCATATTCCCGGGGATTTGTTTACAACGGCGGAATAGGTTCAGATGGTAGGGCTGGACGGGGCCGGGATTCAAAGCGCCATAGGGGATGTGCGGGTTTCTAGGGGGGGATTAAATAAAATCCCAGGGTTATACAAAAGGTTAATGACTATATTCTCAGCTAACTTAGTGTGCGTTGAGGACCCCTCGGTAGAGAGGTCGTACGTGCAAGAACTTAATCGTATTCACACATACCTTACCGGTAGAGTTCTTGTCGGACTTGCTGATACACAAAGTAGAATGTTAACTTAGTAGGGTGGGGCCAGGGACCTGACAGACGTGACCTCGGAGTTGTGGAGTATCAAAGAGAATTGAGCGAGATGATATGCCAAAATTTTGAACATGAGCAATTCCTACATATACTAGTATTTACTTTATGGTTGACTTAAACATACACAGATACTTTTCCATATTCGAGTTATCACTTAATTGGCATGTTGTTTATTTTTACTTTCTGTGTGTTTAAGAACATAAGAGTATACAGTGCATTTAGTTGAACCAGACTTTGCATACGAGGTTTCTCTGGATATCAGCTTTTGAGTACCCTGCTTCTGAAAGCAAAGTATTTTTGGAAAACGGTCAGAACGTATATGGGCCTATCAATCAGCTTTCATATTGATACCTCAACCCAAAAGGGAAACGTCAGTTGAGTATCTTCCAGAGATTTCATACTTAACTCAGGAAAATGGTCTATTAATTTCTCTGTTCTCAAAAGGGAGTCTAAAAGTTCGAGTAAAGCAACTTGTTTTTTTGGATATTGGAATGATATAGAAATGTAAATCTTGAATTTTAAGCAAATAGTTTTGAACAATTCTTCATTTTTGCTTTCTCTACTACGTACTTAGTGTAAGTAGAGGAAGTCCTATATGCGAACAATAAGCTTGATACCAAAATTTCACTATAAATACAAGTTATGAGGCCCTTGAGGATTTTTGAAAAAAAATTCCACGTATGTATGTGTGTGTCTGTGAACACCTTAACTTAAAATCAATAAATCTGAAGTGTTACACTCACATGCCTTTCTCTGCTCTTGTACAAACTATTTTTACAAACGTTTATTCACCATCAACTTCATGTTAATCGCGATAAGCATTTGAAGAAACACACAATTTATGTTACATGCATTGTTTTTGTGGAGTGAATCATTTTCGAGATAATCTTTATTTGTTTGCATTTTCCAATACTTATGCTTTTCCTCAAATGATAATTCCTTATTACTTTCTCTACCACGTATAGTAAGTACGGGAAGTATTGCATTCCACCCAAAAATTCGATACCGATATTTCACCGGATATATATGTTTTGAAATCCCCTGAATCCAAAAAACGCATTTCTGGAAACATTTACGTGTGTGTGTCTGTCTCTGTGAACAGCATAACTCAGAAACGAACAGTCGGATAAACACCAAACTTAGTATTTAGGTTCAGTATCTTCCAGAGATGCGACATGAAGGTTTTCCACAAAATCCCCCCACCCCAGATTACCCTTTACATGGAACATTTTTCGAAAATTTTAATTTTCTCAAAAATGGCTCTAACGATTTTGATTAAAATATCATATATTTAAGATATTTTCATGACAAATGAAATGCGTATCTCGAATTTTCTGTGAATGTCTCCAAAAGTATTCTTCATTTTGAACGACTTTTGCATATCTGGTGAACGATAAGAGATAGACATTTTACTACACAAAAATGTAGATGGCGTTAAAATACACAACTTATGTCATACACATTGTTTTTCTTGAGTGAACCATTTTCGAGATATTGCTTGTTATTACCTTAAATTTTCCAATAGTTATACTTTTTCTCAAATTCGTTATTCTTTTTTTTTTTTGTCCTGGTAGTGTAATGAGAATGGAATACTCCACATAGCAAGCAGCTCTTAAACTATTTGACTATCGCTTAAAGCCTACATCTCGATATCTTGATTAACATGAAGCATATGGAGAATAAGCGTTTGTAAAAATAGTTTGTACAAGAGTAGGGAAAGTCATGTGAGTGTAACACATCAGATTTTTCATTGATCATTTTCAATTTAGGATATTAAAGCAGCCATATTATTGTTATTGACACGAATGTTGTTGCCTATGAAAATCTTATGTATTATACACACGTGACTTTCTCCAACCAATATCATTAATTTTTATATGGCTTATTTAAACTATTCTTAATAAAGCCTATTTGGGTATTTACTTGGTGTTAATTGAGACAAATCTTTGCAGAAATAGCTTGTCTACACATTCGTTGTACTTAGAAGAGGGGCAGGGGAACCCGAATCGATAGTAGTATATTTAAACTATTGCGACTAAATGCTGACGTTGAGATTCCATACGCTTTTTACAACATCCCGAAAAACAACTGAATAGCAATATCGTTTGAAAAATTCATGTATTAAAAATTTCCAGCCACTAATAACGGAAATCTTGGAGGTTGCCGATGCCATAAAAAGTTATTTGAATAAATTATATGTTTAAAGAGATCAATATTTTCTTACCCTTATGGTTTGTTAATTATACTATATTATAAAGAATCATGCCGAATGAAGAGGACTATTCCCAGTAGAATTTACATTTATATTTTATTTAGATTTACATTTTATTAGTCATGTATTCTAATATATGCTTAGTCATTTTTTATAAAATAAGAAATATCAGCATACGTTTTTTATGTAAACGTTAGTTTGAAGCGAAGAATCTTATCCAAAATCATGTTTTCTCTTCGGAGGACACTAAGCTTAAATACCAAGTTTGGTGTTTATCTACTTTTCGTTTTTTAATTATATTGTTCACACACAGCAACATACAAACGCGGAGTTTTCCTATAAATCCAATTTTTTTGGTTCAAGGTGCTTCGAAATCTATATTTCCAGTGAAATCTCGATATCGAATTTTGGGGTAGAATGCAATACTTCCTCTGTCTACCAGACACACTCGTCTCCGTTTATGCCGTCACCGAAGCTTTGGGAGGCATTGAATTGGCCTTCACAGGTGGAGTATGTATCTATAGCTAGATGGAGGTGTGTGTATATGTTAGCTTTTCGCGTATGCAGTGGCGCCCTGTTTTACGTGCACAATTTTAGATTACTCACATACGAATATATATTTATGAGCAAAGCTTTACTCGTCATTATTTATAATAGCCATGTTTAAATATATAACTGAAGAAAACCTGTTTTGCACAATATCTCCACGAAAAAATATAATATATGTTTAAAAACTGGGCAATGTGTACTGGTCTTAAAATTCCACGCTCTTTGCATGCAATCGCGAGAAACGACTGAATATCGAAAGGATTTGAGAAAAATGACAGAAGTATTGAACAAATTGAACCATTAATAAGGGATATATCGGAAATATTGATGTCAAAGGAATTTATTTGAAATAAACTGCATGTTTTAAAGAGAGCTACGAGTACATTTTTATGTAGTATGTTTTTGTCTATCGCTTAACGTTTACCAGTTGTACCAGATTATATAAAATTTCTTCCGAGTATAAAGATCTTCAAAGGCTGCTTCCAGAAAATTTCAAGATATATATGTTATCTGTTATCTTTAATATATTGTATTTTAATCAAAATTATCATAGCTATTCTTATAAAATAAAAAATTAGAAAATTTTCAATGCAAAGGGTAGTTTGTGGTGAGCAGTTTGCTTGAAAATATTCGTGTCGCATCTTCGGAAGGTACTAAACCTAAGTACCAAGTTTGGTATTTATTCACTTTTCGTTTTTCAGTTATGCTGTTCAGAGACACGACACACACGCGCGCGCGAGGATTTTTATCCAAAAATGCTCTTTTTGGATTCAGGGGCCTCAAAACATGCATTTACGGTAAAATCTCGGTATCGAATTTTTGGTAGGAATACAATACTTCCCCCACTTACTATTCGTAGTAGAGAAAGTATAAAGAGCAACCGGAGAGGATAGTTTAAACTATGTTGTGAATGAACAGCAGCAGCGAAGGATTATTGGGTATAGATGATATATCATAAGTAATGTCGGTTTTTAAGCCAAAATATATTTGCAACGTTTAATGACAAGAAATTAAACTACTCTTCGAGGTTAGAGACTATCCGCTTCTATGGTATTTAGCCATATTTCAGCGTGGTTTATTATCCCAGTTTCTGGTTTTTGATGCGAAGTATTCGGTGAGACGCACTTCCACAGCTTCAAAGTTTCCGAAATTTCTTCCACGCAAGAAATCAGATGGCAATCTGAAGGCGCAAGATCTGGGCTGATTGCTAGGTGTGGTAGCATTTCGACCCCTTGCAATTCTTGAATTTTTGTTATGGTTGTTCTGCAGTATGCGGTGTTGCATTGTCCTGCTGCAAGAGAATTTTATTTCGGTTAACTAATGCTGGGTATCTCCATCTCAAAATTTCATTAACGCGTTCCAATTGTTGAGAATAAGATCCGCATTGACTGCACACCCATTTGGAACAAACGCCAAGTGAATAACTCCTTCAAAATTCCACCAGACACACATTACTTTAGGACCCAACTGATTTTTGCATGTTGACGGGGTCTAAGCACTGTTTCGAGGCATCAGGGTTGCGGTAATACACACATTTTTCATCACATGTGACAATTCCCCCTGGTAAATCTATTATCCATGTGATTACAATAAGCTGACGACATATATCCACTCCACGTTGAGCCTGTTGAGGTTTCAATTCATGAGGTACAGATCTACAGCTTCTGCTTGATTTTCTAAGTTTCTTAATTTAGCGGTGTATGGTGTCTTTTGATGGACCAAGTTCTTCTGACAGCCTACGAGTATATTTTTGCGGATTTTCTTCAAAAACTGCGCGTGTATTCTCAATATCCCATAATTTTGGTCTTCCAGAACGTGTAAATCTTTATTATTTTCTTCTAGTGTTGAAACGTTGGAACCATCTTTGTGCCACACGCTCACTAACAACACCTTCTCCTTCCACTTCACGTATGCCGTGGCAGCAGCTTTATAATCTTGTTTCCAGTAGTGCTTTAGAAGGACTCTAATCCCAAACGTTGTAGCTTCCATTTTGTGATTGTGTATTAACAACTGACGACTAACACATTTTCGCAATATACGCAATACTAGTAATGTCATCCTGTAAATAGCGTTGACTAACCAAAGAAAACCAATTCCATATTATAAAACATCAAACTTAAAAACCGGTTTTGCTTATGAGACAACCTAATTGTATATTATTTCTTCAGGGAGTACAAATCGCGATCTTCAAGTACGCATATTTTATTGACGTATATTTGTTAAAATAGGAGTTGCTAGTACATTTTATGAGCTTTAAAATCTAAATATCACTTTTATGGATCCATTATACATCACTAACTATATAAAGTTTTGCTACCGGTTAACAATGTTAAAATAACCTGATGTATTTATAACGTTCGCATACAATTCATTATTTTAACCTGCAAGTGCGTCATTAATGCTAGGTCCATTACACATCACAGCACAAAGAACTCACCAGGCCTTAACTCGATTTGTAATCCTAGACAAACACAAATATACTCTGGATTTCTTATTAAGTTTCACAATAATTACAATTCGTAATTACTTCAACAATTCCATGATACATACCAATGGTAATTTTCCCGACTTTTTGGTGTGATCGAGCGATCCTTTTGGCAGTAAGTGCAAATACGTTCAGTGACCCGATCAGGAACGAGAATACACCAGCTAGTAATATCTAGTAATCGATGTTAAAAACACACACGAATGGAAAACACGCTTGACGGTCGACTGCACTGGTTAATACGCATTGTGTCATTTAGTGTGTTTTCCTTTAGAGTGTGGTTTTAATCTCCTGGTGATAGGGAAAACTCGAAATATTGAAAAAGTTTATTTTACGCCTTTTTGGTGTTTTTACCTTTACCCGGAACAATATTGTTGTTTTATCACAAACACACAATCATATACCAGGTGGAAGGGAGATTTTATTCTTTTATCAGTCGTTTAAAAATAGTTTTTGTTTTATTCAACGAAAATGTAAGGATGTAATAGTTGGTTTGTTACTTGTAAAATGTGTAGAGTAATCTGTTTATGATATAGTTTCGGTCGTAAGTACATGACATCACACGGGGTTTTCAAATAATTGAATGCTTAAAAGGATATTCCGAATATTCCGAACATCATTTTGCAGACGCAATATGACTGTAGAACTCAACAAAAGGTTATGCGATCTGAACTTGCTTCCAAAAGTAAACAAAACATATCCTACCTACTCTCCTCCTTCATCTGAAGGTTGACCAGCGGTTTTCTTTTCACAGTCCCATTATCCAAACAAAACGAAGAAAGGATTATTTAATGTTTTGCCGAAATAACAAATATAACTGACAAGCTATTGGCCTACACTAGAACAGTGTCAAATGCAAGTAAACCTTCGGCATCTAATAAGAGCCTAAGTATGTAATTGTTTTCTTATTACATGTTAAAAGGATAGTTTGGTTAATTACATTACATCAATATCAATTACAAAACTTTTATAAGTTTAATGTTCAACGAAATGATGAAAATACCCGCAAATTTTGAGATGAGATTACAAAATGCGTCACTGGAAGATACAGATTCAAGGAGGTAACGAACATGAAATGTTGTCTGTTTATGTTCATAAGACACACGTCACGCTGAAAGCGAAAGGAAACCTGTATGTCCGTCTAACTGGTTCTGAAAGGAAAAGGGACATCCCGCTATCATGGGCCAGCAATATCTGCAACATTGTTGTGTTTATATTCACGAAAAATCTAAAATACCTCGGCAAGAAATGGCCGTAGAAAAAAAATGGAAGCGTGTTCCAATTAATGTTGATCTCCAACTGGATTAAATTAACGTAATCAACTTTGCATATATGTGTATGTATAACGCATTTTTTTGGATAAACGATGTTACAGAATTTAAGCAGCTAAAGGAAAACGTAATTATGTTCCAAATGCATATAATAATTTTATTAATAATTTACAATATGTACAAAGACTGTATCATAACATTTTTTTTAACTTTCTTCTTGCAACGCTTGCGACTAGCCATGTCACACTACCATTTGAAGCATTATATATTTTGGTGTTGATTCACTGCTGTGCTCTACAAAACGCAAGGCAACCTAAAAACAAAAAAGTTTTGAATTATTGATATTGCATAATTTAGTACTATTCTTAGGATTTGAATCATAATTCGTGGTCTTTTCCACTTTTCATGCTTTGAATTCCTCATCCGCTGTTGGCTTCAAGTTTTGTTTAACGCTTATTACAGAACGCACCATTTTCGCTGATATCTTAACACAAATAAACCACAGTGCCCAACACCAACAGTAGAGTAAAACTGAATGAGTATGCAAGAAGTTAACATTTCTTCTAATACTACTATATTGATTGGAATGTGGGGTAGGAGATGAGTATTAACTACATACCTACAATACCAAAGATGTGTTGTGGGTCTACAGGTACCATGCTGGCCTCTAGTTCTCGAAGTTATGGATTCAAATCTGGCAGAGGGCGATAGATATTTTTAGGCGTAAATATCCTTAGCATGACTTCTTTCGGAAGAGAAGTAAAGCCGTGGTCCCATTTCGTAGATTTACGGTAGTAAATGAACCTCAAGCCTAATGAAGAGACTTCTGAACAAACTTTTCAGCCTTTCACGTTCCATATAGAATGGGACGCTAAGTACCATAGTAGTTAAAGAGCATCCATAAATATAAGTCAATTTATTTATCTGTATTGGAATTTATGATTTGGGCAAAGAACATTTTTAATTGTCGAGAAACATCAAGTATCTCGAATTTTTTAGCATCTCGGTATTTTTTCGTTCATGATTGTTTCTTTGTTTATTTTTATCCCCTCCTCTACTGTTACGGTTAAGTTACTATATGAATTGTGATGCAGCGGCTATGGCGAAAGGCACTGCCAAGTCGGAGGTAAATAGAAATAAGCAAAGATCTCGCCCAAACATCGGAAGCGCTATCGGTAGATAACCAGAATGTTCTGGCAGTTTCTTTCCCTCTCGCTTCCAGAACCGTGTCGAAATAGCTCTAGAATTTCTGTGAAAGATTCCATTGGCTGTATAAGCAAGTGATCTCGCGAGAGGAGTGAGTTAAATCGGTCAGTGAGTGAGTAAGCAAGTGCGGTTCTCCGAGCGAGTTAGTGACGAATGCTGTGACATGCAGCGAGTGTTACTGCGGAGCGAGAGATTGTAGAAATATTTTGTGTGTTCGACACCCCGGCAAGTGAACCGCCTGGAAGAATTGGTACGTCATGCGTATTGCATTACGCCGCTAAGTCAAGAAGAAAAGTAAAGTGACGGTGAAATTGATCTGGTTCACATTAATGAAGTGGCAGTGTGAACTAAGTGAAAGTGAAGTGAACTAGATTAAAACAGTGACTGTGAGAACTATTGAAGTTAGGATGAAAAACAAGACAAAGTCACACACAAAGCTTATATATTGTATATAAGCTTTAGAAATTAATGTAACTAAGCAACATGCCAATGCATTATACGTCATTTTCATTTGTGTTTAATGTGTTCAAGGTTTACGATAAAATGTTAATTTCTTCTAAATAAAACGCTACTTATTCGAGATAAGCGGAGACCAAGCACCACAGAATTTATTCAACGATTAATAGGTAAAATTTTTGCTCATTTCTGGAACATTGCTTGGTACCACATTAAAAATAATAATAAAAATACTAATAATTCATATACCTGCAGACATTTGCAGTGACATTACATAACGAAGGTTAAAATTTTATGGACATATTAAATGAATCAACCTAACAGATAGAAGTAAAGCACAATTAGATGATATGAAGTGGATTGGTGAAGTAAAACATGGCTTAAAATTGGCAGGAATTACCCAAGAAGATATCCTAAACAAAGATAAATTTAGAAAAAAAAACTGCAACAACGTGGACAGACGAGAGAAAGAAAACCCACAGTCAAGGAATCGCAGTACTATGGTTTCAAAGGAAAACAAAAGAATATGATGTGTTACACTTACATGACTTTCTCTACTCTTGTACAAACTTTTTTACAAACGCTTATTCTCCATCTACTTCATGTTAATCGAGATAAACATTTACAGAAACTACCTTATTGCCAATTTTCTTGTAGGTGCAAGGGGAATGTGGTAGCCTTTAAGCGATAGTCAGATCTTTTAGGAGCTGGTTGCTATGTGGAGCATCCCATTCTCTTTGCTTGTTCAGGGTATAAAAAAGGAATATATCGAAAATAGCTCACTCCACAAAAAAAAATTTAGAAAACTTTGCGTAGAAAAGCTTTGTTCATCTCTTACAGTTTACCAGTTATGCAAAAGTCATTCAGAATGAAGGGAACGTTTGGGGACATTCCCAGAAAATTCATCCTATGCATTTCATTTGTCATGAAAATATCTTAAATATACGATATTTTAATTAAAATCGTTATGGCCATTTTTGAGAAACTCAAAATGTTCGAAAAATGTTTCAGGTGAAGGGTATTCTGCGCTGCTGAGATTTTTTTGAAAATATTCGTTTTGCATCCTTGAAATATTCTGAACGTAAATACCAAGTTTGGTATTTATCCGACTTCTCGTTTTTGGGTTATGCTGATCACAGACACACGAATGGACCTTTTTTTCTTGGATTCAGGGGCCTCAAAACATGTATTCCCGCTGAAATCTCAATATCGAATTTTTTTGAGTGGAATGCAATACTTCCCCTACTTACTATGCGTAGTAGAGAAAATAAAAACCTCTATAAGTTGCCTATATGGGCTCATACATTTGTAATAACAATATTAATAATAATAATAATAATAATTAATAATAATAGTTTTTCAGTTGTTCGTGGTAAAAATAAAATCTCCGTCAAGTAATCCAGTACCTCTGAAGTGAATTAAGCTGGCACAAGCATGGTCCCTAATCAAAGGTCACAAAAACGTTTGCCCGGACACTGATGGGCAGGCACGTTAACATGGCGAGATCCCATGGTGCCCCAGAATGGCCTAGCTGTGATAACACGCACTTTATGGTTGTTGGGTCAATAGCTTCCAAAGCCTATAAAACAAAAGGTGACAGAAGCCATTACACTAGAATATCAGCAGGGAAGTTCTCAAATTTGAAGCGACAAAAGCAAAAGCAGCCCCTCTAAAGCCGCTGGCTGAACGTTACGCATTCCGGATGTTGGTGCTATTATGTTTGCCCCCGACCCGTAGGATATATTTTAGTGCAGCGCCTCTACGTGTTGCTAAAACCGTCCAAGAAGAGGTGCATGGACTCCCCAGGCAGCTGTTGAACGTCAAAAATCATATTCCAGCGTAACTGCTATTAGAGAAACCAAATCTTTAAAAACACCAGGCATTTGCAAATAAAATGAACTTGCGATGCATATATCCATCTATCCATGTATAGGACCATTAATTTTGTTTTTAAAACTAATTAGGAATGAAACCTTGCTATCGTCTATACCTCGATACTCTCGATACTTAGTGGTATCGAAATATGTCAAATACTTTGAGATAAACCTCCGGTTTTGATATTTTTAAAATTTAAAATTTTATGTTATTGGAGGTAATTGCGTTCAACTTTATGCTATATAAAAATGAAAGTAATATAGCCTTCACAACATTGCCTTGCAAAGTGTCTATAGTTATTGATGGACCTTGACTGCGTTTCCTGTTGGTGAATCACTGCTACATTCCATGTACTCTTGTGTTACAAATGAAAACATGCAAAATGAAGCTACAAAAGAAGCAACTAAACATCCTGTCAGTGATTCATCGATTGTCTCTCTACACCAAGACGTCATCAGTTTCATTAAACACATATACATGCCAAAATATAAACTGAAATGGTTTTAAATTAACAGTAAACTTCATGAAACTTTCTCAAGCTGCACATAACCTTTTCTGCAGTCCCGAACTCTCAGAAGAAGAGATCAAGTTATCGTCACCAGGCTTAGAATTGGGCACTCCAAACTAACGCACTGTTATCCTCTCAGTAAGGACCAACCTCCAAACTGTAGCAGCTGTAGCATCCCTCTAATCATTGAGCACATCCTTATAGATTGTCCACAGTACAGTAGATGTAGACAATAAACTGGCGTTTCCAATCTTCTCAGTGAAGTTAACAGACCCAATATGCTCAAGAAGACACTATAGTTTCTAATGGATACAAAACTCTCCGATTTGCTGTAAATGTTTACCCAATTCCATGTTTGTGAACTTGTAAATTAAAGTATATCATTGGGTATTATATGTGTATATCATAATGTATTTTTATAACACGTCGTGATAAGACCGTGTAATCAAAACGACCTTAAATTAACCTTTAATAATAAAATGGAGCAAGGAGTAGAGGTACTCACATAACACGCAGCGTTAACTGAGTTGTGAATGAAGATGATTTAGCTGACGCACTAAATTTTGCTTCTGTAATAGCCTGGTTTGGTGACTCACTCTCAGCCGTTACATTTACCTACTCCGTTCACCAAAAAATCAAAACGTGAGATAATACGTGCATGAAAATATTACTTTCTCTACTATGTATAGTAAGTAGGGGAAGTATTGTATTCCACCCAAAAATTCGATACCAAGATTTCACCGGAAATACATGTTTTAAGACCCCCGGAATCCAAAAAAAGCAGTTTTAGAAACATGTCCGTGTGTGTGTCTGTTTGTCTGTGAAGAGCATAACTCAACAACGAACAGTCGGATAAACACCAAACCTGGTATTTAGGTTCAGTATCTTCCAGAGATGCGACACGAAGGTTTTCAAGAAAATCCCCCCACCACAGATTACTCTTTACATTGAACATTTATCGGAAATTTTAATTTTCTCAAAAATGGCTCTAACGATTTTGATTAAAATATCATATGTTTAAGAATTTTCATGACAAATAAAATGAATATCTTGAATTTTCTGGGAATGTCTCCAAAATTGTTCTTCATTGTGAACCACTTTTGCATACCTGGTAAACCATAAGAGAGACAAAATTTTACTACACAAAAACATGTAGATCGCGTTAAAATACACGATTTATGTCATATACATTTTTTTTGAGTGAACCATTTTCGAGATAATTTTTTCAATGCTTATTTTCTCAAATGGGAATTCGTTATTCATTTTTTTTGTCTTGGATATGCAAAGAGTATTAATCTGTGGCAAAGAGAATTGTGCTGCACCTAGCAACCAGCTATTAAGAGATATGTATGTGCTTAAAGGCTACCGTATTTCTATATTGCCCTTGTAAATACATATTCCCCTTACATCTACAAGAAAATTAGCAATAAGATAGACTCTGCAAATGTTTACCTCGATTAACATGAAGTAGATGGAGAATAAGCGTTTGTAAAAATAGTTTGTACAAGAGTAGAGTGTAACACGTCAGATTTTTTTTAGTTTCGTTTATAACCCGCCTTTAACCATGTTGGTCTCATTGGTGTCCTTTCCTTTGGAACTTATTGCCTATTGGCAATGCTGTTAACTCGTATTCTCTTGAGTTTGGGTTTCTCGCACTCTTGGGTATTTTTTTAATCATCATCCACACTCTCATTCATACTTCCAGACTCTAAGGAGGATAGGGAATAATTTTGGCTAGAGAAAAATTCCCAGCCGGGAATCGAACCCGGGACCCTCGCACGTGCAGGTGCTCTACTGACTGAAGTGCGGGGCCAGCCCAGCTTTAATTTAAGCAAAAGGGTTAGAGTACTATTATTCTAATAAGGTTGAAGCTTAAGTGTATTTAATGTAAAACTATAATGTTTTATCATGTCCTGTGGCTTCTTGTTCCGGTCTTTTTAGGCGATCCCTACCCGACGGTAGTACACAAGCACCTGTCGTTTTGAATCTGGTTTTCAAATTTTTCAATGAAGGTATCTTTATTCTTTTGTACAACTGGACACTAATCTACTGCGGTCTTCAGCTCCGTATTGCAAAAGATTTGCAATTAGTTGCCCGTTCTGTGAAATTGACTAGGGAATTTTGTCTTTAAAAATCTGGTTTAAATATATATGCTTTGTATTATCAGCTTTGAGACCTAGTTTAGTTTTTATGTTATTATATTCTCTACTAAATATCTATATGAAGTAGAGAAAATATTGTATCCACACAAAAAATCGATATAGAGATTTTACCGTTTTCAGGTCCCTTGACTCAAAAAATAGCTTTTCGAGAAAAAAAAGTTGGTGCCAAAGTATACTTGACAATAAAATTGAAATAAAAAACTCCGATGTGTTGCACTTAGATGACTTTCCCTACTTTTACACAAACTATTTTTACAAACGCTTATTCTCCATCTACTTCATGTTAATCCAGATAAAAATTTGCACAAACTATCTTATTGCTAATTTTCTTGTAGGTGCAAGGGGAACATGCTAGGTTTTAAGCGATAGTCAAATATTTTAGGAGCTGGTTGCTATGTGGATCATTCCATTTTCTTTGCATATCCACTTCATAAAAAACGAATAAAGAATTTCCATTTGAGATTAACTAGAAGTATTGTAAAATTGAAACAATTAACAGCAATATCTCGGAAATGGTTCACTTGACAAAAATAAGAATGTATAACATACATTGTGTGTTCTAACGAGATCTACATGTTACTTGTGTTAAACCCTTGCGGTTTACCATTTATGCAAAAGTCGTTCAGATGAAGAGGACTCTTGGAGACATTTCCAGAAAATTTAAGATATACATTTAATTTGCCATGAAAATATATTAAACATTAGATATTTTAATAAAAATCGTTAGAGCAATTTTTGAGAAAATCAAGCTTTCGAAAATTGTTCCATATAAAGGTTAGACTGCGGTGAGGTGATTTTCTTCAAAATATTCGTGTCGAATCCATTGGAAGATGCTAAACTCAAATCAAAGTATGGTATTTAACCCAATTTTGGTTTTTGAGTTATGCTGTTCAAAGACAGACACACAAATGCGCACACGAACATGTGTCAATGCTTTCGTATTTGGATTCAGGGACCTTGAAAACCTATATTTCCGGTGAAATCTCGTTATCGATGCTACACGAATGTTTTCATGAAAATCCCTCACCCCAAACTACAATTTACATAGAAAATTTTACGAATTTTTTTATTTTTTAAAAAATTACTAATATTTTTGATTGAAATATGATACATTAAAGATACATGGAAAATAAAATTAATTTTCTTTGAATAGGCTGTTCATTCAGAAAGAATTTTGTATGATTGATAAACGTTAAGCTATAGACGAAAGCGTATTCCACAAAAAAATTCAGATGTTTAAAACACACAATTTATATCAAATAACTTTGTTGTGGCACAGACCATTTCTGAGATATCCATTGTTAATGGTTGGATTTGTTCAATACTCTGGTCATTATTTTTATGTCCCGTTGATTTTCGCTTGTTTCTCGCGATTTCATAGAAAGACTATGAAATTTTAAGGCCAGTATATAGGCCTTTTACATTTATAAAGAAATATGTAATGTAAAGGGCCTATCAACAAGAGTGTCCTATATTTAACATGTGATAACTGCCGTTGTTATTGAGTTACAGCAGTCATTTTTTTCATGCCGTTACAGTTGTTATTGAAAAATAGCCATGGAACGACACACATTCAGCAACGCGTAGAAATTGTGAACATTTATTATCAAAATGGATGATGTGTTCGCCAAACCTTCCGTGTATTGCGTGAAGTTTACCGTGTGCATAATCGTCCCTGCGAGAGAACGATTCGGCGTTTGATCGATAAATCTGAAAGAAGCGGTTCTATCAGCGATCAAAGAACGCCTGTGCGTAATCGACGTAAGCGCTCCAAAGAAAACATATGCGCCGTTCCTGAGAGTGTACGCGAGAACAGAAGCAAATCAATTGCTCGTCGAGCGCAAGAATTGTGGCTTTCGCCGACCATAATTTGGCGAATTCTGCATTTAGACTTGAAGTTTCACGCTTATAAAATGGTGTTAACTAAAGAACTAAAGCACAACGACCATAGATTGCACCGTGTATTCGCTAACTGGGCTATGGAGCAATTGGAAGCTGACCCGGATTTTTGTCGAAAAATCATCTTCAGTGACGAAGCCCACTTTTGGATGGATGGTAGTGGTAACAAACAAAATTACCGCTATTGAAGCGATCACAATCTAATGCAGATTCAAGAACGACTATTTTGGTATGGTGGAATCATTTGTCCATATTTTTTCCAAGATGGAGAAGCTCTGTCAATGGAGAAAATTCCCTGCCTCTTATAAGGGACTATTTTTGGCCTCAATTGGATGGTATGGATCTCAGTAACATCTGGTTCCAGCAAGATGATCCCACATGTCACACTGCTCTCGAAACAATCGATCCTTTGAAGGACATGTTCAGAGGTTTCATCATTTCCCGTGGTGGTGTTGTTAACTGGCCATCAAGGTCATGTGATTTAACGCCGTTGGTTTACTTCTTGTGGGGTTATGTTAAATCTCGAGTTTATGTCAACAAGCCAGAAACAGTAAATGATCTTATGAATAACATCACGCGTGTTATTCGTGAAGTTGGACCTAATTTACGTTCTTCTGTCATTGAAAATTGGGTCAATCGTATACGCGCAACCCATCGAAGTCGCGGTGGTCACTTAACTTATGATCTCTTCCACACGTAATGACATTAATTATGTTCCAAAATAAAAAATAAATAAACCTCTATCATTTATATAACGTGCTTTATTTCAGTTCAAAGATAGGACACTCTTGTTGAAAGACCCTATATATGTAATTTCTGCAAAGGTTTATCTCGATTGAAATGAAGGAAATAGGAAAATAAACTTTCGAAGAGATTATATGTATACCCAGTACTAAGTGATAGAGAAAGTAATGTGAATGTAACGCATCTGTTTTCCCCCTTTCTTTATCTTGTTCGTGAGGATAACAGAATTTTAGTCATTGCGTAACCAACGGCTTTTAAAATATTTGACTATCGGTTTAGCTTACTGTACTAACCTTATAACTCCAAAGAAATGAGTAATGTATAATGAAGGTTTAACTGTGTGAACAAGAGTAGAAGAAGAAGAATTTTTAGAAGGTTAGGTACAGAAAGTCATGTGAATGGAATACTACAGACGTCTTTATTTTCCTCCTGTAACTTTGGTTGTATTAGAGGGCCTTGTGTTTAAAAATAACTGATATTATTAACTCACTGACTGAATATATTTAGCTTTTATTTTAATCATTACATTAGCAAAGACACACACATTCATGCTTAAAGACCCTCCAGAGGGTTGCGGAATTTTTCTAATTAAACAAGGATCAACCCGCCCCAGCGGGAATTGAGCATCGAACCCCTGGATTGAGAAGCCAGAGAGAGTCGACCTTCATAATGCCGCATACCTTAATTAAAGTTTTAAGGAAACCTGAACACTAAACGAGTTAAACTTCAGATAACTGCAAATTGAGGCTTTAGAAGATAGCTGAGCCCAGAAATAAGATTAAGCTAGATGCAGTGTAAATCATGTTTTTAGACAGCATGGCCTAAAAGTAGAACTTCTAACACAGTACACACGAGCTAAAAGCTTTAGATTATAACACTACTTCGATAATTTTTTGTGGCACATGTTTAATTACTTGACTTGATTTGATGAGCTTTTAATTTTCATTATGTCTTTTTACATGATTAATTTCTCATGGCGTCGCATTATCCGTTCACAATACTTCAATTTATAGCAGTTCTTACAGGGTTAACCTATACGTTTGGCAGCCTTCTGCTTTCTTATTATTCTTTTATCTGGTATAACCTACATAAGACTAAATGGCGGAAATTATCAATTCAGAAGAAACTATGATATAGCATTTAATGCTTCATTGGCTGGTGTAAGGCAAAACATGTTGAAAACAATTTCACTGAAAATGACTCCTAGCGAATCAACAAAACATCTCATATCACGCTTTAATAACTTTAATTTCTCTTGTTTCAAGAACGTTAGTTTCAAGAATTAATATAACATTATTTATATTTTACAAATTCGAGCGCTGTCTAAAAAGTAGTATATACCACACGTGTTAAAAGTGGTTTTATTTTATTAGTATGAGTGTAACATTCCTACTTCCCAAATAAAACCCTACTTTTACACCTTGTAACATAATGTACTATTACAATACTGGCATGACCGAAGAATAAATCTATAGAATAGTGTGCATTACTTTTACAAAACAACCATTAGAATATGGTTAATTTAGAGAGGCATTGTTAGAGAAAAAATCCTATGTGCTACATTCATATGGCTTTCTGTACCGTCTATCGCTTATTAGTGGGTGTACAAAAAGCAGGATGGCTCAGGCGGTAACGTCTGGTAAATACTGGCAGCGTTCATTACATCCTCCGAGATTCACCAACCTTCTCATTTCACTTTATCCTTCAACTGTTTGGTCTGTTTCAGGGTTGAAAGTATCGGCGGAAATCTCAGCGTGGCATGGCAGGGGAAAAGAATGTTGTGTGTAAAACTTTATTCCCCGCAATGGGAGGCGCTCTCTGAGTAGCGGGTTCACCAGAGGATGAGCAAGCCCGCGGGAGAGGGGAAGCCTTTTGCACCAGCTGTCATCCAGGAAGTTTCAATCTGTAAACGAAAGGGACCCTGCCCTCTGCCCTGTCGTGTCTCCTAGTCCGGCCGCCCTCTGTCTCCTTTTACGTCGTCCCTTCCTCCCGGGGGCACCCCGCCAGGGGCTTCGGGCAGAAAAGCTCTAGTAGGTCGAGGTGCTAAGCCCCCTCCGTAGTGAGTCTCCTTCGTGATGAGTACCTTTACCCTTTTTACCCACTCCGCAGCTAGCCCTAGTGGGTATAACAAGTTATTCTTTCGAAACTTTTATTTTTCTGTCTACTTCATTGTAATCCAGATGAATCTTTCTGGAAATAGCTGCATTACTCATTTCGTAATAATATAAAGGGGACCGCGATAGTCAAATGTTTAAAAATTGGACGCTACATGCTGGCCTTAAAATGCAATCGCCAAAAACAGCTGAAAATAGACAAGACAAGAACCATCAATAACGGTTATCTCGGGAATGCCACAAAACGTTATTTGGAATAAATTGTGTGTTTAAAAGAGGTCTACATTTTTGTGTATTACGTTTTCGGGTAGCGCTTACCTTGTAGGGTTCCCTCGTCATCCTTGGTGTTCTTGCCTATCGTTGTTGTTCTCCGCTACGTCGTAGGGGTCGTCTTAGGAATCGATGTCACCGATGTCACTAGGAAACTCGTCGTCGTATAGCAGGTTCATCTGTGAGCGAATCGATCTAAAGTTCCCTACTGTGATTATGTCAGGGTAGTATACGTGAGTGATGACACCAGGATATTGTGTTGAAAGAAACACTATTTTCACTTTTCTCATTCAGACGCGTCGTTTTACTGGAAATCCTGCACGATTCTGTAGCATTCCCTAACATGTGTGATTCTTTAACACTGTCTTCCCACTATTATCTCTTGTCCACTAAAGTTTGCTCCAGCTAAATATTTAATATTTCGATGCTCTATCGCCGTTCTTTAGATTCGTGCAAACCCGAAGTAGTCACTTCACAAATATTAACCCGTTTATCAGTTTGGACAAAAATCATCTCAACGAATGCTATTAGTATATTAGTAGAATATTCCACATATATCACTTTATGATTACATAATTGCCCGGCGCTTACAAATTTCGAAATTAGCGTCCTTTTCCTACTCGGAGTAGTACGTATTACCTTATTGAAGAAATATCCACGCTTACGTTTACATATATATATACTTGCTACACGCCTTCGGATTTTTGTACATGCAACCACGTCTTCCTATCTTCTCATTGGTTCTAACAATTATCGTGTATCTTTATTGGCTCTGCGGTTGAAAATTCGAAGCTTAAACAGTAAGGAAAGTACGTTGCTTACAGCGACTACTTTATCTTACAACTAGGTTCTTCCCCTCGAAGTACAAAAGAAACGTTGGGTTTTTATGGTCCCACGCTTGGAAAAATACAATGAACATTGTAAAGCGAAGCTACTCTTTCACTCGCCTAAATCTAGCAGTTTTTCTTACACAATTACGCCTTTACGCCTTTATTTACTGAACAATATTAATGAAACTTAAAACATATTTACACTTTTTGAAGGGCTCTTGATTGATATAGCTTTTGGTTCAGCTACTTTAAAATTGTAGAAAATAATAAATTGCGTGCTAATTAATCATTAATAATTCATAAACTATAATTATTTAAGGACTCCTTTCTGTGTGGGTGTAATCAGGCAAAAATATCGCTACAACGTTTACCGGTTATACAAGTTTATACAAAATTACTTCCGAATAAACAGGACTTCCCAAGCTATTCCCAGAAAGTTCAAGTTGTATATATTTTATTTCGCATCTGAATTTTTAGTATATGGTATTAAAACAAAATTGTTAGAGCCACTTTTAGAAAATAAAGACATTAAAAAAAGTGTTCCATGTAAACGATATTTTGGGGTGAAGTATATTCTTGAAAATCTTAATGCCGTACCTTTGGAAGATACTGAGCTTAAGTTTGGCATTTATTCGACGTTTCGTTTCTTAGTTCACGTGATGTTCACAGACCCACAGACATACTGGAAAGTTTCTACAAATGTTTTGCCTTTGGATTCAAGGGTCCTCAAAACATGTATTTGCAGGTACATTTCGATATAGATTTTTTTTGGGTGGAATTCATTAGGTACCATCTCTACCTATATGCACATAGTAGAGATGTAAAAAAGCTTATGTGTTACACTCACATGACTTTCTCTACTCTAGTACAGATTATTTTTACAAACTCTTATGCTCCATCTATTTCATATTAATCGAGCTAAACATTTGCAAAAACGATCTTTTGACATGCAAAGAGAATTACATTTTACACGTAGCGACCAGTTCTAAAAATATTTGACTATCGCTTAAGGCGTACTATGTTCCCCTTGTTTTGCATTTGCAACGGCAATATAGAAATACAGTAGCCTTTAAGCATAGAAATATCTCTTAATATCAGGTTGCTGTGTGCAACACCATTCTCTTTGCCACAGATTAATACTCTTTGCATATCCAAGACAAAAAATGAATAACGTATTCCCATTTGAGAAAATAAGTATTGAAAAATTTAAGGGAATAACAAGCAATATCTCGAAAATGGTTCACTCAACAACAAAAATGTGTACGACATAATTTGTGTATATTAATGCGATCTACATTTTTTGTGTAGTAACATTTTGTCTATCTCTTATGAATTACCAGTTATGCAAAAGCCGTTCAAATGAAGAATACTTTTGGAGACATTCCTAGAAAATTCGAGATATAAAATTTATTTGTCATGAAAATATCTTAAAAATATGATATTTTAATCAAAATCGTTAGAGATATTTTTTAGAAAATTAAAATTTTCGAAAAATGTTCCACGTAAAGGGTAATCTGGGGTGGGGGAATTTCTTTAAAACCTTCGTGTCGCATCTGTGGAAGATACTGAACCTAAATACCAAGTTTGGTGTTTATCCGACTGTTCGTTTCTGGGTTATGCTTTTCACAGACACACACACAGACACACACACACAGACATGTTTCCAAAAATGCTTTTTTGGATTCAGGTGGTCTGAAAACATATATTTCCGATGAAATGTCAGTATCTAATTTTTGGGTGGAATACAATACTTCCCCTAATTACTATACGTAGTAGAGAAAATAAAAACGGATGAGTGAATAATCTTTTTGAACCAAGAAGGGATAAATTCTGAAAGCAATCTATTATGTTTATGATGATTATTAGTGACGGAGCTAAATAAAGTTTATTTATTTATTCTTTAGAGTTAAACAATAGTTTACTCTCGAATGAATTAATCTGGTGCTAAATGAACATACATCTGCCATCGGAATTAAAAGCCCACAAAATACAATTTAAATACCTACATACAAAGTAGCTTCTTATCCAGTATTTACTTAATATGTGCACAGAGAATACAAAATATTGGACACATCATGTTGCATTAAAAATTTTCGCCTGCTACGAAAACGCTCGAAATTTTTGGGTAAAACACGTGCTGTGATACTCATACTATTTTTCAACACTGGTTTCATTTTCTAAAAGTGAAGTCCAATGTGCTTTGCTTTTCTTCTAAATAGTATTGTACGTTTATATGAAAACCTGTGACAGCAAGCTTTATCTTTGTGGTCTTTAGTCGTCAAATACCGATTAGCCCTCAGGATTTATATTGAATTCACATAGACTTTACTTTCTCACTCATAATTCCAGACTATAAGGAGGACGAGAAATAAACGTAACTAAAGAAAAATTCCTATACTCCAGCCGTGAATCGAACCCGAGACCTCGGTATTTGGAAGATAGCATGCTAACCACTACACTACAGTGGCAGTCTGACAATAAACATTGTGTACATGGTCCATGAGATCAACCAGAGACAGAAATACTGGTCAACCACAATATGAGTGGATGCGGTGGGAAGAAGAACTGAAAGTTACGGAACAAGTAGGCGGGGCATCGGAATGACACTCAGATAAAAAAAAACATCTGCAGTTCCAAGTTGCATTTACTAGCGAGGCTGAGGCCTGGAAATCTAGTACTGTCTTCGTTGTGCGACTGTGCATTGCCCTATCGCCTTACGCCCACTCTCCTTTGATCCCTAGTCTTGATGACGTTTACATTGTCAACAAAAACAGTAGCGCCGTTCTCCAAGCGCACTCATATCTGATCTACTGGTATCTATGACGACACTTCAAAAGCATTTATAGACGCTAATCCTTTCAAGTGGTGTTGTATAACTAAGTTCTTTTGGGTACCTCTGGTATTCTATTTCCTCGTTTAAGAGAATGTGCTATAACCATATTGGATCTATTTCTTTGTTATTGCTGCGTATAAAGTTAGTTTGTAAGATATGATCGATATAAATATTACAAGGTTTTGGATCGTAATTATCGTTTAATAAACCTAAATCTGTCCGTTGCACCAATTTGGACCCCTTACTCATTTATGGAGTTCATGGAGAAAGTCCGCTCGCGAGCTCAGAGCTTACACCAGTCACAGATAATATCTCGCCAAGTAGCGGGCGAGCTGTATCAAGGAAAATTTCTCTCGAAAATTTCACAGAAGGACATCACCGGTCACGTGAGGGTTGCGATCTACTCACTCATGGTTGGATGGGTTACGACTACAATGCGTCAGTCGGCATAGAGTTTTATTTATAGACGCTCTTTAACTACTATGGTCCTTGGCGTACCATACTATATTGGGCGTCAAAGATCAGTAATTGCAGTGAACGTGCATGGAGCGGTGGCAATAGAATACGCACGACTGCTATAGCATATCGTGTTTTTAACTTCACATTTGGTGAGCTTAATAAATCTGATTTTGCAGTGATATTTGTATATTTTGTATAGTATGGAATTACAATTGTACTTCTCGAAAAAGAAATCCTTTCTTCCAAAGATATTGAGACGATACATTTGTAAAACGGAATCTTACTAATGCATTCGGGTGAGCCATTTATTGTTACTAATCAGGCAAAACATTAATCTTACATGACATTTATTCGGGGAGTTTGACACTGCAAATACTGAAGGTTACGTATAATTAGCTTAAACAGAAGGTACTGCATTTTAGTAATTGTCGAGTAATTTTCCTTGTGTAGGCAATTGACTATAGTAAAGGAAGTAAAGCCGTTCCGTATAAGGATTGCGCTTGTCAATATATAAAACCTATTTGTTATTTTTTTCAGAAAAAATGCTACTTATCTCACGTAAAACACTCTTATTAATTATGCCTGTAGGAGCCAAAACTTTACGGACTTAATTTATGAGCTCCAGACAATTTATCGTTTTCTCTGATCGATTCATCAGAGAAAATAAATTTGTCGATAAATTATTCGTACTGGTAATTTTTACTTTCTCTACTACGTATAGTAAGTAGGGGAAGTATTGCATTCCACTCAAAAATTTGATACCGAGATTTCACCGGAAATACATGTTTTGAGACCTCCTGAATCCAAAAAAAGCATTTTTGGAAACATGTCCGTGTGTGTGTCTGTGTGTGTGTGTGTGTGTGTGTGTGTGTGTGTCTGTGTGTGTGTGTGTGTGTGTGTGTGTCTGTGAACAGCATAACTCAAAAACGAACAGTCGGATATTTAGGTTCAGTATCTTCCATAGATGCGACACGAAGGTTTTCAAGAAAATCCCCCCACCCCAGACTACCCTTTACATGGAAAATTTTTCGAAAATTTTAATTTTCTCAGAAATGGCTCTAACGATTTTGATGAAAATATCATATGTTTAAGACAATGCCATGTGAAATGAAATGTATATTCCGAAATTTCTGGGAATGTCTCCAAAAGTATTCTTCATTATGAACGACTTTTGCATAACTGGTAAACCATAAGAGATAGACAAAATTTTACTACACAAAAAATGTAGATCGCGTTAACATACACAACTTCTGTCATATACATTTTTTTTGTTGAGTGAACCGTTTTCGAGATATTGCTTGTTATTTCCTTAAATTTTCCAATACTTATACTTTTTCTCAAATTCGTTATTCATTTTTACTTTCTCTACTACGTATAGTAAGTAGGGGAAGTATTGCATTCCACCCAAAAATTCGATACCGAGATTTCACCGGAAATACATGTTTTGAGACCTCCTGAATCCAAAAAAAGCATTTTTGGAAACATGTCCGTGTGTGTGTCTGTGTGTCTGTGTGTGTGTGTGTGTGTGTCTGTGTGTGTGTCTGTGTGTGTGTGAACAGCATAACTCAAAAACGAACAGTCGGATAAACACCAAACTTGGTATTTAGGTTCAGTATCTTCCAGAGATGCGACACGAAGGTTTTCAAGAAAATCCCCCCACCCCAGACTACCCTTTACATGGAACATTTTTCGAAAATTTTAATTTTCTCAAAAATGGCTCTAACGATTTTGTTTAAAATATCATATGTTTAAGATAATGCCATGAGAAATGAAATGTATATCTCGAATTTTCTGGGAATGTCTCCAAAAGTATTCTTCATTGTGAACGACTTTTGCATAACTGGTAAACCATAAGAGATAGACAAAATTTTACTACACAAAAAATGTTGATCTCGTTAAAATACACAACTTATGTTATATACATTTCTTTTGTTGAGTGAACCGTTTTCGAGATATTGCTTGTTATTCCCTTAAATTTTCCAATACTTATACTTTTTCTCAAATTCGTTATTCATTTTTTTATGTCCTGGACTTGCAAAGAGAATGGAATTCGACACATAGCAACCAGCGTTAAAATATTTGACCATCGCTTAAAAGCTACCATATTCCCCTTGCATCTACAAGAAAATTAGCAATAAGATTGACATCTCGATATCTCGATTAACATAAAGCATATGGAGAATAGGCGTTTGTAAAAATAGATTGTACAAGAGTAGAGAAAGTCATGTGAGTGTAACACATCAGATTTTTACTTTCTCTACTACGTATAGCAACTAGGGGAAGTATTGCATTCCACTCAAAAATTCGATACCGAGATTTCACCGAAAATACATGTTTTGAGACTTCCTGAATCCAAAAAAAGCATTTCTGGAAACATGTCCGTGAGTGTGGCTGTGTGTGTGTGTGTGTGTGTGTGTGTGTGTGTCTGTGTGTGTGTGTGTGTCTGTGAACAGCATAACTCAAAAACGAACAGTCGGATAAGCACCAAACTTGGTATTTAGGTTCATTATCTTCCAGAGATGCGACACGAAGGTTTTCAAGAAAATCCCCCCACCCCAAACTACCCTTTACATGGAAGATTTTTCGAAAATTTTAATTTTCTCAAAAATGGCTCTAACGATTTTGATGAAAATATCATATGTTTAAGATAATGTAATGGGAAATGAAATGTATATCTCGAAAGTTCTGGGAATGTCTCCAAAAGTATTCTTTATTGTGAACGACTTTTGCATAACTGGTAAACCATAAGAGATAGACAAAATTTTACTACACAAAAAGTGTAGATCGCGTTAAAATACACAGCTTCTGTCATATACATTTCTTTTGTTGAGTGAACCGTTTTGGAGATATTGCTTGTTATTTCCTTAAATTTTTCAATACTTATACTTTTTCTCAAATTCGTTATTCATTTTTTTATGTCCTGGACTTGCAAAGAGAATGGAATGCGCCGCATAGCAACCAGCGATAAAATATTTGACCATCGCTTAAAAGCTACCATATTCCCCTTGCATCTACAAGAAAATTAGCAATAAGATTAACATCTCGATATCTCCATTAACATAAAGCATATGGAGAAAAGGCGTTTGTAAAAATAGATTGTACAAGAGTAGACAAAGTCATGTGAGTGTAACACATCAGAGTTTTTTAATCTGGTAATCCTAGTTGTTCATTTCCTAAGGCACGTGTACCTACGTCCAGTCTGGGGAATTTTCTAGGAGTACAAATTAGTGATATATACCTATTGTAGGAGAATTATGGATATACAAGTTGTGATCAAAAAGTAACGGATTTTTGTATTTTCTTAAACTTTGTGTCCTTCAAAGCAACCTCCCTCAGATATAATACACTTTATCCAGCGCTTTTTTCAATGTTGGGACCACTTCTGGAACCCACTTTTCGTTATGGTATTCAGCTTCTTCAGCGATTCTGTTTTTATGTCATCAATTGTGGCAAAACAGCGTCCTTTCATGGTTCTCTTCAGCCTCGGGAGTAGAAAGAAGTCGCAGATATGCATGTCTGGCGAATACGGTGGCTGAGGCAGCATAACGGTTTTGTTTTTTCCAAAAGGTCGCGAACAAGCTTTGAGATGTGACCGGCTGCATTATCGTGATGCAATTTCCACGAGTGGTTTTTGCCACAATTCTTGTCGTTTTCTTCGGATTGCTTCCCGCAAACGGCACATGTCTTCCAGGTAGTATTGCTTATTTACCGTACGATCATAAGGCAGGAACACCTGATGCACTATCCCATTGTTATCGAAGAAAACAGTAAAAAGAATCTTCACATGTGATCCAACTTGTCGAAATTTTTTCGCTCTTGGCTGTACAAGCAGTTTCCGTTGGGACGATTGGGCCTTATTTTCGACGTCATACCCTTATACTCATGTTTCATCGCCTGTTATAACCTTCTTTAGAAGCCCTGGGTCGTTTTAGACTTCATTCAGCAATTACTGAGGGATGTCTACGCGACGTCATTTTTTCGAAATTCAACAATTTCGGAACAAACTCTGCTGCAATACGTTTAATGCCCAAAACATTAAAAAAAAACTACTTGGCATGAGCCAAAGGATATACCGACATCATCAGAATCCTCTCTGGTGGTGCTTAAGCGATTTTCCAGAACCATTTTCTTTACTTCTTCCACATTGTCGATAGTAATTGATGTGCTAGGGCGTCCAAAGCTGTCGTCTTCAACGTTTTCTCGGCCCTCTTTGAGACGTTTATATCACTCGTAAACTCTTGTCTTAATCATAGAAGATTCGCCAAAGCCATGCAAATTCTTTGATCCATCTTTTTCGAAAGTAAAAATTCGTCATGCACTCGAAAACACGTATAACGTTTTCGACTGTCAACAATAAACTAAATATTCAAAGCAGTTGAAAATGCAAACATACACCAAGAGCATGTGTACCAACAAGATAAAACAAAGGTTTTCAACTTCTGATGTATAAAGCTCAAGAAATTAAAAAAATTCCGTTATTTTTTTATCACATCTCGTATATACCCCGGGGAGTGATATGGGTCATCGTAAAGGAAATCGAGGGCTCGCAGCATTGTAATATAAGGAGTTTGTTTGTAAAATCAGTTATAGGCTTGTTTAAATACGAAAGGGAAAAGTTTTAACTGATATCGACGCGATCGCCTCTTATATACTAAAAGCGTTAGATTTGTAATGACTTTTCCCTCAAAATGGTATGAAGAGTAGTGGGGTAGATAAATATTAATTAACACGAAACATTGTCCATTAATTGATCAGCACAGGTGATCTAATCGGCTTGAAGCGGATTTAATCCCTAATGGCTTTGCCTTCAGCTAATCTCTAACAAACCAAAAATATGGCCACTTTACACGGATTTCACTTGCGAATTTCGGAATTTCATAATACAAACCAGGTGGTGGCTGTTATGAAAGAATACATTATTAATCCTTTTAATAAATGAATCAGTGAAATGGAAAAGAAAAAAACATTACATTATAAAGGCCAAGTTGTAACCACAGTCGCTACAAAACGATTCTACAATTCCTTAAAAACAATAACAGACCAGGAATCTTATTGAAGTATATCATGTAATTAAAGAAACTATACTTCACTTTAAATACGAACATATGTAAATAGATTAATAAAAAGGATGTGTAACATTGACATATTTTTTTCTACCCTCTATCGTTTATTAGTAGGTATACAAATAATTCTTAGGAAAGTCTATTTTTCTATATACTTCATTTTAATTGTACATTTCGTTATAAATATAAAGGGAACAGTGATGGACAAATATTTAAGAACTGTACGCTATAAGCTGGCTTTCATATTCCATTCTCTTCCCATGCACTCGCGAAAAACAACTGAATCTCGAGAGTACATTAAAATAATGAAAAAGTATTCAACAATGAAAACAGTTAATAACGTATATCTCGGAAATGGCTTACGGACCAAAAACAAAATTCCTTCGGAATAAAGAGGCCTTTACAGGCTATTGCCATAACATTCAAGATATACGTTATATTTGCCATGTAAATACTTAAATATATGGCAGAGTGTTACCAAAATCGTTATAGCTATTTTTTAGAAAATCAAAAATTTAAAAAAATTCTATTGGTAAGGGATAGTTTGGAATGAGTGAATTTTCTTCTCGTCACATCTTTTGGAACATACTGAACTTAAATACGAAGTCTGGTACTTATGCGAATTTTTGTTTTTGAGTTATGCTGTTCACAGACACCCACACACACACACTTGCTAACCTTTTTCTAAGAATGGATTTCTTGGATTCAGGTGCCCCTAAACATGTGATATTTCAGCATAAAATTTTTGGGTGGAATGCAACACTCTGTACATAGTAAAGAAAGTAATAAGCCTACATATAATTCATAGACACAAAATAAGTCGACCACTTTGCGTTGCACTTAAGAAGCGGAGAGAGTTACAAAAAGCATCCTTTTCTCCTGCCATGCTGCACCGCAACACCCTCGCCGAGACTTTTGGACCAGAAAGACTCCAACAGGATGAAGGATGAATGAACCGGGAAAGTTCCCGCAAAAACGATAGTTTAGAATGGGCGGTCACCGGGGATCGATCCCGGGACTTCCCAAATGCGTTCCACAGACGTTGCTGACTTAAGGGATAATAAAATCCATAACCATGTGATGGCTATGTTATCACTTTACATGGACACGAACAAAATCGAATAGCGACTTATTACTTCAACTGGAAACAGGAAACTGTTAATGGCACAAAAAAATTATTTTATATAAATTGTGTGTTTTAACGAAATCTGCATTTTTTATGAAGTAAGATATTGTCTTTTATGGACTACCAGTTATGCAAAAGTCAATCTGAATGAAGAGGACTTCACAGGTTATTTCCAGAAAGCTCAAAACATAGAAACAAATTATTTGTTATGAAAATATCTGTAAAATATGGCATTTTAGTGAAAACTCTTGTGGTAATTCTCAGGAAATAAAAAATAACGAAATGTCTGAAATTTAAAGTCATTTTGGAACAATACTGAACTTAGATAGGAAGTTTGGCATGGGATCGACCTTTTATTTTGGGTTTTGCTGTGGATGCGCGCGCGCACACACACTCACACATACACACGCATAGACACAAACAAACCTTGAATCCCAGAATTCCTTTTTACTTTCTCTACTACGTATAGTAAGTAGGGGAAGTATTGCATTCCACCCAAAAATTCGATACCGAGATTTCACCGGAAATACATGTTTTGAGACTCACTAAATCCAAAAAAAGCATTTTTGGAAACATGTCCGTGTGTGTGTCTGTGTGTCCGTGTGTCTGTGTGTCTGTGTGTCCGTGTGTCTGTTTGTCTGTGAACAGCATAACTCAGAAACGAACAGTGGTATAAACACCAAACTTGGTATTTAAGTTCAGTATCTTCCAGAGATGCGACACGAAGGTTTTCAAGAAAATCCCCCCACCCCAGACTACCCTTTACATGGAACATTTTTCGAAAATTTTAATTTTCTCAAAAATGGCTCTAACGATTTTGATTAAAATATCATATGTTTAAGATATTGTCATGAGAAATGAAATGTATATCTCGAATTTTCCTGGAATGTCTCCAAAAGTATTCTTCATTGTGAACGACTTTTGCATAACTAGTAAACCATAAGAGGTAGACAAAATTTTACTACACAAAAAATGTAGATCGCGTTAAAATACACAATTTATGTCATACACATTTCTTTTGTTGAGTGAACCGTTTTCGAGATATTGCTTGTTATTCCCTAAAATTTTCCAATACTTATACTTTTTCTCAAATTCGTTATTCGTTTTTACTTTCTCTACTACGTATAGTAAGTAGGGGAAGTATTGCATTCCACCCAAAAATTCGATACCGAGATTTCACCGGAAATACATGTTTTGAGACTCCTGAATCCAAAAAAAGCATTTTTGGAAACATGTCCGTGTGTGTGTCTGTGTGTCTGTGTGTGTGTGTGTCTGTGTGTGTGTCTGTGTGTGTGTCTGTGTGTGTGAACAGCATAACTCAAAAACGAACAGTCGGATAAGCACCAAACTTGGTATTTAGGTTCAGTATCTTCCAGAGATGCGACACGAAGGTTTTCAAGAAAATCCCCCCACCCCAGACTACCCTTTACATGGAACATTTTTCGAAAATTTTAATTTTCTCAAAAATGGCTCTAACGATTTTGATGAAAATATCATATGTTTAAGATAATATTATGAGAAATGAAATGTATATCTTGAAATTTCTGGGAATGTCTCCAAAAGTATTCTTCATTATGAACGACTTTTGCATAACTGGTAAACCATAAGAGATAGACAAAATTGTACTACACAAAAAATGTAGATCGCGTTAAAATACACAATTTATATCATATACATTTTTTTTGTTGAGTGAACCGTTTTCGAGATATTGCTTGTTATTTCCTTAAATTTTCCAATACTTATACTTTTTCTCAAATTCGTTATTCATTTTTTTTATGTCCTGGACATGCAAAGAGAATGGAATGCGCCACATAGCAACCAGCGATAAAATATTTGACTATCGCTTAAAAGCTACCATATTCCCCTTGCATCTACAAGAAAATTACAAATAAGATTGACATCTCGATATCTCGATTAATATGGAGCATATGGAGAATAGGCGTTTGTAAAAATAGATTGTACAAGAGTAGAGAAAGTCATGTGAGTGTAACACATCAGATTTTTTTATGTCCTGGACATGTAAAGAGAATGGAATGCGCCACATAGCAACCAGTGTTAAAATATTTGACTATCGCTTTAAACCTAGCATATTCCCCTTGCATCTACATGAAAATTACCAATAAGATTGACATCTCGATATCTCGATTAACATGAAGCATATGGAGAATAAGCGTTTGTAAAAATAGTTTGTACAAGAGTAGAGAAAGTCATGTGAGTGTAACACATCAGATTTTTTTATTCAGGACCATTAAAGTGTGTAATACCGGTGAATACTTGGTAATCACTTTTTGAGTTGAATGTAATACTTCCTCTAGTTACTATAGGTAAATATAAGAAAGAGCAAACAATTTTATTTATGCAACACACTTATTCCTAGCAACTTCATTTTCCCTTAAATAAAGTGCTCAAAGAAAAACCGATGGATGATAAATCAGCTATGTGTTTTGAGGTTGAATTGATGCTGAGATTATACTAATACATTACCTTTTCTTCTTTAATATAAAATCTACAGCAATAATTTCAGAAGGAGCAGATCATGCACGTAGAGATGTTATAGAACATGGTTGAGATTTGAAAACAGGCATTCTCGAAAAGAAGCTATTCAAGCTGTAAGCGAGAAACAAGCAATTGGAAAGCTGAGCTTGTTTCTGAATGGCATCGACCCAAAAGGGACGCGTCATTTTCTCTACTTGGCATGAATATTAAAGAGGAAATAAGCGACAAATTCGGAGCAGGTCCATTAAAAGGGACGCTTAGTTGCCAATCTCTTCAATAAAAACCAAGCTTTAAAGGAATGCCAATGGGAAAATTACATATGAAACTGGGTCAAAAAAGAGGACAGAATTCTTCCAATTTTAGGCAAGCGCTATGTTAATCTTACTTCGCAGTAGACACGTAGAATATTGATATAGCCAAAGAGAAATTTTGTTCCGTTCCAAGTTCGGATAGGATTAGATGGCGCTCTGAATTATTTACTGGAATAGGAATTGTTACAACTCGAAAACAGTTTACTGAAATCTTATAAAAGCAGACTTTTTAGCAACTCTCCTACTTGTCTTGGTAACTAAAGAAAGTGTTGCATTACAACTAAACATTCCATACGAGATTCCACCAGGAATACACGTTTTGAGACATTTTTAGAAAAGTCTGTGATTAGAAAAACTTTGAGCAGAAAAACTCAAAAATGAATTGCCGATTAATCATCAAACTTGGTTTATGGTCAGCATCTTTCAAGAATATGACAGGAAGACGTTCAAGAAAATCCCCGACCACAAAGAAACTTGTTTACGTCTTCTTTGGTGAATATCTTAGCTTCACCGGCGGTGACATTTGTTTCATTTGAAGGGAGGTAGTATTGACATGCGACTGACTTCATTACATTACGAACTTGGCAAGCATATTAGGTGTTTAATGCTGTTCATCACAGACTTGGTTTCCGTTACAGTGCAATGGAAGTGTACACAAATGCGGACTTGGCAGATGCTTATTTCATGTACAGGATGCAGAAAATGTTCCTGCCCGTATTGTAGAAAGCTGCTAAATAATGCCCAATTCTCCAGGTATACATCAGCGCATCCGGGATTCAGTACGACGGTGCAGGAGATTATGGACCTTTAATGTAAGAAAGAGTCTCATGTGGTATGCTGATAAATTCTATTCTTCTGTGTTTTATATAACTACAAAGGGCTGATCAACAAAGACTGAGACTGATTTTTTTTCACAGATGTTTATTACTCCAATTCAATGTTTACATGATCTTTTTCAAAGTAGTCCCCTCCTACTTCAATGCACTTTTTATAGTGTCTGCCAGTCCTTGAACGCGTGCTGCAGACCATTCTTTTTCAGGTCCTTGAGAATCGCCTCACTTTTCTGGAGCACTGCTTCAGAGTTCTGAAATCGAATACCCCTAAGCTTTGCCTTTAGTGATGGGAATAAAAAAGTCTCAGGGTGCAAGATCGGGGCTATAAGGTGGATATGGTACACAGTTAATGTTGAATCGAGCCAGAAACTGCATGACTTGATTTGCAACGTGAGGCCGTGCATTGTCATGATGAAGTCGCCACCCAGTCTGAGAAAGTTCTGGTCGTTTCTTTGCAATGTGCTTCCTCAGTGCAGCCAATACTGACGTGTAGTATGCTGCTGTAACAGTAGTGTGAGGGGGAAGTGCATGCTGGTAAATCATTCCATTACAGTCAAAAAATGTGATCACCATCACTTTCCTTGCAGATGGAACAACTTTTGCCTTTTTTGGTGTTGGAGAACCTGGCGATTTCCACACGTGCTGGCTTGTTTTCCTTCAGGATCATAATGATGCAGCCATGACTCATCACCGGTGATAATCGATTTAAAAAATGCATCACCTCCATTGTCTGGTATGCGAAATGCACGTAGGGTCTACAAAATAGAGCATTACTACCAATCTACCAATACGAGAGTGCTGCCGCCTACCAACATTATACATAAAAACCCGATCTTTTTAAATATTTATGTTACAGATACGAAACTATCACGGAAGCTATAGGAAAAAATCAGTCACAGTCTTTGCTGATCAGCCCACGTATTTTCTTCTTCTACATGTGAGGAATATGTACTAAAACTTTGTCCTTACCTTTTTATTACACTCTATATTCGTTCACAATTGATGAGGTGCAGCGGTTACAGTGTTAAGATACATCGCGCCAAACCCTCTAACAACTGATACACATGGCAGAAGAGATTTTGTTAAGCAATCTAGCCAATCATATTGCTCGAATCATTACACTGTGTTTTTATTCGGTAAAGCCTTGATATATTTGAAGTAACTCCAACATAACTTCTCATTACAATGGTATAAAGTACTTTTTTCATCACTACGTTCGTGTTACACTTTAAATCTGTAAGTAAACACAGATTATCTATTAAGAGCCTTTTATTCCAGGTACAAGGGTGTGCTGCACACTTTAAAGGAATGCAATAGTTAACTTGGTGGAAACGTGAATAAAGTGAGAGATGGATGTTCAAAAAATCTGATGTGTTACACTCACATGACTTTCTCTACTCTTGTACAAACTATTTTTACAAACGCTTAATCTCCATATGCGTCATGTTAATCGAGATATCGAGATGTCAATCTTATTGATAATTTTCTTGTAGATGCAACAGGAATATGGTAAGTTTTAAGCGATAGTCAAATATTTTAACGCTGGTTGCTATGTGGCGCATTCCATTCTCTTTGCATGTCCAGGACATAAAAAAAATGAATAACGAATTTGAGAAAAAGTATAAGTATTGGAAAATTTAAGGGAATAACAAGCAATATCTCGCAAACGGTTCACTCAACAAAAGAAATGTATATGACATAAATTATGTATTTTAACGCGATCTACATTTTTCGTGTAGTAAACTTTTGTCTATCTCTTATGGTTTACCAGTTATGAAAAAGTCGTTCATAATGAAGAACACTTTTGGAGACATTGCCAGAAAATTCGAGATATACATTTTATTTGTCATGACAATATCTTAAACATATGATAGTTTAATCAAAATCGTTATAGCTGTTTTTGAGAAAATTAAAATTCCATGTAAAATGTTCCATGTAAAGGGTAGTCTGGGGTGGGAGGATTTTCTTGAAAACCTTCGTGTCGCATCTCTGGAAGATACTGAACCTAAATACCAAGTTTGGTGTTTATCCCACTGTTCGTTTCTGAGTTATGCTGTTCACAGACACACAGACACACAGTCAGACACACACACGGACATGTTTCCAAAAATGCTCTTTTTGGATTCAGGGGGTCTCAAAACATATATTTCTGGTGAAATCTCGGTATCGAATTTTTGGGTGGAATACAATACTTCCCCTACTTACTATACGTAGTAGACAAAGTAAAAATTATAAAAAAATATATTTTCAGTACGGTACTATTGAGAATACTTGCCGTTTATATGCAGATAACCTTAAAATATTAAATCCAAGCCTTTACGACTTAAAATGTGAAATCTGGTGAGTTTTCTCAAAGGTTTGGTTCTTTCAAAATGTTTCTTCAAAATAGTTTCCACCTACTTCCTCTAACAGTGTCGATGTACACTACGGAAAGACTAAGAAATAAAAGTATGGGAATACATTATTTTCTTTACTTATTTAACGCCTTTAGGTTTGCTTTAAAATTACATATGCACATTTGAAACTTAACCTAGAAGAATAACTTCATGCAGCTCGCATTCGGGAGATGTCGGGTTCGATTCCCGTCGACCGCCCACTATGACCTTAGGTTTTTCGTGGTTTTGCCTAGTTGGTAAACTAATGCTGGGAAGATTTTTCAACTCCTCAATCTCCTTTCGATCATTTCCCTTTCATTCGTTTACTTCTTATCTTTCAGGTTACTTGTAGGATTACATTTAAAAATTGCATATTTTCTCAAAAAATACAATTTCTCAGTATTATTAAAATATGTTTATAGGCTAAATGTACGAGCCCCTGACTACCAATTAATGTTGTGAAAACTGCACACAAATAACACTTTCTATTTCCGAAATATTTGCGGTGCAAGTTTTAGGTGAATAGTGTATAATGAGTTTTCTGGGAATAGCCTGTGAAGTTCTCTTCATTGTAAAAGACTGTTGTATAATTGATAAATGGTAAGAGTTAGGCAAAAGTTACTGCGCAAAACATTAAAATCTCGATACAGCACTTAACAGAATAAGGTTTAACACATGGAAGGATAGAACAGATGTTTCCTTGTGTTAAGTTCTACTAGAATCACAGATTTTGGGCAGTGGAGTAGGTAAATACAATGGCTGGGAGTGAGTCACCAAGCCAGGCTGTTGCAGAAACGTGATTTAGTGCATCAGCTAAATCAATTTCATTCACAACTCATTAGTACATCTAATGAGTATATCTGCTCCCTTACCTCATTGTTTTTCGTTTCTTATTTAGACAAAAGAGTCTATAGTGTGTTGCATTGACTCACTAACAGGAAACACAACTATTTGGGGACACGTGCGAGGCAATAACGTGAAGTCTATACTCCCTTCACCCTTATCTATCATAAAGTTAAGCGAAACAGCTTTCAATAATGCAATACTACAGAATTTAAAAGTATCAAAAAAGTTTTGCAGGTTTCTCTTTAAGTATTAAACATACTTCGATACCACCGAGTATCAGAGTATCAAGGTATCGACAGTAGAGACACTATCGAGGTTCCATCCCTAGTTATAATGTATTGTATCCAAGAGTTTGCAACCTTCTTTATTTATATGTCGAAAAATATCTGATGTGTTACACTCGCATAACTTTCTCTACTCTTGTACAAACATTTGCAGAGTCTATCTTATTGCTAAGTTTGTTGTAGATGTAAGTGGAATATATATTTACAAGGGCAATATAGAAATACAGTAGCCTTTAAGCATATACATATCTCTTAATAGCTGTTTGCTAGGTGCAGCACCATTCTCTTTGCCACAGATTAATACTCTTTGTACATACAAAACAAAAAAATGAATAACGAATTCCCATTTGAGAAAATAAGTATTGAAAAATTTAAGGTAACAACAAGCAATATCTCGAAAATGGTTCACTCAACAAAAAAATGTATATGACATAAATTGTGTATTTTAACGCGATCTACATTTTTTGTGTACTCAAATTTTGTCTATCTCTTATGGTTTACCAGTTATGCAAAAGTCGTTCACAATGAAGGATACTTTTGGAGACATTCCCAGAAAATTAAAGATATACATTTTATTTGTCATAAAAATATCTTAAACATATGATACTTTAATCAAAATCGTTAGAGCCATTTTTGAGGAAATTAAAATTTTTCGTAAAATGTTCCATATAAAGGGTAATCTGGGGTGGGGGGATTTTCTTGAAAACCTTCTTGTCGCATCTCTGGAAGATACTGAAACTAAATACCAAGTTTGGTGTTTATCCGACTGTTCGTTTCTGAGTTATGCTGTTCACAGACAGACACACAGACACACACGGAATGTCCCCAAAAATGTTTTTTTTTTTGTTTTAGGCAGTCTCAAAACATATATTTCCGGTGAAATCTCGGCATCGAATTTTTGAGTGGGATACAATACTTCCCCTACTTACTATACGTAGTAGAGAAAGTAAAAATCGCTTATAGTTGAGTGACAATATACAAATAGATTGAAAGAAAATAAACAGTCATTCAATGTTTATGAGAAACAAGCTTAGCATTACATTTTCAGCGAAAACTGCCTTATTTTTCTAAATTACGTCTCATTGTTGGGTTTGTTTAATAGATAAATACAAGTGCGTTACCCACAAGCGAACATTTCCATTTGTTACTATCAGCAGCATTGCAAGATTTAATTACAACGTAATTATTTATTATTTGTATATTAGTATTAGCATATTCTAATGATGTAGTTCTATTACAACAGTTTTGTTTAACTACTAAATAATTAATTCTCTCTGCTTTGTTTAGTTATTTATGAGCCACTGTTCCTTGTAGCATTAATGCAAACTATTCAATTTTTACTTTCTCTACTACGTATAGTAAGTAGGGGAAGTATTGCATTCCACCCAAAAATTCGATACCGAGATTTCACCGGAAATACACGTTTTGAGACCTCCTGAATCCAAAAAAAGCATTTTTAGAAACATGTCCGTGTGTGTGTCTGTGTGTCTGTGTGTGTGTGTGTCTGTGTGTGTGTCTGTGAACAGCATAACTCAAAAACGAACAATCGGATAAGCACCAAACTTGATATTTAGGTTCAGTATCTTCCAGAGATGCGACACGAAGGTTTTCAAGAAAATCCCCCCAACCCAGACTACCCTTTACATGGAACATTTTTCGAAAATTTTAATTTTCTCAAAAACGGCTCTAACGATTTTGATTAAAATATCATATGTTTAAGATATTGTCATGACAAATAAAATGTATATCTCGAATTTTCTGGGAATGTCTCCAAAAGTGTTCTTCATTATGAACGACTTTTTCATAACTGGTAAACCATAAGAGATAGACAAAATTTTACTACACAAAAAATGTAGATCGCGTTAAAATACACAAGTTATGTCATATACATTTCTTTTGTTGAGTGAACCGTTTGCGAGATATTGCTTGTTATTCCCTTAAATTTTCCAATACTTATACTTTTTCTCAAATTCGTTATTCATTTTTTTATGTTCTGGACATGCAAAGAGAATGGAATGCCCCACATAGCAACCAGCGATAAAATATTTGACTATCGCTTAAAAGCTACCATATTCCCCTTGCATCTACAAGAAAATTACAAATAAGATTGACATCTCGATATCTCGATTAATATGAAGCATATGGAGAATAGGCGTTTGTAAAAATAGATTGTACAAGAGTAGAGAAAGTCATGTGAGTGTAACACATCAGATTTTTATATGCCTTTTCGATTATCTACTGCATATTATTTGTTTATTTTATACACTCTATAGCCCTAGTATACTTCTTGCCCTGCGTTTGACGGATGGAGTCATTGAGAAAGGAATTAAATACAAGTATGCGGTAGTTTTGAAAACCTATGAGCAGAGAGCAGATTAGAGTGGCCTACTCTGCGAGTTAAGTAGCTGATGCCGAGATCATTATGTCTTGGCACGTGTCCCCTGTGTACAGACGGTGGGTAAAGAAATACGCCAGAGTAGACATGATGTTCCGCTTTGCAAACATAGTACGGATGCTGTAGACGATACCTCGGCTGGCCCCGTAGCTCAGTCGGTAGAGCACGCAGGTGCTGTGCAAGTGCTCGCAGGTTTTAATTCCGGCTGGGGGTGGGCATTTTCTCTAGTCATGACTATTCCCTGTTTTTAAATTTTATGGACGCTCTTTAACTGCTGTGGTCCTTAGCGTCCCATTCTATATTGGGCGCGAAAGACCGGTAAGTGCCGTAAACCTGCGACACGGGACCACCGGCTTTAATTCCTTACCGAAGGAAGCCATACTAAGAATTTTTACGCCCGAAAAAATCCATCGCCCTCCGTCGGGTTTGAACCTTCGGAATTAGAGGCTAGCATGGTAATCACCACACCACGGAGGGTGCGGCAGTACTTCTGGTCGGTGATTGTGGGCCCCACGTTTGGCAGCCAATTTGCAGTGGTACTTCTGGTTGTTTTAGGGTACAGGATTTTTAGGGATGGTCCCGGATTCGGTACTAGCTCAGGGTTCTTTGCATGGATCTTGGATCTCGGGTTAGTGGTGAACACGACTGTTTGTTTTCCTGCTCGTTTATTTTACCGTCACCGTTTTAATATTTGAATCCTGCTGTTTACTTCGACACACACACGCGGGCTTTTCCTACTTGTTACACTTTCTTTTATTATCGTGCCTATCCGCTGCCTTCTAAACTTTTCTGACAAGCATCTCCCCAGACTTAAGACAACCAAGTGTGTTTTCTAAAATCTCACGACGAAGTGTGCATTCTAAAATCTTCCGTTTCTCTGTTTCAAACGTTCTATATCTCCTCATTCCACTATCACCTGATTCCTAGCTTCTTTCATTGGAGGCCTAAGGCTATCTGGCTTTTGGCGAACATTGACCCTTTTCTACTAGCCTGCGCTACCAGCAACCTAACGGGACGCTTAACAATAGAAGGAACAACCACCCGTTTCCGGTCGCTGATGGCCCTGTCTCTCAACCCTTATTTCAACTTACAGTAACATTCGCTTGCCAGTTTTATTTAACACTATCCTCGCCGTTACTGATATTTATTTTCCCTATGATTGTAATTTTATTTTACTACTCAAAATATATTGCTTCAATAGCAGCACTTTTCCCTGTCCTTCCCAGAGTCTTATGTATGAATGAGAGTGTGAATGTTTGTGTGTGTGTGATTTAATGATTAAAACCTAAAAAGTACAAGAAACCCAAAGGCAAGAGAATTAGAGTTAACACCATTGTCAATTGGTAATAAGTTCCAAGGGAAAGGCCGCCGATGAGACCAACATAGTTAAAGGCGGGGGTATAAATGAACTAATAAAAAGTCGACCTCATAAAAGCGGTCACTTTGATTCGTCCCTTACTTGTGCCTGACCGTTATTTTGGTGAGATTTATTGGGGAAATATCCAATCATTTCTCCACATTAGGACTAGGACTATCTGCGGAGGGGGGAGTTAGTACCTCGAAATACGAGATCATTTGTGCCCTATCCCCAGACGGGTGCTTCCGAGAGCGAAAGGCGAAGTAAGAGGAGACAGAGGTCGGCCGGATCAGGATGCACGACGGGGCAGAGGGCAGGGTCCCTGCCTTTTGCAGATTGCAACCGGCTCCTCTCCCCCTGCAGGTTTGCACATCCAACCGGGGGTCCCGGGACTCGGAGACCGCCCCCATTTCGGGGACAAATGCTTACAAAGAGCATCCTTTTTCACCGTCATGCAACGCCGAGACTCCCGCCAACACCTTCAACCCTGAAACAGACCAAGCAGATGAAATTTGAAGTGAAATGAAGGGACAGGAAGCTCGGGAGATGTGATGAACCTTCCCAGTATTCGCCTAGCGATCCGGGGAAACCTCGAAAAAACCCATGGATCAGGAAGGTTGGCCGTGGGAATCGAACCCACGACTTCACGAATGCAAGCCAAGGACGTTACCGCCTGAGTCAGCACACTCGATTTTCTCCACATTGGTTAAGTGGAGCAGATTGGTATATAAGAGGCTCAACAATTACAATGGGATTGTCTTCTAAATGTTTAAGGCAGCCCATAGTTTTCTCCAACTTCTATAGCATAAGTGCATAAATTTGTGTTCGTTCAGCCCAACGGTGTATTTTTGTCAAAAGAGATTGAAAATAAAGAATTAAATTAGTTTTAGTATTAAAATGTGGGTGTGTGGGTGGACGGACAGACAGGACAGGACGGGATGGGACGGGACGGGACGGGACGGGACGGAACGGGGCGGGGCGGAATGGAATGGATGGATGGATTAATGGATGGATGGACAAGATATCTGTATTGGTGCCAAATTATTGAATTAGTATACAGAACCTCGGTTCCTGGGTCACTGATCTTACATACAATTTAATATACAGATTAAAGGTCACAAAAGGAAACAAAAGGAAAGAAAGAAGTTAGAGATATATTGACTGACTAAGCGAAGAAATAAGACCTGACTTCCGCACTCTAACCAGGAAATTGACCATGCGTATGATGGAAGTTAGGGTTAGCATTGAAATAGTTGCAGTCCCACTGTTGGAGAGCCAAACTTGAAGGGATTTTATTGTTGCTGTGGTTGCACCACGTATTACGGGAGATATGTTTCTTGGAGTGTTCGCCCCACGTACGGTACAAACTTTCCGGTGGCCAACGCCCCACGTTTACTTTTCCTGTGGCCTTCGCCCCACGTTTAAAAATCAACTTTGTATTTTAATGTTGATTTAAATATTATATATGTATGTATACCTCGGCTGCGTCAGTAGTATTTTTTTAGAGCATGTATCACCTAGCAGGACTGGTACGGCTAAAGAATGAAGGCTTACACAAATTATAATTGTATTGTACTTTTTTTATTAATCCTTCAAATGATTAAATAACAGTTCACTGATATATCCTACTATAGAGCTGTGAGATGACCGCTATTCGCACTTTTAACAGATAAACTTTATATTATTCTTACCGCAATGAGTTTTTTATGCCTTGCACTGAACCTGTGCCGTACTGATCTAAACTGGACTGCTTGGTTACGCTTTCTTGTAGCGTCTCTTGCCTGAATTTGTACATTAACTCTATTTCAAGTCTCTGATTGGCTAAGGCTACTCTTATTTAAATTGAGCTTTTTCTAGTTTTTGATTGGCTATTTATAAACTGTTTTAAATATTACATTATTATTGTTCCAAGAATTATTAGTAGCCTTTATTAAACTATCCAATTTATTGTTGTCTCAAGGCTACCTCATTGTTAGCAACTTTCGGCTTTTACTTTGTAACTCTGTTTGCTACGGTAAGCAGCTTGCTTTTATTCTCACAGCTTCTACATTGTTAAAACTAGGTAATACATTCACATAACATTATTATACATTTACATAATAATATAAACATAATACAATGACTGTAATATACATTTTATATATTTTTACATACACATATTGCTTTAAGGTGAGCTGCTATTTTTTTAATATTTTATAATTAGACTGATATCATTTAAGTGTTAAGAGTACTGCCTCAGCATAGTCCTTTGGAAGCTGCAATGCATCATATAAGTTTTTCCGTGTCTTATAATAATTTCGTTTCTCACCACTTCCATTGCCTTACCTCTAGAATTCAACACTTTTATTGTCACTCACCAAGCTAACAACATTTGTAGAAGCAGTCAGGTTATCGCCTTACCGACTGTTCATCCTTATCGTATGAATGCTCAAGAGGGGTGAACGACGCCACACAGAATTAAGCGGAAGCTGCAAGTTTCTTTAGTTTTAATATTTATATTATTTACTATGGGTCTTCTCCTGAGCGTGGTGGTAGCCCATCTGCTTACCAAGTAGGAGACCCGGGTTCGATTCGCGGTACCGGTGTGGGGATTTTCTCCCACTGGGAGAGCTGACCCGGGTGCAAGCAGCCTCATTAGGTCCCTGAGGGGCCAACTGGGGAGCTCTATGTAGCGGCTCCAGGTTAAGAAGGCCGCATATACCGGCCGGAGGGACCCCGGCGCTGACCACGCCCCAACCTCCAGTACTGCACCCCACTCATGACACCTGTTGTGGGCAGAAGTGGTAGACGCAGCGGCTGGGCGGCACACTTTAGCTTGGCAAGGGCTGTTGCGCCACGAATATTAATGTTATATTCATCAAAAGTTTCAAACTAGTTAGATAAAAACACTTATTAGAAACATTTAAGGTACTATATGTTAGTGTCCTTTGGCTTCCCGCGTATCGGTCTATTTAATGACACCATGTGTTTACATCAAGTTGGGTTTTAAGAGCTGAGTGATTAACATAAACTAGATAGCAGTCAACACTTTCATAACAGCAACATGTATATCTTACCAGTTAAATACTTGCGTGAGTGGTTAAATAAAGACACCTTACCTTGAGATGTATGTCTACTTACAATTGCGTAATTATTATTCAATTCATTATTTTCAACTAAACACATACATATATTTATGTGCAATCAGTTTTATAATAATCGTAAAGAACTTCGAAGAGTTAAAATGTTCATAATATTAATTGAATTAGGAGTATATTTCGTGTTAGCAGCTAGAAAAGTTGTTTATTTTCATGTTTGACCCAAGAGCTTCGAGAGAAAATGTAGTAACAAAGAACACCCCCTCGCCAGTCAAGGACATATCAGTAATGTATAACAAGGAGGGGGCTTCGAGAATGTTCTAAGGCAGTTTAATAGGCAGCAACCGCCTATTTAAACTTTCCAAGTGTATATACTCTGTGATAGTTCAGTTTGTAAAGTCACAGAACCAATAAGATTTAAGTATTTTGTATTTAAACTTAAAGTAGAAGCGATACTACCAAAAGTCGTTTTAAGAAATTCAGTTCTCACTCAGATATGCGTTGTAGCAGGTGACTATGTCGAATAGCTCCGCTAAGTGCCGTTGTAAGGTGCGGTAATATTGTAAAAATTGAAATTGATATTTCAGATTATTAATTACGACTAGAGTTATTCAGTGAAGTAATAATTTCATTTAAAACTACGCGTACAACTATATACTTTGCACTGTGGGTCTACCACACGAACTTATACTCCGGCGAACAAGGCACAAACGAATATTAAAGTGAATTTCTTGTGATCGTTCTATCATGTTACTTTCATTGTCATCGTTCCGCCCCCGCAAAGTGCTCCCACACAAGAGCTAGCCGAGGCATAAATAAATAATACTTATATATCAGCAGGGCAATTAATAACACTTACAAAAATATACACGCACACATCCAACAAACATTAATACAATATTCAACAGGAGAGGCAACCAGCGCAGCAAGGTCTACAAACGCTCTGCCGCGTAATAAAGGGATCGTCTAGCTCGAGGCTGGAAGGGCGTAAGCTTTAGGCAAGTGCAGACATCGTGTGTTCTTAATAATATTCAACGTCACCTGATAAAGTCTGATGTGTTACACTCACATGACTTTCTCTACTCTTGTACGAAATATTTTTACAAACTCTTATTCTCAATCTGTTTCATATTACTCGAGATAAACATTTGCAGAAACGATCTTTTGCCATGAAAACAGATTTACATTTTACACATAGCGACCAGTTCTAAAAATATTTGACTATCGCTTAAGGCGTACTATGTTCCCCTTGTTTTGTATTTGCAAGGGCAATATAGAAATACAGTAGTCTTTAAGCATAGACATATCTCTTTATATCTGGTTGCTATGTTCACCACCATTCTCTTTGCCACATATTACTACTCTTTGCATATCCAAGACAAAAAAAAATGAACAACGAATTCCCTTTAAGAAAATAAGTATTGAAAAATTTAAGGGAATAGCAAGTAATATCTCGAAAATGGTTCACTCAACAAAACAAATGTATATGACATAAATTGTGTGTTTTAACGCGATCTACATTTTCTGTGTTGTAAAATTTTGTCTATCGCTTATGGTTTTCCAGTTGTGCAAAAGTCGTTCACAATGAAGAATACTTTTGGAGACATTCTCAGAAAATTCAATATATACATTTTATTTGTCATAACAATATCTTAAACATATGATATTCTAATCAAAATCGTTAGAGTCAATTTTAAGAAAATTAAAATTTTCGGAAAATGTTCCATGTAAGGGTTAATCTGGGATAGGGGGAGTTTCTTGTAAACCTTCGCGTCGCATCTCGGGAAGATACTAAACCGAAATACCAAGTTTGGTGTTTATCCAACTGTTCGTTTCTGAGTTATGCTGTTCACAGACAGACACACGGACATGTTTCCAAAAATGCTTTTTTTTGGATTCAGGTGGTGTCAAAACATATATTTCCGGTGAAATCTCGGTATCGTATTTTTGGGTGGAATACAATATTTCGGCCTACTTATTGTATGGAGCAGAGAACGTAAAAATCACCTGTGATACACACATATAGCTTTCTCTACCCTCCATAACATATTAGTGAGTATACAAATTATACTTATTCAAGCTTATCTTACTATCTACTACGTTTATATCCAAATAAACCTTTGCAAAAATAGCTACATTAAACATTTCATTGTAGATACAAAGGAAACAGCGATAGTCAAATTTTTAAGAACTGAACGCTGGCCTTAAAATTCCATACTGTAATTCAAACATTTAATAGCAGATACTTCAGGAACTACTTACGCCACAAAAACGATTGTTCAAAATAAACCCTGTGCTTTAAAGAGCTCTGCATTTGTTGTGTACTACGTTTTCGTCCATCGCTTAACGTTTACTAGCTGAACAAGATTATACAACATTTTTGCGAATAAAGAGAACTTCCTGGGCTATTCCCCAAAAATTCAAGATATGAATTTTATTTTCCATGTAAATATCTTTAATATATGGTGTTTTAATCAAAATTATTGGAACCATATTTTAGAAAATAAAAAATTTCGAAAAATTTTGCATGTAAAGGACACTTTAATGTTAGAGGATTTTGTTGAAAATCGTCGTGTCGCATCTTTGGAAGATATTGAACCTAAATACCAAGTTTGGTATTTATCCGACTTTTCGTTTTTGAGTTATGGTGTTAGCAGACACGCACACGCGCTCACGCGATGCCCAATAGTGCTTTATTTGGATTCGCGGACTCCAGACATGTATTTCCGGTGAAATCTCTGTATAGAATTCACTATCTCACAAAAAAATTAATTTATACAGAAAAACAAGGAACATTTTAACACCAATAATTTCCTAAAACAACTATTTATTTCTCTACAACCTCTAACATTAACTTCAATAATATCCATAAATTAATTTTCCTATACTAAAGTATCATAACATGTCACTATCATACTTCTGTGACTAATTTAAATGCGCAAGGCAGTTTTACAACATTTGCATTTTCTTCGATAATTAAAAGTACTTTATTATATGAGAAAGCTTTTCAGCTGGAGCTTTAAGCTTTTTCAAATTCATTTCTTTATTTACGGTATCGAGTGTGAAAAACTTCAAGTGATTAGCTTTATGATTAAAAATTGAGAAAATTCAGCCCCATTGTCCCTTAAAGAAGAAAAAACTTTAAATCAAAACCCTCGGCACGTTTCCGTGTACACGACTGCATTTTAGAAATTTTTACTTTATCTACTACGTATAGTAAGTAGAGAAGTATTTTATTCCACCCAAAAATTCGATTCCGAGATTTTACCGGAAATACATGCTTGAGGCCCCCTTAAACCAAAAAAAAAAACACATTTTTGGAAACATGTCTGTGTGTCTGTGTATCTGTGTGTGTGCCTCTGAACAGCATAACTTAGAAACGAACAGTCGGATAAACACCAAACTTGGTATTTAGGTTCAGTATCTTCCAGAGTTGCGACACGAAGGTTTTCAAGAAAATCCCTCTGCCCCAGATTACCCTTTACTTGGAACATTTTTCGAACATTTTAATTTTCTCAAAAACTGCTGAAACGATTTTGATTAAAATATCATATGTTTAACATATTTTCATGACAAATAAAATGTATGACTCGAATTTTCTGGGAATGTCTCCAAAAGTATTCTTCATTGTGAACGACTTTTGCATAACTGGTAAACCATAACAGATAGACAAAATTTTACTACACAAAAAATGTAGATCGTATTAAAATACACAATTTATGCCACATACATTTTTTTTTGTTGAGTGAACCATTTTCGAGATATTGCCTGTTATTCCCTTAAATTTTCCAACACATACTTTTTCTCAAATTCGTTATTCATCTTTTTTGTCCTGGTAATGCAAAGAGAATGGAATACTCCACATAGCAAACAGCTCTTAAAATATTTGACTATCGCTTAAAACCTACCATATTTCCCTTGCATCTACAAGAAAATTAGCAATAGGATTAACATCTCGATTAACATGAACCATATGAAGAATAAGCGATTTTAAAAATAGTTTGTACAAGAGCAGAGGAAGTCATGTGAGTGTAACACATCATAATTTTTTAAATAATGTTGTTATGTGAGAGACGTAAAGAGTAGTTTAAGTTAAATATCTGATGTGTTGCAATTTTTGGATTCAGGGGGCCTCAAAACATATATTTCCGGTTAAAACTCAGTGTCGAAATTTTGGGTGGAATACAATACTTCCCCTACTTACTATACGCGGTAGAGAAAGTAAAAAAAAGGAACGCCCATTCGAGAAAAAGTATAAGTATTTGACAATTCAAACAAATGACAAGGAATATTTCTGAAATGGTTCACTCGGCAAAAAATGTGTTTGATGTAACTTGTGTGTTTTAACGAGATCTACATTTTTTTTGTGCAGTAAAATTATATATCTCTCACGGTTTACCAGTTACGCAAAAGTCATTCAGAAAGAAGAGGTCATTTGGGGTATTCCCACAAAATTCAAGGTATACATTTCATTTGCCATAAACATATGTTAAAAATGTGTTTCATGTAAAGGGTAGAGGGGTGGAGGATTTTCTTGAAACTCTTCGTGTCGCATCCTTGGAAGATACTAAATTCAAATACCAAGTTTGGTATTTATCCTAATTTTCGTTTTTGAGTTATGCTGTTCACAGACAGACAAAAAGACGTACATGTTTCTAAAAATGCTTTATTTGGATTCAGGCACTTCAAAACATGTATCTCAGTGAAATATGGGTATCGAATTATTGGGCAGAATGCAATATTTTCCCTACCTACTATACGTAGTAGAGAAAGTAAGGATATAAATCCGGAATATCGGTAGAAACGTATATTGAAGCACTTCTAAAAAAAGAAACGCGCAAGCAGTTGAAAGGTATCGTTGACTTGAAAAGTGTTTTAGATGAAATTCAAAGAACACTAAGATAGAATTGCACACAAAGCAAATCTTTGATTTCCAGAATATAGAAGGAAAAATTATGCCAAAGGAGAGCAGCACCACTCATTAGTGAGTCCTATATGATCTGAACGAGGAGTTAAAATTCGCTGGAGAGTTCTAGAACAGCTCAGCGTAATAAGGTATAGCTCTATTAAACAGAACTGCTTGCATAAGCAATGGAATCCGGAACCAGAACTTTAATTCTCGCACAGAAGAGACGCATTCTCGTAGAGAAAATAGTAATTGGAATTTAAACGGATGAGGTACCGTTCTGAAAGAATCTAGAAACAGATATTGAGTGAGCAGAGCAGACTGCGTCTCCAGGTGATATTAAAAGATATGCTATAGAATGCTTTTTACTTACTCCACTATTTATGTAAGTAGAGAAAGTGTTGCAAAAAACCTGATGTGTTACACTCATATGACTTTCTCTACTCTTGTACAAACTATTTTCACAAACTCTTATTCTCCATCTATTTCATATTAATCGAGATAAACATTTGCAGAAACGATCTTTTGACATGCAAAGAGAAATTACATTTTACACATAGCGACCAGTTCAAAAAATATTTGACTATCGCTTAAGGCCTACTATGTTCCCCTTGTTTTGTAATTGCAAGGGCAATATAGAAATACAGTAGCCTTTAAGCATCGACATATCTCTTAATAGCTGGTTGCTAGGTGCAGTACCATTCTCTTTGGCACAGATTAATACTCTTTGTATATCAAAGACAAAAAAATGAACAACGAATTCCCATTTGAGAAAATTAGTATTGAAAAATTTAAGGGAATAAAGCAATATCTCGAAAATGGTTCACTCAAAAAAAAATGTATATGACATAATTTGTGTATTTTACACGATCTACATTTTTTGTGTAGCAAAAGTTTGTCTATCTGTTATGGTTTACCAGTAACACAAAAGTCGTTCACAATGAAGAATACTTTTGGAGACATTCCCAGAAAATTCCAGATATACGTTTCATTTGTCATGAAAATATCTTAAAAATATGATATTTTAATCAAAATCGTTAGAGCCATTATTGAGAAAATTTAAATAATCGAAAAATATTCCATGTAAAGGGTAATCTGGAGTGGGAGGATTTTCTTGAAAACATTCGTGTCGCATCTCTGGAAGATACTGAACCTAAATACCAAGTTTGGTGTTTATCGACTGTTCGTTTCTGAGTTATGCTGTTCACAGACACACAAACAGACTCACACACGGATATGCTTCCAGGGGGTCTCAAAACATGTATTTCCGGTGAAATCTCGGTATCGAATCTTTGGGTGGAATACAATACTTCCCCTACTTACTATACGTAGCAGAGAAAGTAAAAATCTGATGTGTTAGATTCCCATGAGGTTCTCTTACGAAAGTCTATTTTCCTACCTACTTCATTTTAATCCAGATAAACCTTTGCAGAAATAGTTATATGTAACATTTCCTTATAGATACAAAAGGAACAGCGATAGTCAAATGTTTAAGACCTGGACGTTATATGCTGGCTTTAAAATTCCATATACTTTCCATAACTTTGCGAGAAATAACTGAAAACCAATAGGATTTTAAAAGAACGTATTGAACAACTGGAACAATTAATAACGGATATCTCGAAGTCACTTATGTTACAAAGAAAGTTATTTGAAATAAATTGTGTGTTTTAAAGAGATCTACGTTTTTTTTTATTATTTATTTATTTTTTTGTCCGGTACGTTTTCGTCAATCGCTTAACATTTACCAGTTATACAACATTATACAAATTATCCTTCCGAATGAAGAGGACTTCATAAGCTAGTGCATTTTATTTGTCTTTCATGTCATTTGAATAAGTAGGTTTGTTTTATTTATTGTAATTTTCCCCACTCTTTGGGGGCCGATTTGTAGAGTTTTGTTGCTGCTGCGTATGGAAAGCCAGTTTGAAGTTCAACTGTTGAGGAACCGAACTTGAAGTAGTTGCAACCGCAGTTACGGTACCCGGTAGCCTTCGTCCCCCAAAAAATTTAAAAATATTAACTTTGTAATTTGACTGTTTCTTTAAATATTATATATTTATGTTTGCCTCGGCTGCGTCAGTATTATTGATAGAGATATGGATTTCTTTGCAAGTCGTGGTGCGGCCGAAGAATGTAAGCATACACAGATTATAATTTTTATTCACTCCTTCTTATTAATTCTTGACACGATTTAAATAGCACTTCACTGATATAGAGAGCTGTAAGATTCTTTTATTAAATACTTGCACTTTTTAAACCCGTAAACTATTTTCGTCTCACACGAATATTAAATTTCTCGAGAACGCATCTCGCGTCCGGTTAGTAACACTGTCTGCAAGCAACGCGTTCAGTTATGACCGCTATCTACAAGCAACTGACTTGATTTCTACCGCTTAAATTTGTAAATTTCTGTATTTTAAGTCTCCGATTGGCTATTCCTAGTCCAATCGAATACCTTCATTTAACTAAAGCTTTTTCAGGTTGTTGATTGGCCATTTTATGATCTGTCACAAAAATTACATTATTCTTGCTCCAATGATGACTAGTAGCATTATTACACTTTCTTACTCATTATTGCCTCAAGGTTACCTCATTGCTAGCAACTTTTAACCTATTATTCTCACAGCTCCTACATTATTAAATTACATAATATATTCACATACCATTGTTACACATGTATACAATAATACAAACATATACAATGACTGTAATATACACATTTTATATATTGTTACATACACATATTGCTTTAAGGCGGGCTGTTATTGAATTTATATTATATAATTAGACTGAAATCATTTAAGTGTTAAAATACTGCCTCATGATGTTTTAATCAAAGCCGTTAGAGCTATTTTTTGGAAATTCAGAAATTTCAATTTCATGTAAAGTGTAGTTCGGAGTGTGGTTGCCGCATCTTTGGAACATACTGAATCTAAATACTAACTTTGGTATTTATGGAACTCTTCGATTTTTAGTTATGCCATTCACAAACACACATACACACACATATATATTGATCATTATCTAAATATGTTTTTTTTAATTCAAAGGGCCGCAAACGTGTATTTCCAGTAAAATCTCGATATCAAATTTTTTAGTAGAATGCAATACTTTCTCTACCTACTATGTAGATGGCAGAGAAAGCAAAAAATACTGGAAATAGACATTTTCAGAATTTCTGAATCCAAAAAGGCATTTTTAGGAAAAGGTCCGTGTTTGTGTGCATGTGAAAAGCATAAGTCGAAAACGAAAAGTCACTTAAATACCAAGCTTGGTATTTCAATTCAGTTTCTCAGCAATGGCTCTAAAGTTTTTTATTAAGATACCAAATGTGTAAGATATCTGCGTGACAAACTGTATAATCCTTAATTTTTGATTGAATTCAATTCAATTTTGAAGCCCTCTTTATCCTGAGTGACTTTCATATAATTGGTAAACCGTAAGAGTTAGACAAATTGCTACTACACAAAAATGTACATCTCGTCAAAGCACGCGATTTATACCAAGTAAAGCTGTTGGTGGCGTTAACCATTTCGAGATACTCTTTGTTTTGTTTGGAATTTTCAAATACTTATACTTTTTAAGTAGAAAGTCGTTATTCGTGTTTACTCGTCGTCTTGCAAGGAGCATGGAATTAAAAACTAATCACAAAGCGATCCATCTTTAAAGGTATCAGTTTCTCCTACTGTATCCTTTTTATATCTAAACGAAATCTGATGTGATACATTCACATGACTTTCTCTACTCTCTATTGTCTCTTAGTGGTTATATAAACTATTCTTACCAAAGCTTATTCTTCCATTTACTACATTTTAATTCAAATAAATATTTGTAGAAATAGCTGCATTACACATTTCGTTACAGCTGTAAAGGGAATAGTGATAGTCAAATGTTTAACTGGACGCTATATGCTGGCCTTAAAATTCCATACTGTTTCCATGCAATCGCAAGAAACAACTGAGTATTGAAAGCACTTGAAAAGAATGACCAAGTAATAAACAATTCGAACTATTAATTAGACATGTCCCAGAAATGGCTTATGCCACAAAAAGGTTATTTGAAATAAATTGTGTGTTTTAAAGAGATCTACATTTTTTGTGCAGTACGTTTTCGTCTATCGCTTAACGTTTACTAGTTATACAAGATTGTACAAAATTCCTTCCCAATAAAGAGGACTTCACAGGCTATTTTCACGATGTAAACTTTATTTGTCATGTAAACATATTCAATATATGTTATTTTGATCAAACTTTTAGAGCTATTTTTGAAAAAAATAAAAAATATCGAAAATTGCTCCATGAAAAGGATAGTTGGGTTCTGGGGGAAATTTTCTTTGGGAGGTAGCAAGCTTAAACCTCAAGTTTGGTACCATTGGTTTTTTGAGATATCCTCTATACAGACACATACACACATGGACCTTCTTCTAAAAATGTTTTTAATTTCCTCAGGAGAACTGAGAGCATGCTTTTCCAGCGAAATCTATAACCATTTTAGGTGGAATAAAACACTTCCTCTCCATACCCATTGTACAGGCAGTAGGGAAAGTAAAAATCCGACGTGTTACACTCCCATGACTTTCTCTACTCTTGTACAAACTATTTTTACAATCGCATATTCTCCATATGCTTCATGTTAATCTTATTGCTAATTTTCTTGTAGATGCAAGTGGAATTGCTAGGCTTTAAGCTATAGTCAAATATTTTAAGAGCTGGTTGCTATATGGAGTATTCCATTTTCTTTGCATTACCAGGACTAAAAAAATTGAATAAAAAATTTCAGAAAAAAGTATAATTATTGGAAAATCTAAGGGAATAACAAGCAATATCTCGAAAATTGTAAACAATTATATCCGTTCCTTTTTAAAAATATTACTCCTGTGCGCATCCACGCAAGACCTATTCTACCAATTTGATTGCATATATCTACATACTTCTCCCTTCCCCAATTTCTTTTAACTGATTTATACAAGATCAATGACCTTTTATCCTCAAAACTAGCCCATATTTCTTGTTCCTCGATGTCTTCCACCCTCAATCTCACTTCTTTCCAAAACCCACTATTATTATCTTTATCTCATGCCAATTTCTTTTAGCACTTTCTAATCTCCCCAACCCTACTCTCTTCTCCTAAGACGGCTTTTTGAAACTGTATACATTCTTCTAATATATTACTATCTTCTAAATTTAAGCATCTATACCAATACTTCAAAATGCATTCCACTATTATACCTTTTCTCCCTACCCTTCCTAGCTCTGCCAGTGCCACGCCCCCTGGTGAACACTTAGGTAAACCCAGAACTTCTCTACAGCACATTCTATGGACTATATCAATCTTACACCATCGCTTTGCCCCCCTTCCCTTGAATAATGTTAGACGCTCATTCATTCTGAAACTGGAAGTGACATATAAATTCATGAAATTAAATCCCCAACATTTCCACATTTAGATTATAAAAAGGAAATTTTGTATTGTATTAGGAAGCCCAAAAACTGCATTGTTTTAGGATGAATTGGATGGCATTGTTATAATTTTAAAATTCGAAACATTATGAAGTAGTGAAATAAATCTGCGGAGAAAGTGCTAGAAGTTTATAATTAATAATTGTTTTTTGCCGATTATTGAGAAAATGACGTTCAGTGCTCCATAATAACCATGTGTAACATTGCATTCAAGTAATACCTAAATATGAGAAGGAAATGGAAACAATATCAACACATGCTTATAGCGGGGAAATCAGTAAAACATATGCTGCAATAAAACCCTAGTAACATCAGGGAGCATGAAGCAGAAGGAGATTCGAGAGTAATCCAGAAAGTAAAGCCCGTCTGGCCCTAATAAACTTTAAAAATCTCAACTTTCTCAACCTCTATCTTTATTATGAGATATACAAACTATCCTTTCCAAAGCTTCTTTTTCTATCTACTGCATTTATTCCAAATAAGCCTTTACAGAAATAACTGCATTACACATTTTGTTTTAAATAAAAAGAGAACAGCGATTGTCAAATGTTTAAGTACTAGACGTGTTGGCCTTAAAATTTCATATTGTTTCTATGTAATCGTGAGAAACAACTGAAAATCTATGGAACTTTAAAAGAATGACAAGTATTGAACAATTGGAATCTTTAATAAGGATATCTTAGAAACGGTTTATGCCACAAAAAACTTATTTTAAGTTAATTGTGTGTTTTAAACAGATATGCATTTGGTGTGTGGTACATGTTCGTCTGCCGCTTTACGTTTATCGGTTATACAAGATTATACAAAATTCCTTCCGAATGATGAAGACAACCTAGCCTATTCACAGAAATGCAACATGCATATTTTACTTGCCATGTAAATATCTTTTATGTATGGTATTTTGATCAAAATCGTTGAGTCATTTTTATAAAATAAAAAAATTGGAAAAGTGTTACATGTAAGGGCTAGTTTGCGATGGGGAGATTTTCTTGAAAATATTCGTGTCGCATCCTTGGAAGATACTTAACTCAAATACCAAGTTTGGTATTTATCCGACTTTTCGTTTTAGTTATGCTGTTCACAGATACGCAGACGGAAACACAGATACACACACATACACATACACACGGACGTTTCCAAAAATGCTTTATTTTGATTCAGGGCGCTTCAAAACATGTATTTCAGGTGAAATCTCGGTATGCCTTCTGTACTTCTCCACATAAACACATATGTTATACTTTAACCATTTGTGGTATTTATCCATGAGCTTTAGAATTCTCGTGTTGTAGGCAGGTACCGCCAAGATTTTCGGAAAAATATCGGCAAGCAAAGAACGAGAATTGTTTAGGTAAGAAATTTGTAACTCGTGCCTTGCGCGATTTTGTTGTTCACTTGATTCTTCAATTCATCTGGGATGAGTGACAGACACCTGGTACCAATTTCGCCATGCACATTTGTTCGTCCATTGTCATTTACCACCACTTTCTTGCATTTATTTCTTTTATTACTATAATCACACCGTTCCTTTAATTGATGATAAATTTCTATTAAATTTCAAACTTCCGAGCATTAAAAAATCCACACTTACCACCTTACATTCAGTGGAGCTTTGTAAGACATAGTTCATTTTGAGCAATCACAGAATGCACAATACAATTTTTTTCGAGTGGCAGAAAAAAAATGTCGAGGAAACCATTCCACCGCCCGATAGCGATCTGAGCAGAGGGAATGCGCAAATGGTCATTTCTTCCTAGATCACCCTTGTAGTAATATTGCTAACCACATTGTGTTGTTTTAGTATACATCTCATTTTCCTGTAGAATCGGTAATACTAATACTAGTACTACTACCGCCACTACTACTACTACTACTACTACTACTACTACTACTACTACTACTAATAATAATAATAATAATAATAATAAAATAAATATGTGCAGATAAACAAATAAAGAAGATAAAGTTCCTAATCAAATAAACCCCTCCATGTTCATGATATCTGGTCGTATTTGCATTTAAAGAACTTTTGCTTTCCACAACATTACATCTTCTTACCTCTGTACCTTAGGTGTCTTCTTGGCTAAGAAACCGCTCTTGAAATTTTCTTGCAGCACTAACTTTCTGCAATAGTTGAGCTTTTTCACCTATCCGTAATTACATGAATTATTCATGAAACTGCTGCCTGACCTAAGGCGTGACACAGCAATTTTCTGTTTAATGTATGAGGACATTATCTTGAACTTTAAGAAAGAGCACGCCATCTTCCTAAAGTCTTAGGTACTTTCATTATGAAGAAGTGTTAATATTAGCTTCAGTTCAAGAGAATCATTCAAGATGCTTATAATTCCAGAGTTCTGCAAACCTTTCCAGCAAAATAGTTATCAGTGTTGAGGAAAATACTGAAAACAAGAACAATGTGTTGGAAAAAGCTAATAATAAGGTTTTTAGGTTTTTATGTTACAAAATCTAAGTTAATAAATACAGTATATGGACCACTTTACTACTATTTTCAGAACATATTTTAATATACCTGATGTGTGACACTCCCACCATATATCTGAAAGCTCCAATTCAAATGTACACTTTAGATTCTTTATTAGTATAAAACGGGTTTTTTGGCGGCGCCGTGGCCGAGTGGTTAGACCTCTCACCGAGGTGGCCCGGGTTCAATCCCAGGGACCTGCGTGTGGGATTTATGTTGGACAAAGCGGCGACTGGGCGGATTATCTCCGGGTTCTCCAGTTTCCCCCGCCATTCATTCCACCAACTGCTCCATCATAACCTTTCCTTTCATCCATTTCACCATCATTTCGTTTCATCTACTTCCTTCCTCCCTTACCAGGCATCGGGCTGATCACCCATCCTGGATATTCTGTCTGATCCATGAGTGTCTGCTCCTCAGGCACCAGCTTGTAAGTCCTGGGGGTGTAAGTCCTACATAAGAAGAGGTTAAACAAAGAAAGAAGAAGAAGTTTTCTATTTACTTTACCTTAATTAAAACAAAGATTTTTCAAGAACTTGATTAAAATTAGTTATATATGTCTTTACTTACGCAAAAATTCAATAACCAGATTTCACCGGAAATACATATTTTAAGGCCCCCAATTCCAAAAAAAGGTATTTTTATAAAAGTTAAGGTGTGTGTCGATGAACAGCACAACTCAAAACCGAAAAGTCGGATTAATCCCAAACTTAGTAATTAGGTTCAGTATATTTCAAAGATGCGAAAGGAAGATTTTCAAGAAAATACCCAGCCCAGACTACCTTTTACTGGAAAATTACTCGAAAATTTTGATTTTCTTAAAATTGGATCCAGAGATGTTGATTAACATATCATATGCTTAAGGTATTTTAATGGCAAGTGAAATGTATATCTTGATTTTCTGGGAATGTCCCCTAAAGTCCTCTTCTTCCTGAACGACTTTTGCATTACTGGTAACCCGTAAAAGATAGATAAAACGTTACTGCACAAAAAATACAGATCTTGTTAAAACACAGAAGTTTTATCGACACATTTTTAAGTGGGGTGACCCATTTTGAAAAAAGTCCTTTTTATTTGTATGAATTTTTCAATACTTACACTTTTTCGCAAATGTGAATTCTTTATTATTTTTACTTTCTCTACTACGTATAGTAAGTAGAGGAAATATTGTATTCTACCCAAAAATTCGATACCGAGATTTCACCGGAAATCGAGCTTTTGAGGCCCCCTTAATCCAGAAAAGGCATTTTTGGAAACATGTCCGTGTGTGTGTCTGTGAACAGTATAACTCAGAAACGAACAGTCAGATAAACACCAAACTTGGTATTTAGGTTCAGTATCTTCCAGAGATACGACACGAAGGTTTTTATGAAAATCCCCCCTCCCTAGATTACTCTTTACATGGAACATTTTTTGTAAATTTTAATTTTCTCAAAAATGGCTCTAACTATTTTGATTAAAGTATCATATATTTAAGATACTTTCATGACAAATAAAGTATATATCTGGAATTTTCTGGGAATGTCTCCAAAAGTATTTTTCATTGTGAAGGACTTTTGCATAACTGGTAAGCCATAAGAGATAGACAAATTTTACTACACAAAAATGTAGATCGAGTTAAATACACAATTTATGTCATGTAGATTTTTTTGTTGAGTGAACCATTTTAGAGATATTGCTTGTTATTCCCTTAAATGTTCCAATACTTATACTTTTTTGTCCTGGTAATGCAAAGAGAATGGAATACTCGACATAGCAATCAGCTTTTAAAGTATTTGTCTATCGCTTAAAGCCTACCAATTCCCCTTGAATCTACAAGGAAATAACAATAAGATTAACATCTCAATATGTCGATTAACATGAAGCATTTGGAGAGTAAGCGTTTGTGAAAACAGTTTGTACAAGAATAGATAAAGTCATGTGACTGTAACATATTACAGTTTTTACTAGTATAATACAAAAGTAAAAGTCAGCTTTATGTGGAAAGTGAATCAGCATTACTTATAATTAGATCTGGAAACGGAAAAAAAGGATGAATAAATCTTAAATTTTCAAGGTTCATCTATTAATCTTTAACTGTAAAGGAGTAAACGTAAAACAAGAAATGCTTCGGAAACTTCTAATAATATGAGAAATCAAATTATATGTTTCAGTACGTTCCATTTATATGCCGCCTTAAAGATCTAAGGCAGAGGTGGCGAAAACGTGACTCGCAGGCGCCGTTCCCTCTCTGCAACCTTCCGTTTGTTTTTAACATGCTACTGAGTGATGCATTGCGTGTTGCATATTTGGTGACTCGCGGAAGGAAGTCGTTTTCGTCACCCTTGATCTAAGGCATATCGACGTCTTTCTGCACTCGTAAGCAGTGTCCACTCGCTTGCAGTAGTGTTAATACGTTAATCTTTGGGTTGGTATTCGTTTTGGTTATTACATTCAATTCACACACATTCACATTCTCATTCATACTTCAGGTTCTAGGAAAAATGGAGAATAATCCTGGCTGAAAAAAATTGGCATCCTCTAGCCGGGAATCTAACTCTCATGTTTTGCAAGTTAAACATGCATGAAAGGTTATTAGGGACACACACAGGTTATTTAGGGACAATTTAAGATATAAATTTTACTCACCCTACCAATATTTAAAAAAAACCATAGACAAAATAGGGATCTAAATAAAGCTGTGTTAGACCCACACACACACATAGTATTGCTCTCTCTCTATTAAAGCTGTATGTTTAACGGGTCCCCAAAGCCGAAAGAGACTATTGCGATATTTTCTACTCAAAATTATTTCATTACAAATTATTCACTTTCAAAATGTTACTCCTATTAGTAACTATAAACACTAGGAGGAACAGATTTAAGTTAGCTTACCAGTCCAAATAATACAAATACCCTCGTAAACAGAAGGGTGCGGTAACAGCAAGCTGTTTAAAAACAAAGTGAAATTATGTGCTAACCCTGATCTCACTGGGTTCAAAGGAATAGCCACTTAACAGCGTTAACTGAGGGGAAAAAATAACGAATAATTAGGAAACGAAGAATGCAAAAAGAACAAAGAAAAGAAAAATTGCGACATAAATAATTGTAATGTATATTGCACCGATTCTCGGGGTGGAACCCCCTGGGGTTACTAACAACATGGAAGCCGTAGGCTCAGGGGTAGCAGCGTTCAGTAACGGAGGAGTAGAGATACCATCGGGAAGCGAGATAGCATTAAATAAAGACTGTGTCAGATTCTATAAAAGCCAACTCGCCGTTAGACCGTTTTCTTAGCTCTTTTAAGTTTGGGGACCCACTGACGGGCCCCGGCGTGCAGAAACTTAAATAATCATTACCAAGTTTCACCTGAAGATAATACTGGCAGGAACTAAGAGCAGGTAAAATAGCACAGCGTGGAGATATAAACTTGGAGAGCTAAGTTTAACGTAGATGTTGGTGTCCTCATAGCAGCGTGACGGAAAATATCTGATGTGTTACACTCACATGACTTTCTCTACTCTTGTACAAACTATTTTTACAAACTCTTATTCTCCATTTATTTCATATTAATCGAGATAAACATTTGCAGAAACGATCTTTTGACATGCAAAGAGAATTACATTTTACACATAGCGACCAGTTCTAAAAATATTTGACTATCGTTTAAGGCGTACAATGTTCCCCTTGTTTTGTATTTGAAGTGGCCTTCAAGCATATACATATCTCTTAATAGCTGGTTGCTATGTGCAGCACCATTCTCTTTGCCTCAGATTAATGCTCTTTGCATATACAAGACAAAAAAATAAATAACGAATTCCATTTTAGAAAATAAGTATTGAAAAGGTTAAGAGAATAACAAGCAATATCTCGAAAATGGTTCACTCAACAAAAAGTGTATGACATAAATTGTGTATTTTAATGCGATCTACATTTTTGTGTAGTAAACTTTTGTCTATCTCTTATGGTTTAGCAGTTATGCAAAAGTCCTTCACAATGAAGAATACTTTTGGAGACATTCCCAGAAAATTCAAGATATACATTTTATTTGTCATGAAAATATCATAAACTTATGATATTTTAATCAAAAGCGTTAGAGCCATTTTTGAGAAAATCAAAATTTTCGAAAAATGTTCCATGTAAAGGGTAATCTGGGGTGGGGGATTTTCTTGAAAACCTTCTTATCGCATCTCTGGAAGATACAGAACCTAAATACCAAGTTTGGTGTTTATCCGACTGTTCGTTTCTGAGTTATGCTGTTCACAGACAGACACACACACGGACATGTTTCCAAAAATGCTTTTTGGATTCAGGGGGTCTCAAAACATGTATTTCCGGTGAAATCTCGGTATCGAATTTTTGGGTGGAATACAATACTTCCCCTACTTACTATACGTAGTAGAGAAAGTAAAAAGATTGAGGGAGATGAACTACAAACGTGGCCAGTAGGTTACTTCGCCATGCTACATCAGCAACGTGTTGTTCCCGCTGCTCGGTTTGTTCCAATTACACAACTTTATGAAATCTTGAAGCCAAAATTATAAAGTCAATAATTATGTAAATAATCTGGGAAGGATAGCGAAATAAAATAAATAATAAAATGTTTAAAATTGGTACACGTATTAAAAGGAGAAGCAATGGGAAAATTGTTGACTGTTAAAAGCGACAGAAAGGCCAGACAGACACAGTTTAGCTAATTAGGGACCAGCCCCAGGTATAAAGGGTAAAATAGCTGAAGCCAGTTTCTCTTGGAATTAATGGGTGCAGTTGCACTGGTCAGGATGTGAAGGTCATTAGAAGCTTCATGACGCTGAGGTTTTGGTACGAAATGTTTAAGGGGAGAGAGGGGAAGTTAGGAGTCCTTTCTTTGTATCGCGCGTGTGGTGAGGACATTGTTGCTGGAGCACTCCGGGAGTGCGGAACAACGGTCTCGTCGAGTTCCGAAAACTGGGTACGAATTTGCAAGAGGGTCGTACGATCAGATGTTTGATAATCTTCGGTCTTAAAAAAAACACAGTAATATGTAAGAATTTAAATGTGATCGGCAAATCTTAAGTCTTATTTTAATGGTGAATAAAAGTGTTATAAGAAAGGGTTCGTGTTTCTATGTACATACACTCACGCATACCCAGTGATTAAGATTTCATGCTCGAGCAGCCGTGGCCAAGTATATAAAAAAACAACTAGGAGGAGAAACGCAGCAATCGTGAGGCAAAGGTATTGCTTCATTGTTGGAGGACGTAGCGTGGCTGCGTCAATCTGATGCAACTTTCCTGTAGGATCGTTACAATATTTTCACTATGGATTTACCATTTCTGCCCGAGTTTTCAACAAAAGCACAACTATAGGTAGAATACGAACTACAAGTTAAGTTACAGTCAGGCCTTGCAGAAATTGTTACTTCGGGCGCTAAAAGAAGGCAAGGTCACAGTACTACATGTGAGCTTGATTTTAATACATAATTTCTAACATTCGAGCTAATAATTCACCCTTTACTTATTTCTTTATCGGTTGCAACTATAATGAATTATCCTCCAGTCAAATAGGTAGATTAAAATGGCAGAACAAAATATATTTCTACAACACTTAGGTTAGATTAGGTTAGATTTGACAGGGAGGTGATAGAGGGACATACCTGTCCGTACTGAAACCTTAGGTTTATTGTACTGTTTCCTTCCTATTTTAGCAAGCATCACCTCCCTAAACTCTAGTAAGTCTCAGGAACCCATTGATTTGGTTTTCATTAGATACTACCTCAAATTCATTGTATCTATTCACTTCCAATACTTCACACTGGAATATTAAGTACTAGGCCGTATCTACCTCCTACAGCACCCAATTTTTATGCGAATAAGTCAAAACTCTTGAAATACATCAACAGTGCATCCGCTAATCTCGCTGCAACAGCGTTACTGACGAACAATGCCAAACATGTTACCAGAGCTCTCTCGTACACGACACAGCACGTGCTGTCATCTGTTATTCCCAGGAATTTCAAATGCCTAACAGGCAATGGATGATTTTAATAGTCCAGAACTTTAAATCCCGTGAAGCAGAATCAAGATGCTGCGACAATTTGAAAAAGGATGTATTTGCCGTCCTTTATCGTTGTTTCCAGTAATGTAACAACTGCATTATTAAACCTGCTAGTTTTCTTAGTATCAAAGTTACGCTGGAAGTAACTGCTTCGGCAATAAATGAAACTAGAAGCGTAATCTGGCGTGATTCGCTAAAATATTTACTGACAAGATACCTCACAATAGCCGCTACTCACACAAGCGTGTCACGGATGCTTAAAATATCACACGTGCAAGTACCGCTGGCGGTATCAGAGAGAGTAACTCTCTAATTTAGATGCCCACCTTCTTATTGTTTAAACCACGCCTACATAAAAATATAACTCCCACCAGCATCATTTTTCACGTGCAACCTATACTTAAATCCTACGTATCTATTAACTTTGTTACCATTCTGGCCTAGCTTAACTCTCTGAAATACCTTTCACTTCTGTTTTTCATAATTTTGGCTGTTTCTGTAAGCGTACTGAACTTATAACCTAACTACGTTCCCCGAAATCCTTAAGCTGATGCGCTTTCTCCTTCGGCTGTCGCTAATGTCTTTGGTTAACCTAACATCCTAATTACCTTCGTCATTCCGGAGAAAATCTTTTAACCCACGCTTGTTATATTATACGTTGATTTAATATCTGGAAATTATTTATTGCAATTATTTCTTTATCTGACTTATTTCTTTATTTAATTATTTATATTTTCCTATTAATAATTACGGTATAACACCACAGGTGATAAAGCTATTAAAATATCTGATAAAATATGATCAAAGATTTTCAAATGTATGATCAGATATTCCAAAATTAAACCTTATCTTTATACAATATAATGTATTTTTTGTCACGTTTCATTACTCGATTTAAACAGATGTTTTATGAAAGCAGTTTGAGAGAGAACAGGTAGTTCTTAAGGGTATCTAAGGCTTCCAAGGCATGTTCGGTGTCACTTTCTGCAATAGTTTCATTATGAATATGAAGTTAGTGACCTCCTCCTCCACCTCATATTCTTCTTCCTTTTCACGGTTGGGTTTCTCAATCTATCCGACTCCAAACCCAACACCATCTCTCCCTTGGTCTTTCAGAATCCCTCCTTCATTTAGGTTTGTAGACCATTGTTGAACCATTGTTGATCTTGGATTTCCGTGGTATACTAATACATTGCAAAGAGCATAAGTTAGTGATAGATCTAACAATTTTTCCGTGTTATTATGTCTCTTTGTGTGGTGACAAAAACTATTATACTGTTCTGTTAGCGATTCGTTTTCAGCGATCGATGTCTGATTTCACAAGCCCCCATACTATGAGATAGAACTTCATTACACCCTTCGAATGCATTAGGACTATATAAACTCCAATGGTATTAATTACATTAAAACATTACGCACAGACTATTTTACAAATGAATGAAAATAAAAGTGTAGTATGTAGTTTTCAGTCATATATACCAGAGACGAAGAGGTCAACGTAATCGACCCGAAAAGCGGCGGTATGTCGGGAGAAACTACAAAACCGCTCCATCCCATTCTGAAGCTGTGGAAGGGAACGTCAAAGGCATTTTAATACCAGAAAACGGAGCTTACAAGAATCCGCTTCTATTTCGTATCATGAAGCCATACATCGGGATTCGCATTACCAGAAGCAAAGGTTTCAATAGGAAAATTAAAACAGCTAACAGAGATACCGTGGTATGAGGGAATATTGACATATTTTTACGGGAGAGTTACAAACGCAAGCGCAGTTTGTGGTATTTCACTAATGAAGCTATTCCGAGACAGTGCATTGTACGTTCAGAGGTTAACCTCAAAATTTCCACCTGCAATCCCGGCGTTTCTATTTTCTGAACATTCATGTGGTACACAGCTGATATTTAGAAAACCATTTAGAAAATGTTTGGAATGAGCTTTAAGTTCAGGAGTAATTTTAAATGATGTTTTAGTGGTCATAAACATTTGAATGGTGTAATGGATAATATATACGTAAATGAGCTTTTTTCTTTCCTTAAAGTTTTCAGTATTTTTCAATATCCACATAAAATGCTATGCGTGGAGAGATTTCTGCCTTATTTTATTCAAATTTTTAGGAAATTGAGGGATATTTCAACGAATATTTCTAATGTACAACAACTACACAAATTCATCGAGCCACTGAAAATGTAATCCTTATACAGGGCGCGGAAAAAGCAATATAGAGTAGAAAGGCACGTACCGCACTAAGCATTTTTAGGTTAGGAGAATAGGATCGCAGATGCAGTGTAATAAGAAGATCAATCCATGAACATAATTAAAAACTGACTTTATGGTACAGTCAAAATGAAATCTAACTCGCACGATAACTACGTACACTGTCGTGTATAAAAATTCGCCCAATCCCCTAGATCACCATAGTGTTTTTTCTCCGTAGGTTTTCACTTCAAGTAACCAACTTTTGACACCAGCTGGAACAGGTCTCTATGTGACTGGCCGAAAAAATATTACAGGGACGTACAAACTAACCAATTAACGATATTTATAGTCTATGTAGAGTAAGGGGGTGGTGTGGATATCACCAGAGTGAAAGTCTTACTACGATTGGAACACAAAGAAAGGCGAAACCAATTAGAATATAATTTGGCCTTCTAGAGGACGAGGTGATGAATTATTTGCATGACTGCTCAAACTAAACGACAGCTACGACATTTATATATTTATATGTGCTTTCATCAGCGACAAAGTTGAAATGTTGTTGCCGCTACTAATTAGAAAAGATATAAGAAAACGGTAGTGTAGCATGAAAATATAAGGCTTAGTTGTAATAATACCTTTCGGAAGATCGACGATACTTTGGGGAGGTAAAGTACACTGCCAATTCAGTAGTTATAATTATGCTCGAAAAGCAAGAGGTAGCCACCCTGCCGGGGTGTGGCTAGATTTTGTCAGTACCAACTAAACAGGCCCATTGTATTATGAGCCACATTTTATGTAAGCAATAATACGTAGTCTCAAGTAATAAGTACTGTTACAGAAAAAATCTGATGTGTTGCAGTCACATAACTTTCTCTACTCTTGTACAAACTATTTTTAAGAACATTCATGCTCCATATGCTTCATGTTAATCGAGATATCAAGATGTTAATTTTATTGTTAATTTTCTTACACTCACATGACTTTCTCTACTCTGCAATGATTCCGCTGTTTGACTGAGTTAGGGAACCCCGGCCAAACGAAAAGGGAAGCCCTAACGAGTGCCGTAGGGGAAAACAAAAGGAAACCAGAACTCTCAAAAATATACTACTATTGATAAGTTTGTTTTTGGGTACTTTAATGATAATAATAAACAAACATTAATAACCAGAACCGTAAAGCAACCATAAAAGAATAACTGTAAAACAAAAATGGCTTAAAGAGTAAAGCAACCAAAACCAATTGAGCAGAGCAGTAAAGGCAAGTTTTAAATACAGCAAAATTAAGTAAATCCAAAATTTCAACAAACCAAATCAATTTAGAAAGTTTATAAAACAAGGCCACTATAAACATCAGACCAAAAAATTTAATTATGTTTAGCTAGTCAAAGACTAGCTAAGAATGTTGAACAAGACCGAAACAGACTTTAATGAAATTCAGGAAACCGAGAGCTTCAAAGTCCAGCTAAGCTAGATGTAGATAGCTTTACAACCCAACCGTTTTCAGTTACAAAGTTCAGCATAAATGGGTTCAGCATAACTGGGTTTTAACTGCAATTACTGCTCTCATAATTTACACAACAGAATATCTGTAATTTTGAATTAACTATGCATTTTCAAAGTGCCCAAAATATGTAAAGCTCTACTCACAAATTTCTACTTATATTGCTTCTTGCCCTCCTTTTATCAAACTATGCAATTTCAGACGACAAATGCCAAAAGCTTTTCTCACAAATTTCACACTACTGATGCTTTTTACCTTCATGAATCAAAATATGCATTTTCAAATTGCACAACTGTGTAAAGCTCTTATCACAAATTTTAAACTAACTATACACTGAAAATCACGTACTGAAAATATAACTCAACTGGAAAAGAAACAAAACACACTAAACCTATGAACAACTCCAAGAGCCAGTCACTTTACGAACTCTTATTTTCAAACACACATAACGTTTTCCGCCCCAAAATTCACTCACCATTACCAGGACATAAAACTGATAATAAAGCCTACCTTTACATAAGGTCGATCCACCGAAAATCACAAAGACGTTCCTTAAAAATTCATTACAAAAACTTCCACAATCCGCATCAGTAGTTGCCGGGCAGAGAGCTATCCCTGCAATGCGGACAGAAATCCACCACTCAGCGCGTACGGCCAAAGCACATGCCACGTCAGCAACCCACAGAGGAAAAAAAAGAGAGCACCAAAGAGAGCGTTAAGCAAAGGGGACAAGCAACGTAAAGTGACTGGCTGGATGTATAATACAGATACAAAACATAAAAAGAACACATAACAGCACAATAGCCCCCCCCAATCTGCGAGCTTGCGAGAAGAAAAAAAATAACCATTTATAGGAACTCGAGGAAAGGGAACAATAAGTAGCCAAAAGGGGAAACAACTAGGAAAACAGAAGGAACATGCTACACTGTAAGTAGACGAAGAAGGTAACTCCACACATACAGTCCGCAAACTTCAGTAGCTGACACTGAACACACAAGGAGAAGACCATAATTGAGGCAAGCAAACCCCAACAGTATATATCCCACGACGTAGCAACCGGGCAGCCATCCAAGGTGATGAAAAACTTAAGTATATAACTCCCAGGAACAGTCATAGGTGAAAAGTTGCATCATGATTTTGGCAGCAACATTCAGCGGACACGCCGCTAACCAGGAGAATAGATTTTTCTTTACTAATAACGCCGACACTGCAGACGGTTAACGCTAAGGCAGAAACTGAAGCGGGCCAAAACATGTATAAAGTTGTCAGGATCCGGAAGGGGAGGCACAGGCTTCAGTATTTTAAACCACCAAATAGCGTCCGACGGTGAAATTCCCACGTAGGACCACCCGGCTGCACACACCACGAGAGCAGAAGAAACTTGCACAGCAGTCAGCACATCGCAACACAGAAGGTCCAGAACGTGTCCCCACAGAGTAGCACGAGGAAGGAAAAAGGGATGGTAGCCGAGAAGGATAAGAATCTGAAACATAATAAAACAAAGCAGCAGAGGGGGCTCACAAAGCAAAACATGAACTTACATATACAAACTAAATCATCTTCAATCAATTATAATTTTATAGACATATAAATATTGAATTCTATAATAAACCATGTGCATTTTTAAATTAGGCAAGTATAGCATTACAATTACAGAACAAGAAATAAACATGGTATACAATGAAACAACTATGAGACATAATGCACAATATAACAACTATGTACAACTAAAATAATAATTCACTTGCCCCGACCCCACACAAACTATAACTGGGGAGAGGCAGGTGAACCGGGCATACCGGCAAGGCATCACCGGTGTGGAAGCAAGGAATTTAACCCAATAAGAACAATTTAATTAAGCTGACACCCACTGAAATTAAGTGACCTTATAAATATGTATATATAATTATAATTTAAAATATTACCCCCAAAGATTAACAATAAAAAAAACAAAGGATATTAAATTCGAGCCAAATTTATAGAAACACAAAAGGTCACTCAAAATAACAGGATCAACAGCAAAGGTAGGCTCTGCGCAACAGCTAAATACCCCAGCAAGGGCGAATGGAAATGAGGCAAAACTTTCAGAATTAGATAACCATCATGTTACCATATTTATCTTGCACACTGACTTGAAAAGGAAATCATAAATTCCTCAAAAATATTCAGGAACTGGCAAGTGACTGACTCTTGAATAGCCCTAGCACACGGGCATAACCATACATTTTACGGGCAAACTGTAAAAGTTGGCAAGTATGCAATAGTGATATTCTCATGTGTCAAAGTTCTGAAGACAAATCACTGGAGTTCTATATGCTAACATCCGAAAAGATACCATTACTGTAGGAGGAAAGGAAAGTATAATTGGGAGCTTTCATGAATATGGAAGGGATAAGAAAGGATGATTGGGAGAGGAATGGGACAGGATTTATCCCGGTTAAGGGAATGGGACAAATCAAGAGCTCGCATGGGGCAGGATCGCTAATTCCTGAAAGTGAGTCACCCATCATCAGGACAAAGCCAAGTGACTCACTTGCTACCCCGAGTTATACAATTTAAGCTGAGACAGGTGAGCGCGGCGCCTGCAGGAAGAAGACAATTCTTGCAAAAGAACAGACACCCCCTTATAAATTCTGAGAATCTTAAACGGGCCAAGATAGCGAGGAGCTAATTTCGCGGCAAACGCATCTGCTTTCGAGGACTGAGGATAGTTACGGCACATAACAACATCTCCCACTTTGAATGGGGAGGGACGACGGGACGCATCGTATCGCTGCTTTCTCATAGAGTGGCCTCTACGCAGATTATTCAAGGCAGCCTTCCAATTAGTACGAATGGTATGCGGAGAATTGTCAGCCGGTAATAAATCATTTAACGCCCACAAATTAGCCAAAGGAGACGAAGGTTGGTAGGCAAATAACAATGAAAATGGCGTCGTCTTATGAACCTCATGTCTCGCAGAATTGAAAGCAAACTGAAGTTGCTTCAAGTATTTATCCCAGCAATTGTGCTGCTGGTGATGATAAGCAATTAAAGCGGACTTAAGGTTACGGTTGACCCGTTCCGCTAATGAGGGGTTAGGGTAATAAGGGGTAGTAGTAAAATGCGTAACACCCCAATCAAAACAAAAGGAACGAAAGAGACGCGACTTAAATTGCGAACCGTTATCAGAGACCAGATATTGAGGAGCACCAAAAGATCCAAATATTGTTCCAAGTTCCCGAATAGCAAGGCGAGCAGTAGCAGCACTCAGAGGTGAAATCCATACGAACTTTGAGAAAGCATCAGTAACCACCAATGCAAAAATATTTCCCTGAATAGAACGAGGGAATGGTCCGATAAAATCCACAAATAGTTTCTCCATGGGCGCGGAGGGAACCTCCGAAGCCAAATATCCCCAATTTGTGGCCTGCGCGGGTTTGGACAATGCGCAAATGCGGCAAGACTTAACATGCTTTCTTACATCGAAATCCATGCCCCGCCACATAAATTGTTCACGAATTCGATTTCTGGTTTTGGCAATGCCTAAATGACCCCCGAAAGGAGAATCGTGAAAATAACTGAGAATCATGGGAATAGCTGCCTTCGGAACTATGACTTTATAACGCCGATCAAAACTAGCTCTTCCCATCAAAACACCCTCATGAATCTTATAATCCTGCAGTGAAACTCCCGATTTAATTTGCTCAATAATTGAAGCCAACCCAGAATCGGTAAGTTGAAGTTCAGGTATACTGACAAACATTTCAGGAAATGCCGAAAATGAGAAACTCTCAATCTGAGTATCCGCAGGAGCATCCAAAGTCTCGAAATAAACACACTCCTCAGTAGGTTCGGAAAATACCCGGGTAAGAGCATCCGCAATACAATTTTCTGAACCTCTGATAAAGGAAGGTGTAAACTTAAAGGCACCTATTCGGACACCCCAACGCGCAAGACGACCTGTCTTCCTTGGGACAGCTAACGCCCACGTTAAAGCCTGGTTATCGCACTCTAAAAAGAAATGCACATGTTCTAAGTACACCCTATACTTCTCCAATCCAAAAAGCACCGCTAAGGTTTCTAATTCATATGTAGAAAATTTACGTTCTTCAGGAGATAAAGTACGCGAACTATAATAAATGGGACGACGACCCTCAGGAAATTCCTGCAACAAAACAGCCGCTAGCGCGCTAGCACTAGCATCCGTCTGTAAAATAAAGGGCATAGCAAAATCTGGAAAAGCCAAGACAGGAGGGTTTGAAATAGCCTCTTTTAGATCAACAAATGCCGCTTCCTGCTCCTCGGCCCACGCAAAAGTAACCCCTTTCCTACGTAAGCAATTAAGAGGTTCCGCCCGAGTAGAAAAATTTGAAATAAATTTAGAGAAGAAGTTAACCATTCCCAAAAATCGAGCCACCTCACGCTTATTCTTGGGTGCCGGAAAATTTCTAATAGCCTTAGTGCGATCTGGGTCTATGGTAATACCAGAAGGGGAAACCATATGGCCCAAAAATGATATTTGAGAGGTAGCAAAATGAACTTTAGACTGCTTAACTGATAACCCGGCGCTCTGTAGGCGACGAAAGACCTCACGTAAATGAACAAGATGTGAGTCAAAATCCTCGGAATATACTACAAGATCATCTAAGTAATGGTACAAATATTTAAATTTTATGTCCGAAAACAAATTATCCAGCAAACGAGTGAGGACTTGCGCGCCCGTAGCCAAACCAAATGGGACCCTATTGAATTCATAAAGGCGCCAGGGGGTAGCGAAAGCTGTTAGATGCTTGGAATGTTCAGCCAAAGGAATCTGATGATAAGCATTGTTCAAATCCAGGGTCGTAAAAACACGAGCCTTCGAAAAATGATGAGCAGCTGTATGCAAATCGGGCAAAGGGGTACTTTCAATAAGTATTCTTTTGTTCAAGAGACGATAATCTATGACCGGTCTAAAATCCTGATCTCCCTTCGGTACTAGAAATATGGGGCTGCTGTAATTTGAAGTAGATGGTCTAATAACCCCTTGGTCAAGCATCTTCTGTATTTTCTCTTTTAATATAGCCATCTTCGGTGGTGTGAGCTTATATGGAGATAACTTGACCGGAGTAGAATCAGTTAACTGAATTTCATATTGAGTCAAATGAGTGACCCCTAAAACATCTGTAAACAACGAATCAAATTCCCCAACTAAATGCCCTATTTGCTTTGCCTGTGCAGGGGACAAATGAGACAGAGAAGAAGTAGCGCAATTTTGGGTTACCAAATTAATATCTCCCAAGGTTAGAGGGGGCCCAGGTGGTTTAAAATCCCTCACAAAGTCCAACTTTATCCGGGGAGCAAAATGAAAAGCGATCTGCCTAGTGGAAAAATCAATAGCCATCCCAGTCCTTGACATAAAATCGGCACCTAGGACACATGCATAAGGAAGCTTGGGAACGACAAAAAAACTATGTTTCCACGTAAAACGTGGGAAACGTATAGTACATGATACCTTTTGAGTAACTTGAAAGGCCTGACCATTGACCATCAAACAAACCAACTGACACGTGGTTGCACGCGACATAATACATGGTAAATTTAACCTAAGCCAATCAAGCTGAATCAAAGAGACAGAACTTCCGGAATCTAATAACGCCAATAAAGGCAACTTCTCAAGAGAAACTTGAACTAAGGGTTTACCCGAAAACGGATAACCACAAATACGCCGAGACAAACAAATGGTCGACTTAACCTTCTGGCGTCATAAAGGTCGAAACTGTCGCCCCTGATTAGAAACACGAAGAAAACCCCGATTCACGGTCCTCCTATTGGGACAATTTCGTCGAACATGGCCTTCCTGACCACACTGAAAGCATTTAATAGTGGCCAGACGACGCGAATCCGGAACAATGGCCGAAGAAGGAGCTGATACAGTGGTATTAGGAGTTGCTAATGAGCCCGGAGGCTCTGACAGACGCAGCCTATCAACAAGCATAACTTCATTGAGTTTAGGTACCAATGCTTCCAACTGCTGCAAATTTGACGGCCGAGGTCCTAAAACCAAAGCCGACCTGACAACTGGATTGAGTCCTGATAAAATGACATCACAAATTTCCGCTTCCGTATCAGGGAGCACCAACACTAAAGCAATTTCCTTAACCCGAACCATATATTCTGTAAACGGTTCCGTTAGACCCTGAGGACGAAAATATACGTCTTGCATTATCCTCGTGCATTCCCTACGTGGAATGAACATGTCTAATAGGGCCAAATGAAAGCGAGTCACAGGGTCGGCCAAACCAGCACACCGCATTAACAGGTCCGAAACTATCCCAGACACCTTGACAGAAAATAATTCTATCACTTGAGCCGTGGGTACCAAATAACGCTTAGCCATTAGCGTCAATCGAACAAGAAAATAGAGAAACTGTAAAGCTGATGGTACATCAACAATGTCGTTTAAGTGAACGCCCTCCACGAATTGCTGGAGGGGATGAGCGAGTCTAAGTGGCCGAAACGCAGACACCGCAATCGAAGACTGAACCACATCTGACAATCCTTGATTATACAAGGGGGACCACCCAGTATCCTCCTGTGAAGTCCCAAAATCTTCCTCCACTTTACGGGCTAATTCCTTAAACTGATCCTTTAACTTTTGCAACGCTATACATGACTGAAAAGTAGGGTATCTCTGTAAGACATAATCTAAATAGAACAAGTAATGTCGAATTCTAACTTGCCACCGGAGCAACTGTGCCTTAGAGGGAGAATCCTCGCGCCCAAAATCCATTAAATTATCCTGAATCTCTGCTAAGGCCAACGAGCAAGTGGACTCACACTTACTCACTACCACGTGATCAATAGAAACAGTAATTAATGGAGCATCCTTAATTTGTCGAAAAACATCCAACATAATAGCCACTTCAGTTGTCATAGAACATTGACCTCCACGTACAACCAACTCTACCCACAATTCACCTTTCCGTAATCTTTCCACATTAGTAACCGATACCGCCATCTTGTAACTACGGATATGGTACAAGTAAGAAAATGAGATCCGGAGAATACAGAGCAAACAACAAACCCAAAAATATTCCCTAACCAACACAGACAAATCAATTAACCACGCTCTGCTACCAGTAATTTGCAATGATTCCGCTGTTTGACTGAGTTAGGGAACCCCGGCCAAACGAAAAGGGAAGCCCTAACGAGTGCCGTAGGGGAAAACAAAAGGAAACCAGAACTCTCAAAAATATACTACTATTGATAAGTTTGTTTTTGGGTACTTTAATGATAATAATAAACAAACATTAATAACCAGAACCGTAAAGCAACCATAAAAGAATAACTGTAAAACAAAAATGGCTTAAAGAGTAAAGCAACCAAAACCAATTGAGCAGAGCAGTAAAGGCAAGTTTTAAATACAGCAAAATTAAGTAAATCCAAAATTTCAACAAACCAAATCAATTTAGAAAGTTTATAAAACAAGGCCACTATAAACATCAGACCAAAAAATTTAATTATGTTTAGCTAGTCAAAGACTAGCTAAGAATGTTGAACAAGACCGAAACAGACTTTAATGAAATTCAGGAAACCGAGAGCTTCAAAGTCCAGCTAAGCTAGATGTAGATAGCTTTACAACCCAACCGTTTTCAGTTACAAAGTTCAGCATAAATGGGTTCAGCATAACTGGGTTTTAACTGCAATTACTGCTCTCATAATTTACACAACAGAATATCTGTAATTTTGAATTAACTATGCATTTTCAAAGTGCCCAAAATATGTAAAGCTCTACTCACAAATTTCTACTTATATTGCTTCTTGCCCTCCTTTTATCAAACTATGCAATTTCAGACGACAAATGCCAAAAGCTTTTCTCACAAATTTCACACTACTGATGCTTTTTACCTTCATGAATCAAAATATGCATTTTCAAATTGCACAACTGTGTAAAGCTCTTATCACAAATTTTAAACTAACTATACACTGAAAATCACGTACTGAAAATATAACTCAACTGGAAAAGAAACAAAACACACTAAACCTATGAACAACTCCAAGAGCCAGTCACTTTACGAACTCTTATTTTCAAACACACATAACGTTTTCCGCCCCAAAATTCACTCACCATTACCAGGACATAAAACTGATAATAAAGCCTACCTTTACATAAGGTCGATCCACCGAAAATCACAAAGACGTTCCTTAAAAATTCATTACAAAAACTTCCACAATCCGCATCAGTAGTTGCCGGGCAGAGAGCTATCCCTGCAATGCGGACAGAAATCCACCACTCAGCGCGTACGGCCAAAGCACATGCCACGTCAGCAACCCACAGAGGAAAAAAAAGAGAGCACCAAAGAGAGCGTTAAGCAAAGGGGACAAGCAACGTAAAGTGACTGGCTGGATGTATAATACAGATACAAAACATAAAAAGAACACATAACAGCACAACTCTTGTAGAATCTATTTTTACAAACGCCTATTCTCCATATGCTTCATATTAATCGAGATATCGAGATGTCAATCTTATTTGTAATTTTCTTGTAGATGCAAGGGGAATATGGTAGCTTTTAAGCGATAGTCAAATATTTTATCGCTGGTTGCTATGTGGCGCATTCCATTCTCTTTGCATATCCAGGACATAAAAAAATGAATAACGAATTTGAGAAAAAGTATAAGTATTGGAAAATTTAAGGAAATAACAAGCAATATCTCGAAAACGGTTCACTCAACAAAAAAAATGTATAATATAAGTTGTGTATTTTAACGCGATCTACATTTTTTGTGCAGTAAAATTTTGTCTATCTCTTATGGTTTACCAGTTATGCAAAAGTCGTTCACAATGAAGAATACTTTTGGAGACATTCCCAGAAATTTCGAGATATACATTTCATTTCTCATGACATTATCTTAAACATATGATATTTTCATCAAAATCGTTTGAGCCATTTTTGAGAAAATTAAAATTTTCGAAAAATGTTCCATGTAAAGGGTAGTCTGGGGTGGGGGGATTTTCTTGAAAATCTTCGTGTCGCATCTCTGGAAGATACTGAACGTAAAGACCAAGTTTGGTGTTTATCCGACTGTTAGTTTTTGAGTTATGCTGTTCACAGACACACACACACAGACACACACACACAGACACACACACGGACATGTTTCCAAAAATGCTTTTTTTGGATTCAGGAGGTCTCAAAACATGTATATCCGGTGAAATCCCGGTATCGAATTTTTGGGTGGAATACAATACTTCCCCTACTTACTATACGTAGTAGAGAAAGTAAAAAAACTAACCATTTCATCCGCGTATTCTAATGTTCTCTTTGTATTGTACAAGATGAGCGTTCGATATCACCACCTTCCAGTAGGCTTCTCAAAACATTTTAAACGTCTGTTATAGTAGGTAGAGTTAAGGTAGAATGTCTGCTCGTATTCTCTTAGAAAATGCTCTCTATCTCGAAGACTTGCAGAAGACTGTTTATGGAAACTTTTGGAGTGCTCTTCTCTTCACTTCTGAAACAACACAGAAACGGATTCAGGTATACACAGCTTTGCATGAACAAAAGTGATTTTAGTGGATAAACAAGGTGTAGTATAGTATGTACGAAAATGAGGCTTTTACCCTCTCCTGGATAAATTTTACTTTTATGTCACTGAAAAACTAAACGAGTAAAACTGAGTAAATTCTACGATACTTAAAATAAAGGCTTGCTGAATTAAATTTTCTGTCTTTAGCACTTTAGAGATAATCGTAGTTATATCTTTAAGCTTTCCTAGAGTTACGGTGTAACCTTTACGATAAAAAACATTCCTGCTGAGGTTTTCGAAACTGGCGTATTATTACGGTTAAAACATTACTATAGCATACCAAATTTTTTCTCTCAACCCAAAAACTACCGTCAGCTAAAGTAAGTTTGATCTGTATAAAACAGCGTACTGATAAACTTCCATGGGGAACCTCTATTTAATATAAAGTTCCGGAATGACCTTGGCTACATTCTTCACATACACTACGTGATCAAAGGTATCCGTACATCCGGCTGAAAATGACGTACAAGTTCGTGGCGCTCTCCATCAGTAATGCTGGAAGTCAATATGGTGTTGACCCACGCTTAGCCTTGATGACAGTGGTCACTCTCGCAGGCATACTTCCAATCAGATGCTGGAAGGTTTCTTGGGGAATGGCAGCCCATTCTTCACGGAGTGCGGAACTGAGGAGAGGTATCGATGTAGGTCGGTGAGGCCTGGCACGAAGTCGGCGTTCCAAAACATTCCAAAGGTGTTCTATAGGATTCAAGTCAGCACTCTGTGCAGGCCAGTCCATTACAGGGATGTTATTGTCGTGTAACCACTCCGCCAGAGCCCGTGCAGTATGAACAGATGCTCGATCGTGTTGAAAGATGCAATCGCCATCCCTGAATTGCTCTTCGGCAGTGGGAAGCAAGGTGCTTAAAATATCAATGTAGGTCTGTGCTGTGATTGTGCCACGCAAAACAACAAGGGGTGCAAGCCTCCTCCAGGAATGTGTTTATTAGTAGTTTATTGTTATTCTGAAAATCGTTAATAAAGTATTAAGTATTCGATATAATTGCAAAACCCCCAGCGTTAAAAATTTACCCACTTTCTCATCATTTTCTATTTTAAAACACATAGCGCTTATCCATTTGATATTCTACATCTTCTAAAATGCGAATGTCTTCACTAGAAATTTGCAATGGAGCTTGCTTTCTTATTAGCAGGCAGAGGGGTTTTAGTAAGTAAACAGAGCAATCCTGTTACCACACAGAGTATCGGTGATGCAAGGTAGGTAACGGACACACACCTCAGCTCCCCAACAGCCGATTACGTTGCTACTGTTCCATTTATTTGCTGCATAATATACATCAGTGAAGAAGAGTGGCAGCATTCCTAAGCAAAGAAGAGTTTATACATGCAAATTAGCATAATTTGTGGCAGATTGCAGAAGAGAACACTTCGCACAAATGACGAAACCATCAGATGTAGCATACAACCCAAAAGACATTTAAACAGAATGTTAAACAACACTGTAATTCAAGGAAGCACAAAGTGCATGTAGCATTATTAAAAAGAAACAATGAGGAAAATGGAGCTCTAAACTCCTCAGCTCCGCACTATCGATCAGAATTTTTTCGGAATCTCTCTCACACACTAATAAGAGCGGATGTTGCTTTAAAAAAATCTGATGTATTACACTCACATGACCTTCTCCACTCTGTTTGCATTACCAGGACAAAAAAAAATTAATAACCAATTCCCATTTGAGAAAAAGTATAAGTACTGGAACATTTAAGGGAATAAAAAGCAATATCTCGAAAATGGTTCAATCAACATAAAAACGTATGTGACATAAATTGTGTATTTTAATGTGATCCAAATTTTTTGTGTAGTAAAACTTTGTCTATGCCTTATGATTTACCACTTATGTAAAAGTCATTAACGATGAAGAATAATTTTGGGGACATTCCCAGAAAATTCGAGATATACATTTTATTTGTCATAAAAGTATCTTAAATATATGATATTTTAATCAAAATCGTTAGACCCATTTTTGAGAAAATTAAAATTTTCGAAAAATGTTACATGTTAAGGATAATATGGGGTGGGGGGTTTTTCTTGAAAAGCTTCGTGTCGCGTCTCTGGAAGAAACTGAACCTAAATAGCAAGTTTGGTGTTTATCCGACTGTTCGTTTCTGAGTTATGCTGTTCACAGACACACACTCGGACATGTTTCCAAAAATGCTTTTTACTTTCTCTAATACGTATAGTAAGTAGGGGAAGTATTGTATTCCACCCAAAATTTCGATACTGAGGTTTCACCGGAAATACATGTTTTGAGACTCACTGAATCCAAAAAAAGCATTTTTGGAAACATGTCCGTGTGTGTGTCTGTGTGTCTGTGTGTCTGTGTGTCTGTGAACAGCATAACTCAAAAACGAAGAGTCGGATAAACACCAAACTTGGTATTTAGGTTCAGTATCTTTCAGAGATTCGACACGAAGGTTTTCAAGAAAATCCCCCCACCCCAGACTACCCTTTACATGGAAGATTTTTCGAAAATTTTAATTTTCTCAAAAATGGCTCTAACGATTTTGATAAAAGTATCATATGTTTAAGATATTGTTATGAGAAATGAAATGTATATCTCGAATTTTCTGGGAATGTCTCCAAAAGTATTCTTCATTGTGAACGACTTTTGCATAACTGGTAAACCATAAGAGATAGACAAAATTTTACTACACAAAAAATGTAGATCGCGTTAAAATACACAATTTATGTCATACACATTTCTTTTGTTGAGTGAACCATTTTCGAGATATTGCTTGTTATTCCCTTAAATTTTCCAATACTTATACTTTTTTCTCAAATTCGTTATTCGTTTTTTTATGTCCTGGACATTTAAAGAGAATGGAATGCGCCACATAGCAACCAGCGTTAAAATATTTGACTATCGCTTTAAACCTAGCATATTCCCCTTGCATCTACATGAAAATTACCAATAAGATTGACATCTCGATATCTCGATTAACATGAAGCATATGGAGAATAAGCGTTTGTAAAAATAGTTTGTACAAGAGTAGAGAAAGTCATGTGAGTGTAACACATCAGATTTTTTTTTATGTCCTGGACATGCAAAGAGAATGGAATGCGCCACATAGCAACCAGCGTTAAAATATTTGACTATCGCTTGAAACCTACCATATTCCCCTTGAATCTACAAGAAAATTATCAATAAGATTGACATCTCGATATCTCCATTAGCATGAAGCATATGGAGAATAAGCATTTGTAAAAATAGTTTGTACAAGAGTAGAGAAAGTCATGTGAGTGTAACACATCAGATTTTATGGATTCAGGGGGTCTCAAAACACATATTTCCGGTGAAATCTCGGAATGGAATTTTTGGGTGGAATACAATACTTCCCCTACTTACTATACGTAGTAGAGAAAGTAAAAATAACAGCTTTTGAAGTGATTGTTTCGAAGCTTTCATAAATTAATTGCACATTATTCATAGTTAAAGAAACGTTGCTTCTTCCAATACTTCTTAATTGTGATTTACCTGCTTTCAAAGCAGGGTGTAGTGACTTCAATTGTGCATCATATATGTTTACAGAGAACACTGCAATGTCACAGTCGCTTCCACCTTACTTCGCTACCAACCTTCGGTGCGTTCCTAACTTGGTTTATTTACTGAAACCTCTCTGCCCTGCTTATTAGCAACCAGACACGTTTACCTTCATAAGAACACATATTTTCTAACAATATAATTTGTAATAAAGAATAAGAAAATCACAGTTTGTCCCTCCAAGACTGGTAAGGTATAACGCGGCCAACGTGAGTGCAGTTCTGTACTTGAGCGGAAAGACAGTGAACAAACGCGATGACACAATACAACAACACGCATACATCAGGATATACAGTCTGATTTATTCCGCATCGCGTACTCTTCACAGGGCTAACGATGGAACGTAAACGAAATAGAATTATTCACGGCTAAGCTGACCGAGAGAAGTGGAGTCGCGGTAACGTGCGTCTCGCATTCGGGAGGTCCTGTGTTTGATTTTCGGTAACCGCGAATCTGGCCCATGTGTTCTTCATGGTTTCCCCGGCTTGGCAGACGAATACCGGGCGGTTCATCTACCATAGCTCATCTGCCCCCCATTTCCTGTACCCATCATTTTCCTTGTCCGTTTCAGGATTGTAGGATCAGCCGTCGGTTTTCGGCGGGTTGCGGCTGGACGGTGGCTGTACGCAGCTTCATCCTGAGGTATCCCAGGAACTGCTCAGCTGGAACCCGCCTCTGGGTGCTTTTGGGCGGGAGCTCCTTCGGGGAACATCCGGAGGCTCGGATCCCAGTAGAATTGTCTCGGGCAGTGTTGCAGGCGTTAAATCTGAAGATATTAGGGATCCCATCTGTGCTTGTGCCTGTCGTCATCCGATTCTGGTCGCCCTTTGCTCTCTCCCCTCATCCCTGCCTCCCAGGAGTCACTGTAGAAGCACAAAGAGCCGGCTGGCTTTCATGCGGTGCTCTGCCCCGGGTTAGGGGACCCCCTCCGTTCGTCGTTATTTTTACCTCACGACCAAGCTCGACGTGTTATTTGTAATGTTATTACGATTTATGATAAAGAGAAGAAATATCAGAAAATACCTATTAGAAATGCCACTTGAAGCAGAAGAAGGTCGTCACTTTTGAAGCCGTTTACTTTACCTAGTTCGTTGTTGATTCTGCTGTCATGATCGTGATCTCGTCTCGTGGATTAGCTGCTCTAGTGTTATGGATATAAGATCTTTCTCTCAGGGTATGAGTGGATGTATTGCGAAGGACAACACCAGTTTAAATTGTCTGAGAAATTTAATGTGATCTAATACTTGCGGGAAGTTTTAAAATAAAGAATTAAGCTGATTATGAATAGTAGCACTCTAAATTGTAGCAACTGAATTATTATACCTGCTAACTTCTAACAATATCAAAGTTACGGATTGAAGTAACTGTTTCCGCAATCAAAGAAACTAGTAACTAACCTGCCGTGAGTCGCTAAACTGCTTATCGGCGAGACCTCTCGCAATAGCCGCGAAATCTTACTCCCAGAAGCGCGTCACTAAGTACGTACCGGTGACGGTACTAGAGTAGCGAATGTACACACAACTGCGTGCACGAAGGTGTGCATGAACATATGTAAGTGCGGGTACCAGAGTCAGAGTAACCCTCTGATCTAAAATTGACGCCTTTATTACTTTCAGCTTCGCCTACATATTATTCCCTTCCAATTTTACATCTTGGCTGAGCCAATATCAAAACCTCTTCACATGCGTCGTCGTCTTCCGTGGTCTAGGGGTACCATGTTATAATTCAGTTTCTAAGGTCGCGGGTTCAATCGTGAAGGAAGCGATGGATTTTTTTCGGATGCAAAAATCCTTAACACGACTTCCTTCGGAAGAGAAGAAAAGCCGGTGGTCCCATGTCGTAGATTTACGGACATAAAAGAACCTCAAGCTCGGTATAGACGCCTCTGAGCAAAATTTCCGGTCTTTCACAACCAATACAGAATGAGACGCTAAGAACCATAATAGTCGAATGTCCATAAATAAAGCTCAATTTAATTTTATTTTATGTGCGTCTCTGTTTGTTACTAACTCAGCCCTTCGCTTTTCTCAGAAGGATTTTGACTCTCTAATTTGTAGAATTAGCCTACATGACTGCAAGCGTACTGAGCTTATAACCTAACTGAATTCCAGGAATTCTTAAGCAAATACGTTGTCTATTGTCGGCTGCTACTAATGACCTTCGCTAACCTGACATCCTAATTACCATCTTGTTTGCGGAAAAGCAATTTACCTCACGTTTATTACATTGAACACTTATTCAATATAAGGAAATTATTTATTGCGGTTATATCTTTATCTTACTGTCATATCTTTATATAATTATTTATATATTCTGGTCATTAATCACGGCCCATACTGAACATGCTGATTGTTCGTGATTTGCCAGTTGGACTGTGCATGCCGTTTTGTATACAATTGGTGCTCTCCGATACTGCACTCGCCTTGGTGGTCGTGTTATACAAACACATGCTGCAGTGTGTATGATCCCAAGCTTGAGCTTCAATATGTTATGCATCCATTCATGTATTTAAAAAACCGTGGGCTGTTCTATCATCATTATGTGGTGCTGTTATATAGGGAGATCTATTTGCAGCTTTACCTCCACATAGGCCATTGAATGCTTTTATTAATCGCGCATTTTTACACAATGCCGTGGATGGTTCCATTTTACTGATGGCAATAGATTCCAAAGAACGCAAGACAATGAACAAGCTAACCGAGCTACCTCCCTCCACAGGTGCGTGAGGCGCACGGCTAGGACATGCGTTTTACTCATTCGTTTGATATGTGCATGATGAGACTCGCTTGTTTTTTTCATTCAAAAAGCAGCAACAAATATGCCGAACTGATTCATATGGTGTTTACAGTAGTAATAGAGATCCCGAATTACAGTGCAATGGCCCTCCGAGTTGCAGGATTTGGTCCAGAGGCTTGGGTAATTCAAAATTATCTCCGGGATGCGACTGGTGGGCGGTCGTGGAACTTTGCCCTTTGGAATAAGTCCTGATGTGGCCTTACCTTTTTTGTTGAGTGCACATGAGATCACTTTCTTAGATGTGGTAAAACCACGCCTCTTACATTTCTTATTGATCTTACAATACAAATATTTGGCATCGGAAAGGGCAATAATGTACCCTTATCAGAATGGTTCTAGTTTTGACGCCATTTGATGCAGCAAGAACAAGAGCATACAACTGAGCAAACACAGTGATACACTCATACTGGTGAACTTGAATTCGGTTCCACATGTTTCAGCGCGGAGCTATTGTGCTCGTCTGATATTGTTGCCCTAGATCGTGAACAATTCTCCGTACAGTTTGTAGATAGTACATTCTGCATCGATATCAGGTAGACTAGAGTCTAGGAATATTAGAAGAAAAAGAAAAAGAAAATAGAAACAAAAGCAGTCTATGTTTAAGTATTGATAGTGTGCAATAAAATTACCTTGCGATATAATTAAGTCATTTTTACTTTCTGTACTACGTATAGTAACTAGGGGAAGTATTGTATTCCACCCAAAAATTCGATACCGAGATTTCACCGGAAATACATGCTTTGAGAACCCCTTAATCAAAAAAAAACATTTTTGGAAACATGTCCGTGTGCGTGCCTGTGTGTGTGTGTGTGTGAACAGCATAACTCAGAAACGAACAGTCGGATAAACACAAAACTTGGTATTTAGGTTCACTAACTTACAGAGATGCGACACGAAGGTTTTCATGAAAATTCCCCCACCCCAGATTACCCTTTACATGGAACATTTTTCTCAAAAATTGCTCTAACGATTTTGATTAAGATATCGTATATTTAAGATATTTTTATGACAAATTAAACGTATATCTCGAATTTTATGGAAATGCCTCCAAAAGTGTTCTTTATTGTGCACGACGTTTGCATAACTCGTAAACCATAAGGGATAGACAAACTTTTACTACACAAAAATGTAGATCGCGTTAAAATACACAATTTATGTCATACACTTTTTTTTGTTGGGTGAACCATTTTCGAAATATTGTTTATTCCCTTAAATTTTCCAATACTTATACTTTTTCTCAAATTTGTTATTCATTTTTATTGTCCAGGTAATGCAAAGAGAATGAAATGCTCCACATAGCAACCACCTCTTAAAATATTTGACTATCGCTTAAATCCCAGCAAATTCCCCTTGCATCTACAAGAAAATTAGCAGTACCATTAACATCTCAATATCTCGATTAACATGAAGCCTATGCAGAATAAGCGTTTGTAAACATATTTTGTACAAGAGGAGAAAGTCATGTGAGTGTAACACATTACATTTTTAAAATCACTAATCGCTCGAAGGATTCTGTTCAATATTTTAGAGCAGAGAAGATTGTAAATCCAATTTCATAATTGTTCCTCTCTAATGATGTCACATAGTCCTTGTTTCATTGAATTACAAGTGGTTTATCAAGACATTTTAAACGTCCTTTGAACTCTAATGTTATATCTGAGTGTTGTACCATTTATTCCAAAGTTTTCCGTGTCAAATGGCACTACAAAGCATGTTGTATTGCTCTAATGATGGTTTTGAATTATGAACTCTCCTCTAATTTAGACAAATTCGCTACAAATCATGCCTATTTTGATGATTTTTTATGTATGAACTGTCCTTTACTTTAGACATATTGCAACAGATCTCCACTGGTCTACATATGTATCAAATAAATTGAAAAGTCGCATCGAAAGCGTCATTTGGTTTGGGGAGGAGAGTGACAAACACAATACCTAATGTCACCAATACTCCGTGCAAAAACACGATTGTTCTGTTTCACCTTGTATTTTGTCATTATACCTAAGCAAAACACATATTAAAAGATGTTCCAAAATAAATGCTGTACAAGCTTTGTATACAATACATTCAGAATTTCTGTGAGCGGAAAGGAAAAAATCTGATGTGTTACACTCACATGACTTTCTCTACTCTTGTACAAACTATTTTTACAAACGCTTAATCTCCATATGCTTCATGTTAATCGAGATATCGAGATGTCAATCTTGTTGATAATTTTCTTGTAGATGCAAGGGGAATATGGTAGGTTTTAAGCGATAGTCAAATATTTTAACGCTGGTTGCTATGTGGCGCATTCCATTCTCTTTGCATGTCCAGGACATAAAAAAATGAATAACGAATTTGAGAAAAAGTATAAGTATTGGAAAATTTAAGATAATAACAAGCAATATCTCGCAAACGGTTCACTCAACAAAAGAAATGTATATGACATAAATTGTGTATTTTAACGCGATCTAAATCTTTTGTGTAGTAAACTTTTGTCTATCTCCTATGGTTTACCAGTTATGAAAAAGTCGTTCATAATGAAGAACACTTTTGGAGACATTGACAGAAAATTCGAGATATACATTTTATTTGTCATGACAATATCTTAAACATATGATAGTTTAATCAAAATCGTTAGAGCCGTTTTTGAGAAAATTAAAATTTTCGAAAACTCTTCCATGTAAAGGGTAGTCTGGGTGGGGGGATTTTCTTGAAAACCTTCGTGTCGCATCTCTGGAAGATACTGAACCTAAATACCAAGTTTGGTGTTTATCCCACTGTTCGTTTCTGAGTTATGATGTTCACAGACACACAGACACACACACAGACACACAGACAGACACACACACGGACATGTTTCCAAAAATGCTCTTTTTGGATTCAGGGGGTCTCAAAACATGTATTTCCGGTGAAATCTCGGTATCGAATTTTTGGGTGGAATACAATACTTCCCCTACTTACTATACGTAGTTGAAAAAGTAAAAACCAGGTTCATGTGTATAAACATTTAGTTAAATACCATTACAAATTATATAACAGTAGATTCTGAAACAAGGGGTAAAGTAGGGTTTTATCTTGGGAGTAGGAATCTTACGAGCAAAGTAAAATCACTTTTATCGCCCGTGGCATACACTATTCCTTTAGACAGTGCTCGAATTTGTAAAATATCAATAACTTTTATTGATTCCTGAAACTAACAGAGATCACGTTTAGAACGCGGTTTTGAAACAACAGAAATGACGTTAAAAATCTGATGTGTTAAACTCACATGACTTTCTCTACTCTTGTACAAACTATTTCAAAATTTGTTGTTTTATCTACTTTAATGCTATATACAATAGTTGTACCTAAATTTGCTTTTTGTTTTAACGAGGTACAATTGATAAACCTGAGAATAAACTGGGTAGTGACAAAAATATGTAGCTAACGATGCTTGAGAATACCTTAGTGTTTTAAATGGTCGTGCAAAATCTCAAACAGTATAAAAATAAACCCATAGGTAGTTTTCTTAAAAGTGAATTTGAAAACACTTCTACGCTTATTGCTATTATTATTATTATTATTATTATATTTTCTCGACAATAATTCCAAAGCGCTTCCATAATAGCTCATTTCAGTTTTATGTTTGCATTATCCAGAATTAATAACACAATGGATTTTTGTTTAATTGTGTTGTTACGGATGAAGATATAGGCACAAGATAGATAAAATCACCTATCACACGTGCCTATTTATTTTAAAACAGGAATGTACAGAGGATTTACCCATTTAGCATCATTAGCAAGGTTTAAAATTTCATTTAAAGGTAAAAGTAAAGATACGTAACATAGAGGGGCACCCGGAATCAGGGCAAAGCACCGTACGCAGGCCAGTCGGCCCATTGTACTTCCAATGTGACCCCTGGGAGGGAAGGATGAGGGGAGAGAACCGTAGGGCGACCAGATACGCATGCCTACGGGCGCAAGCATGGACGGGGTTCCTAACGTTTCCATATATAACCATCCGCCGCCTCACGGTCCCTACCCACAAGCCATCAACTTCGAGGTTGCAAGCGGAGCTCCACGTGGAGAAGAGACCTAACTGAGCGGTACCGCAGTGACGCCAGGTAAGACACATTTACAGAGCGCAAGGCACTGGCCATCCGCAACCCGCTAAACACCGTCGCCTGGTCCTACAACCCTGAAACAGATGACAAGGAAGATAATGGGTACAGGAAATGAGAGGAAGGAGAGTCGTGATAGAAGATGAACCACCCCACCACTGGCGTCCCGGGGAAACCACGAAAAACTCATGGGCCAGAGTGGGTGGTCGCCGGGTATCAACCGCAGGATCTCCTGAGTGCGGGCCACAGACTTAACCGCCTAAGCCATCCCGCTCCGAAAATTTTAATTTCACGAGTTTAATCATATATTCGCCCAAATACCATGTGAAATAAGGTAGTTAACTTTCTCCGTTTTAAAATGCTTGGCGTAAACCACTTGAAACATCTCTTATAAAAACCCAAAAATACTGAAATGCTAAATAAAAAACGCAAGGCAAGACGGAAAAATAAACGCATTGAAGTTCCGCTCCTGAACTCGTTCCGAGCTACGCTTTGACGTTGACCAATACCCTATCTCGCTTGCAGGTGTACCTGCTCTCCCTTCTCAGCATTCGGTTGAGCGAGCCTCAGGCAGAGAACAGAGCAATATGCTATAAAGGAGCAATAAAAATGAAAATAAACAATAAAGCTCTCACAGTGGCGCGCGGTTGAGAACGGCACATGTTCTAACTGATAAACTCCTTCATTTAGTTTTAAGAAAACATCTTCACCATGAGGGAAAGACGTCACAGACTGAGTTTTCCCCTTTAGTCTGGTCACACTGGGCGTTCGAACAGGAAATTATACACCAACTCGGTCGGAATACCAAACGGAACGGGCTGAGAGCGCTACACCGCTCACACTCTGGTATACCCAACTCGCCCGTATACTCGAGCTCATTTTTGTTCGAAGGCATGAATTGTACAAATTAATGACCGCAGCTCGTTCATAAAGTACTCGGTAAAAGCCAAGCTGCGACTCCGGATACATTAAATATTTACTCAAAATGAACTAAGAAGGAAAGAACAAATCAGTTTTATCACCCACGACTGCCTTCTAGATGTCATTTTCTACACACTATGTAGATTAATGCATTTGTTGATGACATAGAAAGGAAATTTATATAGTAAGCTGATATTAAAACATTCAAACCGGCTCCTTCTTCTGGTTGTTTTCTGCACACTGTTGTCTCTCCTTTTTTTTCTCTCTTAAAAGTTTCAGTCCTCCCCTTAGTGGAAGTTTTAAGGGTTAGACACACCTGACTTCGATGAATTCCACTGCAAAATCATCTAGAAATATTTATTCGTGTTGACCTTTTTAATTAGGCAGATTATTAAGCTAAAATATATAAATTAATGCGTAAATACACTTAAAGCCTTACAGCTAATTATGTTAATCCGAGACGGTATAGGTTCATTGCAAAACTATAACCCACATTATTCTGGTCTACTCCAAAATGAACTGATATTGGACATCCCTTTTCCGAACTGCAGTGAGGCGTAGCCACTCAAAGGCTTTCTCAATCGCTACTTCTTTTTTTATGACGATAAAGATGTCACATAACATAAGTTCATATATTGTAGAAGGAAAGTCGAGCCTTTTCCTTTTTTACACTTTGAATTTTTCAACTCTGCAAACAGTAGAAGTAACAACGGTCATTACATGAGCCCGCAGAATGGGAATCGAAGCGTTGCCCTTACACAACCACAACTGTTTATTGTACTTATTAATCACAGTTATAATTGAGTAATATCTTAATTACGGCAGACTACAGCTACTTGGTCATCGATTTTGTTCAAATTAATTCAAATATAACGGGTCTTCAGATCTATTCGGCCTTTACCGCCAATCAGTTTGAATGAATGACGTCATTATTGTCTTAAAAGGGATGTACGGAATTGAGCTTCGGACTGCATTTCTGACTTCGTAAACAGTATGATGTACTGCGGCGGTGTAGAACGGTTTTTCACTAGGAGATTTTGTGCATTCCTTGCAAGCGAGATGGAGGTGACTAGCCATCATAGAACATGCATGGTTTAGTGCTACTTGAGAACTGAAGGTATAGGTGGGGGGGAAGCCTATCGTTACGATATTGGCCGCTGTGTGAATGTTTTCTCCGTTCTTGCCCAAAATTTCTTGAAGTCCCAAGGCAAAGCATGATAAAAACCAAAACACATTTTCTCTATTAACAAAAGACATTTTAAAATATTTGTGCAGGTTACTTCGTTTAATTTTTATTAAAAAGTTAAAGCTGTGCCATTAAAGCCGAGACTCTACGCTACAAAAACCGTCCATTTATTTGCGTTACCTATCAGCGTACGTGCTGAGATGTGAGTTTACAAGACGCTAACGAACGAAGTTCCAAATGTAAACACTGGAAAAGTAAGATACAAGTCCCGTTTCACTAAGGCGATCCGAAACCTTTAACATCCACCCCTTCCCCTCATTTTTTGTTAGCCCTCTGCGAGAGGCACTGTTGACAAACTCACTTCAAAATACTGACGTCATTCGCAGACAACCGACTGGCGGCACCGGTCGAATAAATCTGTAGACTCCCGTATGTGGATACGCGTCCAAGTGTGTGTGTGGTGCGAGCCATTATTCAACGAAAAGGCTGTCCTTTAAATTTAGCAGCCTGAATCCCAGTTGGCAAATTGCATTAGATTATCTCGACCATCACGGGTGGTTTAGTCATTCCTAACTTCCACATGTGTATTTCCTGTTGTAAGAAATTAGGCAGAATATGCACAGGTTGCATCATAATATATAGATTATTATTATTATTATTATTATTATTATTATTATTATTATTATTATATGCTTTAGGTTAATTTTCCCCTTCATTGGCTTTCTCCTATATCCTGGACATTGAGGAAAAGGAAAGAGGGAAAGAAGGGGAGAAAGAAAAGTCAGAAAGAAATATAACAGAATCATTTGATTACCTATTTGCATATTCCACGTACGGGTTTCTGAGTGGCTGGCTTACATGCAGATTCCCGCGGCCGACCTTACTGACCCATTGGTTTTCTCGGAGGTTATCCTAGGTCGCTAGGCAAATGCTGAGGAGGTTAATTATATTCCCAAGTCTCCTGTCCCTCCCTTTCGCCTACTTTCTCATGTCACTTCACCTTTCATCTGCTTGGTTGTTTCAGGTTTTCAATTTTCGGTGGGAGTCTCGGCGTTGTATAGCATGGAAAAAGGATGCTCTCTGTAAAACTTCGTTCCCGGAATAAGGCCGGTCTCAGAATCCCGCGCGCCCAGTGGGATGTACTAGCCTACAGGTGGGAGGGGAGCCGATAGTACCAGCTGCCACCGGAGAGTTTTAACCTGGAAAATGTACGGACCATGCCCTCTGCTCTGTCGTGTCTCAGAATACGGCCGCCCTTTGTCTGCTCTGACCTCACTCCTCCCTCCCAGGGGCGCCCCGTTAGTCTCCTTAGTTAGTGCTAAGTCCCCCTCGGCTCTTAGTCATACATCATACATGTAGATAGCCAAAAAAACAGCATTAGTATTCCAGAACAGGCTATGAATCTGTCTGTTACCCTTTCTAGTATACAATTTTTTGTCTAATCGAAAATGATCTCTTTCTTACCAAAAACGTAGAATGGTGTTAAACGTATAATGGAATATTCTGGAAATTAGACTCTATTCATAAAAGAAAGGTCATTAATCAGTACCTCTAATGCACAGCCGTATTCATATAACATTAACTTTGCATTAGTTAATATTAATTTAATTTGAAAATTATTATTAATATTGTGATTAAATAATCAAAAACCTAGTATTAGCGCAGATAACAACACTTATGGGAATGAAGGGTAAACAAGTGAATGCTTAAGGTCACTTTTCTCTAGAACTGTATTTGGTGAATGAGGTAGTAATCCTGAGTATGTGCGATATTACAGTTTGGAGCATCCCAAACTTTAAAACAATAAACGCATATTTGTAACGATTCAGTGGTGTGTCTTTCGCCCTGAAGGTTCATTCGGAATATACGAGAAACAGAGTTTGTGAACAAATACATAATATATATTCTTACGCTGATACACTACATATACTTCCGAATACTACACGGCAAGCTGTTAATGGTTGAATATGAGAGAAGCTGTTCTCCCCAGGATATAGTAGTTCTCAAATCTTTGATTATCCTCGCAACGGACACACAGCTCTAAGACTAAGAAACGCAGAACACACAAAAATATTACGTGTACCCAGATTTAGTCCAATGTCAATAGGAATTCTGGTTCCCGACCACGGAATGTACCCGAATTCGAAACCCACTCATGGGAAAATTGAGTTTTATTTATGTACGCTCTTTAACTGCTGTGGTCCTCAGAGGCCTCTTTATCAGGATGAGAGGTTCTTTTTACGTGCCGTAAATCTACGACATGGGAGCACCGGCTTTACTTCCCTTCCGAAGCCCTGCTAAGGAGTTTTACGCCCGAAAAAATCCATCGACCTCCACCGGGTTTGAACCCGCGACCTCGGAAACTAGAAGTTAGCGTGATAAACACTATACCACTCATGGGATTGCGAATTTTAAGTTCCGGGTGCATTACCAGTGTCCATAGGCTTGTGAGAAAGTTTAGGATAGGTGCCGAAAACGAACGCCAACGTTCCTGCTGGGGGAGTCGTGATGCTGTCAACATCACCTCCAGATATTGGTTGGATGATCACCTATCTCTGCCGTCCATAATTGGGCGTGATGCTGGCAGTCAGTTTGGACACCCTAGCTACGTTTCGTGTTATAGAGCCACGGGGTTATTGTTTCGAGAAGACCTGCATGAGCGTTAAAAGGGCAAAATCTCCAGTTCTTCCATACCCGTATGCTCTAAGCAAATGAATGTGACTCTTACAATCATCACCTGATGCAGCAGTTCAATAGTTACAACGAGGTGTTGGAACTGTTTAACAACAACTGGACTTCTTAGGCTACCAAATGCTGCTGCAAAACCCGGAAGCACACAAAAGGTTTACTGAGCAGACAGGACCGTCATTGGAACGTTAAGTATTAAATGCATAGACAATGCCTCAATGTGAAGATTTTGCAATAGGGAGTCGTTAAACGCTGTTTCTTATAACCTTGCCCCGCAGACTGAGATGCAGGTTTAAACCGAAGTATCCTCACGCCTACTTTTAGGTATGTATTTGTAGGCATTTTGGATGCAATTAACTTTGTTACGTAATATATTTAACTCATAGGGTTATGAAAATGTAAATTTGAGAATTATTTTCAATTATATTAAGGTAAATGATTATGTTAAATAAGGAACTATTTTGTATCGCATAACTACTATTACACGACAGCAGCAAATTAGAGGTGAGTAGTGCACGTGACAGTTAAGAGATACTGGGTGAAGTTATATAGAACAGACCTTAGCACACGTGACATTTAAGAGATACGGGGCAAAGTTATGTGGAACAGAGCTTAGTACACGTGACAGTTAAGAGATACGGGGCAAAGTTATATAGAATAGACATTAGTGCACCAACATTTAGGAGATACGGGGCAAAGTTATATAGAACAGACCTTAGTGCATGTGACATTTAAGAGATGCGGGACAGTCATATATAAGGCACCTTAGTGCACTTGACAGTTAACAGATACGTGGCAAAGTTATATGGAACTGATCTTAGTGTACGTTACAGTTAAGAGGTACGAGGCAAACTTATATATAGAATACACCTTAGTGCACAGATAGTTAAGAGATACAGGACAAAGTTATACGGAACAGACCTTAGTTCACGTGACAGTTAAGAGATACGTGACAAAGTTATATGGAGCAGACCTTAGTGCACGTGGCAGTTAAAAGATACGGGGCTAAGTTATATGGAACAGATCTTAATTGGCTCATACCTATTCCATAGACCTCTCTGGATATGCTTCCCTACTGTTTCTGTAGATGCCACTTATACTCATACATATTTCAGAACAACACATCTTTGTCCATGCATATCGTAACAGGCTAGATCGATTGCTTCAGAATATTCCTCCTTCATAGTGAAGAAGGAATCAAAAGTGGCAAATCCTTGTTCTCCAGACATAACCCGCTGTTTATTTATTTTGTTTGGTAACACTTAGGAGTTACATTATATTCCTCAAGGGCATACAATATTGATCTCCCCCGTTGGCTCTTCATTGTAATGAAGTAACGCTATAAATAGTGCAACCTACCTGCCAGTATAGAGAGTGGCGTCTGAAATACTGCATTCCCTCGGAAAACGGTCTGACAATAAAATTCCATCCTATTTGTGTACACATAATACATTTCTCCGCATGAACTGCCACCCAAAGAATCGTAACCATGCATCTAAAACAAAAAGTTATTGTTTTATGTAGGAACACACACACGGCATAGAAAACGGATGAATTGCAATACATGGCACGGTGTTTCAACATGCTATTGCATTGTAGCTTTTGTCATTGTGAACATAGTGCCGTGAAAATTAAAATCGAAAAAACTACAGACAGAAACTGTCTGTCCATTTAATTATGTGGCATTATTAAACGCCCCATATTAAACAAAACAACCACATTGCCGGCATTTAAATGCAATGATTCAGACGGATATATTGTTGAATGATTGAATAGCTGCATACAGCCTGTCCACTGACAATCCTGAAAGTGAATGAACAACTATCTGATTTAGCTAGTGGGTGGGGAGCCCTTCCAAGCAGGTAAGAGTGGTGTTTACTTGGTATGAGGCAAACGAGGAGTAAAGCCACGCGATGGTGAAAGACTGTTTTATACTGTACGCGTCACATACGGCAGAAGCTCAGCAAACTGTGTACCCTCCTAACAACTAAAGCTTTACCTGAGAGATAAGCCACCCCACTAGCTAAAACGTGATTAAATAGACAGTATACGTTTATCTAACCAGTACACATTCTCAGACGTGTTTGGGCATGCGGAAGAGTAATTTTAGCTATGTGCAAAACTGTTCACAGCTTATTCTTTGGGCAGCTTAGCACTACCAACAAGGCATCAAACACTTTTCAAGTAATATCTTAGGCCAAGGTGTGAAATGGCTTTTGATGGGTGGATTTGCAGTAATGTGTCATCGCTGGTATCCATGTGCGATTGATCTTCAAGTTTTCATTGTTTTATTAGTGTTGTTGGCATGCTTGTGTGTCTCTATCACTTCTCTAAGAAGTCTAGCATAATGTTTTATCTTAGCTAATGCTTTATATCTTTATAAAGGATACAATGACCATAGTTAATGAAATGTTTGACAACTGAATACTTATCCGTCTGTTCAATGCAATGTAACTTGCGCCTATTATGTGAGTCATGATACCATGGTTGTGCTGATATAAACACCGCATGAGGAAGGTATTCTGTATACTCCTGGGATGTATAAGGGCTCTCTGTTATCCTTAACTGATTTTATTTTTTTTAATTTTAGCTGTTAGTACTAGCTAAAACGTGATTAAATAGACAGTATATGTTTATGTAACCAGGTACACTCTCGGCCGAGTTTGGGCATGCGGAAGAGTAATTTTAAACAAAAAATACAGGGTCTTCAGATTTATTCAGTTGTCTGCGCATGATGTCAACACTTTGAAGCGAGTTTATCACCTGTGCCTCTCCAGAGGACTAGCGAAGGATGACGGCAAGCCTGGATGTCAACAGTTTCGAGGTCACCTTTGTGAAATGGGACTTGTATCGCACCTTTCCAGTATTTACACTTGGGTCGTATTTCGCTTGCGTCTCGTAAACTCGCTATATCAGCATGTATGCTGATAGGTAAATCAAATAATTGGACAGATTTTGAAGCGTAGTGTGTCTCGGTTTAGCACTCAACCATGCAAACTCTGTGATCGGTTGTTACTTCCATATTGCGTACAAAGAACGCATAAAATGTTCTAGTGAAAAGCAGTTCTGCACTACCGATAGTACATCAACATATTTACGAAGTCGGAAACTAATGCAGTTCGAGGTTCACCTCTTTGATACAAGGGACACGCTGTAGTAAGAATATTCCTGACATCTTTATTGTAACCAAACAGCATAACGGAGTCTGAGTAACAATCGAAATATTGAGATTTCTTACTTTCTCTCTCACCCATTTATAGTAGAAAGAGGAAGGACTTTATTCCACCTACTAATTTAATATCGAGACTTCACCGGAAGCACATGCTTTGCGATCCCTCATTAAAAAAGCATTTTCGGAAACATATTCGTATGTGTGTATGTACTTGGAAAACGTTTTCTAATTTTTCTCTAAGTAGTTTAATTAAAATGGCATATGGTTAAGTTACCCGCATCGCAAATAAAACTAGATAATATATTTTCTTAAACAGCCGATGAACCCCGGCAAATGGGAATCTCGTTAAAACACGCAGTTTACTTTTAATACATTCTAGTGGTATTAACATTTCTAAGACATTCCTTATAATAGGTTTGAATTGTCATATACATTATACTTTTTCAAATTTTTTAGTTGCTGTTCCCTTCCTTTCTCTCGTGGTCATGTAAAGACAACAAACCCTCTGCAGGGTCTGGACGTTTGCATATGGATTGAATCTACGTGCATTTCGTATTAATATTTATTAAAATCCTACGTTAAAGAACCTACAACCTTGAGTTGTTCTCAAGTCAATTTGACCATACCAGTTATAGGGGGCTATGCAAATGTGGGGGTGAGGCTCAAAGACATCATATAGCGGCTGGCTTTTAAACGCTTTCACTATTGCTTAAGGCCACTGTATTTGCCTTGTACAGAAGTTTTGTGCAAAAAACCTTTCATGTTTATTTCGATGAACTAGAATATGGGTTTTTGTAAGAAGCGTATGTAGAAGAAAGGATAGAAAAAGTAAGTGAATGCAATCATGATATTTTTACTTTCTCTACTACATATACTAAATACGCAATTTTGTATTCCACCCAAACATTCAATGTCGGAGATTTCACGCAAATATATTTTTGAGACCCCCAAAAAAGCATTTGTATTAAACTTCCGTGTGTGTGTCCGAACAGCATAATCCAAAAATAAAAAGTCGAATAAATACAAAATTTGGTATTAAGGTTCTATATCTTCCAAAAATACGATACGAAGATCTTCGAGAAAATCACCCTAGCCTCAATTGCCTTTTACATGGAACATTTTTGAAAAGTTTTGATTTTCTAAGGAATGAATCCAGCGATTTTGATTAAAATCCTACATATTAAAGATGACAAATAAAATTTATATATTGAGTTTTCTGGGAGTAGCCTGTAAAGCCCACTTCATTTGGGAGGGATCTTGTATAATCTGGTATAATTTGTATAACCGCTGTATAAACTGGTAAATGTTAAACGATAGACGCAAACATACTACACAAAAATGTAGATCCCTTGGCATTAGCCGTTTCTGAGATATCCGTTATTAATGGTGCCAATTGTTCAATACTTAGTCATTCTTTTCTAGTCTTGTGGATTTTCAGCTGTTTCTCGCGATGTCATGGAAACAGTATGGAATGTTAAGACCAGCATAAAGCGTCCAGTTCTTAAACATTTGACTAATGAAATGTGTAATGTAGCAAATTTCGGGAAGTTTTATCGCTATTAAAATAAAGCAGAGAGAAAAATAAACTTTTGTAACAATAATTTGTATACCTGCTAAATAGCCGTAGATGGGGAGTGTGACATCAGAATTTTTTTAATTTCGTGTGCCATTGGAAAAGTTTCCTTTTGAAACCAATTAATGTGGCACTTCAGATTATTCTCTACTTGGGACTTAATCTGGGTTATGTTAATGTTAATGCACCTCCTCTCTCAGCTGCTCTAAGTGGGAACGATATTATCCTATTATCAAATGTTAACACGTGCTATTATGCATTTTACTTCAGAGTGTTTTCAGCTCTATTCTGCTTGTGATCAATATCTTGCATTTTTCAAATAGGACACTGCTACAGCGTTTAGTGGTCTATCCCAGAGCTTTCTTTTCCCTCATTCGATGCAGAACTTCGATGCGTCCAAGTTAGGTAATAGCCCAGCGTTTTTTGGGTAGAAGGCGAAACAGCCAAAGACGACCTTTGTTAATGAGGGTACACAAGAAAGAGGCCATTCTGAATATAAACTCTTAATGAGAGCCCACAACAGAGAATGTACTAACACAATGCTCTCGAAATGGGACGTCCTGAGTGGTAAACATAATGCAGGCCGCACAGCACACATATACACACACGCGCTCTCTCTCTCCCCCTCTACCTGAGGCATTAATGTAGTTTCTGTAATTGTAAGGAATTTTCCTATTTCTTCTATTCACTATAAAACACTATGTAACGTACATTGCATACGAGTTAAATTAAATTAAAAATCTGATGTGTTACACTCACATGAGTTTCCCTACTCTTGTACAAACTATTTTTACAACTGCTTATTCTCTATATGCTTCATGTTAATCGAGATGTTAATCTTATTGCTAATCTTCTTGTAGATGCAAGGGGAATATGGTAGTATTTAAGCGATAATCAAATCTTTTAAGAGCTGGTTGCTATGCGGCGCATTCCATTCTCTTTGTATGTCCAGGACATAAAAAAATGAATAACGAATTCTCATTTGAGAAAAAGTATTGGAAAATTTAAGCGAAAAACCAGCAATATCTCGAAAACGGTTCACTCAACAAAAAAAATGTATATGACATAAATTGTGTATTTTAACGCGATCTAAATTTTTTGTGCAGTAAATTTTTGTCTATCATTTATGGTTTACCAGTTATGCAAAAGTCGTTCACAATGAAGAATACTTTTGGAGACGTTCTCAGAAAATTCGAGATATAGATTTCATTTACCATGAAAATATCATAAACATATGATATTTTAATCAAAGTAGTTAGAGCCATTTTTGAGAAAATTAAAACTTTCGAAAAATGTTCCTTGTAAAGGGTAATCTGGGATGGGGGATTTTCTTGAAAACCATGATGTGGTATCTCTGGAAGATACTGAATCTAAATACCAAGTTTAGTGTTTATTCGACTGTTCGTTTCTGAGTTATGTTGTTCACAGACACACACAAAGACAAACACACGGTCATGTTTCCAAAATTACTTTTTTTGGATTCAGGGGGTCTCAAAACATATATTTCCGGTGAAATCTCGGTATCGAATTTTTGCGTGGAATACAATACCTCCCCTACTCACTATATGTAGTAGAGAAAGTAAAATTTGAATAAATAATAATTCCAGTCAGCATATAAATGAACGATACCATTAATAAATAGCTTAATTAGTTGAAGCCATATTGCACCAGTATTAGGCGCCAACTTTGAAGCCGGGCGTTGTTCATCAGTTTTGAAGCCATTCACTTTGCTGCATTATGGTGTTCATTCTCCTGCCGGATGCTACAGTGGTTGGCTATGAGATCTTTCTCTCAAAGTATGCGGTGAAAAAATTGAGTTTTATTCATGGCCGCTCTTAAATTGGTGAGGTCCTTAGCGTACATTCTAAGACACGTGAAAGACAGGTAAGTTTGCTCAGAGGCCGTTTTTTATCAGCCTTGGTTCTTTTTGGCGCCGAAAATCTACGACACGGGACCACCGTTTTACTTCCCTCCTGAAGGAAACCATGTTAAGGATTTTTATGCCCAAAAACATCCATCGCACTCCGTTGGTTTTGAACTAGAGGTAGCCACTACACCAAGGAGGACGTCAAGGTATGTGTGGGTGTATTGAAACTATAACACCAGTTTGCATTGAGTGAGAAATTTGATGCGATCTAATGTTTGAGCTATTGAAGCGAGTTGCTGTCCATTTTAAGATAAAGAATGAAACTGATTATGAATGGGAAGCACTCGAAATTATAACAGTTGAATTATTATACCTGCTGACTTTTGCAGTATCAATTTTACGTTTGAAATAACGTTTTCACAATAAAAGAAACTATAAACGTAACTTGTCGTAAGTCACTAAAATACTTACCGGGAAATCCCCTCGTGGCTATCGCTAAGTAACTGATAACTCAGTGCGGTCTTATTCGCCGCGAACTGCCTATCACCGTAAAAGGCTCTAAGCCCCTAAGGCTGTACACAAAGGAAATAAAGAAAGAACAGAACCCTGATTTTAGAAATATACGCCCTTTTATTACTTAAGCTCCGTCTAACTTAGAACTACCCCACCATCGTTACTTCTGGCGTGAAGCCCATCTTGAGCATACTTATTTTTTGAGTGGAGGAGAAAATTATTTAATCACTAACCTCAGCATCAATGGGAGTCGGGACTGAGAGTGTGGGACTTTCCGAGCGCCGGCATACCCACTAAAAACTCCTCCACCGATTAGGTCGTGAGATTTAAAAGGGAGTTGGTAGGAAAGGTAGTACGGTCCCGCATACCACCCGTGTATTCTAGAGAAAGATTCTGTGCTGCCGCCCAAGGCTACAGCCTGACAGATTGCTCTGACTGCAGCCTAGAGGTTGGGAGGTGAAAATACGTGTGATTAAAAGGACAAATTAGGTAGGGAAGGGTGAAGATTTACTTACTCCGGCGGTAGCCGTTGTCGTTTGTTCTGCTCTTGCACAAGCACACTGCATTGTGCAAGGATTCGCTGCTGGTTTTCACTGACCAGCGGTTGCTTCTCTTCTGGTTGTGGAATGTGCGATGATGTTGGTCTACATCCTCGAAGCTGGCCTCCAGGTTCTGCAGCCGTGCAGTGATGATGTGCAGTTTGGTCATCAGGTCAGCGGCGGAGGTCTGTTGCTGAATAAAGCCAGCAGTGATGGTAGTCTGCAGATCCTGGAGCTTCTCGGTGGTGGTGATGAATTCGTCGAGTGCCGCAATACACGCACCAATATCCAGGACCTCCACGTGGAGATCCTGAACGGCGTCGCGCAGACTCTGTACTTCCTCGATGATCGGCGCTGGTGATGGTGTGGATTGGTCGTCTGCGGCGAGGTTGGTGCTGGTGGCTTCGGCGTTGCCTTTCTGCAGGGGCAGAGCGCTTGGGGGTGAAATGTGTTGACCCCCCATATGTGGCACAGTAGCGGCGGCGGTGAAGGTCGTACTGCTTACACGATGCCGTTGTGTTGGCGGCAACACAGTAGTGGCACCTCGGTTCTGCTGTGTAGGACGTTTCGTTGTGCCCGTAGGCGCAGCAGCGCCTGGAGGGAGCTAACGTTCCACTCGGCTGGCCTCGATGCGTAAGCACCGCCCTAACAAGGGCAGACCCGCGTTCGTATTCGCCAAAGTCTGCAAATTCCAACCTGAAGAGCGACGTGGGTCCCTGTGCTCCGATAATCCTGGTGGCCTTCAAGGCTGAAGGCCGCTGCTCATGGGCTGCGGTGACGAGGAACCTGGTTGGCAGTCCCTTGGGACCACTCTGATGACGGCACTGTACCTCCCTTGAGGCACAGGCTGGCTCTGCGGTGGCTGGGAAGTACCCAGAATCGGCAGTGTGGATGCCGGTGAGTGAGGCGGCGACTGCTCCGCTGGCGTGCGGCGAAGCTGCGGCCGAGGCGTAGGATGGCCCAGGCTGTGGCGACTGCGGTGAACTTCCCTCGGCAGATGTCGGGGCAGAAGAGGAGATATCTGCCTTAGAAAGCTCGGCAACTCTGCGATGTTTCCTCTTCGCCATCTCGAAGCTTAAACGATGAGCATCCTACGTATGCGTATCTGACACTGTTACTATGGGGTACCTCCCAGAATCTCAGAATTTCTTTCCCTTTCTCTTCTACATAATTTCTATCTACGTGGCTGTTAATACGTACCGAATTCACCCCTTAACTGTTTTCCAAGAACCTTTATTCCTCGGCTATTACTAATGACTATGCTAGCTAATTATCTTTTACTTTCTGGACAAATATTTCAACTCAAGCGAGCTGCATTATGCAATATTTAATATATAGAAAAAGTTTATTGTAATTATTTCTTTATCTTATTACAATTTCTTTATTTAATTACTTATATCTTCCTGTCTATAATTACGGTATCATAGTACATCGAGGGACGCGATAGTGAACGCGAACAAATGCAGTTCTCAGTTGAGAAAATTTTCGGATTGAAAAGGCGACCCTTCTAATGGATGAAGACCAGGAAAGGACTCAACCAGGATACAAAAGAAGCGTAACGTAGGTTCTAAAAGATACACCGCCAGTCGTAAACACGACACTCTTGTTAACCTGAGGTACGTTCTTCGCAGTAAGAGAACGGGGATTAGGCACTTTCCAAAACCTGCGAGTTATATAATATAATAAGACAAGACAGCGACTGAAACTGCCGTATGACGATAACGTTTTAAACTTAAAAGGAGGCTTAGCCAAATGTTTGTCTCCCCAATGGAATAAAATAAAATAAAAATGACGAAACAGAGCAAGATTACATATCATATGTCAGTAATATCCGTGAAACAGTCACACGATCAGGAAAAAGCAGGTAGGAATTCCGATAAAGCTGCCTTTGAAAGTTTACAGACAAACCACGCTTCAGTTGAATTCCTCTAGTGACCTACACGATGTGTGTACGCGGGTAGCTTTGCTCCATGCAATGCAATCTCAAATTAGAACTGGGAAATTTCCACATGCCGACGAAGCAGGCCGTCGTTATCATGTGAGCCATGATAAGCGTATTGGTTTTTCGGTATAAAACCCGATCGCTCCCAAGGTGTTGTGGACAATCCAATGCCAGCTCACTTCCCCACTCCCACACCCCGCACTCACGACAGGCTTTCTGTCCTTCAGTTACTATGTAGTCATTAGCGTCAATAGTTCACTTTCATTTATGAAGATGGGACGGCAAGGGTCTTTAGACCAACATATAGCTTTGTATATAAACGTTATTTTACGAAAGATTGAAGTGGTCGAGCTGAATCGTGTCAATCTAAATGTGTTTACTCGGTACAGTGCTTATTTAGCTGCAGAAGCACGGCATTTCCAGCATTTGATCTGAGGTATCAGTTAATTTTGTTATATTTTATGTATAGATTTACAGAAATACAGATTTAAGAAGCGAAGGCAAAGTGCAGGCACGGCCGGCTGTGGCACGCCGTGCTACGCAGACGCTAAACCCTTGCGAGCGGTCCGGTTTTATACGAAAACCTGTAGTTTCGCTCCACATAGTTTCGATAAAAGTATTAATACTGAGATACTGGATAAACGGAACTCGGTGTTAAACATTTGCATGAGGTGACGAATACTGTTTTGTTTAGTCGGTATATATGTATATATACCAGGTGGCTCATACGAGCCGACCTTAGTTGAAGGTAGTTTATACCGGACATCGCGGTTGCCAAAAAAATTTTGCTTAAGCAGAACTACAAAGGGGTCTCCATACCTACAGAGAGGGGACCGCTAAATGAAAGACAAAAGCCTGAAAACGAACACTTTAACTACTATTACTGTTCCCAGAGCTCTTTTGGTAGTGAAACGCCCTGCTATATGAGGTGTTCTGAATTCGATTTCCGGCTGGGCTCCAGAAAGTTGTCTTTAAATTAAAACATTTCACGGTACGCCCAGACTCTTTTATTTGAATGTGAGAGTACCTATGTGTTTGGGGGTGTTGTCGGTTATTTAATAAGCAATTCACTCATTAACAAGAATTCAGAATTGTCGCTTGACGCAAATCTGAGAAAACCTGTTAAGTCATTTCGTTCCATGACGGTACTGTACAGTCTTCTATTTGATATTTAAGTTCAGCATTTTCCAAAATTGCGACACGAAGATTTGAAGAAAATCCCCCACCACAGAATTCCTTTATATTGAACTTTTTTGGAATTACTTTTATTTCCTAAAACATTACTCTAATGATTTTGATTAACATACCATATATTAAAAGTATTTACATTACAAATTAAATATACATCTTAAATTTTCTGGGAATAGCGTTTGGAAGTCCACTTCATTTGGAAGAATTTGTAATAATCTTTTATAACTAGTAAACCTTAAGCAATAGAAGAAACCGTACTACACAAAAAATGTAGATCTCCCTAACAAAGAATATCCTTCAAATGTTTCTTGCGGCATAAACCATTTCTGAGATATCCGTTATTAAAAATCGAATTCTTCATTTCTTGGTCATTCTCCGGAAGTTCTGTCAAAATTCAGTTGTTTCTCGCTATTACATGTAAACAACATATTTTAAGGCAAGCGTATAGCGTCCAGTTCTTAAACATTTGACTATTGCTGTTTGCTTTATATACGTATCCATAACGAAGTGTATAAGGCATCTATTTCCGCAAAGGTTTATTTGGATTAGAATGTAGTGGACAGAGTATGAGGCTAAATAAGAATAGTTTGCAGACCCAATAATAAACGATAGAGGGTAGGGAGCCATGTGAATTTTATTACATGATATATATTTTAAAAGCAATGGACTTGTATTGGTATGCCGTTAGTGGTAGCCATAAATAATCATGTAACACTTGTCCTCTGAAAGTAGGTTTTTCTTCCTTTCCAATGGAAAATCATATCTTTCAATTGAAGATAATGTGTAATTGATGATATCGTTTAAAACTTCATTGATTATCTGAATTTAGTATAAAAAATCTGATGTGTTACACTCACATAACATTCTCCACCCTTGTACAAACTATTTTTACAAACGCTTATTCTCCGTATGCTTCATGTTAATCGAGATATCCAGATGTTAATCTTATTGCTAATTTTCTTGTAGATTCAAGGTGAATTGGTATGCTTTAAGCTATAGTCAAATATTTTAAGAGCTGGTTGCTATGTGGAGTATTCCATTCTCTTTGCATGTCCAGGACAAAAAAAATGAATAACGAATTTGAGAAAAAGTACAAGTATTGGAAAATTTAAGGAAATAACAAGGAATATCTCCAAAATGGTTCACTCAACAAAAAATATATGACATAAATTGTGTACTTTAACGCGAAATATATTTCTGTGTAGCAAAAATTTTGTCTATCTCTTGTGGTTTACCAGTTATGCAAAAGTCGTTCACAATGAAGAATACTTTTGGAGACATTCCCAGAAAATTCAAGATATACATTTTGTTTGTCATGAAAACATCTTAAACATATGATATTTTAATCAGAATCGTTAGAGCCATTTTTGAGAAAATTAAATTTTTCGAAAAATCTTCCATGTAAAGGGCAATCTGGGGTGGGGGGATTTTCTTGAAAACCTTCGTGTCGCATCCCTGGAAGATACTGAACCTAAATACCAAGTTTGGTGATTATCCGACTGTTCGTTTCTGAGTTATGCTGTTCACACACACACAAACGGACATGTTTCCAAAAATGCTTTTTTTGGATTCAGGGGGTCTGAAAGCATGTATTTCCGGTGAAATCTCGGTATCGAAGTTTTGGGTGGAATACAATACTTACCCTACTTACTATACGTAGTATAGAAAGTAAAAATGCTTTTTTTGGATTCAGGGTGTCTCAAAACATGTATTTCCGGTGAAATCTCGTTATCGAAATTTTGCGTGGAATACAATACTAACCCTACTTACTATACGTAGTAGAGAAAGTAAAAATGAGTTAATTGGGTTTGTGTAACACCCTGAAAGTAAAGTTACACAGGCTTGTATTCCCAATGTATCTATCTCTCCATTAACAGAGACATTCGATCTCACTGAGAAATGCAGACCTTCCAAGGATGAACCTCAGTGTTCCAAGGTCTACAGTAAAGCCAGGGCCAACAGCAATATCTCAGATGAACACCATGAGCCAAGAAGTTGGACTACGGATGAACCCATCTAAGACGAAAGTGTTGGCAACTGTTGGAAAACCCAATAATGTTAGAAGGAACAACTACGCAGCATGTGAAGGACTACATTTATTTAGGACAAATTTTTTCGATGAGGGGAAACAGCGAGGCAGAGATGAAACGGAGAATTAGCGCAGCCTGGGGACAAGTCTGGTGCTTGAAGAATATCCTACTAACAAATATCTAAATCTGAAACTGAAAACACAAGTAATGGAATCGTGCGTATTTCCAGTGCTCATATACGGCTGTTGTTTCACCGTGCGTCAAACAAAAGTTGCCAGAGAAAGATGGAATGGAAAATACTGAATATCAGGCTACAAAACAGAATAAGCAATACAGAAATCAGAAGAACGACAGGAATGGAGAACACAGCAGCACGCGCACGACAACTCAAGTGGAAATGTGAGACCATGTAGAAAGGATGGACCACATAAAAATGGACCCACGTGACTACAGTTTAGGATAAGAGGCTCGGCAAAAGAAAAGGAGGTCGCCCTCTTCAGAGGTGGTCAGACGAACTGGTGCGAGGAGATTGAAGAAGATGGACTACCCCAGCCAATGACTGCCAACTATGGAAGGAAGTCCATGCCAAGGAGTTAAATTATAGCTAACATTATTATACTAAGGACCAATTGGTGTTGGACTAAACTTTGATAAGAAGGTTTAAATGAAAAGATAAGTAAAAGATTAATTCTCCCATGGACTGCCTCACTTTGGGAGGATTTTACATGAGCTACCATATCTAGAGTAGGAGGCTATTAGTGGGCTATCTTATCTTATCTAAATTCTACGAATGCGATATAAAGTAAAAAATCTGATGTGTTACACTCACATGACTTTCTCTACTCTTGTACAATCTAATTTTACAAACGCCTATTCTCCATATGCTTCATGTTAATCGAGATATCGAAATGTCAATCTTATTGGTAATTTTCTTGTAGATGCAAGGGAAATATGGTAGCTTTTAAGCGATAGTCAAATATTTTAACGCTGGTTGCTATGTGGCGCATTCCATTCTCTTTGCATGTCCAGGACATAAAAAAAAATGAATAACGCATTTGAGAAAAAAGTATAAGTATTGGAAAATTTAAGGGAATAACAAGCAATATCTCGAAAATGGTTCACCCAACAAAAAAATGTATATGACATACGTTGTGTATTTTAACGCGATCTACATTCTTTGTGTAGTCAAATTTTGTATATCTCTTCTGGTTTACCAGTTATGCAAAAGTCGTTCACAATGAAGAATACTTTTGGAGACATTCCCAGAAAATTTGAGATATACATTTTATTTCTCATGACATTATCTTAAACATATGATATTTTCATCAAAATCGTTAGAGCCATTTTTGAGAAAATTAAAATTTTCGAAAACTCTTCCATGTAAAGGGTAGTCTGGGGTGGGGGGATTTTCTTGAAAACCTTCGTGTCGCATCTCTGGAAGATACTGAACCTAAATACCAAGTTTGGTGTTTATCCGACTGTTCGTTTTTGAGTTATGCTGTTCACAGTCACACAGACACACACACACACACACAGACACACACACATACACACACAGACACACACGGACATGTTTCCAAAAATGCTTTTTTTGGATTCAGGAGGTCTCAAAACATGTATTTCCGGTGAAATCCCGGTATCGAATTTTTGGGTGGAATACAATACTACCCCTACTTTCTATACGTAGTAGAGAAAGTAAAAAAATCTGATGTGTTACACTCACATGACTTTCTCTACTCTTGTACAAACTATTTTTACAAACGCTTATTCTCCATATGCTTCATGTTAATGGAGATATCGAGATGTCCATCTTATTGATAATTTTCTTGTAGATGGAAGGGGAATATGGTAGGTTTTAAGGGATAGTCAAGTATTTTAACGCTGGTTGCTATGTGGCGCATTCCATTCTCTTTGCATGTCCAGGACATAAAAAAATGAATAACGAATTTGAGAAAAAGTACAAGTATTGGAAAATTTAAGGAAATAACAAGGAATATCTCCAAAATGGTTCACTCAACAAAAAATATATGACATAAATTGTGTACTTTAACGCGAAATATATTTCTGTGTAGCAAAAATTTTGTCTATCTCTTGTGGTTTACCAGTTATGCAAAAGTCGTTCACAATGAAGAATACTTTTGGAGACATTCCCAGAAAATTCAAGATATACATTTTGTTTGTCATGAAAACATCTTAAACATATGATATTTTAATCAGAATCGTTAGAGCCATTTTTGAGAAAATTAAATTTTTCGAAAAATCTTCCATGTAAAGGGCAATCTGGGGTGGGGGGATTTTCTTGAAAACCTTCGTGTCGCATCCCTGGAAGATACTGAACCTAAATACCAAGTTTGGTGATTATCCGACTGTTCGTTTCTGAGTTATGCTGTTCACACACACACAAACGGACATGTTTCCAAAAATGCTTTTTTTGGATTCAGGGGGTCTGAAAGCATGTATTTCCGGTGAAATCTCGGTATCGAAGTTTTGGGTGGAATACAATACTTACCCTACTTACTATACGTAGTATAGAAAGTAAAAATGCTTTTTTTGGATTCAGGGTGTCTCAAAACATGTATTTCCGGTGAAATCTCGTTATCGAAATTTTGCGTGGAATACAATACTAACCCTACTTACTATACGTAGTAGAGAAAGTAAAAATGAGTTAATTGGGTTTGTGTAACACCCTGAAAGTAAAGTTACACAGGCTTGTATTCCCAATGTATCTATCTCTCCATTAACAGAGACATTCGATCTCACTGAGAAATGCAGACCTTCCAAGGATGAACCTCAGTGTTCCAAGGTCTACAGTAAAGCCAGGGCCAACAGCAATATCTCAGATGAACACCATGAGCCAAGAAGTTGGACTACGGATGAACCCATCTAAGACGAAAGTGTTGGCAACTGTTGGAAAACCCAATAATGTTAGAAGGAACAACTACGCAGCATGTGAAGGACTACATTTATTTAGGACAAATTTTTTCGATGAGGGGAAACAGCGAGGCAGAGATGAAACGGAGAATTAGCGCAGCCTGGGGACAAGTCTGGTGCTTGAAGAATATCCTACTAACAAATATCTAAATCTGAAACTGAAAACACAAGTAATGGAATCGTGCGTATTTCCAGTGCTCATATACGGCTGTTGTTTCACCGTGCGTCAAACAAAAGTTGCCAGAGAAAGATGGAATGGAAAATACTGAATATCAGGCTACAAAACAGAATAAGCAATACAGAAATCAGAAGAACGACAGGAATGGAGAACACAGCAGCACGCGCACGACAACTCAAGTGGAAATGTGAGACCATGTAGAAAGGATGGACCACATAAAAATGGACCCACGTGACTACAGTTTAGGATAAGAGGCTCGGCAAAAGAAAAGGAGGTCGCCCTCTTCAGAGGTGGTCAGACGAACTGGTGCGAGGAGATTGAAGAAGATGGACTACCCCAGCCAATGACTGCCAACTATGGAAGGAAGTCCATGCCAAGGAGTTAAATTATAGCTAACATTATTATACTAAGGACCAATTGGTGTTGGACTAAACTTTGATAAGAAGGTTTAAATGAAAAGATAAGTAAAAGATTAATTCTCCCATGGACTGCCTCACTTTGGGAGGATTTTACATGAGCTACCATATCTAGAGTAGGAGGCTATTAGTGGGCTATCTTATCTTATCTAAATTCTACGAATGCGATATAAAGTAAAAAATCTGATGTGTTACACTCACATGACTTTCTCTACTCTTGTACAATCTAATTTTACAAACGCCTATTCTCCATATGCTTCATGTTAATCGAGATATCGAAATGTCAATCTTATTGGTAATTTTCTTGTAGATGCAAGGGAAATATGGTAGCTTTTAAGCGATAGTCAAATATTTTAACGCTGGTTGCTATGTGGCGCATTCCATTCTCTTTGCATGTCCAGGACATAAAAAAAAATGAATAACGCATTTGAGAAAAAAGTATAAGTATTGGAAAATTTAAGGGAATAACAAGCAATATCTCGAAAATGGTTCACCCAACAAAAAAATGTATATGACATACGTTGTGTATTTTAACGCGATCTACATTCTTTGTGTAGTCAAATTTTGTATATCTCTTCTGGTTTACCAGTTATGCAAAAGTCGTTCACAATGAAGAATACTTTTGGAGACATTCCCAGAAAATTTGAGATATACATTTTATTTCTCATGACATTATCTTAAACATATGATATTTTCATCAAAATCGTTAGAGCCATTTTTGAGAAAATTAAAATTTTCGAAAACTCTTCCATGTAAAGGGTAGTCTGGGGTGGGGGGATTTTCTTGAAAACCTTCGTGTCGCATCTCTGGAAGATACTGAACCTAAATACCAAGTTTGGTGTTTATCCGACTGTTCGTTTTTGAGTTATGCTGTTCACAGTCACACAGACACACACACACACACACAGACACACACACATACACACACAGACACACACGGACATGTTTCCAAAAATGCTTTTTTTGGATTCAGGAGGTCTCAAAACATGTATTTCCGGTGAAATCCCGGTATCGAATTTTTGGGTGGAATACAATACTACCCCTACTTTCTATACGTAGTAGAGAAAGTAAAAAAATCTGATGTGTTACACTCACATGACTTTCTCTACTCTTGTACAAACTATTTTTACAAACGCTTATTCTCCATATGCTTCATGTTAATGGAGATATCGAGATGTCCATCTTATTGATAATTTTCTTGTAGATGGAAGGGGAATATGGTAGGTTTTAAGGGATAGTCAAGTATTTTAACGCTGGTTGCTATGTGGCGCATTCCATTCTCTTTGCATGTCCAGGACATAAAAAAATGAATAACGAATTTGAGAAAAAGTATAAGTATTGGAAAATTTAAGGGAATAACAAGCAATATCTCGCAAACGGTTCACTCAACAGAAGAAATGTATATGACATAAATTGTGTATTTTAACGCGATCTACATTTTTTGTGTAGTAAAATGTTGTCTATCTCTTATGGTTTACCAGTTATGAAAAAGTCGTTCATAATGAAGAATACTTTTGGAGACATTCCCAGAAAATTCGAGATATACATTTTAATTATCATGACAATATCTTAAATATATGATATTTTAATCAAAATCGTTAGAGCTGTTTTTGAGAAAATTAAAATTTTCGAAAAATGTTCCATGTAAAGGGTAGTCTGGGGTGGGGGGATTTTCTTGAAAACCTTCGTGTCGCATCTCTGGAAGATACTGAACCTAAATACCAAGTTTGGTGTTTATCCGACTGTTCGTTTCTGAGTTATGCTGTTCACAGACACACAGACACACAGACACACAGACAGACACACACACGGACATGTTTCCAAAAATGCTTTTTTTGGATTCAGTGAGTCTCAAAACATGTATTCCCGGTGAAATCTCGGTATCGAAATTTTGGGTGGAATGCAATACTTCCCCTACTTACTATACGTAGTAGAGAAAGTAAATATAACATTTTCATTATACGTAAAGCACTAAAATGTATAAAGAGCTGGATTTATGAATCAGACAGCTATGATTACACATTATGTTGAAAGTAAGCACTTTTAAGACCATTTGAGATGTTCCCACTTGACGATTTCATACTTGTACAAAACTAACAGCTAATGCAAGTGTTCATTTTAACGGTTTCTCCCAACTAATTTTCAGGGCAAAATTGCCTTCCAACTCCAGTTGATCGACAGTGTATCTTTCACCATATTTGCAGGAAAGTTTTGATTATTTGGGATATTCAGATGGCCATACTTCCATCCGTCGTGTGTTTTATAGCAGTACTAACAATCAAGTATTTTCTGCAAAACGTTGGAAGCTCTGAGAATTACTTTTCCTTTTTATATATTCCGTTGTGTGTGCCTTAGCATGTGCTATCTGATACTCGTGAAAAATATGCTTCATATAGCAATAATTAGCGGGCGTTTTATTTCTGTGCGCTGCATGAAAATTGCACAACGCTTTCATAACCTTCAATTACCAGCAACAACATTCACATGTTGGTGTATCATGGCTCTCTTTCATTACGAACAAACGCCGCACCCAAATGCAACATTTCACTGTTGTATCTGAAGTAAGGCTTGGGGAAATTGTTAAGCAACATTGCAAACACAACACAAACCTGTGGTTTCTCTGTTATGCTGCAAAACAAGTATTATTAACATTTTGTTGCGCATTCTCTAAGACGATTATTAGCCGTGTGTGTATATGTGTGTGTGTGTGTCATTAGAAATTATTGCTTTAGGGAACTAACAACTGCATCCCGCGAATGCATTTGTTGGCATACAAGAAAGTGAAACTCGTGAAATGTAAGCTAAGTGCAAGTATTTTCCATAACTATATATTTTAACATCTTAGGGAAACAATTAAACGGTTGGGTTTTAATAGATTAGATTAGATTAGATTGTATTCTGTGAGTTCACTAGCAGCCATAAAGGCTTGTGAACATAGAACATGTCAAGGAAATGTACAAAAATTATATATAAACATAAATATTACATAGAATATGGAACATTTGAAATAAAATACAAATACTATATGCGTGTTAAGGAAATGTATAATAAAGTTACATATATACATAAATATTACATAGTATATAGAACATTTAAAATAAAATAAGGACATACTATATACAAAATGAAACAAATCAAGTGTAATTTTGTACAGAGTTGAATACCTCCTTACTGTTATAAGGTTAACATACGTATAGGCAAGAAGAGTCATTTTAACATTCACTACGATTTTACCTTTGTTAGTCTGATCATTTTGTTCTATTTGATTTGTAATGCATAGCATTTACTGTCAGTTCTTAATATACATACATTTAAATAGCTTCATTAATTCTAGAGCAGATATCAAATATGACTGGCAATTGTCATTAATATTTACTAATACTACTTACAGAGCTATATAAGTATTATCATTAGGATAATTTGTCATTCAGATAATCTTGTACAGAATAATATGCTTTTGAGCATAGGTACTCTTTAACAGCAGTTTTAAAGACATTGAAATTGTCAACTTTTCTCTTAAGATCATTAGGGAGAGTATTAAATATTTTTATGGTCTCGTAATATACACCTTTCTGGAAGCAAGAAAGCTTTGTACTGGGACGATGGATGTTACCCTTTTGTCTAGTGTTTATCTCATGCATTTCCATGTTTGTAATAAATGTGGTTCGATTGCATACATAGAATTTTAAGATTGAAAATATATACATGCAAGGTAGGGTTAATAACTTTAGTCTTCTAAAAAGATGTTTGCAAGAGTGTCTGCTATGAGTGCTGGAAATGATTCTTATAACCTTCTTTTGCATGAGGAATATTCGTTGACTTTCTACCGAATTTCCCCAAAATAATATTCCATATTCAATGATACAGTTAAAATATGCATAGTATACTAATTTAAGTGTATCTATAGAACTGACATTTACCAATGCTCGGATAGCATAACATGCAGAACTGAGTTTGGGTATGATATACCTAATGTGAACTTTCCAATCTAAATATCTGTCTACTTGGAGGCCCAGAAATTTAATGTTGTCTATTTGTTCTAGTGACATGTCATTAATCCCAATTTCTATTGGAGTGTGTAGTGATCGATGGGTTATAAATTTAACAACTTTTGTTTTGTCTAAATTTACAGATAATTTGTTAGCTTTAAACCAGTGTGACATACAGTTCAAAACATAATTCAATTTAATTACACACTCATTCAAGTTTTTACTAGTCACCAGAACACTCGTGTCATCAGCAAACAGAATTATACTTGCAATATCCTTTATATAAAGTGATAGGTCATTTATATAGATCAAGAATAATAAAGGTCCTAGGACTGAACCTTGGGGCACTCCATGTGTTACTGTTTTCCATTTTGATGTCTGTTTTCCAAATTCAATATCATTGACATATAAGTTTTCTTCCTATTGGCCCTAATGCAGCTTTCGATGAAAACGTATAAAACCTACCAACTGGCCACGATATGAGTGCGTTCGGTGGGAAGAGGAACTAAACACAAATGGGCAGGGCATCGGAAGGACAGTCAGGTAAAGAAGATTTCCACAGTTGTATTTACTAGCGAGGCTGAAGCCTAAAAGTGTGGTAATGCTTTCATTCTGCAACTGTGCATTCCCTATCGTCTTCCGCACACTTTCCTCTGAGCCGTAGGCTTTTATAACGTGAAGAAATGTCAACAAAACAGTGACGCCCTCCTCCAAGCTCTTCTTCTGTATGCTGGCGATGCAGGAATTCTAGAAGGTACCTATAATGAGCCATTCAAATCACAACAAGGGTTCTAACCTCGTCAAGCAGAGATGCAGGAATTACTGCGTTACCCTCTGCGAGGACTGCGGCATTCGACCAAACGAAACCATACATGGCATACCCCCTAGACCACTGTAAATTGCTGTTCGTAAGCTCTCGACGTTGACATACATAGGTTTTAGCTTTGATAGTGCAACTATTTATTTTATATTAATAGAAAAGAGATGCATGTATAAAACTTCTACAGTAGTAACCAATATTGTCAACAACTCTATGCTAATTATGTAGATGTCGAGGCATCCCTGCAGCAGCTCCTGTTCTTTTGTTTCTGATAGAACTCTCTACAGCCTGCAGAATTTCAGGAAGAATCCAGTGTCGAATGCCATCGATCCATCTTTGGTATCAAATCAAGATCACAGGGGTTCAAGTTCGGTGAATATTTGGATGGATAAGCACTTCTCCACTCAGCGGTGGTATGATTAGCTACTGAATATGCCACGTTTGCCCGAAAATTATCCTACAAAGGGATGGGATGGTCAGCAAAACGTGTAGGCGCTTCCTTCGCAACGCTCATCTGAGGTTATCCTCCAAAATTGACGGAAAGACTATGCATCTTTGTGGAACAATATGTGTTGGGAAAACGTCATCATATTTGTATGCAAGAATCAGCATAAGTTCCACATTTATAGGACCACGACGAACTGACCCATAATGACATCACTCATTGGATTGACGCTTAAGTAGAGGTTCGCATGATCTGGCTCATGTCTCCGCAAGGACAATACAAGGATAAGAAAGCGTCCCCAACCCGACTATAACCCTTCAAGTGAGTTTGAGCGGCGTCGCATCGTTATAATTGCTGTGCCTTAGTTAAATTGTTCTCATTTTCAGACGATTGTTTAGAATACACAGCACAGTCAAATGCGATATTTTTATCTCTTGGGCTACCCGAGTATCGTCTGACGTAGATCTGTAACTTAACAGCGCGGAAAAGAGCTGACACTTGAAAGACATGTGTGAGCCATGGCTTCCACCCTCTAGCCCACCTCACCATTGTTGTGTAAGATAACGCTGTTTTCCTACATGCCTCAACAAGAACTTTATTACATTTTCTTGCTGTGCGACCACGGGAACATTCAATGTTCAGCCAAATATGCTGTTCCTGTTTTAGGAACACGAAGGAACACAACAGCTTAGAGTGGCAACTCACAGGTGGCTAACTTCTTCACGCTACTGCCATGCTCTTCCAATCTGGCAGAAAAGTCCATTTACTGCGAGGTAGGTCAGACATAGACTAGCAGTGTGGTTAGTCAAAACTATTGACACGATATTTGTTATGCACTAACGAGGTCTATGAACTAATGAATATGTCTGTGTCCCTTTGTAAAGCCCACGAGCGTGCACGACAATACTTTAAAGGAACATAAAGCATAGTACGATTCCTTACCTTTAGGTAACTGTATGTATGAGTTCATAATAAAGCTATGGTTTATTAATGTCATTGCGGTAGGAAAACTTTTGAGAAGTGAGAACGAGTTCATTTGCTCACGGTGAATCCAACTCAATTGTCTAGTTAAAGCAGGAAGTATAGAATATGTTTCTCCATTAGTGCATTTGCGAATGCTTACATTCTAGGACAGTTAAATTCCTTTCGTATCTTATTAATCATGCATCTGAATTTTTACCCCTTATCTTGATGAATTAGAATGTGCCAGGTTTAACAAAGTTTAAAACTTGCTCTAAACTGGAAACTATTCTGACATTTACACTTGTTAATGGACATTATAACCAATATTTTGTAACTGTGTGTGATCGTATTCGAATTTGTGCTGATTTTGGAAACACTCACTAAAATCAATGGGCGCAGAACTGGCCTATGTGTTGAAAGCTTTATACATATAAATATCACAAAGTCACAGGTTCACCCTGAGTATGTTTTCTTTGTGTGATAAATTGAAATGTTCATCTGGATGCAAATGGGCTTGTGAATTGAAATACCAGTATTGGTAACAGCATGTAACACCTGCGAATCTTCACACTCTTTACTGGATCACTTGAGCCATTGTTGAATCCAGCTTTCCGCAGAGAAGATTTCGTCTTCTTCTTCTTCTTCTTCTTCTTCTTCTGAGTCAAATAATTCGAATGAAGAACCCTCAGTGAATTTAATAAACACTGACGTCATTTCACTATCTGTCAGTGTTTGTTTGGATGGCATTACAGCACTACGCTAGCACGTGTAAAACTGTATTAAGGTTTAGCTGTAGCATCCCTTAAACATGGTTTAACTGACAACAGCATATTGGTGACATCTGACGGTGATTGTGCAATGCATTAGATTGTTCCAGCCACAAATGCACAGTTAGCAACTATGTTTACCTCACATCAGGCCGCTTGCAATTTTGTCCGCATTCCGAACGCAGAGAGTTAATTCACTGTGTACATGGTTAAAAACTAAATTTTCAGCCAAACGTGCATTACATTTAGGTAGAAGAATCCATTTCTACTTCACTCTACTCGTTTGCTTGATACTGTTCCACATAGTTATTTTACTTTCCACATAGCAAAGTTTCAAGAAAAAGAAAGCTAAACGTTGCGCTACTACCAATAGCCAAGATCGCCATCACTGTTCCTGCCATCGTTTCTGCTTACATTCTTTTATGCTTTAACATTATTTTACTTCAAAAGCATTGTCCAAATTATTCTTGAGATACTTCGCACTAGTCTACCTTACAGTCGCGTATCCTTGATTGCATACTGATAAAGAAAAAAGAAACTGGATTTTCCTTGCATAATAATTTCCGCCATCTAAGGTAATATAACCACCCTTTAAAGGATCCGCTAAAATGTACAAATACTTTGTGTGTTAGTAATGAACTTAGTTATATATCACAGGTTTAATGCAAGGTTCCTGCAACTGTCAAGTTACATTCAGTTCTCACAGTGGCTGCTGTGCCGGCTAGACACACATCGCAGCAATGAGTGGTTCCTTGAAAAATGTTCGTCAATGTGCTCCCAAGGATTTTTGCAAATTTAATGCTGCTGTAATTTCGTGGCAAAGGACTTCCATCATTGATGCGATAGATTGCATCTTTCAAGGTCCCCCAATGGAAGCTCTGGATATGTTAAATCTGGTGAACATTCTGGGAATTGAGCGGGTGGCGGTTTCCTTATCGGCTCACCTTAGAATGGTAATACATTTTGGTGGCGCTGGATTGAGCATTCAATTGTCTTCGCTCTCGGAAAGTGGCGTGAGTGGATTTCCCTACGTAAGCAGTTCTTGGGCTGGTAACAGTTAATCAGTTCTAGTGGGTAACCTGAGTTGAGCTGTCGCGGTAAGTTGTTTCATATGGTGTACATTCCTTGGTTGTATTATCTTGGCTCAGCTTAGTGAGGTCGTAACGTAGTAGTGCTTGCAAGGTTCCGCAACTTCTTTAATATTTGCCAAGCATAAATTATGACTGAGGACAAAGGGAAGGTGCTAGTAATATTTACATAAATACTCAACTTCCCAGGCCACATTTTTACTTTCACTACTACGTATAGTGTGTAGGGGAAGTATTGTATTCCACCCAAAAATTCGAAACCGAGATTTCACCGGTAATACATGTTTTGAGACCGCCTAAATCCAAAAACAGCACTTTTGGAAACATATCCGTGTGTCTGTGAACAGCATAACTCAGAAACGAACAGTCGGATAAACACCAAACTTGGTATTTAGGTTCAGTATCTTCCACAGATGCGACACGAAGGCTTTCAACAAAATTCCCCCACCCCAGATTACCCTTTACATGGAACATTTTTCCAAAATTTTAATTTTCTCAAAAATGCCTCTAACGATTTTCATTAAAATGCCATATGTTTCAGATATTTTTATGACAAATGAATGTATCTCTCGAATTTTCTGGGAATGTCTCCAAAAGTGTTCTTCATTGTGAACGACTTTTGCATAACTGGTAAACGATAAGAGAAAGACAAAATTTTACTACACCAAAAATTTAGATGGCGTTAAAGTACACAATTTATGTCATATACATTTTTTTTTGTTGAGTGAACCATTTTCTAGATATTGCTTGTTATTCCCTTAAAATTTCCAATACTTATACTTTTTCTCAAATTCGTTATTCATTTTTTTTGTCCTGGTAATGCAAAGAGAATGGAATACTCCACATAGCAACCAGCTCTTAAAACATTTGACTATCGCTTAAAGCCTACCAATTCCCCTTGCATCTACAAGAAAATTAGCAATAAGATTAACATCTCGATATCTCAATTAACATGAAGCATATGGAGAATAAGCTTTTGTAAAAATAATTTGTACAAGTGTAGAGAAAATCATATGAGTGTAACACATCAGATTTTTATTGGGATGGGTTGTTGAATTGTCTAATTGTGAGTAATTTGGGGATACATTAAATATAAAAGAATATTTCATTTTTGAAGCGTTTTCAGAGTTTATATTTGTTAAACATGTTTTTATACACTTATATTTGTGTATTCGTTGTTACATTTTTCAAATCTGCTTACATCTGATAGATATTTATTAATATATATTCAAGTACCCTTTACTGGTCAGTGCTTCCGTAAAGAAGAGAAAATAAATGCAAATTCATCGAAAATATGTGAAACTACAGTCCGCTACATATCCAAATTAAGCGTTGCGGCGCAGAACTCAAATGCGCGTCTTCATCGTATGCATTGTCCATGCGGTTTCTGGTTCAGAAGGTCCATACGCCTCGGTGGTAGTAATGCGTTGACCGTATTGTTAATAAAATAGCTCACTGTTTCCAACAAGAGCACGTATAGTTGGCAAATTTTGATGTAAGTAGCATTTACAGATGCTGTACCTTTCTAAAGAAGGATGCTATTAAAGAGGTGACAGTCCTTAACAGACTTTCAACCCCGGTAGTCTTACTGCCTTCCTTGTCGACATGATGTGTAAATTTTTTGCTAACTAATAAACATAATTTTGACGATTTACTGCTACATTAAGTAATAACTAGGCCACCTTTCAGGCCATACAATATGCGTCAGAAACTCTTCATCCTCAATAAACATAACCATACACAATCGGAGATCAGTATTGTCCATATTTAGTATGTGCAATAATATTAGTGCGCTTACTTTCAAATTAGCATTTATCACAACTCGTGTACTCTTGCATTGCTAATCCCTATCTCACGAGCACATTGTGTAGCAGAACTCTGAGGTAACGTTTCAGACTTTTCTAAGACCATTGTCGAGGTCTTGTCTATTTGCACGAGGTCTTCTGGACCTTCCCTTATACACATCACGAATAGTACCATGCGTTTCAAATTCACAAAGCGTATTGGACATTTGTTGCAAACTCACAAGTTCAGACGCGTTGAACATCTGAGACTTTTTAAACTTTAAGATGAGGTTTCCTTCCTCAAACTGAAGCGTGCCCTGGTCATTTTAATTCACTATCACAGGTACATAAGAGCTATATGGACACCGACATTTATTGAGCAGACATATTCTATGGATGATTCAATGCAATTCTGAAATCAATAAGCAGATATCACACATTAAAGTGTGTATACATTTTTGATGGTCTTTATATTTTCCATGGCTTATAACGAAAATATAGTTGTACATGTGTATAAACAGGATTCGTGTCCTTTAAATAAATTAAATTGAGTTTTATTTATTGCCACTCTTTTAATACTATACTTCTTAGCGTCCCATTGTATAAAAGGCATAAAAGACCGGAAGTCTTTGCTCAAAGGTTAGGCTTGAGGTTATTTTACGTGCCGTAAATCTGCGATACGTGACCAACGGCTTTACTTCCCTTCCACAGAAAGCCATGTTAAGGATTTTTACACCCGAAAACATCCATCAACCTCCGCCGGGGTTAAATCCGCAATCTCGGGAGCTAGAGTTTAGCACATTACTCCTGGACCACGAAGGATGACATGTTCTTTAAAAGATAATGTGCCACAAATACTTATTTGTTCCTAGCTTAAGTTTTGGGTTATACTTCTGCATTGTACTGCGACGGTTATAGCTCTATTTTACATGAATGTGATAATATAATTTTATGAAGTTCACGATATTCCGGACCAAACTTAAATAAATCCACAAATTGCCTTTAGAATTCCTGCGAGTCTTTTCCGGATGCTTATGTAATCATGGGTTATATCATATGATTTTTAGGAGTATAAGGACCTCAGGTTCAGTGAAAGACACACGTGGAGCGATTATGCAAACCATGTTGACGATGCTGAGATGAACATTCGGTTAGCATAAGCTTCAAAAAGTGACGTTTTTTAAACGATGTCTCTCTGGCTATGAGGCCTCTATATTGCCTTTTGTAATTTATTTTGTACTAATTTTCCTCCATCTAACAAGTAACCTTAAAAATGTCCCTCTCCCTCTCTCTTGCAATGTAGCATAGATCAGTTATTATAAAGATTCTCTTAAAGCCACAATTAGACGTCGATTACTGTCGCCATTTATAAAACTTCCAACCATCCGCATCCTATAGCCCTCTTGACGACATCCCTGAGCTACATCCCCTTCTTCGACACGTAAGTTAGGGCTCGTTGGCGACGTCACATCCGGTGACAGGCGCCGGTTAGGAAAAGTGACGTTCCGTCTATGAAATCATATTTATCACATTCTTGTAAAATATAACTATAACTGCCACAATAATACAAGGGAAACTTGTTGGCATCAAACTATATACATTCCTTGGCTCGGCGGTAGCGTCTGTGGGCCGCATTCAGGAGGTACCGGATTCAATTCCCTTAGACCGCTCGCCCTGACCGATGGGTTTTTCGGGGGTCGCAAACGAAGGAATGGTTTCTTTCTTCCCCCGAATTTTCTGCCCCCCCCAATTCCGTTCCATTAAGCATTTCATTCCTTCTTCATCCCGTTAGGTCTGTTTCAGGGTTGGAAGTGTCAGCGCTGGTGTTTCGGTACAACGTGGCAGGGAAAAAATTGCTCTGTGTGAACTTTTACCGTTCCTCGGCCTTCGGACCAGCCGGGGTATAAGGACTCGCCTTAGAGGGGACGTTGGACCATGTATGGGGTGGGATCCCCTGCTTGTCAGATCGCAGGAGCGTCTTGCTCTGGATACTGAGGGGACCCTGTCATTACTGTGCTACCACTCCTGGGTCCGGCCGCCCGGTGTCTCCCTTCACCGCAGCACTCCCTCCCGGGAACGCCTCCTTTTGGGACGTCGGTAGAGTATCCCCATTCCTCAATCAGTGCCGAATCCCCTCCGCTACACAATCCAATCCAGTCCAATATATCCGCTATTTTAAATTACAGATTGATAGTTCATAAACAAACCTTCTTTCTACTAATTCATTAAGTAGCTTAATTCTGGAATGTAACAGCTGAAATTTTCCAGCACCCTGTAGAACGAAAGTATTTTAGTAACAAAATAACGTGCCTAACAATAAAGAATTCTGACATAATAACCTAATACACGCAATACAAAAAAAACACAGAAAATGTAAACATTTCTGAAACAGGATTCCAACCAAACAACGACCAAACTGTTTTCCTTTTCTATATATGGATCAATCAAACATTCCTTAGAGCGAATTCCCTTTTAGCAGTTTTGATAGCCATTATTTTCCCTCAGGTGCTTTAAACTTTACTTGTAATTTCAGCTCGTTCACGTAGGTTGTATCCATACATGAGAGTTGTATAAATAATATGTACCTTGAGCGTTGATTTAACCTTAAAGCAATTTTGTCTAACTGTACTTTCAGACGGAAGTAGTACCGGACTGCATTTAGACTTTCTAAGCGTTTCTTTCATATTTGTGGTCTGTGAATTTTCCCATAGCTCACTAACAAATTCGCACCCGTAATAGTTCATTATTTTCAAGTTCAAAAGTATAGCAGAACTACATAGAAAGGTATTTCTCTGCGTACACACATATGTGAATATTGGATAGAATCACTGTAGGAATGTTTTTTGTTATCACGTTTCCATAAAACTTTTCATACAATGAAAACCTTAATTAAAATAGAAATATTTTATTCAATTCTTCTGAAACTCAACACTGCATTTATGTTCCACTTATACTTTTTCTCAAATGAGAATTCGTTATTCGTTTTTTTATGTCCTGCACATGCAAAGAGAATGAAATGCTCCACATAGCAACCAGCTCTTAAAAGATTTGACTATCGCTTAAAGCCTACCATATTCCCCTTACACCTACAAGAAAATTAGCAATAAGAAGTTTCTGCAAATGTATATATGCATTAACATGAAGTAGATGGAGGGTTTGTAAAAATAGCTTGTAAAAGAGTAGAGAAAGTTATGGAGTGCATCACATAAGATTTTTTATTCATTCATGTATTTAATGCTGGAACCGTTTAGTTTCCAAACATTCACTACATCCGCATAAATGTAAAAATTTAGATTTTCAAGTCTCTACAAGTTTTCACTTGAAATATATAACCCAGCTACGATATGAGTGCACTTGGAGGAGGTCGCCACTGTTTTTGTTGACATGCGTAAGCGAGGTGAGTGAGAGGCAAGGTGATAAGTGAATGTACAGTTGTACAATGAAAACAGTACTGCATTTGCAGGCCTCAGCTATGCTAGTAAATGCAACTCGGAACTACAGATGTTTACTTTACCTGAGTGTCCTTCCGATTCTCCGCCCACTTGTTCCGTAACTGTTTAGTTCCTCTTCTCACTGAACGCACTCATATCGTGACTGAATAGTACTTCTTTAAACGTCTCAGTTATTATTTGATAGTTATGCAAACTATTCATATGATGAATAACTGTTATGAAATATTTGATGTGTTACAACAAATGACTTCAACTGCCCACTATTGTTAATTTTATATGGCTTTTAGGATTACCACTCTAAGCGGACGGGAACTTAGCAATTCGACCTATGCAGATCTTTTTGTCTTACCGGGGCGTCCCTGAGGGGGTTACATATCCTCTGGTGGACTCGGGTCCCAGATACCGTCCCCAATCCTGGAATGAAGGTTCCCGCCGAGCATCCTTTTCCCTGCCATCACACGCAGAGACCTCCCACCAACATGTACAACCCAGAAACAGATCAATGATGAAGTGAAACGAGAATGGAGGTGAAATGGAGGGAGAGGGAATTCGGGGGATTGAATGATCCATTCGCGAATTCGCCTAGAGACTGGGGAAAACCCCGAAAAACCAATGGGTCAGGAAGCTGGAACACGGGAATCGAACCCACAACCTCCCAAATGCCGGCCACAGGCGTTACTGTCTGAACATCCAGCTCGGTTTATACAACTTTTACAAATCTAATGTTAGGAAAGCTTATTTGTCGTTCTACTAATCGAGATAAACGATCGCAGAAATATAATACGTACAAGAACTGAATATCGACAGCACCTATAGAAAGTGACAAGGTGTTGAAAAATGTAAACCAATAATAACGGATATATCGGAAGTAGGGTAGAAATGAGAGAGCTGGCACAGTTAATTTATGCATGTCTATTCATATGCAAATGAGCTCCCCCACCTCATCCCTCCCCCACCCCCAATGAGAGAGCTGGCACAGTTAGCCCCGCCCCCTCCCTCCCCCACCCCCCCCGCTGTGCCTTGGTAGTTTTAGCTGCACCTGCGGTCGTAAATCATGTTGAGTACAATGGAGGCTTGACAGTTAGGTAATTAAGGCTGTCAATCAACTGTCAAAACGAACAAAGGGGTCATAAATTTAAGGTTCTGTAACAAAGGCGAGATGTTTTTCCTACCCATTCCACATCCGGCCACTTCTGCACCTGGTCAGTTACCCGCCCCCACTTCCATTGTGTGTGTCGAACACGTGGCATACTCGTTCCACTAGCTTTTAACAAAAGAACAATGCTTGCCCTTCAGCTGTCAAAATGAACAAAGCCCATGATGAATTAGGGTTGTAACAAAGCCTGACCCTTTCCATTGTGTAAGAGATTCTATTGTGTGTGCCTTTCTATTGTCCGATGCAAGCATTCTTTAGAAAGACCACCTGGCAATCCAATAACAAAGCCTGACCCTTTCCATTGTGTAAGAGATTCTATTGTCCTTGGCAAGGCTAGTTTAGAAAGACACCTGCAGCGTTCCCATTGTTTGGCCACCTGCTAGTTTAACAAAAGAATTCGAGGGTTGCTTTATACTCGTCCTGTCCTTGTTTGTGTGAAAGAGAGAGAGAAACTTGTTTACCAACTCTGCGTGACGTCATACTTTAGAAAGACACCTGCTCCATAACAAAGCCTGACCCTTTCCATTGTGTAAGAGATTCTATTGTGTGTGCCTTTCTATTGTTCTGTGCAAGGCTAGTTTAGAAAGACACCTGCAGCGTTCCCATTGTTTGGCCACCTGCTAGTTTAACAAAAGAATTCGAGGGCTGCTTTATACTCGTCCTCTCCTTGTTTGTGTGAAAGAGAGAGAAACTTGTTTACCAACTCTGCGTGACGTCAGGTCGGCCATCATGATTTTGCCTGAGGGAGTTCTCCCCGATGTTTTACGACCTCCTACGAATATATCCGAGCATAGTTAACAAGCATTCTGTTTCAGCCAACGACTCCGAAAAGCATCTAATATACATTTCATTACGTGCATTAAACCTCTGAGTGATATCCATAGATCGGTGTTCGATTCTTACTGTAATCAAAAGTTTATTGCTAATGAGAAATTAATGATTGATATTATTATATCATTACCCTAATTAATAAAAAGGCGTTCAGAGAATTCTAGCTCGAGTCTTACCAAGTGAAACTCTAACGCGTAATAACTATTAAACTATGCAAGGTCAGATTAAAAAAATGTATTTATCAATTATAATTTAATTTTTTATACATCATCATCCTAATTAATGAAAGACCGTTCAGAGGACCCTAGTTCGAATCTTACCCTGCAAACTCTAATGTGTAACATCTAGTAAATTACGGATGCGTACTCTAAAAATATATTAAACACATGCGTATACATAGGTATCCAAGTTGATATTTTCTTAGGGTAAAACATTATTATATCATTACCCTGATTAAAGCCCGTTCAGAGGTTTCTAGTTCGAGTCTTACCCTGCAAGCTCTATGCCTACTAACTATTTAATTACGGAAGCGTGCACGATAAGATTAAAAATGTATTTAACAAATATAATTTAATTTTATACATTACGCTGTTTTAATGAAAGGTATTCTTAGGAACCCAGAAGCCCATAGTTCGAACCTTACCCAGCGAAACGCCATAATAAATACTAAATTATTGAAGAGTGAACGGGTCAGATTAAAATGTGTTTAACAAATATAATTTAATATACACGACATTACAATGTTTAACGATCTGTATTCTTAGGAACCAGAGGTCCATAGTTCGAATCCTGCCCTGCGAAACGCTATAATAACTATTAAACTATGCACGGGCATATTAAAAATGTATTTATCAAATATAATTATTTATATTAAACCCCTGCGTATACTTAGATATTCCGATGCCTAGACACGATTCTTTATTTTCTTTCTCCACAACTTGTACACATCCAGGCGCTTCCCATATACACGAGCACAAGTGCATACATCAACAGGCATACACAGGTGCATGCATGCACACACATGCACATACATGTAACGCAACAATTATCTCTTTCAAACAGAGATATCAAAAAAACCTTTACGTGCACTGACTGTGGGAAAAGAGAGAGCCTTGAGTTCCCACGAGACAAGCATCGCCAGGCCCATTCCACCCCCCCCCGACTTCCAGGCGTCACCTGAATTGCCCGAGGGCTACTTCTCTCTGCGCATGCGCTGCAAGAGACGATGTCACGTGACGTGTAACATGTCTCCCCGCAATGCCAACGCGCGCATGCGCTGAAAGAGATGATGTCATTGGATACAATAATCACGTGACGTGTAACACCCCTCCTCCCCCCGCCACACCAACGCTTGAAATTGCCTGAGGGGCTCTAGGCTCCCTATATAAACCAGCGCTGGCGCATAAGAAAGCCACTGCGACTTTTAAGTTAAAGTATATTGATTCGCTTCATCGAATTTAGTGATATTGTCTTCCAGACTGCATTCATCATCATCTACATAATGCAAGGTGAGTGAGTTTTTTACATGACTAAGTGAAACACGAATCATTGCAAGAATACCACATTGTTTATCTAAATTTTTCATTTCTTTAATAATTAACATCAGAATTGTTAAAAAATGTAGTGCTTTCATCAATGGTGTAAAAATAGTTCTTTAGATACCGGCATAAACATTCATACTTAGTCTCTAATCAGTGTTCCTCTATTAACGTTCATACGATTTCGCTACAGTTTCTTCTATTAACATTCATATGATTTCTCATAGCGTTCTTCTATTAACATTCCTCTAATAACATTCATATGATTTCTCATCACGTTCTTCTATTAACATTCATATGATTTTCGTTACACGTTCTTCATGCATAAACATTCACATGATATTCTCAACACACATTCTTCTGTAACATTTATATGATTTTCGCTACACGTTCCTCTTTCCGTAAAGCTTCATACGACTTTTTCACAAAGCATTCTATTAACATTCATACGATTTCCTCTACTCATTTATTTCATATTACACGTCTTTCTCTACTCATTCATCTTTTATCAATTATAAAAACCAATTGAATTTACACATTTAAACTTTTTCACAGGTAATACTGCAAACTCAATGGGAGTCGCAAGAGCGGCACTCGTCAGAGGAGCGGGCTCTCGACTTAACCAATTTATGCAAGTCAATAGAGAGCCCGCTAATAACAGCACAATGTACAACATGCCGACACCCCTGGCGGGGAACCTGATACCAGATGTGCCGCTGCAAGGCACTTACATGCTTAATAGCCCCCCGTCACCAATCTTATCGGGGGGTGATTATATTATCCCGCCGCCACCTGGTTTTGAGGATGTCACTCCCGTTACAGGGGTGAATGCAGGCATGGGGCAGCGCTTCGGACCAATGTTGCATGTGCAATAACTGCGAATACCAAGTTGCTGCAATAAAGATGCTTAACGAAGCGAACGGTGAGTTTAGATATATTATTACACTTTTTCTAGAAATATTATCTTTATCATTAATCCATGTATAACCAGAGAACAATTCAGAGCTTCAATAATGGAATGAAGCATTCAATTTACTAGCACCTTTCAATCAAAATATTCAATGTGAAGCTAATTCTGCTTTGCTTCTTTGTTCTAGTTCCTGAAACAACTTCAGACGGGGCGGGGGAGATGGACGATTGTGGTAGTTTGCCCTCGCCTATCTTTTCACAGGACTACCTGACCCCGCCGCCTCCTGGATTCGAGGATGTTGCGCTGATGCTTGTAGGGGATCCATGGGCGATTATTCCCATCGATGTGTGCACTTGTGAAAATTGTGCATACAGGACCGTGTACCTGCAGATGCTTCGTGAATTGAATGGTGAGTTTTTTTAACTTCATTTATTCTAGTAACATCAATACATAAATAATTAACGTAACTTTAACGCAAAACGTTTCTCAAAAAAATTTTTTTACTCATTTTTATTGATTAAAATACAATTACATAATAATTATCGTAACGTTAACGCATAACTTTTCTCTATCAACTTTTTCTCTCGTTTTATTATTTATTAAAATATACAATTATATAAATAATTATCGTGACATTAACATGTGACTTTAAGATTTTTCTTCAATGATTTAATAAACTTATATTCTTGCATTTCTATTTCAACTGACATTCCAATTAATTCCACTTTATTATTGTTATAGAACCTTCAATAGTGGTCACGTGCCCGGAGCCTGAGGATGCAATGCTCCGGGGTACCAAAAGACTTCACGAGGCTGAAGAGGAACACGGACAAACAATTAGCCCCCTCGCCCGCCCAGGATCTTCTATGGCTCCTCCATCACCAATTGCAGGGCCATCAGGCATCGGTCGCATGCATTGCGACAACCCAACCACCACCGCTGACTCCGATAGCGACGACACCGAGTACGGGAACAACACCAAAAAACTAAAGGTTAGTCATACTCAGCTAGAGTGTAAGGTTATTGAATCGGCGTTCAAGGGCCGCCTTTTCAATAGCCGCATAGAAAACTCTTTAGAGATAGCTGACCCCAGTCAATTTCTGCAGGAATGCAGACATCTTGTATTGGGAGAGATGGTTTCTGTACTCGGGAGAAGCTCTTCTGGGTTTAAAAGCAATGCAAGAAATTGACAGCGCGACCAACTTACGTTCGGAGCATTTTATTTGCGGAAAATCTTGTAGGGATAGAACTTGCCAGAGAGGAAATTTACATGAACAAACCCATCTACATAGGGCAAGCCATCCTTGATATATCCAAGCATATCATGTACAGTTTTTATTACAATATATTGAAGCCAGGCCTAGAAGATTTAATTTTAAATTACATGGATACGGATTCATTTATTCTGGAAACCTCAAGCGACATATACAAATTTATTAAGGAAAATCAAGAGCATTTTGACACATCAAATTACGAAACACAAAACAGCTATGGAATTACACCGCAAAACAAGAAAGTCATCGGCCTGTTCAAGGATGAGCTTGCAGGAATCCCTATGATAGAGTATGTTGGGCTAAGGTCCAAGTTATATGCTTACAGATACAAGGACCAAACTATGATGAAAGCAAAGGGCATCAACAAGACCGGCATGCGCAACATAAATTTTGAGCACTATTTCGGCTGTCTAAATGATATTAGAAAAAAAGTTTTAACAAAAACAACAACATTTCGAAGTTTCAAACATAAAGTCTCGACCATAGAAATGAATAAGGTCGCTCTCTGTGGTAGAGACGATAAGAGAAAACTGATTGAAGGTTCAGACCAGACAATTGCCTGGGGTCACTATAGTCTGAGTATGACTGACCCTTAGATGTATATATGTAAATTTTTAGTTGTGTAAATTTTTAGTTGTGAAGTTTTTAAACAAATTGCTTTTATGTGTGTGTGTATGCGTGTGTATAGGTGTATGCGTGAGTGGTTGTGTATGTGTGTATTTATATATGTACATGGATAATATAAATGTTTAGCTCTTCTATTTATTAATTTATTGATTTTTAGTTTTATAAAATGTATGTAAAATGCAGTCTAGTGAGCGAGTGTTTTATCATGTATATATTGTGTGTGTGTGAGTGTGTGTATATATAAAGATTGGCCTAAAAAAATGCAAATGATAATGTTGTATATATATATATATATGTAATTTTTTTGTTTATGATTTTTTTTACTTAAAACAACTTATTGATTTTTAATCATGTAAACCCTGTAAACACCAAATGTTTTTAAATAATGATTTTCTTATTTAACACAATATATATACAGTGAAATAAAAAAAACACACATTATTGTGGAATGAAAGCCTCTTTATTTTCATTATTATTTTTCTACAATAAATCCTTTCTGTCAATCCATTGAGTATTAGGGAATCCATACCACTTTACAAGAATCCTATTTCCCTGTCTGCGTAATACTTTCTCTACCAGAAATGTATTAGGGTACAGTGTAGGTCGCAGTTCATGACCATAAAAGGACCCCTTTATCTCGTCACCATCATTACCTTTTAGCATGTATGTAACGGGATTGGTGTGATTCACATGAACAACTTGAAATATTTCAACACTCCAATTAGCTTCAAAGCCCTTTTCAAAATGTCCCTTGTCCTTTGATATCCTCACATAATCACCAACACTAAACTTTCTTGCCCCTCTCTTCTCTTTTCGATCTTGAGTGTAGTTGTAAACAGTCAGAAGAAGATCATTGTTCTTCACCTCTATAGGCTTCATTCGAATAGTGGAGTGGTAAGTGTTGTTATATCTTGCAATGATCTGAGGTAAAAGGTCTAGCCACTTGTATGATCCATTGGCTAGAAATTCGCGATACATCATATTTTTTAAAGTTCTTATTAATCGTTCAACAGCAGCTGCCTTCACATGGGTATAGGTACTGTAGTGATTGATGTTATATTTTGCCATTAAATTTTTAAAATGTTTATTATAAAATTCTTTTCCATTATCACTCTGTATGTTCTTGGGTGGGGTTATCATTTCTTGCAGTATATCTTCCATAGCCTTTGCAACTTGAAGTCCTGTCTTGCCATTAGAGGTCTCGCATATGCCATTTTAGAGTAGAAGTTGATTGCAATGATGATGTACTTGAAATTCTTATTGATTTTTGCATGCGGTATCATCTCCACCAAGTCGATCTGCACCAAGTCGTGGAGCCCCTTGCTGATAATCTTTCGACGCATGAAGTTTCTCCGGGCTGGAGCATGGAGCTCGCTTGCTATATGTTGCTTCACTGATGTCATGCTATAACCTTTGCCGCTTTTAGTTCTTGAATAATCTCTTCAATTTCTTGAGTATGATTGTTATTGCCGGCGTCTCTGGATGCCACAAGTAGCCTAAGGCGATCCACCAGATCATTAGGGTCGGTCCAGTAGATGTAGTCTTGCCTCGTATTAGGGCGATGTTCTTTCCACTGTAGTCCTAATCCCTTGTGTTTCGTTACTAGAGGACGTGTAACGCTTTTATACTTGTAGGAATTACCCGATCTCAGCGGCCCGTGCTTGCTGAAGTTTCTTCGATGAACATGTGTTGCTTTAAGTATTTTACTGTATGTTTCAAGGTCATCCTCGGTGTATGCATGCATTTCAGGTATTCTCTTGAAGATGAGTTCCTTCAATCCAGGCGTGGTTTCATACGTTTCGTCCCCTATTCGAACTTTATTATTGATGAAATCAATAATCTTGTTGCCTAGCATGTAGCTGCCATCCTCATATCGTACTCCATATGATGAATCTATTTCATTTTTGTCCTTCTTTCGAACTTTATTAAGGTAGTTGTAGAGTTTCTCATCTTTCATGTCTTTCGGTGATTCCTCCTTGCTTGTAGTATTCTTTTTCTGTATTTCAAGTATATCTTGAAGCGGATCTGTCACTGGTTGAAGAGCTTCACTCATCACTCTCTGGGTTTCAAACTGCTGACCTTTAAGAAAACGTAACTTTTCTCTTATAGCCTTCGTGTGCATAGCTACAGATTCTTTAAGTCGTATGCACTCGCTGTCCATCTTGAAATGACACTGAAATTAGACTTTCACCTTAATATATACCCTATTTATTTAGCAGACTTCAGTTTATAAGAGATTTTCAGCTCGATATTTAGAAAATGGCCGTCCCTTACACGATTTGCAGGAGCAGTGAAGGCTAGTTTATCACCATTTGCAATTGGTGCAGGTAGAGCTCTCAGAGACTTGTTATTTATTTCAATTATTGTATCAGGTCTTACAGTAGGAGCTGTTGGTGACGTCATATAGCAAGAAACAATCTCGCCGTTTACGCTTGATTTGTAATATTCAAGACCTGTTGTTAACATGTACCTCTGTGATTTCCCTCTGAAAGGCAACGACTGCAGTGTAATTACATGTTCCCCTCTCATTTGCTCTACTAATGAATTTACGACTTTCATTTGTGTTTTAAGGGTATTGATATTATCCAATGCAGATGTCAAATGCCCATCCATTGATTTCTGGCGGTTCGCCATAGTTTCCATGTGTTTTCCCACTGTTTCTGTAACAGTGGTACTTATTGCACCAAGTCTGTTTAAATCTTGGCGCATTTCATTTTGTTTCCTTCCCACGTGAACTTTAACAAACTTTTTTGTTGCTCCATCACTGTCATCGACAGGATCTGCTACTTCAATTAGCCTTCTTTTTTGGAATGAAACGTTACCGCTTGAATCGAGCGGTGGTGTTCTTGCACTTATATATTCTAATACATGCTTCTTATTTGGCACGTCATAGTCCTCTTGAGGTGGCAGCATTATCTTCAATCTTATAGAATCCAGGATAATGTTGTTTCCATCGTCGCGTTTAAGGGTATTTTTATTCAGATATTCCATTAGAGCATCATGTTGCACGTCTAGCGACTTCTGGATGTGATCCCTAAGCGTAGTTTGAAGTTCGCCCATGCGCTGATATGTCGTTTTTTCCGTGAACTCCTGCATTCGATTTTCAGTAGAAGACGTAAGCGTATCCACGTAGCGTTTAGTGCTTGCGTCGTCGTCCTCCTCAGGATCCTGAACAATGCACAGTCTCTTGTTCCTGAATTGGTAATTTCCTTTTCCATCTCTGTTTATGATAAATTGATGTAGCGATCTTTTCACTGGAGCAGCCCTCTGTGATCCAAACCTGTCAATACTCATGATGAACTATGAATGAGCAATTTCTTTATTAACAACTTTAATATATACATCGAATCCGCACCTATATCGACCGTCATTCATCGGAAATTCGGGAACTATTACCATAAAAGGTCTTCCTTCTGTAGAGCTCTCCCAAACACCCTTGCACAAATCTTTAAATTCAGTATCCGTCATATCTGTGTTTACGTAATCTTCATATACATGTTTCAAGTTTAAATTATCTTGCCTGAAGAGTATAATCATGTTCGCATTATCTCTAATTAAATGCTTTGGGACTTTGGCATAGGATTGTGCTAGATATATTGAATCTACATTTCGATGTCTGCCCATGCTGTAAAAGGATGCAATCTTGTCTTGCTTTTCAGTGATGACGTCATCAAATATAAAGATTGAATTTTCTTTAATTTCTGATGGGTGCAAGACGCTTTCACCGTCTTCGTGAGTATACACGCCTATACCCTCAATGTTTTCAAGCAGCTTAACAAGATATTGATACTTTGGCTGGTATAGCGACTTTGAATAAATGTACACATTTTCAAAGCGTAGTCCATTCTCGTGGAGTATCATATTGAGTAATACATTTGTTTTTCCAGCACTGGAGCTACCTAGAATTAGCGCTCTAACATTGCCTGGAAACAGCTTCCCGTGACGATCGCGTCTAAAGTCACTTTCAAAGTCTAGCACCTGGATAGGCAGCGAGCAATCTTGCTTCACCAGCTCCATCGTAGCAACTAAAATAAAATAAATCATCCTTAATGTATATATGTTAATAAATGTAAGCAATGACAGAGTATAAAAGAACTATGTGCCATTAAAATCGATTAGTGTACCATGAGCGCCAAGGGGGTTAAGGTCTCAAGAGGTTCCGGTTTAATTAACTCTCTCATTAACCTACTGCCATTTGAAGCACATTTGCCTGGTTACAGATACTGTGGACCTGGGACAAAGCTAGAAAAAAGACTAAAGAGAGGAGACCCCGGAATAAATCCTTTAGACGAAGCGTGTAAGCTTCACGACATAGCCTACGCACAGCATAAGGACTCTGCTTCGAGGAACGTTGCCGACAAAATCTTGGCTGAAAAGGCCTGGAAAAGAGTGCAATCATCTGATGCTACATTAGGTGAAAGGTTGGCAGCCCGACTAGTAACAACCATCATGAAGGGTAAGGTAGCTGTTGGTGCTGGATCCAGGAAGAAGAAACGAGGAGGATTTCTACCACTCATACCAATTATTGCAGCACTAGGAGCCGCCGCTGGAGGCGCTGCACAAATAGCCTCTGCTGTAAATAAGAAAAAGGCTGCGGATAAACAACTTGCTGAAATGATGAGGCATAACAAAGAAATTGAAGCAAGAGGGAAAGGCCTACGAGTGAAGAAGAAGAAGAAGAAGAAGAATAAGGCGAGGAACACCGAAAGGAAGAGGAGGCCGAGCAAGAAAGGAAATTCAAAAAACTCCGGCAGAGGGCTATACTTGTCCCGGAAAAAGCATTAAGTAACATAGACCTCGACTTGTATGCCCGACGTTTAAAGATTCCTCATTTTAGGGGTGTATACATGATCGATCAGCTACCCTCAAGACCTCGTTACAGAGAGAGAATTATTGTTAATCTCGATACTTCAGAGAATGAAGGCACTCATTGGGTTGCTATAAAGAAGGATGGCAACGTGTCATTTTATTTCGATAGCTTTGGAAACTTAAAGCCTCCAAAAGAGATAGAAAGGTACCTCAGAGATGTTAAGGTACTGTATAACACTAAGAGGTTTCAGAGTTTCAGCTCAGTCATCTGTGGGCACTTGTGCTTGCAATTTCTATCGCAATGAGTTACACTATTGCAGTCAGTGGCAACGAGTCTGTGCTTACTACATACCTGAATCCTCCTCTTCAGTTAGATCCAAAGTATCATTATGAGATTGCTCTACTGAATTTTGAAACCTTCTATTCAATTCCTAATGTTGATTGGAGTAATAATCAATTTCATTACATGCACAATGATGAAATTAAGATCATTGATATACCTGATGGAACTTATGAGATTTCTGATATTAATGAATACATCAGAGATAAGCTAGGTGTAGATGAGAATGTCTTCTTTATTAGACCTAATAATAACACAATGAAGGCTGAAATTAAGTGCCCTTTCACTATTGATTTTTCCGGTGATCGTTCTATAGGCTCGCTACTGGGCTTCAGAGGTAAAGTTATTCCAGCTAATCAGCTGTCTGAATCTGATTTCCTAGTGAATATATTTAGGTTGAGCATCATTCGAATCGAGTGCAGTATTGCAACAGGCTCTTTCATCGACGGTAAAAGCGGCCACTCGATCTACGAGTTTTTCCCTTCTGTTCCGCCTGGATATCATATTTCTCAAGAGCCGTCAAATCCAATTTACCTTCCAATCATAAACACCAACGCTATAGAGCAAATTAGTCTTCGTGTAGTGGACCAAAGTGGTAATATCATTGACTTTAGAAACGAGGATATAAGCATAAGGCTTCACATCCGTTGCAATGCCAATAGATTTTAGAAGAAGTCAACGACGTCGAGGATATAATAAGGGAGTGATTCAACGCACACATCATACTCTACCCTTGACACCCGGAGGGTTAACATCACGCAATCGACACTTCCTCCAGGTATTGGGCTTTAGACTTCTATAATCATGGACATCTTCAATGTTACCAGCGCACCGACATTCGATGACAAGATCACTAAAGAAGAGGAACATGTGTTTTTACCGTATAATACATCGGCTCTGGACGCTAATGATGAAATTAGAATCCCTTGTCAAGCTGAGGATTTATATACTTTACCTAATCGAAGTTATCTATACATCGAGGGGAGTATTACTAAACCTAATGGAACAGCTACTACTGCAAAGCTTACCAATAACGCTATTGCATTCATGTTTGAGGAGATTCGACTGGATATGAACGGCTCAACTATTGATCGAACCAGGAACCCCGGGATCGCCTCAACTTTACGCAACTATGCTGCTCTCAATCCAATGGAGTCTGATCGCTTGCTGAATGCTGGATGGTGCTATCCTGGAGAAGACATGGACATTGTGAATGCAGCAAATGGAGCCTTCAACGCCATAGTACCGCTTTCGATGCTACTGGGATTTGCTGACGACCACAAGGAACTCATACTCAATAGCAAGTTTGAGTTGGTGCTGATTCGATCCAAGGACTCTAAAAACTGTGTTATAGCGTCTGAGGGTGAAGAGAATGCAAGCGTTAAACTTGCACGAATCGAGTGGAGAATGCCAGTGATACGACTTTCTGATGCTGAAAAGGTTGAAATTCTCAAGATTGTCAAGTCGGACAAGGCGCTGTATCTCCCATTTAGGACCATGGATCTGAATACTCAACCTGCTGTGCCGCAAACTAAATCATTCACTTGGAATGTCGCCACCACATCAAAAATGGAGAAGCCGAGATTTGTCATTTTGGGTGCTCAAACTTTAAGATCGAGTAATGCATCTAAAGACGGTTCTCTTTTTGATCATTGTAACATAACTAATTTGAGAATTTATCTTAATAGCGAATGTTATCCCTATCATGACATGAATTTGGATTTTGGAAACTCTAGATTTGCATCCTTGTATGATATGTACTCAAAGTTTCAAAACTCTTATTATGAAAAAGAGAACTATCCTTTATTGAAGAGAAAAGATTTTCTTAAATTTGCTCCTATATTTGTTATAGATTGCTCACATCAACCAGAGGAAGTTGTAAATGGTGCTGTTAACATTAGAATAGAAATTCAAGCTAGTGCAAATATTCCTGCACAGACCACTTTGTATTGTTTGATAATTCACGATAAAGTATTTACATACAAGCCTCTGACTCATGTGATGCAGCTTTTATTTTAAACTAATCATTGTAAGGATTTGTTTTTTCATTAGCAATGTAAGGATTATTAATGAATAAAAACACTATGTAAAAACATACTTTCATTCTTTTTATTGTTATTATTTATCCTGCATTTCCATCACTTTCATCCTCCAACTCCTCGTTCCAAAATATTGCATTACATTTGCATCAGTTATGTTACCTAAATGGTAGTCTATAAACGGTACAAGTCTTTTTAGCCTGCAAATTTCATCTCTATTTAAAAATATTTCACAATCATTTAAATTAGTGTTCAAAAATTTTATTTCTGTCTCTTGCATATAAGCAACAATATTATAAGAAAACAGAATATTTTCACAATATTCCACACGCGGATACTTTCTCGTTTGGAGGAATGCACTGAATGTAGGAAGACTCTCACGAATTATCACCCAGTCTTGAATTGTCATGTATACAAATTTGTCTGTGTTTTTCACTAAAGGCACTGGAAGATCATAGAAGAATGCTATGTTAATGCTGCGCCTTTTCGAGATGTAGACGTCTCGGCACACGCTTCTTACCGGCATGTTTCTTGGGCGTCTCGATGTTGCTTATTCTATCCTCCAATAGCGTCAGCCTCCTTTGCAGGTCTGCAAAGCTGTTCCTCTTCTTCTTCTTCCCCTTATTGCACCGCCTGAAACATTACACAATGAAGGTCTTAGAAAAGTGCTTGGGTGAAGTTAAGGTAACCTGAAAAGAATTAAATTTCTGTTAGTGTACACTTAAAATGAAACAATGATTTTTATATATGTGAAAATACTCACGTCAATGTTTTCCCGAGTTCTGCAGGCTTTCCAAGGGGAGACTCGGAGGTCGTCTGTGTTAGATCCCCTGCCTGCTGTGAATTGGAATCCTGTTCCTCATCTACGTGTTTAGCATACTGCTGTGCAATGGGATATTCCACTATATCTTCTGGTTCTTTATCATCGGAATCTACCTCGGTTTTAGGCGCTGGTGTCGTCATTTGAATTCTGCAAAAGTCATTATAATTTCCAGTGTTAGTCGTATACAACTGCTCTTGTACTATAGTAGAATGTAATGTATGTTAGTATCGCATACAATTAATGTTTACATTGATGTTCTCTGAAGTTACGTATATGACAATAGCAATGTACAATAATGATACATATTTAAAGAGGTACTCACTTTAAATTTCTTTGTCTGAAGAGGAATACACTGCAGCTCTCATTGCATGGAAAGTATGACGCCATCTTGTCGTGCACCTCTGGTTTTGCACACAGTACAGAGTGAGTATACCCATTGCAGTACTCTGAATGCCACAGAGAGCCGTGATTTGAAATGAGGCTGAGCATCTCACCCTCACTTTCGGTATCAGTTTCTCTGGAAAGAAAGAAAGAAGGCACAATAGAATGAAACATTTTAATTTTTCACTCTTCTTTAGAGAACAATTGCATTCTTTTTTGAGCTTGCATTCAATAATAAAAACGATACTTACATGATGCTTCTTTTGTAGACAGGGCAGTTGTCTGTGCATATGCCTCGAGAAGTCATCTGGTCATGATAGGAAGGCATGTTACACACTATAGAATGCATGATGCCATTACACGACTCTTTATGATAATATGTATAATGGTATGATTCTTCTCCGCATTCACTCCAAAAATCGTCCATTGTATTATCGACTCGATTACACCTCGAATAATATTCAGAGCAGTGCGAGAAGGGCTGCTTATATATAGCGGCTAGAAAAACCGGTTCTTCTATCACATGTAATGACTTGCAGAGAGGATCGGGGGGGGGGGAAGCGATCTATAGGGAGGGGGGGATGAATGTGTTTTTCTATGCAAGAGAATAAATGATTCAGTGAGGGAAATGAAAACTTTTATTATAGAGAGGCAATGTGCGTAAAGGTTTTTGATATCTCTGTTTGAAAGAGATAATTGTTGCGTTACATGTATGTACATGTGTGTGCATGCATGCACCTGTGTATGCCTGTTGATGTATGCACTTGTGCTCGTGTATATGGGAAGCGCCTGGATGTGTACAAGTTGTGGAGAAAGAAAATAAAGAATCGTGTCTAGGCATCGGAATATCTAAGTATACGCAGGGGTTTAATATAAATAATTATATTTGATAAATACATTTTTAATATGCCCGTGCATAGTTTAATAGTTATTATAGCGTTTCGCAGGGCAGGATTCGAACTATGGACCTCTGGTTCCTAAGAATACAGATCGTTAAACATTGTAATGTCGTGTATATTAAATTATATTTGTTAAACACATTTTAATCTGACCCGTTCACTCTTCAATAATTTAGTATTTATTATGGCGTTTCGCTGGGTAAGGTTCGAACTATGGGCTTCTGGGTTCCTAAGAATACCTTTCATTAAAACAGCGTAATGTATAAAATTAAATTATATTTGTTAAATACATTTTTAATCTTATCGTGCACGCTTCCGTAATTAAATAGTTAGTAGGCATAGAGCTTGCAGGGTAAGACTCGAACTAGAAACCTCTGAACGGGCTTTAATCAGGGTAATGATATAATAATGTTTTACCCTAAGAAAATATCAACTTGGATACCTATGTATACGCATGTGTTTAATATATTTTTAGAGTACGCATCCGTAATTTACTAGATGTTACACATTAGAGTTTGCAGGGTAAGATTCGAACTAGGGTCCTCTGAACGGTCTTTCATTAATTAGGATGATGATGTATAAAAAATTAAATTATAATTGATAAATACATTTTTTTAATCTGACCTTGCATAGTTTAATAGTTATTACGCGTTAGAGTTTCACTTGGTAAGACTCGAGCTAGAATTCTCTGAACGCCTTTTTATTAATTAGGGTAATGATATAATAATATCAATCATTAATTTCTCATTAGCAATAAACTTTTGATTACAGTAAGAATCGAACACCGATCTATGGATATCACTCAGAGGTTTAATGCACGTAATGAAATGTATATTAGATGCTTTTCGGAGTCGTTGGCTGAAACAGAATGCTTGTTAACTATGCTCGGATATATTCGTAGGAGGTCGTAAAACATCGGGGAGAACTCCCTCAGGCAAAATCATGATGGCCGACCTGACGTCACGCAGAGTTGGTAAACAAGTTTCTCTCTCTTTCACACAAACAAGGAGAGGACGAGTATAAAGCAGCCCTCGAATTCTTTTGTTAAACTAGCAGGTGGCCAAACAATGGGAACGCTGCAGGTGTCTTTCTAAACTAGCCTTGCACAGAACAATAGAAAGGCACACACAATAGAATCTCTTACACAATGGAAAGGGTCAGGCTTTGTTATGGAGCAGGTGTCTTTCTAAAGTATGACGTCACGCAGAGTTGGTAAACAAGTTTCTCTCTCTCTTTCACACAAACAAGGCCAGGACGAGTATAAAGCAACCCTCGAATTCTTTTGTTAAACTAGCAGGTGGCCAAACAATGGGAACGCTGCAGGTGTCTTTCTAAACTAGCCTTGCCAAGGACAATAGAATCTCTTACACAATGGAAAGGGTCAGGCTTTGTTATTGGGTTGCCAGGTGGTCTTTCTAAAGAATGCTTGCATCGGACAATAGAAAGGCACACACAATAGAATCTCTTACACAATGGAAAGGGTCAGGCTTTGTTACAACCCTAATTCATCATGGGCTTTGTTCATTTTGACAGCTGAAGGGCAAGCATTGTTCTTTTGTTAAAAGCTAGTGGAACGAGTATGCCACGTGTTCGACACACACAATGGAAGTGGGGGCGGGTAACTGACCAGGTGCAGAAGTGGCCGGATGTGGAATGGGTAGGAAAAACATCTCGCCTTTGTTACAGAACCTTAAATTTATGACCCCTTTGTTCGTTTTGACAGTTGATTGACAGCCTTAATTACCTAACTGTCAAGCCTCCATTGTACTCAACATGATTTACGACCGCAGGTGCAGCTAAAACTACCAAGGCACAGCGGGGTGGGGGGGGTGGGGGAGGGAGGGGGCGGGGCTAACTGTGCCAGCTCTCTCATTGGGGGTGGGGGAGGGATGAGGTGGGGGAGCTCATTTGCATATGAATAGACATGCATAAATTAACTGTGCCAGCTCTCTCATTTCTACCCTACTATCGGAAATGGCTAATACCACAGAAAAAATCATTTAAAATGAGTTATGTGTTTTAAACAGATCTAGATTTGTTGTATAGCGTACCTTTATCTATTTCTTAAGGTTTACCGTTATGCAAAATTATACAATGTTCCTTCCGAACTAAGAGCACTTAATTCATTTATTCAAGATATACATTTTATATGAAACATAAATATCTTAAATATATACACTTTAATAAAATCCACTAATGCCATCTTTGAGAACATTTAAGATCTGGAAAAAAAATTCAATGTGCAGGTTTTCATTTATTAAATATTGGTGTAATATCTTAAATATCAAGTTTAGTATTTATCTACATTTTATTTCGGATTATTGTTTGTATAGACCCGTACACATAAATATGACATTTTCCTAAAAATGCCTTATTGGATTCAGGTGCCTCACAAAATGTATTTGCCTTGAAATATCGGTATTGAATGCAATACTTCCTTCACCAACTAGATAGATGGTAGATAAAGTAATTTCAACAGAACTTTGCTATAATACACATATGTACGCACACATGCGTAAAACGGATTACGTTTTTGAGAATCATCATATAACTTCCTCTAAACTTTTCATATGTCCAATAAAATGTTACATAATACTGTTGTTGCAGAAAAGATGACATATTATTCATTCTCTTCCACATTTTAGGAATCGTTTTTGAAGTACCTGAATTAAAGCTAGCTGAAACTAAATTTGAAATACTTTAAGCACAATTGTTAGACAATATACAATAATTGATAAAACAGAATAATAGAACGTAGAAGTATTTTGCTTCATAATAAACAGATAACCAGAACGGATACCTATCGATCAATACTACAACAAAGAAAAATAGAAGTTTGACTTTATGCATTCGGACAGTTTATAGTAACTAACAATTAATGCTTTTGTCTGTTTGCGGTTAAATCAACATGGTAGAGAGTAATGTTATTTTAAATTCTTTACATTAAGTTTTTAGAAACCCCTTTATTGTGTTTATTCGTGTAATAATATAGTATACGGAGTGTTTCAGGACCTCTACGACAAATTCTAAGGAACGATAGCTGTCGCAAAGAAGCAACCACTATCCCCCGGCGCGGAGTTCCGGAGTTATTCACCCATGTTTGAAGCGTCTTCGGTAGGATAGGTTAGAGAGACATAGCTAGTACACTTTAACTCTGTTTGTTTACAACCGCTGAATCAAGTGGCACTGCCTCTTTCTGGTCTCTTAAGTCTATTAGGTTTGTAAGGTCTGAGACGCCCAGCCCAGTTTCTCAAACGGGATGGCAAAACAAAAGGTCCCAGCAGATGATTACCAATGATTCCAGGCCAGATGCTAACGGAATACTTTTGTTGGTGATGTTTCACGAACACGATGGTTGTCAACTCCCAGATGTAGCTATACTTGCTGTCGAAGTAACCGTCTCGTGTGAAGCAGGCCTCATCGGTGAGCAAGACGTGCGTGGCAAGATGTAGGATCTGCGATACTTCGTTGAAGAAACCACTGGGCAAGCTGAACAGGAGGTGCGAAATCGTTCCCCCCAGTTCATGTACTTTCTGGAGGTACAGTGGAGCTGTTGATCACAAACACTGACTTAAATTGGGCTCTGTTACTGTGAAACAGCATAGCTTCTAATGAAATCTGCTTGCGATTACATACGACCTGCACCTGCAACCGCTAAAGTAGGTGCTCAATATAGTGCCCATTCATAGTACCGCATGCTTTTGTCCGACGTCTTAGAGAATCGCGCACTCTCACCACTCCAGTTTGGTCACGGATGCTCTGGCAGGCATTGGTGATGCTTCCTGTAGTGTTTGTATATCATTAATGGGGTTTGCATACACCACTTATTTAAAGAGAAAACTGCAATGTAAAAGCATTTCACACTTCAAAAAACACAAACTAATTCTAATAGAACAAATAAGAGTATGTGTTGCACTCATCTAGAGCTGTGAATACGTTTACAGTAACAACACTAACAAATGTTTACTGCATGCTGTATCCATGGACAATAATGTGTTCCTCATTTGTTTACTACCTCCTGTAGATCTACGTAGGTAATAGTAAAGAGCTTGATGTAGAAGAGATGTTTCACAGTAGCAAAGATGAACAAATGCATATAGTTCTTAAGGTATGCATTTTAAACCTCATGTGTACTGGATACGTTTTTCTTGTTTTGGCCCATACTACCACCTCTCAAATTATAGAATCCTTTTTTAACACCCGGTGTATACGCCACGCTGATATCGAGAATACGAACGGCCAAGGTAAACTTTCACTGAGTTTTCTGTTCCCCTTTCCGGATTCTGGTAAGCTTCCCGTAAACTTTGAGACTCGTATTTTTAGAGCTGTGGATTTAACCAGTTATCCATCTTCAATTTTCTGCTTAGTATTCCCGATTTACTGTTGACCAGGCTTTAGGATTGTATCAATATTCCAGTTTTGTAACGATTGAACATTGTATATTGTTATAGCTAATTTGGTCTAGGGTTCTTCTTAAATTAAATCAGTTTCACTTCAACCTACAAACTTAGATATTTAACTGTAAACACTAGTTAATAGTGAATGACCAGTTGAGTGAGGGGGCACATAGCACCTCAATCTCTAATGAGACCCCCAGGAATATGTGGTGAGTGAACCGCAGGAGACATATGGGCTGCAGAGCAGGCTGGCGTAAATCGACAGAGACGCACACAGTTATCTAATAGTTCCAGGCCTTATTCCCCGGCCAGGGAAGGTCGCTCTCAGTCTCCCTCTAGCGGGACCAGGGGAACAAGACCCGGTAGGGAGGTTCGACAAGTTTCCCTCCGAGAGGAAATGGAGGAGAGAGGAAATCCGTGGTGGAATACACCACTCCAGCATTCGCCTTCGCCAATCTGAAAAATCCTAGGTCGGGTAGGCGGACACCGAGAATAGAACCCAGGACCTCCCGAATGTGAGTCTCATACGATACCGCAGAGCCATCTCGCTTGATTAGTTATCATGAATACTAATATTAAAATTATAAATTTGAGGAAAATACTCTTTTCCAGGGGTTAACATTTCATACGAAATTTAATGTCTATTTTGCACTTAGTAGTCCTTAACATTTATAACCAGTAGCGGCTTGTGAGTAGACATTTTGGGTGTTTCAAATTTCAGAGCTCTTAAAACGTGAAATAAGCATATGCTGCATAATAGTTATGATAATGAACAAATTGATACAACCGCAGCCACATCTATAATTAATAGTAATAATAGTAATGATAATGCACATCCTACAAAAAAGTAAGTGTTGTTTTGTGGATGCTTATTGTGTAAATAATTAAGTACACTGTGTTAGGGTAATTCGTAGTTTAAATTGTAGTTGAGATTATGGATGGTATGGAGAAACCGGGAGAAGTTTCCGCGATTGTGCATCTCGCCTACTTCTCTGCAGTGACTCAGCTGCTGTAGTGTGCTACCATATAGCGGGATTGACGTAAAACTGCAGTGGTAGTATGAAAACAGAGTGCGGGTAACATTTCGCTCGCTAGTGCACTTCTTCAAGTGTGCACAATCGATACGTATTTGTCTCCATCTTGTCTTGTTCGATATAGATTTCCGCCATTGCTCCGGACGCACTTCAGCCTTGGCTTATTGTGCACCTATATCGTTTTAAAATTCATTATGTCTGCAGCCTCTACCAAGGAACACAGTCTCATAACACATATGGTTTCAAATCCTTCTGGTTCCCAACAGCTATATATCTCCTGTGAACCAAAGCCTCACACGAGATTATAATATGCTGTCCTGTTTGGTTTCTTTCTTTCACAGTCTGCAATCTAAGTTACCCTGAAACACTCCCATCCTGTTAAGATTCTTTCTCACAGAAGCATGTCTCGTGAGAAATGCAATAATTGTTCTCAGCTGAAGTCGCTTAGATTTAAGCAAGCTTACATGGTTTTCTAATAAATAGTTTACCGTGTTTGTTTCCCGGAGTTTTAAGCCAGATTCTATGAAGCTCTACTTTGGATCAGTTCTTAATAGCCTCTCTTACTAAATAGTTCATCACCTTCTTATTTCCCTTGGTGTCTCTATGACCCGGTATCCAGATGAGTTGAACTTCATTCTGTTCTAATAAGCTTATGAGCATGTATTTGCCCCATATGTCATACCAGTTGCGCATGCGCAGAAGCTGCTTAAAACGTGCACAAGTCAAGTTGTGCTAGGGACTTTGTTGTCACATTTTATCGAGCTTAGGGGAATAGTGCGGTAGATTTAAACACTGCAGGTTTTTAATTACCACACATACGTTACGTTTTAATAGAATTCGCAGAAGAAATAAACAAAAACTCCACAAAGTGTCAAAATTTAGGGTGTTCTTGTGTTTGTATGCATCATCTACCACTCTTTGTGGTTCTTGATGGATTAATATTAATGAATTAGTTCTGCTTAACTAATAATATTGAATTACATCACATTCTATGTTAAAATGGTATTATTTTCTTAATTTTAGACCATGTGGGCAGAGCATAGTGTGGATCTAGAATCAGACTGAAAGATTCAATGCCATAGTTAGGATTTGAACCACGTAACTTCTACTTGCCATGCTGATGCTCTAATTAATGAGCTACCATGTCAAACATTCTGGCGGAGCATTATATCTAGCTGACCCACATATTTCCAGCTAAAGCACAAGGAGTTCTACTATTCATTTTCGTATAACAAACCCATAAGGCGACTTATTATCCTTAAGTACCTCACTACACCTTTCAAATTACACGCGGCCTGTGTGAAAGTAAAAATCATTAACAGAGTAAATTGTATTCTTCGTCAAGTATATTAAATGGTGATGTACTTCCCTCACTTTCGGCAACACAATTTATTGACAAATCAGTAAGAGATTTGGAGAAAAGCAATACATTTTGTAGCAGTGATTCACCCCCGTGATTCAGATTCTACCCCGTCTAGAATAACACATTTCCAGCGGCCTCTGGGGAAGTGTTTGTTAGCACTAATGCGAAAACCAACTTCATTAAATTAATGAATAGATCTACTCTTACCTGAGTGTTCGTTTACGCGCAGATAAATTATGTTTCTGGAAAAGCGCAATTACTTTGGAGTTACGGTCTAAATATCGTGGGAGGAGGAACGCATTGAATGGAGACTAGTTACTGTGAAACTTGAGGCAGTGTTTTTAACACTAAAATGATTTCAGTCTAATTATATAATATGTAAATTCAATAACAGCCCGCCTTGAAGAAATATGTGTATATAATAATTTGTAAAATGTATGTAACAGTCATTGCATATGCTTGTATTATTGTATCCATGTGTAATAATGTTATGTGAATATATTACGTAATTTAATAATGTAGGAGCTGTGAGAATAATAGGTTAAATGTTGCTAACAATGAGGTAACCTTGAGGCAATAATGAATTTGAAAGTTTAACAATACTACTTGTGATTCTTGGAAACAATAATGTAATTTTAGTGACAGTTTATAGAAATAGCAAATCAACAACCAGGAAAAGCTTTAGTTAAATGAAAGTATTCTATTGGATTAGGAATAGCCAATCAGAGACTTGAAATACAGAAATTTACAAGTTTAGGAGGTTGAAATCAGTTCAGTTGCTGCAGACAGTGTTTGTAACCGGATGCGAGATGCGTCCTCGAGAGATTTAATACGTATTCGTGTGAGACGAAAAATAAGTTTACGTGTTAAAAAGTACAAGCAATTAATAAAAGAATCTCACAGCTCTATATCAGTGAAGTGTTATTTAAATCGTGTTCAAGCATTAATAAAAAGGAGTGAAGTAAAATTATAAGCTGCGTAAGCCTACATTCTTAAGTCGCACCACAACCCTGCCAAGACATCCATGTCTCTAAAATAAATACTGACGCAGCTGAGGCAAACATAAATACATAATATTTAAAGAAACAGTCAATATTACAAAGTTAGTAATATTTATAAACTTGGGGCTTATAAAAACAATTTTCTTCAAATTGATGCCCAAAGCATGTTGCAAACAAGTTACAATAAATAACTACTTCATCAAACTATAATATGTAAACAAAACGGGTACAAAAATATGCCTTGAAGAATTTAGGTTTGCTTTTTTTCATTTTCTCTACCACAAACATAATGGCTAGAGAAGGTATTTCATTCCACCCAAAAACTGGATACCGAGATTCACCGGAAATACATGTTTTGCGGTCCTTTGAATAAAAACATTTTAGAAACGTGTCCGCGCGCGCGCGCGTGTGTGTGTGTGTATGTGTGTGTGTGTGTGTGTCTGAGAAGAGCATAACTCAAAAAGGAAAAGTCCTACAGATACAAAACTTATTTTAGATTCAGTACCTTTCGCAGATGCGACACGAAGGTTTCAAGAAAATCACCTCCCCCAACCTAACCTTGATATGGGTCATTTTTCGAAATGTTTGCGTTTCTAAAAAATACTATATTGATTTTGATTAAAACATCATATATTAAAGACGTTTACTTGAAAAGTAAAATGTATATTGTCACGCCATGATTTGCAGGGGGAATGAGAAGTGCATTTGGGAGTGTAGCAGGGTTAAGGATTTGGAAGCAACTCACACTTCTAAGGCATGAATAACAAAAATAATAAACTAATTTATTAACTCAGTTAATGTGTAATATGAAGCAAGCTATAGAAATCGAAAAGGGTACAAAGTTTAAGTATATCTTACCTTGAAGCAAATGATGGATGTCATGCCTAGTGTATGCGGTATTTTGGGTAGAGACTCTGGCCACACCTGTGCCGTTACGATATAGACTGCCCATCCCATTGATTGATGGGAGGCCTTTAATACTCTGCTATCCGCCTCCACACAGGACATGACCATATATGGAGAGATAGCCTCTAGTCTTATGAGGTGACATCAACACCCACATGATTCTACAGGATATGACTGATACTGAAAAACTAGCTCATGCATCCTGTGTTACACCATGTGGCATCATAACTTTTAGAAAAATCTAATGTGTTACACTCACATGACTTTCTCTACTCTTGTACAAACTATTTTTACAAACGCTTATTCTCCATATGCTTCATGTTAATCGAGATATCGAAATGTTAATCTTATTGCTAATTTTTTGTAGATGCAAGGAGAATTGGTAGACTTTAAGCGATAGTCAAATATTTTAAGAGCTAGTTGCTATGTGGAGTATTCCATTCTCTCTGCATTACCAGGACAAAAAAAAATGAATAACGAATTTGAGAAAAAAGTATAAGTATTGGAAACTTTAAGGGAATAACAAGCAATATCTCGAAAATGGTTCATCCTACAACAAAAACTTATATGACATAAATTGTGACTTTTAACTTGATCTGCATGTTTTGTGCAGTAAAAGTTTGTCTATCTCTTATGGTTTACCAGTTATGCAAAAGTCGTTCACAATGAAGAATACTTTTGGAGACATTCCCAGAAAATTCAAGATATACGTTTTATTTGTCATGAAAATATCTTAAACACATGAAACTTTTATCAAAATCGTTAGAGCAATTTTTGAGAGAATTAAAATTTTCGAAAAATGTTTCATGTAAAGGGTAATCTGGGTTAGGGGGATTTTCTTGAAAACCCGCTTGTCGCATCTCTGGAAGATACTGAACATAAATATCAAGTTTGGTATTTATCCGAATTTTCGTTCTTCAGTTATGATGTTCACAGACACTTGCATAGACATTTTTCTAAAACTGTTTTTTTATTCAGGGGACCTCAAAACATGTATTTTCAGAAAATCTCGATATCGAGTTTTTGGGTAGATGAAACATCTTCTCTACCTACTATATACGTAAAAGCATTATCTGTTAAAATGTATCATTGTAAAAATTCTATTTTCGCTCATTTTTGCTTTAAAAGTCTGTAAATTATAAACTCTTTGTAACATAAAACGTTTAAATGACACTTTTCATTGTATGGCTTTCCGGAATATGCACAATAATTTTCGAAATAAGAATATCAAGGGAGAAAATGTGTTAAGAAAGGTAATTTTTAGAAATACGAAATTTAAGGGAAAAAATTAATTGCACAGCGTTAAACTATTACGTGTAAAGGAAAACATGTTAAATATAAACACGAAAATCTATAGCCCCTGAATATTTTTCATCACTTCTCCTAAGGTACACTTTCTCCAGATTTTCACATAGTCTCAATGCTGCATTTTATTAAACGATTTTCTTAAAATATATTTGAAATGCATTTATTCAAGCTCATGAGACTCTTTGCCTGCAAGAAACAGAGGAATTGGTAGTTTGTCTTTCTAAGAGAAAAGACTGGGCGAATGGTTTTGACGTTTTATGTTGGGGAGAGAAAGCAGTGAATTATCCAGTAGAAACTAAAGGCTCCCCCCCTCTTTCTGGTCTACAGACACTTTTGCGGTAGGAGTTACAACCTCCTTAGATGTCAAGGAGATTTTACGGTTCTGTGGTCAAGTACAGAGCTCATCCATCCATACACAATGTAAGTCAGTTGGCAAGATTGTCGCGGGCAATTTCCTTTGATATATACGGTCATAAGGAGAGATCACACTGCCCCAAGGGTGCCGTTCCAAACGTCTTCCTACGAACGAAATGATAGTTCAAATGGAACTAAGTTATAGCATGTAGATAATTATTACATTGTTTATATAAGAGTAATTGTTTAAAAATATTTAAAACTGGATGTTATCTTCACAACAATACGAGGGATGTCTTTAAAGTAAGGTGCGTTATGCAATAAAATAAGGACTACTGAATATTCTGGCTAAATACGTTTTTATTCCATTCAGTAAGCAAACTTTCTTTCCACACAGTTTTCACAATAAACTAAATTCTCATTTTTGTACAATTAAATATTAATGACTCCTAGTAGAAGCTCGCCCCAGTCCAAAAAGCAATCTTATAGCTTCTAAGACGCTTTTTTCTGTTTGTAAGATTTTACAGTAATAAAAGTTATTGTTGTTATCGTTGATTTCAGGGGATGGAAAGTGAAACTAGCGATCCGAAAGTCAGATGTTTGTCACAGAGTAGTTGAAACAAAACAACTGAGAATCTGCAAGTTAATGCAATGTTAGAAAACAGACGACTCGTTATATTTAATGTCCTACAAGAAACTTTGTACAATTGCCGCATAACAGGTTATCACTAGAGTCCGGATTTTAAAGCCCTAAAAAGCTGCGAAATATGAGTGCGCTTAACCCAAAACTTACATAAATATAAGCTTAAACGATAAAATATGGTTTTACATAAGTTTATTTAAAAACATGTTTGTTGATTTTTACTTTATCTACTACGTATAGTAAGTAGGGGAAGTATTGTATTCTACCCAAAAATTCGATACCGAGATTTCACCGGAAATATATGTTTTGAGAACCCCTGAATCCAAAAAAAGGCATTTTTGGAAACATGTTCGTGTGTGTGTCTGTCTGTGTGTGTGTGTGTGTCTGTGAACAGCATAACTCAGAAACGAACAGTCGGATAAACACCAAACTTGGTATTTAGGTTCAGTATCTTCCAAGGATGCGACACGAAGGTTCTCAAGAAAATCCCCTTACCCCAAATTACCCTTTACATGGAAGATTTTTCGAAAAATTTAATTTTCTCAAAAACGGCTCTAACGATTTTGATTAAAATATCATATGTTTAAGATATTTTTATGACAAATAAAATGTATATCTTGAATTTTCTGGGAATGTCTCCAAAAGTATTCTTCATTGTGAACGACTTTTGCTTAACTGGTAATTGATAAGAAATAGACAAAATTTTACTACACAAGAAATGTAGATCCCGTTAAAATACACAATTTATGTCATATACATCTTTTTGTTGAGTGAACCATTTTCGAGATATTGCTTGTTATTCTCTTAAATTTTTCAACACTTATTTTCTCGAATGGGAATTCGTTATTCATTTTTTTGTCTTGGATATGCAAAGAATATTAATCTGTGTGAAAGGGAATGGTGCTGCACCTAGCAACCAGCTATTAAGAGATATGTATGTGCTTAAAGGCTACTGTATATCTATCTATATTGCCCTTGTAAATATATATTCCCCTTACATCTACAAGAAAATTAGCAATAAGATAGACTCTGCAAATGTTTATCTCGATTAACATGAAGTAGATGAAGAATAAGCGTTTGTAAAAATAGTATGTACAAGAGTAGAGAAAGTCATGTGAGTGTAACACATCAGATTTTTTATATATCATGTAATTCAAAATTCACTTTAGAACACATCATGAGAATAGTATTTACCTTTGCAATGTTTGAAATTAACTAGCACTTATTTCTGAAATGTCTGCATATGTATGAAAAAACAGGAAGTACAGTGCAAACAATAACATCTAGGTTCAAATCCTGTGGGCCGAGCAATCTGAGATTTTTTCGTGGTTTCCCTCAGCCGCTAAGGTAAATACCGAATTGGAAATTTAATACCACGACCCAAAGTTCCACCATAAAACAATACTGAATGAAAAATAAGTGATAATAGCTAATGCTGCGACATCTATCCACAGACAATGCAAGCAGTTAGACTGCGTGGCCCCCTAACGCCATCTGCACGGCACGAAGCAGAAGATCCGCCTGCCGTGCACTGGATTCTCTGTGGGCACGTGACGAAGTAAGATGGCATTTCAAGGGATGAGACCTAGAAGGCAAACTGTCCGGATTTCTATATAACAGCGGCACTTGGACTGGACGGCACCCTAATGCCATCTGCACGGCACGAAGCGGTTGGTTACAGGGATGAGACCTAGAAGGATAACTGTCCGCCTTTCTATATAACAGCGGCAGTTGGACTGGACGGCACCCTAATGCTATCTGCACGGCACGAAGCGGGTGGTTACAGGGATGAGACAGAAGGCTAACTGTCCGCCTTTCTATATAACCGCGGCAGTTGGACTGGACGGCACCCTAATGCCATCTGCACGGCACGAAGCGGGTGGTTACAGGGATGAGACCTAGAAGGCTAACTGTCCGCCTTTCTATATCTCCGCGGCAGTTGGACTGGACGCGCCCTAAAGCCATCTGCACGGCACGAAGCGGGTGGTTACAGGGATGAGACCTAGAAGGCTAACTGTCCGCCTTTCTATATGACCGCGGCAGTTGGACTGGACTGCACCCTAATGCCATCTGCATGGCACGAAGCGGGTGGTTACAGGGATGAGACCTAGAAGGCTAAATGTATATCACACATCGTTGTAAGAGTTATCCATTAACAGATCCGTCGCGATATGACCAAGGAGCCAAAGCGACGTAAAATAAATATAATAATAATAATAATAATGATAATAATAATATCTATCCAAACAATAAAACCATGCTTCTACCATTGCACACCACTTGTTTAAAGTATTCCAAATTAATTAACACGTCCTGTCAATCTTCAGTTTCTGCAGAGTTGCACTGGATCACAAGGTACATCTTCAAAGATCTACAGTTGTCGCTGAGGATAGTTTTGTACCTGGAAAAGCTCCTCTCCACGTCACAGGAGCGTACTTGAAGCCGGTGAGGTCACTGCAGACCAGCTTTGGTTCATTGACTTCAAATATTGCGCCATTTCCAGAAACATTGTCACTAATTTTGCGCATTGTACAATATCCAGGTTTCCATTAGAGAACACTTCGTAATTTGTTGTTCATCCCGCGCAACACTGACTTACGTCGGTGAACCGACTAGTGTGTTACGCTGCTTGTTTACTCTAGTAATTGTTGTGTTTATTTGTGACAGTATCACCTGAAATATTGTCATGTGAGAAACAATTTCAGGTTTTTATTCTTGTGTCCTTAAACATAAGAAAAAAAACATGAATTTTTTGCAAACTTTGGCTGAAATATGACCTATTATTGTAAACGTTATATAACCTATTATTAAAAACGATATAAATATGATTTTATATGTTCAACAAAATACATTTTTCAACATTATAATACCTGTATTCCTGCATAAATTGTAAAATTCAACCTAAAGTTAAGAAAAAAATATGATTTGTCATTAAAATCCGGGCCCTAATTATCACAACTCATTTTCTATACAGAAAATGTTAACTCCAGAAACAGCTACACGTTTCCTAGATGCAGTCTGAGGATGTTCTAAAACACTTATCTACTCTAAGAAAAATGTTCAAAACACATTGATAACTCGTAGAAAGGTAGTCTAAGGTTTGAAGACCTGGATAAAAAGAACTATCGGAAAACATATATGGTTCGTACTTTATTGCAAAACGGACCTTACTTTTAAAATACCACTCGTATTATTATTTTACAGAAAAGCTATAAATCTGCGTATATACACCATAACAAAACATTTACGTGAAATATATTTTTAGCTATTTTACGGTGCAGTTATTCACTATTTTACAGGGGTACAGTATGAACTGCAGTGGTTTTCTTCACACTGCGGCCACCACACGGTACTCGCGCGCCGGCTGCTACAGCTCAGACTCCCGCCAAAAATATAATATCCGCGCAACCGCCTCACGTTCTCATATTTACAGTTACAATTACAATGACAAAAACCACATACGTTATCATAAGAGGGGTTGGAAGTCTTGTCCTCTTTCTACACATTTCTGGCATATTTTCAAGAAATTTTCATTCATGTTGGAGAGTTCAATATACGAAAGTGAGTGTATTCTCGGCAGAAATTAGCATATACACAGGGTCAGTCCAAAAGTTTTGAGAATGGGCGAAATAAAATATTAAAAATTTATATCTGATCATTGCATCTTTTCAAAATATTCTCCATTGCATTCTGTACACCGTCTCATCCTTTCAAACCATTTTCCAAATGGTGAACGCCATTATTCTTTGGAGAGAGTGCGAATACCTTCTTAATAAGCAGCTACTGCGTTTTCAGGTGACTCAAATCGTTGACCTCAAAATTTTTCTTTCATTTTGGGGAATAGAAAAAAGTCGTATGGGGTCAAATCTGGACTGTAGGGAGAATGGGACAGATATCTGACTCCTGAAGAAATTGGGTTGTTTCTTGTGCAGTGTAGGCAGAGGCATAGTCAAGGTGCAACAAAATTGCACTCAGAGTCTTAGGACACTTTTTTCTCAGTTCACTGAACACTTGTGGCAGAAATTTGTAGTGTATCATCTAGCAGTAACAGTCTTTTGTCCCTCAAGTGAAATCGTCACAATGTGGCCACTTGCTGAGAAGAAGAAACGGATCGTCAACATGCCAACACTTCTCGCTCGCTTCACTTTTGTTTGAGGACCTTCTTCTGGGAAGGCCCAGTCCGATGACTGTCGTTTAATTTCTGGATCATACTGTAAATCCATCATCTGTTACAAAGTTAAATATGTTTTTGTATCCTCCTCCATTGAACTTTTCAATCACTTCCTGGCACCATTGCACACGTGCTTGTTTCTGCTCATTTGTGACATGGTGGGAGAGCCAGCGACTGCAGAGCTTCCTGGCATCAAGTTTATCTTTCAGGATTGTTTTCACTGCTACCGACCCAATATTTAGCGAACTTTTAATCTGATCATATGGGCAATAATGATCTTCCCGCAACATGTGCTCTGCTTTCACCGCATTTTCATCCTTTGTTGCCGTAGTCGACCGTCCTACTTGGTCTTCATCAACGAGGAAATTCCTTCCTCTTCTAAACTCTCCATACCACAGATAAGTGGTCAAATGGGAAGGGCAAAGATCCCCAAAACGCAAGATGCAGTCTTTCAAGGCATTCTTTCTCCCCTAAACAGACTTTAAAGTCATAGAAAATCATAGCACGGAAATGCTCTCGCTTGAGACCCATCCTAGCGTATGGTTTAGCAACACCTGTTATACATACACACGTGAGCTGACGCTGCACGTTGTTGGAGCGCTCCCAGACTTGCACATGTTGCTATCTCAACTTCAATCTGAAGTTAGGAAACGCTGCTTTGGCTTACCACTAATCATTGTTGCCCATTCTCAAAACTTTCAGAGTGACTACTACTTTTATAAGTACCGTCATTTCTCTGTTGAATATGTTTTACAATACACCGCTGGTTTGTAATTATTATTAATTCTGTTGCGTTTACAGTAAAATAAGTCTAGTTTGTTTTAATATCAGTAGTGTGTTTTTGTCCACGTGGGAAGTAGAAAACAATCAAGCCATCGTATTAATGAACAAAGCGATGAGTTAATACTAAAATCCTCTACTTCCCAATCGTAAACCAATTTGTTTTTTATGGTTGACCATTTACCATACTCTGGATTTTGTAAGTAACCACTATCTGCTTACTACACGAAACATGAGGCAGTACTTTTAACACTTAAATAGATTTCAGTCAAATTTTATAATATATAATTTCAATAGCAGCCGCCTTGGAGCAATATGTGTATGTAATAATTTGTAAAATGTATATAACAGTCATTGCATATGCTTATATTATTGTAAACATGTTCAATAATGATATGTGAATGTATTACGTAATATAATAATGTAGGAGCTGTGAGGATAATAAGTTAAAAGTTGCTAACAATGAGGTAACCTTGAGGCAATAATGAGTTTCAGAGTTTAACAATACTACTTGTGATTCTTGGAAGCAACAATGTAATTTTAGTGACAGTTTATAAAATAGCCAATCAACAACCAGAAAAAGCTTTAATTAAATGAAGGTATTCTATTGGGTTAGGAATAGCCAATCAGAGACTTGAAATACGAAATTTACAAGTTTAGGCGCTAGAAACCTTGTCAGTTGCCTGCAGACAGTGCTCATAACCAGACGCGACATGTGTGCTCGAGAAATTAATTACATATTCGTGTGAGACGAAAATAGTATACGTGTTAAAAAGTGCAAGTATTAAATAAAAGAATCTCACAGCTCTCTATATCAGTGAACTGCTATTTAATTTGTGTCAAGGATTAATAAAAAGGAGTGAACTAAAACTTAAAATCTTTGTAAGCCTACATTCTTGTCGCACCAAAACCCTGCCAAGACTTCCATGCCTCTAAAATAAATACTGACGCAGTCAAGGCAAACATAAGTATTAAACATTTAAAGAAACAGTTAAATTACAAAGTTAATATTTGTTTTTAAACTTGGTGCAAAGGCCACTTGAAAGTACATTTGGGGTGAAGGCTACCCGAAACCGTGTACCATACGTGCGGTTGCAACAACTACAAGTTCGGCTCCCCAACAGTTGAAATACAATACAACTCCTTCTAAAATACTCATCATCTTGAAACTTACTTTCCATACGTAGCAGAAAAAAATAAACACTTCTCAAACAATGCAACTACTGACGTATTGTTTATTCATATGATAATACAAGCAAACCTATTAATGTAAAATGATATGAAACTATTGACAATCCAATCACCTACAGGTGAAGGAGCAGTAAAATCTCGTACCATAATTACTCAATGATAATAATTGGTAGTTAAATCTTCAATAGCAAAAATTCACAGTCACAAAGATGTAAAAGGATAAACACTGTATCTTTTTAAAAATGAAGATAAAATTTAAATGCTGTAAATACATACAATAACGACGCTAGGTTACGGCAGCATGTTGGTATCGTACAGTCATACAAGTTTAGGTTCTGGTAGAGGAAGGCTTCCTTTTGTTTCATCAAGGCCGTGATTTTCCAAATGTTTCTTCAGCGATTTGGAGAGGAATTCTGGTATTACAAAACTTTCTAAAGCATGTTGTCAACAATGGCTCATTGGCACACAGGCGAAGTAATGATTGCAATACTAAGGTTAACACCACATTAATAAATAATATTGCAAAAAATGAAAACACCAGTTGTTGCTAAACACACTTTGTCACTTCGGTGCTTAGCGTAGTACAAACTTTACCTTTGAGACGGTTTTAACACACAATCAAAACAGAACACAAGGGATCCTTCGAAACTAATTACAACTTAACTACTGAGTCACAACTAACAACGGAACAGCACTCGACACCGTCCAAACTCTTCGACTTCTTGACGGCACTTAACGTCGCAGCTTCTTAACTAATTCCAGGGCAAAACCAGTCGACTTATATACCTATGGGTCTCACATACAAAGTAAAGTGTTCTAGAAGGGGAAGCTACTGAAGACGGCCTAAAGAAATCTTCTGGAGTACTAACTGTGGGGGAGCGGTATATAAAGGGTTCGTTGCACGCCTGTTGTTCTGAAGGCTGTTTGAGGGTCCCACCCTGGTGCCGGGCCGGAATGCTCACAATGTTAATAAATAATCACCAATAACAAATAAGTTAAAGAACGAAAGGCTAAAAACCTCGATTAGATATTGTCGTTACGAAAGGTCCGTAATACGCAGTTAAACTAAAAAAAGGCACATGCTATGAAGTTAGGCTTTTATAGGCACTACAAAATTATTATACATTACCCCAGAAAGCATGAAACGTATATTTATAGAACGTATGATTCTAAGCAAAGGAATAAAATAGGGAAACGCCGAGCTCTAACAATGACTGCGCTATACCCCAGCAAACAAGCCGGGGACCCAACAATGGTGTAAGGAGGAAACGGAAAACACTACAATTAGTAAATAGGAAATAGGAAATGTCTGATGCAATCAAAAATATAACGGTTGACACTGCGCTTAGTCCTACCATGCAACGGTAGGAGTCCTCAAACATGAAATATGTTACAGACTCTTACACATTAGCGTGAGTTGTTGTTCCACCCTGCGTGGAGTTGATCATCGTAACCATTCAGTAATGAGGAGAATACAGTAGCAAGTGTCAGAATGATGATAGACTTAAGAGAAAATCAAGAATGTTTTGAATCCACATTTGTTGAAATCAATACCACTCCTTCAGAATTGATTCTTGCATACGCCGAAGTCAACAGAGACAATATGCCACTTAAGGGTTCCTCGACAAGTTTGTGTGCGAAGGTCCACCGTCTACCCGGAGCAAAATCTCCCCAATTGAGTAGCACTCCTCTCCGTGGGTGTTTCCATTAAGTAAATACTTTGGTTTCTAAATTAAAAATTATCCATCATCCCCAAGGGGAAGGCTACCAATGAATCTCGGTAGGGTGGACAGCTCTTCATCTTCAAGCCCTCCAGGATGGTACCGGAGACATCGAGACGTCTCACAATCCCGTATGGGCATCGCCGCCCAGACGTACCCAATCTCCCATGGGCTTCGTAAACTATTGCTCCTTCAAAACTAATCCCATTCGAACAGCTCCCCTGCGGGAGGGGCTCATATATTTGGCTCGAAGTACTTCTGATAACTTCTGAAGTATGCAGTGCTAGGGGTACGCAGCGCTCGCACCACGGTAGCTGAAGATGTCGGAACAGGGTTATACAGACCGCTTTTGTTTACGTTCTTTGTATTGATAGTGACTGAGTGGGATGGTATAGACCGTAACTTCTGTGACCCACATTCGGAAGGCCCAGGATTAAATCCCCAGGGCCTACCAATCTGACCCAAGGTTTTCCTCGGTCGCTAGGCGAATGCTGGGTTGGATAATTTGATCCACGAATTTTCATATCATACCTTTCATCACTACATTTCATTTCCTTCTTCTCCATTGCCATACCAGGCATAGTGCTGATCACCCATCCTAGATATGCTATGATCCAGAGTTTTCTTGCTCCTCGATATGCTACTGACCCAAGGCAATATCGTGTACGTTCTACAACGAAGCGGGCAATTCTGATGCCTGTTTATAACTCTACATGTTGCACTGAATGAGATGTTGTAGTAAATTTCCCCCTTTGAGCACTATATTCGCCTTAAGTTGCTTTGTATGGGGTGTTTATCACGTCACGGTTATGTAAACCACAGAAGTACACTGAATTCAATGGACAGTTGAGAACAAGCTGGATCAATATATTACCTGGAATTTTGTTTATAGAACCAACTGTATCGACAATTTGCCATGGGAATTTACTCAATTTCGTAATTTCCGTGGTGTAAAACGAGCACACTGACTCAAACCTGATCTACATTACACTGTTTTTGGGTTTACAGCACATACGGCTGTTGCGCATTGCATATTGGACAATGTCACCAAATTTAAGCTGTTATAAAAGGGATAATGCACATTGAATATTTGAAAATGCTCATAGGTATTGCCTGTACGTATTTGCATTGCACTTATTTAGTTAATATTGGTGCAATAAATAAACTCATTAGCACTGTCACTTTAATAACATTCATTATTGTTTTTACTATAAAAATGTTAATGATTGTGGCCGAAAATTGTTTTGGAATAGCAAGGAACTAGGCAACCTTTCTCTGAGCACAGAGCAATTAAAATGTAATAATTAGCAAGCACGGATTGTTAACTTTTCGTAATCGTTATACATCGCTTCACCTGTGAACATACAGACAGCGAGGGTGACAGAGGAAGGGAGAGAGAAACAGCATGTGTGTGTGTGTGTGTATGTGTGTGTGTGTGTGTAAAATTACAAAAAAATTATCTAAAACAAAATTTAAGTTTTATTGCGGTGCAAACATCGTTTTGTGCTTAAAATGCAGGTAACATAAGAACTAGAAATACAAGTGACCCAAATACGGTGAATGTGTAACCCGTGGTTTGTACAATTGTTCCTCCACAAGAATATGATACCGTTGTTGTTAACGGGTAGATAAAAATAATAAAATAAATACATGATAGTAACATAGAGAAATAATTGCAATAAATAATTACCGTATTTTGAATCAATGCACAATGCAACAGGTTTGAACTGAAAGATGTGTCCGATAAACAGGTCATTAGCTAGTCATGTTAACCGAAGTCAATAGCGACAGCAGAAGTAGCGAATGCATTAGCTTAAAAATCTGGGAATTTTGTTAAATTATAAGCTCAAGACGTGTGTGAACAGACATGTTGGGAAATTCTGAAAAAAGAGCAGCGAAAAGGTATTTCTGAGATTTTAGCCAGCATGGTAACAGCCACAGACGCGCATAAAGGAGGGTGAAGTATTGGCCCGGACGCGGATAATAATGTTGAGGATTGTAATGAAGTAGGTGGGGCTAGAAGTAATAAAGGCGTGCAATTTTAGATCAGAGAGTTACTCTCACTGTGGTACCGCCTTCAATACGTACTACTCGTGATGAAGTGCCTAGTGATGCGTTCGTGTAAGATTTCGACTACTACTCTCGACAATAAGCATTTTAGCGATTCACGGCAGGTTCCTTTGCTAGTTCCTTTATTTGCGGAAACGATTATTTCCAACCGTAACTTTGATACTGCTTGTAGTTAGTAGGAAGTTAGCAGGTATAATAATTCAGATGTAGCAAATGTTACAACCACGTCGTTGATTCCAGCGCTTACCTTATACGGGCCATCCCGGAAACGTTGCAACTCTGACGACTTCCCTTTAGTCCTCCTGAGACACGAGGTCACACTCCTAGATTCCGATAGTGGTCACCCTGAAGGGGGATACATTATACATATATAGGAATTGTACATATGAAAGGGGAACCATACATATAAGAATTGTAGAGTAATAATTTAATTCACTTATACGTTAAAATATTCAACATCTAACATTTGTACAGAGCTGATTGTAAGAAACGGGCGAGCTAGCAGAATTCCAAGAAAGCATAATCCTAAGTAGAGCGTACCTTTCACCTAGCCAACAGGCAGGGAACCGGTAACGGCACGGAGAAATAGAAAGAGACAGATAGAGAAAAGAAATAGATGGATATATGGAACTGGCTCCACAACTCTACAAGATGGCGTTTAAGCGCTCGGATCTGAAGCCACACATTCTCATACATGTTAAGGTAACGCGGTCTGAGGGCCAATAGGAAACGTCGTTACATTTTAAACGCAGAGGTGAGCGTCACTAGGCTCCCGTATATAAGGGCAGGCAAGGCCTCAGAGCCCACTCCCTCTCGCTAAATGATCTTCTAGAATTGTCGTCAGCACGAGGTGCTGCAAATGCACGTGGGTGCGTACAAGGGTGGGAGTGCATGTGCAGATAGCTAGGCTTCTGACTAATTTAAGGTGGTGGGATTATAATAATGGGAAACTCTAGCCGCCTATAATTATTTAAATAGTGAATAAACTTCATTTATTAAGGGAAAATTGCAGTGTATTTCTTAAACTTGCCTCAGCCACTATAACCTGAGAATTAGTAATTAAATATAGTTAGGAATGGAATACTCAACAACCGACGAGCACCAATAGCCGAGGAAGAACACTGCAGAAGACCACATCAACCCTGGAACGACGATTCCCCGCTAAAAATGTCGCCCAATGACCATTTCCCGCTACAACCAAACGATTTCATGCTGACGCTTACCAACTTATGTCTCCTGGCAAGGGGAAGTTATCTTCCAGGCTGTCCGTTACCGTTCTGACATCGTACCGTTGCATTGGGTCCCGACTACGTGACTGGAGCTCACGGCTGGCCGCACTGATGTCGCATTGCGGGCACCAGCTCTCCACATCGCTTCGTAGCCGTAACCAATAAAACTAGCGACTTAGATACTTAATAATCTTATTTACATCCAAGTGCCCTACGGTAGTACAACATGGGTTTCACCGAGGACTTCTTTCAACTTACTTCTCAGGAGCACCAGCTGTTCTGCCCTAGTTTTCCTTTCCGGGGACTCCTAAACTCTCTTCAACACATCGTTTCTGAACCACCATGGAGTACCATTGCACCCCATATAACTTATAGGTCGAGCATCTGGAAGCAACATCCGCCCAGAACGAAGTACCGTCGAATTTTGGTGACTTCACTACTTTTCCATTAAGAGATCTCGTAATCGTGGGACTATCTACACCTTCGGAACGGATCTTGGCTTCCAGGTCGTGGAGCATCTCTTTCACTGTGGCATCCATTATCCTCCTTTTTTCTTTTGTCTGCCCGTCTAGGTGTTTTTCTTGCTGATTTACATGCTCTTTCAGCGCATTAATTTTATTTTCCATACCACATTTAATTGCTTGTAATTTCTTTGCAAAATTGTATTTCAGGATTTCGCCGTAGCATATATGTCATATTTTACAGTACTAATCAGAAAATCTAGTTTGTATTTCATTTTCGGTATTTCATTCTATTTCTCAGCTTCCAACTCCACTACTCCAGTTTTCATCACCTTGGCCTCAGTTCCTATCTCCTCCTCCATTCCAGAGTTCATGCTCACTCATTTTACTTAACTCTTCCAAGTCTGGAAGTACTTCTTCCATCTTAGTTTTATGTCCCACTTCTGATACTAGTGTAACTTTGATCAACTTCTAATGTCACTTCACTAGTTCTTGCGACTTAGAGGCGTATTGAAATACTCACGTAGAAGCTCCTTCTTCCCGACGGTTTATTTGCTAGGGAGTCGCACACAAGACCTCTCTAAACTCTCGCAATAATAGCACTCACTGTGTGCCACAACTCACGCCACAACAGTACTTGATTTTGCATCAGAACAACAACTCAGTAAATCACTGATTGGTTTGCTCACTCGCAAGCACCCTGGCTTATTTAGACGTCGGAATTTTCCACGGAATATTATAAAATGTTCTGGAGGCGGGAGAAGGGAAACTTCCCGAAGAATCTTGTTATTTGTCCATAGCTCTTCTGGTGTTTACGCTTGGGTAAGAGCGCTACACCTGTACTTATCTCTATTTATCTGTCGAACTTCCCGGCATCCCGATAAGCTAGAGACATAGCCGCTGCATCACAATAATTATCTTATAGAATTCAGCAGATAAACTTTCAGGTGTTACAAAGGAGTGTTAAGCGGGCACTTTGATATACTACATTTATGATCTTTTAGTTGATGGTTGTTTGTAATGAATCAAAATCAATAACGAGCTAGTACGCCACTGATAAAGCTTCCCCGAGTTGTTGCTACTTGGGGTAATTATAGTCATATGTATTGTACTTTCAAAGATACGTGACAAATGAACACTGGGTATAGTCCAAACGAATGCCATTCAGCTTTTTGAAAACAGGAAAAAAGAAACAAGCAAACAAAAAGATAGAGGTTTGAAACCAGAACTACTAGAGTGAGGCCAAGCCTGTCATGGCGCGACCACACTGAGTTTTGGAAGTTGTTTATGCTTTATACCATTTACACAACGTTTACAGAATTTATTAGAATGATGAAAATTAAGATGTGTACCGAATTTGAGGTAATTCTAAGGTATAGATTTAATTATTTCAATAATTAAGTAAAATAAATTCAGTTATATTTAAAAACCCCCTCGCGTAAGAATAGTCAAATAATTTTTAGTACACACGTTATGGGTATATAAACAAAAGTTGCTATGGGCATCATTCTGTACATAATTCTAAACCTAATAATAATAATAATAATAATAATAATAATAATAATAATAATAATAATAATATACACAGGATGTTAAAACGAGTATTCCATATTTTGATAGGTGGTAATATGGACCAAAACAAGAAAAGAATGTCCAGTAAACACGTGTTCTAAAAAACATACCTTAAGAGCTATGAGCGCTCATCTTCACTACTTTGAAACAAGCTTCTACTGCAAGCTGTTTGCTATTACGTATGAACTACACAACGTAGTAAACAAATGAATAAACAAATGAGGACACATGACTCTTACTGTGAAACAGCATAGCTTCTAATTAACTTGCTTGTGATTACATACCATCTGCACATGTAAACCATCGCTAAAGGAGGTGCTCAATATGGTGCCATTCATAGTAAGGAATGCCTCTGTCCGACGTCTTATGGAATCACGTACTCTCACCACTCCAGGTTGGTCACGGATGCTCTGGCAGACATTGATGACGCCTTTCTACAGTGTTTGTACATCCTTGATGGGGTTGCATACACCAAAGATTTCAAGATAAAACTACAGTATGAAGGTATTTAACAAACTTATCAAAACACAACTGATTCCATCAGAATTAATAAAAATATGCGTTGCAGTTGCTCAGAACTGTGAATACGGTTAACAGTAACAACACCAGCAGATGTTTACTGCATGCTGTATTCATGGAAAATAACAAGAGTAATGTGTCCTCATTTGTTTACTGCCTGCTGTACCTTGCAAAAGCAGAGATTTTACACAGTAGAAGATGAACTCATAGTTCTTAAGGTATGCATTTTAGAGCCCATGTTTACCGGACACATTTTCTTGTTTTGGTCCATACTACCACCAGCAAAATATCGAATACTTTTTTTAGCACTGGTATATAGGTGAATCACCTAAAATTTGCACCGCAAATATTTCGGAAACAGAAGGCGCTATTGATGTGCACTTTTCACAGCATTGATTGGTAGTCAGGGGCTCGTATATTTAGCTTATCAACAGATTTTAATAATACTGAGAAAGTGTATTTTTTGAGCAAACATACAATTTTTAAATGGTAAAATACCTAGTTACATCACCAGAATAAAGTAGGATAAATTAGAATGTCAGTGGTGTTTGCTCCAAGATTCTATTGCAAGTGGTTTACGAGAAATCTTATTTTGAATCTTTTACGCACCGACCCTTGTACAACCTGTGGTAGCACAAACTAAAGAAAAACAAAAGGGAATGACAATACTTCTGTGAATTCTTACAAGTAAAGAGAACACAGTCCTTCAAAAGTTGTGTTCAAAATGACCACCAGCAGCTACAATACACGCTTCCAGTCTGTTATGGAAAGACTGCTACACAAGTTCTAGAATTTCAGCGGACATTTCAGAGCAGGCAGCAGTAATAATTTGTTTCATATCGTCTGGTGTAGTTGGTACATCCTTGTAGACAGTGTCTTTCAGACTTTCCCACAGAAAAAGTCTAAAGGACTCAGATCCGGTGAACGGACCGACTAAGGTACAGGTCCTCTTCGTCCAATACAACGATTTGGAAACAGTCTGTTAAGACAAACTGTAGTACTTACTGCACTATGGGCTGGTCAGCCATCTTTTTGGTGTCACATGTTCCTCCTAGTCTGCAAAGGAACGTCTTCTAGCATCTGTGCCAGATGATCTGTCAGGGGCTGCGATACTTGTGCGAGTTTATTGTTCCTTCTATGAACAAAGGGCCTATGAGCTGATGGTTCAATATCCCACACCACAAGTTTAAACTCCATGGACGCTGACGTTTCACCTGACGAAGCCAACGGGGATTGTCAACAAACCAATAGTGCGTGTTTCTGCGCTTTACCTGGCCATGATTAGTAAATGTTGCCTCATCACTAAACAAGATACATTATGAATCTGGAGTATCATGTCTTAATGCCCATGTACAAAAGTTAACACGATTCTCAAAATCGTTTCCATGCAGCTCTTGATGGGGAGAGATGTGGTACGGATGGAACCTATGTCGATGGAGATTGCGCAGTACACTTACCTGACTTATACCACTTCCACGTGCGATTGTGCGGGAACTAATTTGCGGATCTACTGCAAAAGCAGCCAAAACATTAATTTCTGCCTCTTCTCCAGTCACTTGTTTGTTTCTGTTAGTTTACTAGATGTTACAGTGCTACTTTCACGTAATTGCTTGAAGAGGTTCATAAATAATTGCCGAGATGGTTGACATCTACTGGGATACGTTTCCGCATACACCGTGCAGAAATGAACTGCATTCTTCCTACACTCTCCACCACTCATGACTTACTGCTTGACCAGAAAGTCGCAATGCAATCAATGAACAGAAAACATAATACAAACAAACATAACAACATCGTACCTGGGAACTAAGCAGGTTGAATGGGACAAACAATTGTCGGGGTGGAAAGTTTTCAAAATACGATTTCTTGTAAACTACTTGCACTAGAATCCTGCAACAAACACAATTGACATTCTAATTTAGCCTACCTTTATTCTGTTGATGTAACTAGGCATTGTTCCATTTAAAAAATTGTATGTTTGCTCAAAGATACACTTTATCACTATTATTAAAATCTGTTTATAGGCTAAATATACGAGCCCCTGTGATTCATCCTGAATATATAAAACCATTTTAAAAGTTAAATATTTTACAGATTTTTGGACATTGAACAAACTTTTTTGTGTAATACATATGCACAAAGTTTCAGAGAGATATGAATTTATTTGCGAAGCATTTAACATTTTGAATAGTAAGAAATGTTTTTTGAGAAAAAGCGCTTGAGTTGGTGAGCGTAACCTATTGCCGAGCAGCGCACGGGTGATTAAATGCTTTTGGAGCACCATTAAAAGTGGCCGAGCATGAAAATAATTATATCACCGTGTGGTGGATGAATTGGGATGATATGATAGAATCCAAATTTCGAATTTTTTATTATTTTGCTTAAAAACTCAGTAGGATCTCCCTTAATAGTTGTGTTACTATTACAGCTAGCTGTTGCTTGTCTCTCTGCTATGTATGAATATCAATGTAAAAGTGAGGGTATCAGTGGTGCACTGACATTTCAGACGTAGTATTTCTTCGGACAATGCAATTGAAAATACCGCTAGTTTTAACTCTTATGGAAGAGTAAATAAATCCTATTCTTATTAAGTATTTGCTTACGTTTATTGGTAGGTTTCTTCAAAGTTTGTCGACACAGACCATAGGTGTCCTTTATCATGGTACTCCTATAGCAACGCTCTCTAACCCTTGAAAGTTTGTGAGTGTAATTCTGTACCATCCTATAGGTACTGAGTTTGTCTTCCTGCGTGCTCTGACTGGCTTAACATGAGCCAATTGAATGCATTTTTCAAAAGCGGCTTCCAGAGCTGCTGAGGAAGACACCCGTGTCTCTTGAGCCCCGTTTTTGTTTTCATATACTTGTATTGCCTCCCTAAGGTTTCTGTATGAAAACCTCCCCACACTTGCTGGGAGCGTGACCTCTTCAAATTCAGTGTGGTGTTTAAAGGCAACGGAGTGCTCTGCCAAGGCAGACTTCCCGAAGTCATTTTGACGAATGTTGCGAATATGTTCACATTTCCTTGTGGCCTATATAGAGTTGGTCTTATTCACTAGTCTACTATATACAGTGTTTTTCCTTCACACTGTGGTAGGGATGAGTAGAAAATAACGTAACGGTTACATTGTAAACGTTACCTTAATTTAACGGTTACCAAAGTAACGAACACATAGTAACTAGTTGCCCAATAATGGTTACCAAAGTAACGAACTTAATTAGTTACCGGGTGAACGGTTACTAAAGAAACGAGACGGTTACTGACACTGTATGACAATCAGTGCATGTACGCGGTATTGGTATCGCTTATGAGGAACTAGTTACCTCAATATTCGTTTACAACTTGAGTCATCCTCGCACGACTTGCAAGCGCATATTTCTTTATTACAGGTGTTGGTTATCGCTTCGAATATAGGTCACAAGTCATAGATGGCAGGCCAGTCAGCAGTGCATTGCATTAAAATGTTTATTCGCATACTTTGTATATGCAGAGTTTTTATACTTCGGGAGTAGATGGATACAAATAAACAATTCATTCTATTTAGTAGTAAAATAAGTGAGGGCCGCTAAGCTCAACAACGACATTCTTATTGAAACGTAGTTATAGTCCATTTTATAATTAGATTGACTCCACACTTAAGGTATTCACAGCAGTAATGCTGAACCAACTGCTACCAGGTTATTTACTCCACATGGAGATATTCTGATGGCTTTGACTGGTTAAAGTTAGATATTAATGGATTCCTACTGGATGGATTCGAGATAGCAGCGAATCGCTCTACCCAATGAAGGACGTCATATTGCTACTCCCACTCTATCCAGTAGGAATGCATATCTAAGTTTAGCCAATCAAAGCCATCAGAATATCATGTGGTAGCAAATGGTTCCGCTTTACTACTGTGATCACCTTAGGTACGATGTCAGTCTAATTATAAAATGGAGTATACATCTAATCCTTATTGACAACCATTAATATAATGTAACTGCATACGTGATAACCATGAAAACAAATAGCTAAACCGTTACTGGTAACCGTTACATGTAACCGTTAACACACTGTAATGCGACGGTTATAATCGCTACTCTAAAATAACTGTCATATCCCTATACTGTGGTCAGCGCAGAGCGTCTCGCATGCCGTCCGCTGTAGTTTGGACTCTTGCCGAAACGGTTATAATATCCCCGCAACCGCCTTACGTTCTCAAAGTTACAATTGCAATCACAATGATAATAAGCATATACCTTATCATAAGAAATGTTGGAAAGGTAGTACTTCTTTATCCGTATCTTTTCAGGAAATTTTCATTCACATTCGAGAGTTCAATATCGGAAATTGAGTGAATTTCTTGCCTGGCGTTTTCTTTTAGTTCTTACATTGGGGTTTGTTGAACACACCTTATTTCTCAACTTCTCCCATGGATAAAAACACAAACAGTTAAATCCGTGGATCATCAGGGCCATAATTCTTCACTAATTACTCTCTCTTCAAAAACCCTAATTAAGTTTAATGACTAATAGCTGTATGACGTGTAAAAGTACCTCTTAAAAAAATATCTGATGTGTTACATTCACAGGACTTTCTCTATTCTTGTACAAACTACTTTTACAAACGCTTATTTTCCATATGCTTCATGTTAATCGAGATATCGAGATGTTAATCTTATTGCTAATTTTCTTGTAGATGCAAGGGGAATTGGTAGGCTTTAAGCGATAGTCAAATATTTTAAGAGCTGGTTGCTATGTGGAGTATTCCATTCTGTTTGCATTAGCAGCAGAAAAAAATGAATAACGAATTTGAGAAAAAGTATAAGTATTGGCAAATTTAAGCGAATAACAAGCAATATCTCGAAAATGGTTCACCCAACAACAAAAAATGTATATGACATAAATTGTGTATTTTACCGCTATCTACATTTTATGTGTAGTAAAATTTTGTCTATCTCTTATGGAGTCGTTCACAATAAAGAATACTTTTGGAGACATTCCCAGACAATTCGAGATATACGTTTCATTTGTCATGAAAATATCTTAAACATATGATATTTTAATCATAATCGTTAGAGCCATTTTTGAGAAAATTAAAATTTTCGAAAAATGTTCCATGTAAAGAGTAATCTGGGGTGGGGGATTTTCTTGAAAACCTTCATGAGCAATCTCTGGAAGATACTGACTGAACTTAAATACCAAGTTTGGTGTTATCCGACTGTTCGTTTCTGAGTTGTGCTGTTCACAGACACACACACGGACATGTTTCCAAAAATGCTTTTTTTTAATTCAGGGGGTCTCAAAACACGTATTTCCGGTGAAATCTCGGTATCGAATTTTTGGGCGGAATACAGTACTTTCCCTAGTTACATACGTAGTAGAGAAAGTAAAAATATAAGTCCTATTACTCTGTATGCATTTATTGCACTCCAATTTTCGTGTCATGCCAGAGAAACTCGTACGTGGGTTTCTGTGTGTTCCAACACCTGCGACGAAACATAGCCATATAAATGGAAGAACGCTTCGTCAGAGAAGACTATTAAATGTGGGTGAATTACTCTATTATTTCGTAAAGTTCAAATACAGGCGAGAAATACACTTAGACTCTCCGAGTGTAAATGAGAATTACCTGAGAAGATGCTAGAAATGTGTGGATAGATAAGGACATTTTCAACCTCTCTTGTGATAAGGTACGTACTTATTATCATTAAAATTTTAACTATCAACATGAGAACGAGAGGTGGCTGCTAGGATATTAGAACTGTTTCGGTAGGAGTCCGAGCTCTAGCGTTTGGAAGTGCGAGCCGCCGTGCAGAGCCACAATGTGAAAGAAAAGCACTATATATATAGAGGAAGACATGCGAGTATGGAGTATTCTTAACTGGCCACAGAAATTATTGTTGTAGTGTTTTTATTTGGGTTTTCAGGAGTGGGTTAGGACTAGGCGTGGGTTAGAAAGGAGACGTTAGGAGGGGTATTGGGGTTCCGCTGTTGCACCCCCGTTAGTGCGTGGTAGGATAACTGCCAGCTTAATGCGCTGGCAGTGGAGTAAAGGAAAGTCCGGGTGATGACCATGACCGAGGCCTTGTTCGCCACACACGGGGAGGTTCGTGGAAAGGAGTAGGAAGGTATTAAAGCGTGGTTTTCTTTGCTGTATTAACGGTGATTGCTGCTCTGTTGCGGTGACTGGGATAATATTCATCAGGGTTGTGACTTGTGTATGTTTCGAAGAAGCGTAGGCTTCGTCGGGCGCGAGCACTCCGTGGAGAGAGCTGCGGAGATTCGACTGGTACTGTAGGTGAAGGCTGTGTTGATGTAGAGGCTGTGAAGTTGTCCTGATGGCCTAGTAGCTCGTGTAGTTGATGGACACGCTCCTGCAGTGATTGGAGGAGCATGTGCGGCTGGTTGAACTCAGTAGTGAATGCTGTCACCTGGTCACACTGAATGGAGGCGTCGATGTTGTCAAGGCGTCGCAGATGGGTTTCTGTGTTGTCTTCTGCGATGGTGTGGACTACTTTGGTGACGTCTCCGAGGCGGCCGCCTATCTTCAGGATCTCAGAGTGCAGGTCCTGGACGGCCTCCCGGAGGCGCTCCTCAAAGTTATGTTGAGGCAGTGTAGGCTGTTCAGGTGCTGTTGGTGTACCCGGATGCTGAGGAAGTAGCCCGAAGTTGTGGACTGCCGGTGGTGGTGCTGGTGGCGCTGCGGTAACTGGCGGTGTGGTCCTCGGCAGACGAAAATATCTTAGGCACTGTGCCTGACCCGTTTAGTGGCCGAAGCCATTACAAGTGGCACAGTACCGGCGTCGTCGTCGAAGGTCATGGCCTCTGCATTCGGTGGTGACACTAGGAGAGCCGCAGTAGTGGCAAAGCGGTGTTGCGGTGCAGAGGTGAGCAGCATGGCCGTAGGAGCAGCAGCGGCGGCAGGGCTGATGGCTTTCTGCTCGGCTAGCCTCAAGGCGGAGAACCCGCCCTAATAAGGGCAGGCCTGAGCTCAAGGCTTCTTCGCAGTCGGTCGTGTCAGCCATTGCCTGGCGGACGAGAGATGTTGGGCCCCGGGACGAAGTGATGCGACTGGCCTTCAAGGCTGAAGGCCAGTGGTGCCGAGCGGCGGCGAGAATGAACCTTGTTGGCGGGTCCCTGGGAACTCCGTAGACCACAACACTGGATCTGTGTGGATGAGCGGAATGCTGAGATGGAGCTGCAATCGTTGTCGCTGGTGGTGGCTGCGGCTGGAAGTGCTGCGTCGTGCTGAATCCTCAAGGTGGCTGTGTTGCCGGCGGTGTGCGTGGTGTGGCGGTGACCGAGGCGAAGGAAGGCCCGGCCACCAGCGGTGGTGTCGCAACTTTGGCGGTAGATGCCGGCAGAGTGGCCGGATTTGCGGCAGTGGCAGTCAGCGGTGGTGCGGCAGCCTTCACGGCAGATACCGGATGAGCGTCCGGTTGTGGTGTGGTAGCCTTCAAGGCAGATGCCGGTAGGGTAGCCTGCTTTTTGGCCGTGGCGGCCTTCAAGGCGGGCGCCGGGAGAGAGGCCGGCGGTTCAGCGGTGTCGGAGACCGGAGAAGGGGCTGGAATCGGCGGTTCAGCGGCTGAGTCCTCGGTGGGTGCCGAGGTGGCAGCGGAGACTCCTTCCGGCGTCTTCCCCTCAAGGTGGTGATGCTTCTTTCTTCCCATATCTCTAGGCAGAAGAGACGATGTTAACACCTCGAAGTCCGGCGTGTCCTGTAATTTGGGAGTGTATACGTAGTATGCATATAGTTGCATTGTTTTGCCGTAGCATCCTTGTCACCTTATCCGTAATAATACTACGAACGGTTGAGCGCTTACTGATCGGCCTTTGTTCCTGTCTTTTGTGCGGTTCTTCTTGGATCTCAGTGTCGTCCTCCGTGGTCTAGGGATACCATGCTGCCTCACGCACCCGAGGTCGCGGATTCAAACTCGGCGTAAAAATCCTTAGCAAGGCTTCCTTCGGAAGGAAAGTAAAACTGGTGGTTCCGTTTCGTAGATTTACGGCACGTAAAAGAACTCAAGCGTGATAAAAGGGCCTCTGAGCAAAATTTCGGTCTTTCACGCCCAATATACAATGGTACACCAAGGACCAGAGGAGTTGAAGGGTGTCCATAAATAAAACTCAATTTAATTTAACTTTTTCGATCTCAGTGCTGCATAAATGCCGTAGCAGAGTAAGAATTCACCAATATAATAGATTGGAGTTTTGCTTTTTCACTGGGTTCATAATGTTTTGATGTGTTAACAAGGGCATTTACAGTTGTCTTCGTTACCGCTGATGGATGATTGTGTGGTTGTGCGCGCGCGCGTACGCTACTGAAGCTTGTAACCTATTGCTTGCTGCTCTTTGAACTACTAGGTACTTCCAGAGACGGAAGCACACCAATCTGGCTTAGAAAAATAATAATAATAATAAAGTAGTAAGCCTCCAAAACTCGTAGTGATTTCATTATGAGATCTACATACACTGGAGTCACTTGTTTTGTGAATGTTTTAAGTTTTTCTAGATTGCTTCATACGAGTACCGAACAAGCATATTCCTACCTACAGATAGCGGCAGGATTACGGGAGTAAGCTTGTTGTATAGGATTTTACTTGGATAATTTTAACGGAATCTTCGAACCCAAATGCTAAAGGCTGAACAACAATAAATTTTGTTTATTTTACTTCAAACGCTTCTCATTTCCATACAATGGACAAAATTCCATACCTAGATCAGCTACTTGAAATTGTACATACATTTCCGTTATTATATACATACAGTATTTATAACGGGATATCCCTAGCAGAAATTTGGTTAACTTTTTCAAAAAATTAAAATACGATTTTTATGTCCAAAAATACTTTCAAACTTTAACTTAAATGACACACTATGTCTTTTGCTCTCAGAGTCCTTTAAGTCTTGAACGCCTGAGAATTGCAATGCCCAAGAAGAACGATTAATGACCTGTATTTACTTTAAGTCCCTTTACTCGACTTTAAACTTTGTGCATTAAAATATTCCACATGATGTGTAACAGAATTTTGAACAGAAACTCGGTATCAAAGCTTATTAGTGGGTATGCAAACTATTCTTACTAAAGCCTATTTTTCTATCTACATCATTTTAATCTAAACAAACCTTTGCAGAAACAGCTACATTATACGTTTCGTTATAGATACAATGGAAACAGCGATAGTAAAAATGTTCAAGAACTAGACGCTATATGCAGCCTTAAAATTTCACACCGTTTCTATGCAATCGCGAGAAACAACTGAATGTTGAAAGAACTTTTAAGAGAATGGCCAATAAATGAACAATTCGAACACTTAGTAACGGATATCTCGGAAATGGCTGTGGCAACAAAAAAGCTTTTTGGCATAATTTGTGTGTTTTAAAGACATCTACATTTCTTGTGCAGTGCGTTTTTTTTTTCGCTTAACGTTACCAGTTATACAAGGTTATACAAAATTCCTTCCGTATAAAGAGCACTCGAAAGGCTATTCCTAGAAAATTCAAGATATAAGTTTTATTTTTCATGTAAATATCATTAATATATCATATTTTAGTCAAAATCGTTAGAGCAGTCTTTTAGGAAATAGAAAAAAATCCAAAAATGTTCCATGTAAAGGGTAGTTGGGGTGGGGTTATTTTCTTGAATATTTTGGTGTTGAATCTTCAGAAGGTACTGAACCTAAAGATCAGGTTAAGTCTCACACATACACACACACACACACACACACACACACACACAAGAATGCTTTAAACACGTATTTCCGGTGAAATCTGGACATCGAATTTTTGGGTGGAATGTAATAGGTGTGTATCATCTCTACCTACTCCGTATGTGGTATAGAAAGTAAAAACTGGCATATAGGTTTCCTACACTTTTAATTGCTCAAGATACGACATAATTAATTGGACAAATGAGGATAAATTGTTTAAAATTATATACTTAAAGGTTCAACATGTTTTTGTGAAACAACCTGAAGAGTGAATAAAATTATGTACGGCAGTTTTTTGTATTAGTATATAAGGGACACTAGCACTGAGTTTTTAGTTGAAAATGAAAAAAAAGTTCTGTTTTTTAATTATACAAGTGTCATACATCTGGGAATCATTTTGGCCAAATATTTTTCACGATCATCCATTTCTAAAAGCCCAGCGATAGTTTAAAATACTCTATGCCCTCCATTTTACTCCCAATAGACTTCCTCGGTTCTTTCTGTGCTTTTTTTCCTCAGTTCTACATTTTAGCGCATGAAATCTATTCCTTGCATTTCAGTGTTTACTTTTTCTACTACCTATAGTAAGTAGGGGAAGTATTGTATTCCACCCAAAAATTCGATACCGAGATTTCACTGGAAATATACGTTTTGAGACCCTCTGAATCCAAAAAAATAAAACTTTTGGAAACGTCCGTGTGTGTGTCTGTGTGTCTGTCTGTCTGCGTGTCTGTCTGTGTGTCTGTCTGTGAACAGCATAACTCAGAAACGAACAGTTGGATAAACACTAAACTTGGTATTTAGGTTCAATATCTTCCAAGGATGCGACACGAAGGTTTTCAAGAAAAATCCCCCCATCCCAGATTACCCTTTACATGGAAGATTTTTCGAAAATTTTAATTTTCTCATAAATTGCTCCAACGATTTTGATTAAAATATCATATGTTTACGATATTTTCATGACAAATAAAATGTATATCTTGAATTTTCTGGGAATGTCTCCAAAAGTATTCTTCATTGAGAACGACTTTTGCATAACTTGTAAACCATAAGAGATAGACAAAATTTTACTACACAAACAGTGTAGATCGTGTTAAAATACACAATTTATGTCACATACATTTTTTTTGTTGAGTGAACCGTTTTCGAGATATTGCTTGTTGTTCCCTTAAATTTTTCAATACTTATTTTCTCAAATGGGAATTCGTTATTCATTTTTGTTGTCTTGGATATGCAAATTGTGTTAATCTGTGGCAAGGGGAATGGTGCTGCACCTAGCAATCAGCTATTAAGAGATATGTATATGCTTAAAGGCTATTGTATTTCTATATTGCCCTTGCAAATATATAATCCCCTTACATCTACAAGAAAATTAGCAATAAGATAGAGTCTGCAAATGTTTATATCGATTAACATGAAGTAGATGGAGAATAAGCGTTTGTAAAAATAGGTTGTACAAGAGTAGAGAAAGTCATGTGAGTGTAACACATCAGATTTTTTTTCTTATTTGCATGAACATTTGCATACATAACTTCAAATGTGCTATCTAAAGATTCAAGGAAACATTTTATGATTTATTCATTGGCTCACAAAAAATCAATTTATGCTGAAAAACAAGGATTTTTTTTAAAATCAACAACTTTAAAAAACAAAAATCATTTCTTTTCCTAAGACCACTAGCATCAACTCAATCAAATCCTTACATGTAATTTTATTCTACTAAGGTTTCAGAAAATGTCGCTTCTCTGGCAAATATGAATGCGCAAGGCAGTTTTAGAAATTTGCAACTTTTTCGCTATTTAAAAACATTTAATTGTATAATCTGAGAAACTATTTTAGCTAGAGCTTTCATATTTTGCATAGTCATTTCTTTATTTCCTGATAAAGTGTGCCAATTTCAAGTAAATAGCTATTAAATTAAAAAAAGGTTATGAAGTTCCGTTCCATTTTTACTTTCTCTACTACGTATAGTAAGTAGGGGAAGTATTGCATTCCACCCAAAAATTCGATACCGAGATTTCACCGGAAATACATGTATTGAGACCCACTGAATCCAAAAAAAGCATTTTTGGAAACATGTCCGTGTGTGTGTCTGTGTGTGTGTGTGTGTGTGTGTGTGTGTGTGTGTGTGTGTCTGTGAACAGCATAACTCAAAAACGAACAGTCGGATAAACACTAAACTTGGTATTTAGGTTCAGTATCTTCCAGAGATGCGACACGAAGGTTTTCAAGAAAATCCCCCCACCCCAGACTACCCTTTACATGGAACAGTTTTCGAAAATTTTTATTTTCTCAAAAATGGCTCTAACGATTTTGATGAAAATATCATATGTTTAAGATAATGTCATGAGAAATGAAATGTATATCTCGAATTTTCTGGGAATGTCTCCAAAAGTATTCTTCATTGTGAACGACTTTTGCATAACTGGTAAACCGTAAGAGATAGACAGAATTTTACTACACAAAAAATGTAGATCGCGTTAAAATACACAACTTATGTCATATACATTTCTTTTGTTGAGTGAACCGTTTTCGAGATATTGCTTGTTATTTCCTTAAATTTTTCAATACTTATACTTTTTCTCAAATTCGTTATTCATTTTTTTTATGTCCTGGACATGCACAGAGAATGAAATGCGCAACCAGCGTTAAAATATTTGACTATCGCTATAACCTACCATATTCCCCTTGCATCTACAACAAAATTACCAATAAGATTGACATCTCGATATCTCGATTAACATGAAGCATATGGAGAATAGGCGTTTGTAAAAATAGATTGTACAAGAGTAGAGAAAGTCATGTGAGTGTAACACATCATATTTTTTCTTAAATAATATTGTAGTGTTTTTATTTTTGGACCGTGTTTTATGCCTTAGTTTCTGCTGTTGTATATCACTAATTTATGCTCAGTGTATTTATTTGATTGGCTCCTCTTCTTTCCACTTGTGTTAACAAAACTATTTATTTTAACAAACTGAGTGTGCAATCGAATATTTCCTCTTGGGCAGGCAGTGTATACATTGCTGTGTTAATGCTGAAGTATTTCGATGCGGTTGTGTCCATACTCTTTTCTGTAGAATTTCTTTTCAAATCAAGACGTTATCATTGATGTGTTATTACATGCAGCTCTTATAAATGTTTACTTTATCTACCCTAGAGGTAGAGGTAGAGTCAGGAGCAATTCAACGGAGGGAGACAACCTGCCACTGCGACCATCAGGATCTACTGTGACTATACCCCTCCGGGAGGCAGGGATGAAGAGAAGGAACCGCAGAAGGTCGCAAGTTCCCAGGCGGATAGATCCACAGAGACGCACAAGTCCCTAATATTTCCAGTTTGAAACACGCGCCTACACCAGCAGAAAGGGAGACAAGCGGCTCCAGCAAGTGGGCCAACGCAACCTGGTGCTTTGCGGGGAGAAATACTTTACAAAGCGCAGCAACCAGCCACATGCCCAACACTAGCCGCACAACGGAACCCAAAGACACTTCCTAAAAGATGAAAGGGAGAGTGATGAAGTGATAGTAAATGAGGGAAAGCGGAAATCGTGGTAGAATACACCACTCCACCATTCGCCTAGGCGACCAAGAAAAATCCCATGGTCATTAGGAATCGAACCCAGGACCTCCGAATACGGGCCACAGACGTCGCCGGAGCCATCCCGTTCGGTCTGACACGTACCTAGTAGGTAGAGAAGGTAGTGTATTCTACCCAGAAATTCGATATCGATATTTCACAGGAAATACAGATTTTGAGGCTCCCTGAATCCAAAAAAAAGACATTTTTAGAATAAGGTCCATTTGCCCGAGTCTGCACGTGTGACCGCGAAGAGTATAACTTAATAACCAAAAGTCCGGCAAACCTTTAAGTTCAGCATCTTCCAAGATGGCGACACAAACTTTAAAGAAAATTCTCCCACTCTTACCTACTACTTTACTCTAAAAATGCTTCTAATTATTTATTAAAACATCATATAATTTGAATATTTACAGAATAAATAAAATATATATCTTGAATTTTCTGGGAATAGCCTTTGAAGTCCTTTTCATTCAGAAGCATTCTGTATAATTGCTAAACTTTAATAGACAGACAAAAAAATATTGAGCTCTTTAAAACATAGTTTATGCAATATCTGTTTTGTGGCATTAACTACTTCCGAGATATATACTATTATTGGTTAAAATGTTCAATAACTTGTCATTTTAAGTGCTCTCGTTATTCGGTTGTTTCTCGCGATTTCATGGAAGGAGTGTGGAAATTTAAGGCCAGCTTTTATAGCGTCCCGTCGTTATATATCTGACTACAGCTTAGTTTTGCTGTTTTCCGCTTGTACAGACAACTAAATGGGTAGGGGATTTCGATTGACATGAAGTGAACAGGAAAACAAGTTTTCGTAAGAATAGTTTGTAGAAACTACGAGGGTCGTTTCTTAAGTAAGCAATCGCGATTGCGCAAAGTGTTGGCGCAGTGTGTTAGGTAACGCTGACTCAAGGTCAGCCACTCTCGGCCGGCTCCCCATTACTTTGCCAGTAAGGCTCGTTTCACACTGGGACACCGGTGAACACTCCTAGGCTACTGGTATCGGACACTGCAAGGTAGCGAAATAGACTGGAGCGAAAAATTCAAATTAAATTGATTTTTTTTATGGACGCTCTTTAACTATTTTGGTTCTTAGCGTGCCGTTCTATATATGGCCGTTAATTTTGCTCAGATGCCTCTTTATCAGGCCTAGAGTTCTTTTACGTGCCGTAAATCTCCGACACGGGACCAACGGCTTTACGTCCCTTCCGAAGGAAGCAATGCTAAGGATTTTAACGCCCGAAAAATAATCCATCACCCTCTGCCGGGTTTTAACCCGCGACCTCGGAAACTAGAGGCTAGCATGGTAAACACTTCAACATGGAGGACTCGAGCGAAGAGGAGGAGGAGGAGGAGGAGGAGGACGGAAATGAAGAGAAAGCGTTCATTACACGTACATCCACTGCTCGTGATCGGCTGGAGAGAGGATTGTTTTACCACTGTATGACGATCTGAGACAAGATGAGACGACATTTTTACTTTCTCTACTACGTAGAGAAAGTAGGGGAAGTATTGTAATCCACCCAAAAATTCGATACCGAGATTTCACCGGAAATACATGTTTTGAGACACCCTGAATCCAAAAAAGGCATTTTTGGAAACATGTCCGTGTGTGTGTGTCTGTGAACAGCATAACTCAGAAATGAACAGTCGGATAAACAGCAGAAATACGACACGAAGGTTGTCAAGAAAATCCCCGCACCCCAGATTACCCATCACATGGAACATTTTTCGAACATTTTAATTTTCTCAAAAATGGCTCTAACGATTTTGATCAAAATATCGCATGTTTAAGATATGTTTATGACAAATGAAATGTATATCTCAAATTTTCTGGCAATGTCTCCAAAAGTATTCTTCATTGTGAACGACTTTTGCATAACTGGTAAACCATAAGGGATAGACAAAATTTTACTGCACAAAAATGTAGATCACGTTAAAATACACAATTTATGTCATATACTTTTTTTGTTCAGTGAACCATTTTCGAGATACTGTTTGTTATTCCCTTAAATTTTCCAATACTTATACTTTTTCTCAAATTCGTTATTCATTTTTGTCCTGGACATACAAAGAGAATGGAATACTCCACATAGCTACCACCTCTTAAAATATTTGACTATAGCTTAAAGCCTACCAATTCCCTTGCATCTACAAGAAAATTAGCAATAAGATTAAGATATCTATATCTCGATTAACATGAAGCATATGGAGAATAAGATTTTGTAAAAATAGTTTGTACAAGAGTAGACAAAGTCACGTGAGTGTAACACATCAGATTTTTTTCAATATTTCGGAATGTGAAAAAAGTCATTTGATGAACTTCTGGAAAATGTGGAGTAAATCACAGGAATTGACACTATACTAAGAATGGATATCGCAGCAGAAGAAAAATTCATATCGCACTGCAGGACGACTTAATCTATAAAATCTTCGATGTTAATAAAATCTAAACTCATGACTACCATAGCGTAGGTTTCCCTGTGATCGAGTATGTACAAAGATGAACTTGTTTTTGTCAGCAAATCTACAACGCTGTATCTATGATCACTGCCCTGTTGCGAACACTTCAATTCAATGCATACGGACTTCTCTGAACACAGTAATCTTGTCCGTCACATGTGGCGAGGGTGAGACACTGCTGCGACAGTGAGGCAGCGTAGTGTTCCGGAGTAAATGCTCCAATTCAAACGAATGTATTTCTATCAGTGACCGTCACCAGCGTCCAAGTGTGAAATGAGTCTGTTTCATCTCTGTCTGTGTTGATTATTTAGTTGTGCTGCATTATTTGCCGCCATGTCAATTAATAATCCAGACAACTGTGAGATGCGTTCCGTCATTCGGTTTTTAAATGCAGAAACGTTCCGCCTGCTGAAATTTATCGACAGTTGTTGCAGTGTGATGATTGATGGAAATGTGCGAAAGTGGTGCATGTTCGATGAAGTAAGAACGAACGTGGAGAATCGATGAGGATCGATCCGGACGGCCTACTGTCATCAGTGAAGAGCTGGCATAAGAAGCTGACTTCAATACAAAAAAAATATGTGCAAGCTGGACTGGCGGCAGAGTTCTGTGATGGCGGTATCCAAAACGGTAGCTACGACTGAAGAAGTGTTTAGGCATTAATGGCGACTATGTAGAGAACATCTGTGTTGCACTCACATGACTTTCTCTACCCTTGTAACTTCTATATATTGCTAATTTTCTTGTGGGTGTAAGGGGAATATAGTAGACTTTAAGCGATAGTCAAATATTTTAAGAGCTGGTTGCTATGTGGACCATTCTATTCTCATTGTATATCTAGGACATAAAAAATACGAATAATTAATTTCCATTTGAGCAAAAGTATTGGAAAATTCAAACAATTAACAAAGAATATTTCGGAAATGGTTTAACGATATCTACATTTTTTTTTTGCGTAGTAAAATTTTGTCTATCTCTTACGGTTTACCAGTTAGGCAAAATTCATTCAGAATGAAGAGGACTTTCAGAAGCACTTTCAGAAAATTTATAATTTACATTTTATTTGCAACGAAGTATCTTAAACATATGATATTTTAATCAAAATCGCTAGTACCATTTTTGAGAACATAAGCACTTTCGAGAAGTTTACATGTTGTGGAGGGATTTTCCTGAATATCTTTGTCTCGCATCTTAGAAAGATACTGAACCTAAATACCAAGTTTGATATTTATCCGACTTTACGTTTTTGAATTATGCCCTTCACAGGCTCACAGACACATACACGGATCTTTTTCTAAAATTATTTTTTATTCAGGAGGCTTCAAAACATGAATCTCCGGTGAAATCTCTATATAAAATTTTTGGCTGGAATACAATACTTCGTATACGTAGTAGAGAGAGTATAAACGACTCTTGGTTATCAAAATAAACAGTACGGTGTAGAGGAAGTCATGTGAAGGTAACACATAAGATTTTATTAAAGTCCTGTAGCTATTTATTTGTTTCTCGTGATGTCGCGTAAAGGACATGGAATTTCAAGGCCAGCATATAGCGATGTGCTTTTAAAATGTTGACTATGGCTTTCCGCTTTGTAACTATAAAAATGTGTAATACAGCTATTTAGGTTAACGTTTATCCCAATTAATTTGAAGGAGATATATAATAAGCCTTTGAAAAGTAGTTTGAAGGTGACTTACAAAAATAAAGATAGTGAGTACAGAAAATCATGTAAATTATTATCGGATTTTAAAATTATGCGTTCGTTTCTTTTACCGTTATTGGGATTATGTTTATTTTTAAAATGCTTGTGTTTGTTTCTGTTTAGAGAGCATTAGTTTATGGTAGTACCCAGTTTACACATAACGTACTGTGTGGTTCCCTGTTGAGGTAAATGAAAACGCGTAGTGTTTGCAGTAAAAGGGAAAGTGAGGTGTTTCATTTGCCTAGTGCATGAAACTGTTGATTTACCAAGCTTTCCAATTAGTATATGACAGCAACGTAATTCATATTGGTGTAGTAATTTACTGCGTCGGCTTTTTACAATTCTCATCACTCGATATATGATGTTACTGCCCACAGTAAACTTTCAGTAAGCCTCCTGCCCATCTTCAGCATGGAATGTCGACTCATTTATGTCGTGCGCTATGGAAAGTGTGTGTGTCTGTGTGTCTGTGAACAGCCTAGCTTAAAAACGAAAATTCGGATCCGCACCAAACTTGGTATTTAAGTTCAGTATCTTCCAAAATTGCGACACGAAGATTTTCTAGAAAATCCCCTTACCGAAACTACCCTTTACATGGAACATGTTTCGAAATCTTTTTCCAAAAATGGCTCTAACGATTTTGATTAAATTACCACGTATTAAAGATATTTACATGACAAATAAAATGTGTATATTGAATTTTCTGGGAATAGCCTTTTAATTCTTCTTCAGTCAGAAGCACCAGCGTCTCCTTCGTGTGGATTCCGAGTCATGTGGGCATTTCACGTAACGAGTCTGCCGACGCCGCTCCAAATTGGCGATTTTATCACCCAGATGTTTTACCTGTGTTATTCCCTCCTCCGATTCTTATGTTCTTTTACGGCACCGCATCCTCTTGCGTTGGCGTGATGAGTGGACGGCCCTTAGGTGGAGCAAGTTACGGGAAGAGGTGATTTTAACACGCCTCCGTATCGGATATTGCGTTCTTAGTCATAGACATTTGCTTACTGGTGATCCCGTACCACTCTGTGTTCAGTGTGCGGCACCCTTAACGGTGCGTCACATTTTAACTGAGTGTCAGGTTTTAGCACAATTGCGCGTTCATGTGGCTCTGCATGTTGGTGTAGCCAACGTTTTGGCAGACGACGCGTATACTGTAGAAAGTCCTTTACGTTTTATCCGTGACAGCGGTTTTTTTCTCGACGCATTGAACTAGTAGTTCAAAGTTTAACATAAGGTTAAAACTTTTGCGTTTCATCGAGCTTTTACAGCAAATTGTTAGCTAACGTGTTTTTAACGTCAAAGACAACTGCAAACGCCAGCTTTCGAGAAGGCAGTGGCCGAACTACACTGCTTCTGAACGTACTCCGATGCACTTTTGTCTACGTATTGCCGCGCTCTCTGTGTAAATAGCCCACAACTATTTACATTCATGGCAATGGCCATGTGATGTTCCCGGTTGTTTGAGGTTAGACTCATGATGTCAGCTGAAATAAATGTTTCACCGTTTGAAACGCGTTAATTAACATCTGGTTAATAAGTACAGACCTATTGTCAAGTGGAAAAAAGCTGACGTTCTTACATTAAAGGATAAGATTGCAGCCTGGAACAAAATCCACATGTAATTTAATTGGAGCAAACGCGATTACCTTAAGTCTGTAAGCAACTACGACAATTTTAGCTAACATAAAGTGCAGCACCAGAAACGTTCTGTGCGAAGAGCGTTTAAGACGGTTTAAAACTCGTGGTGGACACTGCATTGAAACTAAAGTGGACGAAAGTGTTATCGCTGATTAATCAAGCAGCCCGAAAAATATTGTTTGCTTCTTGAAACAATTGCTTTGGAAATCTTCCGGATAAACCTACAAACGGTAGCTTTGGAAATTCCAACATTATCACAAGTAAATGAAAAATGTTAGTAGCATAAAATCTAAGTACCTAATTAACACTTAGCATAGGAGAAAGCGGCGTGCTTCTGTTGGTAGTATTCTAACCTCTCGTATTTTCCATAAAACCATGCTTCTGTCCCCTTGGACAGTCTATATTGCTTTAAAAATTCCGCTTTTTTAAAGTTTTCAAATTTATTATGACGTACGAATACTCTTCTGTTAGGAATGACATTAAAAATGCCAATTGTAGCAAACTCGCAACAACAACTTGGTTTGCGGCAGCCATTTTCCAATTTCTAACATTTGCTAAAGCCTTAACACAGGAGTATGAGGATTTTAACTTAACACTGACTTTAACAGATTGTTAAAGTTAACGTTGTTTGATGAAACAGAATTTGTGTTAACTTCAGTGTTAAATCAGCTTAACAATGTGTTAACATTTAGCATCTGTTAGTGAAACCAGCCCAAAATGTATTTCAAATAACTTGTTTGTTGCAGCCATTTTCGAGGTATCCGTTTTTAATGCTCGAATTGTTCATTATTTAACCATTCTTTTAAAGTTCTTTCAACTTTCAGTTGTTTCTCGCGATCCCCTTAAGGGGGGCTCCGACCCCTTCAGCTGCTATGGTGCACCCTGAGCACTCGTGGTACCTCTGATCTTACTAGAAGTACGCTGGACCAAACGTCCGAGGCACACCCGTAAGGTTGGCGTTTGGATTGGGTTGGACTCGTCGGGGCAGTGGTTCCCGATACCTATGAGAGAATGTGTACGTCTGTGGGTTTTTTCTGCCCAGGCGGGGTTGTGACACGCCTCAAGGATCTTCAGTACTACCCTGGAGAGCGGGTGGATAGTCTGCTAGATTGCTGGGAACAACAGCAGCGGTAGTCTTCCCTTTTTTGGGGCTCACGCGTTTAAGTGGCGTATTCACTTCCACCCAGTAATGGGGGGCACGGATTTAATTTTCAGGTGCCGGCCTAATGGAAAAGCTCTCGGGGGAGGGAAAGTCACTCAGTTGATACCTTCCTCCCTGGGTCGCATGGGGGCACTGTCCCTCTTGTGATGTTTCTCGCGATTGCATGGAGACAGTATGGAATTTTAAAACCAGCACACAGCATCCAGGTCTAAAACATGTGACAATCGCTGTTCTCTTTATATCTATAACGAAATGTGTAATACAGCTATTTCTGCAAAGGTTTATTCGGATTAAAATGAAGTACACACAAAAAAAATCTGATGTGTTACACTCACATGACTTTCTCTACTCTTGTACAAGCTATTTTTACAAAAGCTTATTCTTCATATGCTTCATGTTAATCGAGATATCGAGATGTCAATCTTATTGCTAATTTTCTTATAGATGCAAGGGGAACATGGTAGCTTTTAAGCGATAGTCAAATATTTTAACGCTGGTTGCTATGTGGCGCATTCCATTCTCTTTGCATGTCAGGACATAAAAAAATGAATAACGAATTTGAGAAAAAGTATAAGTATTGGAAAATTTAAGGAAATAACAAGCAATATCTCGAAAACGGTTCTCTCAACAAAAAAAAGGTATATGAAATAAATTGTGAATTTTAACGCGATCTACATTTTTTGTGTAGTAAACATTTGTCTATCTCTTATGGTTTACCAGTTATGCAAAAGTCGTTCACAATGAAGAATACTTTTGGAGACATTCCCAGAAAATTCAAGATATACATTTTATTTGTCATGAAAATATCTTAAACATATGATATTTTAATCAAAATCGTTAGAGCCATTTTTGAGAAAATTAAAATTTTCGAAAAATCTTCCATGTAAAGGTAATCTGGGGTGGGGGATTTCCTTGAAAACCTTCGTGTCGCATCCTTGGAAAATACTGAACCTAAATACCAAGTTTGGTGTTTATCCGACTGTTCGTTTCTAAGTTACACTGTTCACAGACAGATAGACACAAACACACACACACAGACACGCACACAGACACACACACGGACATGTTTCCAAAAATGCTTTTTTTGGATTCAGGGGGTCTCAAAACATGTATTTCCGCTGAAATCTCGGTATCGAATTTCTGGGTGGAATACAATACTTCCCCTACTTACTATACGTAGTAGAGAAAGTAAAAATAAACCACGTGTTATTAACAAGAAGGTAGTTTTACAATTGCATTTAGGGGGGTTCTTTTCTGCTAAATATTTAATTTAGCTACGAGTTCAATAATTTCTGAGAAAAAGCGTCATTTACATCATAATATGTCAATCACACAAAAAGCCATTGAAAATAAAAATAGAGAAAATAAACTCGTATATATTCCCAAAGTAAAAAAACACATGTCTTGAACACACAGGAACTGAACTGTCATACATAAAAGTTATTTAATACCAAGTTGTAGACCAAAACGTACCCTGATACGTGGAGTAAAGTTTACCTCTATTCCAACGTGCGTAGGAATCATGATTTTGTTTTGTGAAGAGATGTAGGGTTCACAGTAAAAATGGCAGATGCTGTACCATTTTCAAAAATATAATTAATGCACAACTTGCATTCATAGTGATAAAACGTATACCAAATTAAAGAGGAAATGCCTATCATTATTGCTGCAAAGCTAAAAGTGCCGTTTTGGAGACTTTGGTTCCGTTTAGTCTCTCATAAAGTGTTTTAAAACTCAAAATGACAAAGAATATCTCGAAAATGTCAGTATCACAAAAATGTGTTTGGTTTAAATTATGTGTTGTACAAGGTCTACGTTTTGAGTGTAGTAACATTTTGTCTATCTCTTACAGTTTACTACTTATACAAACTTATATAAAGTTTATTCTAATTGAAAAGGGCTTCACATGCTATTACCAGAAAATTCAATATATACCATTTATTTGGTGTAAACAGATACAAGATATCGCTATTATAAACAAAAGCAATACAGGAATTTTTGAGAAAATCAAAAGAAATGAAAAGTATACAACGTAAGGAGTATTTTAGGAAGGTTTTTCCTTCTTCTTTTTTTTAATGATCCATTTATACCTTGCCTTTAGATCCAGGGTGTCTATAGAGCTTGAATCATAGGACATAATACACATATGTATACATATTCACACTAAAGAATGTGCTCTACATGTTTGCTAAAACACACTTCTTCATACATTTTGCGCAACGTCTTTGAATTTTCTTCAACAAATGTGGATAAAAAGCAGTGGATTTGTTCCAAATCGCGAATTCTCTTTGGTTTTTTGTTTTGCATACACCCAGCTTTTACAATCCCCCAAATGGCAAAATCCTGGGGTTCAGGTCTGGTGACTTTGGTGCCCATTCCATTTGGCCCCTTCTACCAATCCATATCCGGGAAACATTTCATTCAGCACTGCCGAACGAAACCTGCATAATAAGGTGGGTCCCTATCTTGCATAAACCACTCTGGATAGCTGATAACATCAAGTTCTGGTACTATTTCATCGTCCAACATCCTGAGATAATTTTCTCCAGTGACTGTTGATTCAAAGAAGAATGGACCAAGAATCTTATTGTCACATAAACCATACCATCACTTTTGGAACGCCTTGTCTTTTACTGTCGAAGTACCAGTGTGGTTTTGCTTGTGACTAATATCTAAAATTCTGTTTCTTCACCTCCCCACATACGTAAAAATTTGTATCGTCTGAGAACATCACTGTATCCAGAAAAGATGGATTTACTGCTATTTGGCGCAGGAACCATTTACATATCTCAAATTTCTTCAGTAATTTTGCAAGTGCACCTTGTGTTACTAACTTCTCTGAATGCCTCCTGTTAAACTCGGCCTGCATGTTCCTCTATGATCACCCCTCCCATCCGCAAAGAAGAATTATCTCAACTCGGTGCCCTTTCGACAGTGACATTATAAATCTGAAACAAACAAGCAGAAAAATAGTTATTCTTCTATTATATCAGACTTTATGGACATCCTGTACAGTGGACATGTCGGGGGACTTTATCTTTGGAACATTGCCTATCGAAATGATGTTAACTTGTATGCCGTTGTCAGTGGGCTGCTTGTTGTTTCTTTGGGTTTTCTACATTAGATCAAACACACCTATACACTCTCACTCACACTTCCAGACTCTGGGTAGGATAGGGAATAATCCTGACTAGAGAGAATTCCAATCCCTCACCAAGGAGTCAGTTCCCTCGTAAAGCAGGCAGGTTTTCTACCGAGAGCTACTGGCCAGCTCCAGGGAGATTTTGTTTAAAATCTTTGTCGCATCCTTGGAAGATACCAAAGATCCTTCGTACTAATCCAAGATTTCGATTTTGAGTTATTGTTTACGGACCATATATGTATGAAAATTGTTTTTATTTTGTATTTATGGGTGTGTTTCCAGCGTAAACTTGGTATCAAATTTTTAGGCGGAATACAACACTTCTTCTACTTATTACAAGCTAGCAGTGGAGAAAGTAAAATCTTTAAAAATCCATACCGTTTACTTCTTTGTTTAGACACAAAACAATTGTTTAATCACAATAGTCTTATCAATATCCAAGCGCGCAAATCATCGTTTATTCTACTTAGCCTCTTCTGTTCTAGTCCAGGTCTGTTAACGCCACAGGTAGGATTTGAAATTATCTAATTTCCAGCATTAAAGTCTTAATTCTGCTTAGTCAAGGTACAGCCCCAAGAGCAGCTAGGAAAACGTTTTAAGGAAAAGAGTATTTATAATGTGCTGTCAAAATCAGGTAGGTGTATAGGTTATATAACAGAGGGAGACACTCGTGCACTGTGACCTACATAGATCTATAACCCCGCAGGAGAAAGGGATGGATTGTATGAACCACAGGAGGCTACAGGCCACAGAAACGTGCGAGAGTCCCCAACACTTCCAGGCTGGAAGACCTGTCCCCCTGCTGGAGCTGTCTGGAGAAGGTGATGAGTGACCCGTCGACCAAGCACTCTTTCCTTTGAGAAAGGCATCGCCATATGCCAGGAAACTTTGAAGCACACCTAATAGATGAGAAGGAAACGAAATGAAAGGGAAAGCTGGAAAGGAAATCGTGGTAGATAAGAAATCAATCCAGCATTCGCCTACCGACCAGTGAAAACCACGAAAAACCCAAGGATATTGTGGGCGGTAGACTAGAATCGAATTGGAACCTCCCGATTGCGAGCCTTAGACGATACTCGGTGTCAAAATCTGGTTTTGGGTTAAACATTAAACAGTTATGAAGGGGTTAGTAGGTATAAAAATGTGAGACAGTTGGGGAATTTAAAATCCTACCGGCATGTTGCCATGGCAGCTCAGTTGGTTAGACTAACCGGAGATCCGCGGTTCAAATCCTGGCTATGGCATTGAATTCTTCAGTCGTCTGATTCTACCTTTCCAACCCTGTCCTATGGTCATCGCAGCCTTCGGATCCCCAAGCGGCGACCTTTGTGCAGTAGCCAAACACTTGTTCCGTACCCTCCCTAACCGCAAGCACCATAAAATCTTAACAACGCTTTGCTTTGGTGGAGCTGGAGAAAGGACCACGTGTTGTGTTTAAGGGATGGGAAGACCCTACTAATCGTTTACTGATGGGTTTATGGTCAGGCTTCAAAGCTTTCCGTTCGCTTTGAAGCCTGTTGGGGAAAGGATGCCCGCGACTAGTTTACACACAGTTGTGTGAAATTAGCATTGATTGATTCAATAGTTGGTTAAACTATGAAGCCCGCGACTTAATAGTAATTCACGATACGAATGTTGTAACGTATCGTATTACAAGATGAATGAATGAGTGTATTTATTTACAGAACGGTATACATACACAGCTTTCTATCAATCACACGGGTCCACAGACCGTAAGTGTTGTTATAATACACACAGCAATAAGCAGTATTAATAATAATAACAGTAATAAAAGGAAACACAACAAATAGAAGGAAGACAGAAAGAACGGACCACTATAAGAAAGCAATCTTGTGCGAAAAAGGTGGAACATGTTTAAATATAGCATCTTAAATATCCAGAACCCCCAAAACAGCGGTAAACCGTTTTCCGGTGCATTATTATACCCTATTATATTAAACAAAGAACAGTTAAGAGAATATATACAGCACACTAACAATAAGTGAAAAAATTATTCAAAATAAAGCACCAACACCAATGATCAGCTATTTCTACACCCCCGCTTCCTCACTATCAGTCTTCTTAGATCTCAGCTGTCTTGTCATAAGTAGAAATTTACCTATCCCCTCCGTGTCTTCCCTGCCTGCCAGTAGCGTCCAACATGTCCTTAACTCTCCATTCGAAGTGGTAACGGATCGCGGCAAATATTTTCCACTCCATTCTTCCCTACCCCTACATCTTGCCAAGATATGCAACTATAACTCTTCCTTCTCGCAAATTGGGCAGATTCTCCTTTCACTTTCATCAGTAATTTTTATCAACCGCCATGCTCCCAATATAAGCCACGCGTCCTCCTGTCTAATGAGTATGTTGTCCGTTTTGAATTACAATATCAGACTGGAAGATTGACAAATGAGGCCGCAGGCCAAATTTCATAATCAATCCAGTATTGTAATATGTAGTTACAATATGTATATCGTACAACGTTTTGTTCTACTTTAGTTACGTAATATGGATTTTACAATACTAATAAAAAGGCGTAAACCTATTCACTACCTAAGTAGTTTCGTAATGAAGCTTCTATTACGCAACGATTCTCGTAATGTAACTTATCACGAAACTGGTTGCGTATTGTGAACAATACATAAATAATACGAAGTCGAAATTAATTAGGAATTAAACTATCTATAATAGAATTATCTGTGTTTGCAATATCTTCGTCAGAACTCATTTTACAAAGTTTATTTTTTATTTAATTCACGTAGTACTCGTGTCCTTCTGTTTTAAATGAAAACCTAACAAATAAATCGTCTATCAAACCATACGTGGAATACTATACGCAATGCACCCATGTAGTGTACTGTTTCAGTGATTCCTAATACAACACCTGAAATAAAAATGTAGTTTAGTAAATTAAATTAAAAAATCAATATTACTTAACTTAAGTAGATAAAAGTGTTTATGACATTGTAAGTTGCCTTTGGGTTATGCCATTTCAAAATAATTTTAGATCTCTTGTGGTTTACCCGAAAAAATGCGAGAAAATACGTGGTTCAAATCCCGACTGTGGCGTTGAATTTTTTTAATTCTACCTTGCCAATACTTTTATTTTGTTATTTATGATTATACATTTATGAAACAATATTACATCTATTATTCTTCCAAATGTCGTAACCAGAGTGCAAATACCTGGTTTTGCGCCTGGGCATGTGTAAGCATGGGCAAAGGAAGGAAGGGTTGCGCAGGTTGGATCGTTGATATTCCCAAAAGGATAATCCCACCGGCTCTGGCCTCGAATAGCAAGCATTTTTCCGCTCCAACCCCACTGCGCTCTTTCTACACCAGAGATTGTATTACCTTACCTGGTAGAAATTCAACACATACTGCAAAATAGCAGAAAAATGAACACACTCTGTCTGCCCGTATAGTAATATTTCAGAAAGAATTTCTAGTAGCTGGTAACACAATAAACTCTCGCTGTTACATGTTATGAGCGCACAACGTGTGTTTTGTAGACGTTATTAACAATTTTCACAACTTGCTGTGCGCCGAGTGCTCCTCTGTGTAATGTTTATTGCTTGTTTATGTGTGTTAACATTTTGCAGCTACTGCAAGAGGCCCTCCTTCCTGCATAGGAGTGTGAACTATAAACTACACTAATTGTATCCTTCTCTCCAACGTTCGCCTGTTTTACTTCATCACGTGCATTTCTCCATGCATAAGAAGCCATTATATAAAGGTATTCTAAAGGACTGTGAGAGATTGAAATCACTGTTTATACATTCGCGGCAAATGGCGTACTTGCCTCACCACTGCACAGTGGGCAACATGACAGTCAAAATGGAACAAGTATTTTTATGGAATGTTTAAACTGAATAACAAGTACATCATTCATGCCATCCCCACAGCTTTGGGAGGCATTCTACTGGCCTACACAAGTGAGTATCTATAGCAAAGAGGAGGTCGTGTATCTGTGGCGTGCTGTTTTAGGTGCATAATTCTAGATTATTCACATATTATTATTTATAACTTTGAGCATTAGTTTTACTTTTCGTCACTTACATGTTATAACCATGTTTAAATATACAGGGTGGACCACATAAGTTGAGACTGTACAATATCTCTGCACAGTGCTTCACCGGGAGAAAGTTATAGTTTTGCATACGGCTTTCGTAAACTCGAAATTAAAGGATCCGTTGACACCAGCAAATTGTTCAGCAATTCACTCATTGCATTATGACAGGTATGGGAGAGCGCGTGTCACAGCCGGGAGGGAGAGGTACTGCGACATAACGAGAATGGCACAACGCGATACTTAATTTTGAAAACCTATAAATATCTGCTTATTAAAATGAAAGTTCTACATCAAAAGAGAAAACAAAACGTTTATTCATTATTATTCACACAATATCTGAAAATATCCCGCACTTGTTATCAAACTAAACAAATAAATACAAACTTGCAGGAAAAATTAAAAAACAATACTCGATACTTAGCTTTTACAGTAAATAAATATCTTGCTTAATTGAAGTTGTTGACTTACTAATTATAGCCAAGGGTACTGTCACATGCCTTTTACTTTCTCTAAAACGTACCTAACAGATATAGAAGGAATTGCATTCTTCCTAAAACTTTGATACCGAGATTTCACCGGAAATATAAGCTTTGAGGACCCCTAAATAAAGAAAACGCATCTTTAGAAAAATGTCCGTGTGTGTGTGTGTGTGTGTGCGCGTGTGCGTGTGCGCGAGCGCGTGCGTCTGTCAGTGATCAGCAAAACTCACAAACGAAAAGTCAGTTAAATACCGAACTTGGCACTTAATTTCAGTACCTTCCAAAGATGCGACAAGGAATTTTTTCAGAGGATCCCCCAACCCAAACTCCCCTTAACATGGAACACTTTTCGAAATATTGATTTTCTCAAAAATGGCTGCGACGATTTTTACTTTTACTACTACGTATATTAAGCAGGGGAAGTATTGCATTCCACCCAAAAATTCGATACCGAGATTTCACCGGAAATATAGGTTTTCAGACCCCCTGAATCTAAAAAAAGCATTTTTGGTAACATGACCGTGTGTGTGTCTGTGAGTGTGTGTGTCTGAACAGCATAACTCAGAAACGAACAGTCGGATAAACACCAAACTTGGTATTTAGGTTCAGTATGTTCCAAGGATGCGACACGAAGGTTTTCAAAAAAATCCCCCAGCCCAGATTACCCTTTACATGGAACATTTTTCCAAAGTTTTTATTTTCTCAAAAATGGCTCTAACGATTTTGATTAAAGTATTATATGTTTAAGATATTTTCATGACAAATAAAATCTATATCATGAATTTTCTGGGAATGTCTCCAAAAAGCATTCTTCATTGTGAACGACGTTTGCATAACTGGTAAACATAAGAAATAGACAATATTTTACTACATAAAAATATAGATCGCGGTAAAATACACAATTTATGTCATATACATTTTTTTGTTGAGTGAACCATTTTCGAGATATTACTTGTTATTCTCTTAAATTTTTCAATACTTATTTTCTCAAATGGGAATTCGTGATTAATTTTTTACTTTCTCTACTACGTATAGTAAGTAGGGGAAGTATTGCATTCCACCCAAAAATTCAATACCGAGATTTTACCGCAAATATATGTTTTGAGATCTCCTGAATCCAAAAAAAGCATTTTTGGAAACATGTCCGTGTGTGTGTGTCTATGTGTGTGTGTGTGTGTCTGTGTGTGTGTGTCTGTGAACAGCATAACTCAAAAACGAACAGTCCGATAAGCACCAAACTTGGTATTTAGGTTCAGTATTTTCCAGAGATGCGACACGAAGGTTTTCAAGAAAATCCCCCCACTCCAGACTATACTTTACATGGAAAATTTTTCGAAAATTTTAATGTCATGAAATGTTTGAGATGTTTAAGATAATGTCATGAGAAATGAAATGTATATCTCGAATTTTCTGGGAATGTCTCCAAAAGTATTCTTCATTGTGAACGCCTTTTGCATAACTGGTAAACCATAAGAGATAGACAAAATTTTACTACACAAAAAATGTAGATCGCGTTAAAATACACAACTTCTGTCATATACATTTCTTTTGTTGAGTGAACCGTTTTCGAGATATTGCTTATTATTTCCTTAAATTTTCCAATACTTGTACTTTTTCTCAAATACGTTATTCATTTTTACTTTCTCTACTACGTATAGTAAGTAGGGGAAGTATTGCATTCCACCCAAAAATTCGATACCGAGATTTCGCCGGAAATACATGTTTTGAGACCTCCTGAATCCAAAAAAAGCATTTTTGGAAACACGTCCGTGTGTGTGTCTGTGTGTGTGAGTGTGTGTGTGTGTGTGTGTGTGTGTGTCTGTGTGTGTGTGTGTGTCTGTGAACAGCATAACTCAAAAACGAACAGTCGGACAAACACCAAACTTGGTATTTTGGTTCAGTATCTTCCAGAGATGCGACACGAAGGTTTTCAAGAAAATCCCCCCAACCCAGACCACCCTTTACATGGAACATTTTCCGAAAATTTTAATTTTCTCAAAAATGGCTCTAACGATTTTGATGAAAATATCATATGTTTAAGATAATGTCATGAGAAATGAAATGTATATCTCGAATTTTCTGGGAATGTCTCCAAAAGTATTCTTCATTGTGAACGACTTTTGCATAACTGGTAAACCATAAGAGATAGACAAAATTTTACTACACAAAAAATGTAGATCGCGTTAAAATACACAACTTATGTGATATACATTTCTTTTGTTGAGTGAACCGTTTTCGAGATATTGCTTGTTATTTCCTTAAATTTTCCAATACTTATACTTTTTCTCAAATTCGTTATTTATTACTTTCTCTACTACGTATAGTAAGTAGGGGAAGTATTGCATTCCACCCAAAAATTCGATACCGAGATTTCACCGGAAATACATGTTTTGAGAATCACTGAATCCAAAAAAAGCATTTTTGGAAACATGTCCGTGTGTGTGTCTGTCTGTGTGTCTGTGTGTCTGTCTGTGTGTCTGTGTGTCTGTGTGTCTGTGAACAGCATAACTCAAAAACGAACAGTCGGATAAACACCAAACTTGGTATTTAGGTTCAGTATCTTCCAGAGATGCGACACGAAGGTTTTCAAGAAAATCCCCCCACCCCAGACTACCCTTTACATGGAACATTTTTCGAAAATTTTAATTTTCTCAAAAACGGCTCTAACGATTTTGATGAAAATATCATATGTTTAAGATATTGTCATGACAAATAAAATGTATATCTCGAATTTTCTGGGAATGTCTCCAAAAATATTCTTCATTGTGAACGACTTTTGCATAACTGCTAAACCATAAGAGATAGACAAAATTTTACTACACAAAAAATGTAGATCGCGTTAAAATACACAACTTATGTCATATACGTTTCTTTTGTTGAGTGAACCGTTTTCGAGATATTGCTTGTTATTTCCTTAAATTTTCCAATACTTATACTTTTTCTCAAATTCGTTATTCATTTTTTTTATGTCCTGAACATGCAAAGAGAATGGAATTCGCCACATAGCAACCAGCGTTAGAATATTTGACTATCGCTTAAAAGCTACCATATTCCCCTTGCATCTACAAGAAAATTACCAATAAGATTGACATCTCGATATCTCGATTAACATGAAGCATATGGAGAATAGGCGTTTGTAAAATTAGATTGTACAAGAGTAGAGAAAGTCATGTGAGTGTAACACATCAGATTTTTTTTTTATGTCCTGGACATGCAAAGAGAATGGAATGCGCCACATAGCAACCAGCGATAAAATATTTGACTATCGCATAAAAGCTACCAATTCCCCTTGCATCTACAAGAAAATTACAAATAAGATTGACATCTCGATATCTCGATTAATATGAAGCATATGGAGAATAGGCGTTTGTAAAAATAGATTGTACAAGAGTAGAGAAAGTCATGTGAGTGTAACACATCAGATTTTTTGTGTAGAAACACTTTGTCTATCTCTAACGGTTTACCGTTTATGGAAAAGCCATTCAGATTGAAGAGGGCTTTTGCGGACATTCCTTGAAAAATGAAGATTTAAATTTCATTTTTCATACAAATATCTTAAGTATATGATATTTTAATCGAAATCGTTAGAGCTATTTTTGAGAAAATCAAAAGCTTCGAAAAATGCTGCATATCAGTGTAATCTGGGTGAGGAGATTTTATTGAAAATCTTTTGAAATCTGTTCACAGACACACATACGGATCTTTTTCTAAGAATCCTTTTTTTGGACTCAGGGGGCCCCAAGACATGTATTTCCAGTGAAATCTCGGTATACGGAATTTTTGGGTGGAATGCAATACTTCCGCTGCTTACTATACGTAGTACACAAGGTAAAAAGTAGATCTCTTTAAAACCAACAATTTATTTCAGATACCTGCTTTTATAACATTACCCGTTTCCGACATACCCGTTATTAATGGATCGAATTGTTAAATTATTGGCCATTCTTTTAAAGTCTTGCCGACTTTCAATTGTTTCTCGTAATATTACGGAAAGAGTGTGGAAACTTAAGGCCAGCATATGGCGTCCAGTTCTAAAACAGTTGAATATCGCTATTCTCTTTATATCCATAACGACATGCGTAATGCAGGTATCTCCAGAAAACTTTTGCCGCATTAAAAGTCGTGTGAATGTAACACTTAGGATTTCTTTAATAAAAATGTTTGTAGTGTCCAAGATTTTAATGCTAGGTTATAAAAAGTCAGCACATTCACAACTAACCCAGAAATGAGTGGTATAAATTTCATCATTCTAGGTTTTGTGCTTCTTGAGAAAATCGTTAAAATGCACGCAGAAAAATAAATTGCGAGAAAACCTAAATTAAAGTTTGCAGTCACCTTAGCACAAGCCACTTCATTGGACAATTAAATTTACACTAAAGCAACTTCTGGTCTGTTTTCATACGATAAAACGCTGTACTATTATAAAACAAGGTTTAAGCTTGCAAACTCACCCAAAAAAAGCAAAAAATTGATATTTCTTTTTTACCCAATCCCGCCCACAATATCAACGTAAGCATCCTAGTTCTTAAGGTTCGCCTCAGCTCTGGTTTATTTCGATAGATTGACGAGTCTGCTTCATGATGATAAGCTGACGGATTTTAAATTACATACAAGTGTTCTGGGCTTGTGGAGTATGCCAGAGGTGTAGGGAACACAGTCCTAAGTTGTGAATTATGTTGAGTCGGCGATTTTTTACTCACATCACATCTACGCTTCGATTTTCTTGCTATGAAGCGCTTTCGGAAGATGCTCCTCCATCCTCAGCTGAAAACCGACTGAGTTCAGCTTCTCTCCCCTGACCTGCAGGATTTGAATTCAAATACGAAGTTACTGTTCTCTGTTTGAAATAGTTGTTACCCAATTTTTGCTGGAATTACTCCTATCTGTGGTGAAGTTTGGAAACCCTGTCTTCTTTCTTCTCTTCTACAAGCTGATTGGATAAGCTGCATTAAAGGATCCGATGGTGGGATTTCAAAATTCAAAATATTTTATATATAATGGATGACAATCTTTTCCCAAATTTTGATGTGATGGAACATGTATTAGTTTTTAGTAGATTTCTGTCACATCCTATCTCATGGTTAGAAGTCCAGAAGAGGTTGACAACTGCAAATTTATCCAATTGTTTTAGTTTAATGTTTCTTTAGGGTTCACCCAAAAGTGTTTATAAATTTCTCTTAGTTATGTAGGAACCCCCATAATCTTAACATTGAAATTGATATATACCTGATTTTTTTAAGATTAACTATTGTGTTGGACAAATATATATTCAACATAATTCTCAATTTAAAAGTATTTTGAGGTGCAGGTTGGATGTTGTATATCCTAAATAATGTTTCAAAATATTTGAACATAGCTGGTTGGTATATAAACTTCTTGCACACCATATAATTTTATTAGGGTTCTGTAGAGTACTGTTCATATGTAGAATTTGTTTCTTTTTGTATTTAATAATGAAATTATTAATTATGTCTGGGTTAAATCCACTTTTATAACATTTTTATGTATTTTAATTCAATGTTCTATTCTTCTTTTTCCAAAGAGTATTAACATATATGATGTGAGTAAAAACCGACCGAATCAACTTATTTTATAATGATTCTAGCATCACAGTTTATAACACTTCCTTTAATTATAGTCAGTCTTAAATATCAGAAGTGACTGCACGTTAAACAATAACGTCAGAATCAGCATTCACTCCGAGACCAACTTGTTCCGAGAGGGCCGTATGGTGTAGGAAGACAACTTATGTATTATACAACTGTTTCATTCGTGATACAAATTTAGGCTGTTAATACTGTATAATGCACTGTTCTTGACTTAAATTTATATCTCTATGCTCTATATGTCTGTTGTAAGCATTCCTTTCAGAATTCACGAACATATTTGTGGTGTAGCGCAGGATATAGAAACATTTAATGTGATATATTCACTTAACTTTTTCTATCCCTGTTATTTATTAGTTGTATATAAACTAGTCTTACTAAAGCTTATTATTATATATACTTCATTTAATCCAAATAAATTTCTGTGCAAAATAGCTACATTACATATTTCGTTATAGATACAAAGGGAACAGCGATAGTGAAATGTTTAAGAACTGAAGGCTCTATGCTGGCTTAAAATTCCAAACTGTTTCAATGCAATCACGAGGAGCAACTGAATGTTGATAGGTCTTTAAGAGAATGACTAAGTATTGAAAAATTCAAATCATCATTAACAGATACATGGAAATGGTTGATGGCACAAAGTTATTTGAAGTAAACTGCGTATTCTAATGAGATATGTATTTCTTGTGCAGTACGTTTTCGTCTATCGCTTAAAGTTTACCGACCAAGATTATAAAAAATTCCTTCAGATTGATGACTTCAAAGGTTATTCCAGAAAATTCAAGATATGCATTTTATTTGCCATGTTAAATATCTTTAATATGTGGTATTTTAATCAATAGTGTTGTAGTCAATTTTTAGAAAATGCAAAATATTAGAAAATGTTCCATGTAAGAATAGTTTGGAGTAGAGGGATTTTCTTGAAAATTTTCTTGGCGCATCTTTGGAAGGTACTGAACTCAGATACCAGTTTGTTGTTGATCTGACTCTTCGTTTTTGAGTCATCTATCAGACACACAGACGGACTATTTTCTAAAAATGCATTTTGTAGGTATTTAGGGGACCTCAAAACATGTTTCCGATGAAATCCCGGTATTGAATTTTTGAATGGAATACATTACTTTCTCTGCTTACTAGTTTGTGGAAGAGAAAGTAAAAATAAATCTAAATAATTGTAGACTTCTCTGCTCTCTCTCTCTCTCTCTCTCTCTCTCTCTCTCTCTCTTAATAATTTTCGCTGTACAGTGATTAGAAAGCTATTTATAGTACAGTAGAGGCGGTTATTATGCGAGAACTAATAAAAAAAAACATCTATTAACTCCCTCCACCATTCAGAGTCTAAGAGCATTCCATCTTTACATATGTTTACAAGAGGATCGTTCTAGTTTGACACAGATTATAGTAAAGAATTTATTCAACATTATCGTCACTGATTAGACAACTTACGCGAAACGTTGAGACATATTTAAAACCTTCAACTTTGCGATATTTAGCATGCGTGCAGTGAATATGATAGTGTATTTATTATTATACAACCGCGCCTCGCCGTATGCTACCTCACACTTAACTGCCTTCAGCAGTCATGGATGTTATTCCGAGGTACGAAGGACCGCCGTAAGGCTGAACCCAGAATATCACTACGGCTTTTCTTTCCCTCTGCGACTCGCTGACATAGGTTATATCGTCCTTAGATCTGCCTCTTACAGAAAGCTCCACAATAAATCCACGTGCAGTAAACTTAACGTTTGGTGGGCAAGTAAACCCTCCTTGATTCCACGCCCTCACGACACTTCTTACAAATCAGATAGCTAAAGGACAGAAGTAGAAAGAATGTTGTTCTTCGCTTTCCTTATACCATAAGTAACGTACTTACGGAGATGGCGTTTAGCCACACACTTGCATGAGGAGTAACTGCCAAGCTGAAATATTTCGCAGACGAAATACTAAATAATTTAAACTCTAATATAATTGCGCAGAGTATTCTGGTTATTTGAAATTTGTTTAAAGCAAAAATACAACCAGCAAACTATGTCTTGTAAAGGTATAATCAGACAACTGCAAAATACAATGCAATCGTCGGGATCTGAACCCCAGATCTCCCGGTTTCTATCCAGTTGCTCTAGCTACCATTGCAATATGCCGGTACGACATCAAATTCCCCAACTAATTCGCCTTTAATTTCATGCCGGCATGTTGCCATGGTAGCTGAGGATCCGCGGATCAAATCCCGGCGGTGGCATTGAAATTTTTAGTCGTCTGATTCTACCTTTCCAACCTTGTCTAACACACGGCTTATGTGAACGAAGAACAATTAATTAGGTTTGTGGTAAAGGTAAAGAATGTGGACCGCATTCGGGAGGTCCCGGGTTCGATCCCTGGCTACCGCTTGCTCTAACCCTGCGTTTTTTCAGAGGTTTTCCCGGTGAATGCTGGAGTGGTTTCGTTCATTCAACGAATTTCCTGTACCTCCATTTCGTTCCATTAATCATTTCATTCATACTTCACACCGTTTGCTCTGTTTCAGGATAGAAATTGTCGGCGATGGTGTTTCGGTGCAGCGTGGCAGGGAAAAACGATGCTTTATATGCAATTTCTCCGTCCCTCAGCCTTTGGCTGGTTGCCGGGGTACAAAGAACGCCCCTTGCGGTCCCTATTTGGGGCGGAGTCCCTGGTCTGCCTGTCCAACTGCCGGGGGTCTCAATCTTGAAGCTGTAGAGACCCTGTCATTAATGTGCCGTCACTCCTGGTTCCGGCGGCCCGGTGTCTCCTTTCACCTCACCCTTTCCTCCCGTAGGTGACCCTCGTGGGGCGTCGGTTCATGATCGGTGCCGATTCCCCTCTGCTTCCTAATCAATCCAATTTCCTATTTGAAAACATAGTCTCCGTTTGTGACATAAATTATGTGTCACATTCACATGACTTTCTCTACCTACTATTATTGATTTTTATATAGCTACACAAAATATTCTTACGAAGGCTTACTGCTAGGTAGAGAAGATACGGCATTCGATTAAAAAATTAGATATCGGGATTTCAAAGCAAGTTTTAAGACCGCTATATAAAATAAAAAAAAATATTCATGGAAAAAGGTCCGTGTTTATGCGCTTGTGTGTATACAGCATAACTCAAAAAGAAAAATGGCATAAATACCAAACTTGGTATTTAGATTCAGTACTTTCCAAAGATGCCATATGAAGATTTAAAAAAAATCCACCCAATCCAAACTATCCTTTACTCTTACCGAGGGGGTGGTTTAGGCGGTTGCGTCTGTGGCCCACATTCGGGAGGTCTGGTGACCGCCGACTCGGACCCATGGGCTTTTGGTGGTTTCCTCGTGTCGCCAGGCAAATTCTGGGGTGGTTCATTGTCTACCACGACTCTCCTACCGCATTTCAGGTATCCCTCATCTTCCTTGTCATCTGTTTCAGGGTTGTAGTACCAGACGACGGTTTCTTTCCTGCGGTACCTCTCAGTTAGATCTCTCCTCAGTGTGGGTCTCCGCTGAGAGGGACACTGAAGGTTCGTAGCTTGTGGGCACGGACCTTGCGGCGTCGTATGCGTTTTATCTGGGAATGTTAAGGACCCATTAATGCTTACGCCCGTCGGCATTCGGATCTGATCATCCTTCGTGTCTCTCTCCTCATTCTTCCCTCTCAGGGGTCACGTTAGAAGCACAATGGGATAAGTAGCCTGCGTGCGCTGCTCTGCCTCGGTTCCGTGGGGCACCTCCGTGCTTCGTACCCTTTACCCTTTTGAAAATAAATTGATATTATCTTGAATTTTATAGTATTAGTTTGTAAAGTCCTCTTAATTCCGAAGAAAATTTATATAATCTGATATAACTGGTAAACGTTAAGCGATAGATGAAAGCGTACTACACAAAAAATGTACATTTTTTTAAATCACAATTTATTCTCAATAACCCTTTTGTGGCATCAGCTATTTCCAGATATACAGTATTAATGGTTCAAATTGGTTTTTCATTCTTATCATTCTTTTAAAGTCCTATCAACATCCAGTTATCTCTTGCAATTACATGGAAACAGTATGGATTTTTAAGGCAGCAAACAGCTCACAGTTCTTAAACATTTGACTATCATTGTTCTCTTTGTAAATATAAAGAAATGTGTAATGTCGCTATTTCCGCAAAAGCTTATCTTGACTAAAATGAACTAATTAATAAATATACTTTCATAAGAATATAATATATACACAATAATAAGCGATAGAGAGTAGAGAAACTCGTGTGAATGTATCACGTCATATTTTTTTAATCTACTTAAAGTTAACTGAGATAAACCTTTGCAAAAGTAGTTTCATTACACATTTTATTTCTGGTACAAAGGGCTTAGAGGGAAAAGAATGGATATTCAGATGTTTAAAAGCTATATCCTAACCTAGAATTTCCAAAATCTTACCATGACACCGCGAGAAATAACCGAATCGCAACAGCGCTTTAAAAACGGCAAAGGTATTAAAAATTAAAACGTTGATATATTTCCACTACTTACTTTAGATAAATAGTGGAGAGAGTAAAGTTAAAGGTACTAATCAACGGTGGGTTCCCTCTGAAAACGAAGAACAGCCCGCGCGTATGCCAGTCGGCCCTTGTGCTCCTATTGTGTTCCTCTCACTAAGCTGTCTCTAAGGAATGTGTTGACATCAACAATTCTGTCGCTATCTGAGAATGATTACGGCTCTACTTTCAACATATCAGCAAGACTTAAGTCCTCTTAGTATACATACGCTCTTCTACTAGTAATGAATGACCACTTACTTTGATTTGCTTTCTCGTCAGATGTTAACAGCGTTAGCATCTGTTTCTCGGGCTTGACAATGTAGAGTCCTTCCTTTCTTACTGGGCATTTCATATAACCTTATAAATCACTACAAAACACTTACACACTGTTCCAAGTGAAACACGCTGGGATACTAGCATTGCGATATGCTTTTAATGTAGATAGTAGATCTATTTATGACATCATCGTCAGCTGCCACGTGGTACTATCCCTGCTCACTCTTCCGGAGAAGAGAACACCCCGTAAACGTTTTCTCGACAGAGGCCTACAGTGCCTGCTACCCCCAGAAGGGAGAGAGAAGAGACCTGAAGGGCGTTCAGATCCAGATAAAGACGGACGCAAACACAGACGGGTCCCTAATGTTTCCAACAACCTCCTGTGGGTCCTCCGGGTTGGAGCTGCTCGGAGGAGTGACATAACTGAACAGATCCCGCAGGACGCCAGGGAGGAACGTCTATAGTGCCCAAGCCATCACCCAATCGCAAACCACCAAACACCGTCGCCTGGTCCTATAGCCCTGAAACGGATGATATTGATTAGTACAGGAAATGAGAGGCAGGAGAGTCGTGGCAGAAGATGAACCACCTCAGCATTTGATTGGCAACCCGGGGAAGCCACCAAAACCCAGGGGTCAGAGTGGAAGTGCCAGTGATCGTACCCAAGACCTCCCAAGTGCGAGCCACAAGGTTACTGTGAGCTTCACTCGGTAGTGGAGAGAGTAAAAATCACTAGTAGTCAAATAACCACATTCTCTCAGATAACTTCGTTCTGAAAATTGTTAAAGTGATGCAAAATATGAAGGCAATATTTCAATCAGAATTAACGTGAGGAAAAGGAAGACGCGAACAAAAAACGGAAGAACCCATACCACTGTCGATTTGCATGTATTAAAATTCAGCTTTACTCTCCATTCTTGACCATAGGTCCTTCAGGTCTTGTACCATTATTTACAACTCCTCTCTTGGCATGTCTGTAGCTGTTTGACCCAAAGGCATCATGTGTTTTAAAGCAATTTTTGTGCTATGACTGTACCCAAGCCTTGCGCCTCTGTGATCCAACGGCATGTCGAGATACACGAGTCATTAATTAATCCTTTTTAACACGGTCCTTTCCCCCAGCGTACAGAGCGCCGTGTCAGAGCTAATATCTCGTGAAAAGGCACGCCCCGAAGTGCGGATATCTGTAGGCTGATAAAAGCTGCGGTGTTATCTGACGTAGACGTATGGAAAAATTCAAATAACTGAAAACCCTTTGGAGCGGTAGCAATTATTAATACTGTTGAATATGTGTTTGATAATCTTATTTTTGCCTTCAGATTTTATCTGTTAACGCAGCTATGTCAATTCTGAATTAATGTTTTAGTTGTACTAATATAATCAGTTGGATATTTTCATTTTCAATTGCAGTTGTTGACCCCTAGTGAAAGCTCGAGGCCTTGACTATCAAATGCAGCGCAATAGGCGACCTGTGTTTCAGCTCCACTAGGATAGAGTAGGACTAGTTACGGAGAGGGACTTATTACCTCGACCTGCGCAGAACTTTTGTGCCTATGCTCCTGATGTGGTGCCTCCGGGAGGGAAGGATGAGGTAAAAGGAGACAGAGGGCGAGCGAACCAGGAGACACGACAGGCAGAGGGCAGGGTCCCTACCGTTTACCGATCTGAACTCCCCGGGTGCTGCCTGGTGCAGCCTGCCACCCTCCCCTTAGGCTTGCACATCCCCTAGAGATCCGGGACCCGGAGACCGCTCACATTCCGGAGGATGGTTTCCTTAGAGCATTCTTTTCCTGTACCATCCACACGCCGAGACCTCCCGCCGACACTTGCAACCCTGAAAGAAAGAACCCTGAGAATGGCGATGAAATGGAGGGGCAGGAAATTAGGGGCATTTAACGATGCTTCCCAACATTCCCCTGGAGACCAGGGAAAACCACGAGAAACCTATGAATCAGGAAGATTGGCCACGATAATCGAATTCACGACCTCAGGAGTGCGGGCCACAGACGTAACAGCCTGAGCCATTCCAGCTTCAGCTCCACTAACTAAACTTTACTTAATGGCAGATGCTGATTTTATGGTTGCTCCTTCGATAAATAAATATTACATCGAAAACATACAATCTAGTTGACATTATTAATTTCGAGTAAACAGACAAAGCTTGTTACTTGTAGTATTACAACACCAGAATAAAAGCACATTCTGATGTGTTACACTCAAATGACTTTCTCTACCCCCTAGCGCTTACTTCTGGGTATAGAAATTATTCTTAAGAAAGTTCTTTTTCTTATTTACTCAATTTTAGTCCAGATAAGCCTTACCGAAAATTGCTGCATTATACATTTCGTTATAAGCTACACAGAGAACAGCGACAGTCAAATGTTTAAGAATTGGACGATATATGCTGCCCTAAAATTCTATACTTTCGAGAACATCGCGAGAGGCAGCTTAAAATCGACAGGTCTTTAAAAGAACCGGTAAGTATGGAGCAATTCGAACCGTTAATAATGGATATCTCGAAAACAGTTGATGCTTTAAAAAGATGTATTTGAAATAATTTGCGTGTTTTAAAGAGATCTACATTTTTTGTGCAGTACGTTTTCGTCTCGCCTAATATTTACAAGAGTTGTACAAGATAATACAATTTTCCTACCGAATGAAGGAGTCTTTACAGTGTATTCCTAGAAAATACAATATATGCTTTTTATTTGTCACGCAAATATATTGTCACGCCTTAGATTTGAAGGGGGTTGAGGACGTGCATTTGGGAGCGTAGCAGGATTAAGGGTTGGTGAGCAATTCCGAATAGCAAGACACAATTAACAAAAAGGATAACAGATTTAATATAATAAACGAGTAGACACACAGACAGTGAGCAAGTAAGCCATTTTTAGGATTAAGTATTTAAGACAGAACAGTTTCTAGTTACCTAGTGCCATTGAGCAGATGTTACGCTGGTTGCCATACCCAAAGGTAAATGTTGATCTGGGCAGCGCCTCCGGCTGCACCTGGGTTGTTCCTATCAAGACTGCCATGCCCATAGACTTAAGAAAGGGGTTTTATATCATAGATAGACGCCTCCACACAGGACATGGCCATATATGGAGAGCTAACCTCTACTCTATGAGTTGGCATCACCCACATAATATCACAAGGATATGACTGGCACTGAATGTCCAGCTCATGCTTCCTGTGTTGCACCATGTGAAGCAAGAATACAAGAAATAAGCTTCACATGAACCAAATTCTAAAGAAAAGTAATTTTTAGGAAAATAATTTAACTTAACTTGACCCATACATTGCAATATCCTATATGTGATATTTTAATCAAAACGGCTTCATGTAAACGGTAGTTTAGGATGGGGGAGTTTTCTTGAAAACCTTGATGTCGAATCTTCGGAAGACACTGAAACTTAACTTTCCAAGTTTGGTATTTATCCGACTTTCATTTTTGAGTTATGATTTTCACAGACATACACAGACAGACGTACCTTTTTCCAAAACTCTGATGTTACATTCGCATGGCTATGTGTACCCTCTATCGATTATTAGTTGGTATACAAGCTATTCTTACTAAAGCACATTTTTTGGTCTGCTTCATTTTAATAAGAATAAACTTAGAGAGAAACAGCTACATTACATATTTCGTTATAGATACAAAGAGAACAGCCATAGTCAAATGTTTAAGAACTGGACGCTATACGCTGGCCATTACAATTCCATTCTGTTTCCATGACATCGCGAGACACAAGTGATTGCTGACATAACAACAAGAAAAAAACTGTTTGAGTTTTTAATAACGCATATCTCAGAACTGGCTTATGTCAAAAAGAAACTTATTGGATATAAATGATGTGCTTTAAAGAGATCTAAATTTTTACTTTCTCTACTCTGTATAGCAATTAGGGGAAGTATTGTATTCCATCCAAAAATTCGATACCGAGATTTCACCGGAAATACATGTTTCTAGACCTCCTGAATCCAAAAAAGCATTTTTGAAAACATGTCCGTGTGTGTGTCTGTGTGTGTGTGTGTGTCTGTGTGTGTGCATGTGTCTGTGTGTCTGTGAACAGCATAACTCAAAAACGAACAGTCGGATAAGCACCAAACTTGGTATTTAGGCTCAGTATCTTCCAGAGATGCGACACGAAGGTTTTTAAGAAAATCCCCCCACCCCAGACTACCCCTTACATGGAAGATTTTTTGAAAATTTTAATTTTCTCAAAAATGGCTCTAACGATTTTGATGAAAATATCATATGTTTAATGTAATGTCATGAGAAATGAAATATATATCTTGAATTTTCTGGGAATGTCCCCAAAAGTATTCTTCATTGTGAACGACTTTTGCATAACAGGTAAACCATAAGAGATAGACAAAATTTTACTACACAAAAAATGTAAATCGCGTTAAAATACACAACTTATGTCATAAACATTTCTTTTGTTGAGTGAACCGTTTTCGAGATATTGCTTGTTATTTCCTTAAATTTTCCAATACTTATACTTTTTCTCAAATTCGTTATTAATTTTTTACTTTCTCTACTACGTATAGTAAGTAGGGGAAGTATTGCATTCCACCCAAAAATTCGATACCGAGATTTCACCGGAAATATATGTTTTGAGACCCACTGAATCCAAAAAAAGCGTTTTTGGAAACATGTCCGTGTGTGTGTCTGTGTGTGTGTGTGTGTGTGTGTGTGTGTGTCTGTGTGTGTGTGTCTGTGTGTGTCTGTGTGTGTGTGTCTGTGAACAGCATAACTCAAAAACGAACAGTCGGATAAACACCAAACTTGGTATTTAGGTTCAGTATCTTCCAGAGATGCGACACGAAGGTTTTCAAGAAAATCCCCCCACCCAAGACTACCCTTTACATGCAACATTTTTCGAAAATTTTAATTTTCTCAAAAATGGCTCTAACGATTTTGATGAAAATATCATATGTTTAAGATAATGTCATGAGAAATGAAATGTATATCTCGAATTTTCTGGGAATGTCTCCAAAAGTATTCTTCATTGTGAACGACTTTTGCATAACTGGTAAACCATAAGAGATAGACAAAATTTTACTACACAAAAAATGTAGATCGCGTTAAAATACACAACTTATGTCATATACATTTCTTTTGTTGAGTGAACCGTTTTCGAAATATTGCTTGTTATTTCCTTAAATTTTCCAATACTTATACTTTTTCTCAAATGCGTTATTCATTTTTTTTATGTCCTGGACATGCAAAGAGAATGGAATGCGCCACATAGCAACCAACGTTAAAATATTTGACTATCGCTTAAAATCTAGCATATTCCCCTTGCATCTACATGTACATTACCAATAAGATTGACATCTCGATATCTCGATTAACATGAAGCATATGGAGAATAGGCGTTTGTAAAAATAGATTGTACAAGAGTAGAGAAAGTCATGTGAGTGTAACATATCAGATTTTTTTATGTCTTGGACATGCAAAGGTAATGAAATGCGCCACATAGCAACCAGCGTTAAAATATTTGACTATCGCTTAAAACCTACCATATTTCCCTCGCATCTACAAGAAAATTATCAATAAGATTGACATCTCGATATGTTGATTAACATGAAGCATATGGATAATAGGCGTTTGTAAAATTAGATTGTACAAGAGTAGAGAAAGTCATGTGAGTGTAACACATCAGATTTTTTTTGTAGGTGCAAGGGGAATAGGGTAGGCTTTAAGCGACAGTCAAATCTTTTAATAGCTGCTTGCTATATGGAGCATTCCTTCTCCTTGCATGTCAGGACATAAAAAAACCCAATAACAAATTCCCATTTTCCAAAAGTATAAGTGTTGGAAAACTCAAAACATAATAAGCAATGTCTCAGAAATGAGTCACTCGACAAAAAAATTAAATCATACACTGTATATTTTAACGAGATAGCTTATACAACGAGATATATACATATCCTAAACATGTGATATTTTAATCAAAATTTTCGAAAAATTTTCCATGCAAAGGGTAGTCTAGGGTGGGGGATTTTCTTGAAAATATTCGTGTCGCATCCTTGGAAGATACTAAACATAAATACCAAGTTTAGTATTTATCCGACATTTCGTTTTTGAATTATGCTGTTCACGGACACAAACACTCAGATAGACAGACAGGCGCTCACTACTTCCTCTACTTACAATACGTAAAGCTAAAGGTACGTATCGCGGAGGGGCCTCCGGGACACGGGTAGAGTACCACACGCAAGCCATGCGGCCTATTGAGCTTCCAATGGAGGGAGGGATAAGGGGAGAGAGCCAAAGGGCGACCAGATCCGAATGCCGACGTGTAAGAGCTTAGACGGCGTTCCTAACGTTTCCAGATAGAACGCATCCAACGCCGCACGATCCCTGCCCACAAGCCACTAACCTCTAGATTCCCCCGGAGCGGAACCCCACTCTGAGGAGTGACCTAACTGAGTGATACCACGGCGACGTCAGGGAGTAAATCTTTACAGAGGTAAGCCACCGCCCAGCCGCAGCCCGCAGAACACCGTCGCCTGGACCTACAACCCTGAAACACATGGCAAGGAAATGAGAGGAAGGAGAGTCATGGCAGAAGATGAACCACTCCAGCATTCGCCTGGCGAACCGGGACCTCCTAAATGCGGGCCACAGATGAAACAGCTGAGCCATCCCGCTCGGTACTTACTGTACGTAGTAGAGGAAGTAAAAAAGCATTACATTATCCACACTCTTAAAGATAAAACGCTTTGGTTTGCCCCAGAAATTTTCATTTCTGACTAGTATTTTATGGATGCATATAAATCTTGATATTTCACATAAGTTTAAGTACAGGAATGAAAATTCTGATATGTAGGTCTGTGCTTAAACTGCACTATATTAAATCCAAATTTCGACTCAACCAAAAAGAATAGCAGCTAAAGTTTTCAATAAAAGGAGTCATAATAACGGAACAAAGTTTCTGGATACCTAGTAAAATACCCTTGAAAATCTGCACGAGTTGCGTTCTAATAGCAGATGGCTTTACATGCAGAGAATATAGGTATAGATAATTCAACGGAGGGAGACACCTTGATCGTTGCGACCCGCACAGATCTAATACAGCTACCATCCCGCAGGAGGAAGAACTGAGGTGAAGGAACCATTTGAAGAAGTTTGTTTCGTTATTTTTACGTTGTTATTTATAAACCCCACGCTTTGGGAGCCAATTTGAGAAAGGTTTGTTGCTTCACGTATGAAAAGTCAATTTGAAGTAGGTTGTATTATATTTCTTATGTTGGGGAGGTGCCATTGAAGTAGTTGCAACCGCACGAATGGCACCCGATAGCCTTCGTCCCAGAAAAAAATTAAAAAATATTAACTTTGTAATTTGACTGTTTCTTCAAATATTATACATTTATATTTGCCTCGGCTGCGTCAGTATTATTGTTAGAGACATGGATTTCTTTGCAAGGCGTGGTGCGGCTGAAGAATGTAGGCTTACACAGATTTTAATTTTTTATTCACTCCTTTTTATTAATTCTTGACACGATTTAAATAACACTTCACTGATATAGAGAGCTGTAAGATTCTTTTATTAATACTTGCACTTTTTAACACGTAAACTATTTTCGTCTCACACGAATACGTATTAAATTTCTCGAGGACGCATCTCGCGTGTGATTAGTAACACTGCCTGCTAGTAACCAACGCGTCCAGTTATGAGCGCTGTCTACAAGCAACTGACTTGATTTCTACCGCCTAAATTTGTAAATTATGCATTTCAAGTCTCTGATTTGCTAATCCTAGTTCAACAGAATACCTTCATTTAACTTAAGCTTTTTTCTGGTTGTTGATTGGCTATTTTATAAAATGTCACAAAATAACATTATTGCTGCTCCAAGAATTATAAGTAGTATTATTAAACTTACAAATTCATTATTGCCTCAAGGTTATCTCATTGATACCTCATTGTTAGCAACTTTTAACGTATTATTCTCACCGCTCCTACATTATTAAATTACATAATACATTCACATAACATTATTGAACACGTATACAATAATATAAACACTTACAATGACTGTAATATACAGTTTTTATATCTTTTTACATACACATATTGCTTTAAGATGGGCTGTTATTGAATTCATTTATTATATAATTAGACTGAAATTATTTAAGCGTTAAAAATACTGCCTGAAATTGCCCCTTCTAGAAATATTTAAAAATTGTTCTTCTTTTTTTGGTTCTTTTAAATTTTTAAATATTTTCTGAAAGTCTCCTGAAAGTAAAAAACATAACCTTTTTATTATTACACTTTCTGTTTTTCACTGTCACTTTTATTTAACACTCACTGGTTTGTTTTCCAACTACACTCGTGTATAGCAGTATACTTCATATTTATTTTGTTCTGCTACGTGTTCGACACTTTTTAAGGTCAATGACCTGGTGTAAGGTCAATGATCTGGTGTTCAGTGACCTGAGGGATGTTTGTTTATTCACTATTACTGCCATTATTAAACATTTTATTTGCTATTTTTAGCAGTCATAGTAACACTTGTTTTCCTTTCTTTACCACTTATTTCTTAAACATTTTTATTTTTCTTACAATTTCTATCATTGTATACCATATACAATATAAACGCAGTTACTATTTAGATTTATTATGTTTTTCTTAGTAACAATGGCTTCTCTTCTATTACATCCTTTTATCTAAACTATTGGCAATTGGTTACTTTAGCAAAGATATTATTATACATTTTTTTAATTACATTGCTTTCCCCTTTTATGTTCCAGATACTTTATTTTCTTTTTCTCCTTGTGTCACTCATAACCTACATATTTTATTTTATTTTTCTTCTTTTTAGACTTACCCTAATCTTATGTTGCACAGTCGTGTTCCAAAACGTATTCATGAATAAAGCTCTAAATGTTTCAAAATTCATTTCACTATCTGCTAGCATATGTAACCATTCTAAGGTTTTGTTATCCAAGCATTTTCTAACAAGCATCATTTTTAATTATTCAGGCACATTTTTCAATTTAAAATATTCTACTAGATCATGTATAAATTGTACTGGACTTGAGGAAGCATTAAAATAAGGTACTGGCAATTCATTTAGCACAGAATAATAATTTGACATCTGATTTGGTACATGCACATGAGTGTCATCATTATTGTTTTATGTTTGAGAGGCTGATGCTATGGAAAAAGCAGTAGCGTGTCTTGTATTATTATCATTCATTTGATTAGCATTTACAGAGCTAGTTACATTTGCATTGACCTTTGGTACTGTTAGATCTATTTGTATTTGCACAATATCTGCATTTGTGTTTTCTATTTCTTCAGTTTCCCGACTAGTTTCTTGTAGTTTATTTAACTCTGTACCAGTTTCATTCAGCTTATTATATAACTTTTTTCTCACCTCTGTATTAGTTTCATTTAACTTATTACTTAACTCTATTCTTAGGTCTGTATTAGTTTCAGTTAATGTATTATTAGTTTCTTTTCTCAACTCTGTACTAGTTTCAGTTATCTTATTACTTAACCCTACTCTCATTTCAATTATCTTATTATTAGTTTCAGTGAACATATTATTTAAATCTTTACTTAGTTCTACTCTCTGCTCTGTATAAGATTCAGTTATAGTATTACTTAACTCTACTCACATTTCATCTATCATATTACTTTGTTCAGTTAACTTATTACTACTCACAGCTGTGTACTAGCTTCAGTTATCTTATCAGTTAGCTTATTATTCATTTCAGTTATTGCTTTTAGAAGCCACATAATATTTTGTTGCGATAAGTTTTCTTGCTCATGTTGGCTAGATGTGTGAGGGTTTCTTCCTTTTGTTGTTCCCTGCACTAGCATATGTAAAGGTGATTGACCTTGCATACTACTGCTATCTCTTTCTATGCCTACCTTGAATTTACAGATAACTATTCTTCTGCATCTAACCTATTTGTTTCCTCTAGCTCTGATTATAAATTTACATTGTAAACTGTAATGGCTGACCTATCCTCTCCTACTTCCATATTTTCATTGTTTTCTTTTTCCATTTTATTTTCTATATTTTATTTTGTTATATTTGGTTTGGAATTGCTCAATTTCAATTTACCGCTTCTTAACAGCATGAAATTATCTTAATAAGAATATATTTTCCTAACTATTTTTACAATTATCATACATATAAATATTTCGTATTGGAATTTTCTGACCTTTACTCTGGCTGTTAGTAAACCCTTTTATTCTGGAGTTCTCTCGTAGATTCTTGTTGAATCTGCGTGCCCCGTACTCCTGAAAGAATTGTTGCTGTCCTTGGATGATGTTTATGAATTTGAAGTGCTCTGAAGTGAAGTCCTTTAGTTTCGTCAATTCTGGTAGTCCTATGTTGTTCGGTATTCTCTTCTTTTCAGTTATTCCCGGCAATTCTCGCCTGTTCGAGCCCCACGTTGGGCGCCAATTTGAAGAAGTGTGTTTCGTTATTTTTACGTTGTTATTTATAAGCTCCACGCTTTGTGAATCAATTTGAGAAAGGTTTGTTGCTTCACGTATGGAAAGCCAATTTGAAGTAGGTTGTATTATATTTCTTATGTTCGGGAGTCGACTTTGAAGTAGTTGCAACCGCACGTATGGTACCCGTAGCCTTCTTCCCCCCCCCAAAAAAATTAAAATATTAACTTTGTAATTTGACTGTTTCTTTAAATATTATATATTATGTTTGCCTCGGCTGCGTCAGTATTATTATTAGAGACATGGATTTCTTTGCAAGGCGTGGTGCGGCTGAAGAGTGTAGGCTTACACAGATTTTAAGCATTTATTAACCCCTTTTTATTAATTGTTGACACGATTTAAATAACTCTTCACTGATATAGAGAGCTGTAAGATTCTTTTATTAAATACTTGCACTTTTTAACACGTAAACTATTCTCGTCTCACACTGAATACGTATTAAATTTCTCGAGGACGCATCTCGCGTCTGATTAGTAACACTGTCTGCTAGTAACCAACGCGTCCAGTTATGAGCGCTGTCTACAAGAAACTGACTTGATTTCTACCGCCTAAATTTGTAAATTTCTGTATTTCAAGTCTCTGATTTGCTAATCCTAGTCCAACAGAATACATTCATTTAATTTAAGTTTTTTTCTGGTTGTTGATTGGCTATTTTATAAACTGTCACAAAATTACATTATTGCTTCCCCAAGAATTATAAGTAGTATTGTTAAACTTTCAAATTCATTATTGCCTCAAGGTTACCTCACTATTACCTCATTATTAGAATATTTTAACCTATTATTGTCACAGCTCCTGTTATTAAATTACGTAATACATTCACATGACATTATTGAACATGCATACAATAATATAAATATATACAATGACTGTAATATACACTTTTTATATCTTGTTACATACACATATTGCTTTAAGATGGGCTGTTATTGAATTTATATATTATATAATTAGACTGATATTATTTAAGTGTTAAAAATACTGCCTCACATTGGAGGCTACAGACCACTAGGAAACCTGGAAGTCCCTTATAGCTCCAAGCTCGCAGACCAGTCCCACTGCTGGAGTCGCCGAAACCCACCAATCAAGCGGCCCTCTGTGTTTACGGGGAGTACTCTTTCCAGTGAGCATGCACCATCTATCCGACACTACCATACGTCACGAAACCTATAAGCAACCCGAAATATTTAAAGAAACGGAAGAAAATCTTGGTAGAGAAGAAACCATCCCATCCCTGCCGACCACGGGAAACCACGAGAAACCTATGGGTCAGAGTGGGTAAACGCCATAGATCGAACCCGGGAGCTCCCATATGCGAGTCACATACGTTACCGCAGCGCCACTTCGATCGGTGTGCAGAGAATGTAGTCACCCAATATTTTTTTTCTAAATCAGAAATTGCAGTGTTCCTTAGGGTTTTCTGCTGTTAATACTGCATATCTGTGTTCTGTGTTTTCTGTCACTCTCACCCAGGAGATTCAAATTTTAGAACAATCACAAATTGAAACTTTGAAACCAAAAAGTTAATTAGGTAAATTCCAAATGCACAGAAAATCACTTTCTACTAGAGTCAACCATCCACTGTCTATCTTGGCAGATGAGTGGGGATGCTAGCAAATATTGTCACAAAGTGCCATCACTGCTGAAGACCTTGCAGAGAGTTACACAACTCTGTGTTCACAGTCAGTGTTTATAATCAAAGTCTGATATGTGTGTGGAGAGTCGTTGGAGAGTACGAATGTTGTAATTGAAATGGAACACAAATACTTCGAAAACTATCGAGGGAAAGTATCCTTAGAGACACTTGTGCAAACTCGGAATAAAATCCATTTAAAATTTACTCCTTGGTTAGACGCTAGTTATGTTGCTTATACAGGAATAGAGGCTACGAGTTCGCGGAGTTTACAGAGGTCAAACTTATGACTCACCCACCTCACAGTTCCATCTGGCACCATGTGAGTTTTTCTATTCCCGGTGGTAAAAAATTGCATGCGTGGAAAGGGATTTTCAACCCCAGAAGATGCTATTACAATCTACGAAAGGGAGCTAGCAGCCAACGAAGAAAACGTGTGGCAGTTGTGCTTCCAGAAGTAGTTTTAACAAATGCAGAAGGGTATACAGTGTAGTGGCGAGTACTTTAATAAAGTGTATCAGCCAGAATAATTGTAAAAAATCTGATGTGTTACACTCACATGACTTTCTCTACTCTTGTACAAACTATTTATACAAACGCTTATTCTCCATCTACTTCATGTTAATCGAGATAAACATTTGCAGAGTCTATCTTATTGCTAATTTTCTTGTAGATGTAAGGGGAATATATATTTGCAAGGGCAATTTGGAAATACAGTAGCCTTTAAGCACATACATATCTCTTAATAGCTGGTTGCTAGGTGCAGCACCATTCCCTTACCCACAGATTAATACTCTTTACATATCCAAGACAAAAAATCTGATGTGTTTCACTCACATGACTTTCTCTACTCTTGTACAATTTATGTTTACAAACGCCTATTCTCCATATGCTTCATGTTAATCGAGATGTCGAGATGTCAATCTTATTGGTAATATTCATGTAGATGCAAGGGGAATATGGTAGCTTTTAAGCGATAGTCAAATATTTTAACGCTGGTTGCTATGTGGCGCATTCCATTCTCTTTGAATGTCCAGGACAAAAAAAAATCTGATGTGTTACACTCACATGACTTTCCCTACTCTTGTACAAACTATTTTTACAAACGCTTATTCTCCATATGCTTCATGTTAATGGATATATCGAGATATCGAGATGTCAATCTTATTGATAATTTTCTTGTAGATGCAAGGGGAATATGGTAGGTTTTAAGCGATAGTCAAATATTTTAACGCTGGATGCTATGTGGCGCATTCCATTCTCTTTGAATGTACAGGACATAAAAATAATGAATAACGAATTTGAGAAAAAGTTTTGGAAATTTAAGGGAATAACAAGCAATATCTCGCAAACGGTTTACTCAACAAAAGAAATGTATATGACATGAATTGTGTATTTTAACGCGATCTACATTTTTCGTGTAGTAAAATTTTGTCTATCTCTTATGGTTTACCAGTTATGAAAAAGTCGTTCATAATGAAGAATACTTTTGGAGACATTCCCAGAAAATTCGAGATATACATTTTATTTGTCATGACAATATCTTTAACATATGATATTTTAATCAAAATCATTGGAGCGAAAAATGTTCCATGTAAAGGGTAGTTTGGGGTGGGGGGATTTTCTTGAAAACCTTCGTGTCGCATCTCTGGAAGATACTGAACCTAAATACCAAGTTTGGTGTTTATCCGATTCTTCGTTTTTGAGTTATGCTGTTCACAGACACACAGACACACAGACAGACACACAGCACACAGACAGACACACACAGGGACATGTTTCCAAAAATGCTTTTTTTGGATTCAGTGAGTCTCAAAACATGTATTTCCGGTGAAATCTCGGTATCGAAATTTTGGGTGGAATACAATACTTCCCCTACTTACCATACGTAGTAGAGAAAGTAATGAATAACGAATTTGAGAAAAAGTATAAGTATTGGAAAATTTAAGGAAATAACAAGCAATATCTCGAAAACGGTTCACTCAACAAAAGAAATGTATATGACATAAGTTGTGTATTTTAACGCGATCTACATTTATTGTGTAGTAAAATTTTGTCTATCTCTTATGGTTTACCACTTATGCAAAAGTCGTTCACAATGAAGAATACTTTTGGAGACATTCCCAGAAAATTCGAGATATACATTTCATTTCTCATGACATTATCTTAAGCATATGATATTTTAATCAAAATCGTTAGAGCCATTTTTGAGAAAATTAAAATTTTCGAAAAATCTTCCATGTAAAGGGTACTCTAGGGTGGGGGGATTTTCTTAAAAACCTTCGTGTCGCATCCCTGGAAGATACTGAACCTAAATACCAAGTTTGGTGTTTATCTGACAGTTCGTTTCTGAGTTATGCTGTTCACAGACACACACACAGACAGACACACAGACACGTACACAGACATGTTTCCAAAAATGCGTTTTTTGGATTCAGGAGGTCTCAAAACATGTATTTCCGGTGAAATCTCGGTATCGAATTTTTGGGTGGAATTCAATACTTCCCCTACTTACTATACGTAGTAGAGAAAGTAAAAAATAAATAACAAATTCCCATTTGAGAAAATAAGTATTGAAAAAATTAAGAGAATAACAAGCAATATCTCGAAAATGGTTCACTCAACAAAAAAAATGTATATGACATAAATTGTGTATTTTAACGCGATCTACATTTTTGTGTAGTAAAATTGTGTCTATCTCTTATGGTTTACCAGTTATGCAAAAGTCGTTCACACAGACACACACGGACATGTTTCCAAAAATGCTTTTTTGGATTCAGGGGGCCTCAAAACATGCATTTCCGGTGAAAGCTAGGTAACGAATTTTTGGGTGGAATACAATACTTCCTCTACTTACTATACGTAGTAGAGAAAGTAAAAATGTACGGTTTGTGTATTTCAAAGCTTTCGTAGTGACTCTGGTATCAGGGGGAAAGAGAAAAGAGTAAGTCATTTCATACTTCCATACTTAGATTGAAGAAAGTATTTCGTTATTTTATTTATTAGCACCACGCTTTGGGCGTCAATTTGAAGTAGTTTGTATTGAAGGTGTTGTATTTTGTTTCAACTGTTTGGGAGCCGAACTTGTAGTAGTTGCAACCGCTCGTATAGTAAACAGTTTCCAGTAGCCTTCGCCCCAAATGTATTATCAGGTGGCCTTTGCTCCAAGTTTAAAAAACATTAACTTCGTAATTAAACTGGTTCTTTAGGTATTAAATAATTATGTTCGCCTCGGCTGCGGCAGTATTATTGTTAGAGACATGGAAGTCTTGGCAGGGCGTGATGCGACAAGAATGTAGGCTTACACAGATTTTAAGTTTTAATTTACTCCTTTTTATTAATCCTTGACACAGATTAAATAGCACTTCACTGATATCGAGAGCTGTAAGATTCTTTTATTTAATACTTGGAATTTTTAATACATATGCTATTTTCGTCTCACGCGAATAGGTATTTAATTCCTCGAGGACGCATCATGCATCCGGTTACTATAACTGTCTTCAGGCAACTGAATAGATTTCAACCGTTCTAAACTTGCAAATTTCTGTATTTCAAGTCTCTGATTGGATAATCATACTCCAATGGAATACCTTCATTTAACTAAAAAACCCTCCAGTTGTTGATGGGCTATTTTATAAACTGTCACTAAAGTCACATTATTGCTTACAAGAATCACAAGTAACATTTAAACTCTCAAACTCATGATTGCCTCAAGGTTAACTCATTGTTAGCAACTTTTAGCTTATTATTCTCACAGGTCCTACATTATTAAATTACGTAATACATTCATATAACATTATTGAACATGTATACAATAATATAAACATATGCAATGATTATTACATACATTTTGCAAATTATTGTAAATATATTATTGTTATTGAAATTACATATTATATAATTTGACTAAAACCATTTAAGTGTTAAAAATACTGCCTCAAGATAAATGTTGGTTCCTAGAAGCAATCCATTGGCGAGGAAATTTAAACGTACAGCTGTCTTGATTTTAACCGTGTCATTACAAATCAGGTAACGTCAAAACTGGTTTGGCAATGCCTGAATGCCCTGACTGCACTATCACGTCGCAACAGGCTTGATATGTGGTGGGTGCCGGGGAATCATGGCATCTATGAAATCGAAAAAGCTGATCAGCTGGAAAAATAGTGTACCGAGATACACTATGCTCGCCCTGAACCGCTGGTTGGAATCAGTACACATACTGCTGAAACCCCCGAAAAAACATGCATTATGGAAAAGCTCCAACTCAGGAGGCAAACCTATCTAGGACAAACATAAGCCAGAAAACTGGTCTCAGGTCCATGCAACACTGTTTTCTCATCTCTCCTGAGGTTGTATAGAGCAGGAATAAGGAATGTAGTTACATTAATTTCTGAACGTGGTCACTTCATGAAACATCCACGTAAAGTAGGGCTCTACAAGGCTGAACCCATTAGTAGAATATGCCAATAGGATGAGGAAGCTGCTTTTCACATCCTCTTTGACTTCCCATTCTTGGCAAGCAAGAGCCTGAAACTTGTTCAAGGAAGCGATTTTGGGAAACAATGAAAACATTGTTTTTAATGGGGTTGCACAATAAGCCTTTTAGCCTGACGTGCGGGAGATCAATAAAACTCCAACAATAACCCCCGTTATCTATTCTAATCTAACCGTGTCATTAAGGAAAGCAATATCTGTTTTTACCTATGTATAAAATGCTTAATGATGTTTCTCTTCTGCAGGGAAAATGCAAATATCAGTACTCAACAAAGTTAGGGTTATAATATCCAACTAACGTCCAAATCACGACTGATATTTGCTAAAATTATTTACTGATTGAAACGTTTCATAAACAATATTAATAATGAAAATAACATAGATATTTTATACGCATAATATAATTTAATTGACTGTATTGCGTACCAATATAAAACGTAGCACGGGTATCTATCACCCTTTAAGAAACTTACTATAGCTTTTCAGCTAACAAATAATAAAAAACCTGATGTGTTCACTCACACGACTTTCTCTACCCTTGTACACACTATTTTTACAAACTCTTATTCTCCATATACTTCATGTTAATTGAGACATCGAGATGTTAATCTTATTGCTAATTTTCTTGTAGATACAAGGGAAATTGCTAGGATTTAAGCGATAATCAACTATTTTAAGAGGTGGTTGCTATGCGGAGTATTCCATTCTCCTTGCATTACCAGGACAAAAAAAAAGATGAATAACGAATTTGAGAAAAAGTAAAGTATTGGAAAATTTAAGGGAATAACAAGTTATATCTCGAAAATGGTTCACTGAACATCAAAAATGCATATGGCATAAATTGTGTATTTTAACGCGATCTATATTTTTTGTATAGTAAAATTTTGTCTGTCTCTTATGGTTTACCAGTTATGGAAAAGTCGTTCACAATGAAGAATACTTTTGGAGACATTCCCAGAAAGTTCGAGATATACATTTCGTTTGTCATAAAAATATCTTAAACATATGATATTTTAATCAAAATCGTTAGTGCCATTTTTTAAACAATTAAAATTTTCGAACAGTTTTCCATGTAAAGGGCAATCTGGGATGGGGGATTTTCTTGAAAACCTTTGTGTCGCATCTCTGAAAGATACTGAACCTAAATACCAAGTTTGGTGTTTCCAAGAATACCTTTTTTGGATTCAGGTGGCCTCAAAACATATACTTCCGGTGAAATCTCGGTATCGAAATTTTGGGTGGAATACAATATTTCCCCTACTTACTGCACGTAGTAGAGAAAGTAAAAATAGCGAATTAGCTGCGACATTCAAACAATTATGATTAGTTCACTTCAACAAGATTTCAAGGATAATTACGGACGAGCACCTTTCACCTTATGTACGGTTTCATTAATACCTTATTCACCAATCAGAATCGAACTTAATCTATAGTTTTAAAGCATGACGTAAAAAACAATAATTATAAGCTTTTCTCTTACATTAATTTTTTTATTCCTATAATCCCTGCTTCGATCGGACTAAGGATATAGGTAGCCTATTTTCATGCACTTTCCTGTTCAAAATTGGCAGTTGGACAAACTGTAAAAATAAGAATCTTTGGTGATCGGCGAGTTCAAAATATAATAGAAGCAGTATGAGATCCAACGCCGCATCACACGGGATGAAAAAATGTGAGCCACTCAAGTGGTTATACTTAAAGTACAAAATATAGTACAGTTCACGCACTGTAATTATCTTCTCGAATTCCCCTCTTGCTTTTATGTCTTCTTAGTTCTTTTAATTGAGCTTTCAAGCTCATATTTGATGTCATTATTCATTCATTCATTATCTGTTTACCCTCCTCTTATGTAGGACTTACACCCCCCAGGACTTACAAGCGGGTGCCTGTGGTCAGAGCCCCGTCGAGGAGCAGACACTCATGGATCAGACAGAGCAACCAGGATGGGGGATCAGCCCGATGCCTGGTATGGGATGAAGGAAGTAGATGAAACGAAATGTTGGTGAAATGGATGAAAGGAAAGGTGATGATGGAGCAGTTGGTGGAATGAATGGCGGGGGAAACCGGAGAACCCGTGAGAAAACCCGGCCAGACGCCACTTCGTCCATCACGAATCCCACATGCAGGTCCATGGGATTGAACCCGGGCCGCCTCGGTGGGAGGCGAGTGGTCTAACCACTCGGCCACGGCGCCGCCATTTGATGTCATTAGCTAATTATTTCTCAATCTTGGGTTTGGAAAAATTATCCAGAATTATCTAAACATGCGCTAAACCTCAACTAAATTACTTGAAAAGCTAACAGCACTCGTGGTATTACTGAAGATAGTTTACTATGATTCAACTGGCGCGTGATGTGAATTAGATTGCTCAGTATTGAACGACCATGGCCATGGCCATGAAGTGAACAGTCATCACAAAAATAACTTCTAAAATGTTAACTTGTATGTTTCGATATATCATGGCTTTTCCTATAAAAGTACATCCAAATTTCTATAACAAAGTTTAAGTACTTGTAGTGGTAATCAAGGAGGTAACATTTTGCGTAGAATTTACGTCCGGAAACGTAATATCACCCCTATATAAGCAAAATATCATCAAAACACACTTTTAGTTCTCCCACATCCGTACGTATTTTTGTATAGCTTCTAATTTGCTTCCAAGTAGGGTTCAATGTGATAACCATCGACTACAGTAGGACGATCATCAAATGATCGGTGGTTCTCCCGACAGCTTACAAAGCAATCTCTATGGCATGCAAACATATATTTAGACACCTAACGTCATCTGATCATTGAATGTCTTACGGTCATTGATGCCGAAAACGTGGAGAGTTCTAAGTGTGTTGTAGTGGTGCTTTGCTTGAGGATTTCTCCATTCCTAATAAATTACCCTTCTAACTAATTTCACTGATCTCAGGTTTTTTTGTAGGCGAAGCAAATTAAAATACACTGCAATTTCCCTTAAAATTTGGTTTATTATCAATAAAATACTTATGGGCGGCTAGCTACTCCCATCTGTAACAATTCCCACAATAATAATAAATTAGAAGTCTAGTCTAACTCCACACTCTTCCCACCCATATGCACACACGTGCATCCGTCGTCCAGAGACTAACACTGTGTGACGACGAGATTCTATAAGAGAGTCAAAATCTGGGGCTTTCTTCCGCCTTTTATACCAAATTTAGTGACGCTCACCTTCGCGCCTTAAAATGTAACGACGTTTCTAATTGGTCCTCAGATCGTGTTACCCTAAATCAATGAGTACTTCATTTTAATGTTTAGAAAAATTGTTTAAAATGTGCACCCCTCGCCAGCAGACATAATTCACAACGTTTTCTCCAATTCTGCTGCACTCTACGAAGTACGTTCGGGTTGCTTTCTATTTCTTCCTTTGCTCAAGTATTCCGTCTTGCAACGTTTCCACATCAGACACTTTTGTAATGTATACGCACGTTCTCATATCACCCCAAAGAAAAACATTGATTGAATTTAGATATGGCTATGCTGTTGGCGATCTTACTGTTCTATCGCGAGCGATCCATCGTTCTGTGTAGGTGTTGCGTAAATGATCACACACGGGTCTACTTATGTGCAGAGGCGCGCCATCATGTAATAACCACATATCACTTCTTACTGCCAGGAGAACATCCTCTAACAGAACTGTTAATGTTTCGTGAAGAAACTGGAGATAGATGACTCCTATTAAAACCCGAGGAAGAATTCGCGGACCGAATAATGGGTTTCCTATGATTCCTGCCCAAACATTTACAAATAACTGTCCCGAAAGCTGTCTTGTCTTACCGAGTGAGGATTGTAGTAAGCCCAGGTGTATTGCGGTAAATAGTTACTCCATTTCTGGTAAACGTTGCTTCATTCATTGAAAGAATTTTAAGGGAAAAGTCCCCTCCTTGTTGAAGAAACCGTTTGGGAAATGTTACCCTTGGCGCATAATCTTCTTCAGAGAGATACTGGACGCGCTGAGTAGAATAAGGGCGTAGCACTTCTTTTAATGTCCTGAAAATAGATAGTGCGAGCTGTACTACGGTTGCTACTTCCAGGATCTTCTTCCACCAAGTGAAGGCTTACTTCATCTTCTTCTTGTGCAACATTCCTTTGATCAACTCCTTCAACATGAGATGTCACGTTTCCTGCATCTATAACTCTTTGGCAGATGAATTCAAATGTCCTATTATGTGGTGCTTGTCTATTTGGAAATCTTGCTCGATAACATTTTGACGCATTACGATGTCTTTCACCGTATGTGGGTAGTATTTTAAGATTCTCGGCATTAGTAAACTAGCCATTTTGTAACATATAATCCGCTGTTTCGAAAACGCGTCATAACCGCAATAAACAGCTGGAGTGCGTATCTTTTGATCTTTGAAGTCAAGTTGTGTAGTCTTCTGGCAATTGATGTAAATTCAGTTGAGTCAGATTTCGAAAGCTTATAATAATATTAAGAGTGCGAGCTGTTTGAATTCAAACTGTATTTAAACACGCAGAATATATCTCCAATCTCCTCAAAGATGTATTTGAAAAAGTATTTAAGTTTCGCAAAATCTTAATTTAAATATATATATATATATAAAATATTAAGCAAATTTTGTTTACAACTATCAAAATCTACTTTAAAAACACTAAAATTGGACTTAAATTTTTCGTGTTCAAGGATGATCATAGGTCACCTTCTATCCTATATACAAATGTTCATACTTGCTGCGTTCAAATAACCATAATACTTGAGCTGAATATTGCTTCAAGGGTATGAAATGGGTTGTATATATACCTATGTTTTTCCCTAAAGTAAATCCGTAATATTTATATTATTTGTGGAAAACATTTATATTAGCTTAACTGTTTAACAGAATAAAATATCTTTAGAGCTCAACATTGCTGTTTTCTTTTTCCCTTCTTTTCTACTTACTCTTTCGCTCTGTCTCTTTCTCCCTCTCTCACTTACATAATACAGTACAGCGTTCTATTAAGAGACTGGCAGTCTAAATATGTAATATAGGGTAAAATTATCGTTAAAACTTATATTTCACCATTATTACTGCCATAAAAAGCTTTTTTATTTTGCTACTAATTTATTTATTTGCGAAAAATTAAGCACAGTAGATTAGAGTGGTGTATTTTAGTCTTAAACATTTTACAGGTTCAAACTCATACATTGTGCGGGTCAGATAGACCATACGTACTCGTTTAATACACTGTATTTCATGTTTCAAACCTTATTCATCACACTGAACTTTAAAATTAATGACATTTTACAAGACTTGAAAGGAAAAGAAAAAAACAACAAATAAACCAAGAACAAACCTCACACAAACCAAAAACAAAAAGAAGAAGAGATAAAAATTTGTTCACAACCACACGTTATTATTTATAAAACAAGCAAATACCCGGCCATAAGTCATTAACCTTCCCACTCCTACCCTTGATCATCTTCCTTACACTCCGATCTGAGCTGCATAACCTTTTGTAAAAATGTACCAATCACTTTCCCCTCCAGCCTCCCAACCAGCAAAGTCCAACAAGCTTGTAACCCTTTCTTTGAGTTAACAAAGGAACCTGGTAGATACTTTCTCCTCATTGTTCTGTGTTAGTACAATGCGCCAGAATATGATTTCAAGTTTCTTGAACTCCACAGAGGACAGCCTAATAGAGATCAAGGATGCAGAACTAGAAAAGGCGGCTCGTCCTGCGTGGTCCAGCGATACCATGCCAGCCTCGAGTTCCCGAGGTCGCTGGTTCATTCCCAGTGGAGGGTGATGGATTTCTTCGGGCGTAAAAGTCCTTCGCATGGCTTCCTCCGAAAGGGAAGTAAAGCCAATGGTCTCATGTCGGCACATACAACCTCAAGCCTGATAAAGAGATCTCTGAACAAACCTTCAGGTCTTTCACGTCCAATATACACTACGTGATCAAAAGTATCCGGACAGCTACCTGAAAACTACGTACAAGTTCATGGCGCCCTCCATCGGTAATGCTGGAAGTCAATATGATGTTGGCCCACCCTTAACTTTGATGACAGCTTCACTGTCGCAGGTATACCTTCAACCAGGTGCTGGAAGGTTTCGTGGGGAATGGCAGCCCATTCTTCACGGAGTGCAGAACTAAGGAGAGGTATGATGTAGGTCGGTAAGGTCTGGCACGAAGTCGGCGTTCCAAAACATCCCAAACGTGTTCTATAGGAGTCAAGTCAGGACTCTGTGCAGGCTAGTCAATTACAGGGATGTTATTGTCATATAAGCACTCCGCAACAGTCCATGCAGTATGAAAAGGTGTTCGATTGTGTTGAAAGTTGCAATCGCCATCCCCGAACTGCTCTTCAACAGTGGGAAGCAAGAAGGTGCTTAAAATATCAATGTAAGCCTGCGCTGTGATCGTGCCACGCAAAACAACAAGGGGTGGAAGCCCCCTCCAGGCAAAATACGACCACACCATAACACCACCACTCCGAATTTCACTGTTGGCACTACACACGCTGGCAGATGACGTTCACCGGGCATTCGCCATATCCACACCCTGCCATCGGATCGCCACATTGTGTACCGTGATTCTTCACTCCAAACAACGTTTTGCCACTGATCAATCGTGTAATGTTGACGCTCCTTACACCAAGCGGGGCGTCGTTTGGCATTTTCCTGCGTGATGTGTGCCTTATGAGCAGCCGTTTGACCAATCCAAGGTTTCTCACCTCACGCCTAAGTGTCATAGTACTTGGAATGGATCCTGTTGCAGTTTGGAATTCCTGTGTGATGGTCTGGATAGATGTCTGCCTATTACTCTTCACCACCCTCTTCAAATGTCGGCGGTCTCGGTCAGTCAACAGACGAGGTCGGCCTGTACGCTTTTGTGCTGTACATGTCGCTTCACTATCATATCAGAAACAGTGGACCTAGGGATGTTTAGGAGTGTGGAAATCTTGCGTACAGACTTCTGACACAAATCACACCCAATCACCTGACCACGTTTGAAGTCCGTAGTTCCACGGAGCGTCCCATTCTGCTGTTTCACGATGTCTAATGACTCCTGAGGTCGCGTATAATGAATACCAGGCAGTAGGTACCAGCACAATGCACCTAAGATGAAAAACGTATGTTTGTGGGGGTGTCCGGATACCTCTTATCACATAGTGTAGAATGGAGCGCTAAGAGAACGTAATAATTAAACAGCGTCCATAAATAAAACCTTTTTATGTGAAAGGCGGTAAAAGAATAGGCCTTCCTTGCTTGAGTCTATTTCTGTATGGCAAACATGAATGACAAATAACAAACTATGAGAAATCAGATCTCTCACAATATTTAATTTCTATTATCTCTTCAATCTTTGACAATGAACTTTTCTTAAGTTTACCTATAACCATTAATCCTTCAGATCAAACTTTACATGAACAATACAAGAATACTGGTTTCACGACGACTAAATCCTTCCGTGGTCTTATTTTATCTTTCAGATAGCCTGATATAGATTATGGAAAGAAGGTATATAACCTACTACAAGAAAAGAAATAAAGTTATGCTTATTTGATACCAAGTAACTCTGTTAGTATATAAACTCTTCAGAACTTTTTAATTATTCAAAATGTGATATTGTACCTTAACACGTATGGGTAATTCATAAAACAATAGCATCCGTTTACATAGGATCAATTGTAATCCGCATCCACTATATTCAGTTGGCCTCTGTACATCCGCAATCGCCTCACTTGGAATAGAAGATGAAAAATGTGCAAGATTGGAATCTAAAGGTCTTTAAAGTTATCTTTCCTGCAGTATTTTTCAGCAGTATGAAAAAAAAATAATTGATTTCCATAACATTGGATAAAATGGGAATTCTATACTACTAAGTGGATCAGACATGGAGAAAGGAAAGGGGGGAAAATGTATGAACCACATGAGGACTGCAATGTTGTAATTTTAAAGGGATACAGCATCCGGTTTCCTTGGTGCTTTATGGCAGTATACGAACCACAATTAGGCTTCTCTTCTCAGTGATACAATGAGGTCTTGGACAATTCCTCATATAGGTCTGCATCTCTTGCGGAAAATCTATAAGATTTTCTCGCAGTGTCACATACCTTTACCGTCACACGAATCCTGTTTCCAGTAAGCGAACAATCGACTAAATTTAGGAAATACAAAATAAATATATTTTTCATTGTCACATTACTCTACTCTTTGTAGGAGTTACACGCCCAAGGACTTACAAGCCAATACCTTGGGTCAGTAGCCTGTCGAGGAGCAAGCAAACTCTGGAGCGTAGCATATCCAGGATGCCTTGTAAGGCGATGAAGAAGAAGGAAATATAATGTAGTGATGAATGTGATGATAGGAGAATTGGCGGATTAAATTATCCAACCCAGCATTCGCCTAGTGATCAAGGAAAACCGCGCCCTCGGGGATTAGAACCCGGGATCTCCCGAATGTGGGCCACAGACCTTACCACCCGAGCCATCCCCCTCGGTTAAATGAAATGTGACAGATTAATAAATGTTGCAGAGAGAACATTACTTCCACAACAACATGCAGCACAAACTAACTCATCTCTTAATTTTCCACTTCAGATTCTTTCGAGGCCTCAGTTCAACCTGACGTCTCTGCAATCTCAGCAGTTACACATTGGTTGATATAATGTCATCCCCCTTATTGAGAACTCCTGTTCTGAAATAGTACTCAGTAATGAAGACCCATTATTCGTTCGTTAAAGGCATCTTGATACACGAGCTGATAAACAGACAACCAATCTACTACGATACAAGAATCTAAATTAACGGTTTAAACGAAACAGTACCTCAACCCCTCTGTTAATACCGGTAATCTCCTTGGGATTGTACTCGGTTGTTTGATCGACAGACAGCCCCATAGGTATGAGTGAGGTTGTAAGACGTGGGAATTAGGGAACCTTGACAGAAACCTACATCACTGTGTAAGTATTTTGATGCAAGTGTCACTTCCTTAGAATAGTGAAGTAATTTAGAGCAAGAACGAACTATGGAATGGCCAATTAAAAACTCTAATATCTTGCACTCGTATCACTTTTTATATTCTTGTACAAACTATTTTTTCTAACGCTTATTCTCCATCATCTTATCGCTAATTTTCATGTGGGTGCAAGAAGAATATGGTAGTCTTTAAGCGACAGTCAATTCTTTTAAGATCTTTTTGCAATGTGGAGCACTCCATTCTCTTTGCATGTCCAGGACATAAAAAAAAATCTGATGTGTTACACTCACATGACTTTCTCTACTCTTGCACAATCTAATTTTACAAACGCCTATTCTCCATATGCTTCATGTTATCGAGATATCGAGATGTCAATCTTATTGGTAATTTTCTTGTAGATGCAAGGGAAATATGGTAGCTTTTAAGCGATAGTCAAATATTTTAACGCTGGTTGCTATGTGCCGCACTCCATTCTCTTTGCATGTCCAGGACATAAAAAAAATGAATAACGCATTTGAGAAAAAAAGTATAAGTATTGGAAAATTTAAGGAAATAACAAGCAATATCTCGAAAACGGTTCACTCTACAAAAGAAATGTATATGACATAAGTTGTGTATTTTAACGCGATCTACATTTTTTGTGTAATAAAATTTTGTCTATCTCTTATGGTTTACCAGTTATGCAAAAGTCGTTCACAATGAAGAATACTTTTGGAGACATTCCCAGAAAATTCAAGATATACATATTATTTGTCATAAAAATATCTTAAACATATGATATTTTAATCAAAATCGTTAGAGCCATTTTTGAAAAAATTAAAATTTTCGAAAAATCTTCCATGTAAAGGGTAGTCTGGGGTAGGGGGATTTTCTTGAAAACCTTCGTGTCGCATCTCTAGAAGATACTGAACCTAAATACCAAGTTTGGTGTTTATCCGACTGTTCGTTTTTGAGTTATGCTGTTCACAGACACACACACACACAGACACACACACACAGACACACACACACAGACACACACACACACACACAGACACACACACGGACATGTTTCCAAAAATGCTTTTTTTGGATTCAGGGAGTCTCAAAACATGTATTTCCGGTGAAATCTCGGTATCGAATTTTTGGGTGGAATGCAATACTTCCCCTACTTACTATACGTAGTAGAGAAAGTAAAAACAAATAACGAATTCCCAATTGAGAAAAAGTATGAGTACTGGAAAATTCAAACAACTAACAAGGAATAACTTGGAAATGGTTCGCTCCACAAAAAAAACTGTGTATAACATTGTGTGTTTTAACGAGATTTACAATTTCTGTGAAGTAAAACCTTCTCTATCTCTTACGATTATCACTTAAGTGAAAGGCATGCAGAATGAAGAGGTCTTTTTGGGACATTGCCAGAAAATTCGGGATATAAATTTCATTTATCATAAAAATATCTTAAACATATAACATTTTAACCAAAATCGTTAGAGTCATTTTTGATAAAATCAAAATTTTCGAAAAAGGTTCCATGTAAAGGGACATTGGGGGAATTTTCTTGAAAATCTTCCTGTCCCAGCTTTGAACGATACTGAAGCTAACTACTAAGTTTAGTATTTATCCGACTTTTCGTTTTTGAGTTATGCTGTTCACAGACACACACACGAACCTATTTCTAATCACTTTCTCTACTACGTATAGTAAGTAGGGGAAGCATTTTTTGAAACATGTCCGTGTGTGTGTCTGTGTGTGTGTTCCTGTGAAAAGTATTACTCAGAAACGAACAGTCGGATAAACACCAAACTTGGTATTTAGGTTCAGTATCTTCTAGAGATGCGACACGAAGGTTTTCAAGAAAATCCCCCCACCCCAGATTATCCTTTACATTGAACATTTTTTGAAAATTTTAATTTTCTCAAAATGGCTCTAACGATTTTGATTAAAATACGATATTTTTAAGATATTTTCATCACAAATTAAATGTATATCTCGAATTTTTTGGGAATGCCTCCAAAAGTATCCTTCATTGTGAATGACTTTTGCATAACTGGTAAACCTTAAGAGATAGACACAATTTTACTACAAAAAATGTAGATCGCATTAAAATACACAATTTATGTCATATACATTTCTTTAGTTGAGTGAACCATTTTCGAGATATTGCTTGTTATTCCCTGAAATTTTCCAATACTTATACTTTTTCTCAAATTCGTTATTCATTTTTTTTGTCCTGGATATGCAAACAGAATGGAATGCGCCACATAGCAACCAGCACTTAAAGGATTTGACTATCGTTTAAAACCTACCAGTTCCCCTTGCATCTACAAGAAAATTAGCAATAAGATTGACATCTCGATATCTCGATTAACATGAAGCATATGGAGAATAAGCGTTTGTAAAAATAGTTTGTACAAGCGTAGAGAAAGTCATGTGAGTGTAACACATTAGATTTTTTTTATTTAGGGTGCCACAAAGCATACATTTCCGGTGAAATCCCGATATTGAATTTAAGGGTGGAATGAAATGCTTCCCTTACTTACTATATGTAGTAGAGAAAGTAATAAACATTCAGTATACTTACAACCCACACAAGCAAACCGCAAGTTTTCCCGGCTCATTGCTTTGGAAAATGAGCAACTGCAGCCCATGTTAATCATAATACCCTTGAACTGTAAAGTAACGTGATGTACTGCAACAAAATAACTTACTTGCGTGAATTAAAAAGTGAACGCCGACATCTAGCTGTTAAGGTGAGTGTATATGTTTGATCACAACAACAAATACAGTAAAACTATGTAAACAGCACAACCCCAAAAGAAATTGTTGCAAACATATGTAACGTTTACACTAGTATTCAGCCCTTTTAACAGGATAAGGTGATCATTTTCACGAAATTACCCCAAACAAACAAACTCTGAAATCGAAAATAATGTTGCCATTTTTATTTCCACATAAAATAGCTCATATTTACATTGAAATCTGTTTTTTAGTTTCTGGGGAGATATTAAAATAAATAGCTTAAATCTGAATATATCTCTGATGTAGAGCAGAAGGTAAGTTATCACAAACGTTTTGCTGCTCACAGTTTCTCATTCCATATTTCTCGCAATCTACGAAGAACCTCACACCTGCTTGTGTATGTGTCCTATGTCATAATCGCTCGAATCCTATGCGATTCAATGAGTTAATGTCATGAGTTTAGCTTGTCTAATATAATGCGGTCGTTTTATGTTGAGGCCAAGGATAGCGCGTATGGGTGCTCCGCACACTGTCTACTACACAGGGGTTTTCGTTCCATACCTCCCGCTTTGCTCATTACGAGTGATAGTGACATGCACTATAATGAGTACTAACTTTGTTATAAGTGGTGTATACAGGGTGGACCATTTAAGTTGAGACTGTACAATATCTCTAAAACTAAACGTTGTAGAAAGAAACGTCTTTCATGAAAGTTGTTTGATATTATTAGGAAAGTAAATACCATTGATCGTGTTTTGTTTGGAGGGCGTTATGATGATAATTTTTGGGTAAATTTATTGTTTATAAAAACTGTTTATTATGTGATGTGTAATAAAGAAATAAAATAAAAAAATTTCGGTCCAAATTACGAAACGTAACTTGACCCTCAAATGAAGATATATGAATGGTCCAACAATTCATTGCGCTCCTCGTACACAGCTATTCAGAATTTTCGTTCTTATTTACGTCGGTGTAGGTACAATTGCAAGGTGCTTTATACAAATGTTGTTTAGTTTTGTACTAGGAGTGAGAAAATAACATAGAAAAGGTAGGTTCCCATTCTAAAAGCTTAAATTACCCTAAAATGAACATCACAACGACCTCCAAATAAAACACGACTAATGGTGTTTACTTTCTTTATAATACCAAGCAACTTTTATTCAAGATATTTCTTTGTACAACGCTTAGTTTTGGAGATACTGTACAGTCTGGACTTAAATAGTCTACTCTGTATATTACCCATATAGCCGGTCTGTGGCCTTACTTTAAAACAACCCGCCCTGTAGTATAGAATTAGAGTGGTTACTGTGTACATATATAATATTTTGACAGCGACTATTGCCCAAGGTTTTCGGGAGGTCGGAGCCGGGCAGTCGGAGTAAACAACGCTCACCAGCGTAAACACCGGGAGTGTTATCGGCAGAGAACCAGAGGGTTCTGGAAGTTTCTTCGCCCCTCCAGAACTTGTGTTGAAATAGTTCTAGAATGCTCTACGGAAGAATTCACTGCCTATATAAGTGGACGTTCTCGCGAAAGGAATTAGTTGAGTTGTGTCGGTAGTGTGCGAGCGAGTTGGCGAGTGAGTTTCCCCTGTGACAAGGGGTGCGATTCTCCGAGCGAGTTTGTGGCGACTGCTATGCCGTGAGTGAGGAGGCTACGTCACGAAGGAAGTGGAATGACGGAGAATTGAACTAGTTCACCTTAATGAAGGGGTAGTGTGGCATTAATAAACTCCCAGTGAAGTTGAACTGGATAAAAACAGTAAAGTGACATTGAGGACTTAGATAAGTGGCAGTTGTAAAGCTGGATAGTCACAATATATATTCCTGTTTCGGAATCTCCCAGGGGATTTCGAAGAAACGCACTGGAAAGGAGCTTTGGAGGACAATAAATAGAATTAGATAGCTGTCATCTCCAGGAAAAGTCATTTTCATAGCTTTTTTAAAAGAAATGTTATAAAAAGAAATATGTAAAAACACATCCTATACTTTTAAACGACTTGTATTGTTGTGGTTATCTAAGACAGGTATATACAATCTAAGTAAACTCAAGGAAGCACTAGTGTCGATAATAAGTTAAGTTTTAATATGATCGGCAAAAGTGTATTTTATTGCGAAACAGAGGATTTTTAACGTATATTCCGTTTATCAGTTAAAGCTGACGTTAGTAGGCTGCGTTTCAATTATTTTATGATCTTGGGGATGTTTAAACATCATATACATGGAACAAACGATAAAAAAAGCCGTCATGACAACAATATGTCAACGCATGCGATCATTAATAAAGTTCTGGAAGTAAGCATATTCATATGAATGAATGAGCGTATTTATTACATAACGGTATACATACATAGATCCCTATCAATCGTACCGGTCCGGAGACCGTAGCCAATCTGCACCAACAAATACAAGGAAACGTGAAAGAAACCTAATTGCACGAAAAAGGTAAACATATTCAAATGTACTCCGATGCATCATTATACCCTATTATAGTAAACAAAAACAGTTAAGAGAATAAATGCAGCACACTGACAATGAATGAAAAAGACAAAAAATAAAGAAACAACGATTAGCTTTTCCTACACCGCCACTTTCCTACAATTAGACTTCTCAAATCTGAGCTGTCTTGCCTAAGTAGAAATTTAACTATCCCCTCCATATCTTCCCTGTCTGCCAGTAATGTCCAACATGCCCTTAACTATATATTCGAGATGATAAAGAATCGCGGTAAATATTTTTTTCTCCGTTCCCCCGTGCCGCTACATCTTGCTAAGATATGCATCCATGAATTTTCCCCCTCACAGTGGGGCAGATTCTTACACCACTTTCATCAGTAATGTTTACAATCCGCCATGGACCCAGTCTAAGCCACGCCAGCCTATGAGTAGTGCGTTTGATGTCCGTTTTGATGTATTGCTCCACACTCCACTCAGATTGTAGCTCAGACTGCAATTCTAAAGAAACCTCCGTGCATTGTGCTATTGTTTGTTGCCTGTCAATATCACAGAGGCGATACTTAATGTTTCACCATGCGCTCCGCCTATTTGCCTGACCTGCCATTCAAACATTGCCCATCCTAATGGTTTCCAAACCCCTCTTTAATTTTGATGCCCATGTCGAATTTCCTTCCACTCTTAACTGTTCGAGATAGCAGGCCGCCCTAATTAGAGATTGATTTCTGAGAACGACTTTCAATTCAGTATTTCACTGCTCTGATTTTGCAATCCATAGTCTCACTATGCGCTCAAAATTCCCGCAAAAGTCCGCACTTGGCCGTACCCCTTCCTATCCCTCGAATTCCTTTAAAAAATCCGGCCTTCCCTTGGTCCAAATGCCCTGTTTATTCTCATCGTGGACCTAACTGTCGCTCCGTATACGTCTGCAGTAAATTTACGGAGATATCTGGAATTCTGCTGAGCTAATATGTTATCCCTTCCATGCGACTCTTCAAAACTGAGACTCGCAAGACAAATTATGACATGATTAATTCAGATATACATGAATGCAAATTAAATGGAATTTATCTCTTATCATATGATCAGTTTTTGTAATGTTACATAATTAATGCACTGTAAGAGTGATTTGATTATAGGGATTTCTGTGAGTCTGTTTTCAGTAGTTACTGCATGACCCTCCTCGTAAAACGTTATTGCTTTAAATTTCCGGACAATTTTGAATAAACAATTGTAACCTAATGTTTACTAAATTCTACTCTTCTCAATTTTTGTGAAACATCTGTGACATAACAAAAGAAGGCTTGGGCGTCAAGGTAGTTATTTTGGAGCCCTGAGAAATGTTTTGAAACTCATTGTTAAAGAAGTTCTATATATTGAGGCAGTATTTTATATCACAACACTGTGAATGCCAGAGTGTTTGTAGTGTAAATTAACATTATTATATGACAATGATTTTAGATGTTTGTTAGCTATAAGCATTGCTAGGAAATAAGTTTACACGGCCTCACTGAAACTGACAGTAGGAGTGGGTAACAATGAAGCGATGGGGTGAGTTGTTTATCACTTAGAAGAGACAAACAAATGACGTCAGGGTAGCGTGCCTTTCTTTAGAAACGGAGGGAATATTTTCCCTAGAGCATATGTATTAGTAATTGTGATTGGCTAACAAAATAGACGCTAATGTTGGTGGGATTTGGTAAACAATAGCAGCTCTATTATAATGTTTAGACATATCGGGTGAAGGGGTATAAATTCTTGAGCCAAAAGCAAGTATCGTGCAGTTATAAGAAATCTCTCTCGCGAGGTACACGTCAGGCAGTTCTAAAGAATCATTCGCGAGTTACACATTACGCAGTTCTACAGAATTATTCACGAGGAAACGTCGAGCAGTTCTACAGAATCTCTCGCGAGGTACACATTACGCAATTCTACAGAATCCCTCGCGTCGTAAAGTTAGTTACAAAAATGTGAAGTGCGCGTACGACAGTAATTACATTCGGAAATATAACAGTTTCAGTCAGGCGTGTATAAAGATTACAGATGTGTACTATTAATTAAGTGTGACGCCAATAAAAGCGTGAAAACAAACTATTTTATGAGTGTTATCTTTTAGTAACAACTCCTTTCTATTTACACGCCCTGCTCAGAGATATTTGTTCGACTGAGTAATAATAGCTAGCCGGAGCAAAAGAACCCAAAATTCAAAATAGTAAAATAATAACAGGCGCCAAGTAAAAAAAGATAACACGAACAGATTACTGCGACAATATTATAAGGTTAAATTTGTTTTAAAATTATATACTTCGTTGCAAACTGCTGTGACGCATGTGTTGTTCTTAAGTATGGACCTTCTTCAACCAAAAACCTTTAAACTTTTCAACTCAACATCCGGAGAAAGCTTGCTTTTGCACTGGTAGAGTAAAGCCGGAGATATCTACATGGTTTGAACGGCGGGTCACAAATGGCTTCTGGTGTTCACTAATCCGGAGGACAAGAAGATAAATTGCAGTGGGCTCTGACGTATGTAGACTCCTCTCTGGTTTTTTCCTCTAACATTGTCCTGGCACATTCTTGAACTGATAGGCGTGAACTTCTAGATCTGAATCATCCGGAAATTGTCCTTTCCCTTTAACTTCCACACGGTCTGTTAGGATTTTACTGGTTGCGGTAAACCGTTGATATGTAACGGAGTCCTTGACTAATACGAGACTATTCAAATACAACTGGTAAATCTTTAAAGTTTTGACTGAGAATGTGTTGTTTACAATAAGGGAGAATGAAAATTCTCTAAGTCTCCCGTTAGGTTACATATGGGTATGAATGTGTATTATAAACTACATAAACTATTGATAATAATGTTGGTTTTCTTGAATATTGTTTTACATATGGATGCATTATCCCATGCTTTAAAAAGAATCTTAAATGGAGTCCTTTTCTTTCAAGTATCGGACAAACAAATAAAGCATGCTTTTCAGTTTGTATAGATCCTTGACATTTACAGTTATAACTTATGTCTGAGCTAATATTAAATGTTCTGAAATAAGTTTTAAATTTTCCAGGCCTTATTATAAATCGAACTAAAATGAAATTTGGAGTGAAATATACTTACAGCGGTGGAAAAAAATGATTTAGCGCACTCTGAGAGCAGGACTTATTCCATCTGCATTTCGGCTTCAAGCGGAGTTCACACGGGTCCATTTCCAAGCGTTCCAGCTGTGGTAAATACAATATCCATGGTGTTCCTTATCGTCTGCCCGCTCATAATTAGGAAGCGTTCTTAGATCACCTTTGTCATTTTTTACTTTCTCTACTACCTACAGTAATTAGGGGAAGTATTGCATTCCACCCAAAAATTTCATACCGAGATTTCACCGGAAATACATCTTTCGAGACCCCCTGAATCCAAAAAAAGAATTTTTGGAAACATGTCCGTGTGTGTGTGTGTGTGTGTGTGTGTGTGTGTGTGTGTGTGTGTGTGTCTGTCTGTCTGAGAGCAGCATAACTCGGAATCGAACAGTCGGATAAGCACCAAACTTGGTATTTAGGTTCAGTATCTTCCAGAGATGCGACACGAAGGTTTTCAAGAAAAGCCCCTCACCCCAGAGTACTCTTTACATGGAACTTTTTTCGATAATTTTAATTTTCTGAAAAATGGCTCTAACGATATTGATTAAAATATCATATGATTAAGATATTTTCATGACAAATGAAATGTATATCTCGAATTTTCTGGGAATGTCTCCAAAAGTATTCTTCATTGTGAACGACTTTTGCATAACTGGTAAACCATAACAGATAAACGAAATTTTACTACACAAAAATGTAGAACGCGTTAAAATACACAATTTATCTAATATACATTTTTTTGTTGGTGAACCATTTTCGAGATATTGCTTGTTATTCCCTTAAATTTTCCAATACTTATACTTTTTCTCAATTATTCATTTCTTCTTTGTCCTGGTAATGCAAAGAGAATGGAATACCCCACATAGCAACCAGCTCTTAAAATATTTGACTATAGCTTAAAGCCTACCAATTCACTTTGCATCTACAAGAAAATTAGCAATAAGATTGACATCTCGATATCTCGATTAACATGAAGCATATGGAGAATAAGCGTGTGTAAAAACAGTTTGTACAGGAGTAGAGAAGGTCATGTGAGTGTAACACATCAGATTTTTTTGTGACAATGAAAGAAGAGTGATGTAGCAGGTTAATTCACTTCCCCTCCTTCGAAGAACTCATATGAAGAATATATATATATATATATATATAATGAGTAACGAAATGTATAGGCTTAAATTTCTAGAATTACGTTAATTTAATTTCTATAATTTACAGTTTCGAATTGTACGTTAGAATATAACACAAATACTTCCCCGATTTACTCTAAGTACATAGTAGAGAAAGTAAAATGACTTTCTACTTAAAGATTTAATTATTTGGAAATGTAAACGTTTCCCAAGACTTCTTCGAAATGGTTAATGGAAAACAAAACCAATAAGTAAGAAAGCATTTTAACGGTATCTACATTTCTTGTGTAATAATTTTGGTCCACCTCCTATGACGTGCAAGTTATACAAAATTATGCAAACTTCTTTCAAAACGAAGAGATTTTCACAGGCTATTTCAGAAATATCAAGACGCACATTACCTTAACAACAGAAATATTTTAAATATATTGTAGTTTAATCAAGACTCTTAAATCCCTTTTTGAGAAAACAAAACCTAACAAAAACGTTTTCATGTAAAGGTTACTCGTTTTTTAAAAAGACAAATGCAGAACCTATTTCAACCTGTGATACGACAGCATAAGTTAGTTTTGTGGATTTTATTACTATTCCTTCGTCTATTTTAAAACATTAATTAATTATATTTTCATTGCTTATCGAGAAACACTCCTTAAACTTAGTACAGAAAAAAAAATTACATCACCGAAATCATAAATAATATTTTATGTGATAATGATTATTTTAATTTCTCTCAGTCAGCATTATTGAAATCCCTAGCAAGTCAAACCCGCAAAATATTTCTGAAACGTGTTGTGATTTGAGCATTTATTTAAGTGTCTTTAAAGAAACGAATAAAGTTATCTCATACTGGTCATTTCAGTCAAAAATAGTTCCGACCTGTGAACACTTTTTGGTAGAAGATGTCTATGGGCCACTAAAATTCATTCCACCAATACATCGTGCCCTTTCTTATTACTTTCTCTACTACGTATAGTAAGTAGGGGAAGTATTGTATTCCACCCAAAATTTTGATACCGAGATTTCACCGGAAATATATGTTTTGAGCCCCCCTGAATCCAAAAAAAAAGCATTTTTGGAAACATGTCCGTGTGTGTGTCTGTGAACAGCATAACTCAGAATCGAACAGTCGGATAAACACCAAACTAGCTATTTAGGTTCAATATCTCCCAGAGATGCGATACGAAGGTTTTCCAGAAAATCCCCCCACTCCAGATTACTCGTTACATGGAACATTTTTCAAAAATTTTAATTTTCTCAAAAATGTCTATAATGATTTTGATTAAAATATCATATTTTCAAGATATTTTGATGACAAATGAAATGTATATCTCTAATTTTCTGGGAATGTCTCCAAAAGTATTCTTCATTGTGAACGACTTTTGCATAACTGGTAAACCATAAGAGATAGACAAAGTTTTACTACACAAAAATGTAGATCGCGTTAAAATACACAACTTATGTCATATACATTTTTTGTGTTGAGTGAACCATTTTCGAGATATTGCTTGTTATTCCCTTAAATTTTCCATACTTTTTTCAAATCGGATTTCGTTATTCATTGTTTTACTTCCTGGACATGCAAAGAGAATGGAATGCGCCAAATAGCAAACAGCTCTTAAAATATTTGACTGTCGCTTAAAGTCTACCATATTACCCTTGCATCTACAAGAAAATTATCAATAAGATTAACATCTCGATTAACATGAAGCATATGGAGAATAAGCGTTTGTAAAAATAGTTTGTACAAGAGTAGAGAAAGTCATGTGAGTGTAACACATCAGATTTTTTTCACATAAGGTAATAGCAATCTTTAATAACGTAGTGAAAAAAAATCTGATGTGTTACACTCACATGACTTTCTCTACTCTTGTACAAGTTATTTTTACAATCGCTTATTCTCCATATGCTTCATGTTAATCGAGATAAACATTTGCAGAAACTACCTTACTGCTAATTTTCTTATAGGTGCAAGGGGAATATGGTAGTCTTTAAACGATAGTCAAATCTTTTAAGAGCTGGTTGCATTTCATTCTTTTTGCATGACCAGGACAAACAAATAACGAATTCCCATATGAGAAAAAGTATAAGCATTGCAAAATTTAAGCAAGTAAAAAGGAATATTTCGGAAATGGGTCACTTGCCCAAAAAAATGTTTAGGATATAAATTATGTGTTTTAACGAGATCTACATCTTGTGTAGTAAAATTTTGTCTATCTCTTACAGTTTACTAGTTATGCGAAAGTCATCAAGAATGAAGAGAAGTTTTGGGGACATACTCATGAAATTCAAGATATACATTTCATTTTTTATTAAAACTTCATAAACACATACTAGTTTAATCATAATCGTTAGAGCTATATTTGAGAATATCAAAATTTTCGAAGAATCTTCCACGTAAAAGGTAGTGGGGGTGGAGTATTTTCCTGAAAATCTTCGTGTCTTGGAAGATCCTAAACTCAACTACCAAGTTTGGTAGTTTTTGAATTATGCTGTTCACAGACAGACACATACACGGAATGGTTTCCAAAAATGCTCTATTTGAAATCAGGGCATGTCAAAAAATGTATTTCCGGTGAAATCTCGGTATCGAATTTTTGTGTGGAATGCAGTACCTCCCCTACTTACCTACTATATATAGTAGAGAAAATAAAAATGAAAATTAATTTTAAGCGTGTGTATGAAGCGAGTCCTTACCACCGATTTAGAGCAGTTGCTTACCAAGCGGGAGACCTGGGTTCGATTCTCGGTACTAGCATGGGGAGTTTCTCCCGCTGGGAGACCTGTCACGGGTGCACTCAGCCATGAAGGGTCAATTAAGGAGCTACTTGATTAAAAAGTAGTGACTCCAGGTTAAGGAGGAGGGGAGGCACTCGGAGCGCTGATCACGTCCCAACCCTGGGCAGAGATAGGGATGCAGCAGTCCTTGATCCGGTAACGAGCTGTTGTGCCACGGGCTTTAGATTTTAGTTTGAGGTGAGGTATTGAAAACTCCCTTGTGTAATTCTTTTTACTTTCTCTACTACGTATAGTAAGTAGGGGAAGTATTGTATTCCACCCAAAAATTCCATACCGAGATTTCACCACAAATATATGTTTTGAGACCCCCTGAATCCAAAAAAAGCATTTTTGGAAACATGTCTGTGTGTGTCTATGTGTCTGTGAACAGCATAATTCAGAAACGAACAGTCGGTTAAACACCAAACTTGGTATTTAGGTTCAGTATCTTCCAAAAATGCGACACGCTGGTTTTCAAGAAAATCCCTCCATCCTAGATTACCCTTTACATGGAACACTTTTCGAAAATTTTAATTTTTTCAAAAATGGCTCTAACAATTTTGATTAAAATATCATATGTTTAAGATATTTTCATGACAAATGAAATGTATATCTTGAATTTTCTGGGAATGTCTCCAAAAGTATTTTTTATTGTGAACGACTTTTGCATAACACTGGTAAACCATAAGAGATAGACAAAGTTTTATTATATTAAAATGTAGATCGCGTTTAAATACACAATTTATTGTTATTCCCTTAAATTTTCCAATACTTATACTTTTTCTCAAATGGAAGTTCGTTATTAATTTTTTTTGTCCTGATAATGCAAAGTGAATGGAATACTCCACATAGCAACCAGCTCTTAAAATATTTGACTGTAGCTCAAAGCCTACCAATTCTTATTGCATCTACAAGAAAATTGGGAAAAAGATTAACATTTCGATATCTCCATTATCATGAAGCATTTGGGGAATAAGCGTTTATAAAATAGTTTGTACAAGAATAGAGAAAGTCATGTGAGTGTAATTCTTCAGATTGTTTTAAAATAAAAGATCTTTTCAATATCTAGATACACTTATTGAACAAAGAAGTATTGTAAACGTACCGCTAATGTGCGGATTTAAAGTAACTGTTACATCTCTGAATTACATTGCTGTCAAAGTACTTAATATCATCAAGCTTTTCAATTGTAAACACATATTTAATGTGATATAATTACATGACTTTCTCTACCCGCTATGGTTTATTAGTTAATACACGAATTACTCTTACTAAAGTTATTACTACGTATAGTAAGTAGGGGAAGCATTGCATTCCGGCAAAGAATTCCATACCGAGATTTCACTGGAAATACATGTTTTGAGGCCCCTGAATTCAAAGGTAACAATTTTTGAAAAAGCTCCATGTGTTTATGAACAGCATAATTCAATAACGAAAAGTTGAATAATTACCAATCTGGTAATTAGGTTCAGTATCTTTTAAAGATGCGATAGGAAAATTTGCAAGAAAATATCCACACCGCAAACTACCCTTTAGATGAAACATTTTTGAAAAGTTTGATTTTTTTAAATGACTCTATCGAGTTTTATTAAAATATCATACATTTAAAATATTCTCATGGCTAATAAAATATATATATCTTGAATTTTCTGGGAATGTCCTCAAAAGTCCTCTTCTTTCTGAATGATTTTTGCATAACTGGTAAACTGTAAGAGATAGAAAACATTTTTGTGCACATAAATGTAAAGCTCGTTAAAACACACAAGTTATGACATATACATTTTTTGTGTAATGTGAGCCATTTCCGAGATATTCCTTGTTATTTAGCATTTTTTCTCAAATGTGAATTCATTATTGGTTTTTTTATGTGGTGGACATGCAAACAGAATGGAATGTTCCTCATTCCAATCTCTATAAAAAAGCTTAGTGGTACTTATCTGAAGTTTTGTTTTTGAGTTGTGCTGTTCACGACACACAGACAGACACGCGCGCGCGCACACACACACACACACACACACACGCACAAGGACCCTTTTTTAAAGTAATTTCTTTGGATTTAAGGTTCTCTAAGCATGTATTTGCTGTAGAATTTTCGTATCGATTTTTTTGGGTGAAATGCAATACTTTCTCCACCTACTACGTTTCTGGTAGAGAGAGTAAGAATTCGTCTTTTTTTTAATTCACGAGGCTCAAAACGGTTTTCCGGTTAAATCTCGGTATTGAGTTTTCGGATGGAATAAATAATGCTGGAATTAAGCTCCTTTCAAAAAATAAATAAATAAAATGAAATTATATTTGTTCAAGGATTTTTGATGCTATTTGATGAAGAAATAGCAAATATATTATAACAGCAGCAGTATACTTCTTATAGGTATTATAGATAAATGGTAGAGAAAACAAAAACTGGGTAAACTGATGGCGGTAAATGAAGTTAGTGAACGAAAGGCAGCAAACAATGACTGTGGCACTGTGACATATACGAATGTTGCCCGGGCAAGAAAAGCAGGCTGCGGCCAACTAGGAGCGTGATGTATGGCTAGGGGAAAACCTCAATTCAGCCAGTGTAGAAAGTTTGTGATCTGTCCAGAGGAAAAGGATGAGAATGCGCCGACCGACTTATCTCACAATACCACAGAGATGACTTTGTGTGTATGTGTGCTGAATAAACGGCCATAGACTGCATTATTATAACATTGTCTCTGTGCACAAAAACATTGCATTTTTGGAAAGGTAGAATTAAACTGAAAAATCTATGTATTACACTCACATCACTTTCTCTGCTCTTGTACAAACTATTTTTACAAACGCTTATTCTCCATCTACTTCATGTTAATCGAGATAAACATTTGCAGACTCTATCTTATTGCTAATTTTCTTGTAAATGTAACGGGAATATACATTTACAAGGGCAATATAGAAATACAGTAGCCTTTAAGCATAGACATTACTCTTAATAGCTGGTTGCTATGTGCAGCACCATTATCTTTGCCACAGATTAATACTCTTCGCATATCCAAGACAAAAAAATGAATAACGAATTCCCATTTGAGAAAATAAGTATTGAAAGACTTAAGGGAATATCAAGCAATATCTCGAAAATGGTTCACTTAACAAAAAAATGTATATGACATAAATTGTGTATTTTAACGCGATCTACATTTTTTGTGTAGTAAAATTTTGTCTATCTCTTATGGTTTACCAGTTATGCAAAAGTCCTTCACAATGAAGAATACTTTTGTAGACATTCCCAAGAAAATTCGAGATATACATTGCATTTGTCATGAAAATACCTTAAACATTTGATATTTTAATCAAAATCGTTAGAGCCATTTTTGAGAAAATTAAAATGTTCGAAAAATGTTCCATGTAAAGGGTAATCTGGGGTGCGGGGTTTTCTTGAAAACCTTCGTGTCGCATCTCTGGAAGATACTGAACCTAAATACCAAGTTTGGTGTTTATCCGACTGTTCGTTTCTGAGATATGCTGTTCACAGACACACACAGACACACACACGGACATGTTTCCAAAAATGCTTTTTTTGGATTCAGGAAGCCTCAAAACATATATTTCCGGTGAAATCTCGGGATCGAATTTTTCGGTGGAATACAATACTTCCCCTACTTATTGTACCTAGTAGAGAAAGTAAAAATGCATTGTCATAGTTGGGATTTGAACCACGGTTCTTCCGGATTCAACCGTTGCTCTAACCAACTGAGCCACCGTGGCATATGTCAGCACGACATTAGATTTTCCAACTGACTAGCATTTTTTCGCTAAAACATAAGGAGATATAAAATTGTTTTTGAGATAATATACCCCAATGGCGACGTAAATGTCATAAGTACTTCAAGTAGGTAAACGAAAAATCTGATGTGATACATTCACATGACTTCCTCTACCCTCTATCCTAATTAGTGGGTATAAAAACTATGCTTACTAAACCGTATTACTTTCTCTGCTGCCTATAGTAAGTAGGGGAAATATTGCATTGTACCCAAAATTCAAGACCGAAATACATGTTTTGAGGTGCCCCGAATCCAAAGAAAAAGTTTTCAAGCATGTCCGAGTGTGCGTGTCTGTCTGTGAACAGCATAACACAAAAACGAAAAGTCCGATAAACACTAAACTTGATATTTGAGTTTAGTATCTAGCTAGGATACGACGCGAAGATTTTCAAGGTAATCCCCCAGACTACCCTTTACATGGAATATTTTTCGATAATTTAGATTTTCCTAGAAGTGGCTCTTAACGATTTTGATTAAAATATCATATGCTTAGGATATTTTCATGGGAAATAAGAGGTACATCTTGAATATTTTGTGAATGTCTCCAAAAGTCCTCTTTATTCTGAATGACTTTCGTATGACTGGTAAACCGTAAGAGATAGACAAAATGTACTACACAAAAGGTGTAGATATCGCTAAAACACACAGTTTATGTCATATATATCTTTTTTGTCGAGTGACCAATTTCCGAGATATTCCTCGTTATTTGTTTGAACGTTCCAATACTTATACTTTTTCTCAAATGGGAATTAGTTATTCGTTTTTTATGTCTTGGACATGCAAAGAGAATGGAATGCTCCACATAGCAACCAGCTCTTAAAAGATTTGACTATCGCTTAAAACCTACCATATTCTCCTTGCACCTACAGAAAATCAATAAGATTCTGCAGCTGTTTATCACGATTATATGAAGTAAATGGAGAATAAGCGTTTGTAAAAGTAGTTTATATAAGAGTAGCGGAAGTCAGGTGAGTGCAACGCAGAATTTATTTCTATTTACTACATTTTCATCCAAGTAAAGTTTTGCAAAAATAGCTACACCACAGCTAATGGACAGTTCGAAATATTAATAACGAGTATCTCAGAAATGACGTATGCCACAAAAAAACGTATTTGATGTAAACTGTGTGTTTTAAAGAGATCTACATTTTTTGTGTACTAAGTTTTCGTCTATTGATTAATGTTTACCAGTTAAACAAGATTATACAAAATTCATTCCTAATGCAAAGGAATTCACAGGTTATTCCCGGAAAATTCAAGATATGCACTTTATTTGTAATGTAAACGTATTTAGTGTGTGCTGTTTTAATCAAAATCGTTACAGCTATTTTTTTAGAACATCAAAATTTTCGATTTTCTTGAAAATCTTTGTGGCGCATCTTTGGAAGGTATTAATCCTAAACACCAAGTTTATCCGACAGAAAGGGCGATAAACAACTGTCGCGGTAATCTGTTCGTGTTATCTTATTTGCTGAGCGCTATTATTGTTTTACTATTTTGAATTTTGGGTTCTTTGTCCTCGAGCTAGCTATTATTACTCAGTCGAGCAAATATCTCTTGAACAGGGCGTGTAAACGGAAAGGAGTTGTTACTAAAAGATAACACTGATAAAGGAATCTGTTTTTACTCTTTTATTGCCGTCACACTTAATTAATAGTTCACATCTGTAATCTTTATACACGCCTGACTGAAACTGTTATATTTCCGAATGTAACTACAATCACTTACTTACCGCGCACTATTAATTCGCGTATTTCACATTTTATAACTAACTTTACGACGCGAGAGATTCGGTAGAATTGCGTAATGTGTACCTCATGAATGCTTCCTTAGAACTGCCTGACGTGTAACTTGCGAGAGAGCTTTCATAGAACTGCGCGACGTTTACCTTGTGAATGATTCTGTAGAACTGCGCGATACTTGCCTCTGGCTCAAGAATTTATACTCCCTCACCCCGATATGCCTAAACATTATAATCGAGCTGCTATTGGTTACTAAAGCGCGCCAACATTAGCGCCTGTTTTATCAGCCAATCAAAATTAAAAAAATATGCTCTAGGGAAGATATTCCCTCCATTTCTGAAGAAAGGCACGCTACTCTGACGTCATTTGTTTGTCTCATCTAATTGATAAACAACTCAACCCCTCGCTTCATTGTTACCCGCTCCTATTGTCAGTTTCAGTGAGGCCGTGTAAACTTATTTCCTAACAATGCTTGTAGCTAACAAACATCTAAAATCATTGTCATACAATAATGCTAATTTACACTACAATCACTCTGGCATTCACAGTGTAGCAATATAAAATACTGCCTCACAACCCATCGAACCAACGAGTGTCATAGGGATTATTCTTTCCTTGGAACAAGTATCCACACCAACTATCCGGCACCGCCTCACGCCACAAAACCTAGTACACCCGAAAGATGGAAAGGAAACCGTATGAAAGGGGAACTAGGAAAAGAAATTTGGCAAATAGGAAAACACCCCAGCATTCACCTAATGACCAGGGAAAATCACCCAAAATCAAAGTGGTCGGTATCGGGAATCGCACCCAACCTCCCGATTGCGAGCATCACATAACACTACCGAACCATCTCACTCGTTACGAATGATGGGGAAATGAGTCTTCGTGAATGAATTATTTTCACTCCTGTGTTAGTAAGAACGAACAAATCTGAAATATATTAGATTTGGAGACTTTGATATGTTCCGTTCCCATTATCTCTTGCGTACGCAACCTGTACAGGACAACTTTAAACAATTAATATAATTGCACATATAAAATTTTTATTGTTAAGCATCATATCCTGGAAATAATAATCACGTATACTACAAGGCATTCCGACTCAGAAGTCGTTTTCCCATCGAAGTCGTGGTCAACTAACTTTCTTATGTTATCTTCCTTAACGGAGGTGACTCGGCACCGATCCAGAGGGGATATTGTATCTAAATCCCACGAGAGGGCGTCCCCAGTTGGAAGAATGAGGCGAGAGTAAACACGGGCGGCCGGAACCAGGAGCGACGGTGCAGCAATGATGGGGTCCCTAAATTTCCAGAAGTAGACACTCCGGCAGACGGTCAGGCAGACTGGGGACCCCCACAAAGAAGGGCTCAAACGCCAAGGGGTTCGGACATACCAGCAGCCAGCCGAAAGCCGAGGGACGGAGAGAGGTCACAAGGAGCATCGCCGAAACACCATCGCCGATACCTCCGACCCTGAAAGAGACCAACGGAATGAAGGATGAATGAAATGATGAATGGAACGAACTGGAGGGACAGGAAATTCGGTAGCTGAAAGAAACCACTGTAGCATTCGCCTGTCGACGTAGGGAATATCCCCGAAAAAACACACATATCAGAGTGGGATCTTCCGAATGTGGGCCACAGACTTTGCCGTCTGAGCCATTCGGCTTGACTAACACTTCGTTTTTTTTTGGTCTGAATTCATAAAGGCATTCAGGTGTTAATGGTGTCTTAATTCTTAACATGTGATGGTAATATGTTTCTTCATTTTCACAAATCGTACTATATAAGTAAGTTGTGCGTAGGTTATCTCGTATAATACCGTTCCGTATTTGGTCTCTTGGGCTATATGCCGTCTGTGAAATTCTTACGCTAAGATAATTAAGGTAAATAATAGCCCAAGAAATTCTTAGAATAATTCCGTACGGGTAACTCAGAATGCATATCTTATGTATATTTAGATACTATTTATGCACATCGTTTCATTACCATTCTTAGCATATTATAATTTAATTAAAATACTTCCTTCGCTTTAATATACATCCGATAGACGAGGCATTATTTATACAAGCTATTCTGATATAATGGTCTTGGAGAAATTTAAAGCTTGAAGTAGAGAGAAAACTTTTAGATCATTTTTGTAATAACGGAAGCAGACACATTACATTCCATGCGTCTGTTTAGGACGACGCCCTGGAATGTGACGTCGAATAGCGGGGATGAAGGGAACCAAATTAATGTGGTCTGGTAGCAGAGATGCGGTATCCATAACGTAGTATGAGAGTTCGAGATGCATATCAAGCGATATCTGATGCTTTAACATACCTCTTGCGGATAACGCTCGATTAATTCAATTGCGCCAAAATAATTCGTTAATTGATAGGCATTCTCCGTGTAAATCCGAAGTCTTCAATGTATACAGGGAGAGTAAGTTTGTAAACATATCCTGTGGCCAACCTTCCTGACCCACGGCTTTTTCTGGGGTTTCCTCTGTCGCCAGGCGAATGCTGGGAAGGATCCGACATTCCTGTCCCTTCATTATATTCATTCTTCGCCCCTTTTGGTCTGTTTCAAGGTTGGAAGTGTCGGGGATGGAGCTTCGGTGCAGCGTGGCAGGGAAAAAGGATACTCTCTGTGAACCTTCCCGTCCCTCGGCCTTCGGCTGGTTGCCGAGGTATAAGTACTGCCCCCGGTGGGGGCGTTGGATTTCATCTGGGGCGGAGTCCCCTGTTTGCCTGTTCGTCTGCCGGGGCGTTTATATCTGGAAACTTTAGGGATCCTGTCATTTTTGTGCCGTCATTCCTGGTTCCGGCCGCCCGGTGTCCTCCTTTACCTCAACCCTTCCTCTTGTCAGGGTGCCCCTTGTGAGATGCATAGGGTACAATGTTCGAACTCTCTGGATCGCTGCGGCAGCCCCTCCACCTCATTCCATTCTATTGTAAACATGAATCAAATAATAAGTTAGTTTCTTTGTAATAATACATAAGTAATCTCAACGTAGTGTTAGTAAAAATGTAGTAATATTGGAATTGCGATTTTCAATAATATTGGTCGAAAGTTAAACCTTATTTTGCTTTATATTTATCCCTTATAGTTTTCTTTTACTTACTGTAATAATTATGGTCTTACTTGTGAAGTAGGTTATATAACAGATAGCGTGTCACTGTTACGAACATTTTATTTATGTAGTTGAACGTTGTTTTTTGAAGTACAGTACCTTCGTTTTATGGCTAGGCCGCGTGTGCGTGCTCCGCACACAATCCTCTGCACTGCGGGTTTTTCCGTTCCGCGTTACTAACTCACGAGTGTTAGTAACACATATGTAATGAGTACTAATCGTGTTATAAGTGTTTTTGAAAGTGGTGTCCATCTGCACGAAGACATTCTTGACGTCGTTGGATAAAATTACCATTCACACGCATAAGTTCTTCTTGCGTAATGTTCATTACTTCTGCTTTATATTGTCCTTAAGTTCGTCTATGGTGTGGGAATATTTCCTATAAAGTTTATTTTTTAGCATTTAGCGATACCGTTGTTCTAAATTTATTGACCAAACATCTCACAGTGTCTCTACCCGGTACTGGATAACCAGGAAATTGCTGTTGAAATTGTGTACACACCTGTCTACGTGATTTAGGTTTCACGTATGTATCGTACATACAAGTATGCTGTTCAAGCGTGAATTTGTTGGCAGGCATTTCCGAGGATTAATAAGAGAATGACATTCCTAAGAAAATCACACACATATTGTCGAAGCACTTCACAAAGACAAAGCAACGACTGAGCCAACTCACTGCTGATAAACGTACCCTTGACACGTCCTGGATTGCTTTGCGCTGTGGCGTAATATCGAGGTCACTGCCGTCTCGGCCGATACGCTATAAGGCGGTTGTGGCCTTGGAATAAAACGAAGGTAGTGTAATTTTCTATAGATATTTACTAACATACATAATTTTGGGAATTAATGAATATTTTGATCCAATTTACATAATGAAGTCTTGAGTATAATGTACATTTAATCAAAATTAAGCGTCATTGACAATTACGTTAGATCTTCAAGGAACTTCATCACTTTAACGAGAACTTTGTTTGTTCTGAATAAAAACAAAGCAAGAAGAATTAACATGTGTTATTTTAAATACCAAGAAAATACGTCAAGAAACTATTTAGTATCCAAGAAGAAGTAAAATTTACTGAGAACACTTCACATCGATTCATCATCGGCATTGAGCACGTTACTACATTAATTTGGTATATAGACAAGAATAATTGATTTGGTCAATGTAAATTAAGCTTTATTGTACCAAAAATTAATAATAAAGTTCTGATTTTCCAACGTCTGGATCTCAACGTTACTGCTTCACTTGAAATAGCGACCAACTTTGTGGTTCGTTAAATCTTCTACTTTACTCGAAAATATATTCACTGTCACAGCTAGAGACAGCGAAGTAGAGATAAATGAAATTTAAAAATGCAATAAGACAACGCAAGGAAAGAGGAAAGAAGTGAAGCAAAGATGAACGCAGACAGCAGCAGATGGTATCACGACGATTGCAAGAAGTGGACATCACGATTTCGTAAGATATGGTGAGAGAACCAAAGGAAGGAGAAGAGAGGAGCTGAGGACGAGATCGAAGAATCAATAGGACAAAGATCATCCACAGTATCATAAACTGGGTATAAGAAAAGGGGCTACAAAGAAATAAGAGCATTTCTTTGAGAGTAGCGGTTGTCCTGTGGTAAATCCTTAGCAGACACTTTTTTATAGTCTGCCGAATTACCTCACTTCTCGTGTAAGGCTTTTGCATAGGATTTGCCATGAAATACATAATAAAAACTGAACATTGTTTTATCACCTACACTGATTCCAAGAGGGCAATTCTAGCTCTTCAGCAGATGTTACCCAGAAAATCTTTAGTGCGGAAAATTTTACTGCTGTTAACAACATAAAAACTTGTAATAAACGTGCGATACTGGCATGAATACCGTCTCATACTTGTACATCCACAAATGAGAAAGCTGATACAGCTAAAGAAGTAACATGCCACTTTTCAAGCCTGGCCTATCTCAAAGTTTCGCATCACAACTTCCAATATTAAGTCAAGTATGAAATATGTAAGAAATGGCGTCCAATAGTAAACTAAACGTCATAAGCTCCAATCATAGTTAAACATGTAATTTGGTGTGACCAGCTACTTCTCACGAGGCTACCTATTGGACATACTGCAGTTAACATTTATATTTCCTAGCAAAAGATCATCAGCCTACATAAACACTTCCATGCTCAGGGTTCAGCATATAGTTACTGAGTGCCCTTTGTACGATGTCAATCGGCTTCAGTGTGGTGTTCTTGCTGGTCTCTCGATGGCCTTGAGTGATCCAACAGTATGCCACAAAATAGTAAAGTTTGCAAAAGAAATACATTTATGCAGGGTTTGATTAAATTCCCTTTACAGACTTTGAGGACTTGAAGTGGGGACCAAGACTGCTAAGTTTAGCATAGGAACTTGTGTCCGATTTTCCGCTACACGCAAAATTATCACACAGCTTTTTTGGCGTCACTTACTAGGAGTGAGTTCCAGCACGATGGCACACCAGCTCATTTTGTACTTGCGATTCGACGTTATCTGGACCAACGATTTGGGCAATGGTGTATTGGACGTGGTGGCACGATTGCTTGGTCTGCATGTTCTCCCGACTCGACTGCGCTTGACTATACCTGTGGGATCACATTTGCGAGACTCCTGTGGGATCGGAGGAAGGCCTACTATGGGAGCGGCGGATGTTGGAGGACTAAGAATTGGTGATCGAGTATATCAAAATATGGTACGGAGGTGTTGAAGACGGTGGCCGTCGCATCGAGCCCTTCTTGTAAGTTGATCTAGACGACAGGCAGCAGGAGTCGGAGAGAGCATTGTGTGTTGTGGTAGTATTTTGAGTGTAGCGGGAAAACGATACCCTTCCGGACGTGTCCTCAAAGTCTGTAAAGGAAATTTTGACATGCTCTGGATAAATTTATGTAATAAAGTAGTAATTTCTTTAAAATATTGTATTTTTATAAAAAATGTATTGTGGCATTATTGCATTAATATTTAAGCCACCATAATAAATTAATAAACATTTCTTTACAAAATACGTACTCTTTTGAAACAAGCAAAATGTATAAACTATTGGAAATATATATTCAAATAATTCATACAGAATCGTCGTCAATGATAGAAGAAGAAGCCTATATAATATGTGCTCCATCGAACTACATGCAGTTACAAACCAAGGAAGTAAATAGAAAAAACCTGATGTGATACGTCCACTTGACCTTCTCTACCCTCTAGCGCCTTCTAACATTTATTAATGCGTATACAAGCTATTCGTACCAGTTATTTTCTTCTATACTACGTTTTAATTAAGTAAACCTTTGCAGAAGTAGTTGTATTGCACATTTCGTCATAGATACCTACAAAGGGAACAGCGATAGTCAAATGTTTAGGAACTGGTCGCGAAACAACTGAGTGTTGACAGGGCTTTAAGAGAATAGCCACGTGTTTAATAATCCGAACCATTAATAAGGGATATCTCGGAAATGGCTTATGTCACAAAAAAGTTAATATAAGTAGATTGTGTGTTTTAAAGGGATCTACATTTTTTGTTTGTACGTTTTTGTGTATCCTTTAACGTTTACCAGTTATATAAGATTATACAATATTCCTTCCGAGTAAAGAAGAATTCACAGGCTATTCCTACAAAATTTATGATATGCATTTTAATTGTCATGTAAATACGTTTTAATATATGGTGTTTTAGCCAAAAAGTTTAGAGCAAATTTTTAGAAAATAAAACAATCTCTAAAACGTTTTCATGTGAAAGGTAGTTGGGTGGGGGGATTTTCTTGGAAATCTGCATGTTGCATCTTTAAGAGGTATTGAACCTAAATACGAAGTTGGGTATTTGTCCCACTTTTCGTTTTTGAGTTATGCTGTTCACAGACACACACACATACAGACATAACACATGGACCATTTTCTAAAAATGCTCTATTTATTCAGAGAGCCTCAAAGTACCTAATTCCAGTGATATTTCGTATGGACTTTTTAGTGGATTGCAATACCTTCTCTACCTACTGTGTACGTGGTAGAGAAGGTAAAAACATAATAGAGGATAATCGGGAGATAATTTACATAAAGCAACAATGTTATGAAATAATGCATTAAAAACTGAAAATATATTAAAAACTTGACAATACTAAAACATATGTAGTAAATGAATTATAGAAAATATAATTGAAATAGGAAATCAAACTGATGAGAACAGAAAACAGTAGAGCTGAAATAGCAAAATTATATAAGAGAAAAGATCATAATGTAGGAATGAAGTAGCTGGTTTAGCAACCAAAATGAATTCGACTAGAACGAAATAGCAAACAACATGAATCAGAAACACTCAACTTATCAAATAGATGGAAAATACTGCAGAAAGTAGAGCTGAAAATAGAAGAGAAATAGCTAAACTAGCTGCAATGGTTAAATAAAGCATCAGGAGGAGGTAATTCAATAAATTAAGAATGTACAGATAAATGAGATTAAGGATGTTCTAAGAAATTATGTAGAAGTATTATAATAAGGATATTTGCCGACTTAAATGAAATAGGAACTTAAGATTTATGTATGAACATTACATTGTGGAGGAAATTCTATTTTCAGAAATAAATGTCCTAAAATTGGTAATGTAAATGCAGCACACGATAATAAATAAAATAAACGAATATTAAAACAAACTGAAGATCGAAATAAACGACAAACTAAAATAGTGGAGTAACATTTGGAAAACAAAAAGATAATGTAATTAAATGTATGCTCGAACATCCCAAAATGTAGTATTTATACGACTGGTAGCAGTACTTTAATGGGTCTCATTAAAGTATACCTGTTCATTACAGTATTGTATTCGACCAATCAGAAGTGGCCACGTAACATCGTGAAAGCGCAAGTATCGATTATTCTGCGTAGTACGTCTCACAACGCTAGCAACTTTGTTTGACACAGGTGCTACAAGGTCATTGTATTGTAACCATAGATAAAGGAGTAAGGATTGTAACACATCACTCAAACCAGAAACGAATACTTATGAAACCTTTAATTTATATGCATGGTCGAGCATAAACAGTTGTATGAAACTTGACTATAATGGTGATTAAAACGCTCGTATGAGCTTCGGTTCGCTTGCTCGGTTAATAATAATACGCGCGTTTTAATTACTACCATTATAGTCTTGGTGCATAATATACTATTAATCAAGGTGTATTTACATTACAGTCGCAAACATTAAGGCAATGAATCAGTTAATCAAACATAATTTTGTGACAGTATCTGTGAAATACAAAGCTGAAATGACAAAAACGTAAACAACGAATTATACCCACATCTTGATTATATTGATAATCAAACACATATATGTAAATCAACACACAACACACACACACACACACACACACACACACACACACAGAGGAAATGACATGTATTATATAATCAATATTTGACACGAAATAATACACCGATTTTCCACGAAGAATTTGGGAGACAATCCAAAACTATTGCTCCTGGACACATAACTTCAGATTGAAGGGTATACCACGAATTCTAAGTGATAGTAGTAAAAACATCTGATGTGTTACACTCACATGACTTTCACTACTCTTGTACAAACTATTTATACAAACGCTTATTCTCCATTTACTTCATGTTAATCGAGATAAACATTTGCTAATTATTGCTAATTTTCTTGTAGATGTAAGAGGAATATATATTTACAAGGGCAATTTGGAAATACAGTAGCCTTTAAGCACAAACATATCTCTTAATAGCTGGTTGCTATGTGCAGCACCATTCTCTTTGCCACAGATTAATACTCTTTGCATATCCAAGACAAAAAAAATGGATAAGGTATTCCCATTTGAGAAAATAAGTATTGAAAAATTTAAGGGAATAACATGTAATATATCGAAAATGGTTCACTCAACAACAAAAATGTATATGACATAAATTGTGTATCTTAAAGCGACCTACATTTGTATAGTAAAATTTTGTCTATCTCTTCTGGTTTACCAGTTATGCAAAAGTCGTTCACAATGAAGAATACGTTTGGAGACATTCCCAGGAAATTCAAGATATACATTTTATTTGTCATAAAAATATCTTAAACATATGATATTTTAATAAAAATCGTTATAGTCATTTTTGAGAAAATTAAACTTTTCGAAAAATCTTCCATGTAAAGGGTAATCTGGGGTTGGGGGAATTTTCTTGAAAACCTTCCTGTCGCATCCTTGGTAGATACTAAACCTAAATACCAAGTTTGGTGTTTATCTGACTGTTCGTTTCTGAGTTATGCTGTTCACAGACAGATACACACACAGACACACACACAGACACACAAACACACAGACACACACGGACATGTTTCCAAAAATGCTTTTTTTGTATTCGGGGGTCTCAAAACATGTATTTCCGGTGAAATCTCAATATCGAATTTTTGGTTGGAATACAATACTTCCCCTACTTACTATACGTAGTAGAGAAAGTAAAAAGTTAGAAGTATAGGGTATCGAATTGGTTAAAACTGACATGAAGTAAAGTCCATTCTAGACTGCCACTATAGGTTGCACATGTTTGACTCAGGAGTTCAGTTATGACGTTGTGGTTGAGATAAGCGAACTTAAGCCAGCGTTGTGTAGTCTTTCCCTCTCGCTCTATTGTTTTACATCTTGTTCCAAGGGTACTTATACTTTCTTTTCTTAAACAATATATATGACCACGAAGTAGCATAAGTATTACATTATATTACCTCATCAAACTAAATAATTATAATCATATTGTAAAACAATTTAATAATGACCATAACACATTGAAAATGCACTTGTTGACAATACTTATACACTATTTGTATCGCAGGCCAAAAAGCTCCCTAGTCCACTGCACGCTTGAAGTTGAAGGACAAAGCCATTCTCCTGAGTCAACCACAGTAGGATGTGCTTATCGGCGGAGAACATTTCGCGCACTACGACCATTTTGATCCGTTGTGGCTACAGGCCCACAGAGAGGCGCAGACGTCTCTAACATTTCCAAATTGAACACCCCCGCACCAGCGGCAAGGAATCCGAAGGGGGGCACGCAGCGACCCTAATGGGCGGAACAGCTCACTCTGGCGTTCACAGGGGGGAATTTTTCCAACGGAAACACATCCGCGCCAGCTGCCCGGTACCGCCAGCACCGCAGGCCCTGAAAGCATACTTGAAACGTGAAATTGAGATGAAATGAGAGGAAATCGCGGAAGAATATACCACCCCGGCATTTGTATTGGCGAACAGGGGAAAACCACGAAAAAAAACCCATGGTCAGAGTGGGTGGTCACCGGGAATGGAACCCGGGAACTCCCGAATGCGGGCCCCAGACGTTGCCGCCTGAGCCATCCCGCTCAGTAGACTACCATTGTGGTTCAATTACATAACATCCAATTAGCAAACAAAAACACAGCCCCAGGGTTTTTCTATGGTTGCTATTTTTTATTAAAAATTTAAACAAATGTAAATTTTTAAATACACATATGTCAGAGCAGGACTTAATTGCTACAACGTTAAGGCATTTCCCTGACTTCATTCGTAAGCGTACTCGAATCACAGTGTCAAATCCTATATACTTTAGGACACGATAGAAATGTTAACAGGTTTCAAAACACAAAATGTGCAGCAAAACAATACCTTTTAGAAACGTGATCAAAAACATAAACACAATATATCGACATGGAGGAAATGACAATCAACAACATCAGGGTAAAGCAGATAGCATCAGGACTACAGAGAGGAGAAACGAAAATTAAAATAGGGGATGGGAGATGTATAAATTTTCACACACAGAAGAGACAACGACGCAGACTACGCAATATCTGACAAAGGTACAATCACCCAATCCTCAGAATGAACCAACATCATTGTCATAACTCAAACAACAGCCGAAAACATGAACAAGAAAACAGATATCAAAGTGGAAGAAACAGTCAAATCGTAACAGATTTTACAAAGAGTATTTAAGAAAACAGTCCTGCGCCATGGACTGGAGCGTGGTGCTCTGGTTCCCGGCCATGAAATGCGCTTGGGTTCGATTCCACCCAATGGAGCTTATATTTTAGCTCCCAGGTGTAGGTCAGCATCGTGAGGAAAGTGAGGAGCTGCGATAGGCAACGCTCCTGACCCTTTACGTCAACTTTCCGGCTGGGGGATGCGTGATGCTGGCCACATCACCTGCCCGTAATGGTTGATCACCTCTGCTGTGCCTATGTGGCCGTGAGGACAGCATTCGAGTTGGCAGGTCTAGGTCCTAAATATATCCTGTGGCGCAGGCTGAAGCGCCACGGGATATTTATTTAGAAAACCGACACACAACGGAAACAATACTTGGCTTTCGAAAAGGAATTTCCGGCAGTTGCGGAATCCTGGTTTAGAAATTATGCACGAATACAAAGAAACGAATCCGAACACTTTAAGGGAAAACTTAATTGGCAATGGATAACAGATATATTTAGTGAATTTTACCAACGTTACTGCGCAAACGGAACTCTACCAATGGATAGACTCCGTAGGCTGATCTTATTGCAAATGAAATACAAAGGAGTACTTTAATTCAGGGCCGCTCCCAGGAGGAAATCATGGCGCAAGTTGTACTATTAGGAATATTTTTGTGAGGAATTAAAAATTTGGAGGAATACAAAAATATTAAAATGAATTAGCTTAGATAATAAGAACAGAATTATTACAATTTTTAATTGAGTACTGTAATTGTTAACTCTGTTTGTACCTTTAAGCCACAAATGTGTCGTATCAAAGAAAGAGAAAGCACTCCTTTGAAGTAAAATAATGTATAAAAGGAGATATAACATTATCGGTAGGTATCTCAATGTTGAGAACGTGTAGTTATTACACTTACTATATTGGTATGTAAAGACCTATTAAATAGGATAATTGAAATACCAAGTAATAAAATACACAACCTGCCAATTATTTTATTTGTAATTTTTACTTTTTCTACTCCTTATAATAAGTAGGGGAGTATTGCATTCCACCCAAAAATTCTACACCGAGTTTTCACCGGAACTACAAGTTTTGAGGCCCCTGAATCCAAATAAGTCATTTTTGGAAACATGTCTGTGTGTGTCTCTCTCTTTCTGTGAACAGCGTATCTCAAAAGTTAAAAATCAGATAAATACCAAACTTGGTATTTGATTTTAGTATCTTCCAAGGATGCGATACAAAGATTTTTAAGAGAATACCCCACCCCAGACTACCCTTTACACGGAACATTTTTCAAAGGTTTTCATTTTCTTAAAAATGACTCCAACGACTTTGATTAAAATATCATGTTTAGGATATTTTCATGGAAAATGAAATGTATATTTTAAATTTACTGGGAATGTTCTCAAAAGTCCTCTTTATTCTGAATAACTTCCACATAACTGGTAAACCGTAAGAGATAGACAAAATTTTACTACACAGAAAATGTACATCTCCTTAAATTACACAATTTTGTCGATTGAACCATTTCCGAAATATTTCTTGTTATATGTATAAATTTTCCAATATTTATTATTTTTCTCAAATGGGAGTTTGTTGTTCGTTTTTTACTTTCTCTTCTACGTGTAGTAAGTAGGGGAGGTATTGTATTCCACCCAAAAATTCGATACCGAGATTTCACCGGAAATACATGTTTTGATACCTCCTGAATCCAAAAAAAGTATTTTTGGAAACATGTCCGTGTGTGTGTCTGTGAACAGCATAACTCAGAAATGAACAGTCGTATAAACACCAAATTTGGTATTTAGGTTCAGTATCTTCCAGAGGTGCGACATGAAGGTTTTCAACAAAATCCCCCCACCCCAGATTACCCTTTACATGGAATATTTTTCGAACATTTTAATTTTCTCAAAAATGGCTCTAACAATTTTGATTAAAATATCATATGTTTAAGATATTTTCATGACAAATGAAATGTATATCTCGAATTTTCTGGAAATGTCTCCAAAAGTATTCTTCATTGTGGACGACTTTTGCATAGCTGGTAAACCATAAAGGATAGACAAAATGTTACTACACAAAAAAGGTAGATCGCGTTAAAATACACAATTCGTGTCACAGACATTTTTCTTTTTGTTGGGTGAACTATTTTCAGATATTGCTTGTTATTCCCTTAAATTTTCCAATACTTACACTTTTTCTCAAACTCGTTATTCTTTTTTTATGTCCTGCTAATGCAAAGAGAATGGAATATTCCACATAGCAACCACCTTCTAAAATATTTGACTATCGCTTAAATCACAGCAATTCCCCTTGCATTTACAAGAAAATTAGCAATAAGATTAAAATTTCGATTAACATGAAGCATGTGGAGAATAAGCGTTTGTAAAAATAGTTTGTAAGAGTAGAGAAAATCATGTGAGTGCAAATATGAAATTTTTATGTGAATATTAAGAATTTTTATTAATTTTAATTTTCCAATTATTTGTTTACTTTTATTCCGTACCGGTAGCTACTATAGTATCTATTAAGAAGCCTCTTTGTTAAGCTTTCCAGCTGTAAAGAAAAGAAACTAAATAGTTGAAAGTGAGCACTCAGGGGGGAAAAAATTGGGGAGGACGGTAGTTGTTTCATCGTTGGGAATACGCCATGGCATTTGAGAGTAATGGGTACCCCTGCCTTAATAATACACTGCGCAAGCATACAGAAACACACACTTAACGCCACGGAAAAGGAAATAAGAAATCCACCCCAAATAAACGTTACAACAATGATAAATAATATGAAGCCTAGATCGACACAGGCGTTATTACGTCGGGACGTAGCAATTATTTGTTCGAAAAAATAGGGGAGTGGGGTCTACTGTAGCATAGCCATTGGTAAACCGATAGAGACAATGAAGTACTGGATAGTGTTAAAATTCAAATAAATAATTGGAAATCCGATTTCATTGTTTTAGTAGTGCCACGCGTATCTACCCAGCGATTTGTCTAAGTTATACATAGAATCGCATCGAATGATATAATGACGCGTCGACGAAAATTATAAGAAAATTTATTGAAGAAATTAAAAATGACGATAAAAATAGAAACTTCGACGAAATAACAGACAAAATCTGACTTTTTACACTCATACAAGCTTCTCTACTCTTCTACAAAACATTTTTGCAAACATTTATTCTTCATCTACTTCATGTTAATAGAGATAAATATTTCCAGAAATTATCTTATTGTAAATTTTCTTGTAGGTCCAAGGGGAACGTTGTAGGCTTTAAGCGATAGTCAAATAGTTTAAGAGCTGGTTGCTATGCGGAGCATTTTATTCTCTTTGCATATCCAAGACAATAAAGATAAATAAATAAATAAAATAACTACGAATTCCCATTTACCGAAAAGTGTTGGAAAATGCAATCAAATAACAAAGAATATCTCGGAAAAGTTTCATCTCCAAAAAAAAAAAAAACATCTATATGACATAAATTGTGTGTTTTAACGAGGTCTACATTTTTTGTGCAGAAAAATCTTTTCTGTCTCTTACGGTATACCCGTTATGCAAAAGCCATTCAGAATGAAGAGAACTTTTGGGAACATTCCCAGAAAATATAAGATAGGCATCATAAACATATCTTAAATATACAACATTTTAATCAAAATTTTTAGAACCATTTATGAGAAAATAAAAAATTTTCAAAAAATGTTCCATGTAAAGGGTAGTCTGGGGTGGAGGAATTTTCTTGAAAGTGTTCGTGTCGCATCTTTGAGAGATACTGAAACTAAAAACCAAGTTTAGTGTTTATATGTTTTTCCGTTTTGATGTATGCTGTTCACAGACACATACACACACAGACACGTAGACAGACACTCACATGGACTTTTTTCCAAAAACGCTTGTTTTGGATTGAAGAATCTCAAAACATGCATTTCTGGTGAAATCTCGGTATCGAATTTTTGGATGGAATGCAATACTTTCCCTAGATACTATACGTAGTAGAGAAAGTAAAAATGTATCACTTTGGGAGGAATGTATTCTAACCAGGGAAATGATGTTTTAAAGAATCTCAGAACACCCATTATATTACAGGACAAATGTACATATACTTGTATGTACTAATGCAGGGTTATCCAAAAAGAAGGAACAGACTCTACATATTTAGTTCTAATGAACAACAGTAGATAGCAACGCATACGACACATAATTGAATAGAGGAAAGTTCAACGTTTTAAGCCCCAACTATAACTTCCATTCAGTGCCTACAGCGGCGCTGTGTTTGTTTACGAGAAAATGGCGACCCCACAGGTAAAGATGTTTTGTGTGCTGCATTATGCAAAGATGGAATCCATTGTTTCGTTTCAGTGTGCATTTCGTTGTAAGTTCAACAATGAGCCGGTCATAAAAAATTTACAATTGAAACAATAAATTCGTAGAAGATGGTTGCGTATGCAAAGGGAAAAACACTGGACATCCTCGCATAACAAATGGTGATCATTTTGAATACACAAAATAAAATGTTGAACCTTCCTCTATTCAGTGATGTATCGCAAGTGTTGCCATCTATTGCTGTTCTTTAGAAATAAATATTTAAAGTCTGTGCCTTCTTTTTGAATAACCCTGTACTTTCATTTGTAGCGTTCTATAATAATGTTTATTAACTAATTGAAAATGAAGCATGAGGCAGTATTTTTAACACTTAAATAATTTCAGTCCAATTATATAATACGTAATTTCAATAACAGCCCGCCTTGAAGCAATATGTGTATGTAACAATATATAAAAAGTGTATATTACAGTCATTGTATATGTTTATATTAGTGTATCCATGTGTAATAATGTTATGTGAATATATTAAGTAATTTAATAATGTAGGAGCTGTGAGAAATAGGTCAAAAGTTGCTAACAATGTGGTAACAATGAGGTAACCTGGAGGCAATAATGAGTTTGTGAGTTTAAATGTTACTTGTGATTCTTGGAAGCAATAATGTAATTTTTGTGACAGCTTATAAAATAGCCAATCAACAACCAGAAAAAGCTTTAGTTAAATGAAGGTATTCTATTGGAGCAGGATTAGCCAATCAGAAACTGAAAAGGAGAAACATTTACAAATTTATAAATCAGTTGCCTGCAGACAGCGTTACCAACCAGACGCAAAAAGTGTCCTCAAGAAATATAATATGTATTCGTGTGAGACGAAAAGTAAGTTTACATGTTAAAAAGTGTAATTATCTAATAAAAAGAATCTACAGCTCTCTATATCAGTGAAGTGTTATTTAAATGGTATCAAGCATTAAAAATGGAGTGAATTAAAATTATAATTTGTGTAAGCCTACATTCTTCAGTCGCACTACGCCCTGCAAGACATCCATATCTCTAACAATAATACTGACGCAGCCGAGGCAAACATAAATATATAATATTTAAAGAAACAGTCAAATTACAAAGTTAATAGTTTTAAAATTTGGGACGAAGGCTACCGGGTACCATACGTGCGGTTGCAACTACTTCAAGTTCGGTTCCCCAACAGTCGAAATACGATACAAATCCTTCAATACAAACTACTTCAAATTGACGCCCAAAGCGTGGTAAAAATAACGTAATAAAAATATTCTCAAGCAAAAACATCCGCACCAGTGAGAATAATGGATTTATCTTTCCAGGCAAACAGATACGCAATCCTCTTACTTAAAATTCAATTATATTAAATTTACGTTATGCTTTCTCAGAATATAAATGAAATGTTATTACAATACTAATCCGCTTAGAACTCATACAAGAAGAATGGACCGTTTTCACATTCTATCACTTGAAGTGGCACAGACCAAATTTGAAGTTTCAATATTAAGCGATGTAATTTTTAAAGACTCCTTCATTCGTTAAATAACCTATAACGGAACTGGAAGTGAGGAGATTTATCGCCCACCTATACGTATATAAAACACACAGCTGCATAAGGGAGACTTGCCGGAGCGCAGAAAAATTGCACAACGATTCAAGTAGGATAGAAACACGTATTAGCTACATTAAAAGGAAATGTATTGTTAATTGAAAGTCGGTTTTGCTCTGTTCCGTAATATACTCAATAGCATCCTTCAACAATATCCAAAACATAACTAACAGCATTTTAGCCCAGTCAGAACTGATTTAAATTTATAAAAGAACATTCAATGAAATAGGGAAAGAAGCATTATTCTGAGCTGATTTTTAACACAAGGTTTCGAAAGCTTGTGCATGCTTTTCGATGCACTAAAGCAGTTGTAACTGCATGCGGGTTTCGGGGAAGGGTTCTCTACTGCAGACAATATTTTCGTATTAATAACGTTAATCGATTCAAATTTAAATAGAAAGAGGGTGAAACTTTATTGTGCTTTTGTTGATTTCAAAATGGCTTTTGATAGCGTGCAGAGGAATGCCGTTTGGGCGAAACTTCACCACAAAGGACTCTCTGGTAAAATGATGAAAGCTCTGATGCAAATTTACAGCAGTGTGAATTTCAGCATCAAAATAGACCAAAACAGAATAACTGAATCTAAATCGGCCAGTAGAGGAGTTCGTCAAGGATGTATTTTATCGCCCTTGTTGTTCAATTTATTCATAGACGATGTAGTAGAAGTAAATGTATTGCTGTTGTTGGAGAGTCAAACTTGAAGTTTTCTATTACTGCTGTTTGTACCACGTATTGCGGGAGATATGTTTCTTGGAGTATTCGTCCCACATTCGTTACAAAGTTTCCGGTGGCCTGCGCCCCACGTTCACTTTCCGGTGGCCTTCGCCCCAACGTTTAAAAATCAACTTTATATTTTAATATTTCTTTAAATATTATACATTTACGTTGTCCTCGGCTGGAACACTATTAATTATCTCTTAGCACGGGGTGGTGCGGCTAAAGAATAAGGCTTACGTAAATTATAATTGCTTACTTCACTCCTTTAGTAATCCTTCACACGATTAAATAACACTTCACTGATATATCCTATTGTAGAACTTTGAGATTATTGTTACTTGTACTATTTAACACGTAAACTTATATTGTTCACGCCGTAATGAATTGTTTATGTCTCACACTGAACACGTATTGAACTTCTCGGTAACGCTTCCAGCGTCTGCCGCCTGAATCTGTTAAATTTTTACATTTTACTATATTTCAAGTTTCTGATTGGCTAATTCTACTCCAATAAAATGCTTTTATTTAACTTAAAACTTTTCTGGTTTTTGATTGGCTATTTTTAAACCGTTTTAAATATTGCATTATTATTCCAAGAATTATTAGTAGAATTATTAAACTTTCTAATTTATTGTTGCCTCAAGGTTACCTCATTGTTAGCAACTTTCGGCTTCTATTCTCACAGCTCCGTAATACATTCACATAACATTATTGTACATGCACATAATAATATAAACATAATACAATGACTATTGTATACATTTTAGATATTCTTACATACACATATTGATTTAAGGCGGGCTGTCATTATATTTTATATTATATAAGTAGACTGATATCATTTAAGTGTTAAAAATACTGTCTCAAATATATAGCAGACGTGTTAGTAACAGAGGAAATGAATGGCCCAAAAGTAGACGATGTCTGCATTCCTGTACTTTTATACGCGGATGACATGACAATTTTGTCAGTGACGATAGAAGGCTTACAGAACGGTATTAATGGGTTGGAAGAACATTGTACACAATGGGTTTTGGTGGTAAACATTAATAAAACGAACACAGTGGTTTTCAAAAATGGCTATGGGTATGGCATGGATGAAAAATAGTATTACAAGGGGCTAGAACTACGAAACGTAAAATATTTATCCAATTTAGGAGTAATGTTTAATATGAGAGGAAAATGGAATCTATTAGTAACTAACTATAAAGGATGAATGAATTATTACGTACCCTCTCGCGGATACCGGATGTACCTGTAGATACATTAGAAAAGATGTATAACTCTGTGATAAGGCAGGTTTTGTTATACGAAAGTGCAATCTGGGAATGGCAAAGAGCAGAGCATGTAAATAAAACACAGGTAGCATTTTGGAAAAGAGTTCTTGGAGTTTCACAAGGCACATCAAATTCGGGGATATTGAGGGAGGTGGGATGTTATGCAGATACAATACACTGTAAAATAAGAGCAGTGAAGTACTGGCTGAGGCTGATACAGGGGGATAACTCCACATTACGATCTAAATCTTATAAATACCAGCGAGAAAACCTGTCTCCTAAGTTATGGGCAGCTGATTTGGAAAGGGGTTTGAGGAGAATAGGAATGGGGTCAGTATGGCTGAGCTGAAACAAATGACGAAAACATATGGAAGCGAGTCAAAAGAAGACTAAGAGACATCAACCAACAGGAAATAGAATCGGATTGTAAAATTAAACCTCCTCTAAGTCTATCAAATGAAATAAAATTGAATTGGGGTAAAGAGGCATATGTTCTTAACTTAAGAAGAAATAAAAGATAAGGAATGGCATGGTTTAGACTGGGGGGCACAGAAAATGACTGACGATTCTGGCAGGAGAATCCGCCCATTCTGTGATTTGGATGAGGACTGGGTACATATTTTGGCGGAATGTGTACAGTGGGAGAACCAGCGAACGATTAAACTTAAAGAAAAATTCTTAAGTCCGTCAAGAAGGAGATTAAAATGTTGGGAGCTATTGGCTTACCAAAGGAACTGTCAAAATATGGGCAATTACTAGGCTAAAGTGCGCGAATCTGGGTCAAATTTGTTCAGTCAGTCAAAGGTAATTTATCTCTATTTTCCTTTTTCTTGCTCTTTTTGTTCTGTTTCCCATTTCTGTTGTTTATTTTGTCACCATACGTGTATCTTAAATATCCATGAACAGTCAATGACCCATGCACTAAATACTTGTGTAATAACTTCAATAATTTGAAACCAATAAGGATACCTTATCTATCTACATTTACTTCTACCCTCCTGAGAAATGTGGCATCAGGCTTCGAAATAAAAAGTAGGGTTTTATTTTGTGAAGGCCAGTTTCGCAATCCTACGAGAAAAATAAAGCCACTTTTAACACGTGTGGCATATACATTTTTTTAGACAGCACTCTAATTTGTGAAATATTAATACAATATTATTATATTTACGTGTTTTGCCTTAAGCGATTAAATGCTACATCATATTGCTTTCTGGAGTTTTTTGGTATTTCCAGTGTTATTCTTTCTGCGCTTCTGTAATTTCACCTGGAATTTCAGTTTCTTCTGAATTCATAATTGCTGCTATTTAATGAGTATGTAGGTTATACTAGATAAAATAATAACTTGTTATATCAAGAAGGCATAAAGATGACAATATAACGTATAGGTTAACTCTACAACGGATTCCATAAATTACAAGTATGACGATTTGTATTGTGAACAGATAATGCGACGTCCATGAGAAATTAATCACGTAATGGAAGGTAAAACCTAATTCAAACCAAGTTGAGGCAGTGTTTTTAGCACTTAAATAGTTTCAGTCTAATTATATAATGTGTAAATTCAATAAGAGCCCGCCTTGAAGCAATATGTGTATGTAATAATTCGTAAATTGTATGTAAAGGTCATTGCATATGCTTATATTATTGTATCCATGTATAATAATCTTATGTGAATATATTACGTAATTTAATAATGTAGGAACTGTGAGAATAATAAGTTAAAACTTGCTAACAATGAGGTAACAATGAGGTAACCTCGAGTCAATAATGAGTAAGAAAGTTTAACAGTGCTACTTGTGACTCTTGGAGTAACAATAATGTAATTTTAGTGACAGTAAAATTGCCAATCAACAACCAGAAAAAACATTAGTTAAATGAAGATATTCTAATGGACTAGGATTAGCCAATCAGAAACTGAAATATAGCAAAATTTACAAATTCAGAAGTCAGTTGCCTGCAAACAGTGTTCCTAACCGGACGCGAGACACATCCTCGAGAGATTTAATACGTATTCGTGTGAGACGAAAAATAGTTTACGTGTTAAAAACTGCAAGTAATTAATAAAAGAATCTCACAGCGCTCTATATCAGTGAAGTGTTATTTAAATCTATCAAGCATGAATAAAAGGAGTGAAGTAAAATTATAGTCTTTGTAAGCCTACATTCTTGTCGCACCACAACCCTGCCAAGACATGCATGTTTCTAAAACAATAATACTGACGCAGCACAGGGACCCACGTCGCTCGTCAGGATGGAGTTTGCAGACCCTGGCGACTACAAAGCGGCCTTGAGGGCGGGCCTGCCCTTGTTAGGGCGTTGCTTACGCATCGAGGCCAGCCGAGTGGAACGCCAGGCTCCCTGCAGGCGCTGCTGTGCCTACGGGCACAACGAGACGTCCTGCGCAGCACCACCGAGGTGCCACTACTGTGGTTCCTCATGCATCACCTCATAGTGCACCCAGCAAGACCTTCGCCGCCGACGCAGCTACTGTGCGACCTGTGGTGGGACAACACATTTCACCGGCCAAGCGCTCTGCCCCCCTGCATCCTCGCAGGAAGGCACCGCCGAAGCCACAAGCACCAACATCACAGTCATCAGCACCTCCACAGACACCGACACCTCCACAGACACCGACACCAGAAACGTTACCAGCATCTTCAACGCCGATCATCGAGGAAATCAAGGTTTTGCGCGACGCCGTTCAGGATCTCCACGCGGAGGTCCAAGACATTGGTGTGCGTATCGCGGCTCTGGACGACTTCATCACCACCACCGAGAAGCTCCAGGAATTGATGACCGCCATCACTGCTGGCACTACCCAGCAACAGACCACCGCCGCTGACCTGATGTCCAAACTGCACGTCATCACTGCACGGCTGCAGAACCTGGAGGCCAGCTTCGAGGAAGGAAGACCATCAGCATCATCACACATTCCACAACCACCAGAGAAGTCACCGTTGGTCATCTCCGAGAGCCAGCAGCAAATTCTTGCACAATGCCTTGCGCTTGTGCAAGACAAGACCAAACGACGACGGCAGCCAGAGCCAGAGTAAGTCCATCTTCATAACCATCCCTTTCTAATATCTCCTCTGAAGCCCCTTTTCTATTCCCACTTCTTAACCTCTAGGCTGCAGTCAGGGCAATTTGTCATGTCTGTAGCCTAGGACCGCACCTTACGCCACTCCCGCCCATTGGGCGGCAGCACAGAATCTTTCGTTCGACTAACACGGGTGCTATGCGACTCCCGACTCCCATCGGGGCTGAGGTCAGTGATTAAATCATTTTCTCCTCCACTCGAAAAAAGAAATAATATTTAAAGAAACAGTCAAATTACAAAGTTAATACATTTTTTTAAACTTGGGGCAAAGGCCATCTGAAAGTACATTTGGGGCGAAGGCTAGCGGAAACTGTTTGCTACACATGCGGTTGCAACTACTACAAGTTCGGCTCTCCAACAGTTGAAATATAACACAACTCCTTCAATACAAACTATTTCAAATTGACGCCCAAAGCGTGGGGCAAACAAAGTAAAGACAATACATTTCTAAAATTGGCTTCCATACGTGGGGTAAACAACAAGGTACAATACAAACCTTTCTCAAAGTCGAGTTATGAAACATGTGTTAATGCAAAGGGTAATTGCCATGTGATTGGACTTGAAACCAAAGTTGGTCAGGATGATAAACATTGTATCGCATTAGTGTAATACTGTAACGTTTTTAGTTCGTGTGCACGATGTCAAAAGTTCAACGTTTTCGCCATGCATTATTAAAAGTAATTTTGTACGTGTTAAATTAGAATATATTAGAAGTTTTCCTGAACACCTTATTAGCGCTATTAAGAGTTTGTATGCAAATACCAAAATATGCATTAGTTCAAAAATGTCAGATGAAATCTTAAAAAAATCAGGGTGTTGAATGAGGGTGTAATATATCACCCACTTTATTTAATCCATATATGTTGACGATTTAGTTATGAAGTGGAAAGATGGAATATAATATGGGATAAAAATAAAAGAAGCACATCTTCAAATACATTATGCTGACGATCAAATAGTTATCCAACAAACAGAAGATAATCTACATAGAACAATGTATAGATTAAGCCAAAATGCTATAAAGTTGAGTTTTATTAATGGACGCTCTTTAATTGCTGTGTTCCTTAGCGTCTCATTCTATATTGAGCGTGAAAGGCCGGTAATTTTGCTCAGATGCCTCTTTATCAGGCTTAATATTCTTTTAAGTGCCGTAAATCTACGACGCGGGACCACCGGCTTTACTTTCCTCCCGAATGAAGTCATGCTAAGGATGTTTTTATGCCCGAAAAAAATCCCTCGCCCTCCGCCGAGTTTTAACCCGCGACCTCGGGAACTAGAGGCTAGCATGGTAACCACTGCACCACGGAAGACGACCCAAAATGCTATGCATTATAATTTAACTATACACTGAATGTTAAAGAAAGCTATTCCATAGTTTGAGAATTGGTAGTATGGACCAATACAAGAAAAAAAGTCCAGTAAACATACGTTCTAATATGCATACCTTAAAAGCTATGAGCACTTGTTATCTTCACTACTTTGAAACATCTCTTCTACTGCAAGCTCTTTGCTATTACGTATGACCTACAGAATGCAGTAAACAAACCAGAACTCATTACTCTGTTATTGTGAAACAGCATAGCTTCTAATGTAATCTGCTTGCAATTACATACGACCTGCACTTGTGAACAATCGCTAAAGGAGGTGCTGAATATGGTGCCTATTCATAGTAAGCCATGCCTCTGTCGGACGTCTTAGGAATCACGCACTCTCACTACTTCAGGTTGGTCACGGATGCTCTGGCAGGCATTGATGATGCCTTGCTGCAGTGTTTTTACACCATTAACGGGAGGTGCATACACCAAAGGTTTAAAGATCAAATTAGAATGTAAAAGCATTTCACAAACTTATCAAAACACAAACTGATTCCATTAAAACTAATAATAATATACGTTGTACTTACCCAGAACTGTGAATAAGCTTTACAGTAACAACACTAACAGATATTTACTGCATACTATATCCATGGACAATAACAGAGTAATGTGTCCTTATTTGTCTACTGCCTGCTTCGGTCGTACGTAATAGCGAAGAGCTTGCAGTAAAAGAAATGTTTCACAGTGCTCATAGCTCTTGAGCTATGCATTTTAGAGCCCATGTTTACTGGACCTTTTTACTTTCTCTACTACGTATAGTAAGTCGGGGAAGTATTGTATTCCACCCAAAAATTCGATACCGAGATTTCACCGGAAATAGATGTTTTGAGACCCCTTGAATCCAAAAAAAGCATTTTTGTAAACATGTCTGTGTGTGCGTCCGTGTGTGTGTCTGTGAACAGCATAACTCAAAAACGAACAGTTGGATAAACACCAAACTTGATATTTAGGTTTAGTACCTCCCAGAGATGCGACAAAAAGGTTTTCAAGAAAATCCCCCTAGTCCTGATTGCCCTTTACATGGAACATTTTTCGAAAATTTTAATATTCTCAAAAATGGCTCTGAAGATTTTGATTAAAATATCATATATTTAAGATATTTTCATGAGAAATGAAATGTATATCTCGAATTTTCTGGGAATGTATTCAAAAGTATTCTTCATTGTAGACGACTTTTGCATAACTGGTAAACCATAAGAGATAGACAAGATATTACTACACAAAAAATGTAGATCGCGTTAAAATACACAATTTATGTCGTATACATTTTTGTTGTTGAGTGAAACATTTTCGGGATATTGCTTGTTATTCCCTTAAATTTTCCAATACACTTTTTCTCGAATTCATATTCATTTTTTTATGTCCTGGACATGCAAAGAGAATGGAATGCGCAAATAGCAACCAGCGTTAAAAGATTTGACTATCGCTTAAAACCTACCATATTCCCCTTGCATCTACAAGAAAATTAGCAATAAGATTAACATCTCGATTAACATGCAGCATATGGAGAATAATCGCTTGTAAAAATAGTTTGTACAAGAGTAGAGAAAGTCATGTGAGTGTAACACATCAGATTTTTTTCTTGTTTTGATCCATACTACCACCTTTCAAAATATCAAACACCTTTTTATAACAGCTGATAAAGAAGTAAAACAAAGAGCCTTTAAAGTCTTCAAAGGGAAGAACCCTGTTAGATCGACGATACTCATGAATGATACTCCATCTACTTCATGTTAATCGAGATAAGCATTTGCAGACTCTATCATATTGCTAATTTTCTTGTAGATGTAAAGGGATAATATATTTACAAGGACAATTTGGAAATACAGTAGCCTTTAAGCAGATACATATCTCTTAATAGCTGGTTGCTAGTTGCAGCACCATTCCCTTTCCCACAGATTAATACTCTTTGCATATCCAAGACAAAAAAAATTAATAACGAATTCCCATTTGAGAAAATAAGTATTGAAAAATTTAAGGGAATAACAAGCAATATCTCGAAAATGGCTCACTCAACAACAAAAAATGTGTATGACATAAGTTGTGTATTTTAACGCGATCTACATTTTTTGTGCAGTAAACTTTTGTCTATCTCTTATGGTTTACCAGTTATGCAAAAGTCGTTCACAATGAACAATACTTTCGGAGACATTCCCAGAAAATTTAAGATATACATTTTATTTGTCATAGAAATATCTTAAACATATGATATTTTAATCAAAATCGTTAGAGCCATTTTTGAGAAAAATAAAATTTTCGAAAAATCTTCCATGTAAAGGGTAATCTGGGGTGGGGGGATTTTCTCGAAAACCTTCGTGTCGCATCCTTGGAAGATACTGAACCTAAATACCAAGTTTGGTGTTTATCCGACTGTTCGTTTCTGAGCTATGCTGTTCACAGACGGACACACAGACACACACACGGACATGTTTCCAAAATGCTTTTTTTGGATTCAGGGGATCTCAAAACGTGTATTCCCGGTGAAATCTCGGTATCGAAGTTTTGGGTGGAATACAATACTTCCCCTACTTACTATACGTAGTAGGGAAAGTAAAAATTATGAGATATGTAAGAGGGTGCACTAAAGATGATAAAATAAGTAATGAAACAATAAGATCACATTTCAATATTTTCTCAGTAATTAACGACAAGACTGTTTAAAATAAAGCAACCTGGAAAATCATGTCGACAAAATGGAAGATAATAGATTACCAATGAAGATAATGAGTTACTAACCACCAGGGTAAAGAAATTTGGCTAGACCTTGCAAGGGGTAGTGTGATGATAGAGACTGGAACAGGTGACATCACCCAATCTTTGAAGGAAGAAACAGAGCAAGAAGGAACAGTTTTTGATATTCCTATTAATCGTCCAACATGACCGATACATTGAGCAGAGTTCTGTCGATTTAGTAATCTATCATATGTCACAGGTTGAAAGAAATCTGTGTTGCCAAACTAATTTTACAAACGCTCACTCTCCACTTACTTCATATTAATCGAGATAAACATTTGCATCTTATTGGTAATTTTCTTGTAGGTGCAAGAGAAATATGGTAGGCTTTAAGCGATAGTCAAATATTTTAAGAGCTGATTACCATGTATTCCATTCTCTTTGCATGCCCAGGACATAAAAAAAAGAAAATCTCAAACATGGTTGACTCAAAAAAAAATCTGATGCGTTACATTCACATGACTTTCTCTACTCTTGCACAATCTATTTTTACAAACGCTTATTCTTCATCTACTTAATGTTAATCGAGATAAACGTTTGCAGACCCTATCTTATTGCTAATTTTCTTGTAGATGTAAGGGGAATATATATTTGCAAGCGCAATATAGAAATACAGTGGCCTTTAAGCATAGACATTACTCTTAATAGCTGTTTGCTATGTGCAGCACCATTTTCTTTGCCACAGATTAATACTCTTTGTATATCCAAGACAAAAAAATGAAACGAATTCCCATTTGAGAAAAAGTAAAAGTATCGGAAAATTTAAGGGAATAACAAGCAATATCTCAAAAATGGTTCACTCAACCAAAAAAATGTATATGACATAAATTGTGTATTTCAACGCGATCTACATTTATCGTGTAGTAATATTTTGTCTATCTCTTATGGTTTACCAGTTATGCAAAAGTCGTTCACAATGAAGAATACTTTTGGAGACATTCCCAGAACATTCGAGAATTGCATTTCATTTCTCATGAAAATATCTTAAACATATGACATTTTAATCAAAATCGTTAGAACCATTTTTGAGAAAATGAAAATTTTCGAAAAATGTTCCATGTAAAGGGTAATCTGGGATGGGGGATTTTCTTGAAAACCTTCGTGTCGCATCTCTGGCAGATACTGAAGCTAAATACCAAGTTTGGCGTTTGTCCGACTGTTTGTGTCTGAGTTATGCTGTTCACAGACAGACACACACGGACATGTTTCTAAAAATGCCTTTTTTTGGATTCAGGGGTCTCAACACACGTATTTCCGGTGAAATTTCGGTATAGAATTTTTGGGCTGAATACAATACCTCCCCTACTTACCATGCGTAGTAGAGAAAGTAAAATACAAAACAAATTATGACATAAATCGTGTGTTCTAACGAGATGTACTTATTTATGTACTAAACGTTTGTCTATCCATTACGAGAAGTCATTTACAATCAAGAGCACTTTTGGGGACATTCTCAGAAAATTCGAGAAATACATTTCATTTGACATGAAAATATCTTAAACATATGATATTTTAATCAAAATCCTTAGAGCCATTTTTGAGAAAATCAAAACTTTCTACAAATGTTACATGTAAATGCTAGTCTGGGATGGAGAAGTTTCTTGGAAACCTTTGTTTCCTAACCTTTCAAGCTGCGAAACTAAAATACCAAGTCAGATATTTATCCAACTTTTCGCTTTTGAGTTACGGACATTTTTTAAAAATGCTTTATTTTGATTCAGAGCACCTCAAATCATGTATTTCTGTGAAATCTCGGTATTGAATTTTTGGGTGAAATGCCATACTTCCTCTACTTACTATACGTAGCAGAGATATGCAGCACGCTGGATAGCAGCGATTTATCACAGTGGAAGTAGAATTTTCTCCAGCTAATTCTGTAAATTAAATTAGCTTTGTAGAAAGTAGAAATTACTGAAGTTATTTCACAAGTACTGACATTAGATGCATATTTAAGATACAATAGGATGACAAAATAAACAACAGAGAAAGAAAAAAAGGAACACGAAAAAGGGAAATAGAGATAAATTACCTTTGTCTAACTGAACAAATTTGACCTAGCTTCGCGCACTTAAGCCAAAAAATTGCCCATGTTTTGGCAGTTCTTCTGGTCAGCCAGTAGATCCCAACATGCCAATCTTTCTTGAGAGACATAAGAATTTTTCTTTCAGTGTAATCGTTCGCTGGTTCTCCCACTGTACATTCCGTCAAAATATGTACCCAGTCCTCATCCAAATCACACAATGTGCAGATTCTCCTGCCAGAATCATCAGTCATTTTCTGTGCCCACCAGCCCCCCCCCCAGTCCTGATCTTCCCTTTCTTCCTAAAATAAGTTTATATGCCTCTTTACCCCAGTGCAATTTTATTTCATTTGTTAGACTTAGAGAAGGTTTAATTTTACAATCCGCTTCTATTTCCTGTTGGTTGATGTCTCTTAGTCTTCTTTTAAGGTAGAACTGTAGTCTAAATCTGAATACGAGAAAGACGCATGAATGAACTCATCACCAAGAACCCCACATTTATAGCCAGACGAATCCATTAAGGCATAACATGGGCCCAGTAAGTGTTTACACGAGACTGGTAATTTAGACGGCGCTAATTGACAGCAGTCATTGATAAAATAGCACATGCCGCTCCATGGGACGTGTTGAATAATGCCCTGATATCCTCCAGTATTTGCATAACTGTTCTGTCCACACAGTCAAGATACGTACGCTCTTCCTGGATCGATAGAGAGGTGAAATCACGTGTGCTAAACTACGTGGCTTACGAGTACACTAAATTTAAATCACTGAAGTAATGTCTTGTGCAGGCAGAAAAACATATTTTAATCACTGCAATAACCCTCTGACACGTACAGGCAGCACAAAGTTCTTTCGGAGATAAGCATTGGGCATGAATCTAACTCAAGTGCAGATTTAAAGGGGGAATCGTTGCGGTGGTGCATCTAGTCTGCTAATTTCGGTTCCAGCTACCATAGCTCTGGTGAGGGTGGTTTTTTTTTCTTGATACTTTCCCCTTAGCTCACAACTGCAGGCGTACGTGCACCATAACTGTTTCAACAGTCCATTCATCGTCTTTTAAAAGACCACAGTGATCATTTAGAAATTTCGAACCCACTCTCTCTGTCGGATGTGTTACACTCACATGAATTTCTCTTTTCTTGTAAAACTATTTTTACAAACTCTTATTCTCGGTCTATTTCATATTAATCGAGATAAAAATTTGCAGAAACATCTTTCGACATGCAAAGAGAATTACATGAGAGCCACTTGTTTTGTAATTGCAACGGCAATATAGAAATACAGTAGCCTTTAAGCATATACATATCTCCTAATAGCTGGTTGCTAGGTGCAGCACCATTCTCTTTGCCACGGATTAATACTCTTTGCATATCCAAGACTAAAAACTGAATAACGAATTCACATTTGAGAATATTATTGAAAATTTAAAGGAATAACAAGCAATATCTTGAAAATGGTTCACTCAGCAAACAAATGTATATGACATAAATTGTGTATTTTAACGCGATCTACATTTTTTTTGTGTATCTCTATCTCTTATGGTTTACCAGTTATGCAAAAGTCGTTCACACTGATGAATACTTTTGGAGACATTCCCAGAAAATTCAAGATATACATTTTATTTGTCATGGAAATATCTTAAACATATGATATTTGAATCAAATCGTTAGAGCCATTTTTGAGAAAATAAAAACTTTCGAAAACTTTTCCATGTAAAGGGTAATCTGGGGTGGGGGGATTTTCTTGAAAACCTTCGTGTCGCATCTCTGGAAGATACTGAACCTAAATACCAAGTTTGGTGTTTATCCAACTGTTTTTTTTTAAATAAAGGTCCAAAGGCGTCTTTGAATTTTTTTTTAATGGAATTTTTTTTTAATTTTTTTTCAGATTTTCTTTTATTATTTATTTATTTTTTGTGTTTTTTTTTATAGAGAATCTGAAAATTAAGAAATTGGTAAGAGAAGTTCTGTGAGTTTTTTTCTTTTATTTTTATTTTTACCACTACGTTTTTTGCAATGCAAGTTAAATAACGAGATATTACCGCATTTTTTTTAAATTAATGGATAAATGTGACGGTAGTCTTTCGTGGTCTACTTTTTTTTTACAGCGTAAAATCCAAATGCAAATTTAATACGTTCCATATCCGGGGTTGTCGCCGAAGCTTGTATCGCTCTGACCGAAGCCATTTTTGGAAAGGGAGGAGACATGAGGATTCTTCGTGCAAACAGTAATGATAGAGTGCCAATGTTAACCACACCTATGTAATTTCGGTAGCTCCCTTCTGAAAGTCCCAAGCTAATAGGACAGACGTAGTCCGATGTTCCAAACAGCTGCCGATTAAATGACCTATATGTTTCTTGGTCCAATTCCAGATGTCCCGGATACTAACACAGGTGGTTATTCGATGAATTTGAGTGTCCACACCACCACAACGCTTACACCAAGGTGCTGAGGATAAATTATGTTTATATCGCTTGGACTCTGTGGGTATCAATTCGTTTATGAAGGACTCCAAGGGTATATAGTTTATCAGCAACATTTTCCATATCCGCTGCCATGGTGAATTAGGGTATTTTCGTTCTATCGCAGGCACTGTCATGGAAACTTTCAGCAACGTGGTATATAACGTCTTGGTGGTGGGAATACTGTACGACGTATCTATCACAGGTAGTATTCTTCTATAGTCGGTCAGAACCCGTTTGAAGTATCCGGCAGCCGTCCCAACCATGTTCATACAAAACTGCACAACGTGATTGGTACCGTGTCTGTGGAGAGCACTCAATACAGAATGTAGCAACAAAGCCCGACATTTGATCTGCACATCAGTAAGATTCCAACCACGCTCCGTAATTGCTCTGCGTAATTGGGGTCGGGCTAATTTATAGAAGTGATTTTTCCAAACGTAGTAGCCAAGCGCTCTTTCTAGTTGCTGGGAATATTGTGGTAACATCGGTATCACCTGAGCCACATACCAGAGTTTCGCGAGCACAAAGGTGTTAATATGCCAGATTTTTTGCACAAAGTTTAAATACCGTGTGAACTGCGAGGTCATAAGAGAAATGCACATAGGTACAAGTCGCTTCCAATTCTGCGCTATTAACCCTTCCAGCCTGGAGGTACAAATAACGCCCAATATCTTCACTGAACTGCTACAGGTAAATCGAGCAGTGTCCGTTGACCAGCTATTCAACGGTAATAGTTATGACTTGCCATAATTTATCAAAGCTCCAGAGGCATCCTGGTATGTCGTTAATAGCGGCGCCAGTTTGTCAGGATCATCCGCATGAGCGAGAAGCAAGGTGACATCATCAGCATAAGCCAAAATACTTTCACAATTGAATGGATTATTGGAATGAGAAAGTATAGTCGCCATGCTTCTAATCAGCGGTTCAACGCACAAAGTATACAGCATCATAGAGAGGGGACATCCCTGCCGTATCGACTGTGCTATAAGTACTGGTCGCGTAAGAAAGCCATTAATTTGAACTCGGGAGTGCGCATCTCGATAAAGAGATTGTAGAAGGCTTTGAAATGGCTGTGAAAATCCAAAACTCTTCAAAACACCCCATAGATAATCGTGGTTAATCCTATCAAAGGCGGCCGTGAAATCTAAAGCCAAAAAGGCTGCCACCATGTTGGGATTCCGTTCACCAGCGATAATGACATCTCGTAACTTCATTAGAATATGTGTGATCTTCCTCTCCGGTATACCGCACGTTTGTCCAGGTCCAATAATGTCAGGCAGACAGGTCTTCAACTTGTTAGTCAAGATCTTTGTGAACAACTTGTAATCCGCATTCAAAAGCGTAATAGGCCGAAACTATTTTAGTTCCGTTGTGACCGTCTGTTTAGGGATCAACACAATGATACCTTCATTAAGCCCCGTTAAGGTGCCTGTATGACGCTGTACCTCCAACATGACGTCGAGTAAGATATCTTTAAGGATCTTCCAGTTGGCTTTGTAAAACCGATAATTGAGTCCATCAGGTCCAGGCGCCGAGTCCAGACTGGCTGAGGCTATGGCAGCCCACAATTTCTCAGACGTAATCTCCTGATTTAAGACGGTATTGACATCTGGGGATATCTGTTGTGTTATATGACGATAAACATCTTGCTGCGCAGAGACATCAACTTCAACTGCTCCTAAATTATCAGAAAAGTGTTGATAGGCCTCCTGAAGTATGTCGTGCGTTGTTGCTAAGAAATCCCCTGTGGAAGCGCGTAAGTGGGAGATGTATTTCCGCTCACCATGACGTTTTTCAGACGCTAGATGAAAAAGCGAGTTTTTCTCTTCTCGTACTACAGAAGGATCGCCGGAACGCAGTTGTGCACCGTGATAAAGCTCCTCCTGAAGACAACACATTCTCCTCTTTATTGCAGAAAAGTGATTGGTCACGTCCTGTCCATGGCGTTGTAGGTCATATAAGTGATTTAACAAATCGTAATAATAGTGCAACAGTTGCCGTCTGTTCTTAGACTTTGCTATCCCTTCCCCTTTGTAAAAGTTGCGTATAGCCGGTTTAAAAGTATATAAGCATTGATTCAGTTTATTGGGGGTTCGATGTTGAGCTGTTTTTGCCCATCTCGCCCACATATGGGAGAACATCTCGGAAATTACTGGATCTTGAAGCAGCGTATTATTAAGTTTCCAAACGCCCCTCCCTATCGTGGGTCTCCTCGCAGTGTGAGCTATTTTCATGATCAAGGAATAGTGAGCACTAAAGGGTACCGGATGAACTTGCATGGTCCGTACCATCTGCCGCATCGATTTACTCACATAAAATCGATCTATTCTCGAAGCACTATTATAGCGTATATTCAACCAAATTGGCATACAAATGTTCCCATGCGTCCCACAATTCCAAGGCTTGGCACACTCGGTCTAAAGCAGGCGACGGAAAATATTGGCCTGTCTGGTCCTTAGCACTGATGACACAATTAAAGTCCCCACCTAGAAGTAGTTTATCGTATTTATGACGCAAAAAGAACGGCAGTTCCGAGGTGAGGAAAGCTTCGCGTTCCTTCCTTCTGTTCGACCCCGAGGGTAAATATAGATTCACCTGAAGAATATTGCTGTCCTCCAATAATAAAGATGTAATCCTACCACTCACATGTCTCTCCGCTAATCGAATACCATAAGACGAGCGGTAAACAATTGCTGTACCGCGCTGGGAATCCCCAACATTGGAAATGTAATTATATTGCGGTCCAAAGAAATCTAGTTTGTGTTCATTATTCTCCTGCAAAAACAGAATATCAATGTCATTATCGTACACAAAATCTCTTAACAAAGTTTGCTTGGCTCTACTCCTGAGACAATTCACGTTCACGGTCGCGAAGGTTTGTAGTATCAACACCATATAAACGAGGAGAATTACTTATTCACCGGCTTACTCGGTTTTTTGGACAGTCTTGTCGGTGAAGACGCACTCTTTTTGCGTTTTTCTAATCGAGGATCACGTTGGCTAACTATAACCACATACACAGATGGCGTAGTGGTGACGGTATTCTCAGCTGACGAGTCATCTATCCGCACATCCTCCACCATGGAAGAAGAAGCTGCTGATGCAACCTCTTCCGGCACGCTGACACCTGTTCTTTTCGACTCCACCACTTCCCTTACTGAAAACGCGTCCTTGCAAGTCGCACTAGTCTCCACCGCCTCTAAGACAGTCTGAGTTTCCATAGTGTTGTCGTCGGACCAAGGTTGAGCATCTACGACGACTGCTTTGCTTAGGTTTTTCTGAAAATTACCAGAACTGTCGTGAGCTACACCTGTGACGTCATCACTCTTCGCATATTCTTCAAAGGTGACATCGCGGCTATACTGCCGGTCAGCCACTGTCTCCACATTAAGCGACTGTTGACCAGAGTCGGTTTTTGCCGCCGCTACCTGTTCTCGTAAGGGCATCCGTTGTTTTGGAAGCGTACCAGCAACCAATTACGCTCAAGTGGGCGTATCCTTTTCAGCATTTGCTATTCTCGGCATTGGTCTCCTGGGGCACTGATTACGCAGATGACCGGCCGTATGGCATATGGCACACGTAATAGGTTGGTCGGTATAACACACCAAAGCGGAATAACCCCCGACATTCAGAAACTATGGTATATGTTTTTTCAATAACATATGTACAGTACGCACTCCATTGGTGACTTTGTAGCGATAAGAGGGATTTCAAATATCGTCACTCACCTGCAGCACAGTGCCATAAACTGCTAATGCCATATTTATCTTTCGGTTGGAAAAACTCAATGGCAAATTATACACTTTGACTACCCGTCTTCCAAACCCGGCTACATCGAGTATCACTTTAGTCCGTTGTCCATTTGACAATACAAAACTAACTTCCCCATTTGACTGTTTCAAAACCTCCTCCACAATGTCTGGCGTTTTGCATTTAATGAAGATTTGTCTAGTAATACCATTAACTTGTAATCCGGTGACAGCGTCCTCTTCCAATTTTAGCGTATCAAAAATCCATTCATGTATCTCATAAGCCGTCGGTCGAATGATATCTCGTTCCACAAAACTAACAACCAGAGTTGTAGGACGATCATCCATGTCGAAGTATGTCTTACACGTATATATACGGCTACGAAAACACAGACGAAGCTGTGAATATTATAGCAAACTAGAACAAGGAACGAGGTAAAGTAATATGTAAACACACCGACCGGTTGAACTGCTAGCCACACACGCACACAGCGAAGAACCTCGTTCGTTTCTGAGTTATGCTGTTCACAGACACACAGACAGACACACACTTACACACACAGGCACACACACTGATATGTTTCCAAAAATGCTTTTTTTGGATTTAGGGGGTCTCAAAACATATATTTCCCGAGAAATCTCGGTATCGAATTTTTGGGTGGAATACAATACTTCCCCTACTTACTATACGTAGTAGAGAAAGTAAAAAGAAAGAAATGTTATGTGTTATATTCGCAGGAACTTCACTGCGCACTAGCATTTAGTTTTATTTTATACAGCTTCTAATTCCCACGAAAGCTTATTTTTTTCTATCCCTTCATATTAATCGAGATAAACTTTTTATAAATGGTTGTATTATACATTTATTTGTAAGTGCAAGGGGGATAGAGAACACCAAATCGATAGTTAAACTATTTAAATATGGGTGATTAGACCACATGAGTCAGCTGTCACTACCGATTATGGAAGATAGACCACCCTTCAAGCTGCAATTACGCTTCAAGACCATTTTTCTTCGGTTACAAACTTACTAACATTTTTAGATACACTAAGTCTCATCATTCAGCACAAAAGCGGTTTAAGGGGCATAAGCTATTCTGCACTAAAGTACAGTCCAAAACTGTACGACTCATTTACTGACAGCAGATTCCGAGATTCCAGCACATTTTACAAACTTTTACGTTACAGTGTACGTAGCTATTTAACTGATTAACCCCCAATGATAAAATGGGCCAATCGTATGTGTTTGGTATGAAAATCATTAAAAAATATTTTGGAATTTTTTAATAGAGAAGGATAGGCTCCAAAATATTTGAGACACGGCTATACTGAAAAAGGACGCCATACAGTCAAGAAATACGAATTTTTAATTAAGGATTTATCTGAGTTTCGACGTAAAGTCCCATACATCTAAAATAACACACATAATAACTTATGGAAGTTAAATAACCATTGTAGATGCACAACAAAAGATTAAAACACTCTGAAAACGCTACAACATACAAGCAAAGTAGGGAGGTGGTACAGATGTCTCCAAATATTTACGGTGGCCCAGCGGGTGTACATTTAGAGGTCGAAGGAATATCTTGTCGACTAGTTATGCCTGGCTATAGCGACAGTAAGCGCCAGTTCGTCTCGAAGGTCACATTTACTTTTGTGTATACTTGTATAATTCGGCGACCTGACTCTTATAGGAAAGAAGAGGAAACTAAATGCTTTTCTCTTTACTAGATCTATCCAAACAAAATAGGTTAACGTTTTCTTTACATAATATGTTGAATAAAAATCAAATGTTGCACTGTTTATGCGAGTGCTACAGAAGTTTAAGACGCATTTTTCAGTAATTTTCTGGAGAAACAAGGTTCACATAATGTATACCTTGTTACTTTCTCTACTACGTATAGTAAGTAGGGGAAGTATTGTAATCCAACCAAAAATTCGATACCGAGATTTCACCGAAAATATAAGACCCCCTGAATCCAAAAAAGGCATTTTTGGAAACATATCCTTGTGTGCGTCTGTGTGTGTGATTTTGAACAGCATAACTCAGAAACGAACAGGCGGATAAACACCAAACTTGGTATTTAGGTTCTGTTACTTCCAGAGAGGGCGACACGAAGGTTTTCAAGAAAATCCCCCCATCCCACATTACCCTTTACACGGAACATTTTTCGAAAATTTTAATTTTCTCAAAAGTGGCTCTAACGAGTTTGATTAAAACATCATATGTTTAAGATATTTTCATTACAAATAAAATCTATATCTTGAATTTTCTGGGAATATCTCCAAAAATATTCTTCATTTTGAACGACTTTTGCATAACTGGTAAACTATAAGAGATAGACAAAATTTTACTACTTAAAAAGTAGATCGCGTTAAAATACATAATTTATGTCATATGCATTTTTTTTGAGTGAACCATTTTCCAGATATTGCTTGTTATTCCCTTAAATTATACTTTTTCTCAAATGGGAATTCGTTATTCATTTTCTTATGTCCTGGACATGCAAAGAGAATGGAATGCTCCACATAAAAACCAGTGCTTAAAAGATTTGACTATCACTTAAAGCCTACCATATTCCCCTTGCAGCTACAAGCAAATTAGCAATAAGATTAACATCTCGATTAACACGAAGTAGATGAAGAATAAGCGTTTGTAAAATTAGTTTGTACAAGATTAGAGAGAGTCATGTGAGTGTAACACATCTGATTTTTTATCGCTTTTTGCTAGTAATAGTAATAATTGTTTCATAATTTCCACGCAATAGACTGTGCTACGCGAACTCCGTCAGTACAGGGTGTTTATTATCTTGAATATAAGTCTGTCTTGCTTTTTAATCTTCATAGGGATTGATCACAACATTTGGCACTAAGTGTGTAGTTCCTAACAGTTCGCACATTTCTGAAAATGTTCAAGTAATGTTTTAAAAATACAGAAGCAAAAATAATATTAATGTCAAACTGTTGAATCAGTTTGAGCAAAATTAAGTGCGGCATTTAATTTTCTTCAAAATGACGTATATTTTGCGTTTACTGCTGAAAAGCGAATAACATTATTCTATTTGAAACATAAATCCCCTTACGCACATTCACAAGGGAAAGGAAGAAAAACCGTGCCAACCGTATAGCGGACTTAGAGTAAAAACAGCTATTGTATCTAAAAGGAGAAAATGATAATAGGTATGAGGAAACCTGATGCAACGTTTAGCGCAAAATTCGTGGTTTCTATGTAGCTTTTTTATTCGATTATGTTAACATATAATCTAAATTGTCAAAATAGTGACACGAAAGTGTTAATACAGAACGATAGATATGCTTTGGTTGCAATTGGTTCATTTGAAAGCACTCTATTCTGAAAACTGAATTGCTTTCAAAAGTGAATTTTCTTTCAAATTAAAAACTTGAAGAAAGGGGGAAAAAGATTGGGAAATAACATACGATATTAGACTTAAATACTTTGTATTAATGATTCACGTTCTGAATTCTGAAAATGCTCCTCTTCCCTGTTCTGAATGGAATGCGTAACGGAGGGGACTCATCCTGCACCAGTAATGAGAATATTGTGCCTGCGCCCCTTAAGAAAGGAGTATTTTATTGTAGGAGTTGTATCGTATTTCGACTGTTGGGGAGCCGAACTTGTAGTAGTTGCAACCGCACGTATAGTAAACAGTTTCCGGTAGCCTTCTCCCCAAATGTATTTTTACTGTTTCTTTAAATATTATATATTACTTTGCCTCGGCTGCGCCAGTATTATTGTTAAGAGACATGGATGTCTTGGCAGGGTTGTGGTGCGACTAAGAATGTAGGCTTACACAGATTATAATTTTACTTCACTCCTTTTATTAATACTTTATATGATTTAAATAACACTTCACTGATAGAGAGCTGTGAGATTCTTTTATTATTAAATACTTGCACTTTTTAACACGTAAACTATTATATTTCTCGAGGACGCACAAGAAACGCACCCACTTATGAGCACTGTCTGCAGGCAACACGTCCAGTTATGGGCGCTGTCTAGAAGCAACTGAACTCTGTATTTGAAAATTTTGCTATATTTCAGTTTCTGATTGGCTAATCCTAGTCCAATAGAATACCTTCATTTAACTAAAGTTTTTTCTGGTTGTTGATTGGCTATTTTTATAAACTGTGTCAAAATTACATTATCGCTTCCAAGAATCACAAGTAGTATTGTTAAACTCTCAAACTCATTATTGCCTTAAGGTTACCTCATTGTTAGCAACTTTTAACTTATTATTCTCACAGCTCCTACATTATTAAATTACGTAATATATTCACATAACATTATTGAACATGTATACAATAATATAAGCATATGCAATAACTGTTATATACATTTTACATATTATTACATACACATATTGCTTCAAGGCGGGTTGTTATTGAATTTACATATTATATAATTTGACTGAAATCATTTGAGTGTTAAAAATACTGCCTCACCCTTGAGGGAGCACTCCTGGGATGGAGGGGCGAGGTGAGAGACTCCGAGCGACAGGAATCAGGAGTGACGGCACAGCAATGACAAGGTCCACAAAGTTTCCAAATTGAGACGCCCCGACAGTCGGGCAGGCAAACCGGGGACCCTGCCCCACACATAATGTACAACATCCCCAAGGGGCGTCCCGTATACCCCGGCAACAAGCCGAAGACCGAGAGACACGAAAGGTTCCACAAAGTGCATACTTTTTCTATATCACGCCGCACCAGAACACCATCGCCGACACTTTCATTCCTGAAACAGATCTAACGGGGTTAAGGATGAATGACATAAGGAATGGAACGATATGCAGAGACAGGAAATTCGGGGGCTGGGAGAAACCACTCCAGCATTCGCCCAAACACTCGGGAACCCCCTCCCCCACAAAAAACATGGGTCAAATTGGGCGACCAGTGACCTCCGAAATGCGAGTCGCAAGAGTTACCGCGTCTCCACCTGGAAGATCCGTAGTGCAATGAATTTTTCAGTCTGGTTCTACCTTTCCAACCTTCTCCTACACATGGCTGGTGTGAAAGAGTTACTTCTTGTTAATCGAGAGGAACTGTCGTTACAAACTTCGTTGTAAGTGTGAGAAGAATACAGCAGCTAAAGCGATAGTCAAATGTTTATGTGGTGCTTTGAAACTCGACACTCTTTACATTACCACGAGAAAAATCTAATGTGTTGGATTCTCATAACTTTCCCTTCTCACCATTCTACAATTTATTTTTACTAATTCTTATTTTTCTATCTACTTCTTGATAATCCAGATAAACAATTCGAATTTAGTCCATCTCTGTGGTGTTGGGTCCCGAGTTCGAATCTCGATTAGAGTGAGTTACCTAAAGTTTTTTTTTCAGGGTTTCCCTTTATCCTGAGAAGATGAATGTCTTGAAATTCTTTGTATCACATCTTTGAAAGTTGGGTATTTTACCGAATTTTCGTTTTGGAGTTATGTTGTTCCCTGACACGCAAGCATATGGAGCTGTTACTATAAAATGTATGTTGCATTCCCATGACCTTCTCTACACACTCTTCTAAAAACTATTTTCACAAAGCTTATTCTTGTATCTATTTCATGTTAATACAGATAAACTTTCATACTTATTTACATATTTCGTTGTAGCTATAGCCAAATTCCGCAAACTTGATCCCTAAGTGAGAAATCTGAAATTCTGTTCTCTTTGTATGAACTTGAAAAAGAAAGAAAGAAAGAAAAGCAATAACAATTTGCAGGTGACAGAAGTGTAAATTATTTGCAAATTCAAACCAATGAGATGACAAAGAATATTTCAGAGTAGGTTAACACCACAAAAATATTATTTTACATAAATGGTGTGCTCTAACAAGATCTACATTTGTTTTGCCATAAGATTTTGTCCCTCTTAAGGTTTACTAATTATCAAACGTCATTCACAATAAACACGAATTTACATACAATTGCTATAAAATTAAAGATATACATTTTATTTCTCATAAAATGGCTTAAACATATGTATTTTAATAAAAATAGTTAGAACCATTTTCGTAAAAATAAAAATTTGGAAAAATGTCCAAAGTAAAGTGTAGTTTGGAATGGAGGATTTGTCGCATCCTTGGAAGATGTTAAACATTAAGTTTAGCTTTTAACCGACTTTTCATTTTGAGTATGGTGTTCACAGATCCAAACACACACACACATACACACACACTTGGAAATTTTTCTAAAAATCTGATGTGTTACACTCACATGACTTTCTCTACTCTTGTGCAAAATATTTTTACAAAAGCTTATTCTCCATATGCTTCATGTTAATCGAGATATCCAGATGTTAATTTTAATGCTAATTTTCTTGTAGATGCAAGGGGAATTCTCTTTGCATTACCAAGACAAAAAATGAATAACGAATTCCCATTTGAGAAAAAGTATAAGTATTAGTAAATTTAAGTGAATAACAAGCAATATCTCGAAAATGGTTCACTCAACAAAAAAAAATATATATATGACATAAATTGTGTATTTTAACACAATATACATTTTTTGTGTAGTAACATTTTGACAGTTAATGCAAAAGTCGTTCACAATGAAGAATACTTTTGGAGACATTCCCATAAAATTCAAGATACACATTTTATTTGTCATGAAAGTATGTTAAACATATGATATTTTAATCAAAATTGCTAAAGCCATTTTTGAGAAAATTAACATTTACGAAAAATGTTCCATGTAAAGGGCAGTCTGGGGTGGGAGAATTTTCTTGAAAACCTTCGTGTCGCATCTCTGGAAGATACTGAACCTAAATACCAAGTTTGGTGTTTATCCGACCGTTCGTTTCTGAGTTATGCTGTTCACAGGCACACATACACACACACACACACACACACGCACACACACAGACACACGGACATGTTTCCAAAAATGCTTTTTTGGGATTCAGGGGGTCTCAAAACATGTATTTCCGGTGAAATCTCGGTATCGAATTTTTGAGTGGAATACAATACTTCCCCTACTTACTATACGTAGTAGAGAAAGTAAAAATGGAATATTGAAAATTTTAAAGGAATAACAAGGAATATCTCGAAAATGACTGATAACACAGAACAATTATTTTAAATAAATTCTAGTTTAAGAAACACACTACTAAATTGTTGAGTAGTATTTGTCTTCTGTCAAAGTGTAATGAATTTATATATCGTTTTAAACAACATGGCCTAAAAGTGTGACTTCTAACTCAGTGCACACGAGCTAAAAGCACATGCCAATAACTCTACTTGGTTTCATTAGGCTTTACTTTTCATTATGTATGTCTTTTTACATGTTTAACTTTGCACGGCGCGCGCATTATATGTTTACAATACTAATCGTCTTACTTCAATTTATCGCAGTTCGTTGTATAGTTAGCATGTACGTTATATTGTCAGCCTTCTGCTTTCTTTGATCTAAAACGTTATTCCTTTATCCAGTTGAAAAGATTGTTTGTTAGTTACTTTTTAACACAATTTGAAGTAGGCTGTTTTAAAGGATTTGTATTATATTTCAACTGTTGTGGAGCCGAACTTGTAGTAGTTGCAATCGCACGTATAGTAAACAATTTCCGGTAGCCTTCGCCCCAAATGTACTTTCAGGTGGCCTTTGCCCCAAGCTAAAAAAATTGACTTTGTAATTAAACTGTTTCTTTAAATATTATATATTTATGTTATTTATGTTTGCCTCGGCTGCGTCAGTAATATTTTTAGAGACACGGATATCTTGGCAGGGTGTGATGCTACAAGAATGTAGGCTTACAAAGATTATAATTTTACTTCACTCCTTTTATTAATACTTGATACGATTTAAATAGCATTTCACTGATATAGAGAGCTGTGAGATTCTTTTTTTAAATACTTGCACTTTTTAATACGTAAACTATTTTCGTTTCACACGAATACGTATTAATTTTCTTGAGGACACTTTTTGCGTCTAGTTAGTAACACTGTCTGCAGGCAACTGAACTCTAAATTTGTAACATATTCTCCTTTTCAGTTTCTGATTGGCTAATTCTACTCCAATAGAATACCTTGATTTAACTAAAGCTTTTTCTGGTTGTCACTAAAATTACATTATTGTTACTCCAAGAATCACAAGTAGTATTGTTAAATTTTCTTACTCATTATTGCCTCAAGGTTACCTCATTGTTATCTCATTGTTACCAACTTTTAACTTATTATTCTCACAGCTGCTACATTATTAAATTAAGTAATACATTCACATAACATTATTACACATGGATATAATTATATTAGCATATGCAATGACTCTTATATACATTTTAGAAATTATTACCTACACATATTGCTTCAAGGCGGGCTGTTATTGAATTTACATATTATATAATTAGACTGAAATTATTTAAGTGTTGAAAATAATGTCTCATAGTATAACTTTCTTAAACATTAAATTATGAATTCAGAGGAAATTGAAATGGAAGAACCAGGTGGTGGGGAAATTACAGAATAACATTAGAAGTACCTACCCAAAAAATCCAGAGAGCAATATGATATAGCATTTAACCGTTTCATTGGCTGACGTAAGGCAAAAAATGGTAAAAATAATTTCACTGAAAATGACAGCTTGGGAAACAACAAATATCAAAGTATCTGACATCTCGCTTTTTAATGCCATTGCTTTTGTTTTAAGAACCGCGTTTTAAACATGATCTCTGTTAGCTAGGAATAAATATAATATTGTTGATATTTTACAAATTAAAATGCTGTCAAAAAATTTTTATATGCCACACACATGTGTTAAAAGTGGTTTTATTTTGCTCGTAGGATTGCGAAATGAAGATAACCTTCATTTCCAAACATACCTACTCGCAAATTAAAAAGCTACTGTATCATAATCTACTATTAGTTAAGTATAACTTCCTAATAATATCTTTTGTAATCAGTGAACAGAAAACGTTTGCTATGTACCGGGATTACTAACCTCTTGAATAATATGCATAGCTAATACAGTTGGAAAGAAAGTGCCAGTCCCAAAGTTTGAGTCCTCAACGTCTAGAACCCAGGACTAACTTCGGAGAAGAACTTAGCACCTTGACCTACAAGATATTTTGTGCCCCCTGACGGGGTGCCTTCGGGAGGTAGAGTTGACGTGAGAAGAGAGAGAGGGCGGCCGGATCAGGAAGCAAGCCAAAGCAGGCTTCTGCGAGCTTTCACATCCCTTGGGGTGACCAGCAATCGGAGATCGCTTCTGTTCCGGAGACGAAGGGTTACAGAGAGCATCCTTTTTCACTGCCATGCAACACTGAGATTCCTGCCGACACATTCAACCCCGAAACAGACCAAGCAAATGAAAAATGAGGTGAAATGAGAATGTAGGTGAAATGGAGAGACAGGAAATACGCAGAACGTAATGAAATTTCCCTGCATTCGCCTAGTGACCCAGAAAAAAAAATATGGTTCAGGAAAGTCAGCTGTGGGAATCCCCGAATGCGAGCCAGAAATTTACCACCTGCACTATCCCGTTCGGTTGGTTCCTCATACAATCCATCCCAAGTTGCTGTTTCCCTCCAGCTTATGCTGTCGAGAGGGACACGAGCAAGAAATACACTTGTGTCTTGTGTGATATTTCGAACTGGAAAGATCAAAAGACTTGTTGGCTAAGTATATCCTTCAAGCTTATGTTGTTTCTGAATTAACTGGAGAAGCCTTAAGCTCATCATTTATCTTGAATACAAAGAACAAAAGCTGCAACCGGACAAGAACTTGGCTCATCTCCCAAACTATGATGCATATTCCGAACTGTATTGCAGTCGGAAAATTAATTGTATAACTTGCCAAATGTTCAACTTTTTCCTCTAATTAATTCAATGCATAATGGTGAAATATTGCTTGTCTACTGTTTCATTGCTGTACTAAATTCGTTACAGTGATTTCCAGCACAAAATGTATGATTTATGATAGCAGTGGGCATCAACCCAATAACATTGTTCACGACGTGTCGAACATGACAGCTCAGAGCCCACCATCTAATACAATAAATTAAGCTTGAAGAGATTAATTTTTGAACACAACCGATTTACCACGAAATAAGTGTATCAGAAGAGTTGCATGAATGATAGCTAAACCTCGATTAATCACTGTTACAGACTCCAAATTCGATGTCACGTTCTCGTGCGACGCAGAATTTTGGAGCGTAGCTAAATGTAGGTGAATATAACAAAGCTTTTGTAAAAGACTTATAGTTTTTACCTCTTCTATTGTCCATGGTAAGCAGAGACAGATAAACAGCAGTCATTAATGTGCTGTGTCCTCCGAAAATGCGACACGAATATTTTGGAGAAAATTCCCTCACCCCAAACTACCCTTTACGTGGCTTGGTTTTATCAAAAATAGCTCTAAAGGTTTTCATTAAACTATATACATAGGATATTTGCATGAAAAATAAACCGCATATCGTGAATACTGTGACGCGGCTATGGCTATGGCTGAAGGTCGGAGCCGAGCGATCCGAGTAAACAACAATAACGCCGCTTGCCAGCATAAATACCGGGCTCGCCTTTGGGAGATAACTAGAACTTTCTGGAAGCTTTAACTCTCCCCTTCTCCAGAAAGTTCCAAACAGTTCTAACCTAAAAAACCCTCCCACAGCTGGAGCTGCCTAAAACGAGCCGTGGGGCAAGTAGCGTTAGTGTCCACGGGGAGTACTTCTTCCTTTGATTATGCATTCGCACCATCTTCGACACCGCCATACGCCATGAAACCTAGAAGCACACCTGAAGGATGAGAAGGAAACGAAATGAAAGGTAAATAATGAAAGGAAATTGTGGTAGATGAGAAATCACCCCAGCATTCGACCAGGGAAAATCACGATAAAGCCAAGGTCACAGTAGGCGGTCGATGATAATCGATCCCGCGACTTTTCGAATGCGAGCCTCACACTTTATCGTGCAGCCATCTCGCTCGGTCGCCATTCACCTAAGTCTGACCTTTGTTCATAGAGTAATGCGCGTGTGTGCGACATAAATTCAAACCTATAGGAGATTGGTTTACCCAGGTCTGCTGTGGAACACACTTGTTAAGGAGCTTCTGTCAAAGTTAAACAAAGAGAAACAGTATGGAAAATTATAAGTATCGGCTAGTTTCTGTGCATTCAACTTTGTGACTTAAATTATGTATTTGTTAATTTAAAATGGGCTTACGATAACCTGGCCGAGCCATATTAGTTAAGTTCCACTTTCTCTTACACCTCTTATACGTAGAATTTAAATAACATGAGACTTCTGACACAATTTGGAGGGGTATGTTTCCATGGCAACGTCCTCTCTGCTGTTGCTCTAGCCAGTAAGGTGCCGCCACCCTACTTTCCCTTCGCCAACAAGCAGAACTTTGCTAATCGGCTGACGCATGCTTTAATACTATGTGACAATGTAGCTCTTCCACTTTTCCGCTTAGAGTGAAATGTCAGGAGTCTCAGGTTGTATAATGGTTTACATATAGTAGTTGAGAGGAAGATATTATGTTCTACCTAGCATTTTGATAGATATTTCACAGCTAATGCACGTTTTGGGATCCCCTAACCTCCCATTATAGCATTTTTAGAGAAAGGTTTGTGTGTATGTGTTCGTGTGTTTGAACCTGTAAAACGAGTAACTGTACACTGTCGTGCATAAAAAGTGGCCAATTCCGTTAGTTTACCATAGTGTCTTTCATAAGGTTTGCCCCTTTAGCTAACAACTTTCGACTCCACCCAATCGATATCAGTTCTCTATGGGAGTGGCCTGATAAAAAATACACGGACATACAAACTAAACAATGAACGATGCTTATAATCTATGTGAAATGAAAGGATGATTCGGATACGAACTCTATGAAAGAGATTCACTACGATTGGTGCACAAGGAAAGGTAAGTTAAGTACAACATAAGACGGCCGTCTAGAGGAAAGTGTCTTAAATTAGTTCCGTGTGAGGTGAGGCAGTATTTTTAACACATAAATAATTTCAATTAAATTATATAATATGTAAATTCAATAACAGCCCGCCTTGAAACAATATGTATGTAATTATTTGTATGTAACAGTAATTACATATGCTTATATTATTGTAAACATGTTTAATAATGTTATGTGAATACATTGCATACTTTAATAATGCAAGAGCTGTGAGAATAAGTTCAACGTTGCTAACAATGAGGTAACAGTGAAGTAACCTTGAGGCAATAATGAGTTTGAGAGTTTAAATGATACTAGTCATGATTAGAGCAACGATAATGTAAATTTTGTAACAGTTTAAAATTAGCCAATCAGCAGCCACAAAAAGCTTTAGTAAAATGCAGAAATACAGAAGCTTACGGGTTTTGACGGTTGAAATATGTTCAGTTGCCTGCAGACCTTGGTAGTGACCGGATGGAAGATGTGTTCTCTAAAGAAATATTACATATTCGTGTGAATCGTAAAATAAGTATACGTGCTAACAAAGTGCACGTTTGAAATTAAAGAATCTCACAGCTCTTAATATCAGTGTAGTGCTATTAGTTTGTGCCAAGGATTAATAAAAAGAAGTGAAATTAAACTTAAAATCTGTGTAATCCTACATTCTTGTCGCACCACGCCCTGATTAAGAGAAACGTGTCTCTAAAGTAAGACTGACGCAGCCGAGGCAAACATAAACATAAATACTATCTATAGAAACAGTTGGAGCATAACAACAAAAATACATCTTCAAATCAGCTTTACATACGTAGCAGCATATTACGCAACAAACAATCTTCTTCAAATTAACGCCCAAAGCGTGGTGCAAAAACTCAACAACAATAAACTACAACATTTGGAGAACAATACTTCCCAAGCGTGAGGCTAATAAATTACGTAAACAAATTGCGCAAACAAAACACCATCTTCAGAGGTTAAACTGTACGACAGCTACGACATTTACATATATGAGAGCTTTCATCAGCGACATGAAGGCGAAGGTTAAAGTTGTTGCTGCTACTAAACTGCAATAAGAACACACGCGTTAAGAAAATGTAGTGTAGCACGAAATTATAAGGTTTAAGTTGTAATGTACTCTTCAGCAGTTCGCCATACTCTGGGGGAAGCAAAGTGCCCTGCCAATCCAATGACTAGAAATATGCTGGAAAAGCAGAGGTGGTCACGCTGGTATGGGTTGGTGCTAGATTTAGTCAGGACCAACATAAAGTACTCTGTTCTATTACGGGCCACATTATGCACGCGAGTATATGCTGTACAAACGCATATTCTTAGATCCTCTTAAAGCACTTAATTTATTTAAAAGTGCCTTTTTATGGCATCAGCCATGCTGGATACTTTCATACTGTGTCAATTTCTGAAGTGGTTATTATTCAGTTGCTCCTCGGATATCATGAAAGAGTGTGGAATTTCAAGGCCAGATTATGGTGACTCGCTTTTCTGTATTTCTTTTCCATGATAAGAATTTGCTGACAGAAGTAAACAACTGAAAGTGCTTCCGCATGTTGTAAATGCGCACTTCTTTGAAATAAGCTCTAAGTAAATATATACTTTGGTTGATGTAACGTGGTTAGAAGGACCGTTTTTATACGAGTACTATAATTGTAACAATTGTGTGGGTTTGTTACTGGGAGAGAAAATCATGTGATTGTTTTAACCTTTTCGTAATTTTATTGTATATACGACATTATATTGTCTTAATATGATTTCGGTTTTAAATGTATCAGTTATGACACGTATATATTTACAACAAAAATGTTTTTAAATAACTGAGAAAATAAATGATTAAAGAAAATTCATATTCTAAAGGAAAATACATACAGGCTAGGAATAGAAGTGGAGGGGGACTAATTCTCCTCTCTAGAGGAGACAGATGGCGGCCGGAGCTTACACATCCTCTGGGGGCGCGGGACCCGGAGACCACTCGCAGTCCGGAGACGCAGGTTTCCACAGATGAAGCAGGTGTTATTTTAGGAGTTGTATTTTATTTCGAATGTTGGGGAGCCGAACTTGAAGTAGTTGCAACCGCACGTATGGTAAAATGTTTCTGGTAGCCTTTGTCAAAAAAATTAACTTTGTAATTTTGACTGTTTCTTTAAAATATTATATATTTATGTTTGCCTCGGCTGCGTCAGTATTATTTTTAGAGACATAAATTTCTTAACAGGTCGTGATGCGGTTGAAGAATGTAGGCTTACATAGATTACAATTTTAATTCACCTCTTTTTATTAATTCTTGACACGATTTTAATAACACTTCACTGATATAGAGAGCTGTGAGATTCTTTTGTTAATTACCTTCACTTTTTAACACGTAAACTGTTTTCGTCTCACACGAATACGTACTAAATTTCTCGTGGACACATCTCACGTCCGCTTAGGAACACTGTCTTCAAGCAACGCGCCCAGTTATGAGCACTGTCTACAAGCAACTGACTTGATTTCTACCGCCTAAATTTTTAAATTTCTGCATTTCAAGTCTCTGGTTGGCTATTCCTAATCCAATAGAATACCTTTACTTAACTTAAGCTTTTTTCTGGTTGTTGATTGGCTATTTTATAAATTGTCACAAAAATCAGATCATTGCTGCTCCAAGTATCACAAGTAGTATTGTTAAACTTTCAAATACAGTATTGCCTCAAGCTTACCTCATTGTTAGCAACTTTTAACCTATTATTCTCACAGCCCCTACATTATTAAATTACGTAATACATTCACATAACATTATTGAACATGTATACAGTAATATAAACATTTAAAATGACTGTAATATAAATTTTTTATATATTTTTGCATACACATGTTGCTTTAAGCCGGGCTGTTATTATATTTTATATTACATAATTTAACTGAAATCATTTAAGTGTTAAACATAATGCCTCATAGAGCATCCTTTTCCCCTGCCATTCACACTCGGAGACCTACCGCCGACACTTAAAACCCTAAAAAGAAATCAAACAGATGAAATGTGAAGTGAAATGAGAATGGACATGAAGTTCGGGGAATGTAATGATCCTTCTGAGCATTCGCTGGAGACATAGGAACAACCCCAAAAAACCCATGATCAAAAAGATCGGCTACGGGAATCGAACCCACGACCGACCTCCCGAATGCGGACCAAACGTTATGTACTGAGTCACCCCGCTTAGTAAGGAACATACATAAAAAGCAACAAAAGAATTTCGTGTGAATTAACTATCAGTACGAATAACTATTTGCATTCATTGGCGCATTAAGGAGGGAGAGATGACTGAAATCAGCAAAAGTGTACCGTTTTAGTAAAACGCCTATTTCTCTTAAGCTATTACAGGTAAGCTCATCAAATTGCATGTGTGTATCTAGAGCTGCTTGCTACATATGTACATAAATGTTGTGTATATCGGGTTGTGTCTTTCATGAATCAGCATTTTTTATTCCGAGGTTATATTCTTTACTAGAACTTCATGTGAGGTTTTAAAAAAACTATAAATTATACTACTTTGAAATCAAGCACTAAAACTCACATGCTCTTTAATGCGAACTAGAATGACTCCAACGACTTAATTGCAGTTTCACAACAAATTATAATTAATGAAAAAGTATACACTGATTATTGTAGGTATTTCTTTTTTTTATGGATGCTTCAGTCGCTCATTTCCCCTTCATTAAATAAAAATTCTAATAGTAAGGGGCACGGGACGCTAAATATCACAGCCCCTTTAGGCTCGTGCCTGAGTCCTCATTTATCTGCAGGAAAAGAGGTAAAAGTGCGGACGAACGAGGGGCGGCGGAGCACTCTAAGTAAGCCGCAACGATCCTTCCTACTTCTACCGTGACCCCTGGGAGGTCGACCGAATCCGGAAGACGACAGACGCAAGCATGGGCGGGATTCCTAACGGTTTCAGACCGAACGCATCCGACCAGGTCCACCCACAAATCATCTGAACCCCCGGTATTCCCCTGAGGTGGGGTCAATTCGGAGGCGAGACCTAACTGAGCAGTCCCGCAAAGATGCCAAAGGAAATACCTCTAGAGATCGCTCAGCCACAACCCGTCACCTGGACCTACCCACAAGCAACTGACCCCTGCTGATCCCACCGTGGCGAATCTATTCGGAGATGAGACCTAACTGAGTGCAACGACACCAGGAAGAAATCTCTATCGCCCAGCGGCATACCCAATGAACACCGTCGCCAGGTCGTACATACACCCTGAAATAGTTGACAAGAAAGATGATGGATACAGGAAAGAAGGGGAAGGAGGGTCATGGTATAAGATAAGCCACCCTAGCATTCTCTTGCCGACTTGGAGAAATCACGAAAAGAGTCAAAGTGGGCAGTCGACGGGATGAACCCGGGACTTCCCGAATTTGGGTCGCACACATTATGCGGTGCCACTTCTCTCGGTCAGGAAAACAGGAGTGTAACCTTGGTTTCACTTCAATAGCGTTTAAGTCTGATGAATAGGGTGGGAGGTTTTCACTCTGAGGTCTATTTTAAACCCACTCGAACATCCTATATGAATTCATAATTTTACGAGTATACGAGATCCTTTAAAGAAGTAATCAAAAGTGGCCAAGCATATTTTATATTCCACAATTTTCAACATATCGTTAGAGCTCCATAACATACTCAGATTACGTATGTGGCTGGAACTGGCTTAATTGTTTTTGCGTGCATGAAATTATAAGTCTAACATGAAATTTGACTGCGTTCTTTAGGGGTGAATATATTTAGAAGTTATTTAGAGGGATTTTTAAGTTAATCCTTTAAAGTCTTGCTTACTAAGCTCCTGTAATATTCCACGTAAAGGACCTAAAATCCTCAAGCATTCTCGGAAATGTAAAATGTCACGGATATTATATTAGTGATGAGCAAGCCACCCTAAAAAGTTTTCTGTAGTCCACAGGCAAGTGTATCGTAAAATTTAAAGTTCTGTATATTCACATGGCCCAAGAGCTTTTAGTAGCTAAATTTATCACAGTTTAAGAGCCGAAAGAATCCCCTGACCTCGCTGTTTAATGAAACAGGTGCCAAAATGGCCAAAGTGAATAACCGCTATAACCTTCGCTCCATTGTGAAGTATAAATTTCGGTTGAGTGGCTTCGAATGTTACCTTGGGCCATTTCTCTCTCTTTAAAGCGACTGAATCACCTAAAAGTGCCGAGGCGAATATTTATGAAATCAGAAGAGTATGTCTTCAATTAATTCGAGTACAGAAAATAGCTCATAAATATATCCCACAAAAACATCCCATGAATTACCAGAAAGTGTCATTTCGTGAAAAAAGGTCAAATTTTTCTCTCGTTTTTACTCTCTATTACTTACCTCTGAGGAGAGCACGTACATCGACAATCGAAATATTCCATACCGAGATTTCAACGGAAACATGCGTTTTAAGACTCTCTAAATCCAAAAAAAAACAGTTGAAAAAACGAAACGCTTGAAGAATACCAATTTTGGTATCTAATAGTAATGGGACGATACCACTATTTCTATACCGATACTGATTTTAGAACACGGATACTTGATATTATAAAAAACTGTAAAGGCGATAGCTTGTTCACTAAATTATGTACTTATTCCTAGTTTTCTGTGTATAAACGCATGTAACCAATTTTGTATTGTATACTAATTACGAAATTGTTCCTGTTTGATATTCTCCAATTTGCAGAACTTTCTTTTTAAGTTAATAATGCCACAAGTTGTTTATCCCTATTGTGTCTTCCTCCGTGGTGTAGTGGTTCCCGAGGTTGCGAGTTCAAACTCGACGAAGTACGATAGATCATCGTAATTGTAAAAATCATTAGCATGACTTCCTTTGGAACTGAAGTAAAGTCGGTGGTCCCGTGTCGTAGATTTGCGGCACATAAAAGAACCTAGAGCTGATAAAGAAGCCTCTAACAACGTTTCCAGTCTTTCACCTCCAATGTTGAATGGAACGCTAAGAACTATAGCAATAAAAGAGCGTCTATAAATAAAACTAACTTTTTTACAGATAGCATCCTTTATCCTGCCATGCAACGCCGACGCTCCAACTGACATTTGCAAACCTGAAACAACCAAGCAGAAGAAGGGTAAAGTGAAATGCGAAAGGAGGCGAAATGGAGGGAAAAGAAATTCTGAGGATGCAATTAAACCCCCTAGCATTCGCCTGGCAATCCAGGGAAGCCACGAGAAACACCAGGGTTCAGAAAGGTAGACCACGGGAATCGAATGCACGACTTCCCGAATACGAGTCACACATGTACGCCACCGCCTACGCTACCTCGCTCGTTGTACTAGCTTATAATTCAGATGGAATGTTCAATTATATTGAAATGGTAAATTTTAGTATTAAATTTTCGGAAACAGGTTTAATGAGAATGACGAAATACTACTATTGTTGGCACTAGGAAGGCAACAGTGATACATTATTAGTACTATATAGGGATTGATTGGAGCAGGCAATGGTTCCTTAGAACGTTTTATATGGCACTGTTCCACTAAATAATTGAAAATAAACGTCATTGTCACTCATGGATTTATTTCCAATGGGTAAATTTATTATTAAAGTTATTTCCACTGGGATTTTGTTTCATTTCATTCATGCAGCATTGTTCTAGAACTGTGCATCTATTAACTGTCTAAATCCTTATATAGGTTACGTGTACAATTTGTTGTACTATATTTCCATTAGTAATGGAGGTTATTTATATCTATATTATATACAGAGAAACTCTGTTTGTGTAGGGTAATGTCAAAAATGACTCGACCGATTTTCATCATTCTTTCACCATTGAAGAATCTAAGTATTTCTCACGGACATGAAACTATAAAGCATTTCATAAATCACTAAAATATTAATAGCGTAGATTGTACTTGAATGTGCGTATACATTGCAACTATAAAACGACATGTTTGCAAAGAAGACCTTGAGTTTTAATTGAGCATGCCATGGAGTAGAAAGTAGTTGTTGTTACTCCAAAAATATCATGTAAAATAAGACAAACACAGGGTATATTTCATCCAAAGCAATATTTATGTAGACGGATATGATTTCGCAATTAAGACACGACAAAACAAAATATTTTTATAACGCTCTGATACGCATGCGACATCAACTTCAAAATATTTAAACAGTCCGCATTTAAGAAAGTTTTGCTTTATTTCCCTTGTGTTGAGCCATTCCTGGCTCTCCTTTTAAGTCTAGTATGTCGTCTCACCAGGCTCAGTGGTGGCTATAATAGCAGTCACCAGCATTATTAACCTAGCCATGGGTTTCGCCTGCGAACGAAACGTCGTAACTACTCTGTATTCACTCTTAGGTTGATCCGCGTCAAAACAAACCCAGATGACCAGTGCACCGTTATAATGTATCCTTCCTCCATTCGCGCTAGAAATACTGTCACACCTTCACACCATGTGGCGAGTACAAGCGCCACGTAGTGCAAAAAAGAACAGAGTCCTTATTTCGACAACTGAAACGGTGACTAGCATAATCTGTTGGTGTACAGGTAATAAGATTGATAGTTGCAACAACAAAAAAAAACGTTTGCACATATAATAATAGTTAATTCTAAAATAAATGAGCGAAAAATAAAGTAACCGGTATGGGATAACTTAATTTATTCTCTCTCTGGAAGCGGCATTTTATTAACTGTTGTCGGCTCGTTTAAAAACAAATTGTGCACTGTAACGCGAAGTGTATTCTTCTCAAAAACACTACATTCTTGCATCGCGTATTTCATATGCTTTCTTGTTTTTTTCCGGATGTAACCACTTTTCCCGTTTCAGATTTTTCTTCACAAGTATTGTTTATACTTGTACACGAAACACCGGTGAACTCGGAAGTTAATTTCACCATTTCTTTCGCGGAAAGTGATGGATATTTCTCACATTTGGACATTTCTAACCTATAATAACGTTTCAGCACTATTGTTTTTTCACCACTAGTCAATGGTTTTTGCGGCTAATGCTTTACGTAATTCGACGAAAACACAAGAGCAAATGCACCGTCCTCCATGATACTAAACACAACTGCTGGTTTCTGGCTGTAAACAGTATTCTGCGACTACCCGGATGTCAGGTGACTCATACGAATTGTATCATGGGACTTGTAGCTCTGTTTTACGGTATAAATCAGCGTTAAATAAAACCTTAGGTATTTGTATAGAATATTATACTATTTAAGAATAAATTCATTCTAAAATTCAGATTATTAGCATGGGACTACTTTCCTGCGCGCATGGCTACCGTGTTGTACCACGGTGCACTGATCACGTGGGTTTGTTTTGCCGCGGATCAACCTAAGAGTGAATACAGTTTAGCATGGGGTGTCAGCCGGACCCCATGGAAGCAACTTCGTTTCACCAACGACAGATGGCGGACTGGTCTCCTACAGTGTGCCGTTAGTGCTGGGTGACGTGTCATCACATGATCCCTCTCCGCAGGTCTACCTAAGTAGCGAGCGGACAAGAAGAGCTCGTTAGTCGAGAATTTACTACCAACGGATCCGCCGACTTTAGCTCGACGTGTGGGGTAGCGGCAATACTTACACACTTTCGGCCTTTTTCAAATTTTACTTATTCCTTTTTGTAAGTATTGCACCAAATTAAACATTTGTATCATGCGCGTGACTACCGACTGTATACTGTTTTGAAGGTTGTTTATTTCCTTACTTCTTACATGGGTCAGCCATTAGATTGTTTTATTGTGAAATGTGTGCACGTACAACGTTAGGAAAAAAGAAATAAGGTTAATGGGCCCAGCATGCAATAATTCATGGTCGTTACACATTCTTAAAAACCGTGTTGATAGTGCTAAATAGGCTTAGTAGAATTAATACAGTTTTAACATGGGGAATTCAGGACCTAAACACGCTTAATAATGGGGCATTACGGTGTAACCAGCTTCCATAACGGGGCTAAACAATCGCATAACTAGCAAAATTGTTAACATTACAAATCAATGAACTTGTATATTTTAATTAACAATGGAGAAAATTGTTGTTCTCGTGATCGCAGACTATTATGTCTTTCTCAAAGAGGTTAACCTGGTGGCCTGGAAGCGTGGAATCTACATATTCACCAGCATCACCCCTATTTCGTTGTATATGTTAAGGGTTTTTGTATTATGTAAAAACGGTGTACGTTTTATGCTTTTAAATAATTTCTGGACGAATGAGAAGGCATAAATGTTTCAACTTTCAGATTCTGTATTTATCTAACAAGTTACTAGATCATTCTGATCTATGATTGTTCCAAAGACGAGGAGTATCTGCTTATATACACACCTCCATAACCTGGAAGACATACTGTCGGGGGGGAGGTTCAGGAAGTCAGACGTTTCGTCGATGTTTCATAACGGTTTGCGCGAATATCAGGACATTTTTCATGCTTTATTAGGAATAGCAGGATCTGCACGAAATTGTAATTATAAGGGGTAAATGGGAGGATTCATCATAAAAACCCTATAAATTGTTGTAGAATAATTCCATAAAGAAGGGTGGAGATAAATAAAGCTAGTTAATTCATCAAATGTAAAGGGCGGTCGCTGGGGATCAAAACCGGATCTCTTGAATGCGAGTCGCACACGTTACCACGCCACCACCACACTCGGTTTATCAAGAATTACATTTCATAAATAGAATTCGCGCAGCAAGTGCTTTTACTATAACTTCTGCAATGTTTCGTAGGTTGCGGGAGGGAGTAATGATTATGTGCAAAGAAGAACGGATCTTATTTTGAAATCTTCTCTGAGCGACCGGGGAGTAGGTCACCCAACCTTGAAGTAGTTATTTTGTTGTAGGAGTTGTTTGCAACACGTTTTGGGCGTCAATTTGAAGTAGGTCGTATTGAAGGAGTTATATTATATTTCAATTGTTGGGGAGGCGAACTTGAAGTTGGTTGCAACCGCACGTATAGTAAACATTTTCCGGTAGCCTTCCCCCCAAATGTACTTTCCGGTGGCCTTTGCCCCAAAATGTTGAAAAAATATTAACTTTGTAATTTGACTGTTTCTTTAAATATTTAATATTTATGTTTGCTTCGGCTGCGTCATTATTTATTTTAGAGATATGAATGTCTTGCCAGGGTTGTGGTGCGACTTAAGAATATAGGCTTACACATATTATCATTTGTTCTGCATTACATTGATTAATTTTTGACACGATTTAAATAACACTTCACTGATATAGAGAGCTGTGAGATTCGTTAATTAATTACTTGCACTTTTTAACACGTAAAACTATTTTCGTCTCACACGAATACGTATTCAATCTCGAGGATGAGTCTCGCATCCGGTTAGGAACACTGCCTGCAGGCAACTGAATTGATTTCAACCGCCTAAACTTGTAAATTTCTGTATTTCAAGTCTCTGATTGGCTATTCCTTCATTTAACTAAAGCTTTTTTTCTGGTTGTTGATTGGCTATTTTTATAAACTGTCACTAAAATTACATTATTGCTTCCAAGAATCACAAGTAACATTTAAACTTTTTAATTCATTATTGCCTCAAGGTTACTTCACTGTTACCTCATTGTAAGCAACTTTTGACCTATTTCTCACAGCTCCTACATTATTAAATTACATAATACATTCAGATAACGTTATTACATGTATACAATAATATAAACATATACAATGACTGTGCTATACAGTTTTTATATATTGCTACATACACATATTGCTTTAAGGCGAGGTGTTATTATATTTTTATTATATAATTTGATTAAATTCATATAAGTGTTAAAAATGCTGCTCGTTATCTATCCGAGATACCTAGTATAATCGGCGCAACAGTTCTAGACACGTGAAAATCTTAGCGAGTTGCTTACAATCGTCTGCATGCGTGGGACAGTCATCGTCAAATATCCACACCGGTTATGCACTGCGCTGCGCTGATAAACTTAGTTATATACAGTATATTAAAATCGACGCTGTAAAAAGTGCTTAATATAAAAAACGCTGTCAATCATTGCCTCCAATTCTTCCACATCTAACAACCCTTCCTCTTCTGCGGAATCACTCACATTATTGCCGTCATCATTGCTGTCACTACTTTCTGCACCATTATCCTGGATGAGAATTATTTCTATTTGATTTTTTGCATTTCCGTATTTTTCGGAATAATGATTCTTAATTTATTCAGCATGTCGCTATACATTTTCCCATTCTGGCCTTTCAATTTCAGCAAATTGCTGGCGTTATAACTGCTCCACATATTTTAATTTAAAAGTGATATTTCTGCATACCACCCATTTTTTGATATCAGCCCAGATTAATTCGATTGGGTTTAGATCTGGGCGATACGATGACAGTCTAAGTACATTATGGCGATGTTGTATTACTATCTGGTCAAGTATGTATGACTTCTGAAGCTGTTTGTTGGTTTTAATTAAGTTATATAGCTTTGTTTTACTCATGCTTTCATCTAAAGCTTTATTATGTCTAAGTAACCAAGCTCTCATTTCTTCTTTCAAGGAAGTTGAGGTAGGTGGTTTGTGAATTTGAGTGTTGACGCATTGTGAAGCATTGTCGATGACCAGAACAGACCCAGCAGGCATATTAGGTATCAACATGGCGTTGATTCACTTCATGTAATTTTCTGTATTCATTTCTTGATGAAAATCTCCTGTTGTTTGTTTGCGACTTGTAAAAGAAGGACATTTGGAACGAAGCCGATCTTTCCAACAGCACGAACGATAATAAGTATTTGCCCTTTGGCAACAGGTGCCTGCAATCCTAATTCGCTATCGTCACTCCAACATTTAGATGCTGTATGACTGCTGTGTATGTATGACTCATCTTCATACATTATAGTATTTTTCTGAAATTTGTAGCACCACCTTGAAAATTGATGCTGATATAAGTACACACTGATATAAGTCATATAAAATTATAGTCATTTGGAAAGGTAGAATCAGACTGAAAAATTCAATGCCATAGCCGGGATTTGAACCACGGATCTTAGGCTTTCCGTGCCGTTGCTCTAACCGACTAAGATATCATGGCAACATTTACTTTTTATTTTTATTTTTTTATTTTATTATTTTTTATTTTATTTATTTATTTTGCTTCTCTGTTAGAACTCTTCTATTTGATTTCGGTTTCTTCCATTTGAACCCTAAATCTTTAATAATTGTTCTGAGATTTGTAGCACCACCTTGAAAGTTTCTGCTGTCTTTCAGCTGGATGAGCAATCTGCTTATTGTTAGCACAGTTTTTTCTTCCACATAGGAATTGTGAATCGTGCGCCGAATGACGCATTCGAAATCGTCTATTTCTGTAATACGTTTAGGGACCTTATGTTTCTTCCCAGGTGTGTCAAATGGTACTCTTTCATCCATATGTTTTTTTTCTCTTATCTTTGAGAACTCTGGAAACGGAACTCGGTGAAACACCAGTTGCTTTGACTACTCTCTCTTTCACTCTCTTAAGGCTTTTGTGGAACTCGGACATAATTTCTTCCTTCATCTCTGCTTCTTGCTTCATGAAGTCGATGACATTTGCAATTATTTCCCTACTTTGACTATGTAACACCTTACCACTTAACTTTGAAAACATAGGAGCCATGGTTATAAATATAACAAATATAAAATAAGTAATATTTATATACTGCAGCTCTCTTTAAAATTACAACCAGATGCAGACACTTTCTATGCAGCCTGTATGTGTTACGCACTGTGAGTAAGCAAAGGTATTATATCGCTTTCGTTAATAAAGCTAAACATAAACCATTCCTAGGCTCGGCAGCTGGGGTAGCAATCAAGCTCACGATTCCAGAAGTTTTGCGCGAGTAATACATGTGTGTGTGTTTATAAATGTATATTTCGCACTCGGGTCTGTCTGTGTGTATGTGTGTAAGAAGGGATAACAGCATCAGATTAACTGTAGTTTTGGGAGCTATTTAACGCCCACCTATTTAACAGCCAGTGGTTGCGAGCGTGTACATTTTTCCCAATCACAGGCATCTCTCAGTGTAATATACTCGATCTAATCTTGGCGAAGTTAACAACATTATGTATTGGTTATATGATTAGATACAAAATTAATGACAAAAAAATATGATGTGATACATACACATGCCTTTCTCTATCCTTACCGTTTAATAACGAGTATGCAAAGTATTGTTACTAAAGCTTAATTTTCTGTCTACTACATTTTAATCCAAATAATCCTTTACAGGAATAGCTACATCACACATTTCGTTATAGATACAAGAGACATCAATAGTTAAATGCTTAAGGACTGTATGCTATACGCTGACCTTGAAATTCCATAGTTACCATGCAATCGCGGTAACAATTGAATGTTTACAGGACTTTATCTCAGAAATGGCTTAAGGAACTAAAGCTTATTTGAAATAAATTGTCTGTTTTAAAGAGCTCAACATTTTTTGGGAAGTAGGTTTTCGTCTATCGCATTAACGTTTACCAGTTATACATGCATTGTATAAAATGTCTTCCAAATAAACTAAACTTCAGCGACCCTTCCCGAAAATTCAAGATATAAATTTTATTTTTAATTTAAATATCCTTTAATATGATGTATTTTAATCAAAATAATTATTCATTTTTAGAAAATAAAAACATTCGAATATGTTCCATGTGAAGGGTAGTCTAGGGTGGGGACTATCTTGAAAATATTTGTGTTGCATCTTTGTAAAGTGCTCAATTTAAATGCCAAGTGTGGTACTTATCGGACTTTTCGTTCATGAGCATGCTTTCCTGAAGCAGACACAGGCACACACAAACACAAACACACACACACACACAAACACACACACACACACACAAACACACACACAAACACACACACACAAACACACACACAAACACACACACACACAAACACACACACACACAAACACACACACACACAAACACACACACAAACACACACACACAAACACACACACACACAAACACACACACAAACACACACAAACACACACACACAAACACACACACAAACACACACACAAACACACACACACAAACACACACACAAACACACACACACACACAAACACACACACAAACACACAAACACACACAAACACACACACAAACACACACACAAACACACACACACAAACACACACACAAACACACACAAACACACACACACAAACACACACACAAACACACACACAAACACACACACAAACACACACACACAAACACACACACAAACACACACACAAACACACACAAACACACACACACACAAACACACACACACAAACACACACACACAAACACACACACAAACACACACACACAAACACACACAAACACACACACAAACACACACAAACACACACACACAAACACACACACACAAACACACACACAAACACACACACACACACAAACACACACACAAACACACACACACAAACACACACACACAAACACACACACAAACACAAACACACACAAACACACACACAAACACACACACAAACACACACAAACACACACACACAAACACACACACAAACACTCACAAACACACACACACACAAACACACACACAAACACACACACAAACACACACACACAAACACACACACAAACACACAAACACACACACAAACACACACACACACAAACACACACACACAAACACACACACAAACACACACACAAACACACACAAACACACACACACAAACACACACACACAAACACACACACAAACACACACAAACACACACACAAACACACACACAAACACACAAACACACACACACAAACACACACACACAAACACACAAACACACACACACAAACACACACACACAAACACACACACAAACACACACAAACACACACACAAACACACACACAAACACACACACAAACACACACAAACACACACACACAAACACACACACAAACACACACACAAACACACACACAAACACACACACACACAAGCACACACACACAAACACACACACAAACACACACCAGGACAAGTTTCCAAAAAGGTTTTATTTGGATTCAAGGAGCCACAAAACATGTATTCCCGTTTAAATCTCGGTATCGAATTTTACTTTCTCTGCTACTCTCTACTAGTAAGTAGGGGAAGTATTGTATTCCACCCAAAAATTCGATATTGAGATTTCACCGGAAATACATGTTTTGAGACCCCCTCAATCCAAAAAAGTGCATTTTTGGAAACATGTCCGTGTGTGTGTGTCTGTCTGTGTGTGTGTGTCTGTAAACAGCCTAACTCAGAAACGAACAGTCGGATAAACACCAAACTTGGTATTTAGGTTCAGTATCTTCCAGAGATGAGACACGAAGGTTTTCAAGAAAATACCCCCACCCCAGATTACCCTTATATGGAACATTTTTCGAAAACTTTAATTTTCTCAAAAATGGATCAAACGATTTTGATTAAAATAGCATATGTTTAAGATATTTTCATGACAAATAAAATGTATATCTTGAAGTTTCTGGGAATGTCTCCAAAAGTGTTCTTCATTGTGAACGACTTTTGCATAACTGGTAAACCATAAGAGATAGACAAAATTTTACTACACATAAAATGTAGATCGCGTTAAAATATACAATTTATGTCATATACATTTTTTTGTTGAGTGAACCATTTTGGAGATATTGCTTGTTATTTCCTTACATTTTTCAATACTTATTTTCTCAAATGGGAATTCGTTATTCACTTTTTTGTCTTGGATATGCAAAGAGTATTAATATGTGGCAAAGAGATGGTGTTACACCAAGCAACCAGCTATTAAGAGATATGTATATGCTTAAAGGCTACTGTTTTTCTATATTGTCCTTGCAAGTATATATTCCCCTCACATCTACAAGAAATTTAGCAATAAGATAGAGTCTGCAAATGTTTATCTCGATTAACATGAAGTAGATGGATAATAAGTGTTTGTAAAAATAGTTTTTACAAGAGTAGAGTAAGCCATGTGAGTGTAACACATAAGATTTTTTGGGTTGGAATGCAATACTTCCCCTACTTACTATACATATTGGAGAAATTATAACTCTTATATTCACATGATTTCTTTACCCATTCTGCTACAATCTATCCTTATTGTAGCTTATTATTCTATCTGCTTTATGCTCGAAATAAGCTTCATTATATCGTATCTCCTTGTATGTACAACGGAAATAGAGGGATACGGTAGAATTAAGCAATAACAACTTTTGTAACATCCGGTCCTTAATTACTATCTTTGAAATTCTTTTGTCTTTGCATGACGGAAAAGAAACGAATAACGACTTTCTGCTTGGAAGAATAAGATTTTGAAAACTCAAACCAAACATTTTTTATATGATACACTCACATGACTTTCTCTACTCTTGAACAAACTGTTTTCGCAAAAGTTTATTCCCCGTCTACTTTATTTTAATCGAGATAAACAATTGCAGAATGAGGCAGTGTTAAAAACACTCAAACGATTTCAGTCAAATTATATAATATGTAAATTCAATAACAGCCCGCCTTGAAGCAATATGTGTATGTAATAATTTGTAAAATGTATGTAACAGTCTTTGCATATGCTTATATTATTGTAAACGTGTGCAATAATGTTATGTGAATGTATTACGTAATTTAATAATGTAGGAGCTCTGAGAATAATAAGTTAAAAGTTGCTAACGAAGTGGTACCAATGAGGTAACCTTGAGTCAATAATGAGTAAGAAAGTTTATAATACTACTTTTGATTCTTGGAGTAACAATAATGTAATTTTAGTGACAGTTTATAAAAATAGCCAATCAACAACCAGAAAAAGCATTAGTTAAATGCAGGTATTCTATTGGAGTAAAAATATCCTAACAGAGACTTGAAATACAGAATTTTACAAGGTTAGGGCGCTTGAAATCAGTTCAGTTGCCTGCAGACAGAGTTACTAACCAGACGCAAGATGTGTCCTCGAGAAATTAATTACGTATTCGTGTGAGACGAAAATAGTATGCGTGTTAAAGAGTGCAAGTATTAAGTATAAAATCTCACAGTTCTTGATATCAGTGAAGTGCTATTTAATTTGTGTCAAGGGTTAATAAAGGGTGTGAATTAAAATTTAAAATCTGTGTAAGCCTACATTCTTGTCGCATCACGCCCTGCCAAGATTTCCATGTCTCTAAAATAAATACTGACGCAGCCGGGATAAACATAAATATATTAAATATTTAAAGAAACGTTTTAATTACAAAGTTAATATTTTTAAAAATTGGGGCAAATCAAAATACAACTCCAACTTTAAATCGCCTTTTTGCATATGTGAAGCAAACAACACCTTCTTCAAGAAACTATCTTGTGCTAGTTTTCTTGTAGGTGCAAGGGGAATATGGTAGGCTCTAAGCGATAGTAAAATATTGTAAGAGCTGGTTGTTAACTGAGCATTCCATTGTCTTTGTATGTCCAAGAAAAAAAATATTAACGAATTCCCATTTCAGAAAATGTATAAGTATTCAAACAAATAAGAGGAATATCTCGGAAACGGTTCACTCCAGAAAAAATGTATATATGAAATAAATTGTGTTTTAACGAGATCTACATTTCTTGTCTAATATAGCTTTGTCTCTCTCTTACGATTTAACAGCTATGCGAAAGTCATTCAGAATAAAGAGGACTTTAGAGGCGGTGCCAGAAAATTCAAGATATACATTCATTTGTCAGGTAAAATATTTTACACATATGATATTTTAATCAAAACCGTTAGAGTCATCCTTGAGAAAATAAAAAATAATCTAAAATTGTTTCATGTAAAGAGTAATCTAGGGTAAAGAGATTTTCTTGAAAATCTTTGTGTTGTATCCTTGGAAGATACTAAACTCAAATACAAAGTTTAGTATTTATCCGACTTTTCGTTTTTGAGTTATGCAGTTCACAGACACACGGACAGAAAAACACGGACTTCTTCTGCCTACTATACGTAGTAGAGAAAGTAATGAGGAACATCTCAGAAGTGGTTAAATCCACAGAAAAATATTTGTTATTAATTTATGCTTTAACAAGATCTGCATTTTTGTATACTAGGATTTTATGCATCTCTTAAAGTTTGCCAGTTATGCAAAAGTAATTCAGAATGAAGAGGACTTCAGAGGCGCTGCCAGAAAACTCAAGATATACATTTCATTTGTCATTAAAATAACTTAACGATAATGTGTTGTAAGAGCCATTTTGAGAAACTCAAAATTTTAAACGTTTGCATTTAAAGGGTAGTTTGGGTTGGGGAATTTTTTTTAAATCTTCGAGTCATATCCTTGGACGAGGCGGAACGTAAATACCAAATTTAGCATTTAGCCGACCTTTCATTCTTGAATTTAGCTGTTCAGTGACACATACATTCAGATCTTTTTTCAAAGTGCAGTTTTTTGGTCCAGGAGTCTCAAAACGTGTATTTTCGGTGAATCCTCGGTATAAAATTTTTGGGTGGAATATAATTCTCCCTCTACTTACTGTAAATATGTAGCAGAGAGACAAAATTAAGCTAATGAAGAACAGCATAAACTCATAATCAACAAACAGTAAAATAGTGTTAACTTCAAAAAATTCGTCGGCTTCAAATATAGTGAGTATACGTTTACTTTCACTGGGTGCCAATTTAATAATTTTACTTTTAATTAATAAAAGATAATTTGAAAACCTATGATTTCTTTGTAATTTTTTGGGCAAGCTGGTTAACTATACACAAGGCAGTGAAATAACATGGCAGCACCAACACATGATATATTTCATTAGTTATATCTGTGGATAAATTGTCGTAATGTTATTGACTGTTGCATATATTTATGTATTTATTTATGAATGTATTTGTTAAACAGGCCTGTTAAATACCACTCCAGAATTAACCTCTATGGACAAAACGCACCCATTTCGCGGTCATGTGTTATCGAGTGAGGTAGTATTTTTAACACTTAAATAATTTCATTCCAATTATATAATATGTAAATTCAATATCAGCCCGCCTTGAAGCAATATGTATATGTAATGATTTGTAAAATGTATGCAACAGTCATTGTATATGTTTATATAATTGTATACTATTATATCCATGTGTAATAATGTTATGTGAATATATTACATAATTTAATAACGTAGGAGCTGTGAGGACAATAAGATAAAAGTTGCTAACAATGAGGTAACATTGAGGTAACCTTGAGGCAATAATGAGTAAGAAAGTTTAATAGCACTACTTGTGATTCTTGGAGTAACAATAATGTAATTTTAGTGACAGTTTATAAAATAGCCAATCAACAACCAGAAAAAGCTTTAGTTAAATGAAGGTATTCTAATGGAGTAGGATTAGCCAATCAGAAACTGAAAATGTGAAAATTTTGCAAATTTAGAGTTCAGTTGCCTGCAAACTGTGTTCCTAAACAGACGCGAGACACACATCCTCGAGAGATTTAATACGTATTCGAGTTTGACGAAAATAGTTTTACGTGTTAAAAAGTATAAGTATTTAATAAAAGAATCTCACAGCTCTCTATATCAGTGAAGTGTTATTTAAATCTTATCAAGTATTAATAAAAGGAGCGAAGTAAACTTATAATCTGTGTAAACCTACATTCTTTAGTCGCATCACAACCCTTCTAAGAGAAACGTGTCTCTAACAATAATACTGGCGCAGCCGAGGCAAACATAAACATAATAGTTAAATAAACCGTTAAATTAAAAAGTTAATATTTTTTTTAAACTTGGGGCAAAGGCCACCTGAAAGTTCATTTGGGGCGAAGGCTACCGGAAACTCCTTTCTGTGCGGTTGCAACCACCCTAAAAGTCGAAATATAATACTACTCCTTCAATACAAACTATTTCAAATTGACGCCCATACGTGGGGCAAACAACAAAATACCTTCTTCACGAGGAAAGTGTTACCTATATAATTCCTTTGTGGGTAACAAGCCTCAGGGAAAATTTGTAAATTTAATAGTTTGTTGAACGCGTGTAAGTGACATTAGGCATTATATTAAGTTTGTTTTCGAAAATAAACATATTTATGTATGTTTATACTTCATTCGTGTGCTTTAACCGTATGCCAATATGTATTTATATATGAAGAATCCAAGGGATAAATGATCAAGCTAATATTGTATTTCAATAATTGTATATGAAGTTGAATTTTAAAGGCAGAATTACAATATTACTAGAAATAACTGGAGATTGGTAATGAAGAAGAAGGATGCTTAGAAACAAAGTAGTTTATGAAACTTTTATTACGGTACATGATTTCCGAGAATGAATGGTGGAGTTTTACGACTTCACTGTGAACTAAGTATTATGTGTAACTGATTGAAAGCGCTTTTGATTTATTCAGTAACTCAAACAGTTTACGTTCACATGTTTTTTTCTGTCAATGTTTATATCGTCATAATAAAATTATTGTTGCAAACTTTAAGATTTTTGCATTACATCCGATTACATAAACATGTTCTGCACACAAATTAGCTGTATAGATCTTCTCCAAATTGTTTTCTGTATGTTAAAATGTCATTTGATGTGTTTATGGACGTGTTATAGAAGTACTCCTTGCTTTCTTCAAACTGTTTTGTTTGTGTTTCTGTGAAATACTTACTGTACAAGAAAAGCTGCATATGTCTCATGATTGCGGAATACAAATCCGTGATTGTGATACAGCGACAATTCAGAAGTGAGATCCCTCACATTGGAATAATATCAGACGATGGCTCAAACAGTTTGAGGAGACCGGCAGTGTACAAAAAGGAAAATCAACAGGAAGGCCTAGAACATCAGAAAAAGATGTCGAAAGAATCCGACGGTCCTGTGTTCAGAGTTCTCGGAGTCCACACTGTAGTTTACAGTCAAGTCTTCCTAAGTCAACAGTGCTTGACGTCATGCAGAAGAGATTGAAATTGCATGGCTATAAAATTGAACTCTTGCATGCAATAAAACCACAGGACAAATTGCTTAGGGCTGAATTCGCTGCTACCATGCTACAAAGAATTGACGATGAACCACAATTTCTGGAGAATATCATGCTCTCCGATGAGGCCACGTTCCATGTAAATGGTTGTGTTAATCACCACAATTGTCTTGGAAAGTACACCTGTGATACTCGAACACATTCGAGACTCTTCTAAGATGAACGTTTGATGTAGCTTTATTCACTACAAGATTTTTGGCCCATTCTTTTTTGTCGAAAAACGCATCAACTCCATTGAAAACATGGTCACGCTATGGAATTTCTATTTCTTCGAATCGAGCAAATGGAAATAGGATTGTAAATAATCCTTCAACAAGATGGAGTGCCATTTCGCAAACCATGTCCGCATAGAGTTAAATAATCGATTTTCATATCGAAGTATTGGTAGAAAAGGACCAATCTCGTGGCCAGCTAGAAGTCCAGATCTTACCCCATTAGACTTGTACTTTTGGGGCTATGCCAAGAATGAGGTCTACAGCGAAAGAATTGAGAATATCCACCGTCTAAAACAAAGAGTGAAGTAAAGTTTACTGTGCATCAGTAGGGCAGAGTGAGGTGGCGCATTGGGGGTTGTTTACCAGTGAGGCCGTGTACAATCCTCTTCGTGACTGTAGGTACAATAAATACACTTTGTCTATCAATTCACTGTATGTGTCTTACTTCAGTTTCTACCATCACTAGACTGTACTGCTTACAGTAGCAAGTAAGGCAGCGCACTAGCTTTATTTACATCAACAGTACTGTGTTTACGGAATTGTACAGTAATGTTGCTCATACATTGGTTGCTAACTTGTTCGTGTAGCGCGTGTGTAAGTGTCCTCGTGATCAGTCTGGGTCTCCGTAGTTCTAAATATTCTGTGCTGGCTGCTAGTCGGAAAGCCGAGGAAAATTCCTATCTTAGCTAGTTTGATAATCTGACCTCGGGAATTTTGTAGGTGAAGGCAAATGATAAGCTGATCTCCTTAAACCTTGACTTATTAAAAAAAATTATGCCTACTCAGGCGTCTATCAACTTTCCCTATGGATGCTATAAATCTTAACATCTTATACCTTTCCACTACTATTGACGTTATTCTGTGGACCTATCTAATGCGTCACACGATATTGCCATCCACATACAAGCAGATTTCTCTGTCTGACTGTACAATTTAATCACATCACTGGTGAGTATGACGTTGGTAGCAAGTGTAAGAGTATAAGATACATCAGGGAATGACCAAACACGGAGTCTCCCTCCCCTTTTATTTGTTCTCCTATAACGCCGGGTTTCGCACCTTTATTTGTTACAATCATTTCTATTAGTTTTTACGTAGCGTTACATAGCGTGCTATGACAATAAAATGTGCCAAGTTTTGGAAGTCACGCGTCCAGATGACTTGTTTGGTAAAACCCACTATCTTCATCTTACTCTAAAACACATGTTTCTCCTTCTATTTTACCAACTCCCTCAAGTTCCAATAATTGGACCACCATTTCTATCTCTTTCTATTCTCAGTCTTGTCTTTCTATTTCCTGAGTGTACTCTGAACCATGTGCGCAAATAGCGTGTGTGTGAGCTGTGGACTTTCATCTCTGTTTGTTAGCTCGCCGGTTCACTAATAACAGCTGTGTTACAAGTATAGTTTTTGCATTCAAGTTATTCTCAATATTATTTAACATTGATTATTAGCGCTATTATTTCCAATATATATATATATATATATATATTCTATATTTTGCCATACTTATTTGCAATCGGGTATGTCCCTTACACCCGTATTCTTAGCCCGGGCATGTACAACCTATAGGCAGCTATTGAGTAGAATTGTTTTAGCAAAAGCAGAACGTGAAATTCGGCTTTGGAACTGCTAAGGTTTTATAACTAGAATTCTGTACCTAGAAAGTTTCTAGGCCAACTTTGAGAACCAATTTATTTATGACGTTGTAATTATTCATATTTTCCAGAATCGATGTCACATTACAACTAATGCGGAAATACAACAGCGAAATAGCTAAAAGGGTTGTAGAAAATTATTTGCTCATGGCACGGGGAAAAATGCCCCTCATATAATTTTGAAGTTCTACCGTTTGTTTGGTACAGCATAGTATACTGTAGCAAACAACAGCTATAGATAGATATGAAGCAAGAAAGCCTTGACTGTATGCAAGGCCTTGGAATAGAAATGCATCCTCAAATCATGTCTCGCATGAATCACTTCCTGATGCAAGAAATGTTCAACAGGTATTGAGAACTAACGAATTCCAGCTATGGACCAAGCTCCCACACAAAGGAAAAGGTATCAAGCTCTTCAGTGAATACACACCAGTAAATTAATGGATTAAAGCTCATCAAGGCTTATCCTGTGAGAAATGAAAAAAGCAATTAAAATGACCGCTAACTTATGTTCTGTCCGTTCCCTGCCTAATAGATCCCAGGACATCACCCTCTTTTGGCGCTGCCATAGAGAGCACAAAACCCTTGCACATGTCCTAGGTGCCTGCCCATATGGTGAAGTGTTCATAAATCAACACTCAATACGTCACATGATGGCAAATTCTTACAAAATCATATACATTCTGTTTACGAAGAGGTATCTGGTCTTGTCGCAACAAAGGTGATGCTGAAAATTTGTACAATGCTACGTTTGACAGCTACTTTCTAATGTTTTTCGAGTTGATTACCGCAGTTTGTCCGATTTGCTCTAGTAGTTTGTTAATTATCATCAATTAAAATTTAATTTGTATAGAGAACATTTTCGTGCCACAATTAATAAACAATTTATAGTTGCCACAGCGCATTCAAAACATATAGTTTTTTTCTTATTGATGAAGTTCGTGAAGGACGCCAAATAACTGCTGTTATTGAACAAATAACGCCGCTGTTCGAGCAATGTTCGAAGAGGTTCGACGGACATTTTAAGAATTTATTTGGTCAACATTGGGAATTGGTAGTAGTCAAATCCAAAACATTTTACATCAACAGTTAGACGTGAGATAACTTTATTTTCGATGGATTCCAGAAAAAACAACAACGCATTGACTGGTGCAGAAAAACTCTGGAAAAATACTAAGACGACATTTCACATTTTGCTTGGAATACCTCTGGCGGTGATGAATCTTGGATTTATTGTTGTATCCTGACAGGGAAAGTAAATTGGCTCAATGGGTCTTCCGATCGGAACCTAAGCCAACAAAAGTCCGACGAATTCGTAGTGTTGGTAAGAAGACGATTGCTAGTTTGTTTTTTCTAAAACGAACTGTATTGATGCTATAACATTAGAAGACAGATGTACAGTTACTGCTGATAGATCCACAAATGTCTGTTTACCGGAAATGTTTGTGAAAAACCCTCAAAGAGAAAAATAATCTCACCTCATGACAATGCATCGTTCCATACAGCAAAACTAACAACTTAGTATCTGGATTCCCTAAAGGTCAGCACCATGAATCCTACACCATACTGCCCTGACCTAGCACCTTTTGATTTCATTTTGTTACCAAAAATTAAAGATAAAATTTGTGGAATAACCTTTTCGTCATCAGATGAAGCAGCGAAACATTATGTAAACGTTGTTTCTGAAGTGCCTCAAGAACCGTGGCACCATTGCTTTAAGGACTGGTTTTATCGAATGCAAAAATGAGAATAAAGTCTAGCTGTTTGATTTGCCAACGTGACATATAAACACAAACACAACTTGGAGGATATTTCAGACCTATTGATTGCTACCCGTGGTACAATTCCTCAGCATGTAGTTAAATTGTTTTGCTCCTTAAGACTTGAAAAGGCACGCCTACGAGTATAGGCGTCACTGCAATACGGGGTTCCAAAGCTGTTACTTACGGGCAATAGAATAAGCCAACAAGAGATAACTAACTTGCATATAATATTCAGGATGATTCTAAATTACATCTACAAAGTCCTTACACCAAAACGAGAAAAGAACGTTTAAATAAACATATGTCCCAAAATCCTTCGCTTCATTTTCACGTTATTAATACAATTACATTCAACGCCTTTCCAGGTCCAACTCAACAACTTCTTTTATCTATGCACTCATTCATAAAGAATTGTTCGAGATGCGTTAGCTGGTATCTATCATGATAAATGGATAGGTAGAGGAGGACCAGTTTCATGGCTTGCACGTTCCCCTGACCTCACTCCTTTGGATTCTTATTTCTGAGGGCACCTTAACTAATTGCTTTATGAACAGATAACCCGGATGAAGAAACCCTTCTTCGACGTGTCATGGAAGCCTGCGATACCATTCGACATCGTCAGGGAGTATCTTGCAGGGTGCGAGGTCCATGATTCGAGTAGTGCTTGCGTGTCTAGGCAAAAAAGGAGGATATTTCAAGCATTTTATGTGAGTTTATGCGTTTGGCACTTCTTAACAAGCTAACAATCTCTTATATCAATGTGAGAAACAGATTAATGTTTCACTTCAAAATATTCTTTCATTAATAACACTTTGAACTTTAATAAATCGAAAACGAAGGATTTTGGGACATATGCTTATATCAAATATTTTTCTTGTTTCGGTATAAGGAGCTCCTCGCCAAGTTTAGTAAACGTATTTTAGAATCGTTCTGTATATTCCTATTGTATATTTTATTCATATTGATAAACGTTAATGTTCGGTAATTTTACTTTTTAATGTAACTTATGTACTTTGTATGGTAACCTCCCTATTGGGAAAGTTCTAATAAATATGTATACTTCTACAAATACTTAACAGTAGAACAATATTTTTTGCAGCTATTGGTACCTGATCTAATACTTCAGTTTGCAAAGTAATCACTTTGTTTTATAAATGTCGTATTGCGTCTTTTAAACCCATAACTGATTGGTAACAAGCAAATCAATAACAATAATATCTCTTGCGTAATATCTCTTTTAAACAGAAAATAATATAAGATTAAATTTTCTCACATGTATTGGAAGAAAGTGGGGCACATATTTTGACAAAGGTATCAGATATTGAGACTTTCTTTTCAGCTTTATGACAAAATAAACAATCTTATTTATTTTTGGTTTATGAAATATAGTTAGCAAACAGCATAAAAATTCAGTTTTTATAAATGATTACGATTTCTTTTATTTAGATCAACAAGGTCACAAAGTCATTTAGAGTCTTGCACCGAAAATAATCCTCCCACATCCCTTCGGACACTAAAGGTGGACCTTCAATTCATATAGTGACAAAGCGCAACTAATTACCACTCTAAGTTTAAAAACCTTAAATGTCTTCCATTTTTGTCTCCGATATTCAAATTTCATGCATTTCAGGTTATGGCAATCTAAAAGCTTCCAAATAAAGCCATGATTTCATATTATCACTTCCATTACATGATGAACATTGTCCGAGAACATCCTTCCCTGTCGTAAACATGACTTTACTTTTAGAAAGTACGAGAATATAGAACATTATATCAGCGAATAAAAGTTTCCAAACTTCAAGTGCAGTTGAAACTTTTTGGCTGCGTTTTATTTCCTGAAAGCCGTAAAACTATACTCCTTGCTGGGTTTGTGACTCGAAAATGTGGAGATTTCTAACCAAGCACTCCATTCTGAACAACATATTTCGGTTCTGCATGATCCTGGGCATTATGTCTTCTGTTATACCACTATCGTCATCTGATTTGTAGACAAGTGTGCTTGCAGTAATTTCTCTGAGTTTGGATCAGTACTTCTCCGTTTCTACACAATTATCTACTAAATTATCATCAATAAAGGCGGATGTTCAAAGGGACTCTCACGAGTATAACACAATAACCGTTACTATGAATGATGGTTTCATGGTATCAAACGAGTATATTTTCCTTCGCCAGGTTTTCAGCCATCTTAACTTTATGGCTTTCCTCAGACTATGAGGGAAACCACGGAGCTAAAACGGTCGGAAGGAAAGTGATACGAGAATTAATTTATTAGCTCCACGTATGGACGCCAATTTGAAATAGTTGTGTTGTTAGCTCCACATATGGAAGCCAATTTGAAAAAGTTTGTATTGAAGGAGTCGTATCATATTTCAACTGTTGGGGACCGAACTTGTAGTAGTTGCAACCGCACGTATAGTAAACAGTTACCGATAGCCTTCGCCCCAAATGTACTTTCAGGTGGCCTTTGACCCAAATTTAAAAATATTAACTTTGCAATTAAACTATTTCTGTAAATATTTAATATTTATGTTTGCCTCGGCTGCAATATTATTTTAGAGACATGGATATCTTGGCAGATCGTGATGCGACAAGAATGTAGGCTTACAAAGATTTTAAGTTTTAACTCTTCTCCTTTTTATTAATCCTTGATACAAATTAAATAGCACTTCACCGATATTAAGAGAGAGCTGTGACATGTTATTATTAAATACTTGCACTTTTTAACATGTAAACTATTGTTGTCTCACACAAAATACGTATAAAATCTCTCGAGGACACATCTCGCGTCTGGTTATGAGCACTGTTTGGAGGCAACTGAACCGAATTCCACCACCTAAATTTGTAAATTTCTGTATTTCATGTCTCTGATTGGCTAATCCTAGTCCAATAGAATACATTCATTTAACTAAAACTTTTTCTGGTTGTTGATTGGCTATTTTTAAACTGTCTCAAAAATTTACATTATTGCTGGTCTAATAATGACTAGTAGCATTTAAACTGCTCTAATAATGACTAGTAGCATTTAAACTTCCTTACTCATTATTGCCTCAACGTTACCTCATTGTTACCTCATTGTTAGCAACTTTAAACCTATTTTTCTCACAGTCCTACATTATTAAATTACGTAATACATTCACATAACATTATTGAACATGTATACAATAATATAAGCATATGCAATGACTGTTACACACATTTTACAAATTATTACATACACATATTGCTTCAAGGCGGGCTGTTATTGAATTTACATATTATATAATTAGATTGAAATTATTTAAGTGTTAAAAATACTGCCTCAGATTACATTCGGTTCGTGGCCATTAAATCATAATTCGCAACCAATATGGAGTCTTAACCGTTCTAATTGAAAAATATGGGGTGAAACATGGTGGCACTCCGAAGTACAGAGTAAAAATTAGAGGGTATCAACATCTATCGAGAGCTATTCTATACACAAGGATACGGAAACGCCCCGGTAGGTGTTCGAGAGTCATTTAATTGAAGATTTGTAGGTTCCTCCGTATAACTCAAGGACCTTGTTCATGCTTTGCTTTGCATAAAGCTTCTATCTCTAATTTTTTGCACTCTAGACATTTTTCATGGACGAACTACCCCACTAGTACTTTATTTTATTCGTAAAAGATTATACTATTTCCACACTATTCCCAAAGGTGAATTTTTGTCGTTTCCCTCCTTTACCCTTAATATACAGAATGGATCATTTAAGTATAGACTGTATAATATATCCAAACTAAGCGTTGTAGAAATAAATGTGTTTAATAGAAGTTGTTTGATATTATGGGGGAAAGTAAATGTCATTAGTCGAGTTTTGTTTGGAGGACGTTATTATGGTAATTTTAGGGCCAATTTAATTTTTTTTAAATGAGACCTACATTTTGTTTGTTGTTTTTTCAATTAGAAAATGGTTTATAAAAAGCTGTTTATTTTATGATGAGGAATAAAGAAAAAGAAATGTTGGTTCCCAACTACGAAACGTAACTTCACACTCGCTCAAATTATTCCATAATTTCCAAAAGCTTCTTTTTTCCTCTTTCATGAGAAGTAACACGTGAAATTATAACAAATCCTAGTAAAATTAAGATATAAACTTCATAATGACCAAAAAATCAAAACATATATTGATAGAGAATTGGATCTAATAACCATCAATGCATGGTCCAACAATTCATTACGTTCTTCGTACACAGCCATTCAGAATTTCCGTTGTTACTTACGTTGGTGTAAGAACAATTATAAAGAGCTTTATACAAATGTTGTTTAGTTTTTTATGAGTAGTGAGAAAACGACATGAAAAGTGGGTTCCTATTTAAAAAAAACATTAATTGACCCTAATATGTCCATCACAATGTCCTCCAAATAAAACACGACTGACGAATGACATTTACTTTCCCCCAGAATACGAAGCAACCTTTATTCAAGACATTTATTTCTACAACGTTCAGTTTTACTTTTTCTACTACTTATAGTAAGTAGAGGAAGTATTGTATTCCACCAAAAAGTTCGATACCGAGATTTTACCGGAAATATATATGTTTTGAGACCCCCTGAATACTAAAAAAGAATTTTTGGACACATGTTCCTGTGTGTGTCTGTGTGTGTGTGCCTTTGAACAGCATAACTCAGAAACGAACAGTCGGATAAACACCAAACTTGGTATTTAGGTTCAGTATCTTCCAGAGATGCAACACGAAGGTTTTCAAGAAAATCCCCCACCCCAGATTACCCTTTGCATGGAACATTTTAATTTGCTCAAAAATGACTATAACCATTTTTATTAAAATATCATATGTTTATGATATTTTTATGACAAATAAAATGTATATCTTGAATTATCTGGTAATGTCTCCAAAAGTATTCTTCATTGTGAACGACTTTTGCATAACTGGTAAACCATAAGAGATAGACAGAATTTTACTGCACAAAAAATGTAGATCGCGTTAAAATATACAACTTATGTCATATACATTTTTTTTGTTGAGTGAACCATTTTCGAGATATTGCTTGTTATTCCCTTAAATTTTGCAATACCTATTTTCTCAAAAGGGAATTCTTTATTAATTTTTTGTCTTGGATATGCAAAGAGTATTAATCTGTGGGAAAGGGAATGGTGCTGCACCTAGGAACCAGTTATTAAGAGATATGTATGTGCTTAAAGGCTACTGTATTTCCAAATTGCCCTTATAAATATATTTTCCCCTTACATCTACAAGAAAATTAGCAATAAGATAGAGTCTGCAAATGTTTATCTCGATTAACATGAAGTAGATGGAGAATAAGCGTTTGTAAAAATAGTTTGTACAAGAGTAGAGAAAGTCATGTGAGTGTAACACATCTGACTTTTTCTCTTTCTTTTCCTTTTTTCCCAACACTCTATGCCTCCTTGCACCGATATCCCTATTTCTATAAATGTGGCTTTCCTTAATTTCACTGGTGAATTCTGGATTGGTATACACTTTCCAACACCACCTAGTATTCCAATGTCATCTGTCTAGGACAATTCAACAGTTTTTAAGATTGTAATAGGTATAAAAATTCCTAAGGATATCTTGGTAAGAATACGTAATGTAAACCAACAGTAAATAATGATAAAGTAATAAAAGAAAGGGGTGTTCCTCTTTTTCATCACCCGTATTATGTATCTAAATTTAATTTTAAAACAAACTAACTAATTACTTTTACTTAAGGTATACGTATACCTAACTATACCTTAATCGTTTGTCTTCAACAAGAGGGTTTATAAACACCGTTGAAAATTCAAAAGCAATACTAGACGATATATTCTTAATAAAGTAACTGAATTTTGTTAATACACATTATTTCACTGCCCGGAAACTATACTGATAACTCTACCTAACAGTATAGTAAATAATTTCAGGAATTGTGCACTTTTTATGAATTTTTATCTTATGTGGTCTTCGGTTATAGTAGAATCAACTTGTATTATAAATATTTTAACAACGCTTCCAAAGCAATACTGTTAGAAGTGTGCAAATGCTTATTTTACTAAGATACAACATTCATTCTATATGTCAATTTTGTAAATTTTTTAACGATTTAATGAAGGTGATTTGCTTTCGCGGTGGAGGTATGTCTAATACTTTGAGATGAACCTTCGATGCTTTTTCGATACTTTTAAATGTTATATTATTGAAGGTTGCTGCGTTCAACTTTATGCTAGATAAGAAATGAAAGTAGTCTAGCGTTCACGTTACTGCCTCGCAAGTGTCCCTAAAGAGTTGCTGGATTATAGTTGTTGATAGATCTTGACTGCGTTTCTTGTGGATGAACCAAGCAGCATTACATGGACCCTTGTGTTCTAAATTAAAACATACAAAACAATTTGGGAATAGGTACTCATGTAAAATGCAGCGTTAACTGAGTTGTGAATGAAGCTGATATTAAATGACGCATTAAATCATGCTTCTGTAATAACCTGGCTCAAAATGTGTGAATCCAGCAGAAAAAATGAAAACTTAAGACGTAGGATAATGTGGCACATGAAAATATTCTTTACTTCCTTCCATTCGTTAGTTTATGTTTACACAAGTCAAAATTGGGTCACGGTGGTAGGTTACAAGTAAGTATATGGTACGACTAATTTCCATAATATGGATAGCAAAACCTTTAAAAGAAGGTTTTCAGCACAAAATATAATTATATAAATTGGAAGTAAAGAAATTCTTCTTCTTCTTCTTCTTCTTCTTATTATTATTATTATTATTATTATTATTATTATTATCATCATCATCCTTGACTAAGAAATGGGGATATATAACCTATGGCATTATCAAAATAAAAACGTTGCTGCCAGCTGTAGAATGCCAAAAGGGAACAATTTTGGAATTAGTTAAAATACAAAAGTGATTATATGCGTTTATATAGAGAAAACTACTAATAAGAACATAAATTGAATGAACAAAATATCGCCTTTAAAGTTTTTAAATTGAGTATCGAGTATAGGTGCTCAAAAACAGTATCGATACCGAGTATTGAGAAATAGTAGTATCGTCCCATCACTATATTGAACCTAATTAGAATATTGTTTAAATTTAGACAGGTTTTCTGAGAACCCGTAAGGCAGTGCTACGTTGACGTTAATTAGGTCATCCAATTTCTGAGAAGCGCCGCAACAGTTCTGTAACATTAAGATGCCGCTAGTGAAACCTGTTAAAGTGTTTCCACAACATTAATTTACGGAATGAAAAAGGCACTGACATTTGAGAATCAAACAGGAAAACCTGTGCATATGTGGTATGCAACCGAAAAACCGTTCATATACTACAAAAATGATTTTGTGTTACAATAAGAACAAGAAAGCATATTCACTGCCTTAACTGAGGAACATTAACCTTGTTATTTAATAGTTTGTGTAGGAAAGGCAAGAACTGATAATTCCTTCTGTGCTGAATTGCTTAGAAGTGCTTAATGTATTTGACACTAGATGTGCTTCAGGGGCATATACAATTCTAAATCTTAGAGATTAATTATATGTGATGGTCCAACCGCGCCGTATTTCAAGTGCATAGATATCCCTTCGTGCGTTAAAAGAGTTGCAGAATTCAAAGGGGCAATTCCAAGTAAACACAGGTGAGTAGGGAACCGGCGAATTAGCGCGAGCGAGCTTCTTCTTTGTTTTAAGTTCCATTATCTTATCGGTGGGTTTTCAGAAGGAACATATTATTGCCTATAGAAAATGGTGACTCTTATTAACTTGTCTTTGGGTACCCAGTAAACTTTGGGTTTTAGTCATTGTATGACATATATATATACACTTACAGACTTACAAACATACTTACAGATCCATATTTACAGACTCTGAAGAGGATAGGGAATAATCTTGGTTATAGAAAAACTGCAGAGAATCGAACACGGGACCCCTCGTACAGAATATAGGTGCTCTAAAGACTACGCTATGGAGCAAGACGAGCTTCTTTCTACGTCTCTTGCTTATAAGCAGACAATGAGTTGATCGCGATCATTAATACACTACGTGATCAAATGTATCCGAACACCTAGCTGAAAATGACGTACAAGTTCGTGGCGCCCTCCATCGGTAATGCTGGAAGTCAGTATGGTGTTGACCAACCCTTAGCCTTGATGACAGCGTTCACTCTCGCAGGAATACTTTCAATCAGGTGCTGGAAGGTTTCTTGGGGAGTAGCAGCCCATTCTTCACGGAGTGCGGAACTGAGGAGAGGTATCGATGTAGGTCTGTGGGGCCTGGCACGAAGTCGGTGTTCCAAAACATTCCAAAGGTGTTCTATAGGATTCAAGTCAGGACAAATCATAATTTTATGATAAACTATTTAAGTAAATTAACTTTTATTTAAAATCAAATTAAAACATAATTTCTTTTCAAAATTAATAAATTTAAGGGTAATCAATGAAGTATCATTAATACCTGTGCAGGCCAGTCCATTACAGGGATGTTATTGTCGTGTAACCACTCCGCCACAGCCCGTGAAGTATGAACAGATACTCAATCGTGTTGAAAACGCAATCGCCATCCACGAATTGCTCTTCAAAAGTGGGAAGCAAGAAGTTGCCTAAAATATCAATGTAGATCTGCACTGTGATCGTGCGAAGCAAAACAACAAGGGGTGCAAGCCCCCTCCAGGAAAAACACGATCACACCATAACACCACCACCTCCGAATTTCACTGTTGTCGCTACATACGCGGGCAGATGATGTTCACCGGGCATCCGCCATACCCACACCCTGCCATCGGATCGCCACATTGTGTACCGTGATTCGTCACTCCACACTACGTTTTGCCACTGTTCAATCGTGTAGTGTTATCGCTCCTTACACTAAGCGAGGCGTCGTTTGGCATTTTCCTGCGCGATGTGTGGCTTATGAGCAGCCGCTCGACCATGGAATCCAGGGTTTCTTACCTCACGCCTAACTGCCATAGTACTTGGAGTAGATCCCGATGCAGTTTGGAATTCCTGTGTGATGGTCTGAATAGATGTCTGCCTATTACTCTTTACGACCCTCTTCAAAACTCGGCGGCCTATGTCAGTCAACAGACGAGGTCGACCTGTACGCGTTTGTGCTGTACATGTCCCTTCACGTTTCCACTTCTCTATCACATCAGAAACAGTGGGCCTAGGGATGTTTAGGAGTGTGGAAATCTCGCGTACAGACTTCTGACACAAGTGACACCCAATTACCTGGCCAAGTTCGAAGTCCGTAGGTTCCACGGAGCGTCTCATTCTGCTGTTTCACGATGTCTAATGACTACTGAGGTCGCGGATAATGTGTACCAGCAGTAGGTGGCAGCACAATGCACCTAAGATGAAAAACGTATGTTTGGGGGATGTCCGGATACTTTTGTGTAGACCGAAATGGTCATGGAATATTTTCCAATTCAGTTACACAGGCTTTATTTTCGAGGGAATAAACTCACTTTTTAGATCGACGAATAATTAAAATATATTTATTTGACCTATCTCTATCCGCCATAGTTTTACTTTCTCTTCTAAGTATAGTAAGTAGCGGAAGTATTTCATTTCCACCCAAAGCTTGAATAGGAAATTTCACTGGAAATGCATGTCTTGAGGTGCTCTGTATTCAAATAAGGCATTATCGAAACATGTCCATGTGTGTGACTGTCAGTCTGTCTCGGAACAGCGTAACGCGAAAACGAAAGGTCGGATAAATAGCAAACTTTTAGTTTTTAAACCTTTAGAGTTTAGTGTCATCCAAGAATGCAACAAGAAGATTTTCAATAGAATCCACCACCCCAGATTACAATGAACAGTTTTCAAAAATTTTGATTTTCTCAATAATGCCTCTAATGATATTGACTAAAATATTATATATTTTAAGATATTTTCATGGAAATGAAATGCATATCTTGAATTTTCTGGGAATGTCGCCAAAATTCCTCTTCATTCTGAATGATTTTCGCATAACTGCTAAACCGTAAGAAGAGATAAAATTTTGCTACACAAAAAATGTACATGTCATTAAAACACACAATTTATGTCATCTGCATTGTTTACCCGGTAGTTATAGTGTTTCTCAAATGGGAATTCGTTAATCCATTTTTTTTGTCCTGAACATACAAATAGAATGGAATGTTCCACATAGCAACCAGCTCTTAAAAGTTGACAATCGCTTAAAGCATACCATATTACCCTTGCACCAAAAAAAAAATAGCAATAATTTTGTGGAAATCTTTATCTTGATTAATATGAAGTAAATGGAGAATAAGCGTTTGTAAAATAGTTTGCATAATAGTAGAAAAAGTCATGCGAGTGCAATACATCCAATTTTTAAAATTAGTTTACACTGTCCTTGTGTAACATTAAGGACTATAAGCAACAAACCTAAGAACACGCAGTGTCATTCTTTGCTTTCTGTTATAAGTTCTTTGATTATTATTATTATCATCATCATCATCATCTAACGCTACTGTGAGCTAATTTCGCTCAATGAATACGTGTTGGAAAGTTTGCCCAAGTTGATTGATATGATGTTCCCACTGTCTCAGTGTATACATATAGACGCTTCTGAGAACCGCTGGTGTAGTGGTACTAGTAGTTGTGGTAGTGGTTGTGGAGGTGGTAGCTTTTTAGGGCGCTAAAGTGCCAGTTCTCTACTTGCCTGTGTTTACCTGGAATTGCCCCGTTGAGTTAGCAACTCCTTTAACGTACGAAGGGCTATCTGCACATGTCAAATACGTTGCAGTTGGGCCACCTGTTATAATACAAACATCTTTGAAGGAAGAAGCATTACGAATAATGAATCTAAGTTCCAATGTGCAACACACAACTGTGTGCATATTGTGACGGTTTTAGTTCTATAGGTATTACAAGAATGTGATAAATCTAATTTTATAATTTTCTAGATATTTAGAGCAAAATTTGTTGAAGTAAATCCATGAAATCGGCTTTAGAATTATTGCGAGTCATTTCCCGGATGCTTATGTAAGCATGGGTTTGGTGGTATGACTTTTAGGGGAAGGATCACCTGAGGTTCGAAAGTAGGTGGATTATGGAAATCATTCTCACACTCCGTTACGTCAGTGCTGCCTAAAGCACTAGTCAGCATACTTCTCGGATATCTAAACTTAGAGTTTTTTTGTTGGCTCGGGCTCTGTTAGACACGTGCTAACAGGAATCTGCGACATTTAGTCTTTTAATCTTTAACCTATCTTCAGCAGCACCGCAAGACCACCGGAACATAGAAGACCCAACCCTCTTCGTACCACAGGCAAACTTGTCGCTTTCAGACTTATCGTTGGTATACGTGTCTATAGCAATGTAGAGAACTTTAGCCAACTAAATCTTGCTGACATGTCTATTATAGTGTAGGGGTTGTATGTGTATAATTAAACTAAATTTGTAAATAGAGTTACACGTCAATAATTAGCCACACTTTACTACTGCTCCTTCTTGAATACTCCTCTGTCCCGTCTGGAAATATGAACTATGTCCCGGTCCTCTTCCATCTGGTATAGACGCCAGTTTGGCAAAGTGGCTTTATGTCACATCTTGTTTAAAAATTATTAGTGTTTATTAAAATTCCTGCTATTTTCCCCTTTATTTCTTTCAGCAGGATGTGATGTAATTTTGTCTACATTATAATTCGAAGCAACATTACGTTGGGCCTAGAGAAGGAACTATGCTGACATTTAGATATATTACTGAAGATTGTTCTGGTTGCCCATTTGACCGTATAAATGATTATTTATCATTATCTGAAACAGATATATCCGTAACTTCCTGTGTGATCAGAATTTTTTCAAAACCTTGCTGCGGTTTCACCATAGATTTCTTTATACTTTGCAATATATTATTGCAGCATGGTTCATGATAAACTTACGACTATATTGGAACAAATAGCAAAAAGAGAGAGCGTCGAAGGTATACTTTCCTTACATTTGAATGCTGCCATTCGGGATCATACCAAAATATGTACATTTATGCTTTCATATATGGAAAAACACATAGAAATATTTAAATATAATCGTAGTATTTTTAATTCATAAGATTTTTCTTAATAAATTCAAATTTACTTATACAGATAAAATTTTATATATTTAGTTATGACAAGCTTCACGAGTGCCTGATACAATCGGCTTACAAAAAGGAATCTGGAGGACCGGATCTGATTAACTCTAGACAGAAACATAATACATAACTGTGTCTTAATTGTTCTTTCAGACCAGCCGTGTGTTGGACAGGGTTGGAAAGGTAGAATCACATGCAAATCAGCATCTAATGTCGTGTCGGCATGTTGCCATGGTAGCTCAGTGGTTAGAGCAACCGGACGGAGACCGGGAGATACGTGGTTCAAATCCCGGCTATGGCATTGAATTTTTCAGTCATCTGATTCTACCTTTCCAACCCTGTCCAACATGGCTTGTGTGAAAGAAAAATTAATTCCATTAATTGACCTAATAGTGTTTGCAACTATAAAGGCCGGGACTTAAAGTACTTACAATGAATGTAAGTCGCCATTGGGGTATGACATCTCAATACAATAGCTCAGTGGTTAGAGCAACTGGACGGAGACCGGGAGATCCGTGGTTCAAATCCCGGCTATGGCATTGAATATTTCAGTCATCTGATTCTATAATAGTGTCTCTTTGTTTTTAGGAATATCATTTGCTGTATTGAAACCGAAAAGTTAACTGCAGAGTTAGTTAATATAGTTTATGAAATGTGTCGCAGTAATCGGCTCGGGTTATCTTATTTGCTGGGCGCCTGTTATTGTTTTATTATTTTAACATTTGGTTTCTTTGTCCTCCGGCTAGCTATTATTACTCAGTCAAGCAAATATCTCTGAGCCGGGCGTGTAAACGGAAAGGAGTTGTTGCTAAAAGATAACACTGAGAAAATAATTTGTTTTTACGCTTTTATTGCCGTCACACTTAATTAATAATTCACATATTTAATCTTTATACACGCCTGACTGAAACTGAGATATTTCCGAATGTAATTATTGTCGTATTAGTTGCCGCGTACTTCACATTTTGTAAGTAACACTGCGACGAGCGATTCTTCCAAACTGTATGATGTGCACCTCACGAGAAATTCTTTAGAACTGCGTGAAACATGCTTATGGCTCGAGAATATATACTCCCTCTCCTCGAATTGCCTAAACATTATAATAGAGCTGCTATTGGTTAACAAATCGCGCCAACATTAGCGTCTATTTTGTCAGCCAACCACTACTACTAACATATATGCTCTAGGGTAGATATTCTCTCCATTTCTAAAGAAAGACACGCTGCCCTGACGTCATTTGTTTGTCTCTTCTTGGTGATAAACAACTCACCCCTTCGTTTTATTGTTACCCACTTCCATTGTTAGTTTCAGTGAGGCCGTGTAAACTTATTTCCTAATAATGCTTATGGCTAACAAACATCTAAAATCCTGTACATACAATAATATTAATTTACACTACAATCACTTGTGCATTCACAGTGTTGTGATATAAAATATTGCCTCAAATGACATTCGTTGTTTCCGCCTGTTGGTTATAGGGCATTTGGGATTTGTTTTTTTTTTTCTTGGGGGGGGCATTCTAGAAAACTTTAATCTGCATCGAATTCCAGAATACTTTGTAACCGACATTTTTCTCCTGCAAATCCAATAAAACAGTCACAACGGCAACACTGCTCATTATTTATGAGTTTATTTCCCTGAACCCTCGATCCTTTTAAGCGACAGCTGCAACGTATGGTCAGTGACTTCAACTAACCACATATGCGAATGATGGACGGAGGCAAACAGTGCCGATAAAGAATCCTTACTTTGTGAAATTTAGCGCTCTTTTTGGAGAAAGGTTTGCGAATTCATGGCGTAACCACATAACCTCTTAGACACGAAGGTTGTTTGCCACCTGATCTTTTCACGCTGATTTCCAGAAATTGCAGCCTTAAACTTAAACAACAGATTGACAAAACGAGTTTGGCTGACTTGAGAAAACGCTGACTCTCACTTTTTTCGCGTGTCTGGTATGTGCTCACCCACCTAGGTAGTAGGATTTGCTACCCGCTCAAGTCTTGCGAATTAACAAGCTCTTCTCAGAAAGTCTAAAACGCTATTGGCTATTTTATTTGTGCCTGAACTGCTTTGGTTTGCTACAGACCTGCAGAGGCGTTTATGGGCTGATGGTAATGGTCTATTAATATGTGGCACTACTCAGAACACCTTATAAGTGGTCCTCCGCTAACATTTACTACCATACCATTTCTTCCAGTCCAAATCTCCTATCCGAAAATGTTAAATCGTCTCGCATTCACCTTTATCCATAAATGCTGCGATTTTACACACCTTTTCACAAACAATCTTATATTTTAGTGGAAATAGCATGGTCCATCATAGTTAAAGCCCCTCCAATCAACCGAGTGGCTCTCCATGTGGATTTTCACTAGGAAAAATACTTCAACCTTTAAAAAGGCACATACAGACTGGGTACACCACCAAAGCGTCCTACATACCGTCTCCCATTTCTAGGGAGAGTTCTACCGTAGGCACTAAGACATGTACAACCACTCTAAGCCTCATCTACCTCCTGCGGTTGTGGGGAACACTGTCCCGCCGAGTTCAACCCAATCCGAACATCTGTCTGAAAGGAGGAGCCCAAACCTTCGATGGGACTTACTTCTAGAAGTAGTACGAATGTAAGTGTTCGGAATCTCTCCCGTATGGGATATATTGCCATACAGCCGCACTCGTGGATTTGTTATCGCCTTTCAAAGCCCCATATATATATATATATATATATATATATATATATATCACAACAAAAACACAGTGCTTTGAGCACGTTCCAATTTGCTTAAACTTCAAAGAATTATATATATATATATGTATATATATACATATATATAATTCTTTGAAGTTTAAGCAAATTGGAACGTGCTCAAAGCACTGTGTTTGTGTTCAACTATATGCACCTCAGAATCAGAATTCAAGAGGTTTCCTCCATCATAGACAAATAGAAATAGCAGTTTCTATGAAGCAACTAGTTCCTAACGTGGTGATAATGCAAAATATGTAATAGCAGTTCATATTTTTAGTCAGTGTGTTCCTAAATTCAAGTCAACGAAAGAAATTCTAAAAGCCAGTTTATTGCATAAGGTAAATATAGCTGCCACAACTTTGTTGACAGATCTTCCATGTTTTATGAGAGCTTAAGGACTTAATAATGACCAAAAAGAGTGAATAACTGTTTGATCTAGTGAGATATAAGCGCTAAAAATTGGCAATGGAGAGAAAATATTATTCATAAAGGTAATTTCAAAATTTTAAAAGTTCAATACTTTTCACTTAAGAATATGTTTCTATTAACTTGGTTTGCACATTGGTTTGTAACTTAACAAAAATTTCAGTCCTTTAAATTTAGCAGTTTCTGAAAAAAGTGCAACTAAAGTTTGAACTGGCGGAAAAATGGAAAAAAACTAAGTCATGTGGCGTTGTGGCCCGTTGACGCCATACTTAAATTACCATTTAAAAGTCTTAAACAAAAAGAATACCTTTAATGTGATACAACATTGGATTCAGAAAATCTCGTAGATATTTATAAAAGTCAAAACAAAAAATCCGTTTTTGAGCTCTTTACATGTACCATTAAAGAAAGTGTTGATTTGAGAAATTGGATAACACGAATATCTACTGTCTTGGCATTTTTCTTCCGAAGTGTCTTGCATATGCAAAGGCTATTAATCTGTGGCAAAGAGAATGGTGCTGCACATAGCAACCAGCTATTAAGAGATATGTTTATGCTTAAAGGGTATTGCCCTTGAAAATACAAAACAAGGGGAACATGGTAGGCCTTAAGCGATAGTCAAATATTTTTTATACAGAGAAATAAACAAACTGCTATGATTTTGTGAATCTTTCTATCGGCTATCGCATAAAAGGAATGGCTGATTTGAACTAATTTCGTACGATCGTTACATTTTATTAATTCATATCTTATTTTACGTTATAGTAACATTTTAAATGTTCCTATTTTAGTTTATATTTTTTAAAATAGGAACCTACATCTTATATGTTGTTTTATGCTCATAAAATGGTTTATAAAAAGTTGTTTATTTTGTGATAAGAAATAAGGAATGTTGGTACCCAATTACTAAACGTAACTTGACCTCAAATGACCATCCATGGATGGTCCAACCATTCATTGCACTCTTCAGCCATTCAGAATTTTCGTTGTTATTTACTTTGGTGTAAGTATAATTCCAAAGTGCTTTATGCAGATGTTGTTTAGTTTTTTATGAGGAATGAGAAAACAACATAGAAAGGTAGATTCCCATTGAAAAAAACATTAATTAACCCTAAAATGACAATCACAACGTCCTCCAAATAAACACAACTAATGACATTTACTTTCCCCCTTAATAGCAAGCAACATTTATTCACGATAGTTCTTTCTACAATGCAGTTTTGGAGATATTGTATAGTAATAACTAAATATTGCACCCTGTATGTACTCTTTTCCTACTAGAATATTTCCGTTTCTAAAGTTCAAGGCTATTTTAAACTTGTAAACGCTGTACAGCGTGGTACATCTTGCCAAAGAAACACCAGTTGTTGGGTTTTCCAAACTTGGGAGGGCAACAAATGTGCTCTGATATTATTTGTTAGGTATTGTAGGAGTTTCCCTGGGTTTTGAAGCAGCAATGTGATGTGGTTCCCTTCTATAAGTTATACACGAAGCTCTCTATCGGAATTCAAGGTTCTATTCAGAAAAGAACGCTGCAACTGGAAAAGCTGATACTACTTTCCTTTGATCTCACACATATACGGCGGCTCTGAAGTATTGGTTTGAAGACTTCCTGACGATGAACCTTTTCCACATCAAAAAGAAATAAATAATACAAGTAGGACACAAAGTAATGAAAAACAAATATAAGGTAGGGAAAGAGAACACAATTAAATACACACACAGTTATGGCCCTCACTCTGATATCCTTATTGGCTCATTTTTACTTTCTCTACTACGTATAGTAAGTAGGGGAAGTATTGTATTCCACCCAAAAATTCGATACCGGGATTTCACCGGAAATACATGTTTTGAGACCCCCTGAATCCAATAAAAGCATTTTTGGAAGCATGTCAGAAACGAACAGTCGGATAAACATCACACTTGGTATTTAGGTTCAGTATCTTCCAGAGATGCGACACGAAAGTTTTCAAGAAAATTCCCCCACCCCAGATTACCCTTTACATGGAACATTTTTCGAAAATTTTAATTTTCTCAAAAATGGCTCTAAAGATTTTGATTAAAATATCATATGTTTAAGATAATTTCATGGCAAATAAAATGTATATCTTGAATTTTCTGGGAATGTCTCCAAAAGTATTCTTCATTGTGAAAGTCTTTTGCATAACTGGTAAACCATAAGAGATAGACAAAATTGTAGTACACAAACAATGTAGATCGCGTTAAAATACACAATTTATGTCATATACATTTTTTTTTGTTGAGTGAACCATTTACGAGATATTGCTTGTTATTCCCTTAAACTTTTCAATACAATTTCTCAAATGGAAATTCGTTATTGATTTTTTTTGTCTCGGATATGCAAAAAGTATTAATCTGTGGCAAAGAAACTGGTGCTGCACATAGCAACCAGCATTTAAGAGATATGCCTTTGCTTATATTCCTCTTGCAAATACAAAACAAGGGGAACATATTAGGCCATAAGCGATAGTCAAATATTTTTAGAAATGGTCGCTATGTGTAAAATTTAATTCTCTTTGCTTGTCAAAAGATCGTTTCTGCAAATGCTTATTCGATTAATATGAAATAGATGGAGAATAAGAGTTTGTAAAAATAGTTTGTACAAGAGTAGAGAAAGTCATGTGAGTGTAACACATCAGATTTTTATTGCTAAAATGCCTATTATCTGCTAGTGGGTTAGAAGCATATGATCAAGAATGCCGAAATCTATACATACATCTTATTTACTAGAAACTTCTTCTATCCTAAAGTAATATAAACATTCAAAGAAACTTTTAGTATTTAGGTTGGACCATTTAAGTTGAGATTGTACAATATGTGTAAAAGTAAGCGTTGTAATTTGTCGAGTTTTGTTTGGAGGACGTTATGATAGTTATTTTAGCTTAATTTTAACTGCGTTTCTTTCACATTGCGGCCCCCGCACGGCGGCATACGCGCCGGCCGCTACAGCTTCAATTCCCGCCGAATCAGTTATAATATCTCCGCAACCACATCATGTTCTCATATTTACAGTTATAATTACAATGATAATAAGCACATCTTATCGTAAGAGATGCTGGAAATGTCGTCCTTCTCTATCCACACATTTCTGACATCCCAGGAAGTTTTCATTTACACTGGAGTGTTCAATATTAAAAATGAGTGTATTTTTCGGCAGGTGTTTTCTTATAGTTCATCCAATATATGTCGTTTGTTGCATACACTTTATTTACCTAAATCGGGTAAATTTCTGCAATTGGATTTTGGGAAATGTCAATGATAAGAGTAATTCATCCAAGATTAATATTCTTCTCTGACAAAGCATGGTTCCATTTATATGTCTATGTTTTGTCGTGAAATAACAGATATTAAAACATAGGGAATTTTTGAAGATAGGGCAATTAGTAAAGGATTATGGCCCTCCAGACTACCTAAACTAACTGTATGTGATCTTCATCTGTGGGGAACGTTAAAAATAAAGTGTAAGCAACAAACCCCCACACAATGGAATAAATAAAAGGAGAGAAGTTCACACAGTTCCAGATATTGAATTCTTGAATGTAAATGAACATTTTGAGGCAGCATTTTAACACTTAAATGATTTCAGTCTAATTATATAATATGTAAATTCAATAACAGCCCGCCTTGAAGCAATATGTGTATGTAATGATTTGTAAAATGTATGTAACAGTCATTGCATGCGCTTATACTATTTTATCCATATGTAACAATGTTATGTGAATATATTAAGTAATTTAATAATGTAGGAGCTGTGAGAATAATAGGCAAAAATTGCTAACAATGAGGTAGCCTTGAGGCAATAATGAATTAGAAAGTTTATGTGTTTCTTGTGATTCTTGGGAGCAATAATGTAATTATAGTGATAGATTATAGAATTAGTGAATCCACAACCAGAAAAAGCTTTAGTTAAATGAAGGTATTCTATTGGATTAGGAATAGCCAATCAGAGACTTCAAATACAGAAATTTACAAGTTTATGCGGTTGAAATCAATTCAGTTGCCTACAAACAGTGTCCCTAACCGGACGCGAGACACGTCCTCGAGAGATTTAATACGTAATCGTGTGAGACAAAAATATTTTACGTACTAAAAGTGCAAGTATTTAATAAAAACATCTCACAGCTCTCTCTCTCTCTCTCTCTATCAGTGAAGTGTTATTTAAAATCGTATTAAGCATTAATAAAAGGAGTGAAGTAAAATTATAATTGTGTAAGCCTACATTCTTAGTCACACCACAACCCTGCCAAGATATCCATGTCTCTAACAATAATACTGACGCAGCCGAGGCAAACATATATATATATAATATTTAAAGAAACAGTAAAAATACAAAGTTAATGTTTTTAAACATTTGGGGCAAAGGACACCGGAAAGTACATTTGGGGCGAAGGCTACCGGAAACTGTTTACTATACGTGCGTTTGCAACTACTACAATTTCGGCTCCCCAACAGTTGAAATACAATACAATTTCTACTTTAAATCTGCTTTTGCATACGTGAAACAATACTTCTTCAATTTCCTGAGAGGATCCTGAAATGTGTGGGTAAAGAAGGATGATATATCCAATCTCTCTTATGATAAGGTACGTACTTCTTATCATTGTGATTGTAACTATAAATATGGTAACCTGAGACTTTGCACGGATACTTCAACTGTTTCAACGGGAGTCCGAGCGCGTGAAGTCATGAGGTTGCCGCAGTATGGGACAAAGACATTGTAGTTGCTCTTGCTATAGCTTTGGTATCTATTTTTACTACGCCTGGTATCCCAAATGTTGTTACAAATTCTTTCAAAGGTGCTACAATGCTCATACAATTTTCACTTTCTCTACCACCTGCATAGTAGATAGAGAAGGTAAAGTAGTTTTATGTTAGGTGGAGTTGTATTGTATTTCGAATGTAGGGGAGCCGAACTTGAAGTAGTTGCAACCGCACGTATGACACTAAGTTTTCCGGTAGCCTTCGCCCCAAGTTTAAAAATATTAACTTTGTATTTTTGACTGTTTCTTTAAATACTATATATTTATGTTTGCCTCGGCTGCGTCAATATTATTGTTAGAGGCATGGATTTCTTTGCAAGGCGTAGTGCGGTTAAGAATGTAGATTTACACAGATTATAATTTTTAATTTACTCCTTTTATTAATTCTTTAAACGATTAAAATAACACTTGGCTGATATAAAGAGCTGTGAGATTATTTATTAATTACTTGCACTTTTTAACACGTAAACTATTTTTGTCTCACACTCAATACGTATTAAACTTCTCGAGGACGCGTCTCGCGTCAGGTTAGGAACGCTGTCTAGAAGCATCTGAATTCTGAATTTGTACAATTTGCCCTATTTCAGTTTCTAATTGGCTATTCTTACTCCAATAGAATACTTGCATTTAACTTAGGATTTTTTTCTGGTTGTTGATTGGCTATTCATATGCTGTCTCAAAAATTACATTAATGCTTCTCCAGGAATTACCAGTAGCATTATTAAACATTCTAATTCATTATTGCCTCAGTGTTAGCAACTTTTAACCTATTATTCTCACAGCTCCTACATTATTAAATTACGTAATACATTCACATAACATTATTAAACATGTACATAATAATATAAACATTAATACAATGACTGTTACATAATTTAATGTTATTTTACACACATATTGCTTTTAAGGCGGGCTGTTATTACATTTTATATTATATAATTTGACTGAAATCGTTTTAGTGCTAAAAATACTGCCTCAAGGTATTGTATTCAATTCAAAAATTCCATACCAGATTTCACCGTAAATACACGCTTTGAGGCCTCTTTATAAAACAGATGCAGTTTTAGATACAGGTCCATGTGTGCGTGTCTGTGATCAGCATAGCTCAAAAACGAAAAATCGGACAAACACCAAACTTGTAATTTAAGTTTAGTATCTTACAAAGAGGCTACACGAGTACATGAAGATTTTTAAGAAAACCCTCCTACCCCAAACTACCCTTTACATGAAAAATGTTTCAATTCCTTTTATATCCTAAAAATGGCTAACAATTGTGATTAAAACTGTATACCTTGAATTTTCTGATTATCCTGTGAAGTCCTCTTCATTCGGAGGGAATTTTGTGTCATTTGTATAATCGGTAAACGTTAAGCAACAGACCGGAACTTATACAAAATATGTAAATCTATTTAAAACACACAATTTTTTCCAAATAATTGCTTTAGCAGGCATAAGCCATTTTCTAAATATCCATTATTAATGATTTTATCGTTATTAGGAATTTATCAATATTTGGTCATTTGTTTTCAAATCCTGTCAACATTCAGTTGTTCCTCGACCGCATGGACAGAGTATCGAATTTTAAGGCCAGCATGTGGCGTTCAATTCTTAAACATCTGACTATCGCTTCTACTTATGCAAAGGAATTTAAATTAAGTAAATTATAATGAAGTAGAAGGATAACCTTTCGTAGGAATAGTTTATACAGCCACTAATAAACGATTGAGAGTACAGAAAGTCATATAAAAGTAACACATGAGATTTTTTCTCTGGTAGTTATGCAAAGAAAACGGATTTTCAAAGCAATCGAGTAACGACGAGTTTTTCAAAATTTTGACTTCCATTAAGCCTATTGTATTTTCTTATTCCCATAGTATCTACCAAGAAATGTGTAATAAACCATTTCAGCAAATCTTTATCCCAATTACCTTAAGTAGATAGAGGAGTGTGCTTTTGTAAGAATGGTTCGTTAAAATAGGTAAAATGTCATATGAATGTAATATAAGGTTTTTATAAATACTATGAGGTGAGAAAATTTAATTTTAATTTTTACTTTCTCTACTACGTACAGTAAGTAGGGGAAGTATTGTATTCCACCCAAAAATTCGATACCGAGATTTGACCGGAAATACATGTTTTGGGACACCCTGAATCCAAAAAAGTATTTTTGGAAACATGTCCGTGTGTGTGTGTGTCTGTCTGTGAACAGCATAACTCAGAAACGAACAGTCGGATAAACACCAAACTTGGTATTTAGGTTCAGTATCTTCCAGAGATGCGACACAAAGGTTTTCAAGAAAATCCCCCCACCCCAGATTACCCTCTACATGGAAGATTTTTAGAAAAGTTTAATTTTCTCACAAATGGCTCTAACAATTTCGATTAAAATATCATATGTTTAAGATGTCATGACAAATAAAATGCATATCTTGAATTTTCTGGGAATGTCTCCAAAAGTATTCTCCATTGTGAACGACTTTTGCATAACTGGTAAACCATAAGAGATAGACAAAATTTTACTACACAAAAAATGTAGCTCGGTTAAAATACACAATTTATTACATATACGTTTTTTTGTTGAGTGAACCATTTTCGAGATATTGCTTGTTATTCCCTTAAATTTTTCAATACTTATTTTCTAAAATGGGAATTCGTTATTCATTTTTTTGTCTTGGATATGCAAAGAGTTATAATCTGTGGCAAAGGGAATGGTGCTGCACCTAGCAACCAGCTATTAAGAGATATGTATGTGCTTGAAGGCTACTGTTTTTCTATATTACCCTTGTAAATATATTTTGCCCTTACATCTTCAAGAAAATTAGCAATAAGATAGAGTCTGCAAATGTTTATCTCGATTAACATGAAGTAGATGGGGAATAAGCGTTTGTAAAAATAGTTTGTACAAGAGTAGAGAAAGTCATGTGAGTGTAACACATCAGATTTTTCTTCTTAGCCTTAGTAAGTTTGTATTGCAATATATTATTACATGCTTAAAGTGTCTTGTTCTTAACCTCAGGTTTATGTCTAATAGTAAATAATGGAGTTTACATATTTGGGAGTAACCGAAAGAAGTTGGCGAAATAGATTTTAATACCTTAGACATCAATTTAGCAGAGCAGCAAAATTATTATGTTATTCCAAAGATAGTTTTGGAAGAATAAAGATTGAACGCTCAAAGTAACATAAAAATTCACAAAACTGCAGTAAGACCTGTGTGGTATATAAACAAGAGCAGAAAACAACAAAATCAATAGTTACTCAGAACAACAAAAATGACTACATTAAGGGCAATAATAGTGAAAACAAAAATGGAAAGAAGTAGGAAGGAAGGTAAGAAGACAGTGTGACATAATGGATATAATAGAATTTGTTAAAGAAACATTATAATGAACAGTTGGCAGAGCAGAGAAAACAAGATAGACTAAAGTAGCACGAGACTAACAGCCAGCAGGAAGTAAATGTTTTGTAAGGCCACTAAAATGGTTAGAAGAATGTTTTTTCATCGCCATCAGACTCTGCGTAAAGAAGCACAGTCTTAGCCGAAGAAGAAGAAGAGTGAGATCCTTCCGCGGTAAAGTGTGAGGTTCGCATTCGGGAGTTTCCAGGCTCGATTCCCGTCAACCGCCTACACTAACCTTGGGTCAAATGTGAGTTTTCCTGGTCGGTAGACAAATGCTCATCTACCATGATTTCCTTCCCATAATTTCCCTTTTATTCCGTTTCCTTATGTTTCAAATGTGCTTCTAGGTTTCGGGGCGCATGGCGGTGCCGGACAGATGACGTGGATGCTTGTTCCAAAAAAGAGTATTCCCGTGGATAATAGAGGGCTGTATGGTTGACGGGTCGCTCATCGCTATCTCTAGGTAGCTCGAGATGTGGAACGGGACTTCGAGCCAGGGACTGTTAGGGACTTTCGCGGATCTGCCACCGGCCTTAGCCTCTTGCAATTCCTTCACTTACTCCCTTCCTCTGGGAGGGGTGTTAGTAGCAATAGATCTCCCGTAGATCTCAGTACGGGAGGGTCTCCTTCCTGTCTATACTGTGTCGCAGCGATTATGGCCCAAGGTTTTATGAAAATCGGCGCCGGGCGGTCGGAGTAAACAACGATAACTCTGCTTTCCAGCGCAAATACAGGGCTTGCTATCGGCAGATAACTAGAACCTTCTGGAAGCTTGTTCTCCTCCCCTCTCCTCCAGAAAGTGTGTCGAAATAGTTATAGAAATTTCCAGACCTTTTCAAAGGATTACACTTACTATATAAGCAAACGTTTTCGAGAGAGCATTCAGAGTTGAGTCAATCAGCGACTCGGTTTCTGGTGCGACATAAACAGCGATTCTCAGAGCGGGTTGGTAACGACTGCTGTGACGCGCAGCGAGTACTACTGAGTGAAAACCATCCGGCGTAAAAAGGCTACGCCACAAAGGAAGTGAAGTCAAGTAGTTCATCTTAATAAAGTGAATTCCCAGTGAAGGCGAATAGCATAAAAACAAAACAGTGACAATGTGAACTGAAAATAGTCACAGCTGAAAAACTGGATAAAGTCATAATATCCTATACCCTGTAGTTGTAAATATTTTAAATTTCACAGATGAGTTAACGGGAGCATTGTATCGACTTAAATGGACCGGATATTACAGTTCCGCCCTGTTTTCTTGAAAATTCACTAGACACTCTAAATTGCAATGGAGAGAGCAGGCGTAGCCTTTGGAGCTCGTTAGCAGTCTGGATAAAAAGTTAGCCCTGCCGGTTCCATTAGGGCAATTGTGGCGTGCGTGAGGTCTCTACCGAGCGTAAATGGATTATTTTAATGCCCCCATTCTATCCTTATGATAATGCGTGTGATAGAGCGCGGCGTAATCAATAAACAGAGCTTCGGTGTTTCAATGTGACACTCTATGGTAGAAAAGCTACAGCTGAGTACAAAAATGCTCTAATAATAAAAATAGCGGCGGGCATTCAAGAAGGAAGCAACAAAATATGATGTGATACATTCAAATGACCTCTCTACCCGCTACTGTTTATTTTTTGTACATTCTAATAGCTATTATTTCTAATGATGGGGGATACCACTATTTCTCGATACTCGATACCCATATTGTTTTTTGAGCACCGATGTTCAATGCTCACTTTATAAAAGTCGGTAAAGCCGATAAAGGCGGTTGTTCTTATTAATGCTATTCTGTGTATAAACGCATGTAATCTAGGCTAATCAAGACTAACATTATTATTATTATTATTATTATTATTATTATTAATAATAATAATAATAATAATGGTTTTGCTTACTTTTTTGTAAGTATATTTTGCGCTGAAAACTTTGTTTAAAGTAATTTTCTATCCATAGAAAAATAAATACTAGCAATTCTTCTTTACTTTGCAATCTTGAAAACATTGTAATCCACTGACCCTGTTAGGGCATAACTTGGATTTGTTACATAACGTGGATCGTGTGACTTATAATAGGAGCTAGGTTTCAAAATATTTCACACAAAATGGATGACGGTTTGTCATAAAGAATTTTTATGTTTTTAACAATCCAATAGAATTCAAGAAAGCTTGCATGTTTTTAAACATTTAAGAAAAATCAATTCGTTTGAAGTACAATCATCGTGTAATCTTTTCTTTTCACCATCTTTTCTGGTCACGACATTTAATTTGTTTTACAGTATTATAAGCATTTAATTTCCTGCCATTGCAAAAGCAATATAAATACAAATTACAAATAATGAACGCTTACCAAAACCATGTGATTAAATTTAGAAATAGCCGAAATATTACTCTTGACAATCATAAGCCAAAATCTTTCCGAAGTGCAACAGCGCTAAAAGTCCTGACATCTCGCTCAGATCCCTCTTTGGTAACTGTCTTCTCGTCCCTTTCGGGAGCTTCATGTTCCTCTCACGTCTAGGAGAACACTGTGATGAGCGACGTGAAAAAAAGCCAATAGTAGCGTTGTGCGACTACAATGATGCTCTACCAGCTACTACATCTTTTTACATCTTTCGATAATGCTCCTTGTGTTGATGAGCTGGCGACATGTCCACCGACAGGGGAGGGGGTAGAAACGGCACAGCATAAACTAATATATATTTTACATGAAACTCAAATAACTAAAAGAGACTGTTACTTTCCACCACAAAATTCGCTGTCACGGGAAGTACATGATTTAAGTCACCACCCCTCCAGGGGCTCACCTTATGTGAGTACGAGTGTTGGCGTACCCGGGGGTTCTCGAGCCACTCATCGCCTCCTCATCGCTTCATCCCCGTCTGGTCGAGGTGGGTTCGTTCTCGTGACCGTGGGACTCGAGGTAGGCTCTCGTGCGTTCTGTGCATTTCATTCCATGTCACCCCTCGCCATCGTTTCTTTCTTCTCTTCTATTTATGCACATTTCGCCCCACGCCCATTCATTTACAAATCTCGTTTCCTTCTTCGACGGCCTACCTTGAATGCGAAACGCCCACACATTTTTAGTTTCTTTTAACCTTTTATTTTAATCCTCCGTGGACACAGCCTGACGGATACCCGCGCACGAGGTGCGCAGCTGGGTGAGTGGGTAATGGCGTCATCCCCACCACCCGGGGTCGTCATGCAGGGTTTGTGTTCGTATCCGATGTTCAACTGCAGTCCCACGGGTGGCCATTGACTTCTGCTGACTTCTGACGGCAATTGGGTCCCTCTGTCTATGTTCTGGGAGGTGTGACCCTGGGGTGAGATAGGTATAGATAGCCCACTCACCCAAACCTCGTAACGCCCGGGAAGTCAGACCCGAGGTCGGAGACGGTTGCAATGGTGGAGGATTTATTTCGCTATGGAGCACCCTTTCTCCATTAATACCAACAAGCGCCGAAAAGTTTATGTAACAGAAGTGACACCACCGACAACTGGTTGTTACTTAATCATTTCACGAACAGAAGAAGGGCAAAGTTTTGAGAAGGTGAACCCTTTCATTATTCAAAAGGACATTGATGCTATTGCTGGTGCGGTTCAGTCCTGCACTCGTCTACGGAATGGTTCCTTATTAGCACAAACGAAGTCCGATCAGCAAAGTAAGACCTTGTTGCGCGCTACGCTTCTCCGCGGCTATCCCATCCGTGTGGAGAAGCACCGCACATTGAATTCCTGTCGAGGCGTCATTGCCACCCATAGCCTCGATGGTATGTCGGACGATGAACTCGTAGACTATCTTTCAGACCAAAGGGTGACAGCAGTGCATCGAGTGCAGGCCAAACGCGACGGAGTATTGGTACCCACTCGTACCCTGTTTATAGCATTTGATGGCGTCGATCTACCCACGAGCATTTCAGCAGGGTACGAACGCATTGCGGTGAGGACTTATATCCTTAGACCTCTGCGTTGTTTTAAATGCCAACGTTTTGGGCAAACGCAAGTCTCCTGTAAGAGTGCCGTTACCATCTGTGCCTCATGTAGCCAGCCGTCACACGAAGGTACCTGTTCCACAGCCCCCGTCTGCGTTAATTGCAAAGGGTCTCATTCTGCGTCGTTTGCGGACTGTCCGCGGTACTTGGACGGGAAAGCGATCCAGGAGATCCGCGTAAAGGAGAAACTCTCCTTCGCCGATGCCCGGAGGCGTTACCATGCGCGCCAACCTTCTCTCCTGCGATCTGGTACATTTAGTTTTCTTGTTGCCTCGGCAGTACTACCACGAGTAGTTGCCGAAACTCAGACCTGTACCATAACTGCATTAACCGCCACTACCATCCGGCCGTCCATTTCTGCTATAGTTAGCAAGCCATCTAAAGCTGGTCCCAAGGCACTGAAGTCGCAAACCGCTGACAAGAAACCAAAGCAGAAACTTTTCTGAAGGACCCTCCCCGAGCGGCGGTAAGAAAACTTCACCTTCTCCTCCTCGGAGGTCGCAGTCCCAGGACGCTACTGGGACAAGCCGCGCTCAGCGGCACCTCTCCCCATCGCCAGCCAGAACCGATTCTCGGCGCTTGAATAGGTGTCTGGCTCTGAGCGCTTGAGCCCTCCCTTCGAGGAGGCTATGGAGTCTGACCAACTCCATACCAAAAGCCCAAGCCCATAGGTTAAACAGAAGTTAATTTTGAGCCCCCTTCTAAGTAAGGAGTTTATCCCTTTCTTTATGGCTATCCTGACCTGGAATTTACGTAGTGTACGATCGCAAATGGCGGAATTGCAACTTTTATTGCGTTCCCATTCACCTATGGTTGTGTGTTTGCAGGAGACTAAGCTTCGCCCTGACGATCCTTTTGATCTCCGAGGGTATACTCCGTTTCCTACGATCTTGAACCGGAGGAGGGTACTCCTGCTCATGGAGGTGTCATGTTGTTAGTGCGTAGCGACGTTCATTTTCAAACTCTCGCTCCTACGTGCGACTTGAAAGCTGTTAAAATTCTTAAAGATGTTCCTAATATTCTTGCCCATGCACCAAAAATGAAATATAGTGTTCCAACGTAACCGTTCAATTACCCGGCTTTTCCTTTTCTGTTTGCTCTGTCTATTCACCTCCATCGTCTCCCCTCGCTCCGCGGACATTCGCTCTCCTGCCCGCTCTCCCAACACCATTTCTTCTGTTGGGAGATTTTAATGCCCATCACCCACTGTGGGGTTCGCCAAGGGCTTGTGCGAGGGGAACTCTTCTTTCCGACATTTTTACCAGTTCAATCTCTCCATCCTCAATACAGGTGAACCTACTCTTATTTCTGATTCTTCTGGTACATTTTCACATCTGCGCGAAGCCACCGTTGTCCCTATACTTAAGCCTGGGAAGGATCGCCAACTACATTCCACCTACCGCCCTATCTCCCTCCCTCACCGCATTTGCAAGGTGATGGAGCGCATGATCAACGGGCGATTGACATGGTGGCTTGAGTCTCTGAAACTTCTAGCTAACGCTCAGTGCGGATTTCGTCGCCATCTATCTACCGTCGACCATCTGGTGGACCCGTCGACGCATATTGTGAATGGATTTCTGAGAAAGTGTCAAACCGTGGCTGTGTTTTTGACCTAGAGAAAGCTTGTTGGAGGGGCGGCATTTCACGTACACTGCACGCATGGAACATGCGCGGTCATCTTCCCAAATTTCTTCGGGATTTTATGACGGACCGCGTCTTTCGTGTACGTGTGGGCTCGGTTTTATCTAGTCGTTTTATTCAAGAGAACGGATTACCGCAAGGCTCTGTACTCAGTGTCACACTTTTTGCGATCGCTATCAACCCCATTTTTGATTGTATTCCACCTGGCATTTCATCATCCCTTTTGTTGACGATTTTGCCATTTATTGCAGTTCACGACGGACCTGTCTACTCGAACGCCGTCTCCAGCACTGTATCGACCCTCTCTACACCTGGAATAACGCAAACGGCTTTAATTTCTCCGCCGAAAAATCCATCTGTATCAATTTCTAGCACCGGAAGGCTTTCACTCCGCCCTCTCTCCATCTAGGGCCAAGGATACTTCCCTTTGCAGAAGAGGCGAAATTTTTGGGGTTGATTTTTGATAGGAAGCTGAGCTGGATTTCGCACACTTCGTTTTTAAAAGCAAAGTGTGACCGTTCTCTTAATCTTTTACGTGTTTTAAGCGGCACATCCTGGGGAGCTGATCGGACCGTTCTTCTACGTCCTTATTGCTCTTTGGTCCGATCCAAGCTTTATTACGAGTGCACTGTCTATTCGTCGGCGCGTCCATCTGTATTACGTCGATTGAATGCCATTTACCATCGTGGCATAAGGGTTGCTACAGGGGCCTTTCCAACCAGCTCTGTACCTAGCCTATATGCCGAAGCTGCAGAGTCTCCGCTGTCCTTCAGGCGTGAGATGCCTTTGTGCGGCTATGCCCTTCGACTCTCAAGCTTGCCTGATCACCCGTCCTTCTCGATATTTTATGAGGATTCGCTTGATCGGCAATATTTAGTTAGCTCCTCTGCATTTATCCCTCCAGGGGTTCGATTTCGTCAACTTCTTCGGCATTTGGACGTTACGCCAGCGCCGGTCCTTCCAAGGGGGGAACGCGTTTTCCTCCATGGTTGTGCGCTGAGGCCCACTGTTACCTTGTGTTATCGTCGCTTCCGAAGAATGAGACGCCTTCTTCAGTCTTTAGATCAGCATTTTTGTTACTGCAGGCGCAATTCGGGGACTTGGCTTTTATATTTACTGATGGCTCTAAGACTGATGATGGAGTAGGGTGCTCCTTTGTTTCTGATCATCATAGCTTTACTTTTCGTTTACCGGGTCACTGTTCGATTTTTACCGCCGAACTCTTTAGTATTTATCTGTTTTATACGTTCAGCGGCGGGACTTACGGCAGTGTGTTGTTTGTACATATTCTCTGAGTGCCCTTCAGAGTATTAACGCGCAGTACAGTTACCACCCTCTCGTACAGGGCATACATGACCTGCTCCACTCGCTTGGTGCGTCTGGCATCAGCGTCTCTTATCTGTGAATTCCAGGTCATGTGGGCATCTCAGGGAACGAGTCTGCCGACGCGCTGCCAAATCGGCGATTTTATTACCCAGAGTTTTTACTGCTGTTGTTCCCTCATCAGGTTTGTTTGTTATTTTACGTAGCCGCATCCTCTCGCTTTGGAGGAATGAGTGGACGGCCCTTCGGGGGAACAAGTTACGGGAGGTTAAGCCTCTCCCGTTAGTCTGGGGTACCTCTTCTTGTTCGTGTCGTCGGGAAGAGGTACTTTTAGCTCGCTTACGAATCGGACATTGTCTTTTTAGCCATAGATACCTGCTCAGTGGTGACCCCGCACCACTCTGTGAGCAGTGTGATGCGCCCTTAACGGAGCGTCACATTTTAGCAGTGTGTCACGTTTTAGCTCCGTTGCGCGTTCGTGTTGGTCTGCCTGTTGACCTAGCCAACGTTATGGCAGACGACGCGCGTGCTGTAGAATGTCTTTTACGTTTTATCAGTGACATTGGTTTTAGCCGACGCATTTTATGCGCTGAGCGCCTTTTGACTGTGTGATTTTATATTGTCTTTTTAATGGGTCTTCTCCTCCCCAATGGACATCTGGCGCTCGTGTCCCTCGCATTCTGCAGTTCTTGACATGTTGTTTTACTCTTTTATTGACCATGACTTTAGTGTGTTTGTTTTTGGAATTTGGTGTTTTGTTTTATACCTTTGGACATGGTGGGTTTGTGTCCCGTTTTTCAATTATGCGGTTTTTTATGAGACTTTTATTTGTGGGCTGTCACTTTTATACTTTATAAGGACGCTGATGACCTTAGCTGTTTAGCGCCCTTAAACCGCATCTCATCCTCATCATTTAAGTCAGCATTAACTGAAAAAGGACAAGTTTGGAAAAGACGTGTGTGTGTGTGTGTGTGTGTGTGTGTGTGCGCGCGCGCGCGCGCGAAAGGCATGAACAAAATCGAAATGCCCGATAAATACCAAACCTATAATTTAACTTCACATCTTCCATAGATACGACACGACTATTTTCCAGAAAATCTCCCACCCGAAACTACTCCTTACAAATAACATTTAATTATTCCGAATAGCCTTTGAAATCCTTTTCATTCAAAAGAAAATTTGAATAATTTTGCGCAACTGATAAACCATAAAAAGCAGACAACAATTTCCTACACAAAAAATATACGTATTACTTCAAAGGACATTTTTGGCATCAATACACTTCCCAGATGTTTGTTATAATTGGTTTGAGGTTTTCAATACCTTAGTCACTTTTAGACCACTGTCGCTATTCAGCTGTTTCTCTCAATGTCATAGAATAATGAAATTTCAAGTTCAGCATATAGGGACTCGCTTTTAATCATCTGATTAATATTTTGGTTTCCCCAATCCCTCTTGTATATACTTAAAACGAAATGTGCAATTACAGAGTTTCTTAAAAGTTTATCTCGATTACTATGAAGCAAATGGAATAATATTTCATAAGAATAATTTGTAGTAGTTAAATAAAAATAAGTTATAGTAACTAGAAGAATTTATGTAAATGTAACACATACATTATGTATATTTAAGATGATATTTCTGTTCAGTTGTTCCTCGCAATACCTTGGGAAGAGTATGTAATTTTAAGGCCAGTATATAACAACAGGTATTTAAACATCTAGCTATCGATTGAGTTTCCCCTATCCCCCTAGTACCCACAACGCATATTTAGGGAATGAAAGTATATCCAGAAAAATTTATTCAATTAACGTGAAGTAGATAGAATAATGAGGAGGCGCCGTGGCCGAGTGGTAGACCGTTCGCCTTCCACCAAGCGACGTGGGTTCGATACCAGGTACCCGCATGTGGGGTATGTGGTGGACGAAGCTGCGTCTGGAAGATTTTTCTCCGGTTTCCTCCGCCGTTCATTCCACCAATTGTTCCATCATCACCTTTCATTTCAGGCATTTCGCCTTCATTTCATATCATCTTACTCTCATAGCTGGCTACGGGTCGATTCCCCGTTCCGGAATCTTCAATGTTGGTCTGCTTCTCTACAGGCCTCTGACCCTAGGCACAGTTGTAAGTCCTAGGGGTGTAAACTTACATAAGAGAAGGATTAGCCAAGTAAGTAAGCTAGTGTAATAAGCTTTCGTAAGAATAGTTTGCAAAAGAAGGTAATATGATTGGAATAGATTAAGTTCTTTGTGATGATAAGTCGCTATTCGCTTTTTCCCGTGGTCTAGCAAAGATCATGGAATTTCAAAGTCATACATAGCGATTCGGTTTTTAAAAACGTTTTTTATCGGTTCCGTCTACTGCAACATTATTTCTTCAACGAATGTGTAAATGTATAATTGAAGTTTATCTCGATTAACAAGAAGTAGACAGAAGAATAAGGTTTAGTAAGAATCGTTTGAAGAAGAGTGAGTCGAGAAAGTCATATGTGAAGCCAAATGTGTGATGCCGCGATGATGATACAATTTGGTACAGGAATGTAGTTGCCACCTTTTCCCGTTGTCTCCAATATCTGCTGTTGATTCTACTGCTGGCGGCTCCAATGACTATTTTCCCTCGGGGTATGCGTGGTTGTATTATGGACAACACCGTTTAAATTGACTGACAAAGTTATTGTGAACCAATATTTGAGTTCTTCAAGTGAGTTGCCGATCGTTTTAAATAAATAAATACTGTTTCTGATTGTAGTACTCAAGCTATAACAATTGCAACATCTATCGTATTCTAACTTTTGCAGCATCAAAGTCTCGGTTGAAAATAACTGTTTCTGCAATAAAAGAAACTAGATGCCTAACTCGTCGTGAGTCGCTAAAATGCTGACCGGCAAGATCCTTCGCGTCAGCAGCGAAATCTTAATCACACAAGCGCGTCACTGGGCGATTAAAATATCACACGAGCAAGTACCGCTGGTGGGACCAGAGAAGAGAGTAATTAATGCGTGCACAACTGTGTGCACGAATGTAAGTACCAGTGTCGGTACTAGAGAAGAGTAATCCTCGGAGCTAGATACACGAACATTTATTAATTTTAGCCCCGCCTATATATTATTCACCCACCAACGTGATTTTTCACGCGCAGCCAAACATCAATTCTTACCTGTTCTTACGTCTCTGACTTTATTACTAACTAACGTTGGCTAAATTCTCAGAATATAAATTCCTTTCTCTTTTCCAGAATCCCCGCCTATGTGATTGCTACTTTACTGAGCTTATAACCTAACTGCGTTCGCAGAAGTCCTTAAGCTAATGTTTTCGCTTCTTCTCGGTTGACTAATTATGGTTAACCTGACTCCTAAATACCTCCATCTTTCTGGAGGAACATTTCAATTCAAACTTTTAACATGGTACAGAAAATGTTTATGTAATTATTTCTCCATTTTATTGTTATTTCTTTATTTAATTGTTTATATATTACTGTCGATAATTACGGTATCATGTGAATGCACACATAAGGTGTATTTCTCTTGGAAAGTCGCCTCATTTTTCCCGTGCTCATAGAAACACCATGGTATTACAAGGGCATCGTATAGGTATCCACTTTTTATAACTCTGGCTATCGCTTTGATCTATTCAGTTCATCTTATACCTACCACGATGTTTGTAATGAAAGTTTGTCGTTATTAACAAGAAGTAGATAGAAGAATAAAGTTTTGTAAGTAAAGTTTGTAGAAGAGTGAGTAAAGAAAGTCGTGTGAATGCAACACATCAGCCCTTCTAAGGTGCTGTCGTTATTTCTGGCAATGCCATGAGAAGAGTATGGAATTTGAAGACCAGCCTAAAGCAAACACTTTTCAAAATCGGAATATCGATTCGGTTTCTTCCATACCCCTTGTAGCTACAATAAAATGCGTGATGAAGCTATTTCTGCAAAGATTCATTGCTGTTAACATTAGTTAGACCAGTGATGACCAACCTTACAGAGAGAGAGAGAGAGAGAGAGAGAGAGAGAGAATGAAGGGAGCTTGCCTTCCCACTCATTTCCACTCTGTTGCTAAGAACTGCAACTAGACTGGTGTAGTTTGTCGCTGTCCTCAAATATAATAGGTGTGGTGAACTATATATTTTGAACCTTAGTTTTTAAGAGAAGAGGTTGGACTTCACTGAGTTAGACAAAATAATCAGCTTTCATGATCAGAGAAGGACACGTTAATGCAACACATCAGACTTCCAATAAATGTAATGAAATGGAAATCACCTTATAAATGAGGCACCAAATGAGAACCAGCAGTGTAGCAAAATTTAAACACTTCATCGCCTTTAGCTGTTTCATTTGAAACTGGATTCGTTAGTGGTTTAAACAGAGGAAGATCTACTTAATTATACAAACCGAAAGGTGAATATGCAACAAAAATGATTTTAATGTAGAGATTGTAGGCGTGATTTACTTCAGAATCCCTACGCTGTTCACGCACTCAGTGACATATTCCTCACCTTTCAAAGTTTGGGTGTCATATTTCTCACCGTTCACGAACTTGTGCTATAGTCCTTGCCGTTCATAGTATCCGTGTCATAGTCCCTTCTGTTTACAGATTCGATGAAATGGTCTTCACTTTTCACGAAAACACAGTATCATAGTCCTTACCGATCACGAACTTGGTTTCATAGTCTTCACCGTTCACGTACTCGATGTCGTATTCGTCATAATCAACGTCATGCCGTTCATGAAATCGGTGCTATAGTCCTTGCCATTCAGGGACTCTGTGTCATAGTCCTTTTCGTTTACGGACTCGATGCATAGTCCACACTATTAAAAAACACGCTATCATAGTCCTCAGCGTTCATGGACTTGGCGACATGGACTTCGTGGTTTACAGTCTCGGTGTCATAGTCCTCACTGTTCACGAACTCCGTATATTAGTCCTCACCGTTTGCGGTATCGGTGGCATAGTCTTCACCGTTTACGGAATCTGTATATTAGCCTTCACCGTTTACGCACTCATGACATAGCCTTCACTTGCCAAAAACTCGGCGACATAGTCATCGCCGTTTACGAACTCGGTGTTATAGTCCTCACCGTTCACGGTCTCGATTTCATAGTTCTCAACGTTCACGGTCTCGGTGTCATAGTCCTCACCGTTCGGTCTCGATTTCATAGTTCTCAACATTCATGGTCTCGGTGTCATAGTCCTCACCGTTCACGGTCTCGATTTCATAGTTCTCAACGTTCACGGACTCGGCGTCATAGTCCTCGCCGTTCACGGTCTCGATTTCATAGTTCTCAACGTTCACGGACTTGGTGTCATAGTCCTCACCGTTCACGGTCTCGATTTCATAGTTCTCAACGTTCACGGACTCGGTGTCTTAGACCTCACCGTTCAGGGTCTTGGCTCCATAGTCATCATTGTCTTGGTGTCATAGTTCTCACCGTTCAGGACTAGTTGTTATAGCTTTCATAGTTCAGGACTCGGTGTCATAATCCTCACCGTTCAGAACTCGGTGCCATAGTTCTCACCGTTCACAGACTCGGTGTTTTAATCCTTACAGTTCACGGTCTCGGTGTCTTAGTCCTCACCGTTCTCGGTCTTGGTGTCTTAGTCCTCACCGTTCACCGCCTCTGTGTCATAGTCCTCACCGTTCACGGAATCGGTGTAGTAATCCTCACAGTTCACGGATTTGGTATCAGAGCCCTTGGTATTTAAGGACTCACTGTCAGTAGACACTACCATTCAGGGACTCGGTGTCATAGACCTCATTTTCCAAAATCGGTTCATAGTCCTCACTGTTCACAGAATTGGTGTCATAGTCCTTGCCGTTTACGTATTCGGTCACGTAGTTCCTGCTGATAACGGAGTGGGTGTCCCATTAGTTTCTGATCACGGACTAGGTATCTTAGTCCTTGCAGATCACGGAATGTGTGTTATAGTCCTCACACATCACGGACTTGGTGTCATAGTCGTTGCCAATGACGCACTCGGTGTCATCTTGTCTGGTCTTATGAGATGCAGATTTCCGTCATTGCTCTGGACGCGTTTCACCTTGGGCATGTTGTTCTACCCGTATCGTTTTAAGGCCAATTCATAATGCCTCCACCTTTTACCAAGGAATGCACTCTCATTACCGGTGTCATAGTTCTTGTCCATCAAGGACTAGGTGTCATCATCCATGACCTTCACGGATTCTAGTCATCGTCCTTGGGGATAAATAACTCCGTGTCATCGTCGTTGTCGATCACGGACCCGGTGTCATCGTCCTTGTAGATAACAGACCTGGTATCGTCGTCCTTGGAGAAAACAGACTTGGTATCGTCGTCCTTGGAGAAAACAGACTTGGTATCGGCGTCTTGTCGATTACGGACTAAGTATCATAGCCCTTGTCGATCAAAGACTATATATTATCACCTTCGAAGTTAACGGACTACGGGTAATTGTCCTTGTCGATCAGGGATTCAGTGTCTAGGTCTTTGATGACCTCACTGGAACTGTACAAGTAAATGTTGCCAGGAGCAGAATGAAGATCAAGGCCAGCTTCATAATTTCGATCCGAAACTGCTGTGTTCACAACAATACAAGAACTTACATTTACTCATGAAGTGGTTAAATCTCTTATATTAATCCCAGAGAAGTGTGCGTGTCCAAACCCAAAATGTATCTGCGAGTGGTAAGAAAGAGTTTGGTTAAACAAAATTTAATCTGAGCCTTTCATAGCAGAACTAGCTACAGGAAATAAAATGCTTCCTATTCCTATTAGAACCTAATTTTCTTTAGAGAGAGAGAAATTCGTTAAGCAATACCTGTAGCATAAATCAAAATATAAAATATGATCCATTGGTACAGTAACACGCACAAAGCTACAAAAATGTAATAAATCTCAGATAAGAAACGTGTGCTTAAATTGCGTTTAATAATACTTATAATAAAATAGAAATATTAATATTGATAAAGTTTTATGAACACATCTATTAAGTAATTACACAAACCACGGTGCTACAGCTTCCACAGCAGCCTGTGGAATCGGCTGGTGGTGAATCCGCCACCTGGGCGTAGGTATGCTCATGGTGTGGCTAAGAAGTGAAGTGAAGTTTACTGTACATCGAGTAGGGTGTAGTGAGATGGCGCATTGGGGGTATTGTTTACCTGTGAGGACGTCCATAATCCGGTTCATGACTAGAAGTAGAATACACTTCTGCCTCTTATTCCGGTATATGTATCCTTCATTTTCCCCATCACTAGAGTTACTAGAGTTAATGAGGCAGGGCATTAACGTGTTTGTTTACAGCACCAGCACTCTGTTTACGGAAGTCTATAGTAAAGTTCATCTTACATAGGTTGCTAATTGGTTTCGGGTCCCTTGCCTCCTCGTGGTGCTGTATCGGCGGCTCGGTGATAGTGGGTGAGTCTATGCGGCTGAGGAGGTGTGATGCTGATTGGTGTGGCTAGCAGTGTAACCGTGAAATGCTTTTCCGGCAATGGAGGTGCGCTCACCGACAATGCAGCAGCAGGTATTGACAGCAGTGGTGTGTGCTGCGGTATGAGTAGCTTCGGCGGATAATGTTCCATCGAGAGTCAGGTCTCCGCTGAGCCGCGCTCTACTCCTGTGGCCCATGCTGCGTTGATCTTAATTCTTCAGATTTGGACGAGGTAAATCCCGAAGTTGCAATCCAGGAACCGGGTGCAGGTCACCCCGATTTACCTGGGAGGAATGTAAACCGCCACAATATGTAGCGCTTAATGCGGCTTTACCTATACGGCTTTAAAGAGTGCTCGCTAGCTGTGCGTTTGTGTGTCAATAGTTAGGATGTAGCTTCCTGTGCTGCCATTGGCCTGGGTTCGGCTGATCACTGGGGCAGTCATCCGTCCAATTGGCGACCATACTAATGCTGCTTACTTAGCCAGTCGCTTGCGTGGCTGCCAAGTTAAGCAGGCCGGCTGGTAGGAAGGCAGGATAAGAATGAGGTACATGGTATGGGATGGCATCGTTAACCAAGTATGTGGCGCGGGTCACTCGTCCAGCAGTGACCAAGCACATTGCTGCTTAACGTGGGGTTGTTGGATGAACGGGAGTGGAAGCCCATTAGGCTGTATGCCCCAAGGCGACCTTGGGCAGACCGTAGCTCTTCCTTCCTTTTGGCGACCTGTGGTTATAGTGGTTGGTATGGGTAGCCAGTTTCGCGCCCAGTATAGAGGTTCTCTCCAGCAAAATACCCACGACGTAAGGGAGACCTGAATATGTATGAAGGATGTGTGACTGGAATGTACACCCGGTAAATCATCCTTAGCGACCTGTTCTGAATGCCTGTAACCTGCAAATGGTGGTCGCTGCTGCCGATCCCTGGAACTCATAGCTATACAGAATTAGGAGCGGAATAATCGCCCGATGCAATAGTAGCTTGAGATGTGTGAGCATGTTGAACCGGAAAACAGGCTACAAGTGCCAAAGAGCTGCGTGAAAGTGAGCCCGCGATCCAGGAAAAGTCCTAGTTATTTTACCGAGGTAATCCAGGGGAGACGGTGGCCACTTTACGGGCCAAGCTTCCTACTTCCTTTACCCAAGGGTTCATTATCACTGTCAAAAGTCTACACATCCAGTTCCTCCACACAGCCAAAACCACCACCTAGCTCATCACCCCTCATAGGATAGACCAACAGCCTTCCATTTACACTACAGCACCGAGCTGACAGTATCAAAGAAACTCTCCGTGAGCTTGGCCTTCTCCTTGAGGCATTGGTAGCAACCAACGTGTGCCTTGCGGTAGTGGAATCCAAGCAACGCAGCATCACTTGCTACCTCTCAGAAACATCCCCCAGAGTTACCAATTCCAAGCATTACAGGACGATGACGACGAAAGGGAGGTAATCGTATCGTGCCAGTACAAGCTGATGCATACCGAGTGACACCGTGACACCTAATGGAGCCGGACAGCGCCAGCGACGACCTTGAGGCTTCAACCTCTGGACTTTGAGAGTGACAAATAGAAACTGAATCCAGCATCCTTCAAAATCTATAACAGCTCCAGAAAAACCAGCAGCAAGTACAGGAAGATTACCTCCACTTATGGAATATCAGACAATTTACACCTGTGCTTCCACTTCCACCATGAACACTACCCAGTAGAAGTTATTGTCCCTAAGCAAAATCAAATGAGAAAAATAAACGCAAAATTGCTCCTTATTCTTCTGCTCTGCCACCGCACTGCAGACGGGAACTTCTACCATGGTTGTTGGTCCGGCTTACCTTTTACCTTCTCCGGTCAAGGACCGGCAGCTAGCATCAACATGCTAACATGGTACTCCATAATTTCCTCTTCTTCACTTAAGTTTCTAATTCTCACCCACTCCAATTCCTTTACAATACACTCCACAAAAGAAACAAAATAAATAAAATAAAGCAACTGGCAGCCACTTCCGGGAGAGGCTACAAAATAACTGCTCCATAGACACCATTGTTAGAACCGTTGGAAAGTCTGGAGATACTTAGCAAGACGAAGCATAGCTCAGCACATGAATTCCATGGAGTATTGAACTGGTTTATGTTTTTATGCTCGGTCAATTATTAAAGAGATTCCTGAGGTTGGAAATGTTCAATTGCAGGTTCACCGTAATCCAAATTTACCGAATTCATCACCGCAATGGTTAGTGCGATTCGGATTGAATAATTTATTGGAATTAAGTGTAGTAGAATTTAAATATGGAACCAGTAACGGATGAAAGCGAATGTTACTTTGTTCACGTCAATAGAAAATGTTATTAGAATTAAATGTGATATAATTCAAAGTGAGAAGAAGTGACGTATAAAAGAATTTCATTTAACGCTGCACAGCGAGTATTACTTTGTTCAAGCAAATAGTACATGTTATTTAAATGTAATATAGATCCAAGTTACAACAAGGAGTTTGATTTAACGTTACCGAGCGAATGTTGCTTTGTTCATGTAAATTGAATAGCACTTTTAAAGTTTTACAAGCATTATTGCTTTTATCAGATTGTATTCAAATTATATTCTTGATAGCTAATTTCTTTAACTTCACCACTTATTTAGAATTGTTAAATAAAATTACAGTTAACCTTTTCTGACTGTCTACTAGTCTTTCTCATTGCAAGTCACTTCCTATTTCTTCTACGAGCAATACCCTCGCTCTGGGTGAAGAAGAAAGGCTTTGTGTAAGGACGTTAAACGAATGCCCAACAGTGACTGTATCAGGCCAAATAAAAGTCAAATTTTAAACTATACCAGCACATTGCATCGGTTATATTCTATTTTTACAAGAAAAACAACATTTGTGTGAATAAGCACGTGACACAATTATGACACCGGGCATGTTGAAAAACATAAGATAGCAATTTGGAACATCACTATACATTCATCATATTAAAAATTCGATGTAGTACACTCACATGACTTTCTCTACTCTTGTACACACTGTTTTTATAAACGCTTATTCTCCATCTACTTCATGTTGATCGAGGTGCAAGGGGAATATAGTAGGCTTTAAGCGATAGTCAAGTCTCTCAAGAGCTGGTTGCTATGTGGAGAATTCCATTCCCTTTGCACGTCCAGGACATAAGGAAATAACGTGTTTTCACTTGAGAAAAAATATGTGCTGGAAAATTAAAAAAAATAACAAAGAATATATCGGAAATGTTTCACTCTACAAACACATGTATATGGCGTAAATTCTGTCTTTTAACGAACTCTATATTTTTTGTGTAATAAACGTTTGTCTGTCTCCTACGGTTTACCAGTTATCCAAAGCCCGTTCGGAAAGAAGAAGACTTTTGGGGACATTCCAGGAAATTCAAAATACACATTTTAATTTTCAAGAAAATATGTTAAACATATGATATTTTGATCAAACTCGTTAGAGCCATTTGTGAGAATATTACAATTTCCGAAAAATGTTCCATGTAAAGGGTAATCTGGGGTGGGGGAATTTTCTTGAAAACCTTCGTGTCGCATCTCTGAAAGATACTGAACCTAAATACCAAGTTTGGTGTTTATCCGACTGTTCGTTTCTGAGTTATGCTGTTACAGACACACACACAGACAGACACACGGACATGTTTCCAAAAATGCTTTTTTTGGATTCAGAGGGCCTCAAAACATATATTTCTGGTGAAATCTCGGTATCGAATTTTTGGGTAGTAGAGAAAGTAAAAATAGTAGGTAATTCAGTGAATGCTGGAAACAAAATTGCAATAAACATTAGAAGATAGAAAGAAGTTTTGGTAAAAGTTGTTTCATTTTAAAAAGTACTATCCAAAAATACCTTAACCCATGTTCTCATTTAAAATTTAAAAACTGACCACGAGTACACTTCCAGCATGTTACGGAAAAGGAAAATACCAACCGAACCTTTTCATAGATTTTGGATATCAAATTGTTTTTGAGAAAAACAAGTATCTTGTAGTTTTAGAAAAGAACGTCTGATACGTATGCTCTGGGACACCCGGTAAAAACAGATCCATAAAAAACATGTCAGATATAACTTCGCCTAAACCTACACGGCATTTGTGTGGTACAAATATATACATACACCATATATCTATCCATTTAGCTATGTACTTACCTTATTTACCATACTAGATAGTGCTGTGTTATGAAAAATCCTTTCTTTATTCGTCATCAAAGTGCAAATATGGAGTTTCAAAGAAGTGATTAAGTGGAATGGAACAGTATCTACACTTGTAAAAGCAGAAAATGAGCAGGTTACATGTATTCACTGTATCTGCGCTGCAATAGTCGATTATCAAAAGCCGCAACAGCACATTATCAAATGATGCAACTGGAATATTAACTTCGTAGTCAGACGCATATATTATAGGTCTGTACCTTGATGCAGAGGGTTGATTGTGTATGACGGCTATGAATCATGTAACTGTGACCTACAGTACGTCATTAGCAAGCGTGCAAAATCAAAAAGACTTCTGCAATAGAGTTTGTGTAGCCTAAAGGGTTATACATCCAGAGGTTGCAACATATTTGGTTAATGATGGGAGTATCTTTATCGAGATATCCTTGCTGCGAAAACGCTCTTCTATCAGACTGTAGGCTTTTGTGTCTTGACCAGGAGGATTCTCAACAGCATGTTCACCGAGGACGAATGTGGAAAGGTTTTTATATGCTCTTTGATCATTTTTCCACAACATGGATGTTGCGTGGATACATTGCTGCTAGTTTCTTTGCAATTGGGGACCAAAAATCTTCTGTGATTCCTGCAAACAAATGCAAAGCTAGTTCAGTAATCTCCCACAGTATTATGTAACTGTGTGTGGAGCATTGAACAGACTTCACCATACAAGCTGTTGATGTTTCACTTGTGTGTGGTAGTGGCTTTCTTAAATATGCTTTTGTCTTTGATGAACATATTCACATCTGCCACAAATTACTTAATAGAGTCTATTTAAGAGCCATGAACGTAGCAATGTGCCTGGACGAAATATTGTGACCGCAGCTATCTGCCGCCGCCGATAATCGCATCCAGGTGCGGCACCTGGGTGGGGCTTTTGACCGGCCTTTCAGGCAATAGCCGAGGAAAAGCTCGTTATGTGCCACTTCGCCAACTATGGGTATTTATTGCTCCAGAAGATTCCTTTCGGCAGGTTTCAGCTGCCCCGTTTTCAAGAACGTTCCGTTTTATACCCTTGGCCTATACCGGGTGGACCATTTAAGTTGAGACTGTACGATATCTCCAAAACTAAGCGTTGTAGAAAGAAATACCTTGGATAAAAGCTTCTTGATATTATGGAGGAAAGTAAATGCCATTAGTGTGTTTTATTTGGAGGACGTTGTGATGCTCATTTTAGGGTCAATTGCAGGTTCCTATTTAGAAGTATTTAAAAAGAACAATAAAACTGTCCAGAGAAGCCTAACAGCTTCCAGAGCCCTCGATGGAACGTACAGTGGTGGTCTACTGATCCATGGTTTTAGGCTTTGTCAAGAAACACCCTTAAAGACTGTTTTACAGCCTTCAACTTTGATGTTTTATTTTCTTTAAAGCGTTTTAGAGCTTGCCTTTGAGCGTGTCATAATCTAAAATTACATTACAGTATATTTTGAACTAATTCAGCTGTTGCGTTTCATTAATATCCTGTAATAATTGCAAACCAGTTAAAATAATCCCTACAAGTACGAGGGCTGATCAACAAAGACTGAGACTGATTTTTTTTCACAGATGTTTATTACTCCAATTCAATATTTGCATGATCTTTTTCAAAGTAGTCCCCTCCTACATCAAGCACTTTTTATAACGTCACTGCCAGTCCTTGAACACGTGCTGTAGACCATTATTTGTCAGGTCCTTGAGAATCACCTCACTTTTCTTGAGCACTGCTTCAGAGTTCTCAAATCGAATACCCCTAAGCTTTGCCTTTAGGATGGGAATAAAAAAAGTCACAGGGTGCAAGATCGGGGCTATAAGGTGGATGTGGTACACAGGTAATGTTGAATCGAGCCAGAAACTGCATGAATTGATTTGTGACGTGAGACCGTGCATTGTCATGATGAACTCGCCACCCAGTCCGAGAAAGCTCTGGTCGTTTCTTTGCAATGTGCTTCCTCAGTGTAGCCAATACTGACGTGTAGTATGCTGCTGTAACAGTAGTGTGAGGGGGAACTGCATGCTGGTAAATCATTCCATTACAGTCCAAAAATGTGATCACCATCACTTTCTCTGCAGATGGAACAACTTTTGCCTTTTTTGGTGTTGGAGAACCTGGCGATTTCCACACTGTGCTGGCTTGTTTTCCTTCAGGATCATAATGATGCAGCCATGACTCATCACCGGTGATAATCGATTTAAAAAATGCATCACCTCCATTGTCTGGTATGCGAAATGCACGTAGGGTCTACAAAATAGAGCATTACTACCAACCTACCAATAAGGAGAGTGCTGTCGCCTACCAAAATTACACATAAAAACCCGAACCTTTCAAATATTGATGTTACAGATACGAAACTATCACGGAAGCTACAGGAAAAAATTAGTCTCAGTCTTTGTTGATCAGCCCTCGTATTTCCACCTTTAGGTCATCCATACACTGTAGCGAGCTGCATCGTAATTTTTTGGGGGAGAAGGTCCACATTCACTCCGACGTATAGTACCTTCATTTGCTGGAGATGACGTTTCAAAACTACTGGAGCTCTCATTCCAATTCTGTTTCTTCACCATTGGATTCACAGTCATTATCCCAATCCAATGTACCAGTCTGTATTTCTCTAAGTTTCCATAGCACTTTGCATTTATGATGTCATGTATCGTGCATACAAACGGCTCATCCTCCACTCCAATTACATCGTCATTGTCCGGTGTATACATTCGACGTACCTTTTCGCAACATGATTAATTAGAGGATTAATTAGCGTAAGCCTACTCATGTCTGTCGTTAATGCGCACTGCACTACCGAACACACTAATGGTCTGGCTAGTATTATCTGTACAGCTATGACGCAGCGAGGCTGGAAGGCTAATCTTCGATGGCGCCAGCGGCTTCATGCGTAGTTTTATGAATAATGATATTAAACGAGGCGAGTTTTTAAAGTTAATTGTCGTTTTAATATTTCGCCGCAGCAGCGCTGCACCATTCGCCATCACTTCCTTCTGCATTAGGAAGCCAGACGTAGCTGTGAGCGATTGTCACGTCGTGTTTTCCTGTTGTTAAAGCGTTTCGAAATGTTGAAAACAATCGAATGACCCGCCGACTGTGAAGTCAGGTCATGATTTGCGTTTTGAATGCAAGAAATGTTACACCAGCAAACATTCATCTCCAACTGTGTGAGGTTTATGGGAAACAACAATGAGAGACAATGCCCGGCCATACACAGCCAAACAAACTTAATGTCTGATCGTATTATTTGGTTGGAAACAATTCGAGCACACTCCCTGTAGTCCAGATTTGGCACCAAGCGATTTTCATTTGTTTCTTCATCTGAAGAAATTCCTTGGTGAAAAGTATTTCAACGACGATGATGAAACAAGAACTGCAGATTTGGCTTTCATTACAGGCGGCATCATTCTTTGACGAAGACATACAAAAAGTGGTTATAAGAGCCTGAATATAGGCGGTGAATATGTGGAGAAACAGTGTAACATAATGAATGATAATAAAATATTTGTAAAATTTGTTAAGATCTTTAAAACGTTATCGGCACTTTAAAGAAAGACCTCGTAGCTACCTTGTATTAATTTTCCCGTTTTTCCCTGCTTATTATTATGGTGTTCTCTCTAGTTTATTTTACCGCAATTGCGCAGCATACGCAACACACAGACACATTAACACAAACACCCATGACCATGGCAGGACATGCAACCGCTACCCTCAGCTTGGCGGAGCGCCGAAGCTGCGACCACGGCTGTGAGGGATATCTATTGGAACAGGTACAACATATTTTTAATGCATTTACCGGTCGCTTTAGCTGTTCGAGCTTGGGTAAATCCCTTAGAACGTTTCCTCGAGTGAGGCACCATACTTCTGTAGGATCTGATACTGATCATACACTCCAGATCTTCCAACGGAGCGAGATGGCTCCGCAATAAAGCGTGAAGCTCGTATTCGGGAGCCCCGAGTTCGACTCCCGGTGGTCGCCCACTATGAGCATGCATTTCTCGTGCTGCAGGCGAATACTGGAGCGGTTATTTTTTCCACTGCTGTCCTCTCACCCCATTTGCTCTTATTTCCTTTCCCCTTCACGTTTCAAGTTGACTCCGTGGCGTAGAGGCTTGCACTTTGGAAACATTTCCCCAGTCCCACCGGAGGGATGTCTTCGAGAGCTCTCCCGTGGCCGGGTGGTTGAGGAACTGTGCGCGTCTCTGTCCACTTGCGCAAGCTTTGCTTTGTTTTCTTGTACCTCCTGCAGTTACTTCACCTCATCCGTTCCTCCCGGAGGTGAACGCACAATACATCTCTTGAGGGTCGCAGATGTATTCCCTCCGTTCACTAGTCCAGTCCAGTTCAGTCCAGTCCAGTCCTTCTAGTCCAGTCCAGCCTTTATTTCTGATGTTATGGAACGTGGGAATCTTTCTTGTACACAAATTTCCCTACCATACTCAGTACACTGTTTACATTCGCCATTTTTGCAAACAAGTTCTCCTACGCAAAATGCAATGGGCCATTGATAATTCCTTTCTTTCATTCCCTACTGCTTATTATCAGTAGTAAGTAGAGGAAGTATTGCATTTCATAAAAAATTTGGGTACAGTAAATACACGTTTTGAGAGTCCCTGAATTCAAAAAGAAGCATTGTTTAAAAAAGATCCATGTAGGTTTGTGTGTATATGCACGTACAACTAAAAAAACTAAAACTTAGTTAAATGTCAAATTTGATATTTAAATTCACCATCTACCAAGAATGCGACACAAAAATATTCAAGAAACTGCGATCACCCCAAAATAACCTTTGTATGGACAATGCTTCGAAAATTTTTATGTTCCCAAAAATGGCTCTAACCATCTTCATGAAAATGCCATATGCCCAAGATTGTTCATGACAAATGAAACGTATATCATGAATTTTCTGGAAAAAGCACATTTTAAGTTCTCTTCATTCTGAGTATGCGTGTATGAATGGTAAACTATAAGCGATAAATAAAATGTTACTATACAAAAATTCTGATGTGCTACATTCACATGACTTTCTCTACTCTTGTACAAACTATTTTTACAAACGCTTATTCTCCATCTACTTCATGTTAATCGAGATAAACATTTGCAGACTCTATCTTATTGCTAATTTTCTTGTAGATGTAAGGGGAAAATATATTTACAAGGGCAATATAGAAAAACAGTAGCCTTTGAGCACATACATATCTCTTAATAGCTGGTTGCTAGGTGCAGCACCATTCCCTTTGCCACAGATTATAACTCTTTGCATATCCAAGACAAAAAAATGAATAACGAATTCCCATTTGAGAAAATAAGTATTGAAAAACTTAAGGAAATAACAAGCAAATCTCGAAAATGGTTCACTCAACAACAAAAATGTATATTAAATAAATTGTGTATTTTAACGCGATCTACATGTTTTGTGTAGTAAAATTTTGTCTATCTCTTATGCTTTACCAGTTATGCAAAAGTCGTTCACAATGAAGAATACTTTTGGAGACATTCCCAGAAAATTTAAGATATACATTTTATTTGTCATAAAAATATCAGCATATGACATTTTAATCAAAATCGTTAGAGCCATTTTTGAGAAAATTAAAATTGTCGAAAAATGTTCCATGTAAAGGGCAATCTGGGGTGGGCGGATTTTCTTGAGAGCCTTCGTGTCGCATCTCTGGAAGATACTAAACCTAAATACCAAGTTTGTTGTTTATCCGACTGTTCGTTTCTGAGTTATGCTGTTCACAGACAGACACACACACCGACAGACAGACACACAGACACACATATGGACATGTTTCCAAAAATGCTTTTTATGAATTCAGGGAGTCTCAAAACATGTATTTCCGGTGAAATTTCGGTATCGAATTTTTGGGTGGAATACAATACTTACCCTACTTACTATCCGTGGTAGAGAAAGTAAAAATGTAAATCTCGTTTTTTTCTGACATATTTCAATTATTTAATTGAATTCTCTGGGAAGTCTTTCTTTTTTTATTTTCTTTAGTACGTAAGAAGGGGATATCTTGACTTCACACGAAATACATCTTTTGAGGCCCCTGAATAAAATAAAATCATTTTTAGAAAAAGTTGCGTGTGTATGTTACTGTGAATAGCATAACTCACAAACGAAAAGTTGGATAAATACCAAACTTGGTATTTAGGTTGAGCATTCTTCCAAGTTGAAAAACGAAGATTTTGAGGAAAATCCCCCAACCCAAAGTACCCTTTACATGGAAAATTTTTCGAAAGTTTAAATATATCCCCAAAAATGACTCTTTCTATTTTGTACAATGGCATATGTTTAAGATACTTTCATGGCACAGGAAATTCATATCATGATTTTCCTGGGAATGTTCCCAAAAGTCCTCTTCATTATGAATGGCTTTTGCATAACTGGTAAACCGTAAGGGATAGACGAATTGTTTTTACACAAAAAATGTAGATCTCGTTAAAACACACAATTTATGTCATATTCCTTTTTTTGGGTAGTGATGCATTTCCTAGATATTCGGTGTTGTTTGATTCAATTTTCCAATTCTTATACTTTTTCTCAAATGGCAATATATCTTGGCCATACAAAGAGAATGGAATACTACACATAGCAACCAGCTCTTAAAATATTTGACTATCGCTTAAAGCCTACCAATTCCCCTTGTATCTACAAGAAAATTAGCAATAAGGGTGTAACACATCAAATTTTTTACTTTCTCTACTACGTATAGTAAGTAGGAGAAGTATTGTATTCCAGCCAAAAATTCCATACCGAGATTTCACCGGAAATATAGTTTTGAGACCCCTGAATCCAAAAAAAGCTTTTTTATAAACATGTCCGTGTGTGTGTGTGTGTGTGTGTCTGTCTCGAACAGTATAATTCAGAAACGAACAGTCGGATAAACACCAAACTTGGTATTTCGGTTTAGTATCTTCCAGTGATGCGATACGAAGGTTTTCAAGAAAATCCCCCCCAGCCAGACTACCCTTTACATGGAACATTTTTCGAAAATTTTAATTTTATCAAAAATGGCTCTAACGATTTTGATTAAAATATCATATGTCTAAGATATTTTTAATGCAAATGAAATGTATATCTCGAATTTTCTGGGAATGTAGATCGCGTTAAAATACACAGTTATGTCATATACATTTTTTGTTGTTGAGTGAACCATTTTCGAGCTATTGCTTGTTATTCCTTAAATGTTCCAATACTTATAGTTTTTCTCAAACTCGGTATTCATTTTTTGTCCTGGTAATGCAAAGAGAATGGAATAATCCACATAGCAACCAGCAGTTAAAACATTTGACTATCGCATAAAGCCTACCATATTCCCCTTGCACCTACAAGAAAATTAGCAATAAGGGTGTAACACATCAAATCTTTTTCCGGTAGTCCTGTAACAGCATGAGATTTCAAAGCCATCACATAGCGACATACTCTTTAAAAATCTGACTATACCTTTACCTATTGGATCCTAGAACAACACGTGTAAATGAGTAAAGAAAATTTACTTGGATCAACAAGAATTAGAGAATAGTTAACTTTTGTAAGAACAGCTTTTTGAAAAGTCAGAGGATAAAGTCATGTGGATACAACACAACAGATTTTTAATCCACATTTAACCTTCGGATTGCTATGCAGGGTCCAGCTGGACCCCAGTATTAAACTTTTTAGTCTTTATGAGTAAAGTATTTAATTTTTAATGTCAAAACTTTTGTAATGTGTTGTAAATGTAATCAGCTTTATTACGATAAAATAGTTCCGTAAAATGTTCAATAAATACAATTGTAAAAAAATAAAATACAATTTGGGATTCACTTCGACTCTAATAGCAGTTCATGTCTCATAAGGTTTTTTGCATCTTGAGAGGTTTATGTTGACTGCTGTGTGTTTTTCAGTTATTCTAGCATGCATTGTTGGTTTGAAATTGTGTGGAAAGAGTTCAGTACCTTCCAAGTGTGCATTGTAAGGTGTAGTCATGTCGAAACTTTTAAAAGGCCGATGTCAGTTATGTCCAAGAAAAAATTATAGAAAAACTGGAGCAAAGTGTGAGAGTAGAAAGAAATTCATTTGCAATACCCACTGTAAGAAAATGCAGAGAGTAGTGTGTCTTGAATGTTACACTTAGTGAACATGAACTGTAAAACTGCATGTAAAAAACTTAAAGGTTCTGGTAGTACATTATAAAAACGTTAAAATGCAGTTGTGAATCCCGTGAAAAATAAAACATAAAAGACATTATTTTATTTAATGCGCTGGTGCTGCTAAACACAAATAACAATGTAATTTGTAATTTGGTTGCTTGTTTGGCAATGCCAATTTTGAGGTACATTGTTCTTCCATACAAGCCGTGTGTTGGACAAGGTTGGAAAGTTAGAATCAGACAACTGAAAAATGCAATGCCTTGAAATACGGATCTCGCGGTCTCTGTCGGATTGCTCTAACCACTGAGCTACTATGGCAACATATCGGGACGACATTAACAGCAATATTATCTAAAGCATTCGGAAGCAGACCGCGAGATCCGCTATGGCATTGAATTTTTCAGTCTGACTCTACCTTTCCAACGTTGTCCAATGCACGGCGTGTGTGGAAGAACAAATGAGTTCATTAATAGTGGTTGAAATTATGAAGCCCGGGACTTAAAGTACTTACAACATTGTAAGTCGCCATTAGGGTATGTCATCTCAATACAATTTGAGATCTCCTTGTAGTTTACCGGGAAAAATGCGAATCGGTTGGGGAATTTAATGTCCTATCGGCATGTTGCCCTGGTAAATCAGTGATTAGAGAAACCGGACGGAGACCGCGAGATCCGGGGTTTAAATCCCGGCTATGCCATTAAATTTTTCAGTCGTCTATTTCTACAATCAGAATTTTTGAGTGATTTTATTTATTCTAAGTAGAATATAAGATAATTCACCTGTGTTAATTGGAATTTTCTGCCTGAGGTCAACTTGAACCGTTCTCAGTGGTTTAAGGAGTACGAAAGCATAGCAGTTTGAAGGCTACTGAGAATCACTAAGGCGTTTATCGAAACAATAGCCAAAGCTCCTTCAGTTGCTACCTAAACAAGATATCCCTCAGAACACTTCTTTCTCTGCAACTGACACTTATACAGTTCAAATCGCCTCACCTCCGTGTAACTTTCACTGTCATTAAACTGAACAGCTCCTCCACAGTTTCTAACTTCTCATTCACTTTTCCAATATAAATATACACGGTGGTCCATTAAGTTGAGACTGTACAGTATCTCCAAATCTAAACGTTTTAGAAAGAAATATTGTCGTAACCTCTTTACTATTCTAGCTCAATGCGGTAGAGCAACAGGTACCGTGAAGAGTTCGAGTATGCTATCACACATTATGCGAGGAACGACGGGGCGAGCTCTACGAAATTATGAAAATATACCTAAAGGCCCCTAACAATATTCTTAATTCATTATGCGGATAAGGGAAGGATCTATCTACTATATAAATTTACATTTATATCACTTGGATGGCAATATATTTTATGATAAAAATGAATTACAATACATCCTTGCCTGTCGGTGGGGGCGCCATGCTGTACGCATGGGCAAGCTGCAAACACTCTGAACCTGCCGCAAGCAGAACCTCGACTCGACTAACTCAACCCACGCTAAACTCGGCGTGGGTACGCTACACTAGAAACCGGTTATTCATCCCCTCCACTCTTGCAGAATGTCCGATCTGGGCCACCAGGTCACGTACGCAATAATGACAACAATATTACAAACGTCACAATATCTTGATTAACATTTGCTTTATACTATGGGGGAAAGTAAATGCCATTAGTCGTGTTTTGTTTGGAAGACGTTGTAATGGCCATTTTAGGGACAATTTAATGTTGTCTAAATTTTGTCAATTACGTCAATTTAAATTTAACCTAAAATGACCGTCACAATGTCCTCCAAATAAAACACGACCAATGGTATTCATTTTCCCCCATAGTACCAAGCAACTTTCGTTCAAGACATTTCTTTCTACAACGCTTACTTTTGGAGATCTTGTACAGTCTCAACTTAAATGGTCCAACCTGTATAATTGGGTTGTGTTTGATATGTCACTGCTCTCATCAACAACAATAGAGATATTGGTGAAACTACTTGCTCTTTCAACAAGCTGCTCATCTCTGCGACCTTGAGTTCTACACAGGAATATAGGAGATGACAGACTTAAACTCACAAACATGATGACCATTAAAAGGAGTGTATTTATCAACATCTCGACCTTTTGAAAAAACAACTTAAAAGCCCCGGTAATTTCTAACGTTCTCATAATGCACATGCTCTGAAGTATTACCTTGCTCTTCCTTTTCTCTAAGCGTCTATGTAGATGTCCAACAGCTGAATAATATTTACCACGTTGACGTTTGAATAGTTTCAGCAGTTTAAATTTTTAGAGACCTATTAAAAAAGTAGCACCAACGCAATATTCCATAAAAGTATGCTGTTCCCATTTAGTATTGAAATAATATATTGATTCGAAAGCCTATGCTTTATCGACGCTGATGTACTAGCCACCACTGCAGCAGAAGACAAACTGTACGCTTCCACAGTTCAGCAGGCAATCAGTCATCTGTAATGTGCTGGAAACTTGCACATTACACCGCGGGAAACGCGTTGGTTTTGCCTGCTTTAACAATGATAGAGCCATTCCTGAATACATATCAGTTTATCCTTCATACTTCCTCATTAATATCCAATTCATCACAAATAATGTATTTCACCGGTTATATAACATAATTCAAGACATTTACTTCATTTGTCATACCTCAAAGTGATACTACATGGATCATTCAGTAATTAGTGGCAACATTTGAATTAACAGAAAGAAAAAAAAATCTGATGTGTTACACTCACATGACTTTCTCTACTCTTGTACAACCTATTTTTACAAACGCTTATTCTCCATATGCTTCATGTTAATCGAGATGTTAATCTTATTGCTAATTTTCTTGTAGATGCAAGGGGAATTGCTAGGCTTTAAGCGTTTAAGAGCTGGTTGCTATATGGAGTATTCCATTCTCTTTGTATTACCAGGACAAAAAAATGAATAACGAATTTGAGAAAAAGTATAAGTATTGGAAAATTTAAGGCAATAACAAGCAATATCTCGAAAAAGGTTCACTCAACAACAAAAATGTATATGGCATAAATTGTGCATTTTAACGCGATCTACATTTTTTGCGTAGTAAATCTGTGTCTATCTCTTATGGTTTACCAGTTATGCAAAAGTCGTTCACAATGAAGAACACTTTTGGACACATTCCCAGAAAATTCGAGATTTACATTTCATTTGTCATGAAAATATCTTAAACATATAATATTTTAATCAAAATCGCTAGAGCCATTTTTGAGAAAATTAAAATTTTCGAAAAATGTTCCATGTAAAGGGTAGTCTGGGGTAAGAGGATTTTCTTGAAAACCTTCGTGTCGCATCCTTGGAAGATACTGAACCCAAATACCAAGTTTGGTGTTTATCCGACTATTCGTTTCTGAGTTATGCTGTTCACAGAGACACACACACACAGACACACACAGGCAGACACACACACGGACAGACACGCACACGGACATGTTTCCAAAAATGCTTTTTTTGGATTCAGGGGGTCTCAAAACATATATTTCCGGTGAAATCTCGGTATCGAATTTTTGGGTGGAATACAATACTTCCCCTACTTACTATACGTAGTAGAGAAAGTAAAAATTGGAACAGTGACGTTGTTGCTATGCTCAGAGGTAACTCCTCCAATGAACAGCCCGCCTCCACTCTTTAGGGAGACGACGGATGCCATCCACAGCATCTTCTTGTACTAATCTTTTAACATCTGCTCTGCTACAACTATAATTGCCTGTCTGGTTCTAAAGCTAATACCTGAATAATTTCAACTGTATTTTTTATAATAAGTAAATCAACAACAGCACGCCTTGAAACAATATGTATGTAAAAATTAGTTTTAAATAAATGTACCAGTCATTGCATATGTTTATTATTATTGTAAACATGTTTAATAATGTTATGTGAATACATGACATACTTTAATAATGCAAGAGCTGTGAGAATAATAAGTTTGAAGTTGGTAACAATGAGGTAGTAATGAGGTAACCTTGTGGGAATAATGAGTTTGAGAATTTGAAAGTTACTCGTCATAATTAAAGCAACGATGTCATTTCTGTGACAGTTTAAAATTAGCCAATTAATAGCAAGGAAAAAGTTTTAAGTAAAATGCAGATATTCTATTGGACTAGAATTAGCCAATCAGAGACTTGAAATACCGAAACTTACGGGTTTAACGGTTGAAATTATGTTCAGTTGCTGGCAAACCTTGGTAATGACCAGATGGAAGATGTGTTCTCTACAGAAATATTACGTGTGAATCATAAAATATATCTACGCGTTACCAAAGTGAAAGTATTAAATAATCTCACAGCTCTTAAAAAGTGTAGTGCTTTATTAAACTGTGCAAGGATTAATAAAATTAGTGAATTTAAAAACTTAAAATACTCTGTATGTCTATAATTATTGTCATACCGCACCTTGCCTAAGAGGTACATGGCTCTACAAACACTACTGAAGCAGCCGAGGCAAATTCAAACATAAATAGTATATAGAAGTAGTCTTAATAACAAAGCTAAACATTATAGTGCAAAAACTTGGAGTGTAACAACATAAAATACATCTTAAAATCCGCTTCTCATACGTAGCAGCATATTGCGTAACAACAGTAACTATTAGGTAATCAACAACTTCAAACCGACGTCCAAAGTGTGTTGCAAACTTCTTAAACAAAGTAAACTCCAAGAACAATACTTCTTCAAGTTAGTTTTCAATGTGTGAAGCTAAATAATTTACGTAAACGTATTACGTAACATAAACATGTAGTTCAAAGCGAACTCCTCTAATTGGTAATTTCATTTTCGCTAAAAGGTCAAAATCACATGGGCTCCTTTCTGGAGAGTATAGAGGATGCTCCAGAATTTCTCAGTTCCACCTGCGAAATAAATTAACCACAAGAGCAGCTATGTGAGAGGAACACCATTATGTAGCAAAATAGGATGAGAATTCATCAGATTTGGACGTTTATGGTGTAAATGGTGTTCCAGAAGGTAACTGTAATATACACATTCACACGATTTCCCGTAGGAACTGAATGAGTGACAAAGACACCGTCAAAATCATAAGCAACTATGAACTTATCTTTAAGTGGAACCTGTTCTTGTCGATAATTTTTTGGTCGTGGGGAATCATTGCCACACATTTGATTGTCTCTTCAATTATGGTTAGTGGCATCGAACTCAGGTTTATTCTAAAGTCAGGCAGTATTTTATACAACGCTGTGAATGCCAGAGTGATTGTAGTGTAAATTAACATTATTGTATGACAATGATTTTAGATGTTTGTTAGTTATAAGCATTGTTAGGAAATAAATTTACGCGACCTCACTGAAACTGACAATAGGAGTGGGTAACAATGAAGCGGTGGGTTAGTTGTTTATCAATTAGAAGAGACAAATAAATGACGTCAGTGTAGCGCGCCTTTCTTTAGAAATGGAGGAAATATCTTCCCTAGAGCATATGTTTAATAATTATGATTGGCTTATAAAACAGACGCTAATGTTGGCGCGATTTAATAACCAATAGCATCTCTATTATAATGTTAGGCATATCGGGGTGAGGGAGTATAAATTATTGAGCCAAAAGCAAGTATCATGCAGTTCTAAGAAATCTGTCTCGCGAGTTACACGTCAGGCACTTCTAAGGAAGCATTCATGAGGTACACATTACGCAATTCTACAGAATCTCTCGCATCGTAAAGTTAGTTACAAAATGTGAAGTAAGCGTACGACAGTAATTATATTCGGAAATATAACAGTTCCAGTCAGGCGTGTATAAAGATTACAGATGTGAACTATTAATTAAGTGTGACGACAATAAAAGTGTGTAAGCAAATTCTTTTGTCACTGTTATCTTTTAGTAACAACTCCTTTCCGTTTACACGCCCTGATCAGTGGTATTTGCTCGACTGAGTAATAATAGCTAGCCGGAGGACAAAGAACCCAAAATTCAAAATAGTAAAACAATAACAGGTGCCAGCAAATAAGATAACACGAGAGAATACTGTGACAACAGTTATGATATATCGAAGGAAATGTTCGCCTTCACGTCCATAGAGTTCTAAGTGCAATATCGCAGTTTCTATTCTCTGCCACATGTTTTCCTCTTCAAGATTGTGTGGAACCTATCGAACGCAGATTTTCCTATCTTTAACTTCTTAAGTATTTGAAGAATCATACCAGGAGCAATTTATACTTCTCTTGCTAGTTCAATACAAAGGCAACAACGGTGTCCTTCCAGCATGCTCTAATAGCGTTCACTTGCTGATTGTGGTCTGCCAGCTCCACGTTTTTTCTGAACAGCTTCCCTACCTCTGCACGCCCACCTAGTTATGGTACAATATGGTAAAGTCTCTATCTACCACAAGCTTCCAGTAATGCTGCATGGCACTGTCGAGCATCCTCACATGTTTGCAATCTGAATTTCAATAAAGCATCCTTGTTCGTCGTCGTCGTCGTGTGGTGTAGTGATTACTATGCTAGCCTCTCGTTCCCGAAGTCGTGGGTTCAAACCCGGCGGATGGCGATGAATTTTTTCGGGTGTGGCCTTACTTCGGAAGGGAAATAAAGCCGTTGGTCCCGTGGCGTAGATTTACGGCACGTAAAAGAACCTCAAGCCTGAGGCAGTATTTTTAATACTTGAATGATTTTAGTTAAATTATATAATATGTAAATTCAATAACAGCCCGCCTTGAAGGAATATGTATGTAATAATTTCTAAAAAATGTATATAACAGTTATTGCAAATGCTTATATTATTGTAAACCATGTTTAATAATGTTATGTAAATGCATTACGTAGTTTAATTGTGTAAGAGCTATGAGAATAATAAGTTTAAAGTTGTTAACAATGAGGTAACAATGAGGTAAGCTTGAGGCAATAATGAGTTTGAGTGTTTAAATGCTACTAGTCATGATTAGAGCAACGATAATGTAAATTTTGTAACAGTTTTAAAAATAGGAATCAACCGCCAGAAAAAGCTTTAGTTAAATGCAGGTATTCTATTGGAATAGAATAAGCCAATCAGAGACTTGAAATACAAAGATTTAAAAATTTATACGGTAGAAATCTGTTCAGTTGCCTGCAGACCTTGGTAGCGACCGGATGGAAGATGTGTTCTCTAAAGAAATATTACGTATTCGTGTGAAACGAAAATTATATATACGTTTTAACAAAGTGCAAGTTTTAAATTAAAGAATCTCACAGCTCTTGATATCAGTGTAGTGCTATTTAATTTGTGTCAAGGATTAATAAAAAGAAGTGAATTTAAAACTTAACATCTGTGTAAGCCTACATTCTTGTCGCACCACGCCCTGTCTAAGAGATACGTGACTCTAAAACAATACTGACGCAGCCGAGGCAAACATAAACATAAATAATATCTATAGAAGCAGTTTAATAACAAAGTTAATTAATACTTTTTATACTTGAAGCGTAACAACAAAAACATACATCTTCAAATCGGCTTCATATACGTAGTAGCACATTACGAAACAAACAATCCACTTCAAATTGACGTCCATACGTGGAGCTAAATAAACAAACCTCCAACGTAAAGACAATACTTCAAGTTGGCTTCCCAAGCGTGAGGCTAAATAAATAAATAAACTAAACTCCAAGACCATACCTACTTCAAGTTGGCGCCCAAAGCGTGGTGCAAAATCCTTCAACAACAGTAACACTACTTCAAATAGACGCTCATGCGAGGAGCTAAATAAATAAATAACTTCATCAACTCCAAAAACATCAACAAACTCTAAAGACAATAACTACTTCAAGCCTGATAAAGAGGCCTCTGAGCAAAATTAACGGTCTTTCACGCCCAATATAGAATGGGACGCTAAGGACCACAACAGTTAAAGAGCGTCCATAAATAGTTTTGTTTTAATTCTTGTTCGTATTTACTAAACATTTTAGAGCACTACAGATAACAGTCCACAAATTAAATTCAATATAAATATCTTAAAAATAATATTACTCTCTTCAAACTTACAGATAACACACATCAGATACTCTCCTGTCTCGCTGTTATCGCTTGCATCATTTACCGCTGATAGCGTCAGATACAAACATTGTTGCCAGTAATCATTATATGATCCATGTATTTGCACGGATCTCATAGCAATTTTGAGTAATTTTTTTAAGAATATCTGTAAGGATAAAATGTGAGGGGGAAGTTCGCCAAAAGCTTCATCTTATACACGCTTAAAATCAGTTAAATATGCCACATTTGGTCGTTTAATTACCCCTCTCTCTTTCACAAACATATGCTGTTTGACAGATATTTTTCTAAAATTACTCTTTTGCTGTTAGCTGTCCTAGAAACGTATATTTTTCAGTTAAATCTAATATATTGTGACATAAGGGTGCCGACGACACCATCGGGAACCTTATCAGTTGTACTGAAAAGGATGGGGGAACCTAGCACAGTATGGCCTCATGAGGGTTGCACGATGCGATAGCTGGAAGAGTGGTGAGAGAGTGGCTTCACCTGACATGTGACTTCTGTTCCCAATCTTTCTAACCTTTAATTTACCTAATTTAATCTAAACTCATTTCCAAAAGAAACAAAGAATTAGGCAAGTAGTGGATTTACCTGCGTAGCAGAGGAGGTCCAGCAGTCCATCGTTGGTGGCCTAGCGCCTTCGTCGAAATTCCAAATTAACACTAAATGAATTTAAGGAATTGACCTGCAGAGGGTCCGAATAGGTATATGTTTGGCAGAGAGAGCACCGTCAAATGTTTAAATACCCGACCAAAATGCTGATTAGCGCCCAGCTGGAAACTGACGTAAGCGTAAGTTAGCAAAAGTTACCAACTTCTAAGTGTCGGACAAGAAGTGATCTTTTTCCCTAAACCGCCTGTCACCCAATTTCTGCCTACTTCAACATCCGGGAAATTACTATCAAGAAATCTAAAGACGATTTCTTGTAGTAACTTAAACCAAGTTTTTCCTGAATATTTCAAACTGTGTAAAATGCTATTTATCAAAATCTCTTAAAATAAAGTTATAACAGTCACAATATTATATAAGGGATAGAAATACGGAAACTAAAACCAATAACAACCAACTTGTATTGTTTTATGAATCAATTTAGATGGAATAGAAGTCGCGTGTAACGAAATGTCACTTTTATTTATATATGTGGTATTTATCACTTTTTTACTAGGCTAGCCCAAGCGGAAGACGAGCCGTGCCACCGTGGCGGGTTTTAGGAGTGTCAAATTCTTATAATATGAAGAAGATATTTGAAAACAGGGCGGAATTACAAACAATGCTTAGCCCTTCTTCTGCTATGCGGGACCCATCTGGACCTGTGTTATGATTTTTATTTTAAATATGATTAGTAATCAAAGGGTTTTTGAAATAAGTAGTAAACTTAATGGTCTTTAGTATCATGTCAAGTTTTCTGAAACAATTCATTACACATAACTGTAAAACAATTAAATAGGACTTGGACCCCGCATAGCAGTTTGTGCCATGCTCTTTCTTCAAAGTTTTTTTAGGTTTTATCTTGATTGTCTTGTACTTTCTGGTTGTTCTAGCTTTAAACGTTGTGTTCTGAAAATGCATTGTTGATTGATACATTGTTGAAGTTGTTAAGAACCCGAACCAGAAATTTCGTAGTGTACTGGTTGCTAGTGTTAAGTGCGGACATGTCAAAGTGAAATATATTATTTGAATAATCCTAAACATTTAGATAAAGCAATGAGTATTATACAGGATGGACCATTTAAGTTGAGACTGTACAGTATCTCCAAAACTAAGCGTTGTAGAAAGAAATGTTTTGAATAAAAGTTGCTTGATATTATGGGGGAAAATAAATGTCATTAGTCTGTTTTGTTTGAAGGACGTTGTATGGTCATTTAAGAGTCAATTTAATTTTTTAAATGGGAACCTACAATTAGGGTGCATTTAAAATCTTTTAAAATTGCGACACAAGGATTTGAAAAAAAACTCACCCCAAACCCAGAGTACCTTTTACTTGGAAAACGTTTGGACTTCTTTTAAACAACTAAAGATTTTGATTGAAATACACATTTTTAATTATTCACACAAGTAAAATGACTTGAATTTTCTAGGAGTAGCCTGTGAAGTCTTCTTCAGTGGAAAAGAGATTTTTATAATTTCGTATAATTGTTGAACTATAAAAATGGACGTAGATCTCCTTAAAACATAGAATTTATTTCCAATAGCTGTTTAACGGCGACAGACTTTTCCGTTGTTATTGGTTTGAATTTAGCAGTAGATTCTTTCTGTCGTTTCCTTTTTAAGTATGTTAACCTTTAGCTGTTCCTCACGATGTCATAAAAGAGCATAGAATTTTAAGGCAAGTTTATAGCGAGCGGTTAGAAACAGATGACTAGTGGTATTCCCTTTGAACCTATGCCAAAAGAGATTTGCAAATATTTATGAAAAGGATTCTCCCAATTAACATGAAGTAGATAGAAGAATATCTAAGCTTTTGAAGGAAAAAGGTTTGTAGAAGCTATACAGAATGTTTAAAAAAATATAGGACATAAATCCAAGCCTTAATTCCCCATATGTAGACAATAAAAGAGTCCATTACAACACGTGTCCGGAAATGCTTGGTTTCGGAGTCATGGCTTAAAAGCAGTGATAATCGCCGGAACGTTTTTCTTCCTGTAGGTGGTTTACGTAACAAGATATTAACAGGATACTCCGCCCGTTCATTCCGAGGCAAGGGTACGTTGAATGTTGTGTTTGCGTTCGACTGAGCGACATGTACTCAAATCAGGACTGGCAGAAATGCAGTTGTCGCAGGAATCTGTTCGTGTTATCTTACTTGCTGAGCGCCTGTTATTGTTTTACTATTCTGAATTTTGGGTTCTTTGTCCTCCGGCTAGCTATTATTACTCAGTCGAGTAAATATCTCTTGAGTAGGGCGTGTAAACGGAAAGGAGTTGCTACTAAAAGATAACACTGATAAAAGAATTTGATTTTACACTTTTATTGCCGTCACACTTAATTAATTTCATATATTAATCCTGATACACACCTGACTGAAACTGTTATATTTTTCAATGTAACTACAATTAATTATTTGCCGCGCACTATTAATTCGCGTATTTCACATTTTGTAACTAACTTTACGACGCGAGAGATTCTGTAAATTTGCGTAATGTGTACCTCATGAATGCTTCCTTAGAACTGCCTGACGTGTAACTCGCGAGAGAGATTTCTTACAACTGCGCGATATTTGCCTTTGGCTCAAGCATTTATACTCCCTCACCCCGATATGCCTAAACATTATAATAGAGCTGCTATTGGTTAATAAATCGCGCCAACATTAGCGTCTATTTCGTCATCCAATCAAAATTACAAACACATATGCTCTAGGGAAGATATTCCCTCCATTTCTAAAGAAAGGCACGCTACTCTGACAGCATTTGTTTGTCTCTTCTAAGTGATAGACAACATACCCCCTCGCTTCATTGTTACCCGCTCCTATTGTCAGTTTCAGTGAGGCCGTGTAAACTTATTTCCTAACAATGCTTATAGTTAACAAACATCTAAAATCATTGTCATACAATAATGTTAATTTACACTACAATCACTCTGGGATTCACAGTGTTGTGATATAAAATACTGCCTCACAGTTCATGTACAGTAAAGCGGAAGGCAATGACTCGTCGTTTGTAGCAAAAGAGGTACCCAAAGTGAGGATGCCCAGATCGGAAGACATTTATTTGAATGCCTCCATCGCCGTCTGTATGCTCGTGGGAGGTTTACACCTGATTTGAGGAGGGGACGACCAGGATCTACAACTCCAGATGTAGGGGAGGCGATTCCGGATTCTGTGCGCACGACTACTTCTATCAGTACACGAAGATTAGCGTTGCAAGTGAATGTTCCTCATACGACTGTCTGGAGACTGTTGCTAGAGCAACAGTTGCGTTTTTATCACTTTAAACGTGTACAGGCCCTGTCACCAGCAGATTACCCTGCTCGATTGATGTTCTGTCAGTAGTTCGTGCAGCAGTGTGCTACAAATCCGCACATTCCTGCCTTAGTATTATTTACAGATGAAGCACAGTTCACACGAGATGGCATTACAGATTTCCACAATCACCATGGGCATATGAAAACCCACATGCAATTATTCTATCTCATCACCTAGTGCAGTTCATTCTCAACATGTGGGCCGTATCACTGGTTGGACCCCATATACTTGAAAACAGACTTAAGGGGAAGGCGTACACAAGCTTCCTGGAAAAACCATACTTCATGTGTATGAAGACACTCCAATGACATTCCTCAAAAAGCTCGCTTCTTGCATGAAGGCGCACCTGCACACTTCAGTCATACCGCTCGCTGTATTTGGATCGAAGATTTCCTGATCGATGGATAGGTGGAGGTGGCCCACTTGCTTTGCCACCACGCTCACGCGATTTGAATCCTGTCGATTTCTACTTGTATAACTATTTAAAAGCGTAAGTGTGTTCGTCTCCAATGTCTGTAATCTCTTTAGAATCGAATTGTGGCAGGTTGTGAGGAAATACGCAATACTCGACGTGAGATCTATATTCAAGCAGAGGTGGATACTTTGCACACCTTCTGTAAAGAAAACTACTTGCTGTGAGAAATCCGTTCCGTTGTATATCACTGTTTCGAAGGCCATGACTCAGAAACCACGTATTTCCGGACACATGTTGTAATTCACATGTTTTATTGTCTACATATGGGGAATGCATACCTGAAACTATGCCCTCATTTTTTAAACATCCCGTATAAAAATAAACTGTACTGAATACAAAAAGCATGTAATTGTTACACATCAGATTTTTATTAGTTATAAAGCAAAGTTTCTGAAACTTTAGTTTCTCACAGATATACAACAGCTGCAATTACTAATATGTGCGCCAAAATCTAACCAAAACCGAAGTAGATGATTCGCCTTCGGGTGAGTAAACACTTAAATGGTAATCAATGGAAAGTTAATTCAGGTATACTCAGAAACTTTTTTTGTAACTCACGTACTTAATTCCTTCAATTCTTATTCAGTTTAGTGGTTATACAATTATATAATATCAATACCTCTATTGATAGTGCTAATAGAATATTAGTCCAATACCTATTGTGGAGTAAGTATTTATTGTTCCTACATGAACTGATAGAAAGTCAAGTAGTGCAACTTGAGGCAATCTGTTTTCTTTGAATGCTAACACTCGTAAGACAAGGCAGACCTACGTATACATCTAACTAAAGCATTGCGTATAACTGTAGTAAGTATAAGGAGCATATCCAGGAATAACAATAAGGTATGAACAAACTTTCAGGATATATTCCTCATATATAGAAGAAGAAAAATATGCTCTATGAAGATGGATATGCAAAGGCTTTATTTTCATTTTATAATTCATTTTTTACAACCCTTTATAGTAGACTAATCATAGAAATCTCAAAGGTATAGTTAGGCAGCACACCACATGAAACTTTTTCTTGCATTAAATGTAGAAAATGCCCTCAGCATTGATACATGTATCGTTCTGCTGTCGCATCGAAGTCCAGGATGCGCTGATGTATCCCTGGTAAATTACATATTGTATCGCAGGCTTCTACAACACGAGCACAAAGACTCTATGAGTCTTACTTATGCTTCCACTGTACTGCACCGAAAAACAAGTCCGTGATGAACACTAGTAAACAGTATCAACTGCTTTCCAAGTGCTTAATGGACACTGAACAGCTGACACTACTTGGAGTAAAGGAATGAAGTAAGTGAAATATTAATGTTACGTTGGTTCAAATGAACACAAAAAAACTGATGTGTTACACTTTCTGTACTCTTGTGTAAACTATTTTTACAAACGCTTATTCGCCATCTACTTCATTTTAATCGAGATATCGAGATGTTAATCTTATTGCTAATTTTCTTGTAGGTGCAATTGGAATATGGTAGGCTTTAAGCGATATTCAAACGTTTTAAGATCTGGTTGCAATGTGGAGCACTTCATTCTCTTTGCATGTCCAGGAGATAAAAAACAAGTAACAAATTCCCATTTGAGAAAAAATTTTGCAAAATTCAAACAAATTAAAGGAATATCTTTGAAATGGTTCCCTCGAATAAAAGAAATGTATATGACATAAACTGTGTGTTTTAACCACAGCTACATCAGATCGTTAGAGCCATTTTTGAGAAAATCAAAATTTTCGAGAAATATTCCATGTATATAGTATCTGTGGGGGGGATTTTCTTGAAACCTTTCGTTTCGCATTTTTGTGAGATACTGAATCTAAATACCAAATGTGGTACTTATGCTGCTTTTCGTTTTTGAGTTATGCTGTTTACAGGCACACAGAGCTTTTACTAAAAATGTTTCTTTTTATTCAGGAGGCCTCAAAACATGTATTTCCGGCGAAATCTCTATATCGAATTTTTGGGTGGAATGTATTACTTCCCATACTTACTATATGTGGTAGAGAAAGTAAAAATTGCTGGTGAGCCTAAAAATTACATCTTAACTAGACTTGACAAGCAGAACGTTTTCCAAACCCATGTACACGTTTTCATACTCTCCGTGTGAGACATGTGTCTTGAAGGTTTGGCCGTACCTAATTGCATCCTGTAGAGTGCTATTGGCGGTGACATTTTCAACACCTTATAGTGTGGGATGCGCAAGCTACTCTGCGTTTGGCCGTACCTGATTGCATCCTGTAGAGTGCTATTGGCGGTGACATTTTCAACACCTTACAGTGTGGGATGCGCAAGCTACTCTGTTTTTGCGTGGTGTATCATTATTGCTATATCACACCACACCGAAAGTGTCAGAATACAAGGCTTTCTGTTTACCTCAGACTATAATGTAATTATTAATCGAGGTTCCGTAGGATATGAATACGTTATATCAGCTTCAATGTTTCTACAGGTATTCCTGCATCAGATAGGATAATATTGCAGCCTTTGTAGGGGGTTTCTGCGTTTGAAACCCGGTATAACAACCGATGTGCCTCAGTTGTGGGAAATTGCCAGACGATATCACTGTCTGCAAGGGATATATACATCCAAAATTGAGTGCGATAAAGCCCAAGTGCAGATGTGTTACACGAGGCCATTTTGTACGTTGAAGGCTCAGTGCTATATGGTATGGTAATTTTGTTTTTTACTTTCTCTACTACGTATAGTAAGTAGGGAAAGTATTGTATTCCACCCAAAAATTCGATACCGAGATTTCATCGGAAATATATGTTTTGATACCCCCTAAATCCAAAAAAAGGCATTTTTGGAAACATGTCCGTGTGTGTGTGTCTGTGAACAACAGACAATCAGATAAACACCAAACTTGGTATTTAGGTTCCGTATCTTCCAGAGAAGCGACAACGAAGGTTTTCAAGAAAATCCACCCACCCTAGATTACCTTTACATGGAAGATTTTTCGACATTTTTAATTTTCTCAAAAATGGCTCTAACGATTTTGATTAAAATATTTTCATGACAAATGAAATGTATATCTTGAATTTTCTGAGAACAGATTCTTCATTGTGAACGACTTTTGCATAACTGGTAAATCATAAGAGATAGAAAAAATTTTACTACACAAAAAATGTAGATCGCGTTAAAATACACAATTTATGTCATATACATTTTCTTACTTGAGCGAACCATTTCCGAGATATGCTTGTTATTCCCTTAAATTTTTCAATACTTATTTTCTCAAATTGGAATTCGTTATTCATTTTTTTGTCTTGGACATGCAAAGAGTATTAATCTGTGGCAAAGAGAATGGAGCTGCACGTAGCAACCAGTTATTAAGATATATGTCTATGCTTAAAGGCTACTGTATTTCTATATTACCCTTTCAAATACAAAACAAGGGGAAAATAGTACGCCTTAAGCGAAAGTCAAATAGTTTTAGAACTGGTCGCTATGTGTAAAATGTAATTCTCTTTGCATGTCAAAAGAACGTTTCTGAAAATGTTTATCTCGATTAATATGAAATAGATGGAGAATAAGATTTTGTAAAATTAGTTTGTACAAGAGTAGAAAATGTCATGTGAGTGTAACATCAGATTTTTTTTAACATCGTCAGCTTTGTAAATCAATAAAATTAATCCAAAGGCTTTCCAAGTTTTTAATAACCTCAGTAAAATAAGATTTATCAAACTGTGTAAAATCAGCGTCTCTCTCATATACTAAAAACTTACATCATCATTTTATGTGAATCTTCATTCAGCCATTCATTTCTTCAAAATTGGGAACAAAACCTAATCCCTTGCAGCAAAATCTAGCGAATATAGTAGAAATGGAAGCACTTGGAGCAAAGTTCACGCATTTTTGCAACAACAATCCCAGTCGGTGTGAAGATTAATGATTCATGATGGAAGAGAGCTGTTCACATATAGTCTTCAATTGGTCCAGTAATGAAGCGTAATACTCCATGGTAGGAGTATTTTTAGAGATCTATAAGCACCATTAAGGCCGTCTCAGTGTATACAGGCCAAGAGGCAAACATGATAGCCGTTAATTACATCAGCTTTGGAGGCCTATCCTTATCGGAAGTTCACAATCTGCATCATAGAATGCATCTTAGTCAGTGTGTGTTTGGAGTGTTGGGAGTTCGTTGCTGTCTTAAAACGAACCAATAATTAATAACCAAATTACCTACTTAGCGAGCGTATAAATACATAAAACAGTGTAGTTGTTAGTTCAGAATTCCAAGAATGTTTTGGGTGCTGGTATATACAGTCTAAGACAAAATAGATGAACAATAGGCAGAATGGGAGTTTGAGTCGGAAAATGTCGGAAGCGTTCGCTGACGCTGCGTTTACAATACACGATTTAATACCACCCTGCGTTCATTTCAAAGCTATGCGATAAGTAGAAAAATGTGTTTTAGTATGGTTGTATGCGTGGTAGCCGAACGGTAAAACGCCTAAGTCTCGTAATTGCAATGCTTTGGGTTCGAATTCTTGGGGCAAATATTTTTCTACTATTTAAATTTTACTTCGTTAAGTATATGGTAAGAGCAAGTGTTTTCTATGCATGAAATATCTCTTAATTTTAAGAAACTCATACATAAAAACACAAAAAACTACTCTTTTCGTTTTCAAAACAAGTGCCATATTATTTAGAATTCTAAATTGCATCCAATAATGTTTCCATGCAATGGAAACGGTATGGAATTTTAAGGCCAGAGTATAACGTTGACTATCGCTGTTCTCTTTGTATCTATAATGAAATAATTTTCTGCAAATATTTATTTGGATTAAAATGTAGTAGATAAAAAATTACCTTTAGTAGGAATAATTTGTATACCCACTAATAACGATAGAGGGTAGAAACAAATCATGTATATATAACTAGAATTTTTAATTTAGGACTATAATATTTATTAATTTTTTATTTAATTTGACAAAGAAAAGGAGAATATTTCAGGTTGTATATGTGAGCATAAAATCAAATAAGCCTTAGCAATTGAAAATTAAATGATAGTATGCGTAATAAATATTGCGTTTCTCTGGTAAAAATTATCCTCGGGATACGAACCTCGGTAGGCCTTTTTACTGTAGTCCAGTATATAATTAGACTGACATCGCACTTAAGGTATTCACAGTAAAGCGGAACCAATGTTATCACGTTATTTACGGCACGCGGTAAAAATATTCTAATTGCTTTTATTGGTTAAAGTTAGATATGAATGGATTCCTACTGAATGGATTCGGGGTAGCAGCGAACTCTACTCCAGCCAATGTGACATCCTTCCTTGGCTAGAGCAGAGTTCTACCCCGACTCCACTACATAGGAATCCATTCATATTCAACTTTAGCCAATCAGAACCATCAGAATATCTTCTCCACGTGGAGTAAATAACATGATAACATTTGGTTCCACTTTACTGCTGTGAACACCTTAGGTGCTATGTCAATCTAATTATAAAATGAACTATACTTACCGACTCATAATCGCTCGGCTGTCAATGCACTCGTATGTGACAGCTGGCACTCATTATGAAAGGTGAATATAGAGGATGAGCCAAAAGACTACGAACAGCATGCGCGGTGTTTTTCCTGTCCGCGTCCTCGGCGCTCGTTGCCGTCTGCCGCTATCATAGAAAGGCGCGGATGAAACCATACATTTTAAAAACTACTTTTAAAGGCTTTACATGCTGAAACTGGCCACCGTCATTGTCCACACATTTTGGCACCTCTTTAGGAAACTAATTATCATGGAATTTTTAGAGAAAATTTTCCAAACGATGACCGATGTCGTCTAATGTTTCTTCGGTAAGAACCGAACGCCGTCTTTTAGATTTCTTAGCCTGAACACATCCTGTGACCTGAAAGTTACTGTAAAGTTCATGGATTGTTGTACGGCCTAGAACATTTACACCTGGAAATCTTTCTGCAAATCATAGTTTCACTTGGCGAGATGACCGAGTTAACACAAACGATTCATAAATGAATACACGCTATGCAGTAGAAAACATATACTGAGCCATAATATACTGTGTGACTAAGTACAGGACAAAATAATAAATAACCCGTAATAACTGAACCACACCACATCACCGTCACTCAAAACTGCACTTCGCACTGCAAAGCAAAACCACAACAGCGTGACCTTGTTTATAGCAGCAGTGCGTTATCATATTTTTATTAATATTTCCCAATTGGAAAAATACCGCGCAGCCGATAATATTGTTCATAAAATACCCCTCCGGGGTAACTTAAAACATAAAGTGAGCAAGACAAACCCACACTCCCTGGTAGAATTAAAACAAAATATCCGCCAGGAAATTACCGAGCATGAACTACGGCGAGTGATGGATAGTTTACTAAAGAGGTGCCAAAAATGAATGGGAAACGACGATGGCCAGTTTCAGCATCTCCTTTCGTATAGTTGGTAAGTAAAACCTTTAAAAGTAGTTTTAAAAGGTTTGTACGGTTTCATCCGCGCCTTTGTATGATAGCCGCAGACGGCAACGAGCGCCGAGGACGCGGACAGAAAAGACATCGCGCAGGCGGTTCGAATCTTTTGGCTCACTCTGTAGAACGAAGCTAAAATAAAAGCACGCATCCCGAGACACCCTTGTGAAACGGCCGCGGAAACGATTTGGACTTAGACAAATATACGTCTCGAGAGTCTGCTCATTTTTTGTCTTAGTGTATACGTTAAACCATTAAACAATTCTGAAAAGTGTATAAAAGTGTTTTCGTTCCAAAAGAATCCACACAGGTGGCAGCAGCGGTTATTTTGTTTTTCATAGGAATAATTATGAACTACGTTTGTTGTAGTATGTATTAATTCTTCTGAACAGAATATAGTGAATAAATTTACTGCACCCGAAATGATGGAAGTGCTCTTGTAGTATCCTAAACTTATTGTTATTGAACACACTTGCCCCTCACTGTTTTCCAGTATACCATCCTATGTCTTCACAACTAGCTCCCAAAGAGTTAATTGCATGAAATTAGAGGGATTCGCTGACTTCATAAAGTTCAACGATGTGCTTTGATACCTCAGAAACTCGAAAGGTTGTAGCATCATAATAAATTAATTTCAACTTTATTATTAAAGCTTCACATGGTAAGATTGCAATATCAAATCATCAATTCAAATGTGTGCTTGTTAAAGTAATGATCGTGGATAAATGGTCGAAATTTGACTCTCTTTTCGCACCTGAATGGGTATACAAATAAGGTATTTTGGGCTGCCAAGAGTTTAAAATAACGTTGCTAGGCAATAAATTAACTTTCAACAAAATACTCTAAAAATAAATTCTTAGAAGTACAGGTAAGAATGGTTAATCAAAACGTAATGTGATATACAACCGATACCCAGTTATGGCTATGTTCAATTATTTCCTTCTGATCCAACAGCTTATAGATAAGTGACTACGGTGTACTTTCTTTATTCTCAAACCGTTAGTGTTGAACAGTAATTACCAATATGTGCATTTAAACATACGAGGGCTGATCAACAAACACTGAGACTGATTTTTTTTTCACAGATGTTTATTACTCCAATTCAATGTTTACATGATCCTTTACAAAGTAGTCTCCTCCTACTTCAATGCACTTTTTATAGCGTCTCTGCCAGTCCTTCAACACGTGCTGCAGACCATTCTTTGTCAGGCCCTTGAGAATCGCCTCACTTTTCTTGAGCACTGCTTCAGAGTTCTCAAATCGAATACCCCTAAGCTTTGCCTTTAGTGATGGGAATAAAAAAAGTCACAGGGTGCAAGATCGGGGCTATAAGGTGGATGTGGTACACAGGTAATGCTGAATCGAGCCAGAAACTGCATGACTTGATTTGCGACGCGAGGCCGTGCATTGTCATGATGAAGTCGCCACCCAGTCCGAGAAAGCTCTGGTCGTTTCTTTGCAATGTGCTTCCTCAGTGTAGCCAATACTGACGTGTAGTATGCTGCTGTAACAGTAGTGTGAGGGGAAACTGCATGCTGGTAAATAATTCCATTACAGTCCAAAAATGTGATTACTATCAGTTTCCCTGCAGATGGAACAACTTTTGCCTTTTTTGGTGTTGGAGAACCTGGCGATTTCCACACTGTGCTGGCTTGTTTTCCTTCAAGATCATAATGATGCAGCCATTACTCATCACCGGTGATACTCGATTTAAAAAATGCATCACCTCCATTGTTTGGTATACGAAATGCACGTAGGGTCTACAAAATAGAGCATTACTACCAACCTACCAATACGAGAGTGCTGCCGCCTACCAACATTATACATAAAAACCCGCTCTTTTCAAATATTTATGTTACAGATACTAAACTATCACGGAAGCTACAGGAAAAAATCAGTCTCAGTCTTTGTTGATCAGCTCTCGTAGATTTATAAAAATAATCAGTGATCAAGAAAGCTTAGCAAATTTGTTACTGCATTAAGGTTATGTAAAACTAGAAATTTCTCATAATGGGAGTACATTCAAGGTATATAAAATACACAAGATCATACAATAACAGTGCAGACCTCTATGGCAATATCCTTAACGTCCAAGAATAAAGTTTAAAGTAAAAATTTAGCAGTACAAGAATTCTATAAATGTAATTCTCGTTATAATTAAGCCTTTGAAGTAATGTGGATTTTAGATATTAGCTTAGATATCAGTTGAAAACAAAGTTAATACACTTTCGAGAAACTAGCTCGAACTTTTATGGCGCATTTGAAAATGTAGTTAATGAATGTAGGAACATTTATGTAAAGGAGCTGATTACAGTACCCATATTTACACTGAAGGTAATGCAGATAACCGTGTTGTGCCTAATTCAAAAGTGAAAATTCTAGGGAAATGTTATACTGTGAACCCAAAATGAGTTTTGAGTTTCAAAATTTTGAAGTTAGTGCTTACCTAAAAGTAACAGATTGGGAAGTCTGGAGTGGCCATCACATTCCATGTATGATATAATGGCATGCATTTTCAATCCATTTAGACTTTAATTTCTGAAGTACACGAAGAAGAATTTCTTTAAGTAGAAAATTAGGGAAATGTAATTCTATGTTTAGGTATAGAGACGTGTGACATTTATAAAATTGGTGCTGAGTTCTACGCTAGTGATTGCGAAATGCCGAGTGGTGCTTTGGTGAGAAAAATAATACAAATAATATGTAACATCCTTCTAAAATAACTGCATTATTTACAGGACAGTTTACTATGAACTGCAGGCAAAATACAAACGTAAGTTGCACACAAATTCACATTGAGAAGGCAAGGAAATGTATTATCATAAATTATGGAAAGCATGTTTCGCATTTATTTACTAACACACATTAACTTTAAATACGCAACTGTAAGAATACAAATGATTGCGTGCGCAAACATGCTAAAAATACTTTAAAAGCATAGCTTCATGAGTTAGAATTACGTTGTGTCGTCACGAATCGCGCTTCCTGACTTGTAGACAGGGACGGCCTTGATAGAATAAAATGAGAATTCCAGAACTGTGGCTATTCCTTTTCCTACAGATGGAAGCATTTTTGCAACTTAACCTGCTTCCACCCGCTGTTTGAACTGCTCCTTCGTCTCTGGCGTGGTAATGGCGTGACGAATGTGTTTCCATTTACTGCTATGAAACATCGGAGAAGGTCATTGGAATTACGTTTAAACAACTCTAAATACTGTTTAAAAATAATCATTTGAATATATTTTTATCCATTATTAAATAACAAAAATGCATATGTAAAAAAAATGGGAAAACATTTTCAAGCGGTTTTCATGTTAACAAAGGATTACGACAGGAATGCTGTGTATTTCCTACATTCTAAAATGTACACAGAAAAGTCTATAGACGGTTGAGAAAATAAGTGTTAAAATATGGGATTTCCAATAGATGATGGCTCAACAATATACTCCCTGCAATTTGCAGATGATCAGATAATTCTGGCAAAACAATACCAAGATGCAGAATATCTTATAAGTAAATTGATTCAAGAATATAACAAATAGTGCCTAAAAGCAAATATACATAAATTCAAATATACAGCCATTGCAGATGTTCATGGAGATTTGGTACTGGAAGACGAAATGAAGATAATTAAACACACGGGGGAGCAAAGCTTACACAATATGGGAAACAGGAAAAGGGAATAAGATCACAGATAAACCCAGGAAAGTCTAATTTGAATGGCATATTATGGGATAAACAGGACTCAAAAGAAACTAAAACTACAATTTTTGAAACAATGCTTAGAAGTATTATGACCTGTGGCTCCGACGGATGAACTCTGAGTTATCAGTTAAAAAGAAAATTATTGGCAACCGAAGTGGATTACTGGCAGAGAGCTCCTAGTATATCTAAAAGGGGAAAAATTGGAAATCACATTGGAAAAGAATATATGAATGTTCAAAATTCAACTTTAGATGTTATTCAACAAAAACAATTACGATGGTATGGGCATGCTAAAAGAATGAAACGTGAAAGATTACCCAAAAGAATAATGGAGTGGACATCACCAGGAAATGAAGACCGCTTAGCACGTGGATTCAAGGAATTAGAGGGACAATGATGGATTTGGAAATTGAGGAACATTTATGGTCGAACAGGCAAAAGGGAGAAAAGTGATAAGAAGTAATATATATACAGGGTTGACCATTTAAGTGGAGACTACAATATATCAAAACTAAGAATTGTGCTAAGAAGTGTGTTTGATAAAAGTTGTTTGATATTATGGTGGAAAGTAAATACCATTAGTCGTGTTTGTTTGGAGGACGTTAAGATGGTCATTTTAAGGTCAATTTAATTTTGACTTTCTCTACTACGTATAGTAAGTAGGGGAAGTATTGCATTCTACCCAAAAATTCAATACCGATATTTCACCGGAAATACACGTTTTGAGACCCCCTGAATCCAAAAAAATCATTTTTGGAAACATGTCCGTGTGTGTGTGTATCTGTCTGTCTGTGTGTGTGTGTGTGTGTGTGTGTGTGTGTGTGTGTGTGTGTGTGTGTGTCTGTCTGTGTACAGCATAACTCAGAAACGAACAGTCGGATAAACACTAAACTTGGAATTTAGGTTCAGTATCTTCCAAAGACGCAACATGAAAGTTTTCAAGAAAATCCGCCCACCACAGATTACCCTTTACATGGAACATTTTTTCGAAAATTTTAATTTTCTCAAAAACTGCTATAATGATTTTGATTAAAATATCATATGTTTAAGATATTTTCATGACAAATAAAATGCATGCCTTGAATTTTCTGGGAATGTCTCCAAAAGTATTGTTCATTGTGAACGACTTTTGCATAACTGGTAAACCATAAGAGATAGACAAAATTTTACTATACAAAAAATTTATATCGCGTTAAAATACACTTTTATTTGTTGAGTGAACCACTTTCGAGATATTGCTTGTTATGCCCTTAAATTTTTCAAATATCTTATTTTCTCAAATGGGAATTGGTTATTCATTTTTTGTCTTGGATATGCAAGGAGTATTAATCTGTGGCAAAGAGAGTGGTGCTGCACATAGCAACCAGTCATTAAGAGATATGTCTATGTTTAAACGCTACTGTATTTCTATATTGCCCTTGTAAATACAAAACAAGGGGAACATAGTAGGTCTTAAGCGATAGTCAAATATTTTAGAACTGGTCGCTATGTGTAAAATGTAATTCTCTTTGCATGTCAAAAGATCTTTTCTGCAAATGTTTATCTCGATTAATATGAAATAGATGGAGAATAAGAGTTTTTAAAAATAGATTGTACAAGAGTAGAGAAAGTCATGTGAGTGTAACACATCAGATTTTGTTAAATGGGAACCTACATTTTGTATGAAAATAAAGAATGTTGGTTCCCAATTACGAAACGTAACTTGACGGTCAAATGACCACCCATGAAAGGTCCAACCATTCATTGTGCTTTTTGTACTCATTCAGCATTTTCGTTGCTATTTACGTTGATGTAAGAACAATTGCAATGTGCTTTATACAAATGTTGTTTAGTTTTTTTTATGAGGAGTGAGAATTAACATAAAAAAGTAGGTTCCCACTTAAACAAATTAAATTCACCTAAAAATGACCATCATAGCATCCTCCAAACAAAACACTACTAATATCATTTATGTTTCCCTATAATATCAAGCAACTTTTATTAAAGGCATTCTTTCTGCAACGCTTAGTACTGGAGATATTTTAGAGTCATAACTTAAATGCTCCATCCTGTGTATGTGTTTACAGAGTTATTAAAAAAAAGGAACAGACTTTGAACATTTATTTCTAATGAACGACAATAGATGGCGACACACGTGATATATCACTGAATAGAGGAAAGTTCAACATTCTGTTCTATGTGTTCAAAATGAGCACCATTTGTTATGCGAGGACGACCAGTGCTTTTCCGTTTGCATATGCAACCATCTTCTACGAATTTATTGTATCGATTGTAAATTGTTTATGACGAGGCGACTCCTTGCTGAACTTATAACGAATTGCACGCTGCAATGAAACAATGGATTCACTCTTTGCATAAGACTTTTCCTGTGGCGTTGCCATTTCTCGTAAACAAACCCAGCGCCCTGTAGGCATTGAATGAAACTAATGCGTGGGGCTTAAAACTTTGAAGTTTCCTCTATGCAATGATGTGTCATATGTGCTGCCATCTATTGTAGTTCATTAAATCTGAATATTTAAAATCTGTTCCTTCTTTTTGAACAACCCTGTATATATTTCTTTTAACGCGGCACTCATACCTAAACCTTCATGTAAAATATAATGGATACGCCTATTGAGATCTTTGCAACATCAGCCATATCCCGTACCTTCAATTGCTGATCAACGAGTACTGCATTGTATACTTTCGTCACAACTCCGTCCCTTTTAGCTGTTTTACGACCACGCATTAATTCAGCAGCACACCTTTTAACCTTTAGTGTCGAATGTAACTCCTTTTATGTTTCTGTTGGGGTTGCATCCTTCCAAAAAGGCTACTTTATCACAGCACACATTTCAGTTATATCCATTTTGTAAAAAAGAAATGTTAACCTTAGTTTGTTTCCACAACGGTCACAAAACAAGTGACTTCACTAATGCGTCTGAAACTTCAAAGTGCGCCATCTAAAGGAACAACTATCAAAAATAGTAGTACAAGTGCTGATAGTTTTCCGAAAGTTTGATTGAGGTTATCGCTGCTTCTTTTCGTCATAGTTATTGTGATACCGAGGGGCTCGAAATAGTTATCTTATTAAAAGTTGCACGAGTTTGAAACCAAAATTAAATTGTCGTGGAAAACTAGTAGCACAACTGCTACTGGGCTTGATAACAACAAGAAAAGTTTATTTATTATGAACTGACATAGTTCTCTGCACAGAATTCCAAAAATTGGCTCCACATCGTAACCATGTTTTTCGTATCTTCATGGGTTAACTTGTCTATAACTTTCCTTATATTAGCAATATTTTGGCTACCAAAACGCCCCATGTTAGAGTATAATTATTGTAGTCACGGCCTACGTGATCGAACACAATGCATTCCTATAAATTAAAGAACTCTAATGTGATACACTCATATGACTTTTCCAAATCCTATCTTCATTAATGAGAGTACCAAGTATTCTTATTAAAGCTTATTTTACTATCTACTACATTTTAATCCAAATAAACCTTTGCAAAAATACCTACACTATACATTACACTGAACGGGATGGCTCAGGCGGTAACATCTGTGGCCCGCATTCGGGAGGTGCCGGGTTCAAATCCCGTGGGCCGACCAATCTGACCGAGGTTTTTTTGTGGTTTTCCTCAGACGCTAAGATAAATACCGGATTGGGTATTTAATACCACGATCCAAAGTTCCACCTTAAGTTTAAAACAGTAGTAAAAATTAAAAATAGATATTAATAGCGTATCCTGTGCCATCTATCCACAGACAATGAAAGCAAGTAGACTGGAAGGCACCCTAATGCCATCTGCACACCACAAAGCAGAAGAACCGGCTGTTATGCGCTAGGGTCTCTGTAGACACAAGACTAAACAAAATGGCATGGTTACAGGAATGAGACCTAGAAGGCTAACTGTTCAACTTTCTATATGAAAGCAGCAGTTAGACTGCGTGGTACCCTAATGCCATCTGCAAGGCACGAAGCAGAAGCTCCAGTTGCTGTACACTGAGTTCTCTGTGGACACGTGACGAAGCAAGATGGTATGGTTACAGGGATGACACCTAGAAGGATAACTGTCTACCTTTCTATATGAAAGCAGCAGGTACACTGGACGGCACACTAAAGCCATCTGCAGGACACGAAGCAAAAGATCCAGTAGCTATGCATTAGGGTCTCTGTGGTCACGTGACAAAGCAGGTGATTACAGGGATGAGACCTAGAAGCCTAATTGTCCGCCACAGTTCGATCTAGGAGTTATCCACTAACAGATCCGTTGCGATATGAGCCTTTAGTTAAAGCAACGTGAAATAGATTAATAAATAAATAAATATTATACATTTCGGTATCGATACAAATGGAGCAGGATAGTCAAATGTTTAAGAAATGGACGCTATATGCTGACCTTAAAATTCCATACTGTTCAATCGTGAGAAACGACTGGATGTGCAAGTACTTCAAGAGAATGACCAAGAAATGAACAATTCAAACCTTTAATTACGGATATCTCAGAAACGACTTATGCCACAAAAAACTTATTTGAAATATATTGTGTGTTATAAAATATCTATAATTTCTGTGCTGTACGTTTTTGTCTGTCGCTTAAAGTTTAGTTTACCAGTTATACGGGATTATACAAAATTCCTTCCCGAATGAAGAGAATTTCATGAGGTATTCCCAAAAATTCATATATGCATTTAATTTGTCATGTAAATATCGTTCATATATGGTATTTTAATCAAAATCGTTAGAAAGTTTTAGAGAATAAAAAGTTCATGAAAAGTTCCATGTAAAGGGTAGTTTGGGGAGGGGAACTTTGTGTGAATGTCTTCATGTCGCACCTGTGGAAGATATTGAACCCAAATACAAAGTTTGCTGTTTATCCGACTTTTCGTTTTTGAGTTATCGTGTTCACACACACACACACGGACATGTTTAAAAAATCTGATGTGTTACACTCACATGACTTTCTCTACTCTTGTACAATCTATTTTTACAAACGCCTATTCTCCATATGCTTCATATTAATCGAGATATCGAGATGTTAATCTTATTTGTAATTTTCTTGTAGATGCAAGGGGAATATGGTAGGTTTTAAGCGATAGTCAAATATTTTAACGCTGGTTGCTATGTGGCGCATTCCATTCTCTTTGCATGTCCAGGACATAAAAGAATGAATAACGAATTGGAGAAAAACTATTAAGTATTGGAAAATTTAAGGGAATAACAAGCAATATCTCGCAAACGGTTCACTCAACAAAAGAAATGTATATGACATAAATTGTGTATTTTAACGCGATCTACATTTTTTGTGTAGTAAAAGTTTGTCTATCTCTTATGGTTTACCAGTTATGAAAAAGTCGTTCATAATAAAGAATACTTTTGGAGACATTCCCAGAAAATTCGAGATATACATTTTAATTATCATGACAATATCTTAAACATATGATATTTTAATCAAAATCGTTAGAGCCGTTTTTGAGAAAATTAAAATTTTCGAAAAATGTTCCATGTAAAGGGTAGTCTGGGGTGGGGGGATTTTCTTGAAAACCTCCGTGTCGCATCTCTGGAAGATACTGAACCTAAATACCAAGTTTGGTGTTTATCCGACTCTTCGTTTTTGAGTTATGCTGTTCACAGACACACAGACAGACACACAGACACACAGACACACAGACACACAGACAGACACAAACACGGACATGTTTCCAAAAATGCTTTTTTTGGATTCAGTGAGTCTCAAAACATGTATTTCCGGTGAAATCTCGGTATCGAATTTTTGGGTGGAATGCAATACTTCCCCTACTTACTATACGTAGTAGAGAAAGTAAAAATGGGACCTCGAAAAATGTGTTCCGGTGAAATCTCAGTGATGAATTTTTTGGTGTAGTGCAATACTTCCCCTACTTACTACTGTCCATTCCAAACCAGAGTGCCTTTCACTGAAAACAAACTCTTTGTATTATCTGCGCGAAAGTAGTTTGCAATCCCCGCCCCTAATGGCTGCTTGTTCCCCTCCCACGTGCTTGTTGAACACTATTTAATTTATAAAAAGGCGCCCTGCGTGAGAATCGTAGTTCAAAATGCAACCTGAGGTAACAATCGATTTTATAAGTATGCGGAAATGAATATTTTACTTACGTTAATCACAATCCTCGGACAAAAGTGTAACACCCAAATCCGAATCCTCCGAAGATGGCTCAGCTGTCCTATCAGAATGAGAACTTCTCTCCAAAATAATGACAAGTTTATCCAAACTTCCACAGCACTGTCGCACTTAAAACAAGTTCCCACATTTTATCCTCGTCTGTGTTGTATTATGTCTGTTTATATTCCCTGCTCGCTTTCGATACACTTCACACTGAAACGCCTGTAAAATCCGATATTAGTTTCGCAATATGCAATAATGCAGGTGTCGGGTATTTTTGTAATAGTGAGTTGAATATATGAAGTATTGTTTGTTTTTAACCATTTTATAACTGTTTCCCGCTTCTGTGTTTGAACAGTTTATTCGCACTACAAGCACCTTCCTCTACCATGTGAGCTCAAATACCAACTGACTGAATCACAAGACTTGACTGAGCTGAGCATATGTGTGTTAGTGTATTATGAATGGCTGTTCGCTATTCATATTTCCTGTGTTACGCAAAGTGTTTATTCGGTATTCAGATGGCACCACTGGGAATTCATTGCTGCATTTCTTGTATATGAAGAGAGTGGCAGTCATGCATACGGTTGGTATTAACAACCAAGATGGTCTCGGCGTTAGCGCACTAGCAGACGAAAATCATATTTTGTAATCTCTTAGCAGCTAGTATCTATCCATTACCTTTGACGATGAGTTCTTATGATAACCGCAATAAAATGTGCAGTTCTATACCTTTTCCTGCTCCAATATTTCATAATACAATACATGTATTAACGAACTATTTACTTTGGCGTAAGGGTGTTTTCTTGGGTTCGTGACAACCCGAATCACGTGCTTCTGTTTACATCAGAGGGAACTCTGGTTTGGAATGGACAGTATATGTAGTAGCCTTTGATTGGCCACCAGTCTAGCATACTCTACCTGTAATTGGCTAAAGGAATGGTGAGTGCTATTATCATAGTAGTTTGGGCAGCTTCATCACAACTACGAATCAGACTGACTATATTTAAAATCCCCCTTGTACGTATGTCGTTTGAAGCAAATCTCAAACAGCTAAAATCTGATAAACCCCTGGACTTTCGGTCCATATCTTAGCCTATCAGTAGAAACTGCATCCGAGAGTTTCAAGAGAAATTGCTCTAAAGCTTACACAGACATTATCAGAACACCTGCCACGTGAAATGTGGATTATTCTTTCTATCCCTCTAAACCTCACGAGTAATTTATATATTCACGATAGTAATTAACATATCAGAAAACATATCCTGAAAATGATTCCTTTTTTAGATTCATTTTACAGAAGCGAAATTATGTAATTCAAAACTAATATGAATTTTTTATGATTTATTCAGCTTTTAATATTTATTTTATTGATATTGCTTGCTATAAAAAGTTAATTGGCACAGCGAAACACAAAGCCTCATTAATTACTCTTTCAGACTCTGCTTGCTTTTATTACTCTGACTCCCCTACCACAAAAACCGCAAATAATGAAACAATCACGAAATATGCACGGTAATAGCAGACCGCTTTCAAAATAGTGTAATAAAATCAATCTTTAAACACATACAGGGAGTTACTATACCCTGCGAATGTTTTTGTATAAATATGCTATTTGGAATACCTACCAAAATTATTAACAACCTTCTTTTGCTCAAAGCAAGTTATGCTCCTATCTTGGGCCAATGTATTACAATGTTTCGCTCAAATAAAGCGATTTTATACCTAATGTTTTAATGAATTTCTGGTGAAGAACTTAGATATTCAGTAAATGCTTAAATATAACATGCCATATATAAACGGGATGCTTGGGGAATTCCAATGTCCGTATTAAGTCTGTTAAAGATATTCGCTCTTTAATCTGTAATATTTTCTTTCATATTATCACCACCCTATTTTATGGGTTTTACTGGAAATTCCTCATTACTTCTCGATTTGCCAATATTAAACACTCTAAACGACTTTCTCTACTCTTGTAAAGACTATTTTTACAAACGTTTATTCTCCATCCACTTCATGTTAATCGATATAAACATTTGCAGAAACTTATTGCTAATTTTCTTGTAGGTGCAAGGGGAATATGATAGGCTTTAAGCGATAGCCAAATCTTTTAAGAGCTGGTTGCTATGTGGAGTATTCCATTCTTTTGGCATGTCCAGGACATAAAAAAATGAATAACGAATTCCCATTTGAGAAAAATTATTGGAAAATTTAAGGGAAAAACAAACAATATCCCGAAAATGGTTCATTCAACAACAAAAGAATGTATGTGACATAAATTGTGTATTTTAACGCGATCACATTTTTTGTGTAGTAAAATTTTGTCTATCTCTTATGGTTTACAAGTTATGCAAAAGTCGTTCACAATGAAGAATACTTTTGGAGACATTCCCAAAGAATTCGAGATATACATTTCATTTGTCATGAAAATATCTTAAACATATGATATTTTAATCAAAATCGTTAGAGCCATTTTTTAAAAGAAATAAAATTTTCGAAAAATTTTCCATGTAAACTAGATCTGGGGTGGGGGGATTTTCTTAAAAACCTTCGTGTCGCATTTCAGGAAGATACTGAACCTAAATACCAAGTTTGGTGTTTAACCGACTGTTTGTTTCTGAGTTATGCTGTTCACAGACACACAGACACACAACGGATATGTTCACAAAAATGCTTTTTTTGGAATAAGGGGTCTCAAAACATATATTTCCGGTGAAATCTCGGTATCGAATTTTTGGGTGGAATACAATACTTCCCCTACTTACTATACGTAGTAGAGAAAGTAAAAAACGAAAGTAATAAACAAATTTCAATATGAGAAAAAGTATAAGTATTGGAAAATTCAAACAAATAACAGGAAATATCTCGGAAATAGTTCAGCCACAAGAAACGTGTCTGTTTTAACGAGATCTACAGTTTTCTGTAGCAAAATTTTGTCTATCTCTTAGGTTTGCCAGTTATGCGAAGTCATTCAGAATGAAGAGGACTTCTGGGGACGTTCTCAGAAAATTCAAGATAAATGCATTTAATTTGCCTGCAAATGATGTTAAACATATGATGTTTTAATCAAAATCGTTAGAGCCGTTTTTGAGAAACTGAACATTTTCGTAAAATGTTCCATGTAAAGAGTAGTCTCAGGTGGGGAATTTTCTTGAAAATCTTCGGGCCTCATCCTTGAATGTTACTGAACTCAAATACCAAGTTTGGTACTCATCCAACCTTTCGTTTTAAGTTATGCTCTTAACAGACAGGCAGACTGTCACACAGAAGGACATGTTTCGAAAAATGCTTTATTTTGATTCAGGGCACATCAAAACATGTATTTCTAGTGAAATGTCGGTATCGAATGTTTGAGTGGAATGCAATACTTCCCTCATTTTCTCTACCTAGTAGAGCAAGTATGTCATTATGAAGCTAACACATGGCCTACCTTAAATTCTGGTTGTTCAAAAACTACGGATTGGATTGTGAATCGGAGGGTATTCGGGATGAGGTGAAAGGAGACATCGGACGGCCGGGTCCAGGAGTGACGGCCCAGCAATGACAGGGTCCCTACAGTGTCCAAATTGGGACCGGCAGTCGGACACGCAAACTGGTATCCCCGCCTCACATAGAGGGCCCAACGCTTCCCCGAGGGGTGGTTTATATCCCGGCAACCAGGCGAGGTATGGAACCAGCTCTCACAGAGGGCATGCTTCTTACCTGCTACGCTGCACCGAAACATCATCGCAACACAGACCAAACGGGGTGAAAGATGAATGAAATGATTAATGGAATTAAATGGAGGGAACAGGATATTCGGAGGATGAAAGCACCAATCCACCTTTTTCCTGACGACCCGGGAAAAACAGGAAAAAATATCTTATAGAGTGAGAGGTCGCCGAGACCTCCCGAATGCCAGCCGCAGTGGTAACGAAATTTGAGTTGGTAATGCTTTAAGTGTTTTTAGAAATAATTATTAATAAATTTACGCTCGCTTAATTTTGTGCAAAAGTGATATAAGTGACACCTTCCTTCATAGGTCAAAATGCTGCAACTCTCATTTCAAGTGTACCTTCCTTATATGTTCTCTATTTTCTCGTAATCACATAAAGTAATTTTATACGCAAACAAATATTTTCCAATATATTTAATCTATGCAGAATAAAAAGTAATTCAGTTTTGTAACATAAAAATACTTTGTTGTTTTTTCATAAATAACTTTTTGTTCCTAAAGATCTAAAAAGTTAGATTAGTATAAAGAGATAGTTCACAGAAGTAGCGATTATCAACTTGGTTTGCATATATTTAATACTTTTTGAGAAAAGTGCGCCTCAAGTTCAAACAACCAAGTTAAGGGAAACTGAGAATAAATAAACAATACAATGGACATGGTTATGCGCCGCAATGTTAAATTGGCATTTAAGGGGCCAAATTGTATGTAATTTTAAACCTGGATATTTTTTATTTCTGTCACCTAGTCGAGGAAGTATTGTATTCCCTCCAAAATTTGGATATCTAGATTCAACCTGAATAGGTTTTGTGACTCCTTGAATACAGGATTTGTATAAAAGATCTGCGTATAACTAAAGCAACTAAAAATCGGTTAAATACCGAAGGTAGGATTTTAGTTCAGCATCTTCCAAGGTTGCAACAGGAAGATTTTCCACAAAATCCCCCACCTCAAACTACTCTTTAGGTGACAAAAATTTTCGAAAATGTTTATTTTCTCAACAATGAACTTAACTATTGTAAAGATAGTTTTATGAAAAATGAAATGTATCTATTGAATTTTCTGGAAATCGCCTCTGAAGTCGTTCTGAATGACTTGCATGACTGGTAATGCGTAAAATTTTCCTACACAAAAACTGTATAGCTCTTTAAAATACAGAATTTATTTCAATAAAATTGTTTGCGGAATTAACCACTTCCGAGATAAACTTGGTTATTAGTTTGAAATTTTCAGTATTTTATACTTTCTCATTTTGAAATCAGTATTACTTGAGAGGGTTTTTGCCGCACGTATGGTACCAAGCTTGAGATGTTTCTTGGAGTGTTCGCCCCACGTACGGTACAAAGTTTCCGGTGTCCTTCGCCCCAAGTTTACTTTTCTGGTGTCCTTCGCCCCACGTTTAAAAAATTCAACTTTGTATTTGTTAATGTTTATTTGAATGTTATATATGTATGCCTCGGCTGCGTCAGTAGTAATTTGCAGAAACACGTATCTCTTAGCAGGGAGAGTACGGCTAAAGAATGAAGGCTTACACAAATTATAATTTGTATTCCACTCCTTTTATTATTCCTTCACACGATTAAATAACACTTCATTGATATATCCTATTTTAGAACTGTGAGACTGCTATTAATTGCACTTTTTAACACGTAAACCTTATATTATTCACGCCGTAATGCATGTTTTGTCTCACACTGAATACGTACCGAGTGAACTGCTCGGGAACGCTGCGTTCTAACGTCTGGCGTCTACCGCTTAAATTTGTACATTTACTATATTTCGAGTCTCTGATTGGCTAATTCTACTCCAATAGAATACTTTTATTTAACTTAAAGCTTCTCTAGTTTTTGATTGGCTATTTATAAACTGTTTTAAATATTACATTATTGTTCCAAGCCTTTATTAAACTTTCTAATTTATTCTTGTCCCAAGGTTAACTCAACCCTTAGCAACCTTCAGCTTCTATTCTCACAGGCCCTACAAACATTAAATTACTTAATACATTCACATAACATTATTATACATGCACATAATAATATAAACATAATACAATAGCTGTTACATACACTTTATATATTATATTATACAGATATTGCTTTAAGGCGGGCTGTTATTATACTTTATATGCTATAATTAGACTGATATCATTTAAGTATTAACAATACTGTCTCATCCTTGTTTTCTTTTTTATTCTTTTTTGTGTTCCCGTAAAGAGAAGAATTTCGAAGCCATCACATACAGATTGGTTTTGGAAGGACTGCATTCCTCTTATACTTACAATGAGATGTGTTAAATGTAGTTTATAGAAGAGCGAGTAGGGAAAGTCATATGAATAGAACACATCCAACTTTTATTATAGTTTCATATACAACACATGTTTAGTGTATTTCTTACCATGCGAAGAAATTTATATCGACATTCAGAAAATAAGAAAGCACATCAATACGCACATCAGTCACAGTAAGCTATGCAATTTTATATATTACATAGAGAAAATGAGCATATTGACGATGAAAACCACACTTTTTAAAATTTCTCACGCCATAATAACAGCAGTGTCCTGCGCCGTGGCGCTGTGGTCCAGAGAGTGGAGCTTTGGTTCCTGGCCCTGGGGATGTGGATTTCAAGTCCGGGATATAGGACTGGTGCCCACTCAGCATCTTGAGGAAAGTAAGGAGCTGCGATAGGCAGCGAACCCGGTAACGGTAGCCAACATTCTGGCTAGGGATGAATCAAGCTCCCCGTATCGGTAGGATAATAATCGCCCACCTCTGCCGTGCGTACGTGGGCGTGATATCGGCAGTAGATTTGGCAGGACTAAGCCCTTCATGTGTTGTAGCGACATGGTGTTGTTGTTATTATTATTATTATTATTATTATTATTATTATTATTATAAGTGCCGTTACAATTCTCTACAAGATATGAAATCATACAGTAATCTTTACTTAGGTTGTAAATAAAATGCATTATTTTTAACAAAACGTTCATCCTATTTGATTTACAAAGTTATTTTGATTATGCAAACTTTTCTTAAAATGCACGAATTCGTGACGTCACTGTAGTACTGGATTTTATCTGGTTTACTCTGAAATGTAGCCTTTTTCATTATTTTCCTACTTGCCATCGAAGTACACTGTTTACTAACTGCTGTTCGAAAGCCTTCTTGTATATTGTGTTGTTACGTTCGTAATATGAAATAGTATTTCTTAGATATGCAGTTCATTTTCGTCTTTTCCCTTATACGTACCATCTAAGCCTTTCTTAAGTCATCTGAATGCGACTGAACATTGCTGTGAGATATTTCGTAATATTTATAAGAGCTTAGGAGCTGGGATGCAGTGCAACTGAATGGAAGTTATTGAGTCCGGAGTACTGTGTTTGTCAAGTCATTTCAATGGCATAAGAGGCTTGAACAAACATATAGAGATTCATTGCAACTACTTACAGGAAATCACGTGTGTGTTAGCGTTACGGATCATATCTCCACAACACAAAATCACTCGTACGGTTCTGTATCACTTGAAGCCGTTAATACAGGGTGGGCCATAAACACCTGACGGTTTTTAATGCAGTATGAGCACTGCATATCTACGTTAACAAGATCTACATTTTTTGTGTAGTACATTTTGTCAATCTCTTAATGTTTACCACTTGAGCAAAGTCATTCAGAAAGAAGAGTACTTTTGGGGCCATTCCCAGGAAATTCAAGTAATATACATTTCATTTGCCATCAGAATATCTTAAACATGATACATTTTAATCAAAAGCGTTAGAGTCATTTTTGAGAAAATCAAATTTTTCATGTAAAGGGTAGTCTGGGGTGGAGGATTTTCCCTAAAATCTTCGTGTCGCATCTTTTAAAGATACTGAATCTAAATATCAAATTGGGTATTTATCCGACTTTTAGTTTTTGAGTTATGCTGTTCAAAGACACACACACACGAAACTTTTTCTAAAAACGCTTTTTTTATTAATGGGGCCGCAAAACATGTATTTCTGGTGAAATCTCCATATCGAATTTTTGGGTGGAATGCAATACTTCCCCTACTTACTATACGTAATAGAGAATGTAAAAAAAGATAAAGAAAAAGTTATACAGCTAATAGCAGCAGAAGCAGACCAATGAGACAAGTGTGTGGATTTCTGAAATAGCAGACAGCATCGAAGAAATCCACACACTTGAAGATGTTATTAAAAGAAGTGATTGATGAAACTGCAATGTGGGGAGACTTACGTATACCAGCAAAATTTGTATGATATGGAAAAAGACCGGAAGTGTAAAATAAAAATCTGATGTGTTACACTCACGTGACTTTCTCTACTCTTGTACAAACTATTCTTACAAACGCTTATTCTCCATCTGCTTCATGTTAATCGAGATGTTAATCTTATTGCTAAGTTTCTTGTAGATGCAAGGGGAATTGGTAGGCTTTAAGCTATAGACAAATAGTTTAAGAGGTGGTTGCTGTGTGGAGTATTCCATTCTCTTTGCATTACCACGACAAAAAATGATTAACGAATTTGAGAAAAAGTATAAGTATTGGAAAATTTAAGGGAATAACAAACAATATCTCCAAAATGGTTCACCCAACAAAAAATGTATAGGATATAAATTGTGTTTTTTAACGCGATCTACATATTTTGTGTAGCCCAATTTTGTCTATCACTTATGGTTTACCAGTTATGCAAAAGTCGTTCACAATGAAGAATACTTTTGGAGACATTCCCAGAAAATTCGAGATATAGATTTCATTTGGCACGAAAATATCTTAAACATATGATATTTTAATGGAGCTCGTTAGAGCCATTTTTTAGAAAATTAAAATTTTCGAAAAATATTCCATGTAAAGGGTAATCTGGGGTGGGGGATTTTCTTGAAAACCTTCGTGTCGCATCTCTGGAAGATACTGAAACTAAATACCAAGTTTGGTGGTTATCCGACTGTTCGTTTCTGAGTTATGTTGTTCACAGACACACACGGGCATGTTTCCAAAAATGCTTATGTATAGTGAACATGAATCTACGAAGACAGAAAAAGAGTGCAAAAATTGCATTGATTGTAATACATTTTGCAAAAAATGATATAATTCAATTGAAGTCTTACTTTGTACTAAGACATATCTGGTACATTATGTTGTTAATATATGAGATTACTTCTGTTTCTGTACATTTACCATGTGCAACAATACCTTTGCTTCCGGGTACTGTGGTACCTCTCTTGGTTTTTCGTGCTACTCTTTTAGTTTTGTTTGCAGAAGCTAATAAAAATTTGTGTTACTATAAAAATTAAAGAAGTGTCATTGTAAATACATCTCAGATAAAGTTGGATCATTATAACTTATTACTTAGGTAGAGATTCACATGCGTAAAAATGCTAATTCCTTTCGAGTAGTTCTCAAATATCAGTCCTTTTAGTGCTATAATTTCTAAGTTGTATCTTATTGTCTGTAACAGTGGTACCAAGGATTATAATATCAGGAATAAATTAATTTATTCAGTGAGTCTATATTTAACTGTTGTGCAATGTGTTAATATTTTCGAAATCTAGATAGTTAGTCCTTATTTCGAATTCTGTGTTGTTGAGCAGATCAGCTGTTGTATTACTTGCTCTACTACGTATAGTAAGTAGGGGAAGTATTGTATTCCACCCAAAAATTTGATACCGAGACTTCACCGGAAATATATGTTTTGAGACTCCCTGAATCCAAAAAAAAGCATTTTTGGGAACATATCCGTGTGTGTGTCTGTGAACAGCATAACTCAGAAACAAACAGTCGGATAAACACCAAACTGGTATTTAGGTTCAGTATCTTCCAGAGATGCGAAACAAAGGTTTTAAAGAAAATCCTCCCACCACAGATTACCCTTTACATGGAAGATTTTTAGAAAATTTTAAATTTCTCAAAAAATGGCTCTAACGATTTTGATTAAAATATCATATGTTTTAGATATTTTCATGACAAATGAAATGTATTTCTCGAATTTTTTGGGAATGTCTCCAAAATTATTCTTCATTGTGAACGACTTTTGCATAACTGGTAAACCATAAGAGATAGACAAAATTTTAGTACTCAAAAAATGTGGATCGCGTTAAAATACACAATTAGTGTTATATATATACATATATATATATATTTTTTTGTTGAGTGAACCATTTTCGAGATATTGCTTGTTATTCCCTTAAATGTTCCAATACTTTTTTTCAAATGGGAATTCGTTATTCATTTGTTTATGTCCTGGACATGCAAAGAGAATGGAATGCGCCACATAGCAACCAGCGCTTAAAATATTTGACTATCGCTTAAAGCCTACCATATTCCCCTTGCATCTACAAGAAAATTAGTAATAAGATTAAATATCGATTAACATGAAGCATATGGAGGATAAGCGTTTTAAAAGTAGTTTGTAAAGGAGTAGAGAAAGTCATGGGAGTGTAACACATCAGATTTTTTTCTTGCAATTCGTTTCTCGCCTGCCAATACGTGCTCCTGGATACTACATTCTCCGTGAGGGTGGCACAGGTGCCAGGCTAATACTCCTTTTCTTCGGCCTTCTTTCTATGGGTCTGAAGGCTGTCGGAAATGCTTGTTGAAGAACTTACGTCACGGCAATTAATACGACGCCAAGTTAATATAGCTTATTTGGCAATAATCATCTATGAATAATATTGGTTGGTTACAGTTTTAGTTTACAGGAATGTGATAAATGCAATTCCATAAACTTCGAGATATTCAGGACTAAATATGTTTAAGGACACACATCTGTGTAAAAATGTAAAGAATTGCTAAAATTCGTAAAAGTGAATTTTTAGTGTCATTAAGCACTACAATCCTTCTATTTTTATTCGCGCAATTTTTGATAGCTCTATAAACCTTTTTAAAGCATGTTATATGTCGAATTAAGTGTCTGCCTGTAAGCCTAGCTTCCTATAAAATCGTAGCAAGAATATGTTTTGACAGCATTAAGCTGAACAAGCCATTCAAGAAAGGCCTCAGGAAACTTTGAATACTAAATGCTTTTTAACACCATAAAATCATAAACCGTGTTATTTTAATGCTATACCTTTTGAGCTCTCTTTACTCGAGGTTTTCTTTGTCGACACATTCACTTAAATTTTGTGTACCTCCTAGTTAACGATAGGATGTAAGAATGATGGGGTGAATTTTCGTTAAAATTCTTATTTGTGAGGTTGTTAAAAATAATGTCCATTTTGTGTAAACTTTTAAGCAAAAAATTTAACCTCATATTTAACATTTACTTTCTCACAAACTAGCGTATAATTAAAAGTTCATCTCCTCAGGTTATTGATTTATTATTAAAGAGTTTAGCAATAAATGTTTGTCAAAAATAATTGCATCGTGTGCAACAACTTTTTAAAACAGTGAAAAAGGTAATATAAGCACTAATATCTCTAAAATTAATTTTAAAATGTGCATGAAATTTGGTGTACACATACACTACACCCTGATAGCTATATTAAAATTTCAAATGAATCAAGCTGAAATTGTAGATATCTTTTAAATTTCACCGATGAGTATCCTTAACTAAATCCATGAAATTTGGTTTAAAATACTTACGAGTCATTTCCCCGATGGTTAGGGAAATGATCACCTCAGGTTCGATACATGGATGGGTTATACAAATCAAGCTGACACTCGCTTAAGTCATTGCTGTCAAAAGCACTAGTCAGCATAATCCTCGGGTAATTAAACTTAAGAGCTCGGGGCTCTGCTAGACACATGCTAACAGGAAACTGGCACACTCAGTCTGTAATATTTAATTGTGCTACGCCGCATGACCGCCGGAACATGGAAATCTCAACCTTCTTCACAAGCCAGGTAAACTTTTCTTTTGCAGGCTTATCATTAGTAGACGTGTTTGTAGTAAGTTGGAGTATACCTTTAGCAAACTGAATCTTACTTACTTATTTATTGTAGTGTGGAGTAGTAATTTAGATAATTAAATTAAGCTTGGAACCACAATTACACGTCAATAATTTGAAACCCTTCACCACTTTTCCTTGACCACGCCTCTGCCAAGCTTTGTTCTCCCGTCTGGAAACCTGAACTACATGATTCCCCTTGTCCTAACCAGTGAAGACACAGTGGCGTCGCCCCATCAAGACTCCGATTTGGGCACAGAAACCGCAACAATATCATGAAATCCGAATGCTGATTTCTTAAAAATTTAAATAATCATATGTTCCAAATGTTCACAAAATACCTCAGCCTTGAAGGTCTGATTTCTGATAAGGTCTGATTTTCTGGCATGGAAAAATAACCATTCGCAGAATCATTAAAGAAATAGCAGAGAAGCTAAATATCGGTATTATACAGGTTTTGGCACCTTCTATACAGATGTTTCAATGTCGTTTCGAACCCAAAAAATTCGCATTTACTGAATTTAAGACAAAACTTGTCTCATGAGCATTAAATAACCTCGGTAGATGTTCAAAAATTTAGAATTTCTTTTCTTCCTTTGGGCATTCGCAAATCAACTCCGAGCCTCTTTTTCTCTATCACAGCTGCTTGCTGTGTAACTGTTATTGGCAACAACAGTTCCACCTTGCTGGCACTACGCAACATTAAATATGTCTTCATGCCAATACCAAAATGTTCATTATCTTTCTTAGTGGATATTAGTGAAAAGCGTAATTTGACAGTTAACGAAACTATGACTTGGTACTGGCTGGTGGTGTGATCTACTTCTCTCTCCCCGATTACAACACCGTCCACCAAGAGTGGATCGTATTCGCTAGAGAAATAGTTCCCTTAAACGCATACAATCAGAAGGATTATTAAGACCACAAAACAGTAGTAAGAACTGTGCAACGAAATATCCTAATGTAAAACTTAATGGCAACAAAAAGACAGGATTTAGAAGAATAAAAAATTTTGAACTTACAACCATCATTAAAACGTAGTTACCAACTCCGCTTACACTTGTACATAAAAGTTCCTTTGCTTCACAACTTTCTATACATTGCCTTTACAATTCACCACTCGTTCCCTTCAAAATTCAACTTTCTCGCAAAAAGAAATAAATAATGTTCATATACAGCAACAACTTTAAAGTTCAACATTTTACAATAGATACAAAATTATAACGTCTCGTGTGTACGTCAGTAGTTCCAGCTGCAGGTGTTGCTCCAAAATTCATACAGCTCCGAGATGGCGAGGAAGAAGGTCCGCTCTCTCGCCGCTCCTGCTACGGCAGGAACCTCTTCGTCTCCTACGGTACCCGCCGAAGAGATCTCCCGCAGCCTAGGGTAACCTATGCCGCAACCACCGCTTCGCCACAGCCAGCGCATCTTCGCCGGGACTGCCTCCGCAGTTGCCGCCAGCTTCACCGGAGCCAACGCCGCCGATCCTGGAAACGATCCAGCCAGCGCAGATACAGCCTGTGCCTCATGGGAGGTACAGACAGCACTGTGATCCGAGGTGTCCCGAGGGACCTGCCAGTAAGGTTCCTCATCAGCGCTGCACACCAGCAGCGGCCTTCAGCCTTGAAGGCCGCTCCGATCCACGGAGCATAGGGACCGATATTGCTCATCAGGATCGAGTTTGCAGACCCTGGTGACCACAAAGCGGCCTTGAGGGCGGGCCTGGCCTTATTAGGGCAGTGCGTACGCATTGAGGCCACCCGAGTGGAACGCCAGGGACCCAGCCGACGCTGCTGTGCCCACGGGCACAACGAGAGTTCCTGTACGGCTAAACCTAGGTGCCACTACTCTGGTGCTTCCAGCACCACGTCTACGTGCAAACAACACGATCTACACCGCCGTCGCCGCTACTGTGCAACTTGTGGAGGGTCGTCTCACTACACCGGCCAAGAGCTCTGCCCCCTGCATCCTCGCAGGAAGGCAACGCCGAAGCCGCCAGCACCTACATCGCAGCCAGCTGCACCTCCACAGTCGCCGACATCAGCACCATCACCAGCGCCGACACCAACATCTTCAACAGCACCGATCATTGAGGAAGTCCAGGGCCTACGTGACGCCGTTCAGGATCTCCACGCGTAGTTCCTGAACATGACGACGAAGCTGACAGCGAACTCATCAGGGACCTTCAAGACACCTCAGCTGCTCAGCAAGTTTTTCTAGCTGGGCAGTTCGAGTCCATCACTTCCAGATTCAGCATCATCGACAATTCCATCCAGAACTCATCTACAACATCAGACGCCATAGCTCAACATCTCGACACTATAGACATGACACCTAGATCCATGGAAGCGCAGCAGCATCAACTGCAAGCCCACTTCCAGCAGCCAGTCAAACCGGATGCCCCAAGCAACCGCCGAAGGCCTCCGAGCAGCGCAACTTACGCAGAATTCATAAGCCGGACACTACATCTTCACAAGAAGTAAGTTCTACATTAACCTATCTCTTCCATACAACCACCATTCCAATTCTTTCCTAAATCCTCGCTATTTTCACTAGTGTTGCAGTCAGGTTTCATGGCTGCAACCTAGTAGCTACCTTTACCCGCTCCCGCCCATAGGGCGGCAGCTTCTATCTTTCACATACTAACGCGGGTGCTATACGGGACCGCACAAAGCCACGCCATTCCACTTTTCCTTCTTCCTTTTTCCATCCGTGGAGGAGTTTTTAGTGGGTATGCCGACTATTGGTGAGTCCCACACTCACAGCCCCGACTCACATCGGGGCTGGGGTCAGTGATTAAATCATTTTCTCCTCCACTCGAAAAAAATCCAAAAGAAGAGCTTGTCGACTGGTCTGGTCGTCCTTGCGTAGAAATCCTGGCGCCGGAGAGAGTGGATGAACGCGGTAACAGCACTGCTTTTCCCCTGATGCGGCGGAGCGCCCAACCATGTCCCCTATAATTTAATGTGGCGTCCAGAAATTACATTTCTTTAGTCTGGCTGTGAACGAGAAGTTCTAATTAATTCGCTATTGCAGCTGGCGCCCAGGTGATGACTTCTCAATATTATTTAAACTGTCTTGAGGGGGTGTACCCAAAATGGTACAGCTGAAACAACAGACTCACTGGTTTGATTTACATCATCTTGGTGTCATTTAAGAAACGACTTATATCAACCAGCACATGGTGTATTGCTTAAAGACGGATTTGGCAAATTACCTAACCCAAAGAATTCTTTGACATTTACAATAACATCATCTTTGCATAGAGGAAAATATTTTAGCAGGTATCGATTATCCACATTATAAGGGTGAGTTAATCTTCATTAGTAAAATTTGTGGAAGGGCTTTAATTGTGGCTTCTAGATTCTCAGAAGCATACCTTCCTTTCTTTGATGATATTTTTAATTTTGTGTGGGCAGAGAGAAAAGATATTATGTAAGATTTCAATCCTCTCAAAAAGTATCAGTCTTTATCATTACAATAATACAGAATTTATAACACTTGCCAAGATTTGTAACTAAACATCAGAAACGAGGACCAAATGTGTATAATTGAGCTATGTGATAATGCAATTAAAAAAAACTGTTGCTTACATCACAAAAGTGCATTATTATAAATTTTGGCAACGTTGTCCATAACTCAAATTTAAATATATATATATATATCTTATGGATTTTGGTGAGCATTCAGTTTTTCTCAAACGTAGGTTATGTGATTGACAGTGGTGTATCAATGTGATTAGCAGCACTTGGCTTAAATTATATAGATATATTCATATTATGATACAAAATAGAAGCAGTAAAGTTTGCTTAAGCACACAATGAGTGCTGAAAGAAAACTGGAGAGAATCTCCAACATTACAAGTTATATTTTCCCCAAAATACGTTTTTCTCAAATCAAAAAGTTTACTTTGCTGTTTTTTAATATGTCCAATAGTTATCAAATGCTGTAACACTGACAATAATGGTACTATTTACTCTATATTATTTAAACAAAATATGCTAGTGTATGAAACAATGACCATTTATGCACCCAATTTAGGAGAACTAGATTAACCCACATTTAAATACGTACACGGACGAATACGCAGTATGCCGAACTCGTCCCGCGCGTGGCGCTTAAAGAGGAAAACGGACAACTGGCTTTCACTGTCGTGCACCTTTACCCTTCAGTTACCTCAGACTAGGTAAATGCCACCTCCTTCCACTAGCTAAATAGTGCCCCTTGGAGGGGTTCCCCACCTACTAAATAAAACGTCGCTGAATTGACAGTATTTTAGCTGTTACCTACTTAATCACATTCTTTATCAATAAGCCACATGTGGCGCATACTCTTCACAAACACACGTAAGTCATGGCAATAATGCCCTTAGCCTTTTTAAACCCTAATGTTTTTTATGGTCATAATAATCTTTAAAATACTTTTAAAAAAATCTGATGTGTTACACTCACATGACTTTCTCTACTCTTGAACAAACTATATTTACAAACGCTTATTCTCCATATGCTTCATGTTAATCGAGATATCGAGATGTTAATCTTATTCTTGTAGATGCAAGGGGAATTGCTAGGCTTTAAGCGATAGTCAAATATTTTAAGAGGCGGTTGCTATGTGGAGTATTCCATTCTCTTTGCATTACCAGGACAGAGAAAAAGTATAAGTATTGGAACATTTAAGGGAATAGCAAGCAATATTTCGAAAATGGTTCACCCAACAAAAAAATATATATGACATAAATTGTGTATTTTAACGGATCTACATTTTTTGTGTTGTAAAATTTTGTCTATCTCTTATGGTTTACCAGTTATGCAAAAGTCGTTCACAATGAAGAATACTTTTGGAGACATTCCCAGAAAATTCGAGACATACATTTCATTTGTAATGAAAATATCTTAAACATATGATATTTTAATCAAAATCGTTAGAGCCATTTTTAAGAAAATTAAAAGTTTCTAAAAATGTTCCATGTAAAGGGTAATATGTGGTGGGAGGATTTTCTTGAAAACCTTCGTGTCGCATCTCTGGAAGATACTGAACCTAAATACTAAGTTTGGTGTTTATCCGACTGTTCGTTTCTGAGTTATGCTGTTCACAGACACACAGACACACACACAAACATGTTTCCAAAAATGATTTTTTTTTACTCAGGGGGTCCCAAAACATATACTTCCGGTGAAATCTCGGTATCGAATTTTTGGGTGGAATGCAATACTTCCCCTACTTACTATACGTAGTAGAGAAATAATATATATATATAAGCATATGAAGATCCATGTAATCCAGATTGTACAATCTTTTAAATAAATCAAAAAATAAAATCAGTTACGAGTCAGCTATATATATGATTTGATTGTACAAGATTTTTAGGTTCACTATTCTCAAGCCTTCTTTTTCTTTCAATCCAATAATTTTACGGGTATATTAGGTAATTTTATACATAATATTAAATACAGCAATAAATTACTTCAGCTGTAGTGTCATACTTAGATATTAAAAACTTCCTTAAAGTTGCTTGTATATAAGCAATACAAAATACAGTGCAGTGTAAACAGGATGCTAGGGAAACCTAAGTAATTAAAGATATATGGAAGAGCATTTTTTACAGTAATAGACCAGTTTCCGGTCCCAGTTGAATCAAGCTATCCGAATGTGCATGCAGTTTGAATATCTTGTTCAACCACCTTAGATACATTACCGTTGTACCGAGAAAACTCCAATACCAAATAAAATACATTTAAATATTAAGTTGGACTGCCTTTTTCTTTAAATAAAAAAGCATTTCTATTTTTGCAGTTCGCCCTTTGGAGGTACGGCTTTTAGGCGAGAACATGCCTTTAAGTGCGTCCAGTGAGTACGAGGTAGCGTGCCAATCTACGGGCTCAAGACCACCTGCCGTAATCTCTTGGTGGAAGGCTGGTTTGATGCTCGATCACACCAGAGAAACGGTAAGTTATAACATAACATAATCTAGCGATGATTTGGGAACAAGCCGAGTGTGGTTTCCATGTGCATGTACCGCAAAATCACAATCATTTATAGTTTAAGGTAAACGTTGTTCAGTATACGACTGTTTTTCTAAATGAGAGTGTCGTTTGGGGAGGGGAAAAACTAATCAATCAAACAATAATTATATACACTAATATGTGAGGAGTAAACAATTAAAAGGCAATTTCTCCAGCAAATGCACTTTTTCAGAAAACAAGGAGAACTGATTTCTCTTTAATGATGAATAATATGGGAACGCTGTCATAAAAGATAGATTTATATGATCTTCTATGTAACATACACTACGTGAACAAAAGTATTCGGACACCTGGCTGAAAATGACGTACAAGTTCGTGGCGCCCTCCATCGGTAATGCTGGAAGTCAATATGGTATTGGCCCACCCTTAGCTTTGTGACAGCGTTCACTCTCGCAAGCATACTTTCAATCAGGTGCTGGAAGGCTTCTTGGGGAATGGCAGCCCATTCTTCACGGAGTGCGGAACTGAGGAGAGGTATCGATGTAGGTCCGTGAGGCCTGGCACGAAGTCGGCGTTCCAAAACATCCCAAAGGTGTTCTATAGGATTCAAATCAGGGCTCCGTGCAGGCCAGTCCATTACAGGGATGTTATTGTCGTGTAACCACTCCGCGATAGCCCGTGCAGTAGGGACAGGTGCTCGATCGTGTTGAAAGATGCAATCGCCATTCCCGAATTGCTCTTCAACAATGGGAAGCAAGAAGGTGCTTAAAATATCAATGTAGGTCTGCGCTGTGATCGTGCCACGCAAAACAACAAGGGGTGCAAGCCCCTTCCAGGAAAAACACGACCACACTATAATACCACCAACTCCGAATTTCACTGTTGGCACTACACACGCTGGCAGATGACGTTCACCAGCATTCGCCATACCCACACCCTGCCATCGGATCGGCACATTGTGTACCGTGATTCTTCACTCCAAACAACGTTTTGCCACTGTTCAATCGTGTGATGTTGACGCTCCTTACACCAAGCGAGGCCTCGTTTGGCATTTTCCTGCGTGATGTGTGGCTTATGAGCAGTCGCTCGACCATGGAATCCAAGGTTTCTCACCTCGCACCTAACTGTCATAGTATTTGGAGTGGATCCTGATGCAGTTTGGAATTCCTGTGTGATGGTCTGGATAGATGTCTGCCTATTACTGTTTACGACCCTCTTCAAAAGTCGGCGGCCTATGTCACTCAACAGACGAGGTCGGCCTGTATGCTTTTGTACTGTACATGTCCGTTCACGTTTTCACTTCTCTATCACATTAGAAACAGCGGACCTAGGGATATTTAGGAGTAAGGAAATCTCGCGTAGAATTCTGACTCAAATGACACCCAACCACCTGACCACGTTCGAAGTCCGTGAGTTCCACGGAGCGTCCCATTCTGCCGTTTCAGGATGTCTAACGACTACTGAGGTCGCGGATAATGAGTACCAGGCAGTAGGTGGCAGCACGATGCATCTAAAACGAAAAACGTATGTTTGTGGGAGTGTCCGGATACTTTTGATCACATAGTGTATAACACCACGAATCTAGAGCATGGTCCTTTCCTAAAATTTAACTGTAATAGTTGTAGAAAATCCCTTTCCTTTGAAACAAATGGAAAAAATACCATGTGATTGAAGAAGAAAAGAAAAAAATATTTTAGTTGAATATAATTTAATTGTTAATGTGTTAATGTAATGGAATTATGAAACAACTCTCTTCAAATGGTGACACCTATATCAATCCTCAAACAAATACAATTGCCATTTTTATTCTCTAGCACAACACGATTGTATAAAACCACCTTACATTGTTGGAGTCTTTTGAGGCAGTGAAAGGGGGAGATAAGGACATCGCGCGGCCGGTACGGCAGCTTTCACAAAGAGCCGCCATAGTAGCCGACTTGGGCACGAGCAACTGGTTTTCTGTCTTTCACTTCCAGTGTCTAAAGAGACTCTGAACAAAGAATACCAACAAAAACCACTTCACCTTCTTCATTATCACCTGGTATATCTGTTAAGTTCTCGCAGTCCCCAAATTCAGCTGCAAGTAATTTTACATCTGCTATATTTTCATTAGAAATTGGACAATTCAATGGATCTTTCACTAGAACTCCAACTAACTTTTCTTCTATTTTAATTAAACTATTCACTTTTTCTTCTAATTATATAAAAGAAAAGAGAACCAAACTTCAGTAATTAAAAACTAAACGAAGGAGCATAAACAAAATGACTGACTAGTCAGGAACCAGATTGGCTGAATGCAGGAAATACCTTTTGCTTGGAAAAGGCTATACAGGAAATACATTTTGAATGAAACTGTCGCTTTCTTTGTATAATTTGAATGGATTAAAATACACTTTTGGATGAAACAAGCATCTACAAGATGGGCATAAAGAAGACAACTGCAATAACTAATTTTTGGGGAGGAGAAAATCCTTTTGAATATTTGCTTTTCTTGTATAAATCGAACTAATACCAAGGAGAGCATTAGAATTCTTTACCTGGCTACTACCGTAATACTGTAGAATATATTTGTACATGAAGACAAATCCAAAGGAGAGTTTTAGATAGGTATGCTAGAAGTAAGGTAAGCTTTGCTAGGCCAAATAAAACCTATCAACGCCGCTGACCATTTGATGAAATAACCAAAGGTCGGAATTTTCATAAAACTAGATTTGGATTACTTCTTAAAAGTATATTTTATGTATCACCGAGATTCTTATGACAGTATTATAGAAGTCAGATTTGTGTCTTAAAACAGAAATGTGTGTTTAATACGGAAATACATGTTAATTAATTACAGGTAGATCCCAAAGTCATGTGCGGTGATGGTAGACAAGTTCTCTTAGCGCTTTTATATAAACAAAACGTAAAAGGCCCACCGCCGAGATAAATGTCTATCTGTCTCACATTCAAGACGGCACGAGTTTGAATCTGGGTTAGTGCAAGTTATCTGAATAAGTTTTCCCGGGTTTTCCCTTATCGTGAAAGATGAACGTCGGGTAACTTTAAGCTCTATGGACGGTCGACTGAATCACCTGCCCCTATTTTTTGGAATTTATGCAATCCATTAAAAAAACAGATGTGACTCGAGTCTTTCTTGACCGTTCACTTACACCTCATTTACAGGTTGGACCATTTAAGTTGAGACTGTAGAATATTTCCAAAACTAAGCGTTGTAAAAAGAAATGCCTTGAATAAAAGCTGCTTGAAATTGTGGGGGGAAGTAAATGCTATTAGTCATGTTTTGTTTGGAGGACGTTGTGATTGTCATCTTAGTGTTAACTTATTTTTTTTAAATCGGAAGCTACCTTTTTATATTGCTTTCTCACTGCTCATAAAAAACTAAAGTACATTTGTACAAAGCACTTTGCAAATTGTTCTTACGCAGCGTAAATAACAACGAAAATTCTGAATGGCTGTGTACGAAGAGCGCAATGAATATTTGGACATCCACGGAAGGTCATTTGAGGGTAAAGTTACGTCTCATAATTGGGAACCAACGTTTTTTGTTTTGTTCCATTATTCCTCATCACAAATTTCACAGCTTTTTATAAGCCATTTTTAATGAGAAAGGAATATACAAATTGCAGTTTTCCATTAAACGTTCCACATCAACGAAACTGTTAACCGACAGAATAGATAACCCACACTGGATAAGAGAGGCTGCGTTTCACGTGCAATGCAGTATCAACGGGTGGTGTGGAATCCTAGGGGATCAAAAAATAGGACCCTATTTTTTCGAAGGTAACCTCACGGGAACTCGATATCTTCAGTTTCTTCGAGAAGATCTGCCGCCAATATTAGCAAATATGTCGCTGATGAAACGGGTGAGAATGTGGTTTCAACAAGATGGAGCTCCCCCACATTCGTCCGTAATTGTACCGAATTTCTTTCGTGGTGTGTATCCAGAAAAATTTGATGTGGTGTATTCACACGACTTTTCTACGCTGTATCGCTTATTAGTGGGTATACAAATTATTGTTTCCAAAGTTCATTTTCATTTTACTCGAGATAAACCATTCCGTAAACACTGCATTATACATTTCGATATAGATGCAAAGGGAGTAGCGATAGTCGGATGTTTAAGAACTGGACGCTATGTACTGGCCTTAAAATTCCATGCTTTGCATGCATTTAGGAAGAACAACTGAATATCGAAAGGACTTGAAAAGTATGGCAAAAGTATTGAACAATTGAACCATTCATAACAGATATCTCCAAAATAGTTAATGCCACAGAAAAGGTTATTTGAAATAAATTGTGTGTTTTAAAGAGATCTACATTTGCAATGAAGTGGACTTCACAGGCTATTTCTAGAAGATTCAAGGTATACACCTTATTTTTAATATAAATATCTGTAATATACGATATTTTAATCACAATCGTTAAAGCCATTTTTGAGAAAATCAAAGTTTTCGAAAAATGTACCATGTAAAAGGTAGTCTGCGGTTGGGGTATTTTCTTGGAAACCTTCTTGTCGCGTCCTTGGATGATACTAAGCTCAAATATCAAGTTTGGTATTTATCCGACTTTTCGTTTTTGAGTTATGCTGTTCGCAGACTGACAGATATATAAATAATGAGCCACCTGGTTTGGCGGACATCAGATCAACAATTGTTTTCTGAACTATGATGAATTTCGAACTTCCGCACTATCAGTTTCAATCCCCCCTGAAACTAATAATACCAATAATAATAATACATATTTATAAACAAAAAATATAAAATGTTAAACGTTTTGAGAAAAAATTAAATAAGGGCAAATATAGCTTGGGGTTAACCCTCCGTCGGTCGCTAGGGGCCTGAGAGACCCCTGGCATTTTACAAATGTTATAATTTTCGAACGAACTCACCTATGCAATTGCCTGACTAGGACATCTAACATTACAACCTGCGCGATTATTTGCTGCAGCGATAACCTTATATGTTTATTTGTTTGGCTGGAAGAATGACTAATCAGCAGTTTCGTGTCGCACAGGTCAACCGGACCCCGCGCGCCTGCTCTCGTTACATATTGTTGACAGATTTGTTTCTCATTAGCTGTGGTTCAATATTGCTTTTCTATTGCAAGGAACTGTTATGAATACGAGTAAAAGGTACGATCTACAAAATCCGAATGATTTGTAAGAAGTACATCGCCTACTTTGCGATGATGATACCTTGTCCGTGGTTCCTTTCTAACTCGACTGTGTAATGAGAATTCTTTTTGGCTAAAAGACAATATTTCTAGCACGTTATCTGCGATGTGTATATATGTGTATTGCTATTTCTTAAATGATCTTAACCATCAAATCACAAATTTTTCAGGAGAGACAAAAAGCTGGTTTTATCCTTGCCCGTCTGTAATATAAATTTGAAATTGGGAATTATTAATTTTTATAGGAATAGACAATAGATTAGTTATGTATCACACATAAAATCTGGACAATTTCATTAATATGATTCCTATTGTTATTTTATCATGTAAGAGACACTCATTAATCATAACAAAACAATTTAATTGTTGTAAAGTTTCTATCACCGTCTATAATTCTGTTGTATTTAAACAGTATCACAGCACAACTATTTTTCACCATAACTAATTATTACAAACTCCTGTATTGACATAAAGTGAAAAGGTTGGTTATCTTTTGATTATCTTACATTCCATTGCTAGAATAGGAGGTGAAGGAAATATCTTAGCAACCGCCAGCTTCGTCTTAGCCATGAGTCACTTAGAAACACAAAATACGATAACAAGTTGGAATTGAGACGGTGTTAAGATGATTTATTGGTCACTAAAGTAATATTTCAAACACTTACGATCAAATGTAAACCGTGTTTTCTCTGTAACTGTTAAAGGGTCGCTTACGCAGTTTTGCCAGGATATGCGTCTAGATTTTCCGTAATCATTTCGAAAAAAAAATGCATTTCTCAAAAAAGATGTTCTGCCGGTTAGCCACCGGTACATTCCCTGAAGAGTTCTCTTTATTCCAGGGTTACCTGCTTTCGGTTTTGATAGGTTCGTAGGTCTATGTGAAGAACCGAGCAGCTAGTGTGCTGTGAACCTATTTAATTGACAAACAAAAATAATATTAAGCTTTGCTTTTACTCAAGGTACTATTTGCTTTCAATTATATTCTTGTAGAGGCTATTACAGATATAAACTCATATAAACAGTCTTAGATAAACTATATTTAACTGCTTTTAAGAATAATATCCGACATTTATTATTATGAAGATCACTCCAAAAGTTTTGAGAATGGACGCATTAAAATATTAAAAATTTAAACCTGTTCATTGCATCCTTTCAAAATATTCTACGCATCGTCTCATCCCTACAAAACCATTTTTCAAAGCTGAACGCTATTCTTCTTTGGGGAGAGTACAAATACGTTCATCGTAAGCAGCTACTGAGGCTTCAGATGACTCACATCGTTGACCTCAATTTTTTTTTCAATTTGGGGAATAAAAAAAGTCGCTTTGGGTCATAAAAAAGTCGTATTGGGCCAGATCCGGACAGTAGGGAGGATGGTACAAATAAATGACTCCTAACTCCTCCATAAAGTAGGTTATTTTTTGTGCAGTGTGGACAGAAGCATTGTTATGGTGCAACAAAATTCCATGCAGACCAGTCTTAGGACGCTTTTCTCAGTTCATTCAACACTTGTGGCAGACATTTTGTGGTGTACCATCTGGCAGTAAGAGTCTTTTGTCCCTCAAGCGGAATTATCACAATGTGGCCATTTGCTGAGAAGAAAGAACAGATCATATTCTTGCCAACACTTCTCGTTTACTTCACTTTTGTTGGGAATCTCCTCGGAGGACACACATCGATGATTGTTAAACTAATTTAAACTGAGGTTTATCTATGGACTCTCCAGAACTGCTGTACTCCTTAGCATTCCATTATATATAGGGCGTGAAAGACAGGGAGTTTTTTTCTGGAGCCTCTTTATCAGGCTTGAGGTTCTTTTACGTGCCGTAAATCTACGACACGGGACTACCGGCTTCCGAAGGAAGCCATGCTAAGGATTTTTACGCCCGAAAACTCCATTGTTTTCTTATCTTCTTCCATTGAATTTTTCAATCATTTCCTGGCACCATTGCACACGCACATCCATGATGTCTCGGCCCGGGCGCAGGGGGCAATCGCCTCTTTGTACCCGTACCCGATGCTGAGATCTGGGATGCCTGTTCGCCTAAAGCTACACCTTTTCCGAGCGCTGGTAATCCCTCTCATGCTGTACGCCTACGAAGTCTGGGGTATGGCCGCAGAGAGCTGGCTATGTCTACAACGGGCGCAGAATAGGGGACTCCGGTCCATCTACTCTGTCGATCGCTCCTTCCCCGTGAGACTACTGCACGAAGTCTCATCTGTTCCAAATGTGGAAGATGAAATTAGGCGCCGGGCATCAAAATTCTACGCAAGTTTACCATATCATCAGAGCATCCTGGTCAGATATCTTGGGGATTACAACCCCAGAACTCGCCGTCTTTGGCGTCATCGGGTTCCCCGAATGGCATGCGGCACATCGGATAACCGAGGAGAAACACCAACAGCAGCAAAAGCTGACCTCCATTGTAATCCAATCCAAGAGATGATTGGTCTCAAAATTAACCCCAACCAACTAAAGAAAATTGACAAATAAACACACATACACCAGGGTGCTGAAGGGTTGCCGCACCCTAACAAGCAGCTGTCGAGGAGTTATACGCTTCTTTCTATTCAATCTAAAAATAAAACAGTCATCCTAAAACATCATTCCTTATAATAGTCTTCCTGTGGTAAAACCCTATTGAGGGTGGGTACACAGCAAATTCACTCAGGCTAAAAGTTAGCCTGCCAGCAGCCAGTCGGAGTCGTACTTGTTTGTGCTCATTTGTGAGGTGGTGGGGGATCCAGCGACTACAGAGCTTCATGACGCCAGGTTTTTCTTTCAGGATTGTTTTCACTGCTGCCGATCTAATATTTAGGGCGTCTTGGATCTGACCTTATGTGCAATGATCATCTGCCCGCAACATGCGCCTGCTTTCACCATATTTTTGTCTATTTTTGCTGTATCCGGCCGTTCTGCTCGATCTTCAGCTTCGAGGGAATCGCTTCCTCTTCTAAACTCTCTATACCATCGGTAAGTGGTGGTTTGCAAGGGCAAAGATCCCCGCAAATTGCTCGATGCAGTCTTTCAAAGCATTCTCTCTCTCTCCTAAACCGAACTTTAAAGTTATAGCGCGGAAATGCTCTCGCTTGAGACCCATCCTAGTGTATGGCGTAGCAACACCTGGTATACATACACACGTGGTGCTGACGCTGCACGTTGTTGGAGCGCGCCAAGACCTGCATATGTTGCCATCTGAACTTCAATCTGAAGTTAGGGAAAGCTACTTTGGCTTACCACTACTCACTGTTGCCCATTCTCAAAATTTTCAGAGTGACTAACAAACTATTTGTCCTAGCATGCGTCGTTGTACTGAGAGAATAACAACCTATCCCTTATTACTTTCAATCCAATGTTACAATTGTTAAGTATTAATAATATCAATACCTTAGGAATGCTATTATTTTACTTATTCCTTAATTGGTGTCGTATGCGGTCAAATGATTCTCCATTATTTCTCTGTGTCGTCTCACTACAACTTAGCCACCTTTTAAGTAAACATTTTCTACATCTGTTGATTTTCCTGGGCAAAAAATTACTTTAACATCGCTTTCTGAAGTTATTAATGTTATTAGACATAACATAAAATTTGTTTGGGCCATTTCATATATCTTCTGTAAATTACATTACTTTATCTATTTCTCATTTGTTATTTTCTTCTTCCTCTCTGTCTATCATAATAAAACATGTTTAAGTAAATATTTAACATAATTTACAGTATTATTTCTGCTGCATATATACATAATATATAGCCTGTATAGTTCTATTTGATAACATTTTGAGTACATTTTTGGAAACATGTCCGTGTGTGTGTCTGTAAACAGCATAACTCAGAAACAAACAGTCGGATAAACACCAAACTTAGTATTTAGGTTCAGTATCTTCCAGAGAAGCGACACCAAGGTATTCAAGAAAATCCCCCCACCCCAGATTACTCTTTACATGGAACATTTTTCGAAAATGTTAATTTTCTAAAAAAATGGCTTTAGCGATTTTGATTAAAGTATCATATGTTTAAAATATTTTCACTACAAATAAAATTTATATCTTGAATTTTCTGGAAATTCTCCAAAACTGTTCTTCATTGTGAACGACTTTTGCATAAGTGGTAAACCATAAGAGATAGACAAAATTTTACTGCACAAGAAATGTAGATCGCGTTAAAATATACAATTTATGTCATATACATTTTTTTTGAGTGAAGCATTTTCGAGATATTGCTTGTTATTCCCTTAAATTTTTCAATACTTATTTTCTCGCATGGGAATTCGTTATTCATTTAATTGTCTTGGATATGCAAAGAGTATTAATCTGTGGCAAAGAGAATGGTGCTGCAGCTAGCAACCAGTTATTCAGAGATATGTCTATGCTTAAAGGCTACTGTATTTCTATATTGCCCTTGCAATTACAAAACAAGGGGAACATAGTACGCCTTAAGCGATAGTCAAATATTTTTAGAACTGGTCGCTAAGTGTAAAATGTAATTCTCTTTGCTTGTCAAAAGATCGTTTCTGCAAATTTTTATCTCGATTAATATTAAATAGATGGAGCATATCAGTTTGTAAAAATAGTATGTACTAGAGTAGAGAAAGTCGTGTGATTGTAACACAACAGATTTTTTTCTTGTCTGTTCTTACGATAAGTGCCCCATATGTATATATATATATATATATATATATATATATATATAACATGCTAACTGAGATTACTTTTGGAAACATTCTTTCCCTCCAAGTCTGAACATCAGAATACATATTCAAGTCATACAGGATACCACATCAAAGATGTCAATATTGACGACGATGTCATAAGAAAGCCAAAAGCCGAAGAAGAACAGGAAGTAAGCATAGATGCAAGAAGCAATACAAAAGAAGGTGAAAAGAGGAAAATTAAAGAAGAAGCAAAGAAGAAGGAAGAGGGAAAAACAGAAGAAAGAAGAAAAAATATGGATACCATAAAATAAAGAAAGGGTAGAATTGAGTGGAGAACGCCAGAAGGCAAAACTGAAGAAACAAACACCGGAATTTAAAATGTTGAAACAAGCAATTTTGGTCTTCTTAGCGTGGTTGTAGGAACGATCGTGTAAGAAACCAAGTTCAGACTTCCTCTGGTTGAGGAAGCTATATTTTGAGAATCTCGGCGCTGATTTTCTTTTCCGAAGTTTTCATTATTACAATTTATTTTTATTTTTAACTAAGTTTTGGCTTACTCTCCTTTTCAAATGGATAAGTAATGTCTATGTTTACTTAAATTTTAAAAAAAGGCTTCTATATTTTTATTTATTTGTTCATGTATTTCTTTGCAATATTGCAACTGGGATGTTGCATTTTTGAAAACGATAGGAGCTGTTCTCATCAGAAGGTTGCTTGGATAAAATAACTATTTAAATTATAGGGCGCCAGGGTAGCTCAGTATTTTCGATTACGGTTCTCGTACTGTGGATTCGCGGTTTGATTCCCGGCTCTGTAGTTGTGATTTTAAATCGGCGCTATCCACACCTGCACCTCTGACATGTTCATGTGAAATATCCCCAAGCCTCAACGTGGTCTGAAGTCCACGGAAAAAGCTGTGGGTCCTCTCATTTCCCCGCCATCCTCATTATCGCCCTACCATCGAAGGCAACGGATTTCGCCCTCTGGGTGTCTCTACCTCAGAAATGAGTCCAGTCACCATTTGGTGGAATGAGGCTTTCCCTTATGTCATAGGCCGCATGAGGAGCATTCGAAACAACCACTATTAAAATTACAGTATTTTTATTTCATCCTGAAGCAACAGCAATTAAGAATGCCCTGATGCAATTATACTCGTCGTCCTCTATGGTGCAGTGGTTACCATGCTAGGCTCTAGTTTCCGAGGTCGCAGGTTCAAATCCGGCAGAGGGCGATGGATTTTTTGGGCTTAAAAATAATAACATGGAGTCGGAAGGTGTCGCGGTTTCTTCTCGTGTTATCTTATTTGCTGAGCGCCTGTTATTGTTTTACTATTTTGAATTCTGGGTTCTTTGTCCTCCAGCTAGCTATTATTACTCAGTCGAGCAAATCTCTTGAACAGGGTGTGTAAACGGATAGGAGTTGTTACTAAAAATAACACTGATAAAAGAATTTGTTTTTTTCACTTTTATTGTCGTCGCACTTCATTAATTTCACATATTTACTCTTGATACACGCCCGACTGAAACTGTTGTATTTTCGAATGTAACTATAATCACTTAATTGCCCACATTATTAATTAACGTATTTCACATTTTATAACTAGCTTTACGACGCAAGGGATTCTGTAGAATTGCGCGATGTGCATCCCGTGAATGATTCTCTTAAACTGTGCGATGTGCAACCCGTGAATGATTCTGTTGAACTGTGCGATGTGTAACTCGTGAATGATCCTGTTGAACTGCGCGACGTGTATCCCGTGAATGATTCTCTTAAACTGTGCGATGTGTAACTCGTGAATGATCCTGTTGAACTGTGCGATAGTTGTCTCTGGCTTTAGAATTTATACTCCCTCACCCCGATATGCCTAAACATTATAACAGAGCTGCTATTTGTTAATAAAGCGCGCCAACATTAGTGTCTATTTTTTTATTCAATCAAAATTACGAACACATATGCTCTAAGGAAGATATTCCCTCCATTTCTACAGAAAAGCGCGCTACTCTGACGTCATTTGCTTGTCTCTTCTAATTAATAAACAACTCACCCCCTCGCTACATTGTTATCCGCTCCTATTGTCAGTTTCAGTGAGGCCGTGTAAACTTATTTCCTAACAATGCTTATAATTAACAAACATCTCAAATCATTGTCGTACAATAATGCTAATTTACACTACAATCACTCTGGCATTTACAATGTTGTGATATAAAATACTGCCTCAAAGAGAAGTAAAGCCGGTGGTCCCGTGTCATAGACTTACGGCACGGTAAAGAATCTCAAGCCTGATAAGGAGGCTTCTCAGCAAAATTACCAGTCTTTCACGCCCAATTTAGAATGGGATGCTAAGGACCACAGCAGTTAAAGAGCGTCCATAAGTAATGCTTATAAACAAAAGTTTCCTGCGAGCATGTAACGCAATACTCGAAGTCAGCAATTGTTTCTGCTTCTCGAATGGCTGGCATCAGTAGCTTAACATCTGACTGGGAGGGTATAGGAAATCACGAAGCTAAGACAGTTCAACAATCGTGGCATAGAAATGGTGGATATAAAGGTGTAGAGGAGGGATTTCGAGGCACACAATACAGGCAGAGAACACCAGGAGCGCAGCCTGCCTCCTAAACATCGCTTCACTCAAGTTGGCCTTGGTATCCCAAGAGACACTGGTACAACTCTGTCGTCACTGAGTGACGATACAGGTCGTGAACTTTTCGGGGTTATTTATGCATCCTGCAAATGAAACTATTTTTCACTTAACTATTTTAAAGCGCTAAGGTGATTGGCTGATCACCTTAACGTCGTAGTAAGACATGTAGCCTCTTATTTCTCCTTATGACGCGTATGGACTTTACATTTGTGTCCAAACTCTCCCTATCTCCATCCATCCGTCCGTCCATCCATTCGTCCGCCCGTCCATTCATCCATCCATCCATCATCTGCCTGCCTGCCCGTCTATTCTATCTATTGCATCTCTCTATTCTAACTATTCATCTATCTCACTCCAGCATCCTTGCTGATCATGTTCACGGCTAGCTAGCGTCTATTGCATTTAAAATATCACGTATTTAGATCTTTATAATATTATTTACATTAATATCGATTTTTATATTAATGAACTATTACTTATGGCACAACGTTTGTATAGTTTAGAAGATTATTTCAAACACAGAAATGTGAGTAATAGGATCACTGTGATTGAGAATACGAAAAGAATTATTTTCTTAGGATTGCATAATGTATGGAGTCTCCGGTTTCATTGTTAGAATATTTGAATGCTTTTCTTATACAGCTATTCCTTCACACTGTGGCTATTGCACGGATCTCCTGCGCCAGCCGCCGCAGTTTGGACTCCCACTGAAACAGTTATAATATACCCGCAACCGTCTCACGTTCTCATATTTGCAATCACAACGACAATAAGCAGATAACTTAGTATAAGAAATGCTGGAAATGCCCTTCTTTATCCTCATATTTCTGACATCCTTTCAGCTAATACTCATTCACATTCGGGAGTTTGTTGAGAATTTATCCCTGATAGTTTCTTTTAGTTCTTTCCATATATTGCCTTTGTTGCAAACACTATTTTTCAACTTCTCCCATAGACAAAAATCACATACAGTTAAATCTGGGGATCGTGAGGTCCATAATTCTGCATTAATTAACCTAATCTTGAAACATTTCCTGAATTAAGTTTAATGATTCGTCAACTCTATGCGCGATACCAAAGCCTTGTTGGAAAAGTCTACTCTGGCATTCAGAATCTGGCATACTATCTATGAATCATTCCTATGCCTTTCTGCATTTACTGTTTGTTCAAAAAGTGTAGCTCTTATTTTTCTGTATCTATATTACTGCAGTATTTCCGTGACATGTAAGGGAATCTCGTGTGTAAAATCGGGTTTCTCTGTACTGCAATATCTGCTATTTTGCGACGAAGCATAGCCATTTAAATGTAACCATGCTTCAATACAGAAGAATATTAAGTTTGGCCCCATTTATTCTATTATTGTCATTTCGCAAAATACAATTACAGAAATGTACCTGACTCTGCTGATCACATGAAAAAATTGGTGAATGTAACAAGCCCCCATATACTTAAGAACTAAAGGAAAGCATCAGGTGAGGAGGTCATTAAATTTCATATACAGAACTCGCAAGTATGAATGAATTTTTCCTGAGAAGATACCAGAAATCTGTGAATAGTCAACATTCCGCAGATCTCCTATGATAGACTACATGTGTATTATCATTGTAATAACTATGAGAACGTGAGGGGATGCGGAGATATTATAACTGTTTCGGTGGGAGTTCGAGCTGTAGAAGCGGCCGGGATACGACTGCCATGCGGGAGCCACAGCGTGAAGGAAAAGAACTGTAGTTTATGTAAAACATTTCATACATGGAGTAACAAGAGATGAAACTTGTGTAAATTAAATACAAGGATGAATATGTGAAACTAAAATTAAAAAATAATGACAAAATCTTTAAGCATGTTACATTTCACATTGTGTACCTTCATAAGGTGTTCATAGCATTTTAAATGAACCTATCAGTTGGATGTATCTGAGGCAGTATTTTTAACATTTAAATGAATTCAGTCTATTTATATAATATAAAATATAATAACAGCCCACCTTAAAGCAATATGTGTATACATAATATATAAAATGTATGTAACAGTGATTGCATTGTTGTTTACATTACTTTGAACATGTTTAACAATGTTATGTGAATGTATTACCTAATTTAATAATGTAGGAGCTGTGAGAATATGGGTGAAAAGTTGCCAACAATGAGGTAACCTTGAGGCAATAATGAAAGTAATAATGCTACTAGTAATTCTTGGAGCAACAATAATGTAATTTTTGAGACAGTTTATAAATAGCCAATCAACAATCAGAAAAAAGCTTAACTTAAATGAAGGTATTCTATTGGAGCAGGATTAGCCAATCAGAGACTTGAAATACAGAAATTTACAAATTCAGGCGGTATAAATCAGTTCAGTTGCTTGTAGACAGCGTTCCTAACTGGACGCTAGACGCGTCCTCGAGAAGTTTAATACGTATTCAGTGTGAGACGAAAATTTATTATGGCGAGCATATTATAAAGTTTACGTTTTAAAAGGTGCAAGGAATTAATAAATAATCTCACAGCTCTCTATATCAGTGAAGTGTTATTTAATCGTGTCAAGGATTAATAAAAGGAGTGAAGTAAAAGTTATAATCTGTGTAAACCTACATTCTTTAGCCGTATCACACCCTGCAATGAGAGACATGTATCTACAAATTAATACTGACGCAGCCGAGGCAAACCTAAATATATAATATTTAAAGAAACATTAAAGTATAAAGTTGAAAGTAAAGTTGAGGCGAAGGCCACCGGAAAGTAAAGTTGGGGCGAAGACCACCGGAAAGTGAACATTGGAGCGAAGGCCACCGGAAAAATTATACCACACGTAGGTTGCAAGTTCATCTAGTTAGACTCCCCAACAGTCGAACAACAACACAACTCCTAAAATAATTACACCTGCTCATATCATATTGTTTGCACCCGCCTTGCTCCTGAATATGTGAACGTAAATAATTATATATATATATATATATATATAAAAAAAACTAATGAATTGTGTAGTACAATCTTTAATTCCGGAAAGGCATGCCCTTATGATTATCACTTACAGCTCACTTGATACCGCCATTATTGACATGAAGATACAGGGTGATCCGTTTGAGATGTGAGGTGTTAATGCACACATCTCTGAGATGTGTCGTCCTCCGTAGAATAGTGGTACCGTGCTAGCTTCTCGTTCCCAAGGTCGCGTGTTCAAACCCGGCGGAGGGCGATGGATTTTTTTCGGGCGTACAAATCCTTAGAATTCCTTCCTTCGGAAGGGAAGTAAAGCCGGTGGTCCCGTGTCGTAGATTTACGACACGTAAAAGAACCTCAAGCCTGATAAAAGGCCTCTGGGCAAAATTTCCGGTCTTTCACGCCCAATATAGAATGGGACGCTAAGGACCATAGTAGTTAAAGAGCGTCCACAAATAAAACTCAATTTAATTTCATCTCTGAGAAGTTTACTGCAATATAAACGAGAAGGATGGAAGTTTACAATGGGTGATGTTTCAGACTTCAACCGTTGGCATGGCAGCACTATCGTGCATAAGAGCATGCTCATTGTGTCGCATGGTATGTGAAATGCATCATATGATACGCGTGGGTTCTCAGTTCTCCATACAATGCAGTTATGCTTGTTGAATCGGCCACTCACATGAAATGTGGCTTTGTTCATAACATCCATTGATTTAATCACTGCTTGTCTGCTTCCTGCCTCTGACATATCTTGACAGCAAACTTGAGACGAGCTTCGTAATCCGTGTTACATTTGAAACGTTCACATACCATATGCGCTGTTGTGGCATGACTGCCATTTGGTTTTCTATGCACGACAGTGCACCATGCAACAAGGGTGAAGTTTGAAACCTTACTCAATGTTAAGTTCCATCCTTTTTCGCTCATATTACGGATATTGCTCAGAGATGTGTGCATTAACCTCTTATATATATAACTGACATCTGACATCTCAAAGTGATTACATAAAAAATAGTAGTAAGACGGAGAAATAATTGTAATAAATAATTTCCGTATATTAAATCAATGTATAACGTAACAAACTTGTATGGAAAGAGTTGTCACGAAAGAAGAAGGTAATTAGGTTGTCATATTAACAAAAGCCATTAGCGACAGCCAATATAGAAAGCATTGGCGTTTAAAATTTCTGGAACGCAGTTAAGTTATAGTTGAAGACGTGTGTGAAGAGGCATGTAGACCGATACTGAAACAGAGAAGTGAAAGGTATTTCTGAGACTTTAGGCAAGCCCCTAGTTACAAGGTAAGGGACTTGCATGAAGTGAGTTTAAATATTGGCCCCGGCGTGAAATAACATTGGTGGGGAGTAATAGCAGGCGGAGCTAAAATTCATAAATGTTCGTGTACTTACTCTGGTACTGTCTCCGGTACTTACTGCTTGTGTGATATCTTAAACGCTTAGTGACGCGCTTGTGTGAGTAAGATTTTGCGGCTATCACGAGGGACCTGTCCGAGCAACATTTTGAGCGACACGCGGCAAGTTATGTTTGTAGTTTCTTTTATAGGAAACAGTTATTTCAAACCGTAAAATTGATACTGGAGAGGCTGCAGGTGTAATGGGTCAATTGTTACAATTTCGAGTGCTAGGATTCATAATAAGTTTATTATTTATCTTCAAATGGTCAACAACTCGCTTCAATAGCTGAGGTATTAGATCACTTTAAATTTATCAGTTCAATTTAATCTGGAGTTGTATATCCTGAGACAGTACTCGTAGTTCTACCACTGGAGCAGCCGCGCAAGAGACAACAGAACGAGCTACGAGATAATGACGACAACAGAAGCAGGTATAGCACATGCGGCCATCGTTCGTGTATCCCACTTGGTGCTCTTTGATTATCTGTAGGTACAATAACAAATGCAATAATTTTCACTGTCATTGCAGAACGTGTGTAACTGCCAGAAATAAATCCGAGTATGCACTTCATTCACTTGTAGACTAAAACAGCCAGCTACACCCCAGGAGCAAATATGTGCTTCATGAATTTTTAAAATGTAAAATTTTCATCTAAACCTGAATAGTTCTAATGGGTGATTTATAAATGTATCCTTAATATAGGTATGGTTTGGGCTAATCCACAATTATTCATACCTACACATACAATCTTCCCACTTTGTGGACCAAAGTATTATGGGAAATGCATGAAATACAAATCAACACTACATGTGGCACAAATATAAGGAAACATTAAGACTGAAAACTTATAAGCTTTGAACCTAATTAGCGTTGTATGTAATACGTTGCTTTTTCTTCACACTGTGTCCACCTCACGGCTGCTCGCGCCGGCCGCCGCAACTCGCACTCCCGCCGATAGTTATGATATCTCCATAACCGCATCACATTCTCATATTTATGTTTACAATTACAATGATAATAAGCACATAGCTTATCATAAAGTATGTTGGAAATGTCCATCCCTATCCGCACATTTTTACATATTTTCGGAAAATTTTCATTCACACTCGAGAATTCAACATCCCAAATCTTTGCTTGACATTTTCCTTTAGTTCTTCCAGTATATGAGATTTACTGCACATACCTTATTTATCATATATCAGAGTCGATTAAATTTCTTTAATTGTATTTTACGAAATTATAGAGTAATTGACCCACACTTAATATTCTTCTCTGACGAAGCATGGTACAATTTACACAGATAAGTTACATCGTTAAATGGTAGATATTGGATTACAGAGAAACCCGATTTTGCACACGAGATTCCCTTGAATCGCGCGAAAATTGGTGTGCAGTAAATGCATACAGAACAATAGGACATATCTATATACTTTTTAATAAGCAATACATGCAGAGAGATATAAGAATGACTCATTCTCACCATATTTTAAACAGGTGATTGACGTTGAATGTCACTCTGGATTTTTCGAACAGGACTTTGCTACCGCGCATACAAGTAATAAATCATTAAATTTAATTTAGGAATTATAAAAAGATTTGAGTATTAGTAAGCAATTTTGGCCCTCACAATCATCTCGTTTAACTTTGTGATTTTTGCCTGTGGGGGAACTTATAAAATTAAGGTGTGTGCAACAAACTCCATTCATTCGAAGAACTAAAAGCAAAATTCAGGTGAGGAATTCACTCAGTGAAGGAAAAGCGCTGTTTAATAAAACGGAATAATTTTAATACACATCAGAGTAAACCTATGGAGAGGAGCCGATGTACTTTTAAATAACTTTCGAGGCGATACCCTAATATTGAATGCAATATCGGTTGCTAAAAGGAAATCATAAAGATTTGCTAAGTGACCCAGGCAGCGACTGTACTGTACTGTAGGCTGAAAGACTGAGTAAATTCGGCAGCTTTTATATTGCAGGTATTTACGTGGCTGAGAGATACTTGTGCACGCTACAACATGCGTAAGATCGAAGAACATAGGTGTGCGACGAAAACATAATTACAAGTGAAAATGGGAATTGTATTCTTGAGGAATCTAAGTCAGACATACATCAACTATATGTGTATAGAAGTATGTATTTATATATATATATATATGTTTCACAATAAGCATAGAAAGTTTAAACATGCAACTTGTTTAACGAATTTTAAGAATTTCTCTTCTTTGATGCCGTAATTATTGACATCAATCGAGAAATAATTGCAATAAATAATTTTCGTATATTAAATCAAAGTATAATGTACATAATAAGCCTAAGTTGAAAGTTTCCTTCGGAGAAAAAGGTCGTTAGCGAGACATGTTGAACAAAAACATTAATAACAGCCGAGTAGCGGACACACTAGCCTAACGATTCTTGGAATGCGGTTAAGGTTAAGTTCAGTATGTTTGAAAAGTCACGTAGAGAGGAATTTTGTAAGTTAAAAGGACACCAATTCTGAGATTCCAGCGAGATACCTCAAGGAAACATTGTTATGTACGCATACGTAGAGTTTTTGTATTGGAGTACGTATGTAGAAACGTTGGAGGGATAGCGATAGATAGGCGGAGCGATCGGTAGTTAAGAAAAGTGCATGCATTCTAATTCAGATTTATCTTACTTACTCACACACCTATTTACTTAGTTAATACTGGACTTACTCGCGTGATGACTCTAGTGATGATGATGATGATGATGATGAGATGGGTTTAAGGGCACTAAACATCGAAGGTCATCAGGGTCCTTACAAGGTGTAAAATTTAAAATCCAAAAACTCAAATACGGGACAAAAACCGCATAGTCAAAAACACTGTAAAACAAGCACACAATTTCTAAAACCACCAAACTAAAACATGGTAAATAAAACAATAAAACAGTAAATCGACCTGTCAGGACCTGTAGAACGCAAGAGACAAGAGCACCATATCTCCGCCGGGAAGAGGAGTCCCCATTAAAACATGTGGTTTCCAGGTCATGTGGGCATCTCAGGTAATGAGCCTGCCGACGCCGCTGCCAGATCCGCGATTTTATTACCCAGATATTTTACCTCTGTTGTTCCCTCCACAGATTTGTTTGTTATTTTACGTAACCGCACGCTCTCGCTTTGGAGGGATGAGTGGACGGCCCTCCAGGGGAACAAGTTGCGGGAGGTTAAGCCTCTCCCGTTAGTCTGGGGTACCTCTTCTCGTTCGTGTCGTCGGGAAGAGGTACTTCTAGCTCGCTTACGAATCGGACATTGTATTTTTAGTCATAGATACCTGCTCAGTGGTGACCCCGCACCACTCTGTGAGCAGTGTGATACGCCCTTAACGGTGCGTCACATTTTTACAGAGTGTCAAGTTTTAGCTCCGTTGCGCGTTCGTGTTGGTCTGCCTGTTGTCCTAGCCAACGTTTTGGCAGACGACGTACGTGCTGTAGAATGTCTTTTACGTTTTGTCAGTGACATTGGTTTTAGCCGACGCAATTTGATGCGCTGAGCGTCTTTTGACTGTGTGATTTTATATTGTCTTTTTAATGGGGCCTCTACTCCCCAGTGGACATATGCCGCTCATGTCCCTCGCATTCGTGTTCGTTTTTGGAATTTGGTGTTTTTGTTGTTTTTTTTTTTTACGTTTTTGGACATCGAGGTTTTGTGTCCCTTTTTTTAATTATGCGGTTTTTTACCCGTCTTTTATTTTTTGGACTGTAAATTTTATACTTTTTAAGGGCGCTGATGACCTTAGCTGTTTAGCGACCTTAAACCGCATCTCATCATTATCATCATCATCATCATCACCCATTAAAACAGACAATATAAAATCATAAAACTAATAGACGCTCAGCGCATCAAGTGCGTCGACTAAAAACAATGTCACTGGTAAAACGTAAAACTGAACTCTGATTAACGGATTTCGAAGACCATTAACATTTATAGAAGGAAAGACGTGAAAAATGTCATACAAGAAAAACCACGAATGAAAGTGTCTGCAGAAGTAAACACAGACGAGGAAAGAAAGCACTACTAAGGGTCCAGACACCAAAGAACGGAAATTTAAACTGATCGGCCAGCCTTCTCGCCTGGTTTGTCTCGCGGGACCGTAGGTAAGACATACGCATGCACTCGGTGTTTCTGAGCAGATTTATCTTTCATTTTATCCGTCTTCGCATAATCAACATCCGGAGTCACTGCGGTCCGGACAGGCAACTCCAAAGTATCCAATTCGTTTGGCTCCAACGGTAAGGCGCGGTCCACATCCTCTGACCAGGGTTGAGGAACCGTATCGCCGTCCTGCCGTGAGGGTTATGGTTTACGAAGCCGTGGATCCTGTGACTGCATCTCTTTCTCCGGTAGCACTTGCCGCAACTTACAGCCGCTACTCTCGGTGCCTGAGAGGTTACTGCCTCACCTTTCAACTTCTTGGAACCAGGTTCGCCTTCTGGACGACTGCGTTGCAAGAAGTCCGTAACAGCACTGTCGGAAGTGTTTAAAGGTGCTGCCCCGTGGTCATTAGTAGTAGTCACCGAAGTCACCGAGCTTGGTACTTCGACAACCGTAACCGCCGAAGGAACTAACCATTGTCACGTCCGCTGGAGGCACTGGAGAAAGGTCTTTCTCGGACACCAGTTTAAACAACTCACTCATAAGCTAATGCTATAGTCGGGATTGTGCAGGAACAGGTGACCGTAACCAGCGTTGAGGATAATCTGCTTTCAGATCAGTGTTATCCTTGCAAATGAAACAAACCTGTTCTTGTCCAATGTGGGTAATGTAGGCTTCAAACCCGGCAACTTTCACGTTGTAGATATCGGTTTAATAAGTTGTACATGCAATAAACGTATACCAGTGTAAACTGGAAATCTATAACGGTCAGACCAACCGTCAGTAGTGATGTTCAATGTTCTGCCGTAATGTTGAAGCTCGTAAGCTATCCTGTCGTTACTGATTTCAGGTGACACATTGTAGACACGAACCAAAGTATATTCTTTATCTGCCGCCGTAATTTGCCCATCCGTCACTTCACCGGACATTAAAGCAAATTGGAAAGCTCCCTCGTGTTTACTTAATAATTCTTCATAAACACTGCACTGGTGAAACTTTATATAAACAGCGTTTTCTCTTCCCACCAACTGAATTGTATGCACCTGCTCTGGAGTGGGTTCCTAAGTGGGTGTATACATTCGTGAATTTCAAAACCTTTATAGTATTTTTACGTACTGCCTTCTGTTGCTCCATTAGCTGCCGACATTCAATACACTACCAACACGAAAATAAGAGGCGCGGCAACAACCAATCCTTCGCCAACTTGCGATGTGCACCAGCCAAGGGCCAGACCGCGACTGAGTTCATGCCTCACACAATCAAGTACGCACAGCGAAAGTCTCTTTTCGCACACAATTTAGTAGTTATTGACGAGATCTTCAATTACAATTGTTAACTTGTGTGTTGCAATTTGGTTTACTGAAATAAACGTTTGGGCTAAATGATATTTAATTTAATATTGCCTACCAAACATTAATTCATTCATTCAGGCGGGTGCCTGGGGTCAGAGGCCCGTTGAGGAGCAGACACTCATGGATCAGACAGAACATCCAGGATGGGTGATCAGCCCGATGCCTGGTATGGGATGAAGGAAGTAGATGAAGCGAAATGTTGGTGAAATGGATGAAAGGAAAGGTGGTGATGGAGCAGTTGGTGGAATAAATGGCGGGGGAAACCGGAGAACCCGGAGAAAACCCGCCCAGACGCCGCTTCGTCCAACACAAATCCCACATGCAGGTCCCTGGGATTAAACCCGGTTCGCCTCGGTGGGAGGCGAGCGGTCTAACCACTCGGCCACGGCGCCGCCTTACCAAACATTAATACCCCTGCAAAATAACTTGCATCTCTGTTAAACCTAGCACAAACTATGGTGCTATTAGCATAGAACTAGGATAGGATAGCATAGAACTAGGTACGGAGGGGGATTATCACCTAGACCTACTCAGAACTTTTGTATATATGCCCCAGACGGGCGTCCTCAGAAGGAAGGGATGAGGTGAAAGGAGACAGAGGGCGTTCGCACCAGGAGGCATGACAGGCAGACCCTACTATTTTCAGATTTTAACTCCCTGGGCACAACCACCCCCGTTAAGCTTACACATCCCTTAGGGTTCCGGAACCCGGAGATTTCTCGCATTCCGGAGGACGAAGGTTACCTTACAGTATCCTTTTCCCCTGCCATCCATACGCCGAGACCTCCCGCCGACACATGTAACTCTAAAAGAGATCAAGACGATGATGGGTGAAGTAAAATGAGAATGGAGATGAAATGGAGGGACATAATGATCCTTCACAGCATTCGCCTGACGATCCGATGAAACCCAGAAAAAAAACCATGGGCAAGGGAAATCAAACTCACTAGCTCCCAAATGCGGGCCACAGACGTAACCGCCTGAGCCATCAAGATCGGTACCGGTGCTATTATAATTGAATTTTACGGATAATGGATTATTATACGAACAAAGCGTATTCTTGTTTTTTAACTTTGTCGCGAAATTTTGTTATATTATTAAAACGAAAAGGCAAAAATTTATAAATTAAACGCACATTCTTAAAAAAAAAGATCATCACTATCCATGTAGATCAGCTAATGCATGAGAACAAGCTGAAAGATATTGATAGAATCTGCAATTAAAGGAGTATGAGAGACGAGGGTTCCTTTCAAGTCATTCAACAATGCTTACACAGCTAATTGACGGGAAACGGAAGTCTTCGCTTCACTCTCGGGAGCAGCTCTGGAGGTATTTACAGAAACCCAGCTCTGAGTGTCACAGATTAGCAACGTTTGAAATGTTTGTTCCGTTTATATTGTTAATCAAAACAGGCTTTTACAAGACAACAACAGTGCAATAATTAATTACCGAATACTTCTATGTAAGATTGGACTAACACAAAACTCTTACAGATTAGCTTTTAAATTATACACTTAACTACTTGGTAGCTTAAAAGACGTGAAAACAATACAAGCTACTGTCCATTCAAAACCAGAGTGCCTTTCACTGAAAACAAACTCTTTGTATTATCCGCGCGAAAGTAGTTCGCAATCCCCGCCCATAATGGCTGCTTGTTCCCCTCCGACTGCTTGTTGAACACTATTTAATCTATAAAAAGGTGCCCATCTTGAGAATCATAGTTCAAAACGCAACCTGAGGTAACAATAGATTTTATAAGTATGCGGCAATGAACATTTTACTTACGTTAATCACAATCCTCGGGCAAAAGTGCAACACCCAAATCCGAATCCTCCGAAGATGACTCAGCTACCGTATCAGAATCAGAACTACTCTCCAAAATCATGACAAGCTTATCCACAATTCCACAGCACTGTCGCACTTAAAACAAGTTCTCACATTTTATCCTCTTCTATCTTGTATTATGTCTGTTTATACTCCCTGCTCGCTTTCGTTACACTTCTCACTGAAACGCCTGTAAAATCCGATATTAGTTTCGTAATATGCAATAATGCAAGTGTCGGGTATTTTTGTAATAGAGTTGAATATGTGAAGTATTGTTTGTTTTAGCCACCTTTTAACTATTGTGTGTTTGAACAGTTTATTCGCACTACACGTACCTTCCTCTGCCATGTGAACTCAAATACCAACTGACTAAATCACAAGATTTGACCTGAGCTGAGCATATGTGTGTTAATGTATTATGAATGACTGTTCGCTTATCATATGTCCTGTGTTACCAAAGTGTTTATTCGGTAATCAGATAGCACCTCTGGGAATTCATTGCTGCATTTCTTGTATATGTAAGAGATTGACATTCAATATACGGTTGGTATTAACTAGCAAGATGCCCTCGGCTTTAGCGCAATAGGAGGCGAAAATCATATTTTGTAATCTCTTAACAGCTAGTAGATATCCATTACCTTTAACAATGAGTTCTTATGATAACCGCAATAAAATGTGCAGTTCTATACCATTCCTGCTCTAATATTTCATAATACAATGCATGTATTAAGGAACTATTTACGTTGACGTAAGAGAATATTCTTGGGTTCGTAACAAGCCGAAGCACGTGCTTCTGTTTACATCAGAGGGAACTCTGGTTTGGAATGGACAGTAGTATAATACACAGCGGCATTCCTCAACCTTGGTGTATACACTAGAGCTCTCAAGGACATGCGTTTAACCCGTTCATTTTATATAGTAGACAGAGCACTAAATAAAATATTTGGTGTATTTTCTATCCTTTTCTAGGGTTTTGAGGCACGTCCTTCACCTTACCTATCGCAGAGCGTGGTGCATATTAACACAGCAATAAGAGCAAAAAATGGGGCGGTTGATGCCTTTGCATTTTCTGGTGTTATTGAAACCAAAACGTGTTTATTGTCTCACGATCAGTCATGCCGTATACTGGCAACATTACTCGTGCATGTATCGTGGGTATGTGGGAGGCTGGTCGCAGTGTTGCAGCAATTGCTACGGCAGTGCATAAAAATGTTTTTACAGTGAGTTACTGGATAAAAATACTCCAGGAAGGTGGTAAAGACGATCTGCATACTTGTCAGAAAGTGGGCATTCCCCCTAAAACATCCACAGATGATGATGTCCGTTTACTAAATGCAAATTACCGTTTCGATATAATTGACTGATCAGCTTTAGAAACTAGAGATGGCTTTGTATATGTATATGGTTTACCTAATATGACATACATATTAATTGGATTATTACTTTCTCTACTACGTATAGTAAGTAGGGGAAGTATTGTATACCAGCAAAAAATTCGATACCGAGATTTAACAGGAAATATATGTTTTGAGACCCGCTGAATCAAAAAAAATCTGATGTGTTTAACTCACATGACTTTCTCTACTCTTGTACAAACTATTTTTACAAACGCTTATTCTCCATCTACTTCATCTTAATCGAGATAAACATTTGCAGAGTCTATCTTATTGCTAATTTTCTTGTAGATGTAAGGGGAATATATATTTACAAGGGCTATATAGAAATACAGTAGCCTTTAACCACATACATATCTCGTAATAGCTGGTTACTAGGAGCAGCACCATTCCCTTTGCCACAGATTAATACTCTTTGCATATCCAAGACAAAAAAACGAATAACGAATTCCCATTTGAGAAAATAAGTATTGAAAAATTTAAGGGAATAACAAGTAATATCTCGAAAATGGTTCACTCAACAACCAAAAATGTATATCACAGAAATTGTATATTTTAATGCGATCTACATTTTTTGCGTAGTAACATTTTGTCTATCTCTTATGGTTTACGATTTATGCAAAAGTCGTTCACAATAAAGAATACTTTTAGAAACATTCCCAGGAAATTCAAGATATACATTTTATTTGTCATAAAAATATCTTAAACATATGATATTTTAATCAAAATCGTTAGAGACATTTTTGATAAAATTAAAATTTTCGAAAAATCTTCCATGTAAAGGGTACTCTGGGGTGGGGGGATTTTCTTGAAAACCTTCGTGTCGCATCCTTGGTAGATACTGAACCTAAATACCAAGTTTGGTTTTATCCGACTGTTCGTTTCTGAGTTATGCTGTTCACAGACACACACACGGACATGTTTCCAAAAACTATTTTTTTGGATTCAGGGGGTCTCAAAACCTGTATTTCCGGTGAAACGAATTTTTGGGTGGAATACAATACTTCCCCTACTTACTATACGTAGTAGAGGAAGTAAAAACATTTTTGGAAACATGTTCGTGTGTGTATGTGTGTCTGTCTGTGAACAGCATAACTCAGAAACGAACAGTCGGATAAACACCAAACTTGGTATTTAGGTTCAGTATCTTCCAGAGATGCGACACCAAGGTTTTCAAGAAAATCCCCCATCCCAGATTACCCTTTACATGGAAACCTTTTCGAAAATTTTAATTTTCTCAAAAATGGCTCTAACAGTTTTGATTAAAATATCATATATTTAAAATACTTTCATGACAAATAAAATGTATATCTCGAATTTTCTGGGAATGTCTCCAAAAGTATTCTTCATTGTGAACGTCTTTTGCATAACTGGTAAACCATAAGAGATAGACAAAATTTTACTACACAAAAAATGTAGATCACGTTAAAATACACAACTTATGTCATATACATTTTTTTGTTGAGTGAACCATTTTCGAGATATTGCTTGTTATTCCCTTAGATGTTCCAATACTTTTTCTCAAATGGGAATTTGTTATTCATTTTTTTATATCCTGGACATAGAAAGAGAATGTAATGCGCCACATAGCAACCAGCTCTTAAAAGATTTGACTATCGCTTAAATACTACCATATTCTCCTTGCATCTACAAGAAAATTAGCAATAAGATTAACATCTAGATATCTGGATTAACATGAAGGATATGGAGAATAAACGTTTGTAAAAATAGTTTGTACAACAGTAGAGAAAGTCATGTGAGTGTAATACATCAGATTTTGTTTTTGTCTATAACCCTGTTGTATTCCTATGATAAGCAATATGTTAGTAAGGTATATTAATCAATTATAGTTTGAATTAGAGGGAAAAATGCTGCTTTATGTATTTATTATTTAGTTATGTTTGCTTCTATGTAGCATCAAGCATTGATATCACTGTGAGAATACAGTACTGTTTATTTTTATTATAAAGTGCTGAATTGCTATGTATTTAATGAGTACCATTCAAGCTTAAATTGGCACCCCCTGAAAAGCCTTCTCACACTACACATTCTACATTTCACAAGCCTGGGCACTCATGAATTTTCCCCTTAGCTTTTAAACCTTTCAAAGGCGTGTCCTGCACTAGTCGAAGGTATGGCTGCCAATCACGATAAGAGGTCTGTATGACTAACTGAATGCACTCACTTTACCTCTTTCTCTTTTAGCCAATACGATCGAGAGCGTAAACATACATTTCGTTTATGTCATTATGTAACCTTTATTGTGATTATTGGTGCAACTATTTAGCATAAGGAGTGGCACATTTTTGCACCGTGGCCTAAAGCAACCAATGAAATGGCCATGGCTTCGCAAGGCCACGTGCAACGATAAATAATGTGACGCGAGGTGCAGTGAGATTTTTTTTGGCGCTCTTTGTACATGATGGGACTCGCCCGTTTCCCGCAGCCCAACTCGTTTGAAAAACAGCAACGTATATACTGAACAATGGTTCGAGCTTCTGGTTCGCATGCCTGCTCGTGGGAAATGGGTCCCATTGAGTATATACCCGCTTGGGTATTCGCTAGTTCGAGAGTTCACATCAAAGCGGTGTTGTCAGGTGTATTGCTTCAGTCTGTTAAGACAAATGAATTACAATAGCCTATGCCATGTTACTGCCTTTTCACTTTGTTTCTACCTACTGTTATGGTCGAGAATTGTTTTACTGTATTATGATACACAAATTCCATTTCCATGTTTCGTATTATTATTAATCCTAAGCAAAATATATATGAAAATATGTTCCAAAGTAAAAATTATAAAAGTTTCAAATACAATTTCATTCTGCGAGTGTTTTCTTGTAATGTTTGTTTACATCACGTGTGTTGAAGCCATCTTGTGACGTCATTCATTTGTTCGGTTTGTAGCTCCATCTAGTGTTAGCAATTTGTGGAAATATTAGTGTTTGAAAGAATTTTAAGTTTTGTTTACTGTCCTCCGGCTAGCTATTATTATTTCAGTCGAACATATCTCTTGATAAGGGTTGTGTAAACGGAAAGGAATCTTTTATCCAAAAATTACACTGATGAAGAAATTTGTTTTACACATTTATTGTCGAACACGTTAACTATCACATTTATACATTGATCTTAACACTCGCCAAACTGAAACTGTTATAATAACTTCTTACTGATCACTTTTAATCCACGTACTTCAACTTTGTGTATTATTAACTTTACCATACTTTAGATCTTTCATAATTCTGCTGCGCGTAACTTGTGAATCTATATCCGATGTATGCCATACTAATACTTTCGACGAACTTACTGACTGAAGACGACGTGTAATGTACACAGATTTTTGATGAACTGGCCGACTGAAGGCGACGTGTAATGTATTGAGATTTTCGATGAACTGGCATGAAGCTACCTCTAACTTGGCTTTTTATACTCCCATACACACCGATATGCCTAAAGATTATAACTGAGTTACTATTGGCTAATAAAACGCGCCAACATTAGCGTCTATTTTAATATCCAATGAAAATTATGAATACATATGCTCTAGGGAAACATTCCAGAAGTTTCTACCGAAAAACGCGCCAACATTACGTAACTTCCTCGTTTCCAATAATGATAAACAGCTCACCCCCCCCTCTCTGCATTATTGCGCGCTATTATTGACAGTTTCAGTAAGGTCGTATAAACTTACTTCCCAATAATAATTACAATTAATAAACATCTGAAATCAATGTCACATAAAAATGCATATTCATATTACAATCATTATTTACATTTAAGTAATTTGTGATACAAATTACTGCATCATATGCCCCACTAGAAACATAATTATAAATATTTACAACTTGTTTGGAAATTTTATAATTGGGTTTTTAGTCTCCTAAATCTTGGAACACACGCTATCACTTTCACTTGACACTTCACACGTATTTAACACACGACATATGTTTGTTTTTTTTTTCATCTCGCCACTACTTACTGGCTCTGGTTTAATGTGTTTTGACATTAATCTGACATTACAAAAAAAAAATTTTTATAGCAAATACTATACCCTGAATTATTTAATTACTGTTTCCAAAATTATTTACTTTCTTATATTGTTGACAACAATTTATACATTTAAGAATTTTTGTAATTATTAAACATATTTACCAAAAACTATTCACCCTGTACACAAATATATTTACATCTCTTAAATCTGGACACTGTTTCACATTTTCTGTTTGCTACATAAGTATTTGTTTTTTTAATTATTTTTTTACCCATTTTTGTTATTTTGTACTTTATTTTAACAATGCTCTTGGAATTTTATTTACGTACTTTTACTTTAATATCATATTAAGCTTCAATCTTTACATTCTTAATTTCAAATACTGTTACAGTTACAAAAAAAGTGTTAATTTTCCTTTTTTTTTTTTAACATTTAATTTTTGTCCAGAATTTATTTCTCTTTTCACATGACATATATAAATATTTAACCCTCTTACGTTCCAATACATTTCTCTGCAAGTGATCTTTAACTATCCAGCATTTACTTTACATCTCATTGCTATTTACCCTCCTGGATCAAATTGTGTGGCTAAACATTACTCGTAGCCGTATCCTAACCTTCAAATTTTTGTTCATGAATAACCTCTTGTATTCATATGAAATTTCATCCCATGATAACATTTGAAAAGAATTTAAAGTTTCCTGGACAACACATCTTTTAACAACTGTCATTTTCAATTCTTCTACTATCTCTTTAATCTGAGAGTACTCTGACAAATCTGTACTAAACTGTACTGGACTAGTGTTATCATTTTGAACAACTTGGTACTTATTAATTTCAGAAGTTAGCCTTTGATTATTCACAGGCAAAACTTTAACTTCTTCGTACAATTTATTTCTTTGCATTTCTGACTCCTTCTGTATTTCTGATATCTCCCCTCTGAAATTAACTTGCGCCTGATTCACATCCACATTCATAACCTCTTTCATCTCTCTTATCTCACTTGAAATGTTACTCATTCTACTTCCTAACTCTGTACATTCTACATCAACATGTTCACCTTTAGTATTACCCTCACTTTCTTTGTTATCTCTTTCCCTGCTCATATCTGACATTTCCTTTGAAACTTCTCCTATCTCACTTGCTATTACTTCCTCATTTTCATCTCTCATTTTTGGCATACTACTATCTAGCTTCGTAACTTTCTTTTCAATTTCTTCCCTGCTTTTATCTACTTTTTGCTCTAATATCTCATTTTTCCTACCAATATCTTCCCTGTTTTGTTCAAAGCTCCTACGAATATGTTCCCTTAATTCCCTATGATTCTTTTCCATATTCTCATTAATCTTTATTATATTCTCATTCAAATTTTTCAGCAATTCCATCACTTCCTTCATCATACCAGCATCAATAGTAATATTTCCTGCTATTCTATTCTTACTTTCTGCACTAACATTTCCTCCCTCCAATACTAAATCGTTTGAGCTATTTTCTGTAACCTGTATTGAATTACAGCTAACTGTTACATTATCTCCCTCCATAATTATTTCTTCTGTATTATTAGTAGCCATTGGTTTCTTATCCTACCACTCCTTAAGTACATTTGAAGGTTACAATTTTGTTTTCTAAAAAAAAATTACGATACTCTGACCTTTGTGATGCTGTCTGTTGCTGTTACATTGATGTCCAGCTTCCTGCCCCTCTCTCCTAGATTTGTATGTCGCTTCGATGAATCTTCGTCGTTTTGTTGTCCTGTAGTTTGAATTTCCCTGTTGCCTTGTAATCTCGGAATTACGATCGTAGTCTGTCGTCCCTGTTGTTTCTGGAATCTGCGTCTTGTAGATCATTTCACTGCTGCATTCGTTGCACGTCCTGGTTCCTTTCCTGGTCACTCTGCTCCTTCCTGGTTATGCTGATCCTTTCCTGGTCATCGTGTTCCTTTCTTGGTCACTATGCCCCACGTTGGGCGCCAATTTTGCGAGTGTTTTCTTGTAATGTTTGTTTACATCACGTGTGTTGAAGCCATCTTGTGACGTCATTCATTTGTTCGGTTTGTAGCTCCATCTAGTGAGAGCAATTTGTGGTAATATTAGTGTTTGAAAGAATTTTAAGTTTTGTTTACTGTCCTCCGGCTAGCTATTATTATTTCAGTCGAACATATCTCTTGATCAGGGTTGTGTAAACGGAAAGGAATCTTTTATCCAAAAATTACACTGATGAAGAAATTTGTTTTACATATTTATTGTCGAACACGTTAACTATCACATTTATACATTGATCTTAACACTCACCAAACTGAAACTGTTATAATAACTTCTTACTGATCACTTTTAATCCACGTACTTCAACTTTGTGTATTATTAACTTTACCATACTTTAGATCTTTCATAATTCTGCTGCGCGTAACTTGTGAATCTATATCCTATGTATGCCATACTAATACTTTCGACGAACTGACTGACTGAAGACGACGTGTAGTGTACACAGATTTTTGATGAACTGGCCGACTGAAGGCGACGTGTAATGTATTGAGATTTTCGATGAACTGGCATGAAGCTACCTCTAACTTGGCTTTTTATACTCCCATACACACCGATATGCCTAAAGATTATAACTGAGTTACTATTGGCTAATAAAACGCGCCAACATTAGCGTCTATTTTAATATCCAATGAAAATTATGAATACATATGCTCTAGGGAAACATTCCAGAAGTTTCTACCGAAAAACGCGCCAACATTACGTAACTTCCTCGTTTCCAATAATGATAAACAGCTCACCCCCCCTCTCTGCATTATTGCGCGCTATTATTGACAGTTTCAGTAAGGTCGTATAAACTTACTTCCCAATAATAATTACAATTAATAAACATCTGAAATCAATGTCACATAAAAATGCATATTCATATTACAATCATTATTTACATTTAAGTAATTTGTGATAAAAATTACTGCATCAATTCTGAATCTCTGTGAGGGGAAAATATAACTCAGTTAATTGAAAAAATGATTCCCGTTTTAAAGTCCAGAATTTGCACAACTGCCATTAATCTATGTTACCATCTAACTGTTAAGCAAATTCAGGATAATTATTCAAAAGTTGTTGCTTTACATTTATGATATATACAGCTCGGTGCACTACTGAACAAGAAGTTTATTATATTTAAAATTTCCTTTTATTTTAATCAGATACAAATTAACAAAGCTGAGAAAAGCTCGATGATGACAAATGACGATATTTAGAGCAACTCCATGTTGTGCAATATGAAATCTCATAAAAATAAAAACCCAGACAGTTTTCTTAAAATAAAATATATAACAACACTTCACAGAATGTATATTCAGGCTGAATATATATGACCTGTTCTGGGTTATATTTTTGCGTACATTATGGAGTTCACTTTCAAACCCTAATTCCAAAGCTCAGGTGAAAATACCAAACATTGTCGTTCTCTAACTTGTATGCTTCGAGCTGAGGAATCAATAACTTAAAATAATTACTTATTTTTCTTTTAGCAGTTTACGCTACTGGTAAATTAGTGTTGTTGTGAATGAACACAGGTCATCAAAATTTTCGGGTCAAATAAAACATAACATAGCAATAACTTAGTTTTGTTTTAGATATTTACACTTCCAATAAATGAATGTTGCTTTAAATGAACACATTGATCAACTTTTTCAGCTGAAGGAGAGTATGACATAATAACTTATAATAAAGACAATAACATATCTTTGTTTTAGCATTTTACGCTTCCAACATATGAATGTTGCCGTGATTGAATTCCATTAGGTAAAAGATCATAATGTTTAATAATCTATCATGCCAGATAGGCCAAATATGGTTACATAGAAGGGACAAATTTAGTGTTTCAGTGAAAAAGTGATGGTGATTATCATAAAGAGATGTAATGTACTGTTTAGGGAGTGGTTTACCGATCTCCTTCAGAGATTTAAAAAAGGGTGTATGATAGTAATTGAGAATGCTTGAAGAAAGAATCCACTATGCAAACTCTAAGAAAGCTGAAATTTTGTCATGGCTTCAAAGCAAATATATACAATAACCGAATAATAAACTAATTGTAAAACAGCTGACTAAGCATATTATTATTACTAATTCATTGTTAGTGCACACATTCACATATCAACGGTGACCGTTGACCGCGATTGTATTTCACTTGTATAATAACCCCATTATCACGCGAACTTGATTAAGGAAAGAACAACGCTAGTGAAGTAAACAGGCTGAGCTTTCTCCTTGGGTCTGGTCACTCTGGGCGTTCGAACAGGAAATGAGACATATACCCGTTCGTTATACCAAACAGAATGATCTGAAGGAGGGACACCATCGGAATCCAGTACACCCAACCCGCCTGTATGCAGGAATTCATTTGTGTTGGAAGGCATGAATGGTACAAAATAGTGATCAAAACTCGTTCGATGGACAGCTCTGGTAGACACACTTTACGCAGGTAACGCGTGCCCGTCTAATAAGACAAAATGTCAGAAGTAACTCGCTTACAAAATATCCAACTGGTTGATTTATACACTGGGAAACACGGAACATGTTTGGCGTTCCGTGTAATAGCTCCAACAGCTTTATGCAACGTTATTAGCCTACTGGCCGCCTGTTGTCCAATGTAAATATAGCTTGTCTCAACTTTAAAAGAGAGAGTGTAGAGGTAAATGGGATATCTCTGTCTCTATGTAACGCATATTTTGTCATTAGCTTCGCCTTTTCTACTCTCGCGCTGCCGCCAGGTTGCGAATGGTATAAATATTCAATTGTTATAAATTCTAGCTTTGAACACGTTATCCTATGCAGAACATTTTTGTCTATCATATTACACCATTTTTGAACCTTTATAAATCTTTATGAACACACATTTCTAAATAAAACAGTTTTCCAGTAAAAGTCAAATATTTGCTGTTTCTATGCTCATCACGCAATAACAAATAAACTAAAGAGCAGAATGCGACAATATTATTTTTCGTGGCTAGAGTAAACAAGGTTGCCGATACCTGTTCAGTTTGAATCTCTATATTTAATAAGATGAGGTTTATAGTTATTTAACTTAAATATTATCAAGAGGAAAGTTAGTCAGTGAGAAACGTTTTTGTTATTGGTTTTATAAGGGAAACCAAGCGAGAGAAAATGTTGAGGTGGGTTGGAGACAGTTTTTGAAAGCCGCCGGAGGTCAGTAACTTCTTGCATTCATAATGTATGACAAACAAAAGTCATCCATCTAACACGTAACAGGCGTCAAGAGCTAGGAAAAAACAGATAGGTTGACATCAGTTGTAAGGAAGTCTACATTTACAGCGTATGGAACACTGTGAAGTGTTATGTGGGTTATTTATTTAACAATTTACGTAAAGCTTTATAGCTATAGAGGTGGAAGCTAGGTAGAGACGATATGCTGGCAAACTAAGAAGAAAGGCAAAGTAATAATGAATGTAAAATGAGTGTTAGTAAGGCAGTAAAAGAAGCAGCTAAGGCTACCGCATGTTCAGAAACAGTAGTGTATAGGATAAACAAATAATGAATGAGAGGACCTCTAAGGACCCATAAATAAGAAAGCAAAAATCAGCTTCTCTAAACAAAAACCATCTAGGTTAATGCAATATGATGGAATAGCGCAAAAGGAGTGTTGCGCATTGTTCATTCTTTACCGTTTGAAAACATTCCATACACGTTCAAATATGATTTTATCAAGAGTAAACAGTGATGTTACCCAACCAAATTATAAATTCTATAATTTTTTATCTCCATATTTCTTTGATAATACGTATTTTAATGCCTGTAAAATTCTATTTCGAAGTACTACAAATACAAAGAGAAGAGATAAAGTGCAGGTGAAAATTAAATGTCTTAAAACAGTCTTAAATATTAGTGAAAATATTACGCTATTTGATGATGTATCATTCACAAGGTGACACTAAATTGGTAAAGCGATCGCAGATGGGTGCCAAATTTGCAAGCAAAAAAATAGTTATGTTTATGGACGCTCTTTAACTACTATGGCCCTAGCATCCCATTACATATTGGGCGTGAAAGACCAGAAAGGTTGCTCAGAGACCTCTTTGTCAGGCTTGAAGTCCTTTTGCAGGCAGTAAATCTAACACACGACCACGCTTTACTTCCATTCCGAAGGAAGCCATGCTAAAGATTTTTATGCGCGAAAAAAATTCATCACCCTCCACCGGGTTTGAACCCGCGAACCTCGGGAACTAGAGGCTATCATTGTAAAAATTTGCGTGGGTACGTATAGTAAGTACATGTGGCAACAGCGCTCTTCATTTAACCTGTACCGTCTTTTAAGCGTGAGATACGATATAGCTGCAATTTATCACTTCTAGTGTGTATCACTGGCGGCGCCGTGGCGAGTGGTTAGACAGCTCGCCTCTCACCGAGGCGACCCGGGTTCAATCCCAGGGGCCCGCATGTGGGATTTGTGGTGGAAAAAGCGGCGTCTGGGCGGATTTTCTCCGGGTTCTCCGGTTTCCCCCGCCATTCATTCCACCAACTGCTCCATCATCACCTTTCCTTTCATCCATTTCACCATCATTTCGTTTCATCTACTTCCTTCCTCTCCATACCAGGCATCGGGCTGATCCCCCATCCTGGATGTTCTGTCTGATCCATGAGTGTCTGCTCCTCGACGAGCCTCTGATCCCAGGTACCCGCTTGTAAGTCCTGGGGGTGTAAATCCTACATATGAGGAGATTAAACAGATAATGAAAAACATATTGTGTGTCACTGCGTGATATTGTGTGTATATGTTCCAAGCGGTTTTTGGAGGAATTTATTGAAATGTTTAGGCAACTTACTTGGGTTTAGAAGAACACTAATGAAAGTAGCATGAAGAGTCTTATGAACAGCTGTAGACAAAATGAAGACAATAGACGAGAAAGCTACAGTCGGCGCCAATCAAGAAAGGGATTGACAGATGCTATCCACGAGGCGGAATGGTTTACATCAATGAGAGGGGATGGACACTCATAGCGGTCGTCATAGCAACTATTAGAAGGACCAATTAGAACTAAGGCTTTCCATAGCAACGATGGCACAAATAATTTTTGCCGATATTTTTCACATGAATTAGCATAACATGCCTGGCGAGCGACCGTTGCAGTAACATGAACTGTACGACTTATCTTCTGCTGTCGCTGCAGCTATAAACAGTCCCTTCCTTTAGCCACAGCTTGCAATGCATTTGCTTCAGTTTAGAGATTACCTGTGAACGAACAAGTTATTTTGTACCACCCTATTTGTATGGTTATTTGTTTTGTGTTTACGTAAGTTTGAGTCCGTGTATCTGTGCGTATGTTGTAAGCATTTGCAATTGTGTTAACGCTTTTAATTAATATTTAAGATTATCCAAAAATAGCGAGCCAAACGAAAAACTGGGCGTACTTGGTAACCGAATAAAATGTACTTGGTAAAGGTATCCTAATTAATGGACAAGCGCGGGAAATAATGTGCGCTGTGAGAGAATCAGCGACATATCCCCATGAGAGTAAGCATGAATATTCCACAGGTATGTGTCTTTTGTTAGCGTGGATTTTTACACTGATGTATTCTTGCATGTTCTATACTTTGCGCGCAGATTCATTGATTTTTACTTTCCCTACTACGTATAGTAAGTAGGGGAAGTATTGTATTCCACCCAAAAATTCGATACCAAGATTTCACAAGAAATATATGTTTCGAGAGCCCCTGAGTCCAAAAAAAAAGCATTTTTGGAAACATGTCCGTGTGTGTCTGTGAACAGTATAACACAGAAGTGAACAGTCGGATAAACACCAAACTTGGCATTTAGGTTCAGTATCTTCCAGAGATACGACACGAAGGTTTTCAAGAAAATCCTCCCACCCAGATTACCTTTACATGGAACATTTTTCGAAAATTTTAATTTTCTCAAAAATAGCTCTAACGATTTTGATTAAAATATCATATATTTAAGATATTTTCATAACCAATAAAACGTATACCCTGAATTTTTTTGGGAATGTCTCCAAAAGTATTCTTCACTGTGAACGACTTTTGCATAACTGGTAAACCATATGAGATAGACAAACTTTTACAACACAAAAAATGTAGATCGCGTTAAAATACACAATTTATGTCATACATTTTTTGTTGAGTGAACCATTTTCGAGATATTGCTTGTTATTCCCTTAAATTTTTCTCAAATTCCTTATTCATTTTTTTGTCCTGGTAATACAAAGAGAATGGAATACTCCACGTAGCAACCACCTCTTAAAATATTTGACTATCGCTTAAATCCTAGCAATTCCCCTTGCATGTACAAGAAAATTAGCAATAAGATTAACATTTCGATATCTCGATTAACATGAAGCATATGGAGAATAAGCGCTTGTAAAAAATAGTTTCTACAAGAGTAGAGAAAGCCACGTGAGTGTAACACATCAGATTTTTATAATTTTCTTCATATACGAATATAAATAATACCCGCCCTACAATGCAGCACAACCCAATCGCTTTCGTACACATAAATCTGACGCGCTCTCCGCGGGGTCGCGATAAGCGGCAACGTCGCCTCTCTCACTCTGTCTCTCTCTCTCTCTCTCTCTCTCTCTCTCCGCGGAATGTTAATCCCTTTCTTATTTGGCAGACAGTATAATAGGGCGACGGTGCAAAAGAAGATTAACTCTTTGAGAAATAGTTGAATAAAGGAATCCCAGTGGTCGGTAGTATAGAGGATGAAGTGCACAAACCACGTATTATTTAGTACTATTGGTACTATTTAACTTACTCTCTTCTTCATTTTCTTGTATCTTCTATTAATCTCTCCCTTAATATGCACACTCCAGCCAAATCCAACAAAACATCATCATCTGCCGTTTTTCACAACGAACACACCGCGGATCCACTACTGAAAAGAATGCTTGGTGTTTTGCGTACGTGCATATGTAATAGAAAGAGCGGGCACGTTCGGTAACTAGGGAGCACTTCCATCAGCAGCTAAGGCTATATAATCCCTCCAAGAGATGCTTAGATGATCAAGATTGTAACCCCATAAACACATCACCGACGGTGCACAAGGTGCACTATGACAGGCAACCGTTGAGGAACAAATCTTGCTACCTCCTTTCATTCCCCTACATAAACTTCATCAGACATCCTGCAAACCCACATTCTGTCACTACGTGGTTTAGCCCTATTTAGGGCGGGTAAACGTTTAATGCACTTTCGGGCAGCCCTCATTCTGCCAACATGTCATCGTCGTAATAGGAAGGGAGAGTCAATACGCCTTTTTTCCCACGAAGCGTAAATACCTCAAGGTTGAGGGAATGTTGCTACTTCTATGTCCGCCGCTTTAGCTATTGATATTACTATAGTTGAGCAACTTAGAAAAACTTTGGGAGGGGTAACTCACCTGGTCATGTATTCCCCCATACCTCACTGCCTTGGACGTGTATGCCTCTGAGTCACTGCTTAAGCAACACACTCCATAATATCGCCTAGCCCGTTTTTATTTTATTCTCACAAAAGCGTTTATCACTTAATCATACCACTGTTATAACTATCTAACTGTAAAGGCAGCACTAAAGGCTCAAGAGCATTGCAACAAAAATGTTGTGTTTGTAGATTACTGTGACAGGCCACGCAAAGAGCAAGGTGCAGCGGGAGAGAAAACAAACGTTTGCATATAACTAGCGACAGCGTTTCACATACATGCGGTATTATCATGGGATATCTTTTATGATATTTCATATTCTTCATTCCCTCATCTATCTCTTGAAGGGAAATCATTCGTCGCTGATTGATTTTAATAATACAAGTTATTTCAAATAAAGTTTCACTAAGAAAATTAGTGGCTTTAATTTCTTTTACAGGGAGATCAATCACACATCATCATCATTATAACCTCGAAGCTGTGTTCTTTAACATATCTCTTACATAACTGGAATAAGGGTTTTAGTTTTTGAGTTACCACGATTAAACAAGATCGTATTAATTTCTTTTACGTTATAAAATCGCTGCGTTTACAGCAGTGATGTACATTGTTTCCAGCGTATCAGCCCACTTCCTCTTTAAGCAACCTCATTGAATAACACAGTAGCTAAAGGCAAAAGACAAAGTGGGAGCGATTTATCCCTCCTGAATTCTCCCGCAGTACGTGGACGGAGGGATTATGCTAAGATGTTTTACTATAGTAATGAAACTATGCGGAGGTAAACATTACGAAGAATCCACGTTTTGAAACATGAGATAATGACACCCCATGCCCTATCATGTGGAAACTTAAACCTGCAACTAACAAGGAACACCTGGAGGTCGCAATCGGCCAATAGTATTTACGGCATTCAAATCCCTCATATTGTACCACGCCACCACAATATTGGCTGCTAATGTCAAGAGGGGGCGGAACTGTAGGTATCCAAATTCCCTCCAAAGATCCTTTCTCGTATCGATGATCTTGCAAGGATAATAGGGAATATTTATGTCACAGAAGTAAGAGCGGGAAGCTGGTATTAGCAGAACTACAGTATGGTATGAGCATTGCTTTTGGCTAACAGTGGTGAAAATAACTTGCTTTTGAGTGATTCCTGGTCTGAGTATAAAAATCATTCTCCTTTAGAGCAGGCTATCCCTTCTGAAAAGTATGTGACGTCGAAGTTCATACCACCTGGAACCACTGGACAAATTCAGCCTCTGAATATTTGTTTTTTCCGTGCACATGAAACATATTATAGCACCATCTGCAGCTACGCTTAAAGGTTAGCAAGTTTCACGATGAACTTCACAATAGACTGTTTTGCATTCGGTTGCATGCCATCACATTCAATCAATTCTCGTCACCACGTTACACCAATATGATTATAAATGCGTTCTCATGGCTTGTGTTATCTTATTTGCCGAGCGTCTATTGTTTAATTATATTAAATTTGGGTTTATTGTCCTCCGGCCAACTATTATAACTCAGTTGAGCAAGTATCTCTAAGAAAGGCGTGTAAACGGAAAGTAGTTGTTACTAAAAGATAACACTTATAAAAAAATTAGTTTCTACACTTTTATTGCCGTCACACTTAATTAATAATTGACATGTTTAATCTTTATACACGCCTGACTGAAACTGTGATGTTTCCGAATGTAACTACAGTCGTTTTAGTTGCCACGCACTAATTATTTCGCGTACTTCACATTTTTGTGACTAACTCTGTGACGTGCACCTCGTGAGAGATTCCTTAGAACTGCTATATTTCCGAATGTAGCTACAGTCGTTTTAGTTGCCGCGCACCAATTACTTCGCGTACTTCACATTTTTGTAACTAACTTTGCGATGTGTACCTAGCGAGAGATTCCTTAGAACTGCGCGACACTTGCCTATGGCTCGAGAATATATACTCCTTCACCACGAATTGCCTAAACATTATAATAGAGCTGCTATTGGTTACCAAATCGCGCCCACTTTAGTGTCTGTTTTGGTCAGCCAATCACTACTACTAACATATATGCTCTATGGAAGATATTACCTCCATTTCTAAAAAAGGCACGCTACCCTGACGTCATTTGTTTATCTCTTCTAAGTGATAAACAACTCACCCCCCCCCGGTTTATTTATTTCCTAACAATACTTATGGCTAACAAACATCTAAAATAATGTACATACAATAATATTAACTTACACTACAATCACTCTGGCATTCACAGCATGTTATGGTATAAAATACTGCCTCACCTAAAGGTGGTTACTAGCTGAACGTCCTGAACAGTTTATTACTCCCAAGGAGTTCGTATTCGATCTTAATAGTGCGACATTTGTGACCTCTGTGGAGCTTCATTTTTCATTCGGTGATCATGGTGCAAAATAATGGTTTGTTTTGAATATTTCTTGAATGCCGACGATGTCCATTTTGTGAAGTGTAATACATTCATCCCATAAAAACTTGATCCCTCCCCTACTGGGCACTATTTTTCTGCGGCCCTTCTGATACACATTGTGACCTGGTGGTCAATTGTAGCTAATATTTTCTCCGTCTTTATTGTTAACATAATACTTTCAAATGAGCCTAACTATAGATTCAACTTGCGATCTCGCACTCAAGGGGTTCCTTGTAAGTATATTAAAAGAGCGGCTACTGTTACCAAAGTAGATATTTTAGATAATAAAGCTGTATAATTTCAGTTATTTTCCATCAGCCGCATTTAAATACAGTTTCGTTACATGTTAAAAAGTCCAATTTACACTATCGATCTTCAAGGCCTTGGGAGCAGGGCGATTAATGTAGATAGATAAGGTATCTTTATTGGTTTCAAATTATTGAAGTTATTTCACAAGTATTTTCTGCATGGGTCATTGACCGTATATTCACATTTAAGATACAATAGGGTGACAAAATAAACAACAGAGAAAGAAAACACAACAAAAAGGAACAAGAAAAAGGAAAATAGAGGTAAATTACCTTTGTCTAACTCAACAAATTTGACCTAGCTTCGCGCACTTTAGCCAAAAAGTTGGCCATGTTTTGGCAGTTCCTCTGGTCAGCCAGTAGATCCCAACATGCCAATCTCTTTCCTGAGGGACATAAGAATTTTTCTTTCAGTTTAATCGTTCGCTGGTTCTCCCACTGTGCACATTCCGCCAAAATATGTACCCAGTCTCATCCAAATCACAGAAAGTGCAAATTCTCTTGCCATAATCGTCAGTCATTTTCTGTGCCCTCCAGTCCCCCAGTCTAAACTATGCCATTCTTGATCTTTCCTTTCTTCCTAAATTAAGTATATATGCCTCTTTACCCCAGTTAAACTTTATTTCATTTGCTAGACTTAGAGAAGGATTAATTTTACAATCCGTATTCTATTCGTGTTGTCTTCTTTTAACACCTTTCCATTTGCTTTTGTCATTTGTTTCAGCTCTTAGCCATACTGACCCCATTCCTATTCTCCTCAAACCCCTTTCCAAATCAGCTGCCCAAAACTTAGGAGACAGGTTTGCTCGCTGGTATTTATAACATTTGGATCGTAGTTTGGAGTTATCCCCATGCATCGGCCTTAGCCAGTACTTCACTGCTCTTATTTTGCAGTGTATTGTGTCTTCATAACATCCCACCTCCCTCAATACCCCGAACGATTAATGTAAACTCATGTTGTAAGCTCTGTTAAATCTAAAAGAAGAATAGTACCATGGTAAAACAACACTGAGCGAGCATTCAGGAGGGATAAATCGCCTCCACTCTACTTGTCTTTTGCCTTTAGCTACTGTATTCAATGAGGTGTCTTAAAGAAGAAGTGGGCTGATATACGGGAACCAAGCGTCACATCACTTTGTGAATACAGCAGTTTTATAGTGCAGAAAAATTAATAGGATCTTGTTTACATTGTGATAATTCAAAAATTAAAATCCTTATTCCAGATCTGTAAGAAATATGTTAAAGAGCACAGGTTCGAGATGATAATGATGTGTGATTGTTGTCCCAGTGCAAAATTAAAGCCGCTATTTTTCTGTGTAAAACATCAATTGAAACAATTTGTGTTATAAAAATCAATCAGCAAGGAAGTCTTTTCCTTGAAGGGATAGATGGAGACGTGAAGGCTATTAAATAACCTAAAAAGTGTGAATTAATCTTTAGATGATAATACCTCATGTATGTGAATTGCTATCGATAGTTATATGCAAACACCTGCTTTCCTACCCCCTGCACCTTGCTCTTTGCGTGGCCTGTTGCAGCAATCTACAAACTCAGCATTTTTGTTGCAATGCTCTTGCGTCTTTAGTGCTGCCTCTACAGTTGGATAGTTACAACAGTGGTGTGATAAATGATTTTGCGAGAATAAAACACGGGCTAGGCGAAATTATGGCGTGCGGTGCTTAAACAGCGACTCAGAGGAGTAGAAGAGGCATGTGTGCCCAAGGCAGTTAGAGAGGGGGAATACATGACCAGGTGAGTTACCCCTCCTAAGTGTTCTTTCTAAGTTGCTGAACTATAATATATTTGTGTGATAGACAGAGAGGGATGAATAGGGAAGGTGAGAGGAAGGGAGGGATTGGAAATAGAGAAAATATCACAATTTAATTCACATTCTATCCTATCAATAGCTAGTCTCCTCCAAGCTCTATTCTCAACAATTTTTTTTGCATCTACTCTATCCATGTATTTCTAGGTTTTCTCTGGGTCGTGTTCCATACGTATTTCCTTCCATAATTCTTTTTGGGATTCTATGGTTAGTTTTATAAAGGTAATAACATCCCACTCCTTATAGTCTGTACAGTTCACTGTTGAACAAATGTTGTATTATGATATTGTAATGGATTTTAGGTTATATTTATGACGGAAATACAAATGGCCATTTCCGATAATTTTAAATATGTTTTGAGAGATATCCTCACATTTAATCAATAAAACCACAAATATTAAACATAAATGTACGATTACAATACATACAGTACATATTAAAGAAATAAAAGCACATATACTAGGAATATTAATACGTATTAATATTAAGTCAACACTTTTTATGTAATTAAAATATAATTAGGGCTTTCAAATATTAAAATCTGTTACCTGTATAATACTTAACAGAAAGTAAAGACAGAATAAAAAATCTGATGTGTTAGACTCACATAACTTTCTCTACTCTTGTACAAACTATTTTTACAAACGCTTATTCTCCATCTACATCATGTTAATCGAGATAAACATTTGCAAACTCTATCTTATTGCTAATTTTCTTGTAGATGTAAGGGGAAAATATATTTACAAGGGCAATATAGAAAAACAGTAGCGTTTAAGCACATACATATCTCTTAATAGCTGGTTGCTAGGTGCAGCACCATTCCCTTTCCCACAGATTAATACTCTTTGCATATCCAAGACAAAAAAATTAATAACGAATTCCCATTTGAGAAAAGTATTGAAAAATTTACGGGAATAACAAGCAATATTTCGTGAATGGTTTACTCAACAAAAAAAGTATATGACGTAAATTGTGTATTTTAACGCGATCTACATTTTTTGTGTAGTAAAATTTTGTCTATCTCATATGGTTTATCAGTTATGCAAAAGTCGTTCACAATGAAGAATACTTTTGGAGATATTCCCAGAAAATTCAAAATATACATCTTATTTGTCATATATATATCTTAAGCATATGATATTTTTATCAAAATCGAGAGCCATTTTTGAGAAAATTAAAATTTTCGAAAAATGTTCCATGTAAAGGGTAATCTGGGGTGGGAGGATTTTCTTGAAAACCTTCTTGTCGCATCCTTGGAAGATACTGAACCTAAATACCAAGTTTGGTGTTTATCCGACTGTTCGTTTCTGAGTTATGCTGTTCACAGTCACACACACAGACAGACAGACACACACAGACACACAGACACACACACGGACATGTTTCCAAAAATGCTTTTTTTGGATTCAGGGGGTTTCAAAACATATATTTCCGTTGAAATCTCGGTATCGAATTTTTGGGTGGAATACAATACTTCCCCTACTTACTATACGTAGTAGAAAAAGTAAAAAGGAGCTCTAGCATAGAGTTCTTACCAACAAATAACATTTACATGCGCTTTCGCCGAGTTTTGTGCTAATTATGTCGTTTCATACTTTGTTTTATTTTGCCATGTAAATGCCAGTAGATAATGCTTGCTGTTCTTCGCATAAAATTTATCATATAGAGTACTGTAATATTTTATGATCAACTGCCCATTTAGATCAGATCCCCAATCTTTGCCGATTTTAACGTAATAGATACAAATATACATAATAATATTATTTTGCAGTTTTCATTTGATCACATCATAAGGAATTATTAAGTCAACATGCCTATAATGAAAAATTCAACACTTGCTTGTTCCTCACGCCTCCACACATAATAATATCTTAGCAGACGTTAAAAATAACGCATAGGACACCTGTATTTGACCGACAATAGCTCCTAAATATTAAAAATATTGAAATTTTAGCTATAACTGGACCTGAGTATGACATTTTATACTCAACAGGATTTTCATTTTTGGCCATGCGTGCGCACACACCCATACACACATGTCCGCATGAGCGATTCGCGTTTGCCCTCGTCAATTATATTGCCCAAAGCTAAAATTCGCGGTCGATATATGAAAATAGCTCACAAGCTAGCCGCTAGTCAAACATCATGTCTGAATTTAACAAGGGAAGATCAAAGTTACATGTTGAAACCCACCCTGAAATTCCTGTAACAGAAATGAAGTCAAATAAGTAAAATATTCCCTAAACATCAGTTGTCAGCTCTAACTGTAAAACTTCAAAAATAAACGCCAAATATTCCATATAAAATACATGGAAATAACACTTCTACTGGAAAGTTACAGTCAGACTGGAAAAATTCAATGCCATAGCCGGGATTTGAACCACGTACTTTGCGGTTTATGTCCGGCTGCTTTAACTAATTGAGCTATCATGGCAACATACCGGTTAAATCCCCAACTGGCTCGCGTTTTTCCTGGTAAAACACAATGAGATTTCAAATTCATTTTGTGACGGCACACCCCAATGGTCACCTACAATATTGTGACTCCTGTGTTTTATAGTTCAATCAATCTTAGTTACATAATTCCCCAGTGCGATTCAGCTATTATTATTATCACCTTTTTTATTAGTGATGAGACGATGCCGCTATTTCTCGATATTTGATACTCGATACCAAACTGACTTTTGAACACTGTATTCGATACTCGATATTCACTTTATAAAAAACCGTAAACTCGATGATAGGCTGTTCACTGAATTATGTTTTCATTAGTAGTTCTGTGTGTATAAATGCAGGTAACCAATTTTGCATTGCGTGCCAATTCCGAAGTTGTTCCTGTTTGACAATCGGTAGCATTTTGTTTTCTTGATAAAGCCACATATGTACTCTTTCATCTAATAATAAGTAATTAGCCATATAACACTTGTAAACATAGTTAGTTGAAGTAGGTGTTGTATTGTATTTGTTTTTTGCACAACGCTTTGGGCGTCAATTTAAAGTAGGTTGTATTAATGGAGTTGTATTATATTTCAACTGTTGGGGAACCCAACTTGAAGCCTCGGCTGCGTCAGTATTTATTTTAGAGACACGTTTCTCTTAGCAGGGTTGTGGTGCAACAAGAATGTATGCTTACACAGATTATAATTTTACTTCACTTCTTTTATTACTGCTTTATACGATTTAAATAACACTTCACTGATATACAGAGCTGTGAGATTGTTTTTATTAATTAATTTCACTTTTTAACACGTAAACTTATTTTTCGTCTCATTAAATCTCTCGAGGATGTGTCTCGCTTCTGATTATTAACACTGTTTGCAGGCAACTGAACTCTAGATTTGTAAATTATGCTATATTTCAGTTTCTGATTGGCTAATCTCAGTCCAATAGAATACCCTAATTTAACTAAAGCTTTCTCTGGTTGTTGACAGTTTTTAAACTGTTACTAAAATTACATTATTGTTACTCCAAGAATCACAAGTAGTACTGTTAAACTTTCTTACTCATTATTGACTCAAAGTTACCTCATTGTTAGCAACTTTTGACCTATTTCTCACAGGTTCTACATTATTAAATTACGTAATATATTCACATAACATTATTGAATATGTATACAATAATATAAGCATATGCAATGACTGTTACATGGATTTTACAAATTATTACATACACATATTGCTTCAAGGCGGGCTGTTATTGAATTTACATATTACATAATTTGACTGAAATCATTTAAGTGTTAATAATGCTGCCTAATAGTTTGTGGATTAAGCCTCTCTACTACCTACCCCATACATTAGTATATACATGTTTAATACAAAGGAATATCATACACAAATGTTGAAGAAAAAATTTAGGAAATGCAGAGATATGAGGGAATCAAAGATTCATGACACGAGCATTCATGACAACAAATGTTTGCACACGCTGTATTATATTACTAGTTCGGGTTTGTTTCCGCTGGATTTACAGATTTTGGACATCGGAGTAGATAAATGTAATGCCTGGGAGTAAATTAAATTAAATTGGTTTTTATTTATGGAGGCTATTTATCTGCTGTAGTTCTTAGCGTTCCATTCTATATTGGGCATGATAAACCGTTAATTGTGCTCAGAGGCCTCTTTATCAGGCTTGAGGTTCTTGACGTGCCGTAAATCTACGACACGGAGCCAGCGGCTCTACTTTCCTTCCGAAGGAATTCATGCTCGCCCTCCGTCGGGTCTGAAGCCACGAACTTGGGATCTAGAGGCTTGCATGGTAACCACTATACCACGGAGGACGAGAGTTTGAGAGTGAGTCACCAATCCAGTCTATTGCAGAAACGTGATTTAGTGCGTCAGCTAAATTAGCTTCATTCACAATTCAGTTAACGCTGGATGCTAATGAATACCTCTACTCCTTTCCCCTTTGATTTGCATGTTTTCATTTAGACGCAAGATTCTATGGAATGTTATAGACATCGCAGTCAAGGTTTATCAAGAACTATAGTCCAACAACTCTTTGGGATCACGTGCGAGGCAATAACATGAAGTCTCGACGCCTTTCATTCCTTATCTAGCATAAAGTTAAATGCAACCACCTTTAAAAAAAAGAAAGGTAGAAATTAACACTATCTAAAAAGTATGGAATATTTATCTCAAGTATTAGATCTACTTCGATATCACGGAATATCGAGAGTATCGAGGAATCGACAGTATAGAGATCCCAATCCTAATTATTCTTATTCTTATTATTATTATTATTAGCATTAGTACTGCTGTTAATCTTACCTCGCCCTTACTATTCCAGTACAATTTCCCATTTGTTGCGGCCCCAAAACTGGGCACCAGTAAATCAATATATAGATAAAACCGGTGTTCATAGGAGTAACATGTGGCTCGTAACTAAATACAGTTTTGCTATATTCCCTGCAATTGAAAAACTTGGAATTACATCCTCGTTCTTATGCTTCTCAAGCCAGAGATGTAGAGCCCAGCCTAATGCTAAATCCCTCACCGCTAATTCTGGCTTTAACGTAATACCTCTTCAGCCCTACACAATTCACGGCACGTTCAGAGCACTTGTTTCATCTTGCTCGGCTTTGAGGTAAGAGGATTTCCTTGGTATTGTTTCAGCCTGAAATGAGGATTTGTTACCTCATTTTGATCATTTAGTCCTATTCAAATGCTCGCACAATTGTCATGCATCTATATGGCTGTTAATCTAAAGATTTCCAAGAATAGTTATACACAGTGGAAATGAAAGCAATTGAGTTAGGGATTTAACATGATAAATCAGTTTTTCCTTTCCCTGCCATGCATCTAGTAGGTATAATAGGTACCAATAAATTTCCACCCAAAAATTGGATACTGAGACTATACCGAAAATACACGTTTTGAGGCTCCCTGAATAAAGAAATAGAAAAACTCCGTGAATGTGTATCTGTGAAAGCATAACTCAAAAACGAAAAGTAGGATCAGCACCAAACTTAGTATTTAAATTCAGAATCTCCCAAAGATGCGATACGAGGATTTTCAAGAAAATCTCCTTACCCTAAACTATCATTTACTTTGAACATTTTTAGAGATTTTTTTTATTTATAAAACTGGCTCTAACATTCCTGTTCATTTGAAAAGAATTTTCTTTAATTTAGTATAAGTAGTAAACGTTAATAACCGTTATGAATACCGTTAAACATTTGACTACCCGTTCCCTTTGTATTAATAACGAAATGTGTAATGCACCAATTTCTGCAAAACTTTATTTGGATTAAAACGAAGTAGATATAAAAATAAGCTTTAGTAACTCTAGTTTGTACACCCAATAATAAACGACAGAGGGTAGAGAAGGCCATTTTATGTATCACATAAGATTGTTGGGTTTACTAATCCCTTCTATCAGCAATAATTCATTAACAATGTTAACAGTTTTAGTTACCTTGACAGATATATGAGTACTCTAAGCTTCCATAATATGTTTTTCATATCATGATTCTCATTTGTTATGAACTTATAGTGAGTCGTAGCTCACGATAATGAAACGAAATTAATTATGTAGGGGAATAACAAAAAAAAAACAATAAATAAAATTTCGTGCTCATATATTCTATTCATTACTTTATCTACTACTAAGTAGGGGAAGTATAGCATTCCACCCAAAAATTCGATACATTATTTCACGTAATATACAAGTTTAGAGGTCCACTGAATAAAAAAACACGCTTACTAAAACATAACTCAAAAACAAAAAGTCGGATAAATACCAAACTTGGTATTTAGGTTCAGTATTTTTTAAAGACGCGACACGAAGATTTTCAAGAAATCCCTCACCCCAGACTCTGCTTTACATGGAACGTTTAGGAAATTTTTATTTTCTCAAAAACAACTGTGACACTTTTTGATTAAACTATCATATATTTCAAATATTTTCATATCAAATACAATATATATCTTGAATTTTCTGGGAATGTTCCCAACATTCCTGCATTCTGAATGACTTTTGCATAAGGAGATAGACAAAATTTTACTACACAAAAATGTAGATCTCGTTAAGGCACACAGTTTTTGTCACATATATTTTATTTGTGGAGAAAACCATTTCTGAGATATTCCTTGTTATTTGTTTCAATTTTCCAATATTTATACTTTTCCTGAAATGGTCATTCGTTATTCGTTTTTTTTATGTGCTGGACATGCAAAGAGAATGGAATGCTCCACATAGCAACCAGGTCTTAAAAGATTTGACTATCTCCTAAAACCTACCATACACCCCTTGCACCTACAAGAAAATTAGCAATAGGTTTCTGCAAATGTGTATCTCGATTAACATGAAGTAGATGGAGAATAAGCGTTTGTAAAAATAGCTTGTACAAGAGTGAAGAAATTCATGTGAGAGTAACACGTAAGAATTTTTTTAATGTTCTTAATAAAACTCATATAAAATCTATCTCTAAAATTAACAGGGGCAAGAGTATTTGAGAAAAACTGATTTCCCATTTTAAATCCTTACGTCCAGTGATTTTATTTCCACACTATGTGCATCTTAGCCTTTCCAAAACAACAGGATATTTCCAGGATTGTGTTTCACATTGAACTTTGAGGTACTGGGGCACAAAAAGCATTTTACAGCAATTTCAACACAATCTGTAGAACAATGAGGCAGTATTTTTAATACTTGAATAATTTCAATTAAATTATATAATATATAAATTTAATAACAGCCCGCCTTGAAGCATCATGTATGTAATAATTTATAAAATGTATGTAATAGTCATTGCATATGCTTATATTATTGTAAACATGTTTAAAAATGTTATGTGAATGCATTACGTAATTTAATAATGTAAGAGCTGTGAGAATAATAAGTTTAACGTTGCTAATAATGAGGTAACAATGAGGTAACCTTGAGGCAATAATGCGTTTGAGAGTTTAAATGTTACTAGTAATGATTAGGGCGGCAATAACGTAAATTTTGGGACAGTTTAAAGTTAGCCAATCAATAGCCAGATTTAGTAAAATGCAGGTATTCTATTGGACTAGGATTAGCCAATCAGAGACTTGAAATACAAAAGTTTACAGGTTTGGACGGTTGAAATATGTTCAGTTGCCTGCAGACCTTGATAGCAACTGGATGGAAGATGTGTTCTCTAGAGAAATATTACGTACCCGTGTGAAACGAAAATTAAGTATACGCGTTAACAACATGCAAGTATTAAATTAAATAATCTCACAGCTCTTGATATCAGTGTAGTGCTATTTAATTTGTGTCAAGGATTAATAAAAATAAGTTAATTTAAAGTTAAAATCTGTGTAAGCCTACATTCTTGTCCCACCACGCCCTGCCTAAAAGAAATGTGTCCCTAAAACAGTACTGACGCAGCCGAGGCAAACATAAACATAAATAATATCTATAGAAGCAGTTTAATAACAAAGTTAATATTAATTTTTTAAACATTGGGTCAACATCAACACAATCAACTTGAAATTGACGCCCAAAGCGTGGTGCAAACTTCTTCAACAACAAAACACATTCTCAAATTAACCTCCATACGTGGAGCTAATATCAACAAACATCAACAACAAACTCCTAAAGACAATAACTTCTTCAACAATGAGATGAATTTATGTGACCAGCACTTTAGTTATACACCCTCAGATTGCTCATTGGACAATGTAGTGTATTGTACGAACTCATCCGGTTTAAGAGTGGCCATATTGTTGGATCATGAACAGCTTCAAAATAAGGTTTGTAATTCGGCGGCTACGAATATGTTCTATATTTGGGCACTTCATCTTTATTCTTATACGTGTGCAGCCATTACTTGTTATATCTACAACAGGAATGCACTCGGCTGTACTACATATAGTCATTAGGTTAGTGGGGAAGGGAACATATGCCATATTCTCTCGATTGCACATACGGATTACTGGTATAAGTCTTTCAGTTTGTTACATTTAATATTCTCTCATTAGTGCACGTCTTGTGATAAGTATCGAAGCAAAGCATAACTTACACACACACATAATTGCAATACACATTAAATTTATCCAAGTGTTCAAGCAGAGTTTACTTTAATCGTGTTATTACGTTCTCTAGCAGAGGAAATGAATGGACCAAAAGTAGACGATGTCTGCATTCCAGTACTTTTATACGCAGATGACAATGCAATTTTGTCAGTGACGATAGAAGGCTTACAGAACGGTATTAATAGGTTGGAAGAATATTGTAAACAATGGGGTCTAGTGGTATACATCAATAAAACAAAATAATGGCTTTCAAAATGGATATGTGTATGGCAGGGATAAAAAATGGTATTACAAGGGGCTAGAACTACAAAACGTTAAACATTTCTTCTATTTAGGAGTAATGTTTAATATGAGAGGAAAATGGAACAAACGTCTATCAGTAACTAACTACAAAGCACGAGAACAGTTAAATGAATTACCGGATGTACCTGTAGATACATTAGAAAAGATGTATAACTCTATGATAAGGCCGATTTTGTTATACGGAAGTGAAATCTGGGGATGGGAAAGAGCAGAGCATGTAAATAAAACACAGGTAGCATTTTGGAAAAAAGTTCTTGGAGTTTCACAAGGCACATTAAATTTGGGGGTATTGAGGGAGATGGGAAGTTATGAAGACACAATACACTGCAAAATAAGAGCAGTAAAGTACTGGCTGAGGTTGATGCAGGGGGATAACTCCACACTACGATCCAAATGTTTTAAATACCAGCGAGAAAACCTGTCTCCTAAGTTTTGGGCAGCTGATTTGGAAAGGGATTTGAGGAGAATAGGAATGGGGTCAGTAAGGCTAAGAGCTGAAACAAATGACAAAAACATATGGAAAGGTGTTAAAAGAAGACTAAGAGACAGCAATCAACAGGAAATAGACTCGGATTGTAAAATTAAACCTTTTCTAAGTCTAGCAAATGAAATAAATTTGAGCTGGGGTAAAAAGGCATATATACTTAATTTAGGAAGAAAGGAAAGATCAGGAATGACTTGGTTTAGACTGGGGGCTGGAAGTACAGAAAATACTGACGATTCTGGCAGGAGAATCTGCCCATTCTGTGATTTGGATGAGGACTGGGTACATATTTTGGCGGAATGTGCTCAGTGGGAGAATCAGCGAATGATTAAACTGAAAGAAAAATTCCTAAGTCCATCAAAAAAGAGATTGGAATGTTGGGGTCTATTAGCTGACCAGAGGAACTGGCAAAACATTCGCAAGTTTTTGGCTAAAGTGCGCGAAGCTAGGTCAAATTTGTTTAGTTAGACAAAGGTAATTTATCTGTATTTCCCTTTTTCTTGTTCCTTTATGTTGTGTTTTCTTTCTCTGTTGTTTATTTTGTCACCCTATTGTATCTTAAATATTCATGTACAGTCAATGACCCATGAACTAAATACTTGTGAAATAACTTCAATAATTTGAAACCAATAAAGATACCTTTTCTATTATCTATCTATGTATAGCAAGTAGGGGAAGTATTGCATCCCTCCCAAAAACTTGATGTCGAGATTTCATCGGAAACACATGTCTTGAGGCGACCTGAATGCAAATAAAGCATTTTTGGAAACATGTCCGTGTGTGTTTATGTGTCTGTATGTAAACAGCATAACTCATAAATCAAAAGTCGGATAAATACTAAGCTTGATATTTGAGTTTAGTATCTCCTGAGGATGCGACACGAAGATTTACAAGAAAATATCACCGCCCCAACTAACGTTTACATGGAACACTTTACCAAATTTCGATTTTCTAAAAAATGGCTATGACGAGTTTTATTAAAACGCCATATATGAAAGATATTTACATGATAAATAAAATGCATGTCTTGAATTTTCTGGGAATAGCCTAGGAAGTCTTCTTCATTGGGAAGGAATTTTGTATAATCCTGTATAACTTGCAAATGTTAATCGATAGACAAAAGCTACTAAGCGAGAAATGTATATCTCTTTAAAACACACAGTTTACTTGACATAAATTTTTTGGTGGCATAAGCCGATAATAAAGAGCTTCAATTGTTCAATATTTGTCATTCATTTAGTCCTATAGATTTTCAGCTGTTTCTCGCGATTTCATGGAAAGCGTATGGAATTTTAAGTCCATCACATAGCGTCCAGTTCTGAAAAATCTGTCTCTCGCTGTTATCTTTATATCTATAACGAAATACGCAATGTAGCTATTTTTGCGAAGGTTTGTTTGAATTAAATGTAGTATATAGAAAAATAAGCTTTAGTAAGAATAGTTTGTATATCCACTCTTAAAGATTGAGGATAGGAAACGGTCATGTGGATGTATCACATCAGATTTTTCAAAAATTTTATGCGGCCATTCAAATTCTAAAATAAGCAATGCGATAATAAACAGATCAGCAATAACTGTAGATTTCTGTTTTGTTTAGTATTTTATATTTTTGGATTATTATTATATATTCTCTAATTGTATAATGTGTATTTCCTACGGTATGTGTAAACTCAGTTCCATATTCGAAGATATCAAAATGTATTGTGGCGTATTAATAACTTGGGGGGTTACATTATTGTTCTACATTATCATTACCTTACAAATTGTTGTTTACGTCACTCTTGGCTCGTAGCTTTCCTAGTCACGTGTGCTGGGGGTAGCGCCTGTCTCAGTTAAGATTCCGTGAGAAACGGACCGCGTGTGTAAGCCGGGCTTTGGATCGGCGGACATCTCCCACTTCCATTTTTAATAATGTAGGAACCCCAAACGGTTGGCAAATAGATCTAGTAATGTGTGAGTAGATTTCTGTTAAGGATTTTGTACAGCGAAAAGCCCACGCTTTCTTCTTAACCTCCACACCACGTTTCGTTCCTCCGCAACCAAGTATACGTCCCCTCAGTGTGCGTGTTGGATATTAGAAATTAATTTAAAATTTACGTGAACTTTTAGGGCATTTACCCGGCATGTAACAATATTAGCTGGGTTCCTATTAAATGATTGCGAAATTTCTGTAAATATATACGCTATACAGAGGTAACTTGAGACAGGAATTCCAGATTAACAGATTTCGAACTTGGGTGTACAGGTTAACGTTTCAAAATAATGTGCATGCCTCGTATTATAAATACACGTAACTTTAACTAGTAATAAGTAATTATATTCACCACTAATATATGCTTGCTAAATTATGTACATCAGAATCCGGTGTATTAATTATTATTATTATTATTATTATTATTATTATTATTATTATTATTATTATTAAAAGGAGATATGACATTAGCATCAGATGAAACATAACCATAATTTGCGAACTTATAGCAGCTTCATCACCCATATTAATTCTATTACTTTCTCTACCAAGTATATAGTAGGTAGAGAAGGTATTACATTCCGACCAAAAATTAGATACCGGGATAAGTACCAAACTTGATACTTAAGTTAGTATGTTCCAGAGATACGACACGAATATTTAAAAACAAAATTCTCCCAACCCAATACTTTTACATGAAAAACTTCTCGAAAGTTTGATGTTTTAAAAATAAACGATTTTGATTAAAATACCCTATACTAAAGATATTTATATGACAAATAGAATGTATACACATAAATTTTGTGGGCGTAGCCTTTTGAGTCCTCTTCATTTGGAAGGAATTTTGTGTAATATTGTATAACTGGTAAACGATAGACGAAAACTTACTTCACAAAAAATGTATATCCCTTTAAAAAATGTTTATTTCAAGAAAAATTATTTGTGGATACGCCATTTCTGAAATATCCGATATTAATGATTTGAGTTGTTAATTTCTTAGTCGTTGTGTAAACACACAGTTATTTCTTGCGATCGATACTGGGAACAGTATGGAGTTTTAAAGCCAGCATGTAGCGTCCAGTTTTTAAATATTTTACTCCAGCTGTTTTCTTTGTATTTATAACGAAATATGTGCTGTGGTGTTTCTGCAAAGGTTTATTTGGATTAAAATATAGCAGACAGAAAAATAAATTTTAGTAAGAATGTTTAACTCTTCTAAGCTCCATTTTGAGAAGAAAAAACATGTATTTTACTTTATTTATGCTAACAATTGGGAGTTTCAAATGATGCAGAAATCATAGTTCTGAAGAAAATAAAATTACTACCATATTATGTAAATACTAATGTACAAAGCCGTCTGTGGTTGTCCGAGGAAGTTTTTAAAAGTCGAAATATTATTTATTTAACAGTTTATTCTCAGTGGTCGAATTAATTATGTCATATCTTGAGCAATTTAAATGAGTAGAAAAACCTGTATACTAGTGCTTTAAGTTCGTTCTCTCTGAGTTTAAAGTTTAAACAAAATGCTTTCAACAACATCACGTGGGAAAATTTTAATGCACAAAATAAGAAAACTCAAAATTCAGCTAAAAGGCATTGAAAGTAAATGTAAGCTATTAGGCCGATGCTCTTGGGAATTTAAATGGTCACGTATTGAATCTTAAAAGAAATATCAGGGAAAAAGCCAAGGTATGTAACTAAAGCTAATGGTTCAAGGTGTTTTTTTTACTAAGAACTAGTGTTTTAATCTTTGAAAATTTATACCAAATTCCAGCTATGAGACTCTTAAGCGCATACTCCAGCAACCGCCTACCCACCAGGAATAACCCAAGGTTAACAGTATAACAGCGGTTAATTTTAAGTTACAAAAACAAACAGGTACAAACACAAGAAATAATTTTGTGCCACGATGTTTTTATTACTAAACAACATTAACACATTTAATGTATTGTAACAAATGAGAACACCAGTTACTGCGAATTATGCCTTATTTATCACTTAAGTACTTAGCGTAGCATAAACGTTACCCTTGAATCACTTTTAGCATACACTCGGAACACAATACAACTGATCCGTCGAATCAAATCACAATTGAGCTGCTGAGTCACAAGTCACAATTAAATTGCACCGTCCACTTTTCACTTCGTCACTTCTTGACTAACAAAACTGAACTGTCCGAGAAAGACCAGCACTTATATATGCCTCACGTACAAAGCTTACGGTTATAGAAACCGAAGTTACTAGAACATGCCGATGGAATGTTTTCGAACAGGTAAGCGGCACAAAATTGTTATTGTCCTGTACTAGATATTATTCTGCTCTGGCTATTGTTCCCGACGGCCGGTCGAAGGTGCCGGGCCGAGAGGCACGTACTGGCGTGCCGCAGGTAGCCTCGCGCATAATGTTTTCATGCACGTTATTTTCTCAGTTATTTTAATTGTGGTTTTTAATTTCAAACTTTACATAATAAATGTATTATTATTACTATTATTTACCACTGTAGTTTTAACCTTAGAATTTATTGTGGTTTTACTTTCTCCACCGCGTACACATAGGCTGGGAATGTATTGCATTCCACCAAAAATTTGAGATTTCACCGGAAATACATGTTTTGAGACCGCTGAATAAAAATGTAGTTTTAGAAAAACATCCCGGTTTGTGTGTGTCTGACTGTGAGCAGCATAATTCAAAAACGAGGATTCGGAAGAACACCAAACTTGGTATTTGGGTTTAAGTCCCTTCCAAAGATGGAACACGAAGATTTTCAGTAAACTACCCCATCCCAGACTACCCTTTGCAGGAAGATTTCTCGATTTTGTTTATTTTCTAAACAAATGGCTCTAACGTTTTGGATTAAAATGTCATATATTAAAGATTATTACATTAAGAAAATGTAGTCCTCTTCATTCTGGAGGAATTTCGTATAATCTCGTATAACTGGTAAACGTTAAGCGATATACGAAAACGTACATACAAAACATGTAGATCTCTTTAAAACACACAATTTACTTCAAATAAGTTTTGGCATAAGCCATTTCTGAGATATGGGTTTTTAAAAATTCGAATTTTTCACTTCTTGGCCATTCTCTTAAGTCCTGTCAACATTCGTTTGTCAACATTTGGAATTTTAAGGCCAGCGTCCGGTTCTTAAACATTTTCCTACCGCTCTTCTCTTTGTATCTATAACCAAATGTGTAATCTAGCTATTTCTGCAAAGACTTATTTGGATTAAAATCTAGTACACGGAAAAATAAGCTTTAGTAAGAATAGTTTGTATACGTACTAATAAACGATAGAGGGTAGAGAAAGTTACGTGTGTCTATCACATAAGCTTTTTAGAGTATAATTCATATAACATTATAAATTTGGTAAAATTTGAGTACGTTAAATTCAGTGAACAAGGTTCAGTTGACCGACACGGGTTGCCGAGGTCATTAACGCACGAACTCGTGAACTTCGTTGAAATCCCACTAGAGTCGTCCTTTCTGACTGAGGTGTTCTCCGGGTTTTCCTCAGTCCTCTAGCAATTTCCTTCCTAATATTAGTTTTAAAGTAGTATGTTGTGATTTTGAATGATTCGATTCTAAAATTGTATTGTTTAATGATTGAAGTTGCATTCTAAAAGTTTTGTCGTATCTAAAATATCTACGCTTATCTCTGAAGACCTTACCTGAAACATTTTCCAACTCTATGGTCACATCTGCAATAATCTAGAATGAAATTACCGTGTTTCAAATGAAAACGCTAGTAATGGTTAAAATGTATATAAATAGGATAGAAGTTTAAGGCTTTGTGTAAATAGTTTTAGACCCCCATGAAGTGCACATGAGTGGAGAAAGTCCTGTGCCTGTAACTCATCAATTTTTCCGCTGTAATCGTTTTAACACCAACATGAAGTGAACACAAATATTTACTTTTGTCCACGAGAACTGCCATGCTACACACTGAACTGTACGGAGAAAAAAGCAATTCATCACTGAAGATAAACAATTAACAGTTTTGCAAAACAATGGACTTACTATGGATTAGAGTGCAGCCCTTCCTAGGATAATACTGGATACAGATCGAAGCGGCAGAAAGAATAAAGTATTTTCCGACAACAGTAGAATTACAGTGTTGACAAAGAAAAACGACAGGAATTGGATGCTTTTAATCTTCTATGAAAACGCCGGAAATAAAAGGGGTATTAAAGAGGATGGTGATGTTCACTTGTTCCCGTCAGAGCGGAACACAGATGGGACAGAAAGGTGGCCTCAAACAACCAAGAAAACATGTAGTTCATTTGCAAAATAGCCAACTGTATTCAACTATTTTCATCCTTTGTTGAATTTACGATATTCGTGTAAAGTAAACCCTTTTGTTGACTTGTAAAGTATAAATAATGTGACATATAATTGTTTTTCAAAAACGGAATAAACTTTTGATTTTCAGTAATTAAGAACGCAAGGAATAGCTAATAAATTCAATAAAATGTAACGTCCTTTACGTTTACGGTTTACATTCGTCTGGTTATATCCTGAAGGATCAAAATTGAAATAAATCATACTATATACCGCGTAATAGTTATCAAAATGTTTAAGGGAATCTGCAAGAGAAACATCAGCATCTTTTTGATATTTCATAACGTTTAATTGTATAACATTTGCTTGGAGTTTGTATAATTAGTAAAAAATACCAGGGGATCCAAACAAGCCATCTTTTGCAGTTTTATGTTTTCCGTATACAAAGGTGCAAAAGAGGTTGCCGCATCACTACTATTCAAAGGGGCAGCGCAGGTATAAAGCGAAAGGTTATTGAAGTAGTGATGTTGTCTACAGGTGTTTACGTGGTAGTTTCGTACTGATAAGCGTCGCGTGGTCACCTGCATGCAGTTCGAGCCAGGTTATTCAGACGAAAAATAACATTCACCAATTACGAACACGCAAATATGATTACGATGTGTGCGGAGATGCACCATAAAGCAACTTATGCTCGAAGGTTGTGTTCTGAACATATTCAGACGCGGCATCTGTTTTCTGCACAGGTATTTTGGGCGTTAGTAATAATATTAAGAAATGATGAATTACTCCAGGTAGAACGCGGGCCCGAGAGGCCCTTATATCAATTCGTCCACCAAGTCGGGAATGTTTTTGCACATGCTTATTATGAATAATGCACTAATAGAAAATAATTTAATATTAAACCACCATTAAGGGAACATAAAGTAAGTATTTTTTTGTATTGTTATTTTTACGCTGTTATTTGCCCCACGTTTTGGGCGTCAATTTGAAGATGAGGTTGTATTGTTATTTCAGCTGTTGGGGAGCCGAACTTAAAGTAGTTGCAACCGCACGTATGGTAAAAAGTTTCCCGTAGTCTTCGTCCCAAATTTACTTTCTGGTGGCCTTTGCCCCAAATGTTTAAAAAGTATTAACTTCGTAATTTGACTGTTTCTTTAAATGTTATATATGTATGTTTGCCTCGGCTGCGTCAGTATTTTTGTTAGAGACATGGATGTCATAGCAGGGCGTAGTGCGGCTAAGAATATAGGATTACACAGATTATAATTTTTACTTCACTATACTTATTAATCCTTGACAGAATTTAAATAACACTTCAGTGATATAGAGAGCTATGAGATTCTTTTATTAACTACTTGCACCTTTAACAACTTTTAACTATTTTTGTATCACACAAATACGTATTAAATTTCTCGATGACGCATCTTGCGTCTGATTAGTAACACTGTCTGCTAGCAACGCGTCCAGTTATGAGCGCTGTCTACAAGCAACTGACTTGATTTCAACCGCCTAAATTTGTAAATTTCTGTATTCTAATTTCTGATTGGCTAATCCTAGTCAAATAGAATACCTTCATTTAACTGAAGCTTTTTTGGTTGTTGATTGGCTATTTTATAAACTGTCTCAAAAATTACATTATTGTTGCTCCAAGAATGACTAGTAGCATTATTACACTTTCTTACTCATTATTGCCTCATTGTTAGCAAATTTTAACCTATTATTCTCACAGCTCCTACATTATTAAATTATGTAATACATTCACATAACATTATTACACATGTATACAATAATACAAACATATACAATGACTGTAATATACACTTTGTATATATTGTTACATACACATATTGCTTTAAGGTGGGCTTTTATTATATTTTATGTTATATAATTAGACTGAAATCATTTAAGTGTTAAAAATACTGCCACAAAATATAATGTTAGAATTTAGTTTAATATTGTAAACTTTGAGGCACCAATTGGTGTTATGTAGTTTTACCGATTGTAGGTTAACTGCCATTAGATTAAATAGCTTAACACATATGCTTACAAAATAATGGATAACGCCCCCCACACACACAGGTAATCTCGCCGTGAAAAGTTTTTGTTTAAAGACAACTTCCTGATGCCCAGCCGGGAATCGAACCAAGAACATCTTATATAGCCGGCAGGTTCTTTACTGAATATGCTCTGGGATCAATAATAGCACTTAGTGTTCGTTTTCAAACATTGGTCTTTCACTCACCGGTCTCCTCTTTGTCGGTATGGACTCCCCTTTGCAGTTCTGCTTAGGCAAACCTTTTGGCATCCCCGCTATTCGGTATAAACTAACTTTAACTTAGGACGGCTTGTTTGGGCCACTCGGTAGAGAACAATGTAAATGTTAATTTCTAGAAGTACACAACAAATATTTTATTGACGTGTATGACAATAGTTAATAAATATTTAAGGAACTTTTTTACGAATTTGGTAATGTTACCTTTTTACATTAGCAATAAATATTAACGTTTTAATTTAAATGTAAAATATGCTTAAAAAATGTCATACGAATATTAATATTCTGTTGTTACGGAGAATCAACAGAAGGTAAAAAGTTGATAAGGTGGCTGTAAACTATAAAGGACGCCATAAAATATAAAGGAATAATACAAGAACTGCTTATTAAAAACGACGTGCAAGGGAACATAGGTAAAGTACACAATAAAAGTGATTTGTATACACATTAATTATAAAAAGCAAAGGGGTTGAGAAACAATAATGGGCTTTATACACTCCCCGTGAATGAAAGTAAAGACTGCGTATTTTGTATATGAAAAAAATCTGATGTGTTACACTCACATAACTTTCTCTACTCTTGTACAATCTATTTTTACAAACGCTTATTCTCCATGTGCTTCATGTTAATCGAGATGTTAATCTTATTGGTAATTTTCTTGTAGGTGCAAGGGGAATATGGTAGGCTTTAAGCGATAGTCAAACTTTTAAGAGGTGGTTGCTATGTGTAGTATTCCATTCTCTTTGCATTACCAGGACAAAAAAAAATGAATAACAATCTTGAGAAAAGGTATAAGTATTGGAAAATTTAAGGGAATAACAAGCAATATATCGAAATGGTTCACTCAAGAAAAAAAATGTATATGACATAAATTGTGTATGACATTGTGTATGACTTGTGTATGACATTTATGTGTGCGATCTACATTTTTTGTGTCGTAAAATTTTGTCTATCCCTTATGGTTTACCAGTTATGCAAAAGTCGTTCACAATGAAGAACACTTCCGGAGACATTCCCAGAAAATTCGAGATATACATTTCATTTGTGATGAAAATATCTTAAACATATGGTATTTTTATCAAAATCTTTAGAGCCATTTTAGAGAAAATTAAAATTTTCGAAAAATTTTCCATGTAAGGGGTAGTCTGGGGTTGCATATCTGGAAGATACTGAACCTAAATACCAAGTTTGGTGTTTATCCGACTGTTCGTTTCTGAGTTATGCTGTTCACAGACACACACACACACGGACATGTTTCTAAAAATGCTTTTTTTGGATTCAGGCGGTCTCAAAACATGTATTTCCGGTGAAATCTCGGTATCGAATTTTTGGGTGGAATACAATACTTCCCCTACTTGCTATACGTAGTAGAGAAAGTAAAAACCCTACACAATGCTGAATTTGTTCTAAAACAATTAAGAACTGTTATTTAAATAATTTTATTGGGAATGCCACATAAAATTAAAGGGCTGTAGTGCGCCCTGTTGGGAAACAAGCCTTTTAAATTCTCTATTTGCTGTATATATTCATTGTTCTCCATATATTGGTGCGCAGTATGTTTTATTAGTACTAGCATTTCTTGTATCCTAAGAATATATATTGTCGCCTTTATTATTTTGTCTACGTTACATGGTTTGAAGATTATAGTTCTGTGGTAAATTATCCATCGGGCTGCCAAAAGACCAAAAGTATTTTCAATAACACTACGTCCTAGAATGACAGAAATTATATTTTTACTTTCTCTACTACGTATAGCAAATAGGGGAAGTATTACATTCCATCCAAAAATTCGATACCTAGATTTCACCGGAAATACATGTTTTGAGGTCCCTTGAATAAAAAAAGCATTTTTGGGAAATGGTCCATGTGTTTATGTGTCTGTGTGAATCTGTGTCTTTGAACGGTATAAGTCAAAAACGAAGGTCAAAAAAATTCCAAACCTTGTATTTAGATTCAGTATCTTTCAAACATACGACACGAAGGTTTTCAAGAAAATCCTTCTACACCAGACAACCCTTTACACGGAAGATTTTTCGAACAGTTTGAGTTTCTCAAAAATGGCTTTAGGACATTGATTAAAGTATCATATGTTTAAAATACTTTCATCGCAAATGAAATGTACATCTTGAATTTTGTGCAAATGTCCCCAACAGTCGTCTTCATTCTGAATGAAGATTTGCATAATCGGTAAACCGTGGGATATAGACAAAATGTTTCTGCTCAAAAAATGTAGATCTTTTTAAAACAAACAATTTATGCCCTGCACATTTTTTGTGGAGTGAACTACTTCCGAGATATTCCTTGTTATTTGTTTGAATTCTCCAATACTTTTTCACAAATCTTTATTCGCTTTTCTTTAATGTCCTGGACATATACAAAGAGAATTGAATGCTCCACATAGTAAGCAGCTCTTAAAAGATTTGACTATCGCTTAAAGCCTACCATATTCCCATGCACCTACAAGAAAATTACCAATAAGATATTTATCTCGATTAAAATTTAGTAGATGGACAATAAGTGTTTGGAAAATAGTTTGTACAAGAGAATAGAAGCTCATGTGAGTGCAACACATCCGCTCTTTTTTGTATTTGTCAATGTGTTTTTTGAAAACGGCTCATCAGGTTGGTTCGGTAACAATGAAGGAATTGCCTCATCACCAGCGAAGTAGTATGGTAGTAATTTGTAGCCTGAAGGAGAGGATCCAGAGAAGGTAATAGAGGTAAGCTGCTATTTAATCGATTACCAAATTCTGGCTGCTTAATAATCCCTCCATCATTCTGCGATTCATTGTTTGGTGCCTGAATAACATGTTTACCATCTATAGCATAGAGACAGTGTGGTATATTCCACATTTCATCCCATGCAATATTTATGTATACATCTACAGTGGAAATCGGAAGGCAAGCTAATAAAGAACACTGCAAACAGCTTCAGTCGTTACATTTATAATTAGAAAACAAGTTGAGTTTCAGTTCTATAACTCCAAGCTAATATTGGTACGGAGTCTCCAGTAGAGAATCCTAAGGAAGATATTCACATTTACTAACCTAGAAGGATTACTCTTTTGCAACGCGTTGGACCAAGCAAAATTTAAAAATATCCACCGCTTAATTTTGCACATATTACATTAATATTAAAACTATTCTGTAACTACACAGCGCATATCTAGAGCTATATTCTGATTTCCTGTCACAAACTGCCTAATATGAAATTAAATGTTAAAATAGTATATTTTTATAGAAAACGTGATTTAAAAATAAAAAAGGCACAGTTTATATTAAATAATTAATTTCATCGCATTTTTGATAAGATCAGTTATAGTCTAGACATATTCCAAAACCTTTACAATAGTTTTTCAAAAGTGTGGACATTAAATGACCTTCCTTGGACCAGCTAGGTTTAAATATAACCTGCAATCTATAATAAAATTTGATATATTTTTAGGTTACATTAAAATTGTACGCAACTAAAAATACTTTTTCTTAAAAGGGAATTCGTTATTCGTTTTTTTATGTCCTGGACATTCAAAGAGAATGGAATGTTCCACATACACTACGTGATCAAAGGTATCCGGACACCTGGCTGAAAATGACGTACAAGTTCGTGGCGCCTTCCATCGGTAATGCTGGAAGTCAATATGGTGCTGCCCCACCCTTAGCCTTGATTAGGCGTTCACTCTCGCAGGCACACTTTCAATCAGGGGAAGGTTTCTCGGGGAATGGCAGCCCATTCTTCATGGAGTGTGGAACTGAGGAGAGGTATCGATGTAGGTCGGTGAGGCCTAGCACGAAGTCGGCGTTCCAAAACATCCCAAAGGTTTGGACTCTGTGTAGGCCAGTCCATTACAGGGATGTTATTGTCGTGTAACCACTCCGCCACAGCCCGTGCAGTATGAGCAGTGCTCGATCCTTTTGAAAGATGCAATCGCCAACCCCGAATTGTTCTTCAACAGTGGGAAGCTAGAAGGTGCCTAAAATATCAATGTATGCCTGCGCTATGATCGTACCACGCAATAAAACAAGGAGTGCAAGCCCTCTCCAGGAAAAACACGACCACTCCACCACCTCCAAATTTCACTGTTGGCACTACACACGGTGGCAGATGACGTTCACCGGGAATTCCCAATACCCACACCCTGTCAGCGGATCGCCACATTGTGTACCGTGATTCGTCACTCCACACAACGTTTTGCCACTGTTCAATCGTGTAATGTTGACGCTTCTTACACTAAGCGAGGCGTCGTTTGGCACTTTCCCGTGTGGCTTATGAGCAGCCGCTCAACCATGGAATCCAAGGTTTCTCACCTCACGCCTAAGTGTTATAGTACTTGGAATCGATCCTGATGCAGTTTCGAATTCCTGTGTGATGGTCTGGATAGACGTCTGCCTATTATTCTTCACCAACCTCTTCAAATTTCGGCAGTCTCTGTCAGTCAACAGACGAGGTCGACCTGTACGCTTTTGTGCTGTACATGTCCCTTCACGTTTCCACTTCACTATCACATCAGAAACAGTGAACCTAGGGATGTTTAGGAGTGAGGAAATTTCACATACAGACTTTTGACACAAGTGACACCCAATCACCTGACCACGTTCTAAGTCCGTGAGTTCCACGGAGCGGCCCATTCTGCTTTTTCACGATGTCTAATGACCACTGAGGTCGTGGATAATGAGTACCAGGCAGTAGATGGCAGCACAATGCACCTAAGGTGAAAAATGTACGTTTGCGGGGGTGTCCGGATACTTTTGGTCATATAGTGTAGCAAGCAGCTCTTAAAACATTTGACTATCGCTTAAAGCCTACCATATTCCTCTTGCACCTACAAGAAAATTAGTAAAAAGAGTTTCTGCAAATGATTATCTCATTAACATGAAGTATGTGTAGAGTAAGCGTCTGTAAAAATAGTTTGTACAAGGGTAGGGAAAGTAATGCGAGTGCAACACATCGGATTTTATATATAAATTTTATTGGCCGATCACAAGATTTGTTTCACATACAATTGTTACATGAATACATTTTTAGCATATAGATAATTACATTGTGAGGTTGGTGATCAGATCTGATCCTTCCCCACCGTGTCCAACCACGCCATATGCAGGATAACGGATAAGAATGGGTCAATCGTTAACCAAAATGATCCTCATGTAATTCATATTACAAAAACAATAAGGCCATTTGCGAGATATGCATACATTTTAGTTAAGAACAGATTCACGACTAAACACGTGTCCAATACGCTAGTGATTGGTCATTTTAGCTAGCTAAGCAAGCAATCTTCCGTTAATAGTAAAGTTTCTCACTGAATACGTGCACTCCAGCTTGAATAACAAATTCTCTGTTCACGGTAGAAAGTAGTGAAATATACTATGGATCTGTCCCACCGACAGTTTGCTGAGAAAATGAATCTTCCCCGTTCTATCCGACCTCTTCGTTTTATCAAACTCTACCCTACCTGTTGGCAGACTCAATTTCATGCTTCATATACAAGCAGCATGCAGCAAACAATGCAAGAACGATAATGACCACCGTATCTAACCACAAATGTAGATCAGCAACCTCGGAATAAAATCCTATAGTACCAGTCACTGAATTTGCTCTATAAAAATCCACCAAGTCCACTCAAGGCAATCACGATCCCGCCAATATCAGTTATTTGGCCACTGTCTTTCTCACTATAAGATACAATCATCGACGGACCTGCAAATCAAGCGTTAATGCAGTCAGCAATGAGTCCAGAATTAATTCACCAAAACAAACAGAGAATGTCAAAAGGTCAAAGACATATCATAAAAGTAAAATTCTGAGCCAGAAGGATCTAGAATCTCAACTTACTCTCCTCCATCCCCACCTCAAATGGAGCCTTCATATCGGTAAAACCACTGGAGGCACGATTGGATTGGCTACATACGGGACTCGGCACAGATCCACATACAGGAATTAGTACCTACGCCCCACAGGAGACGTCTCCGGGAAGAAGGACGAGGCGAGAGGAGACACCGCGCGGCCGGAACCAGAAGTGACGGCACAGGAATGGTAGGAGCCTTATGTTTCCAGATAGAGACTCCCCGGCAGACCGGGGACCCCACCCCACACAGAGGAAGTCCGACGTCCCTCAAGGGGGTTCGATACCTCGGGACGGAGAGAGGCACAAAGATAATTTTTTCCGCTGCCACACCGCACTGAAACACCATCGTCGACAATTCCAACCCTGAAAGAAGCCAACGGATGAAAGGTGAAGTGAAATCAGAATGGAGATAAAATGGAGGGACAAGAAATTCGGGAATGTGAGAACCTTCCATAGATACAACATTGAGATTTTCTAGAAAATCCCTGCACTAACTACCTTTACATGGAACACTTTTCGAAATTTTATGTTTTATAAAATATGGCTCTACCAGTTTGATTAAAATACCATATGTTAAAGATATTTACATACAAGTAAAATGTATATATCGAATTTTCTGGGAATAGCCTGTGAAGTTCATTTCAAACTGAAGAAATGTTGCATAATCTTGTATTACTGGTAAACATTAAACGATAGACGAAAACGTACTACTTAATAAATGTAGATCTCTTTAAATTATTATCTACAAATAAGTTTTTTTGTCACATCAGTCATTTCCGAAAAATCCGTTATAAATGGTTAGAATTGTTCAATATTTTGTCATTCTTTTGACGTCCTGTAAGAATTCAGGTTTTTTTTTCACGATGTCATGGATAGAGTTCGAAATTTCAGGGCTAGCGTATACACGACCAGTTCTAAAATATTTTACTATCGCTATTCCCTTTGTATCTACAAGGAAATGTGTAACGTAGCTATTTCCAGAAGGTTTTATCTCGATTAATATGAAGAACATAGGAAAAAAAAATTTCGTAAGAATAATTTACATATACGCTAATAAGAGCTAGAGGGTAAAGAAAGATATGTGAATATAACAAATAAGACATTTTTCACCTGCCTGCATTTCAGCCAACGTAACGCAAGATAGCCAAAGTCATAATTCTTTAGCGTGAACGTTTTCTAAACCCAGATCTATTTCCAATTCCTGTGGTGAAACTGTCTTACTAAGCGCCATTCTTTTATTAATATTGAGTCATAGAATGGTAACAAATGAAGGTATCAGTTGCTGCTAAAGACACTTTTCTTATCACTAATGTGCTCAGGGTAGCACAAACATTGCACTTTAGACACACTGAGAGCAGAACACAACTGATTCGTCGAATCAAATCACAATTTCCTGATCAACTCAACTCGCTCACTAGGCAGAGTATATCCTAATAGGCCTCTGATACAAAGCAAAAATTGTGATGTGTTGCTCTCTTATGACTTTCTCTACTCCTGTACAAACTATTTTCACAAACGCTTATCCTCCATGTATTTCATGTTAATCGAGATAAACATTTGCAAAAGTTATGTTATTGTTAATTTTCTTGTAGTTGCAAGGGGAATATGGTAGGCTTTAAGCGATAGTCAAATATTTTAAGAGCTCCACAGAGCATTCCATTCTCTTTGCATGTCGAGGACCAAAAAAAAAAAAGAACAACGAATAAGTACGAATACGAAAAGGTATAAGTATTGACAAATTTAAACAAATAACAAAGAATATCTCGGAAATGGGGTAATCGACAAAAAAAATATACACGACATAAATTATTATGTGTTTTAAGGAGATCTACATTTTTGGTGTGATACAACTTTACTATCTCTTACGGTTTACTAGTTATGCAAAAGTCATTCAGAATGAAGAGCACTTTCGCGGACATTCCCAGAAAATTCAAGACATGCATTTCATTTGGTTGAAAATACCTTAAACATATGATATTTTAATCCAAATAATTTTTAAGAAAATCAAACTTTTCGAAAAGCATTTTCTGAGTGTGGGTAATGTTTTAGAAAACATTCGTGTCTCATCTTTGGAAGATATTAAACTCAAATACCACGTTTGGTATTTATCCCACTTTTAGTTTTTGAGTTATGCTGTTCACAGACAAACACAAACAGACGCACACATGAACATGTTTCAAAACGTCCTTTATTTAGATTCAGGACACCTCAAAACATGTATTTCTAGTGAAACCTCGTTATCGAATTTTTGTGTGGGATCCACCTCTACTTGTTATACGTAGTAGAGAAAATAAGAAGAGGAAAGGAATACTCTGGAACATAAAATCAGGGAAAGCGCCACATAATGGGTTCCTAGCGCGGCAATTGTTCTGAAGGCCGGTTGAGGAACACTCAGATGCCGGTCGAGATCCGCAGGTAGTTATGCGCGCTCGATGACAATATTCTTCTCTTAATTTCTACTGTTTTAAGACAATAGCTGGTTATGTATTGCGTAATAAGAAACTATAACAGCTGACTTTACTATGAAAACCAACCTCGATGAATCTGAAGGTATTTAGTAAGCAAATTTTCTAGCAACATTTTCCCACCTTGCGCTAGAGAGAGTCCTAGTGCCTATTTCATATCACGAATTCCATGAATAATTTCTGCGATGAATGTGTTCAATATGCACAATATGTATCTAATATATCGTTCCCGGAAGAAGCCTCCCGTTAAATTGTAAACGTTTACTTTGGAATACATGTATATTTAACTTCGTCGTTTTTTGTTCTGATTTACGTTACCGGTTTTTGTGAAGAAGTTTTGTAGCTTGCTGCGTTTAGTTTAGTTAAGAAAATCATCATTATTTTCAGTAATTTACATTGAAGAACCCTCATATTTTACTTAATCAATAAAATATACAATCCAATGCAGTCAAATGTCGTTATAACTGTTTTTCGGGACCTAGAAATTAATTTGCTTGAATTGAAATTCAGTTAAATCGGTTATTTAATATTTTATCTTAAAAGGGTTAAAACTGTAACTTTTAAATCTATATGATGCATATCTATTTGTTAAAATATAATAATAGGCGTGTTTTAAAGTAAATACCCATAATTTTTTTAAAAAATCTGATGTGTTACACTCACATGACTTTCTCTACTCTTGTACAAACTATTTTTAAAAACTAATATTTTTTAAAAAATATTATTAAAAAAGTTAAGGGAGTAAAAGCAATATCTCGAAAATGGTTCATTCAACAACAAAAACATGTATATGACATACATTTTGTACTTTAATGCGATCTACATTTTTGTGTAGTAAAACTTTGTCTATCTCTTATGGTTTACCAGTTATGCAAAAGTCGTTCACAATGAAGAATACTTTTGGAGACATTCCCAGAAAATTCAAGATATACATTTTATTTGTCATGAAAATATCTTAAACATATGATATTTTAATCAAAATCGTTAGAGCCATTTTTGAGAAAATTAAAATTTGCGAAAAATTTTCCATGTAAAGGGTAATCTGGGGTGGGGGGATTTTCTTGAAAACCTTCGTGTCGCATCTCTGGAAGATACTGAACCTAAACACCAAGTTTGGTGTTTATCCGACTGTGTGTTTCTGAGTTATGCTGTTCACAGACACACACACACAGACACACATACGGACATGTTTCCAAAATGTTTTTTTTTTTTTTGGATTCAGGGAGTCTCAAAACATATTTTTTCGGTGAAATCTCGGTATCGAATTTTTGGGTGGAATACAGTACTTCCCCTACTTACTATACGTAGTAGAGAAACTAATAACAAAACATTATTTTCCAAAATCTTTTTTATCATTCATTACCTTACTGCTTACACTATATCTCCATATATCACTGCCATTATTCAGTCACTTATCGTAACGGAAAACCAGCTTTTGTAAGCCTTCGTCAAAGAATGATGCCGCCTATGACGAAAGCCAGGTCTGCACTTCTTGTTTCACATCATCATCATCGTCGTTGAAATGTTTTCCACCCAGGAAATTCTTCAGATGAAGAAACAGATGAAAAACGCTTGGTGCCAAATTCGAACTGTAGAGGGGTGGTGAAATTGTTCCCAACCAAATGTTGCAATGAGATCTTGATTTTTTTTGGCTGTGTATCCGATCACTGTCACTCATTATTGTTTCCCCATAAACCTCACACTTTTGGCAATAATTGCTGGCGTAACATTTCTCGCCTTCAAAAAACGAATCACTGATATGACTTCACAGTTGGCGGGTCGTTCGATTGTTCTCATTATTCGGAATCGTTCTAGCAACAGGAAAATCCAAAGTGACGATCAATCACAGCTGCGTCTATCTTGTTAAAAAATGGAGGAAGTTACTGTGCATGCTCAAAACCGCGACTACAGCGACAAAATATTAAAAAGAATACCTATATGTATTAGGAATGGATATGGAAAGAAACAATATATCTTGAAATTCGCTACTAAAGTGATTTCATATTTAAAATATTAGTTTAGCAACATTACACAATTAATAATATGTAGTAAGCTTATATACTACATAAAGTACCTTTAAAAGTACACAAAATACCTTCAGAATTAATTCTTTCAAGTAGCTTACAATGCAACTTGCACTTTTTGTCAAAATGTCAACTTCTTATGTTTTAGAGGAAACTACTTTCTTTTGTTTTTCGCTACTCCTTTGGTGATTAAACCAGACTTCCTCTAAGCACACAAATTTTCGTCTTACGTAGGTTAAAAACCACACGAGAAAATAATAAGCAGACAAAACAAAAGTTTAACATTTAACGGTAGCTTTTAAACAGACTGCTGTGGAATTCTATTACACAAATGAGACCTATTATGAGAAAAGCTCAGGCTCGACCACAAAGCGACATTGTAATTGTTCAAAAGGTCAGGAAAACGTTTTATAATTTCATTCAATTTACCATATATTTATTATGGGCAATTTCTTTCTTTTTTTTTTTCTTTCTTTCTTTCTTTTTCGCTATACTGAGATATTCGTTGTACCGTGTCCGTACAATTTAAATAATTTAGCGCTTATGGAGATATGGGAGGGGATTTAGGCTTTTGCTTTCTCTACGTTGTACTTAACCAAAAATTAGTTATTGAGATTTCACCGGAAATGCGTGTTTTGAGGCACCATGCATTAAAACGAATTTTTAGAAGAAAAGTTCGGGTAGTTGTGTGTCTGTGAACTGTATAACTCAAGAACAAATAGTCGGATAAATACTAAACTTGATATTTAAATTTACTATCTTCCAAGGAAGTGACACGAAGATTGCCAAGAAAATCCCCCAGACCCAAGTTACCCTTTATATGGAATATTTTTGGAAGTTTTTCATTTTCAGATATGGTAGAGAAGATTTTTATTCAAATATCAATATTAAATAAATTTACATAACTAAAATGTACATCTTGAATTTCCTGGGAATAATCTACGAAGTCATCTTCACTAGGGAGGAATTTTGTATAATCTTGTATAATGGTAAACTTTAGGCGATAGACGAAAACGTCGAGCTCTTTAAAACACACAATTTACTTAAAGTAATCTATGCAATTGTAAATTTAAGGACATCGTGTAGCGTCCAGTTCTAAAACATTTGCCTATAGCCATTGCCTTTGTGTCTATCAGATTTTTTTTCATTGAATTGAAATATTCGCTAAAACGGCATTTACGTGCAATATTGCATTTTTTGGCCTTAAAGGTTAAACCAAAATTCTCCAAAGTCATCTATATGCAAATTAATTTCATTCTTTAGAGGTGTTTAAAAGAAGAATAATTTTCCCCCATAAAATTGCATTTTCTCCTGTTTTCCTTTGGATTTTATTTCAGTGATTGTCTTCTTATGGTATTCTTGTTTTCACGCAGTTACTTGTAAAATATTAAGATTTGTCTAATTGTCACTCCCTATGTTTGAGAAAACTGAAAGTTTTCTTTCTGAATAAAATAATAGTCTTATATTATTTAGTTTATTTTCAACTTTCAGTTATTACAAGGACATTATGACGTTTTCATTTTGTGCATTCTTTTAACACTTTCGTCGTATAAGCAGACTTAATAGACCTCATTGGTTTACTAAGCAGAGCAATTAAACCGTGCTTCTATGCACGAGTCGAGAAAAACTTTTTGCAGTGATAATTTCCGTTTCTCGTTTAACTTCTCTCAGGGTGTGTAGTTATAAAAAGCTTGGCTAAATATCATAGTGGGTCCGCACACCCGCTAGCCCCTTATTTAACGACTCCATCACAGTGATGCGACGCGATGACTTTGTCGACCTTTATTTGTGTAAACAAAGGACTCTTGTCGAGATCCCGGGGTGCAAGGCAAAAAGCCATGATAAATAGCCCACTCTGAAAAAGGGAGAAGCGAACATAATTTTCCGCATGAGCGTCTCACAAAAGACTTTGTTGGTAATGAGTATTTTTCACGACGTAGATGTTTACAGAGTGGACAGAGCTCTGTTTTGTCGCTTTGAGCGATATTCTGACCATTTTTTGCCTGTACAACGTTCACAGCACGCTCTTTCAAAATATCAAATTGTGGAGAGTATGTCTTGCTTTCAGTGCAGCCTGACTCCACTACACCATACCTAATTAAAAGGAAGCACATAAAGGTGTAGTTAATTTTGTCATCACCATCATGGTTTAGATAATGCAGACTCTTCTTACGAAGTGGACTACATCTACGGGGTCGGCCAATATCCCTTATTCTGCAGAAGTGGGCGATCATCCAACGATGTGGGAGCTGATGTGGCCAGCATTATGCAGCCCCAGCCGGAAAGTTGGCTCACGTGCCAGGACCGCTACCTATCGCAGCTCCTCACTTTCATCATGATGCTGAATCGGCACCGCTCCTATATCCGGGATCGAAACCCGCAATCCCATGGGTAGTATCGTACCCGAGGTTGCCTAAACAAGCCCTTCTATATTTCGTTCTTCACTTCAAGCCGTTCTTTTTACGTTTCCCGCATACATAAGTGCAAAACAATCTGCCGCGTCACTGACTTTATAAGCGGTAGTGCAGGTACGAAGCGAAAGTTCGCTGAGGAAGCGTTTGTTCTCTGCATATGTTTACTTTGTGGTTTCGTACTGGTAAGTGTCGCGTGGTCGCCTGCGTACAGTTCGAGCCAGGTCATGCAGGCAAACAGGTAAATGTTCACCAATACCGTTATGGTTATGATCTGTAGGAAGACTAACCGAAATGTGGCGGAGTCTCGGAAGCTGTATTTTGAGTGTTTTCTGACGTGACGACTGCCTTCTGCGCGCATTATTCGTCATACAAAGGTTCAATTGAGAAGTGATAGAACATTCCAGGTATTACTGTTTCTTAACTATTAAATTTTCTCATGGTAATTAAGGAAACTAAGAGCTGCAGCTGTCTTCGGAGTTCATGGACTTTAATACAATGGATTTTAAAGGAGTGAAAATAGCACCTATAAGCTTACACCAAAATATTTTTGGTAAATTTCCAGAAACATGCAACTGTTCTTAAAAAAATCTGATATGATACATTCACGTATCTTCCCGACCCTCTATTTTTACTTTCTCTGCTACGTAAGTAAGTAGGGGAAGTATTGTATTCCACCCAAAAATTCGATACCGAGATTTTACCTGAAATACATGTTTTGAGGCACCCTGGATCCAAAAAAAGCATTTTTGGAAACATGTCCGTGTGCGTGTTTTTGTGTGTGTGTGTCTGTGTGTCTGTGAGCAGCATAACTCAGAAACAAACAGTCGCACAAACACCAAACTTGGTATTTAGGTTCAGTATCTTCCAGAGATGCGACACCAGGTTTTCCAAAAATACCCCCATCCCAGATTACTCTTTACATGGAAAATTTTTCGAAAATTTTAATTTTCTCAAATACGGCTCTAACGATTTTGGTTAAAATATCATATGTTTAAGATATTTTCATGACAAATAAAATGTACATCTTGAATTTTCTGGGAATGTCTCCAAAAGTATTCTTCATTGTGAACGACTTTTGCATAACTGGTAAACCATAAGAGATAGACAAAATTTTATTACACAAAAAATGTAGATCGCGTTAATTCATTTCTTTTTGTCCTGGTAATGCAAAGAGAATGGAAAACTCCATATAGCAACCAGCTCTTAAAATATTTGACTATTGCTTAAAGTCTACCAATTCCCCTTGCATCTACAAGAAAATTAGCAATATGATTAACATCTCAATATCTCGATTAACATGAAGCATATGGGGAACAAGCGTTTGTAAAAATAGTTTGTACAAGAGTAGAAAAAGTCATGTGAGTGTAACACGTCAGATTTTTTTATGTCCTGGACATGCAAAGAGCGCTTAAAAGATTTGACCATGGCTTAAAACCTACCATATTCCCCTTGCACCTACAAGAAAATTAGCAATAACATTAACATCTCGATTAACATGAAGCATATGGGGAATAAGCGTTTGTAAAAATAGTTTGTACAAGAGTAAAGAAAGTCAACATATCAGATTTTTATTAGTGGATCTGTAAACGATTCTTGTTAAAGCTTGTTTTCTGTCTACTGCATTTTTATGCAAATAAAGTTTTGCAAAAATAGCTACATTACACATTTCGTTATAGATACGAAGAGAACAGCGATGGTCAAACTTTTAAGAACTGAACTCTATACACTTGGCTTTTCATGAATCGCGAGAAGGAATTAAACATCGATTGGACTTTAAAAGAATGTCAAATATTGAAGAATTCGAACCTTTATTAACGGTTATCTCAGAAACGGTTTATGCCACAAAAAACTTAGTTTAAGTAAATTGTATGTTTTAAAGAGTTCTACATTTTTTGGGTTATGTCTTCGCCTATGGCTTAACGCTTACATGTTATACAATATTATACAAAATTCCTTCTGAATGAAGAGGACTTTCTAGGCTATTCCCACAAAATTGAAGATATACATTTTGTTTGCCATGTAAATATATGTCCTGCATAATAATTTAATCAAATTTGTTATTACCATTTTATAAAAAATCAAAAATTTAGATATGTTTTCCATGTAAAGGGTAGTTGGGGTGGTATATTTTCTTAAAAATCTTTATGTCCCATGCTTGGAAGGTATTTCTCGTTTTTGAGTTATGCTGTTCACAGACATACATGGACATGTTTCCAGAAATGCTTTATTTGGGTTCAAGGAGCCTCAAAACATGTATTTCCGATGAAATCTCGGTACAGTGTTTTTGGGTGGAATGCAATACCTTCTCTACTTATGTGCATGGTAGAGAAAGTAAAACATAAACGAAAATCACGTTTTCAGAATCGCCAATCTGTTTGCTGAAGCTCTTATAGAAAATAAACGAAAATTAGGTTTACAACACGCAGGTTTTTATGGGAAAATAAATGTTATTTTGTCAATGATCTCAATGCAAACAATCTCCATTATTGGCTTCTGAGAATCCTTACTGGTTACTCCCACATCACACGCAGGTTCAGTAAGTATTAACGTATGGACGCCATTCTGGGAGAAATCACTGAGCCACCTTATTTAGCTCCTAGGCATATTGGGCAGCTTTTCCTCCATAATGGACTGAATGTTGGTAACCTTATAGAAGACATCCCATTAGTTGGCTCTAAATCACTGGTCTTAGCACAACGGTACACCATCCCATTATTACAGAGGAGTTTAAAGAAAATGTCAATAATGTGTACCATGTGGCGGCAAACAGTCGTTAGGCGATATTTGTAGCTGGAAATCGCTGATCCTTGGGTCGTTGCCTGTTGCGGTGTTCTTCTTCCTCGGCTATTGGTGCTCATCGGTTGTTGAGTATCCCATTCCCAACTATATTTAATTATTTAATCTCAGGTTCTAGTGGGTGAGGTAAGTTAAATATACACTGCGAGTTTCCCTTAATTAATGAAGTTTATTTCACACTTTAAATAGTTATGGGCGGCTAGCTTATCCCATTATTATAATAGTAATCCCACCACTTTAAGTTAGTCGGGAGCCTAGCTATATTTACACGCACCCCGCCCTTGTGCACCCACGTGCATCTGTAGCACCTCGTGACTTCTCGATGAATTAGATTCAGAATAAGAGCGGGTTCTGAGGCTTTGTCTGCCCTTATATACGAGAGCCCATTGACGCTCCTCTCCGCGTTTGAAAATGTAACAACGTTTTCTATTGGCCTTCAGGCCGCGTTACCTTGACATGTATGAGAATGAGTGGGTTCAGATCTGTGCGCTTGGGCGCCATGATGTATCGTGGTACCGCTCGGTGCCAGGTACGGTCTTTATGATTTCTTGGAATTCTGCTAACCTGCCCGTGTTTTACAATCAGCTCTGTACAAGTGTTAGGTGTTGAATAGTTTAACACGTTAGAGAATTAAATTATTACTGTACAATTCTTATATGTATGGTTCCCCTTTCCTACGTACAATTCCTCTATATATGTATAATATATCCCCTTTCAACCCCAAATGGTGGATACGTCAACGTGGTTGCATTCGGTGGCCAGCGAGATCGTCACCTGGAGATTTTTCTTATGGGAATATGTCAAGCCAAGATTTACCAAACGGAACCAGAAAAAATGCATAAATTTAAAAAGAAAGGATGTCATATCTGTGCTTGAATATCATTAGAAATGTTAAGATGCATCCGTGCTGATACTAAGAGGCGCTTATATCAATGCACCCACCAAATTCGGATATGTATTTGAAGAAGTTTATTATGAATTATACACTAATAGAAGAGCGTAATTCTAGCCTAGCTTTAAGGGAGTATAAATATAGAAAATATGTTTAATCTTTTCAACTTTGTTGCACCATATGACGCCACATAGTTGTACTAATAGTATAAAAACTGTAATTTAAGTATATGACTTGACACGTGTGCTGAGGTTTCCTCCAAGACAATCCTGAATTCTTGTTTTGCGACTCCTATACTTACATGTGTTCATTTCTGTTTGGAATTTGTATGAGAGCCACTGAAAGATATTATTTTTACGATAATAGTTATATTTAAATGTATTTATCAGTATATACGTATTTTTAGGTGTTTCGTCAATGAAGGTTATAATTTTATTTGTCCAAAACGTTTTGATTTTTTTCCCTCTGTACCTTACCGATTTCTGTTTTAACAGGTAATACAAATTTTTATTCATGGACATATCAGTTTCATGTTTTATATTTAGAGTAGTCTTAAAAGCTGAATAATTTGCCCACAAGATTGGGGGTTTCATTGTGTTTTACCTTTCTTCAAAGTAAGCTATGAACTAATTTTCTGACAATGAAGTTACATTTTTGCTTGTTCGCCAAACCATGAACTTATCATGCATTTTTTCATACATGTTCTTTGGTTTTTCAGGAAGTAAACTCTTGCTTAGATTCCTCGCCTCCTCCAAGATATGAGGAGGTGTGGAACAAAAATCCACCTCTTTAAATTCACTAATAAACTTGTCAATAACTGCTACCTTGAATCAAATATTTATTTTATATATAAATGCCCTAGAAAAACTACGCTCACTGGCGTCGGAAGTTACTCGTCACTGGCGTCTTAATAACTCTCATTATAGGATCGTTGCATACATACATAACAATTATGGGCGAATTTATTATTAAATAACGATAAAACACACACAGTGTCACTCACATTGAAACACCAGATCCCGGGCGTACCGTGAAACGTTCTTGATTAAGGAAATCTTTCTCTATCCCAACCGGGAATCGATTCCGGGACCCCTCACATAGAAGACAGGTGCTCTACAAACTAAGCTATGAGACCAGTCATTGTACTTTGTGTTTGCTCTCAAGCATTGGCCTTTCATTTAGCAAGGGCTCCTCTCAGTCTGTATGTGCGGGTTACCTTTACAGTTCTGTTTAAGCAAACCTTTTGGCTTCCATACTATTCGGGATAAACAACTTTAAGGAAGTACGCCTTGTGGGGGCCACCTGGTATAGGAATGTTTTTTTGTTAAATGCTTTGGTTTTATCTACAATCTTATAATAATATATTTAATTTTTCTGTAATAACTTCATTTGTTATTCTACGCACCTATAATCCTTTACACTTTGTAGGAATAGCATTTCTGCTGTTGGAGTTTGCTTTTGTTCTTAATTATCCAGTTTTTGCTTACACATAACAGCGAAGGAATGACCATATATAGTAAGTAGGGGAAGTATTGTATTCCACGCAAAAATTCGATATTGAAATGTCATCGGAAGTACATGTTTTAAGGCCCTTTGAAGCAAAAAAAAAAAAAAAATAGAAAAATGTCCGTATGTGTGTCCCTGTGTCTATGTGTCTGTGAACAGCATAGCTCAAAAAAGAAAAGTCGCTCCACACCAAACTTGGTATTTAAATTCAGTACCTTCCAAAGATTTCCTTCAATGAAGATTTTCAAGAAGATCTCCTTACCCCCAGATTACCCTTTACACGGAATGATCTTCGAAAACTTTTATTTTCTAAAAAATGACTAACGATTTTGATTGGAATACCACATATTAAAGATATTTATATGAAAAATAAGCTGTATATCGTGAAGTTTCTGGAAACAGCCTGTGAAGTCCACTTTATTTGGAAGAAATTTTGAGTAATCTTCTATAACTGATGAACGTTAAGCGACAGATGAAAACGTACTACACAAAAAAGATTTTTTGTAGCATAAGCCGTTTCTAAGATACCCATTATTAAAGGTTAGAATGTTCAATACATTCGTTTAAAGTCTCGTTGATTTTCAGTTGTTTCTCGCGATTGCATGGAAACAGTATGGAATTTAAGGCCGGCATATAGCGTCCGTTTCTCAAACATTTGACTGTCGGTATTCTCATTGTATCTACAACGAAACCTTTTCTGGAAACAATTATTTGGATTAAAATGTAGTCGATAGAAAAATAAGCTTTATTAATAATAGTTTGTATACCCACTAATATAGATAGAGGGTAGAGAATGTAATATTTCAAATCCATAATCTTTCTTGTTTTCCGACTTATATGGCTCCACGTATAGATTATCTTTATTCTCTCGACATTACATTCTAAATATTGAAAAATATGATATCTGTTAATTTATTTCACTATTTAATACGATTTTAGATTTAATTACATACTGACCAATAAATGATATTACCTTTGATTCGTTTATTGAAGTTTTATAATTATATCTATCCCCTGTGGACTGAAATTTATATGCTAATATTTGGAGACACTATTCTAATTCTGCCAGAAGTACATCATATGGAAATAATAAGGTATTTATTTTGTCATTATTATCAGTTGATATTGCTTAATTAGTTTAAAATTTTTCATTTCGTTTGGATGTTGACTGTATAAAAATTAAATAAAAAGTTTAAAGTGAACAACCTTGTCGACATCCCTCTTTTATATAAAAGCCAGCATTTGAAAATCGTTTTCTAATCCTGTTAGTAGTACAACATAGTCTGCAAATAATAAGGCACTTGTGGAGCACCCAGGATTACTTAAAAATATATTATTATTTCCAGGAAATCTATAAATTTTTCTATAAACGTTTCTATAATCGGATGGAGAGGTCTTCATCCTTTAGCGCGTTCCAGAGCATATGCTTTTTCTGAATATATAAATAAATATATTTCTAAATTTATCCATTCTCTTTTATATTATTTGCTTTAGAACAAACACATCACAGTAGGAGATATTTCTTAGCGAACCCGTTCAGTTTTTGTAATAAAGTTATTTCCATAATTCTTTGAATTCCATATGCTGTTATTCTAACATACATTTTGTACTCGTAACTACTAACTAGTTTTTTTAAGAGAGTAATACCCCTATAATTTAATAGTGGGTTTAACTTTGTCATAGGAATGTAACACATCAGAATTTTAATTAACAATATCTACTCCATCTGCCTGTGCTGCAGCATTATAGTATACCAACCACATGGAAACAAGAAACGTTAAATCAGCACACAAGAAAGGAACAAATGCATTCTACGAGCCGAAAATAATGCCTCCCATTTTTTTTGTGTTGCCTTTAAGTGTCCAAGCCAGATTATGTTGGTGTTCTGTTAATTCCGTTGTCCTGCGACAGATAGCAGCAGCAGGGGAGCGTTCCAAAATGGCTACTGAAATCGAGGTACGTACTACAAAACAGAGATGTGTGATTGAATTCCTTAACACTGAGTACATTGCGCCAATTTAAATCCATCGACGCTTGCTGAAGGTGCATGGAGAGGATAAAGTATGTGTGAACAATGGGAGGCGGTGGGTACAGCATTTCAAAAGTGGTGAAAAGGATGTGCAGGACAAGCAACGCCCTGGTCGACCCTGCTCGGCTCTCACAGCAAATAATGTACAGCGTCTCGATCAACTTATCCGTAATGATCGACGGAATACGACCAAGGAATTGTGTGTATAGCTGAATGTCGGCTGTAATGCCTTAGAAAAGATGACGCAACCTTAATTATCGCAAAGTGTGTACGAGATGGGTCTCAAGACCAAGAATCTCATCGAATGGAAATTTGTCTGGACCTGCTGGACCAAATCTGAACTCCATCATCACCGGACTGTCACCACTACGAGCCAGAATCTAAAAGACAGTGGAGTGGCGACATCCGACTTCTCCAACAAAAAAGTTCAAGACACAGTCATTCACAGCTAGCCAAGACAGTGGCTAGCATCAGCTGGTTCAGATTTTTACGAGCGTGGCAGGGGCTCTTGTTCATCGTTGGCAAAAATGTATAGCGAATGGTGGTGATTATGTGGAAATGTAGCCGATATGTTACTCTATTTAACTGTGTTAGTGTGCCTTCTGTATCTGTTGTAGTTTCAATGAAAATAAATAGGAAGTATTACTTTCGAAATGATGTAATGTATTACTAGACTGTTCCTCAATATTATTACTTAGTTTTGTAAAACAGCATATATTCTGTAAGCCACTTGTAAAGAAAGACGTAAATGAAAACCACACATATGAATATTGTACTGTTTTGGTTGCGATAACCGTGAGTCATTTTCATTTGCAGATTGGACTGCGGCTAACCCGTGTTCAGCGTTCCGTTTAAATGCAGCCTGTATTTCAACTGTTTGTGCAGTAGTGCACAACACATAGCTGTCAGCTAAGGCCCTTTTATTTGGGAAACGTCATTATTATACATCAACGTGGTCAGGCATGGAACTGCAGTAAATCTAGAAGGTATTCGTCCCCGAGATAAATTCACACGACTTTCTCACCAACGACAAATTTACATATATTATGATAGAATATATTTATATATAATGTATTATATATTTATTAACATAAAAATCTGAGATGTTATATTTACATGACTCTCTAGTCTCTATTACTTATTAGTGGGTATACAAGTTATTCTCACGAAAGCTCATTTTCCTGTCTACTTCACTTTAAACGAGATAAACCTTTCGCAATAGCTGCATTACACATGCCATCATAGATAGAGAACAGCACAGTCAAATATTTTAGAACTGGACGCTAAATACTAGCCTTAAAATTTTATACTGTTTCTAAGCATCGCGAGAAACAGCTGAATGTCGGCAGGATTTTAAAAGAATGGTTCAATTTTGAACAATTCCAGCTATTAATAATGGATATCTCGAAATTGCCTATGCCATTTTTTTAAAATAAATTGTTTTTTAACAGAGCTGCATATTTTGTAGAGTACAATTTCGTCTATCCCTTAACGTTTACCAGTTATACAAGATTATACATAATTGCTTCCAAATGAAGAGAGCTTCACAGACTATTCCCAGAACATTCATTTTTATTTGTCGAGTAAATATCTTTAATATATGGTATTTTAATCAAAATTGTTTCTGCCATTTTTTTAGAAAATAAATTATTTCTAAAAATATTCCATGTAGAGATTAGTTTGGGACGGGATATTTTCGTGGAAATCTTCACCTCGCATCTTTGGAATATACTGAACCTAAATACCAAGTTTTGTATGCACACGATTTTTCATTTTTGAGTTATGCTATTCACAGAAACACACACACACATGCACACATGATATAATACGAATGTATTTTATATGTAAGGTGTGTTTTGTATTGAAATCCGAGGCACTATATATTTTCCGAAACGTTATTTTTTACCCAAATCTTTAAAACTCACACTACTTTTCTACCAGTTATCAGTGTTTTTTGAAAATTTGTCATAGCAAAGCGTAAGATTTTAGAGCCTCCTCATAGGCTTCCTACATTAGTTCATCTAGAAAACGTGTAGCTGTTTCTGGAGTTAAATTTTTGTGTATTTAAAATGAGCTGGACTAATATCATAGGGTGGTACATGTACGAAAGCTTCTTGAAGGACATAAATAATGAGTCGTCTGTTTTGGCTAATATTACATTAACTTGTAGATTCAGAATAAAATTATTTCCTTTTAGGTAATCTGTGATAAAAATCCGATTTCCGGACCACTAGTTTCAGCCGCGTCTCCTGAAACCAACTATATCAATAACGCAGTTTTCTCTACAAGGAATCGTAGACACAATGCATCTCAGAAATTCTACGATTGTTTTATGAACTGGCGGCAAACTTATGAGGAGCCATAAAATTTATTCTACATCATAATGAGAATTTAATTGATTGTGAAAACTGTGGCTAAAAAGCTTAAATTATACAGGATGGAACAAAAAATTAGTTAGTCAAACTATTCAGTAGCTCTTATTTTATTTCATAACGGACCACACTTTAAAAACATCCTTCGTATATACAAATATTTGCTATACTTTATTTATATTGATAAATATGAATGTCCAATAATATTACTTTTTATGTAGTTTATATACTTTGCTTCTATGGTAGCTTCCTTTTGGAGGAAGTTCTAATAAGCTGGTCTCTAAGGGCCCAAATGAAGAAATTTATCCAAGTTGAAACGTTTTTCATCATTTTGGGAGCAGCATTTTTCCCGTTCTATATTACGTGAATGCTTACAGTAACTGCCAAAATCTGGAGTAAAGTTTAAACAATCATACACATTAGTCGTCCACGATATGAATGCGCTTGGTGAAATACGTCATTGGTTTATTTATTTATTTATTTTTATGACAATTAACACAAGGGATCTGGGGGAACTAGTGGCAAAGGCGATAAGGAAATATATAGTTGCACAATGAAAACAGTACTACAGACCTCAGCCTCACTAATAAATGCAACAAACTGGAACTGCGTATGTTTGTTCTGATGCCCCGCCCACTTGTTTCGCGACCATTTAGTACCAAGGTATTACACACGCTGTAGGTACTGAGTAGTAGTACTCTGATTACTAAATAATTTGTTTAGCTTACCTGATTTTTACTTCAACTTCATCACTTAGATATGGTATTCAGTAAGCAACATAGAATTATTAGCGTGAAATTTCAGTCCTAAAAGCTGTTTAACAAAAACGAAATTTATTAATGATGCTCCTAGCTATGGCACACATTTTGATCTACAGATACTTAAATTCAAATTAAAAAAATAAGTTGTTTGTGCAATGAAGGAAAATGTGAAGCTAAGAGTCCAAAATAAAATCTGTCGAGTGAGTTTGGTTTGCGTGAAGCAAAGACGTGGAAAATTCCAAGGCAGCAACGGAAGCGGAAAATTAAAAAGTAGAGACCAGCAGGAGGAAGGCGGGATGCATTTGCATAACTGTGTAAAATGAAGAAAAGGAAATTATGTTATGGTTTGAATGTTTTTATAACAGGTCGATAGATATCACTGCTTAAAAGTGACAGACTGACATTTGAACACTGGAGAATGGTAGAAGTAAATGTGTATTTACTACAGTATCTCAGACAACAACTATTGATTATAATTTGGCTGTTTCTGTAGCCGCACATCGTATTACGTAAAAACAGGTAAAAACAGAAGAAAAAGTCTGAAGCAATACATTCACACTTAATCTATTATATGTTACAGTATTTATATAAAAAGTTATTAATCCAATAATTGAAAAACACAGTGAATTTAACATACCAACATATACGACGTCCATAGATTTTGAAATAGCCTTTGATAAGGTCCTTAGAAATAAATTATGCCATGTTATGGAACATAAGGGTATACCCAAATATTAAATAACAATAATAATAGGTTTATACATGGAAAAGTTTATGATAGGCACAAGAATAAAGAATAATTATAAAACAGCAACAATTAATAAATGTGTAAACAAGGTTGCCCACTTTCGCCACTGCTTTTTAACATATACATTGATTGTGTTCTTTACAAAAAACATATTGATTTAGGAATTTATTTTAAAATTAATAATGTGTTTCCAACACTCTGGTGCTGCATTTGAGGCGGTTTCCGGTTCTGACCATTATTCCGCCATCTTTCGCACTCTTAAGCACCGGCTGGATTCCGAGGCATATAGTTTTCGATCTCCTAATCAGGAGTGTTATAACAAATTTTTCAGAATGAGGGAGCTGGAGCACGATCTTCATTTCTCTAGGCACTCCGCTCCTGGGCCGGACGGTATTCATGTCCTTATGTTGAAGTACCTTTCAGCCGACAATAAACTCCTTCTCTTACAGGTCTATAACCGTATTCGGCAAGACGGCGTTTTTCCGTCAGTTTGGCGCGAAGTCACCATTGTCCCTATACTTAATCCTGGGAAGGATCGCCAACTACCTTCCAGCTACCGCTCTATCTCCCTCACCATTTGCATTTGCAAGGTTATGGAGCACAAGATCAACGGGCGGTTGACATGGTGGCTTGAGTCTCAGAACCTTCTGGCAAAAGCTCAGTACAGCTTTCGTCGCTAGCGCTCTACCGTCAACAATTGGTATCTCTGTCGACGCATATATTGAACGGATTTCTGAGAAAGTGTCAAACAGTGGCTGTGTTTTTTGACCTGGAGAACGCTTATGACACTTGTTGAAGGGGCAGCAACTTACGTACACTCCGTGCATGGAAGGTACGCGGACGTCTTCCCATATTTCTTCGGGAGTTTATGACGAATCGTGCCTTTCGTGTATGTGTGTACTCGGTTTTATCTCGTCGTTTTATTCAAGTGAACGGTGTACCGCAGGGCTCTGTACTCAGTGTCACACTTTTTGCCATTGCTACCAACCTCATTGTTGAGTGTGCTCCACAGGGAATTTCATCGTCCCTTTTCGTTGACGATTTTGCGTTTATTGCTGTTAACGGCGGACCTGTCTGCTCGAACGCCGTCTCCTGCGCTGTATAGATCGTCTCTACGCCTGGCATAACGCCAATGGCTTTACTTTCTCCGCCGAGATATCCGTCTGTGTCAATTTCTGGCACCGGAAGGCTTTCCCTTCGCCCTCTCTCCTTCTTGGGCCGGATTATCTTCCATTTGCAGACGAGGTGAAGTTTTTGGGATTGATCTTTGATCGAAAGCTGAGCTGGACTTCTCACATTTCGTTTTTAAAAGCAAAGTGTGTCCGTTCTCTTAATCTTTTACGTGTTTTAAGTGGCACATCCTGGGGAGATTATCGGACCGTCCTCTTGGGTTTTTATTGCTCTGTGGTCCGATCCAAGCTTGATTACGGATGCATTGTCTATTCATCGGCGCGTCCATCTCTGTTACGTCACTTGCAAGTCATTCAGCATCGTGGCATAAGAGGTGCTACAGGGGCCTTTCCATCTATCCCTGTACTCAGTCTGTGTGCTGAAGCTGCAGAGCTCCGCTATTCTTCAGGCGTGATATGCTTTTGTGCAGCTATGCATGTGGACTCTCAAACTTGCCTGACCACCCGTCCTTCGTGTTATTTTTCGAGGATTCGCTTGATCGGCAATATTTAGTTAGCTCCTCTGTATTTCTCCCTCCAGGGGTTCGATTTCGCCAGCTTTTCCGCATTTGGAAGTTACGCCAGCGCCGACCCTTCCCAGGGGAAAAGGCGATTTCCTCCTTGGTTGCGCGCTGAGACCCACTGTCAGCTTAGGTTAACGTCGATGCCGAAAAATGAGAGCCCTTCTTTAGTCCTTAGATCCACCCTTTTAGAATTTCAGGCGCCATTCGTGGAATATCATTTTATATATACTGATTGGTCTAGGACTGATGTTGGAGTTGGGTGTTCGTTTATTTTCGGTCGACATAGTTTTATCTTGCGTTTACCGTGGAAATGCTCGATTTTTATTGCCGAACTTTTTAATTTTTATCAGTGTCTTTTATACATCCTGCAATACCACTTACGAAACTGTGTTGTTTGTACGGACTCTGAGTGCCCTTCAGAGTATTAACACGCTGTACATTTACCATTCCCTCGTACAGCGCATACATGATCTCCTCCTCTCGCTTGGTGCTTCTGGCATCAGCATCTCCTTCGTGGGGATTCCCGGTCATGAGGGCATCTCAAGGAACCAGTTTGCTGACGCCGCTGCCGAATCGGCAATTTTATCACCCAAATGTTTTACCTCTGTTGTTCCCTCCACAGATTTGTATGTTCTTTTACGTCACCGTATCCTCTCGCTTTGGCGTGATGAGAGAACGGCCCTCCGGTGGAACAACTTGCGGGAGGTTTAACCTCTGCCATTAGTCTGGGGTACCTCTTCTCGTTCTTCTCGTCGAGAAGAGGTAATTTTAGCTTGTTTATGTATCGGTCTGCCTTTTTAGTCATAGACACCTGCTCAGTGGTGACCCGCACCACTCTGTGACCCGTGTGATGCGTCCTTAACGGTGCATCACATTTTAGCAGAGTGTGATGTTTTAGCTCATTTGCGCGTTCGTGTGTCTCTGCCTGCTGGCATAGCCAAAGTTTTGACAGACGACGCGCATGCTGTAGAATGTCTTGTACTTATTATCAGTGGCAGTGGTTTTAGTTGGCGCATTAGATGCGCTGTGCGTCTTTTAGTTTTGTGATTTTATATTGTCTATTTTAATAGGGGCTCTTCTTCCCGGCGGACGTATGGCGCTCTTGTCGCTTGACTTCTGCAGTTCGTGACACATCGTTTACTCTTTTGTTGTTTTATTTGCCACGTTTTAGTGTGGCGTTTTTTTTTTTATTTTGTGTCGGGCTTTTTGGTGTTTTGGACTAAGCGGGTTTGTGTCCGGCGTTTGTTTTTGGATTTTAAATTTTATACGTTGTAAGGACCCTAATGACCTTCGATGTATAGCGCCCTTAACCCCATCTCATCATTATCATCTAGATCAGCAAGTAACAATGTAGATGCTTGAGAAAGATGTCATTAATGACGTAGCTTATGGTAGCACTACACTATGGTCGTCCGGGACTACGATTGGCTTGGTCTGCCTTATGGCGGTGATTACAGCGCCATCGAGCTCGCGACAAACAGCAGCAACTTCCAGGTGGGATGGATCGGCAGTCTTCGTGCAGGGATCGAGCAGACAGCCTGTCAGAACGTTGGTGCTCTCTTCGTAATGGCGAGATGTTGGTGTAATTCACCAAGAGTAATGTTTTCCTCTACGTAAGGTTTTTACCTCCGGGTAAGCAACCTGGACTGACGGGCCTAAAAAAAGTTATAATCGCTGTTTAAATGAAGGTGTAGTTCGGACACCATATCTATGAAAGTTTTGCCACGATTGCCCAGGAAAATCCTAAAACAACACAGTATAATTTCGACCTTCTAGAGAAGGGAGTAAAGAAATATTTGTACGCATTGTTAAACTGAACGACATCTATGATATGTATTCACATATATGAGAGATTTCTTTAAGACACGGAGACGAAGGCTAAAGATATTGCCGACATTGAACGGAACTTCGGAAAAACCGAACTTAAAAGAGTATCAAGAACGCTTAATGGTATAATATCTACTTTAAACAAACTCAGAGAGCAACGTAAGGCAAAGTCCCCAAAGAAAGTGGACTGCTTTTATGCTGAGAATCAAACGTAGTCGGAAAAGTTGAAGAAAATGTTCAATCCCTTTGTAATTTCCCAGGTTTTCGAAAGCAAAAATGTGACAGCTAATCAATTTACATTCTCTTTAGCATAGCAATAATGTGTAATCTCCACTGAATTTATAAGCATTCTCTATATGCATCAGAGCGTGCAGAACATGTATTTAATCTGCATCTGGCCACTTCTGCGTTAAAGGAACTGAGGTATGATTTTGGCCAAAATAAAGACATCGTGTACCTGGGATTTAAATAGCCTTAATGAACCACTTTTGCCTCAGAAAATTTACTGCTTCCGCAGATGTAGGAACCCCATAAAAACACTTTGTAGTGAATATGCCTAAGTACCATCCACAAATTTTCGTTACCGCTTCAGGGTATCGAGCGGGATGGTTACGTCTGCGACCCGCATTCAGGAGGTCCCGGAATCGATCCCCGGCGACTGCCCACTCTGGGTTTCTCGTGGTTTTCCCGGGTCACCAGGCAAATGCTAGGTTGGTTCATCTTCTACCACAATTCTCCTTCCTCTGATCTCTTGTACCCACCATCCTCCTTGTCATCTGCTTCAGGGTTGCAGGACCAGACCACTGTGCTCGGCGGTTTGCGGCTGGGCGGTGGCTTGCTCTCTGGCGTCATCCAGAGCTCAGTTAGGTCTCTCCTTGACATGGAACTGCGCTCCGGGGGACCCTGGAGGTTGGTGGGTTGTGGGCGGGGCCGTACGTTGTCGGGTTCGTTCTATCTGGAAATGTAGGGACCCCCGTTCATGCTTGCACCCGTCGGCATCCGGATCTGGTCGCCCTTGGGGTCTCTCCCCCCATCCCTGCCTCCCAGTGATCACGTTGGAAGCACAGTGCTCTGCTCCGTTTCCGGGTGCCCTTCCGTGATAAGTACCTTTACCTTTATCTTTACCGTTTCGGAGTCTCCATAATTTCGTTGTATGACTGATGTGACGCATCTTAGGAATAGCCATTTGCACCCTTGATGCATTTTTTTAAACAACTGCAAATTAAAGATTTTGAATAGTAAGACGAAGCTGGAATTACTTTGAGAATTTATTATAGTAAGAAAACACACAAGTTGTCTTTGTTTTATTGAGCCAGATCATTAATTTTTCTACAATCACTATGATATTACTATAAACGTATGCAATAAAGAACAAAACAAGTTCCTATAAATATTGGTCCAAAACCTAATATCTTCGGAGTTATGGTCTTATTTTGTATGAAGAGCTAATTCTGCACTCGAGCGCTTTGGCACGAAACGAATGAAAACACATTGGTTTGTTAGTATTAGCACATCGTGTTTGCATATGTGGGCGGCGCCGTGGCCGAGTGGTTAGACCTCTTACCGAGGCGACTCGGTTCAATCCCAGGGATCCGTATGTGGGATTTGTGGTGGACAAAGCGGCGCCTGATCGGGTTTTCTCCGGGTTCTCCGGTTTCCCCCGCCATACATCCCACCAGCTGCTCCATCATCACCTTTCCTTTCATCCATTTCACCATCATTTCGTTTCATCTACCTTCCTCCCATACCAGGCATCCTGGATATTCTGTCTGATCCATTAGTGTCTGCTCCTCGACGGGCCTCCCCGCCTGTAAGTCCTGGGGTGTAAGTCCTACATAAGAGGAGGTTAAACAGAGAAAGAGGAAGTTTACATATGGTGTATCAAGCAAACCAAAGTTCAAGAGTAGTCAGTAGGGTATGTTATTTACGTCTGGTTTAGGGTGGTACTCAAGTAGCGTATGTTTAGTTGTGACACTGCAGTACTGTATTTTGCTTTCTTGTCCTTCTCTGGACTTACAACACCGAAACATTTTCATCACAGTTTTAGGCGACAGCTAACACGAGTCTTTCATTAGCGATGGATTGGTCTGGGAGGGCATCAGTTTTCAAGAAGGGCACTACGATCGCCAACGCAGCCTCCCCTCTCCAACTGGATTCGAAGAGGCGATCACCGATGGAGACAGGTGAGGGAAGCAGAGTACTCGAGCTCTCAGAGACACATCGATTTAAATTTTGTCTAGGCCGAAAATCCAAACGTACTAATCCTGAGCACGGATGTCTTAAGCCTCGTCATATATTTTCGTAAGTGAAAACAAAATTTATTCTACCAAATCGTAAATTCGCGTGATTTATAACGCCACAATCATGCAGGGCAAGAGAGAAGGCTATATAAAAATTAAATGTGATTATTCGTAAAGTTTATTTTCTGCGAATTATGTGAAGCTCGATTTTGTAATTATTTTCTAGATATTAACATTTTCTAATACAACAAGAAGAAGGAAACCAGTTAAATATTATTAAAACTGCACATGTTATTTGTATAGGTGAACTTCTAAATGAATCTTCTTTATAAACAAATTTTAGAGTTTTATGTCAAAGGTTATTTCTAGTAACGTAAATTCAATATGTATATTCAATGCTGCTAAATTATTTATGAATACCTTAAACCTTGGTATATTCCAAAAAGAGATAGAGGAATTTAAAACAAATTTTAAGTAAATATAGTTACACAAAGACTGAAACTATACTATACAGCTATTAATGAAAACCTGTCATGTAAACAAGGTAATTGGTGAGATCCGGCCTGAGGATATAGTAAATTTGTAGTGATTAAATTACTGAAAACCACACACTACAACATAAAAGCTAATTTTGAAAAAAAAAATTACCAAATTTCAGTTGTGGGTACCTTCAAGAGGTGAGTCTATACGGTATACTGAATTAAATATTATAGTGTCCTTGCTTTCGTTGAGCGCTAAATTTGACGTAAGATTTTATTTGTATGAGATTATTTATAAGTCTGCGGGTAGTTTTCAGTATAAAAGCGCAGCTATGATTTTGCATATCTTAAAATAAACTGAGTCCATTTTAATCTTCGTTACTTAAGTAAAATAAACAGATTTGATACACTTGGCTACTGAAGATTCCACACGTCCGAGAACAATGAACCATCTCGCTTCACACTGAGTGGCGGCGAGATGGTGAGATATATAAAAGGAGTACTTCGCAGCGAGGTAAAGCTATCTAGGTGGGAGAGCGCGGCGGAAAATAATTCTCAAATGTAAACCTCTCCGCAAACAAGTAATTAGAAATTATGTTAAGGTACACACAGATGGAGGACATCCAGAGTTTATGAAGTTAAATTTTCGCGTCAGGAAGTTTTCAAGCCGTGTTCAACACATAACGAGAAGAGATTTCTTTTCCCCCTTTTTTACTTCATCTACTACGTATAGCAAAGGAAATGTATTCCATCGAAAAAGTCTTTGTAGAGTTTTCGCAGAAATACATGTTTTGAGGACTGTTGAATCTACTTGAAAGAGGTTTGTGTGTTTGTCTGTGACTGATTGTCATAGTGTGTGTGTGTGTGTGTGTCTATGACAGCATAACTCAAAAAATCTTATGTGCTACACGCACATGACATTCTCTACTCTTGTAAAAACTATTTTTACAAACGCTTATTCTCCATCTGCTTCATGTTAACCGAGATATCAATCTTATTGCTAATTTTCTTGTAGATGCGAGGGGAATTGATTGGCTTAAAACGATAGTCAATTATTTTAAGAGCTGGTTGCTATGTAGGGCATTCTGTTCTCTTTGCATTACCAGGACAAAAAAATGAATAACGAATTTGAGAAAAAGAATAAGTATTGGAAAATTTAAGGGAATAACAAGGAACATATCGAAAATGGTTCACTAGACAACAGCAAAAAATGTATATGACATAAATTGTTTATTTTATCGCGATCTACATTTTTGTGAAGTAACATTTTGGCTATCTCTTATGGTTTACCAGTTATACAAAAGTCGTTCACAATGAAGAATACTTTTGAAGGCATTCCTAGAAAATTCGAGATATACATTTCATTTGTCATGAAAATATCTTAAACATATGATATTTTAATCAAGATCGTTAGAGCCATTTTTGAGAAAATTTAATGTTTATCCGACTGTTCGTTTCTGAGTTATGCTGTTCACAGACACACAGACACATACGGATACGTTTCCAAAAATGCTTGTTTTGGGTTCAGGGGGTCTCAAACATGTATTCGGTGAAATCTCGGTATCGAATGTTTGGGTGGAATACAATACTTCCCCTACTTACTATACGTAGTAGAGAAAGTAGCAAACGGTCAGATAAATACCAAACGTGGTATTTAGATTTAGTAGCTTCTAAGGATGCGACATGAAGATGATCAAGAAAATTCCCCACCCCAGATTACCCTTGACATGAAAGCTTCTTCAAAATTTTTCGTTTTCGAAACAATGGCTCTAACGATTTTGATTAAAAGAGCATATATTGAAGATATATTATTTTAAAAATTTCCTGAATATTCTGAGAATAGACCGTGAAGTCCACTTTAGTTGGAAGACGTTTTGCATAATCTTATACAACTGCTAAATGTTAAGCGACAGACTAAATGTACTGTACAAGAAATGTAAACCTCTTTAAAACACACAATTTACTTCAAATAAGTTGTTTTGTTGCATAAGAATTTTTGAGATGTCCGTTATTAAAGGTTTGAAATTGTTAATTTCTTAGTCATTCTCTTAAATTCTTTCAACATTCAATTGCTTCTCGTGAATTCATGGAAACAGTACGGAGTTTTAATGTCAGTGTACAGCGTCCTTTTCTTAAACATTTGACTATAGCTATTTCCAATAAGTCTGCAGTGAAGTGTGTATTGTAGCCATTTCTGCAAAGGTTTATTTGCATTAAAGTGAATCAGAAAAGTAAGCTATAGTAAGAATAGTTTGTATACCCACTATACATAATAGAGGGTTGAGAAAATCATGGAAATGTATCACATCAGAATTTTTTTACTTTCTCTACTACGTCTAGTAAGTAGGGGAAGTATTGTATTCCACCCAAAAACTCGATACCGAGATTTCACCGGAAATACATGTTTTGAGTCCCCTGAATCCAATAAAGCATTTTTAGAAACATGTCCGTGTGTGTGTCTGTGTGTGTGTCTGTCTGTGAACAGCATAACTCAGAAACGAACAGTCGGATAAACACCAAACTTAATATTTAGGTTCAGTATCTTCCAGAGATGCGACACAAACGTTTTCAAGAAAATGCCCTCACCCCAGATTACCCATTACATGGAATATTTTACGAAAATTTTAATTTTCTCAAAAATGGCTGTAACGATTTTGATTAAAATATCATATTTTTAAGATATTTTCATGACAAATGAAATGTATATCTCGAATTTTCTGGGAATGTCTCCAAAAGTATTCTTCATTGTGAACGACTTTTGCATAACTGGTAAACCATAAGAGGTAGACAAAATTTTACTACACAAAAAATGTAGTTCGCGTTAAAATACACAATTTATGTCATATACATTTTTTGTTGAGTGAACCATTTTCGACATACTGCTTGTTATTCCCTTAAATTTTTCAATACTTATTTTCTCAAATGGGAATTCGTTATTCATTTTTTTGTCTTGGATATGCAAAGTGTATTAATCAGTGGCAAAGGGAATGGTGCTGCACCTAGCAACCAGCTATTAAGAGATATGTATGTGCTTAAAGGCTACTGTATTTCTATATTGCCCTTGTAAATATATATATATATATATTTATATATATATATATATTCCCCTTACATCTACAAGAAAATTATCAATAAGATAGACTCTGCAAATGTTTATCTCGATTAACATGTAGTAAATGGAGAATAAGCGTTTGTAAAAATAGTTTGTACAAGAGTAGAGAAAGTCGTGTGAGTGTAACCCATCAGACTCTTTTTTATTTCTTTCTCTGCTACGCACCTATTGAATGGAGAAGATACTCCATTCCGTCAAGAAATTCGATATCTGGATTTCACAGAAGTACACGTTTTGAGGCACCTGTATAGGAAAAAGAATCATTTCTACAAAAATGTCTGTGTGTGTGTTGTGCCTATCTATCTGTATGTAAAGCACAACCAAAAATCTAATTTCCCGCTAAATATCAAACCCGGTATTTAAGTTCAACATCTTTAAAAATTATGACAAAGATTTTATAAAAAATCTACCAACCCCAAACTACCCAGTATATGGAAGATTTTTCGATTTTCTCCAAAAGGTATCACGATTTTGATGAAAATAGCGTATTTTTAAGATACGAAGCGGGATTTCAAGTGGGTTGATCTTGCAGTTCTATGATGATCTGGAACCCCGGATGCTGTAACTTGTAATTGCCCGATTTGAATTTACCGCGCTGAAAAAGTCAGTTTGTAATATAGCATCTGCCTGGGTTGGCAGATATACTTCTTTGTGGAAGCTTTACTCCACTTAGTTATTGTTAGTATATTATCGTGTGTTGCGCTTTAGAATCCTGTTACAACTTCATTTTAATTTACTTGATTTCTCAGATTTATTTCAAGTGACTTAAATACGTATAGCTCAGTTAACAGCAAACTAATTTTATATACGGTTCCTTTACGCCTTTTTAAGGTAAGACATTTAAATAAGAATAGAAATATTAATTTTCACTGAAAAGTGATTTATTTTCTCACGGGCAATGTGAATAATAAGACATGGGAAACAGTTACCTCTTTAATTACGTTTGACTTACTTTAAATTTTATAATTCTACTTGTTGACTCTTTATATTGGTTCAACAACAATTATTGATCATCTTTTGCATACACTGTAATATAATTTGCCTTTCAAGTAAATATTTTAGTTTAGCGTTGCTCGAGGCTTCTTCCTCTTTGCAGTTTTCTTTAAGTAATAAAAATGAATGTTGTTTACTTATCCTAGCTCGGTTGCTATGCATAAGGAAATATGTTACAATTTATCTACATATTCTAGAAGTTAAATAAATCACATATTAATATAAATAACAAGTTGACAATTCAGATTCATTTTTAGCATATTTGAATTACTATTTTTATTTTATTGACCTGTTTATGTTAATGTTTAATATATTGCGGATGCAATGTTTTTCGTCCTTTCCTTATAACGTATTTCTATTTTGACGTTATTCGTTTTTATTTTTATTTCTCCTTTATAATTAATGTAATTTTTAATTCTTTTTTTCAGAATATATAAGTATATTTTGCAAATATTATTTTATACAAGGTATTTTATAATAATATTAATCGATAATTATTATATTACACAATGTATTCATGGTTAGATATATGTGTGTGAATTGTTGTCCATCCCTTGGATTTTTCGTTCCAATATGACTTACTAACTTATTACATTAATTTTTTTAAAAAGCTGCATCGATATATGACATAAATCAGCATATATCTTGAATTTCCTTAGATCAACCTGTTACTTCCTCTTCATTCAGAAAGACTTTTGTATAAATGGTAAACCATAAAACTACACAAGAAATGTAGGTATATATTTTTAAAACACACAATTTATTTAAAACAACCTTCTTATGGCATTAGCTATTTCTGAGATGTTCGTGTCATTTTCTAAGTACTATCGCTGTTCAGTTGTTTCTTATGACGTCATGCATACAGTATGACTTTTCTAGACCAGTAAATAGCGACCCGATTTTTAAACATTTGGCTACCGATTCGATTTCCTCCATTCCCCATGTACCCACAACGAAAAGTGTAATGAAACTCCTTTGCAAAGCTTTATCTCAATTATTTACATGAAGTGATAGAAAAATATCATTTGGTAACAATAGTTAATAGAATCTAAACAAATACAAACAATAGTGTGTAGAGAAGGTCATGTGAATGTATTTATTGCGGTTAATTTATACTGGGGGAGAGGATTACACACACTATCTAAACATTCACTACTCAGAAAAAGTATTCTGCAGCTAAGGTTGTAAAATGTGGTAAGAAATAATACAGCTCATAAAGCTTATTTGATCTTATCGTAAGATTTGACCAGGAGTGTAAATTTTAGGAACCAGAATTTAGACCATGCTTCTGCAGTGTGTCCCACTATTATTTTGTTGCATTCTTATAGGAAATGGTATGATCTAAGTATGCAGTTTCTTGCACGTATTTCAGAGGTTCGTTGCCTACTTATGTGATGTTTACCTCTTTGCGTTTGTCATCAACTTAGACTTTCTATGATTCAGCTTTAGGCCTACCGCTGAACTCATATTTCTTAGCCCTGTAACATGAGTGCTATGTCGTCAGCAAACCTTAGGTGGGATATGTATATATCATAATCTGCTGTGAGATCCGCAATTGTATCTTTCAGAAGGCTTATAAAGAGTTTGAGGGATACTGTATCTCCTTGTTTTACTTCTCTTTGTAGTTTCAACTCCTTCCCCTGATTTACTGGACGTATTCTGGCTGTAGCATTTGAGTATAATTTCGACATATTTCTCTTCTGTTTCCTGTTCTACAGTGTCGAATGCCTTGTGAAATCGATAAATGTTAAATATAGGTCCTGGTTGTACTCTTGTATTTTTCAAATGATTGTGATTGTAACCAAATCTCATGAGCCAAAGATAATGTGGTACAAAATTATGTTTTATATATATATAGCCATGTACAGAGAAAGGAAAGGGCACTAGCTCTGCAGTGAAGGACAAGCAGTCAAGCAATACAAACGTACCGCAGCAACGAGAGATTCACTGTGTACCGAATTAAGCCCTTCTAATCCAAGCAGAAGTAACCGGTAGGACAAATCAGTGGTGTGGATATTTTACAAAAATAGACGTCGAACGCCAAATACATTTTGATTTGCGCACCAGTAGCATTTACTGGATAATTTAATTAACGAGCCTTGCAGTGCGCGTTGCCTGATACCTGTCACACGGTAATAAAAACTTCTACTTTATCCTCAGGTGCGAGTTCAATCTCATTTCGAGGGTGAAAAGCGGCGCTTCCAGACGAGTGAATGAAGCCTGCGTGGAAGGGATTTTCATGGACACGAGCCGGTTTAGTCATGCAATTAACATAGCAGCTGTTGGTCTACACAGGCATACTATCGATATTTCACTCCTTGCTATTAATGTAAACATAAAGGCATGCTGGCATACAATAGCCTGGGTTAGAGGTTAAATTCAGCTTCAGATGGCTTACGGGAGGGGAAATAAATATTGCAGACGAAGGACTAATAGACGCTCGCCCGCTCTACGAGTTATCTCCATTAACTGTCCGTTCTGATTCCAACTGTTGTTTCGATACATGTTAATAACGAACATGCTTGCAGCTTCAGCTTAGAATTGTAATGAAACATAAACAAATCAAAGAAAGATCTGAATTGGCATAGGGTGTGAGAAGTGTTTGATGTGCCAACTTATAAGTATACAGCATTTAATGAAAATGTTCACCATTCTAAAGCTACTATAATTAAATCAATGTTTTAAATAACCTTTAAGTCCAATTTGGGCTAGATATGATTTTTTGGGAGACGAGAGACCTCTGTTTCATTTTATTTACACTATCACCCTCAAAATTCCTGCACCGTGGCGCTGTGGGCTTAGAGCGTGCAGCTCCTGTTCCCGGCTACGGAATGTGCTTGGGTTTGATCCCACCCATGGGGTGTGCGGATTTTAAGCCCCGGTTATACGGCCGTTGCCCATTGTTTCGCTAGGAAATCTAGGAGCTGGGGCAGGCAGCGGTCCTCAGCCAACATTCCGGCTGGGGATGAGTGATGGCGGCCACATCACATCAGCTCGCCGTATCTGTTGGATGATCGTTCACCTCTGCGGTGCGTACATAGATGTGAGGTCGGCAGTCGGGTTGGTAGGACTAGGTTGTCAAAAGACTGTAGCCCACATGATTACTATGATTATGTTTATCCCCTCAAAAAACTATCCACTACGTTTAATAAGTTTTAATGCGTCAAATATTTCAACGATTTACTAATAATTCTTTATCGAAACATACAAGCAGAATTCGTTTTTCTTATTTCTCTCTGCCTGTCATAGAAATCTAGAATAATTATATACATTTGTAAGCAACAAGAGCTTTAAGTGTAAGCAGCGAAATTAGTGGTACTCTGAAGCAATAGGACAACCGTGAATCGTGCATAACTGATGATAAATTCATGTTTAGATAAAAATTGTTTTAACAACAGTGCATCGTGTTAATGTGCTAAATGATCCAGCTGTTTTTTTTTTCCAGCTTCATGGATAACGAAATGAAAGAGCTCATTTGTTAGATAACTAATTAACTAACCTAACTAAGAACATTCTATTCCAATTTTATATATTGATAACATACAGGTAACAAAATTTGCGCAAACATAAAACAGTTCATAGCAGCTGGCTCATGTGAAATTCATTATTTACTATCCCGTATATGAGTAAATGAAGAGCATAACTTTCAGGGCAGAGGGTGAATTAAACCAATATACTTGTAAAATCTTTAAAATGAAGAAAAAAGTGTGGAAACAAAGATGTAAATAAACTCGAGAATGGAAAAAAAGACGAACAATTGAAATGTGAGCAATGGCATATTTACAAATACTCAACTGTATAGCAAATTTAGCTTTGGCTTGTGTACATAGAATTGTGTACAGTAGAATTATTTCTACTTAGAATTAATATACACAAATCATTATTATTTTCGTTTTAACAAAGATAATACTTGAACTAAAAACATAGCTAACTCTTAAAATAAGAGGAACATTCATAAAAAGTTTTACATTTCGAAATGTTTTATACACTGGATAAATCTAAAACCTGAACAAAGTTTTAAAAATCTTTCTATGCCTCTTGTAAAGTTGAGGAATTTACGTTATTTCCTAGAATGCAACTGTCGATAGTAAAAGTTTCAGCGAAACCCAAGTACGAGTAGCTAAGTTGTATATACCTTACCGAAGAGGTACTTATGTAATCAATCAGGTATTCAGCAGAAGCAAGGTAGGAGTACACATTACTTATTACCACTATTACTAACGTAATTACAACATCAATAATGATAATAGCAACAATAATAACAGCAACAATAACAATAACAGTTATTATAATTACACTAGTCTGCAATGACATCGGATGACTGCAAACTAATAAGTGATTCTGAGTCACTTTTTATGCTGATTTCAGAACTGCTTTTAGTTTTTTTTCTATCACGTACAGTTTTTTCACAATTTCACTTCGAAAATATAGAGTTGAGCCAGTAGATGATGTGTATTGTTGAAACGAAATTTATCACTTCTTGGAGGGAAATTTTTCATTACACACTTGTAGGTCTTTAGGTTGTTACACCTGTAGATGCTGGTTGCTATTTGTAATTTAGGCATTGTTGTTAATATCAGAGGTTTGCATTACCAGTGCTATATCGTGATTGTAGTTAAAAATACCTTATGCCTACACGCAAGTGTGTGAACAATCCAAATATTTTCTGCTACATTTGTGGAAATTATACAGTGCTTCAACAGAGAACTGATATAACAGACTTTGTGAAAAAGTGTACCATGCTTCTTTTAAAATGAAACTTGGTGACCAAGACAAGGCCTGGGCTCCAAAGACAGTTTGCCGCTATTGTGTTGAGAGGTTAAGATTGTGGATAAAAGGAAAGAAATCATGCATGCCATTTGCAATTCCTATGGTTTGGAGGGAGCCTACAGGCCACCTTAAATACTATTATTTCTGTTTAGTTAATGTTCAGGGGTGCAATTCAAAAAATAAGAAACACATTGTGTATCCAAGTATTTCTTCAGCCATCAGGCCAGTTCCACATGGAGAAGATCGGCCTGCTCCTCTACCTCCAGCTGTTTTAGACAACTTGGAAGAATATGGTGTTGAAAGTGAACCTCATGTAATCACCCAAGACGATTCTGATGATCTCTACCGCCCTGAATACGAGTGACTCCACAACTGTTCTCTCAGAGTGAACTAAATAATCTAGTACGTGATTTGAATTTGTCTAAGGAATCTGCAAAGTTACTACGCTGCCGTCTTAAAAATAAGAATCTTCTGGGAACAGGAAGACAATATTCATGGCACAGACACAGAGAACAAGAGCTAGTTCCTTTTTTCTCACAGATCGAGTCCTGGTTTACTGCAATAACATAACCGAGTTAATGCACTTTTATGACATTTAATATGATCCTACTCAGTGGAGACTGTTTATAGATTCATCAAAGAGGAGCCTGAAAGGGAATGTGTATGGGTCCATTCCTGTCGCACATTCAGTTCAAATGAAAGAGACGGATGAAAACATGAAGATACTTTTAACAAGTATCCAATACGAGGAACACAAATGGCGTATCTGTGGTGATTACAAAGTTATTGGAATACTATTAGAACAACAAACTGGGTTCACAAAAATGCCTTGTTTTTTGTACGAATGGGACAGTTGGGCAAAGCAAAGACATTGGAGTGTGAAAGTATGGCAACAGCGGAGAAACTTGTTGCCTGGAACTAAAAACATTCTGCACGAACCGCTTGTATAGAGACAAAAGATATTGCTTCCGCCACTACACATAAAATTGGGCTTGATGAAGCAATTTGTAAGGGTTCTACCACAGAATGGACCCTGCTTTAAGTACCTTTCCAAGAAATTTCCCTTCATTACACAAGACCAAATAAAGGCTGGAATTTTTGTTGGTCCTCAAATAAAGAAATTGATGGATGAAGATTTTGAGAAGATAATGAATGAGAGAGAAATAGACGCATGGGCCGCCTTCCGATCAGTTACTGAAAACGTCTTAGCCAATAATATATGTAATAATCCTAATTACAAGGCCATTGTCGAAACAATGTTGGAAAATTTCAAGAAGATGTGTTGTAATATGAGTGTAAAGGTGCATTCTCACATATCGACTACTTTTCGGAAAATCTGGAACATTATAGTGAAGAGCAGGATGAACGTTTTCACCAAGATATTAAGGAAATGGAGAGGAGGTACCAGGGGAAATGGAATGAAACTATGATGGCCGACTACTGTTGGATGTTGAGGAGGGACAGTCATCTTCAAGGATCTGCAAGGAAGTCAAAGAAGAGAAAGTTTGAAAGAAAATAAATGAAACACTCTGGCGTTAAAATGTAGTCATGAAATAAATTAGGGGAATTCTTGAGAGTACTCTTAAAATGTTTCTTGAATAAAAACTTACCTTGTGTGAAATGGTATATGAATACTTTTCTACGCACATTAGTAAAATTGTCAAAACATAACTTCTTATTTTGTGTAAGAATCTGACGTGATAGAAAAACGGAAGTTCTTTATGGAATCAGCATAAAAACGTGATACAAGAACACCTTCTTTGAATAAATCATCTAACCAAAAGTTTAAAAATGCAGACTAGTGTTATTGAAGTAGGTTATAAACTGGCTAAGGACACGGGACAACTTAAGAGTGAAGTAAAGTTTACTATACATCAGTAGCGCGAGTAGCCCATTTAGGTGTTGTTTACCTGTGAGACCGTGTACAATCTGCTTCATGACTTGAGATACAACGCACATGTGTCTCTCATTCCAATGTATGTGTCCTATTTCATTTCCCATCATCATTAGACTGTGTTGCTTACAGTAGTAAATAAGGCAGCACATTGGTGCCTTGTTTACATCAACAGTACTGTGCTTATGGAACTCTTTAGTAAGGTTGCACATACATTGGTTAAAACTTGTCCCGGATCCTTAGCCTGGGTATAAACATTGGAGTTGATGAAGACCTCGTAGCTGTTCATTGATAGAGCAATGTGTACCAAGTTGTTAAGATTATCCCGGTTGTTTTGTCTCGAAATAATAATAATAATAATAATAATAATTATTATTATTATTATTATTATTATTATTATTATTATTATATTTCCGTTTACTTATACATAAACTTACTAAATCATGTGAACTACCTACGTGACGACGCTTAGTTTCATTCTAAGTTACGTAGCTTGAGTCCAGGGACGTGCTTCAGTCAGAAAGATTTAGCGGCTATTGCGAGAGATCTTTCCAAGTAACACTTTTGCGACTTACGGCAACTGACCCTTCGCTTCATATTATTATACCAATAATTTCATTATTTGATTTAATAGTCGGTGACTCTTTTCAAACGAAATATCTGAGTCAAAACTTATCAGATAACTAAACTGGTATCACTGTTTCAAAATACACTCACGCACACACTGAGAGAAACAACTCATAGCTATATCAATAAAGCATCTGACAGACCAGGCAATACAGAACGACCTAGCAGATAACATCAAACGTTATCTAGATAGATGCAACTTCGAGAAAGCAGCATCAAATATTTGAAGCAAAGGGTAGGACTTCAAAATAGTCCTACCCTACACGCTGTTGCAATTTATCCTTTAGTTTATCTATAAAAGAACAGGGAAAAACGGGGCAAACGAAGTGAGGGAATAAGGAATAGCATTAAAGTTCAGTCAGGAAACTGCCTATGCTTTCGAGAAGGCAAAGTGCGAACTTAAGTTTTAAAACATTCTGGTGGAGAGCGGTTCCATTATAGCTGCTTTGCTGCAGCTTAATACAGTAAATCAATCTTTTGTTCTTATAGTAAGGAGCTCAGAAAAAGAGGAAAAATCCAAATTAAGAAACTGAACAAAGTTTCGCAAGTTACACATGCTCTGTTCTGTCTCTGGAGAAAGTTATTTATGAACGGTGCTGCTGCACGCTCATACAAGGCAGTTAATGGGGACGCGCTACAAAGTGACTGGAAAATGGTTTTGTAATACAATATCGACTTGAGGGCTTCGAAGGGAGAAGATTAAGTAAGCTGCTCTCCTGGCGGCATAAATATTCAAAAGGCCTTTTCTTCGCGTAGCTGCTGTAGAAAGTCAAGTGGAAATTAAAGGCGAAAGTAAGGAAAGGTGGTTAATTTAGAATTACGGATAATGCTTTTACTTTTCCATCATGTATCCATTTACTCTTAGACGTTTCATGTTCTATCTAATTAAAACTAAGGTTTATTATCTTGAAATGTAGGCCATCTAAGGTTTTGGCTTTGTTAATTTCTATAGAAACAAATCTGATGCCTTGCACTTTCTCTACTCTTGTACAAACTATTTTTGCAAATGCATATTCTCCAACTACTTTATGTTCATTAAGATAAACATTTGCAGAAATGGCCAATATTCTTGTAGGTGTAAGGGGAATATGGTAGGCTTTAAGCGATAGTCAAATCTTTTAAGAGCTGGTTGCTATGTGGATCATTCCCATCACTTTGCATGTAGAGGACATAAAAACGAATAACGAATTCCCATTTGAGAAAAAGCACAAGTATTGGAATATACAACAAATAACAAAGAATATCTTGGAAATGGTTCACTCCAAAAAATATGTATAGGACATAAATTGTGTGCTTTAACGAGATCTACATCTTATGTGTAGTATAATTTTTTCTTATCTAATACGGTTTACCAGTTATGCAAAAGTCATTCAATGAACAGGAATTTTGGGGCATTCCCAGAAATTCAAGTTATACATTTCATTTTGCATGAAAATATCCTAAACTATGATATTTAAATCAAAATCGTTAGAGCCATTTTTCAGAAAACCAAAATTTTCGAAAAATGCTCCATCTTAAGCGTAGTCTGGGGTGGGAATATTTTTTTAAAAACTTCATGTCGCATCCTGGAAGATACTTATCTCAAATACCAAATTTGGCATTTATCCGACTTATCGTTTTTGAGTTATACTGTTCACAGACTGATAGACACATACACAAACACACATACGTACATATTTCCAAAAATGCTTTATTTCCATTCAGAGCATCTCAAAACAGGTATTTTCGGTGAAGTCTGCTATCGAATTTTTGTGTGGAATGAAGTACTTCCCCTACTTGCTGTACGTAGTAGAGAAAGAAAAACGAATAACGAGTTCCCATTTGAGAAAAAGTATAATTTTTGGAACATTCAAACAAGTAACAAGGAATATCTCGAAAATGGCTCACTTCACAAAAAAATTATGTAACATAAATTATATGTTTTAATGATATCTATATTTTCTGTGTAATAAAACTTTGTCTATTCTTACGGTTTATCAGTTATGCAAAAGTTATTCAGAACGAAGAGAACTTTTGGGGACACTGCTAGAAAGCTCTATATAACATTTGATTCGCCATGAAAATATCTTATACCTAAGATATTTTATCAAAATTCTTAGAGCTATTTTTGAGAAAATCAAAATTTTCAAAAAATGTTTCATGTAAAGGGTAGTTTGGGATGGGGGGTTCTTGAAAACCTTCGTGTCGCATCTTTGAAAGATACTGAATCTTAAATGCCAAGTTTGGTATTCATCCGACATTTCGTTTTTGAGCTATGCTGCTCACAGACACACACAGACCGACCCACACAAGGACCTTTTTCTAAAAATTATTTTCTTCGGATTCAGGGGGCGTTTCCGGGTGTTCCAATTTTTGGTTGGAATGCGATACTTCCCCTACTTACTACACGTAGTAGAGAAAGTAAAAAAAATATGATGTTACAATCACATTACCTTCTGTATCTAATATTGTTTAGTTTTACATGTTTTTATTTATTTTTGCTAAGCTAAAAGCTAAGTTACAGCAAGGAACCAACAATCTTTCTTGACTGAGTCCAAATTATAATATTTCTTTAAATGTGTGAGTGCTTATCTATTGACCATGTCCATTTATTTTTAACTTTGTATAAATATTACCTGTTTATTCAGTAACGTTTAAGCTAGTGGTGTAGAGTGGCTTATATCTTAGGTAAAGCTTTAGCTGGTGAGAAGGGTACACATTATGCAGAATTCTTGCCGCGCGTGATGTGTACAATGGAAAACAGACAACAGTGTTTCACTATCGCGTGTCTTTACCTCTCACTTACCCAGTACCAAGTAAACACTACCTCCTTCCAGTAGTTAAACCTCTACCTGCTTGTAAGGTCTACCCTACTCACTAGCTAAAATGTCGTTAAAGAAACAGTAACTGAATTTTTTATAATGCTATTCCGTTATTCGTGTACACATATTTGGCATGTGGGCAACATTTTCAAAAATTTCAATAAACAGTTTTTATGCCCAAAAAATATTTTGAACCCTTAGATTAAGTTACTACTATGGTTTTTGCTTTTCTTCTCATTTATGAGAGAGACCTTTTAATCTTCAACGCGTACTCAAAAGCACACTGCCTAACCAGGTATATTTACTTCCAATGTATTTTACTCGACTTCAAATTGTCTTCACTTTTGGGCATTGGTGACACAGCAACCTTAACGGGCGGCACAGATTACTCTGGCGTTCACGCGGAGAAATCTTTCCAACGCGCATGCATTCATGTCATCTGCCCGGCACCGCCAGCAGCGCAGCACTTCAAAGCACACCTGAAAGTGAAATGGACATGAAATGAGAGGAAATTGGAGCAAGGAGTACGTGTAGTATGCATCCTGGGCATTCGCCTTGGCGACCACGGAAAAAACCACGAAATGCCTGGTCAGAGTGGTCGGTCACCGGGACCTCCCGAATCCGGGCTACAGACGTTGATTTCTGAAACCTCCCGCTCGGTGATGACACAGTTTCTCAACCTCAAACTGCTACAAGTAAACTTCAAGCTCCATTGAACTCCTTTTTTTTTATTCCTCAGTAGGCTTCTCTTAATCCACGTAGTGTGAATCTATGATGTTTCGATTAACGAGCATGAAAGCCATGAAAGCCTCCGGTCGAAACCAAAGTATTTGAGAGCAGATCTAGGGAATGAAATACTACTTTATCACGTAGATAAGTAGGTAGAGAGGGTATTGCAATCCATCCAAAAAGTTTGATACCGAGATTTCACCGGAAATACATGTTTTGAGACCCGTTGAATCCAAATAAAAGCATTTTTGGAAACATATCCGTTTTGTATATGTGCCTGTGCGTCTGTGAACAGCATAACTCAAAAACGAAAAGTCGGATAAATACCAAACTTGGTATTGAGTTCGCTATCTTCTAAGAATGCGACAACCTAGACTACCCTTTCCATGGAAGATTATTCAAAAATTTTGATTATCTCAAAAATGGCTCTTAACGATTTTGATTAAAGTATTATATGCTTAATATATTTTTATGGCAAATGAAATGTATATCATGAATTCTCTGGGAATGTCACCAAAAGTTGTCTTTATTCTGAATGACATTTGCGTAACTGTAAAACCGTAAGAGATAGACAAGATTTTACTAATGAGGCAGTGTCTTTAACATTTAAATAATATCAGACTAATTATTGAGACAGTAACTATGGTTATATATATGCCATATATACAATAATGTGAATTATAATGTGAAACGGTATTAATAAGAAAAATACTTGTATAAATAGAAGTTAAGGCATAAGTTTTATGTATGTGCAAGTGTAGCTGGAGCTGTGGAACCCTTTTTAAAAGCCGACAAACATATCTTTGTGTTAGAATTAGGGTCCAGGCAAAAAGGACTTGTACGGGAAGGTCATAAAAGCCAGACCTTGAGTCTTTGTGAAATAGGAAAGGCGACAAGCGAAAACAACATATGTTTGTAAGAGGCCACATGCTTGCAAACGTAGAACAATAGCCGGGTAAGTCTTCTGGAAGGTTCCAAGCTGAACGAAGACAGACAATGAAATTTTAAGGAAGAATATGTTTAAAATCTTTAAGGGGAGAAATGTTAGTTCTAGCGTCTCCATCAGCCAGGGCGGCTGAGTATAAAGTGCTGCGATGTGAATAAGATACATGTAAGCTCTCAGAAGCAGGCGATATTATTTACTTCTTATAATGTAGTAGGAACGGTGAAAGGTTATCGATTTAAAGGTCTATAGGAACGTGTGATAAATATTACAATTATTTCTAAGCACGTATAAAATACTTGACTGCTCAGCGACCGCAAGTTTGGCTTACGAACGTGGTAGGGCTCGATCGTTCTACAGCTCCAACTAACTTAAAAACTGTGTAGATTATTACTAAGACAGTCAATGCGTGTGCCATTAAAGCATAGTGTTCTTCAATAACTTAATCAATTGTTAGTTGTTACTTATTACCTTCCTTCCCGTATCACACCCTGCAAAGTTATACAAGCTCTATCAAAACCTAAATAACAGCAGCCGTGGCAAGAAATAAAAATAAACAATAAGAGTAACAACTAAAACATCAGATAATTAACAACATTACCATAGTTCATATATTAATTCATTTATTAATATATCGGACATACTGCGAGTTATGCTCTCCCTCCACGAGTATACCGCATTATATAATATAAAATATAATAACAGCCCGCCTAGAAGCAATATGTGTATAATATATATAGTGTATCTAACAGTCATTGTGATATGTTTATATTATTATGTATATATAATAATGTTATGTAAATGTATTAAGTAATTTAACAATGTAGGAGCTGTGAGAATGGAAGCCGAAAGTTGCTTACAATGAGTTAATGAGGTAGCCTTGAGGCAATAATGAATTAGAACGTTTAATAAAGCCTAATAGTAATTCTTGGAACAATAATGTAGTATCTAAAACAGTTTATAAATAGCCAATCAACAACTATAAAAAGATTAAGTTAAATAAAAGTATTCTACTGGAGTAGGCTTAGCCAATCACAGACTTAAATTTGGGAAAAGTGCAATTTCAAGCGGCAGACGCTACAAAACAGCGTTCCCAACCGGACGCTAGAAGATAGCGTATGTGAGCAGTTTGTTCGCTCGGTACGTATTCAGTGTGAGACATAAAAAATGCATTACGGCGTGAATGATATAACGTTTACGTGTTAAAAAGTACAAGTAAAAATAATCTCACAGCTCTACAGTAGGATATATCAGTGAAGTTAATCGTGTGAAAGATTAATAATACCATACTATTATAATTTGTGTAAGCCTTCATTCTTTAGCCGTACTAAGCCTGCTAAGAGATACGTGTTTCTGCAAATTACTACTGACCCATCCGAGGCAAGCATACATATATAATATTTAAAGAAACATTAAAATACAAAGTTTATTTTTTTAAAAGTGGGGAGAAGGCCACCGGAAAGTTTGTACCGTACGTGGGGCGAAAACACCAAGGAACTATCTCCCATACGTGGGGAAGCAACAGACACTCTCACTAGGCAAAAAATATGATGCGTTACACTCACATGACTTTCTCTACTCTTGTACAAATTATTTTTACAAACTCTTATTCTCCATCTATTTCATATTAATCGAGATAAACATTTGCAGAAGCGATATTTTGACATGCAAACAGAATTACATTTTACACATAGCGACCAGTTCTAAAAATATTTGACTATCGCTTAAGGCCTACTATGTTCCCCTTGTTCTGTAATTGCAACGGCAATATAAAAATACAGTAGCCTTTAGGCATGGACATATCTCTTAATAGCTGGTTGCTATGCCCAGCACCATTCTCTTTGCCACAGATTAATACTCTCTGCATATCCAAGACAAAAAATGAATAACGAATTCCCATTTGAGAAAATTATTAAAAAATTTAAAGGAATAACAAGCAATATCTCGAAAACGGTTACCTCAACAAAAGAAAGGTATATGACATAAATTGTGTATTTTAACGCGATCTACACTTTCTGTGTAGTAAAATTTTGTCTATCTCTTATGGTTTACCAGTTATGCAAAAGTCTTTCACAATGAAGAATACTTTTGGAGACATTCCCAGAAAATTTGAGATATACATTTCATTTCTCATGACAATATCTTAAATATATGATATTTTAATCAAACTCGTTAGAACCATTTTGAGAAAATTAAAATTTTCGAAAAATGTTCCAAGTAATGGGTAGTCTGGGGTGGGGGGATTTTCTTGAAAACCTTCGTGTCGCATCTCTGGAACATACCGAACCTAAATACCAAGTTTGGTGTTTTTCCGACTGTTCGTTTCTGAGTTATGCTGTTCACAGGCACACAGACACACACACGGACATGTTTCCAAAAATGCTTTTTTTGGATTCAGGGAGTCTCAAAACATGTATTTCCGGTGAAATCTCGGTGTCGAATTTTTGGGTGGAATGCAATACTTCCCCTACTTACTATACGTAGTAGAGAAAGTAAAAATATAGATTCTATTTAAAACCCAGTATTTATGTCATACACCTTTTTCCATGCCGAGTGAGCCTTTTCCGAGATATTCTTTGTTCTTTGCATCAAATTGCCAATACTTATATTTTTCCTCAAATAGGAATTCATTATGTCTATGACATAAATATTGTGTTTTAAATGACATCTATATTTTTACTTTCTCTACTACCTATAGTAAGTATTGTATTCCACCCAAATATTCGATACCGAGATTTCACCGGAAATACATGTTTTGAGACCCCCAGAATCCAAAAAAAACATTTTTGGAAACATGTCGTGTGTGTGTCTGTGTACAACATAACTCAGAAACGAACAGTCAGATAAACACCAAACTTGGTATTTAGGTTCAGTATCTTCCAGAGATGCGACACGAAGGTTTTCAAGAAAATTCCCCCGTCCCAGATTACACTTTACATGGAACATTTTTCGAAAATTTTAATTTTCTCAAAAATGGCTATAACGATTTTGATTAAAATATTATATGTTTAAGATATGTTCATGGCAAATTAAATGTATAAGTCGAATTTTCTGGGAATGTCTCCAAAAGTGTTCTTTCTTAACGACTTTACCATAACATGTAAAGCATAAGAGATAGACAAAATTTTACTACACAAAAAATGTAGATCGTGTTAAAATACACAATTTATGTCATACACATTTGTTTTGTATGGTGAACCATTTTCGAGATATTGCTTGTTATTCCCTTAAATGTTCCAATACTTATAATTTTTCTCACATTCGTTATTCATTTTTACTTTCTCTGCTACGTATAGTAAGGGAAGTATTGTATTCCACCCAAAAATTCGATACCAAGATTTCACCGGAAATACAAGTTTTGAGACACCCTGAATCAAAAAAAGTCATTTTTGGAAGCATGTCCGTGTGTGTGTGTCTGTCTGTATGTCTGACTGTGTGTGTGTGTCTGTGTGTGAACAGCATAACTCAGAAACGAACAGTTGGATAAACACCAAACGTGGTATTTAGGTTCAGTATCTTCCAGAGCTACGACACGAGGGTTTTTAAAGAAAATTCCCCACCCCAGATTACCCTTTACATGGAACATTTTTCGAAAATTTTAATTTTCTCAAAAATGGCTATAACGATTTTGTTTAAAATGTCATATGCTTAAGATATTTTATGACAAATAAAATGTATATCTTGAATTTTCTGGGAATGTCTCCAAAATTATTCTTCATTGTGAATGACTTTTGCATAACTGGTAAACCATAGGAGATAGACAAAATTTTGCTACACAAAAAATGTAGAACGTGTTAAAATACACAATTTATGTCATATACATTTGCTTTGTTTGGTGAACCATTTTCGAGATATTGCTTGTTATTCCCTTAAATTTTCCAATACTTATACTTTTTCTCAAATTAGTTATTCATGTTTTGTCCTGGTAATGCAAAGAGAATGGAATGATCCATATAGCAACCACCTCTTAAAATATTTGACTATCGCTTAAAGGCTAGCAATTCCCCTTGCATCTACCAGAAACTTAGCAATAAGGTTAACATCTCAATATCTCGATTAACATGAAACATATGGAGAATAAGCGTTTGTAAGAATAGTTTGTACAAGAGTAGAGAAAGTCATGTGATTGTAACACATTAGATTTTTTATGTAGTATATATATCCTGGACATGCAGAGAGAATGGAATGCACCACATAACAACCAGCTCTTAAAAGAGTTTACTATCGCTTAAAACGTACCATATTATCCTTCCACTTAGAAGTAAATTAGGAACAATATGATTAGATAAGTTTCTGCAAAGGTTTATCTTGCTTAACACGAAGTAGGTGGAGAATAAGCGTTTGTAAAAATAGTTTGTACAAGAGTAGATAAAGTTATGTGAGTGTAACATATCAGAGTTTTAAACCCTTACACAAGACTGAGCGACATGACATTTTATCACGTTTAATGGTACATACTCAAAAACTTAAAATACTAAGATGATGATGATGATGGTGATGATGATGTACCTTGAATGGTCTGTTCCCAGAGGTCTGCACGTAGTTTCCTAGAATGCTTTGTGTCTCTTATCCTAGGCATTACTCGAGTCTAATGATTCGGATAAAACATACCACGTCTATGATATCTGCCCTTCTTATATTCTCAGGTTCCAAAAAGAAGGTCCATACGGATTCATACGTATACATAGCGAATCCTATGTATTACATGGTATATCCTGTGAGATTATGAAATCCCAGTTACATTTCCGACATAGAGGTTCTTGAGTAAGTACCATTATGTATAAGTGTATGCGTGATGGCCTGTAAGATAGCCAATAACTGTTCTGATCTCATCTGAAGATAATATTGTCTTTACGTTGGAGTTGTTTTACTCATTTAGCTCCACGTATGGACGTCAATTTGAAGTAGGTAGTTACTGCTACGTATTGAATGTCAGTTTGTAGATGCTGTAATATGTTTCAACTGTTAGGGAGCCAAATTTAAAATTCGTTGCAATCGCACATATAGTAAACAGTTTCCGGTAGCCTTCGCCCCAAGTTTAGAAAAATATTAACTTTTTAGTTAAACTGTTTCTTTAAGTATTAAATATTTATGTTTACCTCGGCTGCATCAGTATTATTGTTAGGGACATGGAAGTCTTGGACGGGCGTGATGCGACAAGAATGTAGGCTTAAACAGATATTAAGTTTTAATTCACTCCTTTTTTATTAATCCTTGACACAATTTAAATAGCACTTCACTGATATCGAGATTCTTTTATTTAATACTTGCACTTTTTAATACGTATACTGTTTTCGTCTCACACGAATACGTAATTAATTTCTCGAGGACGCATCATGCAGCCGGTTACTATCACTGTCTGCAGGCAACTGAATTGATTTCAACCGTCTAAACTTGTAAGTTTCTGTATTTCAAGTCTCTGATTGGCTATTTTTACTACAATAGAATACCTGCATTTAACTAAAGCTTTTTCTGGTTGCTGATTGGCTATTTTTTATAAACTGTCACTAAAATTACATTAATGCTTCCAAGAATCACAAATAACATTTAAACTCTCAAACTTATTATTGCCTCAAGGTTATCTCATTGTTACCTCATTGTTGGCAACGTTTAACTTATTATTCTCACAGCTCCTACTTTATTAAATTACGTAATATATTCATATAACATTATTGAACATGTATACAATAATATAAGCATATGCAATGACTGTTACATACATTTTACAAATTATTACATACACATATTGCTTCAAGGTGGGCTATTATTGAATTTACACATTATATAACCAGACTGAAATCATTCAAGTGATAAAACTACTGCCTCACGTCACAAATCGGCAGTAAATGTCAGTCAGACACAGTAAGGGCAGTCTGACCTAGCAACCAAAGAAGCCACTCGCCAATTATTAGTTGACCAATCCATCAAAATTCTGTCAGGATCCCGCACCACACCTTAAAAGAGTAATCCACGGCATTTGGAAGGATTAATGGCTCCAGACCTCAAGCAGTAAATACGTTACTACGCAGGAAAATACCAGGCCTTTCCCATATACCGCCTTGAACCATGGGAGGGTTTGCGGCAAGGAGGTGATGTGCTCCAATTTGGCGGAGCGAGATTTGTAAGAATGATCCAGGGTTCCATTCTAGCTCAGGTTCTTGCATGGATCTTGTATCTCGGATCTAGGGTGTGCTGCATAACACGACTGGTTGGTTTTTTTTATACCCGTTTATTTTCCATCGCTCTTTATATCTTATTCCTAACGGAGCCTCGCCACACACAACACACGCGCGCGCGCACATTTCTTTGGGCGCTATATTTACTGGTATATTTGAAACTACCGCGCCTTACCGCCGACACTTTTCTATCAATTTGCTTTGAACTGCACCCACTCCAAGGGAGTACCAAGAACAAGTGATTTTCAAAACCTTACTGTTTCTTTATTTGAATTTTCTATCCTCCATTTCGCTATCATGTGATTTTTACCTTCTTTCTAACTGATTGTCTACTTTAAGTTTCCACATGAACTCGTATGCCTCCAGTTATGACCGTTTCTACGTACCTGTTTTTCAGGCGACCAAACGGTACATGAACAAAAGCGTCTTCTCTCTTAGTCGGCTACAATGGGAGAAACCAACCCCGTTTCCTGCCTGGTACTTGCACTGTTCCTCCAACCCATATTCATCTTTACAAGTAATATTCATTTCCCAGTCTTATTTAATAATGTTATTCCTACTGTTCTTAATATTTACTTTCACACTATTATGGCTATCATTTGATATTTCTAGCTGCGCAGAACGCACTGTCCCAACCACCAAGACTAAGCAATTACTATTAGATTATGAATCGGACAAGTAAATTATCCACCTCTACCTTATCACCAAAGAACCACCTCCTGAATGTTTATGCACTACAAGACTCACTGTTGAACTTATACTATGCAAATGCCAACGATATGATAACTACCGCAGAACTGAAAAACCTTCACACTGCAACAGATAGGGGAGAAGGGGGCTGTTGGCACAAATTTTAAGTTGAATTTTTTTATTTTCATTACAGCAACATTTCAGCTAATCCTAACATGGCATTGTTCTATAAATTTCTTTAACTGTAGCTATTAATAATTGCGTCATTATTTTACAGACACTTAAAGTTAAATTTTTCAGCTTTTCAAATCCTCCACCTAGGAGATAGGTTGGAACAAAATGAGGGGTAGGTTGGCTACATGTTATTTAAATGGAAAATATTCATTTTAAATAGTTTATTAAAAAACCAACATCATGATAAAGTTATTAACAACATAGTATCATCATAGTAAGATCACCTAACACAGGATAACAATTTTTAAAGATATCAACAGGTCCTTAAAGTGGGATATAACGCCCAAAGTTAATTAAAACTTAAATGGCAATGATAAAATTAAAAACAGTACACAAGTTAATCGGAAATGTCGGAAAAGTAATTTTAACACACAAACTGCCTGTTGCTATCATTATGCCAACCTGCCCCCTTTTTGTTGTGCCAAATTACACCCGGTCTACTTGTTCTAAGGGAAGATCGACATAGCGATCAAGAAAAAGGAATTAAAATACTTAGAATACCAAGGAATAGAGCCATTTAAAACACTTTCAAACAAAGTATTTAGAAGACATTTAATACTGGACATGTACCCAGGAAAAAATAGGATGCGTTACACTCACATGACTTTCTCTACTCTTGTACAAACTATTTTTACAAACGCTTATTCTCCATATGCTTCATGTTAATCGAGATATCGAGATGTTAATGTTATTGCTAATTTTCTTGTAGATGCAAGGGGAATTGGTAGGTTTTAAGCGATAGTCAAATCTTTTAAGAGCTGGTTGCTATGTGGAGCATTCCATTCTCTTTGCATTACCAGGACAAAAAAAATAAATAACGAATTTAAGAAAAAGTATAAGTATTGGAAAATTTGAGGGAATAACAAGCAATACCTCGAAAATGGTTCACCCAACAACAAAAAATGTATAGTAATAATTGTGTATTTTAACGCGATTTACATTTTTTGTGTTGTAAAATTTTGTCTATCTCTTATGGTTTAGTATGTAGTTATGCAAAAGTCGTTCACAATGAAGAATACTTTTGGAGACATTCCCAGAAAATTCGAGCTATACATTTAATTAGTCATGAAAATATCTTAAACATATGATATTTTAATCAAAATCTTTAGAGCCATTTTTGATAAAATTAAAATTTTCGAAAAATCTTCCATGTAAAGGGTAATCTGGGGTGGGGGATTTTCTTGAAAAACTTCGTGTCGCATCTCTGGAAGATACTGAACCTAAATACCAAGTTTGGTGTTTATCCGACTGTTCGTTTTTAAGTTATGCTGTTCACAGAGACACACACACACGGACATGTTTCCAGAAATGCTTTTTTTAGATTCAGGGGGTCTTTAAATATGTATTTCTGGTGAAATCTCGGTATCGAATTTTTGGTGGAATACAATACTTCCCCTACTTACTATACGTAGTAGAGAAGGCAAAAATTCCCATGAAGTTTGTATTTACTAACCTCGCGGGAAAAACAACTTCATGACTTCCTTCCACTACAACTTCTCACAAAGGATTGTCGCTTCCGTGGGACGTGTATTTGGAGACAAACAATATGTCTGCATTTGGCTGCAATGTGTTGACTATGGACCTTGTACCAACTTGCCCTTGTAGCTAACCTGCCCCTCTCCTCCCTACTGAAGTGGCCTATTTAAAACTAAATAAATCCCGGCAGAATATCCATCCTGCTAACAGAATATAAACTGTTTCGATACAATATGTAATATTTTCTCGTTAATATTTGAATAGCAATATTTGTGTAAATATTATATGATGATGTTAAAATTAGCGCTAGTTACGTTCTATACATTATGTTCTCTTTGAGACTACCATTGTAACTGTTTGTCATATTGCGAATTAATGTAATTAATTGAAGAGACGCATACGAGCTTGTATTTACCCCAACTTTAATTAAATAAATAACATTCCTCTCAGCTTAGATCTAGTTCATTTCAGTAGAAATTCAGGCAATTTCCAGGCAAGCCCTGAAATCTGGGCTTGCCTGGCCGTAGTTTGTTTACTCCAGATCTCAAGATGAGGGTTATCTCATACTTGACACTTCAGGAAGACCAGAAGGGCTCAGGACCAATAAAATCGTCCCTTAGGAACAGTGTCCTCCATCCTGTAATACTGTGCTGTGCACTTAACTTTCATTTTATTTATCGCGCTAAAGTCTCTCCTTATGTTTTCTATTTCGGCCGTTCGTGAACACGTTGCAGTCGCGTTGGTTGTGGGGTTTCTGGGTGTGGCGGCGCGGCTATTGCGTTTGCTGTAGTGTGGTGGTTGAAAAATTTTGAGGAGAGGAGCGAGAGTTAGTTTGTGTGGTGCACGTGGTGACCATCCTTAAGGTAGGATCTCCAACTTTTCGGCTCTTCTATAATTTAAATTCTGGGTTCAAGGTGTGGCCGTATTCTGATCGCTTGCTCTTTTTTTTTTTTTTTTTTGGAAGCGAATATTTGAAGAGACTTTGGCGGTTTAATTATTTGTGTGACCACAGATAGCAAAATTGGACTCACCTATTTTACTTTTTTTGTTCTCCTTAATCCGTTCGCCTTGTGTTAAGACATCGTACATGTGCTTTGGGTTAACAAATGCTTTGTCTTTTGAGTACAATACATTTTGTAAAATTATGCAGTGTTTACCATTTAGAGCGTAACGGCAAATATATAATTGTTGTGGAGCTTTGGTAAAGCTACAACTTAAAAGGATATCATTATTTTTAAGATAATTTCGTTAAGTGTAGGTAATGATTATTACATATTTTGAGTGAATTTGTGTTTTATTTGATTTAAACTGGTTATTATTTTTTATTTCATTAGCATTAAAATGGGTAATTATCTTTGGAATATTTTGTAAGGCAATCTTGTCCCCATTTGAATCTTATTATTAGTCAGTTGGGGCAAAGTTTACATTTTGGATTATTAATTAATATTAGGTATTTTGTTCTTTTTATACCTTCTTTTTAATTGCGTTAACATATTGTTACTGAAAGGAATTATTGAAAAGTTTTAAATTTACCTGAGTTTTACTTATTTCCTTTTCTAATTTTTTGTGATTATGGTCGTGTACATCCTTCTAGTTGTGGTTTTACTTTGGCCTTTGCCCTGTTATATTATTACTGCAGGATATATTGTATTATATATAGTACAATATGATTTAGTTATTTTTTGAGTCCACTTTATAAAATGATAGTGAAATCGTACAGTTACTAATATAATTGCAGCAGTGTGGTTATTTTGTTTCAATACGTATATTCGATTTCGTTAAATTTGGTATTTACTTTATGTGATAATTATTTGATAAATTTTTCATTATTTTATAATACTTTTGTTCAGCTATTGATGATTATTGTTTTTTATTTTTTATTTGGTATTGGATTGCTGCAGTTATTCTTAGTTTCTTGTCTAATTGGCTAAGCCATATTGTTATTTTATTAGAAAGTTTAAAATGCATTCAAAATATATATAGGCATACATGCTAGTCTAGGGTGGGCTCATTGACAGATTTTACATTTTATGAACCCTTCCTGGTTTTTTTTTTATCATTTTATTGATTGCAGCTTACATATACGGTCGCAACCTTAGGGTTTGTGACGGGAACGTAGCTTAGAGGTGAGGGTAGATAGTAGAACAAATAACTCGCAATGTTTCCTGGTGGCCCATTTTATTACATTAACTAGAACATGAGGCGGCGCCGTGGCCGAGTGGTTAGACCGCTCGCCTCCCACCGAGGCGGCCCGGGTTCAATCTCAGGGACCTGCATGTGGGATTTGTGGTGGACGAAGCGGCGTCTGGGCGGGTTTTCTCCGGGTTCTCCGGTTTCCCCCGCCGTTCATTCCACCAACTGCTCCATCATCACATTTCCTTTCATTCATTTCACCAACATTTCGTTTCATCCACTTCCTTCATCCCATACCAGGCATCGGGCTGATCAACCATCAACCAACTCTGTCTGATCCATGAGTGTCTGCTCCTCGACGGGCCTCTGACCCCAGGCACCCGCTTGTAAGTCCTGGGGGGTGTACGTCCTACACAAGAGGTAACAGATAATGAATGAACTAGAACATGATGCTGGGCTTCAGTTCCCAGCTTTGGGTCTTGAAAAGGCCCGTTATGTATTTAACAAATCTAGTCCTGAAGGGACTAAACATTCAGACTTGAAATGGCTGAAGGCTCAACACATTGCATCACTGTATACTGATGTGGTCTTTAGGTATTTAGATAAAATATTGCGAGTTTCCCTAATGGGATCTTACCTTGGAGAGTTGTCAGGTATTGTTGCAGGTCCAGCAGCATGGACTGCTGACGAGTTCAGAATCAGAACGACCCCCCAGCAAGGGTCTGCAGCTCCTTATAAAGAAAGTCACTGCCTAGGGGGATCTCGACAATCATGCCATGAGCATTATGATGTACCACCCCCCTGGGTTTGAAATATAGCGGCCAATCATGATTCGATACGTCAATGTTCTAGAACATTCTATGTGACGTATCGTGGTTTAAGGTGGAGCTAAGAGCCTGCAGAAAGACACGTACTCCTCAGGAAATGATGGTACAGTAACATCCCTTTGAAATGTCAAAGGAAGTAGCAGACCGCGGTTTCCTGTTATAAGTTAGCTTCAACTAGAATCCTAAGTCAAGAAAGTTTATGAAATATAAAAATGACCGAAAGTGTTAAAATGTAAGAGTTTGTCCAATATAGTAAAGTATTAAATCTATGACAAATTACCGTGCTGCCTGCAACTGTATAGGCGACAATACTTGGTATAGTTTAAAATGTTAAATCAAGGAACGTTATTATGATGTGAAGTGCTCACTCTTATTGTTTGTTCAGTTTTATTCTTAATAAAGTTCTGAAATAACTTTGGCCTGGGCTTACCTTGTTCTGCCTGTGTCAAATAGTTGGTCGGACCTCTGTCATTTCTGTTTATGAAAGAGTCTGTACTGTTTTAGGTGGTATCACGCTCTGATGCACTTATAAAATGGCCATTGTTGATTCAGTTAAACAATTAAGGCTTTTCCACCTCCTATATTATCTGTAGGATTTAAAATTAAACCATATAAAATGTAACAATACCAGCATGTCCGGGAACTCAAAGAAGAGTAACCGAACCTACCTACCTACCTCCTTTGGCATTCCACACCAATTTGGATCTGGTTTTGACCGTTCTAAGGGCTTTCAATGCTACCTGGCTATCTGAGTAGATAAACACCTCCTCCCGTCTGAATACGCTTAACACAGGCTAATATTGCGTATATCTCAGCCTAAAAACAGTAACAACGTTTTCAAGGGGAATCACAGGACTGGTCTTAAAGTCACAGGTCCCAGCCCCAAAGCAGGAGCCATCCGTGTACTAGGTCTGGCTCCCATAATCTTGAAATATGGCTTCAATAACCAGTGATATACTATCTCAAAGATTCTGAAGTGTTGAATAAGAGTCCGTAATAAATGTCAATCACTTATACAAAAGTATAGGCTAAAAAGTATATTTGTAAGTTTTGTTCATAATGCGAATATTTTAACTGCATTTTATAAACTCGATGTATATCATGTACACACGAAATTAATTATCAGTGCAGATAAATACTCCTTCCCTAAACTAACTGAAAGCTTTAATTAACACCTTTATGTACTTTTTGTTCATATTATGCTAGCATAAAGGTAAATATTGTGTTTCAAAAACTGCAACGTTAGTAAACAATACGCCGTATTTTAATGAGCTCCCTGTTCACACAGAAAGAATGCATATGGAAGCTTTAAGTTCGCAAATATTCTGCCGGACTTGCACAATATGCTTTCAGTTAAACGCGAAGCTGGCACACAAAGAGTGCTGGCATATAATTGTGTTAATCGTATTAGACATCCACTTATTGCAGAGAGCGTATTACTGAACCTAGTTGCGCATTTATTCTTTAAAGCAAAAGCTTGTAGGACAATCTCATTTTAGGAACAACATTTTAATCATTATAATTTAACTTTTGCTCTTTCTAGTGCTCTTTGCACTAATTATGCTGCGTGAAAATTATTTCAAAGGTCCCTAGAATGACATTTAAAATTACAGAAAATGTTTCAACATAATGCGTCGAGACCCTTTACAGCTTATTTGGGTAACCTCTGCTCGTAAGTTCTACCACCAGCTAGAGTGGTAACCGCTGTGATTTTATGCAAGAAATAATCCTACAGAAAATTCGAGTTCTTTGGTTAGTAGTAACTGTGTGCATAATATTTCAAAACAAAGGCGGTAAAAACGTTTAAAATTATGAGGAATTAATGCATTGAACTCCATGTGTTAAACTGAGGCAGTATTTTTAACACTTAAATGATTTCAGTCAAATTATATAATATGTAAATACAATAACATCCCGCCTTGAAGCAATATGTTTATGTAATAATTTGTAAAATGTATGTAACAGTCATTGCATTAGCTTATATTAATGTATACATGTTCAAGAATGTTATGTGAATATTTGGCGTAATTTAATAATGTAGGAACTATGAGAATAATAAGTTAAAAGTTGCTAACAATGAGGTAACCTTGAGTCAATAATGAGTACGAAAGTTTAACAGCACTACTTGTGATTCTTGGAGTAACAATAATGTAATTTTAGTGACAGTTTATAAAATAGCCAACCAACAACCAGATAAAGCTTTAGTAAAATGAAGCTATTCCATTGGAGTAGGATTAGCCAATCAGAGACTTGAAATACATAAATTTACAAAGTTAGGTGCTTGAAAACAGTTCAGTTGCCTGCAGACAGTGATTATAACTGGATGCGTGATGCGTTCTCGAGAAATATAATACGTATTCATGTGAGACGAAAATAGTATACATGTTAAAAAGTGCAAGTATTAAATAAAAGAATCTCCCAGCTCTCTATATCAGTGAAGTGCTATTTAATTTATGTCAAGGATTAATAAAAAGGAGTGAATTAAAACTTAAAGATCTTTGTAAGCCTACATTCCTGTCGCACCAAAACCCTGCCAAGACTTCCATGTCTCTAACAAATACTGACGCAGCCGAGGCAAACATAAATATGAAATATTTAAAGAAATAGTCAAATTACAAAGTTAATATTTTTTAAACTTGGGAGAAGGCTACCGGGTACCATACGTGCGGTTGCAACTACTACACGTTCGGCTCCCCAACAGTTGAAATATAATACAACTCCTTCAATACAACATCATCTGCAAACTGCTTTTCCATACGTGAAACAAGAAACTTTTTCTCAAATTGGCGTCCATACGAGGAGCTAATATAATAGTTTCTCAAAACCACTGACAGAGTTACCCTTAGTGCTTTAAGAAATCGTATACACATAAATGTTTTATTACTTTCTCTACCAGGGGAAGTATTGCATTCCACCCAAAAATTCCATAGCGAGATTTCACCAGAAATACATGATTTGAGGTTCCCTGAATCCAAATAAATCACTTTTGAAAACATGTCCGTGTGTGTGTCTGTGAACAGCATAACTTAAAAACGAAAAGTCGGATAAATACCAAACATGCTATTTAAGTTCAGTATCTTTCAAAGATGACACACGAATGTTTTCAAGAAAATCCCCCACACCAGACTACCCTTTACGTGGAGAACTTTTCGAAAATATTAATTTTCTCAAAAATGACTAATGATTTTATTAAAATATCATATATTTAGGATATTTTCATGACCAATAAAATGTATATCTTGAATTTTCTAGGAATTTCCCCAAAATTAATCTTCTTTCTGATAAGCTTTTGCATAACTGGTAAACCGTAAGAGATACACAAAACGTTACTTCACAGAAAATGTAGATTTCGTTAGAACACACAATTTATGTCATATACATTTTTTTGTGGAGTGAACCATTTCCGAGATATTGTTTGTTATTTCTTTTAATTTTCCAACACTTGTAGCTCTTCTTAAGTGGGTATGCGTTATTTTTATGTCCTGGACATGCAAAGAGAATAGAATGCTCCACACAGCAACCAGTTCTTAAAAGATTTGACTATTCCTTAAAGCCTACCATATTCTCCTTGCACCTACAAGAAAATTAGTAATAAGATAGTTTCTGCAAATGTTTTCTCTATTAACATGAAGTAAATGGAGAATAAGCGTTTGTAAAAATAGTTTGTACAAGAGTAGAGAAAGTCGTGGGAGTGCAAAATATCAGATTCTATAGTATGTTTGGTATTCATATATCATTTTGGGATAGATATTGGTATAGGTGATTTAACCAACGGGGACACCTCGCACGCGTGGACCTGCACAGATCTGTTGGGGCTACCACCCGCGGGAAAATGATAAGAAAATGAAATGAAAGGTAAATGATGGAAAGAAAATCTTAGTAGAAAAGAAAGCACCTCAGCATTCGCCTACCGATCCCGGGGAAACCACGAAAAACTAATGGATCAGCGTCATTTATTGCAACAATAACAAATTCCTGCCTAATTTCTTCATTTTTACTTTCTCTACTACGTATAGTAAGTAGGGGAAGTCTTGTATTCCACCCAAAAATTCAATACGGAGATTTCACGGGAAATACATGTTTTGAGACCCCCTGAATCCAAAACAAAATTTTGGAAACATTTCCGTGTGTGTGTCTGTGTGTCTGTGTATCTGTTTGTCAGTGTGTCTGTCTGTGAACAGCATAACTCAGAAACGAACAGTCGGATAAACACCAAACTTGGTATTTAGGTTCAGTATCTTCCAGAGATGCAACATGAAGGTTTTCAAGAAAATCCTCCCACCCCAGATTACCCTTTACATGGAACATTTTTCGAAAATTTTAATTTTCTCAAAAACGGCTCTTTTTGATTAAAATATCATATGTTTAAGATATTTTCATGGCAAATAAAATGTATATGTTGAATTTTCTGGGAATGTCTCCAATAGTACTCTTCATTGTGAACGACATTTGCATAGCTGGTAAAACTATAGGAGAGAGACAAAATGTTACTACACAAAAAATGTAGATCGCGTTAAAATACACAATTTATGTCATATACATTTTTGTTGTAGAGTGAACCATTTTCGAGATATTGCTTGTTATTCTCTTAAATCTTTCAATACTTATTTTCTGAAATGGGAATTCGTTATTCATTTTTTTGTCTTGGATATGAAGAATATTAATCTGTGGCAAAGGGAATGGTGCTGCACCTAGCAACCAGCTATTAAGAGATATGTATATGCTTAAAGGCTACTGTATTTCTATATTGCCCTTCTAAATATATATTCCCCTTACATCTACAAGAAAATTAGCAGTAAGATTGACATCTCGATATCTCGATTATAATGAAGTAGATGGAGAATAAGCGTTTGTATAAATAGTTTGTAGAAGAGTAGAGAAAGTAATGTGAGTGTAACACATCAGATTTTTTATTTTATCCGTTATTGTACACCCTATAATATCTCTGAAGTATATCATTCTTGCCGCGTTTATTGTAACGTATGGTCAAGTTAAGTTAAATTATTTTCCTAAAAATTACTTTTCTTTAGAATTTAGTATATGTGAATCTTAGTTCTTGCATTCTTACTTTACATGGTGCAACACAGGATGCATGGGCTGGATATTCAGTGCCAGTCATATCCTTGTGATATGTGGGTGGTGGCAACTCATAGAGTAGAGGCTATCCCTCCTTATATGGCCATGTCCTGTGTGGAGGCGTCTATCTGTGATACAAAAACACTTTCATAAATGTATGGGCATGGCAGTCTTGATAGCAACAAAGCAGGTGCGGCCGGAGGCGCTGCCCAGATCAACACCCGCCTTTGGGTATGGCATCAAATTAATATCTGTTCAATGGCACTAGCTAACTAGAAACTGATCTTTCTTAAATACTTAATCCTAAAAATGGCTTGCTTGCTCATGTCTTTGTGTCTACTCGTTTATTATATGAAATTTATGTTATCGTGTTTGTTAATTGTGTCTTGCTATTCAGAGTTGCTCAACCACCCTTAATGCTGCTACGCTTCCAAATGCACTCCTCAATTCCCTTCAAATTAAAGGGGTGACATTATTTTATTCCATTATTTTTTCTTTATAGTCCATGTTTTAGAACCATTGGAATCGCCACAGCCTTAAAAAAAGTTCTAGTTTCTATTCTTGTTCTTGAGAAAAGAAATTTCAGAAAGAAACTTTTCAGGTCTAAGTTTAGGGTATCTCCCCCTAAATGACAGTTATGAAGGCTATGGAAAACCTGGAAGAATCCTCAATAAGGTAAGAGGGTCTTGTCGATCCCAGATATGGCATATCTAAGATATCAATATGTCATAAATATGGTAGATGATAGCAGATAATACATTTAACTTGATAGATTATACTAACATTATAAAGAAAGAGTATTTCTTCGTGTGTGTAAAGTTGGGGAGGGTTAGTCCATCGACAAAAGGGTTTTCGGTGGCCTTTTGTTAAATCTCATTTTGTCCATCCCTCCGCTCCCGGTCGCGTTAATTTTGTGGAAGGTGCTAAAAGGTAAGCCTCAAGGATATTGAATAGTTATGCAAAATGTACGGGTGAGCTGATGCTTGAATTATTATCCATGTTTGTGAACAATAAATATGTACGTATATATGAAAATTTTGGCAATGTTATGTATTTAACTAACAATCCTAAATTGTCATAGAAAATAATTCTGATATATAAATTGCGAACTTCGACTATTTTAAATAAAACATTTAGTGACTGTAAAATTTCATTCTTCTGAAAACTGTTATTAATAAATCATTAATTACTAATAATATATAGCTATTAATAAACCAATACATAACAGAATTCCTCAAATGTGATTTACAAAATATAATATCGAAATGCTTTATAACAACTGTCTGTCTTCCGAAATGGTGGTATGAAATATATAATGCTACGAGGGCGATACAGCAAATTTTTAGAATGTCATGTTTCTAACACAAATGAAATTTGTTTATATTTGATAGATATGTTCTAATGTCTTTAGAGTTGATTGCCGTATTTGTTCCGTTTGTTCTAATAGTTTATTAATTCACATCATTTAAAGATTTGGTGTTCACCCAAAAATTAATTTCACTTGAAAACATTTCCAATCTATGATTTTTACCACCTTAAATCGTAATTAACTCCGAAACAATATGAAGATCGTCTTAGAAATGCATTTAGAGAAAGAAGTCCTATCTAAGGAAACAATTTACATATAATTGGTACCGCGAATTCAAAACTGATCGGTTTTTTATAGTGATGAATTTCGTGAAGGTCGTCCAAAATACTGTTACTGGTGAAAATATTGCCGCTGTTCGAGTAATTCCTGAAAAACATCGAGGGACATAATATGAATTTATTGGGCGACATGGGCATTGGTGTGGTGAAAGCCAAAACATTTTACATCAACAGTTAGACGTGAAAAAACTGTTGTCAATGGAATACACATAACCTGACTCCATCAAACACAATACACTGATCGTTGCAGAAAAACTCTGAAAAAATTCCAAGGCGGCACTTTAAACTTGGTCTGTCGTTGCCGGTGACGAATCTTGAATTTATTGTTATGATCCTGCAAAGAATAGCCTTTAGAACACAACCTGAGCCTACAAAAGTCCGAATTCCCAGCACTGGTAAGGAGATGATTGCTAGTTTAGTTTTCTAAAGCGGGTCATTTGCTACTATACTAGCATAGAAGATAGATGTACTGTTACTGCCAACTGGTACAAAAATGTCTTTGTTTTGAAGAAGTTCCTGAAAAACGACCAAAAGGAATAATAATGTTACATCATAACTCATAATCGAATACAACTAATCTAAAACTGAGTATCTGGATGCCCTAAAAGTCAACACCATGGACCCTCCACCATGGATTTGTCGCAATTAAAAATGCTCATTAGTAACTTCAGCAAACAGCTGTTATGGGACCATTTAGTGACCTGCACTCATGTTCACATAAACATAACCTAGCCTAATTAAGATATTTACTACTTTAGTGAATGCAGAGCTACCTGAAAGTTGAGGCAGCAGATCCTCTTTGGAGAGAACCATGATTAGAAATTTTAGTTTAGACTCTCATACCGAAGCTAGCCAAATCATAATGAGCTAATTCTCTCTACGCCTAAAGCTACATTTTTTTGAGAATGGGAAGGTGAAATGAGGGAGAGGTGTAGAAAGGAGAGGTTAGAAGGGTTATTGGGGTTCCGCTATTGCACCCTCTTTAATGCGAAAGGATGACTGCCTGCTCTTTGGCAGGCAGTTGGAGTAAGGAATGTCCAGGTGGAAGCCATGACCTTGCTAGGGCCCCGGCTGCCACACACGGGGAGTTTCGGGATTGTCTTTATTCGGTAATCTTTATTATGATTGTGACTGTGCACTTGAGTGTTTGGTTTGTGATGCTTTGGCAGTTGTTGTTGCCTGTGTTGGAGATTGTATTCATGGTGATTGTTCTTGATGTAGGTTGTGAAGCGTGCGCTCGTCCCTTGTAGCGAGTGGCTGAGTGTCTGATTTGTGGAAGTTGGTCTGTTCTGCTGTGTATGGTTATGAGAGCTCTGTAGTCGTCGATGAAGATAAGTGATCGGTTGAGTATTCAGATGGACGTCCAGTTGCGTGGTAAGTTGGTTTAGGTCGCTTTCTAGGGACCGCAAGGAGGTAGTAACTGCCTCCTGTTGCTGAGTCCAGTTGTGCATGAAGTTCTTCATTGTTGACATGTAGACAATGATTAGAGCACGCAGGTCTTGAAGAGTGGCCTCAATGCTGTTGATGCTGCGGAAATGGCTTTCGTTGTGTGCTGCGGTGATGGAGGTGATAATCTCTTCCACATACGTCAGTCGGATGCTGTTGACCAGGACCTCATTGAGTTCCTGGACGGCATCCTTGCTAGCATGGTCTTCGGCGGTATATTGAACTGGAGATTGCGTGGTTGTTGTCCGGTTATCGCTGGAGGTACTGAGTAGGCTGGATATTGGTGGCGTCGACGAGGGTAGAGGGGGCACTGCGCCTGCCCCGTGAAGTGGTCGAAGCCATCTCAGGCGGCGGTTCCGGCGGCGGTTCCTCAAACTGTGTTTGTGCAGTTGGCTGTGAGATTAGAGGCGTCAGAGCAGTGGCACCTCGGCCCGGCTGCGCAGGACGAAGTTGTGTGGCCATAACTGCAGCAGCGGCGACAGGGTATCTGGTGGTCTACCTTTCCAGTCTTAATACATAGACGCTGCCCTAATAAGGGCAGGCCTGCCCTCAAGGCAGCTTGATAGTCACCAGGGTCGTAAACTCCAGCTGGATGAGCGGTGTTGGTCCTCTGAATGTGAAGGCCACTGTTTTTGTGCTGCCGAGAGAGTGAAGCGTGCCGGGAGATTCCGAGGTACAGCGTGTATAACGGCGCTGTGCCTCACGGAGGTGTGATCGGCGCAGGCGACGCCAGCTAAGGGCGCGATAGAGGTTGAGTCTCCTCGGGAAGACTGGAGTCGGCTGGCTAGTGAGTTATCATTGCTTGTTGCAGTCTGGGAGAAGCGGTAGCAGCAGTGGAGTGGCGGTCGTCCGGGCAGAAACCGGGGGAGCGGCAGGCGAATCGGTGGCGGCTGGGTCCGGGGTCAACACAGGTATCGGCAGTTGGGCAGTGCCCTCGCCACCGGAGGGTGCTTCTGGCAGAGTTTCGGCGACTCGGCGAGTTGTCTTCTTCTTCCCCATCCTACAACTTGAAGAGCACCACTTTTCCTACGCTAGACAAAGGAATAAGCGATGACGTTAGCTAATGTACAAGATTCATAGCCATTCCGTTGACAAGGAATAATTATGCCTGTCTTCCAGTAATATCTAGTAATTCCTACACAATTGTCAGTTATTCAGTATGGAATGTTTCCTGTAGACAATCGAGAGACCGTCGGACTGAGATTCTCCTAAAAATGACAAAATTATTGAATTGCACAATTTTACGTGTAAGTGCATTTCGACAATATAGTGTGGCATTATAGTCTACATTCTTCATTTTAAGGTTATACCACAATGCTAAAACAGGTAGTGAATATGCATTTAAATGCTTGTACCATATATTCATGTCGTTTTTCTCCAAGGTGCATTTCTGCTTTCTCTACCACGTATTTAGTAGGTAGGGAAGTTATTGCATTCCACCCCAAAATTTGACACTCATATTTCATCGAAAATAAATGTTTTGAGGCCCCCTCAAACCAAAAAAGAAACGTTTTTAGAAAAAAGTCCGTGTGTGTGTCTGAGACAATGAACAGTATAACTCAAAAACCAAACGTCGGATAAATACCCAACTTGGTATTTTAATTTAGTACACTCCAGGGATACGACATGAAGACTTTCAAGAAAATTCCCCCACCCGCAAGTACCTTTTACATGGATAATTTTACGAACCTTTTGATTTTCTAAAAGATGGTTCTAGCTATTTTGATTAAAATACCATATATTAAAGATATTTGCATGACAAATAAAGTGTATAAATTCTTTCCGGGAATAGCCTGTGAAGTGCTCTTCATTCAGAAGGAATTCTGTATAATCTTGTATAACTGCTAAACGTTAAGCGATAGACGGAGACGTACTACACAGAAAACGTAGTTCTCTTTAAAACACACAACTTATTTCAAATAAGTTTTTTGTAGCATAAACCTTTTCTGAGATATCCGTTATTAAAGGTTCGAATCGTTCATTTCTTGGTCATTCTTGAAAGTCCTTTCAACATTCAGTTGTTTCTCGCGATTGCATGGAAATAAACAATTGACTATCGCTGTTCCCTTTGTATCTAAAATGAAATTCTGTAATATAGCGATTTCCGGAAAAGTTTATCCGGATTAAAATGAAGGAGATAGGAAAATAAACTTTAGTAAGAATAATTTGTATTTGGGTTCCTATTTTCTGCACTAGTTTAGCCAAATAGTTTTATTACACAAATTTACTAATCCTTTATGAAAACGAGCCTATGAAAAGAAGAAAACGTTATGCAGACACAGTGAAATGTTTATTTAAAAGCTATCGACTAGTTTATTAAAGAAGAGAAACATTACTTTTATTGCTCTACTTCAATTTTAATGCTTCTGGAACTTTTTAAAGTTGTGTCAATTTCCATCAGTTTTCTTTATAGCTGTTTATATATTATAACTTAATTATCAAAGAACTTTAAACTTTTACCGCCATTAGAATGATAATGGGAAACATGTATTCAAATTTGAAATAAAATAGCTTCATAGTTACGGAAATTGTTTGCAACTTCAATCCCAGCGTCTCTTAAGTAGAAAGATTAATTTGGTTTATTGAACCTGATTAACGTAATTAACTTTAATTGGGTTTCTGGGAACATTCATGTTTTATTTAATTTTAATTATTAATTTTCTAAAAAAAAACTCTTCTGAATTTATCTATTCAAATATTTATGCCAGTGCAGTACTGGATACTTCGGTGTATACAGGATGTTAAAAAGGTTTCCATATTTTGAGAGGCGTAGTATGGAACAAAACGGGAAAAAAGTCCAGTAAACATGGGTTCTAAAATGAATACCTTACGAGCCATGATCACTTGTTCATCTTCGTTGCTCTTTTTTGTTATGTATGACCTGCAGAATGCAATAAACAAGTGAGTATGCAAATAAGGACACATAAATCTGTTACTACGAAGCAGCATAGCTTCTAATGTAATCTGCTTGCAATTACAACGACCTGCACTTGCGAACCATCGCTAAAAGAGGTACTCAATATGGTGTCCATTCATAGTAAGGCATGATTCTGTTCAACATCTTAGGGAATCAACACTCTCTGAAACACTTCGACTTGTCCATGGATGCTCTGGCAGGCATTGATGACACCTTCCTACAGTGTTTGCACATCATTAATGGACGTTGCGTACACCAAAGATTTAAAGATAAAATTACAATGGAAAATCATTTCACAAACTTATTAAAACACAAACTGATTCCATTAGAACTAATAAGAATATAGATTGCACTTACCCAGAACTGTGAATACGGTTTACAGTAACAACACTAACAGATGTTTACTAAATACGGTATCCATAGACAATAACAGTCCTCATTTGTACTGCCTTCTGTAGGTCGTACGTAATAGCAAGGAGCTTGCAGTAGAAGAGCTTTTTCACAGTAGCAAAGACAACAAGTACTCATAGCTCTTAAGGTATGTGTTTTAGAACCTATGTTTTGGAGAGGGTCCACACAACCACCCCTCAAAATATCAATGCTTATTTTAATATCTGCTACATAGTCTTCTTCTTCAATGGAAGGATTGGGTTTATTTCCCATTCCTAAGCAGGAACTGCTGTTCTTTCTGGGCCTCCTATATCCCGTCTTCCTATTGGATTATAAGAATAAACCAGCAACGGCAGGTGATCAGGAGACATTATTATTTGTACAAGTTTTTCCATCTCTCCCGGTAATATGTCACTTCTTCCACCATCTCTTTTCTATCTTCAGTTCTTCTCTAATTTCTTGACGTCTTCTTTGATCTCTAAGGGTCGCTCCTAATATCGATCTTAAAAATCTCATTTCGGTTGCTTCAGTACGTCTTGTTTTTAGCACTCAAGTTTCACATCCGTTCATCAGGACGTTTCGACACGATGTTATGTAGCCTTGATTAGATTTCATTATTCATATTTTTTGCCAAATATATTTTTATACATCGATATATGTTATTTTATTTTTGTAGGTTACATTCCAGGTCTCTATTTGTTTTATATATTTGTGCTTTAGATTCTAAATATCGGAAAATACTCACTTGTTCTATTATGTTGATATTTATACCTGTTTTAGCTCTGATATTACTTTTACTTTCTCTAATATGTACGTAGTTGGTAGAAAGGGGATTGCATTCCACCCAAAAATTTGATACTGAAATTTCACCGGAAATACATGTTTTGAGGCTCCTGAATCCCCCAAAAAAGCATTTTTAGAAAATGATCCGTGCCTGTGTTTGCGTCTGTAAACAGCATTTCTAAAGAAAACGAATAGTCGGATCAACACTAAACTTGCTGTTTAAGTTCAATGTCTTTCAAAGATGCGATACGAAGATTTTCAAGAAAATCCCTCACCCCAAACTACCTTTACTGGATTTTTTATTGGAAGTTTTTATTTTCTAAACAAAGGCTCTAACAATTTCAATTAAAATACATATTTAAAGATATATACATGACAAATAAAATGTATATTTTGAATTTTCTGGGAATAGCTTAGGAACTCTTCTTTATTCGGCAGGAATTTTATATAACCTTGTACAACTTGTAAACGTTACGAGATAGACGAAAACGTACCACACACAAAAAATGTATATTTCTTTTAAACTCACTGTTTACTCCAAATAAGTTTTTGTAGCATAAGCTGTTTCTGAGATATCCGTTATTAAATATTCGAACTGTTTAATAATTCTATCAGGTCCTATTGATTTTTAGTTATTTCTCACGATTGCATGGAAACAGTATGAAATTTAGAGGCCAGCATATAGCGTTCAGTTCTTAAACATTTGACTATCGCTGTCCTCTTTGTATTTCTAACGAAATGTGTAATGTAGCTATTTTTGCAAAGGTTTATTTGGATTAAATGAGGTAGATAGAAAAATAAGCTTTAGTAAGAATAGTTTGTATACCCACTAATAACGATACAGGATAGAGAAAGGCATGTAATATAACATCAGATTTTTTTCCCCTCATAGCCATCACTTGTTTTGGGGATAGATATTTTCATACACTTTTGTGAGATGGTGTTTAATTTTTTTCACATTGACTTAGAGATTATGTTCCAATTTTGTTAATACTACTTGATAATCTGCAAAAGTATTATTAATTATGTTGTTTATATGTATATTTATAATTAAATTTTAATGTTTTTCTGATTGTTACAGACGAGTGCAGATGGGAACGTTACAACAAGTACATTGACATTAGCACCGCAGGTGGATGACTCGGGAAAGTCACTTATCTGTCGTGCAGAAAATCGCCATGTTGCCGACAGCGCCTTAGAAGATTCCTGGAATCTCAACGTGTATTGTAAGTAAATGTTCTGTTACTATTAGAACCTAATGCAATGTTGAGTACACTACTTTGTTTTCTTAAATTCTGCACTATCCGCAGCATCCAACTATGCTATTACAACCAAATGCTAGGTGACAGAATTTCTATGTTTATACTGGCTTCGAACATATATTTTCTGTGTGATACACTTTGCGTCCCGATTTAAAATTGTAAATGTTCAATACGGCATTCTTTTGTGACTTGGCATACATCCATCCGTTAGTCCATTTCTTGCCAAATTGACATTAACACGCCTTGTGTAACTGATTCTAGTGCTGCAACAATCCCACGTCTCAACCGAGGTTAGTGCGTCTGAGGTAGCAGCAGCAGCTTTTCTTAAAACCTTCTGTAATGTAATTGTTGGACTTGCTAACTCTCGACTCGCCTACCACACAGATTTCTTAGGACTGCGCGGAAAGCGTCCGACACTTCCTACTTTTTAATTTGACACACACAGTCGCCCAATGTACCCTCGTTTGGATATGTATCATCTAGGATTGTTACCAGTAGGGGCATGAAGACAAACTCTTCGCCCATATGTCCGCTGAACTGTAATCACTGAATCATACTTTGCTGATTGCAAAACACAAAGAGCTTTTTGCACTAGAGTTGCCATTTTTTGCTTATTGCGTTACAATTACTACAAAAAAAAAACAAAATCGCGTGTGCAGAATTCAAACTCCTACAGTTACTCTTCAAGTTATGATTCAGAATTATATTTCATACCCCAGAGAAAAAATAAAAGTTTAAAACCCATATAAATATTTATGTACGCCCTATGAGTGTTGAGTGTGTATACAGAACGGCCCAAAGAACTGTGAACCAGCACGCGGTGTTTTTGCTATGCGCAACAGCGGTGCTTACAGCCGGCTTCAGCCATTATAGATTGGCGCTGATGTAACCCTACAAATATTAAATATTTTTAAGGGTTTTACTTATTTATCGACTTTATGAAATGAGATGTTGCAACTAGCCACCTTCATTGACTATCCATGTTTATGTCTCTTTAAATGTCTATCACTCGCCGTAGCTCATGTTGAGCAGTTATATTATTAGTAATTAATTTTTCTTTCACACAAGCCTTGTATAAAACAAGGTTGGAAAGGTAGAATGAGAGTGAAAAATGCAATGCCATAGCCGGGTACTGAACCGTGATCTTACGGTTTCCGTCCAGTTGCTCTAACTAAATGAGCTACCATGGCAACATGCCTGCACGACATTAAACTCCTCATCTGAATCAGATATTTTATTCCTGATCTTCCAGATGTAAGGATTTACCCTGTGTACTTTATTTTTAATTTATTCCAGAGATAAAAGTGGCAAAGTGTTAGTTCAGGTGACCAAGGGGTGAATAAACACAATCCTTCCTATCGAACTACTGGCAGTATCAGCTGTGACAGAATCCTCTTGAAAAAAGGCGAAATCAGGTTCCATGTTGGTTAATTCTCTGAAAGGGGGAGCAGCAAAAGAGTTTTAACGTATTTCAGGGCATCAGTAGTTGAGTGCAAAAAAAATTGACCTTTTTATTCTACCTCCACTCATGGCGGAATTCTTCGTCATGGATGAATGTATCATCAACGATATTAGGCACCTCAGAGATTCAACAACGATTATTTTGTCTACAGACACAACCATAAAGGTGGAACCAGGCCTCGTCCGAGTAGTAGTCCATTTCGCCTTTGTATAGACTATTAAAATATATTTTGGGGGGGAGATTCTACAAATAATAGTCGATATTGTTTAATATTTCCTTTACAGGAACCCTATGCTGGCTCTTAGGTCCACTAGACTTAAAGAATCCTCATGGCTTATAGTTTATTATAAACGTTACGTGTTGCCTTACGGATAGATATTTTTACACGATAACCTTTCTGCAAATCATATTGTGATTTTATTTTAACAGATTGTGATAAATATGATTTTATACTGTTTGAGATATTAAGGTCAAACTGTTAAGTAATTTCAATAAATTGACTTTAGGTTTCTTATCAGCCACTTCCCGGATGCAGAAGTAAGCAGAGATTAGGTGACACACGATTTAGGGCGAAACATCACTTCTTGTCCAACGTGGGTGAGTTACGTAACTTCTGCTAACATTCGCTTACGTCAGATACCTGCTAGGCACTAATCAGCATTTTGTCGGGTACTTAAACTTAGGGATTTTTGACAGCTCGCTCTCGACCAACCACGTGCTTAGCAGGAACCTTTGTTCGTCAGTTCTTTAAATTCATTTAGTGTTAATTTACAATCGCGACGTAGGCGCTATGCCCGACGATAATGGGTAACCGGACTTCCTTGCCAAGCAAGTAAATACACCAGCTGTTTAATTCTTTCTTTTTGAAATGTAGTTTAGGTTATATGGCCTCGTAGTTGGTCTTACGTCATAAATGATGTAGGCGCCGGGGCGGTACCATTGCTCTACAGTATTTGCTCTTGATGAACTGACTAGTTATCACACATGAATCATGCGTAAACACAAGCTTTGCATAGAAAGCGTATACTGAATGATAATTTTCTTTACGATTAAATAAGGAGCAAAATAAAACACTCGTAATAACTAAACTGCACTCAAATCATTCGTCGGTTGATGCCAGTGGGTTAGTAGCGTAAACTACGTTATACCAGCGGCGGGGAACACGAGCCTACACATCCAGGGGAAAAAACGCCGTAAGTAGGTTCACAGTTCATTGGGTCGGTTTGTATAAATGAACTTACAACTGTAACTTATTACTAAAGATTTGTATTTTTCACAAAGGTATTAAATATGCTTTAAGTAATAAAGCCACAAAAATGAAAGTTTGATTTTTAAGTTATTAATTTAAGGTTGCATTAACGCCAGATCATGAACGGCTACATTATGTTCATATTTTCTTTAGAATAATTTTATTCTTGGTTATACAGCTTCATTTGGATTTAAAATTATAGTTATGCTGGAATTATTAATGATAATAGCAAGATGTAACATCTGATGACCAGTGAGTTTGTAACTAAAAGCCAGTAACGTAACAAACGGATAAATAATGGTGCAAGATGCTTCTTATTACAGTAGATACATAATGTTATTAAAACTTTTCACTTATTGCAGTTACATAATGAATGCTCAATTATTGGTTTAAAACACAAAAATTATATACACAGTGTTCCCGAATCCAAGTGTTTTATCTCTTAGTTGTGCACGGCGCTCCGTTACTGTTGGTTGTATATTGCAGGGGTTTGAATTTGTGAGATCTACATACATTTATCGTAAAGTACAGCATAAATTAGCTCAGGCGGTTAAGTCTGTGGCCCCATTCGGGAGGTTTTGGGATCAATACCCGGCTACCGCACACTCTGGCCCATGGTTTTTCGTGAATCCCCGAGTCACCAGGCGAATGTTAGGATGGTTCATCTTCTACCACGACTCTCCTTCCTGTAATTTCCTGTACCCATCATCTTCCTTGTCATATGTTTCATGGTTGCAGGACCAGGCGATGGTGTTCGGCGGGTTGCGGCTGGGCGGTGGCTTGCGCTCTGAAAAGATTTCTTCTCTGGCGTCGCTGCGGTACCGCTCAATTAGGTCTCTCTTCAGCGTGGGGCTCCAATCTGAGGGACCCTGGAGGTTAGTGAATTGTGGGCACGAACCGGATGGGTCGGATGCGTTATGTCTGGAAACGTTAGGGAACCCGTTCATGCTTTCGCGCGTCGGCATCCGGATCTGGCCGCCCTTTCGGGTCTCTCTCCTCATTCTTCCCTCCCAGGGATCACTTTGGAAGCACATTGTGCCGAATGACCTGCGTGAGGTACTCTTCCCCGGTTCGGGGGGCCCCTTCGTGATACGTATCTTTCACAACATGTGTTACAGATATAACATTCGAGATGCGGTGCGGAATTCGATCTTCTAACCGCTTTTCATATACGTGATTCCTGATGGAACGGATGTATTATTAATTATTATTATCACCATTATCATTATTATCAAACAGTAATGCACTACTGAATATTACACTAGTATGTGTATTATAAGCATTAAATTACTATACCAGGTGTAGAATTAATTGTACACTGACAGTATGTCGGTTGGATCGAAGTAACAAACAAATACACTTGCCTCGTACGCAGTGACGGGTTAGAAATACCACAACACTTTTATGTAACTAGGACCTCGAATGTTTGCGAAGGATTTGACGGCCGGTGTCCATTATTGTTCTAGGCTCTTCCGGTGTAGGCCGCGTCATAAAGGCTTTGGTTGCAACCAACGCGTTTATGACGCGGCCTACACCGGAAGAGCCTAGAACAATAACAAGGTAGTCCTACTGATATAGTGATAAAACAGAAGACATATTTTGGCACGGATATTGCCGTTTGGGTTGCCTGTTCCAGCAAGGTGAACGGCGAATTGGGAACAGTTCCTCTTCTTCAACGGACCTCCTCTTTATAGGACTTACACCACAAAAGGCTTACAAGCCAATGCTTTGGGTCAGTAGCCTGTTGAGGAATAAACAAACCTTTGGATCGTATCATATTCAGAATGGGAGATTGGCCCAACACCATATGGCGGTGAAGAAGAAGGAAAAGAAATGCAGTGATGAAAGGAATGATAGTAACATTTGCGAATCAAATTATCCAACCCAGCATTCGCCTACCGACCCAGGAAAACATTGAAAAACCTTCGGTCAGGTTGGTCAGCCCCGGGGGTTTGAAGCCGTGATCTCCTGCATGCAAGTCTCACACGTTACCGCGGCGCCACCTCGCTCAGTTAATTTAAGAATGCATCATTTAAAATGAAATTGTTACCAACAGTAACCTTCATAGTTTAAAGACAAATACTTCTTCAAAAAATCTAATGTGTTATACTCACATGACTTTCTCTACTCTTGTACAAACTATTTTTACAAACTCTTATTCTCCATCTATTTCCTATTAATCAAGATAAACATTTTCAGAAACGATCTTTTGACATGCAAAGAGAATTACATTATACACATAGCGATCAGTTCTAAAAATATTTGACTATCGCTTAAGGCGTACTATGTTCCCCTTGTTTTGTAATTGCAAGGGCAATATAGAAATACAGTAGCTTTTAAGCATTTACATAACTCTTAATAGCTGGTTGCTATGTGCAGCACCATTCTCTTTGCAACAGATTAATACTCTTTGCATATCCAAAGCCAAAAAAATGAATAACGAATTCCCATTTGAGAAAATATTGAAAAATTTAAGGGAATAACAAGCAATATCTCGAAAATTGTTCACGCAACAAAGAAACTGTATATGACATTGTGTATTTTATATACATTTTTGTGTAGTAAAATTTTGTCCATGTTTTATGGTTTACCAGTTATGCAAAAGTCGTTCACAATGAAGAATACTTTTGGAGACATTCCTAGAAAATTCAAGATATGCATTTTATTTGCCATGAAAATATCTTAAACATATAATATTTTAATCAAAATCGTTAGAGCTATTTTTGAGAAAATTAAAATTTTCGAAAAATGTTCCATGTAAAGGGTAATCTGGGGTGGGTGATTTTCTTGGAAACCTTCGTGTCGCATCTCTGGAAGATACTGAACCTAAATACCAAGTCTGGTGTTTATCTGACTGTTCGTTTCTGAGTTATGCTGCTCACAGGCACACACACACGGACATGTTTCCAAAAATGCTTTTTTTGGAATCAGGGGGTCTCAAAAGATGTATTTCCGGTGAAATATCGATATTGAATGTTTGGGTGGAATACAATACTTCCCCTACTTACTATACGTTGTAAAGTAAGTAAACATAACATTTCAAACATACAGTGTAACACACAGTGTATGATATAGTGACGCAGTTTATCGCGTTGATAGCGGTTTCCTTCAGCGCCTGCGAATGGTTGGTTGGAGATACAACCAGGGCGAATACGAGCCTCACACGTTACCGCGGAGCCATGCAGTGCCGTGTATGTACTTGAAAGAAAATGCGTACCGAAAATTTACCAAGTTCGTCAGATTAACTATAAATAAATACATTTTGACCCCCAGCAAATTAGAGACCCCATTACATTGGACACATTTCCTTGGAACTGAATACACTCCATTGTTTTTACACGTCCAATGGATCCTGTATGTTGGAATCCCCTGAATTCTGGAAGCTCGACACCCCTATGGATCTTGGATAATTTATTAGTTCTATTGCGAGCTTCTATTATGTATGTACCTGTTAAGGGTAAGTGCTAGAGACATTTTTGTCAACCGATGTCAAGAATAAAAAAATATATTAGTTAAAGATGATGCAATTGCTTCCTGAAAATCCCGCCCATCCATCTCGAGCTTTTGAGTACATTAATGAATTGGAAAATTATGCATTTGCACATGGTCACCATAAATGATTGAACTCTTATTTGGACTTGAACGAGATATTGAGTAACAGTGGGCATTGTGAAAAATAGCAATGTCTTTTAACAGACGTTTTCAAAAAGCAGTGACAGTAGATCAATATATAAGTGCTGTATTTCAACTGAATGTGATTTAACATGTATAGAGCTATAACACAGCACAAACGTTATTTTTTGAACAAATTTTTGTAGTCTCTTTTATTTGATATAACGGCTGTTTGGCATTATGTAACCTATACTAATTTCTTTTCAATTAAATAAAAAATAATCTGATGTGTTACATTCACATGAATTTCTCTGCTCTTGTACAATATATTTTTCAAACGCCTATTCTCCATATGCTTCATGTTAATCGAGATATCAAGATGTCAATCTTATTGGTAATTTTCTTGTAGATGCAAGGGGAATATGGTAGCTTTTAAGCGATAGTCAAATATTTTAACGCAGGTTGCTATGTGGCGCATTCCATTCTCTTTGCATGTCCAGGACATAAAAAAAATCTGATGTGTTACACTCACATGACTTTCTCTACTCTTGTACAAACTCTTTTTACAAACGCTTAATCTCCATATGCTTCATGTTAATCGAGATATCGAGATGTCAAACTTATTGATAATTTTCTTGTAGATGCAAGGGGAATATGATAAGTTTTAAGCGATAGTCAAATATTTTAACGCTGGTTGCTATGTGGCGCATTCCATTCTCTTTGCATGTCCAGGACATAAAAAAATGAATAACGAATTTGAGAAAAAGTATTAGTATTGGAAAATTTAAGGTAATAACAAGCAATATCTCGCAAACGGTTCACTCAACAAAAGAAATGTATATGACATAAATTGTGTATTTTAACGAGATCTACATTTTTCGTGTAGTAAACTTTTGTCTATCTCTTATGGTTTACCAGTTATGAAAAAGTCGTTCATAATGAAGAACACTTTTGGAGACATTGTCAGAAAATTCGAGATATACATTTTATTTGTCATGACAATATCTTAAACATATGATAGTTTAATCAAAATCGTTAGAGCCGTTTTTGAGAAAATTAAAATTTTCGAAAAATGTTCCATGTAAAGGGTAGTCTGGGGTGGGGATTTTCTTGAAAACCTTCGTGTCGCATCTCTGGAAGATACTGAACCTAAATACCAAGTTTGGTGTTTATCCCACTGTTCGTTTCTGAGTTATGCTGTTCACAGACAAACAGACACACAGACATACACAGACACACAGACAGACACACACACGGACATGTTTCAAAAAATGCTCTTTTTGGATTCAGGGGGTCTCAAAACATATATTTCCGGTGAAATCTCGGTATCGAATTTTTTGGTGGAATACAATACTTCCCCTACTTACTATACGTAGTAGAGAAAGTAAAAATGAATAACGAGTTTGAGAAAAAGTATAAGTATTGGAAAATTTAAGGAAATAACAGCAATATCTCGAAAACGGTTCCCGCAACAAAAGAAATGTATATGACATAAATTGTGTATTTTAACGCGATCTACATTTTTGTGTAGTAAAAGTTTGTCAATCTCTTATGGTTTACCAGTTATGCAAAAGTCGTTCACAATGAAGAATACTTTTGGAGACATTCCCAGAAAATTCGAGATAAACATTTCATTTCTCATGACATTATCTTAAACATATGATATTTTCATCAAAATCGTTAGAGCCATTTTTGAGAAAATTAAAATTTTCGAAAAATGTTCCATGTAAAGGGTAATCTGGGGTGGGGGGATTTTCTTGAAAACCTTCGTGTCGCATCTCTGGAAGATACTGAACCTAAATACCTAGTTTGGTGTTTATCTGACTGTTCGTTTTTGAGTTATGCTGTTCACAGACACACAGACACACACACACACACACACAGACACACACACACGGACATGTTTCCAAAAATACTTTTTTTGGATTCAGAAGGTCTCAAAACATGTATTTCCGGTGAAATCTCGGTATCGAATTTTTGGGTGGAATGCAATACTTCCCCTACTTACTATACGTAGTAGAGAAAGTAAAAAAGAATTTCTGATGGGATAAATTTACATGACTTTCTCCACCCAACTTCATAGTGGGTATACAAACTATTCCTAATTGTTTATTTTTCCATCTGTTGCATTTTAATCAAAATAAAACTTTGCAGAAACAGCAGACGCTGGACGCTATATGCTGGTCTTAAAAATTCCATACTGTTTCCATGCAATCGCTAGAAACAACTGAAAAGCGATAGTACTTTGAAAGCATCACAAATATTGAATAATTCCAAACTTTAATAACGGATATCTCAGAAACGGCTTATGCCACAGACAACTATTTAAGTAAATTCTGTGTTTTAAAGAAATTTACTATCGACTATCGCGTAACGTTTATACAAGATTATACAAAATTCGTTTCGAATGAAGAGGTCTTAAAATACTGTTTTCCGGAAATTCAAGATATACATTTTATTTGTAAGTAAGTAACTTTACTTTGTGGTATTTTAATCAAAATCGTTAGAGCTATTTTTTAGGAAATAAATATTTTCGAAGAGTATTCCATGTATAGGGTAATTGTGGTGGAGAATTTTCTTGTAAATCATCGTGTGGATTCCTTGGAGGATACTAAACTCAGAGTAAGTTTAGTATTTATCCGACTTTTCGGTTTTGTGTTATTCTGTTCACAGACACTCACAAGGACATGTTTTCCAAAATGCCTTATTTGGATTCAGGGCTACTCAAAACATGTATTTCCGGTGAAATCTCGGTATCGAATTTTCGGGTGAAATGCAATACTTCCCGTACTTACTATACGTAGTAGAGAAAAAAAATTCTACCCCCTCTTCTTTGGACACCCGTTAGATTGAACAATTTTTTATTGAGCCATAGGTGTCCATGTTAGAGAGATTTTACTGTAGTGAACTAAGGTTTTGTAAGAATAATTCGCAGAGTAGCCAGAAGTTCGCGTGACTGTTATGCACCAGTTATCTGTTATCTTACGCACTGCGTTTTTATGTTGAAATGTTGTCAGAAATTAGTTAATTCTCCTGCTTCTTTGCAGAATATACTAGTGCAACCCCTGCATATTGAGACATGAGCCCTTTTGAGAAAAGCCATTGTAATTTAGCAAGGCGCAACAGCATGTAAGTTACGGGAGCAAACAGAAAGTTCGTAACGGCAAAGTTAGAAGCTTGATCCTGAATGTAAGCGCGAAGAGAGAGAATATGATGAAAAATGGTAATGAGGCGAAAAGTCGCTCCGAGAGTAGAAGTGGAATGTAAGGGAGTTAGACGAAGGAGTAAGATAAATCGCGTGTAGGTAGTGGTGAGAAAAAGGCCCAGTTCCGGCCTGGGATTAATGAGCGCATTATAATGCACCTTCTGCGAACCCAACATCTTTCTAAAGTCTCCCTTCACAATGCCTTAGGGCATTCCATGACGCTTTGCTGCAGATGTTCCGAGTCCCATGGTAATGCGAGCTTATGTACTAATATTGCTCGTAGTGTTTGCACTTTTGTTTCGAGATATTTTAGAATAATGTAAGGAAAAGCATCAGTCAACATATTATAAACACGATAATTTAATAATAGTAATAATAGCAATAATAATAATAAATAATCACAATAAAAATAGCAACGCAAATCGGCTTACATAAAACATATATAACAAAATCTGATATGATGCAATCACATGACTTTCTCTAATCTGTAAAAATTCTTTTTCAAACGCTTTTTCTCCATCTATTTCATGAGTCGAGATAAATGTTTGCAGGAACATCCTATTACTTGCAGTGCAAGGGTAAGCTTTAAGCAATAGTCAAATCTTTTAAGAGCTGGTTGCTATGTGAAGCATTCCATTATTTTTCTATGCCCAGGATAAATAAAAATGAATCCCCAGTTGAGAAAAAGTATGTATTGGAGAATTCAAACAAATAACAAGGAATAACTCGGAAATGGTTCACTCCACAAAGAAATGTATATGACATAATTTGTATCTTTTAACATTTTTTATTCTCAAAACATTTGTCTATCTCTTATGGTCTACTAGTTATGGAAAAGCCATTCAGAAAGAAGTGGACTTTTGGAGACATTCCCAGTAAATTCAATATATCCATTTTGTTTGTCATGAAAGTATCTTAAATATATGACCCTTTAATCAAAATTGTTAAAACCATTTTTGAGAAAACCAAAATTTTCTAAAAATGTTCTACGTAAAGGGTAGTCTGGGGTGGGTGGATTTTCTTGAAAATTTTCATGTCGCATTCTTGGAAGATATTAAACTCACGTACCAAGTTTGGTATTTATTCGAATTTTCATTTCTGAATTATGATGTTCACAGGCACACATGCAGATGATTTTCTAAAAATGCTGTTTTGAGGATTCAGGGGCCTCAAAACATGTATTTGCGGTGAAATCTGGGTATCGAATGTTTTGTTGTAATGCAATACTTCCCCTACTTACTATACATAGTAGAGAAAGTAAAAATGGAATAATTGTAGATTATGGTACAATAGGTAAAAATAAAATCACTTTTAGCAGGTGTAGCATGTACTAATTTTTAGACAGCGATCGAATTTGTAAGCTATCAATACTATATTTATTCCTGAAACTAACAAGAGAAATGACGTTAAAAAGCGAGATGTCAGTTGTTTTTATGCTTTCTTGATTCGCTAGCAGTCATTTTCAGTCAAATTATTTTCACCATGTTTTGCCATACAACATGCAATGAAGCGATTAAATAATATAAAATATTACTTTATGGATTTTTTGGGGTAAGTAATTTTAGTGTTAAATGATTATAAGAAGCAATGTTGATAGTGATGACCCATTCATTGTAGTAATTTACTTGACGTATTTCTTTTAATTCTCATCGCTCGGCTCTTGATGTTGTTGCCCACATAACGTTTTTTAGAAAGACTCCTTCCCATTTTCAGCGTAGGATGTCGACATCCAGTTTTCCCGAAAACGTTGTGTAGCCAACAACATCAAGAGCCAGTGATAGGAATTTTAAAACGTAGACCAAGTATATTACTACAACTTCTATTGTTATGTTTTCAGCTGCTTCTGTAATTTCACTTCCATTTTAGTTTCTTTTTTTTTTAATTCTTCTAACGGTTTTGACTCTTTTTTTAAGTTTTCTTGGTTACCCAGTTTATCATTACTGTGTTTTTACGGTTTTACATTACCGCAATTACACACACACAAACACTCCTGCCCATGGCGGGACTCGAACCCGCGATTCTCAGCTTGGCGAATCGCCGAAGCTACACATTCCAGCGACCACAGATACGAGGGCCGGCGTTTCTGAATTCATAATTTCTGCCATTTAATCTTTATGTAGATTAGATAAATGAGCAGAATTTTAGATCAAAGAAAGCTGCCAATATAACATATAGGTTAACTCTAAAACAAATTGGGATAAATTGAAGTATGATGATTTGTATTGTGAACAGATAATGCGAGCGCCATGAGAAATTAATCATGTAAAAAGACACAATTAAAATTAAAGCTTGGTCAAAGCAAGTTTAGTTATTAAACATGCACAAATTAAAAGGGTAATTGCCATGCGATTGGACTTGAAAACAAAGTTGGTCATACCAAAGATTATAGCACTAGTGCGATAGTCTAAAGCCTTTATTTCGTGTGCTCTGTATTAGAAGTTTTACTTTTACGCCATGTCTAAAAAAATATATACAGACATTCACGTGACATTAGAAAAAGAATTTTAAAGTTTCATGGACGTTTTAAACCAATGAACTCAAACAGACTCACAAAATAAATATTGGAATTCTACGAAAATAGAGGTAAAGTACACGTAGATACTATGAAGTGATTTGGTGAAGTAAAAATTGGCTTAAAACTGGCAGGAATTACGAAAGAAGATATCCTAAACAGAGATATATTTAGAACAAACGCCATGGGTGGCAATTTGACCAAGAGGAAAAACGAAAGAAAAAAAAATTATGGTCATCGCAGTCTAACGATCCCCAACCGGCGGCCTTTGTACAGTAGCCAAACACTTGTTCCCTACCCTCCCTAACCACAATCACCATAAACATCTTAGTGACATCCATGTGCACGTGCGCGTTGTTGCCACAGTTAAATTTAGGATTTAAAAGCAAAACTTTGCAGCTGATTTCCACATGTACAGAATACAATCGTGCAGTTTGTCTGCTTGCTTTACACACAAATGCAGCAATCAACTATACATCACATAATAATTACATTTATGTTACAAACGCTTTAACTGAGAATGATCTGAACTAATATTCTATGCTAAAAGAATGGAAATGCATGTTAATAAACCCGAGACAAACTCAGAAACAAGTCCCCAATAAACTACACATTGTTGGACTATCATTAAATTATAAATAAGGGTTGCATGTTTGCAGTTTTGCTTACTGCAATTATTACTGTGCTAGTACATAGATCCTATGGTGAAAGTATTCTTTATTTTGCTTGTCCTGCAACCAAAAAATGTAGGAAAACCAAGTTCCAGAAGATGTAAACAAAAACAGTAAGTATGTAAAATTAAAAAGGAGAAGCAGGTGAAAAAAGTAAAGCGAACGCAAGTCTTTGTAAACTGGTCGCAGGAGACGTTTCCCCAGTCAGCTACAAAGCGAACGGAAAGCTTTGAAGCCTGACCATAAACCCAACAGTAAACGATTAGTAGGGCTTCCCATCCCTCAACTGCACTACGTGGTCCTTTCTCTAGCTCCACCAAAGCAAAGCGTTGTTGCAATGTCATTTCTGTTGTTTCTTCGTTTTTAGCGGCTGTGACTGTTCGCACGTGCTTTTCTTCCGTCTTTTAGTTAAGCTTATATGTTATTTCTTCAGAGAAGTTACATAGTGTTTTACTTAGTGCAGTTTTGTAAGTTCAGCAATGTTTAGTAGTTATTAGCGTTTAGTAGCTTAATTAAGATGTGGAGGCTTTGGGAAATGAACCAAGCTGCTGCCCCTCTGGCCGCACCATCAAATGTCTCTTTGCCGAGTACCAGTAGTGCCAACACTACGAAGAAAAGGGCTACAAAAGCTTTGAATAAGCAAAGCCAGATTTTGGTGTGTAACGTTCACGAACATGTAGAAAAGAACAATTTAGGAAAAATGTTTGTTATTGTTTTGAATTTCTCAAAAACAGTATAACGATTTTTAGTAAAATACCGCATGTTTAAAATATTTCCATGCAAATTAATATTTGTATCTTGAATTTTATGTTCTGGGAATAACTTGTAAATTCCTCCTTTTTCTCAACTTTTTGTATAACTGTTAAACCGTAAGATATAGAAAAATGTTACTGTGCGTAAAATGCAACCTCAGTAAAGGACACATTTTAGGTCAAATTGTGCTAATCATTTCCGAGAAATTCTTTGTTATTGGTTTGAGTTTTGAAATAGAAGTTGGAAGTCCCTATCTGTATTTTCCGCATGGTCATGCTAAGAGCATGGGATTTCAAAGTCATCATATAGTCATCTGGTTTTTAAAAATCTGACTATCGCTTTACCCTATATATCCCTATATTTATAAAGAAATGTGCAATGAAATTTTATCTCATTTAAGAAGAAGCAGATAGAAGAATAAGCTTTTGCAAAAGTAGTTTGTAGAAGAGCGAGTAGAGATAATCATGTGAATCTAACACAGAATATTTATTTTTTATTTCCTTTCTTTTGCCTTCCGTGTTTGTACTTATCCTGCATTTTATAATAAAGCTATTCGTTTAAGTAAACAGAACCTGTCATGCTTAAAAATCTTACATCTTAAACAATACAGCACTTCTTGTATTACTTTATATCAATAAAATCATTGTATTGTTGTGAAGGAAACTTATTATCTTTTCAAAACTACGAATACAGCACCTATCTCCCAAGGGTGATACGAGAGAAAGAAAGCCCACAGCCAAAGAATGAGGGAACTATAGATTCGAAGGAAAACAAAGAAACGCCTCTAAGTTCTTAGGGCTCATTCGCAATCAAAAAGTAAATAACATTAATAATAATAATAATAATAATAATAATAATAATAATAATAATAATAATGCCCCAATATAATGGTTACCTTATTCATTTTTAAAAACAAAAATAAATTTAGAAGATTGAAAAAATGAAATTACAACATTAAAAAAAGTCTCACAATCTAAGATGGGCAGAAACATTTATATGAAAAGTTGTATTCTACTCTCATAAATTGAACATCAAATTCTGAAATATACTTTTCCTGAAACAACTATATCATATGGAGCATTTTGCCTATAACCATCATTTTCTATTTTTAAAAATATAACTTGAAAAATTATAAACTTTGTGGCGGAAATTTATTAGTTATCATATCCATACCCGATAAAATTTATGGTTAATATTTCAGCCAGATTTGATGGATACTATCCAGAACCTTTGCAGTGGTGTATTCGCTTATAGTGATGTAGACTGACATCATGTTTGCCTGGTTAAGTAAATAGGATTTTCTGGGTAATACTAGAAGTTTCCTGTATTTCATTTTACAATATAAATTTACGACTGTTATGAGTGTAATTAATTATTCCAATTAACGCATATGCTTCGTATACCATAATGTGTCATTTATTGTCATTTATTTTCATGCATTTGGAAGTTGTATATTCAGGGGTTGCTAGCAGTGACTAAAAATGAGGTAGGATTAGGGGAGGAGCAAACAGGTAGATACAGGCAAGAAGCCGTCGCTCTTCCTCCTTTGTTGCTAGCAGTGAGGGAGTAAACATGTGAAGGGAACCAGCATACATCTCCCACCAAAAATAAAATAATCATGTAAAACTTATACGAGGTCTTCAGATCTACTCGGTCTTTGCTGCCAGATGGCTATCTGCTCATGAAACAGAATGCCACTACATGCGCAAAAAGGTAAACAGACACACACCTCTCTCATTATGCATACTCCACTTGTGAAGGCCAGTAGAATGCCTCCCAAAGCTGCGGTGACGGCATAAATGAAAGCGAGTGTACGTGGTAGAGAAAGTAAAAAACGAATAGTAAATAAATAGTTGAAATACCTTAAATTATTTCACAATTCAAAGCAATAATAAAGAATATTCGGAAATGGTTAAAGTCATCAAAAAAGTATATATTTGACATCAACTGTGTGCTTTAGCATTTTTTGTCTGGTGAGGTTTTGTCTCAGGCTATTTGTGGAAAAAGTAATGTATTGATACGTTGGGTTTTATAATACCCATGATGTCCTAAGTAATGTGAATCGTGTATAATAACAAGGAGCTAGCATTCAAAAAGTATCACAGCAATTATGTTAATAATTTATTATAGGAATGCCTATAATAAATGTGTAGGCAATAATGAATTAGAAGGTTTAATAATGCTACTAATCATTCTTGGAAACAATAATGTCATTTTTTAGACAGTTTATAAAATAGCCAATCAATAACCAGAAAGAAGCTTAAGTTAAATGAAAGTATTGTATTGGAATAGGATTAGCCAATCAGAAACTGCCTATCGTTAACAATTCCATTCAAATTTAAATCAGTTTGCTTTAGATTTAAACATTTTTACAATTCCAAGTGAGGCCATTGAAAATACATTAACATTAAATTGTTCTTTCATCTTTTTACAGCATTTACATCTCTTTAGAAAGAAGTGTATGCTTCTTTAAATACACAAGTAATAAAAATACAGTTTACGAAAGAATGAAAATATAGATGATTTTCCCGCAAAATGCTAATTATGAAACATTAAGAGTAGAAATTAAATTTTGAAGCTTACCAAAGAAATATGAATAATTTAGAGAAGGTCGAGACGTTACCCTTGGTGAATTATGCCAAAATCTCGCTGTCACGAACAGAGCACAAAGCTCTACAGACTCTCCGCTCGATCTCTGTGCGTAGACTGCAGACCCAACCTGCCCGGGAGTTGCTGATCTTGGCCAGAAGCTCGAGTACGCTGCAATCAATGGCAGGAGACGAACCAGCCAATCGTAGCTCTGGATGATCCAGATGCTGCGCTATCATAAGCTACATTGAGGCAGTATTTTTAACACTTAAACGATTCCAGTTAAATTATATAATATAAAGTGTAATAACAGCCCGCTTTAAACCAATATGTGTATAATATAATATATAAAATGCATGTAACTGTCATTGTATTAATGTTTATATTATTATGTACATGTTCATTAATGTTATGTGGATTTATTACATAATTTAATAATGTAGGAGCTGTGAGAATAATAGGTTAAAAGTTGCTAACAATGAGGTAGCATTGAGGCAATAATGAATTAGAAGGTTTAATAATGCTACTAGTCATTCTTGGAAACAATAATGTCATTTTTAGACAGTTTATAAAATAGCCAATTAATAACCAGAAAGAAGCTTAAGTTAAATGAAAGTATTGTATTGGAATAGGATTAGCCAATCAGAAACTGAAATAGGGCAAATTGTACAAATTCAGAATACAGTTGCTAGCAGACAGCGTTCCTAACTGGACGCGAGACACGTCATCGAGACGTTTAATACGTATTCAGTGTGAGACGAAAATAGTATACGTGTTAAAAAGTGCAAGTAATTAATAAAAGAATCTCACAGCTCTCTATATCAGTGAAGTGTTATTTTAATCGTTTAAAGAATTAATAAATGGAGTGAAGTGCTAATTATAATATGTGTAAGCCTACATACTTTAGCCGCACCACGCCTTCTTAAGATATTCATGTCTCTACTAATTAATACTGACGCAGCAGAGGCAAACATAAGTATATAATATTTAAAGAAACAGTAAAAATACAAAGTTAATGTTTTTAAACCTGGGGCGAAGGCTACCGAGTACCATAAGTGCGGTTGCAGCTACTTCAAGTTCGGCTCCCCAAAAGTCGAAATACAATACAACTCCTCCTAAAATTCTCCTTCTTCAAATTGGCTTCCATACGTGGGGCAGAAACTACCTTCATCACATCTTTCTCGAACATTCAACCTATTACTGAGCTGTCATGTGTCACGACGACAGAAGGGGGAGCAGACGGCAGAGTATATATATTTATTAATGATCCAAATATCTTACACACGTAGTGTTTTAATCAAAAGGTTAAAGCCATTTTAAGAAAAAAAAATAAACGAAAATGTTTTCATGTCAAAGTGGTTTGTGGTGAGGTATATTCTTGAAAATCTTCGTGTCGTATCCTTGAAAAATACTAAACTTAATTCGTTTTTTTAATTATGAGTTCACGCACACACACACATACAAACACAACGTTTCCCAAAAAACCCCTTTTTCGATTCAGGGAGCTCAAAACGTGTATTTCCAGTGAAATTCTTTATCTAATTCTATACCTATAACACTTTAGGTAAGTGGTGGACAAAGCAATAAATTTAACGTTTGAAATTTAAACGAAAACTTCCTTCGATTATCTAAAATAAATCTCGTTGTTTAATAAGATTCATTGACTAAAAAAAATCTGATGTGTTGCACTCACATGACTTTCTCCACTCTTGTACAAACTATTTATACAACGCGTATTCTCCATCTACTTTATGTTAATCGAGATAAACATTTCCAGACTCTATCTTATTGCTAATTTTCTTGTAGATGTAAGGGGAATATATATTTACAAGGGCAATTTGGAAATACAGTAGCCTTTAAGCACATACATATCTCTTAATAGCTGGTTGCTAGGTGCAGCACCATTCCCTTTCCCATAGATTAATACTCTTTGCATATCCAAGACAAAAAATGAATAACGAATTCCCATTTGAGAAAAGTATTGAAAAAATTAAGGGAATAACAAGCAATATCTCGAAAATGGTTCACTCAACAAAAACAATGTATATGACATAAATTGTGTATTTTAACGCGATCTACATTTTTTGTGTAGTAAAATTTTGTCTATCTCTTATGGTTTACCAGTTATGCAAAAGTCTTCACAATGAAGAATACTTTTGGAGACATTCCCAGAAAATTCAAGATATACATTTTATTTGTCATAAAAATATTTAAACATATGATATTTTAATCAAAATCGTTAGAACCATTTTTGAGAAAATTAAAAATTTCGAAAACTTTTCCATGTAAAGGGTAATCTGGGGTGGAAGGAATTTCTTGCAAACCTTCGTGTTGCATCTCTGGAAGATACTGAACCTAAATACCAAGTTTGGTGTAAATCCGACTGTTCGTTTCTGAGTTATGCTGTTCACAGACAGACAGACACACACACACGCACACACACACAGACAGACATACAGACACGCACACAGACATGTTTCCAAAAATGCTCTTTTTGGATTCAGGGGGTCTCAAAACATGTATTTCCCGTGAAATCTCGGTATGGAATTTTTGGGTGGAATACAATACTTTTCCTACTTACTATACGTAGTAGAGAAAGTAAAAAAAAAATCTGATGTGTTACACTCACATGACTTTCTCTACTCTTGTACAAACTATTTTTACAAACGCTTATTCCCCATATGCTTCATGATAATGAGATATCGATATGTCAATCTTATTGCTAATTTTCTTGTAGATGCAAGGGGAATTGCTAGGCTTTAAGCGATAGTCAAATATTTTAAGAGCTGGTTGCTATGTGGAGTATTCCATTCTCTTTGCATTACCAGGACAAAAAACAATCTGATGTGTTACACTCACATGACTTTCTCTACTCTTGTACAAACTATTTTTAGAAATGCTTATTCTCCATATGCTTCATGTTAATGAGATATCGAGATGTCAATCTTATTGCTAATTTTCTTGTAGATGAAAGGGGAATATGGTAGGTTTTAAGCGATAGTCAAATCTTTTAAGCGCTGGTTGCTCTGTGGCCCATTCCATTCTCTTTGCATGTCCAGGAAATAAAAAAATGAATAACGAATTTGAGAAAAAGTATTAAGTATTGGAAAATTTAAGGGAATAACAAGCAATATCTCGAAAACGGTTCACTCAACAAAAATATGTATATGACATAAATTGTGTATTTTAACACGATCTACATTTTATGTGTAGTAAAATTTTGTCTATCTCTTATGGTTTACCAGTTATGCAAAAGTCGTTCACAGCGAAGAATGCTTTTGGAGACATTCCCAGAAAATTCGACATATACATTTTATTTCTCATGACAATCTCTCAAACATATGATATTTTAATCAAAACCGTTATAGCCGTTTTTGAGAAAATTAAAATTTTCGAAGAATGTTCCATGTAAAGGGTAGTCTGGGTTGGGGGGATTTTCTTGAAAACCTTCGTGTCGCATCTCTGGAAGATACTGAACCTAAATACCAAGTTTGGTGTTTATCCGACTGTTCGTTTCTGAGTTATGCTGTTCACAGACACACAGACACACTCACACACACACACACACACACACACACGGACATGTTTCCAAAAATGCTTACTATATGTAGTAGAGAAAGTAAAAATACAAGTGTTCTCTTTTCTATCACTGTATGCTATAAAGAATCCAAAGGAAATGCCCACTGCCTGCACTAAGGAAGATAAACTCCATAGCGTTATTCTCATATGCGCTACTAAAGCTACTGACATGAGCTGTTGCATTAAACACACATAAATTACAAACATCGAGGCTAGGCAATGGACCGGAAGCCATGAATAAAGGAAGTGAGTGCTCAACTAAACGCTTCATGGAATGCACATTGTTGCATCCTTATTGCGGCATTGCGGATATTGTGGTTCCTTGAATAACATCTTTGCTTACAGAATAAGTTTTTTGCGTTTTGGTAACACTCATATTATCCTTCACTCATTTTATTAAGACCCCTGCATTTGGAGCTTTTCTAGTGAAGATCAGCTCTTACCTCTCAAAATTTTAAACATTTTTACTTTCTCTATCACATACATAGTAGGTAGACCGAGCGGGATGACTCAGGCGGTTACGTCCGTGGCCCGCATTTCGATCCCCGGCGACCGCCCACTCTAGCCCATGGTTTTTTTATAGTTTTCCCGGGCCATCAGGCGAATGCTGGGGTGGTTCATCTTCTACCACGACTCTCATTGCTCTCATTCCGTTTACGTATCATCTTCCTTGTCATACGCTTCAGGGTTGTAGGACCGGCGACGTGTTCGGCCGGTTGCGGCTGGGCGGTGGCTTGCGCTCTGTAAAGGTTTATTACCTAGGTCGCCGGTACCACTCAGCTAAGTCTCTCCTCAGGTGGGACTCCACTCTGGGGGACCTTGGAGGTTGGTGGCTTTGGACAGGTACCGGTTGGTGTAAGATGCGTTCTATCCGGAAACGTTAGGGATCCCGTCCATGCTTGCGCCCGTCGACATACGGATCTGGTCGCCCTTCAGATCTCTCCCGTCATCCTTCCCTCCCAGGGGTCTAACTAGAAGCAAACCGGCCGCTACGACCTACTTGCGGTTCTCGGTTCCGCGGACCCTCAGTGATACGTAGGTAGAGAATGTATTGCATTCCACCCAAAAATGCTATATCGATATTTCAAATGAAATGCATGTTTTGAGGCCCTCAGAATAAAAAAGTTACTTTCTCTACCACGTACATAGTAGGTAAATTAGGTATTTCATTCCACCCAAAAACTCTATACCGAGATTTAACAGCAAATACGTGCTTTGAGGCGCCTGAATACAAGAAAATTTTCCATGTGTGTGAACAGCATAACTCAAAAACGAAAAGTCAATAAATTCCAAACTTGGTATTTAAGATTAGTATACTCCAAAGGTGCGACACGAGGATTTTTAACAACATCCCCAACCCCAAACTACCCTTTACAAGTAATGTTTCAAATTTTTTATTAGAATAAAATGTATTAAGGATATTGACATGACAAATAAAATGTATATCTTGTATTTTCTGGGAATAGGCTGCGAAGTCTACTTTATTCGGAAAAAAAACTTTAAGATTGTACAACTGCTAAACGTTAAGTGATAGAAGAAAAGTACTAAACAAGAAATGTAAATTTCTTTAAGGCATACAATTTATTTCAAATATGTTTTTTGGGGCATCAGTTATTTCACAGATATCGGTTATTAATTGTTCCAATTAAGTCATTCCTCTAGCTCTATCAATTGTCAGTGTTTCTAGCGATGTCAAGGAAACGGTATGGGATTTTAAAGGCCAGCGTATAGTCTCAAATTCCAAAATATCTGACTGTCACTATTTCCTTTGTCAATAGATATCTCGACTCACTTTAATACTTTAGTACCGGTAATGTTTACTAGACTTTGCAAGGAAATAAAGTCAAGAGTTATTATTATTATTATTATTATTATTATTATTATTATTATTATTATTATTATTATTATTATTATTATTATTATTATTATTATTTATCTTGTACACATAGGGAGATTATTGTAGGAGCGGGGTGGAGCGAGGGTATACCTTTAAAAAACTTAAATTGTGTTTTATTTATGGACGCTTCTTAACTGCTGTGGTCCTTAACGTCCCATTCCACTTGGGCGTGCAATACCGGCACTTTTGCTCAGAGGACTCTTGAGGTTCTTTTACATGCCGTAAATCTACGGCACGGGCCTACCGGCTTTCCTTCCCTACCAAAGGTAGCCATGCTAAGGATTTTTACGACCAATAAAATCCGCCGTGTTTGAACGCACGACCGCGGGAACTTGTTTTTTATTTATAGACGCTCTTTAACTACTATGGTTCTTAGCGTCCCATTCTATATTGGGCATGAAACACCGGTAATTTTGCTCAGAGGCCTCTTTATCAGGCTTGAGGTTCTTTTACGTGCCGTAAATCTACGACACGGGACCACCGGCTTTACTTCCCTTCCGAAGGAAGCCATGCTAAGGATTTTTACGCCCGAAAAAATCCATCGCCCTCCTTGGGAACTAGAGGCTAGCACGGTACCATCAGTCCACGGAGGACGACCTAACTAGGTAACCATTATACATCGGAGGACGACTTATTAAACCTTTAAATGTACATAGTAATGCTTATATAAGCGTTTTCCTGCCACTGGAAAATTAGAAGCTACATTTTTCAAATGAACAAATGAATTCAAAATTACAAGTGTTAGGGCTGAATTCATAGTCACTGCTCATTTTAAGCTTATTCTCAAATATTTTCTTTTACGAATTTTCATTTCATAATCAACTCCTTTCATTTTAAAAATCTTTACTTAAGGCTTCGTAGCCGCAGATTAAGCAATTAATTTTCTTATAGTTAACAGCTCGTCGGTCATTATGACACAGCGAACGATTTTTCAGAATATTAGGATTTATTATATACTCAGATTCTAAAAGTGCACTACTTGCAATAAACAATCTGTCATCAACCCATATCCTTACATTAGAAATTCAGTCACTACTTCATAGAGTCAATACGCAAGGAAAGCAGTGTCTTTAGTATGCATTCCATATCACATTGGAATACAAGGCAACGAATTGGCCGATCACGCAGCAAAAGAAGCCACTAAACGTTCACTAAGCGACCCAACTATAACTATACCAGCCCTTGAAATTATCTCACTCATTAAAAAGAAGCTCTACCAACAGTGGAAGACAGGATGGCTTGCCTCCAGGAGAAGCAAACTCCGTGACACATCTTCCCGGTAATTCTCTTTCCAGACAAGATCAGGTTTTAATATCCCGACTGAGAATCGGCTATACCAAGATCACGCACAGTTATGTTCTTTCAAAGGACCAACCACTCACCTACCACCAATGTAACATACTGTTAACGACGAAACACATAATCTTGGAATGGCCACAATACGATCAATGGGGAGAACACCACCGGATATACAATGATTTACAAACAGCACTCAACTATTCGATGCACCCTAAGATAGTTGAATTTTTTAAAAGCGTAGGCTTATATAAACGTACATGTTCAATCAGTTTGATTAGTTATTGCGTCACAGTTTTATACTGGTTCATTGTAATGGTTCAAAACTTCCAGTATGTTAAATAATCTCATTGTTTTATTGTTAAATATTTATTTTATAAAAAGTTGTAAAGTCGCGATATGACTATATTAAAGCGACTGCAAAGTTTAAAAAAAATGACCGCGCACGCGAGGTTACCTACGAGTCGCCGGTAAGCGCCTAGGCGGGGCCTTCGCTCAGCCGTCAAACAATAGGCAGGGTAGAGAAATAGCTAGTGAGGAACAATAGCCAGTGTGTACAACTTACCTGTTCGAGAAAAATCCTTTCGGCACGTTCTAGTAGTCTCTCCTTCTAGAACCTTCCATTTTATATGTGAGGTCTGCATAAGGGCCTGCTCATGTCCATAGTTGAGTTGGGTTCAGTTAGTTAAGAAGCTAAGAAGGAAAAGTGGATATTGGCACTGCAGTTCAGTTGCGCGTTATGACTCAGCAGTTCATTTGTGTGTGTGATTCGACAGATCAGTTGTGTTGTGTTCCGAGTGTCTGCCTAAAGTGATTCAAGTGTAACCTTTGTGCTACATGAGTGCCTAGGTGATAAATAAAGGGTGTTTCGCAGTAACTGTTCTTATTTTTTACAATATGTGGAATTCTACGCTCCAAACGTCCTCCGGGTACGCAGAGGTAAATAAAGGATGTTTTTAATCTTCTGGAGTCTTATCAGTTTAAACGATGATTTTGCTTCTCTAAATGCATGGTATTGAATACACACTTGCAGTTGTTCCTACCTGTGAGAGGCTAGGTTTTAACGCATGGAAGCTATTTGTGAAACTTCATTTTTTATCGTATATATACTTTTGTTTCACGTTTTCAATACACAATATTTCAGTCTAAAATAGTGATGCCCTCATTTAATCTTAGAATTGTACAGTATTTTATATTGAGAAAAGTATTAGCTCGTCGAGTGTGAACTAACCTACAAGCAGTACTGTTATGTAGATTGCATTATTACAAAATATAATAATCCTCAATTTCACCTACTGTCAATTGTGTAATGTATCATTACCCTTTCCTTTTATCGTGCTCTCAATTTAATTCCTTTTCTAGTCGCCTTCCTATAAGTGAGAATGTTGCACATGTTTTAGATGAAAGTTAATCATTCACACAACTTCTCTTTGAGAAACACAAGCAACAAGTAGCATTGCAGTAGTTGTGACCACAGAATTTATAATAAATTACTGTGAAAACACTGACTTCTACATAGTTCCTAACCAAAACAGATTAAAGATTAACTGAACTATTCAAAACTAACAAACTTAAGCACGTGCTAAGCATCGGTTGTGAAACAAAACAGCGAGGAATGTAGAGATGGTGGCTGGCTATGTGATCACCTGCATGATCGTTTAGGCATTCTCCGCACATCCGTGTGGCTGTGAAACAACTGAAGCAGTTGTCACATGTGCTTCGGATACGTTGGAGATAGAGTCAGTGTTAAACTAAAATGCAGGTTGTGAGTGAAGTGAAATATTATGGGGTAAAATGAGTGATAATGTAGTGACAGAAGAAAAAGAAAGAAGGTTTACTGTTCGGGTAAAAGAGGTAAAGGTTTAGTATACAGTGATAAGATTTAAAATTAATATATAAAATAAATAAAAAGTAAGATAATAGAAACTTACTATGAATATAAAATAAAATGTTATAAGTTAAATAAATAAATAAATAAACACAAATGCATAAATAAAAATATAAATGAATTAAATAGAATATTAGACTACTATAAATCAAATAATTATTATGAAAACAATGGAATGTTATGAATAGATAATATCAGGTTTACAGTTTTAACTAAGGAAATTGTTAAAGAAAATATGAATATAAATATACTTATTAAATGATTAACAGCGTAGTAGAAGGTTTTGTGCCGGCTACCAGTTCATTTTTGTTGGGTTTTAGTGAATGTAGTTAAACAGGAGTAGTTAAACGGGCTACCAGTTGCTAAGTTCGCTGGTTTTCAACAAGTGTAGATAAATATAGAATTTGGAATTGTAATTAAGTTTTGTTTACTCCTTTACTCTAATAATTTCTATTATTCTTATTTCTATTCCCTTTCTTTCGTTTATTTTTATTTATTACGTTGTAGTTATTTTATCTGAAAAAATTATGTAATATAAACTGTAAATGTGTTGTGAGAATAAATGTAAAGTTTGAATATATGTCCCGGTATAGTAACTAATGTGTTGGATATACAGATTTTATTTGTTTGTCATTAAGCATGTACTTGAGTAACGTCTATGTATATGAAATGGTAATGAACATTTCCTTACGAAAAGGAAGTGTCTACTTATTGCTTATACATCCCCTTTTCATATAAGCTATGACTGTGAATTCGAGCCTAAAAGTTCAAAAATATAGGATACTGAGAAAGAAAATTAACCAAGACTTGTTCCACTTAGGGATAATAAGGCAAAACCTCTAAATTATTGTATAGTAAAATCAAAGGTTCCAATAATAAAAACCTGCTAGCATAGATAGATAAGGTATGTTTATTGGTTACAAATTATTGAAGTTATTTCACAAGTATTTAGTGCATGGGTCATTGACCGTACGTGCATATTTAAGATACAAGTAGGGTGACAAAATAAACAACAGAGAAAGAAAACACAAGAAAAAGGTAAATAGAGTTAAATTACCTTTGTCTAACTCAACAAATTTGACCTAGCTTCGCGCACTTTAGTCAAAAAATTTCCAAAGTTCTACCAGTTCCTCTGGTAAGCCAGTAGCTCCCAACATGCCAATCTCTTTCTTGAGGGACTTAAGAATTTTTCTTTCAGTTTAATCGTTCGCTGGTTCTCCCACTGTGCATATTCCGCCAAAATATGTACCCAGTCCTCATCCAAATCACAGAATGGACAGATTCTCCTGCCAGAATCGTCAGTCATTTTCTGTGCCCTCCAACCCCCCCCCAGTCTAAACCATGCCATTCCTGATCTTTCCTTTCTTCCTAAATTACCCCATTTACCCCATTTCAATTTTATTTCATTTGCTATTCTTAGAGAAGGTTTAATTTTACAATCCGATTCTATTTCCTGTTGGTTGATGTGTCTTAGTCTTCTTTTGACACCTTTCCATATGTTTTTGTCATTTGTTTCAGCTCTTAGAAACACTGACCCCATTCCTATTCTCCTTAAACCCCTTTCCAAATCAGCTCCACCTGCTAGCAAAATATAAACGGAAATAGACTTTCAAGGGGAGCAATAATTTCTTTGGAAAGTGTTGAAAGAAACGGCTTTTGTTCAAAAGTGCAAAAGGAAACGATCATTCTTAATAGAAAGGTGCTTGGAGTTCTAAGTATTGGAGAAAAATATAAAAGAACGATAGTTGAGGCGCTGACAACTGCTTTTCTTTCCTGGATAAGCAGTGGATTCGCCCATCTTATACTACAGAAAAAGTAAGTTGTGTTGCACTCACATGACTTTCTCTACTCTTTTATGAACTATTTTTGCAAACGCTTATCCTTTATCTGTTTCATGTTAATCTTATTGGTAATTTTCTTGTAGGTGTAAGGGGGATATGGTAGGCTTTAAGTGATCGTCAAATCTTTTAACAGCTGGTTGCTATGTGGAGCATTCCAATCTCTTTGCATGTCCAGGACATGAAAAAACAAGTAACGAATTCCCATTTTAGAAAAAAAACAATAAGGAATATCTCGGAAATGGTATATGATATAATGTGTTGTTTAACGAGTCTACATTTTTTGTGTAGTAAAATCTCCTACAGTTTACCAGTTATGCGAAAGTCATACAGATTGAAGGTTGCTTTTGGGGACATTACCAGAACATTCAAGATATACATTTCAATGGCCTTAAAGATATCGTAAATATAGAATATTTTAATCAAAATCGTCAAAGCCATTTTTGAGAAAATCAAAATTTTCCAAAAATGTTCCATGTAAAGGATAGTCTGGGGTGGGGAGATGTTCTTGAAAATCTTCTTGACGCATCCTTGGAAGATAGTGACCTCAAGTACCAAGTTTGGTATTTATCCGACTTTTCGTTTTTGAGTTATGCTGTTCACAGTCTGATACACAGATATACACACGGACATGTTTCCAAAAATGCTTTATTTGGATTCAGGTCAGCTCAAAATACGTATTTCCGGTAGAATCTCGATATCGAATTTTTGGGTGGAATGCAATATTTTCCCTACTTACTGTACGTAATAGAGAAAGTAAAAATATTGACAGGATAGTATAAGAAATAGGTTCTTAAAATACGAAGATATCGTACAACGCTGAGTTATTGCTAACGAGGGTTTTGATTGAGATTTCCTGTATGGAGTACTTCCAATCTTTAAATCCACAATAAAGAGTGACTACTACCTCGATGGTACCAACTTTGGTTGTTTCTCCAAGTGGATAACAAGAACTATTTGTGCAAGATCATTCTCCCAACTGCATAATATACCTTTATGATGCTCTGTATCATTCTATTCAAGTTGATAAGCCTCCAAAAGTTCAGCGTTGTCTGCAAGGCTCTAAATTCCGTTCGAAGATCATATGACCAAACTGGAACTAATTCAGTTGGTGAGAGCAAACCATTCTCCACCAACTGAGTATTTGAAGAGGAACATAAATCTCTTAGTCTCCCATCACAGCACTACCAGCTGAATAACATCGGATATATTTCTAGCACAGTCAAAAGAAGATGCGGCAAAATTGAATGTCGACTAAAGTGGAGTCTAAAGATAAAAACAGAGGGTAAACAGATAATGAATGAATGAATGAATAAAGATAAAAATCTGATGTGTTACACTCACATGACTTTCTCTACTCTTCAGATAAACATTTGCAGAAACGATTTTTTGACATGTGAAGAGAATTACATTTTACACATAGTGACCAGTTCTAAAAATATTTGACTATCGCTTAAGGCGTACTATGTTCCCCTTGTTTGGTACTTGCAAGGGCAATATAAGCATAGACATACCTCTTAATAGCTGGTTGCTATGTGCAGCACCATTCCCTTTTCCACAGATTAATACTCTTTGCATATCCAAGACAAAAAAATTAATAACGAATTCCCATTTGAGAAAATAAGTATTGAAGAATTTAAGGGAATAACAAGCAATATCACGAAAATGGTTCACTCAACAACAAAAAATGTATATGACATAAATTATGTATTTTAACGCGATCTACATCTTTAGTGTAGTAAAAGTTTGTCTATCTCTTATGGTTTATCAGTTATGCAAAAGTCGTTCACAATGAAGAATACTTTAGGAGACATTCCCATAAAATTCGAGATATACATTTTATTTGTCATGAAAATATCTTAAACATGTGATATTTTAATCAAATCGTTAGAGCCATTTTTGAGAAAATTAAAATTTTCGAAAAATGCTCCATGTAAAGGGTAATCTGGGGTGGGGGGATTTTCTTGAAAAACCTTTGTGTTCATCTCTGGAGTATATGAACCTAAATACCACGTTTGGTGTTTATCCGACTGTTCGTTTCTGAGTTATGCTGTTCACAGACACACAAACACACACGCGGGCATGTTTCCAAAAATGTTTTTTTTTGGATTCAGGGGGTCTCAAAATATATATTTCCAGTGAAATCTCGGTATCGAATTTTTGGGTGGAATGCAATATTTTCCCTACTTACTATACGTAGTAGAGAAAATAAAAATCTGACAGTGCAAGCAGTTGAGAGCGACACAGAAGAGGATGTAAAAAGTGCTATTTGCCATCTGAAAACACATATAAGCACTTATTTGCAGAATAATAACTTATGGACAAAGAGGTTAATCAATATCAACTTGGAGAATTCAGATTCACCGGTTGTACTGAATATACAGTTTCCAGCTAACTCCGGATGGATTTGTACAAAAATAATAAGCTTCCGATACACAGTTTTGACTTTCCGTGCTTCTTTCTGTTGTTCCTCGCATAGTAATAGTAGTAGTAGTAGTAGACGTATATATTACGGAGGGTACCGCAAGTAGACCCTAAAGGCCCTTTTTGCTTCCAACGTGATCCTGGGAAGGAGGTATGAGGGGAGGGAGCCGAAGGTCAACCAGATCCGGATGCCGACAGGCGGAAGCGTGGGCGGGATCCCTAACATTTCCAGGTGAAACATATTTGGCGTCGTCCGGACATAACCACAAGCAACCAATCCCTGGCAGTCCCTTATTGGGTGGAGCCCACCAGAGGGGAGAGATAAACTGAGAGTTCCCGCTGTGACCCGGTTAAGAGACTTCTACAGGACACAAGCCACCGTTCAGCCGAAAACCGCCGAACACGGTCACCTGGCTCTACTATCCTGAAACAGATGATAGAAGGTGATGGGCACAGGAAGTGAGGGACAGGAGAGTCGTGGTAGAAGATAAACTACCCCCAGCATTCGCCTGCCGACGTGTAGAAGCCTCGAAAAACCCATGGTTCATAGTGGGCGGTCGCCGGGGATTGATCCCGAGATCTCCCGAATGCGGACCACAGACATTAACGCCTGAACCATCCCGCAGTGGTGATGCTGGTAGTGGTCATAGATAACCTTTGTTGTAATATATTATCGACTCTATGCAGCCTGTATTGTTGTTATTCGGGTTATTATAAACTTATTACTACTGGTGTTACTATGAATAATGATTAATGATTATTAATTATGATATCCGTACTAGTGTTTTATTTTATGAGTACAGGCCTTCGTTGCAAATGAAACAATATTTGTACCATTATGAAAGCCATATGCATATGGTGTTATTAATAGATTACTACCCTAACTATATTATTGGGCGATACATGTCTTGTTTTTAAATCTTCAATAGCAATGTTGTGTTACCATAATATCCCGTTGCAGAACTTAAAGTGTACCGAGAAGGATGGCTCGCGGCAAGTTCTGTGGTCCACATTCGGGAAGTCCCGGGATCGATCTCCGGCGACCTCACTCTGGCCCATGGGTTTTTCGTCGTTTCCTCGGGTCGAAGCCAAATTCTGGGGTGTTTCACCTTCTACCACGACACTCCTGCTACGCACCATCTTCTTTGTCATCTGTTTAAGGCGACAGTATTCGGCGGGTTGCGGCTGGGCGGTGGGTGTGCGCTCTGTAGAGGTTTTATTTCCTGGTGTTGCTGCGGTACAGCTCAGTTAGGTCTCACCTCTGAGTGGGCTACGCCCCGTGGACCCTGGAAGTTGTTGAATTGTGGGCAGGGACCAGGTGGCATCCTATTTGGAAAAGTTAGGCGCCCCGTCCACGCTTGCACCGTGGCACCCAGGTCTGGTCGCTCTTCGATTTTCTCTCCTCATCTCTCCCTCCCAGAAGTCACGTTGGAAACAAAAGGATCCAAAATGGCCTACTTGTGGTGCACTGCTTCGGTACCGGGAACCCCTCCGTGATATGTACTTTTACAACTTAAAGTATGGAATATCTGTGTGCGGTAACCTACATGATTTTTGTTCTTGTTTCTAAATCCTTTTACACATAGAAAAAAGTAATTTCGCAAAATCAGCATGAAACGAACCAAAGTCAATAAATTCCATATATGGAAACGGGAGGAAATTTACGAATATTTACTTAGGTCTTCCCAAATCTCCTAAGACATTTCAAAATTTTGAAATTACTTTGAAGTTTATTTACATGCTTGCCATACATAAGACTTTATGTCTAACGTAGTTCAGTTTTTGACAGTGTTCATATTCTAAGTTTTATCTTAATGCTGCGACGACGTGTATACGTCATTCGTCTAACAAGAATGCATCTGAGGAAATTTTAGGAGTCAGTCGGTGCCAGCTAAGATACGTTTAGAATTAGGGGAAGTCATAATGAAATCTCATTCAGCTAAATTGTTTAGAAGTAATATTAATGATTTTATTTCGGTGCAGCAGAAGGCGAATATGAAGTCATGAGATTAAGGAAACAATTATTCTAAGTTTGGAAGTACATAAAAGGACAATTACGGAGTAATTAAACGCGGGATGGCTCAGGCAGTTGCCCGGGATCGATTCCCGGTGATCCCACACTTGTCCATGGGTTGTTCGTGGTTACCCCGGGTCGCCAGGCGAATACTTAGGTGGTTTATCTTCTACCACGACTCTCCTTCCTCTCACTCACTGTACCCATCATCTTCCTTGTTAACCGTTTCAGAGTTTTATAACCAGGCGATGGTGTTTGGCGGGTTGCGGCTGGGCGGTGGCTTGCGTTCTGTAAAGGTTTCTTCCCTGGCGTTGCTGCGGCACAGCTCAGTTATGTCTCTCCTCAGCGTAGGGCTTCGCTCGGGGTCCATGGAGGTTGGTGGCTTGTGGGCAGGGACGTGAGTCGACGGGTGCGTTCTATCTGGAAACGTTAGAGACCACGTCCATGCTTGCGCACATCGGCATCCGGATCTGGTCGCCCTCATCCTTCACTCCCAGGGGTCATGTTGAGAGCACAATGGGCCGACTGACCTGCATACGGGCTCTGCCCCGGTTCCAATGCCCCCTCCGTGATACGTACCTTTACCTTACGGAGTAATTAGCACCATATACATATATTTACCTCCAGTTTACACACCCCTGAGAGGTAAGACCCTCAGTTCCAACAAATTCTCCTCGCCGAGCTTTCCCTTTTAATTCAATCCATAACACAGAGCTTAATCATGATATATCATTCATGACGTTCATAAACACAGATCTCTGAAGTGTCGGTTTGTAATAGCAGATCCTACTGATCAGAATTATATACTAGGTGGCCCAAACTAGCCGTCCTTTGTCGGATGCCAAAATATTTGCCTAAGCAGAACTGCAAAAGTGACTCCATACAGAGAGAGAGGAGAACCAAGTAAACACATGCAGACAGCAGCACTTCCTCAGTGACCTTTCGCTTTATACTGCACTACCCCTTGAACCTCAGTGATTCGGCAACTTCTTTAGCACCTACGTATGCGGGCAACATAAAGCTGCGTAAATACATGCAGACAGCAACATTAACTCAGCAAGCTTTCGCTTTGAAAGTGCACTACGCTTTGAACATCAGTGATTCGGCAACTTCTTTTGCACTTATGTATGCGGGAAACATAAACCTGCGTAAGCACAGGCAGCAGCATTACCTCTCTGATCTTCCACTTTGTATCTCTACTGCCCCTTGAACATTAGTGATTCGGCAACTTCTTTTACGCCTATGTATGTGGGAAACATAAAACTGCGTAAACACATGCAGACAACAGCATTACCTTAGCGAGCTTTCGCTTTGTACCTGCACTTCCCCTTCATCATTAGTGAATTGGCAACTTCTTTAGCACTTATGGGGGAAACATAAAACTGCAAAGGTCAGATTGTTTGGGCCACCTGGATGTAATATGAATACACTCCAAAAAAATTCAACCTACAAAATCGGAAATGAGAGACAGGTATTATTCTCGTATTGGATTAATTTTCTGAGTAAAGAGTATAACAGTGAAGCTAATATGTTGGGTTGGAGAAGAATTGCGCAGGAGAAAGCTAATTACAACAATCCATAGAGTACTCAACTATTCCGTGTGTAATGTTCTGTGTCCGACCCTGAGCTCAAGTTGAACAGCTATACTGGAACTTCGGCTTGAAGTAGCCGCGTGACGTCACACCTACGACCTACAATACGCTACAACCCGTTCAAGTTCTAGTTTTCGCGTTATAGTATACAACCAGAGAGATCTTACTGACTTTTAAATAAAACAGGTATGTAATTACTTTCTCTATGCCTCACCTATGCAGAGGAAATACCGCAATTCACCTGAAATGACGTTCCCTGGAAATACACGTTTTCAGGCCATCTAAATGCGAAAATCATGATATTTTTAAAAACAAAGGTACATGTATGTGCGTCTGTGAACAACATAACTCAAAAACGAAAACTTGTTTAAATATCAAACTTCGTATTCCATGGATACGACACGAAGATATTCAGGAACGTCCCCATCGCAAAATACATGGAAGCTTTGTCTTAATTTTTTTAAAGGTAAGTATTTTTATTGAAACGACATATCTTTAAGATATTTTAATGAAGAAGAGTATATATATTATATAACAGTATATATACTGCCCTCATAAACCAAAAGCTCTTAATTCCACTTTTTTTCAGAAACTGAGTTAAGCTGATTTTATTCGTTCAGAGCGCGAAATACGTCATATTCTATGGTAAAAATACCGCATGTTACATTTTACTGTGCTATACTGAAATTAATTTTGACATATTACCAATTTAAAAGACATTAACTCATAATAATTCAGATAACCTCAAGTACAACGGAGTTAAAGCATTTATTTCATATTAGGAATTGGACTTAACGGTTATATTTTTTATGAAGCATCTAAATACCGTGTATATAGAGTTCTTGGTCTTAAATTTTCAGTGAGTCGAAGTGTTATGTTTTATAAAATTGGTATACTAAGCTTCTAACAATCTGAGGCAGTATTTTTAACACTTAAATAATTTCAGTCTAATTATATAATACGTAAATTCAATAACAGCCCGCGTTGAAGCAATATGTGTATGTAATAATTTGAAAAATGTATGTAACAGTCAATGCATATGCTTATATTATTATATCCATGTGTAATAACGTTATGTGAATATATTACGTAATTTAATAATGTAGGAGCTGTGCGAATAATAAGTTAAACGTTGCTAACAATGAGGTAACCTTGAGGCAATAATGAGTTTGAAAGTTTAAATGTTACTTGTGATTCTTTAAAGCATTAATGTAATTTTAGTGACAGTTTATAAAAAATAGTCCATCAACAACCAGAAAAAGCTTTAGTTAAATACAGGTATTCTATTGAAGTAAACATAGCCAATCAGAGACTTGAAATACAGAAATTTACAAGTTTAGGCGCTTGAAATCAGTTCAATTGCCTGCAGACAGAGTTACTAACCAGACGCGAGATGTGTCCTTGAGAAATTAATTACGTATTCGTGTGAGACAAAAATAGTATACGTGTTATAAACTGCAAGTATTAAATAAAAGAATCTCACAGCTCTCGATATCAGTGAAGGGCTATTTAATTTGTATCAAGTATTAATAAAAAGGAGTGAATTAAAATTATAATCTGTGTAAGCCTACATTCTTGTAGTATCACGCCCTGCCAAGACTTCCATGTCTCTAACAATAATACCGAGGTAAACATAAATATTAAGTATTTAAAGAAACAGTCAAATTACAAAGTTAATATTTTTTAAACTTGGGGCAAAGGCCACCTGAAAGTACATTTGGGGCAAAGGCTACCGGAAACTGTTTACTATAAGTGCTGTTGCAACTACAATTTCGGCTCCCCAACAATTGAAATACGATAAAACTCCTTCAATACAAACTACTTCAAATCGGTTTTTCATACGTAGCAGCAAACAACGTAAAGAACAATTGTACTTCAAATGTTAAAAGGCCAAGTGGACAAACGAATTCTTAAGAAAGCGCGATTGCAACAGAGCGCTGGTTCTGTGCAGCTGTATTTGCATTAACATCTATGAAATGCCCCAAAAAACTTGTTTTACAGCAACACCCCAAAGCTGGAAGGATTTTAAATTTAGCTATGGGATAGCTAGTTTGTACAATGTACAGTTCTCCTACTAAAAACCGCCATCAGATGAGTTAATTAATTCATTTTCAATAAAATCTAACACATTGTATGGGAATTTAGCGGTAAACACAAATAATTAATTGTTGAAACAGAAAATATCTTACAAGGACCGTATGCAACACGTGTTCCTCTCGGTGGAGCAAATACGGTAATGCTGATGGAAAGTCAATAGCTGTGATCTGACATGAAGATATTGCAGGTAGAATTTTTAATTTCTCTACTACGTATAGTAAGTAGGGGAAGTATTGCCTTCCACCCAAAAATTCTATACCGAGATTTCATCGGAAATACATGTTTTGAGACACCCTGAATCCAAAAAAAAAACTTTTTGGAAACATGTCTGTGTGTGTCTATGTGTCTGTGTGTTGTGTGTGTGTGTCTGTGAACAGCGTAACTCAGAATCGAACAGTCGGATAAACACCAAACTTTGATTTAGGTTCAGTATCTTCCAGAGATGCGACACGAAGGTTTTCAAGAAAATCCCCCCACGCCAGATTATCCTTTACATGAAACATTTTTCGAAAATTTTAATTTTCACTAAAATGGCTCTAACTATTTTAAATAAAGTATCATATGTTTAAGATATTTTTATGACAAATGAAATGTATATCTCGAATTTTCTGGGAATGTCTCCAAAAGTATTCTTCATTGAGAACGACTTTTGCATAACTGGTAAACCATAAGAGATAGACCAAATTTTACTACACAAAACATGTAGATCGCGTTAAAATACACAATTTATGTCATATACACTTTTTTTGTTGAGTGAACCATTTTCGAGATATTGCTTGTTATTCCCTTAAATTTTCCAGTACTTATACTTTTTCTCAAATTCGTTATTCTTGTTTTTTGTCCTGGTATTGCAAAGAGAATGGAATACTCCACATAGCAACCAGCTCTTAAAAATATTTGACTATCCCTTAAAGCCTACTAATTCCCCTTGCATCTACAAGAAAATTAGCAATAAGATTAACATCTCGATATCTCGATTAACATGAAGCATACGGAGAATAAGCGTTTGTAAAAATAGTTTTTACAAGAGTGGAGAAAGTCATGTGAGTGTAACACATCAGATTTTTAAAGCAAGAAGTTTCGTCCTCGGAACTGCACAGTAGAAAACAAAACTGGACAGCGCTGAGCTTCATTGGTAAATTCAGACAATTTTTTTATTTAAGAGATACAGCTGAATTATTTGGAAAAAGTACATACCTTCATTTCAGCCGATTCCTTCCACCATTAGGTGGAGCTATCTCTGAAGAGGATAAACAGTATATGTGACTTTAATTTTTTCCAAAACGCTGTTAAGCAGGTAAATTCCAAAAATGTATCGGTCGTTTCTGTGTTAATTAGGAAAACCCTACTTTCGACCGAAAAGAAACAAAATAAAACTAAGACCTTATTTAAAACAAATGTTAAAAATTATGACAAAAAGAGGTCAATATCATTTGATTTATAAAACAAGTTATGATGGTGATCTTTTTGAAATTTTTTTTAGTGCTAAGACATTAAAATATAGGTTTTCAACTGTTAAAAGATGCACGCATGCGTATGATATTTTACGCGAGAAGAAAGAACACATTATAAAGAGACTGTTTCCATTGATTCCTAAAAATCGATTTTAATTTTGGATTGATCTAGTACATAGTTACGAGAATATGTGAAGTTACAAACTGGACACTTTATAAAGAAAATAATGTTACAAATACATAAAGATCAGCATAACATAAACCCTTTTCTGTAAGTCAAATCAAAAGTGTAACATTTTAAATAATGAATAGTGCAACACGTGTTCTGTGTTAAATAGTTGTATTTATATTTGTGGATTTAAGTGCTAAAAACCTTTGGCTAAATTGTTCATTAGTTTCTTTGCAGTTCAGGTAAACTAACAGGAATTTCGTACTGGTTTGTAATAAATCTCTAAATCAGAAAGCCATAGGTCCCTTCGATTCTAGCTTTGAGATACCTGTGCTATTTTCGTGTGCTCTATGTTGTAGGATATTTATTAACTTGGTTTTTAGTTATTCCCTTCAAAGCAGTCTGGAGGTATATATGTGAAAATTTAGAGCAAAAGCTTGATTGATTTAGAAATAAGTCTCTCGTGCAAATTGTACAAACTGGAGTTAAGGTCTTCCGTTTTATGAGGGCATTATATATATTGAATTTTCTCTGAAATCTTCTCATTCTGAACGACTTTTGTATAATTGGTGAATCCTAAGAGATAGACAAAATCTTACTGTACAAAAATGTATATCTCGTTAAAGAACATAATTTATATCAAATAAAGTTATTTCTGGTGCTATTTCCGATATATTAATTCCGAGATTTTAATTTTGTATTGGATGCTCGCTGGTCACGCTACATTTAGCGTGAGTCCTCCTCTAGTCATCTGGGCGTCCTGGGTTTGATATCTGCCGGCTGCTCGTTTTCTCGTTCTTGGAGCGTTGAAAGTCAAGCCTAGCCCCATGGTGCAATCTCAGGGGTGTGGGTGAAGACAAATCATGACCATGTGTGCAGCTTTAAAACTTGACTTTTTTCCAGGAACACAAATAAAAATGTAACTTGTCTAACAACGTTATTCCCTTATTTGATTTATTTGATTTATTTCCTATATCCGCTCTCAACAGGTTTTGAGAAAGCTATCTCTCACCGCCACACCCTATCTCCCCCCCCCCACATCTCACAACGCGTAGCAGATGCAGCATCTCATCTCACCATCAGTAGGAAAGCTAAATTAAATTGAATTGAGTTTTATTTATGGACGATCTTTAAATGCTGTGGTCCTTAGCATTCCATTCTATAAGGGTCATTCAAATGAAACCCGGCCACTTGTGTAAAGTAAGTAACGATTTTATTAACTCAAAAATAGTCACCAAAACTGTTGGCACATTTATCCCATTGCGACACTAGCCGGTCGATTCCATCTTTGAAGAAGCTAGTAGGCTGCTTTGGATCCAGGTCTGGACCCATTCACACACTTCATCGTCCGTTGTGAATCAATGTCAGCGAATAGCTTGTTTCAGAGATCCATAAACATGAAAGACACACGGTGAAAGGTCTGGACTGTACGGTGGATGTTCCAGCGTTTCCCGTCGAAACTGCTGCAATGTCGTCTTCACCCTATTGGCAGTGTGTGGGCGGGCATTATCATGCAGGAGAATGACGTCATTGGACAACATGCCTGGGCGTTTCGACTTGATGTCTGGTCTAAGGTTATGTAAAGCGGCTTGATAACGCTGGGCATTGATGGTGGTTCCCCGTTCCAGGATCTCGACAGACAGTGGGCCCTTGTGGTCAAAAAAGGACATCATGACCTTACCAGCTCTGATGTGCACGGCCTTTGATTTCTTTGGAGGTAATGAAGTCGCATGTTTCCACTGCTTGCTCTGACGCTTGCTTTCCGGTTCAAAATGGTGACACCATGTTTCGTCACCAGTGACAATATGCGACAGAAAGCTGTATTCCTCGTCATGATAACGTTGCAAATGACTCAAAGACAGCGCCATTTGAGTATTGCTGTTCGGCGGTCAGTTGTTGGGAACCCACTGCGCACAAACTTTTCGAAATTTCGAAATTGATGCATTATGGTGTGAATGGTGCCCATGCTAGTACCCAGCAACTAATGGATCTCATCCACGGTGATTCTGCGGTTGCCCAAGACTAAATCATTCACTTCCGCAATCATTTCAGGTGTGATGACACGATGAGCCTGTCCAGGACGAGCATTGTCTTCCTGTAACTCGCGCCCCTCAAAGAATCTTTTGCGCCATTCCACCACACTTGAACGACACATTGTACTCACCGTACACATCCTTCATCCGTCGATACATTTCACGGCCTCCAACTCCCTGCGCCGCTAAAAATCGAATCACTCCTCGTCGTTCCCGCTTACGGCCTTCATGTTCAGTAGTGGACGATAACTTGTGTGACCACCTTCTCTTTGGCGTGAAACCACACTGTCGCTATCCAACGTCAAACACTGCGCATGCTGCAGTCGCTCTACCAATAGATGATGCCACCATACACGCAGTTACGTGGTACCACCTTACGTGTAATGCAAAGTTAGACGCACTGACCATGTTTCATTTGAATGCCCCTCATGTATTGGTCCTGAAAGACCGGTAATTTTGCTCAGAGGCCTCTTTATCAGGCTTGAAGTTCTTTTACATGCCGTAAATCTACCACACGGACCACCGGCTTTACTTACCTTCCGAAGGAGCCATGCTAAGGATTTTTACGCCCGAAAAAATCCATCGGCCTGCGCCAGGTTTGAACTCGCGACCTCGGGAACTAGAGGATATTACTAGGAAAGCAAGTATGTCAACTTCTGGTCGAATTCCTGCTTTTATATAGAAACAAACTGGCACAAACATTCGCTCCAATAATTGTAATGTGTCTTTTGATTCGCAACTGTTTAACGTGGTATGAGAGTTGCACTGTCCAGTTTTTAGGAGTCAGGCTTTACTTGACTCTTGGGGAATTTCCTTTTATCTCTATCTCTTTCGCAGATTCGACTTTCTCTCGTACAGTCTCTCATTTTATCCAACTCCCTATTCTGCAATGAACGTCTAGTAATTTCATTCTATCTCTACCCCTTTCTACCATCGGTGCTTTCTCTAGCTGCCGCTGCTATTCTCCAACTCCATGTGTTACAGAGTTTAATTACTAAATGTTTCTAAATTGCTCTCTCGCCTTTCCCTGGTTAACGGTTTTTACAGCATTGTATACATGTAATTCTGGTATTTTATATTATTTACTATCCCTATTGTATTTTCTCTGATGTATTTACTGAGTGACTCAGGAGATTGGCTTTGTCCTTGAACTGCAAGCGTGCAGTGGTATAGGGAGCTACTTGCCTAAGATTCAAATAGCTTAAAACCAGAAGTTCAAAAGCATTGTGCTATCCAAATAATGTTTCACTTGTATATGGTCAAAAATATATTGTTTACATGTATGCAGGCTTTACGGGTTTACTTATTGAAAGTATGATCATAATTGTTTTGTGTGATGCGGCAATATAATGATGCTACTTCGCGTAATATTTATTGTTCCGAGAAAGAAAGGGTAAGTACCTTTGGAACAGCGTGTGAAACAATAGAGCGAGAGGGAAAAACAATACAGTGCTGGCTCAAGTTCGCATACGTCAACCACAAGGCCATAGCTAAACTACTGAGTCACTGACAATAGTAGCATATCTCTGCTTATTGATTATTAATTTATGGGACTCTTGATTAGCTACATATCTATATGTTATGGGTAGGTGTTCTAAACTTTTCAAATACTTGTACTTCTTTCAAGTGATAAGGTACTATTCGTTTCTTTCTCGTGGTCAGGCAAAGAGCTCTGAATTTCAAAGGCATTATAGGAACTCGATGTTTAAAAATCTGTGTTTACCCTACTGTATACTTCTTATATCTACAACATCGTCCTCCGTGGTGTAGTGGTTACCATATTAGCCTTTTGGGCGTATAAATCCTTAGCATTGTTTCCTTCGGAATGGAAGTAAAGAGGGTGTTCCCATGTCGTAGATTTACGGCACGTAAAAGAACATCAAGCCTGATTGTGAAAAATTACCGGTCTTTTGCGCCAATATAGAATCGGATGCTAAGGACCACAGCAGTTAAAGAGCGTCCATAAATAAAACTCAATGTTTTATACCTACAACGAAATGTGTATATGTGCCATAGATGAGTAGGCTTTTCAAGAATAATTTGTAGAAGAAACTCTTGTGAATGTATACATCATAGATGAGTAGGCTTTTCAAGAATAATTTGTAGAAGAAACTCTTGTGAATGTATACATCATAGATGAGTAGGCTTTTCAAGAATAATTTGTAGAAGAAACTCTTGTGAATGTGTACATCATAGATGAGTAGGCTTTTCAAGAATAATTTGTAGAAGAAACTCTTGTGAATGTATACATCATAGATGAGTAGGCTTTTCAAGAATAATTTGTAGAAGAAACTCTTGTGAATGTATACATCATAGATGAGTAGGCTTTTCAAGAATAATTTGTAGAAGAAACTCTTGTGAATGTATACATCATAGATGAGTAGGCTTTTCAAGAATAATTTGTAGAAGAAACTCTTGTGAATGTATACATCATAGATGAGTAGGCTTTTCAAGAATAATTTGTAGAAGAAACTCTTGTGAATGTATACATCATAGATGAGTAGGCTTTTCAAGAATAATTTGTAGAAGAAACTCTTGTGAATGTATACATCAGATTTCGTTTATAGTCAAGTTCCCCTTTAACCGAGTTGACCAGGCAGTGTTTAAACTGTAAATCGGAATTGTATCGGAATCCTACAGTATGGTGTGCCCCACCCTCCATTTCCTTGTCCAGCTTTCCTGCTTTCCCCTCACGGGATTGTAACTTAACCTGGCTGAGCTATAATGGCAGGCATAACAGCGATGCACAATCCACGAAGTTTATTTCCACAGTAATTGCTCAACGAGCAAACGCAAGTTGAAGGTAATACAGCTACCACTGTTATCATCGTCAGCATCTATGCAAAGTTTAGTTTCTGTCCCGAGTGAGATAAAATCCATGTATAGTCAAGGGAGGAGTCGAGTCCTTGGTTCAATAAAAACAAAGGAATATCATCGGTAAACTTTAATACGTATATCTGCACTTAATAATATATCATGCAACAGGGCTATAATGTTTGTAATTTAGACGCGAGTACATTTATGTTCATACGAGCGTTTTAATTACCGACTGTTTTGTGTCGACCACACTATTGTTTCTAATTAAATACCGATCGGCTGGAAGCATGAAGGTAAGACCTTGACTGTGTTTGAGATTACCACAACAAATGGCAGTACTATTAAGTCCAGACGTATTTATTGAAATTTTGTAGCTAACGTATATTGAACAATACTGAAACAAAGGAAATTAACTCACTTTATTAAAATATTAAAATTACAATGAACAGAATTTATTTTGTCTTAAATGCTGATATGTCATTTTTACTTTCTCCACTACGTACAGTAAGTAGGGAAAGTACTGCATTCGAGCCAAAAAATTCGATACCGAGATTTCACCGCAAATACATGTTTTGAGATTCCCTGAATCCAAATGAATCATTTTTTGAAACATATCCGTGTGTGTATGTGAACAGCATAACTCAAAAACGAAAAGTTGGGTAAGTACGAAAGTTGGGATTTAAGTTCCGTATCTTCCAGGGATGCAACACGAAAATTTTCAAGAAAATTCCCCCAGACCAAACTACCTTTACGTGGAAAATATATAGAAAATTTTGAGTTTCCCATAAATGGCTCTAACCATTCTATTATAATACCATATATTGAAGATGTCTAATAATAAATTAAATTTATATCTTGAATTTTCTGGCAGCAGCCTTTGAAGTCCTCTTCTTTCGGAAATACTTTTGTATAATCTTTTATAGCTGGTAAACGTTAAGCAATGGACGCAAACGTACAACACAAAAAATGTCGATCCCTTTAAAACACACAACTTATTTCACATAAGTTTTTTTCTGGCTTAAGCAATTTCTGAGATATTCGTTATTTATGGTTTCAATTGTTAATTTCTTGGACATTCTTTAACGTCCTTTCAACACTCAGTTTGAAGTAGTTATGCTCCACGTATGGGAACCAACTTGAAGTAGTATTGTTCTTCAACCGTTGTAGTTTATTGTTGTTGCAGGTTTGCCTCACGTTTGGGAAGCCAACTTGAAGTTAGATTGTTTACGTATGAGCTGATGGAGTTTGTAACAGTATTTGCACCATATATGGATGTTAATTTGAAGTATAGTGTTTGTTACGTAATATGCTGCTACGTATTAAAAGTGTATTTGAAGATGTATTTTTGTTGTTACGCTCCAAGTTTAAAAATATATTTCAACTTTGTTATTAAACTGATTCTTTAGATAGTATTTATGTTTATGTTTGACTCGGCTGCCTCAGTCTTGTTTTAGAGACACGTAATCAGGGCGTGGTGCGACAAGAATGTAGGTTTACACAGATTTTAAGTTTAAATTCACTTCTTTTTATTAATCCTTGGCATAAATTAAATAGATTCGTTTTTTAAAACTTGCACTTTGTTAACGCGTATACTTAATTTTCGTTACACACGGATTACTTACTTACTTACTTACTTACTTTACTTACTTATTTTGTTAGAGAACACATTTTTCATCTGGTCACTACCAAGGTCTGCAGGAAACTGAACATATTTCAACCGTCAAAATCCATAAGTTTCTGTATTTCAAGTCTCTGATTGGCTAATTCTAGTCCAATAGAATACCTGCATTTTATTAAAACTTTTTCTTGCTGTTGATTGGCTATTTATAAACTGTCACAAAATTTACATTATCGTTGCTCTAATCATGACTAGTAGTATTCAAACTCTCAAACTCATTATTGCCTCAAGGTTAGTTCATTGTTACCTCATTGTTAGCAAATTTAAACTTATTATTCTCACAGCTCTTACATTATTAAATTACATAAGCATTCACATAACATTATTAAACATGTTTACAATAATATAAGCATTTACAATGACTGTTACATACATTTTTACAAAATTATTACAAACATACTGCTTCAAGGCGGGCTGTTATTGAATTTAAATCATATATAATTTAATTTAAATAATTCAAGTGTTAAAAATACTGCAAGTTGTTTCTAGCGATTGCATGGCAACAGTATGGGATTTTAAGACCAGCGTATAGCGTCCAGTTCTTAAACATTTGACTATCGCTGTTCTCTTTGTATCCTAATGAAATGTGTAGTGTAGTTATTTCTGCAAAGGTTTATTTGGATAAAAATGAATTAGATAGTAAAATGGTTTGTACACCCACTAATAAAGATACGGGGTAAATAAGGTAATGTGGATGTATGACAGGTTCTTTTATCTGGGGGAATGGATCCCGATGGACTTCTGGGTTGCAGGTATTAAAAGTATGGGAGAGCTGCTCGCGCTGCCGAGTAATATCATGAGTCGCTGAAGTGTAATGACGTCATTATAGTTCACTTATGTCACAAGTAATCGGTCAGGAAGTACTTTACAAAGGAGAGTGCATAAGCAACATAGAATACAGGATTGAATTTACCTATAATTCTGTCTTTCATTTAGAATTCTGATTTAAGTTGTACTCTTATGAACCACATCCTGGCCAAGAGATTTATGAATACTACTTCGTAAACTCCCTTCGTCATCGGTGGTATAATGATAGCTATCTAGTGGTACTGGCCTCGAATTCAGGCTTTTAGTGAAACTTTATTTAATTATAATTATTACCCACTCTTCTGGCAGTAACCTGCAAATGTTCAACATGTGGCGCCATGGCAGAGCAACATCAAATCTCTGCCTCAGGTGTTCTGCGTTGGAGACCTTGAGTCACAAGTTGGTGGATTGTGCCGTCGTACGCCCAATATGGGACTGGGTATATGGACGCATAGGAGTGATTTGTAGTGGCGTGCAGATGTTTTCACGGGAGGTCTATCTGAATCTCAAATTCAAGCACGGTGACAAGAAACTGACAGATGCCCTTACTTGGCTCATCTTTGCCGCCTATTTTTGGGTACTAAAAGTATGGGACGCAGTAAATCTACAGGCCTTCCAGAGATTTATCCGGAAGGAACGCTGGGAGTTGGACAAAAGGAACACTTTGGCCTTGGATCTCCCGCATTTAAGGAAGCTCTAAGTGTCCACTGCAGGAGGGCATATGATAAGAATAGGGATAAGAAGAAGAAACAAAAGAAATCTATCCATCTTGTGTAGTAGTTTCCATATTCTCCTAAAACCTATCCCAAAATAAAGTAAATAAATAAATACATTGCCTAAAATATAAAAAAGTCCTTAAAAATTAAAAAAAATAAAACGTTAAACGAAAAGTTACATGATCCTTTGCGATCCTGATCTGCATGATCTTGTTTGGGGTTCCTCACTTCGCACCTTCTTCCCTTAATTCCGGTCCGACACTAGGTGGTTGTGTGCAGTCCATGTCCAGTGTGCTCCTACTGATTTCTTGAAGACATCGTCCCATCTTGTTCCGGGTCTAACTTGTCGTCTCTTGCCGATATAGGGGGTCCGTTGTATGCACATCTGTTGTGCTGTTGTTCGTCACGTGGCCTCCCCACTTCCATTTCTAACTGATGACTCGTTGGAACACATCTTCCAGGTTTTTTATTTCCTTTAACCTGGTGTAGGGCATTCTGTCTTTTAGGGATAGTCCTAAAACCTCCCTCTCCATTTTTCTCTGCCAAATTTGAATACGTTTCTTTTGTGTTTTCGTCAAGTTCCACGTTTGGCACCCATATAGTAGTGATTGGAATATGCGGTAGTCTAGTGTTGTCACTTTCTCTACTATGTATAGTAAGTAGGGGAAGTACTGCATTCCACCCAAAAATTCGATACTGAGATTTCAGCGGAAATATATGTTTTGAGACCCCCTGAATCCAAAAAAATGCATTTTTGGAAACATGCCCGTGTGTGTCTGTGAACAGTATAACTCAGAAACCAACAGTCCGATAAACACCAAACTTGGTATTTAGGTTCAGTATCTTCCAGAGATGCGACACGAAGGCTTTCAAGAAAATCCTCCCACCTCAGATAAGCCTTTACATGGAACATTTTTCTAAAATTTTAATTTTCTAAAAAATCGCTCCAACGAGTTTGATTAAAATATCATATTTTTAAGATATTTTCATGAAAATAAAATGTATATCTCGAATTTTCTAGAAATGTCTCCAAAAGTATTCTTCATGGTGAACAACTTTTGCATAATGGTAAACCATAAGAGATAGACGCAAACAATGTAGATCACATTAAAATACACAATTTATGTCGTATGTGAACCATTTTCGAGATATTGCTTGTTGTTCCCTTAAATTTTTCAATACTTATTTTCTCAAATGGGAATTCGTTATTCATCTTTTTGTCTTGGATATGCAAAGAGTATTAATCTCTGGCAAAGGGAATGGTGCTGCACATAGCAACCAGATATTAAGAGATATTTATATGCTTATATTGCCCTTGCAAATATAAAACAAGGGGAACATAGTACGCCTTAAGCGATAGTCAAATATTTTTAGAACTGGTCGCTATGTGTAAAATATAATTCTATTTGCATGCCAAAAGATCGTTTCTGCAAACGTTTATCTCGATTAATATGAAATAGATGGAGACTAAGCGTTGGTAGAACTAGTTTGTACAAGAGTAGAGAAAGTCATGTGAGTGTATCACATCAGATCTTTATTTTCATTTTCCGGTTGACATTTTATTAATAGTAGTGTGGGGCTAATTCACAGTGCTTATTTTAAATTTAGTCTAAGTGACGTCAGTGTAACAAGTCTGTAGGAAATGCATTTTAATTTTTTCGTAACCTCACAGGAAGTGGTTTCCTATTTTACTTTATAATGCAAAGTTTTTGTTGTTAGCTATTTTCTGAATCTGGAGTATTTCTATAAAACCCTACAGAATCGCAAGTTTACGAAACTTGCAGGTTACCTTTGTAACAACTGTATTCACAACGCACGTGCAGATAGTGTAGAATGGTATCTGCCCTGTGAGCACAATGCCCACATTATAATGTTTCTCAGTGGTGACGCTTATAAGCTACTGAGGAGAGGGTACATAGTAACATTTCGTTGACCGAGAGGTTAAGAAGGCACCGGTTGAGCTCATAAGCTCTTCGGCTCGAATCTTGCATTAATTTTTATATTATTAATTTTATGACTGGATGTGTAGAATATAATGCTGCTTTAATATATGTTTTAGGCACATCTATGCATACAAAAACATAATTCTACTAAAACACCCGTTTTAAATAACCAAAGAAGCAAATGTAAATAAACTATTATATTCTAAAGTTAAAACACTTTAAAAATAAACAAAATCAATATTATATGTATAAAACCTGAGCACGTATAGCTGCCCTTAATTTTCGAGTTATACATGAAATTAAATCGTTGTAGTAACGTTGACGAGAAGCTACAACATTCCATGCTTCTTGAATTTGTGTCCAGAATCCAGCGTTTGTCCTTCACACATCTGCAGGGAAATTCGGGCGCAGCTCCCTTTTCATCTCAGTTCACACGCTACGCCCGGCAAGTTTCACACGTCTCTCGGCTGTGGAGGCCAAGCAGCGAACATCAGCCAGGGTCACCAGCGCACTCTCCTATAGAATCACCGAACTGCAAGACGACGATGGGGTGCTCGCGTCTGCCCAGCGCAAGCTGGAACGAATGAGTGCCACCTAGTTGAAACTTCTACCGACGGCAGCGACGACCGACCAACGCGACTGGGTGCCCTGGGGCCTCAGTCGCGGGGATTGGAAAGCTCCAAACGACAACAAATAACGCCATCAAGGGACTTCATGACCACTTCAACCAACTTCAAGAAGGCTACATCCTCATCCGTAACTTCCTGGAAACCCACGTGATGCCACACTCCTCTCAATGCTCTAACTCCTATCGCAAATCCAAGAGCCACTAATCCTTCACTGTCACCTGGAATCACAATATTTTCTCCTTTACTTCGCTGCGGGGGCAGACTGGGCCCTGGTCAAGTCTGTCACCCGGCAATAATTCCTTACTCCCCTGGTGACCGCACTGCGGCCCAGTTTCAACGTTTACCTTGGAATGCGCGGGTGCTTTAGGCGGTACCGCTGCAAACCTTCTCCTTTCCTACTCCGGTGGAGGAGTTTTTAGTGGGTATGTCATTCACTGTCGAGTTCCACACTCCCAGTTCCGACTCCCATTGGCGCTAAAGTTAATGATTAAATCATTTTCTCCTCCACTCGAAAGAAACACATCTGCTGAGCAGAGTGGCCAGTCAATCACACTGGTATTCCACCTCTCTGAGAACCAATTTGAAACCCTTCCATATATGTGGACAAAGTGATTATGCTGTACGAATTCAACAATTACATCAGAATATCTCATCCTCACAGAGCGAATATAAATATTTTCATTAGTATCGTGTATTGCGCACTGTTCAGTGTATCGTCAGGCTGCAACTGCGCACTAGACTGTCGGCAGATATGTGACCATGATGAAGTTGTGAAGGCAGATATTTTGCATCATAATAATTATTATATTATGAACTTTACTAAATGCCGTGTATCAAATGCAGTATGTCGAAAATAAGTAGCCACTGTGTGCTGATTAAGTATTTGCCACTTACCAGTCTCAGTCCTAACTACAATAGCACCATACACTTTGCCACAGAGCTACAGCGCAGGCAGTACAACACCAGGGGCGGCTTCCCCAACTGGACCCAGGGGGGATAGCGCCAATCGAGTGGTTCTCCCACACCCGAAGGCTTTTACTTTACTTGAAAAATTTAATCTGCCCATTTCAGAGTGGAAGAGGATACGCCACTTACATGCGTCAAACCTCAAAAGGTAAGACTACCGAACAACCTCCGTGCGACCGACAGCCCACTACCGGGTCACCTGCTGGCTCTCCAGGGCGGTACCGGAGGACACTGCGGTGTCTCACAACCGCACCTAGACGGAAACCGCCCAGATCTACCCAGTCTACCACGGGTATGGCGAACCACTGCCCGCCGGGTCCAACCAATCCAAACAACACCCTCATGGTCGAAGCTCGGATGTTTGGCCCAGCGTACTTCAGAAGTGCCACGAATGCTTAGGGTCCGCAACGCCCGCACCAAAGCAGCTGAATGGGTCGGAACCCTCCCCCCTACTCGGGCTACAGAGAAGTCACATGGAAGGTGGTATGGTATGTTTAATAATGCGGTACAACTTGCTGCAGCGGCTACACAGCTGTATTGCGTATGGTGTAAACAAGGCGCTGTGCTGTGTAGGCTTAGAAAAATTTTGCATTCAAGATATCTCTTGTTTTTTGTTTGTTCACAGGTGTACAATAAAGTTATTGATTTTAGTTTTGCCTGAGTTTGCACGACATGAACGTTCATATTCTTATTTTGGTTTTTAAGTACTCAGAAACTATTGGCTGGTGATAAACCCTAAGCTAAGTTTTGGCCTCCAGCTTGAACTTGACCTCCAGCGTCCATTAGCAAAAGACTGAGTAATTATAAAACACTATAAGTCTTGTACCAACATGTGTTGCTAGACACATTCATGTGTAGGGATTACACGCCATAACTGTGGATTTGCAAGAGCGGCCGTAGCGGATAGCACAGAAGAACAGATGGACGTAGTGTCATTCCAGAACGTTCTGCTAGGGTCACATCCAAACAAGCTTGAAACTAGCTATAGCTATACTTCCACGCACACATCGGCATCGTAACCGGGAAAGGAGCAGCTAGAGGAAAGAATGAACTAGAAGAGAATCCTTATGCCTTGAAACTGATATATGTCTATTTACTAAGCCTCAGTTTGGTGAGTTGTTGAATCCACAGTGCATATGGCAGTGACAGAGGACAGTATCTGGTTTTGAGGAACCATATCTTACAAATACCATTTGCCTGAACATCATTTGAGTTATTGAGCTATCATTTTTGTAGTCGCAAGGAGATATGGCATTCCACTAACAATACGGATCGACATTCAAATCTAAAACCGACATGGAATTGTGTTGGAAGCCGCTGGCACAATCTTCAGCACTTAGCCACTAAATACAAATCACATGAAGTTCCATTCTGCAGGATATTATTCTTTCTTCACCTGCATTATCATATAATTGCATTCTACATTTGTGTCGATATTATAAAAGCAGGATATCCTTACATCTGAATCATGTGCTATTTACTACCGATAATAACACATACAAATGAAATCTGTATCTCTTTCTTAGCTCTCCTCCAATACAATAGGAGAATTACTTATGGAATGGCTTATATGTACAGGATTATTAAAATAAACTTGCCTCAAGTGAATTTGACCAGAACGATCCAGAAAAGAGGACAGAACATTTAAATATAAACAAACAAATCTTTAAATATAAATAAAAATTTAAATATAAATACAATTTCCATTAAGTTTAAGTAAAACTATAACAACAATTTTTAATTGACATACAAATGGTACTGTAATATACATATTTTGTATACGGTCTTTCAGTATCTGGTTCAGTATACTGCTAAGATACCAAACTGTAAATTTTGGCATAGAACCACGAGCTCCAAAAAGCATCCCATGAACAGACAAGTTGGCAATGGAACGTTGTAGCAACTCGCAAGGAAAGGAACATAGGATTCGTAAATATTTTTCTTTTCTTCATTTATCTGTTTAGCCCTGTTGGAATCAGGGGCGTAGCGTCAATGGATGTGAGAGATGTGTTACATACACTGTAATTTTCCTCAAACTGGTGGCAAAATTGGTGTTCATTGTAATTTTGTAGCACACAACATTCTAGTATAATTAAAAATAATTTTCCTAAATATTATAATATGAATTCGCGCCACGCTGCGATAACCTGAACGCAGTCTGTATCGAGACAAGGCTGCGGTCAACGGCACCTACCGTTAGCTGGAGGAAACTGGCGCTGTGTGCTTGACCCTAGTGACCCATGGTATGTACTCAGTTGGAGTACATCTCGTGTTAAAAATCGTGCTCATACAATTGCGTTTATAATTGTGAATAGGGAGTAATTCTCGAGTTATTTTGTTTCTTGTATGTGTGTTTCTTCAATTGTGAAAATTTTAGCAGACTTTGAACACTTGGTTACTCATTATCAAAGAAAATGTAGGTTAAGATTTGCGCGGGTTCTGGGAGGAAGGTATGTACACAGGCAGTCACATCCGAGAGGTCACGAAGTGCAATAGCAAACAATACACTGTTTCGGTGCGGTTGTAGCAACGAAAATGGAAACTAAACTGTTTTGTGATCGACAAGCTGAAGCTAAGAGGGTTCTAGTCATTAAATTTATCTGAAAAGGAAGTTGTAATTAAAGCAGGTCCTCCAAAACCCATACTCAGTATTACATCTAAGATTAAAAAAATGTGTAAGGCATTTCAACATCAAAGGTTATGAAAGTGAATCACGGTTGTGTTTTGTTGGTAATGTCTTTTTTCAAAAGAAAAATGCATTTGGAATTCCAACGGTTATAAAGATTTAAATAACATTTATAAGGCAGCCAAAAACAACTAAAACTTTTTGGTAAAACTCCCAGAATAGAATTTTCTTTGTATAGTCAGTATAAGCTCTCAGTTTAACAGCATAACAATGAAGTGAATAGGAATAGAGCTTTATTTTCTTACATTGTACGGGCTATAATTGTTTTTAGAAAAGCAAGCACTTGCTCTTCTTGGTCATAATGAGAGTGAAGGATCTTCAAATAGGGGCAACTATATTGAGTATTTAAATGGATTAGCAATATAATATGACACCTCTGTGAAAGAGCACTTGGAAAAGTCGACTGTTTTTCGTGTAACTTCACCTGATATTCAGAATGACTTAATTTCAAGTGTGAGTTCCGTCATGATGCCTTCTTGTTTCATTGATATTAGATAAAACTCCTGACATAAGTAGTAAACAACTCTACCGTTTTGCGATACATAACCGTTGACGGAAATGTTGAAGACAGGTTTATTTGCTTTGCAGATGTAAGTTCTGAGAGAAAAGGAGATTCTCTAGCTGAGATATTGTCTAGCTGACATTAAATATGTTGATATGGCCAATTCTGTTTAGTTTGGGCCAGATTTTAACGAATTTCACAATATACGTTGAATTGCATACCCGAGTCTGATAATCAGGCTACGCCTGTGTTTGAAATCCCGTTCAAAATGAACTATGGGTTCTAAAACCATTCCCTTTAGAAACCACTCCCCTTCTATCGATAGCCACTATATCAACACATCTGTTTGAGTCTTACTGGGAGATGACTGAAACCTCGTCATAAACTTCCCGACCTTGCTGACTCAGGAACTGAGAGACCACAGATCTTATTGATGGCATCTATTGTTTCGAAGCATTTCGCCCTTTCTGCAAAACCCTAGCACATTGCTCAATACTTTCCGTCTCGTTGGAACCTGGATAGCGGCAACGGGTTGTGATGAAGGTTCTGCCTGGAACAGAAGGGACTGCCGACAAGTTGCACGACATCTTGATGGCACTATGTATTCAGAGGATGAGAGGTTCTCAGTAGGAATAATCCCTGGGTTGGCATTCGGTAAGTCTGCATGTGGGTTTATACAATCACACCTTTGCCTTTGTGTGGCAACTGACACCATCTTCAAATGACTGAGGTATTTCCCGAATCCGCTTGCTTTGGTGTTGCGTGGCGAAGTATCACTGCAAACATGAAGTATTTTAGTGCAGACTCTTTTTCTTTCATCAGATGCCTCACATGATGTAGTTGGACATCCATCGTCAACTGCCTGGAGACCCTGAGAAGTATTAAAGCGCTGAATGCTGGCTTTCCATTCCGCTCTTATAAGCCCCTTTCCCCGCCGTTTTCTAGGGGCATATAGCATATGTGCGCTTCACGTACTACTTATACATACATTTAACTGAATGATTTATAGTGCTGCAATCAAGTCTATTCGTGTATTTACGTACTAACTACAAACTCTATTGCATGTTTATACAACTGAAGAAATGTATATTATATGCATATCGTTTTGTTATAAATAAGATCTCCTATAGCTGTTTTGCCTTGGCATCTATATCACGATAAGCGCCAGAGCTGCCCCGGGGCCCGAGGTATGCAATTCTTGTCGGGCCGTGGCGGTCCATATGACCGCTACGTTTGTGGGCAAATTTAAGCCAACACTCCACTGAAACATTGAGTTTTACCTATAAAGTGTAGCTCTGTGGCCCTTATCTAAACATTACTACCACTGGGTTTGGAGTTGGTACGTTATAGAGAAATAAACTTCTATATGAAAATGGTGTCAGTGCGTGAACAACAAATTTGTAATCTGTTTGTATACAGTCCGGCAATAGAAGACAATAATGCCAACAAGCAAAAGCATAATTAGAAATGCTGTCTAAGAATGCGTTTAGTTTTAACGTTCAAAGTACTAAATATGGAGTATCAGAAATATATTGTTTTTAACCTTTAATTATTAAAATTATTTTTCTGTCGTATTCTTTACAGTAGCTGGTTACTTCCTTGGCTTTATTACTTTCTCTACTATATAGTAAGTAGGGGAAGTATTGTATTCCACCCAAAAAATCGATACCCAGATTTCATTCGAAATACATGTTTTGAGACCCCCCTGAATCCAAAAAAAGCATTTTTGGAAACATGTTCATGTGTGTGTCTGTGTGTGTCTGTCTGAGAACAGCATAACTCAGAATCGAACAGTCAGATAAGCACCAAACCTGGTATTTAGGTTCAGTATCTTCCAGAGATGCGACACGAAGGTTTTAAAGAAAATTCCCCAACCCCAGATTACACTTTACATGGAAATTTTTTCGAATATTTTAATTTTCTCAAAAATAGCTCTAATGATTTTGATTAAAATATCATATGTTTAAGATGTTTTCTTGACAAATTAATTTCCCTTGAATGTCATTGGATATTGTATTAGACTTCAACTTCAAATATTTCACACAAATTAAGCATTTTACTTGGTCATTTTCTTGGACACAAAAATATTCCACTTCCCATGATTGGTAAAATAAATATCTGGACATCTTTGAATATGTCAACGCATATATGTATATCTTGAATTTTCTGGGTGTGTCTCCAAAAGTATTCTTCATTGTGAACGACTTTTGCATAATTGGTAAACCATAAGAGATAGTCAAAATTTTACTACACAAAAAATGTAGATCGCTTTAAAATACACAATCTATGTCATATACATTTTTTTTTTGAGTGAATCATTTTCAAGATATTGCTTGTTATTCCCTTAAATGTTTCCATACTTATTTTCTCAAATGGAAATTCGTTATTCACCTTTTTGTCTTGGATGTGCAAAGAGTATTAATCTGTGGCAAAGGGAATGCTGCTGCACATAGCAACCAGCTATTAAGAGATATGTATGTGCTTAAAGGCTACTGTATTTCTATATTGCCCTTGTAAATATATTTTCCCCTTACATCTACAACAAAATTAGCAATAAGATAGAGTCTGCAAATGTTTATCTCGATTAACATGAAGTAGATGGAGAATAAGCGTTTGTAAAAATAGTTTGTACAAGAGTAGAGAAAGTCATGTGAGTGTAACACATCGGAGTTTTTTTTTTTTTGATAAGTTTCCTGCGAGTTTCCTTTACAATACTCTCGTGTCATATGAACTGGCCCGTGGTGTTTCTTGAGGGTATGCTTATTTAGAGATTTCCTCTTCCCATAAATTGACATCCACTGCTGCTGAGAGGGATCACTGTGAGTTTTATTTGAGAGAAACGTTTCTATGACTTTTTCTTTTGTTTGAAATCTGTGATGAAAGTGTGAGGGAACGATCCCAGTCAATAATGGTAAACATCGCGAAAACTCCCTTTCTACACTACAGATTAGGGCCGCTAATCTAACAATACGGACATTGCATCATTCATGGTAACAGAGGCGCTCTGAGTGAAAAAAAAATCAAATCTACTCAATGAATCCATATATTTGCTAAAACTTATCGCGGACCGTTATGCAGGACCTTTGGTCCCATGATTAAATTTCTGTGTGGGATCACGGCGGCCCTTACCTATTAAGTCCACTACAAAACTAATCATTACAGTAAGTTAATATCTAGCGTGGCCTTTATTGACTTTTGGAAAAGTCGCAACGGTCCGGGGGAAATTTTCATGAAGTATCTACTGCCGTTTAACGTGATATTTTTTGTACTTTCTCTACTACGTATAGTAAGTAGGGGAAGTATTGCATTCCACCCAAAAATTCGATACCGAGATTTCACCGGAAATACATGTTTTGAGACCTCCTGAATCCAAAAAAAGCATTTTTGGAAACATGTCCGTGTGTGTGTCTGTGTGTGTGTGTGTCTGTGAACAGCATAACTCAGTAACGAACATTCGGATAAACACCAAACTTGGTATTTAGGTTCAGTATCTTCCAGAGATGCGACACGAAGGTTTTCAAGAAAATCCCCCCACCCCAGACTACCCTTTACATGGAAGATTTTTCGAAAATTTTAATTTTCTCAAAAATGGCTCTAACGATTTTGATTAAAATATCATATTTTTAAGATATTTTTATGACAAACAAAATGTATATCTTGAATTTCCTGGGAATGTCTCCAAAAGTATTCTTCATTGTGAACAACTTCTGCATAACTGGTATACCATAAGAGATAGACAAAATTGTACTACACAAAAAATGTAGATCGCGTTAAAATACACAATTTATGTCATATGCATTTTTTTTTTGTTGCGTGAACCATTTTCGAGATATTGCTTGTTATTCCCTTACATTTTTCAATACTTATTTTCTCAAATGGGAATTCTTTATTAATTTTTTTGTCTTGGATATGCAAAGAGTATTAATCTGTGGCAAAGGGAATGGTGGTGCACCTAGCAACCAGCTATTAAGAGAATTGTATGTGTTTAAAGGCTACTGTATTTCTATATTGCCCTTGTAAATATATATTCACCTTACATCTACAAGAAAATTAGCAATAATATAGAGTCTGCAAATGTCTTGATTAACATGAAGTAGATGGAGAATAAGCGTTTGTAAAAATAGTTTGTATAAGAGTAGAGAAAGTCATGCGAGTGTAACACATCAGATTTTTATATTCATTATTATTATTTGGTGTAAGGTGTCTAACCCTACTGTCTCACCATACATTATACCGTTGCATAGTGTACCCCTGGTATTGCTAAAGTGTAGGATTGCTGCAGTAAACTAGTTCTTAGAAAAGAGAGGATAGATTAATTCCTGAACTGAACCTCGCGTAACATGTTTTAAGAACCGGGTTCATAATATACACTTCTTTATAGAATAGTATGTATCATAAGAACTATTCAATAAATAAACTCTGTGAAAATTAAGAAAAACAGTTTATTTTCAGGTGTATCTTGCAAAACATAAGGCAGCCTGAAAGCAATGCTGTTATTGTAAAAGAAATTATTGTAATAATCTATGTAACTGATCATATACAGAATGTTTCAGAAATACTTTTACAAACTTCGGGTATGGGTTCCTCACACCACGAGAAGGAAAAAAGTTCATATGAACATATGTCCCATAATCCTTTGTTTTCTCGTTAGGGGGTGTTCAACACAGTGGTACACTTATAACACACAAAACTCATAAGCAATGCACGAAATGCCCTCCTCTTGCTTCTATGCATGCCTGTACTCGTCGAATCATGGAATGTCGCACCCTGTCAAAAACTCCGAAATGGTGTCGAATGGTATCGCAGGTTCCATGACACGTCGAGGAAGCGTTTCTGCAGCTGGGATGGCTGCTCCATAAACCAATGATTTAAGATGCCCCCAAAGGCAAAAATCTACAGGATTGAGGTCGGGAGAACGTGCAGGCCATGGAACTGGTCCTCCTCTGCCTATCCATTGTTCATGGTACTCATGTTCACGAAATGAATATCCAGCCATGGTGGAACGAAACACGTGCAGTTAACTCACTACATGTACACAATTGAAATGCTGAAGACAGACTAATGACAAATGACAAACATAAACAAGTCTCCATGGCAACACTTCGCCATCTACCGTATGTAGTACAATGGATCAACGCCTTCTATGAATGCATAGAGAAATGAAGTTTTGAGGTTGGACCCCGAAGGCCGTTGAACTCACACTTTCATTGTGACAAGAATAACGCGAAAACCAAGGATTATGGGACATAAGTTCATATGAACTTTTTCCCTTCTTTTGGTGTGGGGAACACATACCCGAAGTTTGTAAAAGTATTTTTGAAACACCGGTATATAGCTAGCCTAAGTGCGTATCTTAATAGTTAATGCAACTATTACGTTTCGTTTTATTTGTAGTATATTTTATGATTATAGTTATAGTATGGTTTATGATTTCTGTGTTTCCAATAAATTTGATTTAGTAGAAAAAATAGACAAAAAGTTACATAAATTATCTAAAGTCAATAACATTAGAAACTATCAACACTGTACCCTTCAAAAGTCTGGATTCATGTTCATACAGACGGTTCACTCATAGACCTTAAGGCAGGTGCCGGAGCGGGTGAAACATGTCCCCTTTTTTCCTATTACCAGCACGCAGGAAAAAGCACAACAAATTTTGATGGTGAAATACATGCCACAAAAATCTCCCTCCAAAATCTATCAGGAAGGGAAAACATACTAATCAACGAAGCAGTAGATCTCCTGACGAAGAAAGGATCTTTCATAAAATGATTACTAGCCTTTAAACCCAAATTGTACACTTCAGGAAAAGTCTCATAAAGGAATAAATTCAAACCTCGAACAACAGCAGCAGCAGAAAATAAAAAATCTGATATGTTGCACTCACATGACTTTCGTTACTCTTGTACAAACTATTTTTACAAACGCTTATTCTCCATGTACTTCATGTTAATCGAGATATCTTATTGCTAATTTTCTTGTTGGTGCAAGAGGAATATGGTAGGCTTTAGGCGACAGTCATATCTTTTAAGAGCTGGTTGCTATGTGGAGCATTTCATTCTCTTTGCAGGTCCAGCACATAAAACAAGCGATTAAAGAATTTCCATTTGGGAAAAATATAAGTAATGTAACATTCAAACAAATAACAAGGAATATCTCGGACATGGTTCACTCCACAACTAAAAGGTACATGACATACTATTATTTTTAAGGAGATGTACATTTTTGTGGAGTAAACTTTTATTTATATTTTACGGTTTGCCAGTTATACGAAGGTCATTCAGAATGAAGAGGGCTTTGGGAATATTGCCAGAAAATTTAAGATATGCATTTCATTGGCATAAAACTATCTTAAACATATGATATTTTAATCAAAATCGTTAGAGACAATTTTGAGAAACTCAACATTTTCGAAAATATTCCATGTAAAGGGTAGTTTGGGGTGGGGTATTTTCTTGAAAACCTTTGTGTCGCATCCTTGGAAGAGAGCAAACTAAAGTACCAAGTTTGGTATTTATCCGGTTTTTCGTTTTTGAGCTATACTGTTCACAGTCTGATAGACTGACAGACACAAGGACATGCTTCCAAAACTGCTTTATTGAGTTTTAGGTCACTTGAAAAGATGTATTTCCGAAATTTCGATATCAAACTTTAGGGTGGAATGCAATACTTCCCCTAATTACTATACGTAGTAGAGAAAATGAAAATTGGAATGCCTGTCGCAAAATCCAAAAATCATACCAAATCTACCAGGATAAATAGCAGTCGCACAATTCAGTAATATCAGGACATGACTGCCTAGCCAAATAACACCTGCATCTGATCAACATCTTAGCATCTCCTAAATGCATGTGCATATAGACGGACACCATCTGGACAATTGCATTACAAAGCGAAGATGGCAGGACAGCAAAGTACTGGCGAGCAAGATTGCTAATGACTTTGTTGTCAAATGCAGCACATTAGAAAACAACAACAGTGTCTGATAAGCCAGAATATCCATAATCCAGTTGTTATGTTGGACATGGACTAAATTATTGGCGGCTAAAATGCACTTGGAGGACGAATGCCAAATTGGCATAATTTATTAGTAGAGACCCAACTTCCTGTGCTGTATACTTGGTCAAACTAAAAGTGGGCGGTCTCTTGAACATTTAAATTTCTTCATAGTCTCTTGAAGTGAGCGCACGGTATATAACCGTCAAATTCTGTGCACCGCTTTAGCTAACTCTAAAATACAAGCCACAATACACTGATTTGGGCTACTTCCACACCGTGCTTGGCGTGGAGCAGTGGCTAAGCTACTTAGCTTCTACGCAAACATCTCGAGTTTTATCTTCCGTAGTGGGTTGTTATAATGTTTTACAACTCCTTTTATTTAATATAGTTAAACGATATTGCTTGTGTTATAAATAAACGTGTGTTGGATAATTAATAGTGGCAACACTGCTGCGGAAGCCAAAAAGAAGGAAGTTGAGGCAGTATTTTAAACACTTAAATGATTTCAGTCAAATTATATAATATAAAATATAATAACGACCCGCCTTAAAGCAAAATATGTATAATATAATATATAAAATGCATGTAACAGTCATTGTAGTAATGTTTATATTATTTTGTACATGTTCAATAATGCTTTGTGAATGTATTACATAATTTAATATTGTAGGAGCTGTGGAAATTGGTCAAAAGTTGCTAACAATGAGGTAACCTTGAGGCAATAATGAATTAGGAAGTTTAATAACGCTACTAGTCATTCTTGGAAACAAAAATGTAAAAGCTTAAGTTAGCCAGAAAAATGCTTGAGTTAAATAAAAGTATTCTATTGGAGTGCGATTAGCCAATCAGAAACTGAAATGGAGCAAATTTCACAAATTCAGAAGTCAGTTGCTTGTAGACAGCGTTCCTAACCGGGCGCAAGACACGTCGTCGAGAAGTTTAATACGTATTCAGTGTGAGACCAAAATAGTTTACGTGTTAAAAAGTGCAAGTAACTAATAAATAATCTCCCAACTCTCTATATCAGTAAAGTGTTATTTAAATCGTGTCAGGGATTAATAAATGGAGTGAAGTAAAAATTATAATCGGTGTAAGCCTACCATCTTCAGCCGCATCACGCCCTGTTAAGAAATTCATGTCTCTAAAGTTAATACTGACGCAGCCGATGCAAACATAAATATATAATATTTCAAGAAACAGTCAAATTACAAAGTTTATATTTTTAAACTTGGGACGAAGGCTACCGGAAGCTTTTTACCATACGTGTGGTTGCAACTACTTCAAGTTAGGCTCCCTAACAGTTGAACTACAATACAACACCTACTTCAAATTGGCTTTCCATACGTGAAGCAACAAACTATCTCAAAGTAACTGGTCTCGTGCTTACCAAGTGTTTGCCTATGGCTTACCAATTAACCTATAAATAGACTCTCTCTTTCGACTCAAAATGCATGCGCTGTGGCAAGTAGAAAACAGGTCTATATGATCTACCAATCTAAACATCTGTATGTTGTGTTTACGCCATGTACAACGAAGTTGGTTGAAGATTGAATGTGCTCGTGGTAGTACAGCAACACAATGTCATCCAGGTGTTGTTGAGGCATGTGATTAACTTCGTTACCATACAGAACAGTGGCGAGGAGGATTAAAAATTTGAAAATTATGATGCTTCTTGTGTTCGACAGCGTCTCCAGGTACTGTACCATAAGGGAAATGTTATTGCACAGTAATTCTGTCATTTTTGGAGCGTCATCTCACACCAACGTTGCGAAGAAAGCGGTGACACTTTTTACAGAGCCTTCCCATCATTTTGCATCACAAATCTCGGGCGCACGTGGCACAACCTGTAACTGATACCGGGGTTGTGAAGTGCTTTTCCAACCATCATATTCAACGGACCTAAGTCCGTGTGATTATGAAATAATCCCAAAGATGAAGGAACCGCTTCGTGGGATTCGATTCAGGACTGTCTTCGAAATTCTGCAGGCATTAGATCGCTCCATTAGGAACATCAACAAAACAGACACTTCCACATTGCTGGCAACAAGTTATTTAAAATGCTGGCGATTATATTGCAGGACAGTCAAAGTTTCAAACATGTATCATTCTTGTAATAGTAATTAATAAACCGTTGCTACTATTAAGATTTCCAACATATAATTACAATAATGGTGAAACTTGTAATTATAACATCAAATGATGAGTATGAAAAACCCTACCAACTGATAAAGTAGATAATGTCATGGTTTCCATATATCGATATGACGGTTTACTAAACAAACGCCAAGCACATAAAAAGTAAAGAAAATCTTTTACATGTTTACTCGTCTATTTAAAATAAAAAGGGAAAAACAGTTGAGTAGCTCCATGTAGATTTCAACTTGCAACCTCAGGAACATAAAGTTAGATCTACCACTGAACTAAGCGTGGCAATTGAAGAAGGTTTGTTTAAATTGTTTACCCCACGCTTTGGGAGCCAATTTGAAGAATGTTTGTTGCTGCTACGTATGAAAAGAGTTTGAAGATGATGTATTATATTTCGACTGTTGGGGAGCCGAACTTGAAATAGTTGCAACCGCACGTATGGTAAAATGATTCCGGTAGCCTTCGCTCCAAATGTACTTTCCGGTGGCCTTTGCCCCAAATGTTTAAAAATATTAACTTTGTAATTTGACTGTTTCTTTAAATATTATATATTTATGTTTGCCTCGGCTGCGTCAGTATTATTGTTACAGACATGTTTCTCTTTGCAGGGTTGTGGTGCGACTGAAGGAAGTAGGCTTACACAGATTATAATTTTAATTCACTCCTTTTATTAATGCATGACACGATTTAAATAACACTTCACTGATATAGAGAGCTGTGAGATTCTTTTGTTAATTACTTGCACTTCTCGAGGACACATCTCGCATCTGGTTAAGAACACTGTCTACAACCAACTGACTTGATTTCTTCCGCCTAAATTTGTAAATTTATGTATTTCAAGTCTCTGATTGGCTATTCCTAATCCAATAGAATACTTTTATTTAACTTGAGCTTTTTATGGTTGTTGATTGGCTGTTTTATAAACTGTCTCAAAATTTACATTATTGTTGCTCCAATAATGACTAGTAGCATTATTAAACTTTCTTACTCATTATTGTCTCAAGGTTATCTCATTCTTACCTCATTGTTAGCAACTTTTAACCTATTATTCTCACAGCTCCTACATTATTAAATTACTTAGTACATTCACATAACATTATTGAACATGTATACAATAATATAAACATTTACAATGACTGTAATATACACTTTTTATATATTGTCACATACGCATATTGCTTTAAGGCGGGCTGTTATTGAATTTATATATTATATAATTAGACTGAAACCATTTAAGTGTCAAAAATACTGCCTGACATTGCAAGGAGCTTTAGTAATAATCTACTTCACAACCATAAATAAATAAAGCGTGTTTTGGTTACAAAATTTTAGTATTGAAACACAATAAAAAATATATCTCTTTGAAATCACGTATATGAATTACTTTCTCGGAAGACTTTGTGATTATAGTTGTATTCCTCATTATAACTACTACAACAATATATGCAGTCTTGTGAACACAGTCTTGTGAAGTAGCCGATTCTAGCTCCGTCTCTCAGATGCCCAAAGTTTTAAATTGACCGAATGTACAATAACTTCATATTGAACAGAAAATTTAAAGCCTATAGAGGAATCACCAAAATAACTGAAATCTCCATAACTTAAATATAAGTGGCTTCCATCTTGATTGCAGTCGTTCCCAGAAATACATAAGTTAAGCGCACTTTTGAAATCAACTCCACAGAATGCCTGAGAACAGAGAATGGTTGAATTACACTGCTGAAAGGAGGGGAATAAAGTAAAGGTTACCATATTTACAGCACTGTAAAAGGTGCTAACCACGTGTATTCACTGAACCGGCTATCCACTAACTCGATTTCCCAAGAGAAACCTAGAATTGCAGACAAACAGATGCCTAGTGAGCTTATACGCAACGCAGTAGTACCACACTCTGCATACTAAAATCGGGCTGACTCAGATTCCAGAATGCGCAAAGAGAAACGTCCGGCATAGTACATTGCTTTGATGTACGTAGCGAAGTGGCAATTCCACGTGTTTTAGTTTTAAGAGGAAATCAAATTATAAGGCTCACTCACTGACTTTCTCTACTCTTGTACAAACTATTTTTACAAACGCTTATTCTCCATATGCTTCATGTTAATCGAGATATCGAGATGTTAATATTATTGCTACTTTTCTTGTAGATGCAAGGGGAATTGGTAGGCTTTAAGCGATAGTCAAATATTTTAAGAGCTGGTTGATATGTGGAGTATTCCATTCTCTTTGCATTGCCAGGACAAAAAAATGAATAACGAATTTGAGAAAAAGTATAAGTATTGGAAAATTTAAGGGAATAACAAGCAATATCTCGAAAACGGTTCACTCAACAACAAAAAATGCATATGACATAAATTGTGTATTTTAACGCGATCTACGTTTTTGTGTAGTAAAATTCTGTCTATCTCTTATGGTTTATCAGTTATGCAAAAGAATACTTTTGGAGAGATTCCCAGAAAATTCGAGATATGCTTTCATTTGTCATGAAAATATCTTAAACATATGATATTTTAATCAAAATCGTTAGAGCCATTGCTGAGAAAATTAAAATTTTCGAAAAATGTTCCATGTAAGGGGTAATCTGGGGTGAATGGATTTTCTTGAAAACATTAGTGTCGCATCTCTGGAAGATACTGAACCTAAATACCTATTTTGGTGTTTATCCGACTGTTCGCTTCTGAGTTATGCTGTTCACAAACACACACACAGACACTCACACACAGACATGTTTCCAAAAATAAAAGGAATATCTCGGAAATGGTTCACTGGACAAAAAAAATGTGTATGACATAGATTGTATATTTTAACGAGCTCTACGTTTTTTTGTGTAACAAAATATTGTCTACCTCTTACGGTTTATCAGCTATGCGAAAGTCATTCAAAATGAAGAGTACGTTTAGGGACATTCCCAGAAAATTCAAGATATACATTTCGCTTGCTATGAAAATATCTTAAACATATGGTATATTAATCCAGGTTTGGTATTTATCCCACTTTTCATTTTTGAATTATCTATGCTGTTCACAGACACACAGATAGCCATACAAACGGACATGTTTTCCAAAAATGCTTTATTTGGATGCAGGGCACCGCAAAACATATATTTCCAGTGAAATCAAGGTATCGCTTTTTGTGTGGAATGCAGTACTTCCCCTACTTACTATAGTAAAAGTGTAATTTTCCTTTCTCTACTACTACCGAGAGGGATGGCCCAGGCCGCAACGTCTGCCCTTCCTGACCTATAGACTTTTTGGAGGGTTTCCCCGGATTGCTAAGTGAATGCTGGGAAGGTTAATACACCCGCGAATGTTCTGTCAATTCATTTCACTTCACATTTCATCTACTTGGCTGTTTCAGGCTTGAAAGTGTCGTCAGGAGTCTCGGCATTGCATGGCAGGGAAAAAGGGTGCTCTATGTAATCCTTCGTCCCCGGAATGGAGGGAATTATTCCGAGTCCCGGACCCCCCAGTGGGATGTGCAGGCCTGCAGGGGCCGAGAGTTTCGCACTGTAAATAATAGGTACCCTGCCCTGTGCCCTGCCGTGCATCCTAGTCCGGCCGCCCTGGGTCTCCTCTCAATTCTCCTCTCCCTCATGGGGGCACGCCATCAGGGGCTTACGCTTTCAAAGTAGCGGTTCTAAGTCCCTCTCCCCTCCTAGCCCTAGTCCTTCTCTACTACTTATCTACAGTAAACAGAGGAAATATTGCACTTCACCCAAAATTTCGGTATCAACATCCCACTGAATCTAAAAAGACATTTTTATGAAAAAGGTTTACATGTGTGTGCAGCATAACACAAAAACGAAAAGGGTTAAATATAAACTTGGCATTTAAGTTCAGCATCTTCCAAGGGTGCCACACGAAAATACTCAACAAAATCTGCCCACTTCAAACTATCGTTTACATATAAAAATATTCGTAAATTTTTATTTCCTTAAAAATGGCTCAAACTGTTTTATTCACTGATAATCGTTTGGGATTCTTACAGAACAAACTGTGCATCTTGAGCTTTCTGGGTATAGCCTATGAAGTCCTTTTCATTCTGAAGACTTTTACATAACTGCTAAACCGTAATAGTATATTATGCAACGAGACTATAATGGTAATAATTATCATACGAGCGTTTTAATCATCATTATAGTCAAGTTTCATACCACTGTTTATGCTCGACCATGCATCTAAATTAAAGGTTTCATAAGTATTCCTTTCTGGTTTGAGTGATCTGTTACAATCGTTATTCCTTTATCTATGGTTACAATACAATGACCTTGTAGCACCTGTGTAAAACAAAGTTGCTAGGGTTGTGAGACGTACTACGCAGACGCAGAAATGTTGATTACATCCCTATAAACAGCTGTTAACATGTGGCACACTTCTGATTGGTCGAGGCCCATTAAAGTATTGCTACCAGTCGTATAAATACTACATTTTGGCATGGTGGAGCATAAAAATAGATAAAATCTTACAAAATAAAAAACATAGATTTTATTAAAACACACAATTTATGTCATATACAATTTTCTTGTGAGGTTAACCACTTGCGAAGTATTATTTGTTATTAGTTTGCATTTTCAAATACTTGTAGCCTTTTCAAGTAGTAAATCCTTATTTGTTTTTTTTTCGTGCTCATGTAAAGATAATGGAGTTTCAAATCCATGACATAACCATCCTTTTTTAAAAGTCTGACTATCGCTTTAGCCTACAGCAGCGTTCTTATCCCTATAAAAAATGTGCAATAAAAGCTTATCTGTATTAACAAGAAGTAGATACGCCCGTCTCTGTGGTGTAGGGGTAGCGTGGCTGCCCCACATTCAAGAGGTCCCAAGTTCGGCTACCGGTTAGAGTGAGTTACACGGATAAAGCTTTTCTACGGGATTTTCCCTTATCCCAAAAGGTTTACTGTCGAGTAACTCTTAAGTTCTCAATATCCCGGCCTCGTTTCAAAGTCATCTCACCAATTACATTAATTCATTGTCTCATATGACCACATACGTTAAAGGAAGTTAAACTTCGGGAATAAAGAAGAAACAGATAGAAGAATAAGCTTTTGTAAGAATATTTTTAGAAGATTGAGTAGGGAAGGTGATGAGAATACAGCATTGGATTTTTTATTTCTCTACCATCACCTTTGTAGTAGGAAGAAAAAGTATTGCATTCCACCCAAAAATCCGACATCAAGATTTCACCGGAAATGCATGTATTGAGACACTCTAAATGAAAAAAAAGCATTTTCATTTCTTCTACTAAAGTACCTAGGGGTATGGCAGTTCACCCGAAAATTCAATACCGAAATACTTGTTTTCATGCGTACTAAATCCAAAAAAAGACTTTTCGAAAACGGTCCGTGTATATATGTGTGTGTGCGTGTGTGTGTGTGTGTGTGTGTCTGTGTGTCTATGGACCGGGGTGGGAGATTTTCTTCAAACTTTTTGGATGAAATGCAATAGTTGCCCTACTTATACGTAGTGGATAAATTAAAAATTGCACACAGTTAAAACAGGAGATCGCGAAGGCCATAATTCTTTACTAATTAACCTATCCTCGAACATATCCCGAATTAAACATAACGCTCAGATGTTCAAAAACTGATGTGAGTATGGAATTCCTGTAACTTCCAGCATTTATTGCTTGTCCAAAATGTATAGGTCCTATAGAATAATATATCACAAATTTTCGGTCCTGCAAGGGAATCTCGTGTGTAAAATTGGGTTCTCTGTGATCAAGTATCTGTTACTTTTCGATGAAACATAGTCATAGAAATGGAACCATATATCGTCAGAGAAGAACATTAAGCGTGGGTCAATTACTCTAACATTTCGTAAAATTCAATTATTGACATTTACAAAAATCTGACGATTACACGAAAAATAAAATTTATGCAACAAACCCTATACATTGTAACAACTAAGACAAAACATCAGGCGAGAAATTAACTCAATTTGGGATATTGGACTCTCGAGTGAGAATCAAAATTTCCTGAGAAGATGCCAGAGATTTGTGGATAGAGAAAGACAACATTTCCAACATTTCTTATGATGAAGTGTGTGCCTATTATCATTATAATTGTAATTATAAGAACATAAGACGGTAGCAGGATATTATAATGTTTCAGCGGGAGCCCGAGCTGCGGCGGCCGCAGTGTAAAGGAATAGCAATGTATATTATTCCAGCAATAAAAAAACCAAATCCTTGATTACGTACTAACAACATATCAGTATAGAAAAGAATCTGATATGACATATTTACATGACTTTCTCCACCCTCTATCGTTTATTAGTGAGTATACAACCCATTATTACTAAAGCTTATTACTTTCTCTACTACGTATAGTAAGTAGGGGAAGTATTGTATTCCACCCAAAAATTCGATACCGAGATTTGACCGGAAATACATGTTTTGAGATCCCCTGAATCCAAAAAAAGCATTTTTGGAAACATCCGTTTGTGTGTCTGTCTGTGTGTCTGTCTGTGAACAGCATAACTCAGAAACGAACAGTCGGATAAACACCAAACTTGGTATTTAGGTTCAGTATCTTCCAAGGATGCGACACGAAGGTTTTCGAGAAAATCCCCCACCCGATATTACCCTTTACATGGAACATTTTTCGAAAATTTTAATTTTCTCAAAAATGGCTCTAACGATTTTGAATAAAATATCATATGTTTAAGATATTTTTATGACAAATAAAATGTATATCGTGAATTTTCTGGGAATGTCTCCAAAACTATTCTTCATTGTGAACGACTTTTGCATAACTGGTAAAGCATAAGAGATAGACAAAATTTTACAACACAAAAAATGTAGATCGCGTTAAAATACGCAACCTATGTCATATACATTTTTTTGATGAGTGAACCACTTTGGAGATATTGCTTGTTATTCCCTTAAATTTTTCAATACTTATTTTCTGAAATGTGAATTCGTAATTCATTTTTTGTCTTGGATATGCAAAGAGTTGTGGGAAAGGGAATGCTGCTGCACCTAGCAGCCAGTTATTAGGAGATATGTATGTGCTTAAAGGCTACTGAATTTTCCAAATTTCCCTTGTAAATGTATATTCCCCTTACATCTACAAGAAAATTAGCAATAAGATAGACTCTGCAAATGTTTATCTCTATTAACATGAACTAGATGGAGAATAAGCGTTTGAAAAATAGTTAGTACAAGAGTAGAGAAAGTCATGTGAGTGTAACACATCAGATTTTCTTCTTCCTCCTCTGTTTAACCTCTTCTTATGTAGGACTTACACCCCCAGGACTTACAGGCGGGTGTCTGGGGTCAGTCGCCCCTCGAGGAGCAGACACTCGTGGATCAGACAGAATATCCAGGATGGGTGATCAGCCCGATGCGTGGTATGGGAGGAAGGAAGTAGATGAAACGAAATGATGGTGAAATGGATGAAAGGAAAGGTGATGATGGAGTAGTTGATGGAATAAATGGCGGGGGAAACCGGAGACGCCGCTTTGTACGCCACAAATCCCACATGCGGGTCCCTGGGATTTAACCCGGCCCGCCTCGGTGAGAGGCGAGCGGTTTAACCACTCGGTTATTTTTATATCTACTACCTTTTAATCTAAATAAACCGTTGCAGAAATAGCTACATTACACATATTCTTATAGATACAAAGAGAACAGCGATAGTCAAATATTTAAGAACTGGACGCTATATGCTGTCCTTAAAACTCCATACTGTTGCCATGCAATCGCGAGAAACAACTGAATGGTGAAAGGACATAAGACAATGGCCAACAACTGTACAATTCAAACTTTGAATAAAGGATATCTCAGAAACGGCTTATACCACAACAAAAATTATGTTAAATAAACTGTGTGTTTTGAATAGATCTGCATTTCTTGTATAGTAAGTTTTCGTCTATCGCTTAACGTTTACAAGTTATACAGGCTTATACGGAATTCCTTCCGAATGAAGAGGATTTCAAATGCTATTCCTGGAAAATTCGAGGTATACATTTTACTTGTCATGTAAATATCTTTAATATATTTATTTTAGTCAAAATCGTTACTGTCATTTTGAAAATCAAAATTTTGAAAAATGCTCCATGTACAGCATAGTTGAGGTGGGGATATTTTCTTGAAAATCTTCATGTGTTATCCTTTGAGGGTAATAAATACCAAGTTTGGTGTTGATCCAACTTTTCGTTTTTGAGTTATGCTGTACACAGATACTCAGACACACACACGGATCTGTTTCCAAAAATGCATCTTTTTGGATTCAGGTGTCTCAAAACGCGTATTTCTGGTGAAATCTCGATATCGAATTTTTGGGTGGAATTACAATACTTCCACTACTTACGTAGTAGGGAAAGTAAACAACTAGATCGTAAAATAAATTTGATTACCGTGAAAAATATGAATAATAAAATAAAAACAAACACAGGGAGAAAATAGGTAAGAAATAAATAAACAAACTAGGTTATTAAACAGCTATTCACAATATCATTTTAGTTACAAAATTCAAATTTAGTATGAAGTAACGTGAATGACTCATGTCTGGGATAAAACTTTTGAAAGTTCTTATTAAAAAATTCGGAAATTAAAACTTCAGCCCTTATTAATTATTAAAAGGTTTCTGTGTAGTAATTTAAAATATTCTAGTCTTGTGTATACCAGTATTTATTTTCAGTTGTCTAACATTATTTAATACTACTGTTTCATATGCATATTACAAACGCTAGGGCACTTGAAATACGTCCATTTTACGTTCAAAATTGAAATATAAAATGAAAATCGTGTGTGAGAATTAAAAGCCGGTATGAATATCCACACTGAACAACTTAAACAAAACAAATTGCAGTTGAGGCGACATTCATCTTTTTCATATTCCAACAGGAAGCTGTGGATGAGCATTCCACAATTAAAAATAACCTCTTCTGGAAAAAGTAAAGGCAGGAAAACAGTTAATAATGATTAAAGGTAATGGGGGTGTTTAATAAGCTAGAAACGCAGACTCTCGCTGCTTCGCTATAATTTGACGTCATAACACAAGCCTTGGAGAGTACAGGCCATAAATCTCGTGGTAATTAAGGGAATTTTCCCCAGCTTGTCTGTTGATAGAAATTCCGATACGTTATACGTGTGTTTGCAGGAAAAATTAAAAAGGTTATACTTTGGATAAAAATACGATGTAGAAGGTTTTGGAGTTCACAGTCGTAATATTGATCCATTTATGTTTTTTGATAATGTAGAAAAAAATGTATGTACATATATAGGGTGGACAATTTAAGTTGAGACTGTACAATATCTCCAAAACTAAGCGTTATAGAAAGAAATGTCGTTTATAAAAGTTGCTTGATATTATCGGGAAAAGTAAATGGCATTAGTCGTGTTTTACTTGGACGTTGTGGCATTTTAGGGTTAATTTATTTTGTAAAATGAGAACCTACCCTCTTTATGCTGTTTTCTCACTCCTCATAAAAATCTGATTTGTCACACTCACATGACTTTCTCTACTCTTGTACAAAATATTTTTGCAGACGCTTATTCTCCATCTACTTCATGTTAATCGAGGTAAACATTTGCAGACTTTATCTTATTGCTAAATTTCTTGTAGATGTAAGGGGAATATATATTTACAAGGGCAATATAGAAATACAGTAGCATTTAAGCATATACATATCTCTTAATAGCTGGTTGCTATGTGCAGCACCATTCTCTTTGCCACAGATTAATACTCTTTGCATATCCAAGACAAAAAATGAATAACGAATTCCCATTTGACAAAATAAGTAATAAAGGTGTTAAGGGAATAACAAGCAATATCTCGAAAATGGTTCACTCAACAACAAAAATGTATATGATATAAATTGTGTATTTTAACGCGCTCTACATTTTTGGGTAGTAAAATTTTGTCTATCTCTTATGCTTTACAAGTTATGCAAAAGTCGTTCACAATAAAGAATACTTTTGGAGACTTCCCAGATAATTCAAGATATACATTTTATTTGTCATGAAAATGCCTTAAACATATATTTTAATCAACAATTTTTTTTCGAAAACTCTTCCATGTAAAGGGTAATCTGGGGTGGGGGGATTTTCTTGAAAACCTTCGTGTCGCATCTCTGGAAGATACTGAACCCAAATACTAAGTTTGGTGTTTATCCGACTGTTCATTTCTGAGTTATACTGTTCACAGACAGACACACACACACGGACATGTTTCCAAAAATGCTTGTTTTGGAATCAGGGGGTCTCAAAACATATATTTCTGGTGAAATCTAGGTTTCGAATTTTTGGGTGGAAAACAATACTTCCCCTACTTACTATACGTAGTAGAAAATAGTTGGACCATCCATGGATGGTCATTTGAGGGTCAAGTTACGTTTCATAATTGGTAACCAAGATGTTTGATTGTGTTACTTATTCTCGTCAAAAAATCAACAGCTCTTTGGAAACCGTTTTCTAATGAGAAAACAACATATAATATGTAGGTTCACATTTATAGAAATTAGATTGGCCCTAAAATGACCATCACAACGTCCTCCAAATAAAACACGACTAATGGCATTTACTTTCTCCCATAATATCAAGCAACGTTTATTCAAGACATTTCTTTCTACAGCGCTTAGTTTTGGAGGTATTGTACAGCCTCAACTTAAATGATTCACCCTTATATATAATTTAATGGATAGAAAATAACGAACAGCTGTATTAATCCTTTTTACCGAGCGAGATGCCTCAGGCGGTAACGTCGCTCACATTCCGGAGGTCCTGGGTTCGATCCCTGCGGCCGACCTTCCTGACCCATGAGTTTTTCGCTAGATTTCTTGGGTATTTAGGCGAATACTGAGAAGGATCATTAACTCCTCCGCTTGGTTCCTTTCAGGGTTGCATGTGTCCGCGGGAGGTCTCGGCGTGTGCATGGCAGGGAAAAGGGATTGGTGACGGTCACTGTGCCTCGGGCCCCCCAGGGAATGTGTAAGCCCTACAGGGAGGGAGAGGACCCGCCTGCTCCGGAGTTTAAATCTGGAAATGGACCTTGCCCTCTGCCTGTCGTGCTTCCTGGTCCGGCCGCCCTCTGTCTGTTCTCTCCTCATTCCTCCCTTTCGGGGGCGCCCCGTCCGGGGCGTAGGCACAAAAGATCTGCTAGGTCCCCCTCCGCTTAAATTTTAATCTCTTCATCTGTTTTACTTTCCCTATAATGTACCTAGGACGTAGAGAAAGTATTCCATTCCACCCAAAAATCCGATTTCGAAATTTCACAGAAAATACAAGCTTTGAGCCCTTCTGAATAAAAAAATAACGTTTTTAGAAAAACTTGCGCGCACGTGCGCGTGTGTGAACAGCATAATTCAGAAACGAAAGGTCGGATAAATGCTAAAAGATAAATGTAAAGGTAGTGTGGGCGAAGGGCCACCCAGAAACCACGGTAGAGCACCGCAAAGTAGACAGCAATGGCCCTTTTTGCTACTACCGTAACCCCTGGGAGGAAGGAATGAGGGGAGAGACCCGAAGTTCTACCAGATCCGGATGACGACAGGCGCATGCATGGACAGGATCCCTAACGTTTCCAGATCTAACTTATCCACCGCTGGGACCCACCAACAAATCCCGGAGGTACCCCGAAGAAGCGTACAACCGAGAGCACCCAGAGGCGTGTCCTAACTGAGCTGTTCCGGAACTGCGCCAGGAAAGTAAACTCTACAGAGCGCACATCTACCGCCCAGCCGCAACCCACCGAATACCGTCGCCTAGTCCTAAAACCCTGATACAGAGGAAGATGATGAGGGTTGTGGTATATAGCTGAATCACCCCAGCATTCGCCTGTCGACCTATGGAAACCACGACAAACCTTGGATCAGAGTGGGAGGTCGCCGGGAATCGAACCCGAGACCTTCCGAAACTTAGTATTTAACTTCAATATCTTCCAAAAATGCGAAACGAAGATATTTATGAAAATCTCCCACTCCCAACTGTCGTTTACATGGACCATCTTTTGCCAATTTTAAAATTTTTCAATAATTCCTAACGATATTTATTAAAAAAGGGTATTGTATAATGAGAGTACTTTCTGCATTAGGGTGGAGGAAGGGGTAGTATCTAGAGAAATCCAGCAATAGAAAGGCCTCAGACAAGGATGTAAATTAAGCTTGTCCTATTCAATTTATACATAGGTGATATATTACTAGAAATTTGGAGGTATACCAATATTGTGCCAGTCACCAATAATATTCAAATTCCGGGACTACTTATGGCTGACAACCTAGTGGTAGGATCGATTACAGTTAAGGATTTAACAAGCCTTGAAAGGAATAGACAAATACTGCAAAAAATGATTAAAGGTAAACCACAGATTGTGATATTTAAGAAAGAAGGAAAATTAAGTAAATATGAAAAATCCTATGTGTTGTACTCACATGACTTTCTCTATTCTTGTACAAACTATTTTTACAAACGCTTATTCCCCATCTACTTCATGTTAATCGAGATAAACATTTGCAGAAACTGTCTTATTGCTAATTTTCTTGTAGGTGCAAGGGGAATGTGTTAGGCTTTAAGCAAGTCAAGTATTTTAAGAGCTGGTTTCTATGTGGAGCATTCCATTCTCTTTGTATGTCCAGGACATAAAAAACGAATAAGGAATTCCCTTTTAGAAAAAGTATAAGTATTGGAAAGTTCAAACAAATAACAAGGAATATCTCGGAAATGGTTCACTCCACAAAAAATGTATATGACATACACTGCGTGTTTTAACGAGCTCTATATCTTCTGTGTAGAAAGTTTCCCAGAAAATTCAAGATATACATTTTATTTGTCATGAAAATACCTTAAATATATATTTTAATCAAAATGGCTAGAGCCATTTTTGAGAAAATCAAAAGTTTCAAAAAATATTCCATGTAAAGTGTAGTCTGGGGTGAGGGTATTTTCTTCAAAATATTCATATCGCATCCTTGAAAGATACTGAACCTACATATTAAGTTTGGTATTTATCAGACTTTTCCTTATGCCGTTTACAGACATCCATACACGGATCATTTTCCAAAAGTGACCTTTTTTATTCAGGGCATCTCAAAACATGTATTTCAGATGAAATCTCCGTATTGAATTTTTGGGTGGAATGCAATACTTCCCCCACTTACTATACGTAGCAAAGAAAGTAAAAATTGGAGGGGAGAAAAAGAGTATAGGGTATTGCTAGGTTCTATTTATAAAGAGATAAGATAGATGGAGGCTTTAAATGAGAGAAACGTAAAAAGTTTGCAATAGCAAAAGAAAAGTGGCTACGTTAGCTATCAGAAGTAGTAAATATAGAGTACCCGATATAAATATTAAATGCCTAGAGAATATGGTGCTGGAGGCAAAAATGATGTATGGCATAGAATTATGGGGATTAGAGGGAGCGACGGTGGGTGAGTATTGATGAGGTACATAGGTTGTTCTGCAGAGAAATGTTAGAGTTATCGAATACAGTTGTAAGACAGGTAGCTTGAAATTGAAATGGGCAGGGTGCGAAGTAAGGGAAAAATAATGGAAAGAGCTCTGAAATGTTGGTTTTAAATCTTGATATTAATCAAAAGAAATGTGTTAAGAGAATGGTTAGAATACCAAGAAAAGAAGCTTAAAGAATAGTGTATGGATAAACGGTGTACAGAGTAATTTGGAGAATAATCGGCTAGGAGAGATTTGGAGAAGAAGGGAAAATAATGCAACTTTTGGAAAATGGCAATGGAGAGTTTTGAAGGTAAGAAGTACAAAACCTATTTAGCGAGTTATCTGAAAAGATATCTCTGGTGCTTTATATACCGATGAAAAACACATAGGGAAAGGAGAAACATAAGTACAGTAAATAGAGAAGAGCGAGAGAGCATTGCATGGGTAACAACTGGTGTGTGGAAGTTAAAAGGTTTAAGGAAAGGTACTCCACAAAATCAATGCCCCATATGTAGAGAAGAAGAAGTTGTTGAACATATAAGATTTAAGTGCAAAGGAACAGAAATTTGGGTAAAAGTGTGTATCAGAAAGAAGTGGTTTAAGATAGAAATTTGCTATAACTGAAATGTTTTATAAGGACAGTAGGACAATTTTTAAGTAAAGTTAAAAATAAATGAATTTGGACAGTGAATAGAGATAGATAAACTAAGAAATTAAGATTTAATGGAAGTTGACTAAGGAAAATATTTTAATTTATGAATATGACTGGTAAAGAGCCAACGCTGATGCCGGTCTTTTTATGTTTTGTATATGCCTTAGTACAATAAATTAAATTAAAATTATTAAAAAGGCATATATTTAAGATATTTACATGAGAAATAATTCTGTTATGACTTGAGTTTTCTGGGGATAGCCCCTGAAGTCATCAATTCATCCGGTCGGAATGTTGTACAATTTTGTATAACTGCTAAACCATAACAGATAAAAAATTGCGTAGTGCACATAAACATGTGGATCTCTTTAAAATACAGAAATTACCTTTTTTGGCATCAGGCATTTCCGAGATAACCTCAATTTGGGGTTGAGTCCGGCGTTTGGCTCTAATGTGCTTCAACATTTTGCTGTAAATGGAGCATTAGGTTTGAAAATTCGAAAATAACACAGTATATACATTGAACAATGCAATTTATTGGAATGTCTTCATTTTTTAAAAATTCCACATTACAAGTGATCCCCTCCATATTTTATGGTTTTTTAAACCTTGTTCAACAATGGTTCATGACACTTTGTAATAAACCTGGATTTCGTTGATTTCTTGGACTTCAGCCTCTGTCCTGTTCTTTAGAACCTGTATACAGAGTGTAAGTACGGCACCAATTGCAGGACACATTCCTGCACACGTAGACGAAGAGAGTATGTTATATAATCATGGGTCCGGAAACGCTTTCTTTCCATGTTACAACTCATTTTCTCCAACTCATTAATCATGGGAAACACACACGAACAGAACGTTAGAATCATGGGGAACGTGCACTCTTGGTTACGCCTGGTTAAGTTGTCATTATCGTAGATGCACCGCCAGTGTTTTGTTTTGTTCCTGTTGCCATGCGGCTTACGTCATTGCTTGTTTACAGGAAACATCAACTGTTCCAGTGAGCAGTAGATGGTGGCAAGCACACGGGTTACTACGTACTAGTAGAGTTGATCACATTGCCTCGTGCAATGGCAGTGTTCACAAATGCAGAGATGACGGAAGCCCATTTGATGTATGGATTAGCAGACGGCAAAGGCGCTTGCGCTCAACGTTTGTACCGGAAGAGATTTCCAGGACGAAGGTGCCCCGACAGGAAAACTTTAAAGTCATTGATTGTCGTCTTAGGGAATATGGGCATTTCAGCCTAATAATCGCGACCGGGGGAGGCCTAGAAGGACGAGGACACCGCAGCGGCAGACGGCAAATCTTCAGGCAAGTGACGACGACCCTAGTGTCAGTACAATACAAGTAGCTGCAACAATGAGTGTTGACCACATGACTATCTGGGGAGTGTAACACGAGGTCCTGCTGTATCCATTCCATTTACAGCGTGTGCAGGCACTATCAGCAGCTGATTTTCCAGCACGTGTATACTCCTGCGAATGGTTTATGTAACAAAGTGTCAACCCTAATGTTAGTGCAACGGAACTGTTTCAACGAGATCACATTGTAAATTATCACAATCGGCATGTATGGGCTGACGTCAATCCTCATGCAACTGTTGAAGAAAGTCATCAACAAAGATTTTCTGTCAAACTTTTGGTCATCATTGTTGGCGACTGTTTGGTAGGGCCAAACGTTCTTCCACCGAGGATCAACGGACAAACTACCATAATTTCGTAGAGAATGTTCTACCTGATCTGTTAGCAGATGCGCCTTTAACTGTGCGACAAAACATGTACTTGATGCACATGGTATACCTCCTCATTTTAGTGTTAATGTGCGTCGGCTGCTAAATAATAGATTTGGTGACAGATGGATAGGTAGAGGTGAACCAATTGCCTGGCCTCCACGCTCCCCGGACCTAAACCACCGAACTTTAATTTGTGGGGGCATTTGAAATCTCGTGTGTATCGAATCCCAGTACCAGATCTTCAGTCTCCGTGCCCGTATTATGGAGGGCTACGAAACCATACGCAATACTCCAGGGATACATCAGCGCATCCGAGATTCACTACGACGATGGGTTAATGCATGTATCAATGCGCACGAAGGGATATTGAGCATCTCCTGTGAGAAAGAGTTGCATGTGGTATGCTGGTACGTTCTATTCTTGTGTTTTTCCCATGATTAATGAGTTGGAGAAAATGAGTTGTAACATCGCAACAAAGCGTTTCCAGATCCATTTTCATATAACATAATTTCTTCATCTACGTGTGAGGAATGTGTCGTGCAATTTGTGCCGTAGAATTTTGTTACATGCTGTATAATGTGGTCTGACTTGAGACACCCTTGCTTTGAGGTAGCCCCCAAAAAGAAGTTAGATGTTGCTAGGTCTGGAGACAGAGATGGCAAATTGATATCCCCAAATCAGAAATTAAACGTCCTGGGAAGAAATGTCTTAACAACTGCAGTGTGCCTCTGGCTGTATGGGCTGTAGCCCCGTCTTGTTGGAACCAAATTCAATCCTTGTTTAGTGTTTCTCTTAATACCTGTAACATATATTGATACTTTTCACCATTCACTGCAATAGTTCTCTCATTTTCATCCTCATAAATGTAGAGACCAATTATGTGTTCTGAATAAAGAACACAGCATACGGTAGCCTTTTCACTATCACTGATTTGTGTCATTTCAAATTTAAAATTTTGCTTGTAGACGTGGGCATTTAAGCGCAAATTTGCCCGGTCCGACATAAGTAAACTATTCTGCGAATTTTTGAAGAATGACACTAAACAGTCATGTGAAATGAAGTTGAGGGACCCGATCTGGTAATGTCAACTCATGAGAAACCTAAATTTTAGAGATGAAATATTAGATCCTTGAATATACTTTGATAAAATGTTCTATCAGAAATGTGCTAGGCCGCAGCATGTGGTGGTGATCTTGTCGGATTCCTTTGCAGGGCCCGTGTCACATTTTGGATATTTTCTGCAGTACGGGCATAACGTACAGTAGCATGGAATGAAACTGAAAGGGGTGGTCAGGCGGTTACATCTGTGGCCCGCATTCCGGAGGTCCCGGGATCGATCCCCAGCGCCCGCCTACTCTGACCCTTGGATTTTTCGTGGCTTCCCCGGGTCGCCAGTCGAATGCTGGTCTATCACGACTCTCCTTCCTCTCATTTCCTGTACCCATCATCTCCTTATCTGTTTCAGGGTTGTAGGGCAGGCGACGGTGTTCAGCAAATTACGAATGCTTGGAGGCTTGCGCTCTGTAAAGCATCTTCCCTGACGTTGCTGCCGTACCGCTCAGTTAGGTCTCTCCTCAGCGTGGTGCTTTGCTCCGGGGCACCCGGTTGGTGGCTTGTGGGCACGGAGCGTGCGTCGTCAGATGTGTTCTATCTGGAAACGTTATGGACCACGCCCTGCTTGCGCCCGTCTACATCCGGATCTGATCGCCCTTCGTCTCTCCCCTCATCCCTCCCTCCTAAGGGTCGTGTTGGAAGCATAAAGGGCCGACTGGCCTGCGTGCGGTGCTCTGCCCCGGTTCCGGGAGCCCCTCCGTGATACGTACCTTTACCTTTACCAAGCAATGAAAATTTTAAACTGCCTGTAACATTAAACATGTTGAACCAATTCACTGTTGAATTCTTCGAAGAAATCCTACCGTGACTTTGAACATTCATTTTATGGCTAAATTGATGTTATATTTGAACAACGGACTCCTTTCAATATATGCTGATACCACAAGTATGCGTACGTTAACTGCCCAAGCATTGAATACCGTAATTAATGATGGGAAGATATAAATAATTAAATAATGAAATGATAGTAAGATAAAGAAATAATTGCAATAAATATTTTCGTATATTAAATTAATCTATAATGTTATTAGCCTAGGTTGAAAGAATTGTCTGTAAACATGTCATCTGTCATGGACAGTAAATTCACTGAAATCCTTTCTTCATCTTTAGCAAGTCATACACGGAAAAAATTCTGATGTGATACATTCATATGACCTTCTCTACCCTCTCTCTTTATTAGTGAGTATACAAACTATTCTTATTAAATCTTACTTTTATTTCTACTACTACATATAATCCTAATAAAGATTTGCAAAAACCGCTGCATAACTCATTTCATTACGGATACAAGGGAACAGCGATAGTCAAATGTTTAAGAACTGGACGCTATATGCTGGCTTTAAATTCATCTCCATTCTCATTTTCACTTCATCTCTCATCGGTTGATCTCTTTCAGGATGGGAAGTGTCGACGCTGGTGATTCGGTGCGTGTGGCAGGGGAAAACGATACTCATTTTGACCTCTCTACGTCCCTTGGCTTTTGGCTGGCTGCCAGGGTTATCTGAATCCCCTTGAGGGGCGTTGGATACCCTCTGTCTGTCCGTCTGCCGGGGAGTCTCTCTGGAAAACTCAGAGACAATGCCATTATTGTGTCATCACTCCTGGTTTCGGCCGCCCGGTATCTCCTCTCGCCTCATCCTTCCTCCCGGGAGCACCCCCTTCTGGGGCGTAGGTACAAAATCCCTTATGTGGATCAGTACCGAGTACCCTCCATAGTCAATCCAATCCAACGAGTTTGCTTTAGAATATAAAGAAGGTTTTCCAGCACTGTATTGGTACTGAATCTTATATAAACAGTTTGGTCTGAAACATAAAGGAAAAGAATAATCTGGGAATGCCATCTGTAGAAAACCTTGAAAGATGTTTGTGATCAATTTGGATTTGATTAGAGTAAAGGCGATGGGGAGATTAGAGTCCTAAAACTGAAAGTTTTGGTTTATTGTAATTCATCTGCGTTAGCTATAGTTTAAATGGAATGTGTTATTTACTACGTCAAGTGGTTTATTAATCAACTTAATTAGACTTAAGACATTCTAGGGTATGTGGGATGCCTCGTCATTATTATATTTTAGTCTGCTACTGATGGGTTATATCTTCCCGTTGTGTTACCTGGGAGTGCAATGATCCTTCGAGACATTAACTCCCAGTGACTTCTGCTTAGTCTCAGAAGACCTCTATTACCGACAATCGAAGCTTAGCCATCATCGTTTACTTTGCTTATTCCCTTCTGCTTTTATCCAGTGCACATGGAGTAATTCACTCATGTATGCATCACTTTAAGGTGACAAAATTATATTTCCTTTAATTCCTTTATATCCTGGTGTTTATCTAATTTAATATTGTTGTGTTTTACCTAATTCCCATGCTGAACTGGATTTGATCTTACAGCCTGCAAGTGCTTTAAAAGCCACGTGACTGTCTGATAGCATCCTATTATTCTTGTCCCTGTAGCTCCTTCGTAGGTTCTCGAAGATGCAGATTTCATTTGCAAATATTTTAGAAAAGTTTGACAAAGCCACCCAAAACATACCACACTTTGCTTCTACATAAATTTCTGCTCCTGATTCACTGACGGTCTGATTCATTCTGTCCTAGCCCAAGCTTCCTGTAGGATAGCGGTTATTTCCTTGATTATATTGAAGTCTAATTTTATCAAAGGAAGGTATAAAAATAATCTGATCATTTCCCGATTAAATATGGGATTTAGAATACCTTTCGTTATTTTCGAGCAATCCAATGCTTTGAGGTCACTAATTTCCATTTCTTTTAGCCTGTGTGATCTCAACCTTATTCTCCCCTTGATACAAATAAGGCGAGTTAAGTCGTCCGTGCGATGGATTTCTTCGGGTGTAAAAATCCTTAGCATGTCTTCCTTCGGAAGGGAAGTAAAGCCGGTGGTCCCGTGTTGTAGATTTACGTAACCTCAAGCCTGATAAAGAGGCCTCTGAGCAAAATTACCGGTCTTTCACGCCCAATATAGAATGGGACGCTAAGAACCATAGTAGTTAATGAGCGTCCATAAATAAAAAAATCTGATGTGTTACACTCACATGACTTTCTCTACTCTTGTACAATCTAATTTTACAAACGCCTATTCTCCATATGCTTCATGTTAATCGAGATATCGAAATGTCAATCTTATTGGTAATTTTCTTGTAATTGCAAGGGGAATATGGTAGCTTTTAAGCGATAGTCAAATATTTTAACGCTGGTTGCTATGTGGCGCATTCCATTCTCTTTGCATGTCCAGGACATAAAAAAATGAATAACGAATTTGAGAAAAAGTATAAGTATTGCAAAATTTAAGGAAATAACAAGCAATATCTCGAAAACGGTTCACTCAACAAAAGAAATGTATATGACATAAGTTGTGTATTTTAACGCGATCTATATTTTTTGTGTAGTAAAATTTTGTCTATCTCTTATAGTTTACCAGTTATGCAAAAGTCGTTCAGAATGAAGAATACTTTTGGAGACATTCCCAGAAAATTCGAGATATACATTTCATTTCTCATGATATTATCTTAAACATATGATATTTTCATCAAAATCGTTAGAGCCATTTTTGAGAAAATTAAAATTTTCGAAAAATGTTCCATGTGAAGGGTAGTCTGGGGTGGGGGGATTTTCTTGAAAACCTTCGTGTCGCATCTCTGGAAGATACTGAACTTAAATACCAAGTTTGGTGTTTATCCGACTGTTCGTTTTTGAGTTATGCTGTTCACACACACACAGACACACAGACACACACACACACAGACACACACACACACAGACACACACACGGACATGTTTCCAAAAATGCTTTTTTTGGATTCAGGAGGTCTCAAAACATGTATTTCCGGTGAAATCTCGGTATCGAATTTTTGGGTGGAATGCAATACTTCCCCTACTTACTGTACGTAGTAGAGAAAGTAAAAAACAACTCAATAAGCCGAGTTAAGACTAAGATATCTCCAGGTGTGGCTTTACGGATGCGTTTAATACCCCCAGTTTGAACACATCAGTGTTTTTCCAACTTACATTAAGCAACCAAACAAAGTAGCTTAGTCTAAATTATTGTGCTTTGTATAACTATTGCATTATGCGTGGTTTAAGTCTACTTTTTTCAAAAAATTTCTCATGGATGAGATCAAAGCCAATTTACATTTGTTGGTTGCTTTTTGCTGTTATTGATTCCAGAGAAGCTTCAGGATTAAACCCGTTTGCCACTCGTAATATTCCGCAACTCTCTTTTCCAGAATCCTCCCTAATTTAATTTTGTTGTTGAATAGGCCTGAGTGTTATTACTTTCTCTACTACGTATAGTAAGTAGGGGAAGTATTGTATTCCACCCAAAAATTCGATACCGAGATTTCACCGGAAATACATGTTTTGAGATCCCCTGAATCCAAAAAAAGCATTTTTGGAAACATGTCCGTGTGTGTGTGTGTGTCTGTCTGTCTGTGTGTCTGTCTGTGAACAGCATAACTCAGAAATGAACAGTCATATAAACACCAAACTCGGTATTTAGTTTCAGTATCTTCCAGGGATGCGACACGAAGGATTTCAAGAAAATCCCCCCACCCCAGATTACCCTTTACATGGAAGATTTTTCCAAAATTTTAATTTTCTCAAAAATGGCTCTAACGATTTTCATTAAAATATCGTATGTTTAAGATATTTGTATGACAAATAAAATGTATATCTTGAATTTCCTGGGAATGTCTCCAAAAGTATTCTTCATTGTGAACGACTTTTGCATAACTGGTAAACCATAAGAGATAGACAAAATTTTACTACACAAAAAATGTAGATCGTGTTAAAATACACAATTTATGTCATATACATTTTTTTTGTTGAGTGAACAATTTTCGAGATATTGCTTGTTATTCCCTTAAATGTTTCAATAATTATTTTCTCAAATGGGAATTCGTTATTCATTTATTTGTCTTGGATATGCAAAGAGTATTAATCTGTGGGAAAGGGAATGGTGCTGCACCTAGCAAACAGCTATTAAGAGATATGTATGTGCTTAAAGGCTACTGTGTTTCCAAATTGCCCTTGTAAATATATATTCGCCTTACATTTACAAGAAAATTAGCAATAAGATAGAGTCTGCAAATGTTTATCTCGATTAACATGAAGTAGATGGAGAACAAGCGTTTGTAAAAATAGTTTGTACAAGAGTAGAGAAAGTCATGTGAGTGTAACACTTCAGATTTTTTTAGAAGGATTTAGAAGATTTAGAAGATATTTCCGTGTACGATTGTTTTTTCTTTTTGTTTTTTTAGCGTTTAACACCCGCTCTTACTGCACACGTTACTAAAGGCTGTGAACATTGATAATCCATGAAATTAAATAATAATCGAGAAGGAATATATTCTTGTCTCAATTTAAGATTCCCTCGGGCATTTGCCAGTTATAAGGACTGAGGAAATCCTGAACAAAGTCGCTGTCAGGGAGGAAGGATCTTGCAGGATTTGAATTGCGGATATTCCGCTCACGAGCCTTTAATGAGCTGGTCCGCCCCTGTCGGTCGTTGTGCCATATCTCCACATGTTTCATTGCTCTTATACTTATTTAGGAGACTGTACTGGCACATTTCCCTGGATTAGTACGGTAATTTCACCAATATAATCACCGGGCCACCTACCGCCAGGTCCATCGTCCCACCATCCTGCAGTAATTCTATACCTTTGCTGTTTTATTTTTTTTAGTAAGTAGGGGAAGTATTACAATTCATCCAACATTCTATACCAAAATTCTAATACATATTTTGAGGTGCCTCCGTGTGTTTTTCTGTGAACAAACGAAAAATCTGATAAATACTAAACTGGGTATTTCGCTTTGGTACCTTCCAAGGACGCAACACGAAGGTTTTTCAAGAAAATCCCCCTACCCCAACTACAATTTACATGGAACATTTTTAGAAAATGTTGATTTTCTAAAAAATGGCTTAAACGACTTTGATTAAAATACCATATATGAAAGATATTTACTTGAAGAATAAAATGCATATCTTGTATTGCCTGCAAATAGCCTAAGGAAGTTCTCTTTATTCGGAGGGAATTTTGTATAATCTTGTATAACTTGTAAACACTAAGCGACAGACGAAAACGTACCACGCAAAAATGTAGATATCTTTGAAACACACAATTTACTTACAATAAGTTTTTCTGTGGCATAATCCGTTTCTAAGATATCCGTTACTAAAGGTTTAAATTGTTCAATTGCTCTTTAAGATCTTCTATCGTTTGTCGGGATTGCGTGGAAACAGTATGGAATTTAAGGTTGGCATATAGCGTACAGTTCTTAAACATTCGTCTTTCGTCGTTCTTATATCTCGTATACCCACTAATAAAGATAGTTGTACAGAAAGTCATGTGAATAAATCACCACATATTATTATAGTTATTTTGGGCACGTCTTTCTATCTGTAAGCATCGTTTTCCACAACCTGCAATAGCCGTTGCTAATTCCTTCTACGCACGAATTCAGATGACACATTATCGAAAGTTCCATCTATAACTAGCAGAGCCACTAAAGCGATTTTTTGTTAATTCCAAAATGTTTCTATTCTTATCACCAGTTGTGACAAGGCTCACAAGATTTAACTAATTAAAGTTTACTGATATATTCTGACAGGTCTCACTTTAAGCTAGGTTTTCCTAATGCATATCAATCAGCGTTTTCCAATGCATCCGAAAGAAAGGCTGACAGACCTACTGGTCTAAATGTTTTAGCCTGGTTAACAACGGTACAGCCAGATTTCGGTTCGAAGACAGCTTTAATATTTCTGCATATAAGCGTGTATAAAACTATCTCAAGAATCCACATAGCATTCTTAGAACTTGTGTTTCTACTTGAGGCAGTATTTTTAACACTTAAATGATTTCATTCAAATTATGTGATATAAAATATAATAACAGCCCACCTTAAAGCAATATAGTGTACAGTATCTAACAATATATAAAAGGTGTATATTATTGTATACATGTTTATATTATTGTATACATGTTCAATAATGTTATGTGAATGTATTACGTAATTTAATAATGTAGGAGCTGTAAGAACAATAGGTTAAAGGTTGCTAACAATGAGGTAGCCTTGAAGAAATAATGATTAATAAAGTGTAATAATGCTACTAGTCATTATTGGAGCAACAATAATGTAAATTATGAGACAGTTTATAAATAGCCAATCAACTACCAAAAAAAGCTTTAGTTAAATGAAGGTATTCTATTGGAGTAGGTTTAGCCAATCAGAAATTGAAATACAGAAATTTACAAATTTAGGCGGTTGAAATCAAGTCAGTTGCTTGTAGTCAGCGCTCATAACTGGACGCGTTGGTTGTTGACAGTGTTCCTAATCGGACGGGAGATTTGTCCTCGAGAAATTTAATACGTATTCGTGTGAGACGAAAATAGTTTACGTGTTAAAAGTGCAACTAATTAACAAAAGAATCTCACAGCTCTCTAAATCAGTGAAGTGTTATTAAAGTCGTGTCAAGAATTAATAAAAAAGAGTGAATTAAAAATTATAATCTGTGTAAGCCTACATTCTTCAGCCGCATCACGCCCTGTTAAGAAATTTATGTCTCTAAAAATAATACTGACGCAGCCGAGACAAACATAAATATATAATATTTAAAGAAACAGTCAAAATTACAAAGTTAATATCTTTTTAAACATTTTTTGGACGAAGCCTACCGGAGACATTTTACCATACGTGCGGTTGCAACTACTTCAAGTTCGGCTCCCCAACAGTTGAACTAAAATACAACCTACCTCAAATTGACGCCCAAAACGTGGTAAATAACGTAAAGATATAATCTACTTCAAATTGGCTCCCAAAGCAAATAGATAATAATACAACAAAATAATCTTCTAATTCATACTTGATGCCCAGGACAGGGAACACCCATAAGTTGTATTCTCTTGGGTTCCGTCCCACTGTGGAATATCAGGAAATGAGGAAGCAGATAGGGAAGCCAAAAAAGTAACTTTGCTACCTCCAGTGGAGTAATTGCCAGTGCCCTACAGAGATGCTCAAACTTATTTTTTTAGCAAAACAACTGTCAAATAGAAGCAAAACTGGACAATTAATACATCAAGTAAACTCCACATAGTTAGGAAAGGCTCCATAAAACCTTGCACATTGCAGACTCTAAAAAGAAAAGATGAACTGATTATATCACGTTTACCAATAGGCCATTGAAGGTGTTTTGTACCACGCACGTAATGTATGCCAATTTTGCGGGTGAATGTTTCTGGGTGTGTTCGCCCCACGCTTTGGGTACAAACTTTCCAGTGGTATTCGCCCCAGTTTAGGAACCAACCTTTGTGGCTCTGTTGTGTGTTTATTTTATGTGTAATCATTGTTTTAATGTTTATTTATTTATTATTTATGCCTCGGCTGCGTCAGTAATATTTATTTTAGAGCAAGTACGGCTGAAGAATAAAGTTTACAGAAATTACACTTGTATTTTACGTTTTCATTAATCCTTCACTGATGTATCCTACTATAGAGCTGTGAGATTATTGTTAATTACACTTTTAATAGGTAAACATTTATATCTTATCCCCATTGCAATGAATGTTCATGTCTCACATACAATCACTGAACCCCTACCGAACCTAACTGCCTGGGTACGCTATCTTCTAGCATCGACCGTTTGAATTTGTACATTTCTGTATTTCTAGTTTCTGATTGGCTAAGTCTACTCCAATAGAATACTTTTCGCTTGCTTTTCACATCCACGTGACCATTTATAAACTGTTTTAAATGTTACATTAATATTGTTCCAAGAACTATTAGTAGCCTGTTTTTAACGTTCTAATTTATTGTCGTCTCAAGGTTACCTTATTGTTAGCAACCTTCGGCCTCTACTTTGTAATTCTGTTTGCTACGGAAAGCAGCTTGGTTCTATTCTCACAGCTACTACATTCTAAAGCTACGTAATACATTCACATAACATTTTATACATATACATAATAAAATAAACATAATACAATTACTGTAATATACGCTTTATATTATAACATACGCATATTGCTTTTAGGCGGGTGGTTATTATATTTTATATTATATAATTAGACTGATATCATTTAAGCGATAAAAAATGATGTATCACCATTCACGACTAACCCATTCCCACTTACTCACCAAAGAAAATTCTCCTCACCGCGGGACCTGCAATTGCCGTATCACCATGGAACACCTCATCACTAAATGCAGAAATTATACCATGGAGAGAAGAAGACATAACATTCCTGAAGATGTATTTTTAGCTTTAAACAACCCTACTCATTATAAAAGCATTATTTCTCTCTTCAAAGACATCAAACTGTATAACAAGATTTAAATATAACACATCAAATAAAAATGTATAATAGGTAATAAGTTATACTGTTCTAGCTGTTTTCGAGACTTAACAATGTAGAATATGTTTATAACAATGTATTACAATTATTGTATTATTTAATCAATGTAAAGTATACAAAGTATTATTGCTGGATGTAGTTCGAGATATGACCTAGTAGCCAAAGCCGATATAAATAAAGAAAAATAACAACATTAGTGTCAGGTGATTTATAAGTGTCAAAGGAGTATAAGATCCAAGAGATTCTCATTTAGACAAACACCTCTGATGTTGTCTTCCATGGTCATTTCCTTATCGTGGTGGTAGCGCAACTGCTTACCAAGCGGGAGATCCGGACTCGATTCCTGGTACCAGCGTGGGTATTTCCTCTCGCTAGGAGACTTCGCCCGGGATGCACTCAGCCTCGTTGGGTCCCTGAATGCCCAATTGAGGAGCTACGTAATTGAAAAGTAGTGGTTCCAGATTAAGGAGGCCGCACATACCTACCGGTAGGGAGAGACCCGGGGCGCTGACCACATCCTACCCTGCAACACTGCACACCACTCACGACATCTGTTGTAGGTAGAGGTTGGAGACGCAGCGGCCGGGTGGCAGGTCTTGGCCTGCCCACAAAGTTTAGTTCTTTACTTTCTCTACTACGATAGTAAGTAGGGGAAGAATTGCATTTCACCCAAAAATTGTATACCGAGATTTCACCGGAGATAGGTACATGCTTTGAGGAACCCTGAATTAAAATACATCATTTTTGGAAACATGTCCGTGTGTGTTGCTGTCTGAGTGTCTGTCTGTGAATAGCATAACTCAAAAACGAAAAGCTGGATAAATACCAAATTTGGTAATTGAGTTTAGTATCCTCCAAGGATGCGACACGAAGGTTTTCAATGACATCCCTCCTCCCTAGTCTACTCTTTATATGGGATATTTTTCGAAAATTCTTATTTTCTCAAAAATGGATCCAGCGATATTGATTAAAATATTTAGATATTTCCATGACAAATACACTGTATATCTTGAATTTTCTCGGAATGTCCCCAAAAGTCTTCTGAATTCTGAATGGCTTTTGCCTAACTGATAAACCGTAAAGGATAGAAAAACAGTTTTACACAAAAGATGTAGAGCTCGTTGAAACATACAATTTATGCCCATTTATATTTTTTTCGAGTGAACCATTTCCAAGATATTCGTTGTTATTTGTTTGAATTTTCCAATATTTATACTCTCTTATTTTTAAAAATAGTTTGTACAAGAGTAGAGAAAGTGATGTGAGTGTAACATATCAGATTTTTTTATGTCCTGGACATGCAAAGAGAATGAAGTGCTCCACATAGCAACCAGCTCTTAAAAGAGTTGACAATCGCTTAAAGCCTACCATATTCCCCTTGCACCTACAAGAAAATTAGAAATAAGATAACTTCTGCAAATGTTTATCTCGTTTAACATGAAGCAGATAGAGAATAATCATTTGTAAAAATAGTTTGTACAAGAGTAGAGAAAGCCATGTAGTGCAACACATCAGATTTTTTAGTTGTCTTTCATTCTTTCACAATTATCACTTTGTAACGAATTGGTAAGTTAACACGAGCTAATTTTCATCTCTTTGTTAGAATATAGAATTTAAAATGCATATGCAACGGTAATAATTCTATAGCTTCTTTTCCAGTTTTAGTATCCTTTTCCAACATCTTTTCTTTTTAAATTGCCAATATATTAAAGTATTATTTTGCCAACTGACTTTCTTTCGATTTCGAATCTGTTTAACAACATGGCCTAGCTTCCTCCATGATACTTGTTTTGCCAACCTCCTCCTCTTACTGTAACTGTAAATCTCTGTCTACACTATACACAGTCACCACTTTTCTTTCCTTTTGCTTACGACCTTATTTCTTCTACTCTGGGATTGCTCTCTAAAGATAGCTGTGTTGATATGAGTTTAAAATTGGTTCGTGAAGCTTTTTTGAAAGCAACTCCACATCATGGATGTTTCTAACATTTAATTCCTCTCTTGTGTGTTTATTGATGTTTAATGGATTACGCATATGGTTGATGTCTTATAAATACTTTTTCTACTCCAGTATTGGATTCTCAAGAAAATCCCCCCACCCCACATTACCCTGACATAGAACATTTTTCGAAAACTTTAATTTTCTCAAAAATGGCTCTAACGATTTTGATTAAAATATCATATGTTTAAGATATTTTCATGACAAATAAAATGTATATCTTGAATTTTCTGGGAATGTCTCCAAAAGTATTCTTCATTGTGAACGACTTTTGGATAACTGGTAAACCATAAGAGATAGCCAAAATTTTACTACACAAAAAATGTAGATCGCGTTAAAATACAAAATTTATGTCATGTACATTTTTTTTGTTGAGTGAACCATTTTCGAGATATTGCTTGTTATTCCCTTAAATTTTTCAATACTTATTTTCTCAAATGGGAATTCGTTATTCATTTTTTTGTTGATTGAACCATTTTCGAGATATTGCTTGTTATTCCCTTAAATTTTTCAATACTTATTTTCTCAAATGGGAATTCGTTATTCATTTTTACTTTCTCTACTACGTATAGTAAGTAGGGGAAGTATTGTATTCCACCCAAAATTTCGATACCGAGATTTCACCGGAAATACATGTTTTGAGACTCACTGAATCCAAAAAAAGCATTTTTGGAAACATGTCCGTGTGTGTGTCTGTCTGTGTGTCTGTGTGTCTGTGCGTCTGTGTGTCTGTGTGTCTGTGAACAGCATAACTCAAAAACGAAGAGTCGGATAAACACTAAACTTGGTATTTAGGTTCACTATCTTTCAGAGATGCGACACGAAGGTTTTCAAGAAAATCCCCCCACCCCAGACTACCCTTTACATGCAACATTTTTCGAAAATTTTAATTTTCTCAAAAACGGCTCTAACGATTTTGATTAAAATATCATATGTTTAAGATATTGTCATGACAAATAAAATGTATATCTCGAATTTTCTGGGAATGTCTCCAAAAGTATTCTTCATTATGAACGACTTTTTCATAACTGGTAAACCATAAGAGATAGACAAAATTTTACTACACGAAAAATGTAGATCGCGTTATAATACACAATTTATGTCATATACATTTCTTTTGTTGAGTGAACCGTTTGCGAGATATTGCTTGTTATTTCCTTAAATTTTCCAATACTTATACTTTTTCTCAAACTCGTTATTCATTTTTTTGTGCAAAGAGAATGGAATGCGCCATATAGCAACCAGCGTTAAAATATTTTACTATCGCTTAAAACCAACCATATTCCCCTTGCATCTACAAGAAAATTATCAATAAGGTTGACATCTTGATATCTCCATTAACATGAAGCATATGGAGAATAAGCGTTTGTAAAAATAGTTTGTACAAGATTAGAGAAAGTCATGTGAGTGTAACACATCAGATTTTTTGTCTTGGATATGCAAAGAGTATTAATCTGTGGGAAAGCGAATGGTGCTGCTCCTAGCAACCAGCTATTAAGAGATATGTATGTGCTTAAAGGCTACTGTATTTCCAAATTGCCCTTGTAAATATATATTTGCCTTACATCTACAACAAAATTAGCAGTAAGTTCGACTCTGCAAATGTTTATCTCGATTAACATGAAGTAGATGGAGAATAAGCGTTTGTATAAATAGTTTGTACAAGAGTAGAGAAAGTCATGTGAGTGTAACACATCAGATTTTTACTTTCTCGACTACGTATAGTAAGTAGGGGAAGTATTGCATTCCACCCAAAAATTCGATACCGAGATTTCACCGGAAATACATGTTTTGAGACCTCCTGAATCCAAAAAAAGCATTTTTGGAAACATGTCCGTGTGTGTGTGTCTGTGTGTGTGTCTGTGTGTGTGTCTGTGTGTGTGTCTGTGTGTGTGTCTGTGAACAGCATAACTCAAAAACGAACAGTCGGATAAGCACCAAACTTGGTATTTAGGTTCAGTATCTTCCAGAGATGCGACACGAAGGTTTTCAAGAAAATTCCCCCACCCCAGACTACCCTTTACATGGAAGATTTTTCGAAAATTTTAATTTTCTCAAAAATGGCTCTAACGATTTTGATGAAAATATCATATGTTTAAGATAATGTCATGAGAAATGAAATGTATATCTCGAATTTTCTGGGAATGTCTCCAAAAGTATTCTTCATTGTGAACGACTTTTGCATAACTGGTAAACCATAAGAGATAGACAAAATTTTACTACACAAAAAATGTAGATCGCGTTAAAATACACAACTTATGTCATATACATTTCTTTTGTTGAGTGAACCGTTTTAGAGATATTGCTTGTTATTTCCTTAAATTTTACAATACTTATACGTTTTCTCACATTCGTTATTCATTTTTTTTATGTCCTGGACATGCAAAGAGAATGGAATGCGCCACATAGCAACCAGCGTTAAAATATTTGACTATCGCTTAAAAGCTACCATATTTCCCTTGCATCTACAAGAAAATTACCAATAAGATTGACATCTCGATTAACATGAACCATATGGAGAATAAGCGTTTGTAAAATTAGATTGTACAAGAGTAGAGAAAGTCATGTGAGTGTAACACATCAGATTTTTTTATATCCAGAGTAATCCTTTTATTATGAGAAACGTTTTGGTGTGTTAGACTTCCTATGACGTAATTTTGGGCCCATCCAACCACTCTTTTATGCGACCGTTGTGATATAGTTGTTTCTGGCGGTTTTTGGCCACTTTTGAAGGAAGTGCTGCCAACGTGAATCATTCGAGGTTTAGTCGCGCAGATTCTATCTCTACGCCCAGTTGTCGCTTCGTGGCGGCCTTCCATAGCATTTTCTCCACTTCTTTCCTTCTAAAAACATCTCCCGGATACCCTTTGCGGTTTAGGGCGTAATCGTATTGTCAGCTATGTTGGGATTCCAAATTTTGTCAGCAGAAAGGCAACGCAACCAACGTTCCCATGATGCCACGGGTGAGATTCATGCAATGCGACTTCTGATAGTAATATGGAACAAAAGAGAGAAAATATGCCATAAATTCATGAAAATACCTGAAGCACCTGGTTCATTCTTGTGTATTATGTGTAATGATGGTATTAAAGAAATAAAATTAGGACAGTATATGCGTGTGCTATATGTGTATAATGATTTAGCCCATAATCTTATACAGCACTATTCTCATCACAACAATCTATATTCTGAGAGAGACGGTTATTTAGATGCTACTTCACTTGGTCAAATGCATCAGGAGTGTTCAGATCAGACCAATAAGCTTCTTCCGTCTCATTGTTACAAATATGAATTCATTTCTTTTATTTAAAATTGCTAGATTATAGTGCTAATAAAACCAAGCAGTAACTTACCGCTGGTGTTAGTATTGGTGCTTTCCCTTATATCATGATGGGCAGTGGCATAACACCAATTGACTTACATCCTCCAGTTCTTCGTCAGACAGAAGAGCTGGAGTGTCGTACGTCAGGTAATCAGAAGTGATTACAAGATCCCTATCTGTTCTGTTAATATTTTGTATTCCAGTTTTATTGCTGTGATGAAATAGCTAATATGTTTTCAAAATAAAATTTCTTAGCCTTTTATGGTCAGTACTATTTTATCTCTGATGATGAATAGTCCTGATGCTCTGTCCTTAACCATGCAACGTCTTGCATTAGAGACATATCTATATTTCAAGAAGCTAATCGCTTTTGGTTTAGACGCTTTAACGAGTTTGGTCGGAATCCACACATTGACACTAAAGTGGTTTCACTTTAAGTTTAAAGGAGTTGTAAACAAAATCATGTGACAAGGAAACACCTCTATTGTGGGCAAACTACAACTTTAGCATGCTATCTCTTCCTTTACAAAAAATAGTTCGGTTCAGATCGTAACATTTTGTGGTTATTTTCCTGCAGAGAAATTTAAAAAACCCATTATTGTAACAGTTAAATTTATGAAATAGAATGAGAATGTTCAGATTCACCTACAACTAAATGAACCCTTATGAGTCTCATGGCTGAGAATCCGCTGCCACTGTGGAAAACAAACGCGGGAAATGGAAAGAAGACAATTTTGTTAAATGTTTTAATCGACAATGAATATTGTTGGCCATTATTTAGCAATAATTGACCTGCTTTGTTTAGTGATGCAGAATTGTTGCTCGAATTGCTTGGATCGCGTTTGTTTTCTGTGGTTTTCTAACCTACAGTGTAATCATTTTTTTAACTTGTTGACTCATAAAAGGTTAAACCAAAAGTGGTATTCTTTTTAGTCATTAAATGAATTATTTCTAAAGCCTGGAGTTAAGAGCAGTTTAATCTAGTACCCTTCATAGATCCGAACTATTTAGGTACAACTTTAAGGGCCGGTTTCACCAACAGATGCTAAATTTTAACACAATGCTAAACTGATTTAACATTGAAGTTAACACAAATTCTGCTTCATCATACAATATTAACTTTAACAATGTGTTAAAGTCGACGTTAAGTTAACATCGCCGTGCACCTGTGTTAAGGTGCTTAACAAGTCTTAAAAGTTGGAAAATGGCTGCTACAATTCGCATTTTTGGATGTCATTCCTAACAGAAGAGCAGCCGTACGTCATAATAAATTTTAAACCCTGCAAAAAGGGAATTTCTAAAGTAATGTAAACTGTACAATGGGTCTTCATCATGGTTTTATGTGAAATACGAGAGGTTAGAATATTATCAACAGAAGCATGCCTCTTTCTCCTATGCTACAACCGTTAAGCAGGTACCTAGATTTTATGCTGCTAACATTTTTCATTTTCTTGGGGGTGATAATATTGGTATTTCCAAAGCCACTGTTTTGGGTTTATCTGGAAGATTTTCAAAGCAATTGCTTCAAGAAGCAAACCATTTTTTCGGGTCCGCTTGATTAATCAGCGATAATACATTTTCGTCCACTTTAGTCTCAATGCAGTGTCCACCAGCAGCTTTAAACCGTGTTAAATGTTCTTTGCACCTAACGTTTCTGGTGTTACACTTTGTTATGAAGCAGTACGTTTTGATTAGCTAAATAAAACTACAATCATGGAGAAAATAAATGTTGATAACAGTAGGGATAGTATTAAATGAAACTGGAAAGAGAGTGTTACTGTAAATTTAGAGAAGGGTTCAGTAGACAGTGCCATCAGCGGCCGGGAGCGGGTAGTTTTTCCCTCTATTGTTAAGTGTCCCGTTAGGTTGCTTGAAAACCAGACGTGTAGAAAAGGGTCAATGTTCGCCAAAACCCCGATAGCTCTAGGCATCCAATGAAAGAAGCTAGAAATCAGGTGATAAGTGGAATGGAGAGATAAAAAATAGGACAGTTTAGAAGACACACTTGGTCGTGGTAGTTCCTTGGAGATGGTTCTTAGAAAATGTGTCGGCGGATAGGTGCGAGGATATGAAGCGTAGCAATAAGGAAATGCGCGTGTGTGTGTCGAAGTAATAGCAGGAATCAAATTTTAAAGCGGTGACGGGAAATAAACGAGCAGGAAAACAAAACAGTCGTATTCACCACTAACCTGAGATCCAAGATCCATGCAAATCCTTGAGTTAGTACCGGACCCGGGACCATTCCTACAATTCCTGTACCGCCAAATCGTCACATACCGCCGCAAATTGGCGCCTAAAAGAAATGCCGCCGCAAATTGGCCGCCTAACATTGGGGCCTGAATAAAATCGACTGTACCAGACAATGTGTGAATCAACCGACAGTAAAAGAAATGATCGAACGTGCCCAGGACATCAGGCCCAGATCAGCCGACGCACGAGACGACAGGAGACCATCTCAACACGACTGCAGGAGGCAGGTGTAGCAGTAACATGTGTTCGACTCCCTTGCGTGCGAACTGTCCGGAAAAAGAGGCTACGTTGTTACGCCGCTACGTCACGAAGAGAATGAAGTAATAGCGAAATCAAAGTGAAGTTATAGTAAAAAGTTGAGCTAGGCCTCATTAACGAAGAGACAGTAGAATCTTAGTGAAATGACAGTTAAAAAGTCTAGCTTGTTACATTTACATGACTTTCTCTTCCCCGTATAATTTATTAATGATTATAAAGGCTTATCTTAAAAAAACTTATTTTTCTATGTACGACATTGTAATTGTGCTAAACCGTTGCAAAAATAGCCAATTGCAATGGAAATAGCGATAGTCAAATATTTCAGAACTGGAAGCTATATACTGACATTAACATTCCATACTCTTTCCATTCAGTCGCGAGAAACAACTGAATGTGACAGGATATTAAAATAATGAAAGTATTATGTAGTTCGAACCGTTAATGATAGATACATACCTGTGATCAAAAGTATCCGGATACCTCCACAAACATACGTTTTTCAACTTGGGTGCATTGTGCTGCCACCTGCTGCCTGGTACTCATTATCCGCGACCTCAGTAGACAACGTGAGACAGCAGAATGGGACGCTCCGTGGAACTCACGGACTTCGAACGTGGTCAGGTGATTGGGTGTCACTTGTGTCAGAAGTCTGTACGCGAGATTTCCACACTCCTAAACATCCCTATGTCCACTGTTTCTGATGTGATAGTGAAGTGGAAACGTAAAGGGACATTTACAGCACAAAACTGTACATGCCGACCTCATCTGTTGACTGACAGAGACCGCCGACATTTGAAGAGGGTCGTAAAGGGTAATAGGCAGGTATCTATCCAGACCATCACACAGCTATTCCAAACTGCATCAGGACCCACTCCAAGTACTATGACAGTTAGGCGTGAGGTGAGAAACCTTGGATTCCATGGTCGAGCGGCTGCTCATAAGCCACACATCACGCAGGAAAATGACAAATGACACCTCGCTGGGTGTAAGGAGCGTCAACATTACACGATTGGACAGTGGCAAAACGTTTTGTGGAATGACGAATCACGGTACACAATGTGGCGATCCGATGGCAGGGTGTGGGTATGACGAATGCCCGGTGAACGTCATCTGCCAGCGTGTGTAGTGCCAACAGTGAAATTCGGAGGTGGTGGTGTTATGATGTGGTCGTGTTTTTCCTGGAGAGGGCTTGCACCCCTTCTTGTTTTGCGTGCACCTTCTTGCTTCCCACTGTTGAAGAGCAATTCGGGGATGGCGATTGCATCTTTTAACACGATCGAGCACCTGTTCCTACTGCACGGGCTGTGGTGGAGTGGTTACACGACAATAACATCCCTGTAATGGACTGGGCTGCACAGAGTCCTGACTTGAATCCCATTGAACACCTTTGGGATGTTTTGGAACGCCGTCTTCGTGCCAGGCCTCAACGACCTACATCGATACCTCTCCTCAGTTCCGCACTCCTTGAGCGGTGCCATTCCCCAAGAAACCTTCCAGTACCTGATTGAAAGTATGCCTGCGAGAGTGAACGCTGTCATCAAGGCTAAGGGTGAGCCAACACCATATTGACTTCCAGCATTACCGATGGAGGGCGCCACGAACTTGTACGCCATTTTCAGTCAGGTGTCCGGATACTTTTGATGACGTAGTGTATCTCGTTATTAAGCGGATGACACAAAAAAGTTATTTGAAATGAATTGTATCTTTTAACAAGATCTGCATTTTTACTTTCTCAACCACGTAGTAGGTAGAGAAGGTATTGTATCCACCCAAAACGTCGATATCGAGACTTCACCGGAAATACATGTTTTGAGGCCCCTGAATCCAAAAAATTTTTTTTAGAAAAACGTCCGTGTGTGTGTGTGAACAAAACGAATAGTTCTATCAAAACCAAACAAAGTTCAGTATCTTTCAAAGATACGAGACATGGATTTACAAGAATCCCTCCGCACCAAAGTATCATTTACATGAAGCATTTTTCGAAAATTTTGATTTTCTAAAAAATGCCTATAACGATTTTAATTCAAATACAATGTATTAAAGATATTTACATGACAAATCTTGAATTTTCTGGGAATATGTAAAGGCCTCTTCTTTCGGAATGAATTTTGTGTAATCTTGCCCAACTAGTAAACGTTGAATGATAGACAAAAGGCGTACTACACAAAACATGTAATCCCTTTAAAACATACAATTTATTTAATATAAGTATTTTTGTTGCATTAGTCGTTTTTGATATATTCGTTATTAAAGGTTCAATTGTTCAACAATTATTCTTTTAAAGTCCCATCGATTTTCACCTGTTTCTCGCGATTGCATGGAAACAGTATGAAATTTTAAGACCAGCATATAGTACCCAACTCTTAAACATTTGCCTATCCCTGTGCTCTTTGTATATATAACGAAATGTATAATGCAGCTATTTCGTCAAAGGTTTAATTGGATTAGAATGTAGTAGATAGAAAAATAAGCTTTAGTTAGAAGAATTTGTATACCCACTAATAAACGATAGAAGGTAACGAAGGTCGTGTGAATGTATGACATCAGATTTTTGTATAGTGCATTTTCGTCTATCGCTTAAAGTTTGCCACTTATACAACATTATACAATATTCCTCCCGAAAGAAGAGGACTTCACCGGTTATTCCCAGAAAATTCAACATAAACATTTTATTTGTCATGTAAATATCTTATATACATAGTATTTTAATCAAAATCGTGAGAGCCACTTTTGAGAAAATCGAAAATTTCAAAAAAATATTCAATGTGAAGGGCAGCTGGGAGTGGACGTATTTTCTTGAAAATAATCCTGTAACATCTGTGAAAGATACTGAACTTAAATACCAAGTTTGGTATTTATCCCACTTTTCGTTTTTGAGTTATTCCGTTCAAAGTTACACATACGGATCGTTTTCTAAAACTGCTTTTATGGATTCAGGGAGCCTCAAAACATATATTCCCAGTGAAATCTAGATTTAGAATTTTACGTTGCATAGAAAGGAAAAAGTGTTAAAAGTCACGCTGTTAAAAATACTTGTAAATTTGAAGTTTCAAATCATAACTGTTTTAAGAATGCAAAAACTGGATGCTTTTACGGCAATTTTTCGGCAGTTATTCCCCTGACCCTTTGCTAACTGGCATTATCTGAACAACAATTATTCACAAAGCAGTCAGTCGAGATAAGAAAAAACTCTGATGTGATACATTTACATGACTTTCTCTACCCTCTATGTTTATTAGTGAGTATACAACCACTATTCCTACTAAAGCTTACTTTTCTATGTACTACATTTAATTCAAATAAACCTTTGCAGAAATACCTGCATTACACATTTTGTTATCAATACAAAGAGAACAGCGATAGTCATGTGTTTAAGAACTAGACGCTATACGCTGGCCTTAAAATTCCATACTGTTCCCATGCAATTGCAAGAAACGACTGAAAACCGATGAGAGTTTAAAAGAATGAGACGTATTGAAGAATTCGAACCTTTAATGACGGATATCTCGGAAACGGCTCATGCCACAGAAAACCCTATTTGAAATAGATTGCATGTTTTAAAGCGAGAGACATTTTTGGTGTGGTGCATTTTCGTCTATCGCTTAACGTTTACGAGTTATACAAGATTATACAAAATTCCTTTCGAATGAAGAGGACTTCCTAGGCTATTCCCAAAAAATTCAAGATATACGTTTTTTTATTTGTCATGTAGCTATCGTTTATATGATATTTTAATCAAAATTGTTGTAGCCAATTTTTAGGAAATCAAAATTTTCGGAAACTGTTCCATGTAAAGGGTAGTTAGAGGTCGGGGGATTTTCTTGAAAATCTTCGTGTCGCATTCTTGGGGAATACTAAACTCAAATACCAAGTTAGGTATTTATCCGACTATTCGTTTTTGAGTTATGTTGTTCACAGACATACACACACACGGACATGTTTAAAAAAATCTGATGTGTTACACTCACATGACTTTCTCTACTCTTGTACAATCTAATTTTACAAACGCTTATTCTCCATATGCTTCATGTTAATCGAGATATCGAGATGTCAATCTTATTGGTAATTTTCTTTTAGATGCAAGGGAAATATGGTAGCTTTTAAGCGATAGTCAAATATTTTAACGGTGGTTGCTATGTGGCGCATTCCATTCTCTTTGCATGTCCAGAACATAAAAAAAATGAATAACGAATTTGAGAAAAAGTATAAGTATTGTAAAATTTAAGGAAATAACAAGCAATATCTCGAAAACGGGTCACTCAACAAAAGAAATGTATATGACATAAGTTGTGTATTTTAACGCGATCTACATTTTTTGTGTAGTAAAATTTTGTCTATCTCTTATGGTTTACCAGTTATGCAAAAGTCGTTCACAATGAAGAATACTTTTGGAGACATTCCCAGGAAATTCAAGATATACATTTTATTTGTCATAAAAATATCTTAAACATATGATATTTTAATCAAAATCGTTAGAGCCATTTTTGAGAAAATTAAAATTTTCGAAAAATCTTCCATGTAAAGGGTAGTCTGGGGTGGGGGGATTTTCTTGAAAACCTTCGTGTCGCATCTCTGGAAGATACTGAACCTAAATACCAAGTTTGGTGCTTATCCGATTGTTCGTTTTTAAGTTATGCTGTTCACACACACACAGACACACACACAGACACACACACAGACACACACACACAGACACACAGACACACACACGGACATGTTTCTAAAAATGCTTTTTTTGGATTCAGGAGGTCTCAAAACGTGTATTTCCGGTGAAATCCCGGTATCGAATTTTTGGGTGGAATACAATACTTCCCCTACTTACTATACGTAGTAGAGAAAGTAAAAATGCTTTATTTAGATTCAGGGCGCCACAAAACATAAATTTCCTATGAAATCTCGGTATCGATTTTTTGGGTAGAATCCGTACTTCTTTACTATACGTAGTAGAGAAAGTAACAACATCTTATATCTATTCCTCATATCTGTCACTAAGAACATTTTATTAAACTCGTTTTTTCGCTGCTAAGGACAAATGCCCGTTGAAACACGTTTGCGGATATGAAGTTAGGCAACATCAAAATTGCTGCGGGATGCTGCAAATAGCTTTTATGTTTTGCTGTCAATCTCAGTTATGACGAAGCTGAAAACTGAATAGCATTCCAAAGCAAACATTTTATTTCCCAGTTCGTTTTAATTGAAATAAATGCAGTCGTTGGTGGTCTTGCTTCTGAATTCTTTTATTTCTTTTTGAATGAAGCTTTTTAAATGAATATACTACAGTGAAAGGAATTCCAGCAATTTTAAACGCAAATACTACTCGACGTTTCTGTCCCTGGGCAAAGGCAGAGGAAGTTATTACTCCTTTTTTGGATTTTTTGCTGGCTTTTTCGTTTAATACCCCAAATTTAATACTCTAGTGCCCGCGGCCTTTTCGCATTCCTCAATAACGCACTTAGAAAAACCATATTAATTGTGGTTACGGGACACTAAGCGTATTAGTTTGTTTGTTAAAGGTGAAAGTGCCCTATAGTAATTCGATACCTGGAATCCACTACACCTATTAAGAACATTTTTACTTTCTCTACCATCTAAAAATACGATAACGAGTTTTGACCGGATATACAAGCTTTGAGGCCCCCTGAATAAAAAATAAGCATTTTTAAAAAAGGGAGCGTGTGTGTTTGTAAACAGTATAACTCAAAAACGAAGAGTCAAATAAATACCAAACTTTATATTTTGGATTACTACCTTCCAAAAATACACAGAAGTTGTTCAATAAAATCCTCCCACTTCCGACTACCCTTTACGGGGAATATTTTTCGAAGATTTTATTTTTTTAAAACTGGCTCTTATGATTTTAATTAATATTTAGTGTATTAAAGATGACAAATAAAATGCTTAGCTTGAATTTTCTGGGAATAGCCTGTAAAGTCCTCTTCATTCGTAACGAATTTTGTATAATCTTGTGCATCTGGTAAACATTAAGTGATACACGAAAACTTAATAGAAAAACAAATGTACATTTCGTTAAATCACGAATTTATTCCAAATAACTTTTTTGTAGCATCAACCATTTCCGAATATACGTCATTAATGGTTCGAATTATTCAATACTTAGTCATTCTCTTAAAGTCCTTTCGATTTTCAGTTGTTGTATGAAATTTTAAGGCAAGCTTATGGCGTCCACTTCTTAAAAAATTAGCTATTGCTATTCCTTGAGTACCTGTAACGAAATGTGTAATGCAGCTATTTCCGGAAAGCTTTATTTTCATTAAAATGAAGTAGATAGTAAAATAAACATTCTGAAGAATAATTTGTACACCTATAAAGAAGCGACAGAGGGAGAGAAAGCCATGTGAGTGTAACAAATCAATTTTTTTCTGCTTTAGAAAATTTTTATTGATAAACTTGTGACAGCTATATGTGAATATTGCAGCTGTTCTTATATCTAAATGTTTCGCGTTTATATTTTACTTTCTCTACTACGTATAGTACGTAGAGGAAGTATTGCATTCCACCAACAAATTCGATACCGAAATTTCACCAGAAATACATGTTTTGAGGCCTCCTGAATCCAAAAAAGCACTTTTAAGAACATGTCCATGTGTGTGTCTGTGAACACCATAACTCAAAAACGAAACGTCGGATAAATACCAAACTTGGTATTTAGGTTTATTACTTTAAAAGAAGCGATACGAAGATCTTCAGGAAAATACCCCCACCCCAGACTACCCTTTACATGGAAAATGTTTAGAAAATTTCGAATCGTTCAAAAATGGCCCCAACCATTTTAATTGAGGTATCATATATTTAAGATATTTCATAAAAAATTAAATGCATATCTTGAAATTTTTGGTAATCTCCCTTAACCTCTTCTTCATTCTGATTGAGTTTTGCATAACTGGTAAACCGTAAGAGATAGACAAAGTTGTTCTACACAAAAAGTGTATAGCTCGCTAAAACACTCAATTTATGTCATATACATATTTTGTCTAATGAACCATTTCCGAGATACTCCTTGCTATTTGTTTGAATTTTTCAATACTTATACTTTTTCTCAAATGGGAATTCGCTATTTGCTTTTTTGTCCCGGACATACAAAGAGAATGGAATGCTCCACATAGCAACCAATACTTAAAAGATTTGACTATCGCTTAAAGCCTACCACATTTCCCTTGTACCTACAAGAAAATTAGCAATATCTGTAAGTGCTTATCTCGGTTAAAAAGAAGTAGGTGGAAAATAAGCGTTTGTAAAAATATTTTGTACAAGAGTAGAGAAAACCATGTGAGTGCAACACATCAGACTTTTTTTTTAATTTGGTTTCTACACAAAGCAACAATAAATTGATGTGGGTGCCGGTTTTCTAAAGTCATTATTGCAGAAATATTGCTATTAGTGATGGTAGAATGATGAAAACACTAGGGAGGAAAGAACATCCTATGAAAGTTCCGACCAATTTCTGCAAAGAGCGCCTCTCTTAAATCCTCTTCAGGATAACTGATGGTCTCTTATGGCTGAAGAATGGAAACCCGAATGAAAACAAAGGCCAATGAGAGAACAATAGGAGCAGACTGTTGAATGCAAATGAAATTCCGAAATTCTCAAGAAGAGAACGAAGCTACGCTTGATAGCAACGCATGCTACACTGATATCAACAGTTATATAAAAGGTAAAGGTAAAATTTGCGTATCAGGAGAACCCCGGAACCGGGGCAGAGTTCCGTATGCAGGTCAGTCAACCCATTATACTACCAACGTGACCCCTGGGAGGGAAGGACGAGGGGGAGGCTTGAAAGGCGACCAGATCCGGATGCGACGAGCGCAAGCTGCACGGAGTCCTTAACGTTTCCGGATAGAACACTTCCGGTCCCTGCCCACAACCCACCAACCTCCAGGATCTCTGGAGCGGAGCCCCACGCTGAGGAGAGATCTGACTGAGTGGTACCGCAACGATCCCAGGAAGAAACATTTTAACAGAGTGAAGTCACCGCCCAGCCACAACCCGCCGAATACCGTCGCCTGGTCCTACAAACCCGAAACAAGGAAGATTGTGGGTCCAGGAAATGAGGAGAGTCATGGTAGAGGATGAATCACCTCAACATTCGCCAGGCGATCCGGGAAACCACGAAAGACCTATAGGCCAGAGTGGGTGGCCGCCGGGTATCGATCCCGGGACCTCCCGGGCTACAGATGTAACAGCCTGAGCCATCCCACTCGGTAACAGCTATTTAAATAGCATACATAAAAGCTAATCCTGGAACCACAAGTGAGGAAGTATTATTAACACTTAAATGATTTCAGTCAAATTATATAATATGCAAATTCAATAACAGCCCGCCTTGAAGCAATATGTATATATATATTAATTTTTAAAATGTATGTAACAGTCACTCCATATGCATATATTATTGTATACATGTTCAATAATGTTATATGAATATATTACGTAATTTAATAATGTAGGAGCTGTGAGAATAATAAGTTAAAAGTTGCTAACAATGAGGTAACAATGAGGTAACCTTGAGGCAACAATGAGTTTGAACGTTTAGCAATACTACTTCTGATTCTTGGAGCAACAATAATGTAAATTTTGAGACAGTTTAAAAAATAGCCAATCAACAACCAGAAAAAGCTTTAGCTAAATGAAGATATTCTATTGGAGTAGGATTAGCCAATCAGAGACTTGAAATACAGAAATTTACAAGTTTAGACGGTTGAAATCAATTCAATTACCTCCAAACAGTGCTCATAACTGGATGCGTTGCTTGTGTGTCCTCGAGAGATTTAATACGTATTCGTGTGAGACGAAAAATAAGTTTACGTGTTATAAAGTGAAATTAATTAATAAAAAGAATCTCACAGCTCTCTATATCAGTGAAGTACTATTTAACTTGTGTCAAGGATTAATAAAAAGGAGTGAATTAAAACTTAAAGTCTGTGTAAGCCTACATTCTAATCGCACCAAAACCCTGCTAAGAGAAACTTGTTACTAACAAATACTGACGCAGCCGAGGCAAACATAAATATAATATTTAAAGAATAATTTAAACTATAAAGTTAATAATATTTTTTTAAACTCGGGGCAAAGGCCACCTAAAAATAAATTTGGGGCGAAGGCTACCAGAAACTGTTTACCATACTGGTGCAAACAACGTGAAACAATAACTTTCTCAAATTTTTGTTATCGATCCTGGGGCCTCCCGGGCCACAGATTTAACAGCCTGAGCCATTCCACTCGGTAACAGTTATTTAAATAGCATACATAAAAACTCATCTTGGAACAACAAGAAGTATTAATTATTTATTTGGAGGCTTCCAAAGCTTTTGAATTAATTTTTAAAGAAAATATTTTTCAGGTATTACCTTAAATAAAGACAGCTATTCTCGGCGCTCATTTACTATATTAAAGAAGATACATAACATGAAATGTGCTGAGTAGAATCATTTAAGTAGTAGTGCCTGTGACTAGCATTTTGGAGGATCACGATTAAGTCCTATTTGCCTGTAAATCCGATTCTTTCTTTCTTTTTTTCTCTGCTTTTTACTTTCTCTACTACCTATACTAAGTAGGGGAAGTATTGTATTCCACCCAAAAATTCGATACCGAGATTTCACCGGAAATACATGTTTTGAGACCCCCTGAATCCAAAAAAAGCATTTTTGGAAACATGTCCGTGTGTGTGCCTGTGTGTGTCGGTGTGTGTCTGTGAACAGCATAACTCAGAAACCAACAGGCGGATAAACACCAAACTTGGTATTTAGGTTCAGTATCTTCCAGAGATGCGACACGAAGGTTTTCAAGAAAATCCCCACACCCCAGATTACCCTTTACATGGAAGATTTTTCGAAAATTTTAATTTTCCCAAAAATGGCTCTAACGATTTTGATTAAAATATCATATGTTTAAGATATTTTTATCACAAATAAAATGTATATCTCGAATTTTCTGGGAAAGTCTCCAAAAGTATTTTTCATTGTGAACGACTTTTGTATAACTGGTAAACCATAAGAGATCGACAAAATTTTACTACACAAAAAAGTAGATCCCGTTAAAATAAACAATTTATGTCATATAATTTTTTTATTTTTTTGAGTGAACCATTTTCGAGATATTGCTTGTTATTCCCTTAAATTTTTCAATACTTATTTTCTCAAATGGGAATTCGTTATTCATTTTTTTTGTCTTGGATATGCAAAGAGTATTAATCTGTGGCAAAGGAAATGGTGCTGCACCTAGCAACCAGCTATTAAGAGATATGTATGTGCTTAAAGGCTACTGTATTTCTATATTGCCCTTGTAAATATATATTACCCTTACATCTACAAGAAAATTAGCAATAAGATAGTGTGCAAATGCTTAGCTCGATTAATATAAAGTAGCTGGAGAATAAGCGTTTGTAAAAATAGTTTGTACAAGAGTAGAGAAAGTCATGTGGGTGTAACACATCTTTTTGTATTTTCTTCTAGTTCTATAGGATTAAAAATGCCATTAGCATGACAAATGTTTTGCGTATATATTCCAAAAAATAAGGGTAAGAAATCTGATCGCAGGATTTACACTACTTTAACCGATTGGGATGGCGCAGGCGCTTTCGTATGTGGTTCGTATTCGGGAGGTCCCGGGACTGATTCCCGGCGACCGCCCACTCTAGTCTATGGGTTTTCGTGGTTTTGGTTTCCCCGGGTCGCCAGTCATATGCTAGGGTGGCTTGTCTTCTACCACAACTCTCCTTCCTCTCATTTGCTGTATCCATCATCTTTCTTGCTATTTGTTTCAGGGTTGAAGGTCCATGCGAAGGGTGTTCGGCAGGTTGCGGCTGGGCGGTGACTTGCGCTCTGTAAAGGTTTCCTTCCTAACGTCGCTGCGGTACCACTCAGGTTTCTCCTCAGCGTGGGGCTCCTCTTCGGGGGACCCTGGAGGTTGGTGGCTTTTGGGCTGGGACCGTGCGGCGTCGGATGCGTTCTATCTGGAAACTTTAGGGCCCCATATATGCTTGCGTCCGTCGACTTCCGGATCTGGTCGCTCTTCGTGTCTCTTCCCTCATCCTTCCCTCCCAAGGGTCACGTTTCAAGCAATAAGGGCCGACTGGCTTACGTGCGGTGCTCTGCTCCGGTTCCAGGAGGACCTCCGTGATACGTACCTTTACTTCTGCTCAACTTTACGAACTAGAAACATCTTTGACGCATTATAACACCAATAAGAATGTCTTGTTGCATCACTGTAACGTTACTCACGATATACTTTTGCTTAGGGTTCATTTAAAATTATGTAAGACGTGCTCAATTTTTGTTCGTAGTAACACCTCTTGCACGGGAAGATAGGGAAAAAAAACCTTGTGTATCTCATTCATATGACCTTCTCTATTCACCCTCCTACAAACTATTCTCTATATAAAAGATCATTCAACAAGAGTGTCCTATTCTTACCATGTGATAGCTGCCGTTGTTATTGAGTTACAGCAGCCACTTTTTTCATGTGGTTACAGTTGTCATTGATAAATAGGCATGGAACGTTACAGCATTCAGCAACGCATAGAAATTGTGAAAATTCATTATCAAAATGCTTCATCTGTTCGGAAAACCTTCCGTGTATTGCGTGAAGTTTACGGTGTGCATAATGGTCCCTGCGAGAAAACGATTCGGCGTTTGATCGATAAATTTGAAAGAAGTGGTTCTCTCAGCGATCAAACAACAACTGAAAGTAATCAACGTAAGCGCTCCAACGAAAACATAGGCGCCGTTTGTGAGAGTGTACGCGGGAACGGAAACAAATCAATTGCTCGTCGAGCGCAACAACTGGGCTTTCACCGACCACAACTTGGCGAATTCTGCATCTGGACTTGAAGTTTCACGCTTACAAAATGGTGTTAACTCAAGAACTAAAGCCCAACGACCATAGGTTGCGCCGTGTATTCTCTGACTGGGCTATGGAGCAATTGGAAGCTGACCCGGATTTTTGTCGAAAAATCATCTTCAGCGACGAAGCCCACTTTTGGATGGGTGGTTGTGGTAACAAACAAAATTGAAGCAATCACAATCCAATGCAGATTCAAGAACGACGACTTCATCCCCAAAAGGTTACTGTGTGGTGTGGATTTTGGTATGGTGGAATCATTGGTCCATATTTTTTCCCAACATGAAGATGGAGAAGCTCTAACAGTCAATGGAGAAAGATACCGGGCTCTTATAAGGGACTATTTTTGGCCTCAGTTGGATGGTATGGATCTCAGAAACATATGGTTACAGGAAGATGGTGCCACATGGCATACTGCTCACGAAATAATCGATCTTTTGAAGGAGATGTTCAGAGGTTTCATCATTTCCCGTGATGGTGATGTTAACTGGCCCCCGAGGTCATGTGACTTCTTGTGGGGTTATGTTAAATCTCGAGTTTATGTCAACAAGCCAGAAATAGTAAATGATCTTATGAATAACATCACGCGTGTTAATCGTGAAGTTGGTACCAATTCACTTCTTCTGTCATTGAAAATTGGGTCAACCGTATACGCGGAACCCAACGAAGTCGCGGCCGTCACTTAACTGACGTTCTCTTCCACACGTAATGACATTAATTGTGTTCTAAAATAAAAAGATAAATAAACCTCTATCATTTATAGAACGTGTTTTATTTAAGTTCAAAGATAGGACACTCTTGTTGAAAGACCCTATACCTAATGTTAATTGAGACAAAAGTTTCCAGACATTACAGATATCTTTATAGGCAAAAAAGGCATACAGAAGGCTGCGGCAATAGCCAAATCCTTATTAAAACTGGTTTGCTATATGCTCTCTTTGAAGTTCTTCTCTTTGTATGAGAAATAATTGAATGCTAATTCAAAACAGTAGATATAATAAAAGTTTCTTGATATTATGTGGAAAAGTAAATGCCATTAGTCGTGTTTTATTTGGAGGACGTTGTGATGGTCATTTTAGTGTTAATTTAATTTTAGTTTTCAATTTAAAATTGACCCTCAAATGACTATCATAACGTCTTCGAAAGAAAACATGACTAACAGCGTTTACTTCCCACAATATATCAAGCAACTTTCATTGCAGACATTTCTTTACACAACGCCTAGTTTTGGAGCTTCTATACAGTCTCAACTTAAATGGTCCACCCTGTATTTGTAGCCTGCGAGATTATGGGCATCATGTTAAATGGCGTTGAATGTTGAAATTATTAATGTTACCAGTGTTTATGGAATTGTTATTTTATCTGGAGTAATTAATTGTTCATTTTTAGAGTTTATTCAGGGATATTTTGTGAATAATTTATTTATAGCCTCACGGGGATTTGTTGAGCAGTTTATTCATACTAGGCTAGCATGAGGTGAATTTTGTGAACACACAGTTTGTACACTTGTAATTCAGGACCAGTAAGGTAGTGCTATGCTATCTCGTTTGAGTTAATTTTTGCACTGTCATGTCGTAATTTTCAACTACCTGACCGATAAAACTCGCAACTCTATCTGTATACAACATTGTAGGTTTTGTGAAGGCTAATAAACCCAGTACTTACCATTTGATTTTGAGGCAGTATTTTTAACACTTGAATACTTTCAATTAAAATTATATAATATGTAATTTCAATAACAGCCCGCCTTGAAGCTATATGTATGTAATAATTTGTAAAAATGTATGTAAGTCATTGCAAAATGCTTATATTATTGTAAACATGTTCAATAATGTTATATGAATACATTACATACTTTAATAGTGTAAGAGCTGTGAGAATAATAAGTTTAAAGTTGCTAACAATGAGGTAACATTGAGGTAATAATGAGTTTGAGAGTTTGAATGCTACTAGTCATGATTAGAGCAACGATAATGTAAATTTTGTGTCAGTTTTTAAAATTAGCCAATCAACAGCTAGAAATTTGACTACGATTAGCCAATCAGAGACTTGAAATACAGAAGCTTACGGATTTTGACGGTTGAAATATGTTCAGTTGCCTGCAGACCTTGGTAGTGACAGGATGGAAGATGTGTTCTCTAAAGAACTATTACGTATTCGTGTGAAACGAAAATTATGTATACGCATTAATGAAGTGCACGTATTACATTAAACAATCTCACAGCTTTTAATATCAGTGTAGTGCTATTTAATTTGTGTCAAGGATTAATAAAAAGAAGTGAATTTAAACTTAATATCTGTGTAAGCCTGCATTTTTGTCGCACCACGCCCTGATTAAGAGAAACGTGTCTCCAAAGTAAGACTGACGCAGCCGAGGCATACATAAACATAAATACTATATATAGTAGCTGTTTAATAACAAAGTTAATTTCTTTTTTAAACTTGGAGTGTAACAACAAAAACAGTATCTTAAAATCAGCTTTTTCGTAAGTAGCTTCTTCAAAACGACGCCCAAGCGTGGTGCAAACTCCTTAAACAACAACTTCAACAACAAAACACTTTCTTCAAATTGACGTCCACATGTGGAGCTAAATAAATAAACAACTCCAACGTAAACACAGTTATCTACTTCAAGTTGGCTCCCATACGTGGGGCACACATCTATCTCAATTTCTCTTTATAATAAATTATTTAAGAGGCACTCCCAGTCTTCACTCAGGGATTAGCCATTACTCCTCAGCCTTGGTCCGTGGTTTCCTTTGAACTCTTGCATCTTCCGCTATAATAGGTTTAGAATAGCTAATCAAGTAAGAGACACCTAGGGTATATACCAACACCAATATGAACATTAAAATACATGAGAATGGACTTCCTAGAATTCTAGTCAAATACAAGCAGAGACTTTAGGAAGAAACGCATGAATGTAGAAGAGAAACCTCAATAATTAGATTTTGAATACCATGTTATAAGACTACCGACTAAGTTCAATTCTGATTAGTGAGAAAGGCATCAGTGAGACCGTACACTGGCTGAAAGTGGCTCGCGTGAAATATTGCCGAAATGAGATTGTGGCACATGATTCGCAATTGTTTGTTGTTTCGCAATTGATCCGGATTTGTAGCTAAAGAAAAGGAAAACGGTCTTAAAGTACATATAACGCCGTGCTACGTTATAATATTGATATACGAGGGCTGGTCAATAAAGACTGAGACTGATTTTTTTCACAGTATTTATTACTCCATTTCAATGTTGACATGATATTTTTCAAAGTAGTCCCCTCCTACTTGAATGCACTTTTTATAGCGTCTCTGCCAGTCCTCGAACACATGGTGCAGGCCATTCTTTGTCAGGTCTTTGAGAATCGCCTCCCTTTTCCTCAGCACTGCTTCAGTGCTCTCAAATCGAATGCCCCGGAGCTTTGCCTTTAGTGATGGGAATAAAAACGAAATCACAGGGGGAAAGATTGGGGTTATAAGACTGATGCAGTACGCAGGTGATGTTGAATTCCTGGACTTGATTTGCGACGTGAGGCCATGCGTTGTGATGAACTCGCCACCCATTCTGATGAAGTTCTGGATGTTTTCTTGCAATGTGCTTCCTCAGTGTAGCCAATACTGGCGTGTAGTACGCTGCTGTAACAGTAGTGTGAGGAAGAACAACAATCACAGCAGCTGTGTTGATGTTGACTTCAGTCATAGCAGAAGCCGAAGCACCAGGCCCACCTTGCTTAGCACAGAGGACTCGCTCTACTTTGAAGTCTTTGAACCACCTAAACACTGTTGCACGAGGTAGTGCATCTTCACCGTATGCTTGCTTCAGCTTTTTCAAAGTTTCATAGGCTGTATGATTTAAACGAAAACAAAATTTTATTGCTCCTCTCGTGTCGAGTGGTATGCGAAATTCAAGTAGGGTCAACAATATACAGCATTACTACCAACCTACGGATACAAGAGTGCTGCCGTCTATGGAAATTATACATGAAACCCCGCTCTTTTCAAATATTCATGGTAGAGACAGGAAACTATCAAGAAAGCTACAGGAAAAAAATCAGTCTCAGTCTTTATTGATCAGCCCTCGTACAAGGAACTGAGTTAAATAATCCAACATTTGAGTTTATATTAGGCAGACTATTGCTACGCTACGCGCTTAGGACACTATCTGTTGTACAGCTCAATCGTGGCATTATTAATGACAATTTCTTGTATATTCAACATTTTTGTTAATTCTACAGTAAAGGCGTTCGGATCGAGGAACAAGTTCATTGCAAACCACCTGCAAGGAAGAGGACTACCCCACAGAGACGTGTACATAAAACATACAAACCTAGAAGACTGTCCTTTAATAAAAAGATCTGAATATACTGGATCTGGTGCTGCAATTGCCTACTCTAGTTTAACAACAAAGTAAATCCCGAGCAAAAATATTTCAATATTTTCAAGTTTATTGTTCAATAAACGCTCAAGGAACAGAATAAACGTCGGGAAAGGAACTGCATGGTGCACATTCAAATTCACTATTGGTGACAACAGCCCATTGCACCTCACTTGACAAACTGGCATTACACAATTTCCAAAATTTTAAAATGGCCGAACAAAAATTTAACACGAATTACAATAAAAGCGTAATAATTTAATAAAGTCCGATATAATTAAAATTTTAAATAAACTCTAAACATTAACAATTTAAATAAATTCTAAATTTAACAATTTAAATGAACTAAAAATTACAGCACAAGAATATAACAACGCACAGTAAAAGACAAATAACACAATATTAACATTTAGAAACAGACTCAATATAAAATCCATGTATACCCTAATCACCGTCTATGGCTCGGCTACCCACTAATGCTTTGAAATTTCTAATATTCAGATACGAAAAAATGCCATAAACAAACCCAAGTTAAAGGTAAGTTGGATGAAAATGTAAATCAGCCATTAAAGGAGACTTGCCCCGAAATCAGTAGACTTCAGTCGAAGAGGAAAAACCCAACTAACTCTTTCGAAGTCAGCGCAACCTGCATCAACCTGAAGACACGATTGTGGCTATGTGAACGGCGAAGAAAATAACACGGAAATACAGAAACGTCACTCACAATCAAAATGTGAGCCATCACGCGGACTAAAACCATAGAACTAGAACCGATATAACTATGAACTATGTGCCATTCGCTACAGTCCAGAAGATTATTGCATTGTAATTAAAATGTGCCCTTATGATTTGCATGCAACTAATCTTAAGGTAGAATCAGATGACTGAAAAATACAATGCATATCCGGGATTTGAACCATGGATCTCCCGGTCTGCGGTTGCTCTAATCACTGAGCTACCATGGCAAAACGTCGGCACGACATTACATTAACCGACTGATTCGCATTTCACCCGGTAAACCACAAGGAGATCTCAAATTGTATTGAGATGACATACCCCAATGGCGACTTACAATGTTGTAAGCACTTTAAGTCCCGGGCTTCATAGTTTCAACCACTATTAGGTCAATTAATGGTCTGATTCTACCTTTTAGCCTTGTCAAACACACGGCTTGAGTGGAAGAACAATTAATTCCACCAATTATTTTAAAATGTACTTTTATATGACTTCCCTTATGGCTTGTAAACTCTACAAGAATAAAATAAATATGTATCTATCACGTGTTTGTCTTACCCCCTCACCCCAGCTTCCTTCCGTCCCGAGTTGAACATCGACCAATGTTCATTGGTTAGGGTTTGAATGCCAAAACTTTGTCATCAAACCAATAAGAGGCGGACAATTTCGCGAGTGTTGGCGAGTACCTTGCAGTCATTCAGGTAAAATGCTTCCTTTTCCCACTGTTTTTGCCGCGCACTTTATTCAAACCAATAAGAGATTAGTACATCAGAGTAGGTGTTCTTATATCTTTATATGATTTAATTTTAAAACATACAGATTATATAGAGACTGCAAGAGCCTAAAATCTTTAACTGAATCGACAATAATAGGCACTTTATAAATGCATCAGAGCGTGATACCACCTAGAGCAGTACAGATCCTTTCCAAAAAAAACTAGAAGTGACAGAGGTCTATCTGATACAGGGCAGAACAACGTAAGTCCAGGTCAAAGTTATTTAACCACTTTATTAAGAATAAAAGCAAACAAACAGCAAGAATGAGCATTTCACATCATAATGACGTCCCTTGGCTTACTATGTAGTATTTAACATTTTAAATTATACCAAGTATATGATTTAAAATAAAAACGAAACAGAAATGGTTCATAAAGTATAAAATCCGTCCATGGGCCCACCCTAGGCTAGCATGTATGCCTATATACATACATATTTTGAATGTATTTTAAAATTTCTAATAAAATAACAATATTTCTTAGTCAATCAGCATACAACTACCCTCAATTAAATAAGAAACTAAGAATAACTGTAGCAATCCAATACCAAATAAAAAAAAATCAACAAAAATAATCTTGAATATCTGAACAAAAGTATTATGAAATAATAAATAATTTACCAACTAATTATCACATATAATAAATACAACATGTAACGAAGCCGAATACTTGTATTAAAACAAAATAACCACACTGCTACAGTTATATTAGTAATTGTACAGTTTCACTACCATTTTATAAAGTGGGCTCAAAAAAACTAAATCAATATATCCCGCAGTAATAATATACCGGGCAAAAACCAAAGCAAAACCACAACCATAAGGATATATACGACAACAATCACAAAAAAAAATAGAAAAGGAAAATAAGTAAAACTCAAATATATTTAAAACTTTGCAATAATTCCTTTCAATAATAATATATTAACGCAATTAAGAGAAGTCATAAGAAGAACAAAATACCTAGTATTCATTAATAATCCAAAATGCAAACCTTGCCCCAACTGACTAAAAATAAGATTCAAATGGGGACAAGATTGTATTACCTAAATCCAAAAAAATAATTGCACCATTTTAATGCTATGAAATCCCTAGTATCAACCAGTTTAAATCAAATAAAACGAAATAAAATTCACTGCAAATGTCTAATAATTATTACCTGTACTCAATCAGCTTTCCCCAATACAACACATCACCTATTCAAACCCTAAATCCAGTCACACAACCAAAACTATCAAGCTTTATCCAATTATATCTGTAAACGAAATAAAGTCAATATGGCCCACTAAACCCCTTTTAAGATACTAAATGATAAATCTAACGCAAAAACTAAATTATCTTAAAAATAATAATATCCTTTTAAGTTGTAGCCTTGCCAAAGCTCCACAAGAATTGTATATTTGTAATTACTCTCTAAATAGTATTCATTCATTATCTGTTTACCCTCCTCTTTTGTAGGACTTACACCCCCCAGGACTTACAAGCGGGTGCCTGGGGTCAGAGGCCCGTCGAGGAGCAGACACTCATGGATCAGATAGAGCATCCAGGATGGGTGATCAGCCCGATGCCTGGTATGGGATGAAGGAAGTAGATGAAACGAAATGTTGGTGAAATGGATGAAAGGAAAGGTTATGATGGAGCAGTTGGTGGAATAAATGGCGGGGGAAACCGGAGAACCCGGAGAAAACCCGCCCAGACGCCGCTTCGTCCACCACAAATCCCACATGCGGGTCCCTGGGATTAAACCCGGGCCGCCTCGGTGGGAGGCGAGCGTTCTAACCACTCGGCCACGGCGCCGCCCCTCTAAATAGTAAACACTGCATCATTTTACAAAATGTATGGTATTCAAAAAACAAAGCATTTGTTAGCCTAAAGCACATGTACGATGTTTTAACACAATGGCGATCAAATTAACTAGAAAAAAGGTAAAATTGCTTCCTGTGTTCACACAAATAATTAAAATACCAAAGTCTCTCCAAATATTCGCCTCAAACAAAAGAGCAAGCGATCAGAATACGGCCACTCTTTAAACCTAGAAATTAAATTATAGAAAAGCCTAAAAGTCGGAGATCCTACCTTACGGATGAACACCACAAGCACCGCCTGATCAAACTGTCATTCCTCCCCACAAAATTTTCAACCAGCACAGTACAGCAAACGCGATAGCCCCGCCGCCACACCAGAGACCCAAGAACCAACGCGACTGGAGCATGTTCACGAACGGCTGAATTAAAAAAACATGTGAGACTTTGGCACGATAAATAAAATGACACTATGGCTAATCTGCTCTTAGTCCTCTTCCTGGAAAATGCTTATAAAAGCAATAGAAAATTCAATAAATTGCCTCAAGAGTGAGTTTAGAAATGGATGTGATCTCTTCAATAGCAGGTGCCCACCTCTTTTAGGTGTTTTACTTTTATAGGCAATTCGCGTTATGAACGCAACAAACGTAGCCATTTTTCCCTAAATCACATGCAAAGTGGGAACTGCCAACCTAAATGAAAAGGTGAAAACCGCTAAATATGCGATGTGTTGTTGTTACTAGAATTTCTTCTTCGTTTAGTGTTGCCGCTGACAAAAACGCAAACCACCCATAGTAAGAAAGACTATGCACCAAAATTGTAATTTTTTATTCTTTTTATGAAAGTTTGTTATATTAATATGCTATTTCCATTAAATAAATAACTTCCTTTACTGTAACAGTGGTAGAGAGTTAACGCAAGCTTACACAAAAAAAACCTAAACTAAGGCTAACTTTCCGTGAATTCAGAAACGTAAGCTTATATAAAAAAACTAAACCTAACCTAACCTCCCGTGAATCAGAAACCTAAGCTTAGGAACGCAACTGTTACACTCCTCTCCTTCTAAAAAAGATCCCTCGGCTACGCTTTGAGGCTGACGGCCCTCAATCTCTCAGCTACGTCTTGAGGCTGAGTATCTTATAGGCTTTGGCGGTATTAGTTAGATAGATACATAAGGTATCTTTATTGGTTTCAAATTATTGAAGTTATTTCAAAAGTATTTTGTGCATGGATCATTGACCGTACATGCATATTTAAGATACAATAGGGTGACAAAATAAACAACAGAGAAATAAAACACAACAAAAGGGAAATAGAGATAAATTACCTTCGTCTAACTGAAGAAATTTGACCTAGCTTCCGCGCACTTTAGCCAAAAAATTGTCCATGTTTTGCCAGTTCCTCTGGTCAGCCAGTAGATCCCAACATGCCAATCTCTTTCTTGAGGAACTTAAGAATTTTTCTTTCAGTTTAATCGTTCGCTGGTTCTCCCACATTCAGCCAAAATATGTACCCAGTCCTCATCCAAATCACAGAATGGGCAGATTCTCCTGCCAGAATCGTCAGTCATTTTCTGTGCCCTCCAGCCCCCCCAATCTAAACCATGCCCTTCCTGATCTTTCCTTTCTTACTAAGTTAAGTATATACGTCTTTTTACCCAGTTCAATTCTATTTCATTTGCTAGACTTAGAGAAGGTTTAATTTTACAATCCGATTCTATTCCCTGTTGGTTGATGTCTCTTAGTCTTCTTTTGACACCTTTCCATATGTTTTTGTCATCTTTTTTTCAGCTCTTAGCCATACTAACTCCATTCCTATTCTCCTCAAACCCCTTTCCAAATCAGCTGCCCAAAACTTAGGAGACAGGTTTTCTCGCTGGTATTTATAACAATTGGATCGTAGTTTGGAGTTATCCCCATGCATCAGCCTTAGCCAGTACTTCACTGCTCTTATTTTACAGTGTATTGTGTCTTCATAACATCCCACCTCCCTCAATACCCCCGAATTTGATGTGCCTTGTGAAACTCCAAGAACTCTTTTCCAAAATGCCATCTGTGTTTTATTTACATGCTCTGCTCTTTCCCATCCCCAGATTTCACTTCCGTATAACAAAACCTCCCTTATCATAGTTATACATCTGTTCTAATGTATCTACAGGTACATTTGGTATCCGCGAGAGGGTACGTAATAATTCATTTAACTGCCCTCTTGCTTTGTAGTTAGTTACTGATAGATGTTTGTTCCATTTTCCTCTTATATTAAACATTACTCCTAAATAGGAGAAATGTTTGATGTTTTGTAGTTCTAGCCCCTTGTAATACCATTTCTCATCCCTGCCATACACATAGCCATTTTGAAAGCCTTCTATCGTCACTGACCAAATTGTTATGTCATCCGCGTATAAAAGTACAGAATGCAGACATCGTCTACTTTTGGGCCATTCATTTCCTCTGCTATTAACACGTCTGCTATATCGTCTATGAATAAATTTAACAATAGGAGCGATAAAATACATCCTTGACGAACTCCTCTACTGGCCGATTTAGATTCAGTTATTCATATGTTGTCAGCATTGCCTTAGAGCTAGGGTATGCCATAGAGTGGCATCTGTTGAGCTAGCGTATGACTTAGAATGACATCTGTTGGACGTATAACACATCATTTTCCTCACTCAGGAAGAGGACTAAGAGCAGATTATCGCACGATATTTTCAACCGGACTGCAATAAATCTCAGTAGATTCCAAATAAACCTCATAACCGGGACATTGCAGATTACGGAAACATCTGCATACAATGGGAATCTTCAAAGAAGAGCAAGTATGCAGGTTATATAATGAAGAAGACGAAATTGCCTATCATATAATCTTCAAATGGGAAGCACTATGTAGGAAAATATATGAACCACTGGGGTTCATAAATCCAGATTGTCTTCCTAAAGAAAATGTATTTAATAACCTACTGTCCCAGAGGTGGGAAATAATGCAATAAACCTTAGAGATTGCAGTGTTAAGGGCAATCGTAATCCGATTCCATGTTTACATAGGTTAAGTCAAGCCATCTATCAGACACCGACCGGCACTGCACAGACACCAATCTGTCTGATACATGAAAGTCGAAGCAAAATGATCGCAAATAAGAAAAGGAAATTCGTGATAGAATAGAAGCCACTCTAACATTCACCTCGCCAAACAGGGATAACCACGAAAAACCCATGGTCAAAGTGGCTGAGCCCAGGAATCGAACCCCAGGATCTCCGAAATGCGAGCCGTGCACTTTACCGCGGAGCCGTCTGGCACGGCGAGAAAGTAATAAAACAGTTTTATAGATTTGTCTTTTTTAGGGTCTTCTTCCATGAAGCAAAAGCCCGAAGCCAGGTTTTAGAAAGCTGCAAGCAAGTTCAAGAACAAAGTTCAGCGCATTTAGGTTTCTCGAGACAACACATTCAGTTTCCGTTTGCCCGGAGTTAGTATCCGTGACTTTGTGAAACCGGAACCTAAAGCATGAGACACGGAGCGTTGCGTTTCTGAGCAAGATGTGAGCTTTGTGGCGCTCATTTCCTTTTCCTGAAGTCAAAGGTTTAGAGGGAACTCTGTTAATGTCATGGTCGGTAGACCAGCATTCTTCGGAATCTCTCACATACGTGTCAGTAATTCTGAACATTATAGTTTGGATTAAATGAGTAACTAAAACAGATAATATGAAATATAGTTTTAATATATTCTATCCAAATAGAGTAAACTACTTTAAAGTAATGATTACACTAGTCCGCATTTTCAAACATTTTGTCAGATAATTTCTTAAAAGTAGGTGTTCTTGAATCAAGTTTTTATGCTGATTCCAGAAATAACTTCCGTTTTTTTTTCTATCACGTCAGGTTTTTACACTAAGTCATATTTTTACAATTTTACTAATGAGCGCAGAAAGGTATCAAAATACCATTTCATACAAGGTAAGTTTTTATACAAGAAACAGTTTAAGAATACTCTCAAGAATTGCCCTAATTTATTTCAAGATTACACCTTAACAAAACAAGAAGCCAAAGTGTTTCATTTAATTTTATTCAAACTTTCTCTTCTTTGACTTCCTTGCAGGTCCTTGAAGATGACTGTCCCTCCTCAACATCCAACGGTAGTTGGCCATCATAATTTAATTCCATCTCTCCTGGTACCGTCTCTCCATTTGCTTAATATGTTAGTGAAAACGTTTACCCTGCTCTTCACTATAATGTCCCAGATTTTCTGGAAAGTAGTCGATATGTGAATACAGAAAATGCACCTTTACACTCACGTTACAACCCATGTTCTTGAAATTTTCCAACATTGTCTCTACAATGGCCTTGTAATTAGGATCTTTGTTATTGCCTAAGAAGTTTTCAGTAACTGGTCGGAAGATGGACCATGCTTCTATTTATCTCATTCATTGTCTTCTCAAATCTTCATCCACAATTTCTTTATTTGAGGACCAACAAAAATTCAAGCCTTTAATTTGTCTTCTGTAATGAAGTGAAATTTCTTGGAAAGGTACTTAAAGTAGGGTCCATCCTGCGGTAGAGCCCTTACAAATTGCTTCATCAAGCCCAATTTTATGTCTAAGGCGGAAGCAATAGCTTTATATGTCTATATTTCTATATTTTTGAAGTTAAATTGTGGAAAACCTGTACGTGATAGAAAAACACTGAAATCAGTTCTGAAAGCATAAAACAGTGAGTCAGAATCACTTATTAGTTTTCAGTCATCCGATATCATGCAGACTAGTGTTATCAATGCTGGTTTCTTTCAACACTTTCATTTATTTATTTATTTCCTTACCCGCTATCTCCTTTGCGTTTTGTTTACTACTTTGCTTTACTTCCTCTACCACATACTTAAGGAAGATAAAAGGAAGTATTCTATTCTCCTAAATGTTTGATGTCGACATTTCCCGAAAATACGTTTTTGAGAACTTCTGAATAAAAAAAAATCTGATGTGTTACACTCACAAGACTTTCTCTACTCTTGTACAAACTATTTTTACAAACGCTTATTCTCCATCTGCTTCATGTTAATGAAGATACATTTGCAGGCTCTTTCTTATTGCTAATTTTCTTGTAGATGTAAGGGGAATGTATATTTACAAGGGCAATATAGAAATACAGTAGCCTTTAAGCATGGACATTACTCTTAATAGCTGGTTGAAATGTGCAGCACCATTTTCTTTGCCACAGATTAATACTCTTTCCATATCCAAGACAAAGGAAGTGAATAACGAATTCCCATTTGAGAAAATAAGTATTGAAAAATTTAAGGGAATAATAAGCAATATCTGGAAAACGGTTCACTCGACAAAAAAATGCATATGACATAAATTGCGTATTTTAACGCGATCTACATTTTTTGAGCAGTAAAATTTTGTCTATCTCTTATGGTTTATCCGTTATGCAAAAGTCGTTCACAATGAAGAATACTTTTGGAGATATTCCCAGAAAATTCAAGATATACATTTTATTTGTCATGAAAGCATCTTAAATATATGATATTTCAATCAAAATCGTTAGAGCCATTTTTGAGAAAATTAAAATTTACGAAAAATGTTCCATGTAAAGGGTAATCTGGGGTGAGGGGATTTTCATGAAAACCTTTGTGTCGCATCTCTGGAAGAAACTGAACCTAAATACCAAGTTTGCTGTTCGTTTCTGAGTTACGGTGTTCACAGACACACACGGACATGTTTCCAAAAATGCTTTTTTGGATTCAGGGGATCTCAAAACATGTATTTCCGGTGAAATCTCGGTATCGAATTTTCGGTGTAATACAATAATTCCCCTACTTACTATACGTAGTAGAAAGTAACTAGTAAAAGGTCCGTGTTTGTGTGTGTCTGTACAGCACAATTCAATGACAAAGTCTCGGATAATTACCAAAGTAGTTAAGTTCAGCATCTTTCAGGAATATGACCCAAAGATTTTAAAGAATTCTCCCACTCAGGTCACCCCTTACATGAAAAAAGGTTCGTTTTTTTTCACTTTGCCTAAAATGGCTAACGATTTGACTTAAAATGCCATATCTAGGATATTTCGCTGAAAATAAGGATATTCCAAGATATTGTTATGAGTCTTTTTTACTTTGTCTACTACGTATAGTAAGTAAGGGAAGTATTGTATTCCACCCAAAAATTCGATACCGAGATTTCACCGGAAATACATGTTTTGAGAATTTTGAGCATTTTTGGAAACATGTCCGTGTGTGTGCCTGTCTGTGCACAGCATAACTCAGAAACGTGCAGTCGGATAAACACCAAACTTGGTATTTAGGTTCAGTATTTTCCAGAGATGCGACACGAAGGTTTTCAAGACAATCCCCCACCCCAGATTACCCTTTACATGGAACATTTTTCACAAAAATGGCTCTAAAGATTTTGATTAAAATATTATATGTTTAAGATATTTTTATGACAAATAAAATGTATATCTTGAATTTTCTGGGAATGTCTCCAAAAGTGTTCTTCATTGTGAATGACTTTTGTATAACTGGTAAACCATAAGAGAAAAACAAAATTTTACTACACAAAAAATTTAGATCGCATTAAAATACACAATTTATGTCATATACAATTTTTTTTGTTTCGAGATATTGCTTGTTATTCCCTTAAATTTTTCAATACTTATTTTCTCAAATGGGAATTCGTTATTCATTTTTCTTTGTCTTGTATATGCAAAGAGTATTAATCTGTGGCAAAGAGAATGGTGCTGCACCTAGCAACCAGGTATTGAGGTATATGTCGATGCTTAAAGGCTACTGCATTTCTATATTGCCCTTCCAATTACAAAACAAGGAAAACATAGTACGCCTTAAGCGCTAGTCAAATATTTTTAGAACTGGTCGCTATGTGTAAAATGTAATTCTGTTTGCATGTCAAAAGATCGTTTCTGCAAATGTTTATCTCGATTAATATGAAATAGATAGAGAATAAGAGTTGGTAAAAATAGTTTGTACAAGAGTAGAGAAAGTCATGTGAGTGTAACACATCAGATTTTTTTAAATAATGTGATAAATGTTATTTTACAAAGTTCAAGATATTCAGGACAAAATTTGAGTATATGCATTCGATCCTGGGGATCCACATGTGGGATTTGTCGTGGACGAAACGGCATCTATGCGGATTTTCTCGGGGTTCCCCGATTTTCGCCGCTCTATCATTATCTTTCCTTTCATCGATTTTCGCCATCTATTCATATCAACTTCTTCTTTACCCTCATAACTGGCTACGGACCGAACCCGGTTCTTCATTCTTGATTCAATGTTCGTCTGTTCCGCTACAGATCTTTGATCCTAGGCACGGTTGTAAGTCCTAAGGGGTGTAAATCCTACATACGAGGAGGGTAAGTCGACTAAATATGTAGCTCATTAAATCCATGGAACTGACATTAGAATTCTTGCGAGTAATTTCTCTGATGCTTATGTAAGCATGGGTTTGGCGGTATGACTTTTAAGGAAAGGGAGGACTTCCTCATGTCTGAAAGTGGGGTGATTATGCATTTCATGCTAACATACGCTTACGTCAGTACTAGCTAGGTACTATCCAGCATTCTCCTCGGGTATTTAAATATACGAGTTTTTTGACGTATCGCACTCGGTCGATCACTTCCACAGCAGGAAGTGTGCCGTTGAGCTCTCCAAAAGCATTTTGTGCTAACTAATTATAATTTTGCTTTAGGCCCTAGGCACGACGAAGATGGAACGCCGGATTTCTTCTGTATACCAGGTAAAACCCCAAGCTGTCTCTCTTCTTCTTGCAGTGTAGTTTAGATTAGTTATTAGAAATATTAAAGTGTCTTTTGTAAGCAGAATTACAGTCTACTAAAAGAATCACCTTTCACCCACCCTTTCTCACTACCCCAACTGATAACCTTTACAATGTCATCTCTGTGCTAGGTCCCCGTCCTCGTCATCTCTGGCAAAACGATGGTTTGGTCCAAGTGACCCTTACGTCACAATATTCTTTACTATTGGTTTTAATTATCATGCACTTTTTACTTTCTCTACCACGTACATAGTAGTTGGAGAAGGTATTGAATTCCACCCAAAATTTCGATTACGAAATTTCACCGGAAATACATCTTTTGACCCCCCAAAAATTAAGAAAAAGCATTTTTAGAAAAAGGTCCGTGTGTATGTCTGTGAACAGCAGAACTCAAAAACAAAAAAAATAAATACCAAACCTAGTATTAAAGTTAGTATTTTCCAAGGATACGACACGAAGACCTTCAAGAAAATCCAATCACCCCAATATACATTTTTCATGGGATATTTTTCGAAAATTTTGAATTAGAGGAATGGCTCTAACCATATTTATTAAGATATTTACAAGATAAATAAAAACGTATAGCTTGAATTTTCTGGGAATACTCCGTGAAGTCCTCTTCATTTGGAAGGGATATTGTATAATCCTGTGTAACGTTAAAGGACAGACAAAAAGTACAACATAAAAATATGGATCTTTTAGAACGCACAGTTTATTTCAAATTAGCTTTTCTGTGGTAAAAGCCAATTCTGATATATCCGCTATTAATGGTTCGAATTGTTCATTTCTTGATCATTCTCTTTAGCACCTGTCAACATTCAGTTGTTTTTCGCGATTACAGGGAAAGAGTATGGAATTTTATAGCGTCCAATTCTTAAACATTTGACTAACGTTGTTTTCTGTGTATGTACAACGAAATGTGTAATGTAACTATTTCAGCAAAGATTTATTTGGATTAAAATGTAGTAGATAGGAAAATAAGCTTTAGTAAACGTAGTTGCGACACGAACTAATAAAAATGGAGGATAAAAAAGTTATGTGAGTGTATCACTTCAGTTTTTTTTAATGATATTCGCTACTCTTCCCCCCAATTTTTCCTTTCTTCGCATGACTATGCAAAGAGAACAGAATTTCCAAGCCATCCTATAGCGGCCCGCTTAAAAGCTTTGACTATGGATTTGACTTGTATCTACAACGAAATGTATAATATACTGACGTCTGTCTTCAAATACTATAGTAGCATTATGGCCCGCTTTAGAAAAAGGAAAACTTAGCAACCATTTATTACTTTCCCTACTACGTATAGTAAGTAGGGGAAGTATTGCATTCCACCCAAAAATTCGATACCGAGATTTCAACGGAAATACATGTTTTGAGACCTCCTGAATCCAAAAAAAAGCATTTTTGGAAACATGTCCGTGTGTGTGTCTGTGTGTGTGTGTCTGTGTGTCTGTGTGTGTGTGTGTGTGTCTGTGAACAGCATAACTCAAAAACTAACAGTCGGATAAACACCAAACTTGGTATTTACGTTCAGTATCTTCCAGAGATGCGACACGAAGATTTGCAAGAAAATCCCCCCACCCCAGACTACCCTTTACATGGAACATTTTTCGAAAATTTTAATTTTCTCAAAAATGGCTCTAACGATTTTGATGAAAATATCATATATTTAAGATAATGTCATGAGAAATGAAATGTATATCTCGAAATTTCTGGGAATGTCTCCAAAAGTATTCTTCATTATGAACGACTTTTGCATAACTGGTAAACCATAAGAGATAGACAAAATTTTACTACACAAAAAATGTAGATCGCGTTAAAATACACAACTTATATCATATACATTTTTTGTTGAGTGAACCGTTTTCGAGATATTGCTTGTTATTTCCTTAAATTTTCCAATACTTATACTTTTTCTCAAATTCGTTATTCATTTTTTTATGTCCTGGACATGCAAAGAGAATGGAATGCGCCACATAGCAACCAGCGATAAAATATTTGACTATCGCTTAAACGCTACCATATTCCCCTTGCATCTACAAGAAAATTACAAATAAGATTGACATCTCGATATCTCGATTAATATGAAGCATATGGAGAATAGGCGTTTGTAAAAATAGATTGTACAAGAGTAGAGAAAGTCATGTGAGTGTAACACATCAGATTTTTTACTTTCTCTACTACGTACAGTAAGTAGGGGAAGTATTGCATTCCACCCAAAAATTCGATACCGAGATTTCACCGGAAATACATGTTTTGAGACCTCCTGAATCCAAAAAAAGCATTTTTGGAAACATGTCCGTGTGTGTGTCTGTGTGTGTGTGTGTGTCTGTGTGTGTGTCTGTGAACAGCATAACTCAAAAACTAACAGTCGGATAAACACCAAACTTGGTATTTGCGTTCAGTATCTGCCAGAGATGCGACACGAAGATTTTCAAGAAAATCCCTCCACCCCAGACTACCCTTTACATGGAACATTTTTCGAAAATTTTAATTTTCTCAAAAATGGCTCTAACGATTTTGATGAAAATATCATATGTTTAAGTTAATGTCATGAGAAATGAAATGTATATCTCGAAATTTCTGGGAATGTCTCCAAAAGTATTCTTCATTATGAACGACTTTTGCATAACTGGTAAACCATAAGAGATAGACAAAATTTTACTACACAAAAAATGTAGATCGCGTTAAAATACACAACTTATATCATATACATTTTTTTTTGTTGAGTGAACCGTTTTCGAGATATTGCTTGTTATTTCCTTAAATTTTCCAATACCTATACTTTTTCTCAAATTCGTTATTTATTTATTTATGTCCTGGACATGCAAAGAGAATGGAATGCGCCACATAGCAACCAGCGATAAAATATTTGACTATCGCTTAAAAGCTACCATATTCCCCTTGCATCTACAAGAAAATTAGCAATAAGATTGACATCTCGATATCTCGATTAACATGGAGCATATGGAGAATAGGCGTTTGTAAAATTAGGTTGTACAAGAGTAGAGAAAGTTATGTGAGTGTAACACATCAGATTTTTTTTAGTTCCATTTATACTTTGCCTTTAACTTTAACTACATTAGTCTTATTGGCGGCCTTACCTTTGGAGCTTATTGTCTGAGGCAATGGTATTAACTCGTATTCCCTTGTCGTTGAGTTTCTTCCACCCTTTTGGATTTTAAATCATTATATTATACACACATATACACTCTCAATTTTACTTCCAGCCTCGGGGGAGGCTAGGGAGTAATCTCGGCTAGAGAAAAATCTCCAAACCCCAGCCGATATCGAACCGGGACACCTCGCACAACAGGCAGGTGCTATACTGACTGAGTTACCATTGGAATTTTGTAGACTTATATTCTGTTCAAAAGACACATGGAGCCGATTAGCTTTTGTTTTAATGATCATAACAATAAATCCAAGATTCACCCTCAGTAAGATATTCCAAATTTTTCCAGAGTTTTTCTGCACCAATGTGTTGTTGTTTCTGATCGGGAGTTAGCCTATGTGGAATACATGGACAAGGTTTACTCTCGTCTGATAGTTGATGTAAAATGTTTTGGATTTCACTCATACCAAGGCCCAATGTCGCCCGAATAAATTCACAAGCTGTCCGTCGATCTTCTTCAAGCACTGCTCGAATAGCGGCAATATTCATATACAGCAGTACTTAGGCGTCCTTCACGATCTATTTTAAATTCAGTGTGCCAATTACAAATTTGTTGTTGCCGTAGATGGGGATTTTTCTCCAAATGCATTCTTAAGCCGATCTTCATAGTGTTTAAGGGTTAACGAAGATTTAAAATGTCAAACAAATCATAGCCCGGAAGGAAATGTTATCTAGTCATTCATTTTTGGGTTGAAAACAAAATATTATTAGAGAAAATCGAAGAAACTATGCGACAATCAACTCGAAAACCATTATAAAAGTAGCTGTCAACTATAAACAAATTAATTTATTTTATAAACATGACATTCTAAAATTTTTCAGTATCGCTCTCGTATATGGCGAACTGATTATAACATTTTTCAAATCAATCTTTGTGTTCCGGATTCAATTTTCGGCTAGAATCTATATGATTTTGTAGAGAAGTTTTAGGCCTGCCAAATGCTACACATAAGGAATTTGCTTTAATTGAAATGCAGAGAGTGGGAAGAAAACGGGTAATAATGGAGAGAGCTCTTAAATATTGGTACAGACTATTAAATTTAGAAAAGAAGACTTTGTTGAGGTAGTGTTTGGAATTTCAAGAAAGCAGCTTAAAGAAAAATGGGCGAAATTATAGTATACAAACTAATTTGGAAAATAGTGGTCTGGGAGACTTTTGGAGAAGGAGGGAAAGTAATGTTAAGGGTTTTTGGAAAGAAGCTAGGCGGAGTTTTGAAGATATAGAGATACAAAATTTATTTAGTAACATTGGGAAGAAAGTTCCTTGGAATCATATATATTAATAAAAAAAATGTATGGGCTAGAGAACAGTATGTGGATAACTCAAATAAGGAACAAAGAGAAAGTATAGCCTGGTACGAGCAGGTGTGTGGAGACTAATAGGAATAAGAAATGGGTTCCCACAGAACCAGTGTCCAATATGTGGGGAAAGAAAAGATTTAGAACATATCGTTTTTGATTGTAAAGGTACACAGCATTGGAGAAAGCAATCTATAAATGGGAAATGGTTAAAACTGGACAGGAAAGTAGCCTTAAGCAAGATTTTTAACAAGGATATTAAAAAGGTAGGAGAGTACCTGTCCAAAGTAAAAAAGAAATGGTTATGGACAATAAAAAGAGATGTGAACTAGTTTCATCATGTGATGTTATCTAATTGTATTATCATTATTATAATATTAGTATTATTAGATTATTCTTTTGCTATTACTACTATTGTTTTATTATTAGTATTGTTATTTATGTATAATTAAAGAATTTAATATGGGTAGAATATGGCAAGATAACAGCTTGGGCTGATGTATAGCCATATTCTAAGGAAGATTGCTGGCATAAATAAATAAATATATACACATAAGCACAGTTGCATCCTACTTATAGAAAAGCCTTTCAACTAACCTTTTATCCCTGGGCCTAATATACATATATGACTGTGTAATGATATGTTTTTATATGGATTCTATAGCGTTATTGTCACATTAAGTTGCACACACATTCTCTCCTTTCTTACTTTTCTGTGTGTTATTAATGTACTTGTTAAGTTAATTAAAGGCATGGCTATTTTTACTACCTAGAAATTACTTCCTAGTGCTCTCTGCAATTCTGCCGCCATACGCCATGCACGATCAGGTTTCCAATCATGTGGATGAAACATTTAGATGCCAACTGCATAAAAAAAACCGTTTCGTCAACAAACGTTTCCGTAGCTAACGAAAAATGGAATTTCCCTTGGGGAACGCCTTCTAAACACTCCATTAAAATTTGAGGTAGTGTTAGTTAGCGCAACGTTAGCCTGTGTTTGAAGAAATTTGACGAACTGCATAAGAATTTGACAGAAATGTAAATTTGTTTTTACACAACAATGCACACACAACTTATTATTTACACAACTTATTATTCCAAATTAAATAATTTGTATTGTATGGGAGACGTGCTTGCTTCTAACGTGTCCGAAGTGGATTTAATACTCTGTTGAACAAGGTCCGTTGCCGTGTTTTTAGTCAGGATTTTTACTCAGGCTTGTGCTAGCTCCCCGAGTATATGTGGACATTAAATATATCATTCATTCCAGTTGAATAATGTTAAATAATAACTCGATAAGTAAATAAAATATAGTATCATCTCCTAAGCTTTGAAAACAGAAATTATCTATAAAATAACAAGTTTACGAGAGAAATTGCGGGGCATACCTCTAAAAGCCATATCCTTATTTTATATTTGACAATTATTTATGAACACGGTGGAAACCTAATCTCATTTATATCATGGGTATACCTAGTACAAAGAAACTATAAACTCCTGGAAGGTAAATTCAAGAGAAAGTCTCTTGAAAAAGTTATGCTAGTGTCGTCATAAAGCAAATCTCATGACACCCCGTGAGAAAACTCTAATAGGCCATAGCAGTTCTTCGAGGACTATATGTAAGGTTTAAGATATTGTGTTCTTACTTTCTTAGTCGGGTAACCCTCCTCGTTTATATGGCCTAGGACTTACAGTTGTGCCTAGGGTCAGAGGCCTGTAGAGGAGCAGGGATCGGTCCGTAGCCTGTCGTCCTCCGTGCTAGCCTCTAGTTCCCGAGGTCGCGGGTTCAAACCTGGAAGAGAGCGACGGATCTTTTCGGGTTCTTAGCATGGTTTCCTTCGGAAGTGAAGTAAAGCCCGTGGTCCCGTGTCAAAGATATTCGGCACGCTAAAGAACCTCAAGAGGCCACTGAGCAAAATTTTGGACTTCCACGCCCAATATAGAATGGGACGCTAAGACTACTCGGTCAGCCTTCTTTTACAAACATCTGATGTCTACCACCAGTGTTCTAACGCGGGTACAACAAAATTATTCGCTTAGACGATGGAGTACAATTTGGGATAAATTTCAGAATCCGAAGAAACCCACTGACTGGAAAGCTGCGGTTTACTCGGCTGTCAATGAGGTTGTTCCGACAGCTGACAAATTGTGGCGGCATGGCAGAGCAACATCAAATCTCTGCCTCAGGTGTTCTGCGGTGGAGACATTGAGTCACAAGTTGGTGGATTGTGACGTCGTGCGCCCAATATGGGACTGCATATATGGTCGTATAGGAGTGATTTGTAGTGGTTTGCAGATGTTTCCACGGGAGGTCTATCTGAATCTCGAATTCAAGCACGGTGACAAGAAACTGACAGATGCCCTTACTTGGCTCATCTTTGCCACCTATTTTTGGGTACTAAAAGTTGGGGACGCAGTGAATCTACAGGCCTTCCAGAGATTTATCCGGAAGGAACGCTGGGATTTGGACAAAAGGACCACTTTAGCCTTGGATTTCCCGCATTTAAGGAAGCTCTAAGTGTCCACTGCAGAAGGGCATATGCTAAGAATAGGGATAAGAAGAAGAAGAAACAAAAGTGATCTATCCTTCTTGTGTAGTAGTTTGCATATTCTCCTAAAAACCTGTCCCAAAATAAAGTAAATAAATAAATACATTGCACAAAAATTACAACAAAAACATTAAAAAATAAAATAAAAATAAAATAAATAAAATAAAAACAAAATAAAACAATAAAAAATTAAAAAAGGATCCACATTTTTTGTATAATAAAAAAAGTATTAAAAAATCTAAAAAAAAAAACATGTGGTTTACGTTAGAGTAGATCTACTCAATTATTTAAGCGGATTTTTTTCATAATATACAAAACAATAAAATAAAAAAAACAATTTATAACACTGTCATTTACGAAAATTTAAAAAAAAATAGCACAGTAGTTAAAGAGCGTCCATAAATAAAACTCAATTGAAGGTCTGTAGCCAGATATAAGAGCGAGTGAGCATTGTAAGTCGCCATTGGGGTATGTCATCTCAATACAATTTGAGATCTCCTTGTGGTTTACCGGGAAAAATGCGAATCATTTGGGGAATTTAATTCGCACCGGCATGTTGCCATGGCAGCTCAGTGGTTAGAGCAACTGGAGGACCGGAAGATCCGTGGTTTAAATCCCGGCGATAGTATTGAATTTTTCAGTCGTCTTATTCTACCTTTCCAATGTATCAATTGCACTAAATCCATTCATTGCTCCCCTAATTTCTTAATTGTTCTTGGAACCATGTTTCAAATTATATAATTATGATATTTAACGCCGTGTATATGTGAATTTTCACCAATTACATGAGAATATTTAAGTCACCTGTCATTTAAAAATATAAGGCAATAAAAATTACGAAGTACATTAAAGTAACTCTTATCAGGATGCATTCACTAACAAAAATGGAGTGTTTCTTTTACTTGGGAATTCTAACTTACACCTTCCCCCATTTTAGCATTACAAAACAAGTAAAGTTGGAGATAATCGAGGAGATTTAATCTCGGTAAGAAGCACGATAAAGTTTTACCGTCGTCGATGCACCACAAATGACTGTTCAGCGCGGTAAAGAGACAGCATTTTATCACGGTAAAATCTTGATCGAGAATGGTGCACACGGGCATTATGTATGTTGCAATATCCGTGATTTGGCTTACAGGTTGACTCTGCAAGCGTTAGTGTACTATATCCACCCATCTAGAAAACTTGTCATCTCTAGCGTGCTTGCGGCTACTACATGGAGAAAATGTAGTTTTGCATACCTCAAATCCATATACGTCAACACTACGAACTATTTGTTAGTACACCGATAATTACTGTCTTGTTTGATAACCAAATTCTAAATCTATTTGCATATTTTCTGTGAGAAATGTTGACAAATAAGTTTTGAAGCGAGATATGAACTATCATAAATAATTATATAGAGCCAGGAAAAGTAATAAAATAAGTGAATGTGCATTATTAATAATATTTAGAAACTGTAAAACATAGTGAAGATAATGGTGTTAACTCTAACTATAGACGTGCGGTCTCTCAGATTGCAATCATTCTCATATTATTAATTTCAAGCTTTGCATTTTAGCATCGTTCCGCGCATGCGTCTACCGTTTATCTGGCTTATAACATGTCAAATGTTAGGTCAGTGTTGTTTCTGATTGTTTTGTGTCAACAGTTATTGGCGGTCGATTGTCTCGGCAGTGCTCTGCTTTGAGCTTTTGCTGAGTCATTTCTTTATTTACTCATATTAAATGTCCAATTTTCAATTGAATAGCTTTAAAATTAAGAAAAGCTTAGAAAATTCAGTCCCAATGTCCGGGAGGGATTTAAGTGGTAAGTTCAAAATCTTTATTTTTTTTTATTTTTTAGAACATGCATGATGTTTTCCTTGCTCTCCGTAAATATTAACATAATATTCCTACTCGCAATGCTTAAAAAAATAAAATACATACTATTGCGGTGATACTGTCACGCCCACATTTTAGTCAAAATGAACACTGCAAGTTGCATCATTTTATTTTGGTACAATGAATCTCTATGAGCAATTCCACTCCAAGATTATTTTATCTATGTTATATAGTACACCCTACAATGAATCTATATGTGCAACTCACTCCAAGATTATTTTCCCTATGTTATATAGTACACCCTACTCCACCAGGAGGCTACATAAGTGCACAATCTGGAGAGCACATGTTTTTGTTGAGGTTGGAGTTGAAGTGGTGAATATCTTTTTTGAAACTAATTGTTTTGTAATTGGCTTACCTAATAAATTTCTCTACAGTTGTGATAGTCTTTACACTTCCAAGATCCAATATAGTCTATAAAAAGATAAAATTTCATGGAAGTCGTTTAAAAAAACCAGAAGCAACCAGTAGCAGATAAACTAGCACAACATAAACTATCAACTTCATCTTCTAAAACTGCCTCTGATCTGCAAGTTTTAGATAACAGGGTATCCAATGTAGATTTATCAATGTCAGGGCTAAGACTTATAGATCTAAACTTATTATGCAATGCAATATACATATTATATGCCTGCTCAAATTGGAAAAATACTCAGTGTGTCAAAATGATGGAAACAGGCGCAGTTGGTGTTGCTTCCGAGTTCAAATTAGTATGCAAGAGCTGAAATTTTGAATTTTCATTCTCTTCATCCAGAATACCCAGAATGTATTTAAAAAAATTTTTTGATTAGCATATGGAATGAGTTACTTGGGAAATGGGAGAGAATTGCAAATATCGTTTGTGGAATGATGAACCTGCCTCCTCCTATTCTAAAATTTGTTGCTGTAAACAAATAAATTTCCAATACAACACATGCTGCTGCAAAGAAAACTATGATACCTGCAGTACATGAACTAGTAAAGGAAAGAGAAAAGAAAGAAGAATTAAGTGAAGAGCCCTCAGATTTGTGTGTTTCAGTTGATGGTATCTGGATGAAGAGAGGCCATACATCTCTGTTTGGGATAGCTTCAATAATAAGTATTGACAGTGGCAAAATATTGCACATTGCCATTAAATCCAAGTATTGTTATGAACGTGCAGTGAGAAAATCCTTGGTACATCCAACAGAAGAGAAGGAATGGGCTGAAAAATATAAATTAATTTGCAGCAAAAACATGATCGTTTAAGTGGTGGCATGGAATCAGTAGCTGTTGTCAACATGTTTTACAGATCCCAAAGTTAATAAGGAGTAATCCTTAATCTTTTGCATGGTGACTCTTCATCCTACAAGCATGTCCTGGATGCAAATCCATATGACTATGCGGTTTAAAACCGGTATGTATTGGGCACATTCAGAAAAGCTTTGGTGGAAGACTTCGTCGACTGCTGAAGGAGAAAAAGGGCGCTCTCATGGAGGATGGAAAAAGTTTAGGAGGTAGAGGGAGAGCGACTGCTGAAGAAATAGATTCTCTGTAGGCTTACTATGGAAAGTTTTAAGACAAAACAATTCCAGTGTAGAGAATAGAGGAAAGCAATTTGGGCCATTTACTTTCACAAACTGTCAACCGACCAGAAACCTATGCACCAGTTGTGCCACAAAGAAGGATGGTGCAAGATAAATACTTGCTATGATCCACATAGCAACCAGCTCTTAAAAGATTTGACTATCGCTTAAATCCTACCATATTCCTCTTGTACCTACAAGAAAATTAGCAATAAGATACTTTCTGCAAATATTTACCTCGATTAACACGACGTAGATGGAGAAAAATCGTTTATAAAAATGGTTTGTACAATAGTAGGGAAAGTCATGTGAGTGCAACATATCGGATTTCTTTTGGATTCAGGGAGCCTCAAAACATATATTTCCAGTAAAATCTTGACATGAATTTTTAGGTGAAACGCAATACAGTGTTTAACACCAAATTAAACGCCAGGATGTGCGTATTTTGAAATTTCCAGATTTAATATCGAGGAAGTTATAATGAGTCAAACAAAAGTAGATATCGAAGCAACTATCAAAATAGTCTTAGAGGTTTGAAAGTACGAGGGCTGATCAATAAAGACTGAGACTGATTTTTTTTCACACATATTTATTACTCCATTTCAATATTGACATGATCTTTTTCAAAATAGTCCCCTCCTAACTGAATGCAATTTTTATAGCGTCTCTGCCAGTCCTCGAACACATGGTGCAGGCCATTCTTTGTCAGGTCTTTGAGAATCGCCTCACTTTTCTTTAGCACTGCTTCAGTGCTCTCAAATCGAATGCCGGAACTTTGCCTTTAGTAATGGGAATAAAAAGAAATCACAGGGGGTAAGACCGGGGCTTTATGGTGGATGCGGCACACAGGTAATGTTGAATTTAGCCAAAAATTCCTGGACTTGATTTGCGACGTGAGGCCGCGCGTTGTCGTGATGAAGTCGCCATCCATTCCGATGTTGTTCTGGATGTTTCCTTGTAATGTGCTTCCTCAGTGTAGCCAATACTGACGTGTAGTAGCTGCTGTAACAGTAGTGTGAGGGGGGGAACTGCATGCTGGTAAATCATTCCTTTCCGAAACACCAGGTCCACCTTGCTTAGCACAGAGGACTCGCCCTTCTTTGAAGTCCTTGAACCACCTAAACACCGTTGCACGAGGTAGTGCATCTTCACCGTATGCTTGCTTCAGCTTTTCGAAAGTTTCAAGGCTGTATGATTTAAACGAAAATAAAATTTTATTGCGCTGTATTGCTCCTCTCGTATCACCTCCATTTTGTGGTATGCGAAATTCAAGTAGGGTCAACAAAATACAGCATTACTACCAACCTACCGTTAGGGGAGTGCTGTCGCTTATGGACATTATACATGAAACCCTGCTCTTTTCAAGTATTCGTGGTAGAGACATAAAACTATCAAGGAAACTACAGAAAAAAATCAGTCTCAGTCTTTATTGATCAGCACTCGTAGCTTACGCACAACTGCTGAAATTACGGTTAGTCTTCCGAGTAACCTTTTCAACATTTAGGGAAGTGTTAGTCTTATGAGACGTTGCTGAAAAATGTTACTCCGCCTCTTAAATGGTTTACTGCATGGCTGTTAAATGTAGTTTAGCATGAATATTTTACAAAGTTACTGTTCTTGGGGCAGAAGGAGCCACGAGTTTGTTTACGGAATCCATTATGGCTTTCGTCTTAGATGCGGCAAACAGGGGACTGGACGGGACTTGCATTTCAAGTAGATAAACTTATGTTCTGCTTATTATCGGAAAGACAACAGCGCTTACCAACCCTTCATGAGGCAGATTAGACATGGCGTTACAGGGCTCCTGACCTCCATACTAATGAGGTATAATCAATGGCTTGAGTAAAGTATTCATTTCCAGGGAAGAATATCCGATTACACCAACAAGGTGCTTCATTGCTCCGACGGAGTTTATTACCTCACTAAGATTTCCCGCGTTAAATTATTACCCATGCCAATGCTGAAGACCTGCTAACGACAAAACAATGGAACTGTTATAAGTTTTGTGTATAATTTACGGAGGATGTTAGTCAGAGGTCTCTAATGCATTTAAAAAATTTCCATTAGATCATTATAAAAGGTATTTTTTTTTAAATTTTGCACACGTGTTACCTATAAAATGTAGTATATAAAAATAATGGGGAATTTTCCTTATTTAGGTTAGGCAATACACTAAAACTAAAAAAATTATACAATGATTAGAAATTATGTAACTTTATCTCTGAATGTTGTGAAGCAATTCATCTGAATTTTTTACTGAATTTTAAATTTACAGAAAAACATGTGCTCTCCAAATTGTGCACTTGTGTGGCCTCCTGGAGGAAGTTAGGTGTATAATATAGAGAAAGTAATCTTGGAGTGAAATTGCCCATAAAGATTCACTGTAACAATATAAAATAATGCAACGAGCAGTGTTCATTTTGACTAAAAAGTGGGCGTGTCAGTATCAGCACACTAGTATATGTTTTACTTTGTAAAACATTAGAGTTCTAATATCATGTTAAAAATTACGGAGAGTGCTGTAAACATCATCAATAATCAAGAAATAACAAATTAAAAAAAAGAAAAAATTTTCACCTTATCACTTACATCGCCCCCGAACACTGTGACTGGATTTTCTAACTTTTTAAATTTAAAGCTATTCAATTGAAAATTGGACACTAAATATGAGTAAATAAAGAAATGCAAAAGCTCAAAAGTCTAGCTCAAATGGTATTTCATATGTATAATATATCTAAATATTTTTAATTAGCCGAAAAGTAAAGTTTCTAAAACTGACTGGACGTATTGTAGTGACATTTTATAATACTTAAATACTGCGAAAATTAATGTAAGGATTAAATTGAAATTGATGTAATTAGTTGCAGAGAAATATGTATTGCTTTTAGGAAGTTGTTTTCAAAATTTTCCTTCTTTTTCAATATAAATGATTTGTTTGTGAGCCAGTGAATAAAGTAATCATAACATCATCCTTGAATCCATAGATAGCACGTGTTCATACAAATTTGCATGCAAATCAAATAAAAATTACCTGAAAAATAAATTTCATGCAAAAAATATAAAACTGAGAAAAACCACATACGGAAAGAGTCCAGTGTGGGTTAAAAGGTAGTGCACAGGTGATTTAAACTTGGCACTGTACTTTAAAAAATAAGCAATAAGATAGAGTCTGCAAATGTTTATCTCGATTAACATGAAGTAAATTGAGAATGAGCGTTTGTAAAAATAGTTTGTACAAGAGTAGAGAAAGTCATGTGAGTGCAACACATCAGTTTTTTTTTGTGCTTCGCTTCCACATCTTTCACAATGATTTGCCCATCGGATTACACCACGTTGTATTAATAGCTCCGCTAATTCTACTTCTTTTTGCCAAAATCTGCTAGTAAACCCCAACATTTGCTACTCATAGCCGTCGCAATCCATTTTCTTAGTCTGAAACTCAGCTTAAGGTTGTTCACCCTTACACTAACTTCGCCGCGTTTTCTATCTCCGTTTCGATACATTTTCATACACTGGCTGCATTACTACGACAAATTTTGAGTTATTAAGTTGCCGGAACCTACATCACCAGATTTAGGTATATAAATATAGCAACTTTTCGGGGCGGGTGGGTAATTCCATAAGTATTATGCACATTGTAGTCTCATTGAGGTAAAGGTAACTTTTCGGGTCCGGGGATGTGCCCCTTCCATTACTCGAGACATCTCCCACTATGAACAGATTCGTAAGTATTATGCATATTGGAGTCTCACTGAGGTATATACAGCTTTTCGAGGCGGGTGGTACGGCCCCTTCTATTAGTCGAGACATCACCTACTATGAACAGATTCGTAAGTATTATGCATATTGGAGTCTCACTGAGGTATATACAGCTTTTCGAGGCGGGTGGTACGGCCCCTTCTATTAGTCGAGACATCACCTACTATGAACAGATTCGTAAGTATTATGCATATTGGAGTCTCAATGAGGTGTATACAGCTTTTCGAGGCGGGTGGTACGGCCCCTTCTATTAGTCGAGACATCACCTACTATGAACAGATTCGTAAGTATTATGCATATTGGAGTCTCAATGAGGTGTATACAGCTTTTCGAGGCGGTTGGTGGGACCCATTCCATTAGTCGAGACATCTACTATGAATAGAGTCTGTAAGTAGTGTGCATCTCAGAGCCTTATTAAAGTATATACAACTTTTCGAGGCGGGTGGTGGGGCTCCCTCCATTAGTCGAGACATCTCCTACTATGAACAGATTAGTAAGTATTATGCATATTGGAGTCTCACTGAGGTGTATACAGCTTTTCGAGGCGGGTGGTAGGGCCCCCTCCATTAGTCGAGACATCTCCTGCTATGAATAGAGTCCGTAAGTAGTGTGCATCTCAGAGCCTTATTAAAGTATATACAACTTTTCGAGGCGGGTGGTGGGGCCCCCTCCATTAGTCGAGACATCTACTATGAATAGAGTCCGTAAGTAGTGTGCATCTCAGAGCCTTATTAAAGTATATACAACTTTTCGAGGCGGGTGGTGGGGCCCCCTCCATTAGTCGAGACATCTCCGAATATAAACAGATTCGTAAGTATTATGCATATTGGAGTCTCATTGAGGTGTATACAGCTTTTCGAGGCGGGTGGTAGGGCCCCTTTCATTAGTCAAGACATTTACTATGAATAGAGTCCGTAAGCAGTGTGCATCTCAGAGCCTTATTAAAGTATATACAACTTTTCGAAGCGGGTCTAAGGGCCCATTCCATTAGTCGAGACATCTACTATGAATAGAGTCCGTAGGTATTATGCATCTTAGAGTCTTATTGAGGTATACGTAACTTTATCCTTTCCGTGCAGCGTGGCAGAGAAAAACGGTGGTCTCTGTGCACTTTCTCCGTCTCTCGGCCGTCGGCTGGTTACCGAGGTATAAGGACCGTTCGCTGAGGTGCGGCGTTGGACTCTATGTGGGGCAGGATCTCCGGTCTGCCTGTTCTACTGCCGGAGTGTCTATATTTGAAAACTGTGGAACCTTGTCATTGCTGTGCCGTTTTTCCTGGTTCCGGGTGCCTAGTGTCTCACTTCACCTCAACGCTCCTTCCCGGAGGCTCCTCCTTGTGGACGTCGGTGCAATAACCGGATTCACTGGATCGGTGCCGAAACCCTTCCGCGGCTCCACCCAATTCAATCCAAAAGAAACAAAAAGCAATAAGTAATTTTACCTAAATCAAGAGTTTTAAATGCAATGAATGTAACCGAAGATATAATTTCAAACTCTCAGATACAATCTGATGTAAATTTCATGTGAAAACAACTAAAAGTAACAAAGTGGCCACTCCGTACAGCCTTCTACGCATTTTTTCCGGATATTCAGAAGTGCTGGTACAACAGACATTCTACAGTGTTGTCCCGCAAGGGGCCCTGATACTAAAACGAGTCACCCTTATCCAGAACATTTATTTCTAGAGAGTTTATTAAATGTGGATTTTACAACACCGAAAGGTTAATGCATATCCCTTATTCAATCGGCATAAAAGGTTTAAGCCTACCATTGCTCTGGTTAAATATGCTAAAAGATGTCATAATAGAACGAGAATGATCGGATCATTTAATTATGCACGATAATAAGTACGGTTCTCTCATACAATCCATAGGAACACAGATGTTTGATTGTCATAGGTCTACAAGGTGAGTCATTGCCAGGGGAGTATGTATATCATTTAGTTTTAGTGGACTTCGTTTCGATCCTAATAGGGAATTTTAGTTAAATGTTTGTGTGTATATAATTTTCATATAAAATTATTAGCAATTTAGATACAGCAGTCATTCAAAATATGAATCCAGGCAATAGTTTTGAAATAAATGCATGTAATAAGATTCCAACACTGGAAAATATGGCATCCGCAATGAATAGTGTCTTTGGATCATTGTAATAAGAATGCCCAAAATGAGGTAATATTAAACATAAAATAGGATTAATTTTAAACTCATGAATCCATTGCTGCGATCAGATGCAAGTTTGCTGCTATGCCAAGAGTTTGAGGGCTGGGACTGGGATTTATTCTCGTTGCGTGTGTAAATAATAAAGTCTATATTTTATTTATGCTTAAAATTGTATTCAATCATTCCATGATCAAATTTGACTTATCCTGATCCAGGAGAGACAAGCTATGAAGAAAAATAAAACTTCTACTGCAGCAGTGTAGGCACTTTTGAAGCTGTCTTCCTTGCATTTAGTTGTAATGAGGGGGACAAGAATGGCACTCTATAGACTGCAACACGTTAAGCAACTGAGAATTCCTGGAACAGTCTAAGGTTTGCTAACAATTAGGAAATACGTAGGAGATACATCATTAGAAATGCCGTCAGACTATATAATTTCAATAAAATACTCTATAAAGAACTTCAGGGTCATTATTTGTTCTGAAAGTTGGAAAAATTAAATTCTGGAAACTCCTGAGAAAACTTTAATGCGGTGTACAAACGGTTCATAAGATGGTTCAGAAACAGAATGCCGAGTATATGGCATAAGACCAAGATGCAAAGCTTTATTTTGCTTGGGCGAATATGCTACTGTTTTTGAAACAGAAATTTATCATTCTATTCAATACATACATGGAGACATAAAGAGAGCTTACACTGGTAAACAGACCCTTATCTTCTAAGATAGCCAGGCTGAACATAAGGCTCTAAGATCATAAGGTAACGTCAGGACTGGTTTTATATTGCCTAAATATGCTCACAAGTTTGGCAGAACGGAATGAAGTTCAACTCATATAGGGGCCGGGTCATAGTGGCATAGAGGGAAATGAAATAGGTGATAAACTTGGAAGATAAGTAACACCCTAACAATTTATTGGGCAGGAGAGATTCTAGGAACATCTTGATGTTTAGTAAGAGAGACTATTAAGAACTGGTTCAAAGAAGAAAATCATAAAACCTGGCTTAAAAATCCATAATAACTATTTATTAGAAAATCATGTAGGAAAACAGCTGAGAGCTTACTTAAATGTAATAGACTTAGCTGAGAACAATTACTGCATTTCTCAGAGGACATGCTCATGTGGAAAAGTATCTTGACAGGATGGGAATGTTCTAGGGTATTTTAACTTACAGATTGTGCGAGAAAGAAATTGAAACAACCCAACACATAATTATTCCTGTGAGGCCTTGGCTTACAGGAGATATATTTCTTTTGGGAAAATGTTTTATAACCACAAGAATTAGAAACTACGAGGGCTGATCAACAAAGACTGGGACTGATTTTTTTCCTGTAGCTTCCGTGATAGTTTCGTATCTGTAACATAAATATTTGAAAAGAGTGGGTTTTTATGTATAATGTTGATAGGCAGCAGCACTCTCGTATTGGTAGGTTAGTAGTAATTCTCTATTTTGTAGACCCTACGTGCATTTCGTATACAAGACAATGGAGGTGATGCATTTTTTAAATCGATTATCACCGATGATGAGTAATGGCTGCATCATTATGATCCTGAAGGAAAACAAGCCAGCACAGTGTGGAAATTGCCAGGTTCTCCAACACCAAAAAAGGCAAAAGTTGTTCCATCTGCAGGAAAAGTGATGATCACATTTTTTGACTGTAATGGAATGATTTACCAGCATGCAGTTTCCCCTCACACTACTGTTACAGCAGCATACTACACGTCAGTATTGGCTACACTGAGGAAGCACATTGCAAAGAAACGACCAGAGCTTTCTCGGACTGGTGGCGACTTCATCATGACAATGCAGGCCTCACGTCGCAAATCAAGTCATGCAGTTTCTGGCTCGATTCAACATTACCTGTGTACCACATCCACCTTATAGCCCCTATCTTGCACCCTGTGACTTTTTTATTCCCATAACTAAAGGCAAAGCTTAGTGGTATTCAATTTCAGAACTCTGAAGCAGTGCTCAAGAAAAGTGAGGCGATTCTCAAGGACCTGACAAAGAATGGTTTGCAGCACGTGTTCAAGGACTGGCAGAGACGCTATAAAAGTGGGGACTACTTTGAAAAAGATCATATAAACATTGAATTGGAGTAATAAATATCTGTGAAAAAATCAGTCTCAGTCTTTGTTGATCAGCCTTCGTATATCTGTTACGAGACCGTATTCCTTAATAAAGAGTGTAGGTATAACGTCTTTAAAACGATACAGGTAGCACAATAACACAAGGTTGAAGTGCGTTCGGAGCAATGACGGAAATCTGTATCGAATACAAGACAAAACAGGACGAGGGGAGATAATGGATTGTCATCATGAAGTCCGCCAAAGTATAATTATGTTTAATGCAATACGTTCAGATTGGGTATAAAATAAATCTAAAATTGACATAGAAATCCATTGGAGCTTTGATTGTTTTGAAGAATAACCACTAATTTTAACCATCCATTTTGGATATAATGTACTGAAAATGTTGAATAGTGTAATTAATGATTAATTACAAACAGGTCATTGAGCATGTGCGGTTATAATCATTTTGCTCCAGTGATTGCTTTGTAGTACAACAGGTTATAGAATCACCTTAACCATGCAAACAGAATTTTACTGCCTCTTCACCCATCCTACAAGTTGACATTGAAACGTTTTAACCCATAGGTACTCGCTTCAAAACCAATATCTTTATCACATAGCTACTGAATGGATTTGTGCACAGATGTGCCGTACAGTGTTTTGGGTTCCTCTTACTCGACAGATAATGGATCAATAAACTGCTTGAAACCTGAAAGTTTTGGATTTGTTGTTTCCCTGTAAGCTTAAACATTGAATATTGTAGCAACCATTGGGGTAATTAGCTCCAGGGGAGGTTTACAACAGAGGAGTAGTTTCAGAAGGTAGGCATGTTAGGTAGCACGAGGGTAATGGGGGAGCTAGAGAAAGAGGCATCAAATATGTACCCAGGGGTTGTGTAAAAGAACTAATAACTATATTTACAATTAATTTACACGAATACTAGGATCCCCTGTAGAGAGGGGGTAGTGTAAGAACTTACACATAGCATATCCCTTAACTGAAACCGGTATGTCTGTGAAGTCAGTGTTTAAAATCTTAACCCAGGTTGGAGGTGTCCAGCCGCTTCGATCGTAGCTTCGGTGTGTCGGGGACTATTGAAAGACAATTGCGAGGGATGGTCCAATTTCAAGGCCATTACATACATTTCTCCACGGTGACCACGCGACCTCGTGTCTTACAAGACCGAGCTTCCCATATTTCAACATCTTTTCCATTCGAAGGTAATCCCAGGTCCGCAGTTCGTGCTTCACCTATGGCTCGCTAAAAATCCTGTAAACATCGAATATCCTCAGAACGGCTTATAATAGATACAGGAAAAGTAGTATGTTAGGTTCCTCTTAACGTGATACATTTATTCTAAAAGAGCAATTTCACCCTAAGCAGTTGAGCTCTAAGCTCAAATTTCGTTAAATAGAAGGTTTGCTGTAGTATGCAGCTAATTGTTGTGTTTGATAACTTGCATCTTTATTAAACAATATGTCCAAAAAACAGACGTTACTAAAAGTTATAGGGAAAAAAACATCTTTTATAATAACATATGGCAAGAAATGATAACGTTAATTATAATTGCCTTTGGTAAGCTTGTTGTATAAAATTTAATCCATCCAGTGTATTTACTCGGATTAATATAGAAATATATTTTCAGACCCCGAAAAAATATCGAACAACGCGCAAATTTTGATACCCCAAAGGCAATTAAAATAATGAGCAGAATAATAGCAGGGATTATGTATTGAAGATTATAAAACATCTAAACATTTTCTACATAACACAATTACTCGTATGATATAACAGCCATTTTCCATATTATACGCTAATTAAAAATTCAAACCCGTATAGTATATAACAATATAATGGTAAGAACGTTATACAGTGTGTGTGTAAATAAATGTATGTTTCAAGGCTCGGTAGTAAGTAGATTACAATTCGTGTGATTGCATCCTATTAATAAATACACATAAAGCAAAGATTTGTTTATGTGCCAGGGTTTCTGAAATATTTAGGAGCGCATAGGATAATAAAATATATGAAATAAGTAAACACAAAATTATTTAAATAAAGCAATTACTCAAATGGCTGGCACCAAATTCGATACAACCGAGCGGGATGGCTCAGACGGTAACGTCTGTGGCCCGCATTTGGCAGGTCCCGGGTTCAAAGCCCGTGGGCCGACCAATCTGAGCTATCAAGGTAAATACCGGATTGGATATTTAATACCATGACCTAAAGTTCCACCTTAAGTCTAAAACAATAGCAAAAATTAAAAATAGGTGGTAACAACGAATGCTGTGCCGTCTATCCACAGACAATGACTGGACGGCACCCTAATGTCATCTTCACGGCACGAAGCAGATCCAGTTGCTATGTACTAAGGTCTCTGTGGACTCTGATGAAGCGAGTGGCTATAGGGGTGAGACCTAAAAGGCTAACTGTCCACCACACATCAATCTAAGAGTTATACGCTAACAGATCCGTCGCATTATGGCCATGTAGTTAATGCGGCGTAAAATAAGTAGATTAAACAACAACTTCGATACATTTTGTTAGTCGCCTGGTCATGTGATATCGAACTCTTGGATAAATCACTCATTGGAGTATGTCAAGTCCGCGACATCCTCAGAGGGTTTGTTAATGTAAGCTGCCTGTTTTACTTAAATGCCTTTCCAAGCTTGGAAACATGGTGTGGGTTGGGTGACGTCCTTTGGGAAAACGTTGTTGATAGTACCGTCAAGCATCTCTTGCGTTACTTCAGACTTCCCCGTAGATGAGCGTTTCTGTGTACTGTGTATTTGGAAACGGTCATCATTGTTCATTCCCACTTGACGATAGCAACACAAATGAATATTGCAGTGGAGTATGAAACTACTAAACAGAATAATACCACAAAACCTTACCGGTGCATAGAGGTATAGTAAAAGTCTGTTGTGGGTTGTGTAACAGTAGATGCATTACTATTGACGAACACTCTTTAACTAATGTATGTGGTGATTAATAATTTTCGCGTAGTTTACGACTTCTTTACTTACAGTCAACCGTCTCTCCGTTTGGCAGGCTCTAGTATGCAAACAAAGAGTTTCTGGACATGAATTTATAACAAAAATTGTTACATACATTTTGCTGTCATGTGACCCCGTACCTATTTGTTTACTGCGCGTAAGTAGACATGCTCGGTAGCGGAGAGGGAGAGACAAGTAAACACTCCATACCTCTCTTTTATCAGTGTAGCCTAGCGTAAGTTGCTACTCAAAGGTAAATAACTGCTGTGTCGCCGTCTTAGGAATCACTGAGGTACATTATTTCAGTAGCGCACAACCCAGGTTGCATATTACACAATATCATTGCCTATCACACCTGTAGGAGTTTAACTGCATCTCTTCTGCTAGGATTATTGTTCGGAATACCGCGATCAATGTGTCAAAACAAAGATGTGCACTGACTACCTTATGTTAAATAGCTAGGAATACAAGGGTTAACCAGCGCGGAAAGATGCCTGACGGAAATACGGTGACAGTGTTTTTTTTCCTTCTGGTGGAGACAACAAAATCGTTGTTAGAATAATTGTATAAAGGACTAGGTCTAGGACTAATTGTGGAGTGAGAATTAACACCTCGAACTACCAGTCTTTTGTGCCTGAAGCTGCTGAGTGCCCCCGGGAGGGAGGTGTGAGGCGAGAGCGAGAGGAGACAGAGGGCGGCCGGACTAGGAGGCACGACAGGGCAGATATCAGAGTCCCTACCTTTTATAGATTGAAACTCCCCGGATGGCAGCTGATGTTACCGGCTCCCCTACCCCCTGCGGGCTTACTTTTCCCCTGCCATGCAACGACAAGACTCCCGCCGACACTTACAACCTTGAAACAGTCTAAGCAGATGAAAGATGAAGGGAAATGAGAATGCGGGTGAAATGGAGGGAGACGAAATCCAGGGAGGTAATGAACCTTCCCAACATCCGCCTAGGGTCCCAGGGAAACCCACAAAAAAAAACCAGGGGTCAGGAAGGTCGGTCGCGGGAATCGATCCCACGACCACCTGAGTTTTATTTATGGACGCTCTTTAACTGCTGTGGTCCTTAGCGTCCCATTCTGCATTGGGCGTGAAAGACAGGTAATTTTGCTCGAGGTTCTTTTATGTGCCGTAAATCTACCACACGGGACCACCGTCCGAAAAAATCCATTGCCCTCCGCCGGATTTCAACCGATGACCTCGGGAACTAGAGGCTAGCATTGTAGCCACTACACCACGGAGGACGACACAGACGTTACCGCCTGAGCTATCCCGCTTGGTATAATTGTATAAAAGAAGGCATGGTACGGTTATTTTTCTTTGTGTTATTTTTCCTTTTTCCTTAAATCACAGCGCACTGAATTAATATTTATATAAAATAACAAATATTTAGTAACAGAAAGTTTCCTGAGTTGCGGAATATTAAAATTATTGGGATTTTACAGAAAGTTTACTCGTTTGTATTGAAGGTCTAAATAACTTTCCTTACATTCAAATTACAACCACTTATAAAACTTTTTTTAAAATATTCAACCTTCAAGATGCTATGTGGGGTCCAGCTGGATCCTAGTGTTAAGCGTTTTAGTTTTTATCAGTGAAATATCTAATTTAGAATTTTGAAATTGTTTTAATATTTTTCAAATTTAATTAGCTTTATTACCATAAAATAATTGCTAAAATGTTCAACAAATACAATTGTAAAAAATAAAATACAATTGGGGTCCACTTGCAACTCTCATTGCAGTTCACATCTCATAAAATGTTCTGCATCTTGAGTTTTATGTTGGCTGCCTTGTGTTTTGTTATTCTAGCATGCATTGTTGGTTTGAAATTGTGTGGAAACAGTTCAGTACTCTCCTAGTGTTCATTGTAAAGTGTAGACATGTCTAAATGGAAAGGTGAAAAATTTAAAAGGTCTATATCAGTTATGCCCAAGGAAAAATGATAGAAAATTTAGAACAAAGTATGAGAATTGCAAGAAATTCATTTTCGATACCCAGTGTAAGAAAATGCAGAGAGGGTTGTATCTTGGATGTTACACTTAGTGAACATGACATGTAAACCTCCATGTAAAACACGTAAATGGTACTTGTAGTACATTGTAAAAATGTTAAAATGCAGCTGTGAATTCTAGTGAAAAATAAAACATTCAATAAAGTGAAAAATAAAATATTAAATAAAGTTAAAAATAAAATAAATTATTTCATCTAATGCGGTAGTGCCAGAAAATAAAAACAGTATTGTGGTTGTAATTCCGTTGTTTATTGACAATGCTAATTTTGAGGTACATTGTTGGTAAAAATGTTTAGACATCATAATTGCTGTTTTAAATTTATTTTTTTTCTAAGTAGAACGTAAGATTATATTGTGACAATTTGAGATTTCTGCCTGGGGTCCACTTGGACCTCCCTCAGTGATTTAAGGAGGTACAAAAGCATAGCAGTCTGAAGATTAATGTGTATTCTAATAAACATTAAGCTTTGGAAATAAATTTACCAATGATTAACCTATACTACCTACTACTGAGTTTTCCTTGCTCAGTTAATTTCATATTGTATATTTTTATTATTTTATATTGCTTATATTTTGTTGCTTTATATTAAGTACAACTAATACAAAAAGATATTTAATTAGAAAGGACATTAAGTTATAAATTAACATTATTCTTCAGTGCCATCCTAAAGTCGATGGAAAAATTATATTGTGTATTACTATTTTCTTTGTTAATTTCCTCCCGTAACCCCTACGGTTTGTAGGGGTATAGAGAAATACAACAATATATTTTCCGCTTCTGAACGCTTATTTCACAGAGAAAAATACACGCTATACAATTTTGGTTGCCTTTTCATTAGCCTATAGAACCTTTATTCAAATACTTGTTGAATTGCATGATAGCATAGTAAATATTCTACAAGTTTGATTATCTACACTTTGATCGTAAGGTGCTTCATGCCATCACAATTTAGTATTACTTTTGTACGAATCGTAATATGGACGGGTTTATCCCTTCATAGAGCTGAAAGGATGGTTTAAATGTGAAAGTTTTCGACGTTCTCTTATTGACGATAAAACTACTCGCATGTACTATAATATATATGTAAATGGAGCTCTCCGATGTTGTTTAAATGCGCTTTATCCTGCTTTGCTCCGGGGCAAAGCGTACTTCCTTGTGGACTTGCATACCGTTATCAGCCCGTCCTTGGACCTTAAAAATCCTATTGTGTCGAGCTACAATTTACTTTATTTTTGGCTCATTTTTCTGATAGTTCGCTTCGCTGCCGGCGTTCATTTCTTTCCTAAGCGGTACGTTGGCATTCACAGGCCGTTCCCTCTTCAGACCTACATTATCCTAGTCTACTAGAGCTAGAAAGAGAATAACGTAACTTTCATTTTCACTCTTCCAAAAACTAACAATTGCAGTTACAGAGTTCAAAAATAGCAGTTCTTTAATCTTGCGAATAACCTGTTGTAACTTTAGATTATAATACAGCAGTACTGTGCTCCTCTCAGAGAATATATCTGTAAAGAATGTGTTGACATCAACAATTCTAGTACTATCTGTGAAAGATTACAGCTCTACCTTCAACATATCAACAAGACTTACGGCCTCTTAGAAAACATACGCTCTTCTGTTATTAATGTTGAATGACCAGTTGCTTTTGTTTGCTTTCTCGTTACAGATTTTGACAACGTTAGCAACTATCTCTCGGGCTTGACTGTGTAGAGCGGTTACACACTGCTCTAAGTGGAACACGCTGCGATACTAACGTTGCGCGATGTTTTAATGTAGATAGCAGATCTATTTGTGCCATCGTGAGCTGCCACCTGTTACTTTCCCCCCTCACTCCTCCGGAGGGCAGAACACCTCGCAAACGTTTTTTCGTCAGAAACCTACGGCACCAAGAAATAATAAGGGGAACGTATAGCAGCTGTGCTTTAAGGTTCAAAGAGAGGGCAGCAGCCATTATAAGTCATTAGGCCAGTGTATATAATTAAGGTATTCAGTCCTTCCAAAACTACATAACACAGGAAACTTGAGAACATATTATAATCATTAACATACGAGTAGTAGAAATACAAATCACGGTTACTGCGATGAATTACTTTAGCGTGAGAGCAGATAATTCACGCATGCATCGTAGAGCAGGCAAGGGAGCATACACTTTCGGTACTGAACTTATTGCCAGAGCACTCGAATTAGGGAAGTAACGTAAAAGTGAACAACATATCTTGCTGTTAAGGTTATTCATACATACTCGTGTAGGTATTTAACTTTTTCTCTAAAAGGGCTAATATGTCCCAAACTAAAGAATACCGCAGGTACATAAAAATTCTGAAGGACAGCTGTAGCAAGTTCCTGCTTTTTCAAATTCCTGGACTAATCACCAATGGTGTCTCTCTGTGTCTCAAGTAATTAAATCTACTGATGGAACGATACCACCATTTCGCGATACTTGATACCGATACTAATCTTTAAGCATTGATACTCGATGCTCGATACTCGAAACTCACTTTGTAAAAAAATCTTATGTGTTACACTCACATGACATTCTCTACTCTTGTGCAAACTATTTTTACAAACGCTTATTCTCCATATGCTTTATGTTAATCGAGATGTTAATCTTATTGCTAATTTTCTTGTAGATGCAAGGGGAATTGCTAGGCTTTAAGCATTAGTTAAATCTTTTAAGAGGTGGTTGCTACGTGGAGTATTCCATTCTCTTTGCATTACCAGGACAAAAAAATGAATAACGAATTTGAGAAAAAGTATAAGTATTGGAAAGTTTAAGGGAATAACAATCAATAGCTCGAAAATGGTTCACCCCAAAAAAATGTATATGACATAAATTGTGTATTCTAACGCAATCTACATACTTTGTGTAGTAAAATTTTGACTATCTCTTATGGTTTACCAGTTATGCAAATGTCGTTCACAATGAAGAACACTTTTGGAGACATTCCCAGAAAATTCGAGATATACGTTTTATTCGTCATGAAAATATCTTCAACATATGATATTTTAATCAAAATCGTTAGAATCATTTTTGAGAAAATTAAAATTTTCGAAAAATGTTCCATGTAAAGGGTAATCTGGGGTAGGGAGATTTTCTTGAAAACCTTCGTGTCGTATCTCTGGAAGATACTGAACCTAAATACCAAATTTGGTGTTTATCCGACGAGTTTTGCTGTTCACAGACACACACGCACAGACGCATAGACACACACACGGACATGTTTCCAAAAATGATTTTTTTGAATTCAGGGGGTCTGTGTATAAATGTATGTAATGAGTTTTGTATTGTATGCTAATTCCGAAATTGTTACTGTTTGACATTCTCCAATTGGCAGCAACCTTTTTGTGTTTATAATGTATTCCCTATTGTTAATCAAGGTTAATAATAATAATAATAATAAATTAATTAATTAATAATTTATATTCCTCTCTTTCAATATAACTATCCTATATGCTGAAAATGTTCTTTTAAAGGATTTTCTATCCGTGTTATGCAAATTAGTCGTACGGTACCTGTAAGGTACGCTCGTAACCGGAGTTTGACTAGTGTAAACACCAGGAAAGAACAAATATAGGTATATCCATGCGCGGTATTATCTCATGTCTTAAGTTCTAGCTACTGCAGAAACGTGATTTAGTGCGTCAGTTAATATTACATGAACCTCTACTCCTTCCCTCATCGTTTTGTTTGTTTCATTTAGATACAAGAGTCTATGGAATGTTAAATTGTTTCACCTACAGGAAACGCAGTCAAGCTCTTTCAAGAACTATAGTCCCGAAACTCTGTGGGGACACGTTAGAGGCAATAACGTGAAGTTTTGAATCCTTCCATTCCTTATCTAGCATAAAGTTGAACAACCTTCAATAATGCAAATTTTAAAAATTTAAAAGCATCGAATATTTATCTCAAAGTATTAGAAATACTTCCATACCACAAATGTCGAGAGTATCGAGGTATCGAGGCCCCATCCGTAATTAAAACATGTACAAAAATAGTAAAGTCGGTCTCAGGTCAGTTTCACTGCAATAACCACCGGTTTGTTTAGAGCGTCATTGAAATTCTTGGCAACAGGAATGTCGCCGTCCAAGCGTAGCAGGTAGGCGTTTATAAGTTTTTGAAAAGCTACCTAAACTGCATTCAGTCTTAGGTTGATCCGCGCCAAAACAAACGCACTTGACCAGTGCACGTGCAGGAAAGTAGTTCCATACTAATAATCTAAATTTTAGAATGAATTTATCCTTACATGGTATAATATTCTATACAAATTCGTTAAAGTATAATTACCGTTAATGTGTACCGTTAAATAGAGCTACTACAAGTCCCAACATGCAATTCATATAAGACCTGACATCCGGGTATGCGCAGAATATTGTTTGTAGCCAGAAACAAGCAGTTTCTGTAAGTATCATGGCGGACGGTGACTTGCTCTTGCGTTTTCGTCGACTTACGTAAAGCAGGCAAACCATTGACTAGTGGTGAAAAAAAAAACAATAGGGTTGGAAGTTTACTGTAACTTATGTGAGAAATATCTAACGCTTCCAGTGAAAAAAGTGGTGAAATTAACTTCTGAGTTCATCGGTGTTTCGAGTACAGGTATAAACAGTGCTTGTTAAGAAAGGTCTGAAACGGGAAAGTGGTTACGCGCGGGAAAACAGAAAGCGTGTGAAATACGCGATGTAGGAATGTGACAAGAATGCAATTCACGTAACAATATAGAATTTCTTTTTTAAAAATGAGCCGCCAACAGTTGATAAGTACCGCTACCAGAGAGCGAATAAATGTAAGATATCACATACCTGTTACTTTCTTTTTCGCTCGTTTATTTTAGAATTAACTATTATTATATGTGTAAACATTTGTTTTGTTACAACTATCAATCTTATCACCTTCAACTCTAACAGAATATGTTAGTCACCGTTGAAGTTGTCGGACCCTGTTCTTTTTGGCTGTACTCGTCACATGGTCGTGAAGTATGACAGTATTTCTGGTGCGAATGGCGGAGGGATACATTATAACGGTGCACTGGTCACTTGAGCGTGATTACAGTTTATCACAATGAAGGTAGAATTCTATAGACTAACATGATAAAGGCCAAAGAGAATAGCCTTAACTGATATAGCCTATAACTTCTTGACAATTCAGTTTTGTCTGTCTCGAGGCCGTTTGCTAATATCCCATTTTTGGTTCCAAAATCAATAATCACTGGTTATTAGGGCACACACAAGGCTACCCCATTGTAGTTAGTCTTACTCGCTCTAGGTAAGAACGTTTAGCTTCCTGTATGGTCCACGTAGAACTGTAAACATCCACCCCTCTTCTTCACCAAGACCATGGATGAGAACCAGCGAATATTCTACTCTTTAATATTTTGTGTATTTCATCTGCGTTTATGCTTTTGCTTTTCTGGCGCATAATTTGGAGATTTCCACGGTAGAGGACGCGATCCGCATACCTTCAGTTTCAGATAGTAAATTATTGTCTCATATCCTCTAATCGCCACGTCGGCGATGAATGTTGAATCCGTCTGAAGGCCCTCAGCAGGCTCCAGCTATCCAAATTCTATCCCAAGACCAAGAATTTGGTTATCACAGCTCTAGTAATGTGATTTCTTTACTTGTTTCTCACATTCTATCTGCATTGCGGTCGCCAGCATCTCTGTAATAGCTCAAGTAAATTATCATTGTAATCACCATTGCTATTGGTAGGACCAATGGCTTTAGAGGGTTCATTGCAAAAGTCTCTCTCAACTCCACACAGGACATCATGAGCAGACAACTCGTCGCATTGCCGGGCAATGTATTGAGTTCGATTGTGAAGAGGAAGGTATACGGCACTGATCCTGGAATAAGGATATAGTACCACCGCTCCACTAGGGGGCATCTCCGGGAGGAAGGAATGAGGTGAAGAGAGACACCGAGCGGCCGGAACCAGGACTGACGGCATAGCAAATACAGGGTCCCTACATTTTTCAGATAAGGGCTCCATGCAATCGGACAGGCAGACGTGGATTTCGGCCCGTAATAGGGACCAACGCCTTCAAAAGGGACCCCGGTCGAAATCCAAAGGCGGAGGGACGGAGAAATTTCACAGAGAGATCCTTTTACCTGCCCCGCTGCACCTAAACACCATCGTCAGCACTTTAAAACCCTGAAATAGACTAGGGGGTGAAGGATGAATTAAATTATTCATTTAAAGAAATGGGGGAACTAAATGATTAATTTAAAGAAATGGGGGAACAGAAAATTCGGGGGATGAAAAAGCCGCTCCAACATTCGTCTGACGACCCAGGAAAACCCCGATAAACCCATGTGCGGTCGCCAGGGTTCGAATCTGGGCCCCAGAACGTTACCACCTGAGCCCCCCACTCGGAGAGTGATGTACGATGAGCAGACGGAGATTCCTGGCCCAATTTTTAAATAGGGAACCTCTGTTTCTCTGACAAGTTACTCTCCAAGGAGCTCACAAGTCTGAGTTATAAACTTCCGAACCTCCACGCTAAGAATAAGGGAATATAAAGAAGATAAAGTTACAATCCTTCGATTTTCTGGCAGTAATCCTATAGCTCATTCCTAACAGTGAATAGCTTGCTTTCTTAAAGATGAACGTTGATATTTTGCTAAAGGATAACAATAATATACAAACCACAGTTATTTCAATTCATGTTTCTTAGTTTAACTATATGTGTCAAGCGCTTGCTGATTTATAATACTTATCTAGATATGGTTTGTACTCTTTAACTGTAGTTGAGAGTAATTTCTTCTAAACATGGCTTCTACTCGAACTTCAGCTAGATCAAAACTTTGTTCATAAACAAAGGAATTAAAGACTTATAATTCTTTATTTACAGATACGCCAATCGTTAAACTAGAGCTAGGCAGCAACCTAAACGGAAGTTCCATCCGCGAGGGAGTGGACGTTTACTTGGAGTGCAACGTACAGGCAAATCCTTGGGTCTACAAAGTTGTCTGGCGACACAACGTACGTACTCAGTGAGAACCTTGCAAACACTGAACTTGCTTCAGTTAGTATAGTAGTAGTAGTAGTGGTGGTAGTAGTGGTAGTAGTAGTGGTAATAGTGGTAGTAGTAGTAGTAGTGGTAATAGTGGTTATGTTGGTGATAGTAGTGCTGCTGTTATTTGTAGTAGTAGTAGTAATGGTGGTGGTGGTAGTAGTAGTAGTAGTAGTACTATTAGAAATGGTGTTGGTGGTAGTCGTAGTGGTAGTAGTGGTTATGCTGGTGATAGTAGTGCTGGTGTTATTTGTAGTAATAGTAGTAGTAGTAGTGGTGGTGGTGGTAGTGTAGTAGTAGTAGTAGTAGTAGTAGTAGTAGTAGTAGTAGTAGTAGTAGTAGTAGTAGTAGTAGAAATGATATTGGTGGTAGTCGTAGTGGTAATAGTAGTTATGTTGGTGATAAGAGGTAGTGCTGGTGTTGTTTGTAGTAGTAGTTATTATTCATGGTGGTAGTAGTAATGGTTATTTGTTATGGTGTTGGTAGTAGTAGTAATGGTGTTGATGCTAGTGGTAATAATGGTTTTGTTGGTAATAGTAAAAGTTGTGGTAAAGGTAGTAGTAATAGTGGTTATTGATTATGGTGGTGGTAGTAGTGGTGGTGTTATTTTTAGTAATAGTAATAGTTGTGGTTATTGATTGTGGTGATGGTTGTAGTGGTGGTGTTATTTGTAGTAGTAGTAGTAATAGTTGTGATTATTGATTGTGGTGGTAGTAGTAGTAGTAGGAGTAATAGTTATGTTGGTGGTAATAGTAATAGTGGTTATGTTGGTGATAGAAACAGTAGTGGTGGCAGTACTGGTGTGGTAGTAGTGGCAACAGTGTCTATGTTGGTGGTAGTAACAGTGGTGATGGTAGTAGTATTGGTGGTTATGTTGGTGGTAGAAACAGTACTGGTAATAGTAGTACTGGCGTGGTGGTAGTGGTAACAATGGTCTTATTCGTAGTAGTAGCAGTGGTGGTGGTGGTAACAGTGGTTATGTTGGTGGTAGAAACAGTAGTGATAGTATTAGTACTGGTGTGGTGGTAGTGGTAACAGTGGTTATGTTGGTAGTCGTAGCAGTGGTGGTTGTAGAGTTAACAGTGGTTATGTTTGTGGTAGAAACGGTAGCGGTGGTATAGTACTGGTGTGGTGGTGTAATAGTATTGTAATTATCCTTAATTTGTAATTGTAAGAGGTTTAAAAAGTAGAATAGAAAGACATGTAACTAAAGTAATTACTCCTCCTAATCTATTGGGGATAGAACGTATGATAGCACAAGCGAATAGGAAGTATCGTTTTGGTAGAATGTGAACCGGAGTAGCAAGTGGGTTAGTAAGAGTGGTGGTGGTGGTGCTGGTGGTAGTAATAGTGGTTATGTTGATAGTACAAACAGTAGCGATGGTGGAAGTAGTTGTAACAGTGGTTATGTTGGTACTAGAAGTGGGGTAGTGGTAATAGTAGTAAGTATAATAGTGCTTACCTGTTATTGTGGCAGTGATAGTAGTAGTAGTGGTGGTGGTGGTGGTGGTGGCAGTAGTAGTATTGTAATAGTGGTTATGCTTCTGGTGATGGTGACCCTAGTGGTAGTAATGGTGGTGATTGTGGCAGCGGCGGCGGTGTTGATTTGTGGATATTAAAGTGTGGATGTGATGTACAGCTTGTGTTGTGTAAAATGTCGTGACAGTCCATATGCGCAAGAGAGGAGAAATGAGAAGTAGTGGTGAGAGTGGTGGGGAGCAAGTGATATCAGAACTCGGAGGCAGCCACATACACAACGCATTGTAAACAAATGTGTAAGGTTACCTTACATTTGAGCTCGCAGCAGTTGGAACCCTGCCCCCACCTCTCATATTATGCAAGTGGACTACTGTGTTTTTCAAATGGGATGATGTTTGTCCTTGAGCGCGGCCAGAGCGGCAACCAATCGGAGTTCCGCTGTGTTGTCATATTGCATTCGCCGTAAGCTAAGCATGACGTGCGCTAGGCGAATCTGTTTCTAATAAATATAATTTGCGCTAAGACAAAAATTCAAATTTTGCAAAAAGCAACCCACTAGAAGGTAGGGAGTAATTTTCGTAACACAACCGTAAAAACCACATATTTTTAGCTCAAATAGTTTTCACAATACAAACGAATAAACATACACATATGTTATATCATAACCACGTAAGCACTGTAATGGTCACATTATTTGTATGTATGGATTATTGTATACATTATGTATGTATATTTGTAATTATATAGCACTACTGAACTTGATGGTGATAAAGAATTATGTTGAAAAACCAAGGCGTTTGTTAAAGCTGAGAGAGAGCAAACAGCCCACCCAGCTCACTTGTGTTACTTGTAGAATGCTGAATCTGCAGAACGTGAGCCGTCACATGTTTATTATTGTGTGTTGTTTCTAAATTTGGGCTGGAGTTTATTTACCCTACACAGTTAATATCAGTATGCAGTTGTTGTTCAGAGAGCAAGCAGCAAGAGTAAAATAGTGCAGTGGCTTATTGTGGTGAATTTAGTGGCGAGTCAAAGAGGCAGGTATTGCGAAGTCAAGCTCGAAATATTATATTTAGGGTCTACTCGTTTTTTAAAAAATACAACAATGAGGAACACAGAAATCAACTTGATTTCAAAAATCCTCAACACTACTAAAGCGTGTGGTGTCGGTAAAGCAAGTGTGTCTAGCATTTGCGGAGAGGCAAGATTAAAAGCACAGGTAATTAATAACCTATAATTATATAACACTTAAATATGTACGTAACATGCGAGTATATTCCCAATTATGAATTTAAACACCAGGAAAATTATAAAAGTTTAGAAAATTCAGTTTGGGTTGCTGTACTTCGACCATTCTAGCGCCAGGCCGATGTGTGAGTAAGAGGGAAATATGAAAAGAGTGGGGGTAACGAGGCAGCAACGCTGTGCACGCAAATGCACCTCCTTCGCTGCAGCTCAGAACTCTTCCCATTTGAAACTAATAGTAGTAGTGCTATTGCGCATATATGCTTCAGGAGCGGGGGACTGTCATGACCATTTACCCAAACTGTAGTTAGTCGCTGATGCATATTAGGGTCGCAGTTCAACCAATCTCTGTATCTGTATATGATAATCGTAGTGTTTTAAGTCTCAGCAACTTGACAATGTTCTCATTAAGCAGCGAATTTTCTAGAGACCAATAAACCAAAAACATATGAAATAGAATCACGGTTTCCCTAAGATCAAACTGTGCTCCATTGTTTGTGTAGTAAAATTTCGTCTATCTCGTACGGTTTACCAGTTACTCGAAAGTCATTCAGAATGAAGAGGACTTTTGGGGACATTCCTAGAAACTTCATCAAATACATTTCATTTTCCATAAGAGTATCTTAAACATACGATATTTTAATCAAAATCGTTAGCGCCATTTTGAGAAAATCAAAATTTTCTAAAAATGTTCATGTAAAGGATAGTCTGGGGTGGGGGGACCCCAGAACATGTATTTTCGATGAAATCTTGTGTCAAATTTTTGGTGAAATGTAAAACCTCCCCTACTTACTATACGTAGTAGAGAAGGTAAAAAGTTCCGTGTGTGCGTGTGCTTGTGTGTGAACAGCTAACTTCAAAAGGAAAATTCGGATAAATATAAAACTTGGTATTTAACTTCAGTATCTTCCAAGGCTTCGACACGAGCATTTTCAAAAAAATTCCCGTACCTCAACTACCCTTTACATGTATCATTTTTCGTAATTTTTTATTTTATAAAACATGACTAACGATTTTGATTAAAGTACCACATGTTAAAGATGTTACATGATAAATAAAATGTATACCTTGAATTTTCTGGTAATAGCCTGTGTAGCCCTCTTCATTCGGAAGGAATGTTGTATAATCTTGTATAACTGGTAAACGATAGACGAAAACTTACTTCACAAAAGCTGCAGATCTCTTTAAAACACACAAGTTACTTAAAGTTTGTTTGTGTTATCAGCCATTTCTGAGATATCCGTTATTAATGGTTTCAGTTATTCAATACCTTTGTAATTATTGTTAAGTTCTGTGGACTTTCAGTTGTTTCTCTCGATTGCATGGAAACAATATGGAATTGTAAGGCCAGCATATAGCATGCTGTTCTTAAACATTTGACCGTTCTCTTTGTATCTATTTCTGCAGTGACTTTTCTCAATCATAATCAAGTAGAAAATAAACTTTCGTAGGAACAATTTATATACCCATTAATAAGCGCTAGATGGTAGAGAAAGTTATGTGAATGTAGCACTTCAAAAAAATTTAAATTTAGATTGATTGATGTTTTGCTACCGGGTCTGGCTAGAGTTGTGAGTATAATTAAATAATTAATAGTATACATAACAGTATAAGTAGCAGCATTAATATTTGTATAATTAAGCAGATAAAAGTGGAAGGAAAAGAGAATGACAGCGACATATAGTGACAGCCTAAATAATTATAACGTGTTAGCACCTAAAAGCTTAATTTTTAAGAGCTCAGTCAGTAAAATTTAAGTTCACACACATGAAGAGAGTTTTGTCAAACTATGTTCACTATTGAAAATACAATAAGGTAATTTTACCAGTGTCGTATGATAAATTGAAAACGTTCCTTCATTCCTTCCATATCCGCTTCTCTGACAATCCTTAACTTTAGTTTCAAAGTTTGGTGTCAAACATAAACAGTAACCGAAAACAAACGCAATAATCAGAAAGTTAGAAACGACAGTAAGCCAAATGGTTATTCCTGCTGTGGGATGTTATGTCTCTTCCGAGGGCACACAAATGTTACAAACTGCCATAAAAGGACCTATTAGCTGTCAACATTGTTTGGAATAGCCCACTTATTTCATGCGAGCAAAACATAACATTTCTCGAATGTGCGATACATAACTGTCCACAGCGGTACCAAAATACACATTTTGAGAATGGGGTCGCTACGTGCGTCAACATTAAATCCGTCATATTCGAGTCTCCGATTGCGAAGTGTTTGTGGCGTGCCAGATGTAACTAGTACGTTCTTTTGTATTGTACTACTAACTGTCTCTAGCGGGCATGCCCATGTACGGACTCGCAAGTTTTATTCCCTAGAATTTTGAAGTGATCATCGATGGCGGTCCAGAGCTATCTGCATTAGAGTTGGGTCGAGCGATTCTTTTGCTGTAATCGATTCATACGATTCGTTCACAAGTCGTCCTCTTGCCTGACGGTATTATGCAAAGTAATTATGAACATTTACTACCATTATTATTATTTATCGCTGATATTCGAGGAACTTTATGCATGAGAATACACTTATTTATATTGATGCATATTCCTATACCTTTATCATATATTATAGTATGTAAATTAATGATTTTAAATCATGTATTTCTAATATTTCATAATAAAAATATTGTTGAAACAAGAATTCTAAAATGCCCTATGTTTACTTTCTCTACTACGTATAGTAAGTAGGGGAAGTATTGTATTCCACCCAAAAATTCGATACCGAGATTTCACAGAAATACAACTTTTGAGACCCCTTGAATCCAAAAAAAGCATTTTTGGAAACATGTCCGTATGTGTCTGTGAACAGCATAACTCAGAAACGAACAGTCTGATAAACACCAAACTTGGTATTTAGGTTCAGTATCTTCCAGAGATGCGACAGGAAGGTTTTCAAGAAAATCCCCAACCCCAGATTACCCTTTACATGGAACATTTTTCGAAAATTTTAATTTTCTCAATATAAATTTTATAAATTTTTGATTACAATATCATATGTTTAAGATATTTTCATGACAAATTAAATGTATATCTCGAATTTTCTGGGAATGTCTCCAAAAGTCTTATGTCTTATATGGCTATTGCTTATTGCTAATTTTCTTGTAGCTGATATGGGAATTGGTAGGCCTTAAGCGATAGTCAAATATTTTAAGAGCTGGTTGCTATGTGGAGCATACCATTCTCTTTGCATTACCAGGACAAAAAATAAATAAATAAATAAAAAAAAATAAGAGCTATAGATTTTAACTGTGCAGTAAACACACCGTAGTGATAGTACTGGAAAAATGTTTTTAACACACTGCCTAAACCCCTGGATATGATCTCATGTAATGCAAAATTATTTGTCACTGCATTGCAGATTACTTTTACATCATCAATTACAATATCCTGAGCCAAATCTCATCAGCGCACAAGTAAGGCAGATATGGCATAACACCATCATAATTTGAAATTGATTTTAAGTGCAAATCATTGCCTAAATGAAGAATTTTGTCAATTACTTCAGAAACCCAAGCATCAATATTTATTACATTTGAAAAACATAACGCAATCACAGAGTTGCTTGTGTACTGTGGGTTTCTAACCTCACCAAATATGTCGTTATTTTGGCTCAAGATGTAAGTAATCACTTTGGGTACCCTCACGGAAAACAACTTCTTAACATTAAAATTAAAACTGGTTCATTTCATACTAGGCATTATGAAAAGTCTTAAAACGTAAACCAGTAAACAAAGAACAGAAACCAAAACAGAAACACCTGGAAATGGTACTATAACAAATAATATATGAATGAGTAAAATGAAACAATACCTAAACCGTGGAAGCAAAAAATGTAAACTAAAATAGGAACATTTAAAGTGCTACTATAATGAACAATAAGACATGAATTAATAACATAAAACGATGTTACGGAATTGGTTCAAATCAGCATTCCTTTGAAGTAAAAGCCGATAGAAGATTCACAAAACCATAGCCGTTCGTTTATTTGTCAGTATAAAAAATATTTGACTATTTATTTTGTATTTGCAAGGGCAATATAGAAATACAATAGCCTTTAAACATAGACATGTCTCTTAATAGCTGGTTGCTATGTGCAGCACCATTCTCTTTGCCACATATTGATACTCTTTGCATATCCAAAGACAAAAAATGAATAACGAATTCCCATTTGAGAAAAAGTATAAATATTGGAAAATTTAAGGGAATAATAAACAATATCTCGAAAATAGTTCACTACAAAAAAAATGTATATGACATAAACTGTGTATTTTAACGCATCTACATTTTTTGTGTAGTAAAATTTTGTCTATCCCTTATGGTTTACCAGTTATGCAAAAGTCGTTCACAATGAAGAATACTTTTGGAGACATTCCCAGAAAATTCGAGATATACATTTCATTTATCATGAAAATATCTTAAACATGTAATATTTTAGTCAAAATCGTTAGAGCCATTTATGAGGAAATTAAAATTTTTCGAAAAATGTTCCATGTACAGGGTAATCTAGGGTGGGGGATTTTCTTGAAAACCTTGGTGTCGCATCTCTGAAAGATACTGAACCTAAATATCAAGTTTAGTGTTTATCCGACTGTTCGTTTCTGAGTTATGCTGTTCACAGACACACACACACACACACACACAGACACACATACGCATACACACGAACATGTTTCCAGAAATGCTTTTTTTTTAATTCAGGGGGTCTCAAAATATATATTTCTGGTGAAATCTTGGTATCGAATTTTTGGGTGGAATACAATACTTCCCCTACTTACTATACGTAGTAGAGAAAGTAAAAAAGGACTGTGTGTCTATGAACATAACTCAAAAACGAAAAATCGGATAAAAACAAAAGTTGGTATTTAGGTTCAGTACCTTCCCAAGATGCGACACTAAGGTTTTCCTGAAAACCCCACCCCAAACTAACCGTTACATGCAAGATTTTTCAATTTTTTTTATTTTCTAAATAACAACTATCACTTTCTTTTTATTAAAGTACCAAATATTAAAGAATTAACATGAAAAATAAAATGTCTATCTTGATTTTTCTGGTAATAGTCCCTGAAGTGCACTTCATTCGGAAGAAATGTTATACAATCTTGCATAACTGACGTTAACGGATAGCGCAAAACGTACTAAAAAAATCTGATGTGTTACACTCACATGACTTTCTCTACTCTTGTACAAAGTATTTTTACTAACGCTTATTCTCCATATGCTTCATGTTAATCGAGATATCGAGATGTCAATCTTATTGCTAATTTTCTTGTAGATGCAAGGGGAATATGGTACGTTTTAAGCGATAGCCAAATATTTTAACACTGGTTGCTATGTGGCGCATTCCATTCTCTTTGCATGTCCAGGACATAAAAAAATGAATAACGAGTTTGAGAAAAAGTAATTTAAGGGAATAACAAGCAATATCTCGAAAACGGTTCACTCAACAAAAGAAATGTATATGGCATAAATTGTGTATTTTAACGCCATCTACATTTTTCGTGCATTAAAATTTTGTCTATCTCTTATGGTTTACCAGTTATGCAAAAGTCGTTCAGAATGAAGAATACTTTTGGGGACATTCCCAGAAAATACGAGATATACATTTCATTCCTCATGACAATATCTTAAACATATGATATTTTAATCAAAATCATTAGAACCATTTTTGATAAAATTAAAATTTTCGAAAAATGTTCCATGTAAAGTGTAGTCTGGGGTGGGGGGATTTTCTTGAAAATCTTCGTGTCGCATCTCTGGAAGATACTAAACCAAAATACCAAGTTTGGTGTTTATCGGACTGTTCGTTTCTGAGTTATGCTGTTCACAGACACACTCAGACACGCACACACACAGACACACACGGACATGTTTCCAAAAATACTTTTTTTGGATTCAGGGGGTCTCAGAACATGTATTTCCGGTGAAATCTGGTATCGAATTTTTGGGTGGAATACAATACTTCCCCTACTTACTATACGTAGTAGAGAAAGTAAAAATGTGAATAACTTCAAAACACATAACTTATTTTTGAATAATTTTTGTGCGTCAACCATTTCCGAAATATGCGCTATTAATGGTTCCATTTTTTTTAACTGCATTGGTATTACCGGCGGCCTTTGGAACGTATTGCCTATTGGCAATGGTATTAACTCGTGTAACTCTTGTCGTTGGGTTTCTTGCACTTTGGTTTTTAATCACTGGACCATACACACATTCACACTCTCATTCATACTTCAGACTCTGAGGAGGATAAGGAATAATCCTGGCTAGAGAAAAATTCCCACCACCCAGCCGGGAATCGAACCCGGGACCCCTACCACAACATGCAATTTTTTTTACCGAATGATCGGCGTGGCCAACTGGTTCGAATTGTTCAGTACTTATCATTCTTTTCGACTTCTTTCAACAATCAGTTGTTTCTTGAATTCCACGCAAAGAGCATGGTATTTTAAGGCCAGAACATAGCGTCCAGTTCTTAAACATTTGACTATCCTATTTCTTTCATCCCTATAACGAAATGTGTAGTGCAGTTATTTCCGGAAGGTTTTGCGACGCAATCTGTCTTCTTTACTTGGTTTTATTTAAATTAAATGTAATGTTAAATGCAGTATGTTTCAATATATCTTCAGTAATTGTTAATAAATATATCCTCTGTTCTAAAGATACCACATATTATAATTTCAATCCTTATAAATTCGATATTCCTTTTCCCTAAGCATACCCAAAGGTCCATGGATAGTGTTCTAGACAACTAAGATATATCATTCCTGATGTTTATTTTCAGCTATGAGTTTACAATATATAAGTAACAATCATGTTACTTCTTGCTCCCAGATCAGTTTCTCATTTAATTTATTCTTATTTTCAAATGGTAATGTATAAGATATTTAACATTTACAAATGAGTGCTCTGTTCGTAACCCGAGTAACTACGACGTTACTTTTGCAAACACAACAAAGCTAATTACTATTTTCCAAATGGGGACATACAACCCTTCATAATTTACATTTTAAACCCATTTCAATAATAATAAACATGTTTCACTATAACGTGAATTATAACTTTAAATAGCAGCATCTCAGTGTAATGATTATAAGGAGAATACTCAGTGTTGCATTATAATCATAAAACGCCTTTAAACCAATTTGAAGTATAAGAGTTGCAAACCACACTGACTAAAATGCTCGACTTAGAGCTGGCGTGCAAGAATAAATCTTTAGCCTTTAAATAATTTAAAATGGAATGCTTTAACCTTTCTAAAAGCGTAGTTTTCAGTCCCTGTCTCCCGGTGTGCAGCTTGCCTACGCCCTCCTTACAGGTGTGTCGTGAACGTGAATCACTTCTTCCTGTAACACCTTCTCTTCTCAATTTCACCTTTTGGAAATTGAAGCTCTGGCGACGACCTGTTGCCCACTTCTTCTTCGACTAATATGAATTCTATTTCTGTTGACTGGTTATTCTGCTCGTCTTCACCAACAGAGTGACTACCTCTTCGATGCTATTGTTAGATCCTTAATCGGGCATGTGTGTATCAAATTAATGTTCACGTAGCGTACTAACTTCGCTACAAACCTAAATTACGTAGCATCATAATTATAAATAGAGACCAGGATATGTGGTGAAATAAAATGAACAAAAGTGGAGGAATAAAATGAACAAAACAGTAAAATAAAATACTCAGAGTGGTGAAATAAAAAATCAAGACGTGATAACTCAAGTGAAATAAGTATTGCTTTACTAATGAAATAACCATAATTACAATTATCTTTAAAAAATCTGATGTGTTACACTCACATGACTTTCTCTACTCTTGTACAAACTATTTTTACAAACGCTTATTCTCCATCTACTTCATGTTAATCGAGATAAACATTTGCAGACTCTATCTTATTGCTAATTTTCTTGTAGAGTAAGGGGAATAAATATATTTACAAAGGGCAATATAGAAATACAGGAGCCTTTAAGCACATACATATCTCTTAATAGCTGGTTGCTAGGTGCAGCACCATTCCCTTTGCCACAAATTATAACTCTTTGCACATCCAAGACAAAAAATATCTGATGTGTTACACTCACATGACTTTCTCTACTCTTGTACAAACTATTTTTACAAACGCTTATTCTCCATATGCTTCATGTTAATGGAGATATCGAGATGTTAAACTTATTGATAATTTTCTTGTAGATGCAAGGGGAATATGGTAGGTTTTAAGCGATAGTCAAATATTTTAACGCTGGTTGCTATGTGGCGCATTCCATTCTCTTTGCATGTCCAGCACATAAAAAAATGAATAACGAATTTGAGAAAAAGTATAAGTATTGGAAAATTTAAGGGAATAACAAGCAATATCTCGCAAACGGTTCACTCAACAAAAGAAATGTATATGACATAAATTATGTATTTTAACGCGATTTACATTTTTTATGTAGTAAAATTTTGTCTATCTCTTATGGTTTACCAGTTATGCAAAAGTCGTTCATAATGAGTTAATAAAGTCGTTGCATAACTTTTGGAGACATTCCCAGAAATTTCGAGATATACATTTCATTTCTCATGACATTATCTTAAACATGATATTTTCATCAAAATCGTTAGAGGCATTTTTGAGAAAATTAAAATTTTCGAAAAATGTTCCATGTAAAGGGTAGTCTGGGGTGGGGGGATTTTCTTGTAAACCTTCGTGTCGCATCTCTGGAAGATACTGAACGTAAATACCAAGTTTGGTGTTTATCCGACTGTTAGTTTTTGAGTTATGCTGTTCACAGACACACACACACAGACACACACAGACACACACACAGACACACACACGGACATGTTTCCAAAAATGCTTTTTTTGGATTCAGGAGGTCTCAAAACATGCATTTCCGGTGAAATCTCGGTATCGAATTTTTGGGTGGAATGCAATACTTCCCCTACTTACTATACGTAGTAGAGAAAGTAAAAATGAATAACGACTTCCCATTTGAGAAAATAAGTATTGAAAAATTTAAGGGAATAACAAGTAATATCTCGAAAATGGTTCACTCAACAAAAAAAATGTATATGACCCAAATTGTGTATTTTAACGCGATCTACATTTTTTGTGTAGTAAAAGTTTGTCTATCTCTTATGGTTTACCAGTTATGCAAAAGTCGTTCACAATGAAGAATACTTTTGGAGACATTCCCAGAAAATTCAAGATATACATTTTATTTGTCATAAAAATATCTTAAACATATGATGTTTTATTCAAAATCGTTAGAGCCATTTTTGAGAAAAATCTTCCATGTAAAGGGTACTCTGGGGTGGGGGGATTTTCTTGAAAACCTTCGTGTCGCATCCTTGGAAGATACGGAACCCACATACCAAGTTTGGTGTTTATCCGACTGTTCGTTTCTGAGTTATGCTGTTCACAGACACACACACAGACACACACACACACAGACACACACACACACACACACAGACACACACACGGACATGTTTCCAAAAATGCTTTTTTTGGATTCAGGAGGTCTCAAAACATGCATTTCCGGTGAAATCTCGGTATCGAATTTTTGGGTGGAATGCAATACTTCCCCTACTTACTATACGTAGTAGAGAAAGTAAAAATGAATAACGACTTCCCATTTGAGAAAATAAGTATTGAAAAATTTAAGGGAATAACAAGTAATATCTCGAAAATGGTTCACTCAACAAAAAAAATGTATATGACCCAAATTGTGTATTTTAACGCGATCTACATTTTTTGTGTAGTAAAAGTTTGTCTATCTCTTATGGTTTACCAGTTATGCAAAAGTCGTTCACAATGAAGAATACTTTTGGAGACATTCCCAGAAAATTCAAGATATACATTTTATTTGTCATAAAAATATCTTAAACATATGATGTTTTATTCAAAATCGTTAGAGCCATTTTTGAGAAAAATCTTCCATGTAAAGGGTACTCTGGGGTGGGGGGATTTTCTTGAAAACCTTCGTGTCGCATCCTTGGAAGATACGGAACCCACATACCAAGTTTGGTGTTTATCCGACTGTTCGTTTCTGAGTTATGCTGTTCACAGACACACACACAGACACACACACACACACAGACACACACACACACACACAGACACACACACGGACATGTTTCCAAAAATGCTTTTTTTTGGATTCAGGAGGTCTCAAAACATGTATTTCCGTTGAAATCTCGGATTCGAATTTTTGGGTGGAATGCAATACTTCCCCTACTTACTATACGTAGTAGAGAAAGTAAAAATGAATAACGAATTCCCATTTGAGAAAAGTATTGAAAAATTTAAGGGAATAACAAGCAATATCTCGAAAATGGTTCACTCAACAACAAGAATGTATATGACATAAAGTGTGTATTTTAACGCGATCTACATCTTTTGTGTAGTAAAATTTTGTCTATCTCTTATGGTTTACCAGTTTACCAAAAGTCGTTCACAATGAAGAATACTTTTGGAGACATTCCCAGAAAATTCAAGATATACATTTTATTTGTCATAAAAATATCTTAAACATACGATATTTTAATCAAAATCGTTAGAGCCATTTTTGAGAAAATTAAAATTTCGAAAAATGTTCCATGTAAAGGATAGTCTGGGATGGGGGGATTTTCTTGAAAACCTTCGTGTCGCATCTCTGGAGGATACTGAACCTAAATACCGAGTTTGGTGTTTATCCGACTGTTCGTTTCTGAGTTAGGCTGTTCACAGTCAGATACACAGACAGACGGACAGAAACACAGACAGACACACACACGAACATGTTTCCAAAAATGCTTTTTTTGGATTCAGGGGATCTCAAAACATGTATTTCCGGTGAAATCTCGGTATCGAATTTTTGGGTGGAATACAATACTTCCCCCACTTACTATACGTAGTAGAGAAAGTAAAAATATCACATAGAAACTAATAGCAAGTACAATAAAATTTAGCTGAAACTGTCGCCAAAGTACAAACACATCATTGTTTCTAAATTTTTAGGACGTAAATTTGTTCGCCTGTCTGTCAATAAGTTTCATATGCTAAAAAGTCTCTCTCGCTATCCACATTTGTAGTAGGAAGTCATGCTACCTTCTAGCAGGATATTCCTGCATCAGCCCGTTCAGTAATCCAGGTTCGACTTCTTCACATCAACTAATTTTGCAATTCTAGGAATCCTTTCAGAAACGCATTTTTAGAGAGGCACTTCAGAAGTTGAATCTGACCCACGTGTGACATGAGCAGCTCACTGAATACTGTACTACTTTTTCTGCCAACAGCTTCTCCAGCTTTTCGATGCTGCATTTGGCCAGTTTCACCACTCAAAGTTTCATCCTTCAGCTTACGCAGAGTTAAGGATGTTTCCTCTCCAGACACCTTGTTTTTAGAGCTGCATTTCACCAAACAAAGCAGTAATTTTTTACACAAGCTTGTGCGCTGTAGGATGTTGACATCCCTCCAAAAACTAAGTAATCCCAGAAATAGTGTAGCAATGTTCTTTCACAAAAGCATCCTCAAAACAAATGTAGTTTCTTCATCATTTGAGAGCTCTTTAAAGTAGCTGCCTGCCGAATTAAAGTCAGTCAGTTGTTTGAAGTGCTCGAGAAGATCGTTGAAGCATTTCCCATCATACAGAACAGTTTTTACCCATGTATTCTATCACCTTTGCTTCTTTAGCACCAGAATATTTATGTTTCAGGAAATATGTATACTGATGCTTCCTCTACCTAGCTTTCTTGAAGGCCGCCTTAATCATAGAATGCACAAATAAACGTTTAAATAGTAAAAACTTGACATCGTAAAATAAAAACATTTCGCGATATTTCGTGGCTTCAATTTAAAACAATGGAGTTTATCTCGTACAGGTATGTGATTTTGATAACATTAAACGTGTCACTTGAAAATTTCGCAGTTATCGTTAATACCAGAAATCCAGGCCTTCGTGTATACTTCTACAATAGACTTCTTGTGGAAAGTTTCGGCTGTAATGCCAGTTACCATAAATCCCTTATGGCGATATAAAGTCGAATATATAACCAACTCTTGCGCTACATATAGTAATGAAAACCGACACTTAAATATTCTCTTTGCCAAGCCTTCCGACGATATGACCACCAGCTTCCACTACGTGGTCTTAACCTGATGACAACACACAAAAGCCCATACTGCATAGAGATTGTGAACTTGTGCGAGTATTAGCTAGTTAGATAACCAATCTTAAACTGACATGGGCAGGCATACAAAGCATTTTCTTTCTCTCTGTATGTCTTACTTGTGGACTGACACCTCAACTGGCCCTTCCCAGACGTGTCTATACCCCCTGCTTTATTTTCTCAAAGAAGAACAGGCTCTTCTTGGTAATAAACATAACCCTCGTCTACTTATATCAAAATTCAATTTTAAAATCAAACGCTATTACACTTAATACCGTTATGAAAATAAACTTTCGCAAGAATAATTTGTCATGTGTATATAAACGTCAGATTTTTTTCTGGTTTGCTAGTGAGCTTCTGAGTTTCACAGATGTTTCGCTTTGGATGTTCTTTAGAGCACCTACAAAAATAAAAATATTAGGATATCTATTTAAAATAGCGCGTCTAGACGTAAAAGAAGTGATTCGCCAGCATTTTTGCGACATGTGGCACCGTTGCACTTTGCCAATGCTAGGGATCATCTTGCATCACTCGCGACATAGTTTTTCAATATGTAATCTGTAATCAATGAGAGCTGTAGCACTCCATCGTGTTCAGGTTGTAATGCCATAATGCGTCTATAAACATTTTGTTCACTTCAGCCGGATCCAAAAAATGGCATACCAAATAACAACTTTAAGAATTGTCGTATCCGAAGCATGAGATTTGTAACCTTTTCAAGATCAAGAGCTTGAATTGTACGCCACCAGTATTGCTCAGATGAAAACGGCAGCCCTTTACTTTTGTCATAGGAAATATTTTTGTTATTGCTGTGTGAATGCTGCGTTCAACATCGCCGTATATGCGTAAAGGAGAAAATTCTAAACTGAGTTTTCCACATTCGGTAGCAATATATTTAAATGCCTGGAAGCAATCTTCATAACTTCTACCAGAGAGCACTACAAACACAAGAGGAATGTACATATTTCTGTACATGATATGAATGGTAAAAGGTTGATGAAGTTCTTTAGCGTAGCTCTGGAATGTTCCATCTACATATGCGTCAAGTGGCGAGGGCAGTAATATTTGAAGAAGTTGAGAATAAAACTGTGTTTCATCATGTACATTTAATAATAAAAAAAGCTCGCTTTTGCTGGTTACTACAGTATAACCATGTTTACACATTTTTGAAGAGGTATGATAAAATACATGCTCAAGCGAGATTAACGTTAAAATGAAACTTCTTAATATGTATGCGTTAGCTTCAAATGCATGCAAACAGAAGATACATTAGTAGGTACAGTAGTTCAGCCTAAATTATGAATCAATTGTGGTTTATTCCTTGGAAGAAATACAGAATTCACAGACACATCAAGTGTTCATATGCAATTACTGTGCACATCTTGTCACTAAGTTATCTTGATCTTAGGTAACACTGTATTACTTCCATTGCAGTAAGTGCTTTAGATACACTGGGAGGGTCCACAGGTCCACCATGCGATTCTTCGTGTTCCCCAGAACTATTCTTTTCAGCTGATAGTGGCACAACTTCTTTAATTATTTAATCATTTTGTACACAACACCCGGCAGCATCAACATTATAGTCAATAAAATCAATTCCATGAAATACGAGCCCAGTCATTGCCTTCGAAATCAACATCTTCAACATTTTTGGGTTCACCTTCAGCTTCATCTTTTGTGTGGCCAGCTTTTCGAAAGCACTTGTGTATTGTGTTTGGCTCAACTGAACCTAAACAGACATTATGTACTGTATTGCCCTGTAATTTCACTGGCCCATGTATAGAAGAAGACAAAACCTGTACTGTAATTAGTTTAATTTATAGATGTATTCTGAAAAGGTTAGTATGTTCAGAGGTGATTGACAGGAAATGTCTTATTATGTAGTGATTGTGCATACGGTATCCTAACCTACAATGCGATTCTTTGGCTTACCTAAAATACGTCCAGCAATAATGACTGTGAGTTTACATGCAGACAACAAACCAACAATCACCTGGCCACACCACAATCGAAACGCTTCCTGACGATTCCTTGGTCTTTATTATGTGTAAGTGCGACAAAATTACTGTGACGGAGTAAAAATAATAGCATAGAAATGCGAAAACATGAATGGGGTAACTTGCATGCAAAATCGTACAAGTGCGAGAAACGTAGAGGTAAGAAACGTCTAAATACGATTTCACTGTACTTCATAAAATCTAATGTCGTATGTTATGCTGGCAAATTCGAGATCAGCTTTGCTAGTAGTGGCCACTTGAAATCATATATGTATCACATATCTCTAATTCTCTTTGGACTAATCTACTAGTTTTTTCATATAACGTTTCGAATGCTTTCCTTTTAAGAATGTTACTAAATTTTGTCTATCTAACATTTGCGAGTTCTTTTCATGATCGTGTTCCAAATTACTTTTCACAGCTTAATTTCAGGTATTTAATTTAAAATAGTACTTACATGCCTTTCTGGTAAAAACCCGTCTTGACAATCCATTTTAAAAAATGTTCGTGATAGTGACAATTGTAACCCTCTTTGACAATCACATCTTACCTCTGTCCGTGTTACTGTCTCTCACGGGAATGTGTCTGTCAACAACGTCAACAACTCTAGCGCTATCTGTTAAAGATTGCGACTCTACTTTCAGCATATCAATAAAGCTAAAGGCCTTTTAGAAAACATACGCTCTTCTGGTAGTAATGCTGAATGATCGGTTGCTATTGCTTGCTTTCTCGTCACAGATTTTAACAACGTTAGCAACTGTTTTTCTGGCTTGACTGTGAAGAGACCTTCCTTTCTTGCCGGTCATTGTAAATAACTTTATAAATCACTGGAAAACGCTTACACACTGCTCCAAGTGAAACACGCTGGAATACCAACGTTACGCGATGTTTTTAATGTAGATAGTAGATATATTTATGACATCATCGAGAGCTGCCACGTGGTACTATACCCTCCCTCACTCCTTTGGAGAGCAGAACACCCCGAAAACGTTTTCTCGTCAGAGGTCTACAGTATGGAGTGCATGGTGATATCCAACTATAGCCACGAGGTTGTGTGTGTTCTGCAACACTGCATTGTATGACCAGGTGACATGTACTCTGTGGCGAAAGGTGACGTCACATTTTGGTAAGCTCGGGTATTTAGCCTTGGCCATGTGCGACCATGTAATAAAATATCCAGGGCCGTTTGTCTAATCAAATTTTCATCACGGCCACATCCCGATGATTCCTGTCCCTGGATGTGTCTGATGTGAAGCCTACTGGAGGCTACTATATGCAGAAGCTCGTTTTCTTTCAGAACAGAATACAATATAGTACGCGGAATTAATGCATTGTAACCTCATTAGTTGAGTTGAACTGACAATGACGTTTAATAAAGTCATATTTCAATTATGTTGATGCAGCGCTTCTGTTGCTATACTGTATCTGCGACCCCATGCACCTAACCTGAAAATACTTCGTTTTGCACTGTCTTTCCACTCTACAATTTTGCACATTTTTTTTCCGAATCCTGTGTAATTATTGGAATATCTTAATAGCCAGGGAATTCAGTTAACATACATACGGCTTTCTATAAGAATAGAAATGGTGTAAGGTGACATCTTTGTTTTAAAACCCTTAAAAATGTTAACCAAATTATTACTTTCTCTACTACGTATATTTAGGGAAAGTATTGTATTCTACCCAAAAATTCGATACCGAGGTTTCACCGGAAATACATGTTTTGAGACCCCCTGAATCCAAAAAAAAAGCATTTTTGGAAACATCTCCGTGTGTATATCTGTGTGTCTGTGAGCAGCATAACTAAGAAACGAACAGTCGGATAAACACCAAACTTGGTATTTAGGTTCAGTATCTTCCAGAGATGCGACACGAAGGTTTTCAAGAAAATCCCCCCACCTGAGATTACCCTTTACTTGGAACATTTTTCGAAAATTTTAATTTTCTCTAAAATGGCTCTAACGATTTTGATTAAAATATCATATGTTTAACACATTTTCATGACAAATGAAATGTATATCTCGAATTTTCTGGGAATGTCACCAAAAGTGTTCTTTATTGCAAACGACTTTTGCATAACTGGTAAACCATAAGAGATAGACAAAATTTTACTACACTACAAATGTAGATCGAGTTAAAATACACAATTTATGTTATATATATTTTTTTTTGTTGAGTGAACCATTTTCGAAATATTGCTTGTTATTCCCTTAAATTTTCCAAAACATACTTTTTCTCAAATTCGTTATTGATTTTTTTGTCCTGGTAATGCAAAGAGAATGGAATACTCCATATAGCAACCACTCTTAAAATATTTGACTATCGCTCAAAACCTACCAATTCCCATTGCATTTACAAGAAAATTAGCAATACGATTAACATCTCGATATCTCGATTAACATGAAGCATACGGAGAATCCTTAACTATTGTAAAAATAGTTTGTAAAGAGTAGAGAAAGTCATGTGAGTGTAACACATCGAATTCTTGTTATTATTTATGCGTTATTTACTAGATCAATAGCATTGAGCCCCATTTCCGTGTATTTCGCATCTATTGATATTCCCCAAAAAGGTATGAAACGGAAAACCAAAAGAAAGCAGTATCACCTTTATATACATATATATAAACATTTACCATCCTCTAAACCTAAATCCTACACTTCAGTAAAACGCCTCATAAAAGAAGTAATTCAAACCGTGAATAACACCAGACTCCAAAAACTCTGATGTGTTGCATTCACATGACATTCTCTACTCTTGTAAAAACTATTTTTACAAACGCTTATTCTTCATCTGCTTAATGTCAATCGAGTTAAACTTTTGCAGAAACTATATTATTGCTAATTTTCTTGTAGGTCAAGGGGAATATGCTAGGTTTTAACCAATAGTCAAATCTTTTAAAAACTGGTTGCTATGTGGAGCATTCCATTCTGTTTGTATGTCCAGGACATAAAAAAGCGAATAACGAATTCCCATTTGAGAAAAAGTATAATATTGGAAAATTCGAAAAAATAACAAGGAATATCTTGAAAATTGTTCACCCCTCAAAAAAATGTACATTTCATAAATTGTGTGTTTTAACGAGATCTACGTTTTGTATAGAAAAACTTTGTCCATCTCTTACGGTTTATCAGTTATGCAAAAGCAATCCAGAATTAAGAGGACTTTTGAAGACATTCCCAAAAAAGTCAAGATATTCATTTCATTTGTCATGAAAATACCTTAAATATGTGATATTTTAATCAAAATCGTTAGATTCATTATTAAGAAAATCAATTTTTTTAAAACATTTTTCATGTAAAGGGTAGTCTGGAGTCAGGGATTTTCTTGAAAATATTAGTGTCCCATCCTTGAAAGATACTGAACCTAAATACCAAGTTTTCAGTTTTGAGTTATCCTGTTCACAGACGCACATCCACACAGACACACATGGACCTCTTTCTAAAATTGCCTTCTTTTTATTCAGGGAGACTCAAAGCATGTGTTTCCAGTGAAATCTCGTTATCGAATTTTTGGGCGGAATGTAATAACCTTTAAACTAACTATAACCTCTATTAAGGCTTTTGCACGATCAGCACCTGTATTACATAATGTGAATAGTAATGACGATTATAACAATAATAATTATTCTAGTTGGCCATGATACACTACGTGATCAAATGTATCCGGACACCTGGCTGAAAATGACGTACAAGTTCGTGGCGCCCTCCATCGGTAATGCTGGAAGTCAATATGGTGTTGGCCCACCCATAGCCTTGATGACAGCGTTCACTCTCGCAGGCATACTTTCAATCAGGTGCTGGAAGGTTTCTTGGGGAATGGCAGCCCATTCTTCACGGAGTGCGGAACTGAGGAGAGGTATCGATGTAGGTCGGTGAGGCCTGGCACAAAGTCGGCGTTCCAAAACATCCCAAAGGTGTTCTATAGGATTCAAGTCAGGACTCTGTGCAGGCCTGTCCATTACAGGCATGTTATTGTCGTGTAACCACTCCGCCACAGCCCGTGCAGTATAAACAAGTGCTCGATTGTGTTGAAAGATGCAATCGCCACCACCGAATTGCTCTTCAACAGTGGGGAGCAAGAAGGTGCTTAAAATATCACTGTAGGTCTGCGCTGTGATCGTGCCACGCAAAACAACAAGGGGTGCAAGCCCCCTCCAGGAAAAACACGACCACACCACCAACTCCGAATTTCACTGTTGGCACTACACCCGCTGGCAGATGATGTTCACCGGGCATTCGCCATACACACACCGTGCCATCGGATCGCCACATTGATTCGTCCCTCCACACAACGTTTTGCCACTGTTCAATCGTGTAATTTTGACGCTCCTTACACGAAGCGAGGCGTCGTTTGACAGTTTCCTGCATAATGTGTGGCCTATGAGCAGCCGCTCGACCATGGAATCCAAGGTTTTTCACCTCACGCCTAACTGTCATAGACTTTGAGTGGATCCTGATGCAGTTTGCAATTCCTGTGTGATGGTCTGGATAGATGTCTGCCTATTACTCTTTACGACCCTCCTCAAATGTCGGCGGTTTCTATCAGTCAACATACGAGCTCGGCCTATACGCTTTTATGCTGTACATGTCCCTTCACGTTTCCACTTCACTATCACATCAGAAACAGTGGACCTAGAGATGTTTAGGAGTGTGGAAATCTCGCGTACAGACTTCTGACACAAGTGACACCCAATCACCTGACCGCGTTCGAAGTCCGTGAGTTCCTCGGAGTGTCCCATTCTACTGTTTCATGATGTCTAATGACTACTGAGGTCGCGGATAATGAGTACCCGGCAGTAGGTGGCAGAGTGAGCGATCGATGAGAATTGAATCCGTGACCTCCCGCTTGATTGCGGGTTGCGTTATTCCTTTGCTGAGGTTAGAGTCTCTGTCAACAGCATCAGTACAAGGGAACGTCTCAGAAGAAGCTGCGAATATCGTCATTTTTAAAAGTGTTTTCGTATACTCTTCAATATATTTTATTTTTACGTATAGAAAGGGTTTTGCCTAATATCATAAGCATATAGCAAATTTCTGAATACACCTTCTGGAGGCGGGGGAAAGAAACTTCCAGAAGATTCAGATTATCTGCCGTTAGCGATTCTGGTGTTTACGCTGAGGCAGTATTTTATATCACAACATTGTGAATGCTATAGTGATTTTAGTGCAAATTAACGTTATTGTATAACAATGATTTTAGATGTGTGTTAGCCATAAGCATTGTTAGGAAATAAGTTTACACGGCCTCACTTAAACTGACAATAGAGTGGGTAACAATGAAGCGAGGGGGTGAGTAGTTTATCACTAAGAAGAGACAAACAAATGACGTCAGGGTTGCGAGCCTTTCTTTAGAAATGGAGGGAATATTTTCCCTAGAGCATATGTGTTGGTAATTATGATTGGCTGACAAAACAAACGCAAATGTTGGCGAGATTTGGTAACCAATAGTAGCTCTATTATAATGTTTAGGCAGTTCGAGATGAAGGAGTATAAATTCTCGAGCCATAAGTATGTTTCAGGCAGTTCTAAGCAATCTCTCGCGAGGTACACATCAGGCACTTCTAAGCTATCTCTCGCGAGGTACACATCACGCAGTTCTAAGCAATCTCTCGCGAGGTACACATCACGCAGTTCTAAGCTATCTCTCGCGAGGTACACATCACGCAGTTCTAAAGAATCATTCACGAGGTACACATCACGCAGTTCTAAGCAATCTCTCGCGAGGTACACATCACGCAGTTCTAAAGAATCATTCACGAGGTACACATCACGCAGTTCTAAGCTATCTCTCGCGAGGTACACATCACGCAGTTCTAAAGAATCATTCACGAGGTACACATCACGCAGTTCTAAGCTATCTCTCGCGAGGTACACATCAAGCAGTTCTAAAGAATCATTCACGAGGTACACATCACGCAGTTCTAAGCAATCTCTCGCGAGGTACACATCACGCAGTTCTAAGCAATCTCTCGCGAGGTACACATCACGCAGTTCTAAAGAATCATTCACGAGGTACACATCACGCAGTTCTAAGAAATCATTCACGAGGTAAACATCACGCAGTTATAAAAACATTCACGAGGTACACATCACGCAGTTCTAAAGAATCATTCACGAGGTACACATCACGCAGTTCTAAGAAATCATTCACGAGGTACACATCACGCAGTTCTAAGAAATCATTCACGAGGTACACATCACGCAGTTCTAAGCAATCTCTCGCGAGGTATACATCACGCAGTTCTAAGGAATCATTCACGAGGTACACATCACGCAGTTCTAAGCAATCTCTCGAGAGGTACACATCACGCAGTTCTAAGCAATCTCTCGCGAGGAACACATCACGCAGTTCTACAGAATCATTCACGAGGTACACATCACGCAGTTCTAAGCAATCTCTCGCGAGGTACACATCACGCAGTTCTAAGCAATCTCTCGCGAGGTACAGATCACGCAGTTCTAAGAAATCATTCACGAGGTACACATCACGTAGTTCTAAGAAATCATACACGAGGTACACATCACGTAGTTCTAAGCAATCTCTCGCGAGGTACACATCACGTAGTTCTAAGAAATCATTCACGAGGTACACATCACGTAGTTCTAAGAAATCATACACGAGGTACACATCACGCAGTTCTAAGCAATCTCTCGCGAGGTACACATCACGCAGTTCTAAGAAATCATACACGAGGTACACATCACGCAGTTCTAAGAAATCATTCACGAGGTACACATCACGTAGTTCTAAGAAATCATTCACGAGGTACACATCACGCAGTTCTAAGAAATCATACACGAGGTACACATCACGCAGTTCTAAGAAATCATTCACGAGGTACACATCACGTAGTTCTAAGAAATCATACACGAGGTACACATCACGCAGTTCTAAGCAATCTCTCGCGAGGTACACATCACGTAGTTCTAAGAAATCATACACGAGGTACACATCACGCAGTTCTAAGCAATCTCTCGCGAGGTACACATCACGCAGTTCTAAGCAATCTCTCGCGAGGTACAGATCACGCAGTTCTAAGAAATCATTCACGAGGTACACATCACGTAGTTCTAAGAAATCATACACGAGGTACACATCACGCAGTTCTAAGCAATCTCTCGCGAGGTACACATCACGCAGTTCTAAAGAATCATTCACGAGGTACACATCACGCAGTTCTAAGCAATCTCTCGCGAGGTACACATCACGCAGTTCTAAAGAATCATTCACGAGGTACACATCACGCAGTTCTAAGCAATCTCTCGCGAGGTACAGATCACGCAGTTCTAAGAAATCATTCACGAGGTACACATCACGTAGTTCTAAGAAATCATACACGAGGTACACATCACGTAGTTCTAAGCAATCTCTCGCGAGGTACACATCACGCAGTTCTAAGAAATCATACACGAGGTACACATCACGCAGTTCTAAGAAATCATACACGAGGTACACATCACGCAGTTCTAAGAAATCATACACGAGGTACACATCACGCAGTTCTAAGAAATCATACACGAGGTACACATCACGCAGTTCTAAGAAATCATACACGAGGTACACATCACGCAGTTCTAAGCAATCTCTCGCGAGGTACACATCACGCAGTTCTAAGAAATCATTCACGAGGTACACATCACGCAGTTCTAAGAAATCATTCACGAGGTACACATCACGCAGTTCTAAGAAATTATTCACGAGGTACACATCATGCAGTTCTAAAAATCATTCACGAGGTACACATCACGCAGTTCTAAGAAATTATTCACGAGGTACACATCACGCAGTTCTAAAGAATCATTCACGAGGTACACATCACGCAGTTCTAAGAAATCATTCACGAGGTTAATGTCACGCAGTTCTAAAGAATCATTCACGAGGTAAACGTCACGCAGTTCTAAGAAATCATTCACGAGGTACACATCACGCAGTTCTAAGAAATCATTCTCGAGGTACACATCACGCAGTTCTAAGAAATCATTCACGAGGTACACATCACGCAGTTCTAAGAAATCATTCGTGAAGTGCACGTCACACAGTTTGTAAGAATCTCTTCCGTCGTAAAGTTAGTTACAAAATGTGAATTACGCGTGAACTCATACGACAGTAATTACATTCGGAAATATAACAGTTTCAGTAGGCGCGTATAAAGATAAAAGATGTGAACTATTAATTAAGTGTGACTGCAGTAAAAGTGTGAAAATAAATTCTTTTATCAGTGTTGTCTTTTAGTAACAACTCCTTTCCGTTTACACGCCCTGCTCAGAGATATTTGCTCGACTGAGTAATAATAGCTAGCCGGAGGACAAAGAACCCAAATAAGATAACACGAGCATATTACCGCGACAGCGCCGGGCGAGAACGCGACATATCTTTGTTTATCTCCTACTGCCTGGCGCCGATCTCTCAATAACCTTGGGCCATTGCCGCTGTGCAACCGTATAGACAGAGGATGGATGGATGGATATACAGAGTGGATCATTTAAGTTGAGACTGTATAATTTCTCCAAAACTAAGCGTTGTAGAAACAAATGTCTTGAATAAATTTAAATTCAACTTAATTGCAGGTTCCCATTTAGAACCATTAAATTGACCCTAAAATGACATCCATAACGTGCTCCAAACAAAACACGACCAATGGCATTTACTTTCCCCCATAATATCAAGTAAATCTTATCACAGACATTTCTGGTGTGTGAGTGTGTGTGTGTGTGTGTGTGTGTGTGTGTGTGTGGTTTGTGTGTGTTTAATCTCAGAAACCACTGTACTGATTTTGATAATTCTTTCACCGTTGAAACGCGCTATGATTTCTGACAGACAAGGAATATGACTTACCATAGAATTTTAATTCATAAATTATTAAAGGGGATTAAAAGGATCCACAAGGCTGATATATGTATACTAGAATATGAACATACTTGCAAAGAAGGCTTTGACGTTTGCTTGTCTAGTCATGGCCTAATCGGACCAGTGTACAAGTGTATGTTGGAAAATGACTGTGCACATCCTTTTGCCACCAGTCTTCCAATGAACATACAGTGATTTATGCAAGATGGCGTATCACCTCATACGCTAATGCTGTACTAGATTTTCTGCAGGAAGTATTCGGCAATCGTGTGATGTCCCATCGTTACCCGCAGCGCCATCACGGGGGAATCTTTTGGCCTCCTTAAAGTCTACATTTAAACCCATGTGATATTTTTTGAGGGGAAAAGAGAAGCTGTTCCCTTTGAGACCACAGAATATTATGGAAATGCGTACATGGATAACAAGATAAACTAGATAAATGAAGACTGATGCCGCAGTTGTCCACTGCAATAGAGCGCATATTGAACACGTGATGAAGTGAAGTGCATTCACATGGACCATAATACCTGTGTGTAAAGCTTGACAATTTTCATTTCAGAAATAAAAGTGTTGTGACGATATTAAATGTGCGCCCCCCTGCAGATGAAAACTATGTGGCGTTTATGTTATCCAATAACTTCAGGGGTCAATGAAAAGCTACAAATGTTTTAAAATTTGAAGAAGCAAGTTTGTTGCTGCTACGTTTGGAAAATCAGTTTGAAGATGTATTATATTTCGACTGTTGTAGAGCCGAACTTGAAGTAGTAGCAACCGCACGTATGGTAAAAAGTTTCCGGTAGCCTTTGCCCCAAGTTTAAAAAATATTAACTTCGTAATTTGACTGTTTCTTTAAATATTATATATTTATGTTTGCCTTGGCTGCGTCAGTATTATTGTTAGAGACATGAATTTCTTTGCAAGGCGTACTGCGTCTGAAGAATGTAGGCTTACACAGATTATAATGTTTACTTCACTACATTTGTTAATCCTTGACACAATTTAAGTAACACTTCACTGATATAGAGAGCTGTGAGATTCTTTTATTAATTACTTTCACTTTTTAACACGTAAACTATTTTCGTCTCACACGAATAGATATTAAATTTCTCGAGGACACATCTCGCGTCCGGTTATGAGCGCTGTCTACAAGCAACTGAACTCTGAATTTGAAAATTTTGCTATATTTCAGTTTCTGATTGCCTAATCCTAGTCCAATAGAATGCCTTCATTTAACTAAAGCTTTTTCTGGTTGGTGATTGGCTATTTTATAAACTTTCACAGAAATTACATTATTATTGCTCCAAGAATTATAAGTAGTATAGTTAAAGTTTCAAATTCATTATTGCCTCAAGGTTACCTCATTATTAGCAACCTTTAACCTATTATTCTCATAGCTCCTACATTACTAAATTACGTAATACATTCACATAACATTATTGAACATGCATACAGGAATATAAACGTATACAATGACTGTAATATACACTTTTTATATATTGTTACATACACATATTGCTTTAAGGCGGGCTGTTATTATATTTTTTATTATATAATTTGACTAAAATCATTTAAGTGTTAAAATACTGCCTCAAATTTCACCTATTGTGATTATGTAAGAGAATTATTAGTCAACCATTGGGACCGATGGTTTTCCAACCGCCAGAAAGTACTTTTCCAGAACTTGGAAGCCGTCGAGGAGAGATTAAGATGTGTTTGCTGATGATTTACATCCTTTTGCGTGAACATTCCGTTATTGTGAATGGCTGGAGCTGTACGAAATTGCAGTTATACGAGGTAAGGGGAACATTATTCATAAAAGATCTTCTAGATTATTGTACAAGAATAACTTTATAAAGAATGTATGAAGGTAAATTAATTAAATCATCATTCGAGTTTAGAAAGTGTCGCAGTAATCTGTTCGTGTTATCTTTTTTACTGAGCGCCTGTTATTGTTTTACTATTTTGGATTTTGGGTTCTTTGTCCTCCGGCTAGCTATTATTACTCAGTCGAGCAAATATCTCTGATCAGGGCGTGTAAACGGAGAGGAGTTGTTACTAAAAGATAACACTGATAAAAGAATTTCTTTTTACACTTTTATTGCCGTCACAATTAATTTCACATATTTAATCTTGATACACTCCTGACTGAAACTGTTATATTTCCGAATATAATTACTGTCGTACCCCTACTTCACATTTTTGTAACTAACTTTACAACGCGAGAGATTCTGTAGATTTGCGTAATGTGTACCTCATGAATGCTTTCTTAGAACTGCCTGACGTGTAACTCGCGAGAGAGATTTCTTAAAACTGCGTGATGTGTACTTCGTGAATGATTCTGTAGAACTGCGCGATACTTGCTTTTGGCTCAAGAATTTATACTCCCTCAACCCGATATGCCTAAATATTATAATAGAGCTGCTATTGGTTACTAAATCGCGCCAACATTAGCGTCTGTTTTATAAGCCAATCATAATTTCTAAAACATATGCTCTAGGGAAGATATTCCCTCCATTTTTAAAGAAAGGCGTGCTACCCTGGCGTCATTTGTTTGCCTCATCTAATTGATAAACAACTTATCCCATCGCTTCATTGTTACCCACACCTATTGTCAGTTTCAGTGAGGCCGTGTAGGCTTATTTCTTAACAATGCTTACCTAGCTAACAAACATCTAAAATCATTGTCATAAAATAATGTTAATTTACACTACAATCACTCTGGCATTCACAGTGTTGTAATATAAAATACTGCCTCAAAAGCTAGCTATGAAACGAAGGATAACCCACCTTTGGGATACAATTATTTCCACATGATTTGAGACCAGCAGGTTCAAGAAAAGAAAAGGAAGAAAGCTAGGGAACGAAATAGCAGTCTCTGTAGTCTTTGGATAACCTGGTAGTGATTAACGAAACTTTTTTTCGACCGTTTGTCAGCTCGGTCGTGGAATTGAGCGACCTTGTATCATGCGACTCCCTGCACGCGTCTCTTCCGTCCTCTCGCTGAGCTGCGAAGCGTCGAGTAAATTTACCTATTCATAACGGAAACCTGTTGCTTCTGAGTAGCACGGGAAATGTTTGAGAGAGACGGACAGATAATTTATTACAGCCTCACCTGTTAAATAAAATTAATAATATGATAATATATAAATACCAACCAAAATGTTCATGTTTTCTTTCCTTAGAAACCGAAAATAAACATTGTAAATAAACAATAGGAAACATCAGTCCTTTGAACGGCTTACAAAGCTAAATTGAATACTGCAAACGAACAAGAAAACATACTTACTTCTTTGCATTGCTTATAAAATGTGTACCATTTATAAAGCAAAGCTAAGTGTTGTAATTCAACCTCAAAATATTATAAAACATTTCACTATTTATAAAGTAAAAGAATGTTGTGACTTTCTTAGAATTTAACCGTCACTTCACTTAGTTTTCACTGTCACCTCACTTTCTTCGTGACGTATCGGCGTAGCGAAATATGTACACGTGGCCTATTCTTCTTGATGGTTCACTCGCTGGGGACTCGAACACAAAAGACTTCTCCAATATCTCGCAGAAGCAGTACTCACTGCGCATCATAGTTGTCACTAACTGAAGAGATTGTTTTGTTGTATTGTTATTTTTACGTTGTTATTTTTGCCCCACGCTGGGTGCCAATTTGAAGAAATTTTTTTATTGAAGGAGTTCTATTTTATTTCGACTATTGGGGAGCCGAACTTGAAGTAGTTACAACCACACGTATGGTAAAAAGTTTCCGGTAGCCTTCGCCCCAAATTTACTTTCCAGTGGCCTTTGCCCCAAGTTTAAAAATATTAAACTTATAATTTGACTGTTTCTTTAAATATTATATATTTAAGTTTGCCTCGGCTGCGTGAGTATTTATTTTTTAGAGACATGAATGTCTTAGCAGGGAGTGGTGCGACTGAAGAATGTAGGCTTACACAGATTATAAATTTACTTCACTCCTTTTATTAATGCTTGACACGATTTAAATAACATTTCACTGATGTAGAGAGCTGTGAGATTTTTTATTAATTACTTGCACATTTTAACACGTAAACTATTTTTGTCCCACACAAAATACGTATTAATTTCTCGAAAACGTGTCTCGCGTCCGGTTAGGAACACTGTTTGCAGACAACTGAATTGATTTCAACCGCCTAAACTTGTAAATTTCTGTATTTCAAGTCTCTGATTGGTTATTCCTAATCCAATACAATACCTTCATTTAACTAAAGCTTTTTCTGGTTGTTGATAGGCTATTTTATAAACTGTTACAAAAATTACATTATTTTTTTCATGAATCACAAGTAGTATTGTTAAACTTTCAAATTCATTATTGCCTCAAGCTTACCCCATTGTTAGCACTTTTAACCTATTATTCTCACAGCTCCTACATAATTAAATTACGTAATATATTCACATAACATTATTACATATGGATACAATAATACAACCATATGCAATGACTGTTACATACATTTTAAAAATTATTACGTACACATATTGCTTCAAGGCGGGCTGTTATTGAATTTACATATTATATAATTACCTAGACTGAAATTATTTAAGTTATAAAAATACCGCCTCAAAACTTACTTGTAGAATCGCACTTGATGTCGTCTCAGAAACGCATACGCTAACTCTCTCTCTCCCGAGAACGCTCGCTTATATAGGGTGACCATTTAATTTGAGACATTACAATATCTCCAAAAATAAGCGTTGTAGACGAAAATGTCTTTAATAAAAGTTGCTTGATATTATGGGAATATCAAGTCGCACATGTTACCGCGGTGCCACCTAGCTCAGTTAGGCTCCTCAGAATGAGCACTGGGAACATATATAGCGTTGGAAGCGATTGCATGTTGAGAGGGGCAAAGAAAGCTCCTGGAATCATGGGAGATATGTGAGCAAGTGAAAGATAATGTGATTTAAAGGTATCTTACCTACTGGTAGATGTCTGAAGGTGTTTGAAAGAATAGGCTCGTTATAACTAGGCTTTAAATCTCCGCGTTTCGGTACCAATAACAGCAACTTTAAATTTCAAAGCATCAGAAGCAGATGGTTCTAAAATTTGGGGAGGTGGTGGAGGTTGGAGGGCACATATGTGCATTATATCCCGCGTTGATACCGGTGTGGACACCGCTACGCTACAGTTACCAAATACTAATGCAGAAGGCTAGTGAGAAAGATGACGTTTATGGGCTTCATTGAAAGACAACCGCTGTTTCACAAGTAGCACTTCAAACGTTCTCGTCAAGTTATGTGGACCCCGATGGAGGCAACGACAGCTAACACAACAGGAGTGGATAGACAAACTCCATCCTGTAAATCTGACCACAGTTGATACGTACAGATGTGGTAACGTTACAAGATATTTTAATGTGTCACAAACCTTATACGGAAAAGAATTCAAAGGCCGTGAAATGTATGGTCGAATATTTATAGCCTTATAATCCGCCTTTACCTTCTGAGGAAGACCCACCCGATCAAATTTCAGAGAAAGGTATGGGAGGTACCTGTACACCATCGTGCTTTTCTCGGACTCGATTAGCTTATCTTAGTGGTGATTATGCAAAATTCAGGCTGCAATGCTCCTCGACGTGGAAGCAATATCCTTGGAGTAGTTTGACCATAAACAAATTGGGGGACTGAACAAGAAAAGAAGTATTTCTAAGGCCCTGGAATATATGACCGAAAATTGATAACCTTGAACCCGTGTTTGCCTTCTGAGGGTAAAGGTACGCATCACGGAGGGGTCCCCGGAAGGGGGACAGAACACTGCACGCCAGCGACCCATTGTGTTTCAAACATGACCCACGGGACGGAAGGATGAGAGGATAGACCCGAAGGGTGACAGAATCCGGATGCCGACGGGCGCAAGAATGGAAGGGGTACGTTTCCAGATAAAACGCATCTGACGCCGCACGGTCCCTGCCCAGAAGCCACCAACCTCGAGGGTGTCCGGAGCGGAGTCCCACGCTGAGGATAGACCTAACTGAGCGGTACCGCAGCGACGCTGTACAGAGTGCAAGCCACCGTCCAACTGCAAGCCGCTGAACACCGTCGCCTGGTCCACAATCCTGAAACAGATGATAAGGAAGAAGATGCGTACAGGAAATGAGAGGAAAAAAAAACGTGGTTGAAGGTGAACCACCCCAATATTGGCCTGACGACCCGGGAAAGAAAAGCCCGGGACCTCCCGAATACGGGCCACAGACGTAACCGCCTGATTCATCCCGCTCGGTGCCTTCTGAGGGGGATTTACCCGAACAAATTTCGGGTAAACGGCGCGGGTAGGCACCTTTACCCCATCGCACTTTTCTCGGACTCGATTAATTTACGTTATATCCTGTTCTGATAGATAACCCTGGATCTCTTCTTCCGACGTATCATTCAACGTTTTATTCGTTTGGTGGTGGTCACATCCTTCTTAATGTGCAGCCTGCAGTGCTTCTCGACGAGGAAACAATTTTCCTAGACTAGTTTGGCTTGAGAAACTTATCAATTTGGGCAATGCTGTAAGGTTCTGCATGAAGAGAAGCATTTCTAAGGCGTGTACTATTTCATAGGACCGGCTATATTCTCCAGACCAAATTGATTAATGAATGGATTGAGCCTCTTCCGATGTACTAATAACTAGGTAATGGTGTATATAATTTTATATTCTATAACTATCAGACCCATTGGAATAGACTATGTGTGTGTGTTCTGTAATAGAAGTATATTTTCCGCTAACAATGGCTCTGTAGGATTTCAAGAAACGTGTTTTATCAATTTGTTTATACACTTTAACTAAAGTCAGTAATAAAGTACACAACACTTTATGCTTCAAGCTTATCAACCAAACTTTGGAAATCTGGAGCTGTTCTAGTAGTGCCCACCTTTAGTTGTGCTACCAGATTTTTATCCCTTATGCGGGACCTGGTTTTCTGTTTAAAACTTTTCATTTTCAAAAAGAACTGTTCACAACGTAAGTGGACGCGAACAGAGCCACAAATGATCTGAAACCAGGGTATTTTGATTTGCAAATGTTTTCAGTTGGAGGACGTTATGATGGTCATTTTAGGGTAAATTTAATTTTTTAAATGGGAACGTACATTCTTTATGTTGTCTTGTCACTGCTCATAAAAAACTAAACAACTTTTATATAAAACACTTTGCAATTGTTCTTACGCTAACTTAAATAGCAACGAAAATACTGGCTGGCTATGTACGAAGAGCGTAATGAATAGTTGGATCAACCATGCATGGTCATTTTAGGGTCAAGTTACGTTTCGTAATTCGGAACCAATATCTTGTTTTATTATTGTTGTTTTTTTCTTATTCCTCGTCACAAAATAAAGAGTTTTTTATAAGCCATTTTCTAATGAGACGACAACATACAAGATATAAGTTCCCATGTGAAAAAATTTAATTGACACTAAAATGACCATCATAACGTCCTGCAACAAAAGACGACTAATGGTATTTACTTTCCCTCATAATATAAAGCAACTTCTATTCAAAACATTTCTTTCTAAGCGCTTATATTTGCAGATATTTTACGGTCTCATTTAAATGGTTCACCCTGTATACTGACAACATTCAAATTCTTACATTTAATTTTTGGTATGCATCTGTCTGTAGATCTGCAACTTCCATTTTGTGAGTTAAACAAAAAATCACTTTCCATAGTTCCGAAGTTCTGAAATCGATACTGGAAATCAACCTTTAATGCCTTCAATTTAGCCGCGTGATTTTGCATAAAGTTAACTGAAAATTGGTCAGCGAGTTTAAACAGGGAAAACTATATAATTCTCTCCGCAATAGGTATTCCTTTAACAAATCTATTTTCAGTATGAACGATTTAATCTTGTCGTACATTTATACTATGTCCTGTTTTCTTCCTTGTAGGCTACAGTTCAAGCCATTTAACTGCTCGAGTTTGTCAGCAATGAAAGTCAAGTCACTAATCCACGGTTTGTCTTTTAATTACGGGATTTGCTGGTCCTATAAAATACCAAAATAACAGCTTTAAGTAAACGAACAACTAAATAACGCATAATAAAATTAACAATTAACACAGATAAACATATATAAATCGTACTTTTGACTCGTAAAATACGATATTGCGTACCTCAGCTCAAAAAACCGTCGTATTATTTTACCTCTGCTTAGTGATCCCACATCTGTATAGTTTACCAAATTCTCCCATTCTCCTACTAAATATGAAGAACTTTCGATAGCGCCAATGCCTAAGCGAAAACTAATTTTATTTTATTTATAGTATTTTTAATTACATCCATCACATTTTCCATTTTTACTACTTTAGCACAAAGTGTTTCCTGATGTAAAATGTAAAGATGTAGTACTATCACGTAGGGGGCCCTGGAACCAGGGCAGAGAACCGCACGCAGGCCAGTTGGCCCTTTTTGCTTCCAACATGGCCCCTGGGAGGGAAGGATGAAGGGAGAGACTCGAAGAGCGACCTGATCCGTATGCCAACGGGCGCAAGCATGGACGGGTCCTTAACGTTTCTAGAGAGAACGTATCCAATGCCGCCCGGTCCCAACCCACAGGCCACCAACCTCCATTGTCCCCTGACGCAAGCCACCGTCGCTTGGTCCTACGACCCTGAAACAGATGACAAGGAAGATGATAGGTACAGGAAATGAGAGGAAGGAAAGTTGTAGAAGATGAACCACTCCAGCATTCGCCTGGCGACCCGGGGAAACCACGAAAAACCCATTAGCCAGAGTGGGTGGTTGCTGGGGATCGATCCCGAGACCTCCGAATGCGGGTCACAGACGTAACCACCAGAGTCATATCGCTGGTTGCTTCCTGATGCACTGTTTAACGTTTTTATAACGTTATTTCTTTTAAATATCAATTTAACCTTCCCTTTAAGCCTCTTTCCTCCACCATGGCATATTCACCGTTTGTTTAAAGTGACATGAGCATATTAAGATCCAAATTATGTTTTTGGATTAATTGTTTCAGCAATTCAAAAAGATCTTTACATGTCGTTTGTCCTTTCGGAGGATTTAAACCAAGCAAATATTCATGAATTGAGAACTCTTCTTTCACAACTAGAATATACGTACAATTGTGTTGTGTTATTAACGTCTGTGCTCTCATCTAAAGCCAAGGAATAGGCTACATATTCGGAAATATGAAACTTTCACTGTTTGTCAAGAAATGTTTTCTATTCTTCTTCCTAAAGATTGATGAGAGAATCTAACACTTTTGTAGTGTTCTGATTATTCTCGGGACTAATTTTAGCAATATATTGTTATGCATTCTTTAATAAAGATTCACGGTTTTAGCGATTTTGCAAGTTCCCTAGCAGCAGCATAGCTAGCAGTGTCTGCTTTTGTTTAATAGTCGTAGGCTATTCTCCAGTGTTGTGGTCACCCGTTTGTTTCTGCTTTAAATTTTCCAGCTGTTTGTTTCATTCCAAATTTAAAATTGAGATAATGAACTAAGTACACTGCCGTTTTGAGAAGTGCAACACCAAGTAGGAAACGCATGAATTCAATGAATTTAATACTACAGGTTAGCTACATGACAAGTAACAAATGATAAACTTTTCAAATCTGTACATGACCTTTGAGCCTTAATATTCAGTACTTAGTGTGGCCTCCATGCGCTGCAATTACAGCTACTATACGCCCTGGCATTGAATCAAAAAGGTTCTGAATAAGTTCCTGAGGGATTCCCCTTCACACAGTTTTTATTCGAGCTCACAAATCCGTGACACTGGTTACTGGAGGACCGTGACGCTACAGGTTGCGACCAATCATATCCCAGACATGTTCGATGGGCGACATGTCAGACGATCGTGCAGGCCAGGGAAACAATGGTACCTGTCACTCTTCGAAGATGGCTTGTACAGTCCTCGCAAAGGAGGAGGTCTGGGAAGATGCCTGAAGCAGGGGAGTACCTCAGGCTCTACAACCACCGTTAGGTACCAGTTGCTGTTCAAAGTGCCCTCAATTCGTAGGAGGCGAGATCTGTAGTTGTAACCAATGGCACCCCCAAACCATCACACCTGGTGTTGTCCGCTATGCTGCTCAACAATGCAACTCTCCAGGTTGCACTCACCACGGTACCGATGGACACGTATACGGTCATCGCTGCGGGACTCGTCCGAAAAGACTACATGTTGCCACTCAGCACCTTAGTGTCAGTGTTCACGAACCCATTGCAGTCGGAGGAACTTGTGGTTTCTGGACAATGGAAGCCAGCGTAATGGCATGCATGCAACCAGTCCAACCTGCAGCAGACGGCGACGAACTTTTGAAACAGTCAAGTTCACACCTGTTGCAGTGCTCCAGCGTCGAGACAACATTATGGAGGAAGCTGTACGGTCCGTTATGGCCATGCGGACAAGATGACGGTCATCCCGCTCTTCGTTGCGTACGACCTTCATCTATCCACTGCTTCCACATACGCACCACTGTCTTAGCAGAATGCCCTGTACGAGCCGAAATGTCACGGTATGGCAAACCCGCTTCCCGGAGACCGAACATTCTCCCCGTTCGAACTCACTCACATGCCGATATGGCTCCCTTTGACGTCAAAGAGGCATACTGGTACTCTCTTTATTGTTTCCACCTTGTTTGGCAACTCTGCACTGACTACACTGGGCGCAACACTGGCCTTGTCGGACCGACACGAGAGGGCTTTGCTCGGCCTACGTGTACCCGATCTCTCTGCAAACCTAACCACTTATTGCTTGCACACTCTTCTACACTTCCACCAAGTTTGGAGTTATTCGGGAAGTTCTTTATTGGTGTTGCAATTTTCACAAACGGCAGTGTATTAATGCACAATTCACATATCAAGGTTACTCAATGGTTACTAAAGGCAGTGGTTTATATCTTACCTGTAAGTTTAGAATGTTCTTTGTGGCAAAAGTTATAATGCATTGCATGTTGTTTCTGCAAGTACCTACAGTACTGAGCGGGATGGTTCAGGCGGCTACGTCTGTGGCTTGTATTCCGATGATCCGGGATCGATCCCCGGCAACCGCCCCTCTGGCCCATGAATTTTTTCGGGGGTTTTCCGGGTCGTCAGGCAAATGCTGGAGTGGTTTCTTTTATCCCTCGAATTTCCTGCCCATCCATTTCGGTCCATTCTTCATTTCATTCACCTTTCATTTCGTTCGGCTCTTACAGGTTCGGAAGTGTCAGCGATGGTATTTTGGTGCAACGTAGTAGGGAAAGGAATGCTCTTTGTGGCTCTCTCCGTACAGCGGCTTTCGGCTGGCTACAGGGGTATCCGAACCACCTTGAGGGCCTTGGACCCCACTCTGTGGGGTGCGGTCCCCGGTCTGCTTATGCCCCCTGTCATTGCTGTGACGTCGCTCCTGGTTCCGGGCGCTCGGTGTCTCCTCTCACCTCAATCTTCCTCCCAGGGATATCGGTACAATATCTACTCTGGATTGTGGTGAGTCACTCCGTAGTCAATCCTATCCCATATACCTACAGTGGTTCCCGAGATCGCGGGTCAAACCCGGCGGAGGGTGTGGATTTGTTTCGGGCGCAAAAATTCTTAGGGAAGTAAAGTCAATGGCCCCGTGTCGTAGATTTACGGCCCGTAAAACCGTAAAGGAACCTCAAACCTGATAAAGGGCCCTGTGAGCAAATCTTCTGGTCCTTCACACCCAATATGGAATGGGGCGCTAAGAACCATAGTAGTTAAATAGCGCCCATAAATAAACTCAATTTTTCTGTATGTAGGCAGTAGTTTCGAGCAAATAAGACATCTCCTATTACTTCCTTCTGCAGAAAAGGAAAACTTTTCCTCTCATTCTATTTGAAAAGGACGCTTTCATGGATTATTTGATAGTTTCGAATGAAACATGTCGTACGCTAGACCGTCCGTCACTAATGAACCCACATGTGTACTCGCTACCAATGGCGAAATAATGGAATTGTGTGATCTGACGTCAGTGGAGGAGAAGCCTCACTGTGTTCATGACTATCTGAATGGCAACCTATAAAGGTAAAGTGTAAAGGCACGTGTCACGGATGGACCCCAGGAACCGCGGCAAAGCACCGCACGCAATCCAGTCGGCCCTTTTTGCTTCCAACGCGACCCCTAGGAGGGAAGGATGAGGGAAGAGAGCCGAAGGATGACCAGATCCGGATGCCGACGAGCGTAAACATGGATGGGGTACCCTAATGTTTCCAGATAGGACACACACCACGAAAAACCATGGGCCAGAGTGGGCGGTCACTAGAAGTCGATCCCTGGACCTCCAGAATGCGGGCCAACGCCTGAGCCATCCCGCTCGGTAATGGCAACCCATAGTATAGGAAGTTGAACAGAGGGAGACCCGCCGTGCACCGCAACATACATAGGTATGTTATGCCTACCACCCCCAGGAGTAAGGGATGCCGTAGGCAGATAGGACAGAGACGCGGAAGTCCCTAACGTTTCCAAACTCGCAGACCCGTTTCACTGCTGCAGCCGCCGAGCCATCCCGCTCGGCAAAAAGATCCCTATTTTTTTTAAGAAAATAATTTCCCTATTTAAAAGTTAAAAGTAAAGATTGCCCAAATCTGAATTAAACAATACCTTATTTTAGGACCTTCTTAGCAAGATAATATTTTAAGAAGTTTAAGTTAAAGGTCAAAATTTTTAAAATAGTTTCATATTTTTAAAATAAGGTAAAGGGATTGTGATCTTAATAAGGAAATGAGAAATGCATATTGTTATCATCAGCGAAATAAATTACTCCATATATGATGGTTATATTTATGATTCATAACTCAGCCCCATTTAAATTCAAACGTAATTGATGTGAACCTTTTGTGTTCATAGATGTGGAAAAAATTTGTATTCATATACAGGTAAGATACCTATCAGCACATGTATAAAAATTTAAGGTATACCAGGTGGCCAAACCTTTGACATGTGCTGATAAACCTTCATGCGTTAAAACAGTTGCAGAACTCTACGGGGGAAATCCAAGTAAACAAGGTCGTATGGAACTGGCGGTTCTCAGAAACGTCCATTCCGCTATAAACGGAGGCGGTTGAAACATCGTATCAATCAGGGGCGGCTGCTGGCTCTGAACGTTGGTGGTTCAGAACATTATCTTTGTAATTTGAAATGTTTTAAGTAATAAATACGGAAGAAGTTTCTTATTATAGGCTGATTAATTTACACAAATAAACAAGAAATGGGAATTCACGATATAAAACACATGCACATTTCATGAAGATGCTACAGATCATTCACGCCATGCTTTGTCCATGTATCTTCACCACCAAACAAAACGCAAGGAAAGCAAAACAGGGCGTTTTTATTATCACAACCACTTATCCAATCATATTTTTCATATACATCGCTGTTAAAATACCTGTTAAAACTTCTTGTTTTTGTTTGAACTACCTGAGTGATTTTAGGTATGGTGTGGACCTGCCAATGCGTTTAATTTCATTCTTTTCCTCCAAGTTTAGCGTTGAAAAGGTTGCATTAAAAGAGACTGAATGGAATTCATTGTTTCTCCTTATAGCAACGTTTACTTGTATTTAGCTAAATAAACCACTTTAATTATAAATTAAAACCCGGTACACACAACACGGCACAAACCACGTGGCATACAGGCAACGTAATTATCAGAGATGCAAGGTAACTAGAGTATAGTTCAGTAGATAGAAGACCGGAAGTGAGATAAACTTTTACTGTGAATTCAATAGATGTCTCTGTGTATGGGACGAAACAAAAGTATTGCTCCTGTTGATCATCCTATTCTATGCTCTCTGACTACTAGGTTAACCAACAACATGCAGCTTATGCCCCTCATCCCCCCATACACCTCTGCGCTCAATTGGTTCGTCATTCCCTATACTTCACCATTATACCAATGTGGGTTGCAGCCGGGAGTTCACTACTTGGCGCCTGCAAACAATATAACGCTTGCCAAAGTCCACTCCATAAGATCATGTCAGAATGATAACTGAAATGTATGAATCGTATACGTTATTTACATTAAAGGGAGAGCCAGGACTTTGGTTGTAGCGCAAACGTACTACCATATTAAGAAGCCCCCCCCTGGTATCAGTCAACAGAGGAAAAATTGCAAACTCCAATTCAATGAGCGAAGTCAGTATAGCAGTACCGTTAGATGATGATGATAATAGTAACAATAACATTTGTAATAGCAAGCGAAAAAATCGCAATGAAACACTGCGTGCTCTCATGTTTGTTGGTTATAGTCCGTAATGTTAGAAAAGAACTACGTAAACACAGTTAGAAAATAGCTATGGGCGGATACGGATAGGAAAACCACACATTTTAATTATATGTCAATCTGAAAAATGAGTTTATTCCCTAGAAAATTAAACCTATGTAACCGAAGTGGAATATATTCTATGAACCTTTCGGCCTATATTGTCTATCAACACGGAGAGTACACTCCAATGCAAAGGTCTGTTTTTGTCTACCATCACGGACTGTACACTCTATTGCAAGCCTAGGAAATGCCTCTCAATGAGCGCGATCCGCCCACTGTCTTTGATGATAAGCAAGAGGAGTAGAACGCAGCTCGGCTGGCTCCATAGCTCACTCTGTATAGCTCCTGCCTGCTGTGTGAGGGGTTCCGGGTTCAATTCCTGGCGGAGTGGGAATTTTTGTGTAGCCAAGATTATTCCCTATTTTCCCCAGATTCTGAAATTATGAATGGGAGTATAAATGTGTGTGTTATCTAATAATTAAAGCCAAAAATTTACTACAGATCCGAAGAAAAGCGAATATGAGTTAACTCCATTGCCTATAGGTAGTAGTATGTTCCAAAGTAAAGCCCACTAATAACAGCATTGTAGTTAGGTGGAGTATAAATGGAACTAAAAGAAATGGTTCGCCCACGGTAATTCGCCAGTTCCCCACTGACTCGTGCTTACTTGGAGTTACCCCGTTGGATTCTGCAACTCCTTTAACGCACGAAGGGATATCTACACACTTGAAATACGGTGCGGTTGTGCCACCTGGTTTAATAACCCGTATGTTAAGCCAAGGTAATAGTTATTTCACCAGAAGATGTACTTTGTATATTTATAGCAGGAAATGATCATTGATATGGAATCCTAATGTAGTAAAACCAGGATTATTTTAGGGGGTATCTACTTTTGGTAAGTCTGAATTATAGCTACCAACACGTAATGAAACAATAAAGTATAAGTTACACGCGTTTGCTTTGCGATATTAGTTACCTACAAAGGTTTATCTATCGTCATTGCTATGACAAAAAATCTCTCTCTTTTTGGGGAGTACATATCTATAGCAATGAATTACTTACTGCTGCAAAACCACAAGTACCGTTTTCGCTCTAAGCAATACACAGGAAGCTCTTCATACACTAAATAATGTATGAAAATTAATTGTTACTCATTCAAAAGCAAAATTAATGACTGCTGCGAGCAATAAATTTAACTTAAGTGCTGATTAATTTCGATCTGCTCGTTCTATCGAAAAAGGACACAAAATTATTTTGTAATGCGTTGATCATTGATTACTCTTACATAATTACTCCACTGCACATTACAGAAGACAATATAGCATTTTTTAAATAATGCGGCAGTATTTTCGTGTGATTTATATTATAATTATGTTGTAGTTATTGAGTTTTAATTACCTTGGTCAAGAAATGACATATTGTTGGTCTGCCAGTTGCAAATATTGCCAGAGAACACAAATTTACATTTATCTGTTTTAATAATATTGTTTTCCAATACAAATAATTACGTTCGGATACAAACTGAATGTTTTGCTATTATCATTTGTGTTTATGTGAATAAGTCCTCTACCAGAGAAATAAGGCAGAGGAAGCCTTTGGTGACTAGTTGATCCACGTCAGAAAACGTCCCCCTCAATGCAAACCTGATATAACTGTTGTGGCTTTCAACGTATATATCTCAGTAAAGCTATTCATAAGCGGGATTTATCGGGTATAACCAAACTTTTTCAACATGTTTGCATTAACTGATAAAGCCGTCTAATCTATATTCTTACTCTTCTATGAACGAGTATAAGCACAAAGAACGTTAGCCGAGTTCTAGCATTGATTGATACATATTCCGGATGAATACAAAGTATTCTGTAACTAAATGAGGGTAAAAGGTAGTAATGTACGGACATAAGAAGGGGCCCTCGAAACCGGGGCAGAGCACCGCAAGTAGGCTTCAATGCCCTATTTTGCCTCTAACGTGACGTGAGTTATGGATGAGGGGAGCGACCAGAAGGGCAACCAGATCCGAATGCCGACGGGCGCAAGCACAGGAACCCTAACGTTTCCAGATCAAATGCATCCGATTCCGCCCAGAACCATCCACAAGCCCTTAATTTCCGGGGGTCCCCCGAAGGGGCGATATCCACAAAGCGCACATTACCGCACAACCGTACCCAGAACATCGTCGCCCGGTCCTACAACCCTGAAAGGATGATAAGGAAAACGATGGGTACAGAAATAAGGAGTAGGAGAGCCGTGGTAGAAGATGAACCACCCCAGAATTCGCCTACCGATCCGGGGAAACCACGAAAAACTCATGGGTCTGAGACCTCCCGAATACGAATCGCACACGCTACCACGGCGCCAACTCGCTCGATAACTAAATGTGAGTAATGAAGATATTACTAAAGTACTTTTCGTGGAATGCATAAAAATGATGCACCTTATTTCAGATATGTATTGTACAAATAGTATTTATGTTGACAAAATAGTTCATGAAATGTTCACCAGAGACATCTCTTTAAAATGAAAACTTAAGTTTAAGGCTCATGGTTTACTTTAAAGTAAAAGGATTTCTTGAAATGTGCAACAATAAAGCCTTTGATGGTTTTGCGGTAGAAATACTTGATGTAAGTGGGAGACCGAGTGAAAAGTTCTGGTTTAAAAATACGATTAGAAGCAGCCGTTTTAATAGAAAGTGAAATATAATTTAACCCGTAGGTCACATTATCGAACGGTGAATGAATGAAATGGTTCAGGTGATGCTCAAGTGGACTCACGGTTCCTAGACATTAGACTTACCCAACATTCGTATTCGCAGGATAAGGGAAAACCTGGAAAACCCCTTACCCAGACAACACCAAACAGGTGGCGCCCGTGTGTGACCAGTATTCGTGAGGTGTCGAGTTCGATACCCGGTAACTGCCCACTCTCATTCATGGTTTTTTCGCGGTTTCCCCGGGTCGGTAGGCGAATGCTTGGGTGGTTCTCTTCTGCTACGTTTTTCCTGATCCTCATTTTCTGTACTCATCATCTCCTTCATTGGTATCTCTTTCAGGGTTATAGGACCACGTGGTGGTATTCGGCTGGTTGCACAGGTCTTTATAGAGGTTTCTTCCCTGGCAACGTTGCAGTTAGGACCCGCCTCCGAGTAGTCCCACCAGGTGGATCCGCCGGGGTTGAGTAGTCCCGGGCGGCGTCCGGTGCGTTCGATATCAAAGTTTTAGTGACCCCGTCCATGCTCGCACCCTCCTTATCCGGATTTGGTCGTCCTTCAGGTCTCTCCACTCATCCCTCCTTCCCAGGGATCACAATAGAAGCTAAAAGGACCGTTTCGGCTACTTGTGATACTATGCTCCGGTTGCGAAGGCCCCTCCGTTCGCTTGTACGTTTAACTTTATTCTGCTAACTCACCCTAACCGAGATTCGAACTGGGGACCTCTTGAATGTGAGAAAGACACACTACCCGCACACCACGGAGGTGGGCAAGCATAATTTTTGTATATTATATAAGTGCGAAATCATACAAAACCAATGAACGAACAAAAAGCATACATTCAAAAAGCTTATGGACAAATTAATTACATCAAAACCCTTTGCTTTATGCCATTAACGTGCATAATGACCATTACTTAAATTAGTACTATTATTTCGAAAGCTCCATCATACTAAAATACATTAATTAACCATTTCAGAGAGAATACATCATCATACTCTAATACTTGTTAACTATTTTCCTCCACAACGTATGACCCATTTTATCAACTACTCCAACATTAGTGATAATCATATTTTTCCATATTAAAGCCTCATAAAATCTTAAGTACATTTGAAATAAAATTATAAGATTGACTGTTGAAATGGTCGACTTTAACCTGGTGCGCACTATTCAGGATTTATTAGCACACGGCTGGGAAGCGCCCTTCCTGTCACCAGTATTGCCTGCGTAACTCCTCGTAGACGCCTTCTGGGGTGCCTCTGAAATTCCTTGCGTGAAGTGGATGGTCATAACTTTCATGCAGAAGCTGGCAGCTAATTCTCTCGATGCAATGGTGAGCAACAAATCTTCCCTCGCACTTCTAGATCGAATTCTGAAATCTTCTTCAGGATACCAACACATCATACATATTTCGTAAGTCCCATTTACGCCGTGGTCAAACTGGGCACCTGCAGGCCACTTAATTTAGTGCATTATTCACTGTCTGCGACTATTGTTCGTAATGGTACCCTTTTACTGTCACCATTCACTTACAGCTAAGCCCTATATACGAGGATCGTCCAATAAGCAAGTTTCCCTAATTTTATAAACAAACATTAAACACAGTTGATCATGTTGAATTAATTTTATTTATATTGTACAATCTTTCTGTTACTTTTCTACATAGTCAACACAATTTTCTAAGTATTTTTAACTTCATGTAAGTTATCATGTTGCATTGCCGAAACCTATCAAACAACACCAAACCTCTCCAAACCTGCCGCCAAATAAGAACAGCTTACAGCAGAAAACTTAGCGTGTGGCCAGAAACACTTTTTCAGGGTTGTGCTGATTGTAAAGTTTTATGTATTAAGTTTTTTTTAGATTCACTCTCAGCCACCTACATCGCAATTTTCCGATCTCTTTGGACCTTCATGTTTCGCTCCGTTTGTCTACTACTTCGTTGTATTGAGAGCGTGGCTTTAGACGTTTTCTGCTACCCGCCGATCTGGGCTCTTGTCAGAGAGTGGGTTCACGGGTGAGACGGACTGCTTTTTTCTTCTTCTTCTTCTTCTTCTTCTTCTTCTTCCTCTTCTTCTTCCTGAGCTGGTCTTTGTTTGCGAGTATCATGGCAATTAATTTTCTCGAGCTTTGCTTGGCGGTCGTCTGTTAGTCATGTGCCATTTTACTGTCTATATCATAATGATTATTGTTTTTTAGTCAAAAGTTATGGCTGGTTTTCAAAATTTGCCAACTAAGTTAAATTGAGAGCTTGTAACAAAGAATTTTGTATCCAGTACTCTGTAAAGGTAGGATTATGTTATTCAGCTCACGCTGTCGTTAAGTTGATTTAATGGTGAATGGAATTACTGCAAATTTGGTAAGAAATATTACTTGGAGCGATGGTAAGTGACTGGAAGTAAAATTTTTAAAAGCTAATTTTAGTATGTTAAGTCTTACGTCTTTCTCTTTGCCCCACACATTCACGTAAATAGAAATATGGGCAATCCTCAAATCCTATGTATTACTAGTCTACATTTTTTGACATTTTTCCTGTTCTTCCCCTTTTGGCATTTTGTTATACTGTCGAATGAAATTACAGCCGAACGTTAAGTTTAAATTTTCCTGTTTAAAGTTGTTATACTTTATTAAACTGTTAAAAGCTAGGGTTGAGCACGTGCTTTCTAATATTTTAAATTGTTTGTTCGGTGAGATGTAAAACTATGTCTGATATATGATGGCGAATTCTGTTGACCTTACAAGTCTTTAAGTGTTAATTATGCCTGCTCGCAGATTCAACTCCGTCTGCCACTTTTGGCGGTATTATTTTTACATGCCCAATTTTTATTACTTTCTCTACTACGTATAGTAAGTAGGGGAAGTATTGTATTCCACCCAAAAATTCGATACCAAGATTTCACCGGAAATACATGTTTTGAGACCCCCTGAATCCAAAAAAAGTATTTTTGGAAACATGTCTGTATGTGTCTGTGTGTGTATGTGTGTGTGTGTCTGTCTGTGTAAAGCATAACTCAGAAACGAACAGTCGGATAAACACCAAACTTGGTATTTAGGTTCAGTATCTTCTAGAGATGCGACACGAAGACTTTCAAGAAAATCCTTCCAACCTAGATTACCTTTTACATTGAACATTTTTCGAAAATTTTAATTTTCTCAAAAATGGCTTTAACGATTTTGATTAAAATATCATATGTTTAAGATATTTTCATGACAAATGAAATGTTTATCTCGAATATTTTGGGAATGTCTCCAAAAGTATTCTTCATTGTGAACGACTTTTGTATAACTGGTAAACCATAAGAGATAGACAAAATTGTAGTGCACAAAAAATGTAGATCGCGTTAAAATACACAATTTATATCATATACGTTCTTTTATTTTTCTTTGAGTGAACCATTTTCGAGATATTGCTTGTTATTCCCTTAAATTTTACAACACTTATACTTTTTCTCAAATTCGTTATTCATTATTTTGTCCTGGTAATGCATAGAGAATGGAATACTCCACATAGCAACCAGTTCTTAAAATACTTTACTATAACTTAAAGCCTAACAATTCCCCATACATCTACAAGAAAATTAGCAATAATATTAACATCTCGATATCTCGATTAACATGAAGCATACGGAGATTAAGCGTTTGTAAAAATAGTTTGTACAAGAGTAGAGAAAGTCATGTGAGTGTAACACATCAGATTTTTACACTTTTTACTGTTGTTGATTTTTGCTTTGTTAATAGTCAAGTTTTGATAACACCAGGGAACGATATTTGCACTTCCGATCTTGTGCCTTGTCCCACTTTAACGGGATAGGTAAAGTTTGCTTTAAGTATGGGAACAATTTTGTATTGCCTTCTCCCTTTGATACAAGACTTATTACCTTTGTACTAATTCCCAGGGATCTTTATATTAAGATCTTAGTACCAGCAGTACACTTTAAAGCTTTACTGGTTTTCAAAGTAATGGCTTAACATATGCACTATATAGGGAATATAATTTTGACCCAATAGAGTTGAAAATTTGACTCTCAGCCGTTTTTCATTATCTTGTGGGTCTTGTTAAAGTTTTGCCTTCCTAGGCGCTTAGTCATTCGTGCCTTTGTTGGCCTGTGTATACCCATTTTGACTGTTATATTTTTCACCTTTAGTTAAAATCTTTGGATCTATCTAGCATGACCGCTAAATTTTTAAGGAATTTTTACCTTTCGTTTAGTGCATATGCTTAACTTATATGGTTACAAAATGTTTTTATTTATTCTTTATTTTGTGTCAGGGGTGAAATTTTTCCTTTAGTTTTTGAAAAGAAATTAGGTAGTTGTTTCATGGCGTTGTTTTTGCTATCTGTGTTTATTTACTCATTACTGAAAACTTGCTGAATTATTTTTATGCATATAGAGGGCGTACATTAGTGTTAGTTTTCATTGGGGTTTAATAATTTTGAATCTTAAAGGCAAAGTTTTATTTCTAATAACACTTGCATTATTTTGGTTCCAGATTTATTTTACATTTTCAAACATTTTCGTTCCAGATTTATTTTACAATGCACTTATTTTGTTTTACTTAAAATGTACCGATTGTTAATTAATCTTAATTTTAATACATTATTTCAATTTAATTAATTTATTAAATTGTCTTTAAGAATGTAGGTTTTAGTCCATATATTTATGTATATGGATATCGGGGGCGTTTGACTTGAGAAACTACTAATGATAATGTTAATATTAGTTGAACTATAGGTTTTCTTAACGATGTTTACTGTTTTATTATGTTTATTATTTCTGTTTACCACTAAACACACTCATTCCCCATTCATACTACCAGTCTCTGCGGAGGATAGAAAACTATTCTAGTTAAAGAAAAATTCCACGGCTCACATGATAGTCGAACCCACGACCTCTCGCTTAAGAACAGTGAAGCCCAACCTTGTCTCTTATGAGCTAATGACGTCACATTGTCGCCTTACCCCATTGTCATCGTTTTATGCTATGAAGCATTTCCCCTTTACTCAGTCATTGACGGTTGGTCGCAATAGCACGTTACAAGGTAACTAAACATTGGAGTTCGGACAATCCATGACCGCATGAATACGTAATAGCTCCGCAAACAATGCGTGGAGGTAAATTCGCCCTCCCCTGTTTCGCTTAAGGTTTGGCATCTCAGATTAAGAAGCCAGAGAACTGACCCTTCGACCAAATAGGCAGCTCTTACTATACTTTGTATTACTGACACTGTGAGCGCGACTAGCTGGCTAGAGAAAACATCTGATGTTACATCAGATGAACTTTATTTACCCTCTATCGTTTATTAGTGGGTATACAAACTACGAGTTCTTACGAAAGTTTATATTTCTATCTATTTAACTTTTAAATAAACCTTTGCACAAATAGCTGAATTACACATTTCGTTATAGATACAAAGGGAATATCTATAGTCAAATGATAAAGAACTGGGCGGTATATACCGGCCTTAAAATTTCATACTGTTTCCATGCAATCGCTAGAAACAACTGAAAATCGACAAGAGTCCAACAGAAAGACAAAAGTATTGAACAATTCGAACCATTAATAAACGATATCTCGGAAATAACTTGTGCTACAAAGAAAGTTATTTGAAATAATCTACAGGTTTTGTGAGGTATGTTTTCGTCTATCACATAAATTTTTCCATTTATATAAGATTATACAAAATTCCTGCCGAATAAAGAGAATTTTACAGGAAATTCAAGATACACAATTTATTTGTCATGTAAATATATTTAATATATGGTATTTTAATCAAACTCGTTAGGGACATTTTTCAGAAAGTCAAAAAAAAAAAATGTTCCGTTTGGATGGGGGAGTTTCCTGAAAATCTTCGTGTCGCATATTTGAAAGACACTGAACCAAGTTTGGTATTCATCAGCTTTTCGTTTTGATTTAGGAGGTTCATAGACAAACATACCTCTAAAAACGCGTTTCCGGTGAAATCTTGGTGTCAAATTTTTTGATGCAATACAATACTTGCTGTACTTACAATAAGTGCATAGTAGAGAAAGTAAAAATGAATAAAATACATTATAAATTTACACACAAGTATGCAGTCAAATGGTTCATATCTGGATAGAGTAGACACAATTGAAAAATGCAGCACCTAGTTGTGCGAACCACCCGGAAACGGGAAGGCTGTATTGATACTGATTATCACCACTAGAGCCTTACTTGTGAAATACCAGCTCAATAATTGACCCAAAAAAGAGTCCTATAGTACGAATATAAGTGCGGTAAGATTTAGATAATATACACGTAATGTGAAACATTTGGAGAGTTGACTTACCTCTTCCCTGATGTTTATTTCGGGATAATTGGTTTTCCTAAATTACAGGCCGGTTATACCAGGTGACACAATCGCGCCGTATTTGGGTGTGCAGATAATGTTTCTGCGTTAAAGAACTCAATGAGGCAATTCCAAGTAAACACAGGTCACCCACTACCACTACCACTACCACCACTACTACTACTATTACTACGCGTTTCTGGGAAACTTCATATGAATACATGAACATGGTGGGAACATCGTATCAATCAACAGGTGCAAAATTCGAACACCTATTCAATGAGCGATGTCAGCAAAGCAGTACCGTTAGATGCTGATGGTAACAGTAACAATAACGTTTATAATAGCAAGCGAAAAAATGACAGTGAAACACTGCTAGATCTCATGTTTGTTGCTTATAGTCCGTACTGTTAGACAACAACAGCGTAAACACAATTAAAATAGCTACAGGCGGACACAGATAGGTAAAATAAGGACTTTTTTTTGATTTGTCAGTCTAAAAAGTCAGTTTATTCCCTCCAAAATAAAGCCTTTGTAACTGAATTAACACCCTTTCTGTCTATTTTTGTCTATCAGCACGGACAGTACACTAGTGCAATGGTCTGGTTTTGTCTATCATCACGAACTGTACACCCTATTGTAAGCCTCTCAGTTAGCGATCCGCTCATCGTCTTTGCTGATAAGTAAGAGGAGTAGGACGAATCTCAGCTGGCCATGTAGATCAGTTTGTAGGGTACCTGCCTGCTACGAAGGGGTTCCGGGTTCGAATCCCGGCTGGGGTGGGAATTTTTCTATGGCCTATTCTCTCCAGAGTCTGTAAGTATAAATGGGAGTATGAATGTATGTATGATTTAATGATTAAATCCCAAAGTTTACTATAAACCTAAAGACAAGCGTATAACGAGTTAACCGCCGATAAGACCATTGTTGTTGAAGGCAGTGTATAAAGGGAACTAAAAAGCAAGTCGCTCATGCTAATTCGCCAGTTCCCCGCTGACCAGCGTTTGCTTGGAATTAACACGTTTAGCTCTGAAACTCTTTTAATGCCTGAAGGGATATCCACACAACGTTGGGTCATCTGGGGCACGTAGAACCACGTACCGAGAGAGATGACTCCACGGTAGCATGCGAGACTCACATTCGGCAGGGTTGGTTTCGACTACCGCAGTACCGGTCACTCTGACCATGAGTTTTATGTGGATTTACCAGGTCGGTAGGCAAATCCTAGGGTGGTTGCTTTTCTATCATGAATTTGAAGCCCATTTCCTGTTCCTACAATTTCCTTTCATCTGTTTCGTCTCCATATGTTTCATTGTTGTAGGACAAGGCGAAGGCAATTGATGCGTTGCGGCGGAAAGATGGAGATTGCGTTTGTAAAGATTTCTCTCTGTCATTTGGATGGCTAAGTGGTTCCGCTTCCTGTCGTCCTCCGTGGTGTAGTGGTTACCATGCTAGCCTCTAGTTCCCGAGGTCGCGGGTTCAAACACGGCGGAGGGCGATAGATTTTTTTCGGGCGTAAAAATCCTTCGGAACGGAAGTAAAGCCGGTGGTTCCGTGTCGTAGATTTACCGCAGGTAAAAGAACCTCAAGCCCGATAAAGAGGTCTCGGAGCAAAATAACTGGTTTTTTACTCCCAATATAGAATGGGACGTAAGGACCACAGCAGTTAAAGAGCGTCCATAAATTAAACTCAATTTAATTTAGTTTTAATTTTTGGTTCCACTTCCTGGGGTACATGTTCGTTCTGGGATTCCCAGGTTGAAGATGACGCAGGCAGGCTCACGCCAGCATCACCATTGGTACCACTCTCGTCCAAATCTGGTCCCCCTTCATCATTTCCTTCCAGAGATCAGTAAACCTCAAAGGGCCTACAATGACCTACTGCTGAGCTCCATGAGCTGGGCGCTCAGTGTCTAACTAACCCTGGTCTTATTACCATGCTACTATAGGAGGTACCAAGTATAATCATTTTCACGCCATTTATTGATTGTACAAAGCAGAGCTGCAGAAATCAATATACCCTGGTAGTTATAACTTATTATATGAGTTTCATTAATAAGTTTGGTATAATAACATTAAGTCGCCTTTTGTTCCAACGTTCCCTATATAGCCTATGACCTTCGGGGTAATCTCATTCCAACAAGTAATGGTGATCCATTCATTAACTGGAGGCATCCAAAGGTGGTGTCCGTTACTTCCGATTGTAGAATGACAATAGGAATGGAAATGGAACGGGAGGGCCTACAGCTTTTTTTCGTTGAGTGAACGTTGCCGCTACTTTACATCAAGGGTGGCGAAAACGACTTCCTTCCGTGAGTCACCAAATTTGCAATACGCACTGCATCACTCAGCAGCATGTGAAAAACAAAGTGGCAGTGAGGGAAAGGCGCCTACGAGTCAAAATGACTCGCGAGTCACGTTTTCGCCACCTCTGCTTTACATGAACCAGTCAGAGCGGAGGGCCTGGATAGATGCGACTTAAGGGGACACTCTGGTACCAAAATAACAAAAATAGTTATTTTTCAGAAACACTGTGTTTAAAACAATAGCTATCTTCAACATGTCTAGAATATACCCCCTAGATATTACGTTTGAAATCCATTTGGAATTTGCTATAATACATACTCATAAATGAAAAACACCTTTTTCTCCATATAGCAATTTTTGTCTTTGACGTATATATTTTTTGCAGTAAGTATTGGTGAATCAAGCTCAAATTTTCGGAACATGTAGAAAATAACCTGTTAAAGAAAACCATGCATTGCTTTGTGATTACTCCTATACATACAAGTACGTGCTTATTTTACTTTTAATTATAAGTAGTATTTTTACTTTCTCTAATACCTAGAGCAAGTAGGGAAAGTATTGTATTCTACCCAAAAATTCGATACCGAGATTTCACCGGAAATATAAGATCCCCTGAATCCAAAAAAAGCATTTTGGAAACATGTCCGTGTGTGTGTCTGTGAACAGCATAACTCAGAAACGAACAGTCGGATAAACACCAAACTTGGTATTTAGATTCAGTATCTTCCAGAAATGCGACATAAAGGTTTTCAAGAAAATCCCCCCACCCCAGGTTACCCTTTACATGGCACATTTTTCGAAAACTTTAATTTTCTCAAAAATGGCTCTATCGAATTTGATTAAAATATCGTATGTTTAAGATATTTTCATGACAAATGAAATGTATATCTCGAATCTTCTGGGAATATCTCCAAAAGTATTCTTCATTGTGAACGACTTTTGCATAACTGGTAAACCATAAGAGATACACAAACTTTTACTACACAAAAAATGTAGATCGCGTTACAATACACAATTTATGTTATATACATTTTTTTGGTTGGGTGAACCATTTTCGAGATATTGCTTGTTATTTCCTAGAATTTTCCAATTCTTTTTACTCAAATGGGAATTCGTTGTTCATTTTCTTTACGTACTGGACTTGCAAGGAGAAAGCAATGCGCCACATAGCAGCCAGCTCTTAAAAGATTTGATTGTCACTTAAAGTCTACCATATTCCCCTTGCATCTACAAGAAAATTAGCAATAAGATAAACATCTCTATTTTAATGAAGCATATGGAGAATAAGCGTTTGTAAAAATAGTTTGGACAAGAGTAGTGAAAGTCATGTGAGTGTAACACATCAGATTTTTTATTTTCTTCTAAATACAAAAATGTCCTATTTCTAATAGATATTAATATTTTGGAACACAAATCTACAAGTTTATTGCATACAAATATAACAACCAGCATACCTAATTTCAGACCTGTATCTTAATTCTAAATTGCAAAAATTGGACCATGGACTCATTACATGAACTATTTGCACAGAAATAATAAATAATTTTAATTACAAAACTACGCAATCTAGAGCAATTAAACTTCTACCAAGGATGTGTCGTGGCAGGTTCAATTTAATTGGTTCATTAGGAAAGAAAGTCCATTTGGTATTAGAAAGTCCCCTTAAATGTTCACCTCAAAGCCGAGAAATTCTCGGTACGGAACCATGAGTTAACTTGGCGACTGGTATATTATTATTTATAGGAAAGGAGAACAGGTACAGTTTCGAGGATGTTTTCTTTGAGAATGCAAAATGTATAGCATTCATGAATGATTTTCTGTTAATATTATGGTATTCATTCTCATAATTTACAATATGGTGCACATATTCACTGGAGGATGAAATTATTTTATGGAAAATATATCATATGGTATACTGACTTATGGTAGGCTTTTCATTGCAAATACATCTTCTATTCTTCTGCAAGTTTTTACATCCCTCTTCAACTCCTTATACGAAATATTCATTTTAATATTGTCCGTTAACTAGTAAATTTTTTAGTCCCCAACCACCTTTTCCAATAATAACAATGACATTGGTGATAGTGCTGAAACCAGAGGCTTTTGTTGTAGACGTGAGCGTAGGGGATACTTTACATCAGAGGTGGCGAAAACGTGACTCGCGAGTCATTTTGACTCGCAAGCGCACGTTCCCTCTCTGCAACCGTCCGTTTGATTTTCAGATACTGTTGAGTGATGTAGTGCGTGTTGCATATTTGGTGACTGGCGGAAGGAAGTCGTTTTCGCCACCCTTGCTTTACATGAACCAGTCAGAGGGGAGAGCCTAGATAGAGGCGACTTAAAATCTTAATTCGACACCGGGAATTGAACAACGGATCCTCATACGAAAACTGCAAACGAAAGCATGAGTTAACTTGGCGACCGGTATAATATTATTTATAGAAAAGGAGAACAGATACAGTTTCGAGCCTAGTTTACCTGAATATGAAAATGTATAGAATTTATGGCTCGTTTGTATAATATTATGACATTTATTTCCATAATTTCCAATACGGTGTCTATATTCCCTGGAGAGGAAATTATTTCATATAAAATATATCAAAGCGCGTTTCAATCATAATTTTAATAATCCACATCCACCATTTACAATAATCATCCCTTGTGGCTTTACATGCGTTATTAAAACACAGAGAAAGAAATAAAATAAAATTTTAATCCAAATTTATGTTCCAAATTCAGATATTCCTAATATTTTCTTGGCAGTAATAGCATCACAAGATTATGAATTATTGTTATTATGGAGAGACAGAGTCAGATGACTGAAAAATTCAATGCCACAACCTGGATTTGAACCACGGATCTCCCAGTGTCTGTCCGGTTGCTCTAACCACTGAGCTACCATGGCAACATGCCGGCACGACATTAAATTCCCCAACTGATTCGTATTTTTTCCGGTAAACCACAATAAGATCTCAAATTGTATTGAGATAACATACCCCAAAGGCGACTTACAAAATTGTAAGTACTTTAAGTCCCGGGATTTGAACCACGGATCCATAGCCGGAATTTGAACCACGGATCTCCCGTTTCAAATCCCGACTATGGCACGGAATTTTTCAGTCGCCTCATTCTATCTCTTCAACCTTGTCTAACACACGGCTTATGTGGAAGAACAATTAATTCTACTGTTTTATTATGTTTATTAAAATTATATTATTATTATTTTGTATTATATTTTTATTGTATTATTTATTATTATACAATTATATAATTTATACGATTATTGTTGTTGCAGCAGCTTTTGCTGTCATTGACTATTTTCGAAATTGAAGGAACTAAATCACCTATTACATTACAGGGACAGCCACTACAGAACAACGTGTCTACGGGTATCATACTTAGCAATCAAACCCTGGTGCTGCAGAGCGTAAATCGCAACATCTCGGGGCTCTACACTTGTGTGGCAAGTAACTCAGAGGGCGACAGTGAAAGCAATCCTTTCAACCTGGATGTAAAGTGTGAGTACTTGTATTTCATCTTACATACATTCTATGAGAATCTTCAGATATACGCAGTGCATTACTCCTAAACTATATTTTCTAATAGAAGTGTAAAACGTAATGGTGAATTTTGTAATGAAATAGTGAGAAACAATGTTTGTATATTGTAACGACGCAGGAAATACCGGATACTACAAGAGTAAAATTACTCGGCGAGAGAGCACTCGCCTAGGGCGCGGGCAGCGCTCCGGAAGGGGGAGCGGGTTCCAGTGGTAATGAAAATTCTAGGTAACGCTCCCGTCCATGCCTTGAGCTCTTTATTCTATCCCATCCTAAGGGCTTACAAACCCAGTCTTTAAGTACCTCAGCTTATTACGAGGAGTATTTTAATTTCTCTACTACGTATAGTAAGCAGGGAAAGTATTGCATTCCACCAAAAATTCGATATCCATGTTTCACCGGAAATACATATTTTGAGGCCCCCTGAATACAAAAATACTTGTTATTTAGATTCCGTATTTTTCAAAAATGCGATACGAAGATTTTAAAGAAAATCTCTCTACCCCAGACTACCTTTACATGCAACATTTTTCGAAAATTTTAGTTATCTCAAAAATGGCTCTAACGATTTTGATTAAAATACCACATGTTTAAGATACTTTTATGGCAAATGAAATGTATATCTTGAATTTTCTGGAAATGTCCCCAAAAGTCTTATTCTTTCTGAATGAATTTGCATAACTGGTAAACCGCAAGAGATGGACAAATGTTTGCAACACAAAACTGTAGATCTCGTTAAAGCACACAATTTATATAATATACATTTTCTTTTCTCGAGTAAACCATTTCCGAGATGTTTCTTGTTATTTGTTTGAATTTTCCAATACTTATAGTTTTTCTCAAATGGGAATTGGTTTTTTATTATTATTATTATTGTTTTATATCCTGGACATGCAAAGAGAATGGAATGCTCCACCAGTTCTTAAAAGATCTGATTATCGTTTAAAGTCTACGATATTCTCCGTGTACCTACAAGAAAACTAGCAATTGATAGCTTCTCCAAACTTTTATATCGATTAGCATGAAGTACGTGGAGAATAAGGTTTTAAAAAACGTTTGTACAAGAGTAGAGAAAGTCATGTGATTGTAACACATCAGACATTTAGAAAATTTTCCGCGTGTGTATCTGTGAACAGCATAACTCAAAAACGAAAAGTAGGATAAATACTAAATATTTAGGTTCAGATTCTTTCAAAGATTCGACACGAAGATTTTCAAGAAAATCCCCCCCACCATAGAAACTTTTTCGAAAATGTTTATGTTCTCAAAAACGCTATAACGATTTTTATTAAAATTTCATATGTTTAAGATATTTTCATGGCAAATGAAATGTATATCTTGAATTTTCTGGGAATGTCCCCAATAGTCCTCTTCATTCTGAATTAAATTTAAATAACTGGTAAACCGTAAGAGATAGACAAAATTTTGCAACAAAAGCAAGTAAACCTCGTTAAACCACACAAAGGTTTTTTCGGTCCAATGAACAATTTCCGAGATATTCCTTGTTATTTGAATTTTCCAATTCTTATACTTTTTCTCAAATGGGAATTCCTTACTAGTTTCCTTTTTATGTCCTGGACATGAAAAGATAATAGAATGCTCTACATAACAACCAGCTCTTAAAAGGTTTGACTATCGCTTAAAGCCTACCATATTCCTCTTGCACCTTCAAGAAAATTGGCAAACTTTTTGTAAATGTTTATTTGGATTAACATGAAGTAGATGGAGAATAGGCGTTTGTAAAAATAGTTTGTACAAGAGTAGAGAAAGTCATGTGACTGTAACACATCAGATTTTAAAGTAAGGTTAATTTTGCAATAAAGTACAAACTACTAAGGTATTTATTGATAGTTTATTTTAACCAAACTTTCCCTACCACGTACCTAGTAGACATAGAAAGTACCTATTGAATTCTACCCAAATATTTCATTCCGATATTTGGCCGAAAATATATGTTTTGAGGCAACTGAATCAGAAAACATTAGAAAAAGGTTCGTGTGTGTGTGTGTGTGTGTGTGTGTGTGTGTGTTTATCTGTGAACAGCATAACTCAAAAACAAAACGTCGGATAAACTCCAAAGCTGATATTTAAGTTCAGGCAACCTTCCAAACATTCGATATGAAGATTTTAAAGAAAATTGGACACTCCAACTATCCTTGACATAGAAAGAATTTCGAAAAATTATATTTAAAAAAATTGCTCTAAAGATTTTGATTAAAATCCATATATGAAGCATATTTACATACAATTAAAATGTAATTATTGAATTTTCTGGAACTAGTCTATGAATTCTTCTTCATTTGGAAGGATTTTTGTATAATCTTGTATAACTGGTAAACGTTAGGCAATAAGCGAAAACCATCTACAAAAAGTAGATCTCCTTTAAACACACACTTTTATTTTAATTATGTTTTTGTGACATAGCCGTTTCTCAGATATCTGTTATTAATGGTTCGAATGGCTTATTTCTTGGTCATTCTCAAAGATTCGTCAACATTCAGTTGTTTCTCACGATTGCATGGAAACAGTATGGAATTTTAAGGCAGGGTATAGCGTCTGCTTCTTAAACTTTTGACTTTCGCTGTTCCCTTTGTGTCTATAACGAAATGCAGCTATTCTGCAAATATTTATATGGATTAAAGTGCTGTAAATAGAAAAACAAGCTTTAGCAAGAATATATATATATATATATATATATATATATATACCTAAACTTTCACGGCCGGCGTCAGCTTTATAAAAATTATTATTAAAATTCTTAGAACAAACGGGCTTTTTGGCCATGGTCTAAACGATAAAACATCTCCTGACGTTTCGCCCGACATTCCAGCGGGCATCTTCAAGGGATACACTAATCAGCTTCTTTCACCACACTGTATTATTTAGTAGCCGACCTCTATTTATAGCAGGGACACTACACGCGCACTAATCTGATTGGATGCGGCTAATCTCAATATCGTACTATCAATACCAGAATAAAGGAGCATAAAGCCTGCCGCAATCTAGGATAAACAAAGAAGTCTGCAGTAGCAGAACACGCACTATTACAAGGCCACGATATCAGATTTCACGAGACAGAAGTGCTCAACAAAACACCTTACTATCATGGCAGGCTATATCGTGAGGCCATAGAAATTTTAAACATCGTAACAACTTAAGTAAACAAGAATTCATCCGATTACATTAAGCTTGGTTACCGGCCTTGACAACAACTGCATACAAAACCACAAAAATATACCCGACTAACTTTCAAACTCCAGGCACGGTATCGCAATGACTAGCCGTCATCCAATCAAATCAGTGCACGTTGTACTGTCCCTGCTATAAATACAGCTCGGCTACTGCAGGTATTTCACAACACTCAGACTCCTGCCCCCACCACCCTATTCACTCAGCGTCACATATAGACGATCTTATTTCACACTAACATCAAACCTCCATAACCTACCACACCCCATCTAACCAAACTACTAAACTAACCACTAACCTACTAACAACACCTACTATCACCCTGGGTGCTGCACAGACTTAGGTATGTGCGGTCTCCCAGGATACAATTCACGCGCTCGCATGCACTGCATGCCAGCTAGGAACTAACATTTACTAACCGGGGTGCTAACGCGGAACCCGACCACTAACTGCATGAAATCTCTCTTACTAACATAGCACCCTGTCTCCCTATACACGCAAGATTAGTTTACTAACAGCATGTGCATGGGGAGACGATGTAGCCTCTGAGGATGATCTTCACCGGGGGCGGCATTGTGGGGCCGCCCCCACAAAAAAATAAAAAAAATAATGAACAGTGTGGCGAAAGAAGCCGTTAAGTGTGTCCTCTGAAGATGCCCGCCGGAATATAGGGCGAAATGTCAGGCGATGTTTTATCATTTAGACCACGGCAAAAACGCCCAGTTTGTTCTGAGGATTTTAATAATAATTCTTATAAGTATAAGTATAAGTAAGTATAGTTTCTATATCCACTAATAAACGATAGAGGGTAGAGAAAGTCGTGTGATGTATCACATAGTATTTTTAAAGTAAGGTCCGTTTTACAATAAAGTAGGAACTACAAAGTATTTATCGAAACTTAATTTTTAGCCAATTCTTCCAACCTTGGGCTACGTTTCTACCATTTGTCAATGCTTTTCGAGCATTTGTTTAAGCATAGCATAAGTGTTTTTAGAACATTATTACAGGTTTCGGTCCCAGTCCATTTTGGGAAAGTGTAGCTGTTTCCGGAGTTAAAGCCCTCTTATTGAAAAAGAGCCTTCATATTTCTTAGGAGATATTCCCACATATGTACGGAAGCTTCTTGAAGGATAAATACATATATTACAGAATGAATCACCTAAAACTTTCACAGCAAATATTTCGGAAATGGAAAGTGCTATTGATGTATAGTTTTCACAGCATTGATTGATAGTCACGGGCTCATACATTTAACCTATAAACAGATTTTAATAATACTGAGAAAGTGTATTTTTGAATGGAACAATGCCTTATTACATTAACACAATAAAGGTAGGGTGAATTGGAATTTCATTGGTCTTTGTTGCAGGATTCTAGTGCAAGCGGTTTACGAGAAATCGTATTTTGAGAAGCCTCCACCCCGACAATTGTTTGTCCCATTCAACCTGCTTAGTTGCTAGGTACGATGTTGTTATGTTTGTTTGCATTGTGTTTTCTGTTCATTGATTGCATTGCGACTTTCTGGTCAGTTAGTTTATGACAGTTCAAGCAGTAAGTCGTGAGTGGAAGATGGGGTTTAAAAATGCAGAAAAGGCCGACATGCTCATGGTGTATGGAGAGTGTAGGAAGAATGCAGTACGTTCCTGTACGGTGTATGCGGAAATGTATCCCAATAGACGTCAACCATCTCGGCAATTATTTATCAACCTCTTCCAACTAATTACGTAAAAGTGGCACTGTAACACCTATAAAACGTAACAGAAACAAACAAGTGACTGAAGAAGAGCCAGAAATTAATGTTTTGGCTACCGTGGCAGTAGATCCGCAAATTAGTTCCCGCACAATCACACGTGGAAGTGACATAAGTCAGGCAAGTCTACTGCGCATTCTCCATCGACATAGATTCCATCCCTATAACATATCCCTCCATCAAGAGCTGCATGGAAACGATTTTGAGAATCGTGTTAACTTTTGTACATGGGCATTAAGACATGATACTCCAAGATTCATCATGTATCTTGTTTAGTGATGCAGCAACATTTACTAATAATGGTCAGGTAAACCGCAAAAACATGCACTATTGGTCTGTTGACAATCCCCATTGGCTTCGTCAGGTGGAACGTCAGCGTACATGGAGTTTAAACGTGTGGTGTGGGATATGGAACCATCAGCTCATAGGCCCTTTGTTCATAGAAGGAACAATGAACTAGCACAAGTATCGCAGCCTCCTGACAGACCATCTGCCACAGATGCTAGAAGACGTTCCTTTGCAGACTTGGAGGAACCTGTGATACAAACATGATGGCTGTCCAGACCATAGTGCACGAAGTACTTAGCCTGTCTTAACGAATTGTTTCCAGATCGTTGGATTGGTCGGCCCGTTCACCGGATCTGACCCCTTTAGACCTTTTTATGTGGGGAAGGCTGAACGATACTGTCTACAAGGATGTACCAACTGCACCAGAGCTGCCTGCTCTGAAATTTCCGCTGAAATGCTAGAACGTGTGCAGCAGTCTTTCCATAGCATGCTGGAAGCGTGTATTGAAGCTGCCGGTGGTCATTTTGAACATAACCTTTGAAGGGCTATGTTCTCTTTACTTGTAAGGATCCACAGAAGTAGTGTAATTACCTTTTGTTTTTCTTTAGTTTGTGCTACCACACGTTGTAGAAGTGTCGGTGCGTAAAGGTTTCAAAATAAGATTTCTCGTAAACTGCTTGCACTAGAATCTTGAAACGAACGCCACTGACATTCTAATTTACCCTACCTTTATTCTGTTGATGTAACTAGGCATTGTTCCATTTCTCAGTATTATTAAAACCTGTTTATAGGCTAAATGTATGAGCCCCTGACTACCAATCAATGCTGTGAAAACTGCAGATCAATAGCACTTTCCATTTCCGAAATATTTGCGGTGCAAGTTTTAGGTGATTCACCATTGGCGAGCATCAGATTAAAAAATGTTTTCTGAATTGTGATGAAGTTCGGACTTCCCCACAACCAGTTTCAATCTCCCCCTGAAACCAACGATACCAATAAGCATTTTGTTTTACTACGTATGGAAAAATTCATACCAGAAACAGTACGCGAAGGATTTATGGACTGGCAGGAAATTTCTGTAAGAAGGGCCACTAAAATGTATTCTACGTTACAACGAGGATTTAAATGACTGTGATATGTTTGGAATAAAGCTTAAGATATGGATAATTATCAAAAATAGAAGTAGTTCTTACGAAAGGTGTATTTAAAGTAGGTACCGATAATTTGTTTTAAAAGTACAACATTTTTTTCGAAATACCTTCTTCTCATTCATTCCCTTATACCTTACACTACTTCTGCACATAGTCACTGCCATTACTCAGACGCTTGTCGTAACGGGAAACCATTTTTTGTGTGCCTTCGTGAAAGAATGTTGTCGTCTGCGATGAAAGTCAAGTCTGTACTTTTTGTTTCATATAATCGTCGTTGAAATGTTTTCCACCAAAGAATTTCTTCAAATGAAGAAACAGATGAAAATTGGTTGGTGCCAAATCCGGTCTGTATGGAGGGTGAGCGAATTGTTCCCAACCAAATAATAAAATCACAGCTTGAGTTTGTTTGTCTGTGTGCGACCGGACATTGTCACTCATTATTGTATCCCCATGAATCTCTCACGATTGGCCATGAACTTTTGCTGGCGTAACGTTTCTCGTATCAAAAGACGAATCATTCATCAGACTTCACAGTCGGCGGGTCGTTGGAATTTTTTGAACATTTCGAAACGCTATAACATAAAGTGACGATCGCTTGCAGCTGCATCTGGCTTCCTAATGAATAGGGGAAGTGTTCGCTCATGCTCAAAATCGCAACTGCAGCGCTGCAGTCACCACCTGGCTAGTGGTGAAGTTGTTTTTGTTCATAAATTATAATAAGACCCGTCATGACCACTAATAGCGTAGAGACGTTGCGTATCGGATGTCGAGGTCATGTGGTCTGTGACATCAATTTTGCCAGTTTAAGTATCCTACGCTGTGTAGCATTAGCGTTCTGTTAATCTAAATTCACCACGTAGAAATTCAGCAATTTCCTAGGGGTTGCTCTACTCCAATACCTGGGGTTCGTTCCCATTTGTTTACATTATTTATTAAATGTTTTAATAGAATTTGTAGTTTCTCACTACCCTTAACAACTAGACAAATGCAAATTACCGAGAAATGGGCAGATACTATGTGTTCTCTTGCTAGGAATTCTACTGTTCCTCACTAATATTTAACAACAATAAGGATATTATAACAAAATGTTATTTATGTTTGCCTAATTCTATGACACAAATGCACGTCGATGAAAGTATCCGAAAACTACGTTCAAGTGTATCTGAATGGCAGCCAAATGTTTTAATGAGAGTGTACTACTCTTTACTCTGGGTGCCTATACTATATTACATTCACAACTCTGCCGATGCAGAAATCCACACAAGGAAGTATTTGGATCAAAAGACTAGGTCAGGGTGAACCCACTACATACATACACTACGTGATCAAAAGTAGCCGGACACCTGGCTAAAAACGATACAAGTTCGTGGCGCCCTCCATCAGTAATGCTGGAAGTCAATATGGTGTTGGCCCACCCTTAGCCTTGATGACAGCGTTCACTCTCGCTGGGATGTTTCTTGGGGAATGGCAGACCATTCTTCGCGGAGTGCGGAACTGAGGAGAGGTGTCGATGTAGGTCGGTGAAGCCTGGCACGAAGTCGGCGTTCCAAAACATCCCAAAGATGTTCTGTAGGATTCAAGTCAGACTCTGTGCAGGCCAGTCCATTACAGGGATGTTATTGTCGTGTAAACACTCCGCCACAGCCCGTGCAGTATGAACAGGCGCTCGATCGTGTTGAAAGATGCAATCGCCATCACCGAATTGCTCTTCAACAATGGGAAACAAGAAGGTGCTTAAAATATCACTATAGGTCTGCGCTGTGATCGCTCCACGCAAAACAACAAGGGGTGCAAGCCCCCTCCATGAAGAACACGACCACACCATAACACCACCACCTCCGAATTTCACTATTGGCACTACACACGCTGGCAGATGACGTTCATCGGGCATTCGCCATACCCACACCCTACCATTGGATCGCCACATTATGTACCATGATTCGTCACTCCACACAACGTTTTCCCACTGTTCAATCGTGCAATGTTGACGCTCCTTACACCAAGCGAGGCGTCGTTTGGCATTTTCCTGCTTGATGTGTGGCTTATCAGCAACCGCTCGACCATGGAATCCAAGATTTCTCACCTCACGCCTAACTGTCATAGTACTTGGAGTGAATCCTGATGCAGTTTGGAATTCCTGTGTGATGGTCTGGATAGATGTCTGCCTATTACTCTTTACGACCCTCTTCAAATGTCGGCGGTCTCTGTCAGTCAACAGACGAGGTCGGCCTGTACGCTTCTGTGCTTTACATGTCCCTTTACGTTTTCACTTCACTATCACATCAGAAACAGTGGACCTAGGGATGTTTAGGAGTGTGGAAATCACGCGTACGGACTTCTGACGCAAGTGACACCCAATCACCTGACCACGTTCGAAGTCTGTGAGTTCCACTGAGCGTCCCATTGTGCTGTTTCACGATGTCTAATGACTACTGAGTTCACGGATATTGAGTACCAGGCAATAGGTGGTAGCACAATGCATCTAAGATGAAAAACGTATTTTTGTGGGTTGTCCGTATACTTTTGATCACATAGTGTATACCAAAGCACGGGGGTCGTAAAGGCAACCCTTTAATAACAATTGCAACACACTGGGTTCTAAGTTACATGTAAGAAAATTTAACAGTAGCAGAAAATACATGTTACGTATACAGGCTAAAGTACAATTGAAATCTCAAAAGGCACGTACAGAATCAGTGTACACTTTATATTTCTCTTGGGCGTCCATACACAATTACCAAGGAGGACCAAGTAAAGCAGTTAGAACATAATCACATGACGTGAGCTCGCCGTAAACAAACTTTCCCTTCTATCTCAACTTACATAAATGTCCCTCACACTTGCAGAAGCTCGCAACCCTAATAAAATACGCATGAATTGGAACAGAACTAAAACTTAACGCTTTAAAAAGCATGTCAGCAAAGGAACAAATTTAGACAGAGCTGTACCTGGGTGGGAGTAACACCAAATAAAACCTCCCCAGACATAAACCTTTAAGAATTTAACAACAAGGATATAATTGAAATAAAACTTGATAGTCTTCCACAAAGAAATGATAAAAGTCACCAAAATATAACAGTTTAGATAAGTTATAAAATTGAGTATTTAGTAACGATAGTATCATTAAAATGGAGCCGCTTAAATAAACTCTAAACTTTACCAATATGAATACATTTTAAATGGCCAGAAATTACAGGCAAATACAAATTCTAAAGGTTTTAATTCCCGTCTGAGCCTCCGCGTACACATTAAGTATTTAAATTTAAGATATACATAATTCATATGCCGAATTTGCAACACGCAAAGCTGGTTAAGCGAGACAGTCAAGATGGCCCAAACCTGTCCAAAAGAATTTAAAAAAGCATTTATGCCATTGGAAAAATCTACCCCCGAAATCTGAGCACTTATGTCGAAGTGACTAGAACCCGCTAACTCGGGCTTAATCGTAGTAACCTAGATGAAACCCAGACTGATAGTGTCGCCGCGGTCGGCGAAAAATGGAACCTACGTATACATGACCCACACAAATAGAACGCGAACTGGAAAGAGCGACAAATACGACTGTACGAGCGGTACACTATAACAAAGCAAATCTCACTTAAACTTGTAGCACTAACTAATCTAGAATTTAAAATAGGTGCCCGACTTTCCCGGACATTCCAAAAGCCAACGGAGTTATCTGTATTATTTAAATCCATTAAAACAAGACCTAGATAAACCCGTTTGTACTTTTGTTGCAGTATTTGTGTTGTTTGAACCCCACTGGAACGCTTTGTACTTAGTCAAAGAATTATGTAACATCTAGACTGGTTTTGTAGTTACATACGAGGTGTGATCAAAAAGTTTCTGGAATGGCTTCACAACAATGCTGACGCAGAGATTTCTTTAATCCTTACCCAGGCTGTACATGCAGCGTTCCTTCCCGATAAAAATGAGAGTTCACCTGATTTCCTGTGACCATGCAGTGTCGAGGTAGACGCTCTGAAGTGAACACGTGCGATTTTTCCGCGTAGCAAAAATGTCAGATTACGAAGAACAAAGAACGAACATCAAATTTTGCTTTAAACTCGGTAAAACTGCAACAGAAGCCTATGAAATGTTAAGAACAGCTTATGGAGAGGAAGTTATGGGAAAAACTGAAACATTTGATGGTTTTCGAAATTTAAAAGTGATGTGACATCAGTTAAGGATCAGATCGTTCGGGGTGACCCTGTTCCAGCAAAACTGATGAAAACATCAATCAGGTGAGGGAAATGGTCTTAAATGATAGGCACATTACAGTAAGAGAACTTTCTGAATTTTGAAAGACAATTTGGACATGAGAAGAATTGCCGCCAAGTTCGTGCCCCGCCTGCTTTCAAATGACCAAAAGGAAAGCCGTGTGATTGTCTGCACAGATCTTAAAGAACAGCTACAAAATGACCCAGTTTATGGATAAAATTATTACTGGTGATGAAACATGGATTTATGGGTACAATCCAGAAACGAAGCAACAATCTTTACTATCTCCACGCCCAAAAGAGGCCAGACAAGTTCGATCCAAAGTGTAGTCAATGATGATTGTGTTTTTTGGTATTAAAGGCATTTTACATAAGGAATTTGTGCCACAGGGTCAAACAGTGAATCAAGTGTTCCACAAACAAGTGCTGCAAAGATTAAGGGAGAATGTGCGACGCAAACGGCGGAGAAATGGAGGAGTGGTGACTGGCTCCTGCATCATGACAATGCGCCCACGCACAAAGCCCTTTCTGTTCGCCAATTCTTGGATATAAATAGCCATCCCGTCTATTCTCAAGATTTGGCACCAGCGAACTTTTTTCTTTTCCCGCGACTTAAAATGCGGCACAGAGGACACCGTTTTGAGGACATTGATGTCATCCATCGTGAACCGCAGGAGGCTCTGAACATGTTGAAAGAAGAGGACTTCCAGAGGTGCTTCCAGCAGTGGCAGAAGCGCTGGGACAAATGTATATACTCCCAAGGTGACTACTTCGAGGGTGACAGTGCAGATTAGACAAAACAAACTGTTGTGTAGTATTTATGACGTCATTCCGAAAACTTTTTGATCACACCTCGTCTTACATGTCGCCACAAGCCAAACTTGTGAGCGATAAGTACCCCACTCTTAGAACTCAACATGATGTAAACACATGACGTCATTAACAAGCTTGCGATACGCGGAAAACCAAAGCATACCATAACATATTGTGAAGCAACGGCTATAGCACAAGGTTATCGGGAGGTCGGCGCCGGGCAGTCGGAGTAAACAAAGAAAAGTAGCGCTCACCAGCATAAACACGGGAAGTGCTATCGTCAGTATCTTCTGGACGTTTCTACTTCTTGAACGTTCCAGAATTGTATGGAAATGGAAGGATCTGGTGAGTGAGTCAGTCAGACAATCATTTGAATTGGTCGCTTAGCGAGTACGACAAAAAGTGTTAGTCTTCTAATGAGATTGTGATTGTTGTAACGCGTAGTGAAACTACTTCTGCGAGATATTGGAGAAGTCTTGTGTTTGACTCCCCAGCGAATGAAGCGGAAGAAGAGGCTAAGTCACGCGTGTTTCATTACTCCGTTACTTCACGAAGAAAGTAAAGTGATTATGAAAACAAAATGAAGTGTGACTGAAAAGATGAACTAGATCTCATTAACGAAGGCAAACTTGTTGAAGTGGCAGTTAAACAAATCTCATGTGATACATTCACATGATTTTTCTACCCTCTATCTTTATTAGCGCGTATACAAACTTTTCTTACGGATGATTATTTTTCTATCTAATGCATTTTAATCCAAACAAAGCTTTGCAAAAATAGTTACATTACACATTTCGTTATAAATACAAAGGGAACAGCGATAGTCAAATGTTTAAGAACTGAAAGCTATATGCTGGCCTTAAAATTCCATACTCTTTCCATGTAGTCGCGAGAAACAACTGAAAATCAATGCGACTTCAAGGGAATGACAATAGTAATGCACAATTCGAACCATTAATAACAGATACCTCGGAAATGGCTTATGCCACAAAGGAAGTTATTTCAAATAAATTGTGTGTTTTCAAGAGATTTACATTTTTTGTGTAGTATGTTTTCGTCTATCATTTAACGCTTACCAGTTATACGGACTTCAGGGGCGGCTGGTAACTCTGAACTTTGGTGGTTCACAACATTATCCTTGCAATTTGAAAAGTTTTAAGTAATAAACACGGAATAAGTTTCTCACTATAGGCTGATTAATTTACGCAAATAAACAAGAAATGGGAATTCACAATATATAACACATGTACATTTCATGAAGATGCTACAGATCATTCACGCCATGTTTTGTCCATGTATCTTCACCACCAAACAAAACGCAAAGAAAGCAAAACAGGGCGTTTTTAATAACACAACCACTTATCCAATCATATTTTTCATATACATCGCTGTTAAAATTCCTGTTTAAACTTCTTGTTTTTGTTTGAACTACCTGAGTGGTTTTTAGGTATGGTGTGGGCCTGCCAATGCGTTTAATTTCATTCTTTTCCTCCAAGTTTAGCGTTGAAAACGGTTGCATTAAATGAGACTGAATGGAATTCATTGTTTCTCCTTATAGCAACGTTTAGCTGTATTTAGCTAAATAAACCACTTTGATTCATAAATTAAAACCCGATACACACAACACGGCACAAACCACGTGACATACAAGCAACGTAATTATCAGAGATGCAAGGTAACTAGAGTATAGTCAGAGATGCAGTTTAGTAGATAGAAGACCGGAAGTGAGGTAAACTTTTACTGTGAATTCAATAGATGGCTCTGTGTATGGGACGAAACGAAAAGTACTGCTGCTGTTGATCATCCTATTCTATGCTCTCCGACTACTAGGTTAACCAACAACCTGCAGCTTATGCCCTTCACTCTCCCCCCCATACACCTCTGGTTCGTCATTCCCTATACTTCACCATTATACCAATCTAGGTTGCAGCCGGGAGTGCACTACTTGGCACCTGCAAACAATACAACGCTTGCCAAAGTCCACTCCACAAGATCATGTCAGAATGATAACCGCAATGTACGAATCGTATACCTTATTTACATTAAAGGGGGAGCCAAGACTTTGGTTGTAGCGCAAACGTGCTACCATATAGAGAAGCCGCCCCTGCAGGACTTACTACGCTATTACCAAACAATTCAATAATATAGTTTTTCATGTAAATATCTTTCAATTATGGTATTTTAGTCAAAATCGTTAGTCGTTTTTTAGGAAATGAAATTTTTTAAAACATTCAATGTGTAGTGGGGGAATTTTCTTGAAAATCCTTGTGTCGCATCCTTTGAAGGTACTGAACTTAATTACCAAGATTAGTGTTTATCCGAACTATCCCTTTTTGAGTTATTCTTTTCAGACACACACACACACACACACACACACACACACTGACGTCACATGCAGACACACACACGGTCTTTTTTCGAACAGTGCTTATTTTTTGGATTCAGGGTGCCACAAAGCATGCATTTCCACAAATAAATTACATTTAAATAATTTATTAATTCTATAATTAATGATAGGCGGCGCCGTGGCGGAGTGGTTAGACCGCTCGCCTTCCACCGAGGCGGCCCGGGTTCAATCCTAGGGACCTGCATGTGGGATTTGTGGTGGACGAAGCGGCGTCTGGGCGGGTTTTCTCAGGGTTCTCCGGTTTCCCCCGCCATTCATTCCACCAATGCTCCATCATCACCTTTCCTTTCATCCATTTCACCAACATTTCGTTTCATCTACTTCCTTCATCCCATACCAGCAATCGGGCTGATCACCCATCCTGGGTGCTCTGTCTTATCCATGAGTGTCTGCTCCTCGACGGGCCTCTGATCCCAGGCACCCGCTTGTAAGTCCTGGGGGTGTAAGTCCTACATAAGAGGAGGGTAAACAGATAATGAATGAATGAATATAATTAATGATAATTGGTTTACGACATTAATTTTTTAAGTAAAATGAAACAAGTGAGGTAGTATTTAGTATTAAAATTTAATTTGTCTCTAATTGTAGGTTCCCATTTAAAGAAATTAAATTGACACTAATATGACTATCATAACGTCCTCCAAATAAAGCACGATTAATGGCATTTACTTCCCCCCATAATATCAATAAAGTTTTGTTAAAGGCATTTCTTTCTACAACGCTTGGTTTTGGAGATATTGTACAGTCCCAACTTAAATGGTCCACCCTGTATAGGTGTTTCCGTGCGGAGCGTTGCATATGCGCATAAAGAACGAAAGGAAACCTTAGCACATCGAAAGAAGAAAAGAAACAGACTTAAGCCATTTAGAAAAGCAGAAGACCTTACCAAACGCTTTTTTATTCGTAGGAAAGTGCAGGAGTATTTTCTTTAATAAAAAACCGCCAACGTTAAACAAGCTCTTAAATTTAGTCAACTAAATTCTTTCTTTAAACTATCCAGCTTCCACAGAATATTATAAACTGCATTTAGGTTTATGAAGAGAAATAAAGTAAATTTAAGTATCGACAAAGGGGATATCCTTTGACAGAGACTCAGATTTTACACCTCTGATGCAGCCACATTTTAACTATGTTTTATTTTAATTACCCTGGTTTTAATCTCAGCTGAGGTTTACTTTCGGTGTTTAACTTTCTTGTATTGCGAATGAGCCCATGTAGGACTACGCAAAGTATTTAGACACCTTTCTTTGTTTTCCTTTGAATCCATAGTTCTCTTTGCCTGTGGGCTTTCTTTCTCCTGTCTGTCCATGTTGTACAAGTTTTTACTTTCTCTACCACGTATATTAATCAGGGGAAGTACCGCATTCCACCCAAAAATTCTATACCGAAATTTACCGGAAATACAAGTTTTGAGATCCCCTAAATCTAAATAAAGCATTTTCGAAACATGTCCTTTTGTGTTTCCGTGTGTGTGTTTGTGTTTATGAACACCATAACTCAAAAGAAAAAGTCGGATAAACACCAAACTTACAATTTAGGTTCAATATCTTCCAAAGATGCGACATAAAGATTTTCAACAAAATTCCCCACCCCAAACTACACTTTACTTGGATCTTTTTTCGAAATTTTAGAGTATCTAAAAGATGGCTCTAACGAATTTGGTTAAAATTCCGTATATGAATGGTATTTACATGACAAATAAGATGTATATCTTGAAGTTATCTTCATTCGTAAGGAATTTTGTACAATCTTGTATAACTGCTAAACGTTAAGCGATAGACAAAAACGCAGTGCAGTAAAAATGTATATCTCTTTAAAACACACAATTTATCTAAAATAAGTTTTTCTGTGGCACACGACGTTTCTGAGATATCCGTTATTAATGGTTCGAATTGTACATTTCTTGGTCACTCCTTTCAACATTCTGTTGTTTATGGCGATTGGATGGAAACAGTATGGATTTCTAAGGCCAGCATTTAGTGTCCAGTTGTTAAAAATTTGACTATCGCTGTTCCCTTTGCATATATAAAAAATGCGTAATGTAGCTATTTCTGCGGTGGTTTATTTGGATTAGAGCGTAGTAAATATAAAAATAAGCTTCAGTAAGAATAGTTTGTACACTAAGTAATAAATGATAGAGGGTAGAGAAAGTTATGTGAATGTATTACACCAAATTTTTATTATAGACATTTTGAATAAGTCGATATGGTGTTTCCATTTTTTTTATTTTGCCATCTACTTATATTAACTTTAGTTTCGATTCCATTTTCCTTAATTACTGAATCAATGTATTTAAATTCGTTATTATTATTATTATTATTATTATTATTATTATTATTATTATTATTATTAAACATGAGACATTGGGCCATATGGTATTTGTTTATGTTTGTCCCTCAGAGCTGATATGAACACGAGGCTTATGCAGAGGGGTAGAAGATGTTTTGTTGACATCATGTTTGTTTGTGTGGATCCACTGTATTACTTAACTTGGAAAATTTTATATCTGCCTAAAGCATAGAGTGGTAACACACATTAGTACTGCTGTCGGTACCAGTGAGAGAGTAGCTCTTCGATTTAGATTCACGAACATTTATTAATTTTAGCTCCGCCTAATTTAGAATTAGACATAACACTATTACTAGGCGATGGGTCGTCTTTCTTAGAATTTCCGTTGCATTTCTAATTTCCAGAATTGGCCTACGTACCTGTTGAAACGTACAGAATTCATAACCTGCCTTCCCAGAAATTGTTAAGCTAATGTGTTCGCTCCTTCTCGGCTCACTAATGACTTTTGTTAACCTGACTCCTAATTACCCCATATTTCCGGACAAACATTTCAACTCATACTTGTTACACTATACACTGACTTAATATACGGAAATTATTTATTACAATCATTCTCTATCTTACTATAATTTATTTATTTAATTCCTTATATTTTCCTGCCCATAATTAGGTATCAGCCCACTATTCTTACGAGTAGCATATTATTATGCACGCAGGAGCTTGTCCATGGAGTTTTTGTCGTGATAATTGACACAGTGCCACTGATTGGTGAAGTACAATGTACACTTGTATTAGAAACACACGTCCTCAAATAACTGAAGAATTATATTTCATATTCTGATAAATCCTGTACAGAATTATGTAAGTTCCCTCTAACAGTATTTAGGTAATGAATAATGAAATAACTTCCTCTTTTCCATTCTTATAACCATTTCACTAAGTTACACACTTAACTGTGAACTCTGGCTTGGCATAGAGCGGGCTCAACTGAAGCCAAATGCGCATGACCAGACTTCAAGCATGTGACGCGTAATTGCAGGTAATACATATAATATTTACTACTAATCAACAGTTGGTAAGAGTAATTTTCGTAATGCTTTCAAAGGTACAGTAGAGCCACGTGCTTATTACTTTCTCTACCACGTAAATAGTAGATAGACAAGGTATTGCATTCCACCCGAAAATTCGATACCTAGATTTCACTGGAAATACGTGTTTTGAGGCCCCCTGAATAAAAAAGAACCATTTTTAGAAATAGGTCCGTATTTCTGTCTGAGAACAGAATATCTCGATAACGAAACCTCAGTTAAATACGAAACTTGGTTTTAAGTTCAGCATTTTCCAAGCATGCAACATTGATTTTAAAGAACATTCCCAACCCTAAACTACCCTTTATATAGACAAGATTTCGTTATTTTTTTCAGAAATAACTATAACGGATTTCATTAAAATGCCATAAGTTTAAGATATTTGCATGAAAATAAAATGTATATCTGGAATATGAAATCCTCTTCATTTTGAATTACTGTATAATTGCCAAACCGTAAGAGATACGCAAAATCTCACTATTCAAAAAAAGTAGATATCGTTAAAGCAAAAACTTCTGAGGCGTTTCTGAATAATTCTTTCCTATTGCTTTGAATTTTCAAATAGTTATTCTTCTTTCAAGTAATAAGTCGCTATTCTGTTTTTCTAGTGGTTGTGCAAAGAACATGGAAATTCAAAGCCAGTGATCCCCAACTTTAAGTGACACATGGGAAGGCGGATTTATCCCCACGCATTGTTCACAGAGCTATGACGCACTCATGTGGTCATGGATTGTCCAAACTCCAGAGTTTGGTTACCTTGTAACTTGCCATTGCGAACAGCCGTCAGTGAATGAGTGAAGGGGAAATGCTTCATAACACAAAACAAAAGAGGTGGGGTAAGGCGACTATGTAATGTCATTATCTCATAAGAGACAAGGTTGGGTTTCACTGCTCAAAGCCATCACATAGTGGCACGGTTTTTTAAAAAAAAGTATCATCTAATCTGATGTATTCTTTTTACACCTACAAAAAATGTGTAAATATTTAATGAAAGTTTATCTCGATTAGCAATAAGTAGATAGAACAATTAAATTTTGTAAGAATAGTTAGTGGGGGAATGAGTAGAGAATGTCATGTGAATGCTACACATCAGATTTTTATAATATGCAGGTAAAACTCAACTCAGATTCTTCTATACTTGCTACTTAAATATTGCAAATGTTATACTGTATGCTTCTTTTAATTTCAAGCTGTTTTGAAATGTTGTTCAGAGAAGTCCTTTAGTAACACTGATGACGATTTCAACAATAACCGTTTAAGACTTTGACGAATGTTCATTCTTTGACTATCGTTTAACTCTCATGTTTGCGTTTCTTCAATCCAGATTTATTTTGACGATCGTCATACTCATTGTGAAAATTTACGTATCCTTTTTGCAGTCTTCAATACATTGACGATTCATTATAAAAATCATAGCCGAAATAATCAAGAGTTACACAGGTAATTTTAGATCCATTACTGTTCAACACGTTATCTGGCTGTGACGATGGGAGATAATGTTGATCTAAATTATTGTAGACAGATTTACTAGAAAATCTTGAGTAATACCTGAGCGTAATAAATACTTCTAAACATTTCATTTGTTTTTCTGACCTTTTCTGCACAAACCCATGAGAATTGAAGCAGTTTTCAAGTTCCTTCCGTGCTTTTTCTTTTCCACGAAGTGTTATCCCGTCAGTTTTCTTATTTTATATTACGTTTTTACTTTTTCTACTACGTATAGTAAGTAGGGGAAGTATTGTATTCCACCCAAAAATTCGATACCGAGATTTCACCGGAAATACATGTTTTGAGACCCTCTGAATCCAAAAAAAAGCATTTTTGAAAACATCTCCGTGTGTGTGTCTGTGAACAGCATAACTCAGAAAGGAATAGTCGGATGAACACAAAACTTGGTATTTAGGTTCAGTATCTTCCAGAGATGTGACACGAAGGTTTTCAAGAAAATCCCCATACCCCAGATTACCCTTTACATGGAACATTTTTCGAAAATTTTAATTTTCTCAAAAATGGCTCTAACGATTTTGATTAAAATATCACATGTTAAAGATATTTTTACGAAAAATAAAATGTATATCTTGAATTTACTGGGAATGTCTCTAAAAGTATTTTTCATTGTGAACGACTTTTACATAACTGGTAAACCATAAGAGATAGACAAAATTATACTACACAAAAATGTAGATCGCGTTAAAATACACAATTTATGTCACATATATTTTTTGTTGAGTGAATCATTTTCCAGATATTGCTTGTTAGTCCCTTAAATTTTTCAATACATATTTTCTCAAATGGGAATTCGTTATTCATTTTTTTGTCTTGCATATACAAAGAGTATTAATCTGTGGCAAAGGGAATGGTGCAGACATAGCAACCAGCTATTAAGGGATATGTCCATGCTTAAAGGCTACTGTATTTCTATATTGCCCTTGCAAATACAAAACAAGGGGAGCATAGTAGGCCTTAAGCAATAGTCAAATATTTTTAGAACTGTTCGCTATGTGTAAAATGTAACTCTCTTTTCATGTCAAAAGATCGTTTTCTGCAAATGTTTACCTCGATTATTATGAAATAGATGGAGAAGAAGAGTTTGTAAAAATAGTTTGTACAAGAGTAGAGAAAGTCATGTGAGTATAACACATCAGATTTTTCTTATCAACAACGAGGCTTATAAACAAAGTTTTCTCCTCAGTAGAAAACTTGGACCATCGTTTCTTTATTGGCGGTTTTTTTTCACTTTGTTGCAAGAGCCTATAAATATTACATGAATTGCAGTTCGATGTGGCGATCATCTTTTACTTAATCAACAAAGGACAACAAACGCTGCTAAAGCCCAGACTCAGCAATAAAACACGCAACTATTGATTGGATGCACAAATAGAATTATTTCCGTAACCTACAAAACATGTTTGTTTCAAAATGCACAAGTCGGATTAGGAATACGCTACGGAGGGGACATCTACTACCTCGACCCACACGGGGATCTTTTGTGCATATAGCCCCGGGAGGAACGGAGGAGATGAAGGAACCGCAGATGACGTATGGTGTGCAGGATCGGCCAGACCGACCATACAGGTGTCCCTAAGAATTACAGACTTGAACACCCAGCCGGAGAGCGCTCAAGCCAGCCCTCCCAAGCCTTCGGAGGTTGGCTCACAGGCTGCCCACCAGTGTGGAGACCGGGGAAAGCTCGACTCAGCAGAGACTCGAACAGCCTCCATCTGACAGGGCGGAGAAGAGATTTCAACACTCACGTCATCTACGCTATTATCCGTAATCGCTTGACACACAGCCCCAGAGTCAACCTGTAACATGAAAGAGGAAGACTAAATGAGAGGGAATGAGAAAGAGAGAAGAAAGAGAGAAATTTGGGGAGACAATGATCCTTTTCAGCATTCACCTAGTGCCCCGGGAAAACCTAGAAAAAACCACGGGTCAGGAAGTTCGGCCGGGGGAATCGAACCCATGACCTCCCAAATGCGGGCCACAGACTCTACCGCCTGAGCCATTCCGCTCGATAAATCCACAAGTGCCTACGTCAAAGTAAACGGCCATCAATTCAATCTGATCAACGATAGCGAAACAGGAAGTTAAGACGACGCGTCAAAAATAAACGAGTCGTTTATTACTTTCTCTACTACATACAGTAAGTAGGAGAAGTATTGCATTCCATCCAAAAATTTGATACCAAGATATTACCGTAAATACATGTTTTGAGGCCCCCTGAATCAAAAAAATAAATCATTTCTAGAGAAAGGTCTGTGTGACTTTCAACAACATAACTCAAAAATGAAATGTCAGATAAATACCAAACTTGGTATTTAGGTTTAGTATCTTTCAAAGACGCGGCACAAACATTTTCAAGAAAATCCTCCCACCCCAGACTTCCCTTTAAATGGAAGAGTTTTCGAAAATTTTGATTTTCTCAAAAATAGCTGTAACGATTTTTATTAAAATATCATATGTTTCAAGATATTTTCGTGGCAAATGAAATATATTTTCTGGGAATATCCCCAAAAGTCCTCTTCATTCTGAATGACTTTTGCATAACTGGTAAACCATAAGCGATAGACAAAGTTTTACTACACGAATAATGTAGATCTCGTTAAAATACACAAATTATGTCATATACATTTCTTGTCCTTGGACCATTTCCGAGATGTTCCTTGTTATTTATTTGAGTTTTTCAATACTTGTACCTTTTCTCAAACGAGAATTCGTTATTCTTTTATTATTATTATTGTATTTTTTGTTCAATATCCTGGACATGCAAAGAGAATGGAATGTTCCAGCTCTTAAAAGATTTCACTATCGCTTAAAGCGTACCATATTCCCTTTGCATCTACAAGAACATTAGCAGTAAGATAGCTTTTGCAAAGGTTCATCTCTATTAATGAAATAGGTGGAGAATAAGCGTTTGTAAAAGCGTTTGTACAAAAACAGAGAAAGTCATTTGAGTGTAACACATTAGATTGTTTTATATTCGTCGTATTCGTCTAGTAGAAATGGCCATAACCCGGCTTAAGTTTTGAATTCACGTTTTCCTACATTATTATTTTAATTTCGTTGACGCTAAGTTTGTACCATAGTGGTTACTGGTTCAAAACCAGCAATGCTGGCATCTCTAGAATTACCTTAGCGGTATCACTGTTTTTTAAACCATTGTGGGGTAGATTTTATACAGTCCTTTAAACTTGGAGTCTGCATATTCTTTGTTCCTTGAACTATCTACTGATTATTCGACCAAAGGCTCGGTTAAACGCATGTCAAATAGGCATTCTTGCAAAGACATTTACGACGAAAATAGATAAGGCTAATTCCTTCACTTAACTGGTTATCTTCACTTTAAAAGGGAGAGTTTAACGTCGCCTTATCCTGTGGCTTAGACATTGTTTTAGATAACTATATCCATTCCCAGTAATGGTTTAACTGGGTATTTTTTAGTTTCAGTTTATTATCTTTTTAATTACTTTTCCCACCTTGTTTCTGTCATAACGGTAACAACGCGCCAGTCTCTAAGTGCCCATTTGCATTAAGTATTATTACAAAAAACAAAGAGTACACGCCCTCGTTTACATAATGACTGTCTTTCTTAACTTGTCGAAGACTGTCGCCAAAGCTAATTTTTGTATCTGCTCAAAGCGCTTTATACTTTTTCATGAGCCTTTCTGTTCTAAAATAGCGCATTACATTTTAGCTCTCGATACATCACTATCGTTATTATGTTTGAAGAAAGTATGGTTGGAGATGAGGCAGTATTTTTAACATATAAATGATTTCAGTCTAATTATATAATATGTATATAATTCAATAACAGCCCGCCTTAAAGCAATATGTGTATGTAACAATATATAAAAAGTGTATATTACAGTCATTGTATATGTTTATATTATTGTATACATGTGTAATAATGTTATGTGAATGTATTACGTAATTTAATAATGTACGAGCTGTGAGAATAATAGGTTAAAAGTTGCTAACAATGAGGTAACTTTAAGGCAATAATGAGTTTTGTAGTTTAACAATACTACTTGTAATTCTTGGAAGCAATAATGTAATTTTTGTGGCAGTTTATAAAATAGCCAATCAACAACCAGAAAAAGCTTTAGTTAAATGAAGGTATTCTATTGGACTAGGATTAGCCAATTAGAGACTTGAAATACAGAACTTTACAAACTTAGGCGGTAGAAATCAAGTCAATTGCTTGTAGACAGCGCTCATAACTGGACGTGTTGATTGTAGACAGTGTTCCTAACCGGACGCGAGATTTAATACGTATTCGTGCGAGACAAAAATAATTTACCTGTTAAAAAGTGCAAGTAATTAATAACAAAAATCTCACAGCTCTCTCTCTCTCTCTCTCTCTCTCTCTCTCTCTGTATACCTGCAGAGTTATTTAAATATTGTGAGGCATTAATAAAAGGAGTGAAGTAAAAATGTGTAAGCCTACATTCTTCAGTCGCACCACCTCCCTGCGACATTCATGTCTCTAAAAAAATATAAACACTGACGCAGCCGAGGCAAACATAAATATATAATACTTAAAGAAGCAGTCAAAATTACAAAGTTAATATTTTTAAATTTGGGGTGAAGGCTACCGGGTACCATACGTGCAGTTGCTACTACTTCAAGTTCGGCTCCTCAACATAAGAACTACGATACAACTCATCCTAAAATTCTCCTTCTTCAAATTTGCTTCCATACGTGGGGCAGAAACTACCAACTTCAGAGACTAGTACGGCAGGTAGCCTGTAATACGTTATAAAATTTAGTGCTTCTGGGTTTAATTAGTTTTTTATTTGAATAAAATATGTTGTAATATTCGCACATCAAAACATTGCACGAGATTCATATGGTTCGTATGGGTATTAATTCAGCAATTAATATTTCTTTAAACATTAAAAAAACAAGTTAGAAGTAAGGCAGCAAAGTAGTGCTTTGAGATAATTTATATCAAAATCTTGTGCCTTTATTGAGACTTATTTCATCATTAAACTTCCAAGAATATCATTATGTGCATCAACTTATCTATTAAATATCAGATGTGTTATATTCTTTTTCATTTTAATCCATAAACCTTTCCAGGAATGGCTGCATTACACATTTTGTTATAGATACAAAGGGAATAGGGAAAGTCAAATGTTTTAGAACTTTCCAAGCCATCGCGAGAAACAATTTAAAATCTACAGGATCTTAAAAGAATGGATAAGTATTGAACAATTCGAACCATTAACAACGGATATCTCGGATGTGGCTGATGCTACAAAAGTTATTTGAAATAAATTGTGCATTTAACATCTACATTTTTTGCATGCTGCGTTTTCGTCTATCGCTTAACACTTACCGCTTATACAAAATTCCTTCAGAGTGTAGTGAACTTCTATTCCCAGCAAATTCAAGATGTACATTTCATTTGTCATGTAAATGACTTTAATATATGGTATGTTAATCAAAATCGCTAGAGCCATATTTAGAAAATAAAGAATTTTGTTATATGTTCCACATAAAGGGAATATCAAAATGGTGAAACCTTCCCGAAAATCTTTGGAGAGTATTGAACCTAAATACCAATTTGGTATTATTGGACCTTTTTACTTTCTCTACTACGTATAGTAAGTAGGGCAAGTATTGCATTCCACCCAAAAATTCGATACCGAGATTTCACCGGAAATATATGTTTTGAGACCCCCTGAATCCAAAAAAAGCAGTTTTGAATCATGTCCGTGGTGTGTCTGTGTGTGTGCGTCTGTGAACAGCATAGCTCAGAAAAGAACAGTCGGATAAACACCAAACTTGGTATTTAGGTTCAGTATCTTCCAGAGATGCGACACAAAGGTTTTCAAGAAAATCCCCCCACCGCAGATTACCCTTAACATGGAACATTTTTCGAAAATTTTAATTTTCTCAAAAATGACTCTATCGATTTTGATTAAAATATCATATGTTTAAGATATTTTCATGACAAATAAAATTATATCTTGAATTTTCTGGCAATGTCTCCAAAAGATTCTTCATTGTGAACGACTTTTGCATAACTGGTAAACCATAAGAGATAGACAAAATTTTACTACACAAAAAATATAGATCGCGTTAAAATACACAATTTATGTCACATACATTTTTGTTGTTGAGTGAACCATTCTCGAGATATTGCTTGTTATTCCCTTAAAATTTTCAATACTTATTTTCTCAAATGGGAATTCGTTATACATTTTTTTGTCTTGGATATGCAAGGACTATTAATCTGTGGCAAAGAGAATGGTGCTGCACATAGCAACCAGCTATTAAGAGTAATGTCTATGCTTAAAGGCTACTGTATTTCTATATTGTCCTTGTAAATATATATTCCCCTTACATCTACAAGAAAATTAGCAATAAGATAGAGCCTGCAAATGTTTATCTCGATTAACATGAAGTAGTTGGAGAATAAGTGTTTGTAAAAATAGTTTGTAAAAGAGTAGAGAAAGTCATGTGGGTGTAACACTTCAGTTTTTTTTGTTTCGAGCATGTATTTCCGGTGAAATCTCGGTATCGAATTTTTGGGGAGTGTAATACCTTCCCTACCTGCTATGTACATAGTAGGGTGATAAAGATACTAAAAAGCTAGAGCTCATCTTACTAAGCTCAACTTCCATATGTAAGTTAAATATTAGTAAGGTGCAGAGAAACAGGTTTTATAAATGATAAGTTAACATCCTAAAAGCATTCCTTTGGCCATTTTAAAAATAATATATTACTCCATCTCATCCATTGTGCCCTTTCCTATTCGCGTTTCTTGGAAGCACCGATGCTTCCTGATGTCTAAGAGCGAAGTAAACTGAAATGTTTGTTTTTCGGCAAAGCAAAATAATTCTTACCTTCTGATTAATATCTGTTTTGCGCCGTGATAACGCAAGCGATTCACATTTGGAAGTGCCGGTGACATCCCACTCTGACCCATTGGTTTTTTCGGGGTATTCCCTGGTAGTTAGGCGAATGCTGGAGTGGTTTCTTTCAGCCCCCAAATTTCCTATCCCTCACTTTCGTTTCATTCATCCCTCTCCCCATTAGGTATCTTTAGGGTTAGGAGTTTCGAAATGGTGTTTCGGTGCGGCGTGGCAGGGAAAAGGATGCTCTCTCGGGAATAGTTGCCGGGTTAAAACGGATGTGGACCCTCTCTGAGGCGGGAGTCTTCTGTCTGCCCATCTAATTGCCAGGGCACCTAAATCTGGAAGCTGTAGAGACCCTGTTATTGCTGAGTCGTCACTCCTGATTCTGGCCGCCCGGTGTCTCCTCACATCTCCTTCCTCCTGGGAGCACCCTGGGGGGATATAGTTACAGTATCCCCACTGGAGCAGTGCTGAGTCCCTTTCGATCATAAAAATATTGATTTTCCAAGAGGACATCGTTACATGGGCTTTAACTTATGTTTGGATATAGGCTTTATTTTTTATCATCATAAGCAGTAATATTTACTATCCTCTTTTTATACATTAATATAAAGTTAAGAAAATAGACCCGATGCAAATTGCAATAGACGAGAGATGGAAACAAGTTAATGTGGTATTGTACGCCCGAGATAGTCAACTGCACACACATACCTATTTAAAGAGTGCATGTAAATTAATATAATGTTTAACATACAAATCTTGGATATTTAATCTGCAGAGATATTGAATATATAATTTGCAGCACAAACCTTGGTTATGAAATGTTGCACACACAAACCTAGTTTATGTAATAATCTGCAGACAAATCTTTGTATATATTATCTTACACACACAAACTATGGATATGTAATCATGACACACACTAAAATTTGGATATGTAATCTTGCACACAGGAACTTTGGATATATAATCTTGCACACAGGAACTTTGCATATGTAATCTTGCACACAGGAACTTTGCATATGTAATCTTGCACACAGGAACTTTGCATATGTAATCTTGCACACAGGAACTTTGGATATGTAATCCTGCAAACAGGAACTTTGCATATGTAATCTTGCACACAGGAACTTTGGATATGTAATCCTGCACACAGGAACTTTGGATATGTAATCTTGCACACAGGAACTTTGGATATGTAATCTTGTACACAGGAACTTTGCATATGTAATCTGGCAAACAGGAACTTTGCATATGTAATCTTGCACACAGGAACTTTGGATATGTAATCCTGCACACAGAAACTTTGCATATGTAATCTTGCACACAGGAACTTTGCATATGTAATCTTGCACACAGGAACTTTGGATATGTAATCTGGCAAACAGGAACTTTGGATATGTAATCTTGCACACAGGAACTTTGGATATGTAATCTTGCACACAGGAACTTTGCATATGTAATCTTGCACACAGGAACTTTGGATATGTAATCTTGCACACAGGAACTTTGCATATGTAATCTTGCACACAGGAACTTTGGATATGTAATCTTGCACACAGGAACTTTGGATATGTAATCTGGCAAACAGGAACTTTGGATATGTAATCTTGCACACAGGAACTTTGGATATGTAATCTTGTACACAGGAACTTTAGATATGTAATCTTGCACACAGGAACTTTGGATATGTAATCTTGCAAACAGGAACTTTGCATATGTAATCTTGCAAACAGGAACTTTGGATATGTAATCTTGCACACAGCAACTTTGCATATGTAATCTTGCACACAGGAACTTTGCATATGTAATCTTGCAAACAGGAACTTTGCATATGTAATCTGGCAAACAGGAACTTTGCATAAGTAATCTGGCAAACAGGAACTTTGCATATGTAATCTTGCAAACAGGAACTTTGCATATGTAATCTGGCAAACAGGAACTTTGCATATGTAATCTTGCACACAGGAACTTTGCATATGTAATCTTGCACACAGAAACTTTGGATATGTAATCTTGCACACAGGAACTTTGGATATGTAATCTTGCACACAGGAACTTTGGATATGTAATCTTGCAAACAGGAACTCTGGATATGTAATCTTGCACACAGGAACTTTGGATATGTAATCTTGCACACAGGAATTTTGCATATGTAATCTTGCACACAGGAACTTTGGATATGTAATCTTGCACACAGGAACTTTGGATATGTAATCTTGCACACAGGAACTTTGGATATGTAATCTGGCAAACAGGAACTCTGGATATGTAATCTTGCACACAGGAACTTTGGATATGTAATCTTGCACACAGGAATTTTACATATGTAATCTTGCACACAGGAACTTTGGATATGTAATCTTGCACACAGGAACTTTGGATATGTAATCCTGCACACAGAAACTTTGGATATGTAATCTTGCACACAGGAACTTTGGATATGTAATCTTGCACACAGGAATTTTGTATATGTAATCTTGCACACAGGAACTTTGGATATGTAATCTTGCACACAGGAACTTTGGATATGTAATCTTGTACACAGGAACTTTGCATATGTAATCTTGCACACAGGAACTTTGGATATGTAATCTTGCACACAGGAACTTTGGATATGTAATCTTGCACACAGGAACCTTGGATATGTAATCTTGCACACAGGAACTTTGCATATGTAATCTTGCACACAGGAACTTTGCATATGTAATCTTGCACACAGGAACTTTGCATATGTAATCTTGCACACAGGAACTTTGGATATGTAATCTTGCACACAGGAACTTTGGATATGTAATCTTGTACACAGGAACTTTGCATATGTAATCTGGCAAACAGGAACTTTGCATATGTAATCCGGTAAACAGGAACTTTGGATATGTAATCTGACAAACAGGAACTTTAGGTATGTAATCTGGCAAACAGGAACTTTGCATATGTAATCTTGCACACAGGAACTTTGGATATGTAATCCGGTAAACAGGAACTTTGGATATGTAATATGACAAACAGGAACTTTAGATATGTAATCATGCACACAGGAACTTTGGATATGTAATCTGACAAACAGGAACATTAGATATGTAATCTTGCACACAGAACTTTGGATATGTAATCCGGCAAACAGGAACTTTGGATATGTAATCTGACAAACAGGAACTTTGGATATGTAATCCGACAAACAGGAACTTTGGATATGTAATCTTACACACAGGAACTTTGAATATGTAATCTTGCACACAGGAACTTTGGATATGTAATCTTGCACACAGGAACTTTGGATATGTAATCTTGCACACAGGAATTTTGCATATGTAATCTTGCACACAGGAACTTTGCATATGTAATCTTGCACACAGGAATTTTGCATATGTAATCTTGCACACAGGAACTTTGGATATGTAATCTTGTACACAGGAACCTTGCATATGTAATCTTGCACACAGGAACCTTGGATATGTAATCTTGCACACAGGAACTTTGCATATGTAATCTTGCACACAGGAACTTTGGATATGTAATCTTGCACACAGGAACCTTGGATATGTAATCTTGCACACAGGAACTTTGCATATGTAATCTTGCACACAGGAACTTTGGATATGTAATCCTGCACACAGGAACTTTGGATATGTAATCTTGCACACAGGAACTTTGCATATGTAATCTGGCAAACAGGAACTTTGGATATGTAATCCTGCACACAGGAACTTTGGATATGTAATCTTGCACACAGGAACTTTGCATATGTAATCTTGCACACAGGAACTTTGGATATGTAATCTTGCACACAGGAACTTTTCATATGTAATCTGGCAAACAGGAACTTTGGATATGTAATCTTGCACACAGGAACTTTGGATATGTAATCCTGCACACAGGAACTTTGGATATGTAATCTTGCACACAGGAACTTTAGATATGTAATCTTGCACACAGGAACTTTGGATATGTAATCTTGCAAACACATAAACTTTGGATACGTAATCTTGCACACAGGAACTTTGTATATGTAATCTTGCAAACACATAAACTTTGGATATGTAATCTTGCACACAGGAACTTTGTATATGTAATCTTGCACACAGGAACTTTGTATATGTAATCTTGCAAACACATAAACTTTGTATATGTAATCTTGCAAACACATAAACTTTGTATATGTAATCTTGCAAACACATAAACTTTGGATATGTAATCTTGCACACAGGAACTTTAGATATGTAATCTTGCACACAGGAACTTTGTATATGTAATCTTGCAAACACATAAACTTTGGATACGTAATCTTGCACACAGGAACTTTGTATATGTAATCTTGCAAACACATAAACTTTGGATATGTAATCTTGCAAACACGTAAACTTTGGATACGTAATCTTGCAAACACACAAACTTTGGATATGTAATCTTGCAAACACACAAACTTTGGATATGTAATCTTGCAAACACACAAACGTTGGATATGTAATCTTGCAAACACAAAAACTTTGGATATGTAATCTTGCAAACACACAAACTTTGGATATGTAATCTTGCAAACACAAAAACTTTGGATATGTAATCTTGCAAACACATAAACTTTGGATATGTAATCTTGCAAACACATAAACTTTGGATATGTAATCTTGCAAACACATAAACTTTGTATATGTAATCTTGCAAACACATAAACTTTGGATATGTAATCTTGCAAACACATAAACTTTGGATATGAAATCTTGCAAACACATAAACTTTGGATATGTAATCTTGCAAACACAAAAACTTTGTATATGTAATCTTGCAAACACATAAACTTTGGATATGTAATCTTGCAAACACGTAAACTTTGGATACGTAATCTTGCAAACACACAAACTTTGGATATGTAATCTTGCAAACACACAAACTTTGGATATGTAATCTTGCAAACACACAAACGTTGGATATGTAATCTTGCAAACACAAAAACTTTGGATATGTAATCTTGCAAACACACAAACTTTGTATATGTAATCTTGCAAACACATAAACTTTGGATATGTAATCTTGCAAACACGTAAACTTTGGATACGTAATCTTGCAAACACACAAACTTTGGATATGTAATCTTGCAAACACACAAACTTTGGATATGTAATCTTGCAAACACACAAACGTTGGATATGTAATCTTGCAAACACAAAAACTTTGGATATGTAATCTTGCAAACACACAAACTTTGGATATGTAATCTTGCAAACACAAAAACTTTGGATATGTAATCTTGCAAACACACAAACTTTGGATATGTAATCTTGCAAACACACAAACTTTGGATATGTAATCTTATACACACAAACTTTGGATATGTATTCTTGCACACCAAAGCTTTGAATGTGTAATCTTATACCAAATATTTTAGATATATAATATGCAGAAAAACTTTGAATGTGTAATATTTTAATCTTGCACACACACAACCTTTTGGACATGTAATCTTACACACACAAATTTTGGATATGTAATTCTGCAGACAAAACTTTGAATATGTAATCTTGAACACACAAACTTTGGATATTCAATCTTGAACACAAAAAATTTGGATAAATATAATCTGTAGACACAATCTTTGGATATGTAATCTGCAGACTCAAACTCCCAAAGTAATAAAGATCTTTGTTAATTGCTATGCCGTTAATTTACTTTTAAAAACACTCATGTATTTAACACAATATTGTAAGTTACGTATTAGTGTTACAGTTCGAAAATAACAATCAGCTCCATAACATATAACAATTGCAAGGTGCAGGCACAATTTATATATTTTATTTTCCTCTTTAGAATAATTGTGCATTTAAAACAATATTCTAGAATTATATATTTGAGCATAGCATATTACAAGCTTAAAACAGTAGTCAACTCCTTAAAATATAACCTTAAAATTATACAATTTGTATTGGTAGAAGCTGTTTTGCTCTCTCAATAAAAATCATTCTGGATATATGGCTCTCAGGAAAAGCTTGTATGTTTTCCTCCATAGTTCCCTTCCTCTTCAAAGAGCCCTTGTTTTTAACTTCTCCTGTCCTGTATATTCCCTGGATTTTGACGAATGTATGTAGTTGAAATTCAGTTAAGCTTCTTATAAAAGTACAAATATCTGAATGTACTGAATATTACTGCTATGAAAACACTCCCGGGTATTAGTTGTGCGTTGCAAGCGTTTGATTTTAGTAGGCGCGCCCCGGACGAATTGCTGAGGTATTAGTTAAGCATCCCCATACTATAAAAATATTATTATTGCTATTATTAATATATGAGCCATGCGTTGGCTTTAAAGTAGGTGTTGTCAGGCGTTAGTCATTCTGAACGCGTACGAGTGCAGAATGCTATCGAAGTTGACAGTTGAACTATTAGCGGGAGGGCAGCATGTGGAAAATACACTCATATATAGAAATAAATTTATTTACAATATCAGCGTAAAAGATTTAAACAGACATTACTATTTTACCAATTCGTTGCTTAAAACAACACTCACCTTACTGTTTATATATATCAAGTCGATTTTTCTGTCTGTAATTTTGTTAATGGTCTTTCCAGCTTCTGTAATACGACACATTCTCCTGAAGATTCTAAATAAGCTTCATGTTTTCGAAATAATCGGGTAATACTTTCTAAATCTGCCACACCATTGTCGTTCCATGCGCCCTTTGCAACGCCGTTAAGTAAATACGGCCAACATTAAAATTTCTAGTAATGGCTACTACTGCACAACAATTTGTTTTCTTCATGACCACACTGTGTTGTTTCATTTTTCAACAGCAAAGAAGGTGTCTGGATACATTATAAATCCCCATTGGATTCATTATTAATCCCGTAAATAATAATCACAAACTTCAGATATCACATAACAATGATTTCAAAAAAACACGTTTTAACGCACGATGTCAATCCCTATAAACATTTGTCGTTGAACCGCTCTAAACATTGCCAGTGTTACAAGTTCCTGGAATGTGTTCAGAACACTGACTGATGCGGTAAAGTTTCCCACAGCGAAACGCGTCCATAGTCACAGCAACCATGTGTGTACTTTACGCTCCACTCTGTAACGCCCTGCGTTGCGATGAAAGTCAGGCATGAGGTGAGAAATCTTGGATTCCATGGTCGAGCGGCTGCTCATAAACCACGCATCACGCAGGAAAATGCCAAAGGACGCCTCGCTTGGTGTAAGGAGCGTCAACATTACACGATTTAACAGGGGTAAAATGTTGTGTTGAGTGACGAATCACGGTACAGAATGTGGCGATCCGATGGCAGGGTGTCGGTATGGCAAATGCCCGGTGAACGTCATCTGCCAGCGTGTGTAGTGCCAACAGTGAAATTCGGAGGTGGTGGTGTTATGGTATGGTCGTGTTTTTCCTGGAGGGGGCTTGCAACCTTTGTTGTTTTCCGTGGCATGATCACAGCGTAGACCCACATTGATATTTTAAGCACCTTCTTGCTTCCCGCTGTTGAAGAGCAATTCGGGGATGACGATTGAATCTTTCAACACGATCGAACACATGTTCATACTGCACGGGCTGTGGCGGAGTGGTTACACGACAATAAATCCCTGTAATGGACTGGCCTGCACAGAGTCCTGACTCGAATCCTATAGATCACCTTTGGGATGTTTTAGAACGCCGACTTCGTGCCAGGCCTCACCGACCTACATCGATCCTCTCTTCAGTTCCGCACTCCGTGAAGAATGGGCTGCCATTCCCCAAGAAACCTTCCAGCACCTGATTCAAAGTATGCCTGTGAGAGCGAACACTGTCCTCAAGCCTAAGGGTGGACCAACACCATATTGTCTTCCAGCATTACGGATTGAGTGCGCCACGAACTTGTATGTCATTTTCAGCCAGTTGTCCAGATACTTTTGATCACCTAGTGTATATTCTTTCAAGCCTTTCTCTTACTTGTAGAATTTATAATTTTTCGATTCATTTTTACTTTCTATACTACTTACCTATAGTAAGTATTGCACTAAGTATTGCACAACAAATTAGATATGGAGATTTCTATGGAAATAATCGTTTTCAAGCTCTCCGAATCCTAAAAAAAGGAATGCCATGTTTAGAAAAGGTTCTGTGTATGTGTGTGTGCGCGCGCGCGTGCGCGTGTATGTCTGTCCGTTTGCATCACAACTGAAACTTTAGTAGGCTTGGTGGTATATAGCTCTACTTCGTGTTATCACCTTCCCTGTTACATAATTATCAATGTGTGGTTTTACGAATTCTATAATAACGTAACTTGTAATATGGCGTGTGATGAAGAAATCTTCAGGTTACTTTGAAATTGGAAAAAGAAATCGACGTAGACTGCAATGTCAACTGTAATTGCGTACTGGGCTTTGACTTTAGTTATGTGAAGGAATAAACAATATTTTAAAAATTATAAAATAATAGATGCTGACTCATATCAAAGGTGAGCAACCATTAAGGGAAAGGTTTAGAAACAACACCTTAAACATATAAAACGTTACATTCTTGCAGCTATACAGAATATGAATGTATTAAAGAAAGTTTACCATTTAAATTACACTCGGTAAACATTTAAAGTATTTGTTCTTCTTGCTCAAGTACTTACGCAAGTTTAATTTTCCATGTTTCTTTAAGTTTTACGAACTCACTCTGCTCCACGAAATCCGCGCTAAGCCACAAGTACGCCAGTAATGAAATTTAAAATCCTACTTTGCAATGGTTCCGCTGTTTCTCCCAAAACACAACACTGGAGCAAGGCAGCGAAACCATGCAGACGCTTAAGAAAGGTTTGACTGAGTTAGGGAACCCCGACCAAGCGAAAAGGGAAGCCCTAACGAGTGCCGTAGGGGAAAACAAAATGGAAACCAGAACTCTCAAAAATATAAACAATATAATAAATAATATACAATATATACAATACAAATATAATAATAAACAAACATTAATAACCAGAACCGTAAAGCAACCTTAAAAGAATAACTGTAAAACAAAGATGGCTTAAATAGTAAACCAACCAAAACCAATTGAGCAGAGCAGTAAGGCAAGTTTCAAATACAGCAAAAATTAAGTAAAACCAAAAATTCAACAAACAAAATCAATTTAGAAAGTTTATAAAACAAGACCACTATAAATATCAGACTAATATATTTAATTATGTTTATCTAGTCAAAGACTTGCTAAGAATGTTGATCAAGACCCAAACAGACTTTTATGAATTTCTAGTAAAAGTGAGCTTCAAAGTCCAGCTGAGCTAGATGTACTTTACAACCCAACCGTTTTCAGTTACAAAAGTTCAGCATGATTGGGTTCAGCATGATTGGGTTTTAACTGCAATTACTGCTCTCATAATTAACACAACAGAATTTCTGTAATTTTAAACTAACTGTGCACTGAAAATCACGTACTGAAAATATAACTCAACTGCAATTACTGCTCTCATAATTAACACAACAGAATTTCTGTAATTTTAAACTAACTGTGCACTGAAAATCACGTACTGAAAATATAACTTAACTGCAATTACTGCTCTACGAATTTCTGTAATTTTAAACTAACTATGCACTGAATATCACGTACTGACAATATAACTCAACTGAAATTACTGCTCTCATAATTAACACAACAGAATTTCTGTAATTTTAAACTAACTATGCACTGAAAATCACGTACTGAAGATATAACTCAACTGCAATTACTGCTCTCCGAATATCTGTAATTTTAAACTAACTATGCACGGAAAATAACGTACTGAAGATATAACTCAACTGCAATTACTGCTCTCCGAATTTCTGTAATTTTAAACTAACTATGCACTGAAAATCACGTACTGAAAATATAACTCAACTGCAATTACTGCTCTCATAATTAAGACAACAGAATTTCTGTAATTTTAAACTAACTATGCACTGAAAATCACGTACTGAAAATATAACTCAGCTAGAAAAGAACCAAAACACACTAAGCACATGAACAATTCCAAGAGCCAGTCACTTTACGAATTCGTATTTTAAAACACACATTACGTTTTCCGCCCCAAAATTCACTCACCATTACCAAGATATAAAACTGATAACAAAGCCTACCTTTACATAAGACCGATCCACAAATAATCCCAAAAGACGTTCCTTAAAACCATTAGAAATAAACTTCCACAATCCGGATGAGTAGTTGCCGGGCAGAGAGCTATCCCTGCAATGCGACAGAAATCCACCACTCACCGCGTACGGCCAAAGCACATGCCACGTAAGCAAACCAGAGAGGAGAAAAAAAAGAAAACTCCAAAGAGTGCGTTAAGCAAGGGGACAAGCAACGTAAAGTGACTGGCTGGATGTATAACACAGATACAAAACATAAAAGGAACACATAACAGCACAATAGCCCCCCCCAATCTGCGAGCTTGCGAGAAGAAAAAAAAACCCATTTATAGGAACTCAAGGAAAGGGAACAATAAAGAGCCAAAAGGGGAAACAACTGGGAAAACAGAAGGAACATGCTACACTGTAAGTAGACGAAGAAGGTAACTCCACACATACAGTCCGCAAACTTCAGTAGCTGACACTGAACACACATGGAGAAGACCATAATGAGGCAAGCAAACCCCAACAGCATATATCTCACGACGTAGCAACCGGGCAGCCATCCAAGGTGATGATAAAAGCTTAAGTATATAACTCCCAGGAACAATCACAGGCGAGAAGCTGCATCATAATTTTGGCAGCAACATTCACCGGACATGCCGCTAACCAGGAGTATAGATTTTTCTCTACTTATAACGCCGACACTGCAGACGGTTAACGCTAAGGCAGAAACTGAAGCGGGCCAAAACATGTATAAAGTTGTCAGGATCCGGAAGAAGAGGCACAGGCTTCAGTATTTTAAACAACCAAATAGCATCCGACGGTGAAATTCCCACGTAGGACCACCCGGCAGCACACACCACAGGAGCAGAAGAAACTTGCACAGCAGTCAGCACGTCACAACTCAGAAGGTCCAGAACGTGTCCACATAGAGTAGCACGAGGAAGGAAAAAAGGATGGTAGCCGAGAAGGATAGGAATCTGAAACATAATAAAACAAAGCAGCAGAGGGGGCTCACACTGCAAAAAATAAACTTACATATACAAACTAAATCATCTTCAATCAATTATAATTTTATAGACTTATAAATATTGAATTTCATCATAAACCATGTGCATTTTTAAATTAGACAAGTATAGCATTAAAATTATAGAAAATGAAATAAACATGGAATAAAAGGAGACAACTGTGAGACATAATGCACTATATAACAACTATGTACAACTAAAATAATAATTCACTTGCCCCGACCCCACACAAACTATAACTGGGGAGAGGCAGGTGAACAGGGCATACCGGCAAGGCATCACCGGTGCGGAAGCAAGGAATTTAACCCAATAAGAAAAATTTAATTAAGCTGACACACACTGAAATTAAGTGACCTTATAAATATATATATAATTATAATTTAAAATATTACCACCAAAGATTAACAATAAAAAACAAAGGATTTTAAATTCGAGCCAAATTTATAGAAATACAAAAGGTCACTCAAAATAACAGGAACAACAGCAAAGGTAGGCTCTGCGCAACAGCCAAATACCCCAGCAAGGGCGAATGGAAATGAGGCAAAACTTTCAGAATTAGGTAACCATACATGTTACCATATTTATCTTGCACACTAACTTGAAAAGGAAAACATAAATTCCTCCAAAATATTCAGGAACTCGCAAGTGACTGACTCTTGAATAGCCCTAGCACACGGACATAACCATACATCCCCCAATGAACCAACAGAATGAAAACTAGAAACAAAACCCGTAGTTAACCTTACACAAACTACCCCGAGTTATACAATTTAAGCTGCGACAGGTGAGCGCGGCGCCTGCAGGAGGAAGACAATTCTTGCAAAAGAACAGGCATCCCCTTATAAATTCTGAGAATCTTAAATGGGCCAAGATAGCGAGGAGCTAACTTGGCGGTAAACGCATCTGCTTTCGAGGACTGAGGATAGTTACGGCACATAACAATATCTCCCACTTTGAATGGGGAGGGACGACGGGACGCATCATATCGCTGCTTTCTCATAGAGTGGCCTCTACGCAGATTATTCAAGGCAGCCTTCCAGTTAGTACGAATGGTATGCGGAGAATTGTCAGCCGGTAATAAATCATTTAACGCCCACAAATTAGCCAAAGGAGACGAAGGTTGGTAGGCAAATAACAAAGAAAATGGCGTCGTCTTATGAACCTCATGTCTCGCAGAATTGAAAGCAAACTGAAGTTGCTTCACGTATTTATCCCAGCAATTGTGCTGCTGGTGATGATAAGCAATCAAAGCGGACTTAAGGTTACGGTTGACCCGTTCCGCTAATGAGGGGTTAGGGTAATAAGTGGTAAGAGTAAAATGCTTAATACCCCAATCAAAACAAAAGGAACGAAAGAGACGCGACTTAAATTGCGAACCGTTATCAGAGACCAGATATTGAGGAGCACCAAAAGATCCAAATATTGTTCCAAGTTCCCAAAAAGCGAGGCGAGCGGTAGCAGCACTCAGAGGTGAAATCCATACGAACTTTGAGAAAGCATCAGTAACCACCAATGCAAAAATGTTTCCCTGAATAGAACGAGGGAACGGTCCGATAAATTCTACAAATGGTTTCTCCATGGGCGCGGAGGGAACCTCCGAAGCCAAATATCCCCAATTTGTAGCCTGCGCGGGTTTGGACAATGCGCAAATGCGGCAAGCCTTAACATGCTTTCTTACATCGAAATCCATGCCCCGCCACATAAACTGTTCACGAATTCGATTTTTGGTTTTGGCAGTGCCTAAATGACCCCCGAAAGGAGAATCGTGAAAATAACTAAGAATCATGAGAATAGCCGCCTTCGGAACTATGACTTTATAACGCCGATCAAAACTAGCTCTTCCCATCAAAACACTCTCATGAATCTTATAATCCTGCAGTGAAACTCCCGATTTAATTTGCTGAATAATTGAAGCCAACCCAGAATCGGTAAGTTGAAGTTCAGGTATACTGACAAACATTTCAGGAAATGCCGAAAATGAGAAGCTCTCAATCTGAGTATCCGCAGAAGGAGCATCCAAAGTCTCGAAATAAACACACTCCTCAGTAGGTTCGGAAAATACCCGGGTAAGAGCATCCGCAATACAATTTTCTGAACCTCTGATAAAGGAAGGAGTAAACTTAAAGGCTCCTATCCGGACATCCCAACGCGCAAGACGGCCTGTCTTCCTTGGAACAGCTAACGCCCACGTTAAAGCCTGGTTATCGCACTCTAAAAAGAAATGCACATGTTCTAAGTACACCCTACACTTCTCCAATCCAAAAAGCACCGCTAAGGTTTCTAATTAATATGTAGAAAATGTACGTTCTTCAAGAGATAAAGTACGCGAGCTATAATAAATGGGACGACGACCCTCAGGAAATTCCTGCAACAAAACTGCCGCTAGCGCGCTAGCACTAGCATCCGTCTGTAAAATAAAGGGCATAGCAAAATCTGGAAAAGCCAAGACTGGAGGGTTTGAAATAACCTCTTTTAGATCAACAAATGCCGCTTCCTGCTCCTCGGCCCACGCAAAAGTAACCCCTTTCCTACGTAAGCAATTAAGTGGTTCCGCCCGAGTAGAAAAACTTGAAATAAATTTAAAGAAGTTAACCATTCCCAAAAATCGAGCCACCTCACGCTTATTCTTGGGTGCCGGAAAATTTCTAATAACCTTAGTGCGATCCGGGTCTATGGTAATACCAGAAGGAGAAACCATATGGCACAAAAATTATATTTGAGAGGTGGCAAAATGAACTTTAGACTGCTTAACTGATAACCCGGCGCTCTGTAGGCGACGAAAAACCTCACGTAAATGAACAAGATGTGAGGCAAAATCCTCGAAATATACTACAAGATCATCTAAGTAATGGTAGAAATATTTAAATTTTATGTCCGAAAACAAATTATCCAGCAAACGAGTGAGAACTTGCGCGCCCGTAGCCAAACCAAATGGGACCCTATTGAATTCATAAAGGCGCCAGGGGGTAGCGAAAGCTATTAGATGCTTGGAATGTTCAGCCAAAGGAATCTGATGATAAGCATTGTTTAAATCCAGGGTCGTAAAAACGCGAGCCTTCAAAATATGATGAGCAGCTGTATGCAAATCGGGCAAAGGGGTACTCTCAATAAGTATTCTTTTGTTCAAGAGACGATAATCTATGACCGGTCTAAAATCCAGATCTCCCTTCGGTACTAGAAATATAGGGCTGCTGTAATTTAAAGTAGACGATCTAATAACCCCTTGGTCAAGCATCTTCTGTATTTTCTCTTTTAATACAGCCATCTTTGGTGGTGTGAGCTTATATGGAGATAACTTGACCGGAGTAGAATCAGTTAACTGAATTTCATATTGAGTCAAATGAGTGACCCCTAAAACATCTGTAAACAATGAATCAAATTCCCCAAAATTCTCTATTTGCTTTGCCTGTTCAGGGGACAAATGAGACAGAGAAGATGTTGCGCAATTTTGGGTTACCAAATTAATATCTCCCAAGGTTAAAGGGGGCCGAGATGGTTTAAAATCCCTCACAAAGTCCAACTTTATCCGGGGAGCAAAATGAAAAGCGATCTGCCTAGTGGAAAAATCAATAGCCATCCCAGTCCTTGACATAAAATCGGCACCTAGGACACATGCATAAGGAAGCCTGGGAACGACGAAAAAACTATGTTTCCACGTAAAGCGTGGGAAACGTATAGTACATGATACAGTTTGAGTAACTTGAAAGGCCTGGCCATTGACCATCAAACAAACCAACTGACACGTGGTTGCACGCGACATAATACATGGTAAATTTAACCTAAGCCAATCAAGCTGAATCAAAGAGACGGAACTTCCGGAATCTAATAACGCCAATAAAGGCAACTTTTCAAGAGAAACTTGAACTAAGGGTTTACCCGAAAACGGATAACCACAAATACACCGAGACAAACAAATGGTCGACTTAACCTTCTGGCGTCATAAAGGTCGAAACTGTCGCCCCTGCCAAGAAACACGAAGAAAACCCCGATTCACGGTCCTCCTATTGGGACAATTTCGTCGAACATGGCCTTCCTGACCACACTGAAAGCATTTAATAGTGGCCAGACGACCCGAAACCGGAACAATGGCCGAAGAAGGAGCTGATGCAGTGGTATTAGGAGTTGCTAATGAGCCCGGAGGCTCTGACAGACGCAGCCTATCAACAAGCATAACTTCATTGAGTTTAGGTACCAATGCTTCCAACTGCTGCAAATTTGACGCCCGAGGTCCTAAAACCAATGCCGACCTGACGGCTGGATTGAGTCCTGATAAAATGACATCACAAATTTCCGCTTCCGTATCAGGGAGCACCAACACTAAAGCAATTTCCTTAACCCGAAGCATATATTCTGTAAACGGTTCCGTTAGACCCTGAGGACGAAAATATACGTCTTGCATTATCCTCGTGCATTCCCTACGTGGAATGAACATGTCTAATAGGGCCAAATGAAAGCGAGTCACAGTGTCGGCCAAACCAGCACACCGCATTAACAGGTCCGAAACTATCCCAGACACCTTGACAGATAATAATTCTATCACTTGAGCCGTGGGTACCAAATAACGCTTAGCCATTAGCGTCAATCGAACAAGAAAATAGAGAAACTGTAAAGCCGAAGGTACATCAACAATGCCATTTAACTGAAAGCCCCCCACGAATTGCTGGAGGGGATGAGCGAGTCTAAGTGGCCGAAACGCAGACACCGCAATCGCAGGCTGAACCACATCTGACAATCATTGATTATACAAGGGAGACGCCCCAGTGCCATCCTGTGTAGTCCCAAAATCTTCCTCTACTTTACGGGCTAATTCCTTAAACTGGTCCTTTAACTTTTGCAACGCTGAACAAGACTGCAAGGTAGGAAATCTCTGTAGGACATAATTAAGTAAAACAAGTAATGTCGAATTTTAACCTGCCACCGGAGCAACTGTGCCTTAGAGGGAGAATCCTCGCGCCCAAAATCCATTAAATTATCCTGAATCTCTGCTAAGGCCAACGAACAAGTGGACTCACACTTAGTCACTATCACGTGATCAATAGAAACAGTAATTATTGGAGCATCCTTAATTTGTAGAAAAACATCCAACATAATAGCCACTTCAGTTATCATAGAACATTGACCTCCACGTACAACCAACTCTACCCACAATTCACCTTTCCGTAATCTGTCCACATTAGTAACCGATACCGCCATCTTGTAACTACGGATATGGTACAAGTAGGAAAATGAGATCCGGAGAATACAGAGCAAACAACAAACTAAACAATATTCCCTAACCAACACAGACAAACCAATTAAACACGCTCTGCTACTAGTAATTTGCAATAGTTCCGCTGTTTCTCCCAAAACACAACACTGGAGCAAGGCAGCGAAACCATGCAGACGCTTAAGAAAGGTTTGACTGAGTTAGGAAACCCCGACCAAGCGAAAAGGGAAGCCCTAACGAGTGCCGTAGGGGAAAACAAAATGGAAACCAGAACTCTCAAAAATATACTACTATTGATAACTTTTTTTTGGGTACTTTAATGATAATAATAAACAAACATTAATAACCAGAACCGTAAAGCAACCTTAAAAGAATAACTGTAAAACAAAGATGGCTTAAATAGTAAACCAACCAAAACCAATTGAGCGGAGCAGTAAGGCAAGTTTCAAATACAGCAAAAATTAAGTAAAACCAAAAATTCAACAAACAAAATCAATTTAGAAAGTTTATAAAACAAGACCACTATAAACATCAGACTAATATATTTAATTATATTTATCTAGTCAAAGACTTGCTAAGAATGTTGTTCAAGACCCAAACAGACTTTTATGAATTTCTAGTAACAGTGAGCTTCAAAGTCCAGCTGAGCAAGATGTACTTTACAACCCAACCGTTTTCAGTTACAAAAGTTCAGCATGATTGGGTTCAGCATGATTGGGTTTTAACTGCAATTACTGCTCTCATAATTAACACAACAGAATTTCTGTAATTGTAAACCAACTATGCACTGAAAATCACGTACTGAAAATATAACTCAACTGCAATTACTGCACTCATAATTAACACAACAGAATTTCTGTAATTTTAAACTAACTATGCACTGAAAATCACGTACTTAAAATATAACTCAACTGCAATTACTGCTCTCATAATTAAGACAACAGAATTTCTGTAATTTTAAACTAACTATGCACTGAAAATCACGTACTGGAAATATAACTCAACTGCAATTACTGCTCTCCGAATTTCTGTAATTTTAAACTAACTATGCACTGAAAATCACGTACTGACAATATAACTCAACTGCAATTACTGCTCTCATAATTAACACAACAGAATTTCTGTAATTTTAAACTAACCATGCACTAAAAATATAACTCAACTGCAATTACTGCTCTCCGAATATCTGTAATTTTAAACTAACTATGCACTGAAAATCACGTACTGAAAATATAACTCAACTGCAATTACTGCTCTCATAATTAAGACAACAGAATTTCTGTAATTTTAAACTAACTATGCACTGAAAATCACGTACTGAAAATATAACTCAGCTAGAAAAGAACCAAAACACACTAAACATATGAACAATTCCAAGAGCCAGTCACTTTACGAATTCGTATTTTAAAACACACATTACGTTTTCCGCCCCAAAATTCACTCACCATTACCAAGATATAAAACTGATAACAAAGCCTACCTTTACATAAGGCCGATCCACAAATAATCCCAAAAGACGTTCCTTAAAACCATTAGAAAAAAACTTCCACAATCCGGAAGAGCAGTTGCCGGGCAGAGAGCTATCCCTGCAATGCGACAGAAATCCACCACTCACCGCGTACGGCCAAAGCACATGCCACGTAAGCAAACCAGAGAGGAGAAAAAAAAGAAAGCACCAAAGAGTGCGTTAAGCAAGGGGACAAGCAACGTAAAGTGACTGGCTGGATGTATAACACAGATACAAAACATAAAAGGAACACATAACAGCACAACTTGCAAAGGAACCTAGTGAAATAATTTTGAATAGTCCGAAAGGCGCGTGGGTGTGGCCGCTTCCCTAAGCCGAGGGCTAAAGTTTCCTTCTCGACTATCTTATAATCTCGACTGTTTTTTGTCCTCATGCTTCTCCTCCAGCTCGGCTTGGCCCTTGCAGAAGGTCACGGGATAGGACGTCCTTCAGCACCAGCGCCACCCTGCATACCAGCCGCCAACTGTTGCGTGTACTTGGGAGCTCCTTGCAACTGGTAAGGAGACGAGATATGCTAGGTACATCGTCCCTCAGCCAAGCGAAAAGAAGTGTGCTTTGGTTGGTAAGCAGGTGAACATTTTTACTTGTTCACTGCTCGTCCTGGAGAAACCAATGCCGCTGGAAAGGGGCAGTCATCTTGTCTCAAAGCATAAAAAGTACTAAAGATACTTAAATTCAGCATCTGAGAAGGAGCCACATAGGATATAAAAGAAGATCCCCTCACCCCAAACTACCCTTTCGAAAAAATGCTTACTGCTTTGTTTTTCTCAAAACTGTCTCTTAACCAGTTATGTAGCTTGATTTTAAATAAATATCACATGCTTAAACGAGCGATAGGACTCCGCGTCAATGTGTGAGGCTCGCATTCGGGAGTTCCGTGTACGCTTCCCGCTGACCGCCCAATCTGGCTTTTCCTTGGTCGATAGGCGAATGCTTGGGTGGTTCATATCCACTACTATTTCGTTTCCATCAGTTTCGTTTCACTCCGTTTCCTTCTCGTTTTTCAAGCGTGTTTCTAGTTTCCATGACGTATGCCGGTGCCGATGGTGCGAACGTTTGTTCAAAGGGAAGAGGTATTTCATTCCCCTCTCTAGGCAGCTAAGGCCTGGGATGGGTCTTCGAACCACTGCTGCTAGGAACTTCCGCACGTCTCTGCTGCCTGTGGCCTGTAGCCTCTTGCGATTTCTTTACTTCATCCCTTTCACCTGGGGAGGTGGTACCCATAATAGATCTATGTAGATTGCAGTGTGCGAGGTGTCCGTCCTATACCTATACCACATGCTTAAAGTATAAGAGTGACAAATAAAATGTATGTTTTGTATTTTCTCTGAAGTCCCATTTATATGACTGAATTTTGTGTAAATTTGAATTACAAGGAAATAAAAACACGCTTACTCTTATGTGTTACACTCACATGACATTCTCCACTCTTGTACAAACTATTTTTACAAACGCTTATTCTCCATATGCTTCATGTTAGTCGATATATCGAGATGTTAATCTTATCACTAATTTTTTTGTAGATGCAAGGGGAATATGGTAGGCTTTAAGCGATAGTCAAATATTCTAAGAGCTGGTTGCTATGTGGAGTATTCCATTCTCTTTGCATTACCAGGACAAAAAAAATGAATAACGAATTTGAGAAAAAGTATAAGTATTGGAAAATTTAAGGGAGTAACAAGCAATATCTCGAAAACGGTTCACCCAACCCAAAAAAAATGTATATGGCATAAATTCTGTATTTTAACGCGGTCTACATTTTTTGTGTAGCAAAATTTTGTGTATCTCTTATGGTTTACCAGTTATGCAAAAGTCGTTCACAATGAAGAATACTTTTGAAGACATTCCCAGAAAATTCGAGATATACATTACATTTGTCATGAAAATATCTTAAACATATGATATTTTAATCAAAATCATTACAGCCATTTTTGAGAAAATTAAAATTTTCCATGTAAAGGGTAATCTGGGGTGGGGGAATTTTCTTGAAAACCTCCGTGCCTCATCTCTGGAAGATACTGAACCTAACTATCAAGTTAGGTGTTTATCCGACTGTTCGTTTCTGAGTTATGCTGTTCACAGACAGACACACGGACTTGTTTCCAAAAATGCTTTTTTTGGATTCAGGGGGTCTCAGAACATGTATTTCCGGTGAAATCCCGGTATCGATTTTTTGGGTGGAATACAATACTTCCCCTACTTACTATACGTAGTAGAGAATGTAAAAATGTAGAGATTGTGCAAAATTGTTATACATAATTTTTTTTGTAATGTTAGCCGTTTTGGAATATTCCATCGGACAAGCTTGAAAGGCTGCCATTCTTTCCCTGCTTTCTTTTATTTTATCGCCTTGGGTACGACAAATAAATATTTTGGTTCCGCAACTAAACACGTCTTGCTTAATTTTAAATCGTTCCTAAGTAAAATTTAATTTTATAAGTTTATAACTTAAACGAATGCATGTACATCTGTCATTAGTAGAGAAACATGTCTCAATGTATCACAGCAGATGTTTTCTACATAACTTGCATTATTGTTGTTCAATTTTGAAAAACATCATCGTTTAGAATAGTTAACGTCATATAACACTTTTCTTTACAGTACCGCCAAACTATTTAATCACATTTAAGTTCTGTAAAGATATACAACGTAATTTGGTCTAATAATTTCAGTTCCTATTCAGGTCAGGTCAGGTCACCAAACCGTGCGGGGTGGCTCAGGCGGTAACGTCTCTGGCCCGCATTCTGGTCCCAGGAACGATCCCCGGCAACCGCACTTTTTGGTCCAAGAATTTTTTGTGGTATCCCCGGCTCGAAAGGGTAATACTGGGGTGGTTCATCTTCTATCACGACTCTCCTCCCTGGCGTTCCTGAAGTATCGCTCAATTAGTTCTCTCCTCCGAGTTGTCTTCACCCCAGTGAACCTGGTGGTTGGTGGCTTACTGGCAGGGACCGGATGGTGTTCGGATGTGTTCTACCTGGAAACGTTAGGGACCCCGTTCACATTTGTGCCTGTCGACATACGGATCTGCTCGCCCTTCGAGTTTCTCCCGTCATCCCTCACGTTGAAAGAAAAAAGGGCCATTACAGCCTACTTGCGGTTATCTGCGCCAGTTCCGACGATCCCTCCGTGATACTTACCTTTACTATGCTCACCAATAATAGTTTCTACTTCCATTTCACTACATGAACAGCGCTAAAATGTAAAACCGTATAATAGAGTGCAGTTCTCAGTTAAATGGCTAAAGTTGCTTTGTTTTTTACTACTGGGTAACTGCACATCAAAGTCAATTAACCCAGAGGTGGCGAAAACCAGACTCGCGAATCACTTGGCGGCATTCCCACACTACCTGACTGTCCATTAGTTTCTCATATGCTGCTGAGTGTTGTAACGCCTTTTGCAGATTTTGTTGACTCGTGGAAGAAAACATTTAGTCCCTAACATTAGGATTAGGTTAACTCAAGCGAAGGAGGACCCGCAGCCACGAAGCTCAACACTGCACGAAGACCATAGTACGTCCTTTCTGACTTACGTGACCTCTGAGATGAAGGGATAAGGGGAGACCAGAAGGGCTACCTAATCCGAACACGATTCATGCTGCAAAGGTCAGGTCCCTAATGATCCAGAATATCACCAATGTTGACACCGGTGCGAACCTACCTGTTCCATCTTCAATGCGGGGTTCCCTGGAGGACGAATGAGCCCCACAGGAGCATGCACCACCCGGCCATCCAAGCACCAGGTAGAAATCCATACACAATATAAATCCACCGTCCCGCCGCAACACCATCGTTAGGTCCTACAACTCTGAAACATATAAAAATGAAATAGAGGAAGTGAAATGAGTGACCGTTCTGACAAGAATCGAACCTGGAACCTTCCATATGCGGGACTCACACATTACCACTGAGCCATATCGTTCGTAAGTTGAGCTTACATGACATGATTGCGCTTGCAGGAGAGCACCACTGTTTTCATTGACACGCCTAACATCATCAAGGCCTAGGAACCAGAGGGGAGTTAGGAGAAAGGCGATAGAGGAGTGTACAGTTGCACAATGAAAATAGTAGGTTCTCATCCTCGCTAGTAAATGCAACTCAGAACTGCGGATGTTTTCTTTATCTGACTGTTCTGATGTCCCACCTACGCTTCCTAATTATTTAGTTCCCCTCCCACAGAACGCACTTATATCACGGCCGACTAATCTGTAAGTGAAGTTTGCTAGTCACTCGTAACGTTTCTCAACATTCATTTTGAAGCGTGCAGTTTACATAAACCCTTATTTTCTGGGTTTTCTGTGTACGCAGATCACATTTCCCGATGTGTAGTGCAAAGGTATTAAAATATGTACATATAAAGTGCAGTTTACTTGAACCCATTTAAGCATATATAGCTTTAAGCGATTGAAAACTTTAACTTCCTTTTAACGTTTGCAGAAGCTCTCTCGAAATGGATGCTCTGCTCCAGAGAGGTTAATGATAAATTTCTATTTTGAATCTGTATCATAATAGTATTCCCGAACATAATAAACGAGTGATTTCAGCCAATATCTGAACGTGCTTATAAAGGTTACGATATACGAGAGGTCACTAAAGTAAACTTTGACATTTTTCCTCCATTATGGAATAAGTAACTACTGTCCATTCCAAACCTGAGCGCCTTTCACTATAAACAAACTCTTTGTATTATCCGCGCGAAATAGTTCGCAATCCCCGCCCCTAATGGCTGCTTGTTCCCATCTCACGTGCTTGTTGAACAATTTTTAAATCTATAAAAAGGCGCCCTGCATGAGAATCATAGTACAAAATGCAACCTGAGGTAACAATCGATTTTATAAGTATGCGGCAATGAACATTTTACTTACGTTAATCACAATTCTCTGGCAAAAGTGCAACACCCAAATCCGAATCCTCCGAAGATGACTCAGCTGCCATATAGGAATCAGAACTACTCTCCAAAATAATGACAAGCTTATCCACAATTCCACAGCACTCTCGCACTTAAAACAAGTTCCCTCATTTGATTCTCCTCTTCTATGTTCTATTATGTCTGTTTATATTCCGTGCTCACTTTGGTTACACTTCTCATTGAAACGCCTGTAAAATCCGATATTAGTTTCGTAATATGCACTAATGCAAGTGTCGGGTATTTTTCTAATAGTGAGTTGAATATATAAAGAGCTGTTTGTTTTTCGCCACTTGTTAACTGTTTCCTGCTTTTGTGTTTGAACAGTTTATTCGCACTACACGCACCTTCCTCTGCCATGTGAGCTCAAATACCAACTGACTAAATCACAAGATTTCACCTGAACTGAGCATATGTGTGTTACCGTATTATCAATGACTGTTCGCTTATCATATATCCTGTGTTACGCAAAGTGTTTATTCGGTACTGAGATAGCACCTCTGGGAATTCATTGCTGCATTTCTTGTGTATATAAGAGAGTGGCAGTCATGCATACGTTTGGTATTAACAAGCAAGGTGCTCTCGACGTTAGCTCAATAGCAGACGAAAATCATATTTTGTAATCTCTTAACAGCTAGTATACATCCATTACCTTTAACAATAAGTTCTTATAATAACCGCAATAAAATATGCAGTTGTATACATTTACTGCTTTAATATTCCATAATACAATACATGTATTAAGGAACTATTTACGTTGGCGTGAGAGTGTGTTCTTGGGCTCGTGACAAGCAGAAGCACGTACTTCTGTTTACATCAGAGGGAACTCTGGTTTGGATTGGACAGTAGAATTTGGCTTGTTAGGTTTCCAATCATAACCGAAAACTCCTCTACAAATTCGCACCTGTTACGTGTATTGGGAAGGTTGGTTATGTTGTATCTGTTACATTGGTGCCTTGGTTTTATATTCACAGGTGTTCCAACTTTTCAAGCATACCATTTAGTCACAAACTGACGCGCTGAAAATATTGTTTATATTGTATTGATTATATTAAATTTTATTATATTAATTATACTCATATTTATATTAGACTATTACAGTTATATTAATTAGGCTTATTATACGAGCATTTAATATTATTAGGTTAGATTATTAGGCTATTAGTTTATTATTAATTAGCGATGGGACGATACCACTATTTGTCGATACTAGATATGGATGCTGACTTTTAACTCCGATATTCGATACTTGATACTCACTTTAAAAAAAACTGAAAAGGCGATAGATTGTTCACTGAATACTACGCATGTAACCAGTATTGCATGGTATGCTAATTCCGAAATGGTTACTGTTTGGCATTTGCCAATTGACAGCAACTTATTTTCTTCATAATGCTACATATGTACTTTTTCATTGGGAAATAAGTAAATTAACCATATAGCACTCGGAAACATAGTAAGTTTGTGGATCAAACCTCTCTACTTCCCATCCTCATGCATTAGATGTTTAATACGAAGCTATATTAGACACATTTAAACTTTTGAAGAAAAAATCAAGGAGGTATTATATAAGATGTGAAGGAATCAAAGATTTTTGTTTAACAACACGAGCATCCATGAAAGAAAAACATATTTCTATATTTTGTATTATTTCACTTCATGAGTTCTTATCTATTTCTGCTGTGGTCACCAAGCCAGGCTATTGCAGAACGTGATTTAGTGCGTCAGCTAAACCAGCTTCATTTACAACTCAGTTAACGCTGCATGTTACACGAGTACCTATACTCCTTTGAGGCAGTATTTTTAACACTTAAATGATTTCGGTCTGTTTATATTATTGTATACATGTGTAATAATGTTATGTGAATGTATTACCTAATTTAATAATGTAGGAGCTGTGATAATAATAGGTTAAAAGTTGCTAACAATGAGGTAACAATGAGTAACAATGTTTAATAATGCTACTTATTATTGGAGTAACACAATAATGTAATTTTTGTGAAAGTTTAAAAAATAACCAATCAACAACCAGAAAAAGGCTTAAGTTAAATAAAAGTATTCTATTGGATTAGCAATAGCCAATTAGAGACTTGAAATACAGAAATTTACAAATTTAGGCCGAGGAAATCAAGTCAGTTGCTTGTAGATAGCGCTCATAACTGGACGCGAGATGCGTTCTCGAGAAATTTAATACGTATTTTGTGTGAGACAAAAATAGTTTACGTGTTAAAAAGTTCGAGTAATTAATAAAAAAAATCTCAAGCTCTCTCTATATCAGTGAAGTGTTATTTAAATCGTGTCAAGCATTAATAAAATGAGTGAAGTAAAATTATAATCTGTGTAAGTCTATACTCTTCAGTCGCACCACAAGCCTGCAAAGAGAAACATGCCTCTAACAATAATACTGACGCAGCCGAGGCAAACATAAATATATAATATTTAAAGAAACAGTGAATAATTAGTGGTAGTGGTGGTATTTATTAAGTATTTAGTATTACATTAATTGCATAACACAGTCGCATGGGTCATAAGACCGTACATGCTCTCTAGATAAATACCTGGTCTGTATACGTGACTTGCAGTATCAACCAGAAAACAACTATTTTTTTTACAATCACCGCACTATATACATACATACATACATATAAAATTGAAAAAAACACACTGAATCACACACTCAAACACACACACACACACACACACACACACACACACAGTCGCGTACAAGTACTCAAGCACCACATATGTTTAAAGAAAAATTACATAAACACCTTATCTCTTAGTACACGTACTTCCATTAAGTATGTGCCCAAGCTTGGCCAGTTTTGGCTGTTTAGAATCATGTCCCAGCATGCTGTCCTCCGTCTGTTGGAAGCCAAAAATACTTCCGGTAATAGTTTTTTCCTAATACCTTCCGTCTGCCCGCATGCTGCCAAAATATGCGTCCAGTCTTCTTGTTCCCCGCATAATGGGCAAATCCTCCTGCCATCGTTATCAACAATCTTGCGAGCTTTCCACCCTCCCAACCTAAGCCATGCTATTCCAGTCCTCTGTTTTATACTCAATTCCAAAATATATGTTTCCTTACCCCACCTAGTTTTTATTTCATTTTGTAGCTCCAATGTTGATCTTTGTCTACATTCAGATTCGATTTTCTGCCTGTTTATATCGCATAGTCGTCTTTTGACCTTTCTTACAGCACTGTGTGTATTTTCATTACCCCTTTGCCAGATATCATTTAAGCCAATTTTTGATAATTCGCGTTGCAACCCCGTCGCCCACCATTTTGGATGCCCTATGTTGTTTATTTGATGACGATAACATATTGCTCTCAGAGTTGTTTGATCGCCTTTAATTATTCGCAGCCAGTACCTAACTACGTTTAGTTTAGCAAATACAGCATCTTCCCAGCATCCTACCTCCCGAAGAACTCCGTAGTTTGAAGTACCCCTCCCCAACCCTAGAATGCGCTTCCAGAAATTGCATTGTATTTTATTTACATTATCCACCCTCTCCCATCCCCACACTTCACTGCCGTATAGTAATGAGGACCTAACCATTGCTTCATACATGGTCTGTAATGTTTTTACTGGCATATCTGGTACCCGTGTCAATATCCTTAATACTTCAGAAAGTTGTCCAATCCCTTTGTGTTTTATAAACTCCATGTTCTTGTTCCATTTTCCGCCCATATCAAACCTTACTCCTAAGTAATCGAAGTGTTTAACATTTTGAATTTCTTCCTCCCCATAGGTCCACTTTTCATGTTGGCCGTACACATATCCATTTTTAAAGGTGACTGTTTTAGTTTTAAGAATATTTACCTCCATACCCCATTGCCTACAGTATTGTCGAAGAGCGTTTAAACCAGACTGCAAACCTTTTATCGTTTTAGAAAGAACTACAATGTCTTCCGCGTACAAAAGAATTGGTATTTTTTGGTCTGCGATTGTCGGTGCATCTATGTCTTCCTCCGTCATCACGCTAACAACATCATCAATAAACAAATTAAAAAGTAACGGAGATAGTATACAACCCTGTTTAACCCCCCTCTGCGCTATGTTACATTCTGATGTATTGTGCTGATCGGTCTTGATAACAAACTTAACTTCTTTATACATTGCCCTAAGTGCTCTAATCATTTTCCCCGAAAGTCCTTTACGTGTTAATTTCTCCCAGAGAGCACTGCGTTCTACAGTATCAAATGCCATTTTAAAATCTACAAATACAGTATATACCTTACCACCTTTATTTCTCAAATTGTCATCAATTATTGTTTTCAGAACAAAGACATTGTCAATAGTCGAGAAACCTTCCCTAAATCCTGCCTGAAATTTAGAAATCCTATGATGTGTCTTGGCCCAACACTTGATTCTTTCATATAAGATTCTACTGTAAATTTTTCCAAATATAGAGAGCAGCGAGATACCCCTGTAATTTCCTGGAATGCTGTAACTCCCTTTGCCCTTGTAAAGAGGTTGGATAATGGCGGTTTTCCATGCTTCCGGATATTCTCCGCCTTCAAATATTTTATTGAAGCTTTTTCTGTAGAAATCTACCATTTTATTAACTTCTAGCGAGATCTTGAAAAACTCAGCTGACAAGCCCTCTATACCAGCTGCCTTCCCGTTTTTTAAACATTTTATTGCACGAACAACCTCTGCTGTGCTAATTTCATAATCAAGCATTTGCACAATTGGAGCCCCAGTCATCCCTTCAGCGGCCAAAGTATTTAATTGTATTCTAAACTCCCCTCCTTCATAGACTGTTTTAAAGTGCTTTATCCATTCTCCAGCCGGGATAGTTACCTGAATGGACCTTCGCCTTCGAATCTGTCTAATAACTTTCCACATGTCACCAATTTCCCCATTTTCGACTACTTGACGTACCTCTTCTGCCTTTGCGTCCTGCCAAGCTGTTTTGCTCTGCTTTAGGACTTCCCTATATGACTTTCTTAGATTTGCAAAAGAAATTCTACGTTATTCACCCCCCTCTCTTCTGTATTTGACAAGTGCAGATTCTGATGCTTTCTTCGCTGTTTTACACTGATCGTTATACCAACTATTTGATGTTAAGCTGTTTGATGCATTACCCCTTCCTGTTAGCATGTGCGCACTTGCTTTCTGTATAATATTAGTTATGTTCTGTATAATTTCAGTTCCTTTGTGTTGATCTACGTCAAAAGATATAATTTCGTTTTCTAAAGTGTTAATAAAAATCTCCTTTCCTGCCTCCCTCCATCTATATTTAAACAATGGCGTCAATGTTTCGCATGCGCTTTCATCCCTTGTATAAGATACTAGCTGAGATACTTTTAAAGTCATTATCAGTGGAAAATGATGAGAGTCAATGCTGTTTTCAACTTTAAAATTTTGAACTAACGGCAATACGTCCTGTGAACACAGAATGTAGTCAATGACACTACTCCCATTTGTATGCACAAATGTTACTTCCCCTGACAGGTCCGAACCGTATTTTCCGTTCATTATTTCTAACTCGTAGGCGTCACAAAAGAATAATAACTCTTTTCCTCTTGCATTCAGGATTGAGTCCTTGCTGTTTCTGCCGGATTTTCTGTTATCTAAGTCCCCTTTTTTAATTGTAATATTTTCTTGCCCTATCCTAGCATTCAGATCACCCATTATTATTAGCTTTACATCCTGATATTCGTCCCTGATTTCTACAATTGTTTCCCCTAAATCTGTAAAGAATTCTGGCTCAGCATACTGGGACGTAACCGGCTGGCGATATACAGTTATAACAACAATATTAATATTAGCTATATTACAATATATACAGGTTGCTCCCCTGAGATGACTCTGTAATTCCTTAATATACTGTACATAATTACTCTTAAAGAAAGTAGCAACGCCCCCAGGATATCTCCCCCTTCTACCTCTCACTTCTGAACCACTAAAGACACCTTGGAATTCACTTATGTCCACAGTTTCATTGTTTTTTAGCCAAGTCTCTGCTAACCCAATTATGTCCAAGTTATTTACAAAGTTCAAAAATTGACCACTAGCGAGTTTTCCCCTCAAACCTTCCACATTCCAAAACCCCACTGACAGCTGGGCATCTTCATCCTATCTGTTTGCTGTTTTCTTACCTCCTACTCCTAGTGTGCTGGTTCTCCCTATCCTTTGTGACCTGCGGGCTGGTTGCACTGACACCCTCCCCCCTGCTGACGTTGACAATGTTTTTGTCGTCTGGCCGTCTTGGTCCTTGCTACCTGCTGTCCCTTCCGGTAGAGGTGTAACCATACTGCCTTCTGGGGCTCGATGCTCTGCAGAAATGCCAACCTCCTTTCCTTGAATTTCTGCTATCTTCTTGTCGATTTCTTCCAGCTCTGCTTTGGTTCTTATTCGCCCGTTTATTAAAAGTTTGTCAAATTTGATTACTGCATGACAACCCCTGTGATTTTGCATTTATCATATGGCGATGAAGAAATTCTCGTTCTCGCCGGATCTTTTCACTGAAATCCTCTATTATAAACACACCTGTACCTTTAAGATACTTACTATCTCGGAGAATGGCGGATTTGCACTTATATGACAGGAGCTTACATACAATTGGCCGCCTGTTGCCTGCTTTACCGACACGGTGCGCTCTTTCAATGTCGTCAGGCCTGAGATGAACTCCAATCTGGGCCACAACGTCTAGCACCTTGTTCTCCGTGATGTCCCAGCTTTCATTCTCTTCTTCCGTTAATCCATATATAACAATATTATTTCTTCTTGACTGGTTTTCTAAGTAGTCCACCTTGCCCTCCAACCACTCACATCTTGCCTCCAACTCCTTCACCCGTGTCTCAGACTTCTCCAGGGATTCCATCATGGAGTTAATAATTCCTAATAGCTCGCTGTGACGAACTTTACTTTCCGCGAAACCACTTTTCACTTCACTCCTCAACTTGTCCAACAGCCTTCAATATTCGCCATATTTGCACAACGCTTCTTGAGATTACTATTACTCACAGAGCGGACCGGAAACGCGTCTACACCCGACCGCTGCTCGAACAAGACTCCAGTCAATAATTACAAAGTTAATGTTTTTAAACTTGGGGCAAAGGCCACATTTGGGGCGAAGACTACCGGAAAGCAGACACGATACTTGCGGTTGCAACGGCTCCCCAACAGTTGAACTATAATACATCATCTTCAAACTGACTTTCCATACGTGTAGCAGAAACTACCTTCATCACCTTCCCTCATTGTTTTGCATGTTTTCATTTAGACACAATGGTCTGTGGAATGTTACATTCATCGCAGCCAAGGTCTACCAAGAGTTATAGTCCTGCACCCGTTTGTAAACACGTGCGAGGCAATAACATGAAGTCTCGACTCCTTTCATTCCTTATCTAACGTAAAGTTAAACGCAACAACCTTCGATAACGCAAACGTTAAAAATTTAAAGGAATCGAAGGTTTATCTCAAAGTATTAGACCTACCTCGATACCACTGAGTATCGAGAATATCGAGGTATCAACGGTATTGAGGCCCCATTCCTATTATCAATTATTATCATTATTATTAGGTCCTGCCTCTGTAGTTAACTAGAAATGTGATTTTTTTGAAATTTTTGGTATAGGCACAGTATTTTTAACACTTAAATAATTTCAGTCTAATTATATAATATGTAAATTCAATAACATCCCGCCTTGAAGCAATATGTGTATGTAATAATTTTTAAAATGTATGTAACAGTCATTGCATATGCTTATATTAGTGTATCCATGTGTAATAATGGTATGTGAATGTATTACGTAATTTAATAATGTAGGAGCTGTGAGAATAATAAGTTAAAAGTTGCTAACAATGAGGTAACAATGAGGTAACCTTGAGGCAATAATGAGTTTGAGAGTTTAACAATACTACTTGTGATTCTTGGTAGCAATAATGTAATTTTAGTGACAGTTTATAAAATAGCCAATCAACAAACAGAAAAAGCTTTAGTTAAATGCAGGTATTCTATTGGAGTAGGATTAGCCAATCAGAAACTGAAAAGGAGAAAAGTTTACAAATTTGGAGTTCAGTTGCCTGCAGACAGTGTTGCTAACAGACGCAAAGGTGTTCTCAAGAAATATAATATGTATTCGTGAGAGACGAAAAATAATTTTACGTGTTAAAAAGTGCAATTATAAGTGAAAATTGTTATTTAAATCGTATCAAGTATTAATAAAAGGAATGAAGTAAAATTATAATCTGCGTAAGCCTACATTCTTGACGCACCTAAACCTTGCTAAGAGAAACGTGTCTCTAACAAATACTGACGCAGCCGAGTCAAACATAAATATAATATTTAAAGAAACAGTTAAATTACAATTTTTTTTTTAAACTTGGGGTAAAGACCACCTGAAAATACATTTGGGGCGAAGGCTACAGGAAATTGTTTACTATACGTGCGGTTGCAACTACTACAAGTTCGGCTCCGCAACAGTTGAACTATAATACAACTCCTTCAATGCAACCTACTTCAAATTGACGCCCAAAGCGTGATGCAAATAACGTAACAAACCATCTTCTCAAAAGAAAACCAAGAAATTGAATGAAGGAAGTTGTTCTTCACACACTTACAACACAGTAATTTGCAACGTTTATAATATGCGCATGTTATATGAATTAAGTCTATAGTATAGTCCAGTGCTTAATTTAACACTTAGATAAGATGCATCCAGCTAATAGGTAATCAGCGATGACCAAACATTTGTACAGAACAAACGAATATAGCAGTATACACAGGATGATCCATTAAAGTTGAGACAGTGCAGTATCTCAGTTGTAGAAAAACGCGTCTTGAATAAAAGTTGCTTGATATTATGGGGAAAAGTAAATGTCTTTAGTCGATTTTATTTGGAGGATGGTCATTGATGGTCAATTTAGATTGATCTTAATTGTAGGTTCCCATTTTAAAAAAATCTGATATGTTACACTCACATGACTTCCTTTACTCTTGTACAAACTATTCTTACAAACGCTTATTCTCCATATGCTTCATGTTAATCGAGATGTCAATCTTATTGCTAATTTTCTTGTAGATGCAAGGGGAATATGGTAGACTTTAAGCGATAGTCAATTGTTTTAAGAATTGGTTACAATGTGGGGCATTTCATTCTCTTTGTATGTACAGGACATAAAAAATGAATAACTAATTCCCATTTGAGAAAAAGTATAAGTGTTGGAAAATTTAAGGGAATAACAAGCAATATCTCGAAAATTGTTCACTCAACAAAGAAAATCAATGTGACATGAATTGTGTGTTTTAACGCGATCTACATTTTTTTGTGTAGTAAAATTTTGTCTATCTCTTATGGTTTACCAGTTATGCAAAAGTCGTTCAGAATGAAGAATACTTTTGGAGACATTCCCAGAAAATTCGACATGTACATTTTATTTGTCATGAAAATATCTTAAACATATGATATTTTAATCAAAATCGTTAGAGCTTTTTCGAGAAAATTAAAATTTTCGAAAAATGTTCCATGTAAACGGCAACCTGGGGTGGGGGGATTTTCCTGAAAACCTTCGTGTAGCATCTCTAAAGAATACGAACCTAAATCCCAAGTTTGATGTTTATCCGACTACTCGTTTCTGAGTTATGTTGTTCACAGACACACAGACACACACGGACGTTTCCAAAAATGCTTTTTTTGGATTCAGGGGGCCTCAAAACATATATTTCCGGTGAAATCTCGGTATCCAATTTTTGGTTGGAATACAATACTTCCCCTACTTACTATACGTAGTAGAGAAAGTAAAAATCGATTACTCTAAAATGATTATCATAACGACCTCCAAATGGAATATACTTTCCCCCGCAATAGCAAGCAACTTTCACTCAAGACATTTCTTTCTACAACGCTTAGTTTTGTAGACTTGTACAGTCTCAACTTAAATGGTCCACCCTGTACGATATGGTAATAACTCTCAATACTAGAAGAAGACCGAAATAGTTGCGTCTTTTGTAATAGGTTGTCTGTGGTGATTTCTCTGATCACATATCTGGTGACTCGAGGATAAGATAGGACTAGAAGCGGTGGGGGGGATTTACCACCTCGACTTATTCAGATCTTTTCTGCCTAAGCTCCTGACGGGGCACCCCCGGGAGGGAGAGGTGAGTTGAGAGGAGTCAGAGAGCGGCTGGACTAGGAGACATGTTAGGCAGAGGGCAGGGTCCCTACCTTTTACAGATTTGAACTCCCCTGGTGCTGGCTGGTGCAGCCGGCGCCCATCTCCCCTGTGGGTTTACACATCTTCTGGCACACGCCGAGACCTCACGCCGACACTTCTAATCCTGAAACAGACTAAGCAGATGAAAGGTGAAGTGAAATGAAAATGGAGATGAAATGGAGGGACAGGAAACTCGGGGAGGCAATGATCCTTCCCTGCATCCTCCTGGCGACACGGGGAAACCCCAAAAAGCCCATGGGCCAGGAAGGAAATTGAACCCACGACCTCCCGGATGTGGGCCACAGAAGTAACCGCCTGGGCCATCCCGCTCGATGTGACTCGAGTTATTAAGTTGGCCGCCCTGGCTTGCGGTATTTGCCATCTTTGTTTTCAATAACCTGAATTAGGTTCCGATTACTATGCCATGGAAATTTGTATCAGCGTGCTTTTCATTTTACAGTTTAAGTTAGTCAACAATAGGCCCAAAGAAAGTAACAGCTGCTAATTCAATCCATGGAACAACAATTCATAAAAGAGTCAAGCAGTTTATCATGTGCACTAAAAGTAGATCACCACATAGGGAACCGTGTTCCACCTGTGCACCCGTTTTCATTGTTATTAATTCTTGTGATTCGGTGGCATCATGGTACACATTACATTTAATTTGCAAAGGCAATCTCGTTTTACATTTTTATGGCATGCTGTGCGCTTGTCGAGCTCCTGTCGGAGTCACTTCAGAGATTGATTTTATGCACATTGCCCAGTGTATAGCAGCACAGTAAACTACGTGGAAATAAGTAGTAGAATCAACCTTTGGCCTTCTCCCACATGTTAAGGTGACCGGTCTGTGAACGATCAACCCTCCTGAACTGTTAGAATCTTTTACCGTGTGCCATGTATTAAGGTTTCCTGCATTATATATTTTAGCATACAAATTTAACCCATCTTATAAAAGGTGTTCCTTGCGGTGAATTTTCATAACCTTTCTTTTTAGCAGTGTTCCACATTTAACTTCCTAATAAGCCAGAAAAAGAGACTGCTAGGAAATATCTCTTATATTAAAGTATTTCAAAAAATAATTTCGCTTAGCTGTGAGTTTCGGTTTTAGCAAAGAAATATATTGATGAGATTGCTGGAGTATCATCATGTTTCACAATAATAACTGCAGATCAAATTATATTTAGCATGTGTTCAGGAAACCCTTTCTGAAATTTTTAATTGATTGGAGTAATCAATTAAAAATATCATCCTAAAAACGTTTTAAATGCTGAAAAATCTCTAAAATATTACAACAGAGAAAAACGCACTGGAAAATTCAGAGGCAATAACTGCTATAAAATTCATAAAACTGTCTATTTTATTTAAACAGTATACACCTGTACTTAAAATGGATAATTTAGAAAAAAATCTGATGTGTTACACTCACATGACTTTTTCTACTCTTGTACAAACTATTTTTACAAACGCTTATTCTCCATCTACTTCATGTTAATCGACATTAATATCTCTTAATAACTGGTTGCTAGGTGCAGCACCATTCGCTTTGCCAGGGATTAATATTCTTTGCATATCCAAGAAAAAAAAATGAATAACGAATTCCCATTTGAGAAAATAAGTATTGAAAAATTTAAGGGAATAACAAGCAATATCTCGAAAATGGTTCACTCAGCAAAACAAATGTATATGGCATAAGTTGTGTATTTTAACGCGATCTACATTTTTTATGTAGTAAAATGTTGTCTATCTCTTATGGTTTACCAGTTATGGCAAATTCGTTCATAATGAAGAATACTTTTGGGGACATTCCCAGAAAATTCAAGATATACATTTTATTTGTCATAAAAATATCTTAAACATATGATATTTCAATCTAAATCGTTAGAGCCATTTTTGAGAAAATTAAAATTTTCGAAAAATCTTCCATGTAAAGGATAATCTGGGGTGGGAGGATTTTCTCGAAAACCTTCGTGTCGCATCCGTGGAAGATACTGAATCTAAATACCAAGTTTGGTGTTTATCCGACTGTTCGTGTCTGAGTAATGCTGTTCACAGACAGACACACAGAGACAGAGACACAGACACACACGGACATGTTTCCAAAAATGCTTTTTTTGGATTCAGGGGATCTCAAAACATGTATTTCCGGTGAAACCTCGGTATCGAATTTTTGGTGGAATACAATACTTCCCCTACTTACTATACGTAGTAGAGAAAGTAAAAATTGATAAATCTATGTATTTAGCGAAAACATTTCTAGAAATTTGGAACAAATGTGAGAAATATTAGAAAACACCCAAATACACTACCACGCCCTCCGCTTAGAGTTATTTAAATTGTAGGTAACTCTCTCATTTGCAGTCTAATAAGAATAAGAATGACTAAGGCGCGGATTCTTAGGTAAATATTTATTTTTTTATTTACTTATTTTTTTGCGTCGTAATATAAACTAAATGTAATTATCTGGATGTTCACACAGGAGTATGTATTTTATATTTTATTTAACATAAAAAACACAAGCTTACTGATATTTATGCAAATAAATATTTTTGGATATTCATATTAAGCACATAAAAATCAAATAAATATCTACCACGTGCATAGAGGCAGAGGTGGTTTTGGATTCAGCCTAAAAACGCAAAATCGATGAACACATAAATATGATACATTCACGTGACCTTCTCTACCCACTATGTTATTGGATATACAAACTATGCCAACTAAAGTTTATTTTTCTACCTATTACATTCTAATGTAAATAAACCTTTGCAAAAATAGCTACATTACACATTTCGTTATACAGGATGACTTTGGAGCCCACCGAGAAACATCAGAGAGTGATTTCTGAATGAAATTGAGCACAAAAGTTCATATCACCTTGTGTCCGGAATGTATAGCTAGCACGGTAGGTGCCACTGAAGAACATTAAACAAAGAGCCCGACACAGAGTACATGGCCTTAATCCCACAAAAGATCTTCAATGTGGCCTCCATGGAATGAAATGCACGTGTTTACACGTCGCGCCATGCATTGCCCCACTCGTTAGAATGTTTCGGGCTGTGTCTGAATATCGTTACAGGCTACGTGGACACGCTGTTGAAGGGTCTGTACATCAAGAACAGGCTCACCCTACTCATTGCCCCCGCAAGTTAAAATCCAGGGGATTTAGGTTCGGTGATTGAACAGGCCATGCAACAGGCCTCCACGTCCTATCCAACATGTGGGAAAGATGTTGAGGTGTCAGTTGCGGAGGTGGACTGGCGTTCCATCGTGTTACAGACGCATTGCCTGTCGTATTGCCAAAGCCACATTCTCCAGCAATGGGAGCAGAGTGTTTAGCAGAAATCCAGGCATGTTTCTCCATTCAAGTGTTCTGCAAGAATTGGCTCAACAATCCCTGTCAAAACATTGATGCTGAACCGCTGCTGACGAGACACTTCAACCATTCCGTGAGGATTTTCTGTAGCCTACAGATGACGATTATGAAGCTTAACGATCCATCTCTACCAAAGGTGACTTCATTGTTGAAGAGGACTGAAGACAGAAATCCATAATGGAGATGGTCTGTTGTACATTCCAGGGGCAGAATCTTTCCGCCGATGATAATCTGCACACGTTGAAGGTAATATACATAATAGCAATAGTCAAACGTTTCAGAACAGGACTCCATACCCTGGTCTTAAAATTCCATACTGTTTCCATGCTATCGCGAGAATCAACTGAAATCGACAGGTTTTTAAAAGAGTTTGTAAGTATTGAGGAATACGATCCATATATCGGATATCTCGTATATGGCTTACGCCACAAAAAAGAGTTATTTGAAATAAATTGTGTGTTTTAAAGTATCTACATTCTTTTCTGTTTTACGTTTTCGCCTATCCTTAACGTTTGCCAGTTATACAAGGTTATACAGGATGTTAAATAAAAAGTATTCCACATTTTTAGAGGTAGTTGCATGGACTAAAATAAGGAAAGCATGTCCAGTAAGCATGGGCTCTAAAATGGGTATCTTAAGAGCTATTAGCACTTCATCTTGACTATTGTAAAACATATCTTCCACTGCAAGCTCTTTGCTATTACGCATGACCTACAGAATGCAGGGCACATTACTCTGTTTCTGCGAAACAGCATAGCTTCTAACGTAATCTGCTTGCAATTATGGAAAGTGTATGGATTTTTAATGCCAACGTGTAGCGTCCAGTTTTTAACCGTCTGTATCTATAACGAAATGTGTAATGTAGCTATTTCTGGAAAGGTTCATCTCGATTAAAATGGGGTAGTAAGTGAGTAGGAAAATATATTTCGTAAGAATAACTTGTACACCCACTAATAAACGATAAAAGATAGAGAAAGTCATGTGAATGTATCACATCAGATTTTCTCTTCGTGTTCAGCAAATATAGTGACCGGCTTTGAAAACATCTGACTGTTGCTTTAGCCTACGTTATTATTCTTCTTCTATCTACAATGAAATCTAAAATGCGTCATGAAGGTTTATTGCATTTTACAAGAAGAAGATTTAAGAATAAGCATTTATAAGAATAGTTTGTGGAAGAGAAAGTAGGGAAAGTAATTGATATGCAACACATTTTCTTCTATAAGAAGCATAAGCCTGATGTTACTTTTCTTCAGTGAATGTTTGCCCGAAACACATTATTCGAATTCATATTCTCGCGATGGAGGTCTTAACCATCTTTGAGGATAATACCTAAATGTGATTAAGAAACCCTTACTCGCCTTAGTGGTTCAATAAACGTGGAGCCACGAAAAAATGAAAGTGCATTACACAGAAAGAACAGCAATACACAACGGTGATACATAAATGATAAGGTAAAATGAAACGGAACGAGGAATAGTCGGGAGCACGTGTTAAAAATTTACGCTTACTCTCGGGTTTACCTGCTCTGTTGGAATTAGGGAGGAACAGAGCTCGCAAAAATACACGGTTTTAATAACACTACAATTGTTCGACCTGAACCAGCATAAATACGCTTCTGTGTCTGTAGCAGCTGCATACTGGTCAGTGTTTATTCTGCTTTCGCGGGGTTTACATAATATAATATAGTATAAATTGGATTTCACTGCAAACTATCAATTAAAGAGGAATATAATGCTTGCTTAAATGAAGAAATGGGAAGTAAAATCTGCAGCTTCTGAATGGCAATTCTAGAGTTATTTTCAAGATTTAATTATTACGTACACATCAGTTCAGCTTAATTGCTTCCATTTGCACTGTATTTTAATCATTGATACATTTCAGGGGTTCAAACGTATTGCTAAAGCTTTCTATAGGCTTTAACCCTTTCCAGCCAAATTTATTTTCGGCTGCAAACAGTTTTCGAAATCTTATGGTATATGGTGAATATTTACGGCCTAGACTTTACAATAATCTTGGGTATGTAGCTCAGCAATGAATATTGTAGCCAGGATTTGGAATCCTTAATGTGGTGTTTGACATATATGAATGTTTATTATTATTATTATTATTATTATTATTATTATTATTATTAAAGTTTATAGTCGCTTTAACATATTAGTCATATCGCGACTTTACAACTTTTAAAATACATATTTAACAATGAAAAATAAGGTTATTTAGCATACTGGCTGATTCAACACTAGAGGTATTATATAAATTTATGCATTTAAAAAGTTCAACCATCTTAGGGTACATCGAATAGTTGAGTGCTGTTTGTAAATCACTGGGTATCTGGTAGTGTTCTCTCTATTGATGTATTGTGGATATTCCACGATTGTGTGTTTCGTCGTTAACAGTGTGTTACACTGTTGGCAGATGGGTGTTTGGTCCTTTGAAAGAAGATAACTGTGCGTGATCTTGGTATGACCCATTCTCAGCCGGCATATTAGAACCTGATCTTGTCTGCAAAGAGAATTACTGGGAAGATGTGTCGAAAAACTCGATGTTATCTCACGGAACTTCTCGTGGAGTCTAGCCATCCGGTCTTCCACTGTTGGTAGAGCTTCTTTTTAATGATTGAGATAACATCATGGGCTGGTGTAGTTATATTTGGGTCACTTAATGGATGCTTGGTGGCTTCTTTTGCTGCCTGATAGGCCAATTCGTTGCCTTGTATTCCAATGTGGGATGGAATCCATAATTAAGCACATTTAGCACAAGTGTTAAATTCACATTAATAAAAAGAAATGAAATATAATTTTTTTTGAATATGCTAACACCAGATTTATAAGAGTATACGACAGAAAGATACGGAATTATTGGAAATTAAACCTTGTAAGTTAAATTTTTTATCCAACTTCAGAAAAAAATATACATAATGATGCCATATGACAGCATTGGGCTGGTAAGGGTTAAAGCTCTTTCCATGAAATCTTATAAGCAAATAGTATATTATAATTGAATTAGTATAAGTGTAATACAAATAATACATAAACCTTAAATGCCTACTAACTGTATTAAAAACAATCTGAAGTGATACATTCACATGACTTTCTCCACCCTCTATACGTATACAAGTTATACTTACTGAAGCTTAATTTTCTATCTAATCCAAATAAACCTTTACAGAAATAGCACGTTACACATTTCGTCATAGATACAACGAGAAGCGGCAGTCAGATGTTTAAGAACAGCACGCTATATGCTGGCCTTAAAATTTCACAGTGTTTCCATGCAATCGAGAAACAACTGAATGTAGAAAGGACTTCAAGAAGATGACCACCAAATGAACAATTCGAATCTCTAATAACGGATGTATTAGACACGGCTTACACCACAAAAAGCTTATTTTAAATAAATCTTGTTTTAAAGTGATTTACATTTTTTGTGTATTACGTTTTCTCTGTCGCTCAACGTTTACCAGTTATACAAGATTATACAAAATTCCGAATCAAGAGAAATTCACAGGCTTCCCAGAAAATACAAGATATACATTTTATTTGTCATGTAAATGTCTTTAATATATGGTATTTTAATCAAAATCGTTAGAACTGTTATTTATAAAATCAAAAGTTTCGAAAAATGTTCCATGTCAAAGATGGGGGATTTTCTTGAAAATCCTCGAATCGCATCTTTGGAAGATACTGAATTTAAATACCAAATTTAGTGTTGATCTGACTTTTCGTCTTTGGGTTATGCACAGATAAGATACACAGATCGACACACAGACACTTACACACACTGATCTTTTTCTAAAAATTCTTTTCTTTTATATAGGGGGCCACGAAACATGTATTTCAGGTGAAATCGCGATATAGAATTTTTGGATGAAATACAATACTTCCCCTACTTACCATACGTAGTAGACATATTGTATTTTATGCATAAATATATTACAAAACCAAAACTCGTAAGGAATTAAAGTTTGTACCACTCCTGCAATATACGAACAACACCTGAGTAAGGTGTGACTATGACGTTGCAGAGTTTTTGCTACTACGCAACCGCCTTCTTTCATAATGGAGACTAACAACGGTTAGGTTGTTTCCTTTAATTATTAAGTTAACTTTATTGTATAAATTGAATACAGTAGAGTTGTGCATACGTTTTAGTTAAAATAAATAATAGGAAACTTGCTATCAGGTACTTATGCAATGGTAAACCTCAGAAGCGCTCATCTGAGCTATACTCTTAAGTCGGTGTGACGTTCTCGTTTTAGTCTTCTGAGCGGTGGGACAGGTGGTATATTGTCTGCTGTTTACTGAATCAGGGCACTTTGATGATTTTCAAATTTAAGTTGGATGCAATTCATGCGAGGGAACGTCGTTACCTCCAGAATGTCTAATCATCATGCAGAACTCATTGTGATCCTGTCATCAGTCGTGTGCTGCTGCTTTGTATGGACCTAATCCTTTTAGTCTGACTGGCAGAAGCAGATCCCCAGATGGAACAAATTGCCAAACTGGACGAATCACTGAGACAAATATGAGGCCCTTATATTGTAGTGCACGTGGTAATCTTTCTTGGAGTGTATGTTCCAATTGATGAATTCTGTTTCGACATTTAGTCTGTATGCTAGTTATATACACATTGCACGTGAGTCTAGTGTCAATCCAAGGTATTTGATTGTGATCGATGGTAAATTTATCGGTGGGTGGATAGTAATTGTTTATGGGTAAGCAAACTGTTTCTGCCTTACAAGAATTCTGGATTATTCTCCATTTATTGCATTAGTTTTGACTGTTGTTGCTAAATTCCTGAAGCTGGTTGAAACATGTCGGAGAATTACACAGCACAGTTATATTATCTGCAAGCTGTGCTACTGTAAGATCTTCATGTTTGGGAAAGTCAGAAGTATAAAGAAGGTACAATAGAGACCCTAATACGCTGCCCTGTGGAACTCCAGAGAAAATTGGATAGGATCTTGAGTGGGTAAAATCACATTTAACGGTAAAGCTACTGTTGCTAAAGTAAGCCTTCGTCACTCTAAAATGTGTCTCAGAAAGAATATTTATGATTTTATAGAGCAGTCTATTATGCCGCACTTTATCCAAAGCCTTTTCTGTGTCTAAGAATAATCAAGATAGACTGACGTCTCTTCATAACTATCCATACGATGGAGCTGCTGTATGCATGAATGGCGAGATAGAAAACCAAACTGCGTATTAGGTATCAACTCTCTTACTTGTGCTAAGAGTTGAGGCAGAAGTAGTCACTCAGAGATTTTATATAAGAATGTCAGAAGCCTAACTGGTCTGTAGTTTTTGGGATCTGTTTTGTTTTACCGTGTTTTGGAATAATGATTATTACGGCTTGTTTCCATTTTTTAGGCAAATAAGATATTCTAAGAAATTATTTATATATTTGTGGCAGTAGCACTAATGTTGTCCTGGGAAGATTAGCTATAAGTGATTGCAGTTTTATTTTTCGGTGACTACCTTATAGCATTGTTTACTCAAGCCGACTTGAAGAGACATTAAATGCAGACAGTTGTAATGGTTGTTATACAGCTCTACTGTTGAATTCTTGATTGACAAATGGGTTGATTTTAAACTGTAATCGTAACTGTTCTGAAAAAGGCTTACTTTTTCTTGCATCGCCTTTTTTATATAGTATCCAATCAGTCTCAATACACAAAGTACTTAAATTATATAAGTATGTATGCATTCTAATTACATGTAGATTCTCCATGGTATAACGGATGTTCAGTATATTTATGCTTGAAATCAACCACATCTTAGGCACCATTAGGTTTTTTTTAGGAAATAAAACCCAAAACTGTTTTCCTTGTGTCTATTCAGTTAAAATCTATAAAGTTCATTGCTATGCTTTGGAATGGAACATAAGTTTATATATCTAATCGTAGTTTCTTGAAATTGATAATTTAATAGCAGTAAAGATTCTTAAATGGTTTTGTTGAGAACTATTTTATCCGTGTATCATTTAATAATTGCATATGTTGATGAAATTTTCGCACAAGCAGTTAAGATATTCTCCCAACTATGCCTAAAGCTTCTTTTTCCCTTCGATTTCAGGATCCTACAATTAATAAAAGAAGACTATTGCATTTGTTTTCTTTGAACCGTACATGTTTAGGAGAATAATTGCAGAAAGTGTAATAAATAAGCCTCGAAAGTTGTTGTATACCTTGTGTGTCTAAGCGAACGGTATTCAATGTCAACACCTCCTACCACTACAGAGGCACTGCAACTGAGTACACATTGTGTTAGCTTTGTTTACGTAATATTGAAGCCCCAGTCGACCGTAGGGCACACTGGATATCAGGTCCCGAGCTTGTGATAAGTCACGCAATCACGTTTCTGACCTTGACACTGTATTTCACTGAAGAATCATTCCATCGTTAAGCCGTTCTATTACTTCCTTTTATTCTTTATTTTGTAAATGTATGTACTGTATTAGATAGTGGAGAAAAACACAGTATATTGTAGCTCAATATTGCATATATACCCAGGTGGCCCACACAAGCCGTCCTTAGTTAAAATTACGTTATACCGGATAGCGCGGATGCCAAAAGGTTTGCCTAAGCAGAACTACAAATGGGACTCCATACGGACAGAGAGGAGACCGCTAAATGAAAGACCAATATCAGAGATTATTCCTTATAGAAACCGCTATACGAGGTGTTCCGGGTTCGATTCCGGTTGGTCTCCACAAAGTTGTTTTTAAACAAAACTTTTCCCGTATGCCCAAAAACTGGTGTTTAAATGTAGGGGGTGTTATCGGTTATTTAATACGCAATTCGCTCATTAAGAGGAACTCATAATGCTGCTTGATGCAAACTTAAGCACACGTATTAGGTCATTTACTTCCATGACAGCTAATCTACAATCAATAGCACTATATGATACCAATTAATTAGTGCCGCAAAGTTAACAAGATTAACCAAAATGCTATTTATTATATTTATGTACCCTTAACTTAGAACTAAATTATCCTCTATTAGTGCATTATTCATAATAAGCATGCGCAAAAACGCCTTGGTGGACGAATTGATGGCCCACGTTCTTCCTGGAATTATCCATCATTTCTTAATACTATTTCTATAAGTCAAAAACAATGTACGCGGAAGACAGATGCCGTATCTGAAAATGTTCAGAAAGCAGCTTTCGGGCATCAGCAGCATTTTGATGTCTTCACACAGATCGTAACCATATCTGTGTGTTCGTTATTGGTGAACGTTACCTTTTTGTCTGAATGACCTGGCTCTAACTGCATGCAGACGACCACGCGACGCTTATCAGTACGAAACTACCATGTAAACATCTGCAGACGGCAGCACTAGCTCAGTAACCTTCGCTTTGTATCTGCACTGCCCCTTTGAACTTGCGGCAATTTCTTTTTTTGAAATATTATATCTACATACTTGTAAGTTCGATAGCAAGTTTTTCAGAACACATTCTTTATGCGAACGTACAGAGGAGCAAATTTGTTTGTTTTGTTTTAATCTATCAGTAGCCAAAAACGTGCCTTGGTACTGCAATATTACAGAATTTTTATGATGTGATAAACGTCCGATTTAAATTACTAATTTACACTGAATGTAATTCTCATTTGGAAAAGACGTTATAATGTTTCTGCAGTGTGTCATTTGGAAACAACAATTTAAGTTATTATGACCGCGGCGCAAACTTACCTGGGCCGACGGTGCGACTGCATCCGGATTCGCTCCCTGGCCGGCTGGGTGCGGCTTCAGAATAAGCCGGGTGACGAGCACATTATGTGCCACCTCCCCGCAATTTGTAGTGTTTCAGAACATTTCTTCAGCCTTTCTGGTAATCTCCTTTTCTAGAAATCCGGTGTTGTATGCAGGGCCTATATAAAGGGCTGCTCTCGTACGGAGGGGAGTTCAGTTAAGAGGTTATAAAGTTAAGTGCAGTCAAGAAGTCGAAGAGTTTGGACGATTAAAAGTGGACAGTGCCCATGCAGTTCAGTTTTGAGCTATGACTCAGTAGTTCAGTGGTGATTCAATTTGATGGATCCGTTGTGTTCTGTTCTAAGCCTGTGTCAAAGGTGTTTCTTTTTCGTGACTCTCGTGCTCTGGGTTCGATTTCCGGGATTGGGGTGGCGATTTTATGTCAGCCTTATCCAGGCTGACCTTTGACTAGTTCATATAAATTATCCGTAAGGCCCAAGATGGTTTGGAGTCCATGGCAAAAGTTGTAGATCCTTTTGTCCCACCGGCATCCTAAATATCACCCTACCATCAGCTATAACGGAAACCATCGTTGGGTATCTGCGGACAATAAATGGATCCAGTCATCACTTGGTGAAACGAGGTTGCCACAAAGGTACGAGTAATTGAGAACTAATAAAATATCATCGACAGGTCCTTCGCAGGAAACTAGCTTCTTTCCTCTTTCCGCCTTCTTCTCCGTTTATGCATCATATATCGTATTGCCTCTTGCCCTTTCATATCACAAAACTTTTTCTAATTAATTACGTGTTCCACTGTATCTATTAATAAGCAGGTTCGTATTTCAGTAATTATTTTCACCTTTCAGATTTCTTTCATTTTACTTCTTTCTCTACCTAATTTTTCTAAACTATTTGCTTTATTTGTTTTATGCGTGTTTTTCACACTATCCAGTCATCTTCATATTCCCTAATCAGATGCTTACAATTTGTATTTTGTCACTCATCACCATATCCAACATTGTTGGATCACAGTTGACAAAGCGATTAAGACACTGTTTACTGGAGGGCCTGGAGTTAAATACATATTGGTGGAGCAAAATCCATTGCAGGTCATGTGCAATAATTTACTTGACATTAGTTTAAGGATACCCTTCCGTGAAAAAGGAACCAAAAACTACCAGTATTCATAATTATGCATTCTCGTGTTATGAAACACCACATACCTTATACTTTAGTTCTATGTAGTTTTCACAACTGTAAAGACCTTTTAAAGCATGTCATATAGCGACTTAAATGTCCCCCTGTAAGTCTAGCTTCCTATAACATTGTCGTAAAAACGATGCTTTTTGCCAATATTAAAGCGAACAAATCTAAAGGTTGTCTCAGAAGTCTTCAAATACTAAATTAAATATATAAAAACAGAAGAAAATAGAGTAGGGCTTTTATGTGTACTAATAGCTTTTTGAAATGCAAAAAGTTATTATTCTAATTACTCTTAGTGTGGTAGGGGACTCAGCATCGATCCAGGGAGGATATTGTATCTATGCTCCACAAAGGGGCACACTCGAGAGGGGACACCGGGAGCCGGAACCAGGAGGGATGGAACAGCAATAATGGGGTACCTAGAGTTTGCAGACTGAAACGCCGCGACAGTCGGACAGGCAGAGAGGTTCAAACGCCCCTTCAGAGACAGTGTTATTTTACGGTCATCATTTTTAAACTCTTTTCTCGGAATTTCATTTGTCCCCCGATTTCATTTTCAGATTGTTCTAATGGAAGTACTTTTACGTATAAATTAGTGACATATTTCTTGTTAATAGAGGGTGAAAATTATAAAATGCGTTTTAAACATGCTTAGTTGTGACGTTATTGAACAATAATATTCATATTGTATAAATGTTTAAGCAAAGAAATTGAACTCCTGTATTTTACTCTTATTTTCTCCCAAACTAGTAGGATTATAAATAGATTTCTACAATGTATTTACACATTATTAAAGAGTTTAGGTATTAATTATACCGAGCAAGGTGGTGCTGCAGTAACGAGTGCGTTTCGCATTCAGGAGATCCCGGGTTCAAACTACGTTCCCTCTTCTTCACCTTCATACCAGGCATTGAACTGATCATCCATCCTATGGGTATGCTATGATCTAGAGTTTGCTTGCTCCTCGACAGGCTACTGACCTAAGACATTGTCTTTTAAGTCCTTGGAGGTGTTAGTTCCACAAAGAGGAGGTAACCCGTTAAAGAAGAATAAGTTATACATTTTTTCACAAAATAATTGGTTGGTTTAGACCATTTCTTTAAAACAGTGAAAAAATAAAAATTTGTTGTGATACATTCAAATGACGTTCCCTGCCCTCTATCGCTTATTAATGCCTAATAAAGACTATTCTTACTAAAGCTTATTATTCTGTCTGCTACATTTTGATCCAAATGAACTTTTTCAGAAGCTGCTGCACTGCACATTTCCTTAGGGTACAAAGAGGAACAGCGAGCCAAATGTTTAAGAACTGTGCGCTATATGCTGGCCTTAAAATTCCATACTGTTTCCATGTAATCGCGAGAAACAACTGAATGTTGAAAGGGCTTTAAAGTATCCTCAAGAAATGAACAATTCGAACAATATCTCACAAATGGCTTATGCCACAAAAAACGTATTTGAAATAAACTGTGTTTTAAAGAGATCTAGGATGTATGAAATTATTGGAGGACAGCGACCAACTAGATCTATTGTGGCTGCACTCCCCAGGAGGCAGGGATGAAGTGAAGGAATCCCAGGAGATCGTAGGTCCGTAGACAGACAGGAATGAAGCAGTATGTTTTGAGTAGTAAAATAAAATTAAGGTCATAGGGAGAATAAATATCAATAACAGTAAGGATAATGTTAAATAAAACTGGAAAGCGAATGTTACTGTAAGTGAAAATAAGGGTTGAGAGGGAAAAGGCCATCAGCGGCCGGAAACGGGTGGATTTTTCCCTCTATTGTTGTTTCCCGTTAGGTTGCTGGAACGCAGACATGTAGAAAAGGGTCAATGTTCGCCAAGAGTCAGATAGCCTTAGGCCTCCAATGAAAGAAGCTAGAAATCAGGTGATGGAATGGGGAGATAGAACGTTTGAAATAGAGAAACAGAAAAGTTTATAATACATACTTGGCCGTTGTAGCTCCTTGGATATGCTTTTTTTAGGAAAATGTGTAGGAAAGTTTAGAATACACACTTGGTTGTGGTATTTCCTTAGAGATGGTTGTCAGAAGAGTTTCGAATACATACTTGGTCGTGGTGTCTCCTTGGAGAGGTTTGTTAGGAGATGGTTGTCAGAAAAGTTTAGAATACACACAGAGTGGTAGTTCCTGGGAGATGTTTGTCAGAAAAGTGTCGGCGGGTAGGTGCGATGATATGAAACGTAATAAATAGTTTGACACACGTGTGTGTGTGTCAAAGTATTAGTAGGAATCAAGCGTTAAAAACGGTGATGGGAAATAAACGAGCAGGAAAACAAACAGTCGTATTCACCACTAATCCGAGATCAAGATCATGCAAGAACCCTGAGCTAGAGCAAGAACCCGGGACCATTCCTACAAATCCTGTACCGTAAAATAGCCACATACCACCGCAGGAACCAGAGGTGTACGAAAGTCCAGCTCGAAACACCCCACTCGGCCAGTAGATACGAAGTCCCGCGAAGCGGTCCCTTGCGTTGAAGCGGCCCTAAAGAGATCTAAAACGTTGTGTAGTACGTTTTCACCTATTGCTTAACGTTTACTACCTATACGAGATTATACAAAATTACTTCCGAATAAAAAGAACTTCAAAGGCTGTTCCCAGAAAATTCAAGGAATATACTTTATTTATCATGTAAATATCCTTAATATATGGTAGTTTAATCAAAACCGTTAGAAACATTTTTTAAAATTTTTGGAAAAATGTTCCATGTAAAGGGTAGTTGGGGTGGGGGATTTTTCTTGGAAATCTTCGTGTCGCACCCTTGGAAGATACTGAACCTAAATACCAAGTTTGGTACTTACCTGACATTTCATTTTTGAGTTATGCTAGTCACAGGTACACAGACGGACACATACGGATCCATACACGGACACATGCCCCAAAACATGTATTTTTGGCGAAATCCCGGTATCGAACTATATACGTAGTAGGAAAAGTAATACAAATTAGTATCTCTGTAAGTAATAGAAGGGTATGCATGAAATTTCGCCTACATACTATATATAAATCTGTGATTGCTTTAAAAAATTTCAAAGTAATCGACCTGCAATTGTTTAATTTTGACATTTGACAAATGGGTAGATAGCCTTAGATAGAAGTTTACCTAAAGTTAGGTTTTCCATAACGCGGTTTCATTATGTTCTGAAGGTACAAAGCGACTTATATGTACTGGATTGATGAACGCACTTTTGGTTATTACTCATCATTATTGCATACAAATTGGGTCCATTAGTTCTTCACTTACAGCAGCATACGTTACCAGACTTTGCGGTTTAATGGGCAGTGCTGAATGATACGTGGCTTTTACTAATTCCAGAAATCCTTCTATCTGAATGTTTTTGGAGGCTAATAGTATAGCAAAGCCGGGCAGAATACACGAGGAGTATTTTTAATAGTGTTTGCACTTGCTTGCTTACTACAAAAGGCACCACAGGCGGTGTGCACAAATTACGCTTATAAATGATAATTGAGGAAGAAGGTTTCGTAGGTAAACGTTCCAGGCCAAAGATTAGGGTATACGTCTCTGGCATTATCCAGCTATGAGGACGGAGGAAAACCTGAAAAAGCTCTGGAAGCACGACTGGGCGGGATAAGAACCGAGAACCTCTCTTTCGACTTCGTGACTTAACGACAAGGTCCGCCAACAGTGTCAGTAAACTATGATGTGGATTAATGCGTGTATTCATAATTTACTGGGCGTGCACTCAGGTTCGTTAGATTCCTGAAGGGCCTATTGAGAAGCTACGTGATGCAAACGTAGCGGCCCTGGTTGAGAAGACCATCCTAACCGCGAGGGATCCGGGACGCTGACCACGTCCCACCCTTCAGCACTGCCCCTCACCAATGACGCCTGTAGTGGGCAGAGGTAGGGAATACAGCGGTCGGGGCGGTAGGCCTTGATCCGATTCTGGGCTGGCGCGCCATGGGTTTGATTTAATTTCATTCATGCATTACACGTTCTACTGTTTTTTTCTGCTAAGCTAGTCTGCATTAAATGCGGTTTAAGCTTATAGTAAAGGGTCATTTATAAATCGCGCCGGTTTTGAATCTCTTGGTAAATTTTTGTTGTCAGTTGTTGGCATTGTTTTGTATTGTTGCCATATCCATAAACATCCCGCTTGTTGTCTCAGTCGGAATTTCTCGCACTACTTCATTCTTTACTACTACGCAACGTATGCTAATTGTGAGAATCTTTTATCAGAACGGAGAAATATTTGCAGCAACTGTCAGGCAACTTCGCGCAATTTTAGGGTGTAATGAAGCACCAAATGAACCAACAATTCGCAGACTAATGAAACTGGTTCAATAATGAACATTATAAGTCCTGGGCATTGTCGTTCTGGCCGATCTGAACAAAACATTGTGGTGGTTCGTAACAGCGTGGCTATTAGTCCAATGAAATCGGTTCTTCGCCATTCCCAAGAATTGCGCATAGGATGTTCTTCGATACGGAAAATTCTCCGATATTATCTCCATACTACCCTTAAAATTAAGCTAACGCATCAGCTGAAGGTGGCCGATCACGAGAACAGGCGAAAGTTTGTTGACTTATTTCTGAGAAGACGACAGGAGGATGGCTTTGCGAGCAAAATCATCTTAAGTGAATATGGAGAACTGCCGTAACTGGGGTCAAAAATTCCTGGAAAGGTTCAAGAAAGGGAAATGCATCTACGAGTGACAGTTTGGTGCTGTTTTTGGGCGGGCGGCATCTTTGGCCCTTATTTTTTGAAGATGAGGCAGTACAAGCTGTGACAGATGATAGAAACCAATACCTTGCGATGATAATGGAGCTTTTGTGGCCTCATTTCAATGGAATGGATAATCAAGACTTGTGGTTTCAGCAGGTTGGTGTCATCTGCCATGCTTCCCGCAAAACAAATCAGTTGCTCCATGAGCGGTTCCCGGATCGCCTCATTTCGCTTATTGCTGACCACCAATGGCCACCAGGGTCATGTTATTTAACTCCTTGTAACTTTTTTCTTTGGGTACTCTTATATCATCGGATTATGTCAATAAACCCCGAAACATCCGTGACTTACAGGTCGGCGAAATCCAAATGGAAAATTGTCAGGCAGTCATAGCAAATTTCATGCACAGAGTTCTTGCATGCCAAGTCATATGCCCGACATCATTTTCCATACCTGAAATGGGAAGGGATAATGAACATGTTTATGTATTTTGTTAATGTGTTTTGAAGAAATAAAGTTCATTATTTGATATATCAAAACCGGCGCACTTTTTGTATAGTATAGATTCTGAATGCGTCACGTGCGAGTTAAACCCTGTTCCATATAACTTAACTGTCACGTGAACCTGCCATTTATGCCGTAGTGGAATAGGTTGCTGTGCGATACAAACTAGTTCCTTATTTAATATAATCACTTATCTTACTATATTGAGACAGAATGTGCCTGAATTAATTTTACAATGCGTTAATTTGTTTAATGATTAATTTGATATATGTGAATAATGTGCAGAACGTGTAAATAGTCATTTTTGTGTAACGTAATAGCTATCTTATATGTAATGTTCCTGTTTCACTAGTTTTAAGATGTCTTAAACTATGAAGTTTGTGGAAAATATCCTGTTTCCAAGTGTAGAGAAAGTGGAGATCTTTTTATTAGAACCGAGGGTAAGTTTTTATGATCTTATTTGTCTCCGCTCGAGAAATATGGAGTGAGGGAAATTTAACCGATAACGGAAAAATACCGAGAGAAGCCCGGGAAGTTATGTGATGTATATAAACTAACCAATCTGAATATACATAAATGATGTGATGCTTAACCACGCTGAGAACGCTGCGAAAATTCCTCCAATGAGAGATCAGTATCCTTAAATTGTAAATGGAGGACCGTAATCTATAAATAGTCAATCTTTACCCCAAAATTGAGGAGATGATTTGCAGTTACAGACGAGGAATACACCCACTCCGTTATACAAAGTTGGCAGGCAAATAGTGTCCGCATTGTGTCGAAGTATAAGTGTGACTGCCATGTATTAATTTTATTAACAACGCGCTTGTGATTCGCGAGCCCAGTATGGAGTCCTGTGTGAAGAGAGTGCTTTAGAAGTTCAAAAGTGATAATAAATTGTAGTAAATCAAACACTGTTCTAACTAGTAAATTCTCCTCAGAGTTCTTTAGTCGCACTACCGAGGTCAACGAGCTTATCTGCAATCTTAATAGGCCAAGTCCATACTTATATTTCCGCTGAAAACAGCCAGCCATGCAACAGCGAGGATTAAATCTTATTATTTTGTCATCTTTCTACGGAGATTTGATGCTGAGGACGAAGACACGTCTGGCGGAGGACAAAAATCAGGTACAGTGCATTTGATCATTACACCATTACTTCTCCTGTACCTATAACTGCACCACGGTCGATTGTAACTCGTGCGCGTATCGAACCCGGGACTGCAACCGCAGATCCAGCTAGGCCACCGCCCCGGCGCAGTCTTTTAGGTAAGAAGTGCGAAGACCGACACAATCTTCGAAGAAAATCTCAATTTTACATTTTCATAACCCTACAGATCAAATATATTATGTAACAGAATTATTGGTCTGGGATGCATGTGAATTTTTAACAATAAACATATAGAATGAAACGCTAAGGATGACCGAAGAAATGAAATCTATCATCACAGAGTGTTTATATTGCTCGTATCGGCGGACTTTGCATTGCACAGTGTTTGTCATCATCGCCATTCAGAGATGTGCATTAGCCAATCATGGAAAAGGAGGCGCGAAAGGATATACGTCGGCGGGGCAAAGCTATAAGAAACGGGTGTAGAATGTGGATCACCCCTGAAACCTTGTAGTACGACGCGGAATGCTACTATGTGTACGCGAGCTCCACTGTTTTAGATTCTTTAGTTTATTTTTGCAGTACAAGCAACGCCAATTGACGTTAAACGGGTAGCTAATTAGACCAGAGAGCATAGCAGAGCAAAGTAAGTATTTCTGTACTCTTAAGTCAATATGTGCACTGAAGTGAAACAATTTAAATTTGAAACAATTATAAAGTACAATAAATACTAGCAGTATTCTTATAAATGCACATGCTTATTTGCTTCCCTCCTACATACATTTGCCGGACTTCGAAGTGACACCACCTCCGCAGCATGAGAAAGAAGAGGATTCGAGGACGCACCGCAGCCACACCGCTAACAGCAACGGCCGAACCGACGACTGCTGACGGTCTCAGCTTCAAATCTCGTCAAGCCCACCGCTGCTATTGGTGCTAGTAGCGCCGTGTCTCCGAAAGCATGATATCATCATCGCCAGACCAATCAGCGACAACCAGATTCGCTGCGACACCACGTCCTATCAAACATCTGAGGAAGATGTTGAGGTGTCGGTGAACGTTAATGTGGAAGAGGGCTGGCGCTCCATTACGCTGCGGCCACATTGCCTGTCGTATGGTCAGACATATTCTCCAGCAATTAATGCAGAGTATTTTGCAGGAAGTCCAGATACGTGTCTCCGTTCAGGCGTTGTGGAAGAACTGGTAGCCAATAATGCCTGCCCAAACATTGATGTTGAATCGCTTCTGATGAGATGCTTCAACCATTTTCTGTAGCCGACAGATGGCGATTATACAGGTTAATGATGCCATCTGTACCAAAAGTCATGTCATCGGTGAAAAAGACTGAAGACAGAACCCCTTAATGGTGATGGCCTGTTGCACAAATCAGCGACAGAATTTTTCCCGTGGAGGAAGATCCGCCGGTAATAATCCCTGCCCACGTTGATAGGTGATAGGGACAATGGTGGTTGTTATGTAGAATACAGATAACGTTCCTTTGGCTTACACCATGTTGGCGGGCCAATTGCTTGAAGCCTTTGTACCAGAGTTGTTTTCAACATCCTGGAGAACATGCTCCTCCAAATCTGGTGTGCGCACAATCCTCGGCCGTCCTGAATGTTTGTCTGTCTTAAAGGATCCATGCGCACACAAACGCCGAAAAATAGCTCAAAATGTTGTGTAATGTGGGTGGTACTGTCTGCCAGGGTACGTGGCTTGGTACATCCGTGCTGCCTCTCGACGGTTTCCACCTGCTTGGCCATACACGTACACCATCTCGGCTTGCGCCTGGAATAAATACCGCACCATTGTGCTTGTACGTTGCTTAAATCACACTATCTGCAAGCACACAAACCGCACACTGCAACTTATGAGAGAATGTCGTCATTGCCATCTACCGTGAGTAGTTAATATTACAGGTTATCCGGTTGGATTAACGATAATCCTGCCACAAGGGAGATTAATCGCTAGTGTTGCCGGATTAACGAAAAAGGCGGGAAAAAATTGGCGCCAAAAGAGGCCATCTTGGAAACTATTTCGCCATGTTGGTGGGAAGCCACTGTCTAAACCAAGATGGCGGCATTTGTGATCAGAAGTTTCCGCCTTTTAGGTTAATCCGGCGACACTAACGCCACGCCCACCTTTGAGAATAGAAATGACGGTGGCAGCGATTATTGAAAACGAACCGTTAAGCTGTAATAGATACTTAATGCATCTTTATTGAAAAAACTAATAAAATAAAATTTACACAAAAACGGAAAAACTAGCGTCACTAGCGCCAAAAATTACCATGGAGATTAGAGAAAAAAGGTGACAGGAAAATGGGAAAACTAACCTGATAAACTGTAATAAATAATTGTTTTAAAAAAAGTGTTAGTGACGCCTGATTAACGAAAACAAGCGGACATTTTGGAAACTAACATGGCTGCTGATGGGATTAAGATTTCTTGCTGTTTAGGTGAATCCGGCGACACTAGCACCAAAATTACCTTTGGTTTAGAAAAAAAGGTGACAGCGATTATTGAGAATGAAACCGAAAAAGCTGTAATAAATACTTTTTGTAAAAAAAAAATCCTTACGCCATAAAACTAGATAAGTATGGTGAAATGGATGGAAAGTGAAAGAGTGAGTACGAAAACGCCGGGGATAAATCCTGGACCCGGAGGGTAAGGAGAATAGCGATACCCTGGTGGAAAAGAATGCTAGTCCGCGTATCTGCGATGAAGCAGATCGAACGCCGGATGAAAGGACGAAGTGAAAGTGAGCGAGTTAACATGTGATGTGAGTGACGTCACAAAAGAAGAAGAACGGCCATTTTGGAATGGCAGATGGCGCTAGTGTCGCGAAACAAGATGGCGTAAATGCCACAAGATGGCGGCTTGCATTATATTGCAAGAATGAATGCCGCAAGATGATGCAATAATTTGGGAAAAGAATATTTAAAAAAAGTGATAAAAAGTAAAAAAAAAGTCGATATGATTTTGCGAGGTGGCAGGAATAGCGAAAAACCCAGATGGTTTAATCCCTATAGACGAATAAAACTTTATTGATAAAAAATAAAGGTCTACACAGTAGAACATATAATTATATAACAATATATATTGGTAATTTTAGAGAAACGATACACATGCTTTGGATAGAAAATAAATGCTAATACGTATTGTTTACTTAGGCTAACACAAACAGATATAGAAAATTTCTATACATTATAAAATATGGTTAGTTATTTGTTTTTTTGTTGTTTTTTTTGTACACTAACACGTAGACATATATGACAGCTTATCCGTCTGTATGAACGATAATGCAGCAACCAGGGGAGATTAAGCGCTAGTGTCACCGGTTTAAGGATAAAGAGCGTGAAAAAATTGGCGCCAAAAGCGCCCATCTTGGAAACTATATCTGAAGCACGCGTTAAACCAAGATGGCAGCTGTTGGGATAAAAAAATTTCCGCCGTTAAGGTTAATCCGGCTACACACGTGCACCTTAGAAAAAAGGGCGGCAGAGATTATTGAAAATCGAACGGATAAACTGTAATACATACCTTATGAATATATTCATGTAGTTTAATACAAATAACAACGAAAGACCTTTTAACAAACATTTACATGGACTCTTATTTGCTATCTAGCATTCCCACAGTTTTAGGGACACAATTAATATAACGCTAGACAATTAGCTGCTGTTGCTGATTTAGGTAGTAGCTGTTAGGCCTATACCCGTACCCTAAACGTGAAAGAAATAAATGCCGATTTTTCGGGTTGAAGGACCTGGTGTTAGGTTAGGAAAATGTTGTTCAGCCGATGGAGGAAACGAAGAGGAAGCACCAAACTATGGGGATGAAGTGTTAGAAATAAATGAAGAAGAAGATGAAGTAGCGGAAAGCGATGACATGTTGGGAACGGACGTGGAAGAATTAAGTTACGATACGAAAAGATGAAAATAATTGGGTTAATAAAAGTAACCAATGAGGAAAAACAAAAATAAAAACCATTACAATACGTACCATAATAAGTGCTGTTACGTTTGCTGTTAGTGTTTTAGATAACACCATACATAGATGCAGGTATAAAAAAAGAAATACAAAAAAAAGTTTAAGCAAAAAAAGAATAATACGTATACGCAATTATGATATATTCCGTTTAGAAAATTACCTTAAGCAAGGTGGGTGGCGAAAGTGGGAACTAAACAATATGGCGGAAGCAGGAGGAGTTTTTGATCAGCATGGTAACAAAAAAAAACATGGCGGACCATAGAGGTGGGGAGAGGCAGTTTCGGTGATACATACAGGGAGGTTATAAAGTGAATTGCGCCATTGTTGAACAAGACGTAGGCCACAATGCAAATATGCTGCTTGAGATAGCCAAATCAGGCCGCTAACGTTGCTTCAAATGTTGGTTGCACTGCCTAAACTGAAAGAAAAAGAATAGCTTTGCGTGACTGTGAATGCGCCCTCGCACACCTTTCAACCTAACGCAAAACGCCGTTTCCGCACGGCGCCTCCGGGGCCGCCCGCGGGTGGGCTCCCGCTGGCCGGGCGGCTTTTCCGTGAAAACTATCGTTACGTATTGGCTGGTTGGTGCTAGCACCGTCGCTGGTCAACGTGATGGGTTTGTGCCCAGAACCCTTAAACGCTCGCGACATACTCACGGAAAGAATACCTGGTATATTCGTAAATGGGAAAACATCCGGCACGACGGTTGCCCGTTCAGCGATGCGTAAGCACTCGGGTGTATGCCGCCATTCATCGTTCATAAAGACCTAAGGCACGGGCATGTAGGTTCTGTTCTACCACTTCATACGGACTGTAATGGACCCATTGTCCTCTCTCGCCAACAGGGGATTGCGCGCGCATCATCTGACGGTTGCTGGGTATCGCCTTAGCGCACGTGCACACTTACGCTAAAAGTAAACATATAAACAGTTTGCGATGCGTGTACGGTTGGACCTATAAAACCGGGTTCGTTTTCTAGTCATTCTGTTTTTGTTTGTTTTTCCTTTTTTGTTTTTTTGCACGTATTGTAAGCCTTTGAGAAACATTGTTGTGGATCTGCATCTTTGGCAATGCATTAAACTGCTATTTCGGTTCCCCAAAAGAAACAAACCGCTTTACAAGGGTTCTCTGCCCCACACCTTTCTCGTGTGCGTTCCGCTGTCTGCTAGTGGTCGGAATGCGATTCCTTTTCCGTTTTCGAGAATTGCTTGCAACTATTCAGCTCTAACGCAGCTACCTAGCTTCAACTCCCAGCTAAATTGTCATCCGCACTTTGCATATCCGCTATTATTTGCAAACTTTTTGACTAGTTTAAGTTTTGTTGTTCATCATGCCACTGCTCAAATGCTATTCTAGCTTCCTGTAACCTGCTGTCCGGGCAGTAGTACCTCTGGCCAGGAATCGGTCCGATGTAATCCCTATTCTCGGCAGTATTAAACAGGTACGGAAAATACCCCGTGCTCTCGCGTAGCTGGAAGGTTTTTGTAAACCTCGACAAGGGCATTGGCAGAAAGCTTAGCGAATCCAGGAACGTTACATTATTATGTCTTATTCTAAATATTTTCGTTCTATTCATAATGAGCTCTGGACTCCAAGGCAAAATCTCAGCCATATGTTTCAAAATAAATTGACCGTCATACGCCTTTAGGTTATGTGCAATAACGGTCTCGTCCCAACGGTCGTACCTAGCATGGGTGATGTGGTCAAACAGCTGTTTGACCGGATCCTGCGCAAAGATCAACTCCATCACCCCACATTGTGTGCAGGTCTTCATTTGTGTCATCGTCTACACCGAGCGCACACGCTTGGTACAACACGCAGAGGTTGGGTACGCGTTCAAACACGTCTGCCCTTCCTACGAACCCTGAATTCTATGTGCATTCAAAATCTATAAATATGAAAATAAACTTGTTTAAATTTCTAGTCTGGACCGGTTGTATGTAGCAAAAGTGGTTGGCATCAACATGCGCCTGCAATTCGTGCAGAATATTTCCCCACACGTGTGAGCTGTTCTCCTATTTTTGGTTTTGTACATTTTGTTGCAGGTTACGCAGACCTTCTCATCCTCGCACATTGTATGGCCCTTCGAGTAAAACCCACCGGGTGTTAGATAGTTCGTAAAACACTGCTGTCCGTTAAAGTCCCTATCGCACGTATTGCGTATATGGCCAGCGGCATTGCATGTGACACTTTGTACAATATTGGTTACATCTGTGAAATTCCTAGGGTTTGCAAACTGGCAATTACCGTTGCGACAATAAAATCCGCTCTTAAATGCCATGTTTGTGTTCACTATGGCGTTGTAGTGTCCATCATGCAATATAACATCTATGTGTTTCTCACTTTGGTTCCTCAACTTAAACAACACGTTTTTTCCTGGTATGATCGCCAGACACGGTAATGCTGTATGCCGGTAGCCCTTCGTCGTAACGTTGCACATCACCTATTGCTCCCCCTACTCCTCTGGGCAGCTCCATGGTTCTTTCGTTATGTAGGAACTCGAACCTGAACATTGCCCTATAGTTTACGTCGTTGTCCGCCTTGGCCTTCCCCACCGCTATGGCTCTAGACAAACACGGATCATCTCTATTTTTAATTTCTATGATGCCCTTGTTTCTACGGCACGCCTCGCATAGTTTATAGCAGTTGTCTGAAACCTCCTTCGCCCATACACAATTGAGCGTTAGCGGTCCTCTCATTATAAATCCCTTGTTGCTTTGCATAACCATTTCTATGCTTGACAAAAATAAAGTGAAATTAACCTGATCAAGTTTACGCACACGCATGCTAAAGGGTGCAAACGCATTTTGCGAATCCTGTATGGTTAGACCTATATAGCCTAGTTCATTTTCTAACAATTCCGTTTTCACATATTGTAATACGTCATTAATCATGGATCGAAGTCATTTTTGCGGATCTACATCTTCGGGTATGGGCTGAACAGCTATTTCGGTTTCGGAAAACCTGGAGGATAGCTTTGAAAGTGTTCTCTGCCTGGCGGCTATGACTTCAAAGCTGGGCCCCTACCCTACACTTACCTCGTGTTCGTTCTGCTGTCTGCTAGTGCCTGGTTGTGCTTCGGATCCTAGTATTGCTAAAAAACAGCATAATTGGCTAATGATACACTCACATGGTCTATAACTCACTTATCACTTTCACCCATCTGATTTCTCGCTACGTTATATAAATTGTTATTATCTTCGCTTTGTGTATGTCTGTAAAAGTACTCGCCCTGTGCTATACTGTAGCGTTATCGCGGCTGGTGCTGGTTTATTCTGGTCTTATCTTCACCGTAACATCCTGTCGAGTAGACTCGCAACAGGATGTCATTAGCGCTGGCTTATCTTATCGCTCCAACACGTCGCATGTTGTTATCGGGTTCACTTCCGGCGGGAATTTTGCGCTTCCGGTCCCAACCAATTATCAACTTATAATACTCTGCTATCACCACATAGACGTGTTGCCTTTACTTCCCTATATACAAGAGCTCAGTCTTACATCGGACCTTCAGCAGTGTGGAGCTGCAGCAGTTTTGACCGCGCGTGTATTCGAATGAAGTCGGCATCTGCCCGCGCCACGAGTCACCATCTTCTTCTTCTTCCGATATACGTTTCGTTCGTCGTGGGAACCATCTCCGCTTAGGTGTTCAACAAGATTTCTTTAGTTACGTATCGACAGTAGCCGCTGTGAACATATCTGTCAGTCCGTTCGTCCACTTTGTTTGACCGCTTTTGACAGGCAATTAGATCCCTGCTCCTACGTACGCTAGTTATGATTACGATGGTCGAGCACCAGGTTTCTGGTATAGTTAAATTACGTCTGTGCAAAGGGCGTTTGTACCGCTTTAAGAAACCTAGGTATATCAGTGCGTGGTGATGTTGGTTGATCTTAACGCTGGTTAAGCATTTTCAAAAACAGTTTTCTTTTATGCATTTTGTTTTTTCGTATCGCGTTTAAACCTAAGAAAAACAACAACCACCGCTGAGGTTTCCAGTTTAGATTCATTTTCATGTCGCATCATCTCCTACAACTATAACTGAAAGGTGACTTCCAAAAATAACCATTATTATTATTTTTCCTCTTGTATTACCATATATGCTTTGGTACTGCATTCGAATCCCGAAACCTGATGCACACCATTTATTCCTGTTTGTTTGACCAATCCAATCGCGTTTTACTTCCACCAATCGTACATATTCATTTTATTACGCACATCAATCACAAAACGCCTTATTTTCACCAATCACATCGCGACACGTCACTTCCTGCCTCTCCTTTGTACAGATGCATTGCGTTTCTTCGCTCTTTTGTTTTTGTTTTTGTTTTTTTCAAAACCTTCATGCTAGGCTCTCTTCCACTACTCATATTCTTTTCCCTTATCTATTGCTGTCAATCTCGTTCCCAACATCATTTAGTTCCAATTTTTCCCAATACCTTTCACACCTCATCTAGTCACTTTAACCTCAAATCTCCTTATCCCAGCCCTTAATTCCGCCATTTTGTTTAGTTCCAGTTTTCGCCACCGAGTCCTTAACCTCAAAACTGCCTCTCCCCACCTCTATGGCCTGCCATTTTATTTGGTTACCATGTTTGTAAAAATCTCCTCTTGCTTCCGCCATCTTGTTTATCCCAACAGCCCCCATCTTTGTTTAGACCGTGGCTTCCCGCCAACGTGGTGGAATAGTTTTCAAGATGGCCGCTTTTGGCACCAATTTTTTCCCCGCCTTTTTCCGTTAATCCGGCGGCACTAGCCTTAATCCCCCTGGTGACAGAATTATCGTTAATCCAACCGGATAAGCTGTAATATTAACTACTACCGTGGAAGCTATGCATTTCCGGACGGAAGGTGATATGAACTTTTGTGCTGCATTTTCAGCCAGGAATCATCCACTGAGTTTTTCGGTGTCCTTAAACCGCACCCTTTGTATATATGTACATGCATAGGTACATACCTACATGCGTACTTATATACATAAATATTGTGTCTGTTTATAATGGTAGTATCGATGGTAGTTTTCGGTCGAATTATATAATGTTCATCATTGCTTAAGAAGCAGTTAATAAAAGAGAAGCAGCATTAACGCCTTTGTGAAGAGTAATTCCAGAGCAAACTGACTTATACTTGCCGCACCCTAAAGGTATATCCATTTCCGTTTAGCATCAATATCTGCCTAATAATCTGCCTTCTTGTGAAGTACTTTCAGAAATCAATGAGATATCCATCCGTTTATTCAGGGAGCTACTCCGAGCTGGACTTTGTGCAGTATATTTCTGTGTTTACCTTCTGAGTATCCATCAGTTGCTTGTAATTAGCTCCGGTATGCTGCCAAACAGGGAATGCAAGACGCTTATGCGTAAAGTCCTTCTTAAACATTTGAAAATAAGATTATTGAAATCTTATTGTTATTTATAAGAGTTTAATGCATACATCTTTGAGCAGTTTATTACAAAATAAACTGAAAGAATAGAAGTTACTAATGAGTTTCGGACATCATCCGCGTCGTGTGGAAAGGCACCACTATCGTTCATAGAAGACAAAATGGTGGAAGTCCATGGAAGTCACTCCACTACATATTACCAGAGCAGAACACGCCATACGCAACGTGTTAAGAGAATTGTTACACAGTATCTTAAGATGTTTCCATCTATATTGTGGCGTATTAATAATTTGGGAGTCCCATTGTCATTACCATAAATAATGTTGTTCTGTATTGTCATTATGAGACATATTGTGTTTTCGTCACTCAGTCAGTTTCGGCTGCAGACACCCCTTCCTCCCGGGCATTGATCACGCCAGGCGGAAGGCACTTTGATGTTGACTGGGATGGCTGGTGGTTTGATAGCCACGAGCGGTGGGGATATAGGGTGGAATCAGTCTTACTGGGGTTAGTGAGGAGCGGATCGCATGTGCAAGTCGGTCCTCGTGAACATCTTCCCTCACCTTTTCATTTTTTTAATAATGTACAATCTCCAAAGTGGTGAGGAATAAATCAGGAATATGTAAGTAGATTTGTTTTATGAATTTTGCACCATGAACCCCCCACCTTTCTCTTAAACTATATACAACGTTTCGGTCCTTCGCAGTCAGATGAGTATGCTTACCCTCAATGTACGTGCTGGCTACTAGAAATCAATTTAATTCTTCAAGTAAACTTTTAGGCCTCACGCAGCATGTAACAATATTCAGCGAAAGTGTGCTCTGACACAGCGTAATTATGAAGTCTATCTCTAGTTTGCTATCATGATGTGAGAGAGATAGGAAGCGGACCATCAAATGTAAATCAATAGATCTTCATGGACAAAGCCACATTTCATGTGAGCAGTCGAGTCAACAAGCATAACTGTATTATTCGGGAAACCGAAAACCCACACGTCTCATACGACACATTTAACATACCATACAACATATTGAATGCGCTGTGGTGTCATGACCACCATTTTGTCTCCTATACACAATAGCGCTGCCATGCGATAAAGTCTGAAACATCACTGTTTGATAACTTCCACCCTTTCTGCTTTGTTATGGAACATAATAAACACTCTGTCCTGCAATTTAATTTTCTCCTCTTGTGCAATGTGCTATAGAAGAGAGCGCCACAACTGCTTCTTTATAGGAGGTTCCTTCTCTTCAGTTTAATAACAGAGAAATAGCGTGGAAAGGTAGCCACTTATTATCTTATTTATACATTCACACTGTATAAATAGGCATACATATGTGTCTATGTACTAAAGTTCCTTACAGCTTCCTTCAGCCCTCCACAGATTTGAACTGAATTTGCCAAAAACAATATTGAAAAGTAAAATTGTTTTAACAATGGTATCAACAACAACCTTAGCAATAGGAGGGTTGGGGAAAGTTTGGCGGAAGACAATGTTGAGGACTTTCTATAGAATTTGGCCGGTTTGCTCTACTTCTTCGCTATTATTAATTATTTAAACAAGTTCATACAGACTGCCAGTATGGGAAAAACGTAATTGACAGTAGCAATGTAAAATTGTAATGAGAAAAAGAAGGAATATAAATACATTTATAACAAAGAAACCCGAATTGCAAAGTACAGATCAAAGTTATGAAAGAAAAAATTAATTAACAATAATAACAGAATGAAAATAACAATAGAAATAAATGTCTTCTGAACCACATATGATAATTAATTGATCTCTAAGAGCAGTGATTACAATATCCTTTATTTTGTTCTTCTTCAGATCGCACATATTCCAAGAGTCAAGGAAGAACTTGGTGATCGTCCCATGGACACCCACTATCAAACAAATTACCTCTATTTCTTGGAGTCTGTATTGTAATAAACGAGAACACCAGTTGTTGTTTAACATCTTTATTTGTCACTAAGATGTTCAGTATAGCCCAAGGTTTACAATTCAGACATTTTGACGCACAATCAGAACAACTGATCCGTTGAATCGAATCACAACTGAACTGCTGAGTCTCAACTAACTGCACTGGGACCTCCACTTACACTGACCACTTTTCACTTCTTAACTTCTTAATTACTTAACTAACTGCACTTAACTGAACTCTCCTGTTTACTCTACTGCACTCCACTCCTCACCAGTCCGGTAGGATTGTGGTGAGCCTGATTAGTACTGCTGTGTACCAGTCCTGGGTAGGCCTTAATCGCAGAGATGGTAGGGTGGCTGTAGGATGGTGATTTTTTGGTTTTTAAGGTTGTGTTTGATAGAAGATAGCTTCTACATTTTTATAGGTTTCTCAACAGTTGCCATTTCAGGTGCAGCATCCATCCGCTGCTCCGCTGGTATCAGTGGTTCCAAATGGGTTGAATGTTTTAAATGATCACTCCTCCCATAGGAGTACTTACAGTCAGCATTATACTGATGGTTGGTTTAGGGCCTTCAAAATGCGGGGAAACCGAGAGCGTATGTAACGACATTCTGTGGATAAGTAGTGTCCAAAGATTTGACAAGGATGTTTTCATGATGAGTCAATCTGACGGTCAAATTTTGAGCCCGGCGCCTAATCAATCCTCCACATATGGCAGGACCGAGGTTTCGTATAGTACCATCACTGGAAAAACGGCAGCAGACAGAATAGATAGACCTAAGTCCCCTATTACGCATCTTCTGTAACCAGAGAATCCAGGAGTCTGCTGCCATACTCCACATCTAAGAGGAATAGAACATCAGAGATAGTTTAAGTGTTTTATGAAGGCGTAGCCTTAAGTGGACTGGCGTGGGGGCAGCCAGAAGCAGTATAAGGCGGCTATCGCCCCCTTAGACTTCATTGCTCCTCGCACGTGTTCATGAAATGTCAGGCCTTTATCCAGAGTGACGCCTAAATAGCTGATGGATGTTCTATTCTATCCTCTGGCCCTGGTAGGTTCATCTGTGACTGGGCGACAGCAGCCCCTTATATACGCCCCGCATACAATCAGGAGTCTACTAGAACATGCCGAAAGGAATGTAAAAACTGCGGGGAAGCACAAATGGGTTCGTTACGCGGCTATTATTATAAAGCGACCTACCATTAGTCGGGATACGCTCGCATCGCCAGCTCGTAGGTAAATGCGACTGCGCGGTCACAATATTTATCCAAGAAAAATAGTATTGTGGGATCGCATATATGTTTCTTCTTACTATTTCATCTTGGTCTTTATGCACCTCGAATCTGATAAGTGGATCAATTATACTTTTATGTCTCTTTTACTGTTACTAATGCTGTCAGTTGAAGCGAGGTCATGAAATTCCCCATGTACATGTTAGTTGGATGATCTGAATGCTTGTGCGATCATTGATCTGATCTTGTGATGGCGGGAGTTTCGAAGTAATGCTCCAGAAGAACAAGAGCCCAAAATAGAGCAAGAGTTTCAGTCACTCTGACCAAGCGGATGGATCAGGTGGTAAATCTGTGGTCCACATTTGGGGTCCCGGGTTCGATCCCTGGCGACCGCTCACTCTGGCCCAGGGGTTTTTCGTGGTTTTCCCAGGTCAGCAAATGAATGCTGATTTTCTACCACGACTTTCTTGCCCCTCATTTCCTGTAGGGGAAAGTCCCCTGTTTTGTCGAAGTCATTTTTTCAGTCAAGAAAGTGAGACCGTCATGCGATGAACATTGGAACTACAAGACAGTCATGTGAGTGACCCTGAAAGAAGAAGTTTTCAAAAGAACCACATTGTCTCGTGATGTTACAAGCAGGAAACGTTTCAGAAGATTGTGTTCATGTTAGAAAGCTGCAAATATATTAAAAGGGATGAGAACCAAATTAAATAACTATACATATTTTATATATTGATTGCTTCAGCTTATAAATAACAGAAACTTTTTGTCATTCATTACCTCCGAAGGCAATGTTTTAATACGTTTCGTTAACGCATGCAGGTGTCTCAATTTGGGAAAGCCTAAGATTCCTAATATAGGCCCCCGAAATTGGGAACCCAAATTATTCGTTGAAATTGTAAGCGCTATTTTGCAAATTACCTACCATGGTATGGCACTCAAGGCTGTTCTAAATGATCACAATGCAGAGATCTAGATTCGGTGCTCAAAATGCATGAAATGCACACAAACAGCTTGTGTTGACTCTCCAAGCAAAGATACATTTCTAATATGGGCCATTAGAGGTGCTAAAGATGTCAAATATCTGAACACTTCGTTAGTACATAATGCACATACAACCTCCACAAATTAGGAACGCATTTTCAGAAGATACGGTTTTGCAACATTGTTGTTTTCCAGTATATCTAATGTAAGTGTATAAAAAAAATCTGATGTGTTACACTCACATGACTTTCTCTACTCTGAGGCAGTATTTGAAATCACAACACTGTAAATGCCAGAGTGATTGTAGTGTAAGTAAGCATTATTGTATGACAATGATTTGGGATGTTTGTTAATTATAAGCATTGTTAGGAAATAAGCTTACACGGCCTCACTGAAACTGACAATAGGAGCGGGTAACAATATAACGAGGGGGTGAGTTGTTTATTAATTAGATGAGACAAACAAATGACGTCAGAGTAGCGTGCCTTTCCTTAGAAATGGAGGGAATATCTTCCCCAGAGCATTTGTGTTCATAATTTTGATTGGATATAAAAATAGACGCTAATGTTGGCGCGTTTTATTAACCAATAGCAGCTCTGTTATAATTTTAGGCATATCGGGGTGAGGGAGTATAAAAAGCTAAAGCCAGAGACGGGTAACGCTCAATCCAACAGAATTATTCGCGGGTTATACGTCGTGCAGTTCTACAGAATCATTCAGAAGTTACACGTCGCCCAGTTCATCAGAATCATTCACGCGTTAAACGTTGCGCAGTTCTACAAAAATCTCTCGAGCCGTAAAGTTAGTTAAAAGATGTGAAATACGCGAATTAATAATGTGCGGCAAATAAGTGATTATAGTTACATTCGAAAATATAACAGTTTCAGTCAGGCATGTATCAAAAGTAAATCTGTGAAATTAACGAACTGTGACGGCAATAAAAGTGTAAGAACAAATTCTTTTATCAGTGCTATCTTTTAGTAACAACTCCTTTCCGTTTACACATCCTGTTCAAGAGATTTCCTCGACTGAATAATAATAATAATAGTTAGCCGGAACACAATGAACCCAAAATTCAAAATAATAAAACAATAACAGGCGCTCAGCAATAAGATAACACGAAGTTACCGCGACAACTCTTGTGCAAATTATTTTTACAAACGCTTATTCTCCATATGCTTCATCTTAATCGAGATATCGAGATGTTAATCTTATTGCTAATTTTCTTGTAGATGTAAGGGGAATTGCTAGGCTTTAGGCGATAGTCAAATATTTTAAGAGCTGGTTGCTATGTGGAGTATTCAATTCTCTTTGCATTACCAGGACAAAAAAAATGAATAACGAATTTGAGAAAAAGGAGGTATAAGTATTGGAAAGTTTAAGGGAATAACAAGTAATATCTCGAAAATGGTTCACCAACAAAAAAATGTATATGCCATAAATTCTGTATTTTAATGCGACCTACATATTTTGTGTAGTAAAATTTGTCTATCTCTTATGGTTTACCAGTTATGCAAAAGTCGTTCACAATGAAGAATATTCCCAGAAAATTCGAGATATATATTTCATTTGTCATGAAAATATCTTAAACATATGATATTTTAATCAAAATCGTTAGAGCCATTTTTGAGAAAATTAAAATTTTCGAAAAATGTTCCACGTAAAGGGTAGTCTGCGGTGGGGGGATTTTCTTGAAAACCTTCGTGTCGCATCTCTGGAAGATACTGAACCTTAACACCAAGTTTGGTGTTTATCCGACTGTTCGATTCTGAGTTATGCTCTTCACAGACACAGACACACACACGGACATGTTTCCAAAAATGCTTTTTTGGATTCAGGGGGTCTCAAAACATGTATTTCCGGTGAAATCTCGGTATCGAATTTTTGGGTGGAATACAATACTTCCCCCCACTTACTATACGTAGTATAATATAATTTGTTTCAAATTTCTTGTACAGCCTCCTATAACATCTCCCCAAATTAGGCGAGTTTTCCCTACCCATCATCTTCCTTATCTGTTTCAGGATTGTAGGACCAGGCGACGGTTTTCTGTGGGTTGCGGCTGGACGGTGGTTTGCTGCGGGGCTTCTCATTTATGTCTCCCCACCCCGAGTGGGCTTCACACGACAGGGGAATGCCGGGGATTGGTTGCTTATGGACAGGACCGAGCGACGCCCGATGTGTTCAATCTGGAAATGTTAGTAGCTCATTCCATGTTTGTGACCGTCGTCATCCGATTCTGGTCGCCCTTCGGGCTCTCCTCTCATCCCTTCCTCCCAGGAATCACGTTGGAAGCAAAAAGGGACGTTACGGCCTACTTGTGGTGCTCTGTCTCTGGTCTGGGGGTTACCCTGATATGTATTACCTTCAAATTTCCCGCCAGTCTCTCCGGTCGACGCTGACAGAGGCGACTGTTTTTGGGTTCTGCCAGGGAGGGCACGAATGGAGCACACGTTAGCGTCATTTTAAGTGCTTCCCATTACTCACTGGAGGTTAAACCTGTGTGATCTCATATCCAAGATTTGCCTTGCGAATATTCTTCATAAAGAGAGAAACCAAGTACTTTTGGGGAAGATGTAACTATGATTTCGTTTATTTTTACTTTCTCTATCACGAGAAGGTATTGCATTCCACCCAAAAGTTCGATACCGAAATTTCACTGGAAATACATGTTTTGAGCCCTCTGAATAAAAAAACAAGCATTTCTTGAAAAAAAATTGTGTGTGTCCCTGTAACCAGCATAACTCAAAAACAAAAAATCGTATAAAAACGCAACTTGGTATTTAGGTTCAGTACCGTGCAAAGATGGAACAAGAAGATTTTCAACAAAATCTCCCCCGCAACTACCCCTTGAATAGAACATTCTTCGAAATTTTTTATCTTTTAAAAACTGGGTCTAATATTTTTGCTAAAATATACAGTAAACATATTTACATGACAATTAAAATGTATATCTTTAATTTTCTGGGAATAGCCTGCGAAGTCCTGTTCATTTGGAAGAAATTTTGTATAATTTTGTATAACTGGTAAACGTTAAGTGATAGACGTACCACACAAACAATGTAGGTCTGTTTAAGACACACAATTTACTACCTATACGTTTATCTGTGCAATAAGTCGTTTCTGAGATATCCTTTATTAAAAGTTCGTTTTTCGTTGGTTGTTTCTGGGAGGTTCCATTTATACCCTACCTTTAACTACAATCGGCGGCCTTTTCTTTGGAACGTATTGCCTATTGGCAATGGTGTTAACTCGTGTAACTCTTGTAGTGGGGTTGCATTTTTTTAACATTAGATCACACACACATTCACACTCTAATTCATACTTCCAGACTCTGGGGAGGATAGAAATTAATCTTGGCCACAGAAGAATTCCCACCCCCATCCGGGAATCGAGCCCCGTACCCCTCGCACAGCAGACAGTTGCTAGGCTCGAATTCTTCAATACTTGTTATTCTTTTAAAGTCTCATCGATATTCAGATGTTTCTCGCGATTGCATAAAAGTAGTATGGAATTAGGGCCACCATATACCGTCCAGTTCTTAAACATTTGACTACCGCTGTTCTCTCTGTATCTATTATGAAATGTGTAATGTAGCTAATTTGGCAAAGGTTTATTTGAATTAAATGTAGCAGATAGAAAAATAAGCTTTAGTATGAATAGTTTGTATAGGCACTAATAAAGGTAGAGAAAGCCATGTGAATATTTCATCAGATTTTTCTATTAATCCTTTCCTTATGCGAAGTACCTCATGGTAAGCTGTCTGTGAAATGCGTATTCTTTGTATAGTTACAGCTTGATTAACATGTTTCATACTCCAGCTTGAAGATTTCGTGCTGTTAGAACATATGAATTGGATGTTTGTAAAAGGATTCTGCAGAGGTTAATGTGCTGTAGGAAACTTCTCATCCTGCTCTGAAGAGCTTTGGTCCTTTATATTTCATGAGAGAGTAAAGCATATCATCTGCTGTGTCTGTTGTGAGATGCAGGATTTCTTTTGAGAGAACTTATGATGAGATTGTCACAGGCATTAAGAAAATTTTGGGAATGTTCCTTGTTCTCTTCCTTGTGCGAGAAATAGGGGGAACTCGGACAAAATAGGGTGCTTGGTAAATAACTTCAAATATTATCCTCTAGACTCTGCATAATATTGTATTAATCATTTAATCATTAATCGTGGAGGCTGCAAAAAACCATACAAATTAACAATTGAAATTTTTTATGTATTTGGTAGGTTTAGATAGCCAATCGGAATTTGTAACTGGTTTTGATCAAAAGTGGTCACTTACGTGAGAAAAAGTAGCTTGAGGGTAGCGTGTTTAATCAAAACCCAATACTTCCATAACAAACAAGTGATAATTCTCTATACGTTTGTTTTCCATCAAATCCGGACAATTCCATACCGTTAAACACGCATGTTTTCATTAAAAATGCTTAGTCCTTGTAAAACCTTTAATATCTTACTGCGGTTGTTACTGTCGAAGCACTTAAATGTTTTCTCGTTGGCGAAATCTTATAAGATCTCAGTGCCTTCACACGTGCGACTTTTCAATGTAACCCCACCACACCGGTTATTTTACGTGGGTCCTCCCCGTCCTTTATCCTGAATTTAGGAATACTAAGTATGTTCTATGGATCTAAGTTGGTACTTATTTAAAAAAGTTGAATAAATAACAGAATGTTGTACATGCATTATCAAAATTTCTTCAGCCAGGTTGTGTTTTATCGGTAGGTTTTTAACATCCAGAGTACATTTAAACCCTTGAAAGGGGATATATTATACGTATACATAGAGGAGTTGTGCATATGAAAGGGGAACCATACATATAAGAATTTTACAGTAATAATTTAATTCACTAAATGTTAAAATATCCAACAGAGCTGATTGTAAGAAGCGGGCGAGCTAGCAGAATTCCAAGAAAGCATAATCCTAAGTAGAGCGTACCTTTCACCAAACCAACAGGCAGGGAACCGGTAACGATACGGAGAAACAGAAAGAGACAGATAGAGAAAAGAAAGAGACGGAGATATGGAACTGGCTCCACAACGCTACAAGATGGCGCTTAAGCGCACGGATTTGAAGCCACACATTTTCATACATGTTAAGGTAACGCGGTCTGAGGGCCAATAGGAAACATAGTTACATTTTTAAACGCAGAGGTGAGCGTCACTAGGCTCCTGTATATAAGGGCAGGCAAGGCCTCAGAGCCAACACTCTCTCTCGCTAACTGATCTTCAAGAATTCCGTCGACACGAGGTGCTACAGATGGACTTGGGTGCACAAGGGTGGGAGTGCGTGTGCAGATAGCTAGCTCCTGACTAATTTAAAGTTGTGGGATTATAATAAGGCGAAAAGCTAGCCGCCCATACTTATTTCAATAATGAATAAATTTCATTTATTAAGGGAAAATTGCAGTATATTTCTTAAACTTGCCTCACCGACTATAACCTGAGAATTAATAATTAGATATAGTTAGGAACGGAATACGCAACAACCGACGAGCACCAATAGCCGAGGAAGAAGAACACTGCAACAGGCAACAAAAATCCAAGGATCGACGATTTCCCGCTACACCCTTATAGCCTGGTGTACCATATATTTTGATACAAAGGTGGTTTATTTTCTCTACTACGTATTGTAAGAATACTACGTATTGCATTCCACTCAAAAATTCGATGTCGAAGTTTCACCGGAAATATATGTTTTGGGGCCCCTGAATAAAAAAAAAACATTTTTAGAAAAAGGTCCGTATCTGTGTGTGTATGTGTGTGTGTGTGCGCGCGCGCGCGTGCGTATTTAATTTCGTATCTTCCAAGAATGCGACACGAAGATTTTCAAAAAAATTCCCCCACCCCATTTATTCCTTTAATGGAACATTTTACGAACAGTGTGATTTTCTTAAAGATAGCTCTAACGATTTTGATTAAAGTTCCATACATTAAAATATTTACATGTCAAATAAAATGTATATCTTAAATTTTCTGGGAATAGCCTTTGAAGTCCGGAAGGAATTTTGTATAACCTTTTATAACTCGTAAACGTTAAGCAATAGACGAAAACGTACTCCACAAAAAATGTAGACCCCTTTAAAACACACAATTTACTTAAATAAGCTTTTTGTGGCATTAGTCCTTTGTGAGACATCATTTATTAAAGTTTCGAATTGTTCAATATGTATTATCAAGTCCCATTGATTTGCACTTGTTTCTCGTAATTGCACGGAGAGAGTATGCAATTTTAAGGTCGTATATAGCGTCCAGTTCTTAAATATTTGATTATCGCTGTTGTCTTATCTATGACGAAATTTGTAATGTAGTTATTTCTGCAAAGATTTATTTGGATTAAAACGTGGTAGATATAAAAATAAAGCTTTAGTAGGAATAGCTTGTATACGCACTAACATACGATAGAAAATAGAGAAAGTCATATCATTGCATCACTTCGGAATTTTTTTAAGGCTTTAGGTTTCTAAATGGCTTTTTTTTCTAATTTTCTAATTTTTGCTTCCAAAGTGTAAACAAAAGATATGAAAAAAGTAATATTGCACCATGACATCAAGGGATTTAACACGCATTAACCATAAATGTATCTGTCACAGTCGAGTAAAGCGAAGTCCCATTAAAGTTTTTTTTCTACTTCCTGGAAAAAAACGCTATGTTGGAAATTACCGGTTTTATTCGCAGCCTCCTCAATCACATGAAAAGCAACAGAATTTTAAAACAGTTTGATGTGCAACATTCACATGACTTCCTCTACCATGTAACTCCTATTAGCGAGTATACAAATTATATTCTCTGGAAAGTTTATTTTCCTATCTACATAATTTTAATCAAAAGAAACATTTCCAGAAATAGCTACTTTACGCTTTTCGTTACAGACACAAGGGAATGGCGATAAGCAAATGTTTAGGAACTGGACGCTATATGCTAACCTTAAAATTCCACACTGTTTCTATGACATTGCGAGAAACAACTGAAAATCGACAGGATCTTAAAAGAGTGACTAAGTATTGATCAATTCGAACCGTTAATAACGGATATCTGGGAATTGGTCTATGCCACAAAAACGTTATTGTAATTAAATTGTGTTTTTAAAGAGATCTTTTTATATTGCTATACGTTTTCGTCTGTCGTATAACGTTTACCAGTTATGCAAGATATGATATCATAAGTTATTTTCAGAAAATTCAATGTGTATATTTTATTATCTATACTAATATATTCAATCTATAGTATTTTAACCAAAATCGCTATAGCCATTTTTCAGAAAATCAAAATTTTCGAAGAATGTTCCATTTAAAAGGTAGTTTAAGGTAGGATAATTTTCTTGAAAGGCAAATAATCGAGGAGACCTAATCGTAACCAATTGGAACCGATTACATTAGGCACATTTGCTGCAGAACCGTTTCTCCATGTAGGTTAAATTACTTGACAGCGATAATCTTAGTCACATCCAGGTTAATACACCCATACAAGAGGTATATTATGTTTAGTACGATCAAAATTTCGTGCACTGTTAACGTACAGGTTGGGCGTGAAGTCCCCGTACCCCTGTATCAAATATCTTTATGCTATGTCTATGTTACTTCTTATCAATTGTCGGCATCAATTGTTTGATTTCATGGTTACATGTTTTCGCAGTCGAGTTTTAATTTCTAGTCATGGCAGATGTGAGCGGTTATAGTTACACTATTGAGGAGCGCTTAGTGACCAAGTGTGTGGGTGCACGAACGACAACACACAGGACAGACAATGAGACAGATTATGGGAGCATTCCAGGAAAGGTTTAATAAGGCTGCACCGTGTCGCAGTAATCTTTCGTGTTATCTTATTTGCTGAGCGCCTGTCATTGTTTTACTATTTTTGAATTTTGGGTTCTTTGTCCTCCGGCTAGCTATTATTACTCAGTCGAGCAAATATCTCTAAGCAGGGCGTGTAAATGGAAAGGAGTTGTTACTAAAAGATAACACTGATAAAAGAATTTGTTTTTACACTTTTATTACCGTCACACTTAATTAATAGTTCACATCTGTAATCTTTATACACGCCTGACTGAAACTGTTATATTTCCGAATGTAATTACTGTCGTAATAGTTGTCGCGTACCTACTTCACATTTTGTAACTAACTTTACGACGCGAGAGATTCTGTAGAACTGCGTAATGCATACCTCGTGAATGATTCTGTAGAACTGCCTAACGTGTACTTCGCGAGAGAGATTTCTTACTTGCTTTTGGCTCAAGAATTTATACTCCCTCACCCCGATATGCCTAAACATTATAATACAGCTGCTTTTGGTTACTAAAGCGCGCCAACATTAGCGTCTGTTTTGTCAGCCAATCATAATTACTAATAAATATGCTCTAGGGAAGATATTCCCTCCATTTCTAAAGAAAGGCACGCTACCCTGACGTCATTTGTTTGTCTCTTCTAAGTGATAAACAACTCACCCCATCGCTTCATTGTTACCCACTCCTATTGTCAGTTTCAGTGAGGCCGTGCAAACGTATGCTTATAGCTAACAAACATCTAAAACCATTGTCATACAATAATGTTAATTTACACTACATTCACTCTGGTATTCGCAGTGTTGTGATATACTGCCTCAAACGCGAAAAGCAACATTTGTGGAGTGGGAAAGACGTGCTTTTGCTTTTGGTAGTATTAAAGACAGGCCGCGGAATAAGGGAAGAAGAAACATGTGCCGGAGTCTCTGCTACGACTGAACAATCTCTTATGAAATCGACATGTACACGTGCTTCGGAAGTCGATATACCAAGGACACCAATGCGAGATCACATGAAAGAAGACCTTAAACTCAGACCTTTTCGACCGTAGTTCGTAAATGAGTTGTGGGATAGAGACAGGAATGAGCGCGTTATAGCATGCCGGGCTTTGTTAACTCACTTTCCAAAAACAGTAAACCATGCCAAGGTTATGTTTTCAAATGAATGTGCGATTTATCGCAGCTCACGTGCTATTGTCTTTTGGGCCAAAGATAATTCTCATTACACAATCGAGTTAGAAAGGTACCCACCTCACGTAATATATGACCAGCGATGACATCACAACATCTGCGTGGACCGTACTTTTTTGAACGGACTGTGAATGGCGAAAACTATTTACACATGTTACAAATATGATTAATACCTCAGCTTGAAGAAAGGGGCTTCAACAAAGCATATAGTTACATCAAGATGCAGCACCCATCAACTACGCTCTTGCAGTGCGCGAGTTCCTAAATGAACACGTTCCAGGACGGTGGATAGGTCGTGGTTCATCAGCAACACCAGCTCTCTTGTAATGACCACCAAGAAATCCTGACCTCACCAAATCTAACAACTCGTTATGGAGAGTCATTAAGGCACATATATCTGCACGTCATTATGCTACATACGAAGAACTGCCCAATGCTGTTGAGGATGCATTTCGCACTATAACACCGGACGTGCTCAAGAATATGTCAAGAAGAGCGTGGAGGCGTACGGAACTGTGTTCACAGTATGATGGTGAGATATATTGGACACTTAATATGTAAGTACTTGTGCTAAAATAAATCAATTAGCATTCGATACTAGAAGGTACGGGGACTCTCGCCGATCCTGTAGAAAGAGGCATTTGGGACACTGAAACCATTAAAAAAGTAAATAAAGGAGAAAGAACAAATAAATGGAAAGAATGAACAGATATATTTTATTATTCCTAGTTTCCTAAGTTTAATTTCAAAAACAAAAATTAATATAAAGAGAAAATTTACTCACATTGACAGGTCCCGGCATCTGAGGTTCATTCATCTTAGACTTCGAAAGATGGAGGGCAGTACAGAGCATTGTTGTGGCAATTGATGTGAATAATCATTTATTACTTACTCTACTACGTAGAGTAAGCAGGGGAAGTATTGTATTCCACCCAAAAATTCACCGGAAATACATGTTTTGAGACCCTGAATAAAAAAAAAGCATTTTTGGAAACATGTCCGTGTGTGTATCTGAGTGTGTGTGTGTCTGTGAGCAGCATATCTCAGAAACGAACAGTCGGATAAGCACTAAACTTGATATTTAGGTTCAGTATCCTCCCGAGATGCGACAAAAAGTTTTTCAAAAAAATCCCCCAACCCAGATTACCCTTTACATGGGACATTTTTCGAAAATTTTAGTTTTCACAAAAATGGCTCTAACGATTTGCATTAAAATATCATATGTTTAAAATATTTTCATGACAAATGAAATGTATATTTCGAATTTTCTGGGAATGTCTCCAAAAGTATTCTTCATTGTGAACGACTTTTGCATAACCGTAAACCATAAGAGATACATAAAATTTTACTACATAAAAATGTAGATCGCGCTAAAATACACAATTTATGTCATATACATTTTTTTTTGTTGAGTGAACCATTTTCGAGATATGCTTGTTATTCCCTTAAATTTTTCAATACACTATTTCTTAAATTCGTTATTCGTTTTTACTTACTCTACTACGTAAAGTAGGGGAAGTATTGTATTGCACTCAAAAATTCGATACCGAGATTTCACCGGAAATACATGCTTTAAGACCCCCTGAATCCAAAAAAAGCAATTTTGGAAACATGTCCGTGTGTGTGTGTCTGTGTGTGTGTGCCTGTGAACAGCATAACTCAGAAACAAACAGTCGGATAAACACAAAACTTGGTATTTAGGTTCAGTATCTTCCAGAGATGCGACACGAAGGTTTTCAAGAAAATTTCTCCACCCCAGATTACCCTTTACATGGAACATTTTTCGAAAATTTTAATCTTCTAAAAATGGCTGAAACGATTTTGATTAAAATATCGTATGTTTAAGATATTTTCATGACGAATTAAATGTATATCTGGAATTTTCTGGGAATGTCCCCAAAAGTATTCTTCATTGTGAGCGACTTTTGCATAACTGGTAAACCATAAGAGATAGCCAAAATTTTACTACACAAAAAATGTAGATCGCGTTACAATACACAATTTATGTCATATACATTTTTTTTGTTGAGTGAACCATTTTCGAGATATTGCTTGTTATTTCCTTAAATTTTTCGATACTTATACTTTTTCTCAAATTATTCATTTTTTTTATTTCCTGGATATGCAAAGAGAATGGAATGCGCCACATAGCAACCAGCGCTTAAAAGATTTGACTATCGCTTAAAAGCTACCATATTCCCCTTGCATCTACAAGAAAATTAGCATTAAGATTAACATATCGATTAACATGAAGCATATGGAGAATAAGCGTTTGTAAAAATAGTTTGTACAAGAGTAGAGAAAGTCATGTGAGTATAACACATCAGAATTTTTTTTGTCCTGTTAATGCTAAGAAAATGGAACACTCTACATAGCAACCAGCTCCTAAAATATTTGACTGTAGCTTAAAGCCTACCAATTTCCCTTGCATCCACAAGAAAATTAGCAGTAAGATTAACGTCTCAATATCTGGATTAACATTAAGCATATGGAGAATAAGAGTTTGTAAATATGGTTTTGTACAAGAGTAGAGAAAGTCATTTGAGTGTAACACAACAGATTTTTTTTATTCGCATAAGTGATCCTTGTTAGCGTTTATTATCCTCTGACATTGGATTAACATATGCTAATGAAGGATCATGAAGAGTATAAAACAAAATTTATCGTTTTGTTAAATCCTTATGGTAATTAGTACAATGTTGTGCATTATCTACAAATTATTGGTTACCTACATAGAATCAAAATTGTTAATACTGATAAACTGCTATATAATAAACCTATATAGTTAACTATTAATTATATAGACTGCTATACAATTAAATGAAAGACATTGCCATCAAAACACAGACGAATTTTTAAAATGTAGGCGGATTCCTTTGGTAGGATATATTACACCTCATTTTCTAAATTTTGAGTACTAAGCTTTTATACTTTGACACAAGCTTCCGTTCATCCATTTCGTAGAAGTGGTTATTTTTAATTCAATTTACATATTCCAGACCATATTTTTACTTTCTCTACAGTAAGTGGGGGAAGAAATGCATTCCAACCAAAACTTTGATATCGAGATTTCGCCGAGAATACAAGTTTTGAGGCACCCTGTATTCAAAAAACTATTTTTAGGAAAAGCTCTGAGTGTGTTTATGTGTCTGCCTGAGAAGAGCATGACTCAAGAACGAAAAATCGGATAAGTACCTAGCGTAGTATTTAGGTTCAGTATCTTTCAAAGATGCAATACAAAAAATTTCAAGAAAATACTCCCACCCCAGACTACCCTTTACATGGAACATTTTTCGAAAGTTTTTATTTTCTCAAAAATGGCTTTAACGATTTTGCTTATAATATCATATGTTTGAGATTCTTTCATGGCAAATGAACTGTGTATCATGAATTTTCTAGGAATGTTCCCAAAAGTCTCTTCATTCTGAATGACTTTTGCATAACTGGTAAACCATAAGAGATAGACAAAATTTCACTACACAAAAAATGTAGATCGCATTAAAATACACAATTTATGTCATATACATTTTTTTTGTTGAGTGAACCACTTTCGAGATATTACTTGTTATTCCCTTAAATTTTTCAATACTTATTTTCTCAAATGGGAATTCGTTATTAATTTTTTGTCTTGGATATGCAAAGAGTATTAATCTGTGGGAAAGGGAATGGCGCTGCACCTAGCAACCAGCTATTAAGAGATATGTATGTGCTTAAAGGCTACTGTATTTCCAAATTGCCCTTACATCTACAAAAAAATTAGCAGAATGATAGAGTCTGCAAATGTTTATCTCGATTAATATGAAGTAGATGGAGAATAAGCGTTTGTAAAAATAGTTTGTACAAGAGTAGAGAAAGTCATGTGAGTGTAACACATCAGATTTTTTTGTCTTGTATATGCAATGAGTATTAATCTGTGGCAAAGGGAATGGTGCTGCTACACCTAGTAACCAGCTATTAAGAGATATGTATGTGCTTAAAGGCTTCTGTATTTCTATATTGCCCTTACATCTACAAGAAAATTAGCAGAAAGATAGAGTCTGCAAATGTTTATCTCGATAAACCTGAAGTAGATGGAGAATAAGCGTTTGTAAAAATAGTTTGTACAAGAGTAGAGAAAGTCATGTGAGTGTAACACATCAGATTTTTTTCTTTCATTTTTTAATGTCCTGAGCATGCAAAGAGAATGGAATGCTCCACGTAGCAACCAGGCTCTTTAAATTTACAATCGCTTAAAACCCATATTCTCCTTGCAGCTACAAGAAAATTAGCAATATGATTAACATCTCGATAAACCTGAAGTAGATGGAGAATAAGCGTTTGTAAAAATAGTTTATACAAGAGTAGAGAAAGTCATGTGAGTGTAACACATGAGAATTCTTATAATCTCAATAAACATTTCAAAATTAAAAGTATCCATTATTCACTTACTGGAATGAAAATAAGCAATGTGATTTCACAAGAGTTAAGTACCTATATAAACAGCTAAGAATTGACGAACCATCAATCATTTGAAAAGAGGGAAATTGCTCCTCAAAAGTTGATGGAAGCTTAGGAAACCAAAATGACGGCGCGCTATGGTGAAGCGTTAACTTGCCTTTTAATGAACCGTTTCCAGCTTGGCAATCTTCAAATGCCTTGACGATGATTGGTGCAACCAAGCCGTATAATTTCACAACCTATAATTTCAGTTATTGTCTAAATATTATAGTTGGCCTACTGATTAAACTATATTTGAACTAATGTTACATAACGTTGGTTACAAATCAAATTTAACACCTTTATCCTTCGGCATATTCGGCATAGAAGATAACGTCCTAACACTTAAAACTTCCCAACCGAAATAAGGGGAAATAAAGAGGAACAACTAATAGACATCGAAACAAACCGTTTATATTTTAAATTCTATTTGATAACATAACTACCACCCTTTGATGGATTTTGTGTTAATGCCTAAAAACCTCACCTTTCATGCTGCGTACATGTATGATAATGTGAATAAAGGAGAAAGTAACCCAACTTTGTAGTCATTTATACAGCTTAAGGGGAGACCAAAAGCCCTTTTCCGCCAACATTAAATCTCCTAAATTCACAAACATTTTAGATATCAGACTGAAATGGTTACAGGATGTAGATCCATGCCTTCTAAATTCACTAATCTGCTTTCATACAACACGTTTGTTTATTAAGGAAGACAGGATTATTTTCTTGTGACACCATTATCATCTTCTCAACTACGTATAGTAAGTAAGGGAAGTATTGCATTCCACCCAAAAGTTCGATACCGAAATTTCACCGGAAATACATGTTTTGAAGCGCCCTGAATCCAAATATAGCATTTCTGGAAACATGTCCGTGTGGTGTGTCTGTGTGTCTGTCTGTGAACAGCAGAACTAAAAAATGAAAAGCCAGATAAATACCAAACATGGCATTTAAGTTTAGTATCTTCCAGGGATGCAACATGAAGATTTTCAAGAAAACCTCTCCACCCCAGACTACCCTTTACTTGGAACATTTTTAGAAAATTTTGATTTTCTCAAAAATGGCTTTAATGATTTTGATTAAAATGTCGTATTTTTAGGATATCTTCATGGCAAATGAAATGTCTATCTTGAATTTTCTGGGAATGTCCCCAAAAGTCCTCTTCATTCTGAATGACTTTTGTATAACTGGTAAACCGTAAGACATACCAAAGTTTTACACCGCAAAAAATGTAGAATTTGTTGAAACACACAACTTCCGTTACATACAGGTTTTGTGGAGTTAAACATTTCCGAGATTTTCCTTGTTATTTGTTTTTAAATTTTCCAATGCTCCTACTTTTTCTCAAATGGGAATTCGATTGTTTTATGTCCTGGACATACAAAGAGAATCGAATGCTCCACATAACAACCAGCTCTTGAAAGATTTGACTATCGCTTAAAGCCTACCATTTGCATCTACAAGAAAATTAACGTTTCTGCAAATGTTTATCTCAATTAACATCAAGTAGAGTAGAATAAGCGTTAGTAAAAATAGTTTGTACAAGAGTACAAGATAGGAGATAAATTTGATTTACTCACCCTCAATAGTTTCTGAGAAAACTATACCGGGTAGAAGGAAGTCATTACATTAATTTAAACCAGTTGCAGATCTCATTATTTAGAACATATTTTGTATGTTTATTCTATGACAATTTTCTGCAGAGATATTTTACATTCTTCGAGAACGTAAAGCGAACACGTTGGCAACGTGGAAACGCGAGCGGTAGATGTTAGTGGGGATAACACTTTCAATTGCAAAACCAGAAGTAGGTCAGCGCGTAAGCAGGTTTCGCTATCGCTGTGCGGCACCTGTGATTATCGACTAGCACACCTCGGGTTCTTTTATCACTAAACCTGTGAATTTCAATATGTAGTACGATGTTATTGTGATAATGATCCAACTTCTAGTGGAGCTAGAAACATGGTATGCTTTTCAGTAAGCGACCGTGAAACGCTTAATGGACGATGAAGGCATGACTTCTACACTGTTAGAGTAGACCAATAGCTACCAAATTGTACTTGTAATTTAGACAAAACATTACATCACCCTTTCTCGTGTTTGTATGGATTAAGCGTCCTGTGGAAAACTAATTCACTAGTACGCCTACTTCCCAGTTCAAATAATCTGTTTTGTTTACGTCCGTGTGCCGGTGCTCACGCTGACCTATCTTGACCTAGCTACGTTGCCTATGTCTCCAACCATATTACGTCTACAAAACGCGTTCGGCAAACGATTAACTATTTCAAAATTCTGTATGATGTCACTTAGTTACCACCGAAACCAGGTATGCCAGGTAATAAATACTATTAGGGGTAAATGACCATTAGTCATTTCAGGGTTAATTTAATTTTTTTAAATGAGAACTTACAATTAGGTTCAAATTAAATCTACCCTAAAATGACCTCCAAATAAAACACGGATAACGGAATTTACTTTACCAAATAATATCAAGCAACTTATATTCCAGACATTTATTTCTACAACGCTTAGTTTCGGAGATAATGTACAGTCTCAACTTAAATCTTTCACACTGAGTGATCAAAAGTATCCGGACACCCCACAAACATATGTTTTTCATCTTATGTGCATTGTGCTGCAACCTACTGCCTGGTACTCATTATCCGCGACCTCAGTAGTCATTAAACATCGTGAAACAGCAGAATGGGACGTTCCGTGGAGCTCACGGGCTTCTAGCGTGGTCGGTGATTGGATATCACTTGTGTCAGAAGTCCGTATGCGAGATTTCCACACTCCTAAACATCCCTAGGTTCACTTTTTCTGATGTGATAGTGAAGTGGAAACGTAAAGGAACATGTACAGCACAAAAGCGTGCAGGCCGACCTCGTGTGTTGATTGACAGAGACCACCGACATATGAAGAGGGTCGTAAAGAGTAATAGGCAGACATCTATCCAGATCATCACACAGGAATTTCAAACTGCATCAGGTTCCACTCCAAGTACTACGACAGTTAGGCGTGAGGTGAGAAACCTTGGATTTCATGGTCAAGCGGCTGCTCATAAGCCACACATCACGCAGAAAAATGCCAAACGACGCCTCGCTTGGTTTAATGAGCAACAACATTACACGATTGAACAGTGACAAAACGTTGTGTGGAGTGACGAATCACGGTACACAATGTGGCAATCCGATGGCAGGGTGTGGGTATGGCGAATGCCCGGTGAACGTCATCTGCCAGCGTGTGTAGTGCCAACAGTGAAATTCGGAGGTGGTGGAGTTATGGTGTGGTCGTGTTTTTCCTGAAGGGGGTTTGCACCCTTGTTGTTTTGCGTGGCACGATCAAAGCGCAGACCAACGTTGATATTTTATGCTCATACTCCACGGACTGTGACGGAGTGGTTACGCAACAATAACACCCCTGTAATGGACTGGCCTGCACAAAGTACTGACTTGAATCCTATAGAATACCTTTGGGATGTTTTGGAACGCTGACTTCGTGCCAGGACTCACCGACCTCCATAGATAACTCTCTTCAGTTCCGCACTTCGTGAAGAATGGGCTGCTATTCCCCAAGAAACCCTCCAGCACCAGATTGAATGTATACCTGCGAGAGTGAACGCTGTCATCAAGACCAAGGGTGTCTCAACACCGTATTGCCTTCGAGCATTACCGATGGAGGGCGCCACGAACTTGTACGTCATTTTCAGTCAGGTGTCCGGATACTTTTGATCACGTAGTGTATATATATACATCCGCCTGAGTCTTCTCATCCTGCGGATTGGTAACTCGGCAACCATGCATTTTAAATATTATGTGAAATGTAGGTGCCGTCACCGCCTTCACCAGACCGCTGATTAGGGCTACGGTGGTGCTTGTTGTTTACGTGCTGGAAAGTCATTTCTGTGAATAAATGAATTTTTTATTCGTTTCTTGCAGTTATTTATGATGTTCATTAAAGCATATTCTAACAATTTGTGTTTTAAAGGAATTCACATAATTAAACTAATTAAATGAATCGAACACCTCCATGTCAAACCATCAGTTCTCTTTAAATTTACTAAACATAAAAAGTACCTTCAAGTGGCAGTACTTGAACGTGGGGGCTTTACCACTAAAGGCCAACGCACACACCGTTGCTCTACGAGGCAAGTCACTGCACAAGCAGCGGTGCAAAGCAGTCATTTCGGACGAAATGGATATGACGGGATGCAGTGGACAGTATTTACGGCTTAGCTGTACAACTCCGGGACTGTATAACTTCTTAATCCGCAGGTTGAGAAGACTCACCCGGTATAATTAAAGAGGAAATTGCTATTAATAAGACCGTACAAAAATCCTACACTGTCGTTTTATGGAAACTTTTGTCACATGGTCTCCACTTAGGCCGAAATTTAACAAATTGGGCCCTAACAATCATTTTAGAGCATTTAGCAATTATTTCCTTTCTCCTAAAGACACAAACCTGATGTCTGCTCATTACACTTGACGTTACAACGTCACGGATTCAAAGCCGGCCCGGACTGATGGTTTTTAAATGTGTTAAAAGCGACAGCCCAATGCCAATAGATTTACTAGTGTGTTAAAGAGCTGCGGGACGAATTTTCTGTACATCGGCGGCGTTGATATAATCCTGTTATTGGCAGCGTCGTTAACAAATGAAATATTTTTATGTTTCGTTGCGTGTGTCAGCGTCTGCAAGCGCTCTAGAAAAATAGGCGAGAATTTGACTGCATCACATGACAGCAATTAGCATTATGCTGCTATGGAACTGCGTTGAAATTTCCATATAAACTAGTGGCTTATCTTATAGGCAATGGGAGAAATTAATATACAGGGTGACCTGTAACTCCACCGAAAAACCTCTGGGGGTGATTCCTGACAGGAAATGGAGCACAAAAGTTCATCACTTTTGTTTGGAGATGCGTAATTTCCACGGTAGGTGACAAAGACAGCATTCTCTTATAACTTACAGTTTGGGCTTTGTGTGCTGCAGAGTGTGATTTAAGCAACGTTGAAGTACAATGGTCCGGTTTTCATTCCAGGAACAAGCCTGTGGTATGGTCAAGCAGGTGGAATTAGTGGCTACCAGCACGGGTGTACCGAGCCACTTACCCTGACAGACAGCACCACCCACATTAAAACATTTGGAGCCACTTTTCGGCGATTGTGTGAGCATGGCTCCTTTGAAACAGATGAACGTTCAGGGGGCTGAAGCGGACTGTACGTAAACCAGATGTGCAGGAGCATGTTCTCCATGAGATTGAATACAATCCTGGCACAAACTCCAGGCAATTTGTCCGCCAACATGGTGCAGGGCCAAAGGACGGTCATCTGTATCCCACATGGCAACCGCTATTATCCCTATCACCTCCAAAGTGTCCTAGGGATTATCACCAGCGGATTTTTTCTCCACGAGAAAGATTCTGTCTTTGGTTTGTGCAACAGGCCATCACCATTATGGGATATTTGTCTTCAGTCCTCTTCAGCAATGAAGTAATCTTTGAAGAGATGGCATCATTAACCTGCATAATCGTCATCTGTTGGCTACAAAAAATCCTCACTGAATGGTTGAAGCGTCTCATTAGTAGTGGTTCAGGATTAATGTTTGGGTAGGGATTATTGGTGAGCACCCACAACACCTGAAAGAAGAAACGTATCTGGACTTCGTACAAAACACTCTTCCTCCATTGCTTAAGAATGTGCCTTTGGCAATACGACAGGCAATGTGGTTGCAGCACAATGGAACACAAGCTCACTTCCACATTAATGTTCGCCGATACCTCAACACCATTCAGACTTTGGATAGGACGTAGAGGCTGTTGCATGGCCTGTTCGTTCACCGACAAACTCCCTGGATTTAATACTTGTAGGGGCATCTGGAAAGTATCGCGTACGATGATCATGTTCCTCATGTTCATAACCTTCAACGGCGTGCCCACATGGCCTGTGATTCGTACGCAGTCCGGAAGCTTCAACGACATGATGCGACGTGTAAACGCATGCATTGAAGGCCACCTTGAATATCTGTTGTGACATGGATGGGATTCAGGCCATGTGCTGTGTGCCAGGGCTCTTTGTTTGATGTCGTTTTTCAGTGCCAGCTATCGTGGAAATTATGCATTTTCGGACACAAGGTGATATGAACCTTTGTGCTCCATTCCCAATCATGAATCACCTCCTGAAGTAGAATGAGCCGGATTCCGGCTCCAGATTCGTAGTCCTTGTACCTTTATGAGTTGCTGTGTAATAGACAATTAATGTTATTTATTTATTCTTATTTTATTTTCATTAACTTCAGAACAGCATATGGAAGCTTTTAGAGTACAATATCCTATTGGAAGAGCATTAAGCTAGACTCGTTTATACACATTGTTACTTTATCACGTACATAGTAGGTAGAGAAGTTATTGCGTTCCACCCAAAACTTTGAGAGAGTTCAACAGAAACACATGTTTTGAGGCCGCTTAAATCCTAAAAAGGCATTTTTAGAAAAAGGACCGTGTGTGTGTTTATGAACAGCATAACTCAAAAACGAAAAATTGGATAAATAACAAAGCTTCCAAAGACCCGACACGAAGGTTTTCAAGAAAATCCCCACCCCAAATTACCCCTTAAATGGAACATTTTTCGAAAATTTTGTTTTTCTAAAACAATACTCTTTAACGGTTTTAATTAAATTACCACATTTACATATGAAATCAACTTTATATCTTGAATTTTCTGTGAGTAGCCTGTGGACCTTTACGTTCGGAAGAATTTTGTGTAATCCTATAAATTGGTAAGCTTTAAGCGATAGACGGAAGCATACTACATACCAAATGTAGATCTCTTTAAAGCAAATAACTTATTTCAAATACTTTTTGTCGCAAGAGCCATTTCCGAGATATCCGTTATTAAACTGGTCAAATTGTTCGATGCTTAGACGTTCTAGTCCTATCGGTTTTCAGCTGTTTGTCGCAACGTCATGGAAGCGTATAGCGTCCAGTTCTAAATATTTGACCATCGCTTTTCCTTTTGTATTTATAACGAAATGTGCAATGCAGCTATTTCCGGAAATGTTTATCTCGATTAAAATGAGCAGATAGGAAACTAAACTTTCGTAACATAATTTGTATATCCACTAATAAGCGACAGAGGGTAGAGAAAGTCATGAGAATGTAACGCATCAGGTATTTTTCTTCTATGTGTAATGGAAATCTGTCCTGAAATTTTGCTTTGGGTTTCTTTAAAACCATTTCGTTTGCATTATCATAAAAAGGTTTTGGTCATAAGCCCCGTTGCGTTTCCTTCTCACTTTAAAATCTTTTAATTTTAACTGATCGCTCCACCTTTATCTGGCCGATCAATATTCCATTTTCCTGTTGGTTTGCACTAATAAATTAAGTGAGAGATACGATTACATATTGTAACCCTATCAATCTAATCTAATATGTCTAATGTATCTACCCATCCGCTCGTCCGTCCGTCAATTCGTTCCTTCGTCCTTCCGTCTGTCCAATCCGTTATGCTATTCTTGTAGTGCGGTTGATATACATAATTAGGGACACCCGTAGTTTCTTTGATTGCGTTAACATAGAGTATCCATAAAAGGAACTATTGGGTTTTTAAGTTAAATAGTTTAATGAAATAAAAAATTAAGCATGATGTTTTATAAATGGTTTGAAAGATAATATTACTAGTGATGGGACGATATCACTATTTATCAATACTCGATACTCACTTTGTAAAAAATTGTAAAGGCGATAGCTTATTCACTGAATTGTGTCCTTGTTAGTAGTTTTCTGTGTATAAACACATGTAACCAATTGTGTATTATATGGTAATTCGGAAATTGTTCGTGTTTGGCAACCTCCAATTGGCAGAAGCTGTTTTATCTCGATAATGCCCCTGTTAGTCAAATCTGATAATAATAATAATAATAATAATAATAATAATAATAATAATAATATATTTACTTCGTTTGATATAATAAAGCTATATTTTGTGCTGAAAATTTTTTAAGGGATTTTCTATCCATTGAAAAACAAATTGAAAGGGGATATACTATACATATATAGAGGAATTGTACATATAAAAGGGGAACCATACATATAAGAACTGTACAGTAATAATTTAATTCACTAACATGTTAAAATATTCAACATCTAACATTTGTACAGAGCTGATTGTAAGACACGGGCAAGCTAGCAAGAATTCCAAGAAATCATAAAGACAGTATCTGTCACCGAGCGGTACAAGCTACATGATGGCGCCTAAGCGCACGGATCTGAACCCACCCATTCTCATACATGTCAGGGTAACGCGGCCTGAGGGCCAACAGGAAACGTCGTTACATTTTTAAACGCGGAGGTGAGCGTCACTAGGTTCCCGCATATAAGGGCAGACAAAGCCTCAGAGCCCGCTCTTATTCTAAATCTAACTCATCGGGAAGTCACGTAGGCACGAGGTGCTACAGATGCATGTGGATGCATAAGGGTGGGGTGGGTGTGAATATAGATAGGCTCCTGACGAACTTAAAGTGCTGGGATTATAATAATGGGAAAAGCTAGTCGCCCATAACTATTAAAAGTGTGAAATAAACTTCATTGATTAAGGGAAACTCGCGGTGTATTTCTAACTTGCCTCACCCACTAGAACCTGAGAATCAATTATTAGTTATAGTTAGGAATGGAATATTCAACAACCGACGAGCACCAATAGCAACAACAACCAACATCCAACAACCCCAATGATCATCGATTTCCCGCTACAAAATATTAGCAATTATCTTTATTCTGCTGAAAATATAAAGTAATATATATTTTATATGAACCCCAATCACTAAAAGCAATGGGTGTTTTACACCATTCTACCACTGTTCACAACTCCACATAGAATATGTATTTTTTAATCCGGTATAAGAAATTAGTATAACATTCTATAACATAGTAAGTTTCTGGATTAAGCCTCTCTACTTCCCAATCTCATGCATTATCATATACCTGTTTAATAAGAAGGCATATTAAACAGAATTAAAAATTGGAAGAAAAACATCATGGAAACATTACAGTAATGCAGAGATATAAAGGAACCAAGGACTTTTGTTTAAGAACATGAGCACTCTTGAGACAATATGTATCTCCATGCACTGTATTATCTCACATCTTAAGTTCTGATTTTAGATTTTGGTCTCCGGAGTAGGTAAATGCAGTGGTAGAGAATGAGTTATCAAGCCAGGTTATTGTAGAAACATGATTTAGTGTGTCAGCTAAATCTGCAGAGTCGTCCTCCGTGCACTAGTGGTACCATGCTAGCCTCTAGTTCCCAAGGTCGCAGGTTCAAACCCGGCGGAGGGCGATGGATTTTTTCGGGCGTAAAAATCCTTGGCATGGCTTCCTTAGGAAGGGAGGTAAAGCCGGTGGTCCCGTATCGTAGATTTACGGCACGTAAAAGAACCTAAAGCCTAATAAAGAGGGCTCTGAGCAAAATTATCGCTCTTTCACGCCCAATATAGAATGGGACGCTAAAGAGTTAAAGAGCGTCTATAAATAAAACGCAATTTTAGCGAAATCAGCTTCATTCACAACTCAGTTAACACTACATGTTGCATGAGTATCTCTGGTGCTTCCCCCATTGTTTTGCATGGTTTCACGTATACACAAAAATCTATGGAATGTTGCATTAATTCACCCAGGAAACGCAGTCAAGATCTATCAAGAACTATAGACCAGCAACTCTTTGGGGACACGTCCGAGGCAATGACGTGAAGTCTCTACTCCTTTCAATGCTTATCTAGCATGAAGCTAAATGCAACAGCTTTCAGGAATGCAAAACTTAAAAATTTAAAAGTATTGAAGGTTTATCTCTAAGTATTAGAGATAGTTCGATACCGAGGTCCTATACCTAAATGTTACCAAGGCTTCTTTTTACAATTAAATGAATTCCGATGAACCGTTTGTGGCCTGGCATAGTACATCCAAACGATCAAGGCTGGTTCACAACCAACGAGAACGGTAACCAGAACGAGAACGGGAAAGTTGAAATACATGTATTCAAATGGGAGTGTTCACAACCGATGGGAAGCCTTCCCGGGCCCCGGGAACGGGAAGAAGAGTTGCCCAACTTTTAACTTTCTCGTTCTCGTTCCCGGGCACGGCATATTAGATCCCTATTGTGCATATTAGACTCTTCACTCTAGAGGTTATTCTAAGCGGCCGTGACATGAAACAGTCACTAGTGCTCTCTATAGTCTCAAGCTGGAAACATGAAACTGGAAGGAATTAGTAGTAAATGTGCTTCCTAACCTCATCGCGACACCCGCAAATCTAATCAACGTTGGTTCCTCTGGTGAAGGGATCATTTGTAGTTTGTTTATATGCAACTCAAAACTGGCTATTACCTAAAAAACAATGGCAAAAGCTACAAAGAACAGCTAAATCCGGTGGAAATGAAAAAAAAATAAACAATTTTAATGTATGCCATTAAATAAAGGAATGAAAGTTTGGTATAAGTAGAGGGATCGGAAATGTAATGAATGTGCATTTAGATAATGTTTACTCTATCGAATTTTGACGTTGGCTTGGCTAAATTGGAAGTAGGTGAAAAAATGTCATTGGTCAGTTAAAAACAAATGAAATCCCAATGCGCAAAATCGACTTTCACTTTGTGATCGATATGCATTCCCGTTCTCGTTACCGGGCTGTTGTGAATCAAAATTTCTTGATTCCCGTTCTCGTTTCCGTTCTGGTTACCGTTACCGGGTGGTTGTGAACCAGCCTTAAATCGTATGTCACGTCCTGGCCGGTTAATCTAGGATAATGGCTGTCATCCCTTTAGATGATTGACGTATTGAATCTTATTGGCATAAACAAGATTCTTTACATGCCCCAAAATAACTAAGGGAGGATAATTTGGACTTCTTGGAGGCCGAGGAATAGTCCCTGACCTTCCAATCCGCGGTTGTAGAATCAGTTATTGAGTGCTTCCGCACAAGCAACTGTAGTGGAGTGGAGCTCCATCTTGCTGAAAATAGACCTGCTCCTTCTCAGACTAAACATCAATCAATTCAGGTAAACCATACAGCTCTAACATGTCATTGCAGGTATGACCATTGATGTTATTTTTGCAAAAATACACGGCCAATGACACGGCCATGCATCAGACAGGCGTGTACATAACTTTTTGAGATATGTATTTAAATATTGTGATCTAATCTGAGTTAACTAATGCCACTTGCTCGATGTTATTTTTAAAAACCCTGTAGTTCTTTTATGGATACCCTGTATAAAGAGACAACCTCTCTTATTGAAAACGATACTGAAACAGCTTATTACAGAAAGCCAAGCGGCTACAGTGTTCATTTCAACAGGTGGCGTAAGTATGAAGCAGGTCGATTTGCACTCTTGTGTCAGCATGATTTGCAAATGATTAAGCTAGCAAGTTGTGGGAGGGAGACCGGTCCAGCGCTGACAGCATGCGAAATGATGCAGGACTAAACTCCGGGAGTAACAAATCCTCCCCCCGAGGGTCGTGCCAACTGCTGCTGCTTTATGGGAGGCCTTTTGACCTCGGTAGGAGTAGCTACTGCACATCAGCCCTGATGGGAATGTTTAGAAATTGTGCTTTAACGGGGATGTAGTTGCCAGGAGCCCCTGGGCCCTTTACAAGGCGCAAAGACGGAACGCTGCTGTGGATTTTCACACCCAATTAAGTTCGTTGCCACAAAGCCCTTGCAAGAAATAGCCTGAAACAACTCTGTGGTTAATTAATTGCACGTTAAACATTCCATGCCTGCTGCTCAACAAGAAAAATGAACATTTCTCCACTACGAAAAACAATTGTGGCTTTTTAAGCAAGTATAGCCAACTGTTTCTCTCGTCCTTCCTCGTTTTCTCTGAAATACTTTTCAGGTTCTTTACAAAGAAGGAATTCTTACATTTATTCCATTGCTATGTATGCTGTAAATCATCCAGTAACACCAAGAACAAAATATAATCAGAATAATTATAAAGCCAATATGCACACACAAATTAGAGATATCAATAGATATTATGTAAATTATGTCATGCTACACAAGGCTACAAATTTTGAACCAAAGGTAACACTGTCCATGATATCCTCTGAAAAGTAATTTGTGCCACAAAGATAGATCAACTACTCCCTTATATGCCTTACATCGGGGTCAGATATGTAATCTACAGCTTTACAAAGCAAACTCAAGCATTTGCTTGAATTATTTTGAAATAAATAAGGTTATAAATGGCAAAATGAAAGTTAAATAATTTATTACGTTCATTTAGAGAATTCATACATATTATGACTTTGCCCAGTTTTTCAATTGCCACTTCTCTCAGCTCTGTCACTTCACTAATGTGAACTAGTTCATTTTCCCGGTCACTAATTTCTTTGTAGGAAACTTCTTATTCGGAACGGTTCAATCACTGGGGAGTCAAACACAAGACTTATAACAATATCTCTCACTGCAGTAGCACTCGCTGTACGTCACCAACTCGCTCGGAGAATTGCACCTGATGTCGCAGCAGAAACGATCTCACCAACTGATTCACCGACCAACTCAACTGACTGACTCGCGTTCTTGAGAATCAGGGAATATTCCTCAGAACGTTCTAGAACTTTCTACACGCACATTCTGGAAGAGAGGGGAAGGAAACTTCCAGAAGATTCTGGTTATCTGTCGATAGCGCTTCTGGTGTTTACGCCGGGTGAGAACGCCACTTATCTTTGTTTATCTCCGACTGTCGACCTCCCGATAACCTTGGGCCATGGTCACTACATCATAATATTGAAATAAATGTGCAGAGTTGTCGTCGGTAGGGGGACACCCTGCTTACTTTATGTTTGATTCGAAAGGTGAAAACGCGACAATTTTTGGCTTCTCATTGCAGTTTTAGAGAACTCCAAAGGATTTTTATAGATTCTGAAAACCAAAACGTAATATTTGTATTGTGAACACTTCTGGCAATAAGCAATCATGTTATATGATTAAACATATATGCCTGTGAATAATCACCAACATTATAGGATAATAACTCCAACCTAACACCTCAGTAATCCTCTAAGAAACTGTAGTATGATTTTTACTTTCTCTACTACGTAGGGGAGGTATTGCATTCAAATAAAAAATTCGCTACCGAAATTTCACCGGAAATACATTTTTAGGGTGGCCTGAATCCAATTTTGGAAACATTTCCGTGTGTGGTCTGTGTATCTGTCTATGAGCAGCTAACACATTTGAGTTTACTATCCTCCAAGGATACGACACAAAGATTTTCAAGAAAATTCCCTCCACCCCACCTACCCTTTACATGGAACGTTTTTCGAAAATTTTGATTTTCTAAAACATGGTTCTAACGATTTTGATTAAATTACTGTATATGAAGGATATTTACATGACAAATAAATGATATATAAGCCGTTTCTGAGATATCCGTTATTAAAGGTTCGAATTGTTCAATACTTGTCATTTCTTTAAAGTGCTATCGATTTTCAGTTGTTTCTCGTGATTCCATGGAAACAGCATGGAGTTTAAACGCCAGCATATAGCGTCCGGTTCTTAAACATTTGACTGTCGCTGTTCCCTCTGTATCTATAACGAAATGTGTAATGTAGGTACTTCTGCAAAGGTTCATTTGAATTAAGTGCAGTGGATTGAAAAATAAGCTTTGTATGAATAATTTCTATATGCAGTAATATAGATAGAGGGTAGAGAAAGTCATGTGATCACATTACTCACATCAGACTTTTGTCCTGTAGTTACTCAGTAATCTGTATTGTATTTTGTATTGACATCTGTCAACGGATTTTTGTTTGCAGTTGATTTCAGTCGCTACTCAAGCAGGATAAGTTATAATATTGCATATTCTGTGAAGTGGTTCCTAACTAAAACGGTAAATTATTTGATATAAAATTTGCAATTGCAGTTTACTCTTTGGAATGATATTTAGTATGTTCTGCAGTGAAAACAAACTTATCTTCTTCCAACAATCAGCACATAGATAAGCTAGTAGGATGTAAAACGAGCGATATGGCTCGTGAGGCTATCATTGGGAGGTCCCGAGCTCGATTCCCGCCGACTGCACACTATGACCTTGGGCTTTTCGTGGTTTTCCGTAGTCGGTAGGCGAATGCGGGTTTAGTTTCCCATCTACCGATTTTCTTTCATTACGTTTCGTTCTCATCCTTCAGATATGCTTCTAGGTTTCGCTCAAAGGAAAGAATACTCTCCGCGGATACTAGAGAGGTGCTACGGGTCGTTCATCGCCTTCTTTGGTAGCTCCAGCAGTGAAGGGTCTTCGAGGTGGCCTGTGGCTTGTAGCCTCCTGTGATTCCTTCACTTCATCCCTGCCTCCCGGGGGTGTAGTGACAATCGATCTATTAGTCGCAGTGGCGAAGTGCCCCCCCCTCCGTTGTATAGGATGTAATTATCTGAGGGGGAGGTCTCAGGTTAATTATCGCAGGAGGTTGCAGGTCCGTAGGCAGACGGGACCACAGAGACGCACGGAAGTCCCTACCATTTCCAGTGCGAAACACCCGCTTTCCCCAGTAGATGCGAAGCCCCGGGAGAAGGCCACAAAGCGCCCGTTGCACACAGGCCAACGCACCGTATCATTGGAGGAGAGGAATCTTTCCAAACCGCAGCTACCATGCCATCTGGGCATCCTAGACGCAATACTGAACCAAGAGATACTGCCTGAATGATGAAAGGGAGAAATGTAAATGACAGGAAATGAGAGATGGGAGAAATTGTGGTAGAATAAACCACCCAGCATTCACCTAGGTGACTAGAGGAAAGCCATGAAAAACCCCATGGTCAAAGTGGGTGACCACCGGGAATCGAACCCGGGACTTTCCGAATACCGGCCACAGACGTTACCGACTTAGCCATCCCGCTCGGTCCTCCTAACTTATACCTATAGTAAGATATAAAGCACACATTACACTTCTATAACGTTGCTCTCTGCATAAAGAAGCACAAGTTGGCTTCTTTGAAGTGAGCTGATTAAATCAACGAATCCTTTCCTGCCGTAACAGCTAGACATTGCTGAGATTCAGCAAGTCTAGCTGAAACATATTTTGCAATAGTTCAATATCACCCTCAGAATAAATACTTGTTTCTGATAATATAATTCTTCAATTTCAATTGTTTTATCTTTGGAAGCCTCAGTCTTTATTGAGAAAGCAATACGAGAATAAAACCTATATTTTCTTTCCTTAAAATTAAATCTTGTTGTCTAATAATACAGCTAATTGCTTCAGACAGACTTTTACTTTCTCTACAGACAGGGGGGAGAGAGACAGGGGTGGAGAAGGTAAAGAAGGTATTAAATTAACCTCAAAATTCTATATCGAGATTTCACAGTAAATACATGTTTTGAAGCCCCTGAATTAAAACATTCATTTATAAACAAAGGTCCGTGTGTGTGTCCGTCTGTGTTTGCGTCTGTGAGTACCATAACTCAAAAACGAAAACTCTGGTTTGGTATTTAAGTTCAGTATCTTCCAAAAGATGTGACACAAAGAATTTCAAGAAAACCCCCCTCCCAAACTACACTTCATTTCGAAATTTTTGATTTTCTGAAAAATGGCTGTAATGCTTTTGATTAAAACACCATATATTAAATATATTTACATGACAAAATGTATATCTTGAATTTTCTGGGTATAGCATGCCACGTCCTGTTCTTTCGGAAGGAATTTTACATAATCTTTATAACTAGTAAAGGAAAACGTACTAAATAAAAGCTGTAGATATCTTTAAGGCATAAAGCTTATTTAAAGTAAATTTTTTGTGGCAAAAACTGCTTCCAGTATATCCGTTTTTAATGGTTCACAGTATTCAATGTTTTGTCATTCAGTTTTTTCTCGCGATTGCATGGAAACAATATGGAATTATAAGGCCAGCGTATAGCGTCCAGTTAAACATTTGACTATCGTTATTCTCTTTGTATCTGTAACGAAATAGGTAATGTATCCATTTCCCTAAAAGTTAATTTGAATTAGATAGACAAATGAGCTTTCGTAGGAATAATTTTACACCCACTAATAATCGATAGAGGGTAGAGAAAGTCATGTGAATGTAACCCATCAGGATTTTTTCTTTCTCTACTACGTATTGTAAGTAGGGGAAGTATTTTATTCCACGTAAAAATTCGATACCGAGATTTCACCGGAAATATATGTTTTGAGACCCCCTGAATGCAAAAAAAAGCATTTTTGGAAACATGTCCGTGTGTGTGTGTCTGTGTGTCTGTGAACAGCATAACTCAGAAACAAACAGTCGGATAAACACCGAACTTGGTATTTAGGTTCAGTATCTTCCAGAGATGCGACACGAAGGTTTTCAAGAAAATCCCCCCACCTCAGACTACCCTTTACATGGAACATTTTTCGAAAATTTTAATTTTCTCAAAAATGGCTCTAACGATTTTGATTAAAATATCATATGTTTAAGATATTTTCATGATAAATGAAATGTATATCTCGAATTTTCTGGAAATGTCTCCAAAAGTATTCTTCATTGTGAACGACTTTTGCATAACTGGTAAACCATAAGAGATAGACAAAATTTTACTACACAAAAGAGTAGATCGCGTTAAAATACACAATTTATGTCATGTACATTTTTTTTTGTTGAGTGAACCATTTTCGAGATATTTCTTGTTATTACCTTAAATTTTCCAATACTTATACTTTTTCTCAAATGTGAATTCGTTATTCATTTCTTTTATGTACTGGACATGCAAAGAGAATGGAATGCGCCAGATAGCAACCAGCTGTTAAAAGATTTGACTATCGCTTAAAGCCTACCATACTCACCTTGCACCTAAAATGAAATTAGCAATAAGATTAACATCTCAATTAACATGAAGCATATGGAGAATAAGCGTTTGTAAAAATAGTTTGTACAAGAGTAGAGAAAGTCATGTGAGTGTAAAACATCAGATTTTTTTCTCTCTCTGTTGTTTCTGGAATAAATAACTTGAGAATCGCTGCATATACACAGTTCTTATTTTATGATTTTGAAGTGTACGATTATACAAATTTATGCTTTGCTATTACTCAGCAAAATATGTACTAATCTTTGGAATAGTAAGACAAACAGATTATTTTTCAGCTTCATTTAATATTTTTCGAATGATATTCTGTCTATCCCAAGTACTAATGCCGTTGATACCGTTATTACTTTCTCTACCACATATAGTAAGTAGGGAAAATATTGCGTTCCACACAAAAAATTCAACACCGATATTTCACTAGAAATGCATGTTTCCCGGTGCTCTTAATCCAAATAAAACATTTTTGGAAACATGCCCATGCGTGTGTCTGTCTGTGCGTCTGTCTGTCTATGAATAGCATAACTCCAAAATGAAAAGTCGGATAAATACTAAACTTGGTACATATATTGGTTCAGTTTCTTCCAAGTATGAGGCACGTAAATTTTCAGGAAAATCCCTCCACCTCTGACTACCGTTTACATGAAACATTTTTCGAAAACTGTTATTTTCTCAAAAATGGCTATAACGATCTTAATTAAAATATCATATGTTTAAGATACCTTCATGGCCAATGGAATGCATATCTTGCATTTTCTAGGAACTGCCCAAACGTCCTCTTTATTTTGAAATACTTTCCCATAACCATAAGAGAGAGACGAAATTTTACTACACAACAAATGTTGATCTCATTAAAACACACAATTTATGTCATACACAACTTTTTCTCAAATGGGAATTTGTTATTCGTTTTTATTATGTCCTGGACATGCAAAGAGAATGGAGTGCTCCACATAGCAACCAGCTCTTAAAAGATTTGACTATCATTTAAAGCCAACCATATTCTTCCTTATACCTACAAGAAAATTAGCAATAAGATCTCGAGGATTATCTCAATTAACATGAAGTAGATGGAGAATAAGCGTTTGCAAAGACAGTTTGTACAAGAGTGGAGAAAGTTCTTAATGCAACACATCAGAAATTTTTTAACAGTTAAGTCATGAAAAGTGGAATGTGGAATGGAGTTCAGCAAATTAATTTTATCCCCTAAATTCGCAATGGAAATATCTACATTATAGTTTTTGAGTTAATCTCTCACTTAATCCTGGATATTTAATAAATGTTGTTTAAAATTTGTCTTAGGAGGATTTTAACATTCAGGTTACAATAAAAACAGTGTGCAATATTTTTTTATGTTTTATGATAGTCTATGATGTGCATTTATGAACATGATGTCCAGAACACTTTCTTCCATAGGACCAAAATTTGGGAAAAAGTGAAAGTAAGCCTGACTTCTATACTATACTAAACGAATTTACGAAGTGGATAATATAGTAAACCTAATGTAGTTACTACAGGGTGACCAAACAGGGGGATGGCTCAGGCTACAAATTGAGGTCCCGGGTTCGATTCCCGGTGGTTGCTCACTTTGAGCATGGGTTTTTCGTTATTTTCCCATAGTCGCCTAGGCGAATGCCTGGTGGTATATTCTACCACGATTTCTACTTTCCCCCATTTCCTCTCATTTCATTTCTCCCTCTCACATTATAGGTGTGTCTTCGTGTCCTGCGGTGCTGGTGATGTCAGGCAGACAGCGTAGTTGCTTGCGCATTGGAAATATTTCTCCACGTGAACGCCAGGCTGCGTTGTCCCGTCTGTTAGGGTCGCTTCACGCCCTATCTCGGGATTCTTCGCCTTTACTGGTACGCGGGTGTTCAAACTGTAAATATTAGGGGATTCTGCTCGTCTCTGTGGGCCTCCTGCCTGAGACCTCATACGGTTCCTTCACCTCATCCCTGCCTCCCGAGTGTTTGTAGCCACAATAGATTAAGCTGGTCGCAGCGAGGAAGGAGTCCCCCTCCAACAAACCCATCCTGCATCCTACAGGGTGACCAAATATGCTTAGCTCTCCCACTTGAAAATTGTATTCAATGATTCCTCCCTTGGTCTTATGTAAAATGTATGGCATTTTGTTTTAGGTAAGAGGCACTATATTTCAGTTCTCGAACTACAAACTTATTCGTTTTTTATTTTCTCTACTACGTATAGTAAGTAGGGGAAGTATTGTATTCCACCCAAAAATTCGATATCGAGATTTCATCGGAAATACATGTTTTGAGACCCCCTGAATCCAAAAAAAAGCATTTTTGGAAACATGTCCGTGTGTGTGTCTGTGTGTCTGTGTGTCTGTGTGTGTGTCTGTCTGTGAACAGCATAACTCAGAAACGAACAGTCGGATAAACACCAAACTTGGTATTTAGATTCAGTATCTTCCAAGGATGCGACACGAAGGTTTTCAAGAAAATCCCCTTACCCCAGACTACCCTTTACATAAAACATTTTTCGAAAATTTTAATTTTCTCAAAAATCGCTTTAACGATTTTGATTAAAATATCATATGTTTAAGATATTTTTATGACAAACGAAATGGATATCTCGAATTTTCTGGGAATGTCTCCAAAAGTGTTCTTCATTGTGAACGACTTTTGCATAACTGCTAAACCATAAGAGATAGACAACATTTTACTACACAAAAATCTGATGTGTTACACTCACATGACTTTCTCTACTCTTGTACAATCTAATTTTACAAACGCCTATTCTCCATATACTTCATGTTAATCGAGTTATCGAGATGTCAATCTTATTGGTAATTTTCTTGTAGATGCAAGGGGAATATGGTAGCTTTTAAGCGATAGTCAAATATTTTATCGCTGGTTGCTATGTGGCGCATTCCATTCTCTTTGCATGTCAGGACATAAAAAAATCTGATGTGTTACACTCACATGACTTTCTCTACTCTTGTACAATCTATTTTTACAAACGCTTATTCTCCATATGCTTCATGCTAATCGAGATATCGAGATGTCAATCTTATTGGTAATTTTCATGTAGATGCAAGGGGAATATGGTAGCTTTTAAGCGATAGTCAAATATTTTAACGCTGGTTGCTATGTGGCGCATTCCATTCTCTTTGCATGTCGAGGACATAAAAAAAATGAATAACGAATTTGAGAAAAAGTATAAGTATTGGAAAATTTAAGGAAATAAAACGGTTCACTCAACAAAAGAAATGTATATGACATAAGTTGTGTATTTTAACGCGATCTAAATTTTTTGTGTAGTAACATTTTGTCTATCTGTTATGGTTTACCAGTTATGCAAAAGTCGTTCACAATGAAGAATACTTTTGGAGACATTCCCAGAAATTTCGAGATATACATTTCATTTCCCATGACATTATCTTAAACATATGATATTTTCATCAAAATCGTTAGAGCCATTTTTGAGAAAATTAAAATTTTCGAAAAATGTTCCATGTAAAAGGTAGTCTAGGGTGGGGGGATTTTCTTGAAAACCTTAGTGTCGCATCTCTGGAAGATACTGAACCTAAATACCAAGTTTGGTGTTTATCCGACTGTTCGTTTTTGAGTTATGCTGTTCACAGACACACAGACACACAGACACACACACACAGACACACACACACAGACACACACACGGACATGTTTCCAAAAATTCTTTTTTTGATTCAGGAGGTCTCAAAACATGTATTTCCGGCGAAATCTCAGTATCGAATTTTTTGGTGGAATGCAATACTTCCCCTATTTACTATACGTAGTAGAGAAAGTAAAAATGAATAACGTATTTGAGAAAAAGTATAAGTATTGGAAAATTTAAGGAAATAACAAGCAATATCTCGAAAACGGTTCACTCAACAAAAGAAATGTATATGACAAGTTGTGTATTTTAACGCGATCTACATTTTTTGTGTAGTAAAATTTTGTCTATCTCTTATGGTTTACCAGTTATGCAAAAGGCGTTCACAATGAAGAATACTTTTGGAGACATTCCCAGAAAATTCGAGATATACATTTCATTTCTCATGACAGTATCTTAAACATATGATATTTTCATCAAAATCGTTAGAGCCATTTTTGAGAAAATTAAAATTTTCGAACATTTTCCATGTAAAGGGTAGTCTGGAGTGGGGGGATTTTCTTGAAAACCTTCGTGTCGCATCTCTGGAAGATACTGAACCTAAATACCAAGTTTGGTGCTTATCCGAGTGTTCGTTTTTGAGTTATGCTGTTCACAGACACACACACACACACAGACACACACACACACACACACACACACACAGACACACACACGGACATGTTTCCAAAAATGCTTTTTTTGGATTCAGGAGATCTCAAACATATATTTCCGGTGAAATCTCGGTAACGAATTTTTGGGTGGAATGCAATGCTTCTCATACTTACTATACGTAGTAGAGAAAGTAAAAAATGTAGATCGCGTTAAAATACACAATTTATGTCATATACATTTTTGTTGTTGAGTGAACCATTTTCGAGATATTGCTTGTTATTGCCTTACATTTTCCAATACTTATACTTTTTCTCAAATTCGTTATTCATTTTTTTTTTTTGTCCTGGTAATACAAATAGAAGGGAATACTCCACATAGCAACCAGCTCTTAAACGCTTAAAGCCTAGCAATTTCCCTTGCATCTACAAAAAAATTAGCAATAAGATTAACATCTCGATATCTCGATTAACATGAAGCATATGGAGAATAAGCGTTTGTAAAAATAGGTTGTACAAGAGTAGAGAAAGTCATGTGAGTGTAACACATCAGATTTTTTTAATTCTTACGTATATATCCTATACAATGTCCAGTAGTAAAAAATAACCATTCATTAATATAGAATTTATTAATTATGACACTGCTATACTAAATTGAATACGTTCTAATTTCTTTAAAGTGAAGAATAAACCTACCTCTTAAATGTAAAAAGGTACGGACGAACGGAGGACCCTCCCGTAGTCGAGTCAGAGCGCCACAAGGGTCTGTTTTGCTTCTAACGGACCCCTAGGAGGGAGGGATGATGAGAGAGACCTGAAGGGTACCAGATCCGAATGATGTAGGGGTTCCTAAGTTTTCCAGATCCGACAAATCCTACGCCTCCGGGCCCACCCGGAAAACCACCAAACCCCCGGCGGTCCACCTGCGACGGACACACTCGCATGCGAGACTTACTGAACACCTGTACAGAACGCATTGCCACCGCCCAGCCGCAAGCCGCCGAACACCTTCGCCTGGTCCTACAGCCCCGATAAGGATGACAAGGAAGACGATGGGTACAGGAAATGTGGGACAGGAGAGTCGTGATAGAAATATCAACCACCCCAGCATTCGACTGTCAATCCCGGGTAACTACGAAAAATCCATGGGTCAGAATGAGCGGTCGCCGGGGATCAAACACGGAACCTCCCAAATGCGAGTCCCACACATTACCGCGGTGCCAACTCGCTCAGTAAACTACCTCTTAGTACTACTCTAAAACAGTGACAGAATCACAACAGCATACACATTTCAGATCAAACACACCTAACATTCAACACTATAGTAAATACAATGTTTCCGCTTCTGAATACCCAAAGTCTACAAGTAAAAACATCCATTAGTCCGAACGCTGGTTCAGCTGTTGTGCAATGTGCAAATTTGTCAATTAGTTTTGTAAACACGCTAAGCATTATGTGTTTCTCAGTACATCTGACCATTTCTCACAAAGCGGGTCACCAGATGTATAGGCATAAGGACTACTGATAGGAATGTTCTGTGTTATTGTTTACATATAGAATGTAAATTAACGGGAATGGATATCCTTTTCATTAGTTAGACCAATAAGACGTAATTACAGCCGCTGGTTTACTGGTATCTCCTACAATACGTATTAGTGATTGGACGATACCACTGGCCCGATACTCGAGTAATCTTTTTAGCACGATACTCGACACTCACTTTATAAAAAACTGTAAAGGCAATAGCTTGTACTGAATTATGTTCTTATTAGTAGCTTTCTGTGTATAAACACGTGTAACGTATTGAATTTATGCTAATTCCAGCATTGTTTCTATTTGATCTTCTCCAATTAACAACAATTTTATCTTGATAATGCCACAGGTTATATAATCCCTATTTTAGTCAAGTATGTATGTGTATATATATATATTATATACTTAATTTAGGAAGAAAGGAAAGACCAGAAATGGCATGGTTTTGGACTGGGGGGAGCTGGAGGGCACAGAAAATGACTGATGATTCTGGCTGGAGAATCTGCCCATTCTGCGATTTGGATGAGGACTGGATACATATTTGGCGGAATGTGCACAGTGGGAGAACCAGCGAACGATTAAACTCAAAGAACAATTTCTAAGTCCCACAAGAAAGAGATTGGTATGTTGGGAGTTACTGCCTGGCCAGAGGAACTGGCAAAACAAGGGCAAACTTTTTGGCTAAAGTGCCGAAGCTAGGTCAAGCTTGATTAGTTAGACAAAGGTAATTTATCTCTATTTTCCTTTTTCTTGTTCCTGTTTTGTTTTGTTTTCTTTTTCTGTTGTTTATTTTGTCACCCCACTTTATCTTAAATATGCATGTGCGGTCAATGACCCATGCACTAAATACTTGCGTGATAACTTCGATGATTTAAAACGAATGAAGATACCTTATCCATCCATCCGTCCATCCATCCATATATATACCAAAAATATATAATAAATTTGCTTCGCTTTTTTTACTTTACCATATAGAGTAAGTGGGGGAAGTATTTTATTCTACCCAGAAGTTCCATACCGAGATTTCACTGGAAATACATGTTTCGAGACCCCCTGAAACCAAAAAAAAATATTTTCAGAAGGTCTGTATGTATGTGTGTGTCTGTGAGCAGCATAACTCAAAAAGAAAAGTTGAATCAAACCCAAGCTTCATATTTAAGTTCAGTGCCTTCCAAAGATGCGACTCGTAGATTTTCAATAAAATCCCCCCACCCCAGACTTCCTTTTACATAGAAGATTTTTGGAAAGTTTTTATTTTCGAAAAAATGGCTCAATTGGTTTTTATTAAAATACCACATATTAAAGATATTTACATAATAAATAAAATGTACATGTTAAATTTTCTGGGAATAGCCTGGGAAGTCCACTTCAGTTGGAACAAATTTTGTATAATCTTGTATAACTGGTAACGTACTACACAAAAATGTATACCTCTATAAAACACACAATGTAATTACAATAAGTTTGTTATGGTTAAGCCGTTTCTAAGATATCCGTTATCAATGGTTCGTAATGTTCAGTTCTTGGTCACGCTTTAAAGTCCTGTCAACATTCAGTTGTTTCTCACGATTGCATGGAAACAGTATGGAATTTTAGGGCCAGGATATAGCGTCCAGTTCTTAAACCTTTGACTATCGCTGTTCCCTTTTATCTATAACGAAATGTGTAATGCAGCTATTTCTGCTAAGGTTTATTTGGGTTAAAATGTAGTAGATAGAAAAATAAACTTGTATATGAATAATTTATATACGCACTAATAAACGATAGTGGGCAGAGAAAGTCATGTGAACGTATCACATTAGATTTTTTATGTATCTATATTTTGTACTGAAAGCTTTCTTTTGAAGGATGTTCTATCAATAAAAAAACAAATATTATCAGTCCTTCTTTATTCTGCAATTTCTAAAATATATATTAATACATATTTTACATGAAACAAAAGCAACTAAAAAAATCTCACTCTTTTACTTCTTATTGCTAATTTTCTTGTAGGTGCTGCAAGGGAAATATGGTAGGATTTAAGCGATAGTCAAGTATTTTAAGAGGTGGTTGTTATGTGGAGCATTTCATTCTCTTTGCATGTCCAGGACATAAAAAACGAATAACGAATTCTCACTTGAGAAAAAGTATAAGTATTGGAAAATTCTAACAATTAACAACGAATATCTCTGAAATGGTGCACTCCACAAAATGTATATGACATAAATTGTGCGTTTTAATGAGATTTCTATTTTTGTGTAGAAAAATGTTGTCTATCTCTTACGGTTTACCAGCAATGCAAAAGTCATTCGGAATGAAGAGGACTGACTTTTGGGGGCATTCCCAGAAAATTAAAGATATACATTTCATTTGTCATGAAACTATTTTAAATATATGATATTTTAATAAAAAATCGTTGTAGCCATTTTTAAGAAAATTAGAATTTTCGAAAAATGTTCCATGTAAAGGTTAAACTGGGGTGGGGGATTTTCTTGAAAGCCTTCGTGTCGCTTCTCTGGAAGATACTGAACATAAACCCCAAGTTTGGTGTGTATCCAACTGTTCGTTTCTGAGTTATGCTGTTCAAAGACACACGGACATGTTTTCAAAAATGCTTTATATGCATTCAGTACACCTCAAAACATGTATTTCCTGTGAAATCTCCGTATCAAATTTTTTGATGGAATACAATACTTCCCCTACTTACTATACGTAGTAGAGAAAGTAAAAATTTGTGTGTTGCACCATTTTACCACTGTTCACAACTACCACACAACATGGGTATTTCTTTATCCGGTAATAAGTAATTAGCCATATAACACTAGGAAACTTAGTAAGTTTGTGAATTAAGCCTCTCTACTACCCACCCTCATACATTAGTATATACATGTTTAATACAAAGGCATATTATACTCAAGCATTTGAAGAAACAATCAAGGAATATTTTATGAAATGTAGACATATAAAGGAAACAAATATTTTGTTTAAGAACACGATCCCTGTTGAAAGAACGTGTATTTCCATGCTATGTATTATTTCACATCTTAAGTTCTGATTTTACAGATTTTGGACACCGGAATAGGTAAAAGTACGAGGGCTGATCAATAAAGGCTGAGACTGATTTTTTTTCACAGTATTTATTACTCCATTTCAATGTTGACATGATATTTTTCAAAGTAGTCCCCTCCTACTTGTATGCACTTTTTATAGCGTCTCTGCCAGTCCTCGAACACATGGTGCAGGCCATTCTTTATCAGGTCTTTGAGAATCGCCTCACTTTTCCTCAACACGCTTCAGTGCTCTCAAATCGAATGCCCCGGAGCTTTGCCTTTAGTGATGGGAATAAAACAGAAATCACAGGGAGCAAGATTGGGGTTATAAGGCGGATGCAGTACGCAGGTGATGTTGAATTCCTGGACTTGATTTGCGACGTGAGGCCATGCGTTGTTGTGATGAAGTCGTCACCCATTCTGATGAAGTTCTGGATGTTTCCTTGCAATGTGCTTCCTCAGTGTAGCCAATACTGGCGTGTAGTACGCTGTTGTAACAGCAGTGTGAGGAAGAACAACAATCACAGCAGCTGTGTTGATGTTGACTTCAGTCATAGCAGAAGCCGAAGCACCAGGCCCACCTTGCTTAGCACTTTGAAGGCCTTGAACCACCTAAACACTGTTGCACGAGGTAGTGCATCTTCACCGTATGCTTGCTTCAGCTTTTCCAAAGTTTCAGAGCCTGTATGCTTTAAACGAAAACAAAATTTTATTGCTCCTCTTGTGTCGAGTGGTATGCGAAATTCAAGTAGGGTCAACAATATACAGCATTACTACCAACCTACCGATACGAGAGTGCTGCCGTCTATGGACATTATACATGAAACCCCGCTCTTTTCAAATATTCATGGTAGAGACAGGAAACTCTCAAGAAAGCTACAGGAAAAAATCAGTCTCTGTCTTTATTGATCAGCCCTCGTAATAGCTGAGAGTAAGTTACCAAGCCAGGCTAATACAGAAACGTGATTTAGCGTCAGCTAAATCAGCCTCATTCACAGCTCAGTTAACGCTGCATGCTACACGAGTACCTCTACAGATGAACCACCAGAAGAAGGCGAGCGTGAGGAATGTGCTGCCCTCATTAGTTTATGCACACTAGTATCATATAAAATACACAGTATTGTCGGATAAGTCGCCCATTGCTTCATTGTGAATAGTTTGTCTCATCTTTCGAACTGCAACCATATGTAAAGAATAAAAGTAACAAAATATTATATAAGTTGCACCATATATGGTGATGCGTGTTAGCAGCAAGAGACAAGTAATAATGCGTAACACCTTTCACAGTTACAGTATTAGATTTGGCAGCAGGGATGATTCATACACACAAACTACATTTCGTAGTAAATAAATTGACTACGTGAGGAGATAAGCAGTTCAACTCCCCTCTCTTACTTCAGGCACCTCTCGCCTTCTTCTGGTGGTCCAGCAGTACTCCTTCCCCGCATTATTTTGCATGTTTTCATTTAGACACATAAGTCTATGGAATGTTGCATTCATTCACCCATAGTTAACGCAGACAAGGTGTATCAAGAATTACAGTCCAGAAACTCTTTGGGGTCTAGTACGAGACAATAACGTGAAATCTCGACTCCTTTCATCCCTTATCTAACATAAAGTTAAACGTAACAACTTTCAATAATGCAAAACTTAAAGGTTTAAAAATATCGAAGGTTTATTTGAAAGTATTAGACATTCTCGATACCTACGGAGTATCGAGATATTGACGGTATCCCCGTCCCATCCCGATATGCATGAGCCATTTTTGTGTTCTTTTTGAATACATACTTTCTTTGGACATACCTCATGCACTACTCTTGCTTCTCAACCTTTAAATATAAAGAATAAAAGACAGGTGTGTGTACACTATATGATCAAAAGTATCCGGACACCCACACAGACATACATTTTTCATCTTAGGTGCATTGTGCTGCCACCTACTTCCTGGTGCTCATTATCTGCGAGCTCAGTAGTCATTAGACATCGTGAAACACAGAATGGGACGCTCCGTGGAACTAACGGACTTCGAAAGTGGTCAGGTGATTGGGTGTCACTTGTGTCAGAAGTCCGAATGCGAGATTTACACACTCCTAAACATCCCTAGGTCCGCTGCTTCTGATGTGATAGTAAAGTGGAAACGTGAAGAGACATGTACAGCACAAAGCCGACCTCGTCTGTTGACTGACAGAGACTGCCGACATTTGAAGAGGGTCGTAAAGTGTAATAGGCAGACATCTATCCAGACCATCACACAGGAATTCCAAACTGCATCAGGATCCACTCCAGTACTATGACAGTTAGGCGTGAGGTGAGAAACCTAGGATTCCATGGTCGAGCGGCTGCTCAGAAGCCACACATCAGGCTGGAAAATGCCAAACGACGCCTCGCTTGGTGTAAGGAGCGTCAACATTACACGATTGAACAGTGGCAAAACGTTTTGTGGAGTGACGAATCACGGTACATAGTGTGGCGATTCGATGGCAGGGTGTGGGTATGACGAATACCCGGTGAACGTCATCTGCCAACGTGTGCAGTGCCAACAGTGAAATTCGGAGGTGGTGGTGTTATGGTGTGGTCGTGTTTTTCCTGGAGGGGGCTTGCACCCCTTGTTGTTTTGCGTGGCACGATCACAACGCAGACCTACATTGATATTTTAAGCACCTACTTGCTTCCCACTGTTGAAGAGCAATTCGGGGATGGCGATTGCTGCTTTCAACACCATCGAGCACCTGTTCGTATTGCATGGGCTGTGGCGGAGTGATTACACGACAATAACATCCCTGTAATGGACTGGCCTGCACGGAGTTCTGACTCGAATGCTATACAACACCTTTGGGATGTTTTGGAACGTCGACTTCGTGCCAGGCCTCACCGACCTACAGCGATATCTCTCTTCAGTTCCGCACTCCGTGAAGAATTGGCTGCCATTCCCCCAAGAAATCTTCCAGCACCTGATTGAAAGTATGCCTGCGAGAGTGAACGGTGTCATCAAGGCTAAGGGTGGGCCAACACCATATTGACTTCCAGTATTACCGATGGAGAGCGCCACGAACTTGTACGTCATTTTCAGCAGGTGTCCGGATACTTTTGATCACGTAGTGTATGTGGTTGTAAGTAAATACAGAACTTCAGTAAATGTATGCCTAAATATTGTATACGCAATGAACATTAAAATAAATTCACAGAAATCATAGGTATATACTGTTTCCGTGATGGTGATACAAACTTTCAGGGAAGATTAAGAAGCACAAATGCATGAATTTGATATAAGGAACCCCGGTCCGGAAACAACTCCATCGCAAGTTATAGGCGAAAGTTGTTTCGGGATACCTATGAACGTAAAATTATGAGATTTTATGAATATCTATATTTAACTTCGCTGAACTACTTAAACAAGCCGTGATACTATAACTAAGTGGTGTCCTTTACCTCCGATGCAGGCATGAAAACATCGAAGTTCTGTCGTACTTGGGCGAACTACCCTGGAGTCGCTCTCACGATGTCACAGCAGTGAGAATTTGATCCTCACTTCCCTGTGTGTGTACGTTTCACTGATGAAGCTGTTTCACCAAAGAAGGCATTCTCAATAGTCGAAATAGTTATGTGTGGGACGATGAGAATCCCCACACTACAGTTGTAAGGTGTTATCAAAACAGATTTGCAGTGAACGTATGAGCGGGCATAGTCAATGATGATTTAGTACGCCCATTTCTTATTCCACCCCGGTTAACTGGAGCAGGTTAAACTGTGTTTTTTAAAGACATATTCCCCGGGTTCTTGGAACACATTCCACTTGTAGTACGTCAAACGTATGTGTTTTCAACATGGAGCCCCAGCTGACTTTTCCATCATGCTCCAGAACATCTTAACCAGACGCTCTCTGAAAAGTGGATAGGAAGAGGAGGTCCAGTTCCATAACCAATCCATTCACCTGTTCTGACTCCTCTTGATTTTAACTTTCTCTGCTACGTATAGTAAATAGGGGAAGTATTGTATTCCAACCAAGAATTCGATACCGAGATTTCACCGGAAATATATGTTTTGAGACCCCCTGAATAAAAAAAAGCATTTTTGGAAACATGTCCGTGTGTGTCTGTGAACAGCATAACTCAGAAACGAACAATCGAATAAACACCAAGCTTGGTATTTAGGTTCAGTATCTTCCAGAGGTGTGACACGAAACTTTTCAAGAAAATCCCCCCATCCCAGATTACCGTTTACATGGAACATTTTTCGGAAATATTAATTTCCTCAAAAATGGCTCTAACGATTTTGATTATAATATCATATGTTTAAGATATTTTCATGACAAATAAAATGTATATCTTGAATTTTCTGAGAATGTCTCCAAAACTATTCTTCATTGTGAACGACTTTTGCACAACTGGTAAACCATAAGAGATAGACAAAGTTTCACTGCACAAAAAATGTATATCGCGTTAAAATACACAATTTATGTCATATACATTTTTTTTGTTGAGTGAACCATTTTCGAGATATTCCTTGTTATTACCTTAAATTTTTCAATACTTATTTTCCCAAATGGGAATTCGTTATTCATTTTTTTTGTCTTGGATATGCAAAGAACATTAATCTGTGGGAAAGAGAATGGTGCTGCACCTAGCAACCAGCTATTAAGGGATATGTCTATGCTTAAAGGCTACTGTATTTCTATATTGTCCTTGCAAATACAAAATAGTCAAATATTTTTAGAACTGGTCGCTATGTGTAAAATGTAATTCTCTTTGCATGTCAAAAGATCGCTTCTGCAAATGTTTATCTCGATTAATATAAAATAAATGGGGAATAAGAGTTTGTAAAAATAGTTTTACAAAAGTAGAGAAAGTCATGTGAGTGTAACACATCAGATTTTTTTGTGGGATCATGTGGAAAGTATTGTGTACGAGAAACCAGTACCAAACGAAGAGGAGCTACAAGCACGAATTGCCCCTGCCTGTGATTTCGCCAGAGACTCCAGGATTTGTCGCTCTAGTACGAACACAACTTCGCCGCAGAGCCGGTATCGGTTCTCTATGTGACTGGCCCGAAGAACAACTAACCAATGAACAATGTTTATAATCTGTGTGGAACTCTATCAGAGAGTTTCGGTAAGCTTAGTACACAAGGAAAAGCTAAACCAATTGCAAATAATTCGGCCTTCTAGAGGAAGGAGTGAAGAATTATTTCCATGTGAGGTTAAACTGAACGACAGCTACGAAATTTACATATATGAGGGCCTTTATCAGCGACATGGAGACAGGTTAAAGTTGTTGCCACTACTAAACGCAATAAGAAAACGGTGATGCAGTATGAAAATATAAGTTTAAGTTATAATGTTACCCTTTGGCAGTCGGATCATACTTTGGGGGAGGTAAATTACTCTGCCAATTCAGTGGCTAGAATTATGCTCGAAAAACAGGTGCCCATGCTGGTAAGGGGTGAAGCCATATTTAGTCAATATTGTCACAACGCACGGATTAACTTTATTAATTTTGTAACATTGTTCTTGCACTCAGTAGCGTTGGAAATTATTGCACTATAAAAGTTAAAAATTTTGACAAGCAGAATGTATGTCCAAGCACTCTGGCGTTGTTAGGCGCAGTGTCAGGTTTCATTCAACGTTGCGCGAGTTCTGCTGATTCGGGTTAGGACATTCGCCCAAGAGGTAAAGGACTGCTGAGGTAGCATGAGTGCACCTTTATAAACCCCTGGCTTTTGGAACAAGCGGAGACTCAATAGGAACTGTTACATGAACCTGCGTGTCTGATTCTTGAAAACCATTACGAAAAGTAAATCATAAATCTGCAAGACAACACCATGCTTCGGGCGGCACCAGCTTCGTCTCAGATATCATGCCGTTTAGCTAAACTATTTGTAACCCCCCAGTAGGCGGCTATGAGCCAAAATATAGATTTGTTAAGTTAATAGTGTGAGATTCTAGTCAGTGTAGCATGTGGTCCCTTTATCTATGCCTTGCCATAACCTCACCTACCTTTTACTGTTAGAATCTCAGAAGTTATCTCGGGATCCTATGCCTTTCCCCAACTCCCCTTCAGTAGACTCACCCCGCTGGTGAGTAACCTTCGGTAGGCCAGTCTAGCACCTCTACCAGTATCTCGGTCACACGAATCTCCCTCTCAGGATACTCATAGCATGTGTGTGGTGGCCATTCGAGGTCCAGAGCCGCCCCCAGGAGCCAGTTCCAGCTGTGTGGAACATTTGAAGAAACATCCTTGATGCCACTACCACAATATCGACATACACAGTCCCGTTCCATTATAGACCACATTTTTGGCACGCCAACATACATAACCTATTTTGTAGTGTGTACTGTCGCAGACCGCCATATTAGCTCAGCTGTTTCAATCTCTTACGATTAGCTGTTGTTTAAGTTTCCATTTGTCGTTGTGGACAAAGTGGCATCTGGGAGGGATTTCTCTGGGTTCTCTAGTTCCTCTACCATTCATTCCACCAACTGCTGCATTATCATCTTTCCTATCATCCATTTCATCGTCATTTCATATCATCTCCTTCCTCATACCAGGCTTCGGATTGATCACCCATTAGAATGTCTGCTCCCCGACAGTGGTCTGACTTCAGGCATCCGTTTGTAAGGTCTTGGGGTGTAAGAGAAAGAAGAAAGATTCTATAGTGAATTTGTCCCACTCTGAACAGTTACTCTAATTCTAGAATGGGTATATACTACGAGAAGTTGTATATATTTTCTACATTTGATGAAATAGTTACATACTTCGAATTTTCAAAATCTACCTCCTGTTTATAGATAGTAATGTTGCAATACATGAAAGATGACGGATCCTTAACACCAACTTTTCTAAAAGTTTTCACTTACTAACGTTATGTGTTAACGAGTGCACCACTGGTTTGTTTTTCCCAGAGGGGAAAGTTACCGTGAAAAGGAACTATTGCGTAGGAGCTAGGAAATTGCAAGCATTCACCACATGACTTAACAATTTATTTTAAAGTGATATATCCGTTAACAATGCTTAGTCAGCTTGTTTTACCATTTTATAATGCAAAATAATATGCTCAAATACAATGTGATGTTTCTCTTTCGCTTTTCTACATCTAAAGTTGCCATCTGAATTTAAAGATTTTATAGAAGAGCAACGAATACAATAAAGTTGCATGAAATGCCAATATATAAATGCTTCTCCCGTACAAGAATTTAGAAAACCATCAAGAGTTAAAGGTTGAATTTCAAAAAGCTTACCGAAAAAACTTTAAAGGTAAAAGAATGACCCTTGGTGAATTATGCCGAAAAGCTCGCTGTCACGATGTCTAGTTGTTCCCGGCTCGGTCCCTGGCCGAAGAGCGACTACTGGTGCCTGCCTGCCCAGGAGTTGCTGGAAACGGCGACGAGCATGATGGCGCTGACGTCAGCGGCGTGTCGCAAACCAGCCAATGATGACATAGTGAGGTGATGTATTACGTCACTCATGGAGATTGTTGTTCGACTTTAGATGTTGCTTTCTCTGTCGATGAATGATGTCATCATCTCTGCAGCATTGTGACGTGCCTGTTGCATAATCCATCACCATGGGAGAGGCGAAAACGGCACACGAGTTAAAACTTAAAACAACATTGCAGCTGTTCACTCTCATGTAACTGCCCTTCCAAAGTGGATGGAAAAACGTTGCAGTCAAAACAGCCACACCATTGTTAGTTAGTGATTAATGACTATTTATTAAAAATAATAAAAGTTAAACTGTGGCATGACAGTCCTTGAGAGCCTTGGTCTACCAACCAGGATGTCAACCTCAGGCATGTGTGTGGAAGAGCTGGGTGATCATCCAGCTGAAACGGGGAGATAATGTGGTCAGCACCATGCTTCCCGCAACCGGGATTTTGGTTTGTGGCCTACAGATCGCTCTTATTCTAGCTCCTCAATCGCATCACAATGCTCAGTAGGCGCCGATGCAATACATGGGCAGAAAACTCCGCACTCCCTTAGCTGTTCTCGAGCGCATGTGTTCAGGCGACTGGGAACCGGACCACCACGCTCCAGGTTACTGCGCTAAGGCGCAGCACATTACATAAATAATATAAAACTTTTGTTTTAACAAAATAAAACCTGATGCGTTGCAGTCTATGACTTTCTCTACTCTTGTGCAAACTATTTTTACAAATGCTTATTCTCCATCTGTTTCATGTTAATCGAGATAAACATTTGTAGAAACTTCTTATTTTCTTGTAGGTGTAAGGGGAATGTGGTAGGATTTAAGCGATTATAAAGTCTTTTAAGAACTGGTTGCTATATGGAGCATTCCATTCTCATTCATAAAAAAAGAATAACGAATTCCTATTTGAGAACTAGTATAAGTATTGGAAAATTAAAAAAAGAAAAACAAGAAACATTTCGGAAATTATTCATTCGTCAAAAAAATGCCTATGACATAGACTTTGTTTTAACAAGATATATATCTTTTGTGCAGTAAAATTTTGTCTATCGCTTACGGTTTACCGATGATGCAAAAGTCATTCAGGATGAAGAGGACTTTTGCGGACATTCCCAGATAATTCAAGATATACATTTTATTTGCCATGAAAATATCTTAAATATATGGTATTTTAATCAAAATTGTTAGAGGCATGCTTTAGTAAATCAAAACTTTCGTAAAATGTTGCATGTAAAAGGTAGTTGGGGGTGGAGAGGTTATCCTATAAATCTTTGTGTCGCATCTTTAGAAGATACTGAACACAAATACCAAGTTTGGTATTTATCCGACTTTTAGTTTTTGAGTTATGCTGTTCTCAGACACACACACACACACACATGGACATGTTTCCAAAAACGATTTATTTGGATTCAGGGCGTCTCAAAACATGTACTTCCGGTGAAATCTCGGTATCGAATATTTGAATGGAATGCAATACTTCTCCTGTCTATTCTATGTAGTAGAGAAACTAACAAGTTTTGAACGTTTTTTACAGTAATGAAAATAAGAACGTTACAAGATTAATAACAATTATAGGTATACCTGAAATTATTTTTTGTTTCTAAGGATAAAACATACAAATCTTTGTTTTTCATTCTTTCTTTCTTCTTTCTTTCTTTCTTTCTTTCTTTCTTTCTTTCTTTCCCCCCTGCTCTAGAGCAGAATTTGTCAACATGGTATGTAGTGCCTTTATGTTCAGGTTAAAATTTACATTTTTCATAAAGTAGCTTGTACATTGTTTTACCTTTATACATTGAAATTACATAGCTGAACTGCTCACTATGGGACTTAGATGCATTGAATAAAACAGCACACGGTGTTCTAACTTACACGAAACAAACTTTATATTAACATCCGTCAACTAGTGTTTTACTGTGATCAAGTGCATGACGCAAATCCGTTCTGTTTGTAAGACAGAAACCTTAGCTTTTAATACAATACTACTATATTAAAGCTTTTTTACTTTCTCTAGTGGGTATAGGAAGTAGGGGAAGTGTTGTATTCCACCCAAAACTTCGATGTCGAGATTTCACCGCGCCCTGAATCCAAATAGAGCATTTTTAGAAACATGACCATGTGTGTGTTTGTGTTTCGGTCTGGTCTTCAACGATGTTGATTAAAATATCCTATATAAAACATATTTACATGACAAATAAAATGTATGTCTTGCATTTTATGGGAATAGCCTGTGAAGTCGGAAGGAATATTGTAACCTTGTGTATATGGTAAAATTAAGCGATCGATAAAAAATGTAGATCTCTTTAAAACACACAATTTACTGCAAATAAGTTTTTTTGCGGCATAAGCAGTTTCTGAGATATGCGTATTATTGTTCAATACTTGTCATTCTTAAACGTTTGACTATCGCTGTTCTCTTTGTATTTATAACGATATGTATAATATAGGTATTTCTGAAAAAGTTTGTTTAGATTAAAATGTAATATATAGAAACATAAATTTGTGTAAGAATATATTGTATACCCACTAATAAACGATAGAGGGCAGAGAAGGCATGTGAATGTAGGACATCCGATTTTTTCAAGTGGGATATCGCTATTAATTTTTTCTTGTCATGCAAACAGCTTGAAATTTCAGTCATCACTTTTTAAAAAAATGATTATTGCATTAGTCTAATCTATCTTTGGTAATCTTAGTGTAAAACCTTCCCTTTGCTACGTCACGACACTAAACCATACCAACGTTGGAGAACGAAATGCGCGAGGAAGTTATGTGGGCTGGCAAAAAGAAATTCCAAAGGGGAACGGAGGTGACGTATGAAGGGAAGTTGTGTTTCCTGAAAGGGCCGGAAGTGGAATTGAAACGGATCATGGAGTAGGTGAAGTAACGTGATTAAGCAGCCAATTAAAAGGGGTGGCGTACGATTTTGATTTTACGCAAACTAGAACACATGATTACTTATCGTGCATTTGCAATCCCCTTTTAATCCACAATAATTTACTGAAATTAATTTTGGTAATATGGATATTTAAAGCATGCCGTTTGTCAATTACATTAGCACATTTAACACGGCTAAATAAGCATACATTACTAAATGTATTCATTTAAGGTTATTTACCTATTGCGGAATTGCGCGAAGTTGTGATTTAATAGTTATGTGGTACATCAACATGGCTTTTCCCACCTTCTTCCTCCTGGCGACATGGCTTACGTATCGCCAACAACTTCTATTCCGTAAAACACATTTGGCGTAATTTTAGCGATTTTCATTCGCTAAGGTTGCCTGTGTACCGTGACGTAGCAAACGGAGAGGCTGGCAGCAAGATTTCTTTTATTATTTATTTATTTAGTTATTTATTTATTGTCCTAAACATAACAGCATAAACCCAATTACAATGTTTATTACAAAAATATGGTAACATACAGTCATTTATAAATCTAACATACAGGAAAATCAAACAAAAATTATAAATAACAATACAAGCTCCGGAGAAGATGAACGAAATAAGAAAAAATAATAAGGAATAAAAACAACTAGAAAAGAAACGAAATAGAAGGTGGCATGGTAATTATACAATTATTTCTAATTTAAACATTTGTATTAATATACAAAAGTTGATTACTGGCTATTGTAATTTTTGAACTGAGTTTTAGACATATTGAAAATATTTACATCGAAATAATGAAGTATGTTAAATAAATATGCAATGTAATACTTTGAAATATGAATGTAATACTTTATACAGAAATATTAATCCCACATGTCTCTTCTAAAATTTAAATATTCAAATTTATATACATCTAAGAGGGTTTAGTAATTTATGCACATAGGATAACTTCCAATTCTTTTAAATAGTGCATATCTTAAAAATTAAGTTTACATACTTTGTGGTCTTAGGATTCCAAATAATATATTTTGTCTAAAAAATCTGATGTGCAACACTCACATGACTTTCTCTACTCCTGTACAAACTATTTTTACAAACGCTTATTCTCCATATGCCTCATGTTAATCGAGATATCGAAATGTTAATCTTATTGCTAATTTTCTTGTAGATGCAAGGGAAATTATTAGGCTTTAAGCGATAGTCAAATATGTTAAGAGGTAGTTGCTATGTGTAGTATTCCATTTTCTTTACACTACCATGACAAAAGAAAAAAATTGAATAACGAATTCCCATTTGAGAAAAAGAATAGGTATTGGAAACTTTAAGGGAATAACAAGCAATATCTCGAAAATCGTTCACTCAACAAAAAAAATGTATATCACATAAACTGTGTATTTTAACACGATCTACATTTTTTTGTAGTAAAAGTTTGTCTATCTCTTATGGTTTACCAGTTATGCGAAAGTCGTTCACAATGAAGAACACTTTTGGAGACATTCCCAGAAAACTCCAGATATATGTTTTATTTGTCATGACAATATCATAAACATATGATATTTTAATCAAAATCGTAAGAGCCATTTTTGAGAAAATTAAAACTTTCGAAAACCTTTCTATGTAAAGGGCGAGGAGATTTTCTTGAAAACCTTCGTGTCGCATTTCTGGAAGATACTAAACCTAAATACCAAGTTTGGTGTTTATCCGACTGCTCGTTTCTAAGTTATGCTGTTCACACACACACGGACACAATTTTCAGGGATCTCAAAACATATATTTCCGGTGAAAACTCGGTATCGAATTTTTGGGTGGAATACAATACTTCCCTTACTTACTCTACATAGTAGAGAAAGTAATAATAAGGAATAAAAACAACTAGAAAAGATATGAAAATAGAAGGTAGCATAGTAATTATACAATTATTTCTAATTTAAACATTTGTATTAATCTACAAAAAATAATTACTGGCTATTGTATTCTTGAACTGCGTTTTAGATATGTTGAAAATATTTACATCGATATAATAAAGTTTGTTAAATAAATATGCAATGTAATACTTTGAAATTTGAATGTAATACTTTATACAGAAATATTAATCCCGCATGTCTCTTCTAAAATTTAAATATTTAAATTTACATACATCTAAGAGGGTTTCGTAATTTGTGAACGTAGGATAACTTCGAATTTTTTTAAATAGTACATGTTTTAAAAATTTAGATGTACCTTTTCTATTAAAGTACATACTTTGAGGTCTTAGGATTCCAAATAATATATGCGTATTCGAGATTTTGTCTAAAAAAGGAGTTATAAAGTCGAATTAATGTTTTTTCTTTAAATTTTTACAAATTCCTAATAATGAAGCCTATACATTTTAGAGATTTTGTTACGATTAATTCAATGTGTCCGTTAAATCTGAGATTTGTTTTAAAATGTATCCTAAACGTTTATTTTCAAGTACTTCAACGAGTGGTGGCGTATTGGTGTTATAAGGACATTTAAATGGTGTTTTAATTCTGGTGATGGACATTTTTACAGACTTACTAACATTAAATGGAAGTTTGTTCGGTTTGCTTCATGCATATAAAGATTACCTAAGATATTGTAAGAAAATTTTATGTAAGAGAGTGTAGCAAAGGGCATGTGAATGCAAAGCAGACTTTTTCCTAAGGAAGCCTTAAGAAGTACATTTCGGTAGATTGCTGATATTTAAAGTTTAGGACTTATTCAATTTCTTCTCTACCTTAGCTAAATAGTAAATAAAGTAAGAAGAGATATAAACTGAGATAAAGTTTTCTCCTGTACTTCCTCTGACTTGCTGTGTTATTCCTTTCCTATTATTTGTTGTGTATTACTCTAAATGTTATAGGAAAATGCTACACTTTCATTAATTTTCCCTAGACGTCACACCAGGTTACGTAACATCCTATAAAGCGCAAACACGCCTCTGCTCATTGTTCACTCTACCATAACGTAAATCATTTGACGCACACAAACACTTGCATGTTAAGAACCAATCTCCTAGATTACACCAACAAATCTCACGCATCCCATCACAACATGGGTAACAGGAGTGGCTGTTGCACTTTCACTTGCTTCTAACTTCAGTTAGAAAAACAACAGTATCTAATAATGTTATAAAAGGATTGTTTGTTTTATATTTTATACATCCAGAGAAATCTCAGAAGCAGTTCTATGCATTTCTTCCATGGCTAACTATAATTTCCTAAATGTAAGCCTAAAATGATTTGGGAAAATAAACATACCCTTATAAAATAAAATTATGAAGTAAATGAGATTCTAAATAGTTGTATGGAACACTTACAACATAATTAATGCACAAGTGATTATAATTGGCATAATCAAACATATGGTAATAAACAATAGAGAAACAAATAGCAATCTAGTAAAATATAGAAATAAATGAGAAAGCAGAACAGATGTAAATAACAAATATTGTACAGTGCTGTCGTTTTAAGGTGAGGCCATAGACCGGCATTATGCGTAGCACGCTGTACCGTAGTGAATTCGGTACTTTTCCGTTACACGTGGTGGCGCATGACGCGTTCAAGGTTATTTTTATCAGCTGCGCTTCAGTTGCTGCTTTGTGTTCGTGCTGTAAAGAAAGTTTATTCAAGACATCCGTATTGTGTGTCATTTGCTTAAGTATGTTTATACCTTGTTATTAGTCCACTACAATGCCTGCCCACAAATTCACGCTTCAACAACGAATTTTCATGTACGATACCTGAATAAAAAAATGTGATGTGTTACACTCACATGATTTTCTCTACTCTTGCACAAACTATTTTTACAAACGCTTATTCCCCATATGCTTCATGTTAATCGAGATGTTAATCTTATTGCTAATTTTCTTATAGATGCAAGGGGAATTGTTAGGTTTTAAGCTATAGTCAAATATTTTAAGAGGCTGGTTGCTTTGTGGAGTATTCCATTCTCTTTGTATTACCAGGACCAAAAAGAATTAATAACGAATTTCTATTTGAGAAAAAGTATAAGTATTGGAAAATTTAAGGGAATAACAAGCAATATCTCGAAAATGGTTCACTCAAAAAATAAAATGTGTATGACATAAATTGTGTATTTTAACGCGATCTACAATTTTTGTACTAAATTTTGTCTATCTCTTATGGTTTACCAGTTATGTCAAAGTCGTTCACAATGAAAAATACTTTTGGGGACATTCCCAGAAAATTCGAGATATACATTTCATTCGTCATGAAAATATCTTAAACATATAATATTTTAATCAAAATCGTTAGAGCCGTTTTGAGAAAATTAGAATTTTCGAAAAATGTTCCAGCGAAAGGATAATCTGCGGTGGGGGATCTTCTTGAAAACCTTCGTGTCGCATCTCTGGAAGATACTGAACCTAAATACCAAGTTTAGTGTTTATCCGACTGTTCGTTTCTGAGTTATGCTGTTCACAGACACACACACACACATACACACACACGGGGGCATACGGACATATTTGCAAAAATGCTTTTTTTGGATTCAGGGGGTCTCAAAACATGTATTTCCGGTGAAATCTCGGTATCGAATTTTTGGGTGGAATACAATACTTCCCCTACTTACTATACGTAGTAGAGAAAGTAAAAATAAGCTTGAGCAAGAAGAATTTTTATGCTTACTATTAAACGATAGAGTGTAGAGAAAGTCATGTGAATGTATCACATTGGATTTTTATATCTGGAATATATAATCGAACGTGTAGTTACATCACTGCCTTCACCCACTCCTGAGTTTTCAGCAGCCAGCGGACTTCGAACCAGAGACTACCAGAAGGCCAGAGGAACAAAATTATTTTAGTCTTGATAGTTTAAGTGGAATTACTCGAAAACATCGGATCTAAAGAGTAACACAGGAAAATTGAAAGTAAACAAGGTTAGATGAACTGATAATAATCAAATATGGAGTAAGTATTGTGATTCGATTGCCATGAATGTGAAACATCACAAACGCTGTACAAAATAAACACACAACTGAATATGGGTGACCCGGAAGGAGATGGAGAAAAGACGTACAGTTGCAAAAATTACCACTGGAGTTGTGGTTAAACAACTGTGATCGTAATTTAAACGCAGATCTCCAGTTGTTTCAACAAAACAAACATCTCTAGAATGATAACTAAGAAAACACAGTTTAAACCCACTAAAAGCTCTTTATATTTCCTATACTCACATTTTTAAAGGAACGATATAATTTTATTGTCTGAGAAAATTATCCACATGTTAAAAAAGCATTAATTCTGCAAAAATAGGTAATTACATTGAAGTGTGGTTAGAAAGCTGCAACTCATTTTAAGCCGTTATTTAAAAACTTAAATATTTTAACACTTGTTTCAACATTTTTAATGTTAAGCAGAATAGTATTCGTAATATTCCATTAAATATAGATGATGTGAAAGGGGATATACTATATTATATATATATATATATATATATATATATATATATATATATATATAGGAATTGCACATATGAAAGGGGAACCATACATATAATAATTGTACAGCAATCATTTAAGTCACTAACATGTTAAAATATTCAACATCTAACATTTGTACAGAACTGATTGTAAGAAACGGGCGAGCTAGCAGAATTCAAGAAAGCATAAAGAGCGTACCTTTCGCCAAGCCAACAGGCAGGGAAGCGGCAACGGTACGGAGAAATAGAATGAGACAGATAGAGAAAAGAAAGAGACGGAGATATGGAACTAGCTTCACAACGCTCCAAGATGGCGCTTAAACGCACGGATCTGAAGCCACACATTCTCATACATGTTAAGGTAACGTGGTCTGAGGGCCAATAGGGAACGTCGTTACATTTTTAAACGCAGAGGTGAGCGTCACTAGGCTCCCGTATTTAAGGACAGGCAAGGTCTCAGAGCCCACACACTCACTCTCACTCTCTCTCTCTCTCTCTCCCTCTCCCTCTCTCTCTACCACTGATCTTCAAGAATTCACGTCGACACGAGGTGCTAAAAATGCACGTGGGTGCATACAAGGGTGGGAATGCGTGCAGATAGCAAGGCTCCTGACTAACTTAAAGTGGTGTGATTATAACAATGGGAAAAGCTGGTCGCTCATAATTATTTCAATTGTGAATAAACTTCGTTTATTAAGGGAAAATTTGTATTTCTTAAACTTGCCTCACCCAATATAACCTGAGAATTATTAATTAGATATAATTAGGAATGGAATACGCAACAACCGATGAGCACCAATAGCCGAGGAAGAATACTGCAGAAGACCACAACAACCCAATAACGACGATTTCCCGCTACAATGTCTCATAATTAATGTCGAATTTTAAGCAAACTTGTTTCAAATATTTTGTTACAGGAAATGATTCTAATCTTCAGAGCAAAGACCATTAGATAATCCTAAGCCACCTTTCAGTGAGGTTTGCTGTCCCGCAACGGTAACAGTTTCTGGTTTTTGAGGCAAAGAATTTGTTACTACCCGTTTCAACTGCTTCAGTGTTGTCAAAGTTTCTTCCACGTAGGGACATGGATCTAAACAAACGGTAACCTGATGACGCAAGATCAGGGCTATATGCTGGATGTGGTAGTAGTTTGATTCCTTCCAATTCCTGAATTTTGCCCATTGTTGTTTTAGCTGTATAAAGCTTTGCACTCTCCTGCTGCAAGAGAACTCCGTTTCTATTAATTAATGCTGGGTACCTCTGCCTCAAATCTTCATGAACTCGTTCCATTTGTTGAGAATAAATATCCGCATCAACTGCACATCCATTTGGAACAAATTCTCAGTAAATCACAACTTCAAAATTCGTCCACACGCATATTATTTTGGGCCGAACCAATTGTTTTTATTGACAATGTTTGAGGCTGGCGAGTATCGAGCCACTGTTTCGAGGTGTCAGGGTTGCGGTGATATACCTACTTTTTCATCACATGTGAAAATTCTTCTGATAAATCTATAATCCCAGGGATTAGTGATCAAATGACCACAGATATCCACTCTACGCTGAGCTTGATCAGTTATCAATTCCTGACACACGTACAAATTTACAGCTCCTCAATGATTTTTAAGTGTCTTAATATGGCGAGGTATAGTATCTTTTGAAGCACAAAGTTCTTCTGACAACCCCCGAGTTTTCTTGTCTGTGGATTTTCTTCCAAAACTCTGCATGTGTTCTCAATATTCATAACTTGGGTCTTCTAGAACGTTGTAAATCTTTAATGCTTTCATCTCCATTATTGAAACGCTGGAACCATGTTTTGCTACCCGCTCCTAACGATGCCTTCACCTTTGACTTCACATATTCTTCAAGCCGGCGCAGCAGCTATATAATCTTGTTTCCAGTAGTGCTTTAGAGGGACACTAAGCTCAAACTTTGTTTCCCCATTTTAAAACCTTGTATTACCAACTGCTGGCATGTTAGCAATACTGGTTAACAATACGGAATAATAACCATAGCACCTTATGAAACATATATGCGTACAATATAAACCCAATTAAAAAAACCAACATTACTTAACAGACAACCTAATAGTTCCGTACATTTGTATAGCACCAAGAATGCAAACAATTTCAGGTCAAATTTCTGTAAGACTACAACTAAGAATAGCTTTGCTAAACTACATAAGAAAATTTATACCATCTTATCTTATCTTGTCGTCCTCCGTGAACTAGGGATGTCGTACTGGCCTCTAGTACCCGAGGTCGCGAATTCAAATCCGGTGGAGTGTGTAAGATTTTTTTCGGCGTAAAATTCCTTAGCATGGCTTCCTACGGAAGGGAAGTAGAGCTGGTGGTCCAGCGTCGTAGATTTACGGCATGTAAAAGAACCTCAAGCCTGATAGAGGCCTCTGAGCAAGATTTCAGATTTTTATGTCCAATATAGAATGGAATGCTATGGAATAAAACTCAATTTATTTTATTTTTACTTACAGTTTAGAAATTATGATAAATTTTGAACTGAAGAACAAATTTTTTATTAGATTTGCGTTTATATGCCATCAAGCAATATTTTGATTTATTAAGCTAAGAGATGGTTGTATTTATTTTAGGTATTTATCCCGTAACGCGCTCTTGTGGGGCTAAATTGGTGTGATGAGTGTATATGTTTGAGATTTGCCATGCACTGTAAATACAGCGGCAAAAATAAATAAATGCTGTAGAAAACCTCCAGGGTTACTAACACACATGCCGGAAGAGTCCCAGGGGCAGGCCATTTGGTACCGGATGGGTATGGATTCCATTGGGAAGCGGAGGAGTATCAAATAACTACTATACCAGGTTCTATAAAAACCTATCGGCTAGGCCATTTAGTTAAACGTGTTTGGGCTTGGGGGCTCTCTGACAGGCCCCGAGGTGCAAGAGCTTAGATCCACACACAAGTACTTACCTGAGGACAGATCTAGCAGATGATTCACTTAATAAAAATATACTGTTAGACTGGAGTTCGAGACCGAATTACAAAGCAGACGCTAGATGTCTTCGCAGCAGTGTGGTGACAACAGGATTGAAAGCTTGATCTAAAAACCAGGGCTAATAAATATCCTCCGATATGCAATTTCAGCTACACGTTGTCCTTGTTGTACGGTTTGTTCCAATTACGCCACTTTATAAAATGTAATCCAACTTCCAGATTGTGAATCGAATCCCTTGAAGGGTAGTTAGAATCTCACCATCACCACTACTAACATTTTCGCTCTCCACGTTTGATAAAACGCTGTCTACTAGGTTAAAATATAACACACTAAAACCACTATAAGGAAAATTAAAAGTTGTTGATTATTGTTACAAACGAACAATAATAACTGAGTATATTCGTTCGGAGAAACCATTTTTTAAAGATTAGCGCCACTCTACATATGTCTCAAGATATAGTGTATGGTGTTACCAAGAAGCGAAATGCTACCACTTTGTAATGGTAGCTGTATCACAAGGAAAAGTTAAAGGCTACCATTTTATATTAAGCTCTGTTACCATTATCCACAAAAGATAAACATTCAAGTATTATACTGTTAAAATGCTGGGGCCAATTTCCCTAAATACTTTCTATGATGCAGTATCCCCAGAGGTCGTGAACATTTGAACATAATTGTAAATTAGGAAAGAAATTTAACCGGGAGAGAAAGAAATATCTGCACGAAACAAATAAGATTTACATTTCTTGCAGCTATTCTCGCTGTATTCTCTTTAACAAATGAATTAACTTTACAAAGAACTTCGTTTTACTACATAGAGTATGATGTAGAAGTCTTTGTTATCTCTTTCACTTGGAACTAAATGATTATGGCACTATATGATTCAATTCAGAAGAATACATACGCCGAAAATATTCTGTTTTGAATAGACAAAAATGACGTGTACAAAGCCGCTTCCTAAACCCAGAATTTTAGTTTTCCTTCTTCAACGCCAGGCGAAAGACGAATTTCTCTCTTCTCTGCCTTGCGGTCGCCCGGGGTCGATCCAAGCAGAGCGATCACGTGCGATGACATCAATCGCCAGGTACAGCACCACCATGCTCTCCTCGCCTGCCCTCTGTTGGTTACTCATTATAAGAAGCGCTGGACGATTATGCAGTTGGTATGAAGTTGGTGATATGTTCACTCGTCCAAGGCGAAAAATAATATGAATCTTAGGCGGACAATGCAGTACTGAGGACAGATGCTAAGAGCTGGTACAGGCAGGAAAGACATTCTGTGAGAATGGGAGCCATAACTGCCTCAAAGACTAGCATCATCAAATATATTATACAACTCGACACAAATAAACATGAAATTCGCTGATGTGATATGAATTAAATGCCATCGAAGGGTGAAAACTTTACAATGATACAAAATAGAATACAAAGAAATCCGTTGCCTGGGTTTCAGTAAGTTATAACCTCTTTGGTCACTTCTTTCTAAGAGTACTGATAAACACCAAAATATGGATAAATACAATGAGGCCTATCTAATAACTTTAAAGGAAAATTTGTTTGATTCACAAAGAATGTGTAGTATTCCAGACGTATTAAAATATAATAGGTGTCGTGGAGATGCAATTGGTTCGAGCAACAATCAGACTATACATAACTTACCTGAAACATCCAAGATGAATGGTTTTAAAGGGAGAAGGTACCTTGCATCTCCGCCAAGTTAAACTGATCAGTCAAAATGCACCTTTTCTCTGAAACTATTCATTCCACAGCAATGAAGCTTTTTCAGTTCATTTGTTTAATGCATGTGCATGAAGTAACATGTTTTTAATTTTTTAGGTATATTATGAAGACCCCATAATATTTTTGCTTTTAAACATTTATCCCCAAATGTTCTCGTTATTGGAACATTTTTCAAAATTACATTTTGAATAATGATTCCTAAAAATCTCAGTTTATTGGCAAACAGTACAGAGTGTATGTGAAAGATTTGTGATGTTTTTCACTCATATGACTTTCTCTACTCTTGTACAAAGTATTTTTACAAATGCTTATTCTCCATCTACTTATTACTAGTTTTCTTGTGTATGCAAGGGGAATTTGGTAGGCTTTAAGCGATAGTCAAATCTTTTAAGAGCTGGTTGCTATGCGGAGCTTTTCATTCTCTTTGCATGTCTAGGACATAAACAATGAATAACGAATTCCTATTTGGGAAAAAGTATAAGTATTGGAAAATTCAAGCAAATAATAAGGAATATCTCGGAAATGGTTCACTGGACAAAAAAATGTATGCGACATAAATTGTGTATTTTGTGCATTTTTTTGTGTAGTAAACGTTTGTGTATCTCTTACGGTTTACCAGTTATGCAAAAGTAATTTAGAATGAAGATGACTTTTGGGGACATTCCCAGAAAATTCATAACATACGTTTCATTTGCCATGAAATTATCTTAAACATATGATATTTTAATCAAAATCGTTGCAGCCATTTTTGAGAAAATCAAAATTTTCGAAAAACCTTCCATGTAAAGGTTAGGTGGGGGTTGGGCATTTTCGTTAATTTCTTTGTGTTGCATCTTTGAAAGATACTGAACCTAATTACCAAGTTTGGTATATATTCAACTTTTCGTTTTTGGATTATACTGTTCACAGACATACAGACACAGACCGACCGCAGACACACACGGACCTTTCGCTAAAAATATTTTCTTTTATTTAGGGGGTCTCAAAACATGTATTTCCGGTGAAATCTCAGTATTGCATTTTTGGGTAGAACGAAATACTTCGCCGACTTACTCTACGTAGTGTTATACAGTGAATACTTCCTGAGAAAGTATACATTGAAAGTGATTAATTAAACATAGTGAAGATAGAAGGAACTTTCTACCATTAAGTAGTAAATATGAATTGCTTCAAACCCTTAAGTCGACAATAAATACAGTAGTTCCATCACCCTATGTTATTACTGAAACATAAGTTAAATTGATCATTCACAATGCACCTTTTCTCTGAAACTATTCATTCCACAGCAATGAAGCTTTTTCAGTTCATTTGTTTAATGCATGTGCATGAAGTAACATGTTTTTAATTGTTTAGGTATATTATGAAGACCCCGTGATATTTTTGCTTTTAAACATTTACCCCAAAATGTTGTCGTTATTGGAACATTGAGCGAGAAACCCAAGCGGTTGTGCTCCTGAAAGTGTCAGTAGCAACGTAAAATTTAACTTTCGTGATAAGCAAACTTTATGAATAATAGTAAACCACGGATACAATGGAACAAGTACATATAAAACTCTGGAGTGAGTCAATAACTAACATAGGTTCCCACAGTAACATTTTAAACTGACCTCAACGTGACTGCCTTTCAACCTGAAGGGTCCGTTTAGAAATCTCGATTGGGCCATTCTGCCTGAATAGCTGTATGGGATCTCCCCTAATGCTCATAAGACAAATGTTTGCTAATCAGCGATCAGTATATTACAAACTAACTTTAATACCATTGCACCCATTTTATTTACCGCTTCTCTTGTTTAAAAGTTCGTTAAATACTTGAAAACTTCTATCAGTATTCCATGAAAAACTTTGTGCTAAACAAAACAGTAATCCACACTATTATATGAACTTTAAATTTCCCAAACACCATTAACTGTAGCAAAATATGCATTTTTAATTTTTCTAATGCATACAGTAAGCAGGGGAAGTATTGCATTCCGTCCAAAATTCGGGATTTCATCGGAAATGCATGTTTCCAGGAGCCCTAAATCCAAACAAAACATTTTTGGGAACATGACCGTTTGTGTGTGTGTCTGTCTGTCCGTCTGTCTGTGAACAGCAGAACTCAAAAGCGAAAAGCCGGATAAATACCAAACTTGATATTTGAGTTTAATATCTTTCAAGGATGCGACACGAAGAACTTCAAGAAAATCTCCCCAACTCAGACTACCGTTTATATGAAACCTTTTGGGGAAATTTTGATTTTTTCAATAATACCTCTAACGATTTTGAATAAAATATGTGTTTAAGATATTTTTATGACAAATGAAATACATATCTTGAATTTTCTAGGAATGTCCCCAAAGTCTTCTTCATTCGAATGACTTTCGCATAATTGGTAAACCGTAAGAGATAGACAAAATTTTACTACAGAAAAAATGTAGATCTCGTTAAAACAAACAATTTATGTCATATACATTTATTTTTCAGTGAGCTATTTCCAAGATATTCCTTGTTATTGTTTGAATTTTCCATTACTTATACTTTTTCGCAAATGGGAATTCGTTATTGGTTTTTTTTATGTCCTGGACATACAAAGAGAATGGAATGCTTCACATAGCAACCAGCTCTTAAAAGTTTTTACTATCACTTTAAAACCTATTCCCCTTGTACCTACAAACAATTAGCAATAATTTCTACAAATATTTATCTCGATTAACATGAGGTAGATGGAGAATAAACACTTGTAAAAATAGTTTGTTCAAGAGTGGAGAAAGGCTTATGAGTATAATACATCAGGTTTTTTTTCTAGTGGACGAAGGGCACTTGGCATTGCTCCAGTGAGGATACTGTGCCTATGCCCCCACAAGGGAGCGCTCACGGGAGGGAGGAAGAAATGAGAGGAGACACCGGGTGACTGGAACCAGGTGTGACGCTACTGGAACGACAAGGTCCCTACAGTTTCCAAATTGAGACGCCCCGGACAGGAGGCTGGGGACCCTGGTCCACACAGTTTCCACATCCCGCTCCGAAGGGGAGGTCCGTTTAACCCCGGCAACCAGCCCAATGCCGAGAGAAAGTTCCATAGGGTGCATCCTTTTCCCTGCTATGCCACACCGAAACACCATCACCGACATTTCCAACCCTAAAACAGACACAACGGGGTGAAGGGTGAATGAAACCAAAATGAAGGACTGGAAATTCGGGGTCTGAAAGAAACCAGTCCAGCATATGCCTGACGATTCGAGACAACCCCGAAAGAACCCATTGGTCACAGTGGGCGGTCCCGAATGCGAGTGCTCGCGTTACCACGTCGTCACCTCGCTGGGTAAAATGTGTATTTAGTGAGCGTCGTTTAGTTGGAGTGGAAATCGTGCAAGTATTCCAAAAAATAAAATATTGAGCTATATACGCTTTATAATTTCAGGCATACAATTTAAAAATAATACGAAAGATATTTGAGTGCCCTTTCATCAAGAAGAGTGAGCAAGAGTAAGGCCCTCTGTTCATGTGTTTGTTTCGTGGTTTCCCTGGGTCTATAGGCGAATTTTGATGTGGTCCCCGTTCTACCGCGAATTCTCGTCCATAATTTCTAGTCCGTATCATTTCCTTTCGTCTGTTTTACCTCAGGAATGTAGGACCCAGCAATGGCGGTTGGTTTGTTGCGGCAGGACGGTATAATTGCGGGACTGCTGGGGCTCACTTCCTGGGAGGTGTCTCGTCTACTACGGGACCACCAGGGTTCGAGTGGCTTAGGCAGAGCTTGACGGTGTCAGACTTGGTACCATGTCGAAATCGTTACGGAGCCCGTCTTTGCTATTGCACACCGTTGTCCTGGAGTCTCAATTTCATCCCTTCTTTCCAGGAGTCACGTTGGAAGGAAAAAGTACCCTCTAAGGCCTATTTGTGTAACGTAGTTGTGCTGTGGCTGTGCTCCGGTTCTTGGAGATCCCTTCATATGCCTCCTTCTAACTCCTTAAATTTCCCTTCCAGCCACAGTAGTGAACTAGTAGGCCAGATTTTCGTAAAATTACATGCGCTTGAATTAACATAGATGCACATCTTAAAATTTTAGAAGTTAATACAGGATACAAACACGCGTGCGGTTTGTCTATTTGACTTGTATGTGAACAGAGCAATAGAAGAGTGGAGAAGCACCAGTAAACTCAAGGGACTAAGAATACACGAAAGTAAAATAGAAACCATTTTGTTTGCGGATGAATAGATATTGCTGGTGGAAAATACAGTGGAGTTGCAAAAATCAATATTTAATTGAATGAAATTTTAAAACGACGCAATATGCAAATATCAAGTAGAAAACTAAAGTTATGGCCATGAGGGGAAAGAAAAAATGAGTGAAAATAGCAATAAAGGAGTTAATCGAACAAGTACGTTAACATATTTAGGATCTAAAATGTAAGTCAGTGAAAAGAAAGCGAATATCGAAGAAAATATTGAGACATATCAGGGATGGGACCTCGATATCGTCGATATCTTGATACTCTCGATACTCGGTGGTATCGAGGTAGGTCTAATACTAGATATACTTTCCATACCTTTAAATTTTTAAGTTTTGCGTTGTTAAAAATTATTGCATTAAACTTTATGCTAGATAAGGAATTAGAATCTTCACGTTATTTCTTCGCACATGTCCCCAAAGTATTGTTGGACTGCAGTACTCTATAGATCTTGACTGCGTTTCCTGTGTTAAACGAATGCAATATTCCATAGGCTCTTATGTGTGAATGAAAACATGCCAAACAATGGGGAAAGGGGTAGAGGTACTCATGTAACATACAGGGTTAACTGAGTAGTGAATGAAGCTGGTTTAGCTGACGCTCCAAATTACGTATCTGCAATAGCCTGGCTTGGTGACTCTCTGTCATTCATTACTACTCCGGTAACCAAAAGCTCTGAATACAGCAGAAACAAATAAGGGCTTAAGACGTGAGATAATACAGCGCATGGAAATATTTATTATTTCATGAACGTTCGTGTTCTGAAATAAAAATCTGATGTGTTACACTCACATGACTATCTCTACTCTTGTACAAACTATTTTTACAAACGCTTATTCTCCATCTATTTCATGTTAATCGAGATAAACATTTTCAGACTCTATCTTATTGCTAATTTTCTTGTAGATGTAAGGGAAATATATATTTACAAGGGCAGTATCGAAATACAGCAGCCTTTAAGCACATACATATCTCTTAATAGCTGGTTGCTAGGTGCAGCACTATTCCCTTTTCCACAGATTACTACTCTTTGCATATCCAAGACAAAAAAATTAATAACGAATTCCCATTTGAGAAAATAAGTATTGACAAATTTAAGGGAATAACAAGCAATATCTCGAAAATGGTTCACTCAACAACAAAAATGTACATGACATAAATTGTGTACTTTAACGCGATCTACATCTTTTGTGTAGTAAAATTTTGTCTATCTCTTATGGTTTACCAGTTTACCAAAAGTCGTTCACAACGAAGAATACTTTTGGAGATATTCCCAAAAAATTCAAGATATACATTTTATTTGTCATGAAAATATCTTAAACATATGATATTTTAATCAAAATCGTTAAAGCCATTTTTGAGAAAATTAAACTTTTCGAAAAATCTTCCATGTAAACATAACATAATTCAGTGAACAAGCTACCGACTTTAGAGTTTTTATAAAGTGAGTATTGAGTATCGACTATCGGATATCAATGCTGAAAAATCAGTATCGGTATCGAGTATCAAGAAATAATGCTGTCGTCCCATCACTAAGAAATATGTATAATAAACTTAATGCACGCACAAAAATAAATTTTGGAAAAATATGAGATGGGAAATAAAACTAAGGATTCATAGGATAGTAGACAAGCCGGCATTGAAACATGGTTGTGAAACATGGGCGCTTGGAAATCGTGAGAAGTCAAGGCTTGACTATGCACAGATGACTTTTTAACATCAATACTTGGAGTAACAAGAGCAGATCGGCTCAAAATGTTGATTATGGGAACTATTGGGTGAAGAATATGTGATAGAAGAAATACAGCAATATCAGCGGCAGTGGAAGGCTCACGTGCAAAGGATGCGACCTTCGAGATTTCCTAAGCAGGCATTTTTACCTCCAGTCTGTTTAAATGAATGACGTCATTATTAGTTCAGCAAGCCCATAGTCTCAAACAGGAGGTGCGGAATTGAACCTCGGGCTATATACTCTTCCGGCTACATAAACAGGTTTGATATACTACGGCGGTGCATATACTGGCGTTCTTGCTTAAAACTTCATTTAGTACCGAGACAAAACATGATAAAAAAAATCCTGAAGTGTTACACTCACATGACTTTCTCTACTCTTGTACAAACTATTTTTACAAACGCTTATTCTCCATCTACTTCATGTTAATCGAGATAAACACTTGCAGACTCTATCTTATTGCTAATTTTCTTGTAGATGTAAGGGGAAAATATACTTACAAGGGAAATATAGGAAAACAGTAGCCTTTAAGCACATACATATCTCTTAATAGCTGGTTGCTAGGTGCAGCACAATTCCCTTTGCCACAGATTATAACTCTTTGTATATCCAAGACAAAAAAATTAATATCGAATTCCCATTTTAGAAAGCAAGTATTGAAAAATTTAAGGGAATGACAAGCAATATCTCGAAAATGGTTCACTCAACAACAAAAAAATGTATATGACATAAATCGTGTATTTTAACGCGATCTACATCTTTTGTGTAGTAAAATTTTGTCTATCTCTTATGGTTTACCAGTTATGCAAAAGTCGTTCACAATGGAGAATACTTTTGGAGACATTTCCAGAAAATTCAAGATATACATTTTATTTGTCGTGAAAATATCTTAAACATATGATATTTTAATCAAAATCGTTAAAGCCATTTTTGAGAAAATTAAACTTTTCGAAAAATCTTCCATGTAAACGGTAATCTGGAGTGGGGGATTTTCTTGAAAACCTTCGTGTCGCATCTCTGGAAGATACTGCACCTAAATACCAAGTTTGGTGTTTATCCGACTATTCGTTTCTGAGTTATGCTGTTCACAGACAGACACACACAAAGACACACACGGACATGTTTCCAAAAATGCTTTTTTTGAATTCAGGGGGTCTCAATCATGTATTTCCGGTGAAATCTCGGTATCGAATTTTTGGGTGGAATACAATACTTCCCCTACTTACTGACGTAGTAGAGAAAGTAAAAAAGGCTTGAACCACAAAAACTTATTTGAAACACATTGTGTGTTTTACAGAGATCTACATTTATGTGCAGCACGTTTTCGTCTATCGCTTAACGTTTACCACTTACACAAGATTGTACAAAATTCCTCTCGAATGAATACGACTTCCTGGGCTATTCCCAGAAAATTAAACATATAAATTTTATTGGTTATGTAAATGTCTTTCCTATATAGTATTTTAGTCAAAATCGTTATAGCCAATTTTTACAAAATCTAAATTTTCGAAAACGTTTCTATGTAGAGGGCAGTTGGGGTGGGGGATTTTCTTGAAAACCTTTGTGTCGCATATTTGGAAAGCACTGAACTCAAGGACCGTGGTTGGTATTTATCCGACTTTTCGTTTTTGAGTTATGCTGTTCAGACACACTAATGTTTCCAAAAATGCTATATTTGAATTCAGGAGTCTCAAAATATGTATTTCCGGTGAAATCTGGGAATACAGTTTTTTGATGGAATGCAATTCCTACTCTACCAACTATATACGTACGTAGTAGAGAAAGTAAAAGGTATTAACTATTTGAAAATTCGAATTAATAACAAGGATATGCTTTAAAAATGTATTTGACAGAAATTGTATGGCTCAACGAGATCTACATTTTTCTGTGCTATGATTTTGTCCATCTCTTACGGTTTACCAGTCATATAAACGAGATTCAGAAAGAAGAGGTCTGCACAAGCTTTTTATTTGACATTTAAATATTGTAACATATGGTATTTTAATCAAAATCGATAGAGCCATTTTTTGGTGGGGGGGGAATAAAAATAATGAAAACTTTTCCATGTAAATGGTAATTCAGGGTGGAGAGATTTTCTTGAGGATTTCATGTTACATCCTTTGAAGATCTTAAACACCAAGTTTCGCTTTTGAGTTACGGGTATTCTATTCACACACCATACAAAAGACTATATGTCTTACATTTTCGAACTCTCCAGGACAACATAACGAATTCGCGGTTTTATAGCTCAGTATACACCACTATGCTATATTAGCATAAAAATAAATCATTTTAAATAAACACTCAACTAATACCCAAGAGGCGTACAGACAATTTACATTCCATTAGATCATGTAATTAATTCCAATTCTGTTTTTCCATCGGGAACCTTGCAATACTTAGAGATGTAATATGTCACCCGCATGTCCGTCCCTAATACAAAGTATTACTAGAAAACTATTGCAGCTGGAATTAAAATTACTGTCCCAAAAATATTTCTGTTTTGAAAGAAAATATTTCTGCTTTGGCCTCGTTCCGTTAAACTAGAGCTTAATAAGGTTTTAGCCACGAGTACCAAATGAAATGCCACAAGCGAACGGATTTGCATTCAATATATTATGTGTGCGTGTTTACCAAAACTAAACGTCGAGGGTGAATTTGACTCAAAGGCTCTTCTTACCCCCAAAGGGAACCGTTCCTGCACCTCGCTTCGGGCGAAACATACCGGTTACTAGCAGAGAGAGTACACGTCAGAGGAACCTGGCAATCCAAACTTAGTCTAATTTCTGGATCCAGTTCGCTGATCAATATATAGAACGATCTACAATAACAAATGAAGCACGCCTTAGGAGATTTGATTATCAAATACTCCCTAACAGCATTTAAAAAGTATTATTAAATGATGCATTGATGAATAATGTACATCCAGAAATATAAAATTCCATATCTGTTCAACAGAGAGGGATGGCTATGTGGTAACGATTGAGGCTTGCATTCGGTGAATTCTACCACGGCTTTCCTCTCTCCCCATTGCTGTTTTATGTTTTACGTTATGGTTCGATCGGTGCCGGGCAGAGGGCACAGAGGTTTGCGAGTTGGAACTTTTTCTCGGCACTGCTAGATGGAAGCCTGTCGAACCTCCACTGCTGGATCGTGTTTCCCGGTCCCACTAGAGGGACGTCTCCGAGTGGCACTACCATAGCCGCGTGGCCAACCTTGAATTGTTAGGGAACTCTGCGCACCTCTGTAGACTTGCGCCGACCTAGCTCTGCAACCCATACATCACCTGGTTCTCTCGCCTCATCCGTTCCTCTCGGGGGTGTACCCACATTAGGGTCGAGAGTCGTATCATATCTTAAAATTCATACCTATTCGGCGTTAGCCAACAATCTAATATTTTTGTTGTCATTTGAGACGGAAGCACACACGAAGGTGGTTTGGGGAAGCCACTGCACAGAGAAAAAGAGAGAGACAGAGATAGTATAATGTCTTGCTTTTTTATTCTCGCTCTATACGCTGGCAGAAAAGTGACTCAGAGGAATGCCAATGCGCATACTGCCTTCGTGTGCGCTCTCGACTGTAGCAGAAAAGTACTATTAATGGAAGCGATTCCCTTTTTTCTTTCTTTCTTTCTTTCTTTCTTTCTTTCTTCCTTTGTTTTATTTCCTTCTTTCTTGTGCGCATGCATAGAGCATGGAATTTCAAAGTCCTCAAACCGTGACACACTCTTTAAAAATCTACCTACCGCTTGCTTACTGTGTCCTATAACGAAATGTGAACGTGAATTAAAATCTTATTTTGAGTTGCCAGAAAGAAAAGTAAACTGTTGACTAGATGTTTAGACTGAGTAGAGAAAGCGATGCGAATGTAATATTTCAGATTTTTAGTAACTACAAATTACTTAATCATTAATGAAGATATATTTCTTCTGATATTAGAATCTCTGAATTTTTCGGAGCAATTGTTTATTTAGAGGCATGGTTTCGCGGTAACTTGTTCGATTCCCGGACTGCTCCTTCTGATCTTGGGATTTTCGTGGTTTTCCCTGGTCGATAGACAAGTGCTGAGGTGGTTTCTCATCTACCATGATTTTCTTTCCAGCATTTCCCTTTCATTCTGTTTCCTTGTCATATTTCAGCTGTGCTTCTAGGTTTCGTGGCGTTGAGGATACTTGCTCAAAGGAAAGAGTACTCTCCGTTGATAATAGAGAGCTGCTTAGTCCACAGATCACTCATCGCTATCTCTAAGAAGCTCCAACAATGGGACGGGTCTTCGAAACCGGAAACATTAGGGACTTCCGTGCCTCTCTATGTCACGTCTGCCTGCAGCCTCTTGTATTCCCTCACTTCATCCCTTTCTCCTGGGGGATGTTAGCCATAACAGATCTACGCAGGTTGCAATGCGCGTGTCCCCCTCCGTTCCCCGTAGGGGGGTTCTGACCCCTTCAGCTGCTGTGGTGCTGGCGCTGCATACCCGTAGAAATCATGACGTTACTAGACCCACATCGGGGCCTCCCGTAAGTAGTTGCTCGAATTGGGTTGGACTCGGGAGCAGTAGTTCTCGATACCAATGGAGGATTGGGTACGTCTGAGCGGTGACGTCCAGGTGGGGTGGTAAGACGCCTCAAGGTCCTCCAGTACCGCCCTGGATAGCCGGAAAACGATGTGCTAGGTTCATTGTCGGCCCTACCGAGTTTTTACTGTTTATTTTCCCCTTTGGGGTGTCGCGCGTAAATGTCGTATCCACTTCCGTCACTATGTGAACGAGGGATCAGTTTTTAAAGTTATAAAGTACTGGCCTAACAGAAACCCTCACGGGAGGAAGTGCCACTCGGATGAGGCCCTCCCCTGGGTCTCGACGGGGGCTTCGGTTTGTATGGGTTTTCCTGTTCCCCTCCGATGTATAGTCGAACCTACCTAGGTGATATATTTTATGTTAGTTTTATGACTTTAATATTCTACTGCTAATTTAAATATGATCAGCACTTTTTACTTTCTCTACTACGTATAGTAAGTAGGGGAAATATTGTATTCCACCCAAAAATTCAATACCGAGATTTCACCAATAATACATGATTTGAGACCCCTGAATCCAAAAAAATCTTTTTGGAAACATGTCCGTGTGTGTGTCTGTGTGTCTGTAAACAGCATAACTCATAAACGTACAGTCGGATAAACACCAAACTTGGTATTTAGGTTCAGTATCTTCCAGAGGTGCGACACGAAGGTTTTCAAGAAAATCCTCCCACCCCAGATTACCCTTTACATGGAACATTTTTCGAAAATTTTAATTTTCTCAAAAATGGCTCTACAGATTTTGATTAAAATATCATATGTTTAAGATATTTTCATGACAAATAGAATGTATATATTGAATTTTCTGGGAATGTCTCCAAAAGTATTCTTCATTGTGAACGACATTTGCATAACTGGTAAACCATAAGAGATAGGCAAAATTTGGCTACACAAAAAAAATGTAGATCGCGTTAAAATACACAATTTATTTCATATACATTTTTTTGTTGAGTGAACCATTTTCGAGATATTGCTTGTTATTGCCTTAAATTTTTCAATATTTATTTTCTCAAATGGGAATTCGTTATTCATTTTTCTTTGTCTTGGATATGCAAAGAGTATTAATCTGTGGCAAAGGGAATGGTGCTGCACCTAGCACCCAGCTATTAAGATATATATATATATATATATATATATATATATATATATATATATATGCTTAATGGCTACCGTAATTTCTATATTGCCCTTGTAAATATATATTCCCCTTACATCTACAAGAAAACTAGCAAATAAGATAGAGTCTGCAAATGTTTATCTCGATTAACATGAAGTAGATGGGGAATAAGCGTTTGTAAAAATAGTTTGTACAAGAGTAGAGAAAGTCATGCGAGTGTAACACATCAGATTTTTCACTCTACCTTTGTATCTTTTATACCCTACTAGAATGTGAAATATGCTTATCGTTTCGTTTTAATAGGTTAGTGATTTTAATGTGCTGCTATTAATGTTAAATAATATTACCTTGAATAGCATTTATTCAAACATCTTTTACACTGTAAATATTAATTTTGGCTTTTCTGCATTACTTTGATCTTCATTGAAAACGTTAATAAAAGCTACAGGAAAGTGAATATAAATTACCTTAGGAGTGAAATAGATGCCTGTTCTATAGCTGGTGCCCACCTGATTTATGCGGTTTACTTTTATAGCAAAGTTACGGTGTGAAGACAACAAACGTGACCATCTTGTCGCTATTGAATATGCACAATGGGAACTGCCAACCTAAATGAGAAGTGAAACCTGCATAATAAGCGACGTGTTCTTCTTCATTTTCTTTTTCCGCTGATATAAACGCAACGCATTGTTATCAACAGTACATTGCAGGAAACAAAATGGCTTAGGATGCGAAAATACAATATATATGGTAGTGAGAGAGCAATTAGGTATGGAGAACTTACAGCTACATTAGTAGCCTAAGCTTAAAATGATATATACTGGGGTGAGGCCAAAATATTTGCAGCTAGGTATTAAAGATTAGTTACCCAGTTACACTGGGAGGCATAGCTGCAGGGGTAGCAAGAGGACCGTAATCTTAAACTACACATTTGAGAGCAGACTTGAGATAATTATAACAAAATAGGCATAATTTCACGTTAATCACATTACCTGTGGTTTATTCAGTATAAACACAGTGCCCCTACATCATAAAAAAGATAAAAGGGAAGAAAGTGAGGGAGAGGCTACACACCAGAGTCTACATTCACACGATTCCACATATAACGTTACAGATCAGACACTCGACCAAAAGTGACGCTAACACACAACACAAAGTAGTAACGCTCACTGCCCCCACTCTCCATCTCTAGCTAGGATCGCCAGCTAGATGGTGGTGACTCGCCACGCCTGAAGAATTTCAAAACCCCAGCCGAAAGAATTACCCCAACAATACTGTCGCCAACGACGCAATAATGTGTCTGGCGTGACAATACACACACACACGCACGCCACAATATATAAAAAAGCTAACCCTAACCTAATCTTCCGTGAATCAGGGACCTAAGCTCATATAAAAAAACTAACTCTAACCTAACCTCCCGTAAATCAGAAACGTAAAAAAACTAATAAACCTAAAATAAAAGTAATTAGGAACGCACGCTGCGAGCATTGACGGTATCTCACTGGCTTTGGCGGTATTTTTTATTCATATGTTGCCAGGATTGTGTTGGAGCTAGAGGGTGACATAGGGCGGCATCTGTAGGAGATTTAGGACCTCAATATTTTATATTTTTTACTTTCTCTACTACGTATAGTAAGTGGGGGAAGTATTGTATTCCACCCAAAAATTCAGCACCGAGATTTCACCGGAAATATGTGTTTTGAGACACCCTGAATCCAAAAAAGCATTTTTGGAAACATGTCCATGTGTGTGTCTGAGTGTGTCTGTGTGTGTGTGTCTGTGAACAGCATAACTCAGAAACGAACAGTCGGATAAATACCAAACTTGGTATTTAGATTCAGTATCTTCCAGAGATGCGACACCAACGTTTTCAAGAAAATCCCCCACCCCAGATTACCCTTTACATGGAACATTTTTCGAAAATTTTAATTTTCTCCAAAATGGCTCTAACGATATTGATTAAAGTATTATATGTTTAAGATATTTTCATGACTAATGAAATTTATATCTCGAATTTTCTGGGAATGTTTCCAAACGTATTCTTCATTGTGAACGACTTTTGCATAACTGGTAAACTATAAGAGATAGACAAGAACTTGCTACACAAAAAATGTAGATCGCGTTAAAATACACAATTTATGTCATATACATTTTTTTTAGTGAACCATTTTCGAGATATTGCTTGTTATTCCCTTAAATTTTCCAATACTTTTTCTCAAATGGGAATTCGTTATTCATTTTTTTATGTCCTGGACATACAAAGAGAATGTAATGAGCCACATAGCAACCAGCTCTTAAAATATTTGACCCTGGCTTAAACACTACCATACTCCCCTTGTATCTACAAGAAAATTAGCAATAAGATTATCATCTCGATTAACATGAAGCATATTGAGAATAAGCGTTTGTAAAAATAGTGTGTACAAGAGTAGAGAAAGTCATGCGAATGTACCACATCAGATTTTTTTAAATCATATTGTATCTGCAAGCAAAAATCGATTCCATTTTCAGCAGCGAATCACGTCACTTAAGCAATAATCTCAATGTGTACGTATTTTTATAAGTTGCTGTCACGTCTACAGACATTGCTTAGATATCGCTCAGGTAAGTAATAATAATTTCAATGTTTACTTTCTTAATTTAATTATGTCTCGTATAAGAAATCGAATGTGTTATATTTACATGACTTTCTCAACCCTCTATCGTTTATTAGTGGATATACAAATTATTCTTATGAAAGATTGTTTTCCTACCAATAGTAGTAGCATTAGTGCTGATAGTTTTACGACAATTTAATTGAGGTTAGAGAATACTTCTTTGCATGATAATTATTTCGAGACCGAAGGTGGAGTAATAATTATCTTATGAAAAAGTTGCATGATGTTGAAACCCAAATTAAATTGCCATGTAAAAATAATAGCACCAATACTACTCGGCTAGATAATCACAGAACAACGTATATTTGTCCTGAAAGATGGAAGCAATATCTTTGTCCCTAACTGAGCCGTCAATTTTATAATTTCTCTACGTACAGAATTCTGAAAATTGGTTCCACACCCTACTTTTGTTCTTCTTTGTGTTTTCTGGCGTTAAATTATCTACAGCTGCTTTTATATTACCGATATTTTAACTTCCAAATCGCGGCATTTTCAGTTGCTATTATTGTAGATACAGCCTACGTGATCTCACTCACCGCATTCATACAAATTAAAAACAAGTGCACCACCATGAAATACTATCAGTGTAGTACAGCTTTGATTTGGCCAATTGACTAGCATACTCTACCTTTAATTGCCATGGAATATTGAGTGCAATTATCTTCTTAATTTAATTAAGATAAACCTTTACGGAAATAGCTGCATTACACATTTCGTTACAGATACAAAGAGAATAGCGATAGTCAAATGTTTAAGAACTGGACGCTATATGCTGGCCTTAAAATTCCTTGACATCGCGAGAAACAACTGAAAATCGACAAGACTTAATTTAATTGTGTTTTATTTATGGCGGCTCCGTGGCCGAGGCGGCCCGGGTTCAATCCTGCATGTAGGATTTGTGGTGGACGAAGCGGCGTCTGCGCGGGTTTTCTCCGGTTTCCCCCGTCATTCATTCCGCCAACTGCTCCATCATCACCTTTCCTTTCATCCATTTCACCAACATTTCGTTTCATCTACTTCCTTAATCCCATACCAGGCATCGGGCTGATCACCCATCCTGGATGTTCTGTCTGATCCATGAGTGTCTGCTCCTCGACGGGCCTCTGACCCCAGGCACCCGCCTTTAAGTCCTGGGGGGTATAAGTGCTACATAAGAGGAGGGTAAACAGATAATGAATGAATGTGTTTTATTTATGAACGCTCTCTAACTTCTGTGGTCCTTAGCGTCCCATTCTATTGGGCGTGAACCCTCAACTTCGGGGCTAGCACGACCAGAACGGCCTTGAAAGGAATGGCTAAGTATTGAACAGTTCGAACCACTAATAACGGATATCTTGAAAATGTGTGCTTTAAAGAGGTCCACATTTTTTGTGTAGTAGTTTTTGTCTATCGCTTAACGTTTACGTTACACGAGTTTATATGAAACTCCTTCAAAATGGAGGACTTCACAGGTTATCCCGAGATAATTCAAGATAATTACATTTTATTTGTCATGTAAATAGCTGTAATATATGGTATTCTAATTAAAATGCTAAAGCCAAATTTTTATAAAATCAACAATTTCGAAAACTTTTCCACGTAAAGTTTGGGTGGGGGTTTCTTTGAAAATGTTCTTGCCGCATCTTTGGAAAATATTGAACTTAAGTACCAAGTTTGGCATGTATACGATTTTTCGTTTATAGGTTATGCGTTTAGTGCATACAAGGACATTTTTCTAAAAAGATTTTTTCGGTTCAGGGAACTTCAAAACATGGAATTTTTTGGTGGATTTATATTTCTCGTTCGTACTATACGTAATAGAGAAAGTAATAAACATTCAAGGAATCATAAGAAATCAAACACGACTTACAGATGTGTATAACCTTTTTGGTATATATGCTATGTATTAACATTATCTTTACTGTGGTATACGTGCTACTTACACAGCATGGGATACATCATTTTTGTTACTACTGTATGAGTGTGCACCTGATTTGAATGAATTTGGAACAACGCAGAAAAACGGCTTGAATTCCGGTCTGTGATTTTGATTTCCTTTCTTACGCGGGAAGTGGGATAATTTAGGTAATGAAATTAAACATCAATTTCCATGAGTGATATAATTCATCGTTTCCTCAACCGCTGATCTAAGATGAGCTGTTGGAATCATCAAAAGGAAGTTCGAAATATTTTGGTGCAATGGAATTGGCTCAAATCAGAAGTTGCAATGGCAACTCAAGTGGGGAGGTATGTGGTTAACATTATTAGCTGGCATTTGCTGAGGTAAAACCACGCATGTATCCCTGAGGTTTAAACCAACCACTGCAGTGGATATTGTGCTTCGCTGCCACAGATAGTATATGGTGCTGTATATTAAAAATGTAAAATAGTGCACCAATATGTTTATTATATTAAGTTTAATAGGTATTTAAAACGGACTCAACTTCAATTTTAGGAAAGCCAGGGATAAAAGACTGTTAACTTCCCTAATATTACCAAACAATACCGAAATTCGCATATAATACGGTGTTAATATTAATTAGAGATTGAAAATTTCTCCACTACATTTTATAGCTAAATCTTGATATATTTTTACGATAAGTAAAAGCATATGAAGGCTGAATAGGTTGCCCCGTAGCTCAGTCGGTAGCCTGTAGTGCGAGGGGTCCCGTGTTCGATTCCCGGTTGCGGGGTGGGAATTTTTCTTAGCCAAGATTATTCCCTATCCTTCCCAGAGTCTGAAGGTATGAATACGAGTGTGTGTGTGTGTGTGTGTGTGTGTGTGTGTGTGTGTGATCTAATATTTAAAAACCAAATTGCAAGAAACCCAAGACAAGAGTACACGAGTTAACAACATTTCTAATAAGCAATAAGTTCCACAGGAAAGGCCTCCGATAAGACCAAATGTGTTAAAGGCGGGATATAAATAGAAAAAAATCGGATATATTGCACTCGGATAACTTTCTCTACTCTGGTACAAACTATTTTTACAAACCCTTATTCTCCATCTACTTCATGTTAGACGAGATAAGCATTTACAGGAATTTACTTGTAGGTGCAAGGGGAATATGGCAGGCTTTAAGTGATAGCCAAATATTTTAAGAGGTAGCTGCTATATGCAGTATTCCATTCTCTTTGCATTACCAGGACAAAAAAATGAATAACGAATTTGAGAAAACCTATAAGTATTGGAAAATATAAGGGAATAACAAGCAATATCTCGAAAATGGTTCACCCAACAACAAAAATTTATATGACTTAAATAGTGTATTTTAACACGATCTAAATTTTTCGTGTAGTAAAATTTTGTCTACCCCTTATGGTTTACCAGTTATGCAAAAGTCGATCACAATGAAGAATACCTTTGGAGACATTCCCAGAAAATTCGAGATATGCATTTCATTTCTCATGACAATATCTTAAACATATAATATTTTAATCAAAATCGTTAGCCATTTTGAGAAAAAAAATTGTTTGAAAAATGTTGCATGTAAAGTTTAGTCTAGGGTGTAGGGATTTTCTTGAAATCTTCGTGTCTCATTTTTCAAAGATACTGGACCTAAATACCAACTGTGGTATTCATCCGACTTTTCGTTTTTGAGTTATGCTTTTAAAGACACGCATCCACACAGACATACACACGGACTTTTTTCTTAAAATGCTTTTTTGGATTCAGGAAGCCTCAAATTATTAATTTCCGGTGAAATCTCGGTATCAAAATTTTGGGTGGAATGCAATACTTCCCCTATTTACTACAGGTAGAAGAGAAAATAAAAAAACACTGAATATCGTCTTGTAGATTATAATCTTCATAATTGTCTGTCAGATGACGATTGTGTGTAAATATTTTTTGCAAATTGTTTATCTTAGAAAATCTAAAGTTGTTATGTTAATTCTGTTAGGTTAAGACCGTACTGGAGGGCATAAAAGTTAGATGTAATTGTATATATTCGTATAGTACTGCTAGAAAACTGTCTTCAGTAGCCAAAATTTATTAGGAAAGTAACATCCAATTTGGAAGGTTGACGTTGACGAAAGTTGACACTGGCGAGCTGCACATCTTTTGTTGACTTTCAGTAGGGTGAAAATGTTTTGTATAATTTACCGTAACTGTGTCCAAGTATGCTACTGCATACTTTTTGGGGAAGCGTCGTCGCCATATTTGAGATAGCATTTTTAACACTAAAATGATTTCAGTCCAATTGTATAATATATGTAATTCAATAACAGCCCGCCTTAAAGCAATATGTGTATATAACAATATATAAAAATGTATGTAACAGTCATTGTTTATGTTTGTATTATTGTATCCATGTGTAATAATGTTATGTGACTATACTACGTAATTTAATAATGTAGGAGCTGTGAGAATAATAGGTTAAAAGTTGCTAACAATCAGGTAAAAATGAGGTAACCTTGAGACAATAATGAATATGAAAGTTTAAATGTTACCAGTCATTATTGGAGCAACAATAATGTAAATTTTGAGACAGTTTATAAACAGCCAATCAAGAACCAGAAAAAGCTTTAGTCAAAAGAAGGTATTCTATTGGAGGATTAGCCAATCAGAGACTTGAAATACAGAAATTTACAAGTTTAGGCGGTTCAAATCAGTTCAGTTGGTTGCAGACAGCGTTGTTAATAACCAGACGCAAAAAGTGTCCTCAACAGATTTAATACGTATTCGTGTGAGACGAAAAATAGTTTACGTGTTAAGAAGTGCAAATAATTAATAAAAGAATCTCACAGCTCTCTATCTATACCAGTGAAGTGTTATTTAAATCGTGTTAAGCATTAATAAAAGGAGTGGAGTAAATTATAACCTGTGTAATCCTACATTCTTAGTCACACCACAACGCTGCTAAGAGAAACGTGTCTCTAATAATAATACTGACGCAGCCGAGGCAAACATAAATATATAATATCTAAAGAAACAGTTAAATTACAAAGTTAATATTTTTTTAAACTTGGGGCAAAGGCCACCTGAAAGTACATTTGGGGCGAAGGCTAACGGAAACTGTTTACTATACGTGCGGTTGCAACTACTACAAGTTCGGCTCCCCAACAGTTGAAATACAATACAACTCCTACTTCAGAATGGCTTTTCCATACGTGAAACAATAAATTTTTCTCATATTCGAATTAAGTCGTGTGATGTAAGGTTTAGCCAATAGGTCTGTAAAATAGAACTCGTAAGAAAAGGACGCGTTCAACAGCGCGAAAGTGTAAAGGAACAGAAAGTTTTAAGCGACGATTTCTATAAATAACAAGTCTAACCGAAGATTCGGCGCATTCTCAAATAATTAGTCTAATGAACATGTTACACACCAGGGGAAAGTTGCCAGGCAAAATTCGTAAAGTGTGATTAATATGTACACACGGTGATTAAAGTCTTTCAGAATTTTGTCGTCGAGAAAAATGTATTACTTTCTCTACTACGTATTGTAAGTAGGGGGAGTATTGCATTCCACCAAAAAGTTCGATACCGAGATTTTCCAGGAAATATATTTCTTGAGGTGCCCTGAATCCAAATAAAGCATTTTTAGAAACATGTCCGTGTGTCTCTCTGTGTGTGTCTGTCTGTGAACAGCATAACTCAAAAACGAAAAGTCGAATAAATACCAAACTTGTTATTTGAGTTTAGTATCTTCCAAGGATGCGACACGAAGATTTTCAAGAAAATCCGTCCACCCCAGACTATCAATTTTCAAAATTTTTTATTTTTTTAAAAAAGACTATAAAACTTTTTATTAAAATATATTCTTAATATATTTTATGGCAAATGAAATTATATCTTGAATTTTCTGAGAATGTCCCCAAAAGTCGTCTTCATTCTGAACGACTTTTCCATAACTGATAAACCGTAAGAGATAGACAAAATTGTATAACACAAGAAATATAGATCTCCTTAAAACGCACAACCTATATATCAAAAAAAAATTAGTGAACCATTTCCGACTTTTTCGTTGTTATTTGTTTGAATATTCCAATACTTGTACTTTTCTACATAGGGATTCGTTATTTTTTACTTTCTCTACTACGCATAGAAAGTAGGGGAAGTATTGTATTCCAACCAAAAATTCGATACCGAGATTTCACAGGAAATGCATGTTTTGAGACCCCCTGAATCCAAAAAAAGCATTTTTGGAAACTGTTCGTGTGTGTGTCTGTGAACAGCATAACTCAGAAACGAACAGTCGGAGAAACACCAAACTTTGTATTTACGTTCAGTATCTTCCAGAGATGCGACACGAAGGTTTTCAAGAAAATCCCCCAACCCCAGACTACCCTTTACATGGAACATTTTTCGAAAATTTTAATTTTCTCAAAAATGGCTCTAACGATTTTGATTAAAATATCATATGTTTAGGATATTTTCATGAAAATGAGATGCATATCTAGAATTTTCTGGGAATATCTCCAAAAGTATTCTTCATTGTAAACGACTTTTGCATAACTGGTGAACCGTAAGAGATAGACAAAATTTTACTGCACAAACAATGTAGATCGCGTTAAAATACACAATTTATGTCATATACATTTTTTTTTGTTGAGAGAACCATTTTTGAGACATTGCTTGTTATTCCCTTAAATTTTCCAATAGTTATACTTTTTCTCAAATTCGTTATTAATTTTTTTTTGCCCTGGTAATGCAAAGAGAATGGAATACTCCACATAGCAACCAGCGCTTAAAATATTTGACTATCGCTTAAGCCTACCAATTCCCCTTGCATCTACAAGAAAATTAGCAATAAGATTAACATCTCGATATCTCGATTAACATGAAGCATATGGAGAATAAGCGTTTGTAAAAATAGTTTTTACAAGAGTAGAGAAAGTCATGTGAGCGTAACACATCAGATTTTTTTTTCTTTTGTAACCTATCAGAAGTACACATTCTAAATTATCCCGCCGACTTCGTCAAAAACGCGAAACAGCGCCGGACCAAATGCGCGAAAGATCGAAAGCAAAGTACGTATATTCGAATTACATTATACAGAGTGAGACGACAGTCGTCTGGGTTACAAGTTCAGTGACGTGAATAAAGTGAGTGCGGCGAAACCATGCCTACTTTCTTGGTCCGTCACACACCTTGTAGATCTACGACCTCCTTTATCAAGGAACCTGAGTCCAGGTTCATCCTATAAACCAGAACCCTATACCAAAACAGCTAGCCTAGGCAGACTTACAAGCAGAATATTGCAGCCGGGGAAGGAACCTCCAAATCGGAGTTCAGAGACGTGCGACGTGAGATAGAGAATCCAGCTTCAAAGCTATCGCAACAACCTCAGGTCTACCCTCCATACAAACTCAAAGTATCGCCAACAACTGGTTCACGAGACATCCCGTCTCAATATTTTCATGTTTTATTTAAATATACTAAAGTGTCCGGATATATAAAACTATATGTTACATCCACACGAAATCCCTTACCCTAATTATTTACTTTCGTATAACTTTTATAAAAAAACTGAGTTTTCTATCTACGAGGGCTGATCAATAAAGACTGAGATTGATTTTTTCCTGTAGCTTTCTTGAGAGTTTCCTGTCTCTACCATGAATATTTGAAAAGAGCGGGGTTTCATGTATAATGTCCATAGGCGGCAGCACTCTCGTATCAGTAGCTTGGTAGTAATGCTGTATATTGTTGACCCTAGTTGAATTTCGCAATACCACAAAACGAAGGTAACACGAGAGGAGCAATAAAATTTTGTTTTCGTTTAAATCAAACAGCATCTGAAACTTTGGAAAAGCTGAAGCAAGCATACGGTGAAGATGCACTACCTCGTGCAACAGTGTTTAGGTGGCTCAAAGACTTCAAAGTAGAGCGAGTCCTCTGTGCTAAACAAGGTGGGCCTGGTGCTTCGGCTTCTGCTATGACTGAAGTCAACATCAACACAGCTGCTGTGATTGTTGTTCCCACTGTTACAGCAGCGTACTACACGTCAGTATTGGCTACACCGAGGAAGCACATTGCAAGGAAACATCCAGAACTTATCACAACAACGTGCGGCCTCACGTTGCAAATCAAGTCCAGGAATTTTTGGCTAAATTCAACATTACCTGTGTGCCGCATCTGCGTTATAGCCCCAATCTTGTCCCCTGTGATTTCTTTTTATTCCCATCACTAAAGGCAAAGCTCCGGGGCATTCGATTTGAGAACACTGAAGCAGTGCTGAAGTACAGTGAGGCGATTCTCAAAGACCTGACAAAGAATGGCCTGTACCATGTGTTCGAGGACTGGCAGAGACGCTATAAAAAGTGCATTCAAGTACGAGAGGACTAATTTGAAAAAGCACCATGTCAACATTGAAATGGAGTAATAAATATCTGTGTAAAAAAATTAGTCTCAGTCTTTATTGATCAGCCCTCATACTTCATTATAATCGAAAAAAAAACCTTTGCAGAAATGCTTTCGTGTGTTTTCGTTAAAGGTGAAAGCCGGATGGAGGAAACCAAATTAAAAGTCAGATGTTAAAAACCGGGTCGCTATATGCTGGCATAGACATTTCATACTCTTTCCATGATATCGCGAGAAACGACTGCACTTTTAAAAATCTGACGTGTTACACTCACATGACTTTCTCTACTCTTGTACAAACTACTTTTACAAACGCTTATTCTCCATATGCTTCATGTTAATCGAGATGTTAATCTTATTGCTAATTTTCTTATAGATGCAAGGGGAATATGGTAGGCTTTAAGCGATAGTCAAATATTTTAAGAGCTGGTTGCTATATGGAGTATTCCATTCTCTTTGCATTACCAGGACAAAAAAAATGAATAACGAATGGGAGAAAATGTATAAGTATTGAAAAATTTAAGGGAATAACAAGCAATATCTCGAAAATGGTTCACTCAACAAAAAAAATGTATATGACATAAATTGTGTATTTCAACGCGATCTACATTTTGTTGTAGTAAAATTTTGTCTATCTCTTATGGTTTACCAGTTATGCAAAAGTCGTTCACAATGAAGAATACTTTTGGAGACATTCCCAGAAAATTCGAGATATACATTTAATTTGTCATGAAAATATCTTAAACATATGATATTTTAATCAAAATCGTTAGAGCCATTTTTTAGAAAATTAAAATTTTCGAAAAATGTTCCATGTAAAGGGTAATCTGGGATGGGAGGATTTTCTTGAAAACATTCGTGTCGCATCTCTGGAAGATACTGAACTTAAATACCAAGTTTGGTGTTTATCCGACTGTTCGTTTCTGAGTTACAGACACACACACGGACATGTTTCCAAAAATGCTTTTTTTGGATTCAGGGGGTCTTAAAACATATATTTCCGGTGAAATCTCGGTATCGAATTTTTGGATGGAATACAATACTTCCGCTACTTACTATACGTAGTAGAGAAAGTAAAAATTATAAAATATGAAACATTCAAAACGTTAATAACGGATATCCCGGAAATTGACGATGCCACCAAAGAGCTTATCTGAAATAGATTGTGTTTTAAAGAGATCTGCATTTTTATTTACTAGTTTTTGTCTGTCCCACGTTTACCAGTTATGAAAATTATGCATAATTCCATCAGAATAAAGAGGAGTTCACGCTGGCTATTCTCAGAAAATTCAAGATACACATTTTATTTGACATGCAAATTACTTAAGCATGGTAGTTTTTTAAAATCGTTAGAAGCGTTTTTGAGAACATCTAAATTCTTAAACCCTTTCCATATGAAGAATAGTTTGGTGTAGGGGATTTTATTGGAAAATTTTGTGTTGCATTCTTCGAAGATTCTGAACGTACCCAACTTTTCGTTTTTTAATTATGTCATTCTCAGATACTGACACACAGGCACACACATGGACCTCTTTAAAAGTGCTTTTTGGGGTGTTAAGGGGTCTTAGAAGGTGTATTTCCAGTGAAATCTCGTTATCGAAATTTTGGTTGGAATATAGTAATTTCTCTATTTACTCTAAGTACCTATACAGAAACTAAAATGTTAGTATAGCAATATGTTCTAAAAGTTTATAAAACAGACCTCACACTGAGTGCTTCTAGCTGTCCCGTAATCAACCAGGCATGCCATCCCCGATTATTAAACCTGGCCTCACCACATCCAAATCCACAGGCGAAATAGAGCACCCAGCGGACCTAGCCACGCCCCAACAGCATAATTCCGGCCGTGAGAGTTGTCAGTTACAATCGAATGAAAAATCTATTGCTGCCTCCAGGGATTAAATAAACATGCAGGTTGGCATATATTAATGTAATTAAAATTTGTGATGCGAGAAAATCAAGCATTAATATAATAATTCTGATACAGAACAAAAGTACAACAAAAGGCGTAACGCTAAAGATTAAAACTGCAAAAATAGCAACACGTCATTAGCTGGATGAGCCCAAGTGACAAAAATGCCATTGATAGGGGCCAAAGAAGAGTAACAATTGTGCATGCACAAGACCTACATCCTCTCCAAACTTGATTATAGATGTATCGTCTACCAAGATGCTAGCTCTTCTGCTCTTAAAATGCTCGATACCATACAGTGCTCTGCCCTAAGAATAACCTTAGGAGCCTTTTGTAACAGCCCTATATACAGTTTCAGTTGAGAAGTCAATGAACTTTCATTAGCCATAAGAACGAAAATGTAAAGTATACTTTCTGCTGCTCGTATAATGGCTTGACAAGGTACTACTGCAATTAACTCCTACTTGTCTCCCTAACACAGGCGCAAGCCCTACCATGAATCAATTCCAACAAGTCAGCTTCACTAATCAGCTTTCTCAATATCTTGAGGAATTTAACATATTACCTGAACTAATTCCCTGTTGCTGTCCACCAAAAGCAACGTGGAAGCTCAAGCCTCCCTCAGTTGATATCTCTACGTTCAGATACAGCAAATCCACCACTGAGATTTCTACTTTGCAAGGAATGTTTCAATAGCTCAACACATCAAATTCATCTTCATTTACGACTTATACTGATGGCTCTAAACTTGACTACAACTGAGGTTGTGCAGTAGTTTTCCTTTACACGATGCTACACAGTCTACCTAATTATCTACACGTGTGAACTATATGCGATCCGATTTGCTCTGGAATTCATTCTATACAACACACAATCCATTGTAATATTCACGAAGCGCCTTTCCTAGCACTACATTACAAAAATATTCCCTCTCACCCACTGGTTGCAGAGCTATTAATGTTATACAATAAAGTAATTCAATCTGGTAGAACACCAAACTTATCTGGACTCCATCTCACGTCAGCACACAAGGGAACGAGGAAGCTGACGTTGCAGCTAAAGAGACCACCAAATATCCTCCAAATATTGTGGCTCATCACATATATCCATAAGAAGATCACTCAGATATGCAAGAAGCATTGGAACAGCTCATCTACAAGTAAACTGCATGACATCTACTCTCCTGCTCTCCTAAATACCCAGTGATATCCTTTCCTCGCAAGGACCAAGTTTCTCTCACACGATTATGGATAGGATACATCCATCACTACCCCTACCTTATATCTCATGATCCTCCTCCACTTTGTAACTTCTGTAATTGTCCACTTACTTTACCCCATATTATTTTGGATTGTCATCACCATACAAGAGCAAGACGAGATTGTGAAGTTCCGGACAACATGTATAACGTCATCAGCAATTCAGTGTTTAAAGACATAATACTTAAGTGTATTAAACAAACTAAGGTATAATCCAAATTATAATGTTCTCTTACTAATGTCATCCTCCGTAGACTAGTGGTACCGTGTTAGCCTATAGTTCCCAAGGTCGCGGTTTCAAACTCGGGCGAGGGCGATGGATTATTTCGGGCGTAAAATTCCTTAGCATGGCTTGCTTCGGAAGGGAAGTAAAGCCGGTGGTCCCGTGTCGTAGATTTACGGCACGTAAAAGAACCTCTAGCCTGATAAAGAGGCCTCTGCGCAAAATTAACGGTCTTTCACGCCCAATATGGAATGGGACGCTAAGAACCATAGTAGTTAATGAGCGTCCACAAATTAAAAACTCAATTTCAATTTTTACTTTCTCTACTACGTATAGTAAGTAGGGGAAGTATTGTATTCCACCCAAAAATTCGATACCGAGATTTCACCGGAAATACATGTTTTGAGACCCCCTCGATTCCAAAAAAAGCATTTTTGGAAACATGTCCGTGTGTGTGTCTGTCTGTGTGTCTGTCTGTCTGTCTGTCTGTCTGTGTCTGTCTGTGAACAGTATAACTCGGAAACGAACAGTCAGATAAACACCAAACTTGATATTTAGGTTCAGTATCTTCCAAGGATGCGACACGGAGTTTTTCAAGAAAATCCCGCCACCCCAGATTACCCTTTACATGAAACATTTTTCGAAAAGTTTAATTTTCTCAAAAATGGCTCTAACGATTTTGATTAAAGTATCATATGTTTAAGATATTTTTATGACAAATAAAATGTATATCTTGAATTTCCTGGGAATGTCTCCAAAAGTATTCTTCATTGTGAACGACTTTTGCATAACTGGTAAACCATAAGAGATAGATAAACTTTTACCACACAAAATGTAGATCGCGTTAAAATACACAATTTATGTCATATACCTTTTTTTTGTTGAGTGAACCATTTTCGAGATATTGCTTGTTATTCCCTTAAATTTTTCAATACTTATTTTCTCAAATGGGAATTCGTTATTCATTTTTACTTTCTCTACTACGTATAGTAAGTAGGGGAAGTATTGCATTCCACCCAAAAATTCGATACCGAGATTTCACCGGAAATACATGTTTTGAGACCCCCTGAATCCAAAAAAAGCATTTTTGGAAACATGTCCGTGTGTGTGTCTGTGTGTGTGTGTCTGTGTGTCTGTGAACAGCATAACTCAAAAACGAACAGTCGGATAAACACCAAACTTAGTATTTAGATTCAGTATCTTCCAGAGATGCGCACGAAGTTTTTCAAGAAAATCCCCCACCCCAGACTACCCTTTACATGGAAGATTTTTCGAAAATTTTAATTTTCTCAAAAATGGCTCTAACGATTTTGATTAAAATATTATATGTTTAAGATAATGTCCTGAGAAATGAAATGTATATCTTGAATTTTCTGGGAATGTCTCCAAAAATATTCTTCATTGTGAACGACTTTTGCATAACTGGTAAACCATAAGACATAGACAAAATTTTACTACACACAAAATGTAGATCGCGTTAAAATACACAATTCATGTCATATACATTTCTTTTGTTGAGTGAACCGTTTTCGAGAGATTGCTTGTTATTCCCTTAAATTTTCCAATACTTATACTTTTTCTCAAATTCGTTATTCATTTGTTTTATGTCCTGGACATGCAAAGAGAATGGAATGCGCCACATAGCAACCAGCGTTAAAATATTTGACTATCGCTTAAAACCTACCATATTCCCCTTGCATCTACAAGAAAATTACCAATAAGATTGACATCTCGATATCTCGATTAACATGAAGCATATGGAGAATAGGCGTTTGTAAAAATAGATTGTACAAGAGTAGAGAAAGTCCTGTGAGTGTAACACATCAGATTTTTTTGTCTTGTATATGCAAAGAGTGTTAATCTGTGGGAAAGGGAATGGTGCTGCACCTAGCAACCAGCTATTAAGAGATATGTATGTGCTTAAAGGCTACTGCATTTCTATATCGCTCTTGTAAATATATATTCCCCTTACATCTACAAGAAACTTAGCAATAAGATAGAGTCTGCAAATGTTTATCTCGATTAACATGAAGTAGGTGGAGAATAAGCGTTTGTAAAAATAGTTTGTACACGAGTAAAGAAAGTCATGTGAGTGTAACACATCAGATTTTTTTCTTACTAATGTGCATTTACAATATAATTTATTATATGGTGGTCTGCATCATTATGGAGTCGCGATATGACCAGTGCATTCAAACGACTTAAAATAAATTAAAAAAACAAAAAGCTTCTTTGTTACATTCACATGAGTTTCTCTACCCACTATCGTTTATTTGTATATAGCATTTACAAACCATTCCTATAAAAATTTATTTTTCCATTTACTTCATTATATTCAAAATGTCCGTTTGCAGAAATATTCTCACTATACTTTTCATTGTAATAAGATACAGGAAATCGAATAAATAGATGGTTAAAACCGGGTCCCTATAGAAATTTCATACTCTTTCAATGAAATCCAGGGAAACAACTAAATATCGACAGCAATTTAAAAATGTTATCTGTTACATATATGACCTACTCTACCTTCTACTGTTCATTTTTAAATAGCTTCTACAAATTAATTCTTACGAAAGTTTGTCTATCTTCTTCATTATTAAACCTTTACAGATGTGGTATCATTACGTTTCTTTTAATGTACAGAAACGACAGGAAGATAGCAACATGGTTTTCCTGGGCAAACCGCACTTGTCACCGTTACTAGGTTATTTGATGACGTCATGATTTCATTTTATTGAATGGTCTAAACCTACGCCGCTGTATCTCAGGCCCAGACGCTTCATGAGGGTAAAGAAAGAGACAGGTATATATTAGAATGGCCACCTTTAGCAATACTAGCGCTGTGGATTCCCATGCTAAAGGAAGCTATTCTGATTCGCTTCAACAGATAAATGGGGACTGTAATTTGATTTCTTTGAAGTCTGTAATAAATATAGTCTAATATTGTTGCTTAGAGCTTTGCTGAACATAAACCACAGCACGAAAGAAAAGAATAAAAGATCCGGCAAGGTTTGCAGTGCTGAGTTGACTCGCACAGCAAAGGGTGGAAGTTGTCTGCTAGGACCAATTACAGGCTCCCTCTCTGTGTGCGTACACTGCAGTTTGTGTTGCCGATTTTCTTCTAAGTGAAGCACGTGTCGTCAGTAGCTGTTTGCTTTAGTCCAGGTTAAGCTTGTTTTCTGTGCGCATACGATTTACTGCGTTACCCTTGTTTAAGTTTCCTATAAATGCTATCTCCATACTTTAAATACTCTAACATAGGCAACCATTTCATCGTTTGCATTTTACGAAGAAATAGCACAGGTATACACACGTGTTCAGAGTAGGGGTAAGATTTGGCAACACTACCTCTCTCGGTCACGCTAAATGTTAGAGCCGGAGATAAAACGCCGGTACTATAGGTGCTGTTACGCCTTTTGCTGTGTATCGCACCAATAAGCATACCTATGCTACTTCTGTAAATCATTTACAAATTACGAATAGGTATAGGTGAGAAATGACGGCCATTTTGTCGATCTCTCACGAGATAAATTCCGAATATGCAAATATCTGTTTGGAAATGCTCTTGAATATGAGTCAGTTCTCGGGATGTTAGCATTTTAGTCCTCAAAGTTAAGTTATGGCTCCTCATATAAATTAGAGTTTCCCTAGCTATTTTCATGTTTTAAACAGGCAAGCAGTAGCCCCATTCCTCCTTCAACACTCTAAGGGTAAAGGAGGCGCCAGCGTAGTCACGTCCTATTAATGCCCTTACAGGCGAACAGAAATAAGATATAGATTACTTCTTGTGGAATACGTACAAGTCGTATATAGGAAACTGAATCAATACTAAGATGTTTAAATACTGTGTCGCTATTATACTGGCCTATAAATTCCATACTCTAAGCATGATATCGGGAGGAACAAGTGAATAGTAACCATACCTTAAAACGGCTGATGTGATACATACAGATGGCTGTCTACTCTCTACCGTTTATTAGCGGGTATACAAACTAGTATTACTAAAGCTTATTTTTCTTTCTGCTACATTTTAATCCAAAAAAACCTTTACAGAAATAGCTACATTACACATGTCGTTGTAGACACAAAGAGAACAGTGATAGTCAAATATTTATCACCTGGACGCTATATGCTGTCTTAATATGCCATATTGTTTCCATGCAATCGTGAGAAACAAGTGAGTGTTGACGGGACTTAAGATAATAGTAGTAAGGATTTAGGTTTACTGGCGCACTTAATATGCAGAAGTGTATATTCATATGCTAATTAGGTCTCCGCAGCCCCCTGCCACGGACCCCTGGTACCTTTTACTTGCAGCTGCGGTTATAATTTTTTGAGTATAATGGAAAGCTTGACAAGTAAGCAATTAAGGTTATTCATCATCTGTCAAAATGAACAATAGGTATAATAAGTTTTCCTTTCTAACAAAAGCGGAGACGCTATTCTAACCATTCCATATCCGCACACGTACACTTCCACACCTGCAACAACCCACTACCAGCCGTATTGTTTGATGAACACGTGCAGTATAACGTAGGCAGTACCTTTTTCCTGTCGAAATGAACAATGGCATAATAAATGATGCTGTAACAATAGAGCAGGCTGCAGCCACGTAAATAAAAGATGAGACGATATTGTCCCAGCTCCATTGAATTCCCGTGAAAATGCATGCTAGAAAGACCTCGCACATAGCAACCCCCAACTCCCAGCCGCATTGTTTGACGAACACGTGCAAAATAACAATAGAGCCGAGCTAACAAAAATATGGAATAACAAAAGGGACAGATGCTCTTTTCTCCCTTTCTATTGTCCAACACAAGAGTTCGTTAGGAAGACCACCCGTGTAGCACCCATTCCACTGCAATATAACAAAAGAGATAGTGTGGCGCAGCGATAACAAAGGAACTCTTGGCATCCTTATACCTGGTCCTGCCTTTGTTTGACGCTGCGAAAATAGAAGTCAGTTCCCACGGGTCAAGCATCATTTACCTGCTAGACCGTAAATTCCACCCCACTCGACTCGGTCATCTTGGCGCCGACACTGCCTGAGGGTAATTCTCTCTGCGCATGTGCAGCCGAGTCTTCACGAAGACCTAACGGAAATCTCCAAACATAGTTACACACGCTCTTTGTTTCTGCAGCTATTGCGTCTTTTTCAAACTGTGATATCAAAACGTGTTTAACATATGTCATCGCCTACATTAAACCACAGTGTATACTTAGATAACCTTAGGCTTGTGCTCGAGTCTTACTGCAGGCAAAGTTTAATGCCATAATGGCCGAGTCGAGTGGGGTGGAATTTACGGTCTAGCAGGTAAATGATGCTTGTCCCGGGGAACTGACCTCTCTTTTCGCACTGTCAAACAAAGACAGGACCAGGTATAAGGACACCAAGAGTTCCTTTGTTATCGCTGCGCCATACTGTCTCTTTTGTTATATTGCAGTGGAATGGGTGCTACACGGGTGGTCTTCCTAACGAACTCTTGTGTCGGACAATAGAAAGGGAGAAAAGAGCAACTGTCCCTTTTGTTATTCCATATTTTTGTTAGCTCGGCTCTATTGTTATTTTACACGTGTTCGTCAAACAATGCGGCTGGGAGGTGGGGGTTGCTACGGGCGAGGTCTCTCTAGCATGCATTTTCACGGGAATTCAATGGAGTTGGGACAATATCGTCTCATCTTTTGTTTATGTGGCTGCAGCCTGCTCTATTGTTACAGCATCATTTATTATGCAATTGTTCATTTCGAGAGGAAAAAGGTACTGCCTTCGTTATACTGCACGTGTTCGTCAAACAATACGGCTGGTAGTGGGTTGTTGCAGGTGTGGAAGTGCACGTGTGCGGATATGGAATGGGTTGAATAGCGTCTCCGCTTTTGTTAGAAAGGAAAATTATTATGGCCTTTGTTCGCTTTGACAGATGATGGACAAACATAATTGCTTACCTGTCAAGCTTTCCATTATACTCAACAAATTTATGACCACAGCTGCAAGCAAAGGGTACCAGGGGGCGTGGAAGGGGGTGGGGGAGATCTAATTAGCATATAAATACACATTCCTGCATATTAAGTGCGTAAGAAACCCTAAATCCATACTACTGACAATCAATTCGAACCTTTTATAACGAGTAATTCAGAAATTGTTTATGCCTTAATAATGCTTATTTGAAATACGTTCTGCGCTTTAAAGAGATCTACATTTTTTGTGAAGTACATGTTTTCGTCTTTCCTTGAAGTTTACCAATTATACAAGATTATACAAAATTACTTCCAAATGAAGTGGACTTCACATGCTATTCTGAGAAAATTCCAGATATACATTTTACTTGATAGGGAAATAACTTAAACACGTGGTATTTTTATCGAAATCTTTAGAGTCGTTTGAGAAAATCAAAATTTTTGAAAAGTTGACCACGTAAAGGATAGTTTGGGGAAGGTGAATTTAATTGGAAATCTTTGTGTTACATTCTTGGAAGATGCTGAACTTTTAGACCAAGTGTGGTATTTACCCAAATTTTCATTTTTTAGTTATGCCATTCTCAGATACAGACTCGCAGGCAAACATACGGACCTTTTTTAAAAATGTTTTTGGGATGTAACGGAGCCTTAACACTGTATTTCCATTGAAATCTCGTTATAGAATTTTTTGGTGTAATACTTGAAGGGGAATTTTAAACCCTAATTGAAGATAGCTGACTTAAATATATTAAATACAATTGGATATGCTGAGTATTTGATATTTTTAATTGAAGGACAAAGTAGGAGAGAATTAGAGGACACAAACTTATATACTAACGGAAAAATTAAGTATCTGATGTAAAAAAGCGAAACTAAAAATAGCCCCGAATAAATCCAGCTTTATATTACTTAAGTAAAACTTGAAATGAAATGCAACAATTTAAATAAATAGTCCGTATATAAGAAGACATCATGAATGCAAATATTTGGGAATTATAATTGCTGAAAAATTAAATTTTAGGAACCATATTGAATATGTTCAGCTAACATCTGAAAGGGTTATGATGAAATTAGGAAAAATGTTTCCGAAAAATATTAAAATTTATTTGAAAACCATATCCATCTATCATAATGCAATATTTTCTTCAACAATTACTTATAGAGCAAGTGTTTGGGCTTCCAGAATGCAAGATGTTATGTTTAGAAGACTACTAAGAAGAACACAACGTAAAATTTTGTCACGATCTACCGGGGCCGTTTGCACGACGTCTACAATGGCATTGTTTGTAGCAACTGCAACATGGCCAATACATTACCTTACAACATTGAGAGGTTCAAAATTGTGGTTGAAAAAGGAAACTTTTAAATGGTGAAAATAATAAAATAATGAAACTAAGGAAGCTTAAAATATTAGTGGCAAAAACAACGGGAGGAAATAAATGAAGGAAGAAGAGATTGAAATTAAACTATTTACAACCGACTAAGGGATTTTTTCATTTTATTACGGGTCGTGGAACCTACAAGACTTATTGGAATAAAAATAAATAACATCGCTGATGATGTCTGGAATGTATGTAATGTTCAAGATACACCTGAACATACCGTGTTTGAATGCATAAGATATCAATAAAATTTATTAGAAGAACAAAAGATTTTGGAAGGCCATGCTGTATATGAAATGTTGCGACATCCCGAACTGGTTTCAAAATTAAAACATCTAACAAATTATGTGAGCATAACTGCATGGGAACAAGAGAAAAGATACGGAGAAACAAAACGTCATTTAGCAAATGTAGAGTTGGAGAGAAGAAGATCTCAAAGAATTCAAAATCGGAATCAAAATGTTGGGAATAATTTATCTTTGAATCCACAAGTATATTGGATGATGAAATTGATATTAATGAAATATAAATATCGAATACATTCTGTTGTTTTGATGAATAGCGAGAATGGGGTGCAAGCAGAAAAATCTGATGTGTTACACTCACATGACTTTCTCTATTCTTGTACAAACAATTTTTACAAACCCTTATTCTCCATATGCTTCATGTTAATCGATATGTTAATCTTATTGCTAATTTTTTGTAGATGCAAGGGGAATATGGTAGGTTTTAAGCGATAATCAAATATTTTAAGCGCTGGTTGATTTTGGCGCATTCCAGGACATAAAAAATGAATAAAAAATTTGAGAAAAAGTATAAATATTGAAAATTTAAGGGAATAACAAGCAATATCTCGAAAATGGTTCACTCAACAAAAAACATGTATATGATATAAATTGTGTATTTTAACACGATCTACATTTTTGTGCAGTAAAATTTTGTCTATCTCTTATGGTTTACCAGTTATGCAATAGTCGCTTACAATGAAGAATACTTTTGGAGACATTCCCAGAAAATTGATATATACATTTCATTTATCATGAAAATATCTTAAACATATGATATTTTGATCAAAATCGTTAGAACCATTTTTGAGAAAATTGAAATTTTCGAAAAATGTTCCATGTAAAGGGTAATCTGGGGCGGGGGATTTTCTTGAAAACCTTCGTGTCACATCTCTGGAAGATACTGAACCTAAATACCAAGTTTGGTGTTTATCGGACTGTTCGTTTCTGAGTTATGCTGTTCACAGACACACACATGGACATGTTTCCAAAAAAAATTTTTTGGATTCAGGGGGTCTCAAAACATGTATTTCCGGTGAAATCTCGATATCGAAGTTTTGGGTGGAGTACAATACTTCCCCTACTTACTATACGTAGTACAGAAAGTAAACATTAAATTGAGTTTTATTTATGGACGCTCCTTACCTGCTGTGGTTCTTAGCGACCCATTCTATATTGGACGTGAAATACCGTTAATTGTCCTCAGAGGCCTCTTTATCAGGCTTGAGGTTCTTTTACGTGCCGTAAGTATACGACACGGGACCACCGGCTTAACTTCCCTTCCGAAGAAAGCCATGCTAAGGATTTTTACGCCCGAAAAAATCCATCGCCTTCCGCCGGGTTTGAACGCGAACTCGGGAACTGGAGGCTAGCATGGTAACCACTACACCACGGAGGACGACTTGCAAGAAGAATAAGAAGATTGAATGGAGAGAGATATTGGGATTTTGGATAGAAGAAGAAGGTGCCGGCATAGAGAATTTGGCTGTATATCCTGAGGAGGAGATGGATAAGAATGCCTTTTTGGAATTGGAGAGAGAAAGGAAGAAGGCGCCGGTGTAGTAAATGAAGCCGCAATTGTTCCCATGGAGGTGGAGGAGATAAAATGGTGGATGTGAAGTGTACGTGTGGAGATAAGTCCTGCGCGTAGAAATTATGTGTTGTGTAGTGAGTGGTGAATAAGAGGAATGAAGATTTGGTTATATATATATATATATATATATATATATATATATATATATATATTTATATATATATATATATATATATATATTTAAATTAAATGGTTGTAAATTGAAGTATAAATGTTAATTTAATTATAATAGAATACAATGTTAGATATATAATTTTAGTTTGGATTAAATATTTTAAATGTTAACTTATTGAATGGAAATATAAATATATTATATATAAAGAGTTTATAAATTTATTGTCTAGGTTATTAAATTAAAATATTTTATGTAGTGTATTTGTGTTTATATATATATATTTAAGCATTAAATAGTAAGTGTGAAGATAAATATGAAATGTTTTATATAATTTTAAAGGGGAATAAATAAAGAATTTTTAGGATTATTTATGCAAAGGTATGTAGTTATAGATAGTGGGAAAGGAAAATATAAATTATAAAATGAGGTAGATAATTCTATAGGAAAGGAAAATATAAATTCTAAAATAAATGTGTTATAAAATAATTATGAATATATATATATATTAATATAAATAAGGTAGATGATTCTAATTTTCTTTTGTAATTTAAAGGAAATTAATAAATAAAATGTAAATGAAGGAAATATTGTTAATTGGTATATAATTATTTTAGTGTGAAAGTATAGATTTAAAAATACAATTAAATTTGTAAATTATTATTACTATAATAATGTATTAAGAAAGCTTTATTGTATATTAATTTAACTGTATAACAGAAAAAAGAAGAACTTATTTCAACTAGAAGAGTTGGGTAAAGTAGCATTTAGGTTTGTAGTAGGTTTTGTTATTTAAGTAGTTGGATACCAGTTGCTTTTATGCTGCTTACCAATATTAGTATAGATTTAAAGGTTTTATAATTATTATTTATTTACACCCTTACTATCTATTATTCATTTTCCTTACTTATGTTTTCTTTGTTTGTAGTTAGGTAGTAGTTATAGACTTAATCTGTAAAATGAATGTATGTAAGAACTGAAAAATTTGATTCAATAAAAAGAAAATTTTGATATATGCCCCGATATAGTAACCTTGATGCCGGGGTTGAATATTCAGAGTTTATTTTATTTTAATGCAATACTTTCTCTTCTTACTCTAAGCAGTATAGAGAAACTAAAATGTGAGTACCAAACATGTATAAAGCAGGTCTCACACTGGGTGCTTCTACTTGCCTGTCATCAGCCAGGCATGCCATACCACCGATTATTATTTAACTTGGACCCACCAAATCTAAATCCACAGCCGAGATAAGGCACCCTGCGGATCTATGTTTGCCAAGGGAAAGAAAGTCACTGACAGGAATGTGCTACCCTTATCTGTTTGGGAAAAGTGCGACAAGGACAGTGAATGTGTGACGGAGAACGCATGCTATGCAAGGAGTAAAACTATTCAACTCAGCTGTCGTGTGTGTCATAAACAAGGGCAACATAAGCAAGTAAGCAGGATTCGGACCGTGTCTAATCAGCAATTTCCCCTCTGCCATTCATTCTCCGGGGACTTTCTTTGCTGTGGAATACAGTAGTCTTCTCACTCCAACAGCATAGTTCCGCCAGTGATAGTCGCCAGTTACAATCGAATGAAAAATCTACTGCTGCCTTCAGGGAGTAAATAAACATGTAGGTTGGCATATATTAATGTAATTAAAATTTGTGATGCGAGAAAATCAACCATTAATATAATTATTCCAATACAGAACAAAAGTACAACAAAGGGCGTAACGCTAAGGATTAAAACTGTAAAAATAGCAATGCGACCTCCATCCTCTCCAAACTTTACTATGGATGTATCGTCTATCAAAGTACCAGCTCTTCTACTGTTAAAATGCTCGACACCATAGAAGCTTTTGTAGCAGCCCTATAATAGCCTCTATATAGAAGCCAATGACACTCCATTAGCCACCAGAAGGAAAATGTTAAGTACACTTTTGCTGTTCGTAAAATGGCCAGATAAGATACAACTGCAATTAACGTCTACGTGTTTCCCCACTAATACAGAGGCAACCCCTGCCATATGAATTCCAACAAGTCAGCATCATTAATAGCCTCTCTCAATATCTTGAAGAATTTAACACCACATTACCTGAACCAATTCCCTGTTGCTGTCTACCTATAGTACCGTGGAAACTCAAGCCTCTCTCAGTTGATATCTCTATGTCCGGATACAGCAAATCCACTACTAAGATCTCTACTTCACAAAGAATGTTTCAAGATCTCCACACATCAAATTCTTCTTCATTTCCGAATTATACTGATGGCTACTGTATAACACGATGCTACTCAGTCTACCTAATTATCTCAGTGTCTACACGTGTGACCTATATGCAATCCGCTGTGTTCTTGAATTCATCGTAGACAACACACAGTATCCATCCATTGTCATATTCACGGACTCTATGGGAGCCTTGTTAACACTGCATCACAAAAGCTCCTCCGTCTCGCCTACTTTTTGCAGAATTATTAATGCTATAGAATAAAGCAATTCAATCTGGTAAAATATCACACTTATCTGGACTCCGCCTCAAGTCGGCATCCAAGCGAACGAGGAACCTGCCGTTGTAGCTAAAGAGGCCACCAAGCATCCTCCAAATATTGTGGCTTCATCAGTTACATCCACAAGATCAGTCAAATACGGAAGCAGCATTGGAACCGCTAATCCACAAATAAACTGCTTGACATCACCCTCCTCGCTCTCCTAAATACCCAGTGATTTCCCTTCATCGTAACGACGAAGTTGCTCTCACACCATTATGCATAGGACATGCAGCCATCACTCGCTCCTATCTTATATCTCATGGTACTACCCCACTTTGTAATTTCTATAATTGTTCACTTACTTTACCCATATGATTCTGGATTGTCAGCACCATAAGAGTGCAAGACGAGATTGTGAAGCTCCGGGCATGTGTAACGCCATCAGCAATCCAGTGTTTAAAGAAATGATATTTAAGTATATTAAACAAACTAAGATAGACGCCAAATTATGTTGTCTGACTAGTGTACTTTACAATGTAATTATGTGGTAGTTTGTATCCTTATGGAGTCGCGATATGACCAGCGATTTGAAGTGACTTAAAAGAAATTTAAAGTCAAATTTATTGTGTTACATTCGCATGACTTTCCCTACCCATTATCGTTTATTCTATATGGTAGGTATAAACTATTCCTAGTATAGAAAGGTAGAATCAGATGACTGAAAAATTCAATGCCATAGCCGGGATTTGAACCACGGATCTCCCGGTCTCCGTCCGGTTGCTCTAACCACTGAGCTACCATGGCAACATGCCGACACGACATTAAATTCTCCATGCGAATCAGCTGGATTCGCATGGAGAATTTAATGTCGTGTCGGCATGTTGCCATGGTAGCTCAGTGGTTAGAGCAACCGGACGGAGACCGGGAGATCCGTGGTTCAAATCCCGGCTATGACATTGAATTTTTCAGTCATCTGATTCTACCTTTCCAACCCTGTCCAACACACGGCTTGTGTGAAAGAACAATTAATTCCATTAATTGACCTAATAGTGGTTGCAACTATAAAGCCCGGGACTTAAAGTACTTACTGTGAATGTAAGTCGCCATTGGGGTATGACATCTCAATACAATTTGAGATCACCTAGTGGTTTACCGGGAAAAAATGCGAATCAGCTGGAGAATTTAATGTCGTGTCGGCATGTTGCCATGGTAGCTCAGTGGTTAGAGCAACCGGACGGAGACCGGGAGATCCGTGGTTCAAATCCCGGCTATGGCATTGAATTTTTCAGTCATCTGATTCTACCTTTCCAACCCTGTCCAACACACGGCTTGTGTGAAAGAACAATTAATTCCATTAATTGACCTAATAGTGGTTGCAACTATAAAGCCCGGGACTTAAAGTACTTACTGTGAATGTAAGTCGCCATTGGGGTATGACATCTCAATACAATTTGAGATCACCTAGTGGTTTACCGGGAAAAAATGCGAATCAGCTGGAGAATTTAATGTCGTGTCGGCATGTTGCCATGGTAGCTCAGTGGTTAGAGCAACCGGACGGAGACCGGGAGATCCGTGGTTCAAATCCCGGCTATGGCATTGAATTTTTCAGTCATCTGATTCTACCTTTCCAACCCTGTCCAACACACGGCTTGTGTGAAAGAACAATTAATTCCATTAATTGACCTAATAGTGGTTGCAACTATAAAGCCCGGGACTTAAAGTACTTACTGTGAATGTAAGTCGCCATTGGGGTATGACATCTCAATACAATTTGAGATCACCTAGTGGTTTACCGGGAAAAAATGCGAATCAGCTGGAGAATTTAATGTCGTGTCGGCATGTTGCCATGGTAGCTCAGTGGTTAGAGCAACCGGACGGAGACCGGGAGATCCGTGGTTCAAATCCCGGCTATGGCATTGAATTTTTCAGTCATCTGATTCTACCTTTCCAACCCTGTCCAACACACGGCTTGTGTGAAAGAACAATTAATTCCATTAATTGACCTAATAGTGGTTGCAACTATAAAGCCCGGGACTTAAAGTACTTACTGTGAATGTAAGTCGCCATTGGGGTATGACATCTCAATACAATTTGAGATCACCTAGTGGTTTACCGGGAAAAAATGCGAATCAGCTGGAGAATTTAATGTCGTGTCGGCATGTTGCCATGGTAGCTCAGTGGTTAGAGCAACCGGACGGAGACCGGGAGATCCGTGGTTCAAATCCCGGCTATGGCATTGAATTTTTCAGTCATCTGATTCTACCTTTCCAACCCTGTCCAACACACGGCTTGTGTGAAAGAACAATTTATTCCTAGTATAGTTTATTTTTTCCATCTACTTCAATATAATCGAAATAATTCTTTGTAGAAATAATTTCATTACACATTTCTTATGAGGTAGAGGAAACAATCGATAGTCAGATGATTAAAACCGAGTCTCTCTCTATTATATCGAGAGAGAAAACTGAATAGCGACAGCACTTTAAAATATTTACATTCATATTACTTTCTCTACCTACTATTGTCTATTACTTTCTCTACTACCTAGAGTAAGTAGGAGAAGAATTGCATTACAACCAAAAATTCGATGTCAAGATTTCACCGAAAATACATGTTTTAAGACACCCTGAATCCAAAAACAGAATTTTTAGGAAAAGCTCCATGTGTGTCTGCCTGACTCATTGTGTCTGTGAACAGCATAACTCAAAAACGAAAAGACGGATCAACACCAAGCTTAGTATTTAAGTTCAGTGCCTTTGAAAGATGCGACACAAGGTTTTTCAAAAAAAATCGCTCCACCCCAGACTACCCTTTACATGAAAGATTATTCGAAAATTTATCTCCATTAATTTTACTACTAGAATTTTTACTTCCTCTACCACGTATGTAGGAAGTGGAGAAGGTATTGCATTCTATCCAAAAATTCTATACCGAGACTTAAATGAAAGTACATGTTTTTAGATCTGCTAAATTTAAAAAAAAGCATTTTTAGAAAAAGGTCCGTGTATGTATGTGAAAGAGATGGAGAGAGAACAGCATAACTCAATAGATAAAAAGTCGTATAAACACCAAACTTGGTATTTAAGTTCAACATCTTCCAAAGATGCGAAGGTTTTCAAGAAAATCCCCCACTCCAATTATCCTCTCTACATAGAACATTTTTCAAAATTTTAGAGTTTATAAAATATGACTAACAATTTTGATTAAAATGCCTACATTAAAGATATTTACATTACAAATAATACATCTTGAATGTTCTGGGAATAGCCTGTGGGCCCTCTTCATTCAGAAGCAATTTTATATGATCTTGTACGCGTATATGCAATAGCCGAAAGCGTACTACACAAAAAATGTAGATCTCTTAAAACACAATGTATTTCAAATAAGTGTTTCGTAGCATAACGCATATCTGAGATACCCGTTATTAATGGTTCGAATTGTTCAATTCCTTTGAATTCCTGTCGATTTTCGGTTGTTTCTCGCGATTTCCCAGCGATCGACAGCGAATAGCATCTAGTTCTGAAACATTTGACTACCACTATCCCCTGTGTATCTATAACGAAATTTGTAATGCAGCTGTTTTCGGAGAGGTTTATCTCGATTAAAATGAAGTCGATAGGAAACAAACATTCGTAAGACTTGGCTGGTTCACAACCAACGAGAGCGGTAACCAGAACGAGAACGAGAAAGTTGAAATACATGTATTCAAATGGGAGTGTTCACAACCGACGGGAAGCCTTCCCGGCCCAGGGAACGGGAAAGAAGGGTTGCCCAACTTTTAACTTTCTCGTTCTCGTTCCCGGGTAAGGCATATTACATCCCTATTGTGCATATTAGACTCTTCACTCTAGAGGTTATTCTAGGCGGCCGTGACTGAAACAGCCATTAGTGCTCTCTATAGTCGTAATAAATGTGTGGTGCTTCCTAACCTCATCCTGACACCCACAAATCTAATCAGCGTTGGTTCCTCTGTTGAATGGGTCTTTTTTAGTTTGTTTATATGCAACTCAAAACTGGCTATTACCTAAAAAACAATGGCAAAAGCTACAAAGAACAGCTAAAACCGGTAGAAATGAAAAAATTAATGTATGCCATTGAATAAAGGAATGAAAATTTCGCATAAGTAGAGGAGTCGGAAATGTAATGGATATGTATTTAGATAATGTTTACTCTATTGAATTTTGACGTTGGTTAAATTAGAAGTAGGTAAAAAAATATCATGTGTAGTTAAAAACAAATGAAATCCCAATGCACAAAATCGACTTTCACTTTGTGTTCGATATGCATTCCCGTTCCTGTTACCGGGCTGTTGTGAACCAATATCTTGTATGGTGCATTGCTTCCCGTTCTCGTTTCCGTTCTGGTTACCGTTCTCGGGCGGTTGTGAACCAGCCTTAATTGTATACCCAGTAATAAGCGATAGAGGTTAGAGAAGGCCATGTGAATGTAACATATCTGATTTTTACATATTTAACCGACAGGTTAGTTCCAAGAATGTTTACATTTCCTTCTGGTTTTAGAAGATAGGAATTGTAGGCGTTAAACGTATCCTGGTAGCGATAGTGCAGCATAGCAGGTTAATATAACGAAATCGCCGCGCCAGGTCATGTGTTGTGACCCCGCAGCGGCAATCAATAAAGATGTGATACATGCTCGAGGGAAAGCTCGGCTACACCTGTTGTTACAGTCATTATTCAACCGAGCCGTGTGCTGTCTTCTCGAACAGCGCCTTACACAACATACATCATTGTTATAGCCCCATAGCGCTCAGTCAATTTATGGCCGTAAAAATCCACCAAAGAAAGCAAATCTAGAAAGAAACAACTCACTTCAATGATTTAACCTACTCAAAGTCTTGTACTCAAGTACTTTTCCATGACCTCATTTCTGTGCCACTATTGACTTAACACGCTCTTTTATATCCTTTTCTTTTCAACTTAGCTTCCAAGAGACACAGCACTCGAGGCTAGAGAATGCAACTTTCTGAAAGCTTATTGAATAACGGAGGAAATGTGGGCGTTCATTTTTACTTTTTCTTCTACGTATAGTAAGTAGTGGAAATATTGTATTCCGCCCAACAGTTCGATACCTTGTTTCACCGGAAAATTTTGATTTTCCAAAAAATGGTGTGAAGAACTTTCATTAAAACACCATATATTAAAGATGTTTACATGACAAATAAAATGTACATTTTGAATTTTCTCGGAATAGCCTTTGAAGTCCACTTCCTTTGGAGGAAATTTTGCATAATCTTGTTAAGCGACCGACGAAAATGTACTACTACATAAAAAATCTGATGTGTTACACTCACATTACTTTCTCTACTCTTGTACAAACTATTTTTACAAACTCTTATTCTCCATATGCTTCGTGTTAATCGAGATGTTAATCTTATTGCTAATTTTCTTATAGATGGCAAGGGGAATTGGTAGGCTTTAAGCGATAGTCAAATATTTTAAGAGCTGGTTGCTATGTGGCGCATTCCATTCTCTTTACATTACCAGGACAAAAAAAATGAATAACGAACTTAAGAAAGAGTACGTGTTGGAAGATTTAAGGGAGTAACAAGCAATAACTCGAAAATGGTTCACCCAACAAAAAAAATAAATATGACATAAATAGTGTATTTTAACGCAATCTACATCTTTTGTGTAGCAAATGTTGTCTATCTCTTATGGTTTACCAGTTATGCAAAAGTCGTTCACAATGAAGAATACTTTTGGAGGCATTTCCATAAAATTCGAGATATACATTTCATTTGTCATAAAAATATCTTAAACATATGATATTTTAATCAAAATCGTTAGAGCCATTTTTGAGAAAATTAAAATTTTCGAAAAATGTTCTATGTAAAGGGTAATCTGGGGGTAGAGGATTTTCTTGAAGACCTTTGTGTCGCATCTCTGGAAGATACTGAACATAAATACCACGTTTGGTGTTTATCCCACTGTTCGTTTCTGAGTTATGATGTTCACAGACACACACACTCACATAGACACACACACGGACATGTTTCCAAAAACACCTTTTTTGGATTCAGGGGGTCTCAAAACATGTATTTCCGGTGAAATCTCGGTATCGAGTTTTTGGGTGGAATACAATACTTCCCCTACTTACTACTATACGTAGTAGAGAAAGTAAAAATGTAGTTCCCTTTAAAACATACAATTTATTTAAAGTAGTTTTTTGTGGTATAAGCCTTTCTGAGATATCCGTTATTAAGTGTTCCAATTGTTCATTCTTTGGTCATACTTTTAAGTCCTTTAAACATTCAGGTGCTTCTCGCGAATGCATAGAAACAGTATGTAATTTTAAGACCAGCATATAGTGACCAGTTATTAAACATTTGACTATGCTATTTTCTTTGTATCCTAACGAAATGTGTAATGTAGCTATTTCTGCATAGGTTTATTTGGATATAAATGTAGTCGATAGAAAAATAACGTTTATTAAGAATAATTACGATAGAGGGTGGAGAAAGTCACCTAATGTATCACATTAGATTTTTTAAGAGAATTTATATAACACTAGCTTTGGAATATGCGTTCTCGGATTAATTCCTACTTAACGCTTTATAATTATGTGTGCCTTAGTCCATGGCACCCCCAGCAGAAGAGCACGTGAACACCTTAACTTTGGACACCTTGCAGATTTATTGGTTATTTTTTCTTTGAATGCTACTAAACGTAACCTATATTCGGTAATTTAAAAGCTATGGCGTTTAAATCTGCCGCGCTACTCTAAACTAGATGAAATATGGCAACAGGGTCACTAGCACACCTTAACCCGTGCACGTTTTTACGAAAACGCATGCGAAACCGGTATGACTTAATTACCTTATGAGACCAAAAACGTACGGGTCGTGCACACTTGAAGAAGTGCACTAGCGGGCGAAGTTTTTCCCGCACTGCTTCCACTATCACTACGATTTTACGTCATTGCCACTAAGTGGTAGCACGCACGCAAGCTCTCTCTCTCTCTCTCTCTCTCTCTCTCTCTCTCTCCACACACACACACACACACACACACACTACGCAGAAGTTAGTCACTACAGCAGAAGTTGATAACATGCACCAGAGCAGAACATCTTACGGTTTCCCCATAACATCCATAATCTCAACTACAATTATACATTACTTCGTTCGTACTCTAACCTGCTTAATTGTATGCACAACAATAAATATCTACAAAAACAACTAGTGATAGGACGATAACACGATTTCTCGATACTCGATACTGATTTTTAAACACCGATACACGATACTCTATAAAAAAAAGCTGAAAATGCGATAGCTTGTTCCTTAAATCATTATATTAGTAGTTTTCTGTATATAAATGCACGTAACCAATTTTGTATTCTATTCTAATTCCGAAATTGTTCCTATATGACATTCTCCAATTGACGGCAATCTATTATCTTGATAATGCCAAATGTTATACCTAAATGTTCCCTACTGTTGGTCAAGGCTGCTAATAATAATAATAATAATAATAATAATAATAATACCTTTTTATTATTTTATTTACTACGCATAGTAAGTAGGAGAAGTATTGCATTCCACCCAAAAATTCTTTACCAAGATTTCCCCAGAAATACGTGTTTTGAAGCCCCTGAATCAAAAAGCACTTTTAGAAAAAGGTTTGTGTATGTATCTTTGAATAGCATAACTCAAAACTGAAAATTTGGATAAACACCAAATTTGGTATTTAGGTTCAGTATCTTTGAGAGATGCGACACGAGATTTTCAAGAAAATCCCCCAACCCAGGCTACCCCTTACATGGAACATTTTTCAAAATTGACTATAACGATTTTGATTAAAATATGGTATTTGTAAGATGTTTTCATGACAAGTGAAATGTATATCTTGAATTGCCTTGGAATGTCCCCAAAAGTTCTCTACATTCTGAAAGCCTCTTGCATAACTGATAAACTGCAGGACATAGACAAAATGTTTCTACACAAAAATATAGTGCGCGTTAAAACACGCAGTTTATGTCATAAACTTTTGGGGGGGCGGAGTGAATTATTTCCGAGATATTCCTTGTTATTGGTTTGAATTTTCCAATACCTATACTTTTTCTCAATTGGGAATTTGTTATTCGTTTTTTTTTATGTCCTGGACAAGCAAAAAGAATGGAATGCTCCACATAGCAACCAGCTCTTAAAATATTTGACTATAGCTTAAAGCCTACTATATTCCCCTTGCACCTACAGGAAAATTAGCAATTTCTGCAAATGTTTGTCTCGATTAACATGAAGTAGATAGAGAATAAGCGTTTGTAAAAATATTTTGTACAAGAATAGAGAAAGTCATATGAGCCCACTATATAACATGTTATAACTATATATTTTTGTTCCAAACTTTATTTTAAGGGGTTTTCTATCCATCGAAAAACAAATACTAGCAATTCTTTATACTGAAATCTTGAAAATATAAACTAAATATATTATTACATGAAACTCAAACAACTAAAGATAATGTGTTAAACATCCTATCACTATTCTACCTATCACATCACATATGGATCTCTTCATTCTGTAATAAGTAATTAGCCATATAACACTCGGATTAAGTTGGTAGATTAAGCCTCTCTACTGCCCTCTTCATAGTTTAGCAATACAAAGACACATTAGGCACAATTAAAAATTTGAAGAAGAAAAATTAAGAAAGTATTAAATGAAACGCAGAGGTATAAAGGAGTCAAGATATTTTGTTTAAGAAACACGAGCATTCTTGAAAGCGTTTCCATGCACTATATTACCTCACGTCTTAAGTTCTGGTTTGCTTCTATTGGATTCACAGATTTTGGTCACCGCAGTAGGTAAAATGTAATGGCTGAGAGGGGGCCATCAAACCAGGCTATTGCAGAAACATGATTTAGTGTGTCAGTAAAATCAACTTCATTCACAACTCAGTTAATGCTGCACGCTCTACTCCTTCTCCCATTGTTTTCATGCTTTCTCTAGACACAAGAGTCTATGGAATGTTGCATTCATTCACCCACAGGAAACACATTCAAGGTCTATCAAGAACTATGGTGGAGCAACTCTTTGATGACACGTACGAGGCAATAACTGAAGTCTTGACTTCTTTCGTTCCTTATCCAGCATAAAGTTAAACGCAGCAACCTTCAATAATGCAAAACTTTAACACTTAAAAGTATCGAAAAGGTATCGAAGATTTATCTCAAACTATTCACATACTTCGATACCACCGAATATCGAGAGTATCGAGATACCATCCCTTACAGCAATTCTTTATTCAGTCAGACAAGTTATGCATTATTATTCTTATTATTACCATTAGGAGCGGATGCTGTTGTATAAATTTGTTCGTAATCATAACCATTATGCAGCAGATGCTATTTGCGATATCCTCGTGTTGCGAGCATAACTCGAAGTATTTCCGATATATTAATGTATGAATTAATATACGAACTATGGTGATTATCTTGTGTTTCGGTTGTTACTCTTAAACTGCTATTGTTATTTCTTGCCACGGCTGCTGTTGTTTGGGTTTTTGGTTGAGCTTGTTTAACTTTTCAGGGTGTGGTACGGGGAGGAATGTAAGAAGTAACAGCTCTAACAAAAGATTAAGTCAATAAAGAAAACAATGCTTTAATGGAACACGCATTTTCTGCTTTAGCACGAAGCTACACAATTACTTTAGTTAGTTGGAGCTGTAGAACGGTCGCTGAGCAATCTAGTATTTTTATAAGTTATCTAGAAATAATGGTAGTATTTATCACACGTTCCGAAACTATAATTTATTTCCCTTCTCATTTCTTTAACTTTTAAATTGATAACATTTCAACGTTCCCACTACATTAGGAGGAGTAAATAATAACGCCTGCTTCTGAGAGCTTACATGTATGTTATTCACATCGCAGCACTTTATACGCAACCGCCCTGGCTGATGGGGTCGCTACAACTAACTTTGCTAAACTTAAATATTTGAACATATTCTTTCTTAAAATGTCATTGGCTGTCTTCGTTCAGCTTGGAAATTTCTAGAAAACTTACCAGGCTATTGTTCGTTGTTTCCAAACATGCGACCTATCTAAAAAAATATGTTGTTTTCGCTTGCCGCATTTTCTATTGCACAAAGACTCAAGGTCTTGCTTTTATGACTTACCCCTACAAGTCCGTTTTGCCTGAGCCCATATTCTAATATGTGGCAGTATTTTATATCACAACACTGTAAATACCAGAGTGATTGTAGTGTAAATTAGCATTATTGTATGACAATGATTTGGGATGTTTGTTAATTATAAGCATTGTTAGGAAATAAGTTTACACGGCCTCACTGAAACTGACAATAGGAGCGGGTAACAATGTAACGAGGGGGTGAGTTGTTTATTAATTAGAAGAGACAAGCAAATGACGTCAGATTAGCGCGTTTTTCTTAGAAATGGAGGGAATATCTTCCCTAGAGCACAAGTGTTCGTAATTTTGATTGGATATAAAAATAGACGCTAATGTTGGCGCGTTTTATTAACCAATAGCAGCTCTGTTATAATCTTTAGGCATATCGGGTGAGGGAGTATTAATTATAAAGCCAGAGACGGGTAACGCTCAGTCCAACAGAAACATTCGTGCATTACACGTCGTACAGTCCAACAGAAGCACTCGCGGGTAATACGTCGTTCAGTCCAACAGAATCATACAAAGGTTATACGTCGCTCAGTTTAACAGAAGTATTCGCAGGTTATACGTCGCACAGTTTAAGAGAATCATTCACGCGTTACACGTCGCGCAATTCTACAGAATCTCTCGCGTCGTAAAGTTAGTTAAAAGAATGTGAAATACACGAATTAATAATGTGCAGCAAATATGTGATTATAGTGACATTAGAAAATATAACATTTTCAAGAGTATCAAGAGTAATTATGTGAAATGAATAAAGTGTGGCGGCAATAAAAGTGTAAAAACATATTCTTTTTTCAGTGTTATCTTTCAGTAAAAACTCCTTTCCGTTTACACACCCTGTTTAAGAGATATGCTCGACTGAGAAATAATAGCTAGCCGGAGGACAAAGAACCCAAAATTCGAACTAGTAATACAATGACAGGCGCTCAGCAAAAAGATAACACGAACGAAACCGCGACAAATACAAACATGTTTCTCAGCTTTTAACAAGGGTTCCACAGCTCCACCTACACATACATAAAACTTATGCTTATTAATATTATTTTACATTATAATTTACATTATTATATACATAGTATATATAACCATAGTTACTGTCTCATATTTTCAGGGCTGTCTGACTAAAACTTCGTGAACATCCAAAGTGTATACCTACTCACGAGCCGCCACTGGTCTTAGTTCTTTCAACTTTGTTTGATACAAGAACCGTTATAAATTACAACGAATGGATATTCCCAACGCTCTTGTCCCACATATAGGTTTTTATTTCACGTCGGCGTGTTTTACAGTTCGCATACTGGGCGACACTGGGCTGTTCTCCGTATTTCACACTAAGCATTAAATCACTTGGTTAGGTAGAGCTAAGTTTAACTTAATACACTAAATATTTGGGTATTTTTATTAGCTCGTACAATCATATTTTTCTGAAAACTCACAAGACTTTCGGAGTTCTCTGTGGATCATAAGCAGCTCATAAATAAACCTGCTACGTAGAATCCACATGTACACTTACACAAAAAGTAAAGAGGGATATTGAAGCCATCTCCAAAGAGGGCTATGACCTTTGTGGAATTTTGACCTTTTAAGTGACCGTTTCCGATAACGAATCGAACCACTATCAGCCGGCAGAACTAATAACGCAAACCTGTCATACCTTTTCGTGAAACTAGTAGAAGAATATGTGCAGAAGACTTCATTTTTTTCTTTTTTTACTTTCTCTACTACGTATAGTAAGTAGGGGAAGTATTGCATTCCACCCAAAAATTCGATACCGAGATTTCACCGGAAATACATGTTTTGAGACCTCCTGAATCCAAAAAAAGCATTTTTGGAAACATGTCCGTGTGTGTGTCTGTGTGTGTGTGTGTGTCTGTGTGTGTGTGTGTCTGTGTGTGTGTCTGTGTGTGTGTCTGTGCACAGCATAACTCAAAAACGAACAGTCGGATAAACACCAAACTTGGTATTTAGGTTCAGTATCTTCCAGAGATGCGACACGAAGGTTTTCAAGAAAATCCCCCCACCCCAGACTACCCTTTACATGGAAGATTTTTCGAAAATTTTAATTTTCTCAAAACTGGCTCTAACGATTTTGATGAAAATATCATATGTTTAAGATAATGTCATGAGAAATGAAATGTATATCTCGAATTTTCTGGGAATGTCTCCAAAAGTATTCTTTATTGTGAACGACTTTTGCATAACTGGTAAACCATAAGAGATAGACAAAATTTTACTACACAAAAAATGTAGATCGCGTTAAAATACACAACTTATGTCATATACATTTCTTTTGTTGAGTGAACCGTTTTCGAGATATTGCTTGTTATTTCCTTAAATTTTCCAATACTTACACTTTTTCTCAAATTCGTTATTCATTTTTTTATGTCCTGGACATGCAAAGAGAATGGAATGCGCCACATAGCAACCAGCGTTAAAATATTTGACTATCGCTTAAAAGCTACGATATTTCCCTTGCATCTACAAGAAAATTACCAATAAGATTGACATCTCGATATCTCGATTAACTTGAAGCATATGGAGAATAGGCGTTTGTAAAATTAGATTGTACAAGAGTAGAGAAAGTCATGTGAGTGTAACACATCAGATTTTTTTACATTCTTGTGTCAGTGTACAGTCTCTCAGGATAAATACTGAGCAGTAGAATGGTTTTCTTACTTGTACACTGTAAGGGCCTTATATTTTGACGAGCTCGGTTTTGTGTTATGTATTCGGAAGAAGAATATTATAAACGGAATTGTGATTTCACATATATTCTCCAGTCTATTTTAAAACTAATGGGAGAGAAAGTCATGTGAGTGCAACACATCAGATATTTGTTAATCGAAATACACTTCCATTACAAATTTCCACATTTTGTTGTATATATAAGAAGGGTTCAGAAGGTTGAAGCGATAGGTAGATTTTAAAAAGCATGCAAAACCTTTGAAATTCCATGCTCTTTGCATGACCTCAAGAAAAAACGAATGACTTACCACACGAAAAAATATGCGTTGCATTCACATCACCTTCCTTCCCTCTATCTCATAATAGTTCATTTTCCTATCTACTTCACTTTAACCGAGATAAACCTTTCCGGAAATAGCTACACTACACACTTCGCTATAGATACAAAGTAAATATCGATATTCAAATGTTTAAGAACTGGACGCTATATGCCGGGCCTTAACATTCAGTACCGTTTCCGTGCAATCGCGAGAAACAACTGAAGGCCAAAACGTTGACAAAATATTGAATAAATCGAACGATTAATAACGGATATCTCGAATAAAATGATTTAAAATCAATTGTGTGTTTGAAAGAGATCTACATTTTTTGTAAAGTAGCTTTCGTCTATCGCTTAACGTTTACCAGTTATATAAGATTATACAAATTTCCTTCCGATTAGAGAGGACATTATAGCGTATTCCTAGAAAATTCAAAACATACATTTTATTTTTATGTAAATATTTTAATATATTTATTTTAATCAAAATCGCTAGAGCCACTTATGAGAAAATAAAACATTTCGAAAAATGTTACATGCAAGGAGTAGTTGTGTAGAAGGATTTTCTTAAAAAGTTTCTTGCCTAACCTACACACACGCACCTTTTTTCTAAAACGTTTTTATTTTTGATTCAGGAGTTTCAAAACATATATTTCTGTTAAGACCTCGAAGTTTTGTGTTGGAATACAAGACTTCCTCTATTTATTATACATGGTAGAGAAAGTAAAAACGAATAAGAACTTACCACTTGAAAAAAAGTCTAAGTATTTGAAAATTCAAACCAATAATAAAGAGTACCTCGGAAGGATTCACGCCAAAAAGGGAAACTGTATTTGGCATAAATTAGGTGCATTTGTACAATTTTCATTCAGGGTAAAGAGGATTTCAAGGTAATTCACAGAAAATTTAAAATACACAATTTATCTGTCATACAAATATCTTAAACGTATGGTGCCTTAATCAAAATCCCACTTTTACAGTACGTGAGGTTTAAGTTGAAACCTGACCATTTTGACGCTACCTGACCGGTTTAGGAGAGGGGTGTGTGCTAATGTTGGTCCGAGTGATGAGAAATTCTGTCAGACACCCTTCACTGCCTAGTCTCTCAGTACAGTTGATCTTGTTGTTGCCAGTTGTACCTTTGGTAGTTAAATATGGAAAATATCCTGATACCTTCGGCCGCCCTTGCTTTGCTATCTTTCGTATTGTTACAAGCGAGTGTTGGTTATTTTCTTCTAAATTTAATGTTTCAACCTAACCCAGATTTAAAATAGTAAGTTTCAATGGTAAAGGTTTTGAGATTAGGCAGTTAAGGATCACCAAACGTCGTGTGGAATGTATTGCTCTGTCTTTCTACTTTCCATGTATCAAGTTAAAGCAAATGCACTATAAGATAATCAAGGGTGGCCCAGTAGCTCCAGTCGATAGAGCACCTGACTGCTGTGCGAGAGGTCCCGAATTTGATTCCCGGCTTAGGGAGGGAATTTTTCTCTAGCCAAGGTTATTCCTTATCCTTCCCAGAGTCTGGAAGTATGAATGAGATTGTGTATGATCTAATGATTAAAACCCAAAAGTGCAAGAAACCCAACGATAAGAGAATACGAGTTAACACCATTGCAATAAGTTCTAAAGGAAAAGCCGCGGGGTATAAATGGAACTAAAAAAACAAACAGGCATTGAAATGTAACCAAAATTTTGATAGTTAGTAGTGGGAGGATTTTCTTAAAAATCCTACTGAGCGAGGAGGTGACGCAGTAGTAACGTGTGCGACTCGAATTCGGGAAGTCCCGGGTTCGATCCACAGTAAGTGCCCACTCTGACCCATTTGGTTTTCTGGTTTCCCCGTCTCGGCAAGTCAATACTGGGCTGGTTCATTTTCTGCCACGACTTTCCTGTTCCCATCATCTTTCTTGTGATCTGCTTCAGGGATATAGGACCAAGCGACCGTTGCGTTCGGCGGGTTGCAGTGGGCGGTGTATGTGTACTTTCTTGGCGTCTTTGCGGAACTGCTGAGCTAGGACCTGCCTCCGGGTGCTCTCGGGCGGGCGTCCCTTCGGGGGATCACTGGAGCTTAGGAGCTTGTGAGTGGACCCGGGAGGAATTGAATGATTCTATCTGGAAACGTTAGGGACTCCGTCCAATGCTTGCGCCCGTCGTCATTCTGATCTGACCGTCCTTTGGGTCTCTCCCCTCTTCACTCCCTCCCTGAAGTTATGGTAGAAGCAAAAAGGGGTGTTGTGGCCTACTTGCGATGCTTTGTCCCGGCTTCAGAGACCCTCCGTTATCCCTACTTTTTTTAAAAAAAATCCTGGTGTCGCTTTCGAAGAAGGTTATGAACATAAATACGAAGTTTGGTATTTTTACTTTCTCTGCTACGTATAGTAAGTAGGGGAAGTATTGTATTCCACCCAAAAATTCGATACCGAGATTTCACCGGAAATACATGTTTTGAGAACCCCTGAATCCAAAAAAAGCATTTTTGGAAACATGCCCGTGTGTGTGTTTGTGTGTGTGTGTGTGTGTGTGTGTGAGTCTGTGTGTATGTGTCTGTGTGTCTGTGAACAGCATAACTCAGAAACGAACAGTCGGATAAACACCAATCTTGGTATTTAATTTCAGTATCTTCCAGAGATGCGACACGAAGGTTTTCAAGAAAATTCCCCCACTCCAGATTACCCTTTACATGGAACATTTTTCGAAATTTTTAATTTTCTCAAAAGTGGCTCCAACGATTTTGATTAAAATATCATATGTTTAAGATATTTTCATGACAAATGAAATGTATATCTCGAATTTTCTGGGAATGTCTCCAAAAGTATTCTTCATTGTGAACGACTTTTGCATAACTGGTAAATCATAAGAAATAGACAAAATTTTACTACACAAAAATGTAGATCGTATGTACACATGTGTATAAATGTACACAATTTATGTCATATACATTTTTTTTAATGAACCATTTTCGAGATATTCCCTTAAATTTTCCAATACTTACACTTTTTCTCAAAATCGTTATTCATTTTTTTTGTCCTGGTAATGCAAAGAGAATTGAATACTCCACATAGTAACCAGCTATTAAAATATTTGACTATCACTTGAAACCTACCAATTCCCCTTGCATCTACAAGAAAATTAGCAATAAGATTAACATCTCGATATCTCGATTAACATGAAGCATATGTAGAATAAGCTTTTGTAAAAAATAGTTTGTACAAGAGTATAGAAAGTCATGTGAGTGTAACATATCAGATTTTTAGTTAAGCTATTTACACACACATACAAATCATTTTCTGAAAATACTTTCTTTTTTCTTCAACGAGCCTCAAAAGTGTATTTCCGGTGAAATCTCAGTAGCGAATTTTTAGATGGAATGCAATATACGTTCGTCTACTTACTATACTAAGCAGTAGAGAATCAGAAACTTAGGAATTAAAGGTTATAAAAATCATTATTAAAATCCTTAAAACAAACCGGCCGTGGTCTAAGAAATAAAACATCGCCTGACGTTTCACCCGACATTCCGGTGGGCATCTTCAGCAGTGTGGTGATAGAACTCGATCAGTGTGTCCTCTGAAGATGCCCGCCGTAATGTCGGGCCAAACGTCACATGTTTTATCGCTTATACCACGGCCAGAAAGCCCGGTTTGTTTTAAGAATTTTAATAATAATTTTTATAACATTAACGCTGGCCGCTTAAGTATGCATATCAGACATTAAACATTTATTAAAGTTAAAGTACAACAGCAGTGTGGTGATAGAACTCGTTCAGTGTGTCCTCTGAAGATGCCCGCCGTAATGTCGGGCCAAACGTCACATGTTTTATCGCTTATACCACGGCCAGAAAGCCCGGTTTGTTTTAAGAATTTTAATAATAATTTTTATAACATTAACGCTGGCCGCTTAAGTATGCATATCAGACATTAAACATTTATTAAAGTTAAAGTACAACATATAGTGGGGAGGTCCCGGTTTGGATTTCCGTTTGTTCTCATTTCCATCTCTCCCTTTAACGTTTCAGGTGTGTATTCGCTTTTGCGATGCTGACGGTGTCGGGCAGAGGGTGTAGTTGCTTGCGCCTTGGAAATATGCAAGGCCAGGATGCGTTATCCGCCCGATAGGTTCGCTTCGTTGCTCTTTCTCTCTCGTAATTCTTCGCCTCTACTCGTGCGAACTGGAAATATTATGGACTTCCCTGCTCCCCGGGGTGTATAGCCACAATAGATCAAGCTGGTCACAGGAGCGGGGTGTCCCCCTCCGAAAAAAAACATCCTACATCATACAACACATATGGCCTCTGTTCATTGTATTGGAAAAGCTTTTTACATAAGACGAAAACTCAGCGTATTTGTATAACGATGCATTCGTTTTACTATGTGTATGTACATTTAAACCATTTAACTAACAGTACTTCATATTATACTTGCTACATTTAGAAATCATATCTGAAGTCATATGGAATAACATATAATTATGAGTTCCATATGCTTTGGCGAGTTTTTACAAAAGAAGCACTAAAATACTCGTAGTACTTTTTATAAAAACCTCTGCATATTTGATATGGCGTTATTCTGTATGCAGAGAACATGTGGAGGACTGGGAACACTATTTAAGATTATTTCATTGCTAAGCTGGGCTGCTATAGTAGGATATTTTTAATGACGTAGGGATTAGAGTGTAACTTGTTTCTAAAGTATTCATGAGATGCTTTTTGCACATTTTTCACATGTTAACCACTATATGTTGTATGCCATGCGCTATTTTTATATTTCTCCCTTTTCAGCTTATTAGTTTTTACTTTCTCTACTACGTATAGTAAGTAGGGGAAGTATTGAATTCCACTCAAAAATTGGATACCGAGATTTCACCGGAAATATATGTTTTGAGAGCCGCTGAATACAAAAAAAAGCATTTTTGGAAACATGTCCGTGTGTGTGTCTGTGTGCCTGTCTGTCTGTGTGTTTGTCTGTGTGTCTGTCTGTGAACAGCATAACTCAGAAACGAACAGTCGGATAAACACCAAACTTGGCATTTAGGTTCAGTATCTTCCAACGATGCGACACGAAGGTTTTCAAGAAAATCCCCCCACCCCAGATTACCCTTTACATGGAACATTTTTCTAAAATTTTAATTTTCTCAAAAATGGCTCTAACGTTTTCTGATTAAAGTATCATATGTTTACGATATTTTCATGACAAATAAAATGTATATCTTGAACTTTCTGGGAATGTCTCCAAAAGCATTCTTCATTGTGAACGACTTTTGCATAACTGGTAAACCATAAGAGATAGACAAAATTTTACTACACAAAAAATGTAGATCGCGTTAAAATACACAATTTATGTCATATACATTTTTGTTGTTGAGTGAACCATTTTCGAGATATTGCTTGCTATTCCCTTAAATCTTTCAATACTTATTTTCTCAAATGGAAATTCGTTATTCATTTTTTTGTCTTTGATATGCAAAGAGTATTAATCTGTGGCAAAGGGAATGGTGCTGCACCTAGCAACCAGCCTATGTGTATGTGCCCTAAAGGCTACTGTTTTTCTATATTGCCCTTGTTTTCCCCTTACATCTCAAGAAAATTAGCAATAAGATAGAGTCTGCAAATGTTTATCTCGATTAACATGAAGTAGATGAGATTAAGCGTTTGTAAAAATAGTTTGTACAAGAGTAGAGAAAGTCATGTGCGTGTAACACATCAGATTTTTCCCGCGTATTTTCTATATGTGATCGAGTTTTTTCACCGTAGTTAATCAGTGTAGGTATAAATATGAGACGTAATCACATGCAAAGTTTGGAACGGCAGCATTATCTGTTATCGTAATTTTAATGCTTTAACATAGTTATCAGGTATTTTACAGCGATTTTGTCTTGGAGCATCACGTTTAAGAAAAGTAATAATTTATTTTAATGTCATTTTCCTCTATCCTTTTTACTTTCTCTATTACTTACTATAGACCTCTGACGAGAAAACGTTTGCGGAGTGTTCTACTCTCCGGAAGAGTGAGGGGGGTACAGTACGCGTGACACCTCACGACTATGTCATAAATGCATCTACTATCTACTTTAAAAGCATCGCACAACGTTAGTATCCCAGCGTGTTTCACTTGGAGCAGTGTGTAAGTGTTTCCTAGTAATTTATAAAGCTATTTACAATGCCCAGTAAGAAAGGAAGAACTCTACACAGTCAAGCCGGAGAAATAATTGCTAACGTCTTAAACCTGTGACGAGGAAAACAAACAAAAGCAACTGGTCATTCAGACTTGCTAGCAGAAGAGCGTATTGTTTCTAATAGGCCTTAAGTCTTCTTGATATATTGAAAGCACAGCCGTAAGTTTCCTCAGACAGCGCTAGAATTGTTGATCTCATCACATTCCTTACAGGCATATTCTCACAGGACGAACAGTATATATGCTAGGATGTAGGACTTGTTTATCGGAGGGGGACACCTCGCCACTGCGACCAGCTTGATCTATTGTGGCTACACCCCCGGAGAGGCAGGGATGAGGTGAAGGAGCCGTAGGAGGTCTTAGGTTCGCAAGCTGACTGACACAGAGACGCGCAGAGGTGCCTAATATTTCCAGTTTGAGCTTCTGCGCACCAGTAGAGGCGAAGAATCCCCAGAGAGGACGACGATGCAAATCTAACAGGCGGGACAGCGTAACCTGGCGTTCACGGGGAGAAATCTTTCTAATGCGCAAGCAACTACGCCATCTGCCCTACACCGCCAGCACGCCAGGGCCCAAAGACGCACTTGTAACGTGAAAGGGAGAGCTGAAATGAGAGGAAGCGGAGGGAAGGACAAATCGTGATAGAATACACCACCCCTGTATTCGCCTTGGCGACCAAGGGAAAACCACGAAAAAACCCCAAGGTCAGAGGATGTATCGCAGTCCACACAAATATATGATACCGGTATTGCGCCAGAAATAGTCGCTTTGAGGCTCCTATAATAAAAACAAAGGTATTTTAGAAAATGGTCCGTGTGTGCGCGCGCGCGAGCGCGTATTCAACTGTCTGTCTGTGAACAGCATAACTCAAAAACTTCTTCACTTCAAGACCTAGGCAATATGCCCGTTCCGACTTGATAGAATTAGCTGCATCTTTATCTCGGCCGTCCTCCATCTCTTCTTCGTACGGGCTTGCACTTGTTTGCAACGGCTGGAATTCTATTTTCATCATCCGCCTGAGGTGTTGTCTCCTGTATTATTCAATCCCCTCACTTAAATTATAAACTCCCAATTCTGCCAAGATTTCATCATTTATATGTGGTCTCTCCTTGAACAGCTCATAATCGTTCTTAAAAATCTCATTTCTGTTGATCGATTACCATTTTTCTCTCTTTTTTTTTTTTGTTTTTTTTTTTGTTATATATATTCAAATTTATTGCTGTTTTCTATGTCTTTGTCAATGTCCAGACTTATGTCACTTCCTAAATAATTGAAACTACAAACTTGCTCTATGCCTTGTTTTAGATCGAATCAGGGATTTTCCGTAATGGGCCATAACTTTTGTTTTATTAACTAATATTTTTAAATTATAACGTTTTCTTCCCAATTCATATAATTTATACACACTGTCTCTGTATTTTGTATTACTGTTACATCATCTGCATACAGAATGGTGTTTAAATAACAGTTCCTTTTCAACCGTCATAGATTTTCTTCTTCCAATTTTTTATGGGTCTTCAACTTAGATATTAAAGAGAGTCGAAGACATTCTACATCCCCGTCTGACACCTTGATTTATGATTATTATTTTAACTGCCTTTGAAAGGCATATATTTATGATTATTTCATGCCTTTGTATATGCTCTTAATTAACTGTATAAGATGCATAGGGTGTCCTCAATTGTCAATTATTGCCTTTTTCTGATGACCGGGTCTAAAGCTTTATTGAAATCAGTGAAAGAGCATGTTTTGTAAATTGACTTCCCGTCGTGTTTCTAAAATTCTCGTCATGCTAAAAATAACTCAAAAACTAAAACGCTTAATAACCAGATCTGGTATTTAAGTTCAGCAGTTCCCAAGGATGCGGCACGAATTGCAAGGTACACTTCATATGGAAAAATTATACTTATTTTTTATGTTCATAAAAATGACTTAAGACTCTTGCCCTGCGTTGAGGAGTAGCGTAATGCGAACGGTTTTCGGTCAATACAATTATGCTATTTTCTTTGTTGTTATGTAGTACTGTTTCTGTCAATAAACAAGGGTGTAATGTTGTGTAATTTATTTTACTTTACCTTTGACGATCAATTGCTGCCCTCGCCATCTCTCTCTCTTTTCTCTTTCTGGGTCAACGTAGTGACGGAAGACTCTTGTAGCTTATTCTGCTGTAATAAATTATGTAATTGTCTCAAAAATTCAGTTGGGTAGAACATGAGTTTGACGGAGATCCAGGGTGGCGGTTACGCAAGAGGTTATGAAATAATTATACACAAGTTAAACTTATTAATCGAAGTATTTTTATTGTGTCTGCTAAATTATTTGTAGTAGAAATACTTATTTAAAAACATTAAGAAGCGTCCACTTTATAGCATTTTTACTTTCTCTACTACGTATTAGTAAGTAGGGGAAGTATTGTATTCCACCCAAAAATTCGATACCGAAATTTCACCGGAAATACATGTTTTGAGAACCCCTGAATCCAAAAAAAGCATTTTTGGAAACAAGCCCGTGTGTGTGTTTCTGTGTGTGTGTGTGTGTGTGTGTGTGTAAGTCTGTGTGTGTGTGTGTGTGTGTGTCTGTGTGTCTGTGAACAGCATAACTCAGAAATGAACAGTCGGATAAACACCAAACTTGGTATTTAATTTCAGTATCTTCCAGAGATGTGACACGAAGGTTTTCAAGAAAATTCCCCCACCCCAGATTACCCATTACATGGAACATTTTTCGAAAATTTTAATTTTCTCAAAAGTGGTTCCAACGATTTTGATTAAAATATCATATGTTTAAGATATTTTCATGATAAATGAAATGTATATCTCGAATTTTCTAGGAATGTCTCCAAAAGTATTCTTCATTGTGAACGACTTTAGCATAACTGGTAAACCATAAGAAATAGACAAAATTTTACTACACAAAAATGTAGATCGTATGTACACATGTGAATAAATGTACACAATTTATGTCATATACATCTTTTTTAATGAACCATTTTCGAGATATTCCCTTAAATTTTCCAAAACTTACACTTTTTCTCAAATTCGTTATTCATTTTTTTTGTCCTGGTAATGCAAAGAGAATTGAATACTCCACATAGTAACCAGCTATTAAAATATTTGACTATCACTTGAAACCTACCAATTCCCCTTGCATCTACAAGAAAATTAGCAATAAGATTAACATCTCGATATCTCGATTAACATGAAGCGTATGTAGAATAAGCTTTTGTAAAAAATAGTTTGTACAAGAGTATAGAAAGTCATGTGAGTGTAACATATCAGATTTTTAGTTAAGCTATTTACACACACATACGAATCATTTTCTGAAAATACTTTCTTTTTTCTTCAACGAGCCTCAAAAGTGTATTTCCGGTGAAATCTCAGTAGCGAATTTTTAGATGGAATGCAATATACGTTCGTCTACTTACTATACTAAGCAGTAGAGAATCAGAAACCTAGGAATTAAAGGTTATAAAAATCATTATTAAAATCCTTAAAACAAACCGGCCGTGGTCTAAGAAATAAAACATCGCCTGACGTTTCACCCGACATTCCGGTGGGCATCTTCAGCAGTGTGGTGATAGAACTCGTTCAGTGTGTCCTCTGAAGATGCCCGCCGTAATGTCGGGCCAAACGTCACATGTTTTATCGCTTATACCACGGCCAGAAAGCCCGGTTTGTTTTAAGAATTTTAATAATAATTTTTATAACATTAACGCTGGCCGCTTAAGTATGCATATCAGACATTAAACATTTATTAAAGTTAAAGTACAACAGCAGTGTGGTGATAGAACTCGTTCAGTGTGTCCTCTGAAGATGCCCGCCGTAATGTCGGGCCAAACGTCACATGTTTTATCGCTTATACCACGACCAGAAAGCCCGGTTTGTTTTAAGAATTTTAACAATAATTTTTATAACATTAACGCTGGCCGCTTAAGTATGCATATCAGACATTAAACATTTATTAAAGTTAAAGTACAACATATAGTGGGGAGGTCCCGGTTTGGATTTCCGTTTGTTCTCATTTCCATCTCTCCCTTTAACGTTTCAGGTGTGTATTCGCTTTTGCGATGCTGACGGTGTCGGGCAGAGGGTGTAGTTGCTTGCGCCTTGGAAATATGCAAGGCCAGGATGCGTTATCCGCCCGATAGGTTCGCTTCGTTGCTCTTTCTCTCTCGTAATTCTTCGCCTCTACTCGTGCGAACTGGAAATATTATGGACTTCCCTGCTCCCCGGGGTGTATAGCCACAATAGATCAAGCTGGTCACAGGAGCGGGGTGTCCCCCTCCGAAAAAAAACATCCTACATCATACAACACATATGGCCTCTGTTCATTGTATTGGAAAAGCTTTTTACATAAGACGAAAACTCAGCGTATTTGTATAACGATGCATACGTTTTACTATGTGTATGTACATTTAAACCATTTAACTAACAGTACTTCATATTATACTTGCTACATTTAGAAATCATATCTGAAGTCATATGGAATAACATATAATTATGAGTTCCATATGCTTTGGCGAGTTTTTACAAAAGAAGCACTAAAATACTCGTAGTACTTTTTATAAAAACCTCTGCATATTTGATATGGCGTTATTCTGTATGCAGAGAACATGTGGAGGACTGGGAACACTATTTAAGATTATTTCATTGCTAAGCTGGGCTGCTATAGTAGGATATTTTTAATGACGTAGGGATTAGAGTGTAACTTGTTTCTAAAGTATTCATGAGATGCTTTTTGCACATTTTTCACATGTTAACCACTATATGTTGTATGCCATGCGCTATTTTTATATTTCTCCCTTTTCAGCTTATTAGTTTTTACTTTCTCTACTACGTATAGTAAGTAGGGGAAGTATTGAATTCCACTCAAAAATTGGATACCGAGATTTCACCGGAAATATATGTTTTGAGAGCCGCTGAATACAAAAAAAAGCATTTTTGGAAACATGTCCGTGTGTGTGTCTGTGTGCCTGTCTGTCTGTGTGTTTGTCTGTGTGTCTGTCTGTGAACAGCATAACTCAGAAACGAACAGTCGGATAAACACCAAACTTGGCATTTAGGTTCAGTATCTTCCAAAGATGCGACACGAAGGTTTTCAAGAAAATCCCCCCACCGCAGATTACCCTTTACATGGAACATTTTTCTAAAATTTTAATTTTCTCAAAAATGGCTCTAACGGTTTCTGATTAAAATATCATATGTTTACGATATTTTCATGACAAATAAAATGTATATCTTGAACTTTCTGGGAATGTCTCCAAAAGCATTCTTCATTGTGAACGACTGTTGCATAACTGGTAAACCATAAGAGATAGACAACATTTTACTACACAAAAAATGTAGATCGCGTTAAAATACACAATTTATGTCATATACATTTTTGTTGTTGAGTGAACCATTTTCGAGATATTGCTTGCTATTCCCTTAAATCTTTCAATACTTATTTTCTCAAATGGAAATTCGTTATTCATTTTTTTGTCTTTGATATGCAAAGAGTATTAATCTGTGGCAAAGGGAATGGTGCTGCACCTAGCAACCAGCTTATGTGTATGTGCTTAAAGGCTACTGTTTTTCTATATTGCCCTTGTTTTCCCCTTACATCTCAAGAAAATTAGCAATAAGATAGAGTCTGCAAATGTTTATCTCGATTAACATGAAGTAGATGAGATTAAGCGTTTGTAAAAATAGTTTGTACAAGAGTAGAGAAAGTCATGTGCGTGTAACACATCAGATTTTTCCCGCGTATTTTCTATATGTGATCGAGTTTTTTCACCGTAGTTAATCAGTGTAGGTATAAATATGAGACGTAATCACATGCAAAGTTTGGAACGGCAGCATTATCTGTTATCGTAATTTTAATGCTTTAACATAGTTATCAGGTATTTTACAGCGATTTTGTCTTGGAGCATCACGTTTAAGAAAAGTAATAATTTATTTTAATGTCATTTTCCTCTATCCTTTTTACTTTCTCTATTACTTACTATAGACCTCTGACGAGAAAACGTTTGCGGAGTGTTCTACTCTCCGGAAGAGTGAGGGGGGTACAGTACGCGTGACACCTCACGACTATGTCATAAATGCATCTACTATCTACTTTAAAAGCATCGCACAACGTTAGTATCCCAGCGTGTTTCACTTGGAGCAGTGTGTAAGTGTTTCCTAGTAATTTATAAAGCTATTTACAATGCCCAGTAAGAAAGGAAGAACTCTACACAGTCAAGCCGGAGAAATAATTGCTAACGTCTTAAACCTGTGACGAGGAAAACAAACAAAAGCAACTGGTCATTCAGACTTGCTAGCAGAAGAGCGTATTGTTTCTAATAGGCCTTAAGTCTTCTTGATATATTGAAAGCACAGCCGTAAGTTTCCTCAGACAGCGCTAGAATTGTTGATCTCATCACATTCCTTACAGGCATATTCTCACAGGACGAACAGTATATATGCTAGGATGTAGGACTTGTTTATCGGAGGGGGACACCTCGCCACTGCGACCAGCTTGATCTATTGTGGCTACACCCCCGGAGAGGCAGGGATGAGGTGAAGGAGCCGTAGGAGGTCTTAGGTTCGCAAGCTGACTGACACACAGAGACGCGCAGAGGTGCCTAATATTTCCAGTTTGAGCTTCTGCGCACCAGTAGAGGCGAAGAATCCCCAGAGAGGACGACGATGCAAATCTAACAGGCGGGACAGCGTAACCTGGCGTTCACGGGGAGAAATCTTTCTAATGCGCAAGCAACTACGCCATCTGCCCTACACCGCCAGCACGCCAGGGCCCAAAGACGCACCTGTAACGTGAAAGGGAGAGCTGAAATGAGAGGAAGCGGAGGGAAGGACAAATCGTGATAGAATACACCACTGTATTCGCCTTGGCGACCAAGGGAAAACCACGAAAAAACCCCAAGGTCAGAGGATGTATCGCAGTCCACACAAATATATGATACCGGTATTGCACCAGAAATACTCGCTTTGAGGCTCCTATAATCCAAAAAAGGGTATTTTAGAAAATGGTCCGTGTGTGCGCGCGCGCGAGCGCGTATCCAACTGTCTGTCTGTGAACAGCATAACTCAAAAACTTCTTCACTTCAAGACCTAGGCAATATGCCCGTTCCGACTTGATAGAATTAGCTGCATCTTTATCTCGGCCGTCCTCCATCTCTTCTTCGTACGGGCTTGCACTTGTTTGCAACGGCTGGAATTCTATTTTCATCATCCGCCTGAGGTGTTGTCTCCTGTATTATTCAATCCCCTCACTTAAATTATAAACTCCCAATTCTGCCAAGATTTCATCATTTATATGTAGTCTCTCCTTGAACAGCTCTTAATCGTTCTTAAAAATCTCATTTCTGTTGATCGATTACCATTTTTCTCTCTTTTTTGTTTGTTTTTTTTTTTTGTTATATATATTCAAATTTATTGCTGTTTTCTATGTCTTTGTCAATGTCCAGACTTATGTCACTTCCTAAATAATTGAAACTACAAACTTGCTCTATGCCTTGTTTTAGATCGAATCAGGGATTTTCCGTAATGGGCCATAACTTTTGTTTTATTAACTAATATTTTTAAATTATAACGTTTTCTTCCCAATTCATATAATTTATACACACTGTCTCTGTATTTTGTATTACTGTTACATCATCTGCATACAGAATGGTGTTTAAATAACAGTTCCTTTTCAACCGTCATAGATTTTCTTCTTCCAATTTTTATGGGGTCTTCAACTTAGATATTAAAGAGAGTCGAAGACATTCTACATCCCCGTATGACACCTTGATTTATGATTATTATTTTAACTGCATTTGAAAGGCATATATTTATGATTATTTCATGTCTTTGTATATGCTCTTAATTAACTGTATAAGATGCATAGGGTGTCCTCAATTGTCAATTATTGCCTTTTTCTGATGACCGGGTCAAAAGCTTTATTGAAATCAGTGAAAGAGCATGTTTTGTAAATTGACTTCTCGTCGTATTTCTAAAATTCTCGTCATGCTAAAAATAACTCAAAAGCTAAAACGCTTAATAACCAGATCTGGTATTTAAGTTCAGCAGTTCCCAAGGATGCGGCACGAATAGCAAGGTACCCTTCATATGGAAAAATTATACTTATTTTTTATGTTCATAAAAATGGCTTAAGACGCTTGCCCTGCGTTGAGGAGTAGCTTAATGCGAACGGTCTTCGGTCAATACAATTATGCTATTTTCTTTGTTGTTATGTAGTACTGTTTCTGTCAATAAACAAGGGTGTAATGTTGTGTAATTTATTTTACTTTACCTTTGACGATCAATTGCTGCCCTCGCCATCTCTCTCTCTTTTCTCTTCCCGGGTCAACGTAGTGACGGAAGACTCTTGTAGCTTATTCTGCTGTAATAAATTATGTAATTGTCTCAAAAATTCAGTTGGGTAGAACATGAGTTTGACGGAGATCCAGGGTGGCGGTTACGCAAGAGGTTATGAAATAATTATACAGAAGTTAAACTTATTAATCGAAGTATTTTTATTGTGTCTGCTAAATTATTTGTAGTAGAAATACTTATTTAAAAACATTAAGAAGCGTCCACTTTATAGCATTTTTACTTTCTCTACTACGTATTAGTAAGTAGGGGAAGTATTGTATTCCACCCAAAAATTCGATACCGAGATTTCATCGGAAATACGTTTTGAAATCCCTGAGTCCAAAAAAAGCATTTTTGGAAACATGTGTCTGTGTGTATGTACGTCTCTGTGTGTGTGTGTGTGTGTGTGTGTGTGTGTGGGTGTGTGTGTGTCTGTGAACAGCATAACTCAGAAACGAACAGTCGGATAAACACCAAACTTGGTATTTAGGTTCAGTATCTTCCAGAGATTCGACACAAAGGTTTTCAAGAAAATACCCCACCCAGATTACCCTTTACATGGTACATTTTTCGAAAATTTTAATTTTCTCAAAAATAGCTCCAACGATTTTGATTAAAATATCATATATTTGAGATACTTTCATGACAAATAAAATGTATATCTCGAATTTTCTGGGAATGTCTCCAAAAGTATTCTTCATTGTGAACGACTTTTGCATAACTGGTAAACCATAAGAGATAGACAAAATTTTACTACAAAAAAATGTAGTTCGCGTTAAAATACACAATTTATGTCATATACATTTTTTTCTTGAGTGAACCATTTTCGAAATATTGCTTGTTATTCCCTTAAATTTTTCAATACTTCTTCTCAAATGGGAATTCATTATTAATTTTTTATGACCTGGACATAAAAAGAGAATGGAATGCTCCACATAGCAACCAGCTCTTAAAAGATTTGACTATCGCTTAAATACTACCATATTTCCCTTGCACCTACAAGAAAATTAGCAATAAGATTAACATCTCGATTAACATGAAGCATATGGAGAATAAACGTTTGTAAAAATATTTTGTACAAGAGTAGAGAAAGTCATGTGAGTGTAACACGTCAGATTTTTTTAAGTCGTACTAGGAACCTTCCAAGCTAATATATAATTTCTAAACCATATTATCCATTGCTGGATATCCATATTATAGATTACTGTCGATTTTATGCCTGAATCACTTAATCAATTGATAACTGATTAACGCGCACTAAATCTGCGAGACTTACTTATTGACGACACTTTACATTTCGGCGCAAATTTCTCCTGACAACAGCCGGTGTGCCTCTGAGGCGATGTGACTGACTTTGCTTTGTGGCGCACCTATTTGATTTCTTATTTTCCTATTCGTTCCTTTTCGCCTCGTTTTTTAGCTGTGGAAAGTTTTAGGCGCTAACTCTTAAAATCTTATTCGTCAATTCTGTGTCACATGATTGAGTATAATAGAAAAACCCCTACCTGCTTATTCCTTGGTGAAAGAACCGGGAGTCGAAGTTTGAGTCTTTCTCACCCGCATGTATTACAATAGTCTTTTGTACTGAAGACCTGTCCCAAAACAGATTTCTCTTTAGCTACTGTGTTGAAAAGCATGTTGGACTTGGTTAAGTGTTTCCTTTTCCTTTTCCACTTCAAACCTGGATGAGGGCGATGGATTTTTTCGGGCGTAAAAATCCTTAGCATGGCTTTCTTCGGAAGAGAAGTTAAGCCGGTTGTCCTTGTCGTAGATTTACGGCACGTAAAAGAACCTCAAGCCTGATAAAGAGGCCTCTGAGAAAAATTACCAGTCTTTCACGCCAAATATGGAATGGGACGCTAAGAACCATAATAGTTAAAGAGCGTCCATAAATAAAACTCAATTTAAATTTAAATTTAACGTCATGGGTTACACAAATATAAAACTTTTCTATAATTAATAATTCAATAACATACATGATTGACAAAGCCTACAACAAGTAAAATAAAATATGACAATAAATATTTACATAAGCGGCTAATATCGTCTCAGGCTCTGAGCATTTTAATTAAAACTCAAGATATATGTGACATATGAAGCGTATATCTGTGAATTTGTCTTTATTCTGAGTGGTTTTCGCACAATTTGTATGCACATATATAGAATGCATCTTCTCAATGCAGGAAGTAATAGAAAAGAGGAAAGAATTCAATCTTCCTACAAGTATCTGTTTTATAGATTATATGAAAGCGTTCGATATGGTCAAGAGAAATCTTCTATGGGAAATGCTGCATATCAAAGGCTGCCTAAGACATCTGATAAGAGCTGCTCAGAAACTATACAAAGATACCAATATTATTGATTAAACAAATCAGGGAAGCACCAAATCCGCAATTGTTATAAATCAATGAGACAAGGTTGCCTTCTATCTCCTATTTTGTTTAATATGTATTTAGACCAAATTATCACAGATTGGCAGCATAATTTACATTTAACGAGGAGAGGCACTTATTGAACTTACTTTTTGCAAATAACCGTCCAATATTAGCCTACAATGAATACGATTTTCAAATGGCAATAAACACATTATCTAAAATAATCAGAAAACTTTATCCCCATATTTCAGGTGAGAAATCTGAAATAATGACATTCTGTAGGGAAAACAAATTAGTGCTAAAATAATAGTGAATAATTTTGCTTTACATCAAGTCCTAAATTTTAAATATTTACGTCTTAACGTAACCATAGCTAAAATTTAGCAAAAACATTTAAAAAATGCAAAGATTATCTTTATGTCCAAAAACTATTTTGAACTTTTAGCTTCAATTAGGTACATATTGCTGCTTTTGCTCTGAGATCCTTTAAGACCTCAGCAAGTGACAATTTGAATACCCAATAACACACGGTTTTGTGTTTACTTCCAATGCCTTTTACTGAAAGTTGATTTCCCTTACAGTCATTAAAATGTTCCACAGAACGTAGTTTGTAACCAGTCGTGTTCAAATTTTCAGGAGAAACTCAGATATAATTAACTTTCCTACACTTTTAAATTGCTCAAAATAATTTGAGCACTGAGGGTAGCCTTTTTAAAACATCTGACGTGATACATTCACATATCTTTCCCTACTTTCTGTCATTTATTAGTGGGTATATTTACAAACTAGTCTTACTAAAGCTTATTTTTCTGTTTAATAATTTAATCCAAATAAATCTTTGCATAAATAGCTACGTTACACATTTCGCTATACAAGGGGAGTATTGACAGTCAAGTGTTTAAGAACTTGACGCTATATACTGGCTCTAAAATGGCATACTCTTTCCATGAAATCGCGAGAAACAATTGAATGTTGAAAGGACTTTAAGATAATGACCAAGAAATGAACATTTTAAATCTTTAACAACGGATATCTCTGAAATGGCTTATGCTAAACCACATGAAATAAACTGTGTGTTTTAAAGAGAATTGCTTGTTTTGTGTAGTATGTTTACGTCTATCACTTAACATTCATCAGTTATATAAGATTATACATAATTTCTTCCAAATGAAGTGGACTTCACAGGCTATTCACAGAAAATTCAAGATACACATTTTGCTTGTAATGTAAATATTTTTAATATATGGTATTTTAATCAAAATCATTATAGCTATTTTTTAAAAAATCAAAATTTTCGAAAAATCTTCCATGTAAATGGCAGTCTGGGATGGGGGGATTTTCCTTTAAAATCGCATCGCATCTTTGGAAGGTATAGAACCTAAATAGAAAGCTTGGTATTTATCCGACTTCTCGTTTTTGAGTTATTCTGTTCAGTCATGAAATCTCGAAATCGAATTTATGAGCGGAATACAATACATCCCCTATTTACTATACATAGTAGAGAAAGTAATAAAAAAATATGATGTGTTACACTCGCATGACTTTGTCTAGTCTTGTACAAACTATTTTTACAAACGCTTATTCTCCATATGCTTCATGTTAATCGAGATAAACATTTGCAGACTCTATCTTATTGCTAATTTTCTTGTAGATGTAAGGGGAATATATATTTACAAGGGCAATATAGAAATACAGTAGCCTTTAAGCATAGACATTACTCTTAATAGCTGGTTGCTATGTGCAACACCATTCTCTTTGCCACAGATTAATACTCTTTGCATATCCAAGACAAAAAAATGAATAAGGAATTCCCATTTGAGAAAATAAGTATTATAAAACTTAAGGGAATAACAAGAACTATCTCTAAAATGGTTCACTCAACAACAAAAATGCATTTGACATAAATTGTGTATTTTAACGCGATCTGCATCTTTTGTGTAGTAAAATTTTGTCTATCTCTTATGGTTTACCAGTTATGCAAGTCGTTCACAATGAAGAATAAGTTTGGAGACATTCCCAAAAGATTCAAGATATACATTTTATTTGTCATGAAAATGTTCCATGTAAACGGTAATCTGGGGTAGGGGAATTTCTTGAAAACCTTCGTGTCGCATCTCTGGAAGATGCTGAACCTAAATACCAAGTTTAGTGTTTATCCGTCTGTTTGTTTCTGAGTTATGCTGTTCACACACACACACACACACACACACACACACACACACACACAGACACACACACGGGCCTGTTTCCAAAAATGCTTTTTTTGTATTCAGAGGGTCTCAAAACATATATTTCCAGTGAAATCTCGGTATCAAATTTTTGGGTGGAATACAATACTTCCCCTACTTACTATACGTACGTAGTAGAGAAAGTAATAGTGTTATTCCAAGTTTATGTAGTACTTTATAAATCAAGGAAGAAGACACCAGTAAAATTCTACAAAGTATTCGCAGTTGTAATGCTACTTCACGAATCCGAATGTTCGTACTTAATGAAACTCAAAGAAAGAATACACGTTGCTGAAATGAAATGTTTACGTTCAGTTACGGTAAAAAACTCATAGACCAAGTTCCTAATAAAGTCATATAGCTATAACTTGACATTTATCTGAATGAAATAATCATAAAGAAACAATAAGGATATTTAAATCATGTATCAACAATGAATGGAACTAGGTAGCCATATAGCCTATATCATTACGATGTAAGAGCACGAAAAACAAAAGGGAGACCCGAAAAACGATGGAGCAACCAGTTTGATAATGAGTTTTGAGCAGGAATGGGCCAATATGAACCAAACTGTGAAAGCTGGTGATGATTATGACAGAGGCGTTAAAATGCCTTTCTAATTATCAGGTAGAAACAGTGCGATCTGGAATGAAGGATGAAGTGTAATAGCACACTGTTAGTATGTCGTTTAATGAACAAATCACTTTAAGAACTCGACCACTCTGGCGACTTGAAGGAGAGTGCTAGTTAAGTCAGACTTTGAGACTCTTTGTCTACAAGAGTTTGAGCAAAGGGTATTTCTAACTTCTGCTATTAAATTGCCCTACTTTTTACTTTCTCTGCTACGTATAGTATGTAGGAGAAGTATTGTATTTCACCGGAAATATATGTTTTGAGGCCAACCGAATTAAAAAAAAATCTGATGTGTTACACTCACGTGACTTTCTCTACTCTTGTACAAACTATTTTTACAAACGCTTGTTCTCCATATGCTTCATGTTAATCGAGATGTTAATCTTATTGCTAATTTTCTTGTAGTTGCAAGGGGAATATGGTAGGTTTTAAGTGATAGTCAAATCTTTTAAGAGCTGGTTGCTATGTGGAGTATTGCATTCTCTTTGCATGTCCAGGACATAAAAAAATGAATAACGAATTTGAGAAAAAGTATAAGTATTGAAAGTTTAAGGGAATAACAAGCAATATCTCAAAAATGGTTTACTCTACAAAAAAAATGTATATCACATAAATTGTGTATTTTAACGCGATCTACATTTTTTGCGCAGTAAAATTTTGTCTATCTCTTATGGTTTACCAGTTATGCAAAAGTCGTTCACAATGCAGAATACTTTTGGAGACGTTCTAGAAAATTCGAAATATACATTTCATTTGTCATAAAAAATATCTTAAAAATACGATATTTTAATCAAAATCGTTAGAGCCATTTTTGAAAAAAGTAAAATTTTCGAAAAATGTTCCATGTAAAGGGTAATCTGGGGTGGGGGATTTTCTTGCAAACCTTCTTGTCGCATCTCTGGAAGACGCTGAACCTAAGTACCAAGTTTGGTGTTTATCCGACTGTTCGTTTCTAAGTTATGCTGTTCACAGACACAGACACGGATATGTTTCCAAAAATGCTTTTTTTGGATTCAGGGGGTCTCAAAACATGTATTTCCGGTGAAATCCCCGTACCGAATTTTTGGGTGGAATACCATACTTCCCCTACTTACTATACGTAGTAGAGAAAGTAAAAAGCGTTTTTGAAAAACCTTCAAGTGTGTCTATGTCTGTCTGTCTGCCTGTGTGTCTCTGTTTATCAGTCTGTGAACAGCATAACTCAAAAATGAAAAGTCGGATAAGTACCAAACTTGGTATTTCAGTCCAGTATCTTCCAAGGTTCCGACACGAAGATTTTCAAAATATCTCCCCATCCCAACTACCCTTTACACGGAATTTTTAGGAAAATTTGGATTTTCTAAAAAAACGGCTATAACGATTTCGATTAAAATACCACATTACAGATTATTACATGAAAACCAAAATGCATATATTGAATTTTTTGAGAATAGTCTTTGAAGACCTCTTTATTCAGAAGGAGTTTTGCATAACCTTGTATAACCATTTAGAATAAAGCACAACTTAAATTCAGCTTAGCTTTCCTAACATGGTGCCAACATAAAAGCGATTAACAATATATTAAATTAATAACAATAATACAATTAATAGAAATTACACGAATTAACTAATGCCAATGAGAAACAATGTGAACATCCTTTGTATTCCCAATGAAATATAACACATTAGTAACCATTTAAAAACTATACATTCATATAATCTATTTAAAAGAATCTGATGTGATACATTCACATGTATTCCTCTACCCTCTATGATTTAATACTTAGCATAAAAGCTATTCTACTAAAGCTGATTTTTCTATCTACTTCATTTTAATCCATATAAACCATTGCATAAATAGACGCCTTAACATTTCGTTATAGATACAAAGGGAACAGGGACAGTCAAATGTTTAAGGATGCTATATGTTGGGCTTAAAATTCCATACTGTTTCCATGCAATCGCGAGAAACAACTGAATGTGTACAGGAATTGAAAACAGTGACCAAGCAGTGAACAATTGGAACCATTGATAACCGATATCTCAGAAATGGCTTATACCACAAAAAAGGTTATTTGGAATAACGTGTGTTTTAAAGAAATCTACATTTTTGTGCAGTACGTTTTCGTCTATCGCTTAATGTTTACCAGTTATACAAGAGTATATAAAATTGAATTGGATTCCACAGGCTATTTATGGAAAAATCAAAATATACATTTTATTTGTAAGATAAACACTTTTAATATATGGAATTTTAATCAAAATCGTTAGAGCCTTTTGTTTAGAAAACCAAGATTTTTCAAGATCTTCCATCTAAAGTGTAGTATAGGGTGGAAGGATTTCCTTGAAAATCTTCTTGTCGCATCTTTGGAGGGTACTGAACATATATACCAAGTTTGGTATTTATCCGACTTTTCGTTTCTGAGTTATACCTACTGTTCACAGACATACACACGGATCTTTTTCTAAAAATGTCTTTTTTGGATTCAGGGAGTCTCAAAACATGTATTGCCGGTGAAATCTTGGTATCAAGTTTTGTGGTGGAATGCAATGTATCTTTTCTACCTACCATTTACATAGTAGAAAAAGTAAAAATACTCGTCTCTAAAATGAAAATAATACATAAAAGAAAGAGAAAACGTCAATAGTTAAAAAATTCTGAAGAGGCTACCATAGCGCAAACCAAGCGGGATGACTCAGGCGGTTACTTCTGAGTCCCTCATTCGGGAGGTCCCAGGATTGATCCCAGGCGGCCACCCACTCGAGCCCATGAGCTTTTTTTGCGGTTTCCCTGGGTCGCCAGGCGTATGCTGGAGTGGATTATCTTATACCACAACTCTCCTCCCTCTGATTTCCTGAACCCGTCATCTTCTTTGCCATGTTTCAGGGTTGCAGACCCAGGTGACGGTGTTCGGCGGGTTGCGGTTGGGCGGTGGCTTGCGCTCTGTAAAGGTTTCTTCTCTGGCGTCGCTGCGGTACCGTTCAGTTCGGTCTCTCCTCAGCGTGGGGCTTCGCTCCGGGGGATCCTGTAGATTGGTGGCTTGTGGGCAGCGACCGTGCGGCATCAGATGCGTTATATCTGGAAACATTAGGGACCATCCATGATTGCACCGTAAGCATCCGGATCTGCTCGGCCTTTAGGTTTCTCCTCTCATCCATCCCTCCCAAGGGTCACGTTGGAAGCACAATGGGCCAACTGGCCAGCGTACGGTGCTGTGCCCCGTTTCCGGGGGCCCCTCCATGATACGTACTTTTACCTTTTTACCACAGCGCAACGAGCTGTAACAATAAGAACACAATGTAAATGCAGATACACAATTCACCTAAAAATGTGAATTACTAATTATAGTAACAAAACATTAATATTTCGCTTTAAGTGCGCCTTTGAGGTTCCCTGAATTAAAATAAAAAAAAAGAAAGGAGAAAAGTAGAAAGGTTTGTGTGTCCGCGTGCGTGTCTCTGAACAGAATACTACATATGAAAAGTCTTAAAAAACAGAGGGGGTGAAGAACTGAGGAAGAGTTGGAAGGAGAAACAGTTGGCTTATTTCGCCGTGAATGGGAAAAATTGGCTCATGTGCGCCAGAGAAGGACGTAAAGTTCGGAAAGGAGAAACTTAGGAAATGTATTCAGAGGTTGAAGAGTTTTCGCGGCCCGCATATGCACCCACGGTAGTCGGAACGAAAGATGAAGAGGCGGATCGGAGTGTTACGTGTAGGCCGTACCCATGACAGAAGCGACTACAGCCTAGTGGTTAAATGGTGAAGATAAGGAGAGAAATGTGTGAAACGTGTCTTTACTCAGATTCCCATCCGACGTCTGCGCTGGTTTTGCTGGTTCAGTGCTCGGAATTTCGGCAGGAAATGCTGTTGTTTAGGGGAAACTTGAAGGGCGGTGGTAGAATGGTGTTCTGTTGAATTTACCACTTTGAATGGTAATGCTAATGGAATGGTGATGGTCTTACTGTTGTCCTCCAGGGCCTACAGATGAATTGAGAAGTTGTGAATCCTGTCTGAAAAGTCGGCGGCGATAGTGTTTGTGGCAGTGATGGTGACTTGCAGGTCTTAGAGTTTCTTTGAGATAAAGTTGGTGAAGGTCTCTTCCAGCGAGACTAAGCGCGCACAAACATTCAGAGCCTGCGCGTGGAGCTCCTGGGCATCCTGCAGCGCCCCGCCGGTTGAAGCTGACGGTGTTATGTCTGAAGTAGTGGAGTGGTTGATGAACGATGAATGCGCTGCGTCGACTGAGGGGGTTCGCTTGCTCCTCCACTAGTGAGGGCACTGGGTCTATCAGGTGTAGTGAGATGTGTCTCCACAGGTGTAGCAGCAGCGGCCATGGAGGTGGAGGCCATGTCCAGTGCACTCGATGCTGAGGTCAGAGTAGTGGCTCCTCGGCGGCAAAGAGCACAGGGCACAGCAACGGCGGCACGATCTGCTCTTGATGGACTGCCTCAAATCAAAGACCGGACCTAATAAAGTGAGGCTCCAGTTTAAGGCAGCCTCCAGATCTGCGCTGCTGGCCAGCACCAGTTAGAAAAGTGATGTGGGTCCTCGGCAGAATTAATGCGGGTGACTTCACTGCTGAATAACTTGGTATAGTTCACCATATCCCAAGGATGCGACATGAAAATTTTGAAGAAAATTCCACCCTAAACCACCCTTTTCGTGGATATTTTTCGTTATTATTGATTTTCTCAAAAATAGTTATCGATTTTGATTAAAACGTTGTATGTTTACGATATCTGCATGGCAAGGAAAATGGTCTGTGAAGACCTCTTCATTCTGAGTGAAGTTTATATAATTTTAGGCAAGTAGTACACATAAGAGATAGACAAAAGTTTAAAAGTTAGTTTTTTTTAATATAATGTTTGTGCTCACTTTGTGTTGCATTAACCATTTATAAGATATTTTGAGGGAATTGCTTTTAATTTCATATTTTTCAAGATAAGGTTGTATAAAATTAAATACATCTTAGCGAGATATGAATAGGAATTCGATTTAATACATCCTCATACAGAGCAAATGGTAAATATTATTTTTACACATCGAATATCTTTGCAGATATAACAGTGAAATCAAAGGCAAATATAGCGGACAAATAATAATAATAATAATAATAATAATAATAATAATAATAATAATAATAAGGAATTAGCAATTCTAAATAACTAAAGTAGTTGGAGTGTCCCTATCCGACCATAAGAGCGGCCACTAATACTATTATTACTTTACATCTATAGGTAATGGTAATATATTCTCACAGTAACTTTATTCACACTATAAAAGGCTTGGATGGCTCAAGTCGAATGACCGTTAGCTTCACTTTAATCGGTTAAGATTATAGGCTTCGAAGGAGATGAGATGGCAAATTTCCAAACAGCAGCTGAAGAAGCGTCACAAACCACTTTATGCAACAGGATTTTATGGAAGAAACCCCATAAAAACGAAAAAGACAGTGGGTGAGGGTGGTAAATTGAGCTTCTGGAGGACAGCTTTTTCCGATAGCCAATAAATAATAAAAATCAAGATACTTACTAACTTAAGAACCGTTAATGGACTCTGGTAGTAACATACTGACAAGAAGAAGAAAGGAAAGTTTTAAAACATGAAACAATCCTCAAGGAAGTTACTTGGGTAACTATAATCAACAATCTAATAACGTAAACTCTTAAAGAATATTCTTCAACATCAATGAATTGCACTAAATTATACAAATGTGGGAATTCATCTGCTTTATAAATTGCACATATAAAACTGTTATCCAGACTTACCTTTTTCAAGTTAGAAAAAAATCATGATTTACCTCTTGAAATCTAAGGTAACGAGCAATAGTAAATGCAAACATAACTACGAGGGCTGATCAACAAAGTCTGAGACTGATGTTTATTACTCCAATTCAATGTTTTCATGATCTTTTTCAAAGTAGTCCCCTCCTACTCCAATGCACTTTTTATAGCGTCTCTGCCAGACCTTGAACACGTGCTGCAGACCATTCTTTGTCAGGTCCTTGAGAATCGCCTCACTTTTCTTGAGCACTGCTTCAGAGTTCTCAAATCGAATACCCCTAAGCTTTGCCTTTAGTGATGGGAATAAAAAAAGTCACAGGATGCAAGATCGGGGCTTTAAGGTGGATGTGGTACACAGGTAATGTTGAATCGATCCAGAAACTGCATGACTTGATTTGCGACGTGAGGCCGTGCATTGTCATGATGAAGTTGCCACCCAGTCCGAGAAAGCTCTGGTCGTTTCTTTGCAATGTGCTTCCTCATGCAGCCAATACTGACGTGTAATATGCTGCTGTAACAGTAGTGTGACGGGGAACTGCATGCTGATAAATCATTCCATTACAGTTAAAAATGTGATCAGCATCAAAAGTGACCCTAGACCCTACAAAATAGAGCATTACTACCAACCTACCAATACGAGAGTGCTGCCGCCTACCAACATTATACATAAAAACCCGCTCTTTTCAAATGTTTATGTTACAGATACGAAACTATCACGGATGCTACAGGAAAAATCAATCTCAGTCTTTGTTGATCAGCCCTCGTACTTAGCGAAATAATAATATTCCTCAAGTGAATACTTCACACTAAAGAGGAGCGTACAAATGGATTAGTCCTCAATTTAAATTTAAATGTTGTAACCCTTGTTTACTTACAACAAACAAAAACAATTTTAAAACATTATAATTATGTCCTTTTGTACTTATTTGTTTACTGCTAAGATTCTCTGATTCCGCTAAGGATGCTGCTGAGAGTCTGACTTATGGGAACGATCCAATCGCTCGAAACGTTTTAAATCCTGCCATTGACGCCCTATATGTGTTAATTCAAGACGTTTCCAAATGCTTCGAAACAAATCTATAACGGAGCCATCATCTCTAATGTGCCTGACGCTGTCTCTAATTTTGACTTAAACAGGGAATGAATAAGCTGATTGACGTTACATGGTAACACTAACTACTCAAAGTGGTGGCCTCCATCACAACTGTCGTAGTCTGAGGGCTGCCCAACTAGATTATTATTAACGTTTTCTTTCGTAGCAAAATTTTGATAAGGAAGACTTGATCTGCTTTTCGGTGTTCCACAAGAACTACACCGATTAGGGCACCAAATTCGAATCATTATTGATGAAAGGAAAACAACAGCGACGTCAATACTGATCTTCAAGCTTGGTGTTCTAGAGGGCTGTTGTTTATAAGTGCTCTTGGTACATTACAATCAGCTTCCGATTACGTTGGGGATCTAGTTCAGCATCCTCAAGATAAGCACGTTTCTCTTCTGGAAACAGCAAATCTTAAGTGCTAAAAGTCGTATGTCATAATTCCATGCAACTCTCAGACGATAAGGGAAGGCGTACACCGCCTAGCTCAGCAATGGACCTAGGAGCAGTGCAGACCTGTATGACAGAACAGACCGGTATCTTCTAGGACGTTTGCTTCTAGAGCGAAAACGCCTACTTCTGGCTTAATTGAAAGTCAAGCCATTCCAGACTTATCGCCATAGCTCACTGTCGTATTTTGTTTCTATTTGGACTGTCTCGTCAAGAATAGTGAAAACGAACGTGCCCGAATGTGCTAGTGGCATATTTTATAGCCAATTGTCGGGTAGTTCGCTTCCATACGCTTAGGAGATCTGGGTAATTCCCGCGACTTCGTGTTGTCCTTCTCCTTATTCTTATTCTTTCCTGTCTTCTTTCCCTTGCTCCCCCCCCAAAAGCCAACGAGTCAGTTAAGACTCAACATTCGCCCAGAATATTAAGACTACCCCGCTGAAGATGCTCACCGTAGATGTGGACGAAGCGTTTGGACGTGAAAACTCCACCAGGCCAAGGCTTATTAGCCCGGAAGAATTCACTAGCTATAATACTCACAAAAATTTTGCACTCCTCTAATGTTTTCCATCGTATCATGTAAATAGAAGCAACTGACTCAACCAGCTTCGTTCCCACATATACATACGCCTGAGTTCTAGAAGTTTCTTCTTCCAATAATGTTAAGCGTTCTAAAACATCCCTAGTTAGTCCAACTCTGGAAGAAACCATAAGTGCTCTGTGGAATCCAAACTTCAAGGCCGTTGCAAGAGGTGTTCGGCAATTAGGCTGTCACTTTTATCAATAAATGAAGAGCGGAAAATCTAAGGATCACCAGTCCATTTTATATAAAATTTAGATAATTATGATATATTTCTTAAGAAACTTTACAATATCAAAGAAAATGTATCTTCTTGTGTCCTTCATAGGATAATTAATCTCAATCTCTCTCACACAGTACTAAGTGTCATTGTCTACCACTCCATATTATGCTTTTATTTTAGGATTCCTTGGCAGAATCCAGTTGTAAGCGTTGTAATAAGCCCATTTTCCTCAAATATCTTTCAGTATAAGTGAGGCAGAAAACAATTATGAACCTGAAAGATAGCTTTTAATCCTAAGTGCAAAATGTTACATAAATAAATTAAAATGTGTTTCCCAGATCCTATCATTGCTTTTAATATTTACTACTAAAATTCTCCGTATTCAAAGATACTGGATCTAACGTTTTGTGTCATGAATTATCTTTCAGAATAAGTCAAGGCATGCTCATGCCTAATTTAATGTAACATAAACATAGTAGTCTTACACAATATACAGGGTTTGTCCAAAAAGTATCGGGACTGAAGCCATAAAAATAAATTCATTGAAGATATTATGTGCAGTGGGTTAATATTCTTCAAAATATTATCCTCCCGCATCAACACATCGATGTATGTGCATCTTCCAGTATTGGTACATCTCCTTGAAGTCAGCAACAGCAAGACTATTCAGATACTCCGTAGAAGCCACTTGGACCGACTGTCGTAATGAAGTGGTGGCCTTTCGGGTTCCTTTTTATCTGAGGGAACAAAAACGTGTCAGGGGTAGAGTGAACTGTAGAGTGGTTGGGGTGACGTTGCCACTTTCCGTTTTGCCAGTGCCTCCCTTACAATAATTAGTAACGTGTGACCGGACTCATTGTCGGGATGAAGGATCCAAAAATCGGCCATCTCCCTTCGAAAACGACGAACCCTAACCCACGTTTTCATCTGTTTGCGTCGATGTCGTTCCTTCACCGCATTGTTCGTCTTCGATGTTTTCTCACCATTTTTTAAAACTTATATACCTCTCAAAAACACGCGTTCTTGACATGGATTCACCCTTGTAACTCTAACGAGTCATATCAAAATTCTCCGTAGCAGACTGGTTCAGTTTTAACGCAAAATTTGAAGGCACAGCACTGCTCGATGTTTCGCTACAACTTGACTGGACGCGCACCCTAAACTCACTTTCACCTTAGGCGCGATCTACACACTCCGAAGACTCGGGGGTAACTGAACCGAGTAGTCCAACCTACGCGGCAACTCCATCATCGATCCGGCTAAAAGAAGCCTCCCTCCAGCTCTTCGCATTGAATAAAAAAGTACAGTTCTGATATTTATTGGGCAAACTCTGTATTAAAGTGTGTTTCCGAACTACTTGTATGACCATTAACATCAGCTAAGCTAATTGCGGTCGAGATATCGAGGTACCTGATATTCTTGGCTCACCCTTCTGCGGCAGTGTGACTTGCTTTTAAAAACCAATATCTGATGTGATACATTCACATCAGTTTTTCTGCCCTCTATCATTTATTAACGCATGTACAAGCTATTCTTACTACAGCATATTTTTCTATCTATTACGTTTTATTCTAAATAAACCTTTGCAGAAATAGCTACATCACACATTTCGTTATACATACAAAGAGAATAGCTATAGTCAAATGTTTAAGAGCTAGACATTATATAGGTACTGGCCTTAAAATTCCACACAGTTTCCATTCAATCGCGAGAAGCAACTGAATGTTGAAATGACTTTAAAGAATGGCGAAGAAATGAATAATCTGAACCATTAATAACAGATATCTCAGAAATGGCTTATGCCACAAAAACTTATTTAAAATAAATTGTGTTTTTTAAAAAAGATTTACATTTTTGGGGGTAGTACGCTTTCGTCTTCTCTTAACGTTCACCAGCTATGCAATATTTACAAAATTCCTTCCCAATGAAAAGGACTTCAACGTTTTTCTCAGAAAATTCAAGATGTACCTTTTATCTGTCATGTAAATATGTGTAATGTATGGTATTTTAATCGAGCCATTTTTTAGAAATTCATATTCTTGAAAATCCTTGTGACGCTGAACTTAAATACAAAATTTGGTACTATCCGACTTTTTGTTTTGAGTTATGCTGCTCATAGACACGCACACATGGACCTTTTCTATGAAAATAATTTTTTATTCAGGGACCCTCCAAACACGTACTTACGGTGAAATATCGATATCACAGTTTTGGGTGGAACCAATACCTGCTCTATCTACTATGTATGTGATAGAGAAAGATGTCTATAACATAATTATTTTTCCGATGATTGTCAGAAGCTATAGCTATTTATTTCCCAAGTTAATTACGGATCTTATCCCCACTATTCTATTGTAGTTATTTTATTCTTATTACTTTATGTGTAAGAAGAACTCTTTTGAACTTGTGTTACAGATGAACCGGTATGCAGTGCGGGTCAACAGAAAGTGTACGGAGCTGGGAGACACGAGGAAGTGCGTGTTATTTGCGACGTAGATGCAAATCCTCCAGCAGGCTTATTCCGTTGGTCCTTCAACAACTCCGCTATTCAGGCAGGCCTAGAAATAGGTAGCGTTTCCACCGAACCTGGGGGTGGACGTAGCATTGCCACCTACATTCCTACTTCTGAGCGTGATTATGGAACTCTTTTGTGCTGGGGGCGCAACGATCTGGGTTCCCAAGCACAGCCATGTGTGTTTCACGTCGTACCTGCCGGTAAGTAACTCCACTCATTCAAGAGACTAGGATGCAATAACATGCATAATTTTTAATGACACAAAAATTCCAACCGGTACTTTACCTTCAGAGGCTGAATTTCTAAGGTAAGTAGCAGTTGAATAATGTCTTAATTAAGTGACAGAGACAAGATTCGATTGGCTACGTCTGGGACTCAGCACTGATCCACATAGGGGATGTAGTACCTACGCCTCACAAGCGGGCGTCCCGGTAGGCAGAAGGAGGTGAGATGAGAACCAGGAGTGACAGTACAAGAATGGGAGGGTCCCTAAGTTTTCAGATAGAGACTCCCCGGCAGACGGATAGGCAAACCGGGGATCCCACCCGCACAGAGGTGTCCAACGCCCCTCGAGGGAGTCCGGATACCCCAACCAAAAGCCGAGGGATGGAGAGGGTTACAAAGGGCATCCTTTCCCCTGCCACTTTGCACCGAAACACCATCGCCGACACTTCCAACCCTGATAGAGACCAGCGGATGAAAGATGAAGTGAACTGAGAATGGAGATGAAATGGAGGGGACAGGAAATTCGGGAATGTGAGAATTCTTCCCACCATTCGCCTGGTGATCCGGGAAACCCCCCGAAAAACCCATTGGTAGGAAGGTCGGACACGGGAATCGAACCATGACCTCTCGAATGCGGGCCACAGGCAAAACCGCCTAAGCCATCCCGTTCGGTCCGAGACAAGAGGATGGCAAAACAATCCATTTTTAGAGCAAGGGAATAAACGTCAGAACGAAAGAATTGTTGAATTCCAGCAGAAAATTGTTCTTCAAATTTTATCCCAAAATTTTTGGAGGGGCCTTGCGTTTAAAGTTTGGTGAATTGTATGGGAATTTGTTCTTTTATCTTACATTTTTTCCTTCTACGTGATAAAACGTACATCAACTTAGGAAACTATGGGGTTACATAAAGCATTGTGTGAAAATTAACAGAAGTTTATGAAGATCTGGAAGTCACTCATACCAGAGCGACTTCAGTATTAACTGTGTGCCAAGAAACATTTGTGGATACTTAATCCAATTATGGGTGAACAAATCTGTGGCACTTTGATTAAAATTGAAAGTAGTACCTTTTTGGCAAAGTATGTAGCTTTGTGATTATTTACTTTTTAACAATCGATCATCACTGAAGATTTGATCGTAATTAAATCAAGGACTCCCGGTTACACATCTTTTGTGAAAGGCGCTAGAAGCTTACAATCCCAGTCCTTAGGTACTGCGCTTCATATTTGGACTGCATTCTCGGGTTCTGTTGTTGACACGACTATTTAATGTGACATTTTTGAGTTTTAAACTGAATGTCTTATTTTATAACCGTACAATCACTGCTAGTTTTATCATGTTTGCTTATTACTGATTCTATCACAAAGTTAACTAACTACGCTAAATACTGAGAAAGCAAACGAAAACACACAAGACTAGCTCTTATAATTACTAAGGACATCCAATTTACGTTTACTCCATCTCATTGTGCCATTAAAAGATGAAGAAGCAGACAGAGCAGCCAAAGAAGTAACTAATTTAACATATATTATAAAACATTATAGTGACTTCATAAAACACCTTTACAGGCAACTGATGCTGACCTGGGTCGCATCGGTATTACTATTGCGGCCACTCCGAGAAACAACGGTGTAACAGGTTCGATTGGGGATGGCAGGGGTTAGGAATTTAAATTTCCTGGTAGATCTAAGGTTCTTCTTCTCAGGGTGGTGACACTGCCTTGAATGTCTTAATAATGCTGCCGGCTAAACTAAACCATTCTTTGTTTTAAAAGATTCCTTTCTCTCTTGTTAATTTTCAAGCAGTTGCTTATCTACGACACTTTATCCCAGACTCAAAAATATATCTTGTTAATTTTCCGTCGCGTTCTTCACTGACCGTCTGCCTTCCAAAAGTTCCATAGAAGTCTCACCGGCCATCCATCTTGCTAGTTTTCGAAAGAGTCCTAGACTAGTTTCGACATTTAGATAAATTCTCACACCTTTGTTGTATATTTTGTGCCGTCTTGTGTTCAAGACATATCACATAACATGCACACGATCTTTAATTTGTTACATTTTATTTCATGGTTGTTCTTATTGATCATCCTCACTTCGACTGACCGTGCTAAGCTTTTGTCCCTGTCTCGTCCAGGTCCGAGACAGAAAAGTTAGGCCTCTAGATTTCACGGCACCATATGTGACCGTAGGCTATTTTCCTTGAAACAGGTAAGTGTATACCTGGCCTTTCGCTTTTGTTTAGGTTAAGGGGATAGGTTTCTAGAATAATATGATTAGTTTAGTATTTGTTTCAACGATACCCAAAAGCTACTACCAAGAAGTATAGATCTTTTTCCCCTTATCCTTATCATTTGCCCTCCTGCAGTGGGCACTTATAGTTTCCTTAAATGCGTGAGGTCCAAGGCCAAAGTGGTCCGTTTTTCCAACTCCCAGGTTTCCTTCCGGATAAATATCTGGAAGGCCTGTAGATTCACTGCGTCCCCAATTTTAGCACCCAAAAATAGGTGGCAAACATTAGCCAAGTAAGTACACCTGTCAGTTTCTTATCACCGTCCTTGAATTCGAGGTTCAGATACAACCCCAGTGGAAACACTGGTACGCCGCTACAGATCACTCCTATTCGTCCATATACCCAGTTCCATATTGGGCGTATGACGGCACAATCCACCAAATTGTGATTCAAGGTCTCCACCGCAGAACACCTGAGGCAGAGAATCACTTGGAAATAACTTTTGCTTTCTTTGCATTTCGGCAAATTTATTATGATAAGAATTTACAAAGTGACATATTCAATTCCCATTTCGCTTGATTTACTTTATGCACATTTATGACCCTTTTAACTGATTACTCATTATACTCAATCCTGCATCAACAAGTTTATCTCAGGTTATTAATTATTTGTCTGTATATTTTATTGGACTTTATTAACATTATTTTCTCCATTAAGACTTATATCTAATGCTTATATTGCATCATATTATTACTATTATTATTTATTTCTCGCCTCCGCCTTGATAATCGGCTTTAACTTAGAGCAAAATGGAACCAGACATATCCAAAAATACCAGACAAGTTGAACGCGGTAAGGAAAGTTTACATCAGTAGTCCTTGCCCCATACTCTCCCAGAAGTGGAAAGAACAAGTAGTTATCACACACTGGACTAACACAGTCCTACATCCTCACCAAAAACAACCCACGTCATTGTGAAGTCAACAACACTCACCTTACTATCAAGCATATTTTCACAGAATGCAGACGGTATACTACAGAATGACTGCTCTATGGCATCCTGAAGATCTATCCACAACACTGAATACTCCATCAAAATTCAAACAAGTTCTTCTCTTCATCAGATGTATAAAACTTGATTTAAAACTTTAATAAACCTGTTAACAATCCTTTGATGAATTCTGTGTTAAAATTTTTGCTTGTAATATAATGAACTGAATCCTTTTAAACATTGTATAGTCGCGATATGAACAAACAAAACAATACCACTTATAATAAATAAAGAAGTACATAAGAAAATCAGGAAAATATAAAATGTCAGCTAAGAACATACACGATCTGATAATTAACATGCCAATGCAGCTATTACAAGAAATTAGGTTCAAACTTCCAAAAAAGCATAAGAAAATCAGAGGAATAAAGGAATATATTATATTACAACACTTTCGTCAGCTTCTATAATCAATGTAATGTATTTTCACGGTGTTGTAACTTTGGATAAAGACGTTATTTCTTGTCCATCTCCTGTTATTGTTATTATTTGCAAAACATGTTTACGCTTACATATCGAATAGTAATATCACGGTGAAATATATTTTAGTTGCAGGCTGGGACAACTGCCAGCTCCTTGAACACAAATGAGATGTAATTAGGTACGTTATTCAATACTGTTTACAAAACCAAAACTCCAAGCTACAAAACTCCGTTGACTATTCTACCAAAATTTCTCACTTGGATTTAATACTACACAAGGGAACTCTACGCAACAATTGGAAATTTCATTGGATTTCTTCCTCCAAGAGCAAACTTCATATAGAATAACGAAATTAAACATTTTCCTTACAATGCCATGAAACGCCAAGATCAAATCATAGCAACAAGGAATCGCATAGGGCACTCAACACTTACTCATATTTGTCTCATAACTAAAGATGAAAGACCGAAATATTCCTTTTACTATGCTACCTTTACAATACAACCATAGTCACAAAATGCCAAGAAATCGACCTCAAGAGGAAAAGATATAGAATCCCATCGAAGTCCATAAGTCCATAAAGCCCGTGAGATTATAACAAGTTGAAGATCCTCCTCAATGACATTGGAATACTAAATAAACTGTAAATCACTCTCATCATGTGCTATAATAAATATTAAATATCACTTAATATAGTAGCTGTCTCACTGATCAATTGTATTCTTACATGCCACAATATTACTATGTACTTCACTCAATGTTATTCTTAATGAATACAAAAAAAATTATGAATGAGAACTGTATAGCAGTTAGCATACTGTATTATGTATTACCTTTTAGAAATCGCTATAATATCCAAGATGTTTTAACGACTATAAATAAACAAATTAATTAATTAAAACAAACCAAAAAATGAATGCTCATTTCATGCATCAAAGCAAGCTACTTAAATGTACAAAAACTTAAATAAATACTGTAAATTTTTGTTATTAGTCTTAAGCCTTCCCAGCCAGCAACTTTCGGAAAAGTGTTACTAACTCAGCATTTATGGCATAGTCCAAAGCATTGCCTTTGTCATTGGATGGAATCTGAAGGAGCCAATATAGATAAAGTACTTCGTATCCAGCTTAGTGTAGTTTGCAAGCGTACCAATGTGTGTGGGACTTTGCCTTTTAATAGTGAAATGGCACGGAAGATGAATTCTTATAAATTCGTGCATGCAATGCAGAACAAACAGCGCAAATTTTGAAACCTCAACGATTGCCTGAAGTGGGTGCAGTGCTGGTGGTGCAAACATTGATTCAAAAGGCAGCTATTCCTGAGTCCAGCATATGAATTGCAGTTATATTTAATTAAAAATAAGTAAAAAACTGTTGACAGAATTAAAACTCTTATTAATGGAGAAATCTAACAAAGAGGGGAACTGGTATCTCCTTTTCTAGCAATATATTATTGATGGTCCAAAAGTGAGAAGGAAAACTCGTGGTCACATCACGTAGAACTTCTGAAACTTAAAGAGATTCTCAACAAATGTGAGTGATAAGGCTCCTGCAAGGATTTCCTGATAAAATGAACCCGTTGTAGCCACGCCAGTTATGACCTTTATCTCGCAGCATATATCATTACGTCAGGCGTAGTTTTAGACGGCCTGGTATGGTTCACTTGAAGATTGAGAACAAGAAGCGCAAGAACTATGTTGTGTGTCCGATTCATGCCCATGTTTTTGTTGAATAAAGGTTATCCTTCAGCCCAAAAGCATTAGCGGGCATGCTAGTGCTCACACTTCTGCTAGATGAGGTAGAGGTGTGGTTTTATTTGGATGAGGGCTCTGAAGAATTGCCAATGTATTTTGTAACGCAGAGCGTCTTCAGAAACCCACATATTGACACCAAGAGGCGTTACAAGTCTAAACAGCATTAGAAGGAGTATCTTTCTAGGACTCAGCCTGGCATAGTTTAAGTGTGATGTGAAGGTACGGTGTTTGAGGAAGCCTTGGATCTTCTGTGCAGGTAGCCCAAGCTAGATATGTTTGTAAAGAAGCCCGGTATGTCAGTTAAAAGATATGCGTGTACAAATTAAAACATAGATTCTTTTGAAGATCTTCTTGAAACAACAAAGATCTGAAACGTATTATAAGTTTATCATCATGTGATGATCTGTGCATACTGAATTTTGAAGGCAATCATCAAATTTTGGAGATGGTTTCCCCTGAAACTGTTAGTTTCGTCAGAATGGCTATAACCTAAATCTTATCATCCATTTATAGTTTTGTCAAACATACTATGAAGCATTCATCATTATTATCTTCTGTTTGCTCCTTTTACACCGCAATTACTATCCATTTCATATATAACATCAGTAAAAAGTTATAAATACAAACTAAATATGTAGTGCTGTCAGAATGACCGCAGTAAAATTTTATGATTAGTGATGCCCAACCTTAAGCGAAACAGGGGAGGGCGATTCTACCGCCACGCATTTTTTGCGGAGCTATGACGAATTCATGTGGTCATGGGTTGTCCAAACTCTAATATTTGGTTACCCTATAACATGTCATTGCGAAAAAATTGCTCTTATCAATGCATGTAAGATAATGTTGGAAACACCACGTACAAAATGTTGCAAATTTTGAGACATTTTTCAAAGATTTATAAAACTAACAAAATGAGCAATATGAAAAACCGCCATAACACGTACCATTTGAGCTTTATGTCCAAAAAGCTTTAGATGTTTCCCTCCATTAATATGGCTAACAAAAGTTTTTAAAGTACAGATGAATACTTTCTTGAGGGGGTGTAAGTTTTGAAGTGACGAAAGGTTAACGTTGCTTCATTACAAAATTACTTTCGGTAATTTACGGCTAATGTTGCTCCTACTTGGGAGCAAAAGGTGGTGCATTCCCACAGATCGCAATTGTGTTTTCTCTTCCGCAAGGTTTCCACATTTATCTAAATCCACACAGCGGTTATCACGTCTAAGCATGACTAGCTCGAAACGAATTTCCAAAAAACAAAAATGAACAAATGAGCAATGCTATGGTTGTTGTGAAAAGAAGGAAGGTTCAGAAATTGAATTTAACTTTGATTTGTGTAAACAATAAGAGTTGCCTTGCGCCTTGTAACACAATTAGCGACTTGGCGTGTCTGAAAGGCATTACCTGCAGCACTGAAATGCACAACAGCAACAAACGTTTCTTCTGAAGTAAAGAAAGTCTAAAATTATTGCCGCTATTCAATGTATAGCTTGTTTGAACCTTAAAATACATTATGGAGGGAAATAGAATATCTCTGTCTCTACCTAATACACTGGTGTGCAAAACCTAAGGACGAGTTGGGTAAAGTAACATAACAAATGAACTACTTGGTGCAAGTAGATGAAAGTGCGGGAGCATATTGCCAGAGGTCTCTCACACTACACAGAAAGCTGGACGTCACATGGCATGAGTGTAGCGAGCCTATGGCGCCAAATGGGTCTGGTCCCGCAACACGGGGCAGTTGACGAAACAGGACAAGACGGTGTGTGGCAATTAGCGAGCTGTTACGGTGCACTGTAGTGGTGTTTTTCATTACAACATGGCCCGTAGACACCATTTGGATAACTTCACAAGGGGAAGAGTCATCGGGAAACTGGAAGAAGGGCGAAGTGTAACGAGTGTTGCTCAGAGTTTGGAATTGCTCACAGCATTGTTTCACGTGCATGGGGAACCTTTCCAAACTACAGGCACTGCTGTCCCAAGGAGAGGTGGTGGTCGACCACAGTCCACTACAGCAACAGATGACCGCTACATTGTGCAACGGGTAAGAAGGGATCCACGCAAACAGCGGATGCAAATGCAACCACATTTAAGGGACAGCTAGGCACGCAATCTCACGATACACATGGCACGCCGACTACACAGAGAAGGTCTCTTTGCCCGACGGCCAGTACTTTGTGTTTCATTGACATCCGCGGTACCGTTTGCGATGGCTCTAAGAGCATCAAAATTGGACCAACGAGGAATGGGGTCGCGTGCTCTTCTCGGATGAGAGCAGATTCAGTCTAAGTAGCTATTTTCGACGTGCCCTCATCTGGCGAGAGCTGGGAACACGTAATGAACCCAGGACCATCCTTGAACATAATCGTTATGGTGGTCCGTGTGTTATGGTTTGGGGAAGCATAATGTTGTATGGGCGTAACGACCTCTAAATCTTTGAACTCGGTACGCTCGCTGGTGAACGTTATTGTGATACTGTACTCCTTTTCCATGTGCGTCTTTTCAGGGGTGCAGTCGGCTCTAACTTCATTTTCATGCGCGACCGCATCTAACAGCGCAGGTGGAGGATCCCTTGGAACGAGAGGATATTCGGCAAATGAACTGGCCTGCCCGGTCCCCCAATTTAAATCCCATCGAACACGTGTGGGATGCTTTCGGGAGACGCATTGCAGCACATCCACATGCACCAACGACTATCCAACAGTTGTCAACAGCGCTGGTGGAACAATGGAAACGCCCTACCACAAGAACTGCTTAAACATTGTGGCCAGCATGGGAGCACGATGCAGAGCATATATTGCTGTCCGTGGTGATCATACACCCTTTTAAGCACCATGTATCTGTTTCTGTACATCTAAAGAGGCATCATAAGTCTTATTGACTTTAGTGTAGCTTATAGTATATGAATAAAAGTGGCATTTCTGTTGGTCTCATTGCATATTTCGTTTAGTTACCTACTCTAGCATACCGTAGCAGTTCCCTCTATGTATGATTTAAGTTTCATCCAGCTATGCTATTTGGCAGTGTCACAGCATGAAAAGATTACTTTCGTCCTTGGGTTTTGCACATCAGTGTACATTGGTATTCCCATTAGCTTCGTTCTTTTATACTCATGCTCTGTCACTAAATTTCTAATAAGCATACTATGGTATAAATGTTCATTCTTAAAAATTTCGGCTTTTAACACATTGTCCTATGCAGGATTTTTCTTTCAGATTATGTCATTTTTAGAGTGTTTATAAATTTCTGTGGACACGCATTTCTAAAGAAAATGCGTTTTTCAGTAAAAATCCAATATTTTCTGTTTCTATGCTTATTATGCAGTGACTAAGAAACTAAAGGGTAGAATGTAATCAAATTTTTTTCTTAGCTAGTAAACTAGTGTGATTATACCTGCCCAGTTTGAGTTCTCTATCTTTAATAAGAAGAGCGTTGTTAAAACGTTAAACAAAGAAGGAACGCAAAGTAATAATGAACGTATTAGATTGGAATTAATTGTTCTTTCACACAAGCCATGTGTTGGACAGGGTTTGAAAAGTAGAATCAGATGACTGAAAACTTCAATGGCATTGAATTTTTCAGTCATTTGATTCTACCTTTCCAATGTATTAGATTATTTTTCTAGTAAAATGAGTTTTAATAAGGCAGTGAAAGAAACAGCTAAGGCTATCCGAGTGTTCAGAAACAGTAGTGTATAGGATAAAAATGGAACGAAGGGCCCTCTAAGGTCCCATAAAAAAGAATGCAAAAAAGGATAGGGTGAATAAAACCACGCTAGGTTAACGCAATACACTGGAATAGCGCAAACGGAGTGCGGCGCATCGTTCATGATTTACGTTTTGAAAACATTCTACCAACGTTGAATGTGCTTTTGTCAAGGAATCAGTGATTATACACTACCAAATTATAGCTTTCAACATTTTATATCTCCATATTTCTTTGATAATATGTACTTTCACGCTTGTAAAATTGTATTTCGAGTACTAAAAATACAAATAGAAGAGATAAAGTGCAGGTTAAAACCAAATGTATTGCTATTGCCTTAAATATTATGAGGATATTTCACTACTTGGTGACGACATTAGATTGGTAGATGGATCACTGACCGAGACGCCAAAGTTGCGAGCTTACGTGTAGTACTTGTGGCAACCCCCATTTAACCTATACTGTCCCTTAAGCGTTAGGCGCGATATGGTTGCGAACAGGATATTGTTTCACTGTATTTGCCAATTTGCAGTTATTATTTTGGTTTATAATAATATAAAATAGTAATAATAGTCATAATATACTAACAATACGGTTCAGTCCATGTGGCCCGTTCCATCCTCTCATAGTATTAATTGAGCTTGTCACACTATCGTCTTCTATACTGGCTCCGTTGTAAGAATATGGGACGATGTAAACAAAGCGGCAGATATGTATTAATTACTCCGTCGGCGCCTATAATTGGAGGCAATAGTTGAATAGTTAGGTGCGGGACCGAAGCCTCCCGGACCCTTAAAGGTCCCTAATTACATAGCCTGCAAGCCTCCCCAAACCAGGTAGCAGTTTGTTACAGTTCGTTTAGCGTTACCCAGGATGCACGAGGAGGCGGACTGGCTCGCACCCCAAAAGATTCCACATTTATCAGCTTCGTCATTATTTCTTTATTTTCTGTAATTTACTCACAATGGATCCGCATTGAGATGCTTCGTTATTTTCACATTCTAAACCTACATCATACAATAATATGTATTTTGTAGTTAAAATAAGCGGTATGTTTCCTTTTAGATTTTATTCCCTGTATTTCCAGGTTTGGTTTTATAAGAAATCGACTTCATCGTATTCCATTTTTGAAATTTTTCCAGCTTTGAAATTTTCTACTTGCTGCATCATGAGTTTGAAGTATGGATAAGACCTTTCCTTTTTTTATTTGTTGATGAATTGATTGCAATTTTAGTATCCAGCTGAATTTGCTTCAGTACTTCAAGAAATCTATACAGATCTGGGCTGCAGGAGTGGAACTGATTGTTGTATTTGTTGTGGAAACTTTCGCAAGCGTTTGTAGTTCTCTGTCTATTGCAACTTAGTTCTGCCCACATGGAAGGAGGAAAGAGTGCATTTTCGTCGATGTAAATTCCCACTAAATAGTCGCAAAACAGCTGTAGTTTTTCCGAGATAGGCATCACTGCCATGAAGTCTTCAGCAAAACAGTCACTAACCATATCAGGATCGAGCATTGGCAAACCAAATATGCAGTTCAGAAATAATAGGCATGTGCAAGTCCCAAGTTTTATATTTTTCGCCACCACCTTTGTGTTAGATGCAATTTACATCCTTGGATTTTAATATCAGTCCACACTTCTCTTCCAGCATTCACGATGCTTTCTTCAAAGTCAGAAAACATTGTTGATGGAGAGCATTTCAGACCTAGCTTATTACATATATCAAGAACTGTTGAAAATACCTGCTGATATGATGAAGTTTTTTTGTCGTTCAAGAAATAAAATACCATTGGAATGTAATGTCAAATAACGAGCCCATGGTTTGTAAATAGCTGGCAGAAAATCTTGTGGAATACTTGAAAGTTCAATCAACATATATTGTGTCACACTGGCTGAGTACCCTGAGATTTTCGGATTCACAAAATATTACAACGTTCTCCGCAGCATCGTTGTGTAGCAACAACTCGGCTCCATCTACAGTTTTCACATTTAATGTGCTCAGAACATCATGAACCTCCTCTATACTTTGGGTAATTTTGACAGAATTTTCCGCCTAGCTTTGTACATGGACTTACGTAAACTCTGGACAACTCCAGCGGTTACTTCTTCCGTGTTTTCTCTCTTCAGTTGCTGGTATATTAGTTTTGATGGCCTTTCACATATATCTTCCGTAGGCTTTTCTCTTCAGATCACAAAGTAATTTCTGTCTGAATTTTGTCACTAGGTGGTGTCGACTGGTTATGGTCCTCTTGAATATCCAGGGCATCTATTTCTTCAATGGAAATGGTTTTAATAAAACTTTTGCAACTTTTAACATTGCACGTCTATCGCGCTACCCCACTTTTTAAAGACTTCTGGAATCCGAAAGTGTAACCGTTCCGAAGTAGACTTTCCTTCCTGTCCTACTCAGCGTAATTTCAGTCTCTTCGGAAAACATTTTAACTGTGAAATAAATCAAGGAAAAAATTAGACATACCCATTCCATCCCACCTGCTGGCTATTACACCGGTTTCGCGGGATACTTGCTAAGCTTACCTGGGTACGGGAGGCTTCGATCCTGCGCCCGAATCGTTAATTTTAGAAGCAACGTAACTTCGCTCTTTTCAGAAAGTTACTTTTCTATTTGAATGCATTCAGCGCCATTGTTCTGTGTAGAAGGAACACAACTTTCGGCTGGTATATGCCGCCAGTGAAAGATCATGTTTAACTTAGAAACAATGGAACTCCTTTACTTTCTCTCTGTACGTCGAGAAGGCCTTTTCGATGAACTGGCAGGCGGGTCTCCTCCTGAAACTCATCTACTTGGAGCTCCTACACATATACATTTATTACACACATACCTCAAACACCGCAATTTTGTAATGTCGGTTGCGGGACACAAATCTACACCAAGGCCAATAAGAGGCGGAGTCTCCGAAGGTTCTGTCTTACCCCTGTTCTTTAGTGTGTATGTGGCCGATTGCCCTACAGAGCAGCACGTCAACATAGCACAATATGCAGACGACGTGCTCCTGTACTGTACAGATAAAAACTCGCAGAGAGCCTTCAACACCCTTCAGAGACACTTCCGCCATCCCCAACAGTTGTGCAGGCGTTGGCGATTATCCATAAATCCGGCAAAAAGCCACGCCATTCTCTTTACCAAGCGCCACTTTCCAGCAAACTTCCCCTATTCACCTAACTCAGGAGAAGAATAGAATGGACGAATACCATTACCTACTGGGAGTTAAACTAGATAAAGGCCTAACTTTCGGGGACCACATCCGGGACCTCGTGCATGGGTCTCTGGGGCTACAGCTTCATTGTACCTCATGCTAAGGTGGGGGATGCCTGTTCCGCTTAAGCTACGTCTTTTCAAGCGCTTATAATCCCCGTCCTGCTTTACGCCTGCAAGATCCGGTGCATGGTTGCAGACTCCAGTCTACTGCTTCTGCAAAAGTGTAAAAAAGGAGCATTTGGGCTATCTATTCTGTATACTGCTTCACGTATCCTCATCTCTTCCTTACAGGGAAGATGAAATTAGATGCCGGGCCACAAAACCTTACGAGCAGTTGCCACACCATCGGAGTGCCTCGTTAGGTCTCTAGGGCATTGTAACTCCAGTACACACCGCTTGAGACGATACTGGCCTTTCCCTCATGGCATGCAGGCACATCCGGTAACAACGGGGCACCTGCAACAGCAGCTCAGGCTGAGCTCCTATACAATCTCTCCAAGAATTGCTTGGACTAACAAAATTACAACTCCAACCAAACATTCTGAATAAACAAATACTACCAGAGGTTCACAAGGGCTGTTGCATGTGACCGGCAACCATTGAGGAGCAAAATTTGCTACCTCGTTTCAATCCCCTAATAAACCCCACCAGACTCCCTACAACCCCATCCATTCACTACGTGGTTTTACCCTACTCAGGATGGGAACACTTTTAACACTCCTTAGAGCTGCCCTCAGCCTGCTATGTCCACATCTCCTGTACTTCTGTGGTTTATACTGTTAACAATGGCAGCACTGTTTTACTGCATTCTTGCTGAAAGCATGTTGTTGTTTAAGCATTAAGATTCTCTATGCAATATTGATCAGTTTATTAAACAAATGTAATGACGGAAAGTTTATTATAATATTATAAAGATGAATAATGATAAAATGGAAAACAGAAAACCGAACAAATGGGTGAGAAATAAAGGTGAAAATAAAAGTGAAACAATTAAAGGAACCCATGTTCATGGAATAGAGTAGCATGGGAGGAGCATGGAGAAAAGGAAAACAGGTCAGAACTGTATTTTGCACTATTGTAGAGGCCACTGGCACGCTGTCCACGTTATCGATAATGAGAACAGCACTGTATTGTTTGCCGTTTTCCGATGTTTACGTAATGCTAATTAACTAAATGCTAGAGAATAACACTTTTTCAGGTCACAAAGTGCTTAGCATGACTGCAACGAGATCAAAAGAACATCTGCTCAAATCTTTGACATCTTAATACAACTGCATATCATTTAGAGGGGAAATCATATGGTTTTGTTTCTGCGCACAAATATTGATAAGTATGTCGTATAAACGCTTTGGCCCAGATTTAAATATTGCTTGAAAGCTTTTACTGGCATGCAAACTTGAAATAAATATCTTACATACCTAATCAGAACCTGATAACGGGCGAATTCCTTGAAATTAGTCGCTCCCTTCTACCATTTCTATGGGGTTCAGCATGCAATGGTAGGGGAGAAGCCTTTACACTGTTTTAATCGCTGTTTACAGTTGTAGCACTTTTGCAATAGTTGGTGGTTCGTTTTCTTTTTAAGAATCTATGCAGCTTACGACGAATAGCACTTCTAACAAATTCATCACGTTTACCTTCCACTACAGGCTTTTTTCCCTTGCGGTTTTTCCCAGGTGTTATGAGCCGGCTTGTTTTCACTATTTCACTGCATGAAGCATTAATGTTTGGCAAATTTGTTTTCACTACTTTTTAACAGTTTCCCTCTGAGACGTTTTACATATTGCATGGAAGCGGCCATGTTGAATGAACTAAATGGCGCATTTATTTGTCCTCTACTACGCAAACGTGTGCATTCAGAATAATGCAGCATTCTATTACTTTTACATTTATGAAACAAATTGCAATTTTATACCGGATGTTTCAAAAATAGAGAACATAGTTTTAGGTATGTATTCCCTATATGTGGGCAATAAGAATGTCCATTACAACATGTGTCCCGAAATGTTTGGTTTATGAGTTATGGCCTTCAAAATAGCGATATTCACCGGAACGTATTTCTTACAGCAGGTAGTTTTCTTTACAGAAGATTGTTTTCAATGTGTCCATCTCCTGCTTGAATATAGGCCTCATATCGACGTCTCATGGCCGTGCGAACAAGACCTCAAATTCCAGGAGTATTATGTATTTCTTCCCAACCTGCCACAATTCGATTCCGAAGGGACAGACATGACAGACACCGGAGACGAATACACCAACGCTTTTAAGTACAAGACAATAGGGTTCAAATCGGGTAAGCGCGGTGGCCAAGTAATTGCGCCACGTTTAACTATCCATCGATCAGGAAGCCTTCTATCCAAGTACCGGCGAGCGGTACGACTGATGCAGGAACGCCATCATGCAAGAAGTGAGCTTGTTGAGGAATGCTCAGTGGAGTGTATTCATACACATGACGTATGGTGTTTTCTAGGAAGTTTGTGTAAGCCTGCCCTGTAAGTTGTTTACAGCACATAGGTCCAACTAACCAACAGCCTCACATATTGAGAGTGAGCCGCACTTGGTGATGAGATGGAACAGTTGCATGTGGATTTTCATACGCCCATAGATGTTGATTGAGGAAATTTGTAATGCCATCTCGTTTGAACTGTGCTTCATCTGTAAATAATACTAAGGCAGGACAGTTCGGATTTGTGGCGCACTGCTGCACGAACCACTGGCAGAACATCAATCGAGCAGAGTAATCTGCTGGTGATAGGGCCTGTATACGTTAAAAATGATAAGGATACAACTGTTGCTCTCGCAACAGTCTCCAGACATTCGTATGAGGAACATTCACTTGCAACTGTGTGTACTGAAAGGAGTCGTGTGCTCAGAATCCAGAACCCCCTCCTCTACATCTGGAATTGTATATCGTGGTCGTGCCCTCCCAATACCAGGAGACAAACTCCCTATGAACGCACAGATGGCGATGGAGATGTTCAAATGTCTTTCGATCTGGACAACATCGCTGTGGGTACTTCTCTTGATACAAACGATGAGCTAGCGTAGCATTGTCGTCCTTTTACCGTACATGAAGTACGTTTCTGCCAGCTCCTGATTTGAGTACTTGTCGCTCAGTCGAGCGCCAAACACAAAACTCAATGTACCTTCGCCTTGGAATGAACTGTCAATGTCCTGTTAATATCTTCTCTCACGGTAACTACCTGCGGGAAGAAAAACGTTCCGGTAAATATCACTGTTTTGAAGACCATAACTGCATTTGCAGGTACATGTTTATTGTCTGCAATTAGGAAATGCATACCTGAATGTATGCCCTATAGGTTTGAAATATTCTGCATTATTTGACTGTTGCATTTTTAATAAAGTGGTATTGTTATCTTTTCGTGGTAAATATAAGCAAACTGTGAAATATCTACCTTCCGCAACGGTTACAGAATTGAACCATATAATGGCGTTGCAATTATACACGTGCTTTTGTTTACATCGCCACATAAGCTTACAGCGGCCAGTATAGGTCGGCCAACACTTCCTCTTCCTTGTGGTTTATAGTTATACAATATCTCCAAGAGAAGTCCCCTTGTCGCGGTAGAGAAGTTTAGTGCCCAATGACTCAGACGACTGCTCGAGTGAGCTTTGCTACCAATCGGTCAGAGAAGAGGGGAAACGTGAACAGTCCACAACGGACAGATGCTATTCGACAGCCCAGAAAGTAGTGGCGGCTGGCAATGGAGGACTCCAGAACGGCGCCCTCCCCATAAATAAACGTCCCATAAATAAAAAAAACCAAAACTAGAAAGAAATAATGTCAGATGTCATTGCAATATACATTTATGCACTCCCCGAATTAGTTTATAGATTTTGTTTTGTTTGAAATGTTTTTGCAACGTTTAATCAGGGATAGCGCGAATGTTTTCATTACAGGGAAATGTAATGCAACAATATTTTCGTTTATGTAGCTCTTTTAGTTTTCGTATATTTTCTGGTAAAGTAGAATAAAACCCTCCGCGTAAAGCATGTTTAATGCGAAAATATTCACCTGCCGTCCTCCCAACTTGCAAGTCACAAGTCGCCACTACCAGGATGGGAACTCATTTCGAAGAACAGAACTCCGAAATCGAACTCCTGGTCTTTCAAGTTGGAGTTTGCGCAGAGGCCGGTAACCCAACCGGGTAAAAACAATACTACTCAGAATCTCAAAGTTAATAACAATAATAACCCGGATAAGGGTTCTTTCTCTGTATCTCTTGACTGGTAGGAAAATAGGACATTTTGCAGGGTTGTTATTATTACTATTGTTATTTCAATCACAATAATTCAGCTCCACTAGTTAATAAAGCTAGTGTATAAATGAAATATTATCGTCAGCCTTAATAAGCCCAGCGAAATGACTACATATTGTGTAAGGCTCGCATTCGGGAGATCCCGGGTTCGCTTCACGTCGGGCCGGAATTCTGAACATGGGGTTTTTCGTGGTCTCACCGGGTTGGTAGGTGAATGATGGGGTCGGCTCCTCTTCAATCCTGGTTTTCTGTGTCCACCATTACCTTTCATCTAGTTAAAGGACGAATGATCACGCGACGGAGTTCGATGAGCTGTGGCAGGACCGTGGAGTGTGCACTTTGGAGAGGCTTCTCCCAGGTTTTTGGTTGGTCTGTTTGGACCCCGTCCCCGAGAGCGTGTCTAGGGACAACAGGACCCCCAGGAGGCACAGGGTTAAAGCGTGGCTAACCGGTGTCAGGATTTCCCCCTTTAGGGACTCCGTACTTGCTAGCGCACATCGTCGTGCAGATTTGGTAGCCATTCGGGTTTCCCCTCACCCCTCCAGTTACTTGAGGTCCTCCGTCTGTGTACTCTAACTGCTATACAGCCTTAATAACATAAATATGGTTAATTATTAAGTTAATGGTATTCGACCTATGGGAGTAGCCAAGGTCGTTAGGAGTCGGAGTCGTGAATGGGAAGTCAATGTTTGTCCTCCCTGACAGGATTTTTTTACAGGTTTCCCGCAGCCTTCATAACTGTAAATGCCGGGGAGGTGCTCTAAACTTGGACCTGGAACGTTTCTTTCTCAAATTTCATTTCCCGATTATCACTTCATTTTGTGTATCTTCATTATCAAGGTCTGTGGTGCCGAATGCAGTAAGAATCGGCGTTAAGAACTACAAAACTTAATATATAAATAAAAGCAAACTATCACTCGTCTAACATACAGTTCGTTGGCATTGTTAGCTTCAACCATTTTGGGGGGGGGTGTAAGCAACTGGCCAATCAAGTGGCTTGAATCATTACTTAAGAGAGAGCAATACGAGCCTTGGAAAGGGCAGAGCTGCATATTCCAGTACCTACTTAAATTCTCTCTTTCCTTTACGGGCCTCTTTTTCTGTTCCCAAGTGTACCGGTATTCAGTCATACCAGATAGAGTGACACTATAAATCAGCACTTCCATTATGTCACTTAAGTTTTGTTCATTTTTGTTGATGTCTGCTGCTCCACAAGAATGTATTCTAAGGCCTTGTCAACAGCTGTATGCTTTGGAAAGTGGTTGAGAATCCCATTTTCATTTGGATATAAAGTAAAGATGTCTGAAATAATTTACTTTTAATTTATTTCAGCTTTTTCGTTTATACTACATCACCTTATGCAACATGTTATATAATATGCAATGTAATATGTTTAAATTCCATGTTTATAGAGTTCACGTTCCAATGAAGCAAAACTATGACATCAGGTAACCATCTGCAATTTCTTCTCACCATGCCAATATTCAGTGTATCAGTAATTTTAGGATTAGTTTGAAGCCAAATGCTTCCTTTCGCAAACAAAGATCTAATTGGTGTTGTGCTGCCAACATGTGTGACAGGAAAGCCTGACTCTCCAAGGAACTGTGCACTAGTGAACAGGACGGCTAATCTAGTTCAAGTGGTGTGCGTGAAGGGTTTCGACGGCGGCTTGCCTCAGGAGTTCACCATGGAACTTTATTCCGCCGATCACCGCCGTCTCATTTCCAACGTTACTTCGCGGAGTAAGCCAGAGTTCACCGTCACGGGCCTCGAAGCTGGGGCGGGCTACTTCGTGTCCATCTACTCCAGCAACGGTAAAGGTCGCAGTGCAGCTTTTACTCTTCCAGTGTCCACTCTCAAATCGACCCACCAGGAACCAAGGAGAACAACGCGTAAGTTGCACTTTTATTATTTATCTTTTTAATGCACTCATATAACCGTATCAGAAGGACTTGCCAGAATAACTCTCTATCGTTATGTTAAAAGATTATAATAAAGTGGATTCGATAATGGATAAACTTAAAGGTTAAACTTAATGCATTAATTATTCACAAATATAGGCAGTAATTTTTGTATGCACTTCAGAAATTATTTTAATCGCAAAAAATGGCTTTGAAAAATTTCCAGAGGGTATTTATTATTGACAAAAGCTTATCCTGTAGCCGTTTGGGGCATTTGCACTTTACCTCCATCACACAAATGGTCTTTTTATTACGTTCGTTGCTGCGGTGACCTCTTCGTAATAGATACTGTATTATGTAAAGAAGTATGAAATGGCGGGACTGCATGTGGTATGTTTCTCCTTATTCATTCTGATGGTTGGCTGAATAAGTCCCAAATCTGACTTTGTAATCAAATATCTCGGTTAATTCTTCCTTCGTGTCGATAAGCAATAAATTCTCTCTTCGACTTGCTTCCAAAAGCGTCTATGCAGTGTACTTCTTCATGGCCTTCCAACCTTATGCTGCACAGTATATGGATAAGCATTTTTCTGCCTGTGATTGTTTTATTCGCAAAAATTTCCACATGAATAACTTCCGAGCACGTACGTCAATGTTTCTATCTCACCGCAAACGCTGCAATGGGCTTGAAACTTCACGGAAGCGAATGCCTGGAACTGCAATGACTCTCATCCGCATGTTACGCCATTTTGATTTGAGTAACACATCTCGTTTTAAGCTCCAGGAGTTGGCAAATGCAACTGCAGCAAAAATAGCCTTTCCGTTTAACTTGCGCAGATATAGGCCCTAGGTTTCAAACTTTTGTCACTCATAGATGTTTAATGGAGCTTCCGGAGACGTTTTCTGGCGTTTTATGTATAATGCACAGATTTACAATGACTGAGAATCATAAACCATTTTTGCATGATGATCAATAAGGTTTCCAAGCATGGTATTAATATTATTTAATATAAAAAGGCTCCACAAGTTATACATTCTACCCATTGTCCCTTGATGTTGAGCAAGTGTACCACATAGATAGATTAAACTGGGCCCAACTACAAGTTTTCTACTAAGCTGAAGCAAATAGACCGCATAAAACTCGTCAAGATTCAACTTTTAGTTCTTCTAAGACTTTATTTAATAGCCAGCCTTTTATATGATGAACCCATATGTTTAATACCTTCATTTGCGCAAATACTACTGATTGATGATATAGTTACATACAATTCCTCCAATTTAAGCTATTTTTGCCCGAAAAGTTATCTCGAAGTTAATGAATAGCCTAAGGACAGTCACCGCATGTTCATGTTTTCCCATAATTACATCAGCAGCAAAGCAGAAGACCATCAGCGAATCTGTGTTGGGTGTCAATGAAAATGCATGTTATTATCTCGCAAACATTCGGACTGTTAATTCGTTTGAGGGTGTTAATTCTTCATTGTAAAGACCTGGTGAATTATAATCATTTTGTATCATAGTTTAAAGTTACTTTTATTACAGCGTCCATTATCAACAGTATTGGTGCTCCCTCTGTGTTATGTATCAGTTTCTGGAAAAGCGGGCTTTTCAAGTGGCAGTGAATGGAACATATACAGTGCTCTGAAGAACTTTACTTATACAAGGGCACTATTTATATTTTGAGCCTTGGCAACCCTGAATTTTGTAGGCGCCATCTGACGTTTCCAATGGAAAGTTTGACATTTTTGACCATCATCTACTTCAAACATTTTATCAATACATCGTCATTTGTTTTGTTTACACTAACTTGAAAATTATGTGTCAACAAAAACATAGAATTAACTCTTGGAAAAGTTCGTGATTTATTACGACTTTCGACATGGATTATCAAGGCAAGAGTGCATATATCAACTAAATTCCACATTTGGCGACAAAGCTCCATTCTTTGCCACTGTGAAACACTGGTATAACGAATTTAATCGTGGCCGCCGTTCGCTCAATGATGAAGTTCGTGAAGATCGTCCAAAGTCAGTTGTTGTGCCAGTAAACATTGATGATGTGCAAAAACTAATAATGAAAGATTGTCATGGGACATATTATGAGATTGAAGCAACCATAGGCATTATTTTCACTGGCATATATAAAATATTGCATGATTATCTAACCGTGAAAAATTGTTTGCTCTCGTTGGATCCCACATAATTTTACGCAATGTCAAAAAGATGCTCGTGTCGATTGGTGTACAAAAATGCTCAAGAAATACGATGGCGGTGCCTCAAAAGACGCATATAAGATTGTAACATGTGACAAATCGTGGATCTATACGTATGAGCCGGAACGTAAACAGCAGTCGACCGTATAGGTGTTTCAAGATGAAGCAAATCCAACAAAAGTTGTTCGCACTTGAAGCAGTTCGAAACAAATGGTCGCCTGATTTTTCAGCAGAACTGGCCATGTGGCAACAGTGTCTTTAGAGGAACGTAAAACGGTAAATTCCAAATGGTACACAACCATTTGTTTGCCGGAAGTCTTCGATGAAGTAAGGAAAACCAACAAGAACCGAAGGATCGTTCTTCATCAAGACAATGCGAGCGCACACACATCTTTTTTTTTCCGTGGGGGAAAAATGCATTATTGCATTCGACCCCCAGCCGGTGTGCAATGGCTGGGGGGATATGTGGGGCTCGCCGCTCAGAAGCGGAATACCCACTAAAAAACCCTACCACCTGTTAATTGTATATTGCTGAGTAGTATCGTGCATTTATGTTTGCATGCTTTTAGTCGGGTCCCGCATAGCACCCCGGTTAGTATGTGAATGGCTACTTAGCTGGCATGCATTGCATGCGAGCGCGTCAAATGTTACTTGCTGGTATTGTCCATGGAACCTGAAGAATACCAGTGGGTTATGTGCGTGTGTTTCTTATATTGTTAGTATTTGATTAATAATGCCTAAGATCTAAAATGTGTGTTGTTTGCAGGGAGTGCCTGCGTGTCACATGACTTAGCATTAAATTACTGCTAGGTTGTACAATTATTGTGTTATATTAGTTTTGATAAATTGAAAGTTTTTGAATTGTGTCCTGTGCAGTTCTTCCCAGGATTTCCTGATCGTCAATTGGGCACAGGCGTCTGTCGTGAGATCCGGCCTTCTAGGTCCTTCGTTGAGCTCGTTGTCCTGATGGTCGCCATTGTCGTCTGTATGAACGACTCCATAATGCAGCGGCCCGTCTTACGCTGCCCACGTCGTTCACGTTGGGAGGCCCCTTCTCCCGGGCCGCCTCAGCTGTTGCTGAGGACTTGAGGGCTCTGCGACGGGCGTGGGCTGAAACAAGGGTAGAAAACAAGAGAAAGATTAGTGACGGGAAATAAGATAGGAAGTCCTGTGTCAATGTCCTTGTCATGTTTGGAGTAGATTGTTTAAGAACTGTAGGATTTCTTCTTGCGTGTTTTCCACATCTCGTCCAACAACAGAGTATTTGAAGGCTCAAAAAATCGAATTGATGGGTCATCCGCCATACAGTCCTGATTTGACACCCAATTACTTATTTTTGTTCCCGAACATCAAGAATAAGTTGCGTGGACAACGATTTTCGTTGGCAGAAGAAGCCGTTGATGCCATCAAAACCATGTTTTGAAGGTGTCTCAAGAAGACTTGAATAAATGCTTTAACAAATGGTTCAAATGGATGCAAAAGTGTAATGATCATAAAGGAGAATATTTTGAAAAACAATAAAGCAGTTTTCAATCAGAAATTACTTTGTTTTAATTATTAGGCTCAAAATATAAATAGTGCCCCTCGTATCAAGAAACGCTACACAAAATAAGTTTTATTCCTTTTACTTGTGCATAGAATACCATGGAAAACATCAATGAATATGGTGAATATACCTATTACAAAAATACTATTTGGTATTAGGTTAACAAAATCCTTCATTTTCTGTGAAAAAATTTGGAACTACCCTTCTAACCACAGAACATATAGTGACAGTTCAGTATTTTAAATTGTTATGTTCCTCAGCTGTGTATAATAACTACGAGGGATGATCAGAAACAAAGGTTATAAGTTTGGTCCGTTACAGAGAAATTAGTAGTGTGCGGTAAATCTAATACATACGGTTGGCAACTGTGTAGAGTTTTAGCCACCCGCCGACTATAGCGCTAGTTGTGGGTAAACACAAATGGCGACTAGTTTGCAAAGCTGGTCTCGCGAAGAAATGCCTCCGCTATTCGATTTATATGGTGAAGCACGTAACCGCGGCTGAAATTCACCGGCAGCTGATAGAGGTTTACGTATATACTCTAATATCCCGTCAGCATGACGCAGAAAGGTGTCCAAAGTTTGCGGCCGTAGAGTAAACGTCACCGAGGAGAATCCAGTGGGCGACCCAGCACGGTATGAACAGATTTAAACACAGCTCGTGTGAAGGAGCTGATTGAGGACAACAAGATCACATTACGGCATATGATGGTAGAATTGAGACTGTCGTTCGGAAGCGTTCGTCACATTATTCACGATATTCCGCAGTACCGGAATGTTCCCAATGGGTTCCTCGAAATCTGTCCAACCAACACAAGGAGAAGGGCATCATGGGGAAAGCTTGCAACTTTTTCAGCTGTTCTCCACGAAGGAAACAGTTTTCTTCACCACAATGTCACGGGTGATTAAACATGGATCCACCGCTACAACCCCAGCAGTAAGCGTTCGTCAGTGGGGTGGAATCACCCCTCCTCTCCAAAGACAAAGAAGTTTAAGGTCACGCCATCTGCCGGGAAGGTAATGGAACAGTGTTTTGGGACAGCAAGGGTATTATACTGGTGGAGGTTTTGGTAAGAGGACACACAGTAACCGCTAACTGATATTGCGAGACCTTGACACGATTGTGTGAAGAAATCAGGAGAAAACAGCCAGGAATTTTCACCGAGGGCGCCATCTTTCTTCACGATCTTATACAGCCAAGAATACCAACACGCTGTGAAGCAGTTTCGCTGGGACATCATCGAACACCCTCCCTACAGCCCAGATCACTCTCCAAGCGACCAGCACCTTTTTCCTCACTTGAAGGATCATCTCGCTTCAGACGAGGAGGTGAAACATTTCGCGACAACGTGGCTGAATACGCAAGGACAGGATTTTTACCAGAGGGAATATTCAAACTCATCCCACGAAGTGACAATTGCCTAAACCGATATAGAGACTACGTGAAAAAATAGCCTAATATATGTACTATCACTTGGACGTATTGGTTTTGTGAAATAAAATGTACACGATCACCTGGAGACCTTGTAACCTTAGTTTCTGATCATCTCTCGTATTTCTGACTTCAATACCCTATTAGGAATATAAACAGTTATATTTGCAGCAATAGAATCCCTTAAAAGACTTCAGTAACACTCTCATCTGGACGACGGTTTTAATCTACAACTTACTGAGTGAATAGGTTCTAGGGAGTATTTTGCTCAATTACTTACATTATCGCGTATAAACGTAACAAAATAATCTCTTACCAATTATCATCTGCTTCTATTTCTTCTTTAAAGAATGTCTCAACCTTGAGTTTTGCTAGTGGTAGTTTGTAGTGTTCATTGTGTTGCGGATATTTTCTCCATCCATAGAAATACTAACATAAACGTCATTTCCATGCTTGACCCATTTGCGACATTAAGTTGGTTTAGTTGCATAACGTGGATCGTGGTTAGGTTGGAGGCTAGAATTTAAATTATTCACATCAAATATAATAACGGTTTATTATAAAAATATTATGTTTTACACTGACATGACTTTCTCTACTCTTGTACAAACTATTCTTACAAACGCTTATTCTCCATATGCTTCATGTTAATCGAGATGTTAATCTTATTGCTAATTTTCTTGTAGATGCAAGGGGAATATGGTAGGTTATAAGCGATAGTCATATCTTTTAAGCGCTGGTTGCTATGTGGAGCATTCCATTCTCTTTGCATGTCCAGGGCATAAAAAAAATGAATAACGAATTTGAGAAAAAGTATAAGTATTGGAAAAATTAAGGGAATATCAAGCAATATCTCGAAAATGGTTCACTCAACAACAAAAATGTATAAGACATAAATTGTGTATTTTAACGCGATCTACATTTTTTGTGTAGTAAAATGTTGTCTATCTCTTATAGTTTACCAGTTATGCAAAAGTCGTTCACAATGAGGAATACTTTTGGAGACATTCCCAGAAAATTCGAGATATGCATTTCATTTGTCATAAAAATATCTTAAACATATGATATTTTAATAAAAATCGTTACAGCCATTTTTCAGAAAATTTAAATTTTCGAAAAATGTTCCATGTAAAGGGTAATCTGGGGTGGGGGGATTTTCTTGAAACCTTTGTGTCGCATCTCTGGAAGATACTGAACCTAAATACCAAGTTTGGTGTTTATCCGACTGTTCGTTTCGGAGTTATGCTGTTCACAGACACAGAGACACACACACACGCGGACATGTTTCTAAAAATGCTTTTTACTTTCTCTACTACGTATAGTAAGTAGGGGAAGTATTGCATTCCACCCAAAAATTCGATACCGAGATTTCACCGGAAATACATGTTTTGAGAATCACTGAATCCAAAAAAAGCATTTTTGGAAACATGTCCGTGTGTGTGTCTGTCTGTGTGTCTGTGTGTCTGTGTGTCTGTGTGTCTGTCTGTGTGTCTGTCTGTGTGTCTGTGTGTCTGTGAACAGCATAACTCAAAAACGAACAGTCGGATAAACACCAAACTTGGTATTTAGGTTCAGTATCTTCCAGAGATGCGACACGAAGGTTTTCAAGAAAATCCCCCCACCCCAGACTACCCTTTACATGGAACATTTTTCGAAAATTTTAATTTTCTCAAAAACGGCTCTAACGATTTTGATTAAAATATCATATGTTTAAGATATTGTCATGACAAATAAAATGTATATCTCGAATTTTCTGGGAATGTCTCCAAAAATATTCTTCATTGTGAACGACTTTTGCATAACTGGTAAACCATAAGAGATAGACAAAATTTTACTACACAAAAAATGTAGATCGCGTTAAAATACACAACTTATGTCGTATACGTTTCTTTTGTTGAGTGAACCGTTTTCGAGATATTGCTTGTTATATCCTTAAATTTTCCAATACTTATACTTTTTCTCAAATTCGTTATTCATTTTTTTATGTCCTGAACATGCAAAGAGAATGGAATTCGCCACATAGCAACCAGCGTTAAAATATTTGACTATCGCTTAAAAGCTACCATATTCCCCTTGCATCTACAAGAAAATTACCAATAAGATTGACATCTCGATATCTCGATTAACATGAAGCATATGGAGAATAGGCGTTTGTAAAATTAGATTGTACAAGAGTAGAGAAAGTTATGTGAGTGTAACACATCAGAATTTTTTACTTTCTCTACTACGTATAGTAAGTAGGGGAAGTATTGCATTCCACCCAAAAATTCGATACCGAGATTTCACCGGAAATACATGTTTTGAAACCTTCTGAATCCAAAAAAAGCATTTTTGGAAACATGTCCGTGTGTGTATCTGTGTGTGTGTGTGTGTGTGTGTGTGTGTGTGTGTGTGTGTGTTGTGTGTGTGTCTGTGTGTGTGTCTGTGAACAGCATAACTCAAAAACTAACAGTCGGATAAACACCAAACTTGGTATTTACGTTCAGTATCTTCTAGAGATGCAACACGAAGATTTTCAAGAAAATCCCCCCACCCCAGACAACCCTTTACATGGAACATTTTTCGAAAATTTTAATTTTCTCAAAAATGGCTCTAACGATTTTAATGAAAATATCATATGTTTAAGATAATGTCATAAGAAATGAAATGTATATCTCGAAATTTCTGGGAATGTCACCAAAAGTATTCTTCATTATGAACGACTTTTGCATAACTGGTAAACCATAAGAGATAGACAAAATTTTACTACACAAAAAATGTAGATCGCGTTAAAATACACAACTTATATCATTTACATTTTTTTGTTGAGTGAACCGTTTTCGAGATATTGCTTGTTATTTCCTTAAATTTTCCAATACTTATACTTTTTCTCAAATTCGTTATTCATTTTTTACTTTCTCTACTACGTATAGTAAGTAGGGGAAGTATTGCACTCCACCCAAAAATTCGATACCGAGATTTCACCGGAAATACATGTTTTGAGACCTCCTGAATCCAAAAAAAGCATTTTTGGAAACATGTCCGTGTGTGTGTCTGTGTGTGTGTCTGTGTCTGTGTGTCTGTGAACAGCATAACTCAAAAACGAACAGTCGGATAAACACCAAACTTGGTATTTAGGTTCAGGATCTTCCAGAGATGCGACACGAAGGTTTTCAAGAAAATCCCCTCACCCCAGACTACCCTTTACATGGAACATTTTTCGAAAATTTTAATTTTCTCAAAAATGGCTCTAACGATTTTGATGAAAATTTCATATGTTTAAGATAATGCCATGAGAAATGAAATGTATATCTCGAATTTTCTGGGAATGTCTCCAAAAGTATTCTTCATTGTGAACGACTTTTGCATAACTGGTAAACCATAAGAGATAGACAAAATTTTACTACCCAAAAAATGTAGATCGCGTTAAAATACACAACTTATGTCATATACATTTCTTTTGTTGAGTGAACCGTTTTCGAGATATTGCTTGTTATTTCCTTAAATTTTCCAATACTTATACTTTTTCTCAAATTCGTTATTCATTTTTTTTGTCCTGGACATGCAAAGAGAATGGAATGCGCCACATAGCAACCAGCGTTAAAATATTTGACTATCGCTTAAAAGCTACCATATTTCCCTTGCATCAACAAGAAAATTACCAATAAGATTGACATCTCGATATCTCGATTAACATGAAGCATATGGAGAAAAGGCGTTTGTAAAATTAGATTGTACAAGAGTAGAGAAAGTCATGTGAGTGTAACACATCAGATTTTTTTATGTCCTGGACATGCAAAGAGAATGGAATGCGCCACATAGCAACCAGCGATAAAATATTTGACTATCGCTTAAAAGCTACCTTATTCCCCTTGCATCTACAAGAAAATTACAAATAAGATTGACATCTCGATATCTCGATTAATATGAAGCATATGGAGAATAGGCGTTTGTAAAAATAGATTGTACAAGAGTAGAGAAAGTCATGTGAGTGTAACAAATCAGATTTTTTTATGTCCTGGGCATGCAAAGAGAATGGAATGCGCCACATAGCAACCAGCTATTTGATTATCGCTTTAAACCTACCATATTCCCCTTGCATCTACAAGAAAATTACAAATAAGATTGACATCTCGATACCTCGATTAACATGAAGCATATGGAGAATAAGTGTTTGTAAAAATAGTTTGGACAAGAGTAGAGAAAGTCATGTGAGTGTAACATATCAGATTTTTTATTCAGGGGTCTCAAAACATGTATTTCCAGGGAAATCCCGGTATCGAATTTTTGGGTGGAATACAATACTTCCCCTGCTTACTATATGTAGTAGAGAAAGTAAAAAATCTCTTACATGTTTAACAATTCTATAATCTTTCAGTAAAACTTGCAATATCCTTTTAATAACTCCAAGGTTAATACCTTTCAAGCAGAAGATTATCGTGCTTCTTTTACCTTTTAATCTGTTTTACAATTTTACAAGTATATTATTTCCTGCCGTGCCAAATGCAATATAAATACAAAACACGAATAAAGAATGCTTCTCCCGCAAGTTTAATTTTGAATGCCAAAGGTAAAAAGATAAATTTCGAATCGGTTACCAAAGTGATATAGTAGAATTTAGAAATGGCCGAAACATTTTCCATTCATAACCTTATGCCGAAACCAAAGCAGACCTAAGTGCTCTGGCGGTCTGCTCGCTCTGTCCCTCGTATTGTGTTCCTCTCAAGAGACTGTGTCCGTATGGACTGCTTTTGACCTCAACAATTCTATCGCTATCTGAGAAAGATTACGGCTCTACTTTCAACATATCAACGACTTACGGCCTCTTAGAAAACATACTCTCTTGTGCTAGCAATTCTCAATTACCAGTTGCTTTTGTTTGCTTTCCTCGTCACAGACTTTAACAACGTTAGCAACTGTTTCTCGGGCTTGACGGTGTAGAGTTCTTCCTTTGTTACTGGGCATTGTAAATAACTTTATAAATCACTAGAGAACACTTACACACTGCTCCAAGTGAAACACGCTGGGATACTAACGTTGCGCAATGCTTTTAATGTAGATTGTAGATCTATTTATGACATCATCGTGAGCTGCCACGTGGTACTATTCCCCCTCGCTCTTCCGGAGAGCAGAACACCCTGCAACGTTTTCTCGTGAGAGGCCTACAGTAGATAACTGACTTCCTGTTGCCCGTGAGCTTCTCGTTCCTCCTCAAGTATAGGGGAGCTCTGCGATCAGTGATGTGAACAAGCCAGCCAATAGTAGCACAGATATGACGACATCCTTCTAGAATATTCTTGAGTGTTCCTGAGCTGGCGACGTGTTCTACGACGAGGGAGAGGGTGAAAACGGCACAGTAACAAACAACACTTCGTATCTATTTCTTTAGAACAGAGCCTGTCGATCAATGAGCAGCTATGTTTCACAAAAAAACAGACACTACTTACAACAGTACATGTCATCAGAACTCCGCAAATGGGGAAACTCTTTTTTTTATTTTTGGTGTAAATGGCCCTTCATTTAATTTTGAAATATATACGGCCAGGAGAATTATTTTCACCTTCTTCGCCAGAACAGGCTCCCTGGTTGAGATCTACCTGCTGAAAGGGATTTCAAGACAAATTATGCAAGAGAAACATTTACTGAAACTTCAGTTGAAGGAGTAGATCTTGTTGTGGTCATTTCTTTGAACAAACCAGTTACATCAGTATTTATGTTTGTTAGAAGAAAAGGTATAAAAGGCATATGGGGAGATCGCTTGTATTTCAAAATTGGTAGATACAAATTAAAAATATAAGTAAAGAAAACGCTATTTTGGAAACCTTCTACCACCTGATTGGTCTAAATGCTTGGACCCTCTGTAATAGCTACAGTTTTGCTAAAAGCAGGCAGTAAGATAAGGATAAACTGTACACCTAATGGTGAAGTTGAGAACGAAATTCAAAAGATCAAACGAGGACCTGCTAGGGTTCCACCTCCAGATACCCGTATGGACCAAACTGGTTACTGGATTTAATTGAAAGCTAAGAAACAATACTATACTACGACACAGCAGCTGTCGCTCAAGGTTATCCATAGGTCGGCGCGTGGCAGTCGGAGATAAACAAAGGTACGTAACGCTCGCCAGCGTAAACACCGGAAGCGCTATCGTTCAGATAACCAGAATCTTCTGAATGTTTCTCCTTCTCGGAGGTTCTAGAACTCTATGGAAAATTCCAATTTCTATATAAGCGAGCGCTCTCGCGATCAGTCAGTGAGTGAGCGATTTAGCGAGTGCGTCTCTGGTGCGACGAAATGCGCTGTTCTCCGAGCGAGTTTGTGATGACTGCTGTGACGTGCAGTGAATCCTGCTGCTGCAGCAGAGATTGGGCAGGGCTTGTGTTCTACTCTCCAGCGGGTGTACCGTCCAGAAGAAGAGACTATGTCCTGCGTATTTCATCATGCAGTTACGCCACGAAAAAAGTGAAGTAACTGTGAAAACTAAGCGAAGTGAGAGTGAATAGTTTAACTAGTAAGTGACATAGAGAACATTGTTGAAATGAGTTAAAAATTGGACAAAGTTACAATATGTAAACTAGCCCTATTCTGTCTGAATTTTGATGCATTTTTATGCTGTAATGGAAGACAGTTTTTATTTTTTTACACAATAGTACATCATTCATTGTTATTGTTCCTGTTTGGAGGTTAATTGTTTACTAATACTTTTTAATTGATTTTATTTAATAATTATATAATTGTAACACCTAGAACTGCAATTTTTAAAATAAATTTTTATTTTTAACTCCAAATGAAGCAATGGTAACCCTACGCATAGTGTACCTTCCAGGTAGCAAACCTCATTTTTCCTTTAAAAATATCTAGGTATATGAATAGCTATCCATCGTTTAATCAATCTGTTAGTTCTTGATTGGAAGTAGTTTTAACTTTTAGGTTAACTATTAGCTTAAGATTATATAAAACCCAAGTATAAGGGAGTAATTAATTCCTCGGAATTCATTTGCTTTAGAAGGCAAGTATTGAGTAGTGTAAATGCTTTCATAACTCTTAACTACAAGGGCTGTCCAGAAAGTAATCTTCCTTCAAGCATAGCACGAGAAGTAGAGGGGGTAACGGCGCCATTTCGGCATCAGCGTGCGCAGTGGCTCAGTACGCTTCTAGCTGTGTAAAGTGGAGCATCGTACTGTCGCGTGTTTGCTAGTTATAACCTAACAACTTGAGCGTCGAAATAACAAATCCCGCCAAGCCTGAAGTGCGTGGCCTTATAAGATTTCTTTGGGCGAAACATCACTCAGCAGCCGAAACTCATTGTGAATTGTGTGCAGTTTATGGTCCAAACATTATGAGTGAAAATTTTGTCCGTCAATGGGTACGAATGTTTAAAAATGGAAGAACAAACCTTCACGATGAAGACAAGTGATGACCTAGTGAACAGAGTTCATGAGAATCGTCGGTTCACAATCACGGAACATTCTTCTCATTTTCTCAAAATTTCTCCAAGTCTTTTACACGAGATATTGACTGAAAACCTAGGTACTTGCAAGTTTTGTGCTCGTTTGGGTACCAAAACTGACCAACGACCACAAAATCAAACGAAAGAGTTCTGCCACAGATTTTCTTTCTCGGTATCACTTTGAAGGAGAAGACTTTTTAACAGGATTGTTACTGGCGATGAGTCTTGGGTGGGCAATGTGAGTGCTGAGACAAAACAACAGTGGGGACATACCGGTTCTCCACACAAGCCAAAGAAAAACCCGTCAGATTTTTTCAGCAAAGAAAGTCATGGCAGCTGTTTTTTTTGGGGGGGATGGGAAAGGCACCTTACTCGTTTAGTTTATGGAACGTGGTACGACTATCACTTCTGCAGTCCTGTGAAACTCTGAAAAGCCTAAGAAGAGCAATCCAAAACAAGCGCCGTGGTCTTCAGACATCTGGTGTTGTGTTTTTGCATGACAAAGCTCGCCTGAAACATAGCAAAAAAACACACAAATGAACTTTTTGCCAAGCTCAAATGGGATGTTTTTGAGTATCCCCCTAATAGTCTGGACTTGGCCCCTAGTGACTTCCATCTGTTCTCGTACATGAAAAAGTGGCTTGCAGCTTGAAGCTCTTAGCAATGATGAAGAGCTTCAAAACGCCGTGACACATTGGCTTAGATTGCAGTTGGTAGAATTTTATGCAAAGGGTATTTCAAAAACTGTGAAAAGGTATGACAAGTGCTTGAATTTGTTTGGAGACTATGTAGAAAAATAGATAAATACTGTAGTTTATAGATGTATATAATAAAACTTTTGTATGTATACCGGTTTCATGTTTATTTCAAAACGGATGTTACCTTCTGGACAGTCCTCGTATAAGCGATAGCCATAGCAATAGTTAAATAGAACTGTCTTAGAAGTTACTTTAGAGGTATTAGTAATACAGAAGAATCAATATTGAGTCTAATAATATCAGTTCTTGTAATCGTAATAAATCGTTTTCTCACGTTTTATTTAATCAGTAGCAACGACGTTTCCGGAAAATCTTCCGCAGACAGTAACACCTGTACTTTGGGTCCTGGCCGGCATTGTCGTCACTCTCGGCTTCGTGGGTTTGGTGGCAGTGATTGTGCTGAGGCTACGCGGCTGTGGCATGGATCAGGACAGCGACGACGGCCAAGGAACGAGCACCGCATCACCAGACTCTCTGGCTAACGAGCCAAAATCTGCTGTTGGAGCGGCAACTATAGCAGAGGCGGGGACAGGGGGCGGCGCTAGCCTCATTACTGTCTCTTTGCAAGGTCTTAAAGGACCTGTTCTGGTGACAGCGTCTTCCACTACTGAAGAGGGCGTCGAAATGGATGACCGAAATCCCGACGTCATTCCTCATACGACAGGTAAACTACTTTTACTATTTAGTGAGTAACTAAATGACTAATTCATTTAAGGTTTAAGTTTAGGTGAATAAAGAGAGCGCAACTATGCTAATGAAAAATAATCAGAAAAAGTAATCGGACGTTAAACCCACTCCTGTTTCTGCATGGTCCCCTGTAATAAAGCTCCTGACAAGGTTCCACGATTATCTTTGCCTCTGCGCTCGAATATGCCTGACCAGACGGGCTAAACAGCCCAGCCTTATGGATTTTCTTCGTTATATATGTAGTAAATTTAATTATTTACTACCGTTATGGAACACAGGGTTTGTGCAAAATATGACAGGGTTTGTGCAAAATATGAAGCAAGATAATATTATGAAGGAACAACTAGAAATTAAGTTAAATGCTGTAATTAAAGATGTTCACAAGTAAATTTCAGACAGATAATTACATTATATATGAAATTTACGTTTCTTTTTTAAATATACTTCAGTCGTCTTGGAATACTTATTTCGAATACCCCTATAGTATCACATTTATTATCAAACCTATCACCGGGTGCCATTTGAAACCAGTAAAACCTTTCACTTTTAAAGTAGGAAACTAATTTTTAACATAAAACTTCATTTGCTTTATATATATCAGGTGTTTAAAAACTATTCTATATTTTGAGAGGTGGTAGTATGGACCAAAACAAGAGAAAATGTCCAGCAAACATGCGTTCTAAAATGCATACCTTAAGAGTTATGAGCACGTGTTCATCTTCCCTACTGTGGAACATCTCCTTTACTGCAAGCTCTTTGCTATTACGCATGACCCACAGACTGTAGTAAAGACACATTACTCTGTTACTATGAAACAGCGTAGTTTCTAATGTAATCTGCTTGCTAAATTAAATTAAATTTCATTTAATTTATGGACGCCCTGTAACTGCCGTGGTCCTTAGTGTCCCATTCTATATTGGGCGTGAAAAACCGGTAATTTTTGCTCAGAGGCCTCTTTATCAGACTTAAGGTTCTTTAACGTGCCGTAAATCTACGACACGAACCACCAGCTTTACTTCCCTTCGCAAGGAAGCCATGCTAAGGATTTTTACGCCCGAAAAAATCATCGCCTTCCGTCGGATTTGAACCCGCGACCTCGGAAAGTAGAGGCTAGCATGATAACCACTAAACCACGTAGGACGATAATCTGCTTGCGACTACATACGGCCTGCACTTGTGAACCATCGTTGAAGGAGGTACTCAATATGGTGACCATTCATAGCAAGGCATACTTCTGTCCGACGTCTTAGGGAATCACGCACTCTCACCACTCCAGGTTGGTCACGGATGCTCTGGCAGACATTGATGACGCCTTCCTGTAGTGATTGTACATCATTAACGGGGGGGATTGCATACACGAAATATTTAAAGATAAAACAGCAATGTAAAGGCATATCACAAACTCATCAAAACAAAAACTGATCCCATTAGAATTAATAAGAACATGCGCTGCACTTACCCAGAACTGTGAATACAGTTTACAGTAACACCACTAACAGATGTTTACTGTATGCTGTATCCATGGACAATAATAGAGTAATGTGTCCTCATTTGTTTAGTCTGCTGTATATCGTATGTAATAGCAAAGAACTTGCCGTAGAAGAGATGTTTCATAGTACTAAAGATGAACAAGTGTATGCATTTTAGAGCCCATAATGACTGGACATTTCTTTTTACTTTCTCTACTACGTATAGTAAGTAGGGGAAGTATTGCATTCCACCCAAAAATTCGATACCGAGATTTCACCGGAAATACATGTTTTGAGACCTCCTGAATCAAAAAAAAGCATTTTTGGAAACATGTCCGTGTGTGTGTCTGTGTGTGTGTGTCTGTGAACAGCATAACTCAAAAACTAACAGTCGAATAAACACCAAACTTGGTATTTACGTTCAGTATCTTCCAGAGATGCGACACGAAGATTTTCAAGAAAATCCCCCACCCCAGACTACCCTTTACATGGAAGATTTTTCGAAAATTTTAATTTTCTCAAAACTGGCTCTAACGATTTTGATGAAAATATGATATGTTTAAGATAATGTCATGAGAAATGAAATGTATATCTCGAAATTTCTGGGAATGTCTCCAAAAGTATTCTTCATTATGAACGACTTTTGCATAACTGGTAAACCATAAGAGATAGACAAAATTTTACTACACAAAAAATGTAGATCGCGTTAAAATACACAACTTATATCATATACATTTTTTTTGTCGAGTGAACCGTTTTCGAGATATTGCTTGTTATTTCCTTAAATTTCCTTATACTTTTTCTCAAATTCGTTATTCATTTTTTTATGTCCTGGACATGCAAAGAGAATGGAATGCGCCACATAGCAACCAGCGATAAAATATTTGACTATCGCTTAAAAGCTACCATATTCCCCTTGCATCTACAAGAAAATTACAAATAAGAGTGACATCTCGATATCTCGATTAATATGAAGCATATGAAGAATAGGCGTTTGTAAAAATAGATTGTACAAGAGTAGAGAAAGTCATGTGAGTGTAACACATCAGATTTTTTTTCTTGTTTTGGTCTACACTACCACTTGTCAAAATATGAAATCCTTTTTTTAACACCTATATCACTGATGTCCTTCATGGAATGTTGGAAGCTCTTCCAAGTGTCGACAAATGCCAAGGTATGATTCCGCGTGCTCCCACCGCTAATCCTAACACTTCTATCTCCTGCAGGTGGTATTTGGATTTATATTAGAGTAAAATAGGTTCGTAGATTTTCTTTCTTTCCTCATTCATCTCCTCGGGTTGACCAGTTTGGCATTCAAATGGGACTGTTAGATCTATAGTGAATCACTTAGAACTGGTGTGTTTGAAGGCGATCGTATTTATTGTGCGTGAGCTGTCATTCACGGCAATCCATAGGCCTCCTCATATACCAACTGAGGTATACATTAAGAATGAATTTGGGGGTTTCTGTTACCATATGCTCCTCCTACGAATTATCATTATAAGTCATAAAATGCTAGGACGTGGTTAAAGACATTTGGCAAGCTTTCACTGCATGAAGTCTGTAAGTAGATAATATACATTTACCGTATAAAATTATGAATAAATAAAAATTACGTTGATCGTAGGATAATCAGTAAAGTTACAGAGCGCATAATGTCTGAGGGTAAAGGCAAAGGTACGTATCAGAGAGGGACCCTCGAAACCGGGCCAGAGCACCGCACGCACACCAATCGGCCCATTGTGCTTCCAACGTGACTGCTGGGAGAGAGGGATGAGGGGAGAATCCGAAGGGCGATCAGATCCGGATGCCGACAGGCGCAAGCATGGATAGAACGCATCCCACTCGCACGGTTCCTGCCCACACGCCACCAACCTCCAGGGTCCCTCGGAGCGGAGTCCCACGCTGTGGAGAGATACCTAATTGAGCGGTAGTGCAGCGAAGCCAGGGAAGAAACCTTTACAGAGCGCAAGCCACCGACCAGCCACAACCCGCCGAAAACCGTCGCCTGGTCCTACAACTCTGAAACAGATGACAAAGAAGATGATGGGTACAGGAAATGAGAGGAAGTAGAGTCGTGGTAAAAGACGAACCACCCCAGCACTCGCCTGGAAATCCGGGGAAGCCAGAAAAACCCATAGGCAGTCGCCGGGGATTGATCCCGGGACCTCCCGAATGCGGGCCACAGAGTAACCGCTGTAGCCATCCCGCTCGGTAAAGTCAGAGGGACTGTAGGCCGTTTACAGTGACCTATTCTTTGTCGGTCACCAGAGACAAAGACTGTTTTCATTCTTTTATGTGTTTAGATGTCTATCAAGCATCATACTACTGTAACCTCCAGGTTTGTAAAAATTGAAGAGATATTTACAATTGTCTTTTCTGTTTCAGAAGTTGAATATCCTATAGCAGTGCAGGAGTACAAATCCTATGACAACCTGGGTCTAGATCCCGGGGGGCGACCTATGGAGAATGTAGGAGTAGCACAGCCCACCAAGTCCATTAGTTATGGGAACATACCTCATTATTCCCGTACAAATACTTCGGTAAGTATACCAATTTGTAACCGAGCATATTTTTACTCTCTGCGGTGATCGAAAGAAGTTCAGAGGTAGAAGAATTATCAAATCAAATGGGGAGATGTGAGGTTGTAGATGAATATGACATTAAAAACCCACTTCCCTTAAAAAGGCTTTCACCGTCAGGTTATAGATGAATTCACAAAAATGTTAATAATGCTATCACCGCGAATATTATTAATCTTTCTACACTCTCATGGTCCGCGCGATAATCAAGGTCTTGCATAGCGATGAAAAAACTTATGGTTTTCACTGTGCTTAAAGCTAGTAAATCTATTGTTGTGTTGGAATACAATTACAAAATTCTGTTTCTGTCTGTTCTTTCAATCACGATATGGAGGTTTGATAGATAACAAAATTATCATCGCAGTAACTTTTAAGTACCACTCCCACTCTCTGTGTCTTAAGGGATTCCAAAAAGGTGCGTCTAAGGTGGATTTAATTGCCTATAGGGTTGTCTATAATGCATTTTGTTTAGCATTCAACGGACTACAAAATAAAATACTAGAAGTTTCCAAGATTCCGTAGGTTTACCTGCAACGTGCTAATTAAAAACATATTTAGACGCTTTAGCACGTGTGACGTTTAAAAAACGCAATCATATTTTCTGGATATATGACACCTTTATAGGGATATGGATGTTTGCGCTATTTTATATACTGTTGTTCTCACGTTTATCCGTGACCATAGAACGATAAAACTGAAGTTCGTTTATATGCAAAACTCCAAATGGAATGCCTTCATAAGAGTTTGTTTTCTCACCAATCACCTCTCTCAGAAGCTAAACAAACTGTGGAATATCGTCTAAAATGTAAATTTTATGAAGTTATTGGGAACCTTTAGCTTTGTTACAAAAAGTGTAACAACCACTGTTTTAACACTTCACTACATTTTGCAGGAAAAAGAAAAAAAAAATTAAGGACAAGTTTTGTGGGTATACCGCTTCTCCTTCACTTTCTGCAGTGGTCTATTTTGGGCAACGCGTTCTGACCATATATCCGTGTTGGAGTGATTCCTTCCTTGACAAAGCTCGGCGTGAAACCTGCTCCTGTATTCTGGAGGTAACAACCTTGTTTTGTTTTCAAGTTTTAGGAACTTCAGAATCAAGTGAGTGTAATACTTCCTTCAGACTTCTCAATATCTGTGGTCGCAGTACTAAAAATAGTTTGTTTCTATAATAATCTTCCCACTATTAAAAGTCGTTTACAAATGGCATTGTACTTTCCACCTCGTGATTACTAATTAATTCTTTCTGATGATTTCTTTCTTTATTGGAGCTGGATCGCGTCTCTCTTGTCGTGTCTTTTGGTGATATATTCATGCAGTCTAGCAATCAAACTTTATTGTCCCTGGACTGTTTCGTCGCTATGTTTGTGCTTCTTTCAGTTAACACTCTGTTCCCTACTATGCCAACAATGTGTTATAATCAATTTTCATTTATCCATTTACATGCCATAAGTAAAGTATGCCATGTTTAAACGTTATACATTACAACGGTTACAATATAAATTAATATTTATAATACTATTTATTTATTGTCTTATTCTGGATGTGATATATATTAAACTTAACCATGTAGTTTTATTTTTGTTGTTTATAGTTCTTGACTTAAAACTAGTTACTTTAGGTTTCTTTCACATAAAACATTGAATAAAAGTAACATTAAATTTAACATCTTGGCACGCTGTTCTGGTTATTCTTGGGTCTGTTTCCATTTCACCCATATCCATCAAGGTTTCTCTATCTTAAGAATCCAGGACGCTTTCATGATTTACTTCCTACTCATTGTTTGAGTAATTGGTGGCCAATTTTTAAATTTGCGTATTAATATAGCAATAACTTACTAGGTACACTAAAACACTTATACAGTTTTTATAAAATAAGATAAAACTCATCTGCCTGCAAACCAAAGAACAAGTCTCCAATTTTATGACCGAGATTATACTGACTGATGTAAATTTTCTAATTTTTGTCAGTATCATAAAATTCACTGCACAAAAATTTGGAATTAAATTTTACATTTAGTAGACCTTTAAGAGTATACACTAGATGTCTTCTCATTTCTCATGACCAAATATTTCCCATAACAGAAAAAGTCCTTTAGAATGGAGCAAATGTTGCTGACAGACACATGGTAAATTCCAATAACTTAAATACGTTTTTAAATGAAGACTTAATTCTGGACACTAAAAGTCACTTTTCTACAATGGAAATTGATTTTGGGTTCCAAAATTTTGTTGCTCTATCATTTGATTTAGTAATATATGCTCAACAAATAGTTCATCACAATTTTGTTGACATCCTTTTCTAACTCAAGCCATCCAATTTCACTTTCTAAATTCATTCACTCAAATTAATCTACTTTGCCTAAATTTGTTTCCACGGTTCCAATTGGGATATAACTCATAAAAATGCACAAGAACTTCACAGAGTATTTGTTCCATTGTGGTATTGCCTTCTATCAATGTACTTAGCTGAATATGGCACAAAATTGAGAGATTTTCTTTCCTTCAGTAGTGAAACTAATCCATTGTATACTATAAAGCTTCCCTTTCTGTCATCACATTCTAGTTTCAAAACAGCCTTATCAAAAAGCTGTAATGTCCTTCACAAAAGGAAAGGGTACAGTTCACTTTATGGGCTTTCAAAGAAGTCCAGCAAGAACTTTGGACAGTGATCACAAGAATTAAAATATTGCTTCAGTCCATAATAAATAGCCAGAAGTCTCTCCATGGCAGGAAATAAACTTAGAAATCTTGTGCTGTATATTCACAAAATTTCTTTAGCTTTGTGACTTGAACTGTAGAAGTATAAAAATACTTAAAAATTTTAATTACAATGGCTTCTATATCAAGTGAAAAGGTATCACAAGCATTTGAACAAAGTTATGCATAATATGGCAAGAGCAAACAATACCCAATAGTGGCCTATATAAGCTACTTTAAACCATCCTAAAAACTTTATTCTGGACCGTTCTTTGCACACCACCAAAATTTGTATCGGTATTCACAGCAGTATAACAAATCAAGAAGACATTCACTCAATACTTCAACCGTTTCCCATGGATGTCATAAAAATGCTAGTTTCACATGAACCCTCTCAGCATATCAAAATACCTGACAAGATCTGGTAGAATTTTCTGATATTTTTTTTTAGAGCTATCAAGGCATGCAGTGACATAATCAACTCCCTACAATGATTTTGGCATCAAGTTAAAAATAAATGAAGAAATGACATTCACATTGTTTCACTTTTGGTCCTAGCAGACTATTACTAGCTTTTGAATAAATCCTGATAGGTTTTGATATGCGGTCTAATGTTTTAAACCTTATACTACAGTGTGATCCATATAAACTTGAACCACTTTCATGGGCTATAATTTTTGAACTAATAATAGGGCACATGTGCAACTTTGGGAAAGTATAACACCCAATTAAGAAACTACATTGTTCATTGTTCCTCAGAGTTAATGTTGGAAGTGTCCTCCAACGGCATCCATACATATTGTCGTAACCTCTACATTATATTTAGCTCAAGGGGGTAGAGCAAGGTACCGAAAACAGGACCAAACATTAATCTACATGAGGTCCGACAGGGGCGAGCTGAACTAAGTTCCCTAATACCTGAAAATACCTAAGAATATATCTAAATAATGATGTGTAAGGATAGAAGGATCTATTTACTTGAAGAAATTACATGCCAGAAGTTTAGATGACTGAATATATTAAGAATAAATACAGATTACCTGTCTTGCTATCGGCGGAGAGGTCCCCATGTTCCAACTGCACTGCACTATTACTACATTGCAAGAGACTGAGTTAGCATCAGACACTACTACTGAAGAACCGGTTTTCAACCCACACTACTATTACATTATATTCCGGTTTGTGTTGCCAACTTAAACATGTTAACACCTCACATGCCGCAATATCTGCACCTGTTTCACCATATTCTGTGACCTTCTACGAAGAGTATCCTCACCGTGTTGCTTATTTCGTTACTAATGGATTCACTGAGTTCGGCAGTTGTCCAAGGTATATTTTTACACACTATTTTTAAACTACTCCCATAAGAAAAAGTCTGACAAGGTTAGGTTAGGTGGTCTGGGGGCCACAGACCTTTTGAGATTATTTAATTATCAAATAAGCTGGTTAAAAGTTGAATGGAGGAGTTAGATGTACAACACGTTGCTCCATCCTGCTGGAAACAACCTTCTGTCAATTCAATATCATCCAGCTGCTCCACAAATATGTTTAAGATGCCCATATAAACTGCAGTGTCTACAGTCGTATCAAAGAAAATGAGGCCAACAATCCTGGAAGCTAACACCACACACCATACTCCAACCTTTTCATCAAGCAGAGATGTTTCATGGATGATATGGGAGTTTACAGCATTCCAGTATCTGCTGTTTTGTGTGTTGATGTAGCCTGACAGATGAAACCATGCCTCATCTATAAACCACATTATGGAGAGAATGTCTGGATGTGGAATAAGAACTCTGAAACCATCGACAGTAATGCATTGGTTTCTCATGATCTGCCGTTCAATTGCTGCACCTTATGCACTCTGTATGGTCGCAATCCCAATTTCTTTGCAGCTCTTTGCCATGTGCCACATGAATAGCCTGTCTCTTGACTCATGGACACAATGATTTCTTTGGAGAGTTCCTGTTGTGTTGTTATAACTGAATTTGCCTTCCAATATGCTTTCACAATAAAAGCATGCTCTTGAAGTGTGTACTGCAAACTAAAGACTGTACAGTGCTCATAATTGCCATCAAAATCAACAAAGTAGTTAACAAATGGCAGTGGTATTGATTCTTAAAGAGACACTTAGATCTTAAAAACTAATTTCACGTTTCCATGAGCTTTCAGGGGGAAATTATGGCCCATTAAACTAGTTCAGGTTTATATGGATCACACTGAATAATTTGCTGTATGGTATGTTGCTAGCGCAATCAACATTCTTGGATATGCAGCGTAATATCAGTCCTATATCTTTCACTTTGTCTTCCTTTAGATTTCCTCTACCTTTGTGAGCAACACAAAATACTCCATTATAGCTCATACGCTGCATGCATTCATAGTATTGCCACATAATTTTAAAAATTTATAGCCATCTTACAGCTTTTTGCTGAATACTTGCTTCCTTTTCCTGATTTAAAATTTTTAATATAAACATAAAATTATATTATTCTGGCACAGTTTTCATACATAAAGCTGATTTAAAACATTGATCACTTCTTCTTATTTCTCTGTTTAACCTCCTCTTATGTAGGACTTAAACTCTCCCAGGAATTACAGGCGGGTGCCTGGGGTCAAAAGTCCGTTGGGGAGCAGACACTCAAGGATCAGATAGAATATCCAGGATGGTGATCAGCCCGATGCCTGGTATGGGAGGAAGAAAGGAAGGAAGTAGATGAAATGAAATGATGGTGAAAGGGATGAAAGGAAAGGTGATGATGGATCAGTTGGTGGAATGAATGGCAGGGAGAACCCGGAGAAAACCCGGCCAGATGCCACTTTGTCCACCACAAATCCCACATGCGGGTTCCTAGGATTGAACCCGGGCCGCCTCGGTGAGAGGCAAGCAGTCTAACCACTCGGCCATGGAGCTAAAGCATTGATCACATGGACAGAAAACAATCATGCATGCTTGCTTTTAGTTATGATAATGGAAGTAAGTGTTGTTGCTGCTGTTGTTTACTAATGCTGAGCATTTGGGAATGCAACCATCAGCTCTCTTCCTCTCCAGTGTTTTCCATGTATTGTGACTTTGGATGAAAGAGCTGGATGTTTTTGAAGATGTTTCTGATCCCTCTCCTCTTGTAGCAGACACAAGGGACAAAGTGAGGAAGAAGCAATTCCAATTCTGTGTAGGTGTTTTGACAGAAAATCATGGCCTGTGATTAATCTAAAAGTTGAAATAGCACTTTTCCTTGATACTCAGCAATTTCAAGTAAACTTGTGTTGAGACACTCCCCGCTTTCATTCTTGAAGTTTCATTAAACTAATTTGTCGATGTATTTTTAAATTCTGAATTTACTAACCTTTTGTTGTTGTGAATGACACCTGATGAAGGCTTCTGTTTGATATTGCTGCCTATTTTATCCAGATAATTGGCGGTTTCATTTCCAGATAATCCACAGTGTGCTGAAACCCACTGAATAGTTATTTTCTTTCTAAGTTTTAATAAATTATATATTATTTCCCAACTATCTGTTATTCTTTTGCATTTAGGTGATACATTATCTGATACAGCAATTATAGCTTCCCTAGAATCACAAAATATTACTGACTTTTAAAAGGAAGAGATTCGATATAGTAGGTTTTGCAGTGTTGAACAGATAGCTTTAAATTTCTCCATCAACATTTGTTGTGCCAAATCCTAATACTTTATAAGATGAAAAGAGTTGAGGTGTAGCACCAGCAGCTACTGCCTTCTGATTAAAGGTAAGAGATACATCAGTGTAAATATGAAGCCATTCTTTGTTTGGAAATCTAGAGTTAATAGTTTGTAATGCTAGTTTTTAATACATATTTCAGAGTGTTACATTTCTTGACATCTTCAAACAGTTCCAAATAGTATTTTATTTCCATTGCTTGTGTGGGATTAATTTTAAGGTGTAGATTTTCTTTACCTGATGGAAAGTTTATTTATTCTTTTATACTGGTACTTTAGATAGAAAACTTTCTTGAGTCTTTAAGTATAATTTTTTTATTCTAAGTTTTTCATAATGGAAGTAAATGGTCTCTTCCATCATTAAATGAAGATTTAAGTCACCCACCGCTTGTGCTCCTTTAAAATCAGTCTAGGTTCCCTGATGATAACATAATGATCAAAACTCTTAGCTGCTGGTGTTATGAAAATTCACACATTTATGAATTCCGTCACCGTGTGGGAAACTTTGATTTTAGAGTGCCTTCAGAACATATTCCTTTTTCAAACACACACCAAATGTACATAGAAACTGAAGCAGCATTAAGGGGTTTCAACAAGACTCAACCACTCCTCAGTGTCAACATCTAACAGAAAGTAGCATTTCCTTATGGAATATTCCAAATAGAAGCATAAAACAAAATGTTCAGGTTTTGGAAGAATGCAATCATAAATATCCATATGCTATAACTTACTCATGTCAAGCACAATGTGTTTACACAAATAATGTTATAGTTTTACAGAAGTAGTGGAGCGATTCTAGCAACCTTCTCAGATAAGAGATTAAACTGTGATATCTGATGGCCAGCGTATATAACGCAAGACTTTTAGTTGATACAAGTAGATTTGGGTTTTATTTGAATAGCCATATTTCCCAAAATTTGTTCATCTCAAGGCTTATGAGCTTCTTTTAGGGCATTGTTTTGATATTGACTAATGAGGAGGGGAAAAAGCAAGCACAAAATCTGCACTGGAGACTACGTTATTGCCTATATTGCCATGAATTACCATGATCTGCATTGTATCAAATACCAAAACAAATACATACATAAATACAGATTGTCCAAAGCTTCATAACCTTAAAATCACTGGCAGTTTGGTGAAATGTCTGAATAAATGTTTTATATATTTCAGGAGACCTTCCGATTTGAACCTCAAAGGTGGCAGCAAGGTATGCCATGGCCTGGGGTTATACCGCCACAGTTACAGCCGGTGCAAAAAGTTACTGCAGCGACGCAAACGCAAAGTGCAGAAACCCAGACGCCGCTATTGGTGCGGCATAAAGAAAGTGCTGTCTAGCATCTAGATACATGGAACACAGGGGGGAAAGAAACATATACGCTGATGTCAGGTAAAATAATCTTCATAGTTGTTAAAAAAAGGGAAAATAAGAGGAATTAATTCCCCTTAATGCATTGGCACTATTTTGGATTATTTCTATCAACATGACTGAGAGACTATATTATTTGTGGTTAAATAACGAGTAAAAAGTTGAATTTCACTTGAAAAATTCAGTTACACAACAGGATGAAAGCCACCTTGAGATAGTCTTTAACCTATACAGGGATTTATATGGAAGACTATAAGAAAGATCCAATAAGCATACAGGGCAATGCATTCACTGTTTTGTGAATGTTAACCATTTTATCCAGTCAGCTGATCAGCTATGACTGTTCTTCCTGCAACGTCACTGAATTTTTCAAACCAAGTTCAGCTTTGTGTGAAAGAAAAGCTATTAGATAGAAAGACAAATTATACTAAAATGTAATTTGAAAAATATATAATGCTATTTTGCAAAAGGCACATGCAGCGAAATAAACAATTTCTCTTAGTTTTATAAGTATAAGTTTATTAAAAGAAGACCAAAGACGCTCAATGAGCTTCCAAAGTTACCTTATATTAAATGAACTATATTGTTTACTACAATTCGCAAATTAAATGGGACAGAAGTTTATTCTGTTTAATTAAAGCCTGCTTCAGAGGAAAAATAAAACAGAAATTATAGTAATTTATTTGTTTTAATGACCCTGGCAGCTATTAATGCCATGTCAGCACTACTTTCAGGCTTAAATTTTATCTCACAAGAATTCTTTTATGAGCTAGTAAATCTACTAGTATTCGATGTATTTAAGCACACTTCAAACACATTCTGCTGGCTGAGGTATAGAATCTAGGTATGACATTGCACACAGAAGCCAGTTCTCAACAAAATAACACTTCCAGGTCAACTGTTAAGACAAAAAAATACATGCCTTATTCTTCTCTTGTTTACTGCATTGTAGATAATATGGCTCACTGAATAAGAAATAAACAGGGAGCTCCCATTACTAAAGTTATACTTTTCTTACAAAAAACAATTCATAGATCTGTTCTTATATGAGGTTAAATTTGGATATACTTTTTTTATCGTTTCTTTTGTTTCTTTTTATTAATATTAATTTTACCTTCTATTTTTATTGTAGTTTCTTTTCTTTTTCTTCACATCATCATTTTTATCTTATAACGTACTTGAATCATTCTCTATGTGCCTACTTGCTCTTGCAAACATAACATTTACAATATTCTTTGAATGGTGGGAATATTACATCTGCCAACAGTATTGCACATATGTGAAGTATTAAAAGGCACTACAAACTTGAAAAACATATCAAAGAGTTTTAAGGATATTTGCTTTTGAGAACTACGAAGTGGCAAAGAGAAAAAAGAAACAAAGTGTACTGTAGGGATAAACATTAAAATTGATTTAGTTATTATAACCCAATTGGGATCAAAATGATAATGGAGAAAGCAGGATTCTTTACACAATTTAGTATATTTTATAAACTAACTGGAGGTTAAAATAAATATCAAAAACTGTAATGTTTGTTCCTACCAAATCTGGGCCATAGCACACTGGCCTTCTAAGCCAAAAGAACTTAATTATTTTCTAATTGCCGAGTTTTTTAGTAATTTTTACTTTCTCTACTATGTATAGTAAGTAGGGGAAGTATTGTATTCCACCCAAAAATTCGATACCGAGATTTCACCGGAAATACATGTTTTGAGGCTCCTGAATCCAAAAAACGCATTTTTGGAAACATGTCCGTGTGTGTGTCTGTGAACAGCATAACTCAGAAACGAACAGTCAGATAAACACCAAACTTGGGGTTCAGTATCTTCCAGAGATGCCACACGAAGGTTTTCAAGAAAATCCTCTAACCCCAGATTACCCTTTACATGGAACATTTATCGAAAATTTTAATTTTCCCAAAACCGGCTCTAACGATTTTGATTAAAGTATCATATGTTTAAGATATTTTCATGACAAATGAAATGTATATCTGGAATTTTCTGGGAAGGTCTCCAAAAGTATTCTTCATTGTGAACGACTTTTGCATAACTGGTAAACCATAAGAGATAGACAAAATTTTACTACACAAAAAATGTAGATCGCGTCAAAATACACAATTTATATCATATACATTTTGTTTGTTGAGTGAACCATTTTCGAGATATTGCTTGTTATTAACTTAAATTTTCCAATACTTATTTTTTTCCTCAAATTCGGTATTCATTTTTTTTGCTCCTGGTAATGCAAAGAGAATGGAATACTCCACATAGCAACACCTCTTAAAATATTTGACTATCACTTAAAGACTACCAATTCCCCTTACATCTACAAGAAAATTAGCAATAAGATTAACATCTCTATATCTTGATTAACATGAAGCATATGGAGAATAAGCGTTTGTAAAAGTAGTTTGTACAAGAGTAGAGAAAGTCATGTGAGTGTAACACATCAGATTTTATAAGAATTACAGCATGCACGAAGGCAGTGTTGCCAGTGGCACCATGCATATAAGATCTCCATCCATCTACCTATAATTTCCCACTCACTAATAAGAATTCCCGCTACAATCGCTGCTCTTTTTAGCACATGTGAAAATTTATTTTCAGCATTTATATACATTTCATTATTTTTTCAATGTTGCTGCCTTGGGCCTAGGCCCGTACGTAAATACAGGGCTGCCAATAACCATAGTTTAACAACAACAGAAGTGATAGTGGTAATAACAACAATAATAAATAATAATAAGCCTATCTTATCATTGTACATTTTAGCAAAAATATTATTTTCAAACTTTACCCATCATCTATTCTTCTTTATATCTTCCTGCTCACTGCTTTCAGTATTAACTTCTTCTTCAATTCATATTCTCTCTTCTATTTATTTTCCTGTTGTCATCACTAGATTTGTTTTATACTTCATTTTTCTTGGCTCTTAAATTGCCTGGAACTGAAATTAAGTGCTGAAGACACGTGAGTTGAAATTTATTCATTTGAAAATGTAATCTTTAGTTCTTCTTAGAATTACTTATGTATTTTGCTTTATGTTATGTATTTAGTTTATTCATTTATTTGTATCCCTTTTTTTAAGTTTAGCATTCCTTAATCAGGCAATAAATGACGGTGTGAATGGATATCCAAATCAGCTCAGGGGCATCATATCCTCAAGGTGTCTCATAATCATCCTAAAGATTCAGGGAAAGTTAGAAATAAAACACACAGGTAGCTTGACCCACCTAAGATTTTCTCTCAGTGCAAAAGGCTAAACCGTTACATCTACATTATAACTGTGGCCTTCTTCTGAGTGCCAAGATATGTAAATTATATTGGTTTTGAGGTTCAGTTATTGTTCTGAATATTTGCTTATTTATAGCAGTATATGGCGTACAAATATTTGGCTGAATTAATTTGGGTATAAACACACAAAAATGAGTGACTATCAATTTAAAATTCCATATCATTCCAACTAAAGGAAATATCACACATTCAGAGTTAGCAAACCAGAACAAACACCTAACCAGTTGCAATGTATTTTCATCTCACACATCATAATAATATTGACAAACCAGTAGAAATTTTCAATGACAAGAATATTTTAAAAGCAAAACAAATACAGCTTCTTGGCATATGCATTAATAAAAATTTAAAATGGGATAAGCAGTTGGCCACTTAATAAATAAACTAAGGAGTACCTGCCACTAGACATTAGACTGTTAATTACTATTGTCAATATACACATACCTAAAAATATGAGTATACTAATCTTATGCACAGCCAAGTGTACACAAATATACCAATGCTTTTGGTTTCCTATAATGTTCTTCTCTGAAGTGTTATTCAGAAGTTAGAGACAGTGAAGTGAAACAATAATTTAATTGAATCTCGAGTCAGTGGATGCACTAAAACTTCACTTACTTACATGTTTCCAAAGCACTGCTTATTTTCCTCTTCAGCTTCTTTTTTTTCTGACAACTGAGTAAGACCGGACCTTAGATGTAGGTGGTGTGGAAGTGGTGTCATCTGGTGTGTCCATAATGAAGCCACTTAGATTGTTAAATGGCAGGAATACAAAGTTCATTACTGTTTTCATGTGTTTGATTATGTGTATGTTTTCCCAAACTTTTAGTTCTGTTGGATTGGTTCCTATTTCAGGAGTCTGACTTTGGGGTTGATGTCATGGTTTGTGATCCACTGGTTTGCTATAGCAGATTTGTCCAACTGCTTTTTGGATACACATCTGAGGTGTTATTTCCTTCTGGTTTCAATATTTCTTTTTGTTTTACCAACATACATCAAGTCACAATTTTCAGTTAAAATGTGTGAAAAGTTTCAGTTAAAATGCTCTTTTTAACTGCTACATTTATGTAATCCTGCCACTCAACAATCTAAGCAGCTTCATCATGGACAAACCAGATGACACACTTCCATGCCACCTACATCTATGGACCCGAATTCCCGTCATGCTCAGTCAGGGGGAAAAAAAGCTGAAGATGAAAGCAAGTAATGCTTTTGAAACATGTTTGATCAATTTCAAGTAAGTGAAGTTTTAGTGTATCCACCAACTCAATGTTTTTCTTTACCTATTTAATGTCGGTAGAAACACCTTAGTATCTGTGTTCCACACCAGCCCTACATAGGCAATCTCTTAATGATTTTAATTAACGTCAGACACACATGCATTACCTATGAACAAAGGTCAGGTCTAGGTGAGTGGCAAAAGGAGAGGGGTGCCTTAGTGGCTGGAAGGTATGCTTCACAACAATGGTCCACACTCACTTGATGAGTCTGTCTCATATTGGTTTGATGTAAAACATCTGACACTCAAACATTAATCAACGAACACAGATTGGTTTCAAGCTCAGGAACAAAGGAGTGGAGGGAGTACTAGAACTAGTGAGACTGGACATGGCAGAAAGGATTTAGTATTTCCTTACCAGTATAAACCATGCATATTTTATTGGCACAATTCCATGTACTTGAAATACATTCATGATTAAATTGTGGTACTGTTATGGGGAAATTCTCCCAATTTCAAAAAATTGTTTCTACTACAATGGTTGGAGCAAATTATAGAGACTCCTGTAAACCATATTTAAAAAAATTGCAAATCTGACATTACTATGTATGCCCACTTATAAATGCACATTAGGCACATCTCAGAAATACTTGCAGCTCCAAAAATTAACTCTTTATAGCAGGAGTGGCTACTTAGTATGGTAGCATTTGTGCTATGACCATAATCCTGCTTTCCCTTTAATGTAAATAACTATACTATTTATCATTTTGGATTCATTCTGACCTGATCTTGAGTAATGGACTTCAGCAAGTTCTATATTGTTTGTAGGTGCTAAATAGTGCACTCCTGGCTGCAACCCACAGCCATAAAATGGCTATATATATGTCATGACAAACTAAGGGAGCGCAGAGGTATTGGTGAGGAAGTGCAAGGCATAAGACCCTATGTTTTGGTTAACGTAATAGTCTGAGAGCATGGAACAAGATGATCATTTTGACTTTTATGACATAAACAGTGCCATCTATTGGTTTTATAGTAAATGTTCACCTCATCCATATACTGAACATTAGTACTAGCATGTTGCCTGTACATTGCACATGGCTACGCGGTGTTTCAATTGGTGAATCAGAGTGACTTGGTGAAATACAGGTAAACAGTGAAACAATGAATTTCAGTAATTTTAACACAACCTTTTTCAACACTAAACTTAAAAGCAAAAGGAAATGAAACCTCTTGGTAGACCTACACCAAACCTAAAAATCACTCAGCTATTAAAACAAAAACAAGCTGTTTTAACAAGAATTTTAACAGCAATGTATATGAGAATATGACTAGATGTGTGCTTGTAATGTTAAAAATGCTTAATTTTGCTTTCCTTGAGTTTTATTTCACAGTGAAAATACATTAAGTACATGGGTAAAACATGATGTCAATGATTTGTAACGTTTTCATAACTTCCCAAAGAAAGCATTACTTATAATGGCACAGTTACAGATAAATTTATAACGAACATGCTGATGACATTTGCAGGTGTCTAATTGTTAATAACTAGCATTTAAAAAGTAAAATTGACAGTTAATTACTTTAACCAACTGAAAACACAGCTACCTATAACTTTGTGAACCCCAAAGTTCAGAGTCACCAGCCATTCCTGCTTTATAGTTAACAATATTATACATACTTACAAAACAAGATAAACATCAGATGTACAAATGAATAAATAAATGATCATCTATTTAGTGCTAAGCTCATTACATAATGTAGTCTATGAGAATTGGCCCTGGCCACTTTTTCCTGTAGGCCTCGAGTGCTTATAAACTATTTTACATTTTTCTCTTCTCCATATACTGTTTTCTGTATATTTCCAATGCTGCACTTTCTTCAGACTTTTTCACCTTAGTGTTGATACCATGTATACAAAATCTTATCAGTTCACTATCTATTATCTTAAGGAACTTGTCACCTCTCTCATTAATGCATTAATTCTGTTTTCACTGCAAAGTTGCTACCCTCTTCTCTGATCACTTCATCTACATTATATTTATCTTTTATGCAATACTCCAAGTAAAATGTACACTATTACCAAAAACATTTACATGTCTATTTGGTTGCCTCTTCCCATCATGTTTCACCTCCCCTACTGCTTTCTTCTATTGTGAACCCGCCCTGAATCTCAATTCCCCTAACTTCCTCTGACTTCTACTTATGAACCCCTCAGTCCTATTCTACTCTCTTTCTTGTTCTAAACCCCATACATTAACATATATACAGGATGTGTCTAAATTTCCTTCACAGATTTTTTTCTGGTACACGCAAAATCACTATACATGTTTTTTCAGTGCCACTCACCATGATGGTCTTGACTAGGGTAGTCCATATGTCATTCACCAATCACCTGATGTCCCAAGTCCACTAAACGTTTGTTTACGTGCCATCCAGTTGAGTTTGTGATGGGTTTCAGCAACATTTGGGAAGGGCTCCTTGATGGGTGTGTAATTGGGCCATACCTTCTTCCAGCAAACCTCAGGGGTAATGTGTACTTGTGATTCCTTGAAGGCATACTGCAGGGTTTTCTGAGGATGTGCCACTGCATGTGCTTCAAAATATGTGGTTCCAGTACCACGGTGCACCGCCTCATTTCATATTTGTGATCCGACATCATCTGAACCAATGATTTGGACAATGGTGGATAGGTCGTGGTGGCTCGAATTGCTTAACCTGCACACTCTCCCAACTTGACCCCACTTAACTACTACCTGTGGGGTCACATGCAATCCTTGATTTACGAGACTCCTGTGTGAAAATGGTATGTTTCCGGACATGAGTTCCTATGCTAAAGTTAACTATCTTGGTCTCCACTAGAAGTCCTCAAAGTCTGTAAAGGGAATTTAGACACACCCTGTATATGAACAAAGAACAAAAATGTATCAGAACAGTTTTAAATATATGGCAGTCAAATATTTCAATAAATTACCAGAAAAGCTTAATGTTAAAACAAAATTGATAACATTGCTGCTGATTTAAATCAGCAGGAGTGGCACACCTGTTGGATCACCAATTCTACACAATAAATTAATTTACGAGAATGTTATTTATGTTTCAAGATCCTGAAATATCCTTTATTTTTACTTTTAAGAATATTTTAACAGCATTGCTCATTTATGTAAATGTGATGTGATAATGAAACCTGTTCTATTCATGCAGAATGCATGCACTTATACCTCTTAGGTTGAAAGTGACTACTGATTTCATAAATACTTGAAGCTTTCATCTACATTTAAATTTAAATTTTTATTCTTCTTCCTTTTCCTTCCTTTTCCTTCTTCTTTCTCTTTTTCCTTCTTCTTCCTCTTCTTCTTCATCTTCGTCTTCAGGGTTTAGGCTATGCAACCTGTTCTTTCAAAATCATTTGTGGAGTCCATCACTATTGCTGTTGTAATAATAATAATAATAATAATAATAATAATAATAATAATAATAATAATAATAATAATAATAATAATAACAACAATAATAATTTATTTGAGCACTAAGTTATTACATATTTAGACTGCCTTCTCTATTTGGCCCTGGCCACTAAGATGAGCAGTCGTAAATTACAATTACATGTTGATACATTTAGTAGTTCTTATATTTATTTTTATTTACACTATTTTTCCTCTTTTAACCATCCATATCCATTTATTTTTTACTTTCATTAAGTATTTACCCATATTTTTACAGTTTTTATCTAGAATTGTATGTATATCTTTATTCCTATTCATTCTATACCATAAACTCTCTTTTCTCCAAATCCCTGTTTCTTTGCATTCAAATATAATATGTTGTATATCTTCACTTTCCCCGCATAATGGACATTCACCTTGTGCATAGCCATTTCGTTTCCCTTTTAGCCTCCATATTCCTGCCCTTAACCATGCTATACCTCCTCTTTCTTCTTCATTTGTGTTGTCTACATATTTCTCTCTTTCCGAGTGTTTTTTTATGTTGACATAAAGAATCAAAGATCTCTTCTCAGTTATCTGACTAAATAATTGTTGTATCTCGATGTCCTCAAATCTTCTTCTAATACTCTTCCAAAAAACTTTGTGATTTGCCTCTCTTTTCCTCCAAACATCTCCCATGCCATTATTCTCAAGGTTATTTCTTAGTTCATTTACTCAACCCGTATTTTTTAAACTAGTTTCTTGGTATTTTAGACATTGTTCTAATAAATTATCGTCATCAGAATTCAAGATCACTATTGCTATTGTTGCTATTATTATATATTATTTTAAAGTAATTTTTGGAGATTCATATAACCAGCATCATTCACCACCCTTTGTTTATACAACCTGTTCACACAAACCAGCATTATGAGAATAGTTAACTACTGTAATATTTTTATTACCTGGGAGTAAATCCTTTTCTATACCCTTTTATAATATTAAAGTACAAAGTGAATGATACACTATATTTTAAAACTTTTATAATATAATGCACTTCTTTCATTCTGCGCAGTGTCTTAAGCAGTGGCCACTGCAACTTGGACTCCCACTGAAACAATTGAGGAGCATTTTTGCTAAAGTCGATAGATGCAGAAATCAAAATGTTACAGGAATGAATTTTTTTTATTTTAAACCTGCAAGTATATATTTTATAAAAAAATTTGGCATGAAGCATTCTTTGTTCAGAAGCAATGAAAGTGGGTTAAACAGAAATATGCACACTTTTTTAGCATTGGTCTCTTTAACTCGCAAAAAACATGAGGTTTTTTACAAAATTTGATAGATGCAGTGTTTCTGCCTATGAGTCTTCTTAGAGTACCAATAAAGCTGAACAAAATTAATAATCTTCACTCAAAGCTATAATTATCACTAAAGTGTAAATGAGGCACCTCTGCTAGAACAGTTGTATAGAAGTTCTTTGCCTCATTCATTATTTTGAAATACTGCGTGAGTTTCTTAATGCACTCCTTTTTTTCTTTAGACACCATGTTAGCTTCTGGGTTTTAACTTCTAGAGTATCAAATCTGCTAGCTTTGAAGCTTTGCAGCTGCATGGTTCCAGATATGAATGTTACATCCATGCAGTACAAGTTAAGTGGAAAACATAAGCTCATGCTTATATAGAAAGCTTTAAATATGACTATTTAAGCATGTATGTGCAAGGATGCAAGACTGGAACACACATTTCCGAGATCATTATTTTGAAACTACACTTGAATTAAAGCTAATATCAAACATTCTTTTGTGGAACAGTCAAAGTTTACAAGTCTCTCTTTGGAAATAGCCCACAAATTTTCTATGGGGTTAATGTCAGGAGAATTCCCTGGTCAGTCAAGTACATGAACATTGTTATCTTTGAAGAATTTCTTCACTTTCTTAGAAGTGTGGCAGGTAGCTAAATCCTGCTGAAAAATTCCATCACCTTCCGGAAAACTTTTCTAGAGTTCACGAACATCTCTCACCAGTACTGTGATGTGCTGATCACTTTTTATCATGCCTTCAACTTGAACTAAAGGTCCTAGTCATTCATGGGTAAAACAGCTCCAAAACATTTTCTTCTCAGGGTGTTTTACAGCCTATTGAAAATGTACTGAATTTGCAGGTTCATTATTGGCTCAGCGCACATACTGAACCCTCTTACCTTGCACTTCGAAATGAGTCTCATCAGAGAAAAGAACATTTTTCCAGTCTTAAGTGTCCAATTCCAATGAGCATGTGCCCATAAGAGGCATTTCTTATGTATTGTTTGCGTAAGAAGTTGTTTTTTCACAGGTTTTCAAGCTTTTCTTCCAACGTTAAAAGTCTATGATGGAAATTAGATGCATCTAGATTCACTCCCCTGTCCTTCAGGTCATGAGCCAAATCCACAGCATTGAGCTTAGGGTTTGTTTTGCTTTACCTTAGGAGAAAGCGGTGAAGTTTTCTTTTTCCGACCACATTTCCCCTTTTTCTTTGGTGTAATGTAGCCAGTCTCTTTGTACTGATGAATGATTGTATGTACAGTGGCTATACCAACACCAAACTTTCTAGCCATCTCTCTTTGCATCATAGAAGTATTTTGTGCTATGCCAGAGTTGCACTTCACTTCCTGCGAGCAGTATCCATCGAAGACCAACATTTACAAACATTAAAAGAGAACTATAAAACTCTACCACATCCAAATAAAGGCACATTTGAACTGAAAACCAGCTGCCACACAATTGACATGTGAAACAACAAGCAACAATGGCTAAATAGCATTTGATTTCATTTAAGCACACTGCTGACAATTATTTGGGAAAATGCAGCAAAATTTATCTTGTTCTGATTACTTTGCACAGGACTGTAATATTGCTGCAACTGCCCCACTTTCTCATAGTTACAGTTACAATTACAATATAAACACCACATGCCTTATCATAAGGGCTGTTGGAAATGTTAACTCTCTCTATCCACATATTTCTGGCATATTTTCAGGAAATTTTCATTTACACTCAATAGTTCAATATCTGAAATTTACTGAATTTCTTGCCTGATGTTGTGTTTTAGTTATTCCAGTGTATGGGAGTTTGTTGCATACACTTTATTTTTCAAACTTCCCCATTGATAAAAATTTCATATAGTTAAATGTTACAAAATCTGTGGAATTAAACTTAAATGAATCATCAACTGTATGCACAGTAGCAGAGACTTGTTGGATAAAACACAGACTGACATTCAACATTGCTCAGCTGTTGGAAAAAATGGTATAAAGCATTGCTGTACTTCTCTACATTTATTGTTTGTTCAGAAACATTTACTGCGCACCACACACCAATTTTCATGTAATGCAAGGGAATCCTGTATGTAAAATTAGGTTCCTTTGTGCTTCAGTATCTGTTATTTTAGGATAGAACACAACCATGTAAAACGAAGCATGATTCATCAGAGAAGAATATCAAGCATGGGCCATTTACTCTATCAATGACATTTCGCATAATCCAATATTAGAAATTTACCCAACTCTGGTCACATGAAAAATAAAGAGTATGCAACAAAATCCATACAATGGAGGAACTAAAATAAAACATCAAGCAAGAAATTTACTCAATTTTGAATATTGAACTCTCGAGTGTAAATCAAGATTTCCTCAGAAGATGCCAGAAATGTGTGGGTAGAGGACAACATTTCCAACCCTCTTATGATAAGGTATGTGCTTATTATTGTAATTGTAACTGTAATTATGATAATGTGAGGCAGTTGCACGGATATTATAACAGTTTCTGTAGTAGTCCAAGCTGTAGTGCCACAGCGCGAGCCACCATATGTTAACCACAATGTGAAAGAAAATCACTGTAGAAGAGCACAGTAAAATAAATGCTTCCAAGTCTAACTCCTTTTTTTTAAAAAGAAATTGGTAGTATCTAACTCACAACTATGTCATTTTCATTCAGAAGAGGGAAGCAATACTTCAAATTGCTTCCACCAATTTGTGAACAACGTACATAACAGTCACAGCCCAACCTCATGCTATAATGAGTAGTCCAGTCTGCAGCCATCTTAATAATTCACGTTTAGAAATATGTAAAAATATAAATTCAACTTAGACACTTAGAATTCAAAACAAGACTCGATGCATCTAAAGGCATTACTCATTTAATAAAATGTGTATATTGTTCTATTCTGACAGAAAACTGACAATGAAAATGCAACTTAAACATAAATTTTATCTCTTACACTTAAAAGCTTTAGAGAATATTGCTTTTTTTTTACCTATTTCTATCAGTAATGCCGTTTATTTTATGTACAGGGTGGGTGAGAAGTTCCTGTACCCCCTAGTACCAAATGCTAATTGATTTATTTTTGCACAAGTACTTAGGTATTAAGTGTTCAATATATGTATATGTTCCCATTATGCTGTAAACACAGTTCCACACCTCCATGTTGTTCTTGACATATTCTTGACCATGTCTGGTGTTTTAGTGCAAAATGCATCCTCAACAGCATTGCTGAGTTCTTCATTTGTAGCATAACACGTGTAGATAAATGTGCCTTAAGGTCTCCCCATACTGAGTTTTCAAGTGTGATGAGGTCAGGGTTCTTGGTGGCTGGTGTTGCTGATGAACCCCAACCTATCCACTGTCCTGGAATGTGTTCATTTAGGAACTTGTGCAGTGCAAGAGTGTAGTGAGGAGGTGCTCCATCTTGCTGTAGCCATGTGTGTTCTGTGAGGCCCCTTTCCTCAAGTAAGGTATTAACCATGTTTATAACATGTATAAATAATTTGTGCCATTCACAGTCCCTTCAAAAAAGTACGATCCAAGCAGATGTGATGTCATCACTGCCCATATCATTACGTGAGGCAGATTCCTTTCTAACTTTACTTGCAATGAGCTTTGACCCAAAACACAATATTTCTAGTATGTCAGCTATGATAAATTGCACATTAATCTGAAAACATAACCTTGGCATGGTTCACTGCATTTGGAAATTGAGTTAACAAAGCATGCTAAAACAGCTCATTCTAGTCTCTACCCAATAGCTCATTTATGAATGTCAGTTGAAAACGTCAGAGCTTAAGATCTTTTTTTCATGTGATCTTGCATTGTTGTCCTTGGTATACCAAGTTCCAAAGTATGTTTACATGTCTATTTCATAGGAGATTGTTCAATCAAAGCAGAGACTCTAGCACATGTTTTTCTCGTGTCTTCTTCCTTCCACTCTCCAGCCTGTCTTTAACACTGCCACTATGACCGCCCACATCTGCCATTAAACCTCGACTGCGAAAACATGTAACCACGAATTCCAACAATTGATAAGAAGTAACACAACTACATAGCATAATAACATTTGATACTCACAGGGATATGGGAACTTCTCGCTCAACCTGTATAATATTATTAAACTTATCACAGGCATGAAAGATTATAATTAAATGAAGAAGTCAAAGGCAATAATAAATGAAGGAACAGCGAATAGTTATTCTGTTACAAATAAAATACTTCTGCATTTAGTTTTACATTTTAACTTACTTCAGCAATTGAGAGACATTTAAGAAATTATTTTCATTCTGTTCCTGAGTAATCTCCTCCTTTTGAGATACAACACCTAGTTGGTATTGTAACAATTGTCTGTAATCATTCTGAGAACTTCTAGTTATGTATATAGATATCCCACATGCTATACAATTTTCCTTCATCTTAATGTGTTCTTTCTACTACTGCCTCGGTGGTGCCTTAAAATTTAAACTTCCATTTCCCAACTATGGACCCATTTCTCAATAAGATGGTACATATCTCCAAATCTTCATATCAGAAGTGTTAAAATGCATTTTCTTATATCTTGTAACAGCCCAAATTCAACACCCACAATCACTATCACTTTATGAGCTTTTAAAAGTATCTTACTGCTACATTATTTTCTCTTTTCAATATTTCTAGATATTTTCAAATCCATTTAATCTTTGATAACATCCTAGTCATGCAATATGCCCATAGTTTGATCCAGTAAGTTAAACTGTACTATCAAAGCTGTCTAAACCTTTTACTGAGGAAGTAATATTATAAGAATGCATATTTGGAACTTATATTTGGAAAAAATACACAATGAATGTCCTTAGGGAGCCACCAAAAACCTGCGCAAGCATTTCTAATGCCATACTACTGAGTAGAAAACAGTCAGGCAAGAAATGGTCTTAACCTTTGTTTAGCAGAATATCTGAGTCTATGTTGTGCATAACATGTAAGATATTTGTATTTCATTTCTGCCTGTCTTCAGAAATGGATCCTTATGAAATAGAATAGAAACTAATTTGAAAACTTTTAGAAGAAGCCCTGGTTAACAAATCTCCTATGGTAGAATTTGAAAATGAACTAGATAATTGAGAGGGCTATCACATCAATACAGAAACAAATGATAAGAGTCAGTGAACAAGATACTGAATCACAGCTAATAAGTAAGCACAACAGGCAATGAAACTGTACTGCAGCTACTACTTTTTCTTGGGAAACATAGAGTAATGGGTTGGAAAAAGAATCACATTTCTTGGAAAGTTATGACACAGTGTAAATAATATAACACATCTATCTAGTGTGGAAGTTTCTCCAAAAAGCAACTTTAAAATTCTTTATTCTCTTTATCTGTTCATGTCATATGATGAGCTGTAGACATTTAAACCACATAATGAGCACAATTCGCAAGTGTTTGCTGGCCAATAAAACTACATATTTTGACTTTGTTCAATTTTTAACTGTCACCTCATTAAGTTCTCACTGCCACTTTGTTAATATGATCTACTTCAACTATTCACTATCACTTCACTTAGTTTTCATTATCACTTCACTTTCTTCGTACATAACAGCATAACAAAGTATGCACAACATAGCTTCTTCTTTCTTCCAGACAGTTCACTTGTTGCAAACTCACTAGGAGAACAGCACCTTTTATTACACCAGAAATGCACTTCGCACTAACCTACTTACTAGAACCCCTTTGGAAATTTCCATAGAGTTCTAAAAGTTCTGATTATCTGACAGTAGTGTTTCCAGTGTTTAGCTGATGAGTGCTACTTATTTTAGTTTACCTCAGACTGCCCAGCACCAACCTCCCGATAACGTTCAGCCATAGCTGCTGCATCACAATATATATGCATTTTTAACTAACACCTGGCATTCAAAGGATCTTCATATCTCTTTACAAGACTAATTAACAGAAAAGATAATGCTGTTAGTGCCACAGGAGCAACTAAGAAGGATAAGTTTCCTGATACATCTCATAATAAAGTGAAATGTGGCAAGTATGAATAACGGTCTACAATGCAAGTGCCGTGTAAAAGATGTTTATTTCCTATTGATGAAACTTGAAGCTGTGACATTATAGCAATTGGCAAGCTGAGAGATAGGAAAGGTCAGAAACCCAAAGAAGAGATAAAGAAACCAAACTGTATCCTTGAGCATCAGAAACGAATAGGTGGTATCAGTTTGTAAGATCAGGTGACAGCTTTGTTTCCTATAATGTGACTCACAGCTATACTCTAACCAGCCCAATAAAGGGTCCTGGTATAAACAAATGCACATGCTACTTCTGCAGCACTCCTTTCAAGTGAATTAAAATAGTTTGTTAGTACACTGCATGTATTACTACCCATTTCGTACTTCAAATAATAAGGATGGTAAATAATGATAATATTTTAATACTCATTTCAATTGAACATAACTTCTATTTATTATCATGACAATGCACACATCAATATTTTCATGTCGTTTTTGGGGTGGAAGCAACAGTCAAGTTAATCAGTATTGTCTATGTTGCAATCTGAGGCAGTATTTCTATCGCTTAAAATGATATCAGTCTAATTATATAATATTTTAAAAAATAACAGTCTGCCTAAAAGCAATATGCATATGTTATAATATATAAAATGTATATTACAGTCATTGTATTATGTTTATTTTATATAAATAGTCACATGGATATGAAAGGAAAAGCAAGCCAGAATAAATATAAAAGTATTTTATTGGAGTAGGCTTAGCCGATCAAAAGCTAGAAAAGCTAAAGTTAGATAAAGGTATTCTATTGGAGTAGAAACTATAAATAGAGAAATGTACAAATTCAAACAGTTGACACTAGTAGATAGCATACCCACGCAGTTCAGGTCAGTACGGGTTCAGTGATTGTATATGAGACATGATAATTTATTGCGGTGAGCATAATATATATGTTTACTTGTTAAAAGTGTAATTAACAATAATCTCACAGCTCTATAGTAAGATACATCAGTGAAGTGTTATTTAACCTTGTGAAGGATTAATAAAAAAGTGAAATACAATTATAATTTGTGTAAACTATATTCAGCCGTACCACACCTAATAAGAGATACTTGTTCTAAAAAATACTACTGACGCAGCTGATGCATAAATAATAAATAAATAAACATTAAAATAATTATTACACATAGAATTAACACACAACATCGCGCAAAAGTTGGTTCCTAAATGTGGGGCGAAGGCCACAGGAAAGTTTATACCATACGTGGGGCCACACATCAGCTTCAAGATCGGTTCCCAAGCATGGGGCGAAGGCTACTAGAAACATAACTCCCACAAATTAGCATGCATTACATACATGGGGCAACAACAGCTTCAAGTTTAGGCTCATCAACGTGAGGACTACAACTCGTCTTTCTATTAAGGATGACCCCTATTGGCCTAATACACATGCAGCTCTGTCAAGATGGGCAATTATCTGAAATCTCTACATTCCACTTTATCAGTTGTGAAGATAACAGGCCCAATTATTTGTCATGAATTAATCCTACTAGTGTCAGAGGGAACCAACTGATGTGTCTGTGAATGCTGTGCAACCAGGTTGTAGACACACTGGTTATAAACCTGGAAAATGATTCAAGCAATATCACCACTTCTGATTCCAAGCTGGATGTTATTACTGAAGGACTCCGATTAACACATAAGTTTTAACTGATAAAAGATATTTCATACAATTTCTTCACCTATTCTTGAATTAATACATTTAGTTTGTTTAACAAGTATAGGGGTATGTAGTTCTCTAACTCTCATTGCTGGTATACTGAAATACAGCAATATATACAACTACCAAAGATGGCAATTTCTTGAGCTCCCCAAAATAAGCAGCTGAGGGGTGAGTGAGGAAGCTCTACCATCCGTTCATGAAATGTCAAATTGCAGAATGATACTACCTGCTTTGTTTACATTAGGACTCATTCTTAAGGACAGAAGAATTATAGACATCTGCATATTCAATTATTTCATTGTGTTTCACAAATAACTGCTAAGAAAAAGATCACTAGACAGACTTTAGAACCAACATCACTCTCAGCTATTTTAAAGTGTTAACACTACCGGAGTTCTATGCTAGAGTTCTACTTTCACCCCATTGAGACTGTAATCTAAAACAAACACCGCTTTGAAAATACACAAGGCAAGAAAGGAAAGAAAGGAACAAAAATATGTTATATGCTACAGCAAGGGACAAGATAGTAAAAATGCTTGGTAACAAAAAGTGTTGTGTCGCACTTCATTTGGAAAACTGTTTCAACATCCACCAAACCCAACAGTCATATTAGACCATCAAAATCTGTGAGTCAAGGTTCCAACATCATGCATGCAAAATTTCAGGACAGTAATTACTTTGATTGATTTTATATGAATTTTTAAACTTTATAACACATTTGTTTGGCTGTACAGGAATTTAAATCAGATATCTGAGGTAGCCATGAGAATATGTAAATAAGATATCAATGGATTAATAAATAATATGGCCATTACAATGTGCAGCAACATTTATGTACAGAACATTGCAGCCAACTTTGCAACATACCATGATGACTGGAAAACAAACAACAGGAAATCAACATGCTTATAAGGAAAGGACTTTTAGTGCGAACAAGATTTGTAGATGAAAACATAGAAATATGAAAGATTTATTGTAGAATAGTAGTTTTGTATAGGAGAAACTTTCAATAACAATAAAAACTGTTTTACTTTTGATGACTTATGGCCCAATAGAAGTGAAGAAACTTAGTTATTTAACTCCCTTGTGAGAAGTTTTTGAACTCTTCTTTACTAACTCTGAAAGAAACTATGGCAGGCACAGATTTTGATGGCAGTTAAGTTCTGGCCACTACTAGAAATTGGTGACGTTACCATATGTTAAAGAGTAGAGCCAAGTTATAAGTGTAAACAAGGAAGAAGACTGTAGGATTCTGGCAAATACAACTTATATGCATTTCTAAATCAACAAGGAAAGTATTAGTCAGCCATGATTTGAGTATGCTTGAAAGAGGGTGCCATTGTTTTTGTTGACAATGCCTCAGGGCATTAAGACTAGGGATTAGAGGGGAGTGAGAGACAAAGCGATAGGGGAATGTGCAGTTGCACAATGAAAACAGTGCTACATTTGCAGGCCTCCTCAGTTCTGCAATTCGGAACTGCAGATGTTTTCTTTCCAATGCCCTACCCACTTGTCCCATAGTTTGTGGTTATGGTTGACATAAATGAAAACATCACATTTACTCGCTCTGATACACAATAAAATTGTAACAAAACATTCAGCAGTTTAAGTTTCTGGCGTGTAAGCATGCTGTTATTGTCAGGAGGCCAGTTTTGACTCACTACCTTGCTTTTACTTCCCAGCAGGGGTGGCTACATGACCCAAGCGCATAGTTGCTCATTGTCATCACTACCATAGTCAGTGTCAGAGGGACGCTACCATCTGAAGTTGTACCCACCCTTGAAAGCTGCTCTGAGGGTTGTAGCTACAGCTTTCAAGAGGTGGTGAGGCAGCCTACAATGTGTCACAAACTTGTGTGGTGGTTGAACTACCGCAAGTTCCTCTTCCTACCAAACACACTCATATCATGCCCAACTAATTGATGTTCTCAGCTTGATAACACTAACAAAACTTGCACAATCCCAGCATAAAATTGCTTATTACAAAGCAGTTACATCATTTTGAAATGTATTTTTAAAACATAATATACATTATAAATTGTATTTATACTCCGATGATGTAATACTTCCCATTTGTGTATTATTGGTTCACTCTCACTGCTTGCACCTTGCTCATTAAGTGGCATTTGCTAGATACGAATAAAGTAACAGAAATATAGTAATCACTGTAACTTTCCTACAAGTACTCATTGAATTCTCTACCATTAATGCAAAAGCTACAGACTGTACTGAAGGTAAAGCTGAATATTAACTACAGGCCTCCTCTTTATCACTTAGTTTAATGTGGTGTCTAATGTCTATTTTGTATCACCTATCAACAAAATAATTAAAAGAGGCAGAAAGAGTGTTGGATAGGCAGCTTGAAAGCTTTGGTTTATATCAGCACCCCTTGCTAAAAGATGAGTTTAAATGTACATTATTACTCAGTAAGCAGTGAGCCAATTGTGGCTCTTCTTTCACTGAGTGGCTGTTTTGCAGAAATGGCCATAGTTCTTTTACGTACCTGCAATCATGAACTACAATTTTCGGCCCCTGCTTATTATTACACCAGCAGCCTGCCTTACACCAGAAGTTGGCTGCACCAGTTTTCTACAGCACTCGCCAGGTTGTGTCCTCTCTGCATGTTGGCTCCATGTCATCACGCTGAGTGATGCTTCAAGAGAAAAAAAAACAGTGTGACAGTTCTCAACGATCAGCGAAGAAGACTTTTATTGAGCTTCATGTCTGGGAGCGGCTGTCTCCACACTTTTTGGCCTTGTCTAAATTATGTATATCATGTACTATTGGCATAAGTAAAATTCCAATTCTCGTAGTGTGTGAAGTGAGATTTAATATCTCATGGATGCGAGTTTTTATCATATTATCATGTGTTAAATTTCGTTTCAAAATGGCAAATGTTGTGTGAGAAGGACAAGTTCAAATGCAATCTGCTTCAATTGTAACATATCTTTGTTTCTACATTTGAGTATTAATATATTCAGTACCTTTGGGGCTGTATGGATTGTTACTTCTATTTAAAACTGCTTTAAATCCTTGTTCAATTCCTTTAAGCTTTGGTAGTACAAAACAAATATTACTCTTGGGGAATGCTTTATTTCCAATGCATTCTTTAATGGGCCCAGCATTTTACTTTTCTAGTTTGTTTGTTTGTTAGTTGTTGTTTTATTTTAGTAATTGTGACCTCTATGCATCAACTACTTCTAAATCGGCCTTGCAAGAATATCACAGTAGTTATCATGGGAACCTGGTTTTTGGACTGCAAACTTGTGAATAAAATGCTCTTTTTAAGCAGATTACTTCCTTTTCTATAGTGCCAGTAAGTTTAATGGGTGCAAATGATATTTGTATCATTGGTTTTACAGAGTAAATTCTTCTTCTTCTTTCACTTCCCCTGCTGCCGTTAAATGTCGGGTTCCTTCAGCCACTTTCTGTATTCGATCCTATCCTGCGCCAACCTGTATATTCCTCTCAATGTCGTCCCATGTCCGACTGCCACTCTTCCCATATATTGTCTCCATTCCATCCTAGGTCTTCCCATTCTTCTCTTCCCCTCCGCTCTTGCTTCAAATATTCTTTTAGGTAATCTTTCTTCATTCATCCTTACTAAGTGTCCCAGCCATCTTAGTTGGTTTCTTTCCAGTGTCTTCAATATACATTCCGGTTTTAGCTTTTCTCTTATTTTCACATTTCTAACTTGATCCCTCTTTGTATATCCGACTACTCTCCTTAAGTACAGAGGAGTAAATTCAGTGTCTTAACTGTACAATACTGCAAGACAGAGCATGCTTCTTATTAGGTTTTGTACTCACCACTTCCACCCTCCACCTGCCATCAACGTTTGCATCTCCTTTACTTACTGTCTCTGAATATATAATAATCCTATAACTACCATCAGATCTCAGAGGCCTGTGTGATTTTTACATCTTCTGAGTTAGTGTCTATGCATACTCTGTTAATTAAATTTTAGTACTTTTCCTAATTTGTCTTGTTAGTCATAATTTTGGAAAAGAATTATAAAAGATTATATTGGTTTTAAGTTAAAGATTTGGCTCAAGTTCCCCCGTGCAGGCCTTGTAGGCCCATGCAGATACAAGCGCATTTCAAACATGCATGTGTTATGTTACGCTCCACAGATGGACAGCTGTTTAAGTCTGTTGCATCATTTGGTATTGTTGACTATCATTGTTGTTCTTTCAGTGTTCACACTCCTCCTTGTGATAAATACTTATTTATTTTGTTGCTTTATTTCATAATGGTTGTCTGTACTATAAACTGAAAATGTTGCAGAGAGAAGGACTATCGGATGAGGAGATACGGAAGTTGTTAGAACAGTCTTCTGATTCTGAAACTCACCTAGTGAGTTTGAATTTACCAGTGATGATAATGAAGTAAACGTTGTTGAAAACTTGGAACAACATGAAGATGATGAAGAATACTGCAATGAAGAAGAAGAATTTAGTGTTACTTCCGTGCAATGCGACTGTTTTCTCAGAATGGGAAAGAAGTATATTGGCTAACACCCCTCATGGTGGAATTTCAGGTAGGCAGAGCTTAAAGGATACATTGAAAGAAGACCAGGAACCTATAAGGTATTCAATTATGAACTATGATAATGAAGAGTGTTGCTTTATGTTGTTCTTTCGTATATCCCTCATTGAGAAAGTGTGTATGTGGACCAACAAGGAAGGTCAAATGGTTTGCAAGGACTGGGGATATAGATTTGCATGAACTTAAAAATTTTCTGGTGTTTTGATCCTGACTGGTGTTTACAATTCAAGGAATGAAGCTTTGGAATGTTGAGAATGGTCGACTGTTGTTATAAAAAACTTATGTTTCACAACTGCTTCCATGTTATTCTGAGGGTGCTGAGCTTTGACAATGCAGCAGCCCATCATGAACATAGATCAGCTGACAAACTGGAACCAATCAGAGAAGTTTTTGACATGTTGGAAACTACCCTGAGGGAAGCCTAAATTCCAGGATGGTGCATGACTGTGGATGAACAGTTGGTCACATTTTGAAGTCGCTGTCCATTTCGACAATACATTCCAACAAAATCTGGTAAATATGGAATAAAGATATAGGCAATTTGTGACAGTGAAACAAGCTACTGCTCGAAGATGCTATATTTGGGGAAGGAGGAAGAAATCAGAGCCATGTGACTCAGAGAGAATGCTGTAAAGAACTTGGTGACTGAACTTGATAAATCTGGACATGATAATTTTTTTACATCTCTCAATTTAGCTCTTTATTTGTTGTTAAAAGATCTGACACTAGTCAGTACTATCTGAAAAAACAAAGGTGAACTGTCTGCTGAATTTGTTACACCTAAAGGACATGAAGTACACCTTACACTGTTTGATTTTCAATCAGATGTGATGATAGCCTCTTATGTTCCTAAGAAAAACAAAGTTGTCACCATTCTTAACACTCTTCCATGACCAACCAACAGTGTTACCATCAGAAACAAAGAAACCTGAAGTTATAATGATGTACAATGCAACAAAAGATGGCGCTGACACCACGGATCAGAAGATGCAATACTACAGCGTGAAAAGAAAAAATAAGACAGCCATCGGTGGTTTTCTTCAATATGATTGATATAAGTGTAATGAATGCATACATAATATGGTTGATACTGGCCAACAATTAAAAAATGAGATGTTAGACTTACATCATCAATTTGGGAAAGCAACTTGCAGGAGTAAAGAAGCCAATGAAGCCAGTAGTAGCACAGGATCCTGCAAGGGTAGCTCAGCCTGTAGCTAAGAAGAGGAGAAGATGTACATTTTGTGTGGAGAAGAAAGATAGAAAAAGCCAAATTACATGTTATAAGTACACCAAATCTGTATGCTTGGAACATTCTTATTATCTGTGGACATTGTACAAATTTACAATGCCAATTATAGCATGAAAACAGTTGGCACACAATGAGAAAAAACTACATAATCCTGAAAATTAAAGAAAAGGTCAATGAAGAAAAAGCTACCCTAAGTGAAAATATAAAGTTGTACTTAACAAATGTCAAGTTTAAACAAATAAGGTATTTGTACTTTAAAGATGATTCATATGAAAAGTAGTTAAAATAGAATGAATATATGTCAATTTACACAACACGGCCTGAGAGGCCTGACTGGTAAGTAATGATACAGATTTTCTGGTAACTGAGGTCTAACTGAAGAAGTAGTTTTATTTTAGAAGGAGTTGTATTATATTTCAACTGTTGGGGAGCCGAACTTGTAGTAGTTGCAACCAAATTTAAAAAAATATATTCACTTTGTAATTTGACTGTTTCTTTAAATATTTAATATTTGTTTTTGCCTCGGCTGCGTTAGCATTTATTTTAGAGACATGTTTCTCTTAGCAAGGTTGTGGTGTGACTAAGAATGTAGGTTTACACAGATTTTAAGTTTTAATTTACTCCTTTTTATTAATCCTCAATACAAATTAAATAGCACTTCACTGATATCGAGAGCTGTGAGATTCTTTTATTTTACTTGCACTTTTTAACACGTATACTATTTTCGTCTCACACAAATACGTAATTAATTTCTTGAGGACACATCACGCATCCAGTTATAATCACTGTCTGCAGGCAACTGACAAGGTTTCTAGCGCCTAAACTTATAAATTTCTGTATTTGATGTCTCTGATTGGCTAGTACTAGTCCAATAGAATACCTTCATTTTAACTAAAGCTTTTTCTGGTTGTTGATTGGCTATTTTTAAAACTGTCAATAAAATTACATTATCACTTCCAAGAATCACAAGTAGTATAATTAAACTCTCAAACTCATTATTGCCTGAAGTTACCTCATTGTTAGCAACTTTTAACTTATTATTCTCACAGCTCCTACATTATTAAATTATGTAATATATTCACATAACATTATTGAACATGTTTACAATAATATAAGCACATGCAATGACTGTTACATACATTTTACAAATTACTACATACACATATTGTTTCAAGGTGGGCTGTTATTAAATTTACATATTATATAATTAGACTGAAATCATTTAAGTGTTAAAAATACTGCCTCAATATTTGATTGTATTCAGCAATTTCCAACACTACTGTCTAGTAAACAGGCAAAATATGACAAAAGTGGCTTTCTGTGCAATGCAAGAATCAGCTATACTTTCACTATTCAGATGTATGTCTGTAAGCAGCTAGGATCATTTACTTAATTAATATAACTTCTAAAATAAACATCTGGCATTAATTTATGATATAAGAATCTTTTTACATTACTTGATGTAAAATGACATATACACTTCCGTTTTACAATGTAGAACATCTTTCTGGCACCCAAGACTACAGTTTTTAACATCTCCTTATCATTTTTCTCAAGTCTTGCCTGTTGGACCATAAATCTTCAATTTCCCAATCCATCATTGCCCCTCTAATTCCTTGAATCCATGCGCTATGCGAACTTCCTTTTCTCCACCTTCCTGGTGGCATCCACTCCATTATTCTTTTCGGTAATCTTTCATCTTCTATGCTTTTGGTATGCCCATACCATTATAATTGTTTCTGTTGAATAAAATCTAAAACTGAATTTTGAACATTCACATATTCTTTCATAATCACATTTCTAATTTTTTCTCTTTTAGATATCCTAGCAGATCTCCTCCAACAATCCATTTCTGCTGCCAATAATTTTCTTTTTAACTGATAGTTCAGAGTCCACATGTCGGAGCCATGGTTTATAATACTTCTAACTATTGTTTTAACAATTGTAGTTTTAGTTTCTTTTGAGACCGGCTTATCCCATAGTATATGATTCAAAGTAGTAGTAGTAGTAGTAGTAGTAGTAGTAGTAGTAGTAGTAGTAGTAGTAGTAGTGATATTTATTAAGTACTTAGTATTACATTAATGGCATAACACTGTTGCATGGGTCATAAGACCATACATGCTCTCTAGAAAAATACCTGGTATGTATACGTGATTTGCAGAATTGACCAGAAACAACTATGTTTATAATCACCACATTATATACATATATATAAAATTGAAAAACTCGCTGAATCACACACGCAAACACACACACACAAATGCTCAAGCACCATATATATTTAAAGAAAAATTACATAACCACCTTATCTCTTAGTACACGTACTTCTACTAAGTATGTGCCCAAGCTTGGCCAGTTTTGACTGTTTAGAATCAAGTCCCAGCATGCTGCCCTCCATCTGTTGGAAACCAAAAATACTTCTGGTAATAATTTTTTCCTAATACTCTCCGTCTGCATGCATGCTGCCAAAATATGAGTCCAGTCTTCTTGTTCCTCACATAATGGGCAAATCCTCCTGCCATCATCATTAGCAATCTTGCAAGCTCTCCACCCTCCCAACCTAAGCCATGGTATTCCCGTCCTCTGTTTTATACCTAATTCCAAAATATATGTTTTTATTTCCCTTTGTAGCTCCAATGTTGATCTTTGTCTACATTCAGATTCTATTTTCTGCCTGTTTATATCACACATTCGTCTTTTGACTTTTTTCACAGCACTGTGTGTATTTTCGTTACCCCTTTGCCAGATATCGTTTCAGCCTATTTTTGATAATTCCCGTTGTAACCTCGCTGCTCACCATTTTGGATGCTCTATGTTGTCCATTTGATGATGATAACATATTGCCCTCAGAGTTGTTTGATCATCTTTAATTATTCGCAGCCAGTACCTAACTACATTTAGTTTAGCAAATACAGCATCTTCCCAGCATCCTACCTCACGAAGAACTCCGTAGTTTGAAGTACCCCTCCTCAACCCTAGAATGCACTTCCAAAAATTACATTGTACTTTACTTACATTATCCACCCTTCCATCCCCATACTTATGATTCAAAGTAGATATAGCATACCTACTATAGTACTAAATCCAGTACCAATCACTAACAAATCTTCATGAACATCTCCAATGGCCATATATTTGGATTCATTCATATTTACTTTTAGGTTCCATTTGTTGTATTCTTTAATCAATTTCCATGTAAGATGTTCTGCATCTTCATATTCTTGGGCCAGAATTAACTGATAATCTGCAAATTGCAGAGAATATATTGCTGAATCTTCATCTATGGAATTTGTGTATTTTTACTTATTTTTCCAAACTTCTATAGCTTTTTTTGTGTAAATTTTATATAATGTAGGAGATACACAGTATACCTGCCGTAATCTTTATTAACATGAAATCCACTTGACAAGTATATTCCCATTTTTAATTTCACATATGTATTTATATATAAGTTTTGAATTGCTCTTAACAAAATAGGTCTCATCTGTTGTCAATTTTAAAGCTAACATAATTGTCATAATGGCATGTTTCATAGGCTTTCTCTATACCACATGTCATACTAATGTATAAAATCTTTTAATAATTAAGAGTTGTAAAATATGAAACTAATAGAATAAACTGTAAAAGGTACACCACCTCTTGCTGTATGAACACATTTATCAAGAAAAGACACATTTTTGAGCAAGTTTCTATTATTGTAAGTTACTTCACTTGTAATTAGAGTAATAAAAATGCTGGTATGTTTGTGTTACATCTCTCTTGATCATAAAATCTAGAATACTAAACAATGGCACATTTTATGTTGAGAATAAGTAAGTGCATTAATGACCTGTAAATATTGAATATACAATCAGTGGCACATACAGCTCCATATATAATGGGATTTTGTAAGCAAAAGAAGCTGAATATGAAATTATGAAATTAAAATGAAGTCATTATTAACAGTGATGTTATATGATAAGTATTAACACAGTTTATTAAAAACACATGAACTCCACATACATCAAGTAGTTAAAAACACGTTTCAAGAAACATGCTCATCATATTTTGCCGACTGGAGCTTGTAGCAGGAAAATTCTTGGCCAAGTCATTGTGTCTGTGCTGCCCTCTGTGTCCTATGGCTACTCAGACGATAGAAAATTCTCAACAAAATAAGCTGTATGAGATTTAGCTTTGCAACCCCAGAGTAGTAGGTCCCTACACAAAATTACTTAGTTTAAGAATTATAAGATAGCCCCTTCAATTTCTCTTATATGTTTTCCTGGATTTTGAGGTATAAGGAGCCTTAATATAGGAGAAACACACATTTTATTAATAATCTTTATTGTACTTTAGCATAGGTACCTAAGTGCATATTATCAAAAATGTATTCAGTACAACTTAATGTATTTAGTATAAACAATTAAGATTTTTATGCCAGTCATATTTCTCAGAACCTGGAAGAGAAGAAAGGAACTTTGTATACTTCAAAATAAATTTATAAAACACACTATAACTTATATTTTTTAAACTGTATTTATTTCCAGCATTGCATTAACTGATTTTGCTGTTAGCCTAATTCTTTCTTTTTTCCAATCAGCACTCATGATGGGACAAACTGTCTCTTCATTTGTATTACGACCAGGAATGGAAAAATAATATTACATAATTTTTAGCAACTTTGAATACTGCACACTAGAAATACAATTATAAATGAAGGCAACCCATTTCTTATATGACAATGAATTCTTAAAACTATCATCCTCTCCTTCCCCAAAAAACATTTACTTGGTTGATGTTGAGCTCAAGTATAGTAAAACTGCAAAAATTTATCTTTTCGTCCTCGATGTTTTCATTTAGCATAAAATCGCAAAGTCCGCAAAATCCATGGCATATGGTAACCCTACATATTGGGATCTCATTTAATTTTTTCCTAGTGTTTCCATGTGAGTATATTGCCTTCCTTTGAGCAACTTCTTTGTAAGAGGCGCACTTAAAATCCAATTATCACAGTAACATTTAGGTTTTTCCCATGGATAGGTTCAACTAATTGCTGCAAAATAAATATTGCATCATGAACCTATTAAATCACCAAATCAAGAATAAATAACCCAATTATCAGATATCTATCAAATGAACTGCCAAGATTGTAGAAAAATGTACATTGGAAAACCCAAAAGAAATTTGAAGGTCAGGATGAAAGAACATTTGCGGAACATAACTAACAATCAAATATAAGGATAAATCACATCACCTTTGGTTGCTAAATCACAATATAAAATAGGAGATAAAATTGATGAACTATATAAAGAAGCCATTAGAACTAACCACATGGAAAAACATCTTTATCACCAAGATTCGAGAAAAGCTTATGAATTTGTATATCCCCAGCATAGATGATGCCATCCTATTAACCAAAAAAACAGAAAGTAGCACAACATCAATTAGGACTAAGTCAGACACAGGAATACCAGCTGACCACAAAACTGAAGCTCGAGAAAATGCTTCCAGAAACCAGTCATAATAAATAGACTAAGTGGAGAAAAAAATGTTTAAAAGAGTTGTCGACTCATTCCAAAATAAGTTGTTTTTACTCTCTACTCTATACAATACTTTTTGCTTTTTGTTTATGTAGCAAATTTGGTATTAATTTAAATTTTCATTTTTGAGAAACGCTGTTTTCACCCTACACATACACACACACAAGCTTTTTCTAAAAGTGCTTTTTATTTTTATTCAGGGACATCAAATTCTTGGATGAAACACAAAAGATTGTGGGTAGCAGAGAAAGTAAAAATTACTTAACATGAAATTATGGATTTATCTAATAAAGAAGAGAATAATTGATAAGCATTTATTCTTTCACACATTCTGTCTGTAGGCTAAGGTTGGAAAAATTCAATGTCATAGACAGAATTTAAACCACAGATCTTCGGCTTTCCATACTGCTGCTGTAACCAAGTTCAGAAAGCCAAAGTTTGTGGAATTTAGTGTCCTATCAGTATGTTGCAATTATAACTCGGTTTGTTAGAGCAGCAGTGCAGAAAGCCAGATCCATGGCTCAAATCCTAGCTATGGCACTGAATTTCTCAGTCTGGTTCTGCCTTTCCAAGAGAATAGTTACTTTACTTTTGTTCTTTGGAGCCTAAATGGATATGTGGCCTCGCCCAAATGCTGCCTTAGGAAAAGAAAAGATGTATGATAAAACCCAACTCATTTCAATGTTTGATTTTTCATTCCTTTGTTTTGGCTTGCAAAGTAAATGTCAAAATAATTTGTTCTTTCTTTTTTTATTTCTTCAGACTACTGGAATACCTTTTATCCATGAAGAGACAGATCTAACAGGATGGTTGAAACAGAATGGAACAAAATAAAGGTAAGGAACCAAACACATGTTAATGGCTAAACTCTAATGATTAACTCTTCACTGATGAGTTTAAAACTTCAAGATTTAAGCTTGTTGTAAACCTCATAATTAGAGGCAATGGTGTGTATGATTAGGCTTCCTCTACTATTTTAAATACTGGAGTTTCAGTGTTATCTTCATAATATTAACCAAAGAATTTTAACCATGACTGAAAACAAACAGCAATGTCTGTGTCATAATCAAAAATTAAGTCTATAGAAACATTTGTTTATTTTGTGTTCTTATTCTTCATACTATACTGCAATAAAGTAATGTCAAATACCATGCTATAATTACTTAATACCCTAACCAGCATTTATTTATGCATCTAGTAAAACAAATTTCTAAGGATTAAACGTCCTATGAGAAAAGTTAAAAAGTGGCAAACGTGAGTTGTACAGTTGCAGCAGAAAGGGATAAGAATGTATTCATTGCCTGATATGCTGGTTGCTTTCTGCAACAAAATATAAGAATATTAGTGTCAGCTGTAGATTGTGGAACTCAAGAAAATGTTTTGTGAAATAATAACAAAATGTTTGAAACTATAAATCTTTTATTTTATTTTCATTTTGTTTGCGAGATCCTTATTTCAGGAATATTCATTCTTAGTTTTACTTTATTAATTACTTGTATTGATGCCTTTGCAATGTTTTCCTTTTTGTATAAACAGTAGCACCTACTGCATAAGAGCAAAAGAGCTTGTGAACTCCCTAACTTTTGACATCTTGCAGATTTCTTGTTTTTTTTTTCTTTGAATGCTATTAAATGTAACATATGTGGTAATTTAAAATCTCTGGTATTTAAATCTACCGTGATACTCCTCTAAACTCGATGAGACATGGTAACACATGTAAGTCTTGACTTGTTTACGTTTTAAGAAGCTTCTGCACATGTACAACTGGTATGATGTACTTAACTTATGGGGCCAAATACATATGGGATGTGAAGAAGTGCACTGGTGCATGAAGATTCCCCCATACTCTGTTTCCATACTCTCAATATAATTTTACATCAATACCACTAGGTGGTAGCACACCGTCACAGTAACAAAAGCAGGTAACATACACCTTCAAGCATAACTTCTACCATTTTCTCCATAAATCCATAATGTCAACTACAATTTAAATTCCACATTACATTGTTCTTGACCTAACATGATGTATTTAATTATGCATAAGACAAAAAACATTAAACAAACAAACCGAACAAGAAAAAACTTCCTTTCACTAAACAGGGCATGTATCATCATCATCATCATGATTATTAGTGATGGGACAATACCACTATTTCTCAACACTCAATGCTGATTTTTGAGCATCGAAATTCTATACTCGATACTCACTTTATAAAAGGTTGTAAAGGTAATAGCTTGTTCACTGAATCATGTTGTTGTTAGTAGCTTTCTGTGTATAAATGCATCTAACCAATTTTGTATTGTAGGCTAATTTCGGAATTGTTTGAAATTCTCCAACTGGGAGTAATTTTTTTATCTTGATAAATGCCACAGGTTATATATCCCATAAGGTTGGTCAAGGATGTGATGATGATAATAATATCAATAATAATAATAATAATAATAATAATAATAATAATAATAATAATAATAATAATAATAATAATAACAACAACAACAACAATAATAATAATAATATGCTTTTAATTACTTCTTTTTTTTTGCTTCTCTTTTTATGTAAGCTATAGTTTGTGCTTTGTATCTTTATTATAGAAATGGGTCATATGGTATACACATAGGCTATGCTCATGACCGAGTGTGACTTGTATAAACACAAACTAATACATGGAAGGAAAGAACAAATATTTCCATGCACTGTACAACCTCACATCTTAAGTTCTGATTTGTTTCTGCTGGATTAGATTTTGGACACCGGAGTAGGTAAATGTAATGGCTGAGAGTGAGTCACGAAGCCAGGCTATTGCAGAAATGTGATTTAATGCTTAATTCACAATTCAGTTATTGAAAAAGTATCAAAGGTTTATATCAAAGTATTAAGACATACTTTGATACCATAGAGTATCAAAAGTATGAAGATATAGATGGTATTGTAAAATCTCTACTACCACTACCACTACCACTACCACCGCCACCGCCACCGCCACCGCCGCCGCCGCCACCGCCACCGCCACCGCCACCGACACCGCCACCGCCACCGCCACCACCACCACCACCACCACCACTACTACTACTACTACTACTACTACTACTACTACTACTACTACTACTACTACTACTACTACTACTACTACTACTACTACTACTACTACTACTACTACTGTTTTGTTGCTATGAGCAGCTGCTGTTGTATCAGTTTGTTCATAATCATAACTATTATGTAGCAGATAGTATTTCCCAGTTTCAGAGATGTCTGTCTAACATTTTGTGAACACCCAAAATGTTACTTACAAGTCACTATTATATATAAATTCAAATTATTCTTAAGTTTAGATGATTGTTTATTGTTTTCTGCAAATACATGGAAATTCTTAACTTTTAAGGGCATAAAATAATATTAATACTCCACAACAATTGAGTATAGGTACCTTCTATATAAAATGTGATACTCTAAGCCCATCTGCAGAGCTTAAATTAGCTTCCTGCCGATTCATGTGCTTGCAATACTTTTTGCAATCTTCTGTGACATTCTTCACAAACTCACTCCCTAATTAATTCAATTGAGCTCTGCCTTGCGCAACTACAATTATACTGAGCATCTAAGTAACAAATAAAGTATGTTTAACAACAAAAAAAGAAAGGAAAAAAAAAATTCCTACTTTGGTCACGCTTCTTCTTTGTTAATTTAATCTTCTCTTCCATGACACTTAGTGTAACTTTCTCACAAAGATACTAGAACATCTCTTATCATTGTTGATTTTTCTCCTTCTTTAACAACCAAATCTTATTGTGTTTCAACTTTTTCATTAATGCGCTGTTCACCTATTTACATTAGCCTTCCTTTGCTTTATAACTATGCTAACTCTGTTTTGTTCATAGCATTTCTTATTATTATCATTCTTATTTACACATATATATTTATCTAACCTTTTTATATTTGATATTAATGCCTAATATTGTTAATATTTGCTATCATTAATCATCACCACCAGTTAAGTTTATTTTAATATTATGGTGGAATTCTTTTCTTTATATTAACTATATACTTTGTTTTTTACTTTCTCTACTACCTATAGTAAGTAGGGGAAATATTGTATTCCACTCAAAAATATGATACTGAGATTTCACCGGAAATACATGTTTTGAGACCTCCTGAATCCAAAAAAAACATTTTTAGAAACATGTCCGTGTGTGTGTCTGTGTGTCTGTCTGTGTGTGTGTCTGTGTGTCTGTGAACAGCATAACTCAGAAACGAACAGTCGGATAAACACCAAACTTGGTATTTAGGTTCAGTATCTTCCAGAGATGCGACACGAAGGTTTTCAAGAAAATCCTCCCACCCCAGATTAGCCTTTACATGGAACATTTTTCGAAAATCTTAATTTTCTCAAAAATGGCTCTAACGATTTTGATTAAAATGTCATATGTTTAAGATATTTTCATAACAAATGAAATGTATGTCTCAAATTTTCTGGGAATGTCTCCAAAAGTATTCTTCATTGTGAATGACTTTTGCATAATGGTAAACCATAAGAGATAGACAAAATGTTACTACACAAAAAATGTAAATCGCGTTAAAGTACACAATTTATGTCATATACATTTTTTTTGTTGAGTGAACCGTTTTCTAGATATTGCTTGTTATTCCCTTAAATTTTCCAATACTTATACTTTTTCTTAAATTCCTTATTCATTTTTTTTATGTCCTGGACATGCAAAGAGAATGGAATGCACCACATAGCAACCAGCGCTTAAAAGATTTGACTATCGCTTAAAACCTACCATATTCCCCTTGCATCTACAAGAAAATTAGCAATAAGACTGACATCTCGATATCTCAATTAACATGAAGCATATGGAGAATAAGCGCTTGTAAAAATAGTTTGTACAAGAGTAGAGAAGGTCATGTGAGTGTAACACATCAGATTTTTTCTTCTTCTTCTTGTTCTTGTTCTTGTTCTTGTTGTTCTTCTTCTTCTTCTTCTTCTTCTTCTTCTTCAAGTGAACTTATATAAATGTCACAATTTCTTTCTTGACTATTTTCCTTACTTCAAAATGTTACTTTCTCTGCCACGTACTTAGTAGGTAGAGAAGTTATTCCATTCCACCTAAACATCTGATTCTCAGATTTACTGGAAATATATGTTTTGAGGCCCCTAAATCCAAGAAAGCATTATTAGAAAAAGGTCTGTGTGTGCAAGCATGCGTGCATGTGTGTGTGAGAACAGCATACTCATTAATGAAAATTTACATAAATACCAAACTTGGTATTTAGGTTTAGTACCTTCCAAAGATACGACACACAGATCCCAATCCATGAAAATTTTGAAAAATTTCCCTTTACATGGAACATTTTTCAAAATTTTTTATTTTCTTAAAAAGGACTTTAATGATTTTGATTAAAGTGCCATATATTAAAGATATTGACATACAAATAAAATATATCTTGAATTTTCTGAGAATAGCCCTTGAAGTCCTCTTCATTTAGAAGGAATTTTGTATAAGCTGGCCCAGTAGCTCTGTCGGTATAGCACCTGCCTGCTGTGCAAGAGATCCTGTGTTCCCTATGCTATCCCCAGAGTCTGGAAGTATGAATGAGAGTGTGATCTAATGATTAAAACCCAAAGTGCAAGAAATCCAACAACAACCGAAGACGAGTTAACACCATTATCAATAGGCAATAAGTTGCAAAGGAAAGGCCATCAATAAGACCAATGTAGTTAAAGGAAACTAAATTGGAACTAAATGGAACTAAAAAAATAAGAAAAAATATTGTATAATCTAGTATAACTGGTAAGTAAGTTTAAGTCATAGATGAGAATGTACTATACAAAACATTTAAAATTTCTTAAATTCCAAATTATTTATTTACTTATTTATTTCGACAAGTATTTTTCCCCCCTTTTTTGGGGCTACAGCCATTTCCAAGATATATGTTATTAATAGTTTGAATTGTTCAATACTTGGCCATTTCTTTAAAATCTTGTCAATTTTGCGACGGAATTAGTTACCATGTTTGTTTACCTCAGTGTTGGTAGAAGCCATTCTTGTGACGTCATACGTTGGTTGGTTCATTTGTTCTGTTTGTAGCTCCCTCTGGCGTAGCAATTTGTATCAGTTTTAAATGTCCACCGGCTAGCTATCATCTGATCTTGGTAGGCATGTATTTCTTACAGGTTATGAAGCGGAAAGGAATCTTTTATCCAAAAATTACTAGTGAAGAAATGTGTTTTATAATGTTTTATTGTCGAACACGTGCACTAACACATTTACATATTGATGTAAATACTCGCCAAACTGAAACTGTTTGTAATAACTTCACTTTTAAATCACGTACTTCGACTTTGTGTGTATTTAACTGTATAATAGTTTAGATTCTCGTAATTCTGCTGCGTGTAACTTATGACGAAATGAAGGACTGATTGGCGACATGTAGTGTACTGAGAATTCCGTTGAACTGGGGGTCGACGTGTAGTGTACTAAGAATCTTGTTGAACTGCGGGGCGACCGACTTCGAGCCTGGCTATTTATGCGCTTACCTCAAGATACGCCTAAAGATTATATATGAGTTACCATTGGCTAATAAAACGCGCCAACATTAGCGTCTATTTTAACATCCAATGAAAACCACTAATACATATTTCTTTTAGAGAACATTCTGGAAGCTTTTTTTACTGAAAAGGCGCGAAACATTACGTAACTTCCTGGTTCCCGGTAACGATAAACAACTCATCCCCTTGCTGCAGTATTGCGTTATTGTTAACAGTTTCAGTAGAGCCGTATATTATTATTTACCAATAATAATTACAATTATTAAACCTCTGAAATCAATGTTACATAAAAATACATATTCATATTAAAAATAATTATTTACATTTGAGTAATTTGTGATACAAATTACCGTATCATATGCCCCACTAGAAACATAATTATAAACATTTATAACCTGTTTGGAAATTTTATAATTTTGTTTTTAGTCTCCTAAATCTTGTAACACACGCTATTCACTTTCGCTTAACACTTCACACGCATTTAGCACACGACATATGTTTTATCTCGCCACTACTTACTGGCTCTGGTTTAATTAATTTAGATATTCATCTGACATCACAAATTTTTGATAGCAAATACTGTACCCTGAATTATTTAATCACTGTTTCAAAGTTGTTTACCCTCTTACATTGTTGACAAAATTTTATACATTTAAGATTTTTGTAATTATTATACATATTTACCAAAATATGCACCCTCTACATATATTTACATCTCTAAAATCTAGGCAATGTTTCACCTTTTCTGTTTTCTACATAAGTATATATATATTTTTTTTTTGAATTTATTATTATTATTTTAACAATACTTTTGGAAGTGTATTTACGTACGTTTAATTTAATATCATATTAAGTTTCAATCTTTGCATTCTTAATTTTTAAATCTTGGAATTGTATTTACGTACTTTTAATTTAATATCATCTTAAGTTTCAATCTTTGCATTCTTAATTTTCAAATGTTGTTACAGTTACTAAAAATTCAATTATTTTTTTTTTTATTATTTAATTTATTTCACTTTTCAAATGACATATAAATATTTAGTTAACCCTCTTACGTTCCAATACATTTCTCTGCAAGTCATCTTTAACTATCCAGCATTTACTTTACATCTTATTGCTATTTACCCTCCTGGATCAAATTGTGTGTGGCTAAACATTACTCGTAGCCGTAACCTAACCTTCAAATTTTTATTCATGAATAACCTCTTGTATTCATATGACATTTCATCCCATGATAACATTTGAAAACAATCTACAGTTTCTTGAACTACACATCTTTTAACAACTGTCATTTTCAATTCTTCTACTATCTCCTTAATCTGAGAATACTCTGACAAATCTGTACTAAACTGTACTGGACTGGAGTTTTCATTTTGAACATATTGGTACAATTTATTTCTTTGCGTTTCTGATATCTCCGCTCTGAAATTGACTTGCGCCTTATTTACATCTACATTTATAACCTCATTTATCTCTCTTACCTCCCTTGAAATACTACTCATTTGACTTCCTAACTCTGTACATTCTACATTAACCTCACTTTTAGTATTAACCTCACTTTCTTTGTTATCTATTTCCATGCTCATGTCTAGCATTTTCTTTGAAACTTCTCCTATCTCACTTACTATTACTTCCTCATTTTTATCTCTCATTTCTGGCATACAACTATCTAGCTTCGTAACTTTCTTTTCACTTTCTTCACTGCTTTGATCTACTTTTTGCTCTAATATATCATTACTCCTACCAATATTTTCAATTGATTTCCTGTTTTGTTCAAAGCTCTTACCAATATCTTCCCTCAATTCTCTCTTCTTCTGATCTAGTTTTTGTTCTAAACTCCTATCAATATCTTCTCTCAATTCCCTATTATTCTTTTGCATATCTTCCCTGTTTTGATCTATTTTCTTACTAAGATCTTCCCTTAATTCTTCCCTTAATTCCCTCTTATTCTGATCTAGTTTTTCATCAAAATTTCTAAACATTTCCATAATCATACCAGCATCAAAATTAACATTTCCTGCTATTCTATTCTCACTTTCTGCACTAACATTTTCATCTTCAAATCCTAAAAAATCTGGGCTATTTTCTGCACTAACATTTTCATCCTCCATAATTATTTCCTCTGAATTATTGGCAGCCATTGTTTTTTTTTTATCCTACCACTCCTCAATAACATTGAAAGTTATTTACACTTAAAAAATTAGGATACTCTAACCTTACTAATGCTGTCCGTTGCTGTTACTTTGATGTCCAGCGTTCTGCCCCATTCTCCTAGATTTGTATGTCGCTTCTGCGTTGTTTTATGATGAATCTACGTTGTCTCGATGTTTTTGTAGTTGATTTACCCTGTTGTCTCGGAATCTGCGTCTTGTAGATCGTTCCACTGCTGCATTCGCCTTTTCCTGGTTAATTCTGCTACTTTCCTGGTTAATTCTGCTACTTCCTGGTTATTCTTGTTCCTTTCCTGGTCATCTTTCCTTTCCTGGTCATTTTGCCTTCCTTTCCTGGTCACTTCGCCCCACGTTGGGCGCCAATTTGCGACGGAATTAGTTACCATGTTTGTTTACCTCAGTGTTGGTAGAAGCCATTCTTGTGACGTCATACGTTGGTTGGTTCATTTGTTCTGTTTGTAGCTCCCTCTGGCGTAGCAATTTGTATCAGTTTTAAATGTCCACCGGCTAGCTATCATCTGATCTTGGTAGGCATGTATTTCTTACAGGTTATGAAGCGGAAAGGAATCTTTTATCCAAAAATTACTAGTGAAGAAATGTGTTTTATAATGTTTTATTGTCGAACACGTGCACTAACACATTTACATATTGATGTAAATACTCGCCAAACTGAAACTGTTTGTAATAACTTCACTTTTAAATCACGTACTTCGACTTTGTGTGTATTTAACTGTATAATATTTTTAGATTCTCGTAATTCTGCTGCGTGTAACTTATGACGAAATGAAGGACTGATTGGCGACATGTAGTGTACTGAGAATTCCGTTGAACTGGGGGTCGACGTGTAGTGTACTAAGAATCTTGTTGAACTGCGGGGCGACCGACTTCGAGCCTGGCTATTTATGCGCTTACCTCAAGATACGCCTAAAGATTATATATGAGTTACCATTGGCTAATAAAACGCGCCAACATTAGCGTCTATTTTAACATCCAATGAAAACCACTAATACATATTTCTTTTAGAGAACATTCTGGAAGCTTTTTTTTACTGAAAAGGCGCGAAACATTACGTAACTTCCTGGTTCCCGGTAACGATAAACAACTCATCCCCTTGCTGCAGTATTGCGTTATTGTTAACAGTTTCAGTAGAGCCGTATATTATTATTTACCAATAATAATTACAATTATTAAACCTCTGAAATCAATGTTACATAAAAATACATATTCATATTAAAAATAATTATTTACATTTGAGTAATTTGTGATACAAATTACCGTATCAATTTTCTATAATAAAATATGCAATGCAGCTATTTCCAGAAAGGTTTATCTTGATTCAAATTAAGTATATAGGAAGATAAACTTTCATAAGAATAATTTGTGTACCCTGTCATAAGTAACTGAATGCAGAGTAAGTCTAGTGAATGTAACACATCAGATTTTGTCACATATTACGTTTCTTTACGAGTTAGTAATTTAAATCATTATATGTTGACTTTGGAATTGATAGTTCTTAGATCAATTCTAGTTTCATAGCTGAAGGTAATGTATGCTGTGCTAAAACATCATGACCAAAGCTTAGTAGTTTATGAAATAGTTTTTTGCATATATCAAGAAGTACATTTATTTGTGTGCCAAATGATCATACTATTTATATTTACCACAAGTATTTTTGTTTGTCTTTTAAAGCACTATATCATAATATAGGCAGAAGGTGATACCTTTCAATAAAAGCAAGCAAGTTTGGAACACAAAAATAATATGTAGCCACAATAATCAGGGTATTTTAACTCTTATTTAAAATTGCATTGTCTACATTTTAAAAAAGTATTTTTACCACAAAAATGTTACCATTGTATCTACTAGACTAATGCTCTGCAGTGGAGTAAAAACTACTACAATGAAGTAGACCTGTTTTACAGTAAAGATACATTCTGACAGTTTCTTTTTAATTTTATAAGAATGCAGACAAAGCATATTCATTCATTTTACATTTATTCAGAATTTATTCCGGAAATTAGTGAATGGCTGCTGTTACTATAATGACTAATAGGAAAGCAGATTACAACAGTTTCTAACCAGTAATGCCTGAGACTCACATTTGGGAGGCCCAAGATTCAATTCCCATCTGGCCAGCCATTCTGACAATGGGTTTTTTGTGGCTTTCCCAGGTTGGTAGGCGAATGCTGGAGCACTTCCTCTTCTACCACAAATTTTCTGTCCCCATCATTTCCTTTCATCCATTTCAAGGTTGTACGACCAGGTGATGGCATTCAGTGTGTTGCAACTGGGCAGTATATATGTGCTTTGGAAAGATTTCTCCCTGGCATTGCTAATGAACCTACTTTCTGGGGCATCCCTGGGCCTAAGGGGACCCCAGGGGGCTAGCTGATAACTGGAACCTTCATCCGTGCTTGTGCACATTGTCACCTTTGGATCTCTCCTTCCCAGGGGTCATGTTAGAAGCAAAACTGGCCACCCCAAACTTCTTGCAGTGTTCTGCCTCAGTTTTGGTGGCCCCTCCATGATACCCCTATAGCAGTTTCTCAGGTATTCTTCCAGAGGACTGAAATAAAGTTTGACTGCTTTGCACTAACACTCTGCATCAGTATATGGACAATGTCTTCCAGCAGCTTCTGAAGGCTTTATTTCAGAGTTCTAATGACATCTCAGAATCATCTCCTGTGATTCATTTTTAGATTATTCTGTCACAGAGTATATAGTACTCCAGGATCAATAAGAGTGGAAAGTGTCTGGAAGTAAACATAGCAAATAAATATAAGGCATGAAGATGATTCCTCAGGTAACAAATACCAGCAAAGTTATGAAAGAAAGCAAAGACTGAAGAAATGAAGAAGAGATGAGATCTTAATACCACTGATACCTTGATGTTTTTATACTTGGTGCTATCAAAGCTTTTTTGTATATTTTGAAATAAATTTTCAATGCTTTTTCAATATTTCTCAATTTTTTATTTTCCATTTCCATGCCAGACACTATTATTGACAGTTGTTGTGTTTCCCTTTCTATTAGACAAGGACCAAAGGAGTAGATTGCAAATGAGGTTGTGCATAGTTGCCTATAGTCGATCCAGCCTTAAAACCAGACTGTAAATAAAACATTTTGTATCCATGTTAGCCTTGGGGTAGGGAAAAATATATAGACATAGTAAATAAAGAGGAGAGAGAATCTATTGCATGGGTAAGAACCGGAGCATGGAGGCTAAGAGGGTTAAGACAGGGTATTCCTCAGAACCAATGTCCGATATGTGGTGGTAATGAAGACATTGAACACATAGTATTTAAATGCCAAGGAACAGAAAATTGGAGAAAAGAATTTTTTAATAAGAAGTGGTTGAAGGGGGATAGAAATACTTATGATCGAAATGTTATGCAAGGATGCTAGGAGCATTGGACAGTTTTTGTGTAAAGTAAAAAATAAATGGCTTTGCACAGTGGAAAGAGAAAAGTAAGAGGTAGCGCATGTTACTTTGAATGGAAAACTATAGTGAATATGTAATGGTTAAGTAATCAATAAATGAAAGTGAAAAACAAGTGGAAATGAGACATGAAAAAAACAGAACTGAATAAAAAAAAAACAAGATAATTTATTGGCAAGAAATTATAAAATTAAATAATCTGTAGTGGTTGTCTACAGAATGCATTGACGGGAAATTGTAAAAATGTAAATAAACTGTAGTGATTGTATACTGAATGAGTGACCAGGGTCAAAGTGCAGTAGACAATCAAATTGTAAAACTCTTAGCACAATAAAAACCTATTACCTATGTTAGCCTAGTGTTCACATCACCTTGAGGAACAAACAAACAAATGCCACATGGACCCATATTCATGGTTATAATGCAATAGAATGTTGTACTATTCAAAGAATAATAATAATGATATACTCTGAAATAAAAGCAGAGTTGAAATTAAATACAGAACAATTAAAATAAAACTCATGTTAATCTGTAGCTACACCACTATCAAGAAGAGATGTAAAATCTGGGTCTCCATCACATAACCTCTCTGTTAATATTTCTATTCATTTTATTTCTCTTAATAAACCTATAACCAATTTCTAGCAATAATCTATGAAAGGTATATCTTAAAAGAAGGCAAGATTTGGTTCATTGTTGACAATTTAAGAATCTTATCTAACATTGGCAGTTCTTATTAAAGAAACACTTTCCTACAAATAATATATTTAGTAAAGTCCTGTGTTATTTCTAATTCTGGCTTACAACTGTTTCTATTTTTCCTTGGTGTTTGTTATGCCTCCGCTTTTTTACTTCTTTATTCATACAGGCAACATTCCACTTGGAAGCACTGGTATAATGTTACTGACAATGACAATATATTGGTATCTCCCATATTAATTTGTTAAATACATTCAAACAACTTGCTTCTCACCATTTTTAATTACTAATCTTCTCACCTTTGTTGTCACTCACCAGCTAAACAGTACTTGCAGAAGCAGCCATGTTTATTGCCTTACTGACTGCTCATTTTTGTTATATGAATACAGAAAAGGAGTGAAGGGCACCACACAGAATTTAACAGAAGCTAAGGTTTTAACTTACAAATTACTTGAGAGTCAATTTTGTCATGCAACTTCAATTACACTTTTTAATACTTAACATGTTCTGAGAGCTATTGCTCTCATCCGCAGTAAAGGTTGCCTGGTGCTTAGGACTGGATCTGAAGGTAGGATCTAGATGGTGGCATCTGTAGAGTTAGAGTTCAAAGTAGGTATGATGAATCTACTGAAACTATCCATTGGTGGGATTTCAAAATTCATAATTTGGCTAATTCAAGTGTTATTCTGAAGTAAGAGACAGTGAAGTGAAACAATAATTTAATTGAATCTTGAGTCAGTGGATGCACTAAAACTTCACTTACATGAAAGTAATCGAACATGTTTCAAAAACAGTCTTCAGTCGGAGAAAACCTGTAGATCAAAGCAAGCAGTGCTTTCGAAACATGTTCGATAATAATTTTAAGTAAATGAAGTTTCAGTGTATCCATTTATTCAAGATTCAATTAAATTATAATTTGATGTTTGTATTTGAAGTAGATTTTCACCCAAGTGGCTAGTTTTAATGGATGGCTGGTATGTTTTACAAGGGTTGTATTTCCATTCATTTCATGATTGAAGTCCCAGAAATATAAGGCAACTGCAGATTTATCTATTATTGCAATCTTTGCAGTTTATTTCATAACTTTGTGGTATCTGTTCTCTTGATGAGCCTTTTGATTGCATTTGTTCTGAAATAGTATTGTTATCACTTAAATGATATCAGTCAAATTACATAATATAAAATATAATAGCAGCCCACCTTAAAGCAATATATGTATACTATAATATATAAAAATGTATATTACAGTCATTTTATTATGTTTATATTAATATGTACATGTATAGTAATGTTATGTGGATATATTACATAGTTTAACAATGTAGGAGCTGTGAGAATAGAAGCAAGATACCTTTCATAGCAAACAGAATTACAAAGTAGAAGCCGAAAGTTGCTAACAATAAGGTAACCTAGAGGCAATAATAAATTATAAACTGTAATAAAGGCTACTAATAATTCTTGGAACAATAATAATGTAATATTGAAAACAGTATATAAATAGCCAATCAACAACTAGAGAAGCTTAAAGTTAAATAAAGGTATTCTATTGGAGTAGGATTAGCCAATCAGAGACTTAAAATAGAGGAATTGTACAAATTCAGGCTACAAGGAAATGCAACCAAGCAGTTAGGTTTAGTACACGTTCAGCGTGAGACATGAAAATTCATTTGCGGTGAGAATAATATAAAGTCTACGTGTTAAAAAGTACAATTAACAATAATCTCACAGCTCTACAGTAAGATACATCAGTGAAATGTTATTTAATCGTGTGAAGGATTAATAGGCAATGTACAATACAATACAATTATAATTTGTGTTAGCCTTGTTCTTTAGCCATACCAGCCCTGCTAAGAGATACGTGTTCTGAAAATTACTACTGACGCAGCTGAGGCATAGATGTATAATATTTAAATAAACATTAAAATACCAAGTTGATTTTTTAAATGTGGGGGCAAAGGCCACCGAAAAAGTAAGCGTGGAGTGAAGGCCACCGGAAAGTTTGTACCATACATGGGGCAAACGCTCCGAGAAACAATCTCCCACAAATTGATGCCTATATGTGGTGTAACAACAACAATAATACCCCTTCAAGTTTGGCTGCCATACATGGGGCTGCAACTACTTCAGTTCTGAGGGGCTAGAATGATGATGTAGTATCGGAACATTTTTTGGAAACTGTTGTGTGGTCACGAGTGGCAGGTAAATTTTCTGAATTTTTTTTGCTTTCTTTCAGAGTTATTCTAAGGTCATAGAGCTGTTAATTTCTTTTTGCCTTTTATATTTATTAAACCTTTTGTCAATTGGTTGAGGATTGACAAGAGCTCTATTAATAACAAGATGGTATTCCTTGTTTTGTTGGTCAAATGATGGACCAAACTGTTGAAAACATATCTGAGTTTTAAAAAGTGTAAGTGAAGTGATGTGGCAAAATTGACTAACAATTTGTAAATTATTATAAGCTTAACTGTTTCCAACTTCTTTCAATTTGAGGTTAACCAACAACATACTTATTTTTACTATTCATATTATTTAATATTTCATATTAACCAAAAGCTTCTAACTGTGTTTGCTTAACATACTTGTCGAAAAACAACAGATAATTGTGCATATTTAAGCTGTTATATGCTATGGTGTGCTTTGGTTTCCCACATATTGCGGTCTAGTTAATGATATCATATGTTTACATCAGGTTGGGTTCTAAGAGTGGCGTAATTATAGAAGTGACATCAAAGTATTGCTGAATTCATTCATACTTGTTCCCTGCTTCCTGAATGTAAATCTGCAACATTGCATTAGCTCCTATGTGTAAATGAAAGCATGCAAAAAATACCTGGAAAGGGGTAATGGCGCTCTTATAATTTGCAATATTAACTACATTGTCAGTGAAGTTGATTAAGCTGATGCACTGCAAGAATTTTGTTTCTGCAGTCATTTGGACTGATAACTTGCTTTCACCTTTTACACTTACTTGCCTCTGGTGACCAATGCCTCTGGCGAATCCAGCAGAAATTAATCAGAAGTTCAATCATGAAGGTACCTACCTATTTCAGCATAGTCCATTCTGTGTATCATATAACAGGTCTTGTTAAACATTTTGTTGCATTGAACAGTTTGATTTTAACAGCACTGATACTAAATAAAATATGAGTGAAATGTAGAACTATTTTAAGGTAGTCACCTAATATAAAACCTGATGTGTAACATTCACATGACTTTCTCTACCCTCTACTGTTTATTAATGGGTATACAAACTATTCCTATGAAACTTTATTTTCCTATCTACTTCATTTTAATCCAGATAAACCTTTGCAGAAATAGCCACACTACACATTTCATTATAGATACAAAGAGAACAGTGATAGTCAAATGTTTAAGAACCGGACGCTAAATGCTGGCCTTAAAATTCCATACTCTTTTCATGCAATCATGAGAAATAACTGAAAATCGAGAGCAAAGACAAAGTATTGAACAATGAACAATTCAGATCATTAATGATGGATATCTCAGAAATGCCTTATGGCACAAAAAAGAAATTATTTGAAATAAATTGTATGCTTTAAAAAGATCTATCTTCTTTCTGTAGTACATTTTCATCTAATGCTTAACATTATACAAGATTATACAGAATTCCTTCCAAATGAAGAGGGCTTCACAGGCTATTCCTAGAAATTCAAGATATTTTTTTATTTGTCATGTAAATATCTTAACCCTGCTGTTCTCTTCAGATCAATGTAACCCACAATGCATATTGATTTCTGATTTACTTTTACATAAAGTAAGAAGATATACTTATGAAACTCTGTGACTTTGTTAACCATTACAAAATAAATTTGCCATTTTAAAAAAATTCTTTAATATTTATATAGATTAGTCTTGAGCCATAATAGTTATGTACATTGTGTTCGACTCAAAGTGACCCAGTATCTAAGAATACTTTAGTTTATAAGAATACTTTAGTGTTCTAAAATACGATGACTGTTATATTATGGCTTATGTTTCTATTGCTTGTTTTATATTGTAATAAATGGATTGTGGTCAACAATAACTTGCAATGAGCCTATTCCCTATTAACCTAGCTTGAAGTGCTACTTGGTGCTAAATTCCTTTTATCCTCTTTGAATTTTATTGGCTCTGTTGTTATTGCTCAGTTTTTGTTGTATGGAGACACAATGTAAAAAAAGACCATTAAGTGAAGGTAAGATAGACAATGTATCCAACAGTAAAGAGAGTGTTTTTGAAAAGGATGATCATTTGAGTACGACTTTTGAAGCTGATACTTTCAATGAAGACTTTTACATGCAGCATCCTGTCAGTAATGAAAAGAATATTCTTTCAAAAGGTGTAAATGTAATCTGGCAGTTATATCCACGTCTACAATATGGCCATCTTTCTGCATCAAATGTCATAAAGAATATACCAGGAGTTACAAGGTATAAGTCACCAAATAACTGATATAAAAAGTTCATTTGTAGCAATCTCTGGTGCTATGATTGAAAATGAAATAATAGAAAATGAAATAATAGAAATGACAAATTTGAGGGAAATAGAGTTTATGGACAACAATGGAGAAATTTAAACAATATTGAGTTTCAAGCATATTTAGGGCTCTTGTTTATCTACAGGATATACAGGATCCAACCCAGCCAGGACAGAAGGAAGAGAAATGAATCAGGAATATGCTTCAGATACCAAATTGCTGATGATGAGGACATATACTCTCAAAAACGTTCCAGTTTCATTAATTTATTAAGTGAAGGTTTTGTGTAAAAATAGTGTGACTTATTCCTAATTCAACACTTATATAGTTCTTCATTTTGCTCTACAGATAACACTACCATGGTCAATTACATTCCAAAGAGAAATAAAAATGTTTTGCTTATGAGTATACTGCATCATGCTGACAAAATAAACATTAGGGATGATAAGAAACCACAAATGATTTTAGATTACAATGCTACTAAAGGGGCTGTAGATATATTTGATGAAGCAACCTATACTTGTAAAATAAAAACAAATTAATGGCCAGTGATTATTTTCTATAACATACTTGTTATTTCTGCTTACAATGCGTATGCTTATGGACTTTGGTAAACCCCAGCTGGAATGCCAGAAAATTGAAAGGAGGAGAATATTCCTAGAAAAACTTGGAAAAATCAAGGACTGAAAAATCATTGAGAACTGTAAAGAATACTCAGGAACCTGAAATCATAGCAACAGTTTCAGAGTGTACAACTTAATGAAAATCTTTAAATGTGTGCGCTGTAAATTCTGTTTGTCAAGCAATGACAACACAACTAATAACTTGTGTGAAAACTGTTTGCAAAACTCATGTTACTTACTTGTGTCCAAAGTGCAAACATTCAGAAACAGTCATTTTCTTACTTTTATTATGTTCCTTAATATATTTCCATAAGATATAGAAATACAAATCATGTTCAGTGCGATTGCTGAAAAGAGCTCATTAGTTTGTTATAGGCCAATGAAAAATACATGGGGTAGGGAAAAATATATAGATATAGTAAATAAAGAAGAGAGTGAATCTATTGCATGAGTAAGAACTGGAGCATGGAGGCTAAGAGGGTTAAGACAGGGTATTCCTCAGAACCAATGTCCGATATGTGGTGGTAATGAAGACATTGAACACATAGCATTTAAGTGCCAAGGAACAGAAAATTGGAGAAAAGAATTTTGAAGGGGGATAGAAATACACTTATGATCGAAATGATGTGCAAGGATGCTAGAAGCATTGAACAGTTTTTGTGTAAAGTAAAAAATAAATGGCTTTGGGCAGTGGATAGAGAAAAGTAAGAGGTAGCGTATCTTACTTTGAATGGAAAACTATAGTGAATGTGTGATGGTTAAGTAATCAATAAGTGAAAAGAGAAAAACAAGTGGAAATGGGACATGAAAAAACTAAACAAAAACAAGATAATTTATTGACAAGAAATTGTAAAATGTAAATAAACTGTAGTGATTGTCCACTGAATGAGTAGCCAGGGTCAAAGTGTAGTAGACAATCAAATTCTAAAACTCTTAGCACAATAAATATAACCAACCAATATATTTCCATAAAAAATGAGCAAAATTATTGTTATAATGTAAATTTCTACATCAACAACTAAATAAGAAAAAAGTAGGTAATAAAAAGTATGTTGATAAATAAACAAAAATACTAATAGTTATGTTATATGACATTCATATATATATTGAATACGGTTCTGTATGTTTTGTATTACTAACAGTACATCAGGTCATATTGACCCAAACACTATATACATATAGTAAGCGAGCTCTGTAGTTGGGTTAATATGCAGTATTTTAATCAAAATCATTACAGCTATTTTTGAGAAAATCAACAATTTTGAAAAATGTACCATATACAGAGTAGTTTGGAGTGGAGGAGTTTCTTCAAAACCTTTATATCATATCCTTGGAAGGTTTTGTATTTATATACCAAGTTTCACATTTAACTGACTTTTGTTTTTAAGTTATGCTGTTCACAGGCACACATGCACAAGGACCTTTTTCTAAAACTGCTTCTTTGTGTTCAGGGGGCCTCAAAATATATATTTCTGGTGAAATCTTGACATTTTTTGGGTAGAACACAATACTCTGTCTGCTTACTGTAAGTATGTAGCAAAGAAAGTAAAATTCAGTATGTAAAATATATATTAAAAACAATTTCACACAATACAACAAATTTAAGGCAAGCTGGCCCTACATATCACAGCAGTATTAAATTGGCCAAATTTGATGTACCTTTTTCTAAATAACTATTACTTCTAGGAATGTGATTGTTTTACATAAAGTAAGATATACTTATGAAACTCTGTGACAAAATGTATATACATTTGTGATCACTGTAACACAACAGTTTGTAAATATTTTAACTTTCTTACTGATATATATATTTTTTTTAATTCCATTTTTTCAAGAAAACAATTGCGAGGTTGTAGCCATAGCCCTCTAAAAATTAAAAATTGCCAAAAAAACCCATGTCAAAATATTCTTGGCTATAGTAACAATAACTGATCCTTCTATCTTCAACAGTTACTGAGAAAAGGACATTGAAGTAGTAAAAATTAAACTAGCACTAAACTTAGTTAAAAGAAAATTTCGCTTTCTAAAGTATTCCTGGCCCTTATAATGGAATATGTGATTCCTCCTGCATCTTATCTGCAAGATTCCTTTTGATATGTTTCCATGCACATGAGGTTCTTCAAGAGACAAATTATAAATTGAAACAATTTTTAATTTTTCTGTGAAGCATACTTCCAAAACTGTGACCATTCCCACAGGATGAGTTATAGTGTATACATTCTTTTTCAATATCTTTGGGTATTCATAAAATATTTCTCATAAATTATACATCAAAATTATCAGAAAAGTCTGTACCATTTTTTAAACAAATGATCTGTTTTTCAGAATTTTTTTTGGCCCAGGTCCTCTTTAAGAAGCATTTTACACCTATAAATTGACTGAATTATACAGAACCCTTGTTGAAAAATCTGATGTGTAACACTCACATGACTTTCTCTACTCTTGTACAAACTATTTTTACAAACTCTTATTCTCCATCTACTTCATATTAATCGAGATAAACATTTGCAGAAAGGGTCTTTTGACATGCAAAGAGAATTACATTTTACACATAGCAACCAGTTCTAAAAATATTTGACTACTACTTAAGGCCTACTATGTTCCCCTTGTTTTGTATTTGCAATGGCAATATAAAAATAATGTAGCCTCTAAGCATACGCATATCTCTTAATAGCTGGTTGCTATGCACAGCACCATTCTCTTTGCTACAGATTAATACTCTTTGCATATCCAAGACAAAAAAATGAATAACGAATTCCCATTTGAGAAAGTATTGAAAAATTTAAGGGAATAACAAGCAATATCTTGAAAATGGTTTACTCAAAAAATAAAATGCATATGACATAAATTGTGTATTTTAATGCGATCTACATTTTTTGTGCAGTTAAAATTTTGTCTATCTCTTATGGTTTACCAGTTATGCAAAAGTCATTCACAATGAAGAATACTTTTGGAGACATTCCCAGAAAATTCAAGATATACATTTTATTTGTCATGAAGGTATCTTTTAATCAAAATCGTTAGAGCCATTTTTGAGAAAATTAAAATTTTCGAAAAATGTTCCACGTAAAGGGTAATCTGGGGTGGGGGGATTTTCTTGAAAACCTTTGTGTCGCATCTCTGGAAAATACTGAGCGTAAATACCAAGTTTGGTGTTTATCCGACTATTCGCTTTTGAGTTATGCTGTTCACAGACAGACACACAGACAGACTCACACACGGACATGTTTCCAAAAATGCCTTTTTTGGATTCAGGGGGTCTCAAAACATATATTTCCAGTGAAATCTCGGTATCGAATTTTTGGGTGGAATACAATACTTCCCCTATTTACTATACGTAGTAGAGAAAGTAAAAAAGGAATGTATAAGTTTCCCATTACTGTTAAAACCTGTCGTTGTGTCATATGAAAATGTGTAATGCAATAGTCGGGCTCTACAGACTCCTGTAGCTTCAACATCGGCCACAGCATGTAAACCAGTGAAAGGAATCACATTGGGCCAGAATTTAATTATATAATACAATAAACTATATAATTTTATCAGCACCATCAACCATTTTCATCATCTGTATTAGTTGAGACAGTAAGGCTATTTTATTTACATGTAATTTTATTAAACCATCTGCTATTGCCGTAGCACAGCAATTTGTGTTGTGCTACAAATTTGTTAAATTTGTGCACAATTTAACAGGCATGCATTATCTTAGATATGAGTATATTGGATAAGTACATCTTATGATTTGAGTTTCCTCTTGCATCTGTTGGTAACTTAATTTCTCTCAAATTACAGATAAAGCCATCCAAATAATAGACAAAATAAATAATAAACAAATATGTAGGAACTTTATATATTAAATTTGAGTCAGATTTGAAACAGTTATCACTTACATGTTTTACGACTTGACTGGTTTTGGGAGCTAATTGCTCTCATTATCGGAAGTGGCTGACTGGTTCCTCATGGTATTGTCCGGTATGCATCTGTGTGTGGTAGAATCTGGTGTAGTGATGCAACTCCATAGTGGGTTCAGTGGCAGCAACTTAGAATTCATCACATGGTATTTATGTTTTGTGATTAATAACTTTTCCCAAGTATCCAACTCTGCTGTGTGTTTTGCCGGCTTTAAGATTGCTGTGATTTGTTGTGCAAAAGAGATGTGTAATTGCAGATTTGTCCATTTGTTTGTATTTGATGTGTCTCATATGTTCCTTTTAAATTTATTTTCTGTTTTACCTGTGTATATTTGGTCACATTCTGGGCAATTCATTTGATAGATTCCTGCTTTTTTGTTCATTTGGTCCTTTGATTTGTTACAGAGTAATTTCTCTAGACTTAATCTGTTTAGTGGAGCTAGGCAAATGTTGTGTGTTTTGAAGATGTTGTGGAATTTGTAGTGAGTCCTTGGATGGAAAGTGAACTTCTTAAAAATCATTTTGCTTTTTTGTTGGGTGAGATTTGTGGTATCCTTAATGTGATTCTGTTTCTTGAAATGTGCTATTTTTTGTCAATGATTTGTTTGGTGAAGCCATTGTTAACTGTGTGTTTATATACTTTTTTTGTATTCTGTTTCTGTTAGTGGTGTGTAAACCAATGTATGGGTCAAACTGTTTAGGTCTGCATATTTGTGTGGTACCGGGTTAAAACTATTGATTTTTTATGTAATTTTCAAATTATGTAGTTTCATGTAGATTCCAAAGTTGATCTTGTTCTAGTTTCTAATTACTTTCAAATCTAGGAATCGTAGAGTACCTTCAGTTTCTGTTTCCATAGTGAATTGTATAGATCTGTTCTGTAAATTAATTCATTTCAGGGCATCCTGGATGAGCTTGTTGGGTACTATTACAAGTATATCATTGACATATCTGTGCTAGACTTTGTAAATATGCAGAAAGTAGGTGATTATGTATGATTCAAAATTACGCATGAAAAAGTAAGCAAGGAATGGTGATGGAGGGTTGCCCATGACTAAACCTGAAGTCTGCTGATAGTATTTATTCTTGAAAGTGAAAATGTTCTGAGTGATGCAAAGTTCCGCGAGATTCAAAAGGTCATCTATTTCATCTTGTGTTATACTGTTTTGGGTAAGCCATCTTTTTAGTTGTTGTTGGAGTTCATCTATAGGGATACTTGGGAAAAGTGCAGTGACGTCAAAAGATAGTCATTTCTCTTCTGGCTTCACTTCAATATGTACTGTTTTTGTGATTAAATCTTGGGAATTCTTGATACTTAAGCTGTTGTATTTATGTAGTGAAGTGAATTTCCGTGTGAGCCATTTTGCCAAATTATATGTGGGTGAATCAATATTGCTTATTATGGGTCTCATTTTGTTGCCTGGTTTATGGATTTTTGGGAGTGTGTACAGTCTTGGTAATGTCATGATTGGGTTTGATTCTGGTTTTTTCTTTATCTGTTAGGGTTTTAATTTTATTCATAGAGAGATTGAAAGATTTTATTTCAGCTTTTAGTGGGTCTGTTTTGATTTCTGTATTTATGTGTTATCTTGGGGTAGGTTTTCCACTCTGGCAAGTATTCTTCTTTGTCCAGGATTACCAATGTGCCACCTTTATCAGCTTTGGTATAAATTACAGGTTTGTATTTTAGTGACTTTATAGAATCATATATAGAATCACTTTACACAATCATCCCTATAGATGAACTCCTACAACAACTAAAAAGATGGCCTACCCAAAACAGTATAACACAAGATGAAACAGATGACCTTTTGAATCTCACAGAACTTTGCATCACTCAGAATACTTTCACTTTCAAGAATAGATACTATCAGCAGACTTCAGGTTCAGTCACGGGCAACCCTCTATCACCATTCCTCGCTGACTTTTTCATGAGTAATTTTAAATCATACATAATCACCTCGCTGCATATTTACAAAGCCTAGCACAGATATGTCAATCATATATTTGCAATAGTACTCAACAAACTCATCCAGGGTGCCATCAAATTACTTAATTTACAGAACAGATCTATATAATTCACTATGGAAACAGAAACTGAAGGTACTCTACCTTTCCTAGATTTGAAAGTAATCAGAAACTAAAACAAGATCAACTTTGGGATCTACAGGACACTACACATTCTGAAAACTACATAAAAACAATAGTTTCAACCCGGTACCACACAAATATGCAGACCTAAACAGTTTGACCCATACATTGGTTTACACACCACTAACAGAAACAGAATACAAAAAAAGTATATAAACACACAGTTAACAATGGCTTCACCAAACAAATCATTGACAAAAATAGCACATTTCAAGAAACAGAATCACATTAAGGATAACACAAATGTCACCCAACAAAAAAACAAAATGATTTTCAAGAAGTTCACTTTCCATCCAAGGACTCACTACAAATTCCACAACATCTTCAAAAAACACAACATTTGCCTAGCTCCACAGAACAGATCAAGTCTAGAGAAATTACTCTGTAACAAATCAAAGGACCAAGTGAACAAAAAAGCAGGAATCTATCAAACGAATTGCCCAGAATGTAACCAGATATACACAGTTAAAGCAAAAAAGAAATTTAGAGACCAGATTAAAGGAACATATGAGACATATCAAATATAAACAAATGGACAAATCTGCGATTGCACATCACTTTTGCACAACAAATCACAGCAAATATAACACTCTTAAAGCCGGCAGAACACACAGCAGAGTTGGATACTTGGGAAAAGTTGTTAATCACAAAACATAAACACCATGTGATGAATTTTGAGTTGCCGCCACTGAACCCACTATGGAGTTTCGTCACTACACCAGATTCCACTGCACACAGATGCATATCGGACAATACCATGAGGAACCAGTCAGCTACTTCCGATGATGGGAGCAATTAGCTCCCAAAACCAGTCAAGTTGTAAAATATGTAAATGATGTTAAGTGTTTCAACTCTGACTCAAATTTAATATATAAGGTTTGAGACGGTAATTTGTATCACAAATTACTCAGATGTGGTTAACGATAATAATATGAATATGTATTTTTATGTAACATTGATTTCAGAGGTTTAATAATTGTAATTATTAATGGTAAATAATAATATTCGGCTCTACTGAAACTGTTAACAATAACAGTACTGCAATGAAGGGTTTGATTTGTTTATCGTTACCGGGAACCAGGAAGTTACGTAATATTTCGCGCCTTTTCAGTAAAAAAAGCTTCCAGAATATTCTATAAAAGTAATTTGTATTAGTGGTTTTCATTGGATAGTAAAATAGACGCTAATGTTGGCGCGTTTTGTTGGCCAATGGTAATTCATTTATAATCTTTAGGTGTATCTTGGGGCAAGCCTATAAATAGCCATGCTCAAAGTCGAGCGTTCTCCAGTTCGGCAAGATTCTCGACACAGTACACATCGTCCTCCAGTTCGGCAGGATTCACGAAGCATTACACATCGTCCGCACATTACACGTTGGCCGCTCAGTTCGTCAAGTTACGCGCAGTGAAAATCATTAAAGATCTAAAATATTACAAAGTCACTTATATACAAAAATTGAAGTACATGAGTTAAAAGTGAGAAGTTATTACAAACAGTTTCAGTATGGCGATTATCTAGACAAAATCTGTGAAAGTGTTAGTGCACGTGCTCGACAATAAAACATTATAAAATACATTTCTTCACTAGTAATTTTTGGATAAAAGATTCCTTTTCCGCTTCACACCCTGCAAGAATTAAATGCCTACCTAAATAGCTGGCCGGAAGACAATATACATAACCTTAAAACTAATTCATATAGATTGCTACGCCAGATGGAATTAGCAGGTGACCGACGTATGACGTCACACAAGATGGCTGCACGCGTGAGGTAAACGACATTACGTGAGAAACATTATCCACCACGTGTGGACACAAATACAACACTATAACAATCTCAAATTGGCGCATCAACGTGGGGCGACAACTAGGAAAGGAAGGCGAAGTGACTAGGAAAGGAAGGCAAAGTAACCAGGAATACAGCGGTGAAATGGTCTACAAGACGCAGATTCCAGAGACGAAAGGGACGATTGACTTCGATCGTAATTCCGAGATTACGATGCAACAGGGTAAATCAACTACAAAAACATCGAGACAACGTAGATTCATCACAACACAACGCAGAAGCGACATACAAACCTAGGAGAAAGGGGCAGAACGCTGGACATCAAAGCTGCAGCATCAGACAGCATCAAAAAGGTAATTAAATGAGACTTAGGAGCGGTAGGATAATAAAAACAATGGCTACCAATAATACAGAAGAAATAATTATGGAGGGAGATAGTGTAACAGTTAGCTGTGATCCAATACAAAGTACAGGAAATAGCCCAGATTTTTTGGGATTTGAAGATGAAAATGTTAGTGTAGAAAGTGAGAATAGGATAGCAGGAAATGTTAATCTTGATACTAGTATGATAATGATGGAAATGCTGAGAAATATGCATAGGGAATTAAGGGAAGATATGCAGAAGAATAATGAGAATAGTAGGGAATTAAGGGAAGATATGCAAAAGAATAATGAGAAATTAGAAAAAATGAGGGAAGAAATTTGTAAGAATAATGAGAAATTAGAAAAGAAAATAGATCAAAATAGGGAAGATATTGATAGGAGTTTAGAACAAAAACTAGATCAGAATAAGAGAGAATTGAGAGAAGATATTGGTAAAAGCTTAGAACAAAACAGGAAATCAATTGAAAGTATTGGTAGGAGGAATGAGAAAGTAGAGCAAACAGTCGATCAAAGCAGTGAAGAAATTGAAAAGAAAGTTAGGAAGTTAAATAGTAGTATGCCAGAAATGAGAGATGAAAATGAGGAAGTAATAGCAAGTGAGATAGGAGAAAATTCAAAGAAAATGCTAGACATGAGCATGGAAATAGATAACAAAGAAAGTGAGGTTAATACTAAAAGTGAGGTTAATGTAGAATGTACAGAGTTAGGCAGTCAAGTGAGTAATATTTCAAGTGAGCTAAGAGAGATGAAAGAGGTTATGAACGTAGATGTAAATGAGGCGCAAGTTAATTTCAGAGGGGAAATATCAGAAATACAAAATGAGTCAGTAATGCAAAGAAATAAATTGTACCAAGATATTCAAAATGAAAACTCCAGTCCAGTACAGTTTAGTACAGATTTGTCAGAGTACTTTCAAAGTAAAGAGATAGTAGAAGAATTGAAAGTGAAAGTTGTTAAAAGATGTGTTGTTCAGGAAACTGTAGATTGTTTCCAAATGTTATCAGGAGATGAAATTTCATATGAATACAAGAGGTTATTCATGAACAAAAATTTGAAGGTTAGGTTACGGCTACGAGTAATGTTTAGCCACATACAATTTGATCCAGGAGGATAAATAGCGATGAGATGTAAAGTAAATGCTGGATAGTTAAAGACGACTTGCAGAGAAATGTATTGGAACGTAAGAGGGTTAACTATTTATATATATATATATCATTTGAAAAGAGAAATAAATTATAAAAAAAAAAAAGAGAGAAATGTTTAAAAAAAAAAAAAAAAAATAAAAAATAAATAAATAAATACATTTTAGTAACTGTAACAACATTTGAAAAATAAGAATGCAAAGATTGAAACTTAAGATGATATTAAATTAAAAGTACGTAAATACAATTCAAAGAGTATTGTTAAAACAAAGTACAAAATAACAAAAAAATTGGTAAATATAATTAAAAATAATTGAAACAAATACTTATGTAGCAAACAGAAAAGGTGAAACATTGTCAAGATTTAAGAGATGTAAATATATTTGCAAAGTACAAAATAACAAAAAATTTGGTAAATATAATTAAAAATAATTGAAACAAATACTTATGTAGCAAACAGAAAATGTAACACAGTGCCTAGATTTAAGAGATGTAAATATATGTAAAGGGTGAATATTTTGGTAAATATGTATAGTAATTACAAAAAAAATTCTTGAATTGATAAATTTTTGGTAACAATATAAGAAAGTAAACCATTTTTTGTAACACTAATTAAATAATTTAGGGTAAAGTATGTGCTATAAAAAAATTGTAATGTAAGATGAATATCTAAATTAATTAAACCAGAGCCAGTAAGTAGTGGCGAGATAAAACATATGTCGTGTGTTAAACGCGTGTGAAGTGTTAAGTGAAAGTGAATAGCGTGTGTTACAAGATTTAGGAGACTAAAAACAAAATTATAAAATTTCCAAACAGGTTATAAATGTTTATAATTATGTTTCTAGTGGGGCATATGAGACGGTAATTTGTATCACAAATTACTCAGATGTGGTTAACGATAATAATATGAATATGTATTTTTATGTAACATTGATTTCAGAGGTTTAATAATTGTAATTATTAATGGTAAATAATAATATTCGGCTCTACTGAAACTGTTAACAATAACAGTACTGCAATGAAGGGTTTGATTTGTTTATCGTTACCGGGAACCAGGAAGTTACGTAATATTTCGCGCCTTTTCAGTAAAAAAAGCTTCCAGAATATTCTATAAAAGTAATTTGTATTAGTGGTTTTCATTGGATAGTAAAATAGACGCTAATGTTGGCGCGTTTTGTTGGCCAATGGTAATTCATTTATAATCTTTAGGTGTATCTTGGGGCAAGCCTATAAATAGCCATGCTCAAAGTCGAGCGTTCTCCAGTTCGGCAAGATTCTCGACACAGTACACATCGTCCTCCAGTTCGGCAGGATTCACGAAGCATTACACATCGTCCGCACATTACACGTTGGCCGCTCAGTTCGTCAAGTTACGCGCAGTGAAAATCATTAAAGATCTAAAATATTACAAAGTCACTTATATACAAAAATTGAAGTACATGAGTTAAAAGTGAGAAGTTATTACAAACAGTTTCAGTATGGCGATTATCTAGACAAAATCTGTGAAAGTGTTAGTGCACGTGCTCGACAATAAAACATTATAAAATACATTTCTTCACTAGTAATTTTTGGATAAAAGATTCCTTTTCCGCTTCACACCCTGCAAGAATTAAATGCCTACCTAAATAGCTGGCCGGAAGACAATATACATAACCTTAAAACTAATTCATATAGATTGCTACGCCAGATGGAATTAGCAGGTGACCGACGTATGACGTCACACAAGATGGCTGCACGCGTGAGGTAAACGACATTACGTGAGAAACATTATCCACCACGTGTGGACACAAATACAACACTATAACAATCTCAGGTTTCAAATTCACATCACTGCTTCTACCTTATCCATATTTTTACTAGTTTAGTAACTTGTTTAAGAATCTAAAAATTTTAACCGCTCCATGCATAAGAGAGTATAAAAACTGTTGTACATAAAAGACATCAAAGAAATTGTAACACACATACTTATAGTTTGAGGAATAATGACGATTACTTCAGAACAACACCAAGGGCAACATGAATACTCATGCAACTGATATTAAGGGAAGGGAATTATTCAACAAGAAACCACCAAATTAAATAAAGAACATAAACCAAACTAAAGTAGTGATGAAAATCATAAAAAAGAATACTTAACTGAAAATGCATTTTATAGTGTAGAGGAATTTAAATATGGAAAAACCATGTAAAACTTTTGTGCATCATGTAAATATGTAAATAAGTTATATTGACATGTATTAAATGTACTTAAAAGAATGAAAATAAAATGAAATTAAATGAATTAAGTCAAGGACAAAGATGTTTCACCTGTTCTTGCCTGTCTAGAGATGTGTGCAAATTCTTCATGAACTAAGGGCATTGCCCAATTATTGTGCTGTGTAGAAACATAATGAAAGAGCATATTATGAAGGCTGTCCCCGAAGTACCCGACCTAGCAAAGAAAACACAAAAATGTTGGGAAAAAACATCTTTATTTCTCTACATAGTCTCCTTTCAGCTCGATACACTTTTCCCAGTGATGTTCAATAGCTTCGTTACCCTGGTTATAGTGAGTATCATCGAGTTCTGCAAAATAGTCATCAACTGCAAACTCCACCTCTTCATTGTTGGCAAATCTTTTACCACCAAGCCATTTCTTCAACTTTGGAAATAGAAAATAATCATATGGTACTAAGTCTGGTGAATAGGATACATGAGGAAGCAATTCAAACTTTAACTCATTGATTTTGGCCATGGCAATAATGGTGCATGGTCTTGATGAAACAGAGCTTTCTTTTTCACTAAATGCGGCTATTTTTGCTTGATTTCATCATTCAAACGTTGCAATAAGTTTGCATAATACTCGCCATTGATTGCTTTTTCTTTACAAAGATAATCAATGAAAATTATCCCATGCACATCCCAAAATAACTGAAGCCATGATCTTGCCTGCAGATGGAACAGCCTTTGCCTTCTTTGGAGCCAATTCTCCCCTTTCAATCCATTGTTTCGATTGTTCCTTCATCTCAGGTGTGAAGTGATGGACCCATGTTTCATCCATGGTTATGAATCGACACAAAAACTCCACTTTATTGCAATGAAACATCGCCAAACACTCAACTGAAACATCCTCACGATGCTGCTTTTGTTCCATTGTGAGTAAACACAGCACCCATCTTGTGCACAGCTTTCTCATGTCTACATTTTCAGTTAGTATGCAATGTACAGCACTTTTTGAAATGCCTATGATGTCTGCTAGCTCACACACTTTCAGTTGTCGATCATCTAATACCATTTTGTGGATTTTCTTAACAATTTCTGGCATGGTCGCCTCTTTTGGTCGACTACTGTGATGTTCGTCTTGGCAACTCATACAGCCTCACTTAAACTCTGCCACCCAATATTTTACTGTTGTAAATGAAGGAACAGACTCCCCCAGAGTAAAATCTAGCTCAGCTTTAATATTATTTGGACTAAGACCTTTCAACTGAAAGTATTGTATCACATAACAATGGGCAGTTTTATCCATGTTTACAAATTCGCTGAGAGAGTTCACTATTAATGACTGCCAAACAATTACTAAACAACGTAGCATCATCAAACTTCAAACTTAAGCTTTATAAGTGGGTACTTTCTACCATAGTCATTTGTTTGAAACAATAACCGTTATATATACATCAGGTCGGGTACTTCTGGGACTGCCCTCATAACAATAATTTGGTTTACTTTTTCTCCCAAACCACTGCATCAGTAAGCTGAGGGCATGCTCCCAGCATTTTTAAAAATCATATGTGACATCACTCAGAAAAACTGAACCTTTATCTGATAATAGGTTTTAGGCACAGCATGCCTACAAATAATAATTTCAAGAATAACATCAGGAACATTGTCAATAGAGGCTTTCAACCCACTTGATAAAAGTTTCATAACAACTATGATCTGTGACTTTATTAAATCAGTACTACATTTTTAACTTTGTAGTGCTATAACTTGGTTGTAGTAAACTAGTGGTTTCATATGTCTGGCTTCTTTCTTCAAGTGGCTGCTTGCATTGCTCTTTATGTATTTTCAATGTTTTATGTAGCATTACAATGGTGGTAAATGTGTCTAAAACCTAGGATATATAAGTATTTTGTATCAAAGTTTGATGGGTATGGAAAAGATTTATGGATTGTTCCCATAGGATGGAAACCTAACCTAGTTGGACCTAAAGCAATAAATTATAAACAAAGAATATGAGCTGAAGCTTTCCTGGCATTGTGAGTACTGTAGATTTTCTCAGGCTTCCAGCCAATTGGCTGGGTGTGCCAGAAAATCTACAGTATAAACAAGAAATTTTGATTAAAATCATTAGAGGAAGGTAGGGCAAGAGGAGTTACTTTTATATTTGAAAGCCTTTATCTTCAATCTAGAATACCATTTGACATAGAAAGCTTTTGAGGCTTATATTTAAATTCAGTAGTGGCTCATGGATATACATTTTGGGTGTTCCCCAAATTTTAGTCAGACAGCCCTGAAAATGTAAAATAGCATTTGCTGCATAATAGTTATGATTATGAACAAATTGATAAAACTTTAGCCAATCCTAACAACAACAATAACAATAATAATTGTGTATAACTTTCTGACAAAAGAAAGGTTAGGTTTGTTTTTGTGGATGTTTATTTGTTGTGTACATAATTAAGTATACTGTGCTAGGGCAAGAATGAAGAAATGTATAAATGAAATTGTATGAATAGTATGGAAAAACCGGAAGAAGTTCCCGTGCTTTTACATGTTACCTACTTTTGCTACAGTGACTCTAGCTTTTGCCATAGTGTGCCTGTGCTGCCATCAGGTGCTACTGATGTAAAATTGTAGTGATGTAGAAACAGAGTGCAGGAAAAACTTTGCATGGTAGTGCATCTCTTAAAGTGTGCATGAACCATATGTATTTTCCCCCATAAGATAATTATGTCATACCTATGTGCACAAGACAAAATGTCTACAGACCATGTTTCCATATGTTTCATTGAGTTTAGAGGAGTAGCATGGTAGATTTAAATGCCTTAGATCTTAAATTACCATGTTTAATAGCATTCAAAGAAAAAAATAACCAATAAATCCGCAAGTGTCAAAAGTTAGGGTGTTCACATGATTTGTGCTCTTATACAGCAGTGCTACTGTTTAGACTTCTAAAAGAATTTTCCCTCCTCTCCTGTGATTATTATCCTACCTATATTTAATATAGGTACATTAAATTGTTCTTTTCAAAGTACATAATTAGTTTATATGCCTATGTATCTGACAAAACCGAATAAAATTTAGTTCTTTTAGTAGCAATAGCTTTTATTATCCTTAATGCAGCAGGCATAAATAACATGCTTCTGGTGTTTTCTTTCTTTCAGAATTTCTCAACCTCTGTCTCTGTTGCAATGGGACCAAAGCCAAGAAGAAATTGCATCAAGAAATGCTCTTGTCAACTACATTGCCAGGAATCTGCCAATACCTCAAGACTGAACCTTGCTGTGATGATAATATTATAAATTAGTATGCATCTTATTCATTTGCAGGCCTGAAGTGAACATTTTAAACCAAATAGGATCTTTGCTCAAGTTTAGCCTTCTTTGCTATCAGAATATGTTATTTCCATTCAGTCAATACAATGACATTCATAAGCTCATTAAGTTAAAACAAGTGAAGAGTGCTGTGTTTTTTACGTTTAAAAACTGTACCTTCAAGAGGATTTAATACCACACAATAAATTACATTATGATATTACAATAATGTATTGTAGATTATAGGTTTCAACATTTTCAAATTTCAGGGAAAACTCAAATCAAGCGTGATAGTAAGGCTCAGAATTTGGGACCTTGTGTGCCTAAGAAACTGGTATTCAATGCCAACAAACACCTCCTATCAACACAGAGGTGCTGTCACTGAATACACATTGGCTTAGCTTTTGTTTATGTTATACCTGCAGCCCCAGTTGACCGCAGGGTACACCAGGTCCCAAGTTCCTAGCCTTAGTGATAAGTGAAGGATATCCTAGATACAAGACAGGTGGAAACCTGGAAGTTTCTGAAGCTGGTTTATGTCAGAAATGTGCTAGTGCTTAATACTGGAGAGTGATTGCTCTGGAATATTATCAGTGAAACAACACCTTGAGTTGTTGCCTTCAAAGGCAGTTATCTGCATACTTTACAGGAACAAAGAGGTTTTGAAAATGAAGGAGTGAATAAGCCATTCACACAAGAAAGGTTTGCTAAACTGAGTAAATTGGTAGCCTGAGTGAAGCACCATCTTTGATATTCCCCTTCATTAATAGCTTATATCTGCTCAATTTCCTCTTATTTTATGAACTTTGACTTATATTGTCCAATCAAAATTAAAATATCAGATGTTATCTTACATTAGTATGTCTTCTCATTGTTCCTCTTTCTGTAATTCAGTAATCTCTTTTTATTTATTTAGTATTTTACCAAATACATCTCCCGATGTTATCCTTGGGTAATTTTAAAGTCAGAAATTCATAAAACCACTTAATTTGTGGATATTTATTGATGTTAACAGCTGTTGCTTATACCATTCCATCACTTCTGCCATGGAAGCCTTTACTGGTTCACAAGGAATTCCATCAGTCCAAAACTTGATGTATTTCTGTTAATCTTTTAACACAAAGTACAATGAAAATTATATAACAGACATCTAGCATTCTCTCCAGGCCTTAGTTTGTCAAAAACAAATTCACCTGATGCTTAGAAAGCAATAACAATACACAAAGTAATTGCTAAACAATATAACTCACATTTTTACAGGGAATTTCCCCTTCTCCTAAATAATTATTCTATGTGGAAGAATATAAACAATTGCAAAAATGATAATGCAAGTATAAGGCATTTGATTTAATAGCATCAGAAATATAAACTATATCATGAGTTCTATATTAGTAGATGGTGAGGACTTCTTTATTTCTATTCAAGTTTATTTTAATTTAGCTGGGAAACCATTGAAGATTAGCAAAAGTTGCTACAGAAGAAGAACTAATATGTAACAATTGCAGAACTTGCAAATCAATTTATTATCCAGGCTATTTTACAAATTACAATAGAACCTCTGTTAACCAGAACAAAGGGGGGAAGGGAATTTTCAATAACCAACATTTCGGTTAAAAATAAAAATGTAATTTATAGGTGTTAAGAAAAGTCTTTTGAAGATTTAGATAAAAGTAAATGAATATAATACATAGAATGTTAACAAAAAAAATGTTTCAAAAAATCTTCTCCTTTCTTTGCTTTTTCTTTTTACTTCGTCTTCTAGCCACTACGTTACACTACAGCTTCATTAGCTGAATGTCAGAAAGCTTTGGTTCTTCACATCTTTCGATAAACCATAATGCTATCTGGCAACGATTTTTAGAAAGAGAAAGGTAGATTCACTACCTTCTCATTAGTTTAGGTACTTGAAGGCAACTGGATAACCCCTTCCATGAAAAAGTGGTGGAATAGTCTGTATCTCACTGTCCATAATCCTACGCACCCCACTGGGAATACTTAAGAATACTTAAGTTGTAGTAATGACAGTCCACTGCTCTGACCTATGACCGTAAATGCCATTAACAAAAGAGTCAAATAGTTGTCAATAGTGAAGGAATGGAAACAGTCAGGGTCAGAGTAAACACACTCCTTTATGCATCCCCTTTGTAATTCCTAACATAAGTTAAAAAATTATGTTTTCTCAATTTGTTTTAATCAAAACTGTTTATTTTTTGCTCATTTTTGTTAAACGTTATTTTGGTTAAAAGTATTTCAGATAACAAAGGTTCTATTGTATTCATATAAAACATTATATTTCTCTCTACTTCCTGTTAATTTTACTATAAATATTTATTAGAGATCAATTTAAAACACAAAAGGACATATAGGAGGCTGAAATAATAGGCACATCCTTAAATTGCAGACCACTATAAGCTATCATTATTATTACATAATTTTTGTATGAACTTGTAAGAAACAAAGGAATGCCCTTCAAAGTGTACTGTTTAAAATGAGGAAAATGCTAACATATAGCAGTGCATATTTTAGAGGTAGTTACTTAATGTCAAAAAAGATGTTATTTCTCATAAATAGTACAGCTTAACAAACTCTACTTTGTGTTCTTGTCTCTCTACAGTTTTATAGTTGTATCAAATGCATGAGGTAAAAGGACTTCATAAGGAATTTGGAGAAACTTCAAAATGTATGTTTTATTTATTATTCTATTATCTTAAAAAAGCAATGTTTTATTCAAAATTTTTCAGAAAATAAATAAATAACAAAGGCTGCCCAAAATAAACTGTTATTTATGAACTTGGGAACTTTGTGAATATCTTTGCCTTACATGCTTAAAAGAGTACCTTTTGCTCCCTCTCCCGCCCCCTCTCTCTCTCTCTCTCTCTCTCATTCTATTGCACACACACACATACACAAAATGAACCCTTTTATATGGTTGTTTTGATTTGGAGGCCTCAAAATATGTATCTCCAGTAAAATGTTGCTCTCTTCCTTTTGTATATAAGCATTACAAAAGCAAAAAAACATTGTCTTCTTGTCCCCTTCAATTAAATAATACATGACAAACATAAATTTTGTTTTGCATTAACTACTTCCAAAATATTCAGTGCTGTTCATTCCATGTTGAATTTTTCCACATCTTATGTAGTGTACTTTGGAACTTAAGCATCCATTCTTTTGTTTCTATGAGCTCATTGCTAGCATTAATACTGATCAGCTTTTTAATCAGTTGGATGTCATTTCAGCCTCTGTCACACAAACATGTGTATTACCATGCTATTACATAACTAAAATAATTTCTTGCAAACATTCAGCATAATTAAAGCAATCAGATAGATAAGGTTTTCTATGATTTGCTTTGGCAGAGAGGAGGAATTTAATATCCCTTGATGGATTAGGTTATCTTGGATGGTGAATGAATGAAATCAGTGAAATTACACTCAAATGAGCCTTATTAGCTACGATTTTTCCAATGTTTAAGTTTTTAATTGTTAGTGACAGAAAATTAGATTGAAATATTATATGCTTCAGAAAGTGACCTGACAAATACATGTATATCTTGATTTTTCTGTAAATAGCTTGCAAAATCCTCTTAAGTTTTAATAAATTGCATATAACTAGAAAACCAGAGGGGATTGATAAAATTTTATTGCAGAAGAAATACCAGACCTCTCTGCAGTATATGATTTGCATCAAAAACTTTATTTCTCTTTTTGAGATATTCAACATTATACAGGGCAGGCTGTGGAATCTAATGATTTTCAAAACTAAAAGATGAAAAAGACAAATAAAAATTCTTATAACTAAACTGAGTGTATATAGGGTGGAACATTTAGGTTGAAACTGTGCAATATCTCCAAAACTAAGCCTTGTAGAAAGAAATGTCTTTTATAAAAATTGCTTGATATTATAGGGGAAAGAAAATGCCATTATTCACGTTTTATTTTGAGGACATTATGATGGTAATTTTATGGTCAATTTATTATTTTTAAATGGGAATATAAAATTAGAGTAAATTTAAATTGACCCTAAAATGACCACCACAATGTCCTCCAAATAAAACACAACAAATGGCATTTTTTTCCCCCATAATATCAAGCAATTTTTATTAAAGAGATTTTTTCTATAACCCTTAGTTATAGTCTCAACTTAAATGATCTATGTTTTATATTGGCCAACATAACCTGTAGCTTTTCTGAATGCATCTGTGGGTTCTCTCCAAGGCATTGGAGAATGAATTAAAAGATTCTCTTAATGCTTTCTGCATTCTGATGGTGAATAAGGAACCTGGGGTTTTCCAAAATTGTAGATGCTCAAAAATCATGTTGCTGTTTCACATTTTAATGTGAAATATAGAAATGATTGAAAATAGTCACTGCATAATTTAGTAATAGCACAGTCGTCATCATCAAAAATAATTTCCACAGAAAAACCCATTGTTGCTAAAATGACATGCCTTAATCTAACATTTGACTTGTATGTTACAAACATAACTGTTAGTGTTACAAACAACTGTATACCAAAAATCCTGAGATTTCCATGAGCTACCCTTGGTATTATTTAACATGTACATTTCAAACCTGGATTTTAGCATTACCAAATAACTGTTTAATAAAAATCCTCAGGCTTCCTATATATTTACATTTTCCTAAATTTATGCCGGTGCATCATCTATTGGAAGATATATGAGAACTAACAAAATGTAGGTACTTTGTGATTCCTGTGATTTTAGATTGGTATTACAAGCTTTACAGATCTCAGTTCTCAAGTGATAATTTGTAAGTACATAGTAACATGTAAGGAAGACCACTTTGGCTCCTTTTAACTTCGGAGGCATGAGAAATCAACGCAGTGATAACCTGTAAAATTAGAGAGAGAACAGAAACAGTAGACAGTGTTGTTCATATGGCAAGATTCTATGAAATGAAATCACACAGTAAAGTCAATTATTGCAAATGCTCTTAAGGAGCAGGAAAAATAAATTAAATTCAGTTTTATTTATGGCACTATTATGGTCCTTAGCATTCCATTCCATATTGGATGTGAAAGACCGGAAACTTTGCTCAAAGGACTCTTTATTAGCTTGAGGTTCTTTTATGTGTCGTAAATCTATGGCACGGACACCGCTTTACTTCCCTTCTAAAGGAAGCCATGCTAAGCATTTTTATGCCCTAAAAACCCATTGCCCTGTGCTAGGTTTGAACCTACAACCTTGGGAACTAGAGGCTAGCACGGTATAACCCTAGGCCACAGAGGATGACCTAAAGAGTGGGATATATTACCTTTGAAGAAGTAAATAGTCTCTCCACCACCAGAAGTACAAGGCATATTGACATCATCGCTTTTCATGAAACAACAATATGTGATTTTATAGTTGACCCTACTGTGCATTTTGAAACAAGCGAGTCACAACCCAAAGAAGTGAATATCAAAATGCAGGACACCTATAATCCTACTATCCTTACTATTGTGAGAAATACCACCTTAATAAGTTGGAATGATTGGACTTAAGGTCGGAGATAGAGGAACTACCACAGCGTTCATGAAGAATGTGTTCAGAAGACTTCATCTCTCTCTGTCACCATCAGTTATTACTGATGTGACACTAGCCACTCTCAGGGGATCAATGGCTGTTATAAGAAACCATTTATATAAAGCATAAAGCCTCATGAATTTATTCATGAATATTTAAGTATTTGAATTTTACATATTCTTATTATTATTAATATTATTATTACTTTTCTATTTTAAGTTCATAAACATTTTACGGTGTGTATGTGTGTGTGTGCATGTGGTTTTTTTTTTCCTTTGAAAAAAGTTCCGTTCTGTTTGACCCTTTTTGTTTGAAAGGCAACTTATAACTATGGGAAGATTTATATATATGTATAAAAAATATGTAGTAATTGGAATATTTTGAGTTCCTGAGTTGGAGATCCCTGTAGCTGTACCTGCCTCCTTAGGTAAGTTATGCAAAGGGCGGGAGAGGAAATGAAAACAAAAAAGAGGGTTTACATATATGATAAGGACTGGTTTGACAAAGAATGTAGGGTATCAAAAAGACAAGTAAAACAACTGTTGGTTAGGTGGAGGGAATTAGGTGATAGAAAATCTAGGGACGATTATATGCAAGGGAGGAACTCACATAATTTATTGCTAGAACAAAAGGAAAAGGACTGGAGAGAAAGTAATGAAAGGAATTTGATAAAATGTCTAAATGAAAATAATGTTAATAAGGTATGGCAGGTTCTTAAGTTGACCTATAATAAATGTGTAACTAAACCCAATATTGAGCCAGGACAATGGATGGAGTATTTTAAAACATTATATGGGGAAGACAGGAGTATAGGAATTATAGGATTTCTGGAAATAGGGAACATTTTTGTAGAGATATTGGATGGTGAAATTAGAAGTGAGGAAATAATAAAACAAGTTAAGTTACTGAAGAAAAATAAAGCTACCGGAATTGATGGCATCCCAACAAAGCTTCTTAAGGAGTGGTGTGCTGAAACAGGAAGACTGAAAATTTTATTAGATTTATTTAATGTAATTATTAAAAAGGGTTATGTACCTAAACAATGGAGAGAAGCTATCATCCATTCTATATATAAAGACAAGGCTAATGTCGATAAACCTAATAACTACAGAGGTATTGCATTATTATCTAATATAGGAAAACTTTTAGCGGGATTTTGGCAGCTAGACTACAATTTTGGGTTGAAGAATATATCCTTTCAGAATTCCAGATGGGCTTTCGCAAGGGAAGGAGAACAATTGATAATTTATTTATTATGAAGACATTAGCAGACAAATATTTAAAAGAAAAAAGGGGTAAATTGTATATGGCTTTTGTAGACTTAGAGAAAGCTTATAACTGAATTGAGTTACAACTTCTGTGGCATAAATTAGGGTGTAAGGGAGTAAGTCAGCAATTGGTGAATATTCTTAAAGCATTATATTTTGATCACACCTTCTGTGTAAGGGTGGAGAGTAGCTGTGTAATAAGAGAAATACAACAAAAGAAAGGCCTCAGGCAAGGATGTAAGTTTAGCCCAGTTTTATTTAATTTATACATAGATGATGTCTTAGAAATTGGAAGGAATAATAACTGTGCACCAGTAATTAACGACATCCAAATCCCAGGACTACTTTTTGCAGATGATCTGGTGGTAGGATCTATTACAGTAAGTGGTTTAAAACAATCATTACAAGCAATTGGAAAGGTAGAATCAGATGACTGAAAAATTCAATGCCATAGCCGGGATTTGAACCACGGATCTCCCGGTCTCCGTCCGGTTGCTCTAACCACTGAGCTACCATGGCAACATGCCGACACGACATTAAATTCTCCAGCTGATTCGCATTTTTTCCGGTAAACCACAAGGAGATCTCAAAGTGTATTGAGATGCCATACCCCAATGGCGACTTACATTTATTGTAAGTACTTTAAGTTCCGGGCTTTATAGTTGCAACCACTATTAGGTCAATTAATGGATTTACATAATCCATTACAAGCAATTGATGCATGTTGTAAAGAATGTGGGTTAAAAGTGAATCAAGAGAAAATACAGATTGTGGTATTCAAAAAGGGGGAAAAATTAAGCAAATATGAAAAGTGGAAGGGTGAGAATAAAGATTACAGGGTGATGCATGACTGTATTTATTTAGGAGTAAAAATAGGTGGAGGTAATAAACAGGAGAAACAAAAGAAGCAGATAAAGGGACGATGGCAGCAATCAAAAACTGCAAATATAGAGTACCTAATATAAATATTAAATGGCTGGGAAAAGTTTATGAGATGGTTGTGAAGGCAAAAATGATGTATGGTATAGAAATATGGGGATTAGCTAGAGGATGGGAAAGTATAGATGAGGTGCACAGGATGTTTTGTAGAGAAATACTAGGGTTACTGAAGGCAATTGTAACACAGGTAGCACAATTACAGATGGGTAGGGAGGCGACTAAGGGGAAGATAATGGAAAGAGCTTTGAAATTTTGGTTCAGAACTTTAAATCTAGGAAAAAGTAATGTGTTAAGACAATGAATAGAATACCAAGAGAATAGTTTAATGAATGATGGATGGGTAAGTAATTTATGGGACATTTTGGAGAAAAATGGGTTAGGAGACATGTGGAGAAGGAGAGAAAATAATGTGAAAAAGTTTTGGAAAAAGGCGAGGAAAAGACTGGAAGATATAGATATACAAAACATGTTCAGTGAGATTGCCAAAAAGAGCTCATTGGCTTGTTATAGGCCAATGAAAAATACATAGGGTAGGGAAAAATATATAGATGTAGTAAATAAAGAAGAGAGAGAATCTATTGCATGGGTAAGAACCGGAGCATGGAGCCTAAGAGGGTTAAGACAGGGTATTCCTCAGAACCAATTTCCGATATGTGGTGGTAATGAAGACATTGAACACACAGCATTTAAGTGCCAAGGAACAGAAAACTGGAGAAAAGAATTTTTTAATAAGAAGTGGTTGAAGGGAGATAGAAATATGCTTATGATCGAAATGATGTGCAAGGACACTAGAAGCATTGGGCAGTTTTTGTGTAAAGTAAAAAAATATGGCTTTGGACAGTGGATAGAGAAAAGTAAGAGGTAGTGTATCTTACTTTGAATGGAAAACTATAGTGAATGTGTGATGGTTAAGTAATCAATAAGTGAAAAGTGAAAAACAAGTGGAAATGAGACATGAAAAAACTGAAAAAACAAGATAATTTATTGACGAGAAATTGTAAAATGTAAATAATCTGTAGTGATTGTCTACAGAATGCGTTGACGAGAAATTGTAAAATGTAAATAAACTGTAGTGATTGTCTACTGAATGAGTGGCCAGGGTCAAAGTGCAGGAGACACTCAAATTGTAAAACTCTTAGCACAATATCAGAATTGTAAGCAAAGGTGAATTTTTTAGCAGTACCCCACAATGCTAAAAATCTCACCTTTGTCACTTCTCATACCTGGGAAGCATATGTGAAAATGGGTCAAACAATGGGTTTTTAGAGAAGGAGAGAAGGTTCAACACTAAGAGGAGTATGTTTATGAAACACTGGGTAGAGTTTTGAAAGTCTTCCTTGTGTTAAGGAAATAAGTTGATCAGTATGGGCTCAAGGTACCTGATGAGGGTAGTAGGAGGCAGCCAGTGTATTCATGATCTATATGCAAGGCAGGAGGGTCGGGGATTTGATGCAGGCTAAATACCTCGCTTTATGTTTTTGAGTGTTGAGAAGTACAGAGGCATAGCTAGGTGATGGGGGTTGGGGATTAGAAACCTACCCCTGCTAAAAAAAATTTAAAATTAATAGGAAAATTGCTTTATTAAAATAATAGCATCTTTCTGGATTGGTGGGAACAAGATACTTCCTAATCATATCACTGGTAAGCCTATATTTATGCTCATGTCTTGCCAAAGGCGACAGAAACTGTACTTTAGATGACGTTAGTACAACCATGTTAAGATATTGGAGAGCATGTTTATGATCCAGTGATTAATTTGAGTGGTTTCCAAATGAGTACAATATCTCCCAATTTACATAATAACAAAAACCCCATTTTGTAGTGAAATAGCATGGCCTGCAGTGGTAGTACAAAATACCTACTTCATAGTGATCATTAATTCTTGTCACAACACATTTGCCATTTAGAATATGCAAAACATCCCATCCTAATTTTAATTCCAATTTCTGCACCCTAATATGTGAATATAAAATTTATTTATTTATATACTTCAACTCAGATTTAATTCATATTTATCCTTTGAATTGATACAAATTGTTTACAAAATGGATCCTTCTGCATAACCCTCCCCTACTTGATTTTTTCTAGCTACACTACTGAGAACTATGCGCCAAGTATGAAGCCATGTGAGGTGATGAATAGAAGCTTGGAGCATGAAATAGCCTTGGCAACATTGGTGTATAAAGCTAGGGCCCATGTCCCGAGGGGTGAGCAATGGAAATTAGGGAACTGCTTTGGGATGATGTATGGTGAGGATTTAGTGCCCCAAGACCACTACACTTGCTGAAAAAAGCTCAACAGGAATCCTGAAACCCGGCTAACACAGGCTATAATCTGGTCATCCAGGCATGGGGGTTGGCTATGGGCTAACAACCCACAATCCATTCCATAAAAATACTCATTACATTTCCTGTAAACAAAGATATAACCAGAGGAATCAACAGGCATAGACTTTGGCTAAGAAAAAGGACTTTGAATATAGCTACTTGGAACTTTCAGGAGCTAAATACAAAGTATAACGAGATACTTATAGAGGTTACACAGTAAGGGCTGGATATAGTAGAATTAATGGGAACCAAAAGTAAAGAGAGAAGACAAGAAGTATATGGAGATTATATCCATATTTGAAGCGGGTAGTAAAATCTAAGAGAGCAAAAGCTGGAGTTTCCATTCTGATTAAGAGGAAAAGGAAATCATCAATTAATAATTGGGAAGAACTAAATGAAATAGTTATATGTATAAAATAATACAAGTGTATGCACCCACTGAAGCAAGCCTAATGGAAGAATTACAGTGCTTCTGTAACCTCCTAGATGAAACAATCAACAAGTATAAAGCACAAACCATTATCATGGGGGACTTCAACAGCAAGGTAGGACACAGAGAGAATGAAGACAAAGAACCAAAGGGACCACACGGATATGGGAGGAGAAACGAAATGAGGCAGATAACCGATGGGCAGATCTCTTCATACAACAAGCGGGGAAACAATGGATGAGGCAGGCCAGGAACAGGGACCAGTGGAAAGAGCGAGCAAAAGAACTAGAACTGTGAATAGGAAAAATAAGTCAAGTATATTAAAAGCAGTGATGTTCAGTTAATTAGCCAAATAATTCTGCGCCAGTTATCAGATTATAAAATGAGCTCCCCTACTGTCAGCAGAAGGCCTTTTCCCATAATGGATAATATAGGCTAAATTCTAATTCTAAATGAAATATTTACACTGGTAGAATAAGTAACTTATAGACAAGAAATATGTATGATTAGTACCTATGCATCAACAGATGATTCATCACAACTTATAAAGGAAGAGTATTTAGAAAAATTCAGTGAATTGGTATGGGTATACTAAAAGGAAGGAACTAACATTATGGGAGATTTAAACAGTATATTGTGTTTATTGTTTATTGTGCTAAGAGCTTAACAAATTTGACAATTTGATTGTCTACTGCACTTTGACCCTGGTCACTCATTCAGTAGACAATCACTAAAGTTTATTTACATTCTAAAATTTCTTGTCAATAAATTATCTTGCTCTTTTTTTTTTGTTTTATTTATTTTTTTTCATGTCCCATTTCCACTTGTTTTTCACTTTTCATTTATTGATTACTTAACCATCACACATTCACTATAGTTTTCCATTCAGAGTAAGATGCCCTACCTCTTACTTTTCTCTTTCCACTGTCCAAAGCCATTTATTTTTTACTTTATACAAAAACTGTCCAATGCTTCTAGCGTCCTTGCATATCATTTCAATCATAAGTGTATTTCTATCCCCCTTCAACCACTTCTTATTAAAAAATTCTTTTCTCCAATTTTCTGTTCCTTGGCACTTAAATACTATGTGTTCAATGTCTTCATTACCACCACATATCAGACATTGGTTCTGAGGAATACCCTGTCTTAGCCCTTTTAGCCTCCATGCTCCGGTTCTTACCCATGCAATAGATTCTCTCTCTTCTTTATTTACTATGTCTATATATTTTCCCCTACCCCATGTATTTTTCATTGGCCTATAATAAACTAATGAGCTCTTTTCGCAATCTCACTGAACATGATTTGTATTTCTATATGTTCCAGTCTTTTCCTTGCCTTTTTCCAAACACTTTTCACGTTATATTCTCTCCTTCTCCATATATATGCTAATCCATTTTTCTCCAAAATGTTCTGTAATTTACTTACCCATCCATCATTCATTAAGCTATTCGCTTGGTATTCAATACATTGTCTTAACACATTACTTTTTCCTAGATTTAAAGTTCTGAACCAAAATTTCAAAGCTCTTTCCATTATCTTCCCCTTAGTCGCCACCCTGCCCATCTGTAATTGTGCTACCTGTCTTACAATTGCCTTCGGTAACCCTAGTATTTCTCTACAAAACATCCTGTGCACCACATCTATACTTTCCCATCCTCTGAATTTGAAGAGGAGCAGATGGTAATGTTTGTCAGTATGGAGAAAACATGAGAATGGTAATGGAGAATGTTTGAAAGTGGAGTGTAAATTGAATGATATTGCTATGAATCCTATGCGAGTCATTTCACATGAAACTGAACACACACAAATCATACTTTCTCTGAATTTTCTGAATTTTAGTTTACGTGTTCCACACATAAAATAAATTGACACATATTTTATATTCTGTAGAAAATCAAATTATTTTAAGATTTACAGCTTATTTAACATTTTTCTTATACACGCACAACGTTACATAAAAGTAATTTATTCTCGGAAGACAGCAGGGTCAAGGATAAGAACAATACATCGTTTTGCAGATAAAAGGATTGTGGTTTTCCTTATATAAAATAGTATTTCTTCAGAATAAAGAGACATCACTTTTTTAAATGTGAATATTTTAAACCGCAATATCACACTTAACCCCCAAATATTAAAATCTGGAAAAAATGCAGGAGGAATTTGTGATATATTTTGTTTTAAATCTGTTAATATCAGGATGGGATCTTCCTTAGAACTATGCTTTTAAACAGTTTATTTGTGTTTTAGAACATAGACTGCTGACTGAGATCTTTATACTGCAGCAGCACTCCACAATGGCTGATGTGTTACACAGTACAAACGTGATAGGCTATCACATCCGGTGTTGGGTGTAACTTAGCAACTGGAACTCTTTAAAGCCTCTCTTCACTGTTTCATTTTAAATGTTACTTTGTGTTCAGATTTTTTTATTTGAAGTTCATTCTTAGCTTTGTGATTTCCAAAAGTGCATAATGAGTGAACTGAAGAAAAGAGACTACTGCTTCAATCCATTTAATGTTTCCAAGCATAACAAAAGAAACCATTAAGCTTAGTTACCAGCAATATGCTTAGAAATGGAGAACTTAACTATCACCAGATCTAAATCTATGTTATGCGTGTCGAAAAAAAAAACAACCTTAAGTACCACCCACTGTTAACAGTGATTGAGTGCTGCAAAGTGCCAATGCCATGAATAATCCCAAAGTGGTTTTGAACATAGTGACCATTTTAAGGCAAGATAAGAGCAATGCGAAAGGGATCCCTGGTACCTTAGAGCTGAATTAATTTAGCTCTGTGGTACAATAATGCAATAATAACCAGATGGTATTCACTTGAGCTTGAATGGGAAAAATACACATTTAAATTGTAGTTAAGTTGCCTCTCATAGGATAAGATTGAAATTTGAATGTTTCTCAACTGTATGCCAAATTAAAGTTACATATGAATAAAGTAGTGCAACTAAAGTGCTGTGAACAGTTGACAAAGGCATCAGACTGCTACTGCTGTCACTCTCCAGCCTCACTGTGCTGGAATCGCGCTACACACCGCTTTCTAAGTTATTTTTATTTTAAAATTAACTATACAGGGCCCCATCTTTGTTTTATGTAAATAGATACAAAAAATATACACAAAAAAAGGAGTTTATTTATAATTTTTATAGAAATTTAAACTTGGAGGTTAATCGGGATATATAGTTTTTAAACGTTTGAATTTTAAAAATTGATGTAAATAGTTAATTGTATCAATTATAATAAATATTTCAATTTTTAAAAAAAAAAAATTTAAAACATAATTCACTTTGTTTTTGTAATCCATGGACAAAATTTGAAGTGAATTGGAGACATAATGGTCAGATTTTGTGAAAATTTGTGCGACTTGACATGGGATGACTCGTGTTCAAATATAGAGACATACATAAGTACACTTGGGAACAATGTGCTAAAGCTCTTCTTTCAATTATTGACTATGTAGTTGTAAGGAAAGAGAGCAATGTAATTGTACAAGGTGTTAGAGTAAAAAGTGGAGCAGAATAAAAAGATATGTTAACATTGAAAATAGCTTGGTCAGTAATTATAAAAAATTTTAAAAGGAAAGGAATTCAGATATGGAAAAAGTATTGGAGCAACCTAGATACAATGTGCATTTGTTACAAAATGAAAGGATAAAACAGCTTTATGCAGAAAAGTTAAATGCTGAAGAAAATTGGAACTCTGTTAATATTTATGAACATCTAAAAATTGTGTCCATAAAACTGCAACGGAAGCACTAGGTGTAGAACATGGTGGACAATGAGGAGCATAGAATAAATGCACTTACCCTCCCGCAAACTAAATGCTTTTTGGTACGGATTCCCCCTATTTCAATAGTGCTGAATCAATCTGTGCAGTTCATTTCTTTCAAATTGCACTCCTTCCTATTGTAAAATGGATTTGAAATACGGCATTTGCTTCAAAAAGTGCTTAGTTCACCGAGATGAATTGAACAAAATGCACTGTTTTACAGAATCAAAATGCTGTGTACAGTTGATTGCAAAAAAAGTGCTGATATGAGGAGTCATGATTTAAGTTAGCAATCAATAATTAACACGCCTCTGCTGGACCTTCCATCCCTCATTCATTTACAGAGATTAATGCTTGAATGCCGAACCAATAAGAGGCATATTCATTCAAAGGCTAGTATGGACAGTCTTTGGAAGGCAAAGTGTTTCAACAATTCAGGTAACATGTACGATTCTCCACCCCTTTCATCACCCAGCTAGGTCTGACCTTTCTTCATAGGGTAATGCTAGCATATCAGACTTCAGTAAAACCAATTAAGAGGATAGCTCATTTAAGGCAGGCGCGGAGCACAAATAATGAGGAGATTCTGCCAAGATTCAAGAATGGAAAACACTAAAAGTAACCAAAAGCATCGGCACTTTATTTGCACTTGACTGTACATACATGCCTTTGACTGCTGTAATTGCATTCCATGGAAGTAAAAATGCATGTGTTGATGCCAAACAATCTCAGATATTGCTTCCTTGTGTCTTCTTAGCGATATTATGTCATGCTAAATGAATGAATTAACAAACAAAAACTGTGTCAAGAAAGTACTAGTAGTAGATTTACTGAAGTATTGCAGCATGGAAAATAATGATTGTTGTAGGCAATGGTACCAGAAAGAGAATGAAGATGCAGGAAAATAAAGAGAAGCAAAGAAATAAAAATGAGGTAAATAGTTGTGTCATATCATTAAAACTTATTTTTTGTATAACTATTATGTAAATAAATGCAGTGGAATACCTGCAGAGGATACTGAGAGGATCTTCTTAGTTGTTTTGTCTTTCATGCTAGTTTTAAAAAAAATAGCAAAATGTATTAAATTATATATTTCTTACATTATCCTTCAGATAAATTGATAAGACCCAATACTAATAAACTTTCTGTCATCCTGATACGGGGAGTTACGTTTAAGCGTATACCACAGATCTAGGGTTTAACACTCCAAAGCAGATTCAACCTAGCAAAGAAGAAAGATATTGATGCATTCTTACAGACGAGGTTTGGGAGTAAATGGAAATGTTAGGCTGAGCTGCAGTTTTGTATGAAGATCGTGGATGAAGATTTCTCGCTTAATACTTTTGAAACACTGATATATGCAAAGAATTAGATATTATCAGTGAACCATACTAATTGTAAATAATTCCTCTCTTATCAAACTTGGGCCTATGGAAGAGAAAGCCGAGATACCGGTATTTTTATTTTCGATCCACTTTCACTAAAAACATTCCAGCTCGGTTCTGTAACATCAATGTGACAGTGGCTCTGCGAAGAAAATCATGCTTATAAAAATCACTCCAAGGTGATTTTTCAATTAGCTTGCTATAATTTGTGGATGCTTTCCTTATCCCCCCTACAGCATGTGGAGGCCTGAGCCATTCCGCTAGCCATTGGCGAGCTAGAAACGCTGCTAATGGCGGCATAAGACTCTCCCAAACATCAAACAGACTACACCATACTCCTCAATCTCCACCTGGTGATGTGCATCGCTGGAGATGTCCACATGAAACAAGCCTAGTGGCACACTGCACAAATAATTAGAAAGATTGAGAGCTCTACTGCCTGATCGGCAATAACCTGTACATCATCGCACATGGACCGAGAGAGCCATGTTTAACCCTGTCCGCGGCAGGCCTTAGATACCTGCCACCATTATCAAAAATACTGTTTTACCTAGTTCTCTTGGCTATCAACTAGTTGGTTACAATCACAACCTGATCTTGTTCAAAGTTGTCATGTAAACGCTGGTAAACCCAAGCTAGATAAATGAGGCTACTGAAATGCAGCTGTCCTTCTCTTAAACCAATCTGTGGGTGCAACCTCGCAAGGGTTCTATAGAAGCTCTAGAACATCACTTCTATGAAAAAGACCACACCACACTCAATCTCCAGCTGGTGGTGTACAAATCTCAACGCTATGCTTTGTCGCCCTTATGGATGGGAGTTGCTCAATAATCTGTGGTGGTGGGTGGCTGCAAATCTCCTTCCGTTTTGGTGCAGGTTGGATTCTGACTAGTCAGACTTGGGCTGGTGAACCTCCTGTTGTTACTGAAGTTGGCAGGTTGCAGCAAGAAACTGTGCTCTTCTTCTTCTGTATTCTGAGTCTGTTGTGCCTTTGTGCATGCTCTGCTACTTCAGGCTTGAGGTAATTGTAGAGGGTCTTTGCCCGCCATCAACGTGTACTGTCCACATGGTTGCATCCGCTTGTTCACAATGCAGTGGACCTCCTTAGAGGAGTCGCCTGTGAGAGCCATTTTGGCTCAAGGTAACGAACTGGACGGTCTATCCTTAGCTGTGGTCTTGTAAACTCCTCTGAAATGATGTCTGCAAGTCTGCCAGGAGTAAAGAAAAAAAGATGACAGTAGAGGAGGAGTATTAGAAAATGGAAACATAAAGAAAGGTACCACTACTGCACACTGATTTAAGTCTTAACAGATTAAGGGGCCTGCATGCAAGAGCAGGATATTAGAGGATATACTTGACTATTAAGTGCAGGATTCTTCTTTGGGAAGCCATGCATGTGGTATGCATTTTAAGCCATGGGATTGAGAGTGAGGGGCTTATGTTCACTTGTGTAGGTGCATCAAGTGTTCATGCTGTTAGAAAGTGATTAGCTAGTGTGGTGATATGGACAAAAATAACCATTCAGGATTATAGATTCATTGATTAGTGTTTGATATACTTGGTCTATTCTCTGTCCTACTTGAAAGACTGCATTATATGCTCACTTGTACTTTGGTACCATGTTACAACAAACCATGCTGTAACAAACTAGGTTTAAGTTGAATTAAATTAGTTCTCAAGAACTAGTTTGTGTTAGTGATATGTAGATTTATTATGACTTCACTATTACTGAATAGGAGTAACTTCTGAAGTGTATCCTATGTTTATAGTTAGAATTATGTAGGTATAGTTCTTACATTTATTTTTCAGTATAGTCTATAAATACACAGCCATTATCAATGTCATAACAGGAGGGAGCCATCTTAGATCAGAGAGCAAGAACTTCAAAGGTTACAGTTGTGTGTATGGGTGGGTGGGTGTGAACAAGAGTATAGTTGTGTTTTGTAGCAATATATTAGATATTCCTTTGTCTGGTTCCCCCAGGTCAAAACTTCTATTAAATACAGACAGTGTTCTGTTATGTTTACTGTTATTAGTATCATAAGTACTTAGTTCCGATATAAGACAATTAGGATTGTTTATGGGAGTAGAGCTTAGAGCTTAGTCTAATACTAAAATTGTGAATTCAATGAAGTTCTAGTTCCTGATGCAGAGTATGTGCCAGCACTATGTGGGGTTAGTAAGCAATAGTGATTTGTATAATTCTATTTTGGAGAGGCTGAAGCCCATTTATGTGTATTTTAGCAGTATAGGTAATAATTGTCATATTTAGCATTTTGTATAGGGTGAGCCCCATATTTAGCTGAAGTTGACTGTTTATAATGATGATTAAAAATCATTGATTTAACTCACTTTTGGCCTTTGCTCTGACTTCGGTGATTTGCTACTCCAAATAAGACCTAAGTAGGTTATCTGGCACTTCTATTTGATTCTTTTCCCTTGGTAGTGTAGGTGCTGAAAGTTATGTTTAACTTCATGATGTAATAATCTCAGCCATTTAGAATATTATTTTCAAACATCAATAGCAACTCTCTCAGGAACTTCAGCAATGGACATACCTCATCATCAACAGAATTAAATACTCAACTGCACAGGAGGCCCCATTGACCTCAAGCCCAAGTGTTGTTCAGGGAGATGAGGAAGACCTCCCAGCAAGTGCAACCCTCCAAAGGCACATACTTCCCGAAACAGAAGTGGAGTCCACAGAGGTACAACCCAATAAAGATATTCTCCTATTCAATTCCTAATCCTAAGTCCACCACTGAGTCTTGGTCAAGCTTGTCTCCCAGCCTTCCACCTTTTCCCCTGGCCAGTCACAACTTCACCTTTAAATCCACAGATGCAAAAATGGTACAGCATCATGGACATCCTTAATTCCTATTCCTTTACCCTAATTGCTTCCTACCTTATGTTTCCCTCCCATTTTTTAATCCTTGAAACCTTTACGCTTGCTCCCCATCATAAAAAAAAATTTCTGATGTGTTACACTCACATGACTTTCTCTACTCTTGTACAAACTATTTTTACAAACGCTTATTCTCCATCTACTTCATGTTAATCGAGATATCAATATGTCAATCTTATTATTAATTTTCTTGTAGATGGAAGGGGAATATGGTAGGTTTTAAGCGATAGTCAAATCCTTTAAGCGCTGGTTGCATCCATTCTCTTTGCATGTCCTGGACATAAAAAAAAATGAATAACAAATTTGAGAAAAAGTATAAGTATTGAAAATTTAGGAGAATAACAAGCAATATCTTGAAAACGGTTAACTCAAAAAAAATGTATGACATAAATTGTATATTTTAACGCGATCTACATTTTTTGTATAGTAAAATTTTGTCTATCTCTTATGGTTTACCAGTTATGCAAAAGTCGTTCACAATGAAGAATACTTTTGGAGACATTCCCTGAAAATTCGAGATATACATTTCATTTATCATGAAAATATCTTGAACATATGATATTTTAATCAAAATCGTTAGAGCCATTTTTGAGAAAATTAAAATTTTCGAAAAATGTTCCATGTAAAGGGTAGTCTTGGGTGGAGGGATTTTCTTGAAAACCTTCATGTCACATCTTTGGAAGATACTGAACCTAAATACCAAGTTTGGTGTTTATCCGACTGTTCGTTTCTGAGTTATGCTGTTCACACAGACAGACACACACACACACACACACACACACACACACACACACACACACACACACACACACACACACACACACACCACACAGACACACACACACACACGGACATGCTCTTTTGGATTCAGGGGGTCTCAAAACATGTAGTTCCGGTGAAACCTCGGTATCAAATTTTTGGGTGGAATACAATACTTCCCCTACTTACTATACGTAGTAGAGAAAGTAAAAAGCAATAGAATATTCAAGGCTGAACCTTCACAGAGGAGACCTAGACTGTGCCACTGAAGATGTCTATTGCAATTGTGGTCCAGTAGACCAAGGTTCCTTTCTCTGGAAATAACTTTTAGTTTTAACTGATTGCCTGTTTAAAACTTTTACCTGAATGAGTAAATAGAACCTTGACTACCTTCTAAGTGGATGAAAGTGTGAGTATTAACAATAACATTATAAGTTTTATTATCTTCAATTAAGGTTCCAGATTGTCCTAATTCAGTTCGAATTAAGATAAAGATGATCTGAGAATACCTACTCAAGCACCAAAAGTAAAATTTTTTTCTCTTTTCAAAACACAAAACACATTTTTATGGACAACACAGTAACGAAATTGAAACTCACTCCATATTCAAGTTTTTTGATACTAGTAGATACATTTGTGGAAGTATCTGCTTAGAATTTCTTCCCACTAATAGATTTAGCACTGAGTATGTGAGAGGAGTTTTTGCTCAATGTTTTAAAAAGAATATTCAGGACCTTATTTAAAATATAATTTTACCTTATTTACATGAAAACAATAGAAAATATAGTCATTTAACTAATTAAAATAAATTTACATCTGCTCCTATTATATTTGAAAGAGATACAATAAAGCATTTTTTACAGTACTCCTAATTCAAACAATAAAGATGTGAAAGCTTCTGGATTTGAGCAACATATTAGTGCCTTAACATTGTTATAGTAAATTTATTTATTTTATATATACATTTATTATAAAATTGTTCACAAAAAATTATACCTCCTGAATTAAAATTTTATCCTTATATAATCATCAACATAAAAAACAATTACTTAAAAGAATGTTTTTCATAGCTGTCTTAACTTTATTAACGTTATTTGGAAGATGAATGTATAGAGTAATGCCCTAATGTGATATTGAATTAAGACACCTTGATAAGCATATGAATGTTTACATGCATGTTACTACATCGTCTTGTATTGTGATCATGTAGGGCTGAGTTCCTTTTGAAAAGAGCCATGTTTTGATGTATAAAATGGGTGGACTCAAGTTTATGAGGAGTATTTTTTCAAAACTTAATAAATGCAGTTTTAATAATTGCTCATGGTTTATGTTCATCTGGTTTATTTTATTTAGCCAATAGACAATCAAAATATATTAATTAATACTCCAGTTGAATATTCATAACTTCAATATCATTGATGTCCAATTGTTTTTAAGATTAATGTTGGATTTATATTTTCGTCAATTAAATATAAAATAACACTGAATTTTCCAGGAAATGCATTTTTTTATTTCTACCTAGAGAGAAACATTATAAGAATTTAGTATTTTCTCCAGCATTAGATCTTATTGTTTTAAATAAAACGTCCTAGTAAGATAAATTGAAATAAATTTTGCACTATGTAGGATACTAGGATGACTTATTCAGGTTTTTTCAAAAGCCAATAAATGCATGTTTACGTAAGAGAAACAATTGTTTTAATTATGTGTTACAGTTTCGTTTTTGTTCTTTATTTTTATGTGATTGCTTATATATATATTCCTATGCATATATAGTTTTACAATTTATTATTGTCTGCACTATCACTTATTACATACTAAACACTTATTTAACATTTGGTTTTTAATTTTATTTTGTCAACTTTATTAAGAATAAATTTAACAAGAACAAAATTGATAATATGTTAACATGCAATGATTTATCCTTAATAGTACACATAGAAGAATAATCTAAGTTACTAAAGTCATGTATCATTATTGAATATTGAGCATTCTTAGCCTGATACCAAGACCAGGTCAGATTTGTGGTTGTCTCCTAGAACATCTTTGTAAAATGCAATTGCATCATCTGGTATTTCAAAATACTTTAATAGTACAGAAACATCCTTCTTTTCTTTGCTAACCATGTTTTGCTTTGGTAAAACAATGGATGATAATAGTGGTAGATGGAATGGTTTTTTCCTAAGAACTTGAACTTCAACAGAATCTCTGAAGTACGTGGCTTTCACTGATACATTAACATTTTTCTGTACTTCTTTGTATGCGATGACATGCTGACTATTCATTTTGAATGGTGATGTGGGTTTTAGTACTTCTTTTGCACTATCCTTTAGGTTTTTAATTCCCCAGTCTTTGTTGAGTACTTTCAGGGTACATGGCTCTTTTAAGATGTCATCATATTCTTCAGGAGACAAGATGTTTTCTTTTTTTTCTGCACGATTTCTCAATTCTACCAAAAACTTGGTCTGGAACCATATAGCCATGTGCCCAAATTGGAAAGAAATGAAGAATATTATTGAATCCTGAATTTTTTTCAAAAATTGTATGTGTTGCCATCATAAACTAGTTTTATTTTGACTGCTGCAGGAGTCGGAGAATAGATATATAGTGGTGGGACCATCAATTGGCAGTTTTTTCTCTAAGTCAAAAAGAAAGTCCAGCAAAACCAATGCAACCTGGTTGCATCCTCTTGAAGCCTCGTTTCCAGCCATGTATAGAAAGCAACATTTTTCTTCTTTTGTTTATTAGCATGGATCATGATGCATAGATTGTATAACCATACTTGCCTAGCGTAGAAAATTTCACTGACTGACAGTTTTGCAAGTGGCTGATTTTGCTGCATATCAAAGGCAATCTTAATGCCACATGTATTCTCTTTTTTCATTATTCTATAAAACTGCTTTGCACGAAGTTTGTGCAATCCTAATTGTGCTCTTAATTCATTTTCATCTCCAAACAGTTCTGATTTTATTTTCATGACACTAACCTTACAAGTGGAGCATATATCAGTATGGGGTGTCCAAAATAATATATTGAAACATTTATAAAATATACTATGTATTTTGATAAAGAGCATCATTTGAGTCCAAAATTTCTCCTTTCTTCGCAGAATATTTTCCACACCTTATTGACTGAGTTCTGAAAATAAATAACCGCCCCTTAGACTTATCCCTGCCAATGACTCTTCCCACATTTGTATTTCTTAATGCCTATCTTAATGGTTATAATTAAGTTCTTATGATCCTTTCCTGTGCTATCTCTGCCTCTCTTTTCCTTTGGAAACTTCCCTTCTTTATGAAACCTGCTTGCTAGATAGGATGATCTATCTTTTGACATATGATAATTCCTTGAAAAATAGCAGCACAGACAGGCACTACCTTGCCGCTTTTCTTCCTAATGCTATATTCTACTGAAACTGTTCTGCTGTTTGCTTTCTTGTTGTTCACTGCTCTGTACTTAGGTCAAGTATTAGACATAAACTTTAAGAGAAATTTATCTTGGTCTGTCTTGTTTTAAGATGTCAGATGATGATGAAACTGGGTGATATTTTCGTAGTATAGTTCAGCAGCTTTGCATTGTTTCTTCCCCTTAGCTTTTGCATTTGAAGGTGAAACTGAAAGTTCATGATTGCATTTAATATTAGGGTTGTTTATACCTCTGTTGTTTTGCTTTTCCAGAAGGGTGACACCCTTCTTGTCTATAGATCTTCTGCCACCTGAAGATTCTTTTACCTGTACACCATCTTCAGAATCATTAGAATCACCATCCAGTCAAACACAACTGCACTAAAACCAACCCACTGTAGTAAGTACACTGATGACAATGAAGTCTGGTTAGGGATTACAAGCAGCCAATAAAGAACAAATTTTGTTAAATAATGAGCAACACAGTCTGCAATAGTGTGGTTCTATTATTGCTAACTGCTCAGTTAAAATGAAAGTAAAGAAAGATTTATTGCATTTGTCGACTTTTGCTTTAACTCTCAGAGTGCATATATTGTTTTTGCTAAAACCCCGTGAATTGGTGTCCTTGTATGCACAATATTTATTGACTTTTGATAAAACCCAATTCACAGGCTGATATAGAAGGTCAAAATTATATCGTTACAATGTATAACTTAATTTTGAAAAAAATTGCATTTATCGAGTTTTGGAAAAACGTTCTCATATATGGCGCGGTAACATTGATAGCTCTTTAAATATTGTCTTATTATCTGAATGTATTGGTGCTTGTTTTTATTATTTTTATAATCCTTTTTGGTAGTTTGAGTAGTTGCAACTTTATAAAGAAGAGCCCTATGCTATTATCCATAAGAACAGAGCGAATGGATATATCCAAGTAAATTGTCTTTTTTGGCATCCAAGGATAATATTTTTCTAAGGATTTGAAAGGCATACAATAACTATGTATAACATGCACGGCAAAAACTAAGCACAGACTGCTCAGTTTTTTACTGAAATTGTGTATGTGGGTTTCCCAAGTTAGATTAGAATCTACTCATACTCCCAAAACTTTTGAGAGTTGCACTTTGGCAATTTGTACATTGTTAAAACATTCAGCATTAGATCTTGCATACCTTGATGGAATTCTATACAAGCTGTTTTTTCAATGTTGAGCTTAAGCTCAGTAGCCAATTTTGTATTTGTTTTAACATCTCACTGAACTTATCCTACAATTTATCCCACTGAAACTAAGCAACGGTATTAGGTAACTTGTGCTGCATGCAACATGGTCTATAGTTGCCTAAAAGCTAGATAAGAGACAGGTATGGATAATATAACAAATAATGGGATGTTATAATATTATAGATTTAGCAGAAGTTGTAGGCTTAAAGACGTTTGGATAATTTCCTACTATATGTGCATGTTACTTTGATTGCAGATGTATAACATTGAAGGTTAACAACCTCCAGCAGCTTCTTCCAGTACCAGTGAAGCATAGGCCTACAAAATCAATCAGCGACTTTAGAAATTTCAGCAGCATTTTAAGATGCAATGCATTCCAAACCTCACCACCACCTTCTCAATTATTCAATTGGGCAATTGGTTTGAAGTCATAAACATGGAAGCTCTTTCTGGACTTCTCAAGTGAGGTAGAAGATGTAATGAATGTGCGTTGGTGAACATATAAACATGAAAAGGAAGCTTTGCACAATTTTATTACACCTGGCTGCATTTCACAAAACTTACAGTACTAACCACTCATGACAGCTAAGTATTTTACAGGAAGGATATGAGTTACCTTGTATTAGCTAGGCTTTTATGCAAGACAGAAAATATACTGAATTACTGAATTTATTGAAAGTACTCTGCATTAAATGTGCAATATTTGTATATACTGTAATAACAGCAAAGATATGAATCTTTTCAAGGTAATTCACAATATGAAAATATAACAATAACAAATACTAGAAATTTCAGTGCCTCATGCACTTTTTAAAATAGCAATACATCTTAAAAGCAATTATACCAACATTAAGCATTTAACATAAGTGACTGAGCTATAGAACTGTTCGACAAATATCATTCAAATCCAATTTAACCCATGTGCTGTAAAACACACCAAGCAGATGAAAATTGAAGTGAAATGAGAATGTAGGTAAAATGGAGGGACAGGAAATTTGTAATGAACCTTCCAGCTTTAGTATAGTGACCCAGGGAAACCCCCAAAAATGCATGGTCAAGAAGGTCGGCTGTGGGAATCAAACCCACGACTTCCCGAATACAGGCCACAGATGTTACTGCCTGAGACATCCCACTCAGTTGGTTACGAATAACTTAAAATAAAACTATTTTTTCCAGAATGCAAAAGTAGTTAATATTAATGATTCAATAAATAAGTATAGTAGATTACAGATAGAAAAAGGAATAAGTGAAGGAAGAAAAGCAATTGAAATGTTGAAATCAATATAATGGAACAGAAACATTTTAAATAAAAGAACTCATTTATAATTCAACAGTACACAGTATATTACTCTCTGAGCAGACATGTGGAAAGTGAATAGGCAACACGAAAGAAAATTATTTACAACAGAGATGGATTTTTGGTGGAACGCTTCTCAAATCTCAAGAATGGATAAAATTACAAATACAAAAATTTGGGAAATAAAGGATGTAAAAAGGATTGTACTGGAAATAATAGACGAGAGAAAATTAAAATGGTTCAACCATGTGAAAAGAATGGGAAGCGATAGAATAGTAAGAATAGTGCTAGAATGGGAAACTGAAGGAAATAGGGACACTGAAACCAAGAGAATAATAGATTAGATTGGGTCCAAATCAGCATGGCATCTAGAGGAATAACAGATGAAGATGCAGAGGATAGAGATTTATGGAGAAATAAAATTATAAATGGGTTATAGGAAAACCATTATATGGTAGATAGTTCCTAAATAATACAAAAAATAAATAAGTAAATAACTCCTTGCAGGTTAATCAAGGAACTTAATTTTATAACCATGTTTTAGAATAGAAGTCTTGATATGGCACTTTTAAATTTCAACTGGACACCAATTTCAACCATTAACCAGTTCTATTGACATTCTGTTGCTATCATTTGACCAAAAGCTTTCATTATGCTAAACACTCATTGACATTTGCATTAGTAATTGGAAAGTCATTGCCATAAAAATTTATGTTATTTGCTATACTGACCGAAGTATTGGAGATAGGTTTTCCTTGCGTAAATTGAGTGCTTTAGTTTCTCTACTACGTATAGTAAGTAGGGGAAGTATTGTATTCCACCCAAAAATTCGATACCGATATTTCACCGGAAATACATGTTTTGAGGCCCCCTGAATCCAAAAAAAGCATTTGTGTGTCTGTGAACAGCATAACTCAAAAACAAACAGTCAGATAAACACCAAACTTGATATTTAGGTTTAGTATCTTCCAGAGATACGATACAAAGGTTTTCAAGAAAAATCCCCCCACCCCAAACTACCCTTTACATGGAACATTTTTCGAAAACTTTAATTTTCTCAAAAATGGCTCTAACGATTTTGATTAAAATATCATATGTTTAAGATATTTTTTCATGACAAATGAAATGCATATCTCGAATTTTCTGGGAATGTCTCCAAAAGTATTCTTCATTGTGAACGACTTTTGCATAACTGGTAAACCATAAGAGATAGACAAAATATTACTACACAAAAAATGTAGAGCGCATTAAAAGATACTGTTTATGTCATATACATTTTTGTTGTTGAGTGAACCATTTTCGAGCTATTGCTGGTTATTCCCTTAAATTTTCCAATATTTATACTTTTTCTCGAATTCGTTATTCATTTTTTTTATGTCCAGGACATGCAAAGAGAATGGAATGCGCCACATATCAACCAACACTTAAAAGATTTGACTGTCGCTTACAACCTACCATATTCCCCTGCATCTACAAGAAAATTAGCAATAAGATTAACATCTCGATTAACATGAAGCATATGGAGAATAATCATTTGTAAAAATAGTTTATACAAGAGTAGAGAAAGTCATGTGAGTGTAACACATCAGATTTTTTATACATGTTATCATTGAAGTTGCACCATACACACTTTTATAATAGCTTGTTCAACTTCGGTAAGATTTTCTATTGACATATTAACTTTGGTTCAAAGAATGTGTGCATGTGCATGTGCATGTGTGTGTGTGTGTGTGTGTGTGTGTGTGTCCTTTGTATATTTATGTTTTTATTGTATTGTATTGTTGTATTCCCTGGAAAGTGGAAGAGAAGGCCTCATGATTTCAACTCTAACCAGGGTAATTAAATAAGTAATAAATAAATATACACTTCTATGGACTCCAGAATTTTTATTGCTTTACAGAAAATCCACAGAGTTGCAATTAAGAAATACAAAAAATACTGGTAGTAATAAAGGATATTCATGATATAATTTTGTTGAGGAGTATATCTTTCAAATAAGGAGTACATTAAGTAAAAGAGTACATCTTTAAAGGACCAACGTTTTATTATGCTCAATAGTTGATTGTAAAGACAAACATTGCATAACAGTAGTGACGCGCCGATACCAATATTTCTCGATACTCAATACCTATATACTGATTTTTGAGCCAATATTCGATACTCAGTACGCACTGTATAAAAACTGTAAAAGCAACAGCTTCCTCAGTGAATAATGTTCGTATTAGAAGTTTTCTGCATATAAACATACATAACCAGTTTTATATCGTATGCTAATTCTGAAATTGTTCCTGTTTGACATTATCCAACTGGCATCAATTTCTTTATCTTAATAATTCCACAGGTTATTTACCCTTATTGTTAGGCAATAATAATAATAATAATAATAATAATAATAATAATAATAATAATAATAATAATAATAATAATAATAATAATAATAGCTTTGCTTCGCTTTTTATGTAACTATATTTTGTGCTGAAAGCTTTCTTTTAAAGGATTTTCTATTCACATTATGACAATTAGTCATACAGTAATACCTGTAAGCTACTCTCATGACGAGTTTGCTTGCATAAACACAAACTAACAGATGGAAGGAAAAAACAAACATTTCCTTGCACTGTATTATCTCAGACTTCTGGATTCACAGATTTTGGTTACTGAAGTAGGTAAACATAATGGCTGAGAGCCAGGCTATTGTAGAAATGTGATTTAGTGCATCAGCTAAACCACCTTCATGCACAACTCATTTAACACTGTGTATTTCATGAGTAAGGCTACTCCTTCCCCTATTGTTTTGCATGTTTTCATTTAGACACAAGAATATCCATTATTGTATTCATTCATCCACAGGAAACACAGTCAAGAACTATAATCAAACAACTCTTTGGAACACATGTGAGGCAATAACATGAAGTCTCGACTCCTTTCATTTCTTAGCTAGCATAAAGTTAAATGCAACAACATTCAATAACGCAAAACTTAAGTACCTGAAGATATTGAAAAAGTATCAAAGATTTATGTCAAAGTATTAGACATACTTCAATATCAGCAAGTATCAAGGTCCCATTCTTACATAACAGTATGATATAATATCTCATGTTACTCAATTTCTTCACAAAAAGAGCTAAGCTCTTCAGAGCTTTTTGATGACCAAGAAAAGTCTGCATATTAGTGCGGTTATGAAGCATGTGTCAGTATCCTATCTTGAACTATACTGTGATTCTCTTCTTTTCTGTTTATAAGTATGAAATTATGTTTCCTGAAACAGAAGCATTGTTGCTGATATTTAACCACATTATTAAACTTAAACCATTTTCGATAGAATATATTTTATGAAATGTACTTCGGCAAATTTATTAGAAACTTTATAGAAATTGAGAACTTTACTACATTTGCCTTTGTGTTTAGATAAGTTAATTACAACTGATAGAAAATATTTTAATTACCTTATTTGAAGTGTCTGATACTGTTAAAAATGAAATATTTTCTTTTACATCGCTAACCAATCTCTGTTTAGCGTATGGTAAAAGTACATTTTTAACAAATGACTCACTTTTGGTTCTTCAACTAATTTTAGCTTCAATAGGCGAGTTTTGACAATGTAACTTGTTACCACTGTCTTGAGAATTTATAAGAGTGATGATGCCTGACTCCATGAAATGTCAAAGTTAATCTGTTGCTGTAAGTTTGTCGTGTTGTGTGTTAAATGTTTTTGGAAAAAAAATTGAGAGAGACTTGTGTTTAGTATCCCTGTAGACATTTTGGGTGTGTCTAATCAATTTTAAATGTGTATTAACCACATTCATACTAGCATGTTTAACAGTACATGAAATACAACATATAAAATATTTGCATATACTATAATCGCCTTTTTTGTAACCAGTGTTAATACTTTTCATTCTGTGGCCAGTCATTACAGAAAGAAGACAAGTATTACTTCTTTGGTGGATCATTCTCATCCAGAGATGTATATAGGTCAAACATTGCTACAAAATTTAAACATTAATAACAAAAATAGCTTCGTTAACATAATAGCATATTTCTAGGTTGGCAGAAAGGAGATACTTCCTAGTGCTATATTTACGCTATGCTCAAGTTGCTCTTGACTTACACAATATTGCTGAAGGTGACATCAACTGTACTTTAGATGCCGTGGGTACAACCATATTAAGACATTAGGGGCATGTTTTCGTCCTGGTACCAAATTTGAGTGGTTTCCAAATCGGTGCAACATCTCCGAGTTTAGGACATAAGTAGAAACCCTGTTTAGTAGTGAAATAAAATGTTCTGTTGCATAATATAAAATATTATGTGGTCATTAATTCTCATCTCACAACACATTTGCAGCTTAGAATACACAAAACATCCTATCCTAATTTTAATTCCAATTTGTGCACAGTAATCTGTGAATATAAAATAATTTATTTAAATACTTTAACTCAAAATTAATTAATATTTAACATTTTAATTCATAAAAATTAGTTTAAAAATGGATCCTTGTACATAAACCTTAATATTTATCTGGCTACACCAGTGTCCTCATCCATTACATGTTGGGTGTTGGTCACAGTAATGCTCACTAATATACAATTACACTGATGAAATGCTCAATTATTTCTGATTGGTTTACCACATCTCAAACATGAACAACAAAGAAGATATACATTACTACAGCAACAAGGAAATGGCTCTGTAACTTAAAATTTAAAACCGCCCTTTTGTGATGGCAATGGGTTATAAGATAATGCAACCACACGTGTGAGGTACCTGCAGGCCACCAGTAACATCTCTCAGTCTGGCATCTGGGTAGGGCCTTCTCCAACTGTTGTGTGGAACAGTAGCTAATGTAGAACAATAAGCTATGGTGTGCCACTTACCTGTTCCAGAACATTCCTTTCAGCATGATTTAATAGCCTCTCTTTCTAGAACCTTCTGCTTTGTATGCCAGGCCCATGTAAGCAGTTGCTCCTGTCCGGAGTTCAGTTCTGTAAGTTAACAAGTTAAAAAGTGAAAAGTGGGCAGTGGACAGTGCTAATGCAGTAAACTGCATTGTAAGTTAGGATTTGACAGATCAGTTGTGTTGTGTTCCGAGTGTGTGCTAAAAGTGACTCAAGTGTAACGTTTGTGCTACGCTGAATACTTAAGTAATAAATAAAGTGCGTTTCTTAGTAACTGGTGTTCTCATTTGTTACAATAACAACTGAACCCAAGTCCTATAATAGCAATCTTTCCTTAAAGTGAGAAAAGAGTAGGAAATAGACTTTCCAAAGGTCTGGAAAGGAAACTGCAATACAAACTCAGGCATCCTGAGCTGTTGCAGGGATCTTGCAACCCCAAATGTGAAATGAAGTTTTCATTTAGAATGCTCAAGAAGCCATGGTTAGAATACAGTGTACAGAAGAACTCAGCATTTTGTTACCCATGTAAATATTTTATGCTGAGAGAAAACTTGCTTTTACATTCATTATGCAGGTAAAAGTTTCTTGATAAGGACTCTAGCTTCCATAAATGCAACAATAGCACACATCTCCTGGGATTCTTTCAAATGGATAAAGAAACAAAGGTAGGAAAGCTTTGGCATTCATTGCTATTAGTAAAGCTATACTGCTCAAGTAAAAGAAAATAGACTATATCTCTCACAAATTCTGAAAGCTTTGCTTTGTATGGCAGAACAAGGAATATCACAAATAGGATATGATGAATCAAATACTAGGAAATATAAAGGTGATTTTCTAGAAATTTAGAAGTTTCAGGTAAGCCAAATCCCTTAATGAAAAGGAGCGATAATCTCCTCTTACAGTGTGCCCCACAGCGATGAAAATGATGTGTCGTAAGTCAAACAGATGTCACTCTATGTCATATGCTTGCTCTAACGTAATGCTGCCAACATATGAATAATGCCACCGAAGCCGGTAAGGCGTAGCCAAGACGTAGCCAAGAGTTTCAGAGCCCTCAGCCTCAAAGCATAGCTGAGGGATATTTTTTAGGAGAGGAGTGTAGCAAGTGCGAAGCGACGACAGGGCGTAGCCGAGGGATCTGCGCATCTAAAACTCGAATCATTCACGTTCGCAGAAACAACAGCACATCGCATATTTAGTGCATTTCACTTTTTATTTCGGTTGGCAGTACCCACTTTGCATGTGATTTATCGGAAAATGGTACGTTTGTTGTGTTCCTGACACAATTTGCCTATATGACTAAACCACCTAAAACCGGCGGGCAGGTGGGCACCAGATATAGAAGAGACCACATCATGTTCTAAACTCACTTCTATGGTAATTTATTTGCTTTCCTTTTGATTTTATAAGAATTTTCTATGGGCATACTATAACACAAGATTAGCCAAAAGAACAATAGAAGATGGAAGTCAAAATTCAAAGTATTTACATCATTCCATTCAAAACATGATATTAAATATAACCACTGAATATATATATATATATATATATATATATATATATATATAACTAGTTTCAAGAAATATGTTACTTAGGTTATTTATTTTCCATTTATAATTAAGTTGCCTAGTTTCAAAGCCAGCTACATCATTTTATGTCAAAATGAGTAAATGCTTTATGTGCAATATTTTTAACATCCTCTATTGGTCTATAAAGGACTAAGTTTCAAAATCACTACCATAATTTAGAATGAGCAGTGAAATTCTGGGTTAGTACAACTTTTGATACACTTTTTAATTAGGTGTTGTTGCATTGTATTATCAGGGTCTGCCACTAGAACCAATATTATTGTTGAATGCTTTACCATCATTCGGTTGATATGAAGAAGTGTGGATGCAGCCTTCAATCCTTAAGTAACACATAAGCACCCAGTATGAAAGTACTTGCAATGGCAAATTGCCATTGAGATTGTCATCTCTAGTGAGATGCTCTGGTGGTCTATCTGGGAAACAACTTGAATCAACTGGTGAATTCAATGTCCCATTGGCATGTTTCCAAAGTAGCTCAATAGTTAGAGCAACAGCGCGGAGAGCAGGAAAACTGTGTACAAATTCCGCTGTGGCATTGAGTTTTTCGGTTGGCTCTATATTAAAAATTATTTGGAGACCAGGCTAAGGTCTCCAAATAGTATAATTAATTTCAACTAATTATGTACAAGGGATGTTTTTAAAGTATGGTTCGTTATGCAATAAAATAAGAACTACAAAATATTTTGGTTATCTCATTATTTTATTCCATTGTATATACCTTAAGTTTTCTTTCCACATAGTTTTCACAGTCAATTAAATTCTCATTCTGGTGAGGAATAAATTTTAGTGGCTCTTCTTAATAGAAGTTCGCTGCCAATCCATAAAAGAATTGTACAGTTTCTGAGATGCATTTTTCTTGTCTAAGATTTCGTGGCAGAAGAAACTCTGTTATTGGAATCGTTGGTTTCAGGAGGGGGATTCAGATCTGAAAGTCAGATCTTTTATCACAGAGTAGCTCCAAGAAAACAATTGCGAATCTGCAAGTTAGTGTGATGTTAGTCAAAAACAGATGACTCATTATTTATGTCCTTCAAAAAGCTTTCGTACATGCCCCGCAAATTTATTCCTAAGAGATCCCCACAGCTCATTTACAATACAGAAAAAGTTTACTCTAGAAACAGCTACACGTTTCCTAGATGGATTGGTGGCGGAAGTCTCTGATGAGGTCCTAAAAATAATTATGCCACGATAAGACAAATGCTTGAAATGCATTGATAACTGGTAGAAAATTAGTGTAAGGTTTGAAGGCTGGAGTAAAAAATAACTATTGAAAAATGTTTAGTAGTTAGTAATTTATTGCAATCCGGACCTTACTTTTAAAATACCCCTTGTATATAATAATTAACAAGAAACCTTAAGAAACACATAAGCACCCTGTATGAAAGCACATGTAATGGCAAGAGATTGTCATCTCTAGTGAGATGCTCTGGTGGTCTATCTGGGAAACAACTTGAGTCAATTGGGGAATTCAATATCCCACCAGCATGTTGCCACAGTAACTTAATGGTTAGAGCAACTGCACGGAGAGCAGGAGAACCGTGTTCAAATCCTGACTGTGTGTTGTATTCTTCAGTTGACTCTATATTAATAACTTGCCAAGACCAGGCTAATGTCTCTAAAACTTATAATTAATTAACTTCAGTTAATTATATATAATAATTAAAAATGAATATTTAAACTGAAATATACTGAATAAATCCAGTGGAAAGAATTCATTCATTATCTGTTTACCCTCCTCTTATGTAGGACTTACACCCCCCAGGACTTACAAGCGGGTGCCTGGGGTCAGAGGCCTGTCGAGGAGCAGACACTCATGGATCAGACAGGATGGTGATCAGCTCAATGCCTGGTATGGGATGAAGGAAGTAGATGAAATGAAATGATGGTGAAATGGATGAAAGGAAAGGTGATGATGGAGCAGTTGGTGCAATAAATAGCGGGGGAAACCAGAGAACCCGGAAAAAACCTGCCCAGACGCCGCTTCGTCCACCACAAATCCCACATGCAGGTCCCTGAGATTGAACCCGGTCCGCCTCGGTGGTAGGCGAGCGGTCTAACCACTCGGCCACAGCGCCACCCAGTGGAAAGAAGCAAATTAAAAAAGCAAAGCCAAGCTGTATGCTCTAAACTGTAACCCTGTTATTCCTATTGTATGCATATTGTCTTAATAATTCACCACAAAGCACTTATTGCACTCCTTACCAGAATTATCTTAAATAATCTTAAATAAATAAACTTAAATAATCAATTATTTTTTAAACTTCTTCTGAATGAGCAGATAATTTATAGTGTTCTATTCATTTCTTTATAACCCTAGATTCAAAAAGTTCCTGGAATTGTTTATCTTCTCTTCAGTGTATACAAAGTAAAGGAAATATTCTATTATGTGTTGGTAACATCCATGACAATACTTCATTTGGATTTTCATAATAATAATGATTGTTGTCTTTGCATGGCAACCAGTTTTTAAGCTTGTGCATGCTTGTTTATTGCATTTCATTATGTTGTCAATAGAGCAACTTTCAAACAAAGTTTTATATTTTGTTACACAAATCTCCCTGAGAGACATTGAAAATGCTAGAAGCAGCTTATGGTGAAGCAGCAATGAAAAAACAAAAACATCTGAAGGTGCAAAGATTTTCAAAGAACATCTTTGAGGAAATTACTCCACATGTGACAAGAACACTATGGCAGGTATCTGAGAGTGGCTTCCAGGAGTGCTTCTAGTCTCTTTACATGTGGTGACAGAAGGGTGTCACTGTGGAAGGGAACTATTTTGAAGGAAATGCTATGTAAACTGCTTTAAGGTAATTTATTTCTGTATTATTGGAAATTCCTGGAACTCTCTAAATCTAGCATGTATATGTTCTTCTAGTCCTGCAAAGAAATTGACTTACAGTCAAATGAAGAAGTGGTTGACATATTGCTGTTGCACAATTACATGCACTGACCAGGATAAGTTACATAAAAAGGTTTATAACTTTTTGGTAGAGTATCTGAGTTAAAATTGAAGCAGGATTCTGTCATCGTAAAGTAAACTGGAATGACTATTCCAGAAAAATCAAGGGATGTAATAATGAAAGAAGAGAAGACAATGGTAGGTAAGTACTATATTTACAAAAAATCTAACAATAAAAGAATGCAGTTTTTCCATAAAGCATTTTTAGATACCATAAAGCTTTGTAAAACTTATGTCAGGATTATTGTACACCAAAGTTTTGTGACTGAAAAAGTGTCAGGAAAATAGGGAAAAGATGGAAAACTCAAAATTTATGAACCAAAACAGCAGTCTGTTGTTGGTTTCATTAAGGAAACTGAAAATCACTATGGTAGGAGTAAGATTTCTAGGCAGTATCCAAACTTATCTTAACATAAAAATGTGACTAATGTACATATGCTTCTGAAACATTTGACGAGACCAAAAAGGTTAAGCAGTCATATTTTCAGCATATTTGAATGTAGGGTTTGGAAGCACTAGAACAGTTCAACACATATTTCTTAAGTAAAAAAAAAATGAAGCGTGCTAGACATTCAAAAACAAAACAAAATTTCACTTGTGAAAAAAGGTGTCATAATTTCCCAAAATAAGGTAAGAAAATTAAACTTGTTAATATTATCATCTGAATATCATAAGAGCCAAGTTCTTCTGCAAGTACCAGACCAAAGGGCATATTATTCTTGTCAGTTGTACAAATACAAAAATATAATCTCCCAGTGTTAGTTGATAGATCGTGATGTATACAAAGAAACAAAATATTTGACGTGTTACATTCACGTGACTTTCTCTACCCATTCTTTAACAAACTGTTCTTACAAGAGCTTATTCTTCTATCTACTTCATTAGAGATTTGTAGAAATGTTTTATTACATACTTCCCTGTAGGTACAATAGAAATAGAGCAATACAGTAGGCTTGAGCAATGGTCAAATCTTTTATGAGCAGCTCGCTATGAGTGGCTTTGAAATTCCATTCTCTTTGTCTAACCAGGAGAAAAAAGATTAATGGTTTCCCATTTGAGAAAGGTGCAAATATTTCAAAATTCAAACCAAAAAAGGGAATATCTCAGAAATGGTTAACTCCACAAAAAAAAAAAAAAAAAAAAAAATTGACGAATTGTATGCAAGATATGCATTTTTTGTAATAAAATTTTGTCTGTCTCTTAAGGTTCACCAGTTATGTGAAAGTAATTCCCAGAAAATTCAAAATGTGCATTTGATTTGTCATTCAAATATCTTAAACTTATGGTATTTTAATCAAAAACGTTAAGAGACGTTTTTGAGAAAAATCAAAATATTTGAAAAATGTTCCACACAAAGGATAGTTTGCGGTGGAGGGGTTTTCTTGAAAATCTTTGTGTTGTATTCTTGAAAGATGCTGAACTTAAGTATTAAGTTCAATATCTAACCAACTTATTTCTTAGTTACGTTGATTTAAAAATGCTTTTTGTTTTGGATTCAGAGGACCTCAAAATGTGTATTTCCAGTGAAATCTTGGTATCAAATACTTCCTCTACTTACTATAGGTAAGCAGTAGAGTAGGTAATAATGTTTTTATTTATCACTGGGCAAAAGTGAAGAGAAAAGGTGTCAAATGAAGTAAATTCAGCAGTTTATGATTCTTATTGAATCTCCAGATTACTAACACTATTGGAGTTCTCAGATACCTCAGATGGGTGTGGAGGAGAAAATAAGAATATACCGTGATGAGTATGTTAAGCTTTTGGTTTCTTCACAATGCTCTTCCATTCAACAGTTAATGCTTTGCAACAATATGATGAGTATTTGCAAGGTTGCAAAAGAAATTAGAAAAGAAGAGGTTAGAACCAGTCCAAATGAATGTAGCATAACCATTTTATCTAATTTAAATTTTGTTTCCATAGCAGGAAAATGTTTTTGACTAGAAAGACAGAGTTCAAAAAACATTTTAACCTCCAGCACATTTCAAGTTCAATTCTTGCAAAATTTTTTTTAATAACCAAAGAAGGACATGATACATTCAAAAAGGGAGAATTCCATTATAAAACTGAGTCAGAACAGTATATATAAGTGTCTATAAAAAAGGAAAATCTCTAAGAACTAAGTTGCATCCATCACCTATTAAAGCAGGCATAAATCTTCCAGCACTTATACTCCAAAATGTTTCATCTGTACTTGTAAAATATTTTAGTGATGGTTGCAATATCCTACAAATGTTAGAATATTACTACAACATTCTTGCAATGCGTGCAGTAAATCAGGAAGAAATTGCAAAAGAGAATGAGCTTGCAAGTTTTTATAGGGTGGAGGCATTATTCTGAAGACAAAAAGGGAGAAGTTGTGACCTTTGAAATAAACTAATTTGTAGTCTGTTTTTTTATTATTCATATCATATTTTAACACAAGTAACAATGTAAGTGTGCCATATGTCTCTTAAGGCAATAAAAAAGAAGACTTTCTCATGTACAGTACTATATATGTTATTTCATAGCCAGCAACATCCAAAATTTTTAGTTTCAAAATCAGTTACATAGCTGGGTTGGGATCAAAGCCAGCTGCATCCAGATTTTAAATGTGTTACTGTAAAAGAATAATAATGTTTGAAAAGTAAAGCTTGAAGCATTTTTTCTGCATGTTATAGTTAATTCTTACCCAAATAACAAATACAAGGTCTGTTCATTGAATAAAACTAAACACTACAATTAGTTTTTTTCTGTCTCCTGTTAAAAACGGATAATTATTTTTTAAACTAGTTGACTCAGTTGATTAATTCAAATATACCAGAAAGTCGGCACAACTTTTGGTTGTAATAAGAATGGTATCTGAGCACTTCTTAGGATTCAAAAGGCAGATAAATCCTTGTTATTGTGTATAAAGGAACTGTTAACTGCTAGTGAAGTCAGCATCCAGGTTGTTCAGGTTTATAATGGGCCAGAGTGATGAGTGGAAACTGAAGTGGTATTCTAAGAGAATAGCTTAATGAATGATGGATGGGTAAATAAATTACGGAACATTTTGGAGAAAAATGGGTTAGGAGACATGTTGAGAAGGAGAGAAAAGAACGTGAAAATTTTTTGGAAAAAGGCGAGGAAAAGACTGGAAGATATAGAAATACAAATCATGTTCAGTGAGATTGCCAAAAAGAGCTCATTAATTTGTTATAGGCCAATGAAAAATACATGGAGTAGGGAAAAATATATAGACATAGTAAATAAAGAAGAGAGAGAATGGGTAAGAACCAGAGCATGGAGGCTAAGAGGGTTAAGACAGGGTATTCCTCAGAACCAATGTCTGATATGTGGTGGTAATGAAGACATTGAACACATAGTATTTAAGTGCCAAGGAACAGAAAATTGGAGAAAAGAATTTGTTAATAAGAAGTGGTTGAAGGGGGACAGAAATACACTTATGATTGAAATGATATGCAAGGACGCTAGAAGCATTGGACAGTTTTTGTGTAAAGTAAAAAATAAATGGCTTTGGACAGTGGAAAGAGAAAAGTAAGAGGTAGCGCATCTTACTTTGAATGGAAAACTATAGTGAATGTGTGATGGTTAAGTAATCAATAAATAAAAAGTGAAAAACAAGTGGAAATGGGACATGAAAAAAAAAAAAGAAATGAGCAAGATAATTTATTGACAAGAAATTGTAAAATGTAAATAAACTGTAGTGATTGTCTACTGAATGAGTGACCAGGGTCAAAGTGCAGTAGACAATCAAATTGTAAAACTCTTAGCACAATAAATACACCAATATACTAGAACTGTCTAAAAAGGAGTCCACGCAAGCTCTGTATTTCACTGCATAAATCATCAATTTTAACTTGGTAACAGTTGATGTCTATAAGATTCTCAAGGAATCCTAAGGCTCTTTTTATCCTGCTAGAAAATATGTACACCTTTCTGTCTGTAACAGTAACACATGCTATGCCCTAGCAATTGTAGTGGATGGGTTGGTGGGCTAGTACTCTGGCGATGTGTATGTGTGGGTGGGTTATTAATGCCAAAATGTAATTTCTGTTGTCCTCAGCTATTACCTCTTACCTCATGTGTGGTTGTGCAGGTGTATAAATAGACATTGATTGTTGACACCTGACGTTACTGCTACTCTTTAAACCCTTAACATGCCTCATTCTTTTCTATCACTTGGGCAAATCCTCTTATAAGCAGATGAATGAGCACGAAGCAAGCAGGATGTTAATATTGATAATGTGCTCTGTTCAGCTCTCACACTCCTTTAATAGAATACAAGCTATAACACTTACAGACACTATTTTTCCCAGTATTTAGATACATTAAATCACATTCACTCATTCATATGTTTTAAATTTGTTTTAGCTACCCTTATTGATTCACATCAACAAACATCTTTGGAAAAATGGTGGTATCTCATACCCTAGCAAAACAAATTTCCAAGTCATGTGGCAAGTGTCATGTCACTCACCCCACGTGCTTCTTCCACCCTTGTGTCCTGTTAAAGGAGACATGTCTAGAAAGTCAGCCTAGCGGTGCCACTAAATTTCTGATTTAGACATTCATTCAATGATTTCTTATAACATTTAAATGACATTTATAACTAAAGTAATTATACAGTAAAACACACATAAATTATCTTATTTCCTAACCACTCACATATACATAATAAATACTGTCTCAGAATCTAAGATATCCGTTCAGGTTTTGGCATATTTGACCATGAAACAAACATTTTCTATAATATTGGTTGCTTTATGAAATAACTGTGAAGGAAATAACAGTGAAAGGGGAACTGAAGCAAGAGGTGTTATTAGGTAGTTAGACTACTACTTTCTTTTTAGTTTAATTTGGGAGGAATTTTGGCATAAAGATAACATATTGCTGAAGATTCTAGGCGTGCATAAAAGATGCATACCACGATTGAAGTTCTGGCGAGTGCTCTGGGTGTTAAAACGTAAACTTTATTGAAAATAATATCTGTGTTTTTTTGTTCTTGGGAGCCTCAAGATAGGCCATGAGATTTATGGGAAGAAGTCAGCGGTGTCTATTTTGGAGAAGTTTTTCAAAGTTGGCAATGTTGCATTGTGTTCATTCATGCCTCTGTGCATAGATTGCTTCTATAGCCTGGACAATTGGAAACACCGAGATGTATGGTACTGTTTGAAGCCACAAGATGTAAATTCTAAGTGGTGACTGGTGGTAGTGGAGTGGGCAGCGAGGCAATGCATTGAGGTAATGTCTTCACACTGAGGCATGGTATGTTGTTCAAGGTGATGTAGGAACTGGTTGAAGGCTTCATCCAAGGACTGTAGTGAAGTGGTGCTAGAGTCAAGTATGTTGTTTCTGGTGCAGCTTGCAGAGCTAATTGTTGAAATGAGAAATTCTCCAGTTCAGTTGCTATTGGGGAACAGACTGCTAAGGTAGCTCAACTCAATGCCTTAAAAGGGTATTGTTTGACATCAGAGATTATCACCTCTATAAAAACATATCCTCACTGATCATGTCTCAGGTGATGTACTGCAAGAAAAGACAATCATTGAAAAGTAGTTCAATAAGCCCTTGCCTATCTTAGAACTCTCACAGATTTAAAGGACAATTCACTGAAAACAGTCCACTCAGATCAGCAGCCTTCACACAAGTATGAGGCTTTACCAAATTTTAAAATTATTAAAGATTTTGTGAATCGCTACAGATTAGTGTCAGATGAAGTGGAAGCTAAACTTTGCCTTATTCCTAAAATAATAAAAAGATATGAACAAGATCGGAATTATCCCTGCTAAAGATCTAGCCACATAAATGAGCTTTTTAAATTTTAGTCTTATCACTAGAAATTCCGTCATCTAGTGCTGTATGTGAAAGGAAATTTTTGAACCTTAAGAGGAACAGGAAGAATGTTAGCTATTTGGCAGTGATTACAGTGGAGAGCTCAAGAGCGAAGAACTTGGGCACTGAGTGCCATGAATAACTTTGATGCTGCCTGCTACAACAGGCATATCAATGTACACACTTATTTAATCCTACCTTCATGTTTATTTCTCAGTGTATGCTTTATTTGCAGGAGTGGGTGAATTTTTGTGCTTACCTGTGGCATACATACCATTTGTGAAAATTTACTCTTCAGAAAACAGTGTAAACTCTTCGTTTACATTTGATTTGAATTGCACTTTCTATCTAGTTTCTTATATTAGTCTGTCTCTCGCTCTCACTCTCTCTCTCTCTATCAACTTTCATAAAATACTAATATTCACACATTAACTTTTTCTATATTCATTCTCAGTTCCCTATTTATTAAAGAAAGTTCCAAAGTTTTCAGCATAATCATCAAAAAAATTTTGCATGATAATGCTTACTAGTCGGCCTCAATATGAGTGCATTCGGTGAGAAGAGAAACTAAACAGTTGTGGAACAACTGGACAGAACATTGGAAGAACAGTCAGGTAAAGAAAACACCCGCATTCCAAGTTGCATTTATTAGTCAGGCTAAGGCCTACAAATGTAGTACTGCTTTCATTGTGCAACTGAACACTTCTCTATCGCCTTGTCCCTCACTCCTCTCTGATCCCTAGCCTTGATGAGTTAGGCATTGTCAACAAAAACAGTGGCATCCTCCTACAAATTCACTCAATCAGCGACTAGTAATTTTTCTGTATTCAAAACACCCTTCCTACACAGAGGGGTCACAAAATGGGTGTAATTCTTTTGCTACATTACAATGGATATGGTTGACTGATGAATATCAGAAGCATCATTTAGGGGGACATAGGGAGCTAACTCCCTCCCCTGCAAGTTACAAAAACTAATTAAGCTACTGGTTAGTATTGCCCTTCCTAAGAAAATTACAACCACTGTACTTTTAATACAAATATTTCACATTTAAGAAATAAAAGATTTTCTTTTAGGCTCAATGTGTGCTTAGTAATTCACATGCAAATTTGGGAAACTGCTTTAGGGAATCCTGCCCCCCCCCCAAAGTAGAAATTGAATTGACCTCCTAATTGATACTGTGACTTTCCAGTTTTTCAACTGTAGTTTCTCTCAGTTCTCACTGTCACTATTTTGATCTGGTTCAACTTTCACTGGGACGTCACTTCGTTGAGTCACTTCACTAATGTGAACTAGTTCAATTTCCTCTTCACTTCACTTTCTTCGTGACGGTTTACTCACTAAGGAGTCGAACATAAAACTTCTATAATCTCTCGCTCCGCAGTATGCCACAACAGTCGTCACAAACTCGCTCGGAGAACAGCACTTTGTTGCACCAGAATCGCACTCGCTAACTCCTTTCTGACTGACTCGCGTTCGCGAGAACGCTCGCTTATATTGCCAGTGTAATCTTTCACAGAACATTCTATAACTTTCAGACACATTCTGGAAGCGGGGGACAAAGGAAACTTCCAGAAGATTCTGGTTATCTGCCGATAGCGCTTTTTACGGAGGGCAAAAATGTGACTTATCTTTGTTTACCGCCGACTGGCTGGCGCCAACCTCTCTATAACCTTGGGCCATAGCCACTTTGTCACTGTATGGACATGCACCTCATAATTTAATGGATTAAAGTATCAATACTAACACCTTAATTTTCACAGCTCAGTGGAATTCTGCGCATTGTCCAAGCAGATGTTTTAAGGAGTTAATGAAGGATCACTTAGTTGAAGGCATCCTCCACAGCTACCCATAATGGTATAATTATATTACAGTGTTCGTTTCGCACTTTATTCTTAATTAACCCCTAGAGAGCATTATCAAGTGTTGTAAGGTTGGATTTCGTGGAAGCCAGGCAAAAGGAGCTTGATCATCTGCAGATCTGCTTCCGAATAAGTCTGTTGAAGTCGTACTCAGTATTGGTGCACTTGCAATACGAAGTGTGGTGTGAGATAGGTGTTTTGTTACAAAATATTTTTTTACGTAATTTATTAAGCTTTATGCATTGGAAGCTAACTTGGAGAAGTATTGTTCTTGGAGTTACTTTGTTTAAGAAGTTTGCAACACGCTTTGGGCGTCGGTTTGAAGTTGTTGATTACGTAATAGTCACTGTTATGCAATATGCTGCTACGTATTAGAAGCTGATTTAAAGATGTGTTTTTGTTGTTACACTTCAAGTTTTACTCTATAATATTTAATTTTGTTATTAAAACTGCTTCTATATATTATTTATGTTTGAATTTGCCTCGGCTGCATCAGTAATATTTGTAGAGTCATGTATTTCTTAGGCAGGGTGCGGTATGGCAATAATTGTAGACATACACAGAATTTAAGTTTTTAAATTCACTTCCTTTATTAATCCTTGCACATTTTAATAAAGCACTACACTTTTTAAGAGCTGTGAGATTCTTTAATACATTTACTTAGCTAATGCGTAGACATATTTTACGATTCACACGTAATATTTCTGTAGAGAACACATCTTCCATCTGGTCACTACCAAGGTTTGACAGCAACTGAACATGTTTCAACCGTTAAACCTGTAAGCTTCGGTATTTCAAATCTCTGATTGGCTAATTCTAGTCCAATAGAATATCTGCATTTTACTTAAAGCTTTTCTTTGCTGTTGATTGGCTAATTTTAAACTGTTACTGAAATTACATTATCGTTGATCTAATCATGACTAGTAACTTTTAAACTCTCAAACTCATAATTGCTACAAGGTTACCTCATTATTACCTCATTGTTAGTGACTTAAAACTTATTATTCTCACAGCTCTTGCATTATTAAAGTACGTGATAGATTCACATAACATCATTAAACATGTTTCCAATAAAAATAAGCATTTGCAATGACTGTTACATACATTTAAAGATAATTAATACATACGTATTGTTTCAAGGCGGGCTGTTATTAAATTTACTCATTATAAAAAATACAATTGAAGTTATTCAGGTATTAAAATACTGCCTCAGCTGGCACTTTGTCAGTGTCTTTGATACCAGCTTGATACGATTGTGGAACCAACCATTCACTAAGTATGTCCTGATAGGGTGGTTCATCAAGGAACCTTGAAAGAAAAATCTGATGTGTTACACTCACATGACTTTCTCTCCTCTTGTACAAACTATTTTTACAAACGCTTATTCTCCATCTACTTCATGTTAATCGAGATAAACATTTGCAGACTCTATCTTATTGCTAATTTTCTCGTAGATGTAAGAGGATAATATATTTACAAGGGCAATTTGGAAATACAGTAGCCTTTAAGCACATACATATCTCTTAATAGCTGGTTGCTAGGTGCAGCACCATTCCCTTTCCCACAGATTAATACTCTTTGCATATCCAAGACAAAAAAATTAATAACGAATTCCCATTTGAGATAATAAGTATTGAAAAATCTAAGGGAATAACAAGCAATATCTCGAAAACGGTTCACTCAACAAAAGAAATGTACATGACATAAATTGTGTATTTTAACGCGATCTACCTTTTTTTGTATAGTAAAATTTTGTCTATCTCTTATGGTTTACCAGTTATGCAAAAGTCGTTCACAATGAAGAATACTTTTGGAGACATTCCCAGAAAATTGGAGATATACATTTCATTTCTCATGACAATATCTTAAACATATGATATTTTAATCAAAATCGTTAGAGCCATTTTTGAGAAAATTAAAATTTGCAAAAAAATGTTCCATGTAAAGGGTAGTCTGGGGTGGGGGGATTTTCTTGAAAACCTTTGTGTCGCATCTCTGGAAGATACTGAACCTAAATACCAAGTTTGGTGTTTATCCGACTGTTCGTTTCTGAGTTATGCTGTTCACAGACACACACACACACACACACGGACGTTTCCAAAAATGTGCTTTTTTTTTTGGATTCAGGGAATCTCAAAACATATATTTCCGGTGAAATCTCGGTATCGAATTTTTGGGTGGAATACAATACTTCCTCTACTTACTATACGTAGTAGAGAAAGTAAAAAGAGGGAACCCATACCATGACATGGGGTCAATTTATCTCCATTTCTTCACAAAACAAAGGTTTTATTTACCCTAAAACGATGTTTCGTGAGGCATCTTCTGGTAATAGTGCATACGTCTGTGAAGAGGACATTATAAGGCGAACGTTTGAAGATGCGTCCCACATGCCGCTTTACATGCATCTTTATCAGCTTTGTTTAATTCAGACGGTTTGAGCTTTGAAGTAGATAGTATCTTTACGTTATTTGCACCACGCTTTGGGCGTCAATTTGAAGTAGGATGTATTGAAGGAGTTGTATTATATTTCAACTGTTTGGAGCCGAACTTGAAGTTCGTTGCAACCGCACGTATAGTACCCGCTTTCCGGTAGTCTTCACCCCAAATGTACTTTCCGGTAGCCCCCCAAAAGAATGTTTAAAAATATTAACTTTGTAATTTGACTGTTTCTTTAAATATTATATATTTATGTTTGCCTCGCTGCGTCAGTAGTATTGTTAGAGACATGTTTCTCTTTGCAGGGTTGTGGTGCGACTGAAGAATGTAGTCTTACACGGATTATAATTTTACTTCACTCCTTTTATTAATGCTTGACACGATTTAAATAACACTTCACTGATATAGAGAGAGAGAGAGGGAGAGAGAGAGAGAGAGAGAGAGCTGTGAGATTCTTTTATTAATTACTTGCACTTTTTAACACGTAAACTATTTTCGTCTCACACGAATACTATTAAATTTCTCGAGGACGTGTCTCCGGTTAAGAACACTGTCTGCAAGCAACTGAATTGATTTCTACCGCCTAAATTTGTAAATTTCTGTATTTCAAGTCTCTTATTGGCTAATCCTACTCCAATAGAATACTTTCATTTAACTTAAGCTTCTTTCTGGTTGTTGATTGGCTATTTTATAAACTGTCACAAAAATTACATTATTGTTGCTCCAAGAATGACTAGTAGCATTATTAAACCTTCTAATTCATTATTGCCTCAAGGCTACCTCATTGTTAGCAACTTTTAACCTATTATTCTCACAGCTCCTACATTGTTAAATTAGTAATACAATCACATAACATTATTACACATGTATACATTAATATAAACATATACAATGACTGTAATATACACTTTTTATATATTGTTACATACACATATTGCTTTAAGGCGGGCTGTTATTGAGTTATATATATATTATATAATTTGACTGAAATTATTTATGTGTTAAAAACACTGCCTCGGTTTTAAATCAGCCTTCATATTTTCATCATGTCGAACTAAGATATCAAACTCTGCAGATCTCTTCCAAGTGGATTCCAGATGAGACCTTTCCACTGTTGCCTCAATAGCGTACCATGCTTCCCTCCTTGTCAGCCTACCACTTCGGGAACCATCGTTTACTTTACTGGTCGCGAATGTACGATTTACCCACCCCGACATCGTTTGCCTTCCTTGGCGCTTCAACATCACGGAATTTTATTTTCACTTTTTCAATGGTGTCGCCAGTCTTGTGTGAAGCCGTACCACTGTCATCAACCGTTCAATGCCGCATAAACTCTGATCAGCCACGTTTGTTTATCGCTCCCTTGCGCAACCTAACTGTACATCGCAGGGTTTCCAAAGCTCTCAAGATTGCCAACATGATTAATAGCATGGTTACTATACTTCCATACAAATAATAGAAGTAACGAGGGATATGCCCTTGTGTGACCACACTGTACTAATTAGGTTTATGCTCTTCTGCGATTCCTGGGCAAGGGATGACGAGTTATGTTTTAAAATAAATTCCATCAGACTTTTGGTTTTCTATCAGTAAAACTTGTATTCTTGTCTTCACTTACTTTGTAATGTTTCATTCCATCAAATATCATACAGATCTTTTGTTTCACCAGTATGCATACGCACAAATAATAAGTAAATTATAAATTGGTATTTCAGTTATAGTAGCTTATCGAGTGGGATGGCTCGGGAGGTAGCGTATGTAGTTCACATTTGGGAGGTCGTGGGTTCGAATTCCACGGTCGACCTTCCTAACCTATGGGTTTCTTCGGAGTTTCCCGGGCCACTAGGCGAACGTTGGGAAGGATCATTACAACCTCGAATTTCCTTTCCCTTCATTTCAACCCCATCCTCATTTCACTTCACCTTTTATATGCTTGGTCTGTTTCATGTTGGAAGTGTCGGCGGGTGGTCTCGACATATATAACAGGAGAAAAGGATGCTCTGAGTAAATCTTCGTCCCTCGGAATGGAGGCGGTCTCTAGTTCCCGACGCCCCCAGGGGAAGTGTAAGCCTACAGAGGGAGGGAAACCGGGTGCAACATCTGCCATGGGAGTTTAAATCTGTAACCGGTAGGGACCCTGCCCTGTGCCTGTCGTGCCTCCTGGTCGGCCGCCTTCTGTCTTCTCTCACCTCATTCTTCCCTCCCGGGGACGCTCCTTCAGGGCTTAAGTACAAAAGATCTGCGTAGGTCGAGATGCTAAGTCCCCCCTCCGCTCCTAATCCTATCCTATTCCTATCCTACAGGAGTTTCAATGCACGGTTCAATACTTTCTTAGCTTAACTTTATTAGCTTCTTAGAATGCTCTGAGTAAATCTTCGTTCCCCGGAATGGAACTTGCTTTATTAGAAATTACAAAAATTGAGTTAGTTGTTTCCAGTAAGATTTGTGCTTGCGCATGTTATAACAGGAGTATTTTGTAGAAGTGAATTTATTTCATGGATTTATAGCGAACAAAAGACGTCTTAGTTCCATAATTGACCTTTTTCAGGGGTATTGTTGCAACAAAAGTCACCTTATTAACTACAAAGATTTTTGTGCCAAAAGTTATTACTATGAATGATAGCAGAATTTTTTTCCAAACTTTGTTCATTCAATGAGTAGAATTTAAAATCCTGTAATATTAAATTTCTAAAGATCAAGCTAATTTTATTATTACATGTTGCTAAAGAAGTTATAGGCTTTCGTTTCTTTAACATATTCACTGTTTTATCTTCATAGTCTTATTTTTATAAGGCCGACTTCTAATTTATTTCTGAATTAAGCCTGAGTTAGTTTAAGAAACTAATTTAAAGTTTTCATATATAATAATTAACAGCTTGGATAATTTGGAATCTCTACTATATCCTTTCGTGAATAAAGGGAGAGGTCGATGCATGATTCAGAAGAGACAAGATGGACTAAAGAGAAGTTGAAGTCAAAAAGGTTAGTGATATTTCTTATTTTTAGTGCATTATGTGTAATTTCCTAATTAATAAATTATAGTTTTTGGCTATTAATATGACCAAACATGCTGAGGAAGATGTGGATCAAACGTAAATCAAATATTCTGTTTCCTGCATTACAATAATAGACATTGCCACTAGGGTACAGGGACGTCAGGAAAAAATTACACGGTTACCCTGGACAATCCGCATTTGTTACCTTTTCTAGGATACTTCATGACGTCATAACTTCATTTTATTGGATGGTGGTGTCATCTTACGGGTGCTATCACGGCTTGTGCTGTATACCGCACCAATAAGCATATCTATGTTAGTTCTGCCAACTCATTGGCAAATTACGAATAGGTATAGGTGAGGAATGGCAACCGATTTTGCTGATATTTCGCAAGGTTGTTTGGGAATACACAGCAAATGTCTGTTTAGAAATGCTCTTGAATATGAGTCAATACTCGAGACGTTAGCATTTTAGCCCTCAAGCATCAGTTATACGTTCCCATACAAATTAGCGTTTCCTAGCTATTTACACGTTCTTAAACAAGCAAACTATAGCCCCTTTCCTCCTTCAACGCACTAAGGGTGAAGGAGGCGCCAGAAGATATCTTAAGTCATGCCCTATTAACGCCCTTACAGACGATCAGAAATCAGATGTAGATTACTTCTTGTGGGATGTGTACCATCTGTTGAATATAACTGGCATAACCTCAGGAGTTCTGTTCTTAGATTCCACCAAATAAAAAATTTGCTAGAGGGGTGTGACAAAACATAAAACTCATGTTGGTTGTGCAAGAAATTCTGAATCCACGCAAAGTTGAACCTTTTGATGATGAACAGCCAATAAAAAATTTGATGTGTTACACTCACATGACTTTCTCTACTCTTGTACAAACTATTTTTACAAACGCTTATTCTCCATCTACTTCATGTTAATCGAGATAAACATTTGCAGACTCTATTTTATTGCTAATTTTCTTGTAGATGTAAGGGGAAAATATATTTACAAGGACAATATAGAAAAATCTGATGTGTTACACTCACATGACTTTCTCTACTCTTGTACAATCTAATTTTACAAACGCTTATTCTCCATATGGTTCATGTTAATCGAGATATCGAGATGTTAATCTTATTGGTAATTTTCTTGTAGATGCAAGGGAAATATGGTAGCTTTTAAGCGATAGTCAAATATTTTAACGCTGGTTGCTATGTGGCGCATTCCATTCTCTTTGCATGTCCAGGACATAAAAAAAATGAATAACGAATGTGAGAAAAAGTATAAGTATTGTAAAATTTAAGGAAATAACAAGCAATATCTCGAAAACGGTTCACTCAACAGAAGAAATGTATATGACATAAGTTGTGTATTTTAACGCGAACTACATTTTTTGTGTAGTAAAATTTTGTCTATCTCTTATGGTTTACCAGTTATGCAAAAGTCGTTCACAATGAAGAATACTTTTGGAGACATTCCCAGAAAATTCGAGATATACATTTCATTTCTCATGACATTATCTTAAACATATGATATTTTCATCAAAATCGTTAGAGCCATTTTTGAGAAAATTAAAATTTTCGAAATATCTTCCATGTAAAGGGTAGTCTGGGGTGGGGGGATTTTCTTGAAAACCTTCGTGTCGCATCTCTGGAAGATACTGAACCTAAATACCAAGTTTGGTGCTTATCCGACTGTTCGTTTTTGAGTTATGCTGTTCACAGACACACACACAGACACACACACAGACACACACACAGACACACACACACACAGACACACACACACACAGACACACACACGGACATGTTTCCAAAAATGCTTTTTTTGGATTCAGGAGGTCTCAAAACATGTATTTCCGGTGAAATCTCGGTATCGAATTTTTGGGTGGAATGCAATACTTCCCCTACTTACTATACGTAGTAGAGAAAGTAAAAACAGTAGCCTTTAAGCACATACATATCTCTTAATAGCTGGTTGCTAGGTGCAGCACCATTCCCTTTGCCACAGATTATAACTCTTTGCATATCCAAGACAAAAAAAATCTGATGTGTTACACTCACATGACTTTCTCTACTCTTGTACAATCTATTTTTACAAACGCCTATTCTCCATATGCTTCATATTAATCGAGATATCGAGATGTCAATCTTATTTGTAATTTTCTTGTAGATGCAAGGGGAATATGGTAGCTTTTAAGCGATAGTCAAATATTTTATCGCTGGTTGCTATGTGGCGCATTCCATTCTCTTTGCATGTCCAGGACATAAAAAAAATGAATAACGAATTTGAGAAAAAGTATAAGTATTGGAAAATTTAAGGAAATAACAAGCAATATCTCGAAAACGGTTCACTCAACAAAAGAAATGTATATGATATAAGTTGTGTATTTTAACGCGATCTACATTTTTTGTGTAGTAAAATTTTGTCTATCTCTTATGGTTTACCAGTTATGCAAAAGTCGTTCATAATGAAGAATACTTTTGGAGACATTCCCAGAAATTTCGAGATATACATTTCATTTCTCATGACATTATCTTAAACATATGATATTTTCATCAAAATCGTTAGAGCCATTTTTGAGAAAATTAAAATTTTCGAAAAATGTTCCATGTAAAGGGTAGTCTGGGGTAGGGGGATTTTCTTGAAAATCTTCGTGTCGCATCTCTGGAAGATACTGAACGTAAATACCAAGTTTGGTGTTTATCCGACTGTTAGTTTTTGAGTTATGCTGTTCACAGACACACACACACACAGACACACACACAGACACACACAGACACACACACACACAGACACACACACGGACATGTTTCCAAAAATGCTTTTTTTGGATTCAGGAGGTCTCAAAACATGTATTTCCGGTGAAATCTCGGTATCGATTTTTTGGGTGGAATGCAATACTTCCCCTACTAACTATACGTAGTAGAGAAAGTAAAAATTAATAACGAATTCCCATTTTAGAAAATAAGTATTGAAATGGTTAAGGGAATAACAAGCAATATCTCGAAAATGGCTCACTCAACAAAAAAATGTATATGACAAATTGTGTGTTTTAACGCGATCTACATTGTTTGTGTAGTAACATTTTGTCTATCTCTTATGGTTTACCAGTTATGCAAAAGTCGTTCACAATGGAGAATACTTTTGTAGACATTCCCAGAAAATTCAAGATATGGATTTTATTTGTGATGAAAATATCTTAAACATATGATATTTTAATCAAAATCGTTAGAGCCATTTTTGAGAAAATTAAACTTTTCGAAAAATCTTCCATGTAAAGGGTAATCTGGGGTGGGGGCATTTTCTTGAAAACCTTCGTGTCGCATCTCTGGAAGATATTGAACCTAAATACCAAGTTTGGTGTTTATCCGACTGTTCGTTTCTGAGTTATGCTGTTCACAGACACACAGACACACACGAACATGTTTCCAAAAATGCTTTTTTTGGATTCAGGGGTCTCAAAACATGTATTTCCGGTGAATCTCGGTATCGAATTTTTGAGTGGAATACTATAGTAGTATAGAAAGTAAAAATGGGGTCGTTATGTTATCAAAAATTTGAACTCAACCTCCTCTTGAGGCATATTTGCGTATAAAAACTCTCACATGTAAGCATTGGGTGTAAAAGGTGCAATACTTAAGAACGAGTGCTGCCAGAAAATGAAATTTTCTACATTTTTCTATATTGCATATACCTTTTATTGATTGTAGAGAAAATGTGTATTCATCTTGAAACTATTATTCTGTTGAAAATTTTCTGATTAAGATAAAGACAATTTTAAAAGAAATACATCTTAACCTTCGTTACTACAGTTAACTCAATAAATATATTGAAAAAATCCCATGGATGTGTTGCAAGCCAATGTTAAAAGAAATACATCTTAACCTTCATTACTACAGTTAACAAAATAAATATATTGAAAAGATCCCATGGATGTGTTGCATTCACATGACTTTCTCTATTCATGTACAAATAATTTTTACAAGCGCTTATTCTCCAACTACTTCATGCTAATCGAGATAAACATTTGCAGAAACTTATTGCTGATTTTCTAGTAGGTGCAAGGGGAATATGGTAAGCTTTAAGCGATAGTCAAATCTTTTAAGAGTTGGTTGCTTTGTGGATCTTTGAATGTCCAGGACATACAAAAACGCATAACGAATTCCCATTTGAGAAAAAGTATAAACAAATAAAAAGGAATATCTCGGAAATGGTTCTCTGCACAAAAAAAAATGTATATGACATAATTGTGTGTTTTAACGAGCTTTGCATTTTCTATGTAGAAAAATTTGACTATCTCTTACGGTTTACGCGTTATGCAAAAGCCATTCAGAATGAAGACTTTTGGGGACATTCCCAGAAAATTCAAGATATACATTTTATTTCTCACGAAAATATCTCAAACATACGATATTTCAATCAGTATCGTTAAAGCCATTTTTGAGAAAATCAAAATTTTCTAAAAATATTCCATGTGAAGGGTAGCTTGGGATGTGGGGATTTTGTTAAAAAGCTTTATGTCGCATCTTTGCAGGATAGTGAACCTAAATACCAACTTTGGTATTTATCCGACTTTTAGTTTTTGACACACATCCACACGCACGGACCTTTCTGTAAAATATTTTTACTTTCTCTACTACGTATAGTAAGTAGGGGAAGTATTGTATTCCACCCAAAAGACTCGATACCGAGATTTCACCGGACATATATGTTTTGAGACCCTCTGAATAATAAAAAAAGCATTTTTGGAAACATATCCGTGTGTATGTGTGTGTGTGTGTGTGTGTGTGTGTGTGTGTGTGTGTCTGTGAGCAGCATAGCTCAGAAACGAACAGTCGGATATACACCAAACTTGGTATTTAGGTTCAGTTTCTTCCAGAGATGCGACACGAAGGTTTTTAAGAAAATCCCCCCACCCCAGATTACCCTTTACATGGAACATTTTTCGAAAATTTTAATTTTCTCAAAAATGGCTCTAACGATATTGATTAGAATATCCAATGTTTAAGATATTTTCATGACCAATGAAATGTATATCTCGAATGTTCTGGGAATGTCTCCAAAAGTATTTTTCACTGTGAACGACTTTTGCATAACTGGTAAACCATAAGAGATAGACAACATTTTATTACACAAAAAATGTAGATGGCGTTAAAATACACAATTTATGTCATATGCATTTTTTTGTTGAGTGAACCATTTTTCGAGATATTGCTTGTTATTTCCTTAAATTTTCCAATACTTTTTCTCAAATGGGAATTCGTTATTCATTTTTGTATGTCCTGGACATACAAAGAGAATGGAATGCACCACATAGAAAACGGTTCTTAGAATATTTGACTATAGCTTAAAGCCTACCAATTCTACTTGCATCTACAAGAAAATTAGCAATAAGATTAACATCTCGATATCTCGATAAACATGAAGCATGTGGAGAATAAGCGTTTGTAAAAATAGTTTGTACAAGAATAGAGAAAGTCATATGAGTGTAACAGATTAGATTAGTTTTTATTCAGGGGGCCTCAAAACATGTATTTACAGTGAAATCTCGGTATCGAATTCCTGGTGGAATGCAATACTTCCCCTACTTATTATACGTAGTAGGGAAAGTAAAAAAAAAAAACTATAATTTGTAAACACAGCAACTAATATGTTATATGTGTATAAAAACATGTATAGAACAGCCACGTAAGTACTAAAATGATGCAGTACATTGCTGTCCAACCTTCTTATCTGCTCGGGCACATTTAACTCATGCCTAAGGAGATACGGGCGCCGTCACTTCACAATCACGATTTTATTATTATTATTATTATTATTATTATTATTATTATTATTATTACAAGCGCGTAATGCTGCAAAAGTCTTTCAAATAATTTTAATTAAATTTGCTTAGATTTACCACTTACGTAATTAATGTAAAGTCTGACACTACATGTTCGCTGTAAGTTCGGAAAAATGTGGTGTGTAGCTGAAATAAGTTGCTCTTAATACATCATCCATATGTGAGTCTGTCAGGCTGGATCTGTATTTCTTCTTGACGTTGCTCATAGATATATGACCTCGCAAAGGTATGTCGAGCCGAAACAAGAATAAGTTTTCAAAGCAACACTACCGATTCATGGGATATTTATTCCTGTTTACCAGTGTCCAGAAATTGCTCTAAGTTGCTAAACATGATTTCAAAAATAAATCTTCTTGAGGATTTAACATTTCGATTTCTAATTCTTCAAGATTACAATTTCCTAAGATCTCTCATAGCCTACCTCCAAATTCAGCAATGCCAACTGAAGCGAGTGGATTATTGATAAACATAATCCTGGTTCAAACGTTGAAAACTGTCTAACCTGTTACTAAACTCTGTGACTAGGATATCAAGATGCTGGGCGAAAGACAGAACATTACGTTTGCCGACATTTACGGTTTCCATAATTGGAAAATGTGATAGGGAAGCTCTTTTCAAATGTGCAATCCATACGTTTAGTTTCCTCTGAAAAGTATTTACACTACTTATCATGGCTGAAACATTGCGATTTTTCCCTTGCAATTGGGGGTTTAGTTCATTTAACTTGGAGGTGATATCTGCCAAGAAATCTAAACCTAGGAGCCATAGTATTCTTCAAGTTCTTGACTATATTGCTCGGGCGATGATTTCAGAAAATCTCCCTCATCCAGAAGACTGCAGAATCGTTGAGTTCTCCCCCTACTAAACCACCTTACGTCTGCATGAAGAATAATATCACCATGCTTACAATCTGATACATTCGAAAGCTTTCTGAACAATCGGTGACATGTAGAAGATGATGCGATTTACTAAACGAGTTACAACTTTCGTAATATGGGTCGAACTTCAAAATCTTTGTGCATAAAGCTTCCTAGTGGTTCATACAGTGATATAAATCATCTCTAGCACAAAGAGCAAGAAACCCATTACTCTTTCCAGTCACTGAAGGCACACTATCTGTTGTTATAGCAAAAATGTGATGTGTTACACTCGCATGACTTTCTCTACTCTTGTACAAACTATTCTTACAAACGCTTATTCTGCATCTACTTCATGTTAATCGAGATAAACATTTGCAGACTCTATCTTATTGCTAATTTTCTTGTAGATGTAAGGGGAATATATATTTCAAGGGCAATATAGAAATATAGTAGCCTTTAAGCACATACATATCCCTTAATAGCTGGTTGCTAGGTGCAGCACCATTCCCTTTGCCACAGATTAATACTCTTTGCATACCAAAGACAAAAAAATGAATAACGAATTCCCATTGAGAAAATAAGTATTGAAAAATTTAAGGGAATAACAAGCAATATCTCGAAAATGGTTCACTCAACAAAAAAAAATGTATATGACATAAATTGTGTATTTTAACGCGATCTACATTTTGTGTGTAGTAAAATTTTGTCTATCTCTTATGGTTTACCAGTTGTGCAAACGTTGTTCACAATGAAGAAAACTTAGGAGACATTTCCAGAAAATTCAAGATATACATATTATTTGTCATAAAAATATCTTAAACATATGATATTTTAATCAAAATCGTCAGAGCCATTTTGGAGAAAATTAAAATTTTCGAAAAATGTTCCATCTAAAGGGTAATCTGGGGTGGGGGATTTTCTTGAAAACCTTCGTGTCGCATCTCTGGAAGATACTGAACCTAAATACCAAGTTTGGTGTTTATCCGACTGTTCGTTTCTGAGTTATGCTGTTCACAGACAGACACACAGGCAGACAGACAGACAGACAGACAGACACACAGACAGACAGACACACACACACACACGGACATGTTTCCAAAGATGCTTTTTTGGATTCAGGGGCTCTCAAAACATATATTTCCGGTGAAATCTCGGTATCGAATTTTTGGGTGGAATACAATACTTCCCCTACTTACTATACGTAGTAGAGAAAGTAATAAGTTAAGAGAGTGGAATGTTACTACCTTTCGCAAATTTAGGAATGCATTAACCCTCAGGTGGTAACAAATTTTGTACGTTATAGGTAACATCAGCCTCTCAGACCTTGTCATTTTTATTTAATTTTATCTACATTTTCACTACAGTATGGAATTTACTTATGTTTCATGTTTTAATATAATAAAACAGTTTTTAAACAACACATTACAAGTAAGTAACAGAAACACTTATTATAAAAGTATGAAGATTGTGTGAAATTAAATTTGATATAACCCACTTTTATATTGATATATATCTTATTTCACATAATAATAATAATAATAATAATAATAATAATAATAATAATATTAATAATATATTTGTGTTCAGTAGTGTCTTTCTTCCTCACAACTTTGCATTTTCGCCAGGAAAAAAGTTAGTTTCATTACACATTCTTTGCACAACTTCTTAGAATACTCCAAGCAATTTGGTGTCCGTATTCCTTTCTGCATCCTGCTGTTGAAAGTGTCTTATTATTTTCCTCACTTCTCTGACTTCGACGAGACACATTTAAATTTAGGTTCTCTTTCGACATTTTCATTCAAACTGAAATAAAAGCATCGATATGCCACTTAACGGCGATTGTTACTAAGAGAGTAAACTTATAATATACTAGAAAACAACGAAGACTTTTTTACTACGTATAGTAAGTAGGGGAAGTATTGTATTCCACTCAAAAATTCGATACCGAGATTTCACCGGAAATACATGTTTTGAGACCTCCTGAATTCAAAAAAAGCATTTTTGGAAACATGTCCATGTGTGTGTGTCTGTGTGTCTGTCTGTGAACGCATAACTCAGAAACAAACAGTCGGATAAACACCAAACTTGGTATTTAGGTTCAGTATCTTCCAGAGATGCGACACGAAGGTTTTCAAGAAAATCCCCCACCCCAGATTACCCTTTACATGGAACATTTTTCGAAAATTTTAATTTTCTCAAAAATGGCTCTGACGATTTTGATTGAAATATCATATGTTTAAGATATTTTCATGACAAATAATATGTATATCTTGAATTTTCTGGGAATGTCTCCGAAAGTATTCTTCATTGTGAACAACTTTTGCACAACTGGTAAACCATAAGAGATAGACAAAAGTTTACTACACAAAAAATGTGGATCGCGTTAAAATACACAATTTATGTCATATACATTTTTTTTGTTGAGTGAACCATTTTCGAGATATTGCTTGTTATTCCCTTAAATTTTTCAATACTTATTTTCTCAAATGGGAATTCGTTATTCATTTTTTTGTCTTTGATATGCAAAGAGTATTAATCTGTGGGAAAGGGAATGGTGCTGCACCTAGCAACCAGCTATTAAGAGATATGTATGTGCTTAAAGGCTACTGTATTTCTATATTGCCTTGTAAATATATATTCCTCTTACATCTACAAGAAAATTAGCAATAAGATAGAGTCTGCAAATGTTTATCTCGATTAACATGAAGTAGATGGAGAATAAGCGTTGGTAAAAATAGTTTGTACAAGAGTAGAGAAAGTCATGTGAGTGTAACACATCAGATTTTTCCTTTTAAAATAACTAAAATAAAACGAGTTCTTTATTTTGTAAAATAAGAGATCAGAGGTACGCAAAATATACTTACGTTAATAATAATACCGGTCTATGAAGCCTTCCTGATAGGTTTGTAACAATGGGTAGCAGCAATTACAAAGCCACGTTTTCAAATCAAACACAAACGTTCATGTGACAAGTAGCTGGGCGTTCAAGGTTGCGACATAATCAGCATAGGCAATATCACAGAAAACCAGAGCACCATGGTCTGAGAGACCGATGTTACCACTTAGGGTTAAAATGTCCTCTCCGCTAGTACATTCATGAAGTGGCAGCACTTTTACAAACTCCTCCTCAACCGTAAAATTATAAAGGACCATTCTAATAAATGAATACAACTGTCCAATATCGAAAATATCAGTGCTTTCATAAAACCGAAGCGAACTCCTTATATAATTGAGATTGAAAAGTTTTAGAAATCTGGCAACAGTTTGGTGAACAACAACAACAAATGCGTAATTTAGGTTAGATACAAGTCGTACGTGCAGATTTATCTTTGTGACCATCGAACAGAGATTCCGCGGCAGTGGTCATTGAAAGGTGTTTTCCTTTTCGCTAAAACATAACAGACTCTGTAAGAGGCCATTGTCACGTTACTATTTTACTAAACTGGCCTTATAAATACACTTTACTGTAACATTAATTTAGATTTTAAGTCTCTAACTTGTTTTCACGTAATTCAGAATTAACCAAGTTCACTATTAAGTTTGTGTGATTGGTCAAAAAATAGACACACTATTGTTACACAATAAATATATGGGTTTTCCTCTGAACTCGACAAAACAATACTACTTTTCCAATTTATTGTTAAAACTGTAAATTCTTTGTCTTTTAGCCATATTGTATTGAGAATAATCTATCACAGTTCAAGACACGTAAATGAAGCTACACACAAACACACACAAGTTATACTAAATGTTTAGTTCAAAAACTGAACTCATTCGCTCGCTATCGGTACAAGCAACAATATCCAAAAGTGGGAACATTGTTTGCGGCAGAGTTTCGTTGGGATTAAAGTGTCTCTGGCTCCAACTCCCAACAATTGAGGTCTACTATTTGTTCAGGAAATAAAGAGTAGAGCTTTGAGTGTACAAAAACAAGCTTCATGGGTGTGTACTAGGAAGGGAAATAGCTTTGTTCTGAAAGTTTATTTAATACTACAAATCGCTGGAATAAAATCTGACGTGTTACACTCACATGACTTTCTCTACTCTTGTACAAACTATTTTTACAAACGCTTATTCTCCTTATGCTTCATGTTAATCGAGATATCGAGATGTTAATCTTATTACTAATTTTCTTGTAGATGCAAGGGGAATATGGTAGGTTTTAAGCGATAGTCAAATATTTTAAGAGCTGGTTGCTATGTGGCGTATTCCACTCTTTGCATTACAAGGACAAAAAAAAATGAATAACGACTTTGAGAAAAAGTACAAATGTTGGAAAATTTAAGGGAATGACAAGCAATATCTCGAAAATGGTTCACTCAACAAAAAAAATTTATATGACATAAAATGTGTATTTTAACGCGATCTACATTTTTGTGTAGTAAAATTTTGTCTATCTCTTATGGTTTACCAGTTATGCAAAAGTCGTTCACAATGAAGAATGCTTTTAGAGACATTCCCAGAAAATTCAAGATCTACATTTTATTTGTCATGAAAATATCTTAAACGTATGATATTTTAATCAAAATCGTTAGCCATTTTTGAGAAAATTAAAATTTTCGAAAAATTTTCCATGTAAAGGGTAATCTGGCATGCGGGGATTTTCTTGAAAACCTTCGTGTCGCATCTGTTAAAGATACTGAACCTAAATCCAAGTTTGGTGTTTATCCGACTGTTCGTTTCTGAGTTATGCTGTTCACAGACACACACACGGACATGTTTCCAAAAATGCTTTTTTTGGATTCAGGGGGTCTCAAAACATCTATTTCCGGTGAAATCTCGGTATCAAAGTTTTGGTTGGAATACAATGCTTCCCTTACTTACTATACGTAGTAGAGAAAGTAAAAATTTGCTTATGAAGGGTGCCAGGAAAATACATCATGAGCCCCGCGTGGACAGGGCTGCTGTAGAACTTTCTAAGGAAAAGTCTTTCATGCCATAACCGAAGTGTTGCACGCTCCCTAGCAACGCTAACAGCAGCAGGCTTTTGTGGTCTCACAACCTCCATATTCAAGTCCGCTTGGTGTTCGACCAAAACTAACCTGACAACCCCATTTTTCTGAAGCAGGCAGTGTTTATCTTTTGCCTTGAATACAAAGCCTTTATCTATTGCCTGACTGGCAGAAAACAAGTTTCGACTAACTTCTGGCACATGCTAACTTCACACACCAAACATTCTTAAGTGATTAATCTGACAGGAATGGTTTACTTTCATTTTTGACAGCAATTAAGTTTTATTCATAGGCTAATAAATTTCACTGTTTCCGACTTTTATGGTCCTAAGAATAGCAAATGGTTCACATGTATAAAAGTAGTTCTTATTCCTTGTTATGTGAGCACTATTTGCTATTCAGGCGAATTCTTTTGAAGTGCATGATGGAATGACAAAAGCAAGGCAACCCTAAGGTCCACCATTTTTTACTTTCTCTACTGCGTATGTAAGTATGGGAAGTATTGCATTTGACGCAGTAATTTGTATCACAAATTATGTAAATGTCAGAGTGATTGTAGTGTGAATATGCATTGTTGTGTGACATTGATTTGAGATGTTTGTTGATTGTAATTATTGTCGAGAAATGGGTTTATACGGCCTTACTGAAACTGACAATAATAGCGTGCAATAATGTAGCGAGGGGGTGAGCTGTTTATCATTATTAGAGACGAGTAAATGACGTAATATTGGCGCGTATTTCTTAGGAATTTGCGGGAACATTTTTCCCCAGAGCATATGTTTTCGTAATTTTCATTGGATATAAAAATAGACGCTAATGTTGGCGCGTTTTATTAACCAATAGCAGCTCGGTTATAATCTTTAGGCATATCGGGGTGTAGGAGTATAAAAAGAGCTAAGTCTGAGGTAGACTCCTCCAGTCCATCGGAAACATTTATACATTATAGTCGGCTCCAGTCCATCGGAAACATTTGTGCATTACACGTCGCTGAGTTCAACAGAAACAGTCATGGTGAATACATAGCATAATTTATCGAATTGCAGGTTTCGCGTAGCAAAGATATGAAAAATCTCAAGTGTCGTAAAGTTAATTACACAAAAAGTTGAAGTACGCGAGTAGGGTATATAGAGGAATTCGAGCGCAGTTTTTTGCGTTTATATGGGAAAGGATAGGGAAAACGAGGGTAGATGCGACGGTTCAAGGAGGAAAATGCGTTTATATGGGCGAGATAGGGAATACCAGGGCTGATGCTAGGCTAGACAGTGGTAGAAGGAGGGGGAATGCGGTTTATATGAGACAGATAGGGAATACGTGGAGAGGTGCTAGGCTAGACGGAGGCTGAGGAGTAGAGTATGGTTTATATGTGAGGTGTAGGAAAACGAGGAGAGGTATTAAGCTAAGGAGGTTGAGTATACGTTTATAAGGAGACGAGAAAACGGAGAGATCCTAAGCTAGAATAGACAGATGTTGAAGGTAGAATTTGTTTTATATATGTTAGATAGGAAACCAAGGAGATACTCAGCTAGACAGGGGGCAGGAGGGGGAATACGCTTTATGAGAGGCAGGGGATACGGGGAGAGGTGCTAGACTAGACAGTGGTTGAGAGTAGAGTATGCTTTATATGAGAGGTATAGGAAAACGAGGAGAGGTGTTAGACCAGACAGAGTTGAAGGGTAGAGTATGTCTTTTATATGAGAGAGGTAGGGAACAGGAGGAGAGGTGTTAGGCTAGACAGAGTTGAAGGGTAAAGCTTGTCTTTATATATGAGACAGTTAAGGAACAGGGGGATGATAGGCTAGACAAAAGAGTATGGTTTATATGAGATATAGGAAAACCAGGAGAGGTATTAGGCTAAGGAGGTTGAGTATGCGTTTATAAGGAGAGACGAGAAAACGGAGAGATCCTATGCTAGGATAGACAGCTGTTAAAGGTAGAATGTGTTTTCTATAGGTTAGATAGGAACCCAAGGAGAGATACTCAGCTAGACAGGAGCAGGCGGGAAATGCGCTTTATGAGAGGCAAGGGATACGGGGAGAGATGCTAGACTAGACAGAGGTTTAGAGTATGCGTTTATATGTATGAGGGATATAGGAACAGGAGGAGAGATATTAGGCTAAGGAGGTTGAGTAGACGTTTATAAGGAGAGATGAGTAAACGAAGAGATCCAATGCTAGGATAGGCAGGTGCTAAAGGTAGAATGTGTTTTATATATGCTAGATAGGAACCCAAGGAGAGATAGACAGGGGGCAGGAGGGGAATGCGCTTATGAGAGGTAGGGGATACGGGGAGTGGTGTTAGGCTAAACAGAGGTAGAGGAGTAGAGTATGGTTTATATAAGAGGTATAGGGAAACGAAGAGAGTCGGTAGGCTAGACAGATAGTGAAGCAGTAGGAATATGGACTTATATACAGGAGATATAGGGAATAGGAGATGCTAGACCTTGAAAGCGACTTTAGGCGAGAACTTCATGGAAATATGTTTCATGTCAATGTTAGAGCGCTAATTCTAGACATGCTCATCACGTAACCTATTCAGGGAAAAGGTGACTCGCTCAGGGGAAAAAGGTGACTGCTCAGGGAAAAAGGTGACCAGCTAAGGGAAAAAGGTGACCAGCAAAGGGAAAAAGGTGACCAGTAAAGGGAAAAATGTGACCAGCAACGGGAAAAACGTTACCAGCAAAGGGAAAAAGGTGACCAGTAAAGGGAAAAATGTGACCAGCAACGGGAAAAACGTTACCAGAAAAGGGAAAAATGTGACCAGCAAAGGGAAAAAGGTGACCAGAAAAGGGAAAAAGGTGACCAGCAAAGGGAAAAAGGTGACCAGCAAAGGGAAAAAGGTGACAAGCAAAGGGAAATAGGCGAACAGCAAAGGGAAAAAGGTGACCAGCAAAGGCGAAAAAGCTGATCAGCAAAGGAAAAATGTGACCGGCAAAGGGAAAAAGGCGAGCGGCAAAGGGAAAAATGTGACCAGCAAAGGGAAAGACGTGATCAGCAAAGGGAAAAATGTGACCAGCAAAGGGAAAAGGGCAGGGAAAAGGCGGTCCTCTCACGGGAAAAGCTAACCCACTCACACTAACAGGTAAGTAATTCAGTTAGTATCACAGGGTAGGACAGGTTCCGGGAAGCGGATATAGCATAGTTCCGTATGATGTTACAGGTAATTCAGAGAGTATCGTAGGTATTTAGGATAATTCAAGTAACACAGGTGTTTAAAGTCACTCAGCTAGTATCACAGGTACTCATGGTAATATAGAGAGTAATTAGATCATAAACATTTCTTATCCAACGTTACAACAATTTATATACTTTTTTCTAAATCTTACAAACTTACTGTACGATGCGGAGAGGGATAAACTGCATATTGGTTCACAAATTGAAAAGCTTTGCGTCAACATACCTTTATTTAAGTTTGTTGTAGATGTCTCTCCCCTTTTATCTAGGCTTGAGACTAGCACTAGGATTGCTCCTAATGGCAGGGTTACCACCTTCCCTTCCATCTTCTTCTTTCTTCATCAGGCATCTGCTAGTTGCATATACAGCACACGGATAAACTTCATTTTTAAGATTGTAGACTCACGAGAAAATCTTCATCTTCGACTTACATTCTCTTAAGCACTGTTTGTAATGGCGTAATGCCCATACGCATAGGTAGTTATTCCATCCTCAGCAATAATTCTTTTATCATCAAAGGGATTCAATGTAATTTTATTCACTTGCACTGTGGTAACAGCATGCTTTCGCGATAGGATTAGATTCATAGGTGTTCTGATGATTTCACAGGTTTTAAGACAGTCTGTATAGCTGTCAAACGAAATGTACTGCTTAATAGCGCTACGTTTTATACCTTTAATCTTTTTTATCATTGAGCCTTGAATATCTAAGGCATACATCTTAGGACGTAGTCCAACAAAGCGTAGGATGATTTTGCTATTAGCCTCATCTTTAAATTTTCCCAATACCTTCTTGTTCTGAGTAGAGTGGCATATATGATTGACAGGGTAATCAGCTGTATCCAGCTGCTCAAGAAAACGTAGCTTGTCCTGGTACACATCTTCAGTTGTAACACGATGAATGAACGAATCAGTGTCCATATACATAAGCTTCAGGTTTTCAGCTCCATAATAAGGCAACAACACGTCGTAATGATAGTTATACATTAATCTCTTGGAGATGTCCAACACACTCATACCAATGTATATAGGCTTGTTGAACACAATCTGACGAGAGGCCATATGTACAGCAGCTAGATTAGCAGCATATATCGTCCTGTCGATAAACGTAGGCTTGGCGATCAGCTTCTCTAGAGTTTTTTCATTGGTCACCAGTCGTATATCCACACGGCTACGCAGGTTCTCCATAGTTTTTCCTAACATGGCGTTGTTAAAGAGCTTGTAGAGATCCTTCTCGAAATCATTTGCAGCTTGTTGTCGTAGCCTGTTGTTAAATTACACATAAGGTTTCAACCACCGAGACTGTCGGAATTGTAGCACACGATGGATTTTTGTTAGTCGTAGTCCATGACTAAGAGCCTGCTTCAAAGCTATGTAATGCACTACATACTTCTTTCGAGGTCCAAGATGGGGTATCAGTTTCTTTGTAGATGCTTCCAATGGCTTCATACAGTCAGGCAGGAAAGGTAGATCGTTGTGTAGATCGTGAAGTTCTGCAGGATATTCGATATCAACTTCTAATATGTACCCATGAGGATCATCTTCTTGTAGTGTTTCTAAGTTGATTTCTTCAGGCGACACCCACTGAAATCCACCAAAAGGAAGGGCGTGACACATTGCCCACCCATATTGGTTATTGGCGTCCTGGTATGTGATAAATTGGGTTGGTCTCCACGGATCAAACTTCTCCATATACGTGTTATTAGCCTCAGCATACCGATGGGAAACTTGGCATAAACCTCCTCTTATACCTGATTCCACCATGAGTAGTTGATCATAATCTTGTAACAGTTCCAGCTTAATTTCAGTATACAGTAACATAGCATCCCATGTAAGTCCTGGAGAGGTAAAATAATGGGCAGGATCAACTTTGTGTGTTTTGAGGGTTTGCTCTCTGAACGTCTCAAAGACATCAGCTAGGAGTAGTACATCTGAGGTTAAATAGAGATCGCTGTACTCTCCCAGGTTTCTCACATTAAACAGCTCCCATACATTTCTAGCATGATCGTAGTCAGTATCAGTAATTTCTTCTTCATTTAATCTATTGTAGAAGGAGTCCTTAGGAGGCAAGCAGGTCTCGTTCAGGGCATCCCATGACGTAACAAAATCATATGGAAATACACCCTTACGGGTCATCAACTTCAATTTGTCTTCTCCAAAGTACTTTAGTGTTTCAGGATATGAGGTTAGATTTTTTACCAACTTATCCAAGCTTGTACTGAGGAATCGGAAGCTGTCCACAAATCGAAGCTTTATATCTCCTACATACTTGGTGAATGAGATATAGCTTTCTTCAGAGTTAGGAATTACCTCCACACGTTCACTTGTACAACCCAGCTCCTTAACAATGAAATGAGAGTCATATCCGCTAAGGTTATGCATGAAGACTGGTATATATTTAGGTGTTTTACAGGCTAAATTACATTCATTATGAAGACTTCCACGATATTCACCGCTGATGTGATCATGGTCGCGTACTTTATAGTTCTCTTCTGTAAAGGGTTTTCCACACAAGTAGCATGTCGTAGAAGACTCAAAATCCTTTTGCTCTTGATCCGTAAGTTTCAGAGACTTAGCAGATTTGTATATGTCATCAATCATTTTTGCAAGAGATGTCAGGGACAGCATAAACTTCTGAGCAGCATCAGCACCACGATACACATAGGGTTGCTTAGGAAGACCAGTTTCGAGATGTTCAACTCTGTATGTAGGCTTCACGTAAACACAGAAGCTCATTGGTGTGTGCTCTTGATAAGGGGTTGTATAGGAAGTTTCAGGATTGGGTGTACATGTATGGCATGGAGTGAGAATACTCTCAAAATCAGCATAGATGACATAAGGTACTTTCAGCATCCTCTCAACATTTTTAAACTGTACAATTGCTTTCTGCTTGCTAGGCATAACTATCCTTGCAACACCATGTTGAATACAGACGGCTGCATGTTCTTGTAGTTTTTCCAGTCCACTTCGTCCATATCGATTATCAAAATGTGTAAAACAGCGCTTGCAGGTATAAACACGTTCATTACATTTAGTTTTCTGGCGTCGAACGAGCTTCTCAAAATTCTTTATATACACGTAGTGATGTTTTCCACTGCTGTCATTCAATAGTAGCAGGTCGCGATGTTCAGCTAGTTCAATATCAGCAACCTTTATCGGATACACTTCATGCTTCTGATCCAGCCCGAAAATGTTAATAGACATATTGTTAAACTTCTCAAATTTAGGTATTTGAGAAAGTGGAGTAGGGTAGGAAACACAGCTGAAGTCGTACTTATCTTGAAGTTTCTTATATTTGCTCACACGCTGTGCATCCTTCTCAACGAATTTAGCTAATATAGAGTACATGAAACATAGCTCATCAGTTAAATTCTGGATGTTTATACACGCTTCTTTACTTCCAACAGATGACGGTAGTGGTATGTAGCTACTTCCTCGCAACGGATTGTACTTGTTGATTCGAAGTCGAACTCCTTCCACAGCAAGCAAAGCCCAGCTGCTACCCTTAAGCTGAGACTCCTCCATTTCAGTCACCAATTTCTTGAATTTCGCTTCCAGTGTTAAGTCCAGATCTGTTTCTAGGAAAACAGGATGATTCCTTGTTTTAAATGTTTTGTCACAGGTTTCTCCAATACTGTTAACAAATCGACACTCAGCCAGCAGATTAATTTTAACACTCTTATGAATGCTAAGCTCTTTATGCACAGCCTGGATTATCCGTTGTTTTGCCTCTTGCAGATACATATTCAGGTCCTTAGGTGACTCGCATCGTATAAAATACGATTTTAATCGTCCTTCGAATGAAGTTTCGTATTCTTTCATATCACAGTCCTCCATTGTTGACAGCAACTGATGTTTAGTTGGCTCCAATCTTCTTTTCTTCTGAGGGCTGCTTATTTCACATATATCTTCGTGTCGCTGCCCCTTATAACCAACTTTGAAGGTTACATTACAATGTTTACATTTGAAGAGCTTCTTGCAGCTCATCTCGTGTCTTCTCTTGTCATAACCTCGGAGGAACTTCTTCCCACATTTTACGCATGCATATCCAGTAGCGCTTGGAATAATATCCTTATACGATGAGTTATTCATCTTTATTCTTGATGTAATAACGTATTAATCACTGATCAATGAAATGTAGACCTCTTCACCTTGATACCACTTTAGAAAGCTGATTATTCTTGGAGAGAACACGATGTTAACACCTCAAGACTAATTAGCACAATGAAGTCCAACGCTCTAGATCACCATATTTATAGAGGGAGCACGAACCTTTTAGATCAATCATAAACTCGTTCCATAACCAGCTGTATATGATCGCTCAACGTGTATTAACCTCACGCCCAGAGTCAGGATGTTTATGACGTCACACCCAGAGACAGGATGTCTGGCAGTATCAAACACGTTTAAACTCGTCTAGTAACTACCTGTATATGTTGTCACACAAACAAGAGAAGTATTCCCACACGCTCATTCAGTCAGATGTTCCATTCAAAGCCTACCACCACCCATTACACCAAAGCTAGTACAATCTCTATTATCAAAATACTTAAAAGTAAAGGCTTAAAAGGTAACGTAGAAGATTTTCCTCCCTATTTACTTAAATGTGTGTATATACTACATTATTTCATGTTTTCATTCCCTTTTCAATTCTTCCTTTCCATCTTCTTCCAGAAAGACCATTACATTTCACTACAATCACGAGAAAAGCAATTTTTCCAGAGTTTCACAGATTCTAAGCTTCTAGAATCGAACCCGGTAATAGTTTTAATAAATGTATTTTAGCTCCCCCGCATCAGCATCTACCATTTAATCTTTACTCGAACCTGATAGGATTCATAGGCTTGAAGATATATGAAATCACCCCTTCGGGATTCGATCCGAGTACTTTAAAGTACTTTTTGTCATGATAACGATATTTATGGACTAGGTGCTCTGTTCACGGTTTACTTGACGCATCTATCTAAACTAAATTACGAGTTATTAAATTTGCAAGTAAATTCCATTGAATCAGTATTCGAACCCAGAACACCAGGAACAAAATAATCTATAATATTAGTCTAAATTGTTAAACAAAGCTGTATGCAGTTATGCTATCAACCTAAGTGATATATTCTAGTGTACAAAGGAAAATTAAGGAACTCATTAAAAGAGCGGGATTCGAACTAAGGACAACTGATTGACAATTATATACAGCATTAATTACCTATTATAAGAGCTATCAAACATGCTTTGGTTCATCCCTCTATCTCTCTTAGTTTCCGAGATAATGAATATTTAAAATTAAGAATCGAACTCAGGACACCAGATCCCCAAATATAGATCCGCAAGAAACTACCTATTGATATTAATGTAATAAAGTTTATTTGACGTCTGTATCTTAAGTAGTTTAGGAGTTATTAAATTTATAATTAAATTACATTTTATCGGTATTCGAACCCAGATCACCAGAAACAAAATTATTTATAAAATTAGTTTGGTATGTTAAAAAAGGTTGTATATAGTTACGCAATCAATCTATTTTTTTTTAAGGACGCTCTTTAACTACTATGGTTCTTAGCGTCCCATTCTATATTGGGCGTGAAACACCTGTAATTTTGCTCAGAGGCCTCTTTATCAGGCTTGAGGTTCTTTTACGTGCCGTAAATCTACGACACGGGAACACCGGCTTTACTTCCCTTCCGAAGGAAGCCGTGCTAACGATTTTTACGCCCGAAAAAATCCATCGCCCTCCGCCGGGTTTGAACCCGCGACCTTGGGAACTAGAGGCTAGCACGGTACCACCAGTCCACGGAGGACGACACAATCAATCTAAGTGATATATTCTAGAGTATAGAGAAAAATTAAGGAAGTCACTGAAAGATCGGGATTCGAACTAGGGACAACTGATTGAAAATTATATACAGTATTAATTACACATTATAACAGCTATCAAACATGCTTTGGTCTACCCCTCTACATTTCATAGTTTCCGAGATAATGGCGATTTAAAAATTAAAGATCGTACCCAGGACACCAGGTACCCAAATATACATTCAGAAGAAACTACCTAATGACTGTATGAAGCCATTGGAAGCATCTACAAAGAAACTGATACCCCATCTTGGACCTCGAAAGAAGTATGTAGTGCATTACATAGCTTTGAAGCAGGCTCTTAGTCATGGACTACGACTAACAAAAATCCATCGTGTGCTACAATTCCGACAGTCTCGGTGGTTGAAACCTTATGTGTAATTTAACAACAGGCTACGACAACAAGCTGCAAATGATTTCGAGAAGGATCTCTACAAGCTCTTTAACAACGCCATGTTAGGAAAAACTATGGAGAACCTGCGTAGCCGTGTGGATATACGACTGGTGACCAATGAAAAAACTCTAGAGAAGCTGATCGCCAAGCCTACGTTTATCGACAGGACGATATATGCTGCTAATCTAGCTGCTGTACATATGGCCTCTCGTCAGATTCTGTTCAACAAGCCTATATACATTGGTATGAGTGTGTTGGACATCTCCAAGAGATTAATGTATAACTATCATTACGACGTGTTGTTGCCTTATTATGGAGCTGAAAACCTGAAGCTTATGTATATGGACACTGATTCGTTCATTCATCGTGTTACAACTGAAGATGTGTACCAGGACAAGCTACGTTTTCTTGAGCAGCTGGATACAGCTGATTACCCTGTCAATCATATATGCCACTCTACTCAGAACAAGAAGGTATTGGGTAAATTTAAAGATGAGGCTAATAGCAAAATCATCCTACGCTTTGTTGGACTACGTCCTAAGATGTATGCCTTAGATATTCAAGGCTCAATGATAAAAAAGATTAAAGGTATAAAACGTAGCGCTATTAAGCAGTACATTTCGTTTGACAGCTATACAGACTGTCTTAAAACCTGTGAAATCATCAGAACACCTATGAATCTAATCCTATCGCGAAAGCATGCTGTTACCACAGTGCAAGTGAATAAAATTACATTGAATCCCTTTGATGATAAAAGAATTATTGCTGAGGATGGAATAACTACCTATGCGTATGGGCATTACGCCATTACAAACAGTGCTTAAGAGAATGTAAGTCGAAGATGAAGATTTTCTCGTGAGTCTACAATCTTAAAAATGAAGTTTATCCGTGTGCTGTATATGCAACTAGCAGATGCCTGATGAAGAAAGAAGAAGATGGAAGGGAAGGTGGTAACCCTGCCATTAGGAGCAATCCTAGTGCTAGTCTCAAGCCTAGATAAAAGGGGAGAGACATCTACAACAAACTTAAATAAAGGTATGTTGACGCAAAGCTTTTCAATTTGTGAACCAATATGCAGTTTATCCCTCTCCGCATCGTACAGTAAGTTTGTAAGATTTAGAAAAAAGTATATAAATTGTTGTAACGTTGGATAAGAAATGTTTATGATCTAATTACTCTCTATATTACCATGAGTACCTGTGATACTAGCTGAGTGACTTTAAACACCTGTGTTACTTGAATTATCCTAAATACCTACGATACTCTCTGAATTACCTGTAACATCATACGGAACTATGCTATATCCGCTTCCCGGAACCTGTCCTACCCTGTGATACTAACTGAATTACTTACCTGTTAGTGTGAGTGGGTTAGCTTTTCCCGTGAGAGGACCGCCTTTTCCCTGCCCTTTTCCCTTTGCTGGTCACATTTTTCCCTTTGCTGATCACGTCTTTCCCTTTGCTGGTCACATTTTTCCCTTTGCCGCTCGCCTTTTTCCCTTTGCCGGTCACATTTTTCCTTTGCTGATCAGCTTTTTCGCCTTTGCTGGTCACCTTTTTCCCTTTGCTGTTCGCCTATTTCCCTTTGCTTGTCACCTTTTTCCCTTTGCTGGTCACCTTTTTCCCTTTGCTGGTCACCTTTTTCCCTTTTCTGGTCACCTTTTTCCCTTTGCTGGTCACATTTTTCCCTTTTCTGGTAACGTTTTTCCCGTTGCTGGTCACATTTTTCCCTTTACTGGTCACCTTTTTCCCTTTGCTGGTAACGTTTTTCCCGTTGCTGGTCACATTTTTCCCTTTACTGGTCACCTTTTTCCCTTTGCTGGTCACCTTTTTCCCTTAGCTGGTCACCTTTTTCCCTGAGCAGTCACCTTTTTCCCCTGAGCGAGTCACCTTTTCCCTGAATAGGTTACGTGATGAGCATGTCTAGAATTAGCGCTCTAACATTGACATGAAACATATTTCCATGAAGTTCTCGCCTAAAGTCGCTTTCAAGGTCTAGCATCTCCTATTCCCTATATCTCCTGTATATAAGTCCATATTCCTACTGCTTCACTATCTGTCTAGCCTACCGACTCTCTTCGTTTCCCTATACCTCTTATATAAACCATACTCTACTCCTCTACCTCTGTTTAGCCTAACACCACTCCCCGTATCCCCTACCTCTCATAAGCGCATTCCCCTCCTGCCCCCTGTCTATCTCTCCTTGGGTTCCTATCTAGCATATATAAAACACATTCTACCTTTAGCACCTGCCTATCCTAGCTTTGGATCTCTTCGTTTACTCATCTCTCCTTATAAACGTCTACTCAACCTCCTTAGCCTAATATCTCTCCTCCTGTTCCTATATCCCTCATACATATAAACGCATACTCTAAACCTCTGTCTAGTCTAGCATCTCTCCCCGTATCCCTTGCCTCTCATAAAGCGCATTTCCCGCCTGCTCCTGTCTAGCTGAGTATCTCTCCTTGGGTTCCTATCTAACCTATAGAAAACACATTCTACCTTTAACAGCTGTCTATCCTAGCATAGGATCTCTCCGTTTTCTCGTCTCTCCTTATAAACGCATACTCAACCTCCTTAGCCTAATACCTCTCCTGGTTTTCCTATATCTCATATAAACCATACTCTTTTGTCTAGCCTATCATCCCCCTGTTCCTTAACTGTCTCATATATAAAGACAAGCTTTACCCTTCAACTCTGTCTAGCCTAACACCTCTCCTCCTGTTCCCTACCTCTCTCATATAAAAGACATACTCTACCCTTCAACTCTGTCTGGTCTAACACCTCTCCTCGTTTTCCTATACCTCTCATATAAAGCATACTCTACTCTCAACCACTGTCTAGTCTAGCACCTCTCCCCGTATCCCCTGCCTCTCATAAAGCGTATTCCCCCTCCTGCCCCCTGTCTAGCTGAGTATCTCCTTGGTTTCCTATCTAACATATATAAAACAAATTCTACCTTCAACATCTGTCTATTCTAGCTTAGGATCTCTCCGTTTTCTCGTCTCCTTATAAACGTATACTCAACCTCCTTAGCTTAATACCTCTCCTCGTTTTCCTACACCTCTCATATAAACCATACTCTACTCCTCAGCCTCCGTCTAGCCTAGCACCTCTCCACGTATTCCCTATCTGTCTCATATAAACCGCATTCCCCCTCCTTCTACCACTGTCTAGCCTAGCATCAGCCCTGGTATTCCCTATCTCGCCCATATAAACGCATTTTCCTCCTTGAACCGTCGCATCTACCCTCGTTTTCCCTATCCTTTCCCATATAAACGCAAAAAACTGCGCTCGAATTCCTCTATATACCCTACTTACGCGAAATAATAATGTGCAGTAAATTAGTTATAACAGTTTCAGTTTGGCAAGTGTCACGATTAATATGTGAAAGTGAATAATGTGTTAAGACAATAAAAGTATAAAACAAATTCTTTTATCAGTATTATCTTTGGATAAAAACTCCTTTCCGTTTACACACCTGTATAAGATAAGTGCTTGACCGAGAGATCATAGCTAGCCGGAGGGCAGTGAACCCAAAAATTAAACACAATAACAGGCGCTCAGTAAAAGATAACACGAAGTGACCGCGACAAATTGTCTTTTATACGTGCGGAGATAAACAGTAGCATTCTTTCAAACAAACACTAATACCGTCGCACATTCCACCCAAAAACTCATACCAAGATTTCATCGGAAATATACGTTTTGAGGTGCCCTAAATCTAAATAAAGCCGTTTTTTTAACATGCCCGTGTATGTCTGTCTGCCTGTCAATCTGTGAACACCATAACTCAAAAACAAAAATCGGATTAATATCAAACTTGGTACTTGAGTTTAGTATCTTCCAAGGATGCGACACGAAGATTTTCAGAAAAATCTCCCCACCCCAGACTACCGTTTACATGGAACATTGCTAATGACCTAGCAGTTGAGCACCCTTAAACAAAACAAAACAAAAAATCAAAAACATGGAACATTTTTCGAAAGTTTTGATTTTCTCAAAAATGTCTCTAAGGATTTTGATTAAAATATCACGCGTTTAAAATGTTTTCGTGGCAAATGAAATGTATATCTTGAGTTTTCTGGAATGTCCCCAAAAGTTATAATTCTGAGTGACCTTCGTATAATTAGTTAACCATAAGGGACAAACAAAATTGTACTATATAAAAAAATGCAGATCTCGTTAAAAGATAAATTTAGTCATATACTTTTTTTGTCGAGTGAACCATTTCCGAGATATTCCTTGTTATGTGTTTGAATTTTCCGTTACTTTATACGTTTTTCAAATGGGAATTGGTTATTTTTTTAATTTTTTTTTAATGTCCTTGACATGCAAAGATAATGGAATGCTCCACATGCAACCAGCTCTTAAAAGATTTGACTATCGCTTAAAACCTATCATATTCCCCTTGTACCTACAAGAAAATAAGCAATAGGATAGTTTTGCAAATGTTTATCTCGAGTAACACGAAGTAGATGGAGGATAAGCGTTTGTATAAATAGTTTGTACAAGAGTGGAGAAAATCATGTGAGTGCAAAACGTCCGATTTTTTTTTGAAGAAATTATTGAATTTAGAAGCTGTTGCGACAGCGGCAGAAGAAGCCAGCTTATGTTTGTTTGATTTCTCATGCTGAACAATATTCGAGTTCCCACCATTAGCAATCGAAAATGTGGAATTTCAAATTTTACAGTGAACTTCATAACTAAGCTTTGTCTCTTCGAGGACAGGATATTTTTCCTTTAAGTTGGAAGAAAAGGTGCATTTGGGTTTAAGGCATAATAGCTTAGTTCACGCAAATAACAACAGAGCGCAACAACTGCCAAGACTTCGTCTGTCTACATTGTTCACAGAACGCGCTAAAACAAAAACAGTAATGAGTGAGATAAGCGCCGTTTCAATATTTCTAACAACAAGTAATGCAAAATAGATCGGTTTTTAATTAAGGAATACGGGACCTATTCGCGTCCCAACAAAAACTGGGAAACGCGCGCGCGCACACACACACACACACACACACACACACACACACACACACACACAAATCTATGTGTAGCACTCTGTGCTTTTCTACAAACAATTGTTACAAAGGCTATAGTCAAATCTTTTAAGAGCTGGTTGCATGTGAAGCATTTCATTCTCTGTGTATGTCCAGAACATAAAAAATTAGTAATGAATTCCCAATTGAGAAAAATTAAAAGCATTGGAAAATTCAAACAAGTAACAAGGAATATCTCGGAAATGGTTCACTCCACAAAAAACCTGTGTATGCCATAAATTGGTGTTTTAACGAGATCCTCATTTTATGTGTAGTAAAATTTTGTCTATCTCTTACGGTTTACCAGTTATGCGAAAGTCATTAAGAATGAAGTGGGCTTCTGGGGACATTCCCAGATAATTAATTATATACGTTTTATTTGCAATAAAAATATCTTAAACATCTTATATTTTAATCAAAATCGTTATAGCCATTTTTGAGAGAATCAAAATTTTTAAAAAAAATGTAAAGGGTAGTCTGTGGTGGAAGGATTTTCTTGAAAATCTTCGTGTCGCATCCTTGAAAGATACTGAACCTAAATACCAAGTTTGGTGTTTATCCGACTTTTCGTTTTTGAGTTATGCTGTTCACAAACACACACGCACGCAAGGACGTTTCCAAAAATGCTTTATTTGGATTCAGGGCACCTGAAATCTCGATATCGAATTTTTGGGTGGAATGCAATACTTCCTTTACTATACGTACTAGAGGAATTAAAAAGGGGGACTGCCCGTTTTTTACGAGACGAATGGCAGAAGGCACACATTTCCCTTTTTCTTTGGGTTCCTCTCGTAGTCTTGCAATGTTTAGCGACGTGCCCATATTTGAAACATTTGTAACATTTTGGACCTGTTTTTAATATTATCAAACGACTTCTCTTTTGACTTTTCTACAAAAAGTGCTCTCTGTCCGGTATTGTTATTTGTAAGACGCGTTTAAATTATCTAACTGCAGCCTTTCCGTCAAATTATTTGTTCTGTCACTTTTTCATATACCTATAAATTCAAAATACTCAGACGGGATTAGGGAGAGAACTCTACTCCCAATTAGCAGAAGTTCTTGAAGGTTACTGACACCAATGCTCACAACTTCAATATTTAGATCATTAAAAATGTTTTGTAAATCTAAATGTCTTTTGCTGTGTTACCAGCAAAATTAGCTTCTCGTTGGCTGGGTTTAAGGTACTCAAAATTATGAGCTGGGCGTGGAATATCTTTTTTTCTAAGCCAATGTTTTTATCCTTCTAATTTCTAATTGCTGCACTCAAGTCTACACGTCTGTCCATTATACTTCGAAGATCTTTGACGGCAAATCCACACTACGATTGATTTACTGCCGGTACTTGCATTACGCGAACTATTATCAATTTGTTCCCTCGATTGGCCTCAAAACCACTTAATGGAAATGAAAAATCGAACGTCAAGTTCAATGAACTTCAAGTAACTAGCTGTTTATTTAGTTAGGCTTTCAGCACCGCGGCTAATGCTAGGCCTATTGTGCCTACTAAACCTACGAGAGGAACAGATGAGGCGAGAGAGCACGAAGGGTGAGCAGATATGATGACGGCAGCCGCGCAGCGAGGTCCCTAAAGTTTCCAGGTTAGGAATCCCAGGATGATCCCAATCCGGGCGGACGAATTCGAGCAAGGTTCCGTGCTTGGGAGAAAAACAGTTCTTTCCTTAAAGGAAATCCTCCAGAAGCACCGCATACAACAGACCTTCGTGTCAGGCCTACAAACCGTGAGAGATGAAAGGAAATGAGGTACAGCAAAATTAGCAATAACTACCCTAGCGGCTTAGGCGCTTCGCGTAAATGCTTATAGTCCATTAACTATGGAAGCGAAGAAAATATAAATAATTCATTCATTATCTGTTTACCCTCCTCTTATGTAGGACTTACACCCCCCAGGACTTACAAGCGGGTGCCTGGGGTCAGAGGCCCGTCGAGGAGCAGACACTCATGGATCAGACAGAGCATCCAGGATAAGTGATCAGCCCGATGCCTGGTATGGGATGAAGGAAGTAGATGAAACGAAATGTTGGTGAAATGGATGAAAGGAAAGGTGATGATGGAGCAGTTGGTGGAATGAATGGCGGGGGAAACCGGAGAACCCGGAGAAAACCCGCCCAGACGCCGCTTCGTCCACCACAAATCCCACATGCAGGTCCCTGGAATTGAACCCGGGCCGTCTCGGTGGGAGGCGAGCGGTCTAACCACTCGGCCACGGCGCCGCCTTAAATATAAATAAATGTTCAGAATCTCAAGCATGAGAAGCGATTAATTAAGCAATTGATTGAAAATTATCCTAACTCCATTAACAAATATAAGGACTTTAAACATAAATACGGCTTTCTGAAGTATCAAAGTCTGGAAAAGTCAAAACAAGGGTCCCTCCGAAAGTTTATAGCAGCGGTTAAAGCTTAAAAGTGACACAATAGAATTGCTTTCATTGGAAAGAGGTAGTTGTCCTCCGTGATCTAGGGTGCTAAGGTGACCATATTTTTGAAACAAGAAAACGGGACATTTTAAATTTTTCTCAATGAAACAAGGGACAAAGGAGAATACGTAAAAAAAAAAAAAAAAATACAAAATTACAAAAAAAATAAAAATATATGACATAAATTGTGTATTTTAACGCGATCTACATTTTTTGTGTAGTAAAATTTTGTTTATCTCTTATGGTTTGCCAGTTATGCAAAAGACGTTCACAATGAAGAATACTTTTGGAGACATTCCCAGAAAATTCAAGATATACATTTTATTTGTCATGAAAATATCTTAAACATGTGATATTTTAATAAAAAGCGTTAGAGCCATTTTTGAGAAAATGAAATTTTCGAAAAATGTTCCATGTGAAGGGTAATCTGGGGTGAGGGGATTTTCTTGAAAACCTTCGTGTCGCATCTCTGGAGGATACTGAACCTAAATACCAAGTTTGGTGTTTATCCGACTGTTCGTTTCTGAGTTATGCTGTACACAGACACACACACACGGACATGTTTCCAAAAATGCTTTTTTTTGGATTCAGGGGGTCTCAAAACATATATTTCCGGTGAAATCTCGGTATCGAATTTTTGGTTGGAATACAATACTTCCCCTACTTACTATACGTAGTAGAGGAAGTAAAAAAGTCGATACGATACTAGAAGAAGCAATTGCACCATTCTTTTGTTTTTCACTATTTATATGTTGTGAATTATCCGATGGCTTATACTGAAAGTAGATGCACACTTACTGCATCGAACTTCTAAGTCAGACATTGTTTTTTAATGGTGGATATTCCTTTTGTAGGTCACTATTTAAAACACAGTTCCTTTTCGGCGGTAGCATATTATTAATTTCAAGTGTTTTAGCACTCGCAGTTTACAAAAATTCGCTGTATTTTATTATTTCACAAATATAGAACACAGTACGTTTTCTACCAGAGTGATAACTGTAATGAATTTCTTTTGACTCAAGCATATGCGTTTAAAGTTTTCGTTATTGTTGGCGGCATTCACGCCAAACACTAGTGATTACAGTAAATGTAATCACTAGTGTTTTGTTTGTTGATAGCGCAGACCGGCACAGCAATTGTCGTCCGAAACTGCACTTTTCCAAGGGAAGTCTCCACACGGTTTCACGTGCATATGTATTGTAGTCCCATAAAATAAACTGCTAGTTGTTACTATCTTTAAATTTTTTATCAAACTGGTGCAAAACAGGACATTTTTAATTTTGAGAACTATAGTTTTATCCCGATAAGTCATTGTCACATAAAAGAGATATTTTGGCGTCCCGTTTCTACCTTAAAAAAAGACAGGACAGAGACTCAAAAAAGGGACTGTCCCGGCTAATACGAGACGTCATATTATGCTAGCCTTAAGGTTCTAAGGTCGCGAGTTCAAACCCGGCAGAAGTAGATGGATTTTTCGGGCTTAACCCTCCGTCAGTCGCTAGGGGTCTGAGAGACCCATGGCATTATATAAATGTTATAATTTTTGAACGAACGCACCTATGCAATTGCCTGACTAGGACATCTAACATTACACCTTGGGCGATTATTTGCTGCAGCAATAACCTTATCTGTTTATTTGTTTGGCTGGAAGAATGACTAATCAGCAGTTACGTGTCGCACAGGTCAACCAGGCCCCGCGCGCCTGCTCTCGTTACGTATTGTTGACAGATTTGTTTCTCATTAGCTTTTGTGCAATATTACTTTGCTATTGCAAGGAGCTGTTACTGCTTCGTTCATGAATACGAGTAAAAGGTATGATCTACAACATCCGAATGATTTGGAAGAAGTACATCGCCTACTTTGCGATGATGATGATGATGATGCCTTGCCCGTGGATGACAACTTATATGAATCAGATGATTCTGATTCAGGAGATAAACTCGAAACGAGATCTTTAGATTCAGAAACTGACCATGAAGATGAAGAGGAAGACGACGAAAGCAGTTTGTGTGATAACATGTATTTTATAGGTAACATCACATGTGTATCATAGTAATTATTCTTCTTTTTCTTCTTATTATTATTATTGACAATACATTCTGTTGTTATTCACAGGAAGAGATGGAACAAAATGGAAAAAAAAAACACATTTGAAAATAACACAGACAAGGGCTCACAATATATTGACCAAACTTCCTGGTGTGGTAGGAGCTGCCAAAAATGCGAAAACGGAAATTGATTGTTGGAACCTTTTTGTTACCGAAGATATAGTTGATTTGATTGTTGAAAGCTAAAATACTTGAATTAGCAGTGTGCAGCACAAATTTGATCGTGAAAGAGGCAGCAGACCTACAGATTTAATAGAAATAAAAGCTTTCCAAGGCTTATTGTTCCTGGCAGGAATTTTTCGTGGTGGACGCCAGAATATTCACGATTTTTGGAGAACCGATGATCTTGGAATTCCTCTATTCCGAATGGATATGTCCGAAAAACGATTCAGTTTTCTAATACGCTGTATTCGCTTTGATGACAAAAGTTCAAGACTGGAGCGACGGAGATTGGATAAATTGGCTGCTGTTAGAGAAATGTTTACATTGTTTCTGAACAACTGTCAGAACCATTACTCTCTTGGACAAAATGTCACTGTCGACGAACAATTGCCGGCATTTCATGGTCGATGTGGTTTTCGACAATATATACCATCCAAGCTTAACAAGTATGGCATAAAGATATTCTGTTTGAGTGATGCAAAACTGTTTTATACAACTAACATGGAGATTTATTGTGGACAGCAGCCGGACGGATCATATTTGCAAACTAACTCGGCAGAGGCTGTAGTGCTGAGACTAACTGAACCAATCTCTGGCACTGGACGAAACTTTACTGCAGATAATTGGTTTACCAGTGTATTGCGCAAGACAACGTTCTTTCGTCGGTACAGTGCGAAAGAACAAAAAAGAGTTACCCACTAATTTCAGTTCTCCAAAAGATTGCAGTCAGTACGAAAGCATATTTGGCTTCACAAAAAATGAAACGCTTGTTTCATATGTTCCAAAAAAGGTAAAACAGTAGTTTTGCTCTCAAGTCTACATGTTTCATCCACAAAGTCATCAGAAGGTGCTGAGAAAAAGCCTGAAATAATCCTGCATTACGACACTAAATCTGGAGTTGATGTAGTAGATAAATTGTGTGCTACATACAATGTAGCCAGAGCAATGAGAAGGTGGCCCATGGTAATTTTTGACCATATCTTGAACATTGCAGGTATTAATTCTAGGGTTATCTTCCTTGGAAACCAAAATAAATATTCCACAAGGCAAGAGTATTTGAAAGCACTATCTTCAGCTTTACCGTTCCAACAGCTACAAAGGAGAGCAACAGCATCAAATCTACCTAGTGATTTGAAAGACCTTTTGACAAAATATATACCTGAAGAATCCGGCGTAGATGAATTGTCAAATACACCACTATGCACATTGAAAAGGAAACGATGTGAATCCTGCAACAAAGACAAAATGAACTGCAAAACTAAATATGCATGTGGGAAATGCAACACCCCTCTGTGTTTGAGCAAACATGCAAAAAATATTTGTGAAAGTTGCTTAGTTGGGGAAAACACTGTGAGATAGTAGATGATTCTGAGTAACTGAACATTTGAAATTACAAGTTGTATGTATACCTGGAAACGGCAATGTATTTCTTTATACTTACTGTAATACAATTTATAACGTATATGTACTCATATTTTAGCTTGTATTTTTATTTTGCAACATAATACCTACTAATGAAAGCCTTGTACGCTTAATCTAAATAAATTTAAAAACAGGGGAAAAAAAAAGAAAATAAACGAAAGAAAACAAAAATACAAACAATAACAACAAAAATATAGCGCGGGTCTACTAGGCCCCGCGCGACTAACAGCATTCTACCAAAGCGCGCGCCTGACGGAGGGTTAATAATGTCTTCCTTCGAAAGGGAAGTAAAGCTGGTGGTCCCGTGTAGTAGTCTTACGGCACGTTAAAGAGCCTCAATCCTAATAAAGAGGCCTGTAGCAAAATTTCCGGCCTTCCACCCCAATATAGAATGGGACACTAAGAAGCATAGTAATAAAAGAGCGTCCTTAAATAAAACTCAATTTAATTTTAATTTGAAATAGGGATACTTTAAAGCTATAAACAGACTTTACTACGCAACAATGTGGCAAGTGCATTAGCAAGAATGCGGCCGGAAGGACACTCAAGTGTTGCACAGACAGGCGAACCTAATGTACTTATCATGACGTGATTTTCGTGCCATGATTTATTACGACTGCAAAAAGGGCCTGACAACAGAGCAGTGTCGCCAATGTTTGGTAGATGTTTCTCTGGAGTCTGCATCGTCCAGAGCTACCACTGGAAACTGGTTTTGGGACATATATCTTCTAAAAAGCTAAATCACACGGATGTTACCAGTTTTGCTTCTGTGTGTTTCATGTCACGGAGGATACCCTTGCTTTACGTAGGCTGTTGCACAATGTTTTTTAGATTCTTCAAATTCTTCCTACTATTCATAGTAAAGCTTATTTTTCTGTCTACTACATTTTAATCCAAATAAACATTTGCAGAAATAGCTACATTACACATTTCATTATAGATACAAAGATGTTTATAGTCAGATGTTTAAGAACTGGACGCTATATGCTAGCCTTGAAATTCCATAGTGTTTCTATGCAATCGTGAGAAACAACTGGAAATCCATAGGACTTTAAAGGAATGACAGGTATTCAACAATTCGAACCTTTAATAACGATATCTCAGAAACGGCTTATGTTACAAAAAAATTATTTCAATTAAAAGATGTTTTTAAAGAGACCATATTTTTTGTGTGGTACGCTTTCGTCTATCGCTTAACGTTTACAGTTATACAAGATTATGCAAAATTTCTTCGGAATAAAGAAGACTTCACAGACTATTCCTAGAAACTTCAAGATATACATTTTATTTGTCACGTTGAAGTAGTTGTATTTTTATGGTGGTGTTGTATTGTATTTCGACTGTTGGGGAGCCTAACCTCAAGTAGTTGCAACCGCACGTATGTTAAAACGTTTCCGGTAGCCTTCGCCCCAAATGTACTTTCCGGTGTCCGTTGCCCCAAATGTTTTAAAAAAATATTAACCTTGTAATTTTGACTGTTTCCTTAAATATTATATATTTATGTTTGCCTCGGCTGCGTCAGTATTTATTTTTAGAGACATGAATTCACTCCTTTTATTAATGCTTGATACGATTTAAGTAACACTTCACTGATATCGAGAGCTGTGAGATTTTTTTATTAGTAATTACTTGCACTTTTTAACACGTAAAACTATTTTTGTCTCACACGAATACGCATTAAATTTCTCGAAGACACATCCCGCGTCCGGTTAGAAACACTGTCTACAAGCAACGCGTCCAGTTATGAGCGCTGTCTTCAAGCAACTGACCTCTAGATATGTAAATTTTGCTATATTTCAGTTTCTGATTGGCTAATCCTACTCCAATAAAATACCTTCATTTAACTAAAGCTTTTTCTGGTTGTTGATTGGCTATTTTATGAACTGTCACAAAAATTACGTGATTGTTTCCAAGAATCAAATTCATTATTGCCTCAAGGTTACCTAATTGTTACCTCATTGTTAGTAGCTTTTAACCTATTATTCTCACAGCTCCTACATTATTAAATTACGTAATACATTCACATAACATTATTACACATGTATACAATAATATAAATATATACAGTGACCGTAATATACACTTTTTATATCTTGTTACATACACATATTGCTTTAAGGCGGACTGTTATTATATTTTATATTATATAATTAGTCTGAAATCATTTAAATGTTAAAAATTCTGCCTCAATGTAAATATCTTTAATATATGGTGTTTTAAACACAATCGTTAGTGCCATTTTTTTAGAAAAATATTCCATGTAAAGGGTACTTGGGTATAGGGATTTCTTGAAAACTTTGTCACATCTTTGGAAGGTAGTTGACCTAAATACTAAGTTTGGTGTATTTATCCGACATTTCGTGTACACACACACACACACACACACACACTCTCTCTCTCTCTCTCTCTCTGAACGTTTCCTAAAAATCTGATGTGATACATTCACATGACTTTCTCTACCCCTATCTTTATTAGTAAGTGTACAAACTATTCCTATTTAAGCTTATTTTTCTATCTATTACATTTAATCCAAATAAACCTTTCCAAAAATAGCTGCATTACACATTTCGTTATAAATACAAAGGAAACAGCGATAGTCAAATGTTTAAGAACTGGACGCTATATGCTGGCCTTAAATTCCATACTGTTTCCATGCAATCGCGAGAAACAACTGAAAATCTATAGGACTTTAAAGGAATGACAGTTATTCAACAATTCGAGCTTTTAATAACGAATATCTCAGAAACGACCTAAGTTACAAAAAAAACTTGTTTTAACTGAATTGTGTGTTTTAAAGAGATTACATTTTTGTGTGGGAGGTCTTCATCTATCGCTTATTGTTTACAAGTTATACAAGATTATACAAAATCCCTTCCGAATGAAGAGAACTTTACAGGCTATTTTCAGAAAATTAAAGATATACATTTTATTTGTCATGTAAATGTCTTTAATATATGATATTTAATTAAAGTTATTCAAGCCATTTTTTAAAGAAACCTAAATTTTGAAGACTGTTCAATGTAAAGGGTAGTTGGAGGTAGGGCGATTTTCTTGAAAATTTTTGTGTCGCATCTTTGGAAGGTACTGAACCTAAATGCCAAATGCCATTTTCTAAAAAGTTTTTTTATTTATTCAGGGGGCCTGAAAACGTGTATTTCCGGTGAAATCTCGGTTTCGAATTTTTGGGTGAAATGCAATACCTTCTCTACCTTCTATACGTGGTAGAGAAAGTAAAAAAAAAAGCTAAGAGTTGGCCTGGACTACAATGTCAACATGTCATCTTATGCCACTAGTATACAATCACATTACATAATTATATTCACTACTTTTGTGGGTTTCTCAAATTTAAGACCATTTGTAGAGATTTAAAACGTTTAATTTCTTACCAAGTAGTGTCTTTTAAAAGTTAAACACATGCAATGCGATCCAACCCAGTAAGAATGCCCGACCCGCTACTCCCAAAGTTAATGTAAAAGCAGGAAAAACAAAACACTACAGCCTCTAGCCTTTCGCTGCTGCAGTACTTGGATTATTGGTTTTATTATTTTCCCTGTGAACGGCTTGTGCAGGAAGGGCGTTAAGAAAAGAAATTGCAGAACATTTTGCTATCCCTTGCGTTTCTGCGAACTCGTAAAATAGTTGGTGCGTGCAGCTCCATGTAGGAGCAGAGAAGGGGGGGGGGTTAAACCAGTATAAACTTTTTACGTCGCGCATGCTTACCCACCCTGACGCCGCTTTTACGACCGTCTCCGCGAGGGATGTCCAAGAAGAGTAGCTCCACTGCCACGAGATGTTCTACAAACCACCTGTAAAGGCAGAATCAGACCGAGTCGTCCTATGCTAGCCTCTAATTCCCGAGGTCGCCGGTTCAAACCGGCGAGGAGCATGGATTTTTTTCGACTGTCACAATCCTTAGCATGGCTTTCTTCGGAAGGGAGGTAAAGCCGGTGGTTCCGTGTCGTAGATTTATAGCACGTAAAAGAACCTCAAGCATGACAAAGAGGTCTCTGAGCAAAATTACTGGTCTTTCACGCCCAATACAGAATGGGACACTAAGGACCACAGCAGTTAAAAAGCGTCCTTAAATAAAACTCAATGTAATTTTTAGAATCACACTGAAAAGTTCAATGCTAAAGCCGAGATTTGAACCACGGTTCTTCGGCTTTCTGTGCCGCTGCTCTAATCCAATGAGCTGCCATAGCAAGATGCTAGCAAGGTCTTAAATTCTCCAGCTGACACATATTTTTTTATTTAACCACAACACGTTTTTAAATTCATTTTTCAGATGGCGACTTACAATCTCTCAGGTACTTTAAGTCCCGGGTTTCATAGTTAAACACTGTTAGGTTAACCGATGTTTGGTAAGCCAGGATCAGGCTGAAAAAATCTTCTTTTTTTCCGTGGGGGAAAAAATGCATTATTGCATTCGACCCCCAGCCGGTGTGCAATGGCTGGGGGGATATGTGGGGCTCGCCGCTCAGAAGCGGAATACCCACTAAAAAACCCTATCACGTGTTAATTGTATATTGCTGAGTAGGATCGTGCATTCATGTCTGCATGCTATTAGTCGGGTCCCGCATAGCACCCCGGTTAGTATGTGAATGGCTACTTAGCTGACATGCATTGCATGCGAGCGCGTCAAGTGTTACTTGCTGGTATTGCCCATGGAACCTGAACAATACCACTGGGTTATGTGCGTGTGTTTCTTATATTGTTAGTATTTGATTAATAATGCCTAAGATCTAAAATGTGTGTTGTTTGCAGGGAGTGCCTGCTTGTCACATGACTTAGCATTAAATTACTGCTAGGTTGGATAATTATTGTGGTATATTAGTTTTTGATAAATTGAAAGTTTTTGAATTGTGTCCTGTGCAGTTCTTCCCAGGGTTTTTCCTGATCGTCAAATGGGCACAGACGTCTGTCGTGCGATCCGGCCTTCTAGGTCCTTCGTTGTGCTCGTTGTCCTGATGGTCGCCATTGTCGTCTGTCTGAACGACTCCATAATGCTGCCCACGTCGTTCACGGTGAGAGGCCCCTTCTCCCGGACCGCCTCAGCGGTTGCTGAGGACTTGAGGGCTCTGCGACGGGCGTGGGCTGAAACAAGGGTAGAAAGTAAGAGAAAGATTAGTGATGGGATATAGAGATAGGAAGTCCTGTGTCAATGTCCTTGTCACGTTTGGAGTAGATTGTTTAGAAACTGTTGGATTTGTTCTTGGGATAGCGTTCAATGCCATGGCCGGGATTTGAACCAAGGATCTTCGGCTTACCGTGCCGTTGTTCTAACACTGAATTACCATGGTACTAATGATCTGGGACATGAGCTAGCATATGCAGGTAGAATATTACTTTACCGTGTGCATACTACGTTGACGTATTGGGTTCTATTCGATATCGAGATTTCACCGGAAATACATGTTTTAAGGCACCCAAAACGGAATTTTAGAAAAATGTTACTATGTGTGAATAGCATTACTCGAAAACGAAAAACCGAATAAGTACCAAACTTGGTATTTAGGTTCACTACCTTCCAAATATGCGACAGAAAGGTTTCTAAGAAAATCACCTGCCCTAAAGCACCATGTTTACATGGAAGATTTTTCGAAATTATTTTGTTTTCTAAAAAATGACTAACCATTTTGATTAAAAATCATATATTAAATATATTTACATTACAAACAAAATGTACATATTTAATTTTCTGGGAATAAGCTGTGAAGTTCGCTTCATTCGGAAGAACTTTTTGGATTCTTGTATAACTGATAAACGTTAAGCGAGCAAAAGATGTAGATCTCCTTAAAACACACAATTTATTTCAAATACCTTTCCGAGATATCCATTATTAATGGTTCAATTGTCAATACTTAGCCATTCTTTTAAAGTCCTGTCGATTTTCAGTTGTTTCTCGCGATGTCATAGAAATAGTATGGAATTTTAAGTCCAGCGTATTAGGATTAGTAGATGGAGGGGACATGTAGTACTTCGACCCGCAAGGGATCTTTTGTGCACACACCTCCGAGAGAAACGGATGTGATGAAGGAACCGAAGGAGACGTATGGGCCACAGGCCGCAGAGTTCTCTAATAGTACTGGTTTGACCACCCGGACGGAGAGAGCTCGGCGGCGACCCTCCCAAGCCACTAGAGGGCGGTTCACAGGCTCCCCTCCAGCGGAGACCGGGGAAAGTTCGACCCAGGCTGGAAAGCCTATCATCTGAAGGGGCCGAGAAGTTCCAAAGTGAAAGCGCCTGCGCCATCTGCCCGCCGCGGACCGACATACAACCCCGGAGTCAACCTGCAATGTGAAAGAGGGAAATGAAATGACAGGAAATGGGGAGAGCCCTGGTAGAAGACACCACTCCAGCATTCGCCTTCTCAATCAGGGAAAACGACGCAGAAAACCCATGGTCATAGTGGGCAGTCGCCAGGAATCGAAGCCGAGACCTTCCGAATGTGTTGCTGCCTGAGCCATCTCGCTCGGCCAAGTCTAGCATATAGCTCCAGTTCTTAAACATTTGACTATCGCTGTTCCCTTTGTATCAATTATGAAATGTGTAACGCAGCTATTTCCGGGAAACTTTATCTACATTAAAATGAGGTAGATAGGAAAATTGAGGCAGTATTCTATATCACAACACTGTTAATGCCAGAGTGATTGTAGTGTAAATTAACATTATTGTATGACAATGATTTTAGATGTTTGTTAGCTATAAGCATACGTTTGCACGGCCTCACTGAAACTGACAATAGGAGTGGGTAACAATGAAGCGATGGGGTGAGTTGTTTATCACTTAGAAGAGACAAACAAATGACGTCAGGGCAGCGTGCCTTTCTTTAGAAATGGAGGGAATATCTTCCCTAGAGCATATGCTTTAGTAATTATGATTGACTTATAAAACAGATGCTAATGTTGGCGCGATTTAGTAACCAATAGTAGCTCTATTATAATGTTTAGGCATATCGGGGTGAGGGAGTATAAATTCTTGAGCCAAAAGCAAGTATCGCACAGTTCTAAGGAAGCATTCACGAGGTACACTTCACGCAGTTTTCAGCAATCTCTCGCAAGGTATACATTACGCAGTTCTAAGAAATCTCTCTCGCGAGGTACACGTCAGGCAGTTCAAAAGAATCATTCGCGTGGTACACATTACGCAATTCTACAGCATCTCTCGCATCGTAAAGTTAGTTACAAAATGTGAAATACGCGAATTAATAGTGCGCGTCAAATAAGTGATTGTAGTTACATTCGGAAATATAACAGTTTCAGTCAGGCGTGTATCAAGATTAAATATGTGAAATTAATTAAGTGTGACGGCAATAAAAGTGTAAAAACAAACTCTTTTATCAGTGTTATCTTTTAGTGACAACTCCTTTCCGTTTACACACCCTGCTAAGAGATATTTGCTCGACTGAGTAATAATAGCTAGCCGGAGGACAAAGTAGCCAAAATTCAAAATAGTAAAACAATAACAGGCGCCAATTAAGAAAGATAACACGAACAGATTACTGCGACAAAATAAACTTTCGTAAGAATAATTTGTAAATCCATAATAAGCGATATAGGGCAGAGAAAGCCATGTGAATGTAAAACATCCGATTTTTACTTTCTCTACAACGTATAGTAAGTAGGGGAAGTATTGTATTCCACCCAAAAATTCGATACGGAGATTTCACCGGAAATATATGTTTTGAGACCCCCTGAATCCAAAAAAAAGCATTTTTGGAAACATGTTCGTGTGTGTCTGTGTGTGTGTGTGTGTGTGTGTGTGTGTGTCTGTGTGTCTGTGAACAGCATAACTCAGAAACGAACAGTCGGATAAACACCAAACTTGGTATTTAGGTTCAGTATCTTTCAGAGATGCGACACGAAGGTTTTCAAGAAAATCCCCCCACCCCAGACTACCCACTACATAGAACATTTTTCGAAAATTTTAATTTTCTCAAAAATGGCTCTAACGATTTTGATTAAAATATCATATGTTCAAGATATTCTCATGAGAAATGAAATGTATATCTCGAATTTTTTGGGAATGTCTCCAAAAGTATTCATTATTGTGAACGACTTTTGCATAACTGGTAACCCATAAAACATAGACAAAATTTTACTACACAAAAAATGTAGACCGCGTTAAAATACACAATTTATGTCATATACATTTTTTTTGTTGGGTGAACCATTTTCGAGATATTGCTTGTTATTCCCTTAAATTTTCTAATACTTATACTTTTTCTCAAATTCGTTATTCATTTTTACTTTCTCTACTACGTATAGTAAGTAGGGGAAGTATTGTATTCCACCCAAAATTTCGATACCGAGATTTCACCGGAAATACATGTTTTGAGACTCACTGAATCCAAAAAAAGCATTTTTGGAAACATGTCCGTGTGTGTGTCTGTCTGTGTGTCTGTGTGCCTGTGTGTCTGTGTGTCTGTCTGTGTGTCTGTGAACAGCATAACTCAAAAACGAAGAGTCAGATAAACACCAAACTTGGTATTTAGGTTCAGTATCTTTCAGAGATGCGACACGAAGGTTTTCAAGAAAATCCCCCCACCTCAGACTACCCTTTACATGGAACATTTTTCGAAAATTTTAATTTTCTCAAAAACGGCTCTAACGATTTTGATTAAAATATCATATGTTTAAGATATTGTCATGACAAATAAAATGTATATCTCGAATTTTCTGGGAATGTCTCCAAAAGTATTCTTCATTATGAACGACTTTTTCATAACTGGTAAACCATAAGAGATAGACAAAATTTTACTACACAAAAAATGTAGATCGCGTTAAAATACACAATTTATGTCATATACATTTCTTTTGTTGAGTGAACTGTTTGCGAGATATTGCTTGTTATTCCCTTAAATTTTCCAATACTTATACTTATTCTCAAATTCGTTATTCATTTTTTTTATGTCCTGGACATGCAAAGAGAATGGAATGCGCCACATAGCAACCAGCGTTAAAATATTTGACTATCGCTTAAAACCTACCATATTCCCCTTGCATCTACAAGAAAATTATCAATAAGATTGACATCTCGATATCTCCATTAACATGAAGCATATGGAGAATAGGCGTTTGTAAAAATAGATTGTACAAGAGTAGAGAAAGTCATGTGAGTGTAACACATCAGATTTTTTTTTATGTCCTGGAAATACAAAGAGAATGGAATGCGCCACATAGCAACCAGCGCTTAAAACATTTGACTATCGCTTAAAGCCTAGCAATTCCCCTTGCACCTACAAGAAAATTAGCAATAAGATTAACATCTCGATATCTCGATTAACATGAAGCATATGGAGAATAAGCGTTTGTAAAAATAGTTTGTATAAGAGTAGAGAAAGTCATGTGGGTGTAACACATCAGACTTTTTCTCTTATTTTCCAAACGCGAGGCAAACAAACAAATATTCAAATAGTAAAATTAAGCTTGTTGATGGACAGTGTACCTAAGTGAAACACAGTTCTGTCTCTCTTAAACCTATTTTCTGCAATTAGTTGATACGATGCCCATAACGTTACAAGTTCTTTATGGGATTATGATTTAGTACACTCGCGAGGTAAGCGAAGAAAGGTGCTGCAGTAACACGAGGGAGTAAAGAAGGTTTCGCAATGTAAACCTCATCCAGGTAAACTAATTCAAATGTAGCGCTTATTATATGTTCAAGCGATACCTTTAGATGATCTGCTTGATGCATACACCAGGCGTGTGCCCACGTAATCGTCAAAGCTGTTTTTCAGGCTGCCGTTATGGTGATACGACAGTGTAAAGGTTAGAATGTTTAGGACATATACAGAAGAGGATGGACAACGGATTAAAAAAATCTGTGTTACACTCACATGACTTTCTCTACTCTTGTACAAACTATTTTTACAAACGCTTATTCTCCATATGCTTCATGTTAATCGAGATATCGAGATGTTAACCTTATTGCTAATTTTCTTGTAGGTGCAAGGGGAATTGGTAGTATTTAAGCGATAGTCAAATCTTTTAAGCACTGGTTGCTATGTGGCGCATTCCAATCTCTTTGCATGTCCAGGACATAAAAAAATGAATAACGAATTTGAGAAAAAGTACAAGTATTGGAAAATTTAAGGGAATAACAAGCAATATCTCGAAAACGGTTCACTCAACAAAAAAATGTATATGACATAAATTGTGTATTTTAACGAGATCTACATTTTTTGTGTAGTAACATTTTGTCTATCTCTTATGGTTTACCAGTTATGCAAAAGTCGTTCTCAATGATGAATACTTTTGGAGACATTTCCAGAAAATTGGAGATATACATTTCATTTCTCATGACAATATCTTAAACATATGATATTTTAATCAAAATCGTTAGAGCCATTTTTGAGAAAATTAAAATTTTGGAAAAATGTTCCATGTAAAGGGTAGTCTGGGGTGGGGGGATTTTCTTGAAAACCTTCGTGTCGCATCTCTGGAAGATACTGAACCTAAATACCAAGTTTGGTGTTTATCCGACTGTTTGTTTCTGAGTTATGCTGTTCACAGATACACAGACACACAGACACGCACACAGACATGTTTTCAAAAATGCTTTTTTTGGATTCAGGGGGTCTCAAAACATGTATTTCCGGTGAAATCTCAGTATCGAATTTTTGGGTGGAATACAATACTTCCCCTACTTACTGTACGTAGTAGAGAAAGCAGAGATTGAAAATAAAATTGCAAGGCAAGACACTTGAAGATGGAAAACTGTTTGGAGGTCGAGGACGAGTGACTGATTCACACAGGAAAAATTCAAACAACCTTCTAGGAATGAAAGAGATATGGACAGAGTAGTTCCATTTGCTATCAACTAATGAAGACTCTGCATAGGACTCTGTGCTATGGGTGTAGGAAGTTGTTGCAACCAAACCAAGACTAAAAACGAAGATTATAAGATTATTTGTGCTGCAGTTATAGAAATGAAGCCAATACTTAGAGACCTACGAGTTGTTGAAGAAATGTCTACATGGCAGAATTTAGAATCCAAATGAGAGTGCAAAATGAGAGTTATTTGGAATAACCTTGCCATAACTAATGGTGTCCGTACCTTGCAATTTGGAGTGTGGGATGCTGTTGGCTTATTCAATGAAGGTAATATGGTGGTGTGTCATGCGCATGAAAGACTGGCTTTCTTCTTCTTTATCTGTTTAACCTGGGCGGCGCCGTGGCCGAGTGGTTAGACCGCTCGCGTCCCACCGAGGCGGCCCGGGTTCAATCCCAGGGACCTGCATGTGGGATTTGTGGTGGACGAAGCGGTGTCTGTGCGGGTTTTCTCCGGTTTCCCCCGCCATTCATTCCACCAACTGCTCCATCATCACCTTTCCTTTCATCTATTTCACCAATATTTCGTTTCATCTACTTCCTTCATCCCATACAAGGCATCGGGCTGATCACCCATCCTCGATGCTCTGTCTGATCCATAAGTGTCTGCTCCTCGACCGGCCTCTGACCCCAGGCGGGTGCCCATCGACAGCCCGATGCCTGGTATGGGAGGATGAGATGAGATGAAACGAAATGATGGTGAAATGGATGACAGGAAAGGTGATGATGGAGCAGTTGGTGGAATGAATGGCGGGGGAAACCGGAGAACCCGGAGAAAACCCGACCAGGCGCCGCTTTGTCCACCACAAATTCCACATGCGGGTCTCTGGGATTGAACCCAGGTAAGAGGCGAGCGGTCTAACCACTCGGCCACGGCGCCCGACTGGCTTTCCTTCCCGGTAAAAATGCTGTACAAGCAATGAAGAGGCTGAACGGCTACCGCATAGAACAAATGTGTCAGAAACGTTGAAATAAAAACCAGGCAGAAGAGGTATACAACAAAACACTCTTGGAGAATCTTTATGAGCAGTAAAAAGACCAAGCTATGGGGATGGAATGCATTATATGTTTGGTGAGCTATATTTTATGTATTGTTTACTTTATATGTATATTTCCTGAAACTAGGATTTTTTTCTTCAAATGACCCATTTTCTCAGGCACTATTGGAGCCAGAACAATGAAACTTGGTATTAAATTGCTTATATAAGTTTGTAATTTTCAGGAGATTATTTTCATAGGTTAATTGAAGGAAATTTTATTGCTGAAATTTAAAATTGTGTTAAAAATGAACAAACATTAAAAAAAATATTTCATAATATGAAACTCAATGCAGTATATTATTCCTGTGTCTATTTCATCATTAAGGCTTTACAAGTATGAGATAAAATTTTCAATAAGATGTGACTGAGAAAACAGGACATTAATATTCTAATTTTAACATTGGTAAGATAGGGTATTTCTGGTCCCCTTAGTACTCGTATTAACCCTTTAAGGACATTTCGTGACGTCACACCATAAGTGTATGTTTAGCATTGGGGCATTGGACATTTGGTACAATACTTTATTGTATAGCATGTTAAACGTTTAGCTTGATTAATATAAGTGTGCTGAAACCTATACTATTATGATGATTGCCTTAAATGCAATTTAAGCGATTTTAACACACACATTAGTGTGGGAAGTGAAATATAACCTGCTCGAAAATCTGTCGCCGAAGTGGTTTCCCATTTTAATTGCTTAAAATACAATTTTTTCGATGATTAATAAAAACAGTGAATATTTAGAGTTCGGAATTGTTTTAATTACGATTTTGAATAATACATATGCAAGAAAATTTGCTGCATTACATTTTAAACACTAGATTAAGTCTCTAATTTTTAAAGCCAGTACAGTATTTAAGGAACCTAGCGGGATGGCTCAGGAGGTAACATCTGTGACCCACATTCGGGAGATCCCGGGTGCGATTCTCAGTGGCCGCCCATTCTGACTAGGCGAATACCGGGGAGGTGTATTTTACCACGATTTCTCCTTTTCCTCATTTTCTTCCATTTCATCTCTCCCTTTCTCGCTTCCGGTGTGTTTTCGGGTTCTGCAGTGCTGGCGGTGTCGGGCAGATAGCACAGATGCTTGCGCATTGCAAAGATTTCTCCCGTGAACGCCGTGCGTCGTCCTGTCCATTAGGGTCGCTTCGCGCCCTCTCTCGGGATTCTTCGCTTCTACTTCTGCGCGGGTGTTCAAACTGCAAATATTAGGACTTCTGCGCGTCTCTGTAGGCCTGTCTGCCTGCGGACCTAAGACCTCCTACGGCTCCTTTGCCTCATCCCTGCCTCCCGGGGGTATAATCACAACAGATCAAGCTGTTCACTGGCGAGGTGTTCCCGTCTGATAAACACATCCTACATCCTACAGGATTAAGGAATATAACAAAATATAAAAATATTGTGCCTTTTAACCCCACTGAGTGTGCCAAGTATATAAACATTAAATTATACTATTTATAACTACTCTTTGTTGACTACACTTTCACAAATTATAAATGTATTTTCATCAAAGTCTACATTAATACTAGTCAAAACATGTGTAGCCTTTAGGAAAACAAGTATAAGCGTTTAAACCAGTCCCAAGGCATGTGTGTCTTAAGCGCTACATATGCTTGTAGATAATGTTACTCTGCATTGTAAACAAATGTACCTGTATTTTTTAAAACACCTTGTGTTTGTCAAGTTTTCAGCTGTCACTTCTACTTCTCACTGTCTCTTCGTTAATGTGATCTAGTTAAACTTTTCACTGTCACTTCACTTAGTTTTCACTTTCTTAGTGGCCTAGCGGCGTAACGAAATACGCACGATGTAGTCTCCTCACCCACTGTGGAGTCGAACACATGACTTCTCCAATATCCTTCGGAAGTAGCACTACGGATCGTCATGGCAGTCGTCACAAACTTGCTAGGAGAACACTCGCCAATTGGCTCTTCAACTGACTAGCTCTTCAACTTATTTATTCGCTTACTCACTCACTGACCGACTGAACTGACTGACTTTTCTCGCAAGAACGCTCGCTTATATAGCCAATGGAATCTTCCAAAGAACATTCTAGAACTAGCTGGACATACGTTCTAGGTGTGGGAAGTAAGAAATTTCCAGAAGATTCTGGCTATCTGCCGATAGCGTTTCTGTGTTTACGCCGGGCGAGAGGGCAACTATCTTCATTTATTTCCAACTACCTGGTGCAGACCTCCAGATAACTTTGAACCATTAGATTAGATATTTGACAGGGAGATGAACAGGACGGACATACCTCTACCTGTCCGTGCTGAAACCTTAGGTTTATATTATTGTTTTCTCCCTGATTTTCCAATCATCATCTCCCTATACTCTAATATGTCTCAGGAGTTCATTGCTTAGATTTTCATTACATACCATCTCATTTGGATCAACAGTTCCAAATTGATTGTATCTATTCACCTCTAGTGCTTTACACTGGAATATTAAGTGCGAGGCCGTTTCCACCTCAACACCACACATCCTGCATCTTGGGTTTCCTGAAAACCCCATTATCTGCAGGTGTATTTTAAAATTCCCATGACCAGTCATCAAATCCACCATGAGCCTCATCTGACGCCTACTTAATTTAAGGTCTGCAGTGCTCCTAAGACATGGTTGATGCAACACTAAGTTTCCATATCTTTGTTCCTGGATAGGTTTCCAGTATTTTATATGATGTATTATATGCTGTCCATTAAATTGGTAATACCCATGGCCGGTTCTGGTCCTATAAATGAGTGCTGCGCTCCCATTTTAGCCCGAATGTCTGCATTTTCATTCACAGTTACCCCAGTGTGACCAGAGACTCATGCTATAGTAAGTCTGTTGCATTCCCCTAGCCATTCCCTAACGATCCTTGATCTCGTGAAAGGTCCGCAGTGCCGAGTATATCCAGATACTACAACCCCTGTAATACCTGTCCTCACTCTCCGATATACAAGTCCTGATGGCATATAATTCTGCCTGGAATACTGTGGTCAAAGCTCCCAAAGTATATCACTTCTTCAGTTTGGACTGTCTTCCAGAATACCAGCTCCTATGCCATCCTTTGTTTTGGATCCGTCAGTGAACTATACAATGTCCCCTGATTGGTGTTGATAATTAGCCTCGCAAATGCTCTTTACCTTCAATTATAACAGAGAAACGACTTCATAAGTCTCCTGGCATTTCTGCAACTGGGTTTATCCCCACTTCCTTTAATAACCTGGTATGATGTCCCAGTATCCCAGAGGTGCCCCCAGTCTTTAATCTAAATGCTCCAGTCGTTGCTTCCATTTTAACTCCAAGGTCTAACGGAGGCAAACTAAACATAGTAGGTGTGCTGTCAGTCTCACCGGATACGGCTAGACAGCCTAATCTCTGTACCTTCACCAGTTCCTTGACATCTCTTACCAACTCGGTGTTTTGCCACCAGACGAGTGACCCATAGCTAACTGTGGGCTTCACTACAGTGGTATAAATCCAGTGGATGCATCTAGACCTTAAACACCAGCTTTTACCGCAGGTTCGTTTGGTACTTTGAACCATAGCCACTGCGTCAAAATACTACCAAGTAATTTAATAACGTAACAAACATTCTTGGTATAGTACAGCCATTACCCAAACAGATACCAAAATGCTGATAACGTTTAAAAGGTACACACTTCAAAAGTTAACTACACAATTTATCACAATATTGGTGTAACTATACTACTTTCCCTACAGATTGGAAATAGGAAGCACTTTGATAAACATAACCTTCAATCGGATAATGACAAGGTACAAAGAACGAAACCCAGACATCTAAAAGAAGTGATTATGCTCTTTATTTGTACAATATTACAGTAAATACTGCTTGCATTGCCATAATCAAACACACAGCACTAAACTGACTCGTACTCCTATCATGGTAACAAATAGGTAAAAAAAAAGTCTGATGTGTTACACTCACATGGCTTTCTATACTTTTGTACAAACTATTTTTACAAACGCTCATTCTCCATATCTTCATGTTAATCGAGATATCGAGATGTTAATCTTATTGCTAATTTTCTTATAGATGCAAGGGGAATTGCCAACCTTTAAGCCATAGTCAAATATTTTAAGAGGTGGTTGCTATGTGGAGTATTCCATTCTCTTTGCATGTCCAGGACATAAAAAAATGAATAACGATTTGATAAAAAGTATTATTGGAAAATTTAAGGGAATAACAACCAATATCTCGAAAATGGTTCACTCAACCAAAAAAATGTATATGACTTAAATTGTGTATTTTACGCGATCTAAACTTTTTGTGTAGTAAAATGTTGTCGATCTCTTATGGTTTACCAGTTATGCAAAAGTCGTTCAAAATGAAGAACACTTTTGGAGACATTCCCATAAAATTCGAGATATACATTTCATTTGTCATGAAAATATCTTAAACATATGATATTTTAATCAAAATCGTTAGAGCCATTTTTGAGAAAACTAAAATTTTTGAATGTTCCATGTAAAGGGCAATCTGGAATGGGGGATTTTCTTGCAAACCTTCGTGTCGCATCTCTGGAAGATACTGAACCTAAATACCAAGTTTGGTGTTTATCCGACTGTTCGTTTCTGAGTTATGCTGTTCACAGACACACAGACAGACATACAGACAGACACACACACGGACATGTTTCCAAAAATGCTTTTTTTGGATTCAGGGGGTCTCAAAACATGTATTTCCGGTGAAATCTCGGTATCGAATTTTCGGGTGGATACAATACTTCCCCTACTTACTATAAGTAGTAGAGAAAGTAAAAATATAGTGTGTTACACAATCTAAAATAGAAAGAAACAAAGTTGTAGTATTAAACGATTACGTTTCAAGTACGCGGTTGCAGTAAGGAACATTTATTGTTATAATTTCTTTCAACAACACTATATACACACACACACACACACACACACACACACACACACACACATGATAGAAGCTGACCTATGAGCGTCTTTGTAAAATGTGAAAAAGTACGTTATAGTGAGAATTTTTTGTTAATAAAATTTTTTCCACAAACCTTTCCGTTCTTGACGCAATTACTATTTTATTTTGCTTAATAGTGCAACATAGCAAACTCAACAATTAACTTTTTAATTCTTCAGCTTTTGCTGCAATGAACAAATAAACACTTCCGGTATACAAACTACGTAGGTCTACGTGGTCCTTATCTATACTTTGGTGTTTCTGTCGTAGTTTATACGTCGATGTCGAGTGTGTATGGTGTTAATCCGTATATGTGCCTAATGTTCAATGAGCTGCTCTCTCTATCTCTCTCTCTCTCTCTCTCTCTCTCTCTCTCTCTGTAGTCGTCGTCGTTGCATCTGTGTAATGGCAGAAGAATCTCGTAGTAATGTTTCGGTAGTCAGTTGGATAGAGCTATGAGTGGTCAACCAGATTCAGGGTGGTCGTGAACACGAGTTATATATTAAACAATTACACCATCAATTTCAATTAAAGAGACGTGAATTTATTTACCACATTCTGTTTATTTGACACAGTTGCATAATTACCAAATGAATGTTAACACTGTTAACAGTTGTTTTCCTGTCAGGGAAAACCTTCCAGGTATGAATATTACAAAATCCTAATATTCTGCCTAGCGCATTCTACTTATCGTAGGAGTAATAAATATTTATCTGATGTCTTACCGTGTATTCCCTTTTCACAATTAACTGCTTATATTCACTTTACATCGTAGGTGCGTTTTTACTTTCTCTACTACGTATAGTAAGTAGGGGAAGTATTGTATTCCACCCAAAAATTCGATACCGAGATTTCACCGGAAATATCTATGTTTTGAGACCCCCTGAATCCAAAAAAGCATTTTTGGAAACATGTCCGTGTGTGTGTCCGTCTGAGAACTGCATAACTCAGAAACGAACAGTCGGATAAACACCAAGCTTAGTATTTAGGTTCAGTATCTTCCAGAGATGCGACACGAAGGTTTTCAAGAAAATCCCCCCACCCCAGATTACTCTTTACATGGAACATTTTTCGAAAATGTTAATTTTCTCAAAAATAGCTCTAACGATTTTCATTAGAATATCATTTGTTTAAGATATTTTCATGACAAATAAAATGTATATTTTGAATTTTCTGGGAATGTCTCCAAAAGTCTTCTTCATTGTGAACGAATTTTGTATAAGTGGTAAACCATAAGAGATAGACAAAATTTTACTACACAAAAATGTAGATCGCGTTAAAATACACAATTTATGTCATATACATTTTTTGTTGAGTGAACCGTTTCCGAGGTATGGTTGTTATTCCCTTAAAATGTTCAATACTTATTTTCTCAAATGGGAATTCGTTGTTCATTTTTTTTGTCTTGGATATGCAAAGAGTATTAATCTGTGGCAAAGAGAATGGTGCTGCACACAGCAAATAGCTATTAAGAGATATGTATATGCTTAAAGGCCACTGCAAATACAAAACAAGGGGAACATAGTACGCCTTAAGCGATAGTCAAATATTTTTGGAACTGGTCGCTATGTGTAAAATGTAATTATGTTTGCATGTCAGAAGATCGTTTCTGCAAATGTTTATCTCGATTAATAAGAGTTTGTAAAAATAGTTTGTACAAGAGTAGAGATAGTCATGTGAGTGTAACACATCAGATTTTTATCCTTGCGACTGGCGTGGATTTTGCTCTGAGGCAATTGACGAACTGGCGTAGATGTTTAGCTATGTGCTTATAAAGTATTGTACATTGGAGCACCCATTTAATCTGAATTTTCCTTGTTGGTTACTCTTCGCATCGTTTTCTAACTTTCAAAGGTTTGGAGCGCTACTTGCTTAAATCTTATTCGTCGAGTCAAATTCACATGAATTTACACAATGCAAAAATACTCTGTTTATTTCTATTTCGGTGAAAAACCTAGCGTCCTCGCTTAATTCCTTCTTGCGCTTAGAGAATACAAATGTTCTTTGTATAAAAGATCTGCTGTAACTTTCCCTTAACTAATGCGTAGCAAACAACTTCGTGGTGGAAGTATCCCTTGACAATTTCTTAGCTTGTACAAAAATATATACATAAACTTCTCTTGTTACTAATAAATAAAGACATAGATAATTAATACAACAGGATAAATGGTAATGTAATAAACATAATGAAATCGTTGGCAAATAATACCGTTTCAAAATAAACAGAAACCTACACGTGATTGTAACGTAAGCTAAATATCATATGGAACTCAGGAAGCATTTCCAATATTACGCAAATTATTAATAGGAACACTTATTTATAATTAAGACAAGACAAGAACAAAAAATCTGATGTGCTACACTCACATGACTTTCTCTACTCTTGTACAAACTATTTTTACAAACGTTTATTCTCCATATGTTTCATGTTAATCGAGATATCGAGATGTCAATCTTATTGCTAATTTTCTTGTAGATGCAAGGGGAATATGGTAGGCTTTAATCGATAGTCAAATGTTTTAAGCGCTGGTTGCTATGTGGCGCATTCCATTCTCTTTGCATGTCCAGGACATAAAAAAAATCTGATGTGTTACACTCACATGACTTTCTCTAATATTTTACAAACCATTTTTACAAACGCTTATTCTCCATCTACTTCATGTTACTCGAGATAAACATTTGCAGACTCTATCTTATTGCTAAGTTTCTTGTAGATGTAAGGGGATTATATACTTACAAGGGCAATATAGAAATACAGTAGCCTTTAAGCATATACATATCTCTTAATAGCTGGTTGCTAGGTGCAACACCATTCCCTTTGCCACAGATTAATACTCTTTGCATATCCAAGACAAAAAATGAATAACGAATTCCCATTTCAGAAAATAAGTATTTAAAAATTTAAGGGAATAACAAGCAATATCTGGAAAATGGTTCACTCAACAAAAAAAATGTATGATATAAATTGGGTAATTTAACACGATCTACATTTTTTGTGTAGTAAAACTTTGTCTATCTCTTATGGTTTACCAGTTATGCAAAAGTCGTTCACAATGAAGAATACTTTTGGAGACATTCCCAGAAAATTCAAGATATATATTTTTTATTTATCATGAAAATATCTTAAACATATGATATTTTAATCAAAATCGTTAGAGCCATTTTTGAGAAAATTAAAATTTTCGAAACATTTTCCATGTAAAGGATAATCTGGGGTGGGGGGATTTTCTTGAAAATCTTCTTGTCGCATCTCTGGAGGATACTGAACCTAAATTCCAAGTTTAGTGTTTATCCGACTGTTCGTTTCTGAGTTATGCTGTTCACAGACAGAGACACACACACACACGCGCGCGCGCGCGCGCGCGGACATGTTTCCAAAAATCTTTTTTTGGATTCAGGGGGTCTCAAAACATATATTTCCGGTGAAATCTCGTTATCGAATTTTTGGTTGGAATACAATACTTCCCCTACTTACTATACGTAGTAGAGAAAGTAAAAATCAATGAGAACTTATTTTTAATGTTTAGACAAATTGCTCAAAATGTACACCCCTTGCCAACAGACATGATTCACAACGTTTTCTTCAATGCTGCTGCACTCTAAAGTATGTCCGTCGTTTTTTATTTCTTCCACTGCTTGAAGTATTTCTTTCTTGCAACGTTTCGACATAATGCACCTCTGTAATGCATACTAGAGTTTTCATACCGCCCTAAACAAAACAAAAAACAAATCGATTGGATTTAGATCTAGCGATCTTGGTGGTCATCTTATTGGTCCATTCCGAGCAATGCAGTGTGCTACGCAGAAGTTGCGTAGACGGTCGTACACGGCTCTACTTATATGCAGAGGCGCAGTCGTGTAATACACATACATAATTTCTTACTGCCAGGGGAACATCCTCAAGCGGAACTGCTAACGTTTCTTGAAGAAACTGAAGATAGATGACTTCTATCAAAACCAGAGGAAGAATCCATGGACCGATTAATGTGTTTCCTATGATTCCTGCCCAAACATTACAGAAAGTCTGTGCTGAAAGCTGTCTTGTCATATTGTGTGTGGATTTTCGTAAACCAGGTTTGTACCTTATGATAATTAGGGTAACGCTCTTGCAAGGCCGATTTAAATGTAGTCAATGCCACAATTTCTTTAAAAAAATCTTATGTGTTACACTCATATGACTTTCTCTACTCTTGTACAAACTATTTTTACAAACGCTTATTCTCCATCTACTTCATGTTAATCGAGATAAACATTTGCCGACTCTATCTTATTGCTAATTTTCTTGTAGATGTAAGGAGAAAATATATTTATAAGGGCAATATAGAAAAACAGTAGCCTTTAAGCACATACATATCTCTTAATAGCTGGTTGCTAGGTGCAGCACCATTCCCTTTGCCACAGATTATAACTCTTTGCATATCCAAGACAAAAAAATGAATAACGAATTCCCATTTGAGAAAATAAGTATTGAAAAATTTAAGGGAATAACAAGCAATATCTCGAAAATGGTTCACTCAACAAAAAAATGTATATGACATAAATTGTGTATTTTAACGCGATCTACATTTTTTGTGAAGTAAAATTTTGTCTATCTCTTATGGTTTACCAGTTATGCAAAAGAATATGCAATAAAGAATACTTTTTGAGACATTCCCAGAATATTCAAGATATACATTTTATTTGTCATAAAAATATCTTAAACATATGATATTTTAATCAAAATCGTTAGAGCCATTTTTGAGAAAATTAAAATTTTCGAAAAATCTTCCATGTAAAGTGTATCCTGGGGTGGGGCGATTTTCTTGAAAACCATCGTGTCGCATTTCTGGAAGATACTGAACCTAAATACCAAGTTTGGTGTTTATCCGACGGTTCGTTTCTGAGTTATACTGTTCACAGGCAGACAGACACACACACACACACACACACACACACACACACACACACACACACACACATACACAAGGACATGTTTCCAAAAATGCTTTTTTTGGATTCAGGGATCTCAAAACATGTATTTCCTGTGAAATCTCGGTATCGAATTTTTGGGTGGAATACAATACTTCCCCTACTTACTATACGTAGTAGAGAAAGTAAAAATTAACCAAAAAGGTAAAACGTCGGGCCCATTGTAGAATGCATTAGAAACAAAGCATTCCCCCAGAGTACTACCAAAAGTTAAAGGAAATGAAATAAGGATTTAAAGCAGCTCTAAATAAAACTAATAGTTCGTACTGCCCCAAAAGCACTGAATATATTCACATTCAAATGTAAAAACAGTAATAAGTTACAATTGAAACACACAGCATTCTGCTTTGTCCTTCTCACATAATATTTGCCATTTTGAATAGAATTTAACACATGGTGATATTCCAATATAAACTCGCTTCGATAAGATTTAAGTGTCCTCCGCACACTAAAAAAAATCTGATGTGTTACACTCACATGACTTTCTCTACTCTTGTACAATCTAATTTTACAAACGCTTATTCTCCATATGGTTCATGTTAATCGAGATATCGAGATGTCAATCTTATTGGTAATTTTCTTGTAGATGCAAGGGAAATATGGTAGCTTTTAAGCGATAGTCAAATATTTTAACGCTGGTTGCTATGTGGCGCATTCCATTCTCTTTACATGTCCAGGACATAAAAAAAATGAATAACGAATGTGAGAAAAAGTATAAGTATTGTAAAATTTAAGGAAATATCAAGCAATATCTCGAAAACGGTTCACTCAACAAAAGAAATGTATATGACATAAGTTGTGTATTTTAACGCGATCTACATTTTTTGTGTAGTAAAATTTTGTCTATCGCTTATGGTTTACCAGTTATGCAAAAGTCGTTCACAATGAAGAATACTTTTGGAGACATTCCCAGAAAATTCGAGATATACATTTCATTTCTCATGACATTATCTTAAACGTATGATACTTTCATCAAAATCGTTAGAGCCATTTTTGAGAAAATTAAAATTTTCGAAAAATGTTCCATGTAAAGGGTAGTCTGGGGTGGGGGGATTTTCTTGAAAACCTTCGTGTCGCATCTCTGGAAGATACTGAACCTAAATACCAGGTTTGGTGCTTATCCGACTGTTCGTTTTTGAGTTATGCTGTTCACAGACACACACACAGACACACACACACACAGACACACACACACAGACACACACACGGACATGTTTCCAAAAATGCTTTTTTACTTTCTCTACTACGTATAGTAAGTAGGGGAAGTATTGCATTCCACCCAAAAATTCGATACCGAGATTTCACCGGAAATACATGTTTTGAGACCTCCTGAATCCAAAAAAAGCATTTTTGGAAACATGTCCGTGTGTGTGTCTGTGTGTGTGTGTGTGTGTGTCTGTGTGTGTGTGTGTGTGTCTGTGTGTGTGTGTGTGTGTCTGTGAACAGCATAACTCAAAAGCGAACAGTCGGATAAACACCAAACTTGGTATTTAGGTTCAGTATCTTCCGGAGATGCGACACGAAGGTTTTCAAGAAAATCCCCCCACCCCAGACTACCCTTTACATGGAACATTTTTCGAAAATTTTAATTTTCTCAAAAATGGCTCTAACGATTTTGATTAAAATATCATATGTTTAAGATAATGTCATGAGAAATGAAATGTATATCTCGAATTTTCTGGGAATGTCTCCAAAAGTATTCTTCATTGTGAACGACTTTTGCATAACTGGTAAACCATAAGAGATAGACAAAATTTTACTACACAAAAAATGTAGATCTCGTTAAAATACACAACTTATGTCATATACATTTCTTTTGTTGAGTGAACCGTTTTCGAGATATTGCTTGTTATTTCCTTAAATTTTACAATACTTATACTTTTTCTCAAATTCGTTATTCATTTTTTTATGTCCTGGACTTGCAAAGAGAATGGAATGCGCCGCATAGCAACCAGCGTTAAAATATTTGACTATCGCTTAAAAGCTACCATATTTCCCTTCCATCTACAAGAAAATTACAAATAAGACTGACATCTCGATATCTCGATTAACATGAAGCATATTATGGAGAATAGGCGTTTGTAAAAATAGATTGTACAAGAGTAGAGAAAGTCATGTGAGTGTAACACATCAGATTTTTTGGATTCAGGAGGTCTCAAAACATGTATTTCCGGTGAAATCTCGGTATCGAATTTTTGGGTGGAATGCAATACTTCCCCTACTTACTATACGTAGTAGAGAAAGTAAAAATTTACTTACGCCAAAATGTATGTATATAATTTTGACAAGGCCGAAAAGTGTGGAGACGGCCGCTCCCAGACACGAATTTCAAGGAAGTCCTCCTTCGCTGGTCATCGAGAACAAAGTCTGTTACACACTCTTCTTCGTCGGAGCGTAACCCTCGAAGGGCACCGGAGAATCACATGATGATGACGTGGATAAGCACTATCTATGCTGGAGGAGAGGACGCAACCTGGTGAGCGCTGTAGATACTTGGTGCAGCCGGCTACTGGCTTAAGCGGGCTGCCGACGTAGTGATAAGCAGGGGCCGAAAACTGTAGTTTATCATTCCAGTTACGTTATGGAGCTGCGGCAATCTGTGCAAAAAAAGCTACTCGTTGAAAGAAGAGTCATAATTGGCTCATTAGTTACACCATTTCTGGCAAACGTTGCTTCATCAATTGTAAGTTTTTAAGGGGAAAGTCGCTCCTTTTTTAAGAAACCATTCGGAAAATGTTACCCTTAGCGCATAATCTGCTTCGCAGAGATACTGGACGAGCTGTGTAGAATAAGGGCAGAGCAATTCTTTTTTTAATGTTCTCAAAACTGTAAAATGGGATACGCCGATAGTGCGAGCTATACCTCGGCTGTGGTTTGCAAGATGTTCTTCCACCAAGTGAAACATTTTTACTTTCTCTACTACGTATAGTAAGTAGGGGAAGTATTGTATTCCACCCAAAAATTCGATACCAAGATTTCACCGAAAATACATGTTTTGAGACTCCCTGAATCCAAAAAAAGCATTTTTGGAAACATGTCCGTGTGTGTGTCTGTGTGTGTGTCTGTGTGTGTGTGTGTGTGTGTGTGTGTGTGTGTGTGTGTCTCTGTGTGTCTGTGAACAGCATAACTCAGAAACGGATAAAAACCAAACTTGGTGTTTAGGTTCAGTATCTTCCAGAGATGCGACACGAAGGTTTTCAAGAAAATCCTCCCATCCCAGAGTACCCTTTACATGGAACATTTTTAGAAAATTTTAATTTTCTCAAAAATGGCTCTAACGATTTTGATTAAAATATCATATGTTTAAGGTATTTTCATGACAAATGAAATGTATATCTCGAATTTTCTGGGAATGTCTCCAAAAGTGTTCTTCATTCTGAACGACTTTTGCATAACTGGTAAACCATAAGAGATAGACAAAATGTTACTGCACAAAAATGTAGATCGCGTTAAAATACACAATTTATGTCATATGCATTTCTTTTGTTGAGTGAACCGTTTTCGAGATATTGCTTGTTATTCCCTTAAATTTTCCAATACTTATACTTTTTCTCAAATTCGTTATTCATTTTTTTATGTCCTGGACATGCAAAGAGAATGGAATGCGCCACATAGCAACCAGCTCTTAAAAGATATGACTATGCTTAAAAGCTACCATATTCCCCTTGCATCTACAAGAAAATTAGCAATAAGATTAACATCTCGATATCTCGATTAACATGAAGCATATGGAGAATAGGCGTTTGTAAAATTAGATTGTACAAGAGTAGAGAAAGTCATGTGAGTGCAACACATCAGATTTTTTCTTCTTGTACAACATTTCTTTAACCAAATCCTTCAGCATGAGATACGCTTCCTTTATCTAGAACTCTTTGACAGATGAAACTAAGATCCTATGGTGTGGCGGTCGCTATTTGGAAATCTTTCTCGATAAATACTTTCGCATCACGATGTGTTTTACTGTAAATTTTAAGATACTGAGTCATTTTGTAACTGATAATCCTTTGTTTCGAAAACAAGCCATAAGCGCAATAAAACAACAGATGAAGTGCGTTTCTTTATTAACAAACAGCTGAAGTGCGTTTCTTTTGATCTTACATATTGCCATATGTAATCTCGTGGTTGATGATGTAGATTCAACTGAGAGAAATTTCGAAAGCTTATAATCATAGTAAGAGTGCGAATTGTTTTAATTCAAAATGCATTTAAAATGAAGAAAATATTTATCTTTCAACGTCCTCTATTTGAAACAGTATATAAGTTTCATAAAATCTTCATTTAAAATAGATTTAATCTTAAGCAATTTTTGCTTTTTTTCTTATAAACGACTTTAAAAGCAGCAAAATTGCAATAATATATTTTTATTCATTCATTACAACGAGTCATCCTGTTCAAGGTAACGGAGTGTCAATGGCTCAAGGTCATCGGGGTTCGCCGCCGGGAGGTCGGAGTAAACACCGATAATGACCACTCGTCAGCATAAACACCGAGCGCGTATTCGGCAGATAACTAGAATGTTCTGGAAGCTTTATCTCCCCCTCCTCCAGAAATTGTGTCTAAATAGTTGTAGAACGTTCGAGAACCTTGTGGAAAGATTTCATTGACTATATAAGCGAGCGCTCTCGCTAGTTGAGTCAGTACGAGTTGAATGTGAGTTACTACCAGTCGAGCGTGAGCTGAATTTGGGGCGAGTTTTTGTGGAATTCTTCGAGCGAGTTGGTGACGAGTGCTGTGGCGTATAGGAGTGCTACTGTGGAGCGACGTGTTGTAGAGATCTTGTGTTTGACGCCCGAGTAAAGTGAACCGTCCGGCGTGAAGAGGCTACGTCACGAAGGAAGTGAAGTTAGATAATTTAACTAGTTCACCTTAGCGAAGTGACATTAGTGAAGTGAACTCCAATGGAGGTGAACTACATAAAAACGAAACAGCGACAATGAGAACTGAGAAAAACAGTAGTTGAAAAACCGGACGAGGTCACAATATATATACAGCAATAAGAAAAATGTCATTTGTTAATTTAACACGTATAGTATAAACCATTAGCTTCATGGCATTACAACTAGACGAGTAGTAGGGAAATGACGGTCTACGCCAGCCTACATATTTATGTGCACCTACTGTCAATCAAATCCGTCCATGTGTCGATTATATTTACTGATGGTTCCCTGTGTCCTTATCGGTTTCAGGCGCCCACATTTCAGTAGCCTCCCTTCTCTCTTCCGCTATTTCTCCCCTTAGGTCCTCCGTGGTTGCCATTAATGATACTTGCACACGTCAATGCGATATCGTAAATCTTTTGTTGAACTAGTTTACGTGTAATATTATAAATAAGTAGATTATTCTATTGTAATTAAGGTATATTACAATAGTAATGACAGTAACAAAAGTAATATAGCTCATCGACCCATTTCGAGGAGCTATATTAATGAAATTTTATAAAAGTAAATTACCAGCGTAGTTATTTGGCACTGTATTTGAAAAGGTTCGATAAGTTGTAAGCAGGGGTATGTGAATATAAATTTGGCAAAATTGCCATATCTCTGCCCACCTATATTGGGTATAAGGAAGTGAGAAATAATTAAATAAATTACCTTAGGAGTGAGTTTAGAACAAGATGTGGTCTCTTCTATATCTGGTGCCCATCTGCCCGCCCGTTTTAGGCGTTTTACTTAAATAGGCAAATCGTGTGAGGAACACAACAAACGTAGCCGATAAATTTTCCCGATAAATCACATGCAAACTGGGTACTGCCAACCTAAATAAAAAGTGAAATGTACTAAATATGCGATGTGCTGTTGTTTCTGCGAACGTGAATCATTCGAGTTTTAGACGCGCAGATCCCTCGGCTACGCCCTGTCGTCGCTTCGCCGCAACTTGCTACACTCCTCTCCTAAAAAACCATCCCTCGGCTACGCTTTGAGGCTGAGGGCCCTCAATCTCTCGGCTACGCCCTGTCGTCGCTTCGCCGCAACTTGCTGCACTCCTGTCCTAAAAAACCATCCCTCGGCTACGCTTTGAGGCTGAGGGCCCTCAATCTCTCGGCTACGCCTTGCGGCTGAGTATCTTACGGGTTTCGATGGCATTATGCATATGTTGGCAGCATTACGTTAGAGCAAGCGTAAGACCACTTCAGTCGCTAATGCGGGCAGAGATAAGGCAATTTACCCATAAATTCTTATGAATAATTAACTGGCAAAGAAATGTTGGTATAATAGAATCGCATGTACTGCTTTAAATGACTTTCCCTACTAATTCTTTTATAAGCTTTTCTTACAAAAATTATTATATGTACCTTTGTTAATTCAGATAGACTTTCAATTCACATTTACATAAGGATAAGGTAGGTAAAGTGAAAACCAGACTTATAAGGAGGGTGTAATGGCTTTGAAAATCTATGCTCTTTGCATGACCACCAGAAAAAAAGAAAGGGGGGCGGGAAAGCAACTTCACAGTTGAGAAAATTCAAACCAGTAGGAAGGAATATCTCCGAAGTACTTAATGCTACAAAAAAGTAGTTTTATTTGACATAAATTATATGCTTTAATGGCAACTATGTATGTTTCTTATGTAGTAAGATGTAGTCTATGTCTTACGATTTACTGATTATTCAAAACGCATTTGCAATGAACCCAAACAAAACAATTACCAGGTAACCAAAGTATAAACAACAGTCAGAACCAACACATTAAAAATGTTAACATTAGAATGCCAGCATAACAAAGATAGTTGCACGGCAAAACAAATAGAAAAATCAGATGTGATGCACTCACATCACTTTCTCTACCATCTATCGTTTATTAAAGCTTATACAAAATATTCCTACTGACGCTTGTTTTTGTATCTACTACATTTTAATACAAATAAACCCTTGCAGAAATAGTCACAGTACACATTTAGATATATATACAAAGAGAAAAACGATAGTCAAATGCTTAAGAAACAACAGGTTTATCGAGCAAAAGATCAACATTTCGTTACAGAACTTCTAACGGGACAAATGTCTATAACTACGGTACATACTTTAGCAAATACGTTATGTACTGAACGTAAGCTGTACACTCGTGAAGAATCGTAAATACTGCCCATCGCATTCCCAATTAGCAAGTGTGTCAGTAAAATCGATCAAAGCTTAAGGCACATAGAGAGACAGAGTTAGCTATGGGCTCATGTTTCTCCATAACCGTAATTAATCAACTTTTTAAACCTCCAATACAGCGGTAATATCTGCATTAGTTGAAAGCTGCCTACCCCTAACAGTAAACGCAAATTCACATTCGTGCTTTTTAAAACTTATATAAATGGACTAACGGTGAGGGCATTGTAAATACTGGCACGCTACAAAACTCGGTCCATGAAAATTAAATCTGGCACACAAGATGTGTAAAATGCTACGTACAGAACCTTAGACAAAATATCTTGATATTAGGATCGAAATTAACCACGCTCTGCTACCACTTACACTGCCCTGGCCTTTTTTTTTTTTTTTTGTCTTTCTATTTCTTTCGTTGTATTATAAATTCATAGACGGAGTTCCCAAAGAAGCCACAAAGGAAAGGGTCAACTAGACTAACTTACTACCAAGTGATTGCCCATTAAACGATCCGAAAATATATGTATTTATTCTAATAAAGCACTTATAATATGCATAACTGTTAGAATAACTTTGAAAGAAATTACATTGTGAATCATTTTTGAAGTATCTTGTTTTACAATTCTGTGCTTCAAAGTTCTTTGGCATATTAAAATGTTCCGTTAGTACACTCGCGCATAAAACACACACACACAGATGTGTATACATGAGTGTGTGTGTATCGCCCCTTATGACAAATGCCAGAGAGGTTACAAGTTAAAATTGTGTTACTTAAACGACCTACACTGACGAATAATTGTGTTCACAATGACACAGAAAATAAGGTAACAAACATTAAAATCCCAAACGTTAACCTTGATAGAAGACAACAGCACAATGCATAACGAATTAAAAATCCCCAGAACGTTACATTTAACCCTATACCAGATTACAATTTAAAACCACATTTGCGCTTTATATCATAGCCAGATATTACCAAAATACAAACAGAGGCGAACACCGAAAAGGCAAGCGATCAGAAAACGACCAAGTCAGTACATTTACCTGCTAAACTACATAACTGAGAATAACTGGCCGGCAGGTGCCTCAGTGTATGCACAAACAAAACCCTGCGAAGCATGCCATTGAGGCATTCTATGCTTTACTGAGGTAACCTCAAGATGTAAATGGAACGCCCTCATAGCCACCACAGCAAACTAAAGACCAGGGAGTGCTAGCGTTGCACATTGAAGTGTCTCGTAACCCAGCGCGAAATGCACATAAAGTTTAAGATTGCATTAAGAGACAACAATTCAACACAAGGTTTCATCTGTAACGACGGACAGGCATTGTTGAGTAGTCCGTCTAATTATAATGGCGAGATTAAGCCAAACAAACTCAAGATCTGATTGTATTATTTGGTAGGGAACAATTCGACCACTCTCCCTACAGTTCAGATTTGGCACAAAGATATTTTCATCTGTTTCTTCATCTGAAGAAATTCCTTGGTGGAAAACTTTTCAACGACGATAACGTTGTGAAACAAGAAATGCAGATTCGGTTTTCGTCACAGGCGACATCGTTCTTAGGAAGGCATACAAAAACTGATTTCCTGTTACGACAAGTGCCTGAATAAAGGCGGTGACTATATGGAGAAGTAGTGTAAGATAATGAATGATAATAAAAGTATTTCGAAAACAATGTTGTATTATTACTTTCCCTACTATGTATAGTAAGTAGGGGAAGTATTGTATTCCACCCAAAAATTCGATACCAAGATTTCACCGAAAATACATGTTTTGAGACCCCCCGAATCCAAAAAAAGCATTTTTGGAAACATGTCCGTGTGTGTGTCTGTGTGTGTCTGTGTGTGTGTGTGTCTGTCTGTCTGTGAACAGCATAACTCAAAAACGAACAGTTGGATAAACACCAAACTTGGTATTTAGGTTCAGTATCTTCTAGAGATGCAACACGAAGGTTTTCAAGAAAATCCCCCACCCCAGATTACCCTTTACATGGAAGATTTTTCGAAAATGTTAATTTTCACAAAAATGGCTATAACGATTTTGATTAAAATATCATATGTTTAAGATATTTTTATGACAAATAAAATGTATATCTTGAATTTCCTGGGAATGTCTCCAAAAGTATTCTTCATTGTGAACGACTTTTGCATAACTGGTAAACCATAAGAGATAGACAAAATTTGACTACACAGAAAATGTAGATCGCATTAAAATACACAATTTATGTCATTTTTTTTGTTGAGTGAACCATTTTCGAGATATTACTTGTTATTCCCTTAATTTTTTCAATACTCATTTTCTCAAATGGGAATTCGTTATTCATTTTTTTTTGTCTTGGATATGCAAAGAGTTATAATATGTGGCAAAGGGAATGGTGCTGCACCTAGCAACCAGCTATTAAGAGATATGTATGTGCTTAAAGGCTACTGTTTTTCTATATTGCCCTTGTAAATATATTTTCCCCTACATCTACAAGAAAATTAGCAATAAGATAGAGTTTGCAAATGTTTATCTCGATTAACATGAACTAGATAGAGAATAAGCGTTTGTAAAAATAGTTTGTACAAGAGTAGAGAAAGTCATGTGAGTGTAACACATCAGATTTTTTTGTCTTGGATATGCAAAGAGTATTAATCTGTGGGAAAGGGAATGGTGCTGCACCTAGCAACCAGCTATTATGAGATATGTATGTGCTTAAAGGCTACCGTATTTCCAAATTGCCCTTGTAAATATATATTTCCCTTACATCTACAAGAAAATTAGCAATAAGATAGACTCTGCAAATGTTTATCTCGATTAACATGAAGTAGATGGAGAATAAGCGTTTGTAAAAATAGTTTGTACAAGAGTAGAGATAGTCATGTGAGTGTAACACATCAGATTATTTATCCTGGTAATGCAAAGAGAATGGAATACTCCACATAGCAACCAGCTCTTAAAAGGTTTGACTATCGCTTAAAGCCTAGCAATTCCCCTTGCATCTACAAGAAAATTAGCAATAAGGTTAACATCTCGATTAACTTGAAGCATATGGAGAATGAGCGTTTGTAAAAATAGTTTGTACAAGAGTAGAGAAAGTCATGTGAGTGTAACACATCAGATTTTTTTAAACGATTACTTTAAAAACACGCCTCGTAAATCGGGAACTGCAGAGGAGAGAATAGGCATTCAATTTGCTATAATTCTTCACGGTTTGAATCTGACAAGGAAGGAATCAGTATCCAACTTTTAGTAGTGATTTATATTGCGTTATACTGCAATCATATACTTGAAGTTTTATGTATCTAAGTAAGTACATCCCTTACATCTTCATTGATTTTAGAGAATTAAAATAAGCTACTTATTAATTATACTTTCAGCATACCCATAATGTGTGAGAATAGGCTACAAAATCAAAGCCAAAGGGATAAAATGTATCCTTTATTGCAAAAATTATCTCAGCAATGCAGCATCCTTATGTGTTGGACATTATAACATTGCAAAGGAGCGGTTATGATACTAGATTAGGTCTGCAATAAACAACGATAAGTAGCGCTCGCCAGCGTAAACACCGGAAGCGCTATCGCTAGATAACAAAAGTCTTCTGGATGATCCTCACCTTCTTGAACGTTCGAGAACGCTGTGGGAATTTCCATTGACTATATAAGCGAGCGTTTTCACGCAAGGAGTTAGTCAGTCAGTGAGTGAGCGAGTCGACAGGTGCGTTTCCGTTGTGACATGGGATGCCGTTCTTCGAGCGAGTTTGTAGCGACTGCTGCGCAGTTTGCTGTGCATATATAATGTGTGTGTGTGTTTGTGTATGTATATATGTTACTAGTAATACTGTATGTTAAATTTAGTTAGGACTGTTTGCCCACCATCATTTCATTTGTATTGTTCCCTGTTTATGAGCTCTGGCTCAGGGAACCTTGTAAAACAATAATAATAACCAAAAACTTACAGTTTACTGGTTACAGTAACAGAAGGTTTCTTAGGTTAAGCAGCATCTTGACGTAACTAGAACATTGCGAGAATGTTTTACACCAAATGCACATCCGATGTAATACAAACACCGCCCAGAACAGGAGCAACTTGGACGCCGGGTAGCGCAGTGGTTTTGTTTACGGCTCCTTAGGGATCAGAGGTTCGATTCCCGCCTCTGGGTTGGCAATTTTAAGTCGGCCTGTCAACGCCTTTACCTTTGACTTGCATGTGAAGTATCCTCAAGCGTGTTTAGGAGTCCAAGATACAAGCTGTAGCTCCTCTCATTCCACCTCTGTCCACACCATTACCCTAACATCGGGGACAACGGAATCTGCCCGCTGGGTGCCTCCACCTCAGAAATGCATCCAATCGTCGCTTGGTGGAATGAGGTAAGCCCGAAGTTCATAGGCCATATGGGGAGCGTTAGAAACTACGATAGCAAACAGCGTGAATTTGAGCACACTTGCCTTTGTATGCCAAATGTTTTGAAGTATAATTTTGATATTTCATAAACAAAGAAGACAGCAAGTGTTATACATAACGAGGTGTGTAAAGATCACAAAGGTGTAGCCTTCACATATTAAGTAAAGAAAATTATGTTTTTATGTAGCATGGAACCTTACATGATATGTGTTTTGCATAGTACCGTCCTTAACAAAGCAAATACATTTTCGTCGGTTACTTATAACCTGTTAGTGACGTGTTAACTAAAGTAATCATAGATCAATTTTTGACTCACTCACTAGATCCTCCTATCACATAGTATGTTTTTTTTTTGAAAAGTTGCTTTTGAAGGTTTATTTTCACATATGATCTTTTTCTATATATTAAAGGTGCATAAAGGTACGTATCATGGAGTGGCCCCTGAAACTGGGGCAGAGCACCACACGCAGGCAAGTCGGTACATTGTGCTTCCAACGTGATCCCTGGGAGAGAAGGATAAGGGCAGAGACCCGAAGGGCGACGACCAGATGTGGGATCAAACACGGAGGGGTCCCTAACGTTTCCAGATAGAACGCATCCGACGCCGCACGGTCGCTGCCCATAAGCCACCAATCTCCAGGGTCCCCCGGAGTGGAGCCCCACGCTGAGGAGAGACCTAACTGAGCGGTACCGCAGCGATGCCAGGGAACAAACCTTTACAGAGCGCTAGCCGCCGCCCAGCCGCAACCCGCCGAACACCGTTGCCTGGTCCTACAGCCCTGAAATAGATGACAAGGAAGATGATGGGCACAGGAAATGAGAGGAAGGAGAGTCGTGGTAGATGAACCACCCTAGCTTCCCTTAGCGAGCCGAGGAAACCACGAAAAACACATGGGCTAGATTGGGCGGTGGCCGGGATCGATCCCGGGACCTCCCGAATGCTACCCAGATACGTAACCCCAGAGCCATCCCGCTTGATTTTTTCCTATGTATTACTTACCATACAACCTTTTTACATGTTTAACAATAATGGCTGTACAATAATAAACTCAAGACTAAGGTTTGACCACGTTTTCAATGTTGTGTAGAGTTTCAGAGTGTAGAAAGGAATAAAACTAACATAAAATATTTCTATATTTTCTTGTCCCTGAAAATCTTGTAACAGTGATATTCTCTGACTAAACACTAGATGAACACCAGTTAATAGGAACGTTTTCTTACCTCGAGTGCTGTTTAAATGAATAGTGTCTAAATATAAAAACAATTGTCCAATAACTCACTCATGCTATCCTTGTATAACAAAAATATCGCAAGACTTGCCCTGTCTGCCACATGTACTTGAAAGTAAGCCATTTGTAATTCTAATGTATTATTCCAATTGAGTTCTGATAAGCAACCCAGTAAGTGATTTACAGAGTGAAAACTGATGACATTTGTCGCGGTAATCTGTTCGTGTTATCTTATTTGCTGGGCGCCTGTTATTGTTTTATTATTTTAAGATTTGGGTGCTTTGTCCTCCGGCTAGCTATTATTACTCAGTCGAGAAAATATCTCTGAGCAGGGCGTGTAAACGGAAAGGAGTTGTTACTAAAAGATAACACTGATAAAAGAATTTATTTTCACACTTTTATTGCCGTCACTCTTAATTAATAGTTCACATCTTTAATCTTTATACACGCCTGACTGAAATTGTTATATTTCCGAATGTAATTATTGTCGTATTAGCTGCCGCGTACTTCACATTTTGTAACTAACTTTACGACGCGAGAGATTCTTCCAAAGTGTATGATGTGCACTTCACGATAGATTCTTCAAGACTGCGCGACGTGTACCTCGTGAATGATTACACAGAACTGCGTGAAACATGCTTATAGCTCGACAATATATACTCCTTCACCTCGAAATGCCTAAACATTATAATAGAGCTACTATTGGTTACCAAATCGCGCCAACATTAGCGTCTGTTTTGTCAGCCAATCACAATTACTAACACATATGCTCTAGGGAAGATATTCCTTCCATTTCTAAAGAAAGTCACGCTACCCTGACGTCATTTGTTTGTTTCTTCTTAGTGATAAACAACTCAACTTAATTTACACTACAATCATTGGCATTCACAGTGTTGTGATATAAAATACTGCCTCACATTTCAATGACAGTAGGGATTCTTATTATGACAATGGCAAAGCCCAAATTCTTATTTATTCTTTTAAAGAAAAACAACAGCAGATACTCAAAGGTATTGATATTTTCTGATAATAATTACAGCTTCCGGCATTTCCTTTCCATGTGTTACTCTCGTTTGTTATTGGAAGATTCTTTAGGATCTTTGCTTAATGAGTTTAGCATAATTGATCTAAAATGTAAATTCCTTAGAAACTCCTAATCCCTATGTATATATCAAATAACCGAGCAGATGATGAGGCGGCAAGGTCTGTGGCCCGGATTCGGGAATCCCGGGTTCGATTCCCGGTTGCCGCCTACTCTGACCATGGGGTTTTTCGTGGTTTTCCTCTGGTCGCCTAGTCGAATGCTGTGATGGTGTACTCTACCACGATTTCTCCTTTCCCTCATTTTCTGTCATGTCAACTTTCTCCCTTTCATCTTTCAGGCAGTGTTTTCAGGTTCCGTAGTGCATCTGATGGTAGCCAGAGTGCGTGGTCGCTGCGCTTTGGAAAAATTTCTCCCCGCCAAACGACAGGGTGCGTTGTCCTTCCCGTTGTCTCGCGGGACTCCGCGTCTACCGGCCGAATGCGGGTGTTTCCAACTGAAATGCTAGGGACTTCCTGTAATCGCGTCTGCCTGTCGACCTGCGACCACCTGTGGCTCCTTCACTTCATCCCCGCCGTCTGAGGGTGTAGATACAATAGACCTATATGGTCGCAGTGGGGAGATGTCCCCCTCCGGTAAAAACCTCATATCTCAGATCAAGTATATTTCTCTATTGAGTCACAGTGCTTCTAAATTGTGATGTGATACATCTATGTATAGAATGCAAATGAAAATTTATTTTATTAGTTTCAACATTTGTAGAATTTTATGAATGCAACCAGTGATACTTCATGAACATGAGCTTATGCTGAGCCTCTCAATACAATTTGCTTCATATTATCAAGAATTTCATGCTTTTCTTGTCTCCAAAGGTCAAATTTAACAGTTACTTTCCGTACTCCATCATCAACATATGAATAGTGAAATATATTTGGAGAATAACTTTTCTTAAGCATTTTCCTTCCATATTCCATCATCTCACGTTTCTTTATTAACTTTAAAATCCGAATATTATCTAATAACTCATCTTAATTTATTTAAATTTAAAGCTTCGTTTGTTGAAAGGCTGCCTCTTGGACAAAGTATGAATAATATAAAATTACCAATAAGAAGACGTAAATGGTGAAAAGGGCAATAAGAACAGAACAAAGTCATATAATGAACCAATATTAAATGGAAATAATGATTTTATCACAAGAAAACAATTAAAATTTAGAGGTGAAGAAACATGGGAGGCGTAAATTGAGAGGTCCCGGGTTCGATTACCAGCAAGCGGCGACTGACAATGTGGTTTTTGGTGGTTTTCCCCTGGTCGCATAGGCGAATACCGGGCAGAGTATTCCACCACTATTTCCCATTTCCTCTCATTGCATCTGTACCTTTTACGTTTAAGGTGTGTTTTCAGGCCCGGTGGTGCTGGCAGCGTGGCGTGGATCTTGCGCATTGGAAAGATTTCTGCCCTTGAACGCCAGGGTGCGTTGTCCCGCCTGTTAGGATCGCTTCGTCACCCTCTGTCAGGATTCTTCGCCCCTACTGGTGCGCGAGTGTCCAAACTAGAAATGTTAGGGACTTCTGCTCGTCTCTGCGTGCCTGAAGTCCTGAGACCTCCTTCGGCTCCTTTACCTCATCCCTTACTCCCGGAGGACGTAGACACAATAGATCAAGCTGGTCGCAGTGTGCGAGCTATCCCTCTCCGATAAACATATCCTACAGCTTACATAGGAGGCGTCATTGTGAATAACAAGGGCTATAAGGGTGATTTCTTAAGAGGGCTACTGATCTCTTCAAAGCAGACGTCCCAAATGAATTGTGTATGGTGGATAAGCCCAACATCTTGGAGGCGTCAGCAAAGAGCTTGGGAATTGTTCCACCCTTTTCATAATGCTAGTAAATTCTCAACAATATGTTGAAATAGCTGATACTCCGACAACGGCGCCACTGCACAGGCTTCAAGGTTACCGACATATATTACATAAACTCATTTCAGCTGCAATGATAATATGAAGCACATGACTACGCCCATGTTCGACATAATACACAGTATAGTATTTAACCAATATATAATGTATTTGGACATATGACACCAAATATTGTATGTAACTGCACGAAAGTGTTTTTCTTTTTCAGGTCACGTTTCGATATTCCTGAAAAAAACTCACTTGCCTTTACAGTTTGGATTGGATTGACTCCTAAGGGAACTCGACACTGATCCTCTGGATATTGTACCTACGCCCCACAAGGGGCGTCTCCTGGAGGAAGGAGGAGGCGACCGTAATCAGGAGTGATGGTACAGGAATGGCACGGTTCCTAAATTTCCAGATAGAGGCGGACACACTGGAGACTCGACCCGGCACAGAGGGATCCAACGCCTCTCAAGGGGGTTAAGACACCCCCGGGAGCCACCGAAAGCCGAGGGACGGGGAGAGTCACAAAGAACATTCTTTTCCCCTGCCACACTGCGCCGAAACACCATCGTCAACACTTCCAACTCTGAAAGAGATCAACGGATAAGAGATGAAGTGAAATGAGAATTGAGATGAAATGGAGGGACAGGAAATTCGGGGGATGTAAGAATATTTCCTAACATTCGCCTGGCGACGCGGGAAAAAAATGAAAAGCCCATAGGTCAGTAAAGTCGGCCACGGGAATCCAACCCACAACCTCCCGATTGCGGGCCACAGACGAAACCGCTCGGTTTCCTTTACAGTAACGTAAATAGGTGTTAATATAGTCTACTGTATTGTGTTAGACCCGAATAGGAACGTATGGCTTCAGTGGTCTCCCTTTGTGGTGTAGTGGTTACCATGCTAGTCTCTAGTTCCCGAGGTTGCGGGTTTAAACCCGGCGGAGGTCGATGGAGTTTTTCGGGTGCTAACATTCTTAGCTTGGCTTCCTCCGGAAGGGAAGTAAAGCCGGTGGTCCCGTGTCGTAGATTAACGCACGTAAGAGAACCTCAAGCCTGATAAGGAGGCCTCTTAGCAAAATTACCGGTTTTTCACGCCCAATATAGATTGGGCCGCTAAGGACCACAGCAGTTAAAGAGCGCCCACAAATGAAACATTTTTTTTACTTCAGTATAATATACAATGCAAACATATATGATTCTCAATTATTTATCTACATCAGTTTCAATCAGAATAGTCCTTGTGTGCCTTGTATCGAATTGAGTATTAGCCTGTGGTACCGAGAAAGGAGGTGAATTAACATATCGAGTGTCTTACAGCAGTTTCTGATTTTCGCTTCCAACTTAGTATGTCCCAATTGACTGTCAATCTTTGTGATGGAATATAATACGAAATGAGAATTTGTTTCATTATATAACAAATGAGGTAAATGAACCACCTCCTGATAATTTCCCCGAAAACCATTCCACTCGCCCCCACAGGTTATGGCTCAAATCTTTAGCTGCAGGCCACATATTTAGTAGAGTCGGAGGAGGTCTAGTCACTAGCATTTGGGTAAAATATTCAGTAATTTCACGACACCTGAGTGGGGTACTCCATTTATTGGAGTTTGTAGGTACCTTTTATTTAAATAATGCTTTGACATTTCAAAAAACAAAGTTAACTGTTATCTCGATCCAGTTTCTTCAAAAGTAAAACGTGTTAATTCTTTGAACTGATTTTTCATCAATTTTGTTAACAGAGAGAAAATCCACAAAGGCACGCCTGTGAAAGAAGGACAAAGGCTTTTCCCAAACCGGTTTTAAATTTTCCCATTAGAAACGTGGAGTGGTAAACAAGAGCACTTACTTTTTGTGGACATTCGCCCTACTATTAGTCTAAGTGGTTTACCGGTTACCAGTTTTACTTTGGCCAAAATCTGGCAAAATTAATATTAGTAAATTATCATCAATAAAATACTATTTAAAGAAACTAAATTTAAATCATACCTCTACTATAAACGAAACGGTACTTCAACCAGTTCTGCAACTTTTAAGTTTATAAACTGGAATTTCCACCAGGCGCATTTTTAAAATTACATTCAGAACCGGCACAGCTAATAAGCTTCTCTCATAGTAAAGTAAAATGCAATTCAGAGGACCGGTTTGAAATATACACGTGCAAAATAGTTCGGAACTGGTGATTGTACCACTAATTCGACCACCTCAGTTCCTGATCTAACAGTGTTTTGACTAGTGCAGCATTGCAAAAGAAAATGGTGGATAGAGAAGAATACGAAAGTAATTTGAGTTGAATAAAACGTAGTTTAATTACAAAGATAAACAGTTTTCATGTCATGTCACTTTGGACATACCTAACCTGAGCTAACAGCTACCGTCTATTACCAGTCATTGCACTCGCATATTCATCCCATTCCGGAGATTAACTCCATTCAGAGAAATAAGAGGAATTCCATTTCCGTGAAATTATCGATTTAAAGCATTAAATGAATAAAGTACTTTTTGTAGTTTGTTATTATTGTGGCGGGAACCGCTGGTTGATTTCCCTTCCTCAAACACAACGTGATTTCGGCATGTGGTTGGTAATAGAAGGCGTTTTCAACTCTTCGGATGAACTCCTATTGGGATGCGAGTAGAAAGCACCAGAATTTCATCTCCTATGTTTTTGGAGAAAGCGCCGCTGGAGCATAAAGGGAAGGCTGTTTTGCTGTTTCCTCAGTGAACCGCCAAGAAGCAGTTGTCTAAACCAGAAGAAAAAGAAAGAGATTAGAAAGGGACCGAAAGGCAGGAGAGGTTTATTTGCACGACTGGGAAAGTTTTGTGCTACGTGCAGGAAAAACAAATATTTACTGGAGAAATTGGGGCCGATGTCACACTGGAGTCAGGAACGAAATTTGAACGCTAAGCTCGAGGAAATACTTTAAAAATCTGATGTGTTACACTCACGTGACTCTCTACTCTTGTACAAACTATTTTTACAAACGCTTAATCTCCATATGCTTCATGCTAATTGAGATGTTAATCTTATTGCTAATTTTGTTATAGGTGCAAGGGGAATATGGTAGGCTTTAAGCGACAGTCAAATATTTTAAGAGCTGGTTGCTATGTGGCGCATTCCATTCTCTTTGTATGTCCAGTACGTAAAAGAAATTAATAACTAATTCCCATTTGAGAAAAAGTATTGGAAAATTTAAGTGAATAACAAGCAATACCTCGAAAAGTATTGCTTTCCACCCAAAAATTCGATACCGAGATTTCACCGGAAATATATGTTTTGAGACCCCCTGAATCCAAAAAAAGCATTTTTGGAAACATGTCCGTGTGTGTCTGTGTGTCTGTGAACAGCATAACTCAGAAACGAACAGTCGGATAAACACCAGACTTGGCTCACTATCTTCCAGAGATGCGACACGAAGGTTTTCAAGAAAATCCCCCCACCCCAGATTACCTTTTTGGAACATTTTTCGAAAGTTTTAATTTTCTCAAAAATGGGTCTAACGATTTTGATTAAAACATCATATGTTTAAGATATTTTCATGTCAAATGAAATGTATATCTCCAATTTTCTGGGAATGTCTCCAAAAGTATTCTTCATTGTGAACGACTTTTGCATAACTGGTAAATCATAAAAGATAGACAAAATGTTATTACACAAAAAATATAGATCGTCTTAAAATACACAATTTATGTCATATGCATTTTTGTTGTTGAGTGAACCATTTTCGAGATATTGCTGGTTATTCCCTTAAATTTTCGAATACTTAAACTTTTTCTCAAATTCGTTATTCATTTTGTTATGTCCTGGACATGCAAAGAGAATGGAATGCGCCACATAGCAACCAGCGCTTAAAATATTTGACTATCGCTTAAAACCTACCACATTCCCCTTCAATCCACAAGAAAATTAGCAATAAGATTGACATCTCGATTAACTTGAAGCATATGGAGAATAAGCGTTTTTAAAAATAGTTTGTACAAGAGTAGAGAAAGTCATGTGAGTGTAACACATCAGAATTTTTGCTAGGTGATCAGCCTTTTCATTTCCATAGATGCCCCGATGCCCCGGCACCCACCGCATTTCAAGCCTGTTGCGAGATGATTGAGCACTTGAGCATTTACACATTCTCAAACCAGTTTTGATTCTATCTGGTCTGAGAGAGTGCTTTTAAAGCACTTTGACTGCCAGTGAGGTTGAGAATTCGTTTTCATGATAACCTTTCTCAAGTCCTCTTTCAGATCAGGATAGTAGACCTGAAAGACTGTGCAACTGTTCTTGGAGATAGGCTATATATGCCTGAGCCCGATTGTATCCCTATATGGGATCCATCTGTGAACCACACTTGATCATATTCCTTATCAGGCATAATTCCTTCCATCCAGTCTTTTGGAGACCCGAAAGTTAACTTAAATGGAGGAAAATAATAGTATTGAGTATTCATTAGGTCAGACTACATACTTAATACTGAAATATCCAGGACATTTATATAGATAGAATTGTGTCCAATTGTTGAACGATTACTTCTCCAGTTCCCTGGCCGCACTAAGTGGTAGGCAATAACCTTGGCCTTCGCTTGTGAATAAATGTCCAAGGGAGGGTGCCCCAGCAGTGTTTCCAGTGCGATGGTTGGAGTACTTCTGAAAGCCACCATAATACAAAGACATACTAGTCCGTAAATTTACTGTTGCAGTAGTTTGTAGTGTTTTTCGTCACCAAACGACGGCGCCATAAGATAGCCATATTTGCAACATATAGCCAATGGCCAATACGTGGATTTATGCGACAGATTGTGCCAATAGTGTGTTTTATGGTTACAAGCGACCATCTAGCTCTACGGAGAATAGTGCCAGTGTGATCATTCCAGGTCCGTTTTCTATCGAGTAGAAGACCTAGGTCAGCAAACTTGCACTCAGTACATTATGAGGTCACACCTTTTAGCCCCGATACCCGTGGGTCTGGAAGCGGGCAGAGGGGAAGGTCAACGCAGATGTAAAGAAAGGCAGTGTAGGCACAATTGAAGGATTTGCAATATCAGAAGTTTTCTCACATTTATTGACAGTACTGACTGTGTATACAAAGGGAAATAGTGGTAGTATGTAGTGATACATTCAACTGGGTGCTTAATAGAACAAATTAACATTGCATTTCTTACCTGCTCTGCAACTTATATATCGGTACCACATTTAATAACCGAGCGGGATGGCTCAGGCGGCTACGTCTGTAGCCTCGCATTCGGGAGTTCCTGGGATCGATGCATGCGACCGCCCAATCTGGCCTATGGGTTTTTCGTGATTTCCCAGGGTCACCAGGCGAATGCTGGATCGTTCATCTTCTACCACGACTCTCCTTCCTCTCATTTCCTGCTCCCCTTAACTTCCTTGTCATCTTTCAGAGTTGTAGGACCAGGCGACGGTGTTCGGCGGGTTGAAGTTGGGCGGTGGCTTGCGCTCTGCAAAGCCTTCTTCCCTGACGTCGCTGTGGTACCGCTCAGTTAGGTCTCCCCTCAGCTTGGGGTTCCGCTCCGGGGGACCCTGGAGGTTGGTAGCTTGTGGACAGGGCCCTTGTGGCATCGGATGCGTTCTATCTGGAAACGTTATGGACCCCTTCCATGCTTTTGCCCGTCGGCATTCGGATCTGGCCACACTTCGGGTCTCTCCCCTATTTGTAAAAATAGTTTGTACAAGAGTAGGGAAAGCCAAGTGAGTGTAACACATAAGATTTTTTGTACATACATCCACACACTTTCATCGAAACATAACTTAAACTGGTGGAGAAATAAATTCGTGAAGTTGTAAAAAGGGAGCCGAAAATTAGGAATTAATCCAAAAGCGTTGAAAACTCCCAATTTTGACACTTCATTCCTCCGTCACAGAAAATCATATTTTCGCCGCAAAATCGGTAATACAGAAAAATAATTGAATTGCTCTACTGAATGCATGTAAGATAATTTTGAAAACATCGCATACAAAATACTTGCTGGTATGTATATTGTTTACGGGTCCAGCGCAATCACTAAAACTTGCTGTATTTTACGTCCTTTTGTATAATTCATTTGAAGCAAAACGTTATCAACATAAAAAAGGGTCACCAAAGTTCACACAGATAACGGAAAGGTCTTCGAATTATTGTCAGAAGTGTACTTTGGCTAGTAGAATGGCTTGGTTAGTAGTAAATCTTCCTCGCTGAACACGTCTGCTTTTCGTCAACCCTGTGCAGTTTTACGATCCATTCTATACCGGAAAAGGAAGAAGAGGGAGAGACTAGATGCTCATCGTAAATGCGTTTAGAATCTTAATGCTACGGCGAGCTTATATCATCCTTAAAGTTTAAAGCCGGAGCTGTCACATTCACAACCACATAATGAAGAAGCATGGACCATGAATGTGTGCTGAAGGCAACGCTTTATTTCTCTGATATTAGGTAATGGAAAGGATTGCACTGAGTAAGGACTCTCCGGTTGGACCGTTTACGTTATATAAATGAAAACGTTTTACTCTAGGTGGTAAGCTGGTGACCATCCCAAAAAAAGGCAATTGAGCTTTAGAAATTGGTGGTCATTGTGTTGTGGCAGTTACTGCTCAACAGAAAGATGACATAAACGTTTGGTATTGATTCCCAAGAGAATTCTTTCGTATGTATGTTTGCAGTTAAATTTTTAAGGTGATGAAATAAATAAAATGAAAACAAACTTAATTTACATGCAATTACTAAGGTAAATAAGCAATTTGTACACAAAAATTACGTTATGCATTCTAAAACTAATATAAGCTAAGGATAAAAAGTTTTTCTGCACTAATTTATAAAGGAAAAACATATTTTTACTTTCTCTACTACGTATAGTAAGCAAGGGATTTCACCGGAAATATATGTTTTGAGGCCCCCTGAATCCAAAAAAAACATTTTTGAAAACATGTCCGTGTGTGTGTCTGTGAACAGCATAACTCAGAAACAAACAGTCGGATAAACACCAAACTTGGTATTTAGGTTCAGTATCTTCCAGAGATGCGACACGAAGGTTTTCAAGAAAATCCCCCCACCCCAGACTACCCTTTACATGGAACATTTTTCAAAAATTTTAATTCTCTCAAAAATGGCTCTAACGATTTTGATTAAAATATCATATGTTTAAGATATTTTCATGACAAATTAAGTGTATATCTCGAATTTTCTGAGAATGTCTCCAAAAGTATTCTTCATTGTCAACGACTTTTGCATAACTGGTAAACCATAAGAGATAGACAAAAGTTTACTGCACGAAAAATGTAGATCGCGTTAAAATACACAATTTATGTCATATGCATTTCTTTTGTTGAGTGAACCGTTTTCGACATATTGCTTGTTATTCCCTTAAATTTTTCAATACTTATTTTCTCAAATGGGAAATCGTTATTTTTTTTGTCTTGGTTATGCAAAGAGTATTAATCTGTGGCAAAGAGAATGGTGCTGCACCTAGCAACCAGCTCTTAAGAGATATGTATGTTCTTAAAGGCCACTGTATATTGCCCTTGTAAATACAAAACAAGGGGAACATAGTACGCCTTAAGCGATAGTCAGATATTTTAGAACTGGTCGCTATGTGTAAAATGCAATTCTCTTTGCATGTCAAAAGTTCGTTTCTGGAAATGTTTATATCGATTAATATGAAATAGATGGAGAATAGGAGTTTGTAAAAATAGTTACTAGAGTACAAGAGTAGGGAAAGTCATGTGAGTGTAGCACATCAGATTTTTGGGTGTGTGTTGTAATCTCAAAAACCACTCAATCGATTTTGATAAATCCTTTATAACTGAAAAGCTGTGTTCCTCCAGGAGATCACTGGCGTATGGTGTTTCCAACATTTTTAAAACTAGTGGCTAGGGTTTCTTTTCATTTTCATTTCACAAAATTTTAATTTCGTTTTGTAGCGGGAAAAGGTTGGGCGCCATTTGTAGCGGGAAATGGTTGGTCGACTCTTGCAGCGTGCTGTTGTAGTATTTTTCTTCCTCGGCTAGTGATGGTCGTCGGTAGTTGAGTATTCCGTTCCTACCTAATTGCTAAGTCTCTTTAATCTCAGGTTCTTGTAGGTGAGGCAAGTTAAGAATACACTTCAAGTTTTCCCTTTATAATTTATGTTTATTCCATTACTTAAATAAATATGGGCGGCTAGTTTTTCCTATTTACTTTATCCCACCACTTGAATATTTATCAGGAGCCTATCTATCTTTACACGCATCCCCACCCTTATATGCACCCACGTGCATCTGTAGCACCTTGCGTTGGCGTGACTTCTTGTTGCGCTGAACTGGTAATAAGCTCGGCAAAATCTGGTCTTATATAGGGTGGCTTACCCACGCTCTCTTCTACGTTTGAAAATGTAACGATGCTTCCCATTGGCCCTCAGGCCGCCTTACCCAAGCATGTATGAAAATATTAGGTTTCAGAACCTTGCGCTTCAGCGCCATCATGTAGCGTCGTACCACTCTCTGCCAGGCACGGTCGTTATGAGTTCCAAGAATTCCATTCAATTAGCTAGCGCCCGTTACTTACAAATATCTCTGTACAAAGTTACATGTTGAATGTTTTAACATTCAGTGAATTAAACTATTGCTATACAATTCTTATGTGTAGTTCCCCTTTCAAATGTACAATGTATAATATGTATGATATATCCCCTTTCAGTTTCGTTGAATATGGATATCAGAGGCTACCTTTGGCACTTTGTTGCAAATATTGCAGACTTTCAATGACTTTGAGACCAAAGGTGGTAAGCTTAAAATATTTTAAAACTGAGTTATTTAAGGGAATCGCTTGAATTTTATCAAGTAATATTTTACCAAATCGGGTAGATTTGGATTCTACAAATTGACAAAAGAAGCAAAAAGCTGGCCTTATATTTAATCCCTATTCTCAACACCTAAAATAGTAATCAACATTCTTTGATCTATACCTATAGATGAAACTTGTACGCTTATATTCTAGAATGAATGAGCAGGCCATTTGTTCCTGAAGGGCTAAGGCCTCCTCTTGCTAGGGGCTCTATATGACTCATGCGGGGAGCTGGTCCAAATAAGAGGTGATTTTCGTTGCGTTCTTTCATCCGCACTTCTACTATTGCTCACCGACTTCTTTTGCAATCAGCACTTCATGATCTTGTTTGGGGTTCCTCACTTAGCACACTTCTTTCCTTAATTCCCATCGGACACTAGGTGGTTGTGGTTAGCACTTCCTGCCTTCCTCGGAGATCTCTCTAGCTGCTGCGGTCGAGTGCTGTCCTGGTCCAGTGTGCTTCTCTGCTTTCTTGAAGGCGTCGTCCCATCTTGTTCCGGATCTGCCTTGTCTTTTGCCGATGTAGGGGTTCCACATTGTTGAAATGTATGCCCACCTAAACACAGAGAAAACTACGAGGGCTGATCAACAAAGACTGAGACTGATTTTTTTTCACAGATGTTTTTTACTCCAATTCAATGTTTACATGATCTTTTTCAAAGTAGTCCCCTCCTAATTCAATGGACTTCTTATAGCGTCTCTGCCAGTCCTTGAACACGTGCTGCAGACCATACTTTGTCAGGTCCGTGAGAATCGCCTCACTTTTCTTGAGCACTGCTTCAAAGTTCTCAAATCGAATACCCCTAAGCTTTGCCTTTAGTGATGGGAATAAAAAAAGTCACAGGGTGCAAGATCGGGGCTATAAAGTGGATGTGGTACACAGGAAATGTTGAATCGAGCCAGAAACTGCATGACTTGATTTGCGACGTGAGACCGTGCATTGTCATGATGAAGTCGCCACCCAGTCCGAGAAACCTCTGGTCGTTTCTTTGTAATGTGCTTCCTCAGTGTAGCCAATACTGACGTGTAGTATGCTGCTGTAACAGTAGTGTGAGGGGGAACTGCATGCTGGTAAATCATTCCATTACAGTCAAAAAATGTGATCACCATCACTTTCCCTGCAGATGGAACAACTTTTGCCTTTTTTGGTGTTGGAGAACCTGGCGATTTCCACACTGTGCTGGCTTGTTTTCCTTCAGGATCATAATGATGCAGGCATGACTCATCACCGGTGATAATCGATTTAAAAATGCATCAACTCCATTGTCTTGTATGCGAAATGCACGTAAGGTCTACAAAATAGAGCATTACTACCAACCTACCAATACGAGAGTGCTGCCGCCTATCAACATTATACATAAAAACACGCTATTTTGAAATATTTATGTTACAGATACTAAACTATCACGGAAGCTACAGGAAAACATCAGTCTCAGTCTTTGTTGATCAGCCCTCGTATGAGCTACCTTACAATTACCCCTTCCATACTTACAACCCCTTATGTAGAAATCTGCACCGTTTAAACCATATGTTCCAAATATTGCACAATTATACAATGGGAGTTGCCAAAAATTAGTAATGGGACCATACCACTATTTCTCGATGTTCGATACTTGATACTGAGATAAACCCTCGATACTTTTTCGATACCTCAGAATTTTTAGTTTTGCATTATTGAAAGTTCTCGATGTTCGATACTTGATACTGAGATAAACCCTCGATACTTTTTCGATAGAACTGTAAAGGCGATAGTTGTTCACTGAATTATGTTCTCATTAGTAGTTCTGTGTGCACAAACACATGTAACCAATTTTATATTGCATGCTAATTCCGAAATTGTTCTTGTTTGATTCTCCAATGCAGAACGTTTTTATTCTGATAATGCCACAGGTTATATATCCCGTATTGTTAGTCAAGGCTAAATAATAATAATAATAATAATAATAATAATAATAATAATAATAATAATTTCTTTGCTTCCCTTTATATGTAACTACATTTTCAGCTGAAAGCTTTTTTAAAAGGATTTTCTATCCATATTTTGGAAATTAGCCGCACAGTATACCTGTAAGCTACCCTCATGACCCGAGTTTGAGTTGCGTAAACACAAACTAACAGATAGAAGGAGAGAACAAATGTATGCATACGCTATATTATCTTCTGTCTTAAGTTCTGATTTGTTTCTACTCGATTCACAGCTTTGGTTACCAGAGTAGGTAAATGGCAGATTATTGCAGAAACGGGATTTAGTGCGTCGTTGTATTAAAGCTAAACAATTCATTGTTTCAGGATGACGTCAGACCTCGAGGCCCTAACGCCTAGAGTAGAACGACGATCCAGCCCCCAAGGTGGTCAATACTAATGACTATGTCCATTTATGTATCAAGACAGCAAACCATAGCAAATAAATTATGACCATTTGGACGGGACATTACTTCAATTCCTCGCTCCGAATTCCCAAGGGCGTAAGTAGGGCCCAGACCATGCTTGCGTTCTGGCTCTCATTTCACCTGCCTTAGGTTCATCGAACCGGCCATTATATCCGCTCCCTGAATGCGTAAATGCAGTAGCGCCCAATAATGCAAAACTAAAAATTCTGAGGTATCGAAAAAGTATCGAGGGTTTATCTCAAAGTATTACGATATTTCGACACCACCGAGTATTGACGGTATCAAGGACACATCCCTAAAAACTCTTAGGTTAGGAGTACTTCACAAATCCCCAAAACCACATAATCCTTATTTTGTATTATACAGTACACTTGCTTTATTTTCAATTATTTATAAATCTATACCGCTTGGTTAAACAGGACACACATTTGTGCACTTAGACTTTGCGAAAATTATAGGATATACACTTTCAAAAAAGTACATATGCTTTCTTTCAACCCTTTATATACAAATTAGAGACTGCTCTAAAGAGAGACTCTAAAAATCACCCCTGTCCATGTTTTCAAACCGTACTTATAGAATGTACCAATGCAATGTCGAATAAGAAGCTAATACTTTTATATAAACGTTCAGTGCTGTTTATATGTACTAAAACATATAGTTATGTTTAAAGCTACTATATGTTTTACTGATGTAATAAAGCACATTTGTGTTTCTGTTACAACAAAAAAGTTGTACAGCCCAGAGCATGAAACAGATCGCTGTATTTTACTAATGCTTTCCTATAAAAGAAATGTGGCAGTGACCCTTGGTTTTAAATCGAAATGCTAGATACATTCACTAAATAAAATCTTATGTTAAAGACACTTTAGCTAACATTAAAGTGTTAAACTTCAATTTTATAAAATTTAAAAAAACATCAAACAAACAATAGCTTAAAAATGTAATACTATATACAAAATTTCTAATCGTAATCATGGAAGTTACATTAGTAACGGAAAATCAGCTTTACTTTATTTTTAGTACTAAAATTAGTATTCAGCGTTTCGCGTTATATTAAAATCATCTCTAATATAAGCATCAAAGGTACGCTCAGGCAAACCGAGTCGGTTTCTTGGTCAGTTAAATATTTTGTGAGCGTGAGATTCACAACCGTCAATTTCTGTGCGCCGCTTTGTCTAACTCTAAGATACAAGCCACAAGTCACTAATCTGGGCTACCTCCACACTTTTTGGCGTGGAGCAGCAGTTAAGTCTACCTTTCATCTTTTACAATTCATTTTACTCTACAATATTTAAATAATGCTGCACAACCATAGGGGATGCGACTGGGGGAGGATAGCTGATTGGAATAAAAAAGGCTTGGCTTGAACGATCCTTTTATATTTTTGATAGTAGAAGAACTCCAGTTAAGCCAGTGTTGGGTTTACAATATGGGACTGGATTATTTCGTCTTGATTGGTTTAGTAACTCTTCCCCTACGGGCTAACTTTCAAGGGTATACCAAGATGTACCGAGGAGTCTCGCTGTTTAGTAGTGCCATAGCAAGCGTCTAGACGGGCCAGTCGAGGCGACTAGCATGATGATCAACCATAGCCCGACGTACAGGTGGGCGAGCTGACGTGGACAGTAGCAGACAACTCAGTCAAAGTCCCCCGAGCACTTTTTTTTGTTCGAGGAGAAACACGCAGTTACGTGCTAACCACGTAAGTCATCCCCAATAATAAAACTCCTTCACCAGATTAGGAAACGAGAAGGTTTGCAGTGGTACCGCCTTAAGCACCCGCGCATTCCGAGGTGACCGCACTGGGCGCAGTGCGGTCACCAGGGGAGTAAGGATTGAAGCTTGGGAGACAGGCTTCACCAAGGTCCAGCCTACCACTGGCGGAGTTTAAGTGAAGGTTAGAGGGAATTCCTGGTGATAGTGGAAAGGGATTAGTGGTTGGCGGTAGGCATTTCTAGGATTGGATTGTTTGGTAGAGGGGAATGTGTCATCACATGGGTTTCGAGGAAGTTTCAAATGAGGTTATAGCCTTCTTGGAGTCGCTTGAAGTGTGAATGAAGTTCCTGGAAGTTCTGGGTAATGGAGTTATTGGTGTGCGCTTGAAGCTCTGGAATCCCCACGACTGAGACCCCAAGGACGCCCAACCGCTAGGGTCGGTTGTCGCTGTCGTCTGTTGGATCGTAAGGTTCGACCAGGTGGTACTCAATCCCTTCCATCTTACACTGAGCAGACGCGAGGACCCCGCCGTCGTTCTGTTGTTCGGAGATCTCTCTGGAGAGGGCGCCTATTACCCTGGCTGAGGTTCGCTGCTTGGCCTCCACTGCTGAAAGGCGTGTGAAACTTGCACGGCGTAACTCAACCAGTTGGGAGGCAAAGTCCGTAATTCCTGCCTGTATTGTCGAGAGGGTGCTCTGTAGTCCCTGGAGAGTTGTTTCTGAGATGCCAGCAGTTGTGTGAAGAGGTTTAGTCCTTGCACAGGGCGGCATAATAAATTGAGCTTTATTTATAGACGCTCTTTAACTGTTGTGGTCTTTAGGTCCCATTCTATATTAGGCGTGAAAGAGCGATAATTTTGCTCAGAGGCTCTTTAATATGCTTGAGGTTCTTTTACGTGCCGTAAGTCTACGACACGGGACTAGCGGCTTTACTTTCCTTTCGAAGGAAGCCATGCTAAGGATTTTTAGGCCCGAAAGTATCCATCGCCCTCCACCGGGTTTGAGCACGCGACTTCGGGAATTAGAGGCTAGCATGGTAACCACTACACCACGGAGGACGATGCACAAGGCGGCGTCGGTTACTGCGTAGTAGCTGGTGGTGATGAAGATCTGGGTTGTTGTTTGCTCCGGGGGTAAGGGGGCACTACGCCTGTCCTATAAAGTGCGTGTGCCAGGGGCAGGTGGGGCTGAAACGGCGACGTCGGCGGAGATCATGATTAGTCCAGGTTGCCGTCAGGCAGCCTGCCCCACATCCGAGCAAGACTTGAGCGCTCGGTTATATAGGAGGTAATTTCCTATAGGGGTCTCTTTATTGTAATGGCAACTTTTACCATAAAATGTTATAAACCGGGGTGAGGCCAAGGTTTTGTAGCTAGATATTAAATTTTAGTTACCCAGCGTAAGCATTGGGGGACGTAATATCAGAGACAACGAGAGGGCCACTATCTTAACACTCTTTTCAGAGCAGGCGTGGAATATTTATAACAAAATACACAGGATTTCACATTAAACACTTTACCTGTGGCTTATTGAATATTAAACACAGTGCCTCTACACCATTCACAAAAATTTAAAAGAGACATTGGAGGGAGATGTTACACACACACGAGGTCACATTCACACACGCTTCCATTCCAGAACTAGCCACTACGTAACTGACTCCACGCTATACACATCACACAAAGGAACCAGTAACGCTTACTTCCTGCATCTCTCTCTCCCTCTCCCTCTCTCCACCTCTGGCCGAGAGGTGGGGAGAGATCCCATGTCTGACGAAATTCAAAACCCCAAGGCGAAAGACTTACACCTAACAATACTGCTGCTACAAAGCAGTAATGTGTCCCAGGGCAGTATTTAGGGTTCAAAACCCCCCTGAAAATTTTGACAGCTTTATTTATTTAAATTCATGTCAAATTAATATGGGAAAATGTCGTTAGATAACAGAATGTCTACAGCTAGTAGCACATTTACAAGAAAAAGGGAAACTTAATATTGTCACCTTACCTTTTCGAAGCAGTCTCAATGTTTTGTGATGTAAGGTGGAATATCTTCATTCTGGCGAATTTTCTCTGTCTATATAATGTATCCAAGCAATTTTCTTATCCACATAACGTCTATCTACCACAGAGTGTCTACATGGTAACTGTGTGGGGTACAGTTAAGTTTAGATTTAGTTATGAAAAATCTTCCCCAAAATTCTTTTCTGGGTACAGGCATGATGTGTCCGACTTGACAATGCACACACATACACGCCACAATATGGTATGCCACCACCCTGGTTTTGTGCGGGTTTTCCAGGATTTTCCTAAAGACACCTGACATCTCTTAAGTTGCGTGATGTAACATTGTTATACAAGTTTCTATCTGGAAAAGTGATGTCGGGTGTAGTCCACTGGGATTACCATAGAATATGGTAAGTCACTTATATCCTCTCAGTACACAGCTTACCAAAGCTTCAGCAAGTTAAGAAAATGGAAAATGAGATACCAGTAAATTTAGAAGATTATGACAAAGTAATTAAAGGTTATAACCGAATATAAAATGTGTACTCCTCAATCACATACGTGATAACATTGCTTGTGTTACTTCAATTTACTTATAAATATAATTACAATAATGATGAAATTTGTGGTTGTAAAATTACATTGATTATGAAACCTTTTTCCGAACGATAAACTAATGTCATGGTTGTCATTTACAGGTATGACGAACTCTGAATAAACCGCACCCACATAAAAACATGAAGAAAACGTCTTATATTTTTACTCATATATTTCAAATGAAGGAGGTAAAACTGAGTAGCTCCACGGAGATTTGAATTCGCAATCTGAGGAGCAGCAAGCTAACTCCCTAACACTGAGTAAAGATTGTTCCAATAGGTGTGGCATTGTAACCAGCTTTAGTTATATTCCACTTGAGAACCATAAACCAATAAAATGTGTTTTGGTTACAAATATTCAGTGTTGAAACACTCTGAAATACCTGTCTGTTTGAGATATTGCATATGAGTCATTTTCTGGAAGACTTTTGTTATTATAATTGTGTTCCCCATTATAACTACTAAAAGTATATACGTAGTGTTGTGAACAAAGCTTTCCGAGTACACGCGGAAGTACCCGATTCGAACTCTTGTCTCTCCGACGTAAGTTCAATTTTAAACTGATCGAGTACACATCAATAACAGAAAATCAGCGCGATTTCATTTTAATAAAACAATGCTTTACAGCGTTTTGTACTAAATGCATAGTGATATACAAGCGCTTTCTTTCTCTTTTAGCAAATATAGTCTCTCTTAATAGCATGTCTTTAGTTTCTATTTTATGTTGTTATAGGCAAAACTTTAAAGCCTAGATAGACGTTGCACTTCACAAAAAATATCGATTATGTTATTCTTTCGTGTGAAGGTGTCGTTGAGAAGACACCCATATTGGCTAGGATTCTAGTTCTAGTCCCCATCGTTTCCTAATGCATTAATTCATCTCCCTTGTTTTTACTTTCTCTATCACGTACATAGTAGGTGCAGAAGATATTGCATTCCACAAAAAAATTCGATAGCGAGATTTCACTCGAAATACATGTATTGAGAACCTGAACCCTAAAAAGGCATTTTTAGAAAAAGGTTCGCGTGTGTGTGTTTGTGTGTCTAAATAGCAAAAACTAGAAGTCAGGTTAATACCAAACCTGGCATTTAATTTAATATCCTACAGAGATACAACACGAAGATTTTCAAGAAAATCACCCACCTCCAACTACCCTTTTACATGAAACATTTTTTGAAACCTTTTATTTTATAGAAAAATGCCTCTAACGATTTTGATTAAAATACAATATATTAAACATATTTACTTTGCAAATAAAACGTATACCTTGAATTTCCTGGGAATAGCCTATTAAGTGCTGTTCGTTGTAAAGGAATTTTGTATAATCTTGTATAACTGGTAAAAGCAACAGACGAAAACGTACTACACAAAAAATGTAGATCACTTTAAGAGACCCAATTTATTCCAAATATTCTTTTTAGTGGCTAAGCCATTTTCGAGGTATAAGTTATTAATGTTTCGAACGATCGATACCCCGTCATTCTGTTTAAGTCCTGCCGACATTCAGTTGTTTCTCCCAATTCCTGTATGGGAGGTTCCAATCCCTTCAACTGCTGTGGTGCGAGCGCTGCGGACCCCTAGCACTGGTGTTACTCCTTACGTTACTAAGGTACATTCGGGCCCCTCCCTATGGGAGTTGTGCGGATTGGGTTGGACTCGTCAGGGCAGTGGTTCCTGATACCCTTGGAAGATTAGATACGTCTGGCTGGTTTTACCGCCCAGGTGGGGTCGTGAGACGCCTCAAGGATCTCCGGTACCACCCGAGATAGCCGGTAGACAGTCTGCTAAATAACTGTCGGCCCCACTGAGGTTTCGCCATTTGGAGTTGACGGGCGTAAGTGGCATATCCGCTTCCACCCTGTAATGGGGGCCAGATTAAAATTTTCAGAATGCGACACACATAAAAAGCCCTCGGGGGATGGAAGAGTCACACGGTTGACCCCCTCTGCCCTTGGTTGCAAAGCCGCCCTGTGGCTTCTTATGTTTCACCCAATTGCATGGAAAGAGTTAGTATTTTTAACCCCAGCTTATAGCGTTCAGTTGTAAAACATTTGCCTATCGCTAATCCTTTTGTAGTTATAACGAAATGCGTAATGCAGCTATTTCTGCAAAAGTTTATATCAATTAAAATGAAATAGAACAACACGGTTTCGTAAGAATAGCTTGTATAGCCATTAGTAAACGATCGAGCATAGAGAAAGTCACGTGAATATAAATCAGAATGTTTTTTTCTGAATGAACAGAAAATTCTTCTGGAGGTTCGTGGAACTGGAAATCACTCGCTGTGTGGTCCTGGCCTTAAAGTGGTTGGTATGCTTTGGTATTTAACTGTCCACTTCTTTTTACCCATCCCTCCCGAATCTAGGGGTATCGTGAACAAGTAGCAGCAATTTGCATGATTATTTTGGTTCCCTCCACACCATTGGAGCTGCAAGTGGCATCGATACTCTCCCACCCTTAGTCCTTTTAGAAGGGTTCGAAACGTTTGCCCTGTAACCATTCTTATATCCAAAGAACCAGGTAAATGTGAATAGCACTGCAGGATTTTGGCTGATAATGAATGGTTGCTAGATAGGAAACCAATCGTCTATGTAAGTAATAAATCAACAAGTTATGCTTTAACAGTTTGCACTCCATTAACTTCTCTCCTCCTCTGTGGGATCAAAATGCCAGTTATTTTTCTTTCTTAGTAACTTGATTTGATTTTCAGTAAAGATATGAAGGGTACAAGGAAAACACAAGGTCCACTTTTTAATTTTTTAAAGAAATGTGATTTGATGTTTTAAAACGCCACAAAATTAAGAACATTAGATAAATAGAATTTTTCTGCAATAATTCTAAATATATGTTCCTAAGAGACACTTCGTTTAAAATTAATATTATATTGTTTAGTCATGTAATTAACAATAAAAAGTCAAAGTGCACACACTTGCAGATAAGAACAATTAAAATCCACTAACTAGATTGTGGAGTGTACCAAATTATGTGTGTATACATAAAAAAATTATTGAAAATAATTTTATAATTCATAATTATTCATTGTCGGTTACAGGTAACCTTGAAAAACAGAGCTGAGTATTTTCGAAACAGAATCTCTGCAGGCATTACAGGTCATCACATTTTTCTTTTGGAAGTGGAATTAAACTTGAATATGAAAGGAGGGTATTTTGTCAAGCATATTTTATTAACAATAATAGGAGTAAGAATGGTCCCTGAGGTTGCTGTCTTTTTCTGATTCCCATGGTCTTGTTCGTTTCCCTTGTAAAATAAAATTAAACAACACAACTATACCCTCTGCATATTTTTAATATCAAGTAAATTCAAATCATGGCTTCATAAATCACGTTCTTGTTTATTAACTTTCACGAAACACCATCTTGTACATTTGAAACCTTCATGAGGAATATGATTCTTGATCTAAATTATTTACTAGCATCACTAAGTCTACATAATAACATATTTTCTTTACTCTACTATGATGAATTTTAATACGAGCAACACTGAAGATTTTTAAAAAATCAAACAATGCTTAGTTTTAAAATATTTAAATGATTTTATTCTTCCTCAAAATATTCCTCTTTGAAATAGATATTATCTTTACGTTATTAGCACCAAGCTTTGGGCGTCAATTTGAAATAGGCTGTACTGAAGGAGTTGTATTATATTTCAACTGTTGGGAGCCGAACTTGAAATTCATTGCAACCGCACGTGTAGTACCCGCTTTCCGGTAGCCTTCGCCCCAAATGTACTTTCCGGTGGCTTTCCTCCCCCCCAAAAAAAATGTTTAAAAATATTTACTTTGTAATTTGACTGTTTTTTTTTAAATATTATATATTTATGTTTGCCTCGTCTGCGTCAGTATTATTTTTAGAGACATGTTTCTATTTGCAGAGTTGTGGTGCGACTGAAGAACGTAGGCTTACACAGATTATAATTTTACTTCACTGCTTTTATTAATGCTTGAGACGATTTAAATAACACCACTGATATAGAGAGAGAGTGTGAGACTTTTTATTAATTACTTGCACCTTTTAACAAGTAAAACTATTTTCGTCTCACACGAATACGTATTAAATTTCTCGAGGACGTGTCCCGCGTCCGGTTAGGAACACTGTCTACAACCAACGCGTCCAGTTATGAGCGCTGTCTACAAGCAACTGACTTCATTTCTAACGCCTAAATTTGTAAATTTCTGTATTCCAAGTCTCTGATTGGCTAATCCTACTCCAATACAATACTTTCATTTAACTAAAACTTTTTCTGGTTGTTGATTGGCTATTTAATTAAACTGTCTCAAAATTTACATTATTGTTGCTCCAATCATGACTAGTAGCATTTAAACCTTCAAATTCATTATTGCCTCAAGGTTACCTCATTGTTACCTTATTGTTAGCAACTTTTAACCTATTATTCTCACAGCTCCTACATTATTAAATTACGTAATACATTCACATAACATTATTGAACATGTATGCAATAATATAAACATTTACAATGACTGTAATCTACACCTTTTATATATTGCTACATACACATATTGCTTTAAGGCGGGCTGTTATTGAATTATATATTATATAATTAGACTCAAATCATTTAAGTGTTAAAAATACTGCCTCACCTTTAACATAAATACATCTTTGCATTCGATTAAACGAGTCCATAAAGCAATGATGCCACTCTTCCTAAGGCACTTAAGAAACCAAGTTTTTATAATGGTCATCAAATGGCTTCATTTGATGACGAAAAAGTGATTCCACGCATTTTATCTTTAATTTTTGGAAACGAAAAGAGACCATAAGGTGCTAGGTCAGGACTGTAGTATGGTGGAGGGTCCATGGTGCTAACTTTTAGGGAATCCAGATACTCAGTTTATAGTTTGTTCAATGCAACGATGCGTTGCCGTGATGATAATTTTTTTTACTTTTGGGCGCTTTTCACGAAATTTTTCAAACATTTCAGGTAAACAGACATCTGTGTACACATTGACATTTGTATGTCTATCTTCTAATGCTACAGTAGCAGTATGGACCGTTTTAAAAAAAAATCTGATGTGTTACACTCACATGACTTTCTCTACTCTTGTACAAACTATTTTTACATTCTATTATTCTCCATCTATTTCATATTAATCGAGATAAACATTTGCAGACACGATCTTTTGACATGCAAAGAGAATTACATTTTACACATAGCAACCAGTTCTAAAAACATTTGACTATCGGTTAAGGCCTACTATGTTCCCCTTGTTTTGTAATTGCAAGGGCAATATAGAAATACAGTAGCCTTTAAGCATAGACATATCACTTAATAGCTGGTTGCTATGTGCAGCACCATTCTCTTTGCCACAGATTATAACTCTTTGCATATCCAAGACAAAAAAATGAATAACGAAATCCAGTTTGAGAAAGTATTGAACAGTTTAAGGGAATAGTAAGCAATATCTAGAAAATGGTTCCCTCAACAACAAAAAATGTATATGACATAAATTGTGTATTTTAACGCGATCTACATTTTTTGTGTAGTAAAAGTTTGTCTCTCTCTTATGGTTTACCAGTTATACAAAATTCGTTCACAATGAAGAATACTTTAGGAGACATTCCCAGAAAATTCAAGATATACGTCTTATTTGCCATGAAAATATCTTAAACGTATGACATTTTAATCAAAATCGTTAGAGCCATTTGTGAGAAAATTAAAATTTTCGAAAAATCTTCCATGTAAAGGGTAATCTGGGGTGGGGGGATTTTCTTGAAAACCTTCGTGTCGCATCTCTGGAAGATACTGAACCTAAATACCAAGTTTGGTGTTTATCCTACTGTTCGTTTCTGAGTTTTGCTGTTCACAGACACAGACACACACACCGACATGTTTCCAAAAATGCAAACATCTCTTTACCTGCACTACGAATTCGTCGGGTTTTTGTAGGCTTAAGTTCTGTTAGAAAGACCAATTGGCCGATTATATTTTCTTTTCAGGATCGTAACGAAAAATACAAGATTCGTCCCAGTAATAAAATTCCAAACCGAATTTGAAGTTCCACGTTGGAATTTTTACAGTTTTTCTGCACTTTGTTTTTCGACAACACAGTTTTCTCACGTCTGTCTATGTAAAATGTTTAATGTCGCCCGAATAAATTCACAAGATGTCCTCCATCTTCTACAAGGATTACTCAAACAGCGGCAATATTTTTATCAGCACCGGGAGTTCTTGAGCATGTTTCGCGAAATTCATCAACCATCTCTTGAATAAATACATTTCTAACCGATCTTCACATTGTTTAGGTGTTAATGACGATTCAAAGTCTTAAAACATCATAGCCCCTAAATGTTCCTTAGTCAAATTCATATTGGGTGAATATAACATCTTTATATATGATGATTAACAAATTATTAGAGTAAATCGAGCAAATTACACGGCAATCAGCTTGGAAAAGAGCTCTCAAATATAAAAAAATTTCATTTTTTTAGAAACATGACGTGCTATACATTTTCAGTATCGCCCTCGTATTTTCATTGCTTGATTCCATGTGGAAATTAAAAGTTGCCTGTCTACATACAAAGGCAACATAGCTTTACCTGAAAGCACTACAGTCAAATCTGTGAAATAGAAACCACAGCAATGCATAGGTATATTAATAATAAAAATCAGAACCATTTAATGTGTATGTACTTCTATTAGGTTTTCCACTGGACAGTATTTTTTCTGTGCCTAGTTTTTATGAACTGGAAATAGTCTTTCCCCTTATGAATGTATTGGAATCTAGTACTAGACATCTACAATTCCCTGGCACCAGAATCTAAATTTAACCAAAAGTGGTGAATGATTTTCCCCTGTATCCTTCATATATTTTAGTATGCTTAACTTGCAACTTAACCAAAATTGAAAACTTTTAATTTTGAATTCTTTTAATTAAGTTTATATTTTTATGGCCTAGATAGTACAAAACACACCAAATAACTGTTTTAGGTCCTCACAACCAACTTGTATATTCATAATCTTAAATTTCTAAGTGTGACTGAAAAATCTTATGTGTTACACTCACATGCCTTTCGCTACTCTTGTACAATATATTTTTGCAAATGCTTATTCTCCATCTACTTCATATTAATCGAGAAAACCTTTGCAGAATTTTATAGCTAATTTTCTTGTAGGTGCAAGGGGAATATGGTAGGCTTTAAGCGATAGTCAAGTCTTTTAAGAGCTGGTTGCTATGTGGAGCATTCCATTCTCTTTGCATGTCCAGGACATAAAAAAACCCGAACAACGAATTCCCATTTGAGGAAAAGTATCAAATTTGGAAAGTTCAAACAATTAATAAGGAATATCTCGGAAATAATTCACTGGACAACAAAATATATAGGACATGAAGTGTGTGTTTTATTGAGCTCTACATTTTTTGTGTAGTAAGATTTTGTCTATCTCTTAAGGTTTGCCAGTTATGCAAAAGTCATTCAGAAATAAGTCTTTTAGGGACATTCCCAGAAAATTCAAAATATGTTTTATTTGTCATGAAAATATCTTAAATATATGATACTTTATTCAAAATAGTGAGTGCCATTTTTGATAAAACCAAAATTTTCGAACAGTGTTCCATCTAAAGGGTAGTCTGGGTTGGGAGATTTTCTTGGAAACCTTTGTGTCATCTTTGAAAGATACTGAATCTAAATACCAAGTATGATGTTTAGCCAACATTTCGTTTTTGAGTTATGCTGTTCACAAACACACAGACGCACCTTTTTCTAAAAGTGTTTTCCTTTTATTCAGGGGGCATTTCCGATGAAATCTCATGTCAAATTTTTGGATGGAATGCAATACTTCCCCTACTTACTATACCTAGTAGAGAAAGTAAAAAGGTATGTTGCCATAAAAATATTACACAGTAAGATTAAAGGTAAGTGAACAAACGAGGAAAACTGACTGGTTTCCAAGGAACTGCTCAAAATGGCGGACTGCAATATCAGTCTACAGGCGACAACAGCACAGAAATGATACTGAAGTTGCTGATCATTCTTGTGTTACGAATCTCACCGCTCGCGCTGGCCATAACTAGTTGGATAACGAGGTTTTCTGCAGAAACAGTCGCTGCAGACTGCGGGATTGCTCGGACTGCAACGTCTGAGGTCCACATTCGGGAGGTCCCGGGTTCGATTCCCCGTAACCGTCCACTCTGACCATTGAGTTTTTCATGGTTATCCCCTGGTCAACTAGGTGAATGCCGCGGAGGAGTATTCTACCACGATTTCTCCTTTCCCCCATTTCCTCTCATTTTATCTCTCTCTTTCACATTTCAGATGCGTCTTCGGGTGCTGCGGTGCTGGCGGTGTCGGGAGATGGCGTAGTTGCTTTCGCACTGAAAATATTTCTCCTCGGAACATTAGAATGCGTTAACCCGCCCGCAAGGGTCGCTTCGCCGCCCTCTCATAGTATTCTTCGCCTCTAGTGGTGCGTGGGTGTTCAAAAGGGACTTCTTCAAGTCTCTGTGGGTCTGTCTGCCTGCAGACCTGCGACCTCCTCCTGCCTCCCGGAGGATGTAGCAACAATAGATCAAACTGGTCGCAGTGACGAGGTGTCCCCCTCCGATACCCACATCTTACACCCTAACCCATTATCTGAAGATGAGCCGAGAAAAGAAACAAGAAGATTTGTAGGACAGCCTTCTCCGTTCCCTAAGTTTGAGGAATATCCAAAATAATTACTCCCATGTGTTTAGGTATAACCTAATGCATAGCAGTTGTTTAATAAATGCTGCTACAAAAGGTGCAAACGATATTTCTTCCAAAAGGCTGGCCATAAATACTCCAGAAATGTCTTGCAAGTATAACAACAGAGTCGAGGAGGAGGAATGTAGGACCTAATAACGTGGTTATAAACGTTCACCAAATCTGCTATCGGCGGCTCTTGTGCACAGCCTCATTAGCATTTTCGTATGTACACACTGTCAAACTAAAGGTGACCGATCTCTCAAGAAGTTAAATTTCTTCAAAGTCTCTTCGAGCAAGCGCGCTGTTCACAACCGTCAACTTCTGTGCGCCGCTTTGGCTAACTATAACACAAGGCACTGATTTGGGCTACCTCTACACGGTATTTTGCGTGGAGCAGTGTTTATGCTTCCTAACTTCCACGCACGCAGCTCGAAATGAAAATTAAATTGAGTTTTATTTATGATCGCTCTTTAACTGCTGTGGTCCTTAGCGTCCCATTCTATATTGGGCGTGAAAGACTGGTAATTTTGCTCAGAGGCCTCTTTATCAGGCTTCAGGTTCTTTTACGTGCCGTAATTCTACGACACGGGATCACCGACTTTACTTCCCTTCCGAAGGAAGCCATGCTAAAGTTTTTTACGCCCGAAAAAGTTTATCGCCCTCCGCCTGGTTTGAACCCGCGACCTCGGAAACTAGAGGCTAGCATGGTAACTACTGCACTACGGAGAAGGATGCACGCAGCTCAAGTTGGGTTCTCCGTAGTGGATTGTTTTTTACTACTCGTTTTACTGTAATATATTTAGTGTTGCTTGTGTCCCTTCATTTTATTTACAAATGCAATTACGATAATGGTGAAATTTGAGGTTATAAAATTAAATTGGCTGAGTATGAAACCTTCTCCCGACCAGTAAATTAAAGTCATTATTGCCATCTACCGGTATGGCGGACTACTAAGTAAACGCCACATGCATACAAAATTAAGAAATCCTGTTATACCGGGTGTCCGGCCAAGGTACATCACTACAAAGAGAATCTCTGGAAGTTTTGTTTTGCGTGGTTGGTAATATTGCTTGGTTTTGTTACGCGCAGTTAAAAAGGCGACAGTGCAAGAGCAGGTTTAGTGTGTTTTGTGGCTGGCAGAGTTGCAATCTGTTACGACTGTGCAACGACGTTTTAGAACCCGGTAAGGACGTCAACAACCTACGAAGAAAAGCATTCAATTCTAGGACAAGAAACTGAGAACGATAAGTAGTCTGTTACGTATAAATTCTCCTGGAAAGCCACGACCTCCGAAGAAAGCGTCAATCGCATTAGAGAATCATTCCAACGAAGCCAGCGTAAATCTGTTCGTGCTGCTAGTTTGCAGTTGCAGATTTCACGTTCAGCAGTGTATGATGAGTTGCACAAAAGACTCCGTTTAAAAGCATACAAAATTCAAATGTTTCACGCAGTAAAACCTTTTGAGATAGTTGTACGTATGAACTTCGCATTAGAAATGCTACAAAGAATTTATGAGTTACCCGATTATCTCCAACGTGTGTGTTTCTCTGACGAAGCAACGTTTCATGTTAGTGGAGTTGTAAACTGATACAGCTGTAGAATATGGGGCAATGTAAATCCACATGCCACTTGCGAACTGGAGAGGGACACCCCGAAAGTCAAAGTGTGAGTCGGGTTAATGCATAACAAGGTGATTGGACCGTTCTTCTTCTTAGAACCGACATTGACTGGAACTTCGTACCTGGATAAGTATGCTCTCCTACAAATACCATATGAAACATCTTCCAGCAGAATGGAGCTCCGCCTCATTTCAGCCTCATCGTCAAGGAATTTCTAGTTAGAGAAATGCCCGGGAGGTGGATCGGCAGGGATGGACCAAATGCTTGGCCTCCTAGGTCTCCAGACTTAACCCAATTAGGGGTTATGTAAAATACATTGTCTAACAGGTTAAGATCAACGATCCTCAGCACCTAGAAGGCCGCATAAGCGATGCTATAGCAACAGTTACACCAAACATGCTCCAGGCTACGTGAACGAGGTGGAATATCCTCAGGATATTTATCGTGCCACCAAGGGGTTCCGTATTGAAATCTATTGAGGACGTGACAGTCAGTAAAGAAACTTTGACAGTTTCCTTTTGCAACATTGTAAGCTATAGCTATATACGAGGGCTGATCAATAAAGACTGAGAGTGATTTTTTCCTGTACCTTTCTTGAGAGTTTCCTGTCTCTACCATGAATATTTGAAAAGAGCGGGGTTTCATGTAAAATGTCCATAGGCGGCAGCACTCTCGTATCGGTAGGTTGGTAGTAATGCTGTATATTGTTGACCACAGTTGAATTTCGCATACCACAAAATGAAAGTGACACAAGAGGAGCAATAATATTTTGTTTTTGTTTAAATCATACAGCCTCTGAAACTTTGGAAAAGCTGAAGCAAGCATACGGTGAAGATGCACTACCTCGTGCAACAGTGTTTAGGTGGTTCAAGGACTTCAAAATAGAGCGAGTCCTCTGTGCTAAGCAAGGTGGGCCTGGTGCTTCGGCTTCTGCTATGACTGAAGTCAACATCAACACAGCTGCTGTGATTGTTGTTCCCACTCACACCACTGTTACAGCAGCGTACTACACGTCAGTATTGGCTACACCGAGGAAGCACATTGCAAGGAAACATCCAGAACTTATCACAACACGTGCGGCCTCACGTTGCAAATCAAGTCCAGGAATTTTTGGCTAAATTCAACATTACCTGTGTGCCGCATCTGCCTTATAGCCCCAATCTTGTCCCCTGTGATTTCTTTTTATTCTCATCACTAAGGGCAAAGCTCCGGGGCATTCGATTTGAGAGCACTGAAGCAGTGCTGAAGAAAAGTGAGGCGATTCTCAAAGACCTGACAAAGAATGGCCTGTACCATGTGTTCGAGGACTGGCAGAGACGCTATAAAAAGTTCATTCAAGTAGGAGAGGACTACTTTGAAAAAGACCATGTCAACATTGAAATGGAGTAATAAATATCTGTGAAAAAAAAATAGTCTCAGTCTTTATTGATCAGCCCTCGTATAATAAATAGTTTGCGAGTTATAGTTTATTGATTTTGTATACCTTCCATCCAGACACCCGGTATTTTTACTCCTGTATTTAAAAAGAAAGGGGAGGAAAGTTGTGCAGCTCCACGGAGATTTAAAATTGCAAGCTCAGTAACAGAGAGCTAACTCTCGACGACTGCGCTAATAGTGCTACAATAAACTTCTGTAATACTCTACTTGAGAACCATAAATCAATATAGTATGTGTTGGTTACAAATATTCAACGCTGAAAAGCACTGAAACATGTGTCTGTTTGAAATCTCGTATATGAATTATTTTCTCAGAAGAATTTTGTGATATAAATTGTGTTCCCCGTTATAACTACTACAAGAATATACGCAGTCTTGTGAACAATCCTGGCTGTCCCGAGCACTCACGGAAGTACACGATTCCAGCTCCGTCTATCGAAAGCCGGCAAGGTTTACATTGACCGAATCTACATTTATGATCATTTTTGGTATTCGAAACTGACCCAGTAAACTGGTCTCATCGTTGAGGGCACTGCACACACTATAGCACGGGTACTAGTTCACGGTTCCTCATCCAGCATAAGCAGATGGTGCAATGGGTACATCTTATAGAGCAGTCTTCTTTATTCGTACCAAAGAATCACGTTTTCACGTCTGCAGACTCCAAAGTAGTTAAATGCAGATGTCAATTAGCATACCTTTCACTGTAAATTCGTGCAGCTATTGCGCCACGATTCAGGATGCGACATACACCTGGTGTATGTTAGCAAGGTCTGAAAACTATTACTTCTCCATTTTCGCTGAGTAATAGCCGCAAAGTAATACAGTTGTGCGCTGGAGAAAAACAAGAAGCGTGACTTGCGTGACGTCACTGCGTTAGAAAAAATCTGATGTGTTACACTCACATGACTTATTCTCCATCTACTTCATGTTAATCGAGATAAACATTTGCAGAGTCAAACTTATTGCTAATTTTCTTGTAGATGTAAGGGGAATATATATTTACAAGGACAATATAGAAATACAGTAGCCTTTAAGCACATACATATCTCTTAATAGCTGGTTGCTAGGTGCAGCACCATTCCCTTTCCCAGAGATTAATACTCTTTGCATATCCAAGACAAAAAAGTGAATAATGAATTCCCATTTGAGGAAATAAGTATTGAAAAATTTAAGGGAATAACAAGTAATATCTCGAAAATGGTTCACTCAAAAAAAAATGTATATGATATAAATTGTGTATTTTAACGCGATCTACATTTTTTGTGCAGTAAAATTTTGTCTATCTCTTATGGTTTACCAGTTATGCAAAAGTCGTTTACAATGAAGAATACTTTTGGAGACATTCCCAGGAAATTCAAGATATACATTTTATTTGTCATAACAATATCTTAAACATATGATATTTTAATCAAAATCGTTAGCCATTTTTGAGAAAATTAAAATTTTCGAAAAATGTTCCATGTAAAGGGTAATCTGGGGTGGAGGGATTTTGTTGAAAACCTTCGTGTCGCATCTCTGGAAGATACTGAACCTAAATACCAAGTTTGGTGTTTATCCGACTGTTCGTTTCTGAGTTATGCTGTTCACAGATAGACACACAGACAGACACACACACGGACATGTTTCCAAAAATGCTTTTTTTGGATTCAGGGGATCTCAAAACATGTATTTCCGGTGAAATCTCGGTATGGAATTTTTGGGTGGAATACAATACTTCCCCTACTTACTATACGTAGTAGAGAAAGTAAAAATAGTGATTACCTAGTAAACTACCATCATTACCTTAAAGTGTTGTTAGGATAGTGCCTGAGGTGTCAATCTTATTTGTGGCAGTAGCCATAAAAATATGGTATGCTAGCACAGTCTTAGCTACTGCTTTGTGGAGTCATGGTATTGTACTCCGTGCTATTGCTTGTTTCAATTTGTAGTAGACTTAACCAGAATGGTGCGAGCGAGGTGGCGCCGGGTAACACATGCGACTTGCATTCGGGAGGTCCAGGCTTCGATGCTCGGCAACCGCCCACTCTGACCCATATATTTTTCGCGATTTCACTGCGGGCACGCGAATCCTGGGGTGATTCCTTTTCTACCACGACTTTCCTGCCTTTCAATTCCTGTACCTACAATTGTCATCTGTTTCAGGGATGTAGGACTAGGCGGCCGTATTCGGCGGGTTGTAGTGGGAGGTGAATGTGCAATGGGCCCCACCAGGGGGGACTCCGGGAGTTAGGAGGTCTTTGGATGTGCCGGGCGGCGTCGGAGGTGTTTAATCTGGAAACTTAGAGACCCCGTTCACTTTCGCTACTTGAAACTGGTCGCCCTGCGGGTCTTTCCACCCATCCCTCCCTCCCAGGGGTCGCAGTGGAAGCAAAAACGGCTGGTGGTCTGCTTACGGTGCTATGGTCCGGTTGCGGGGGATTCCTCCTTTCGTCCGTAACTTTACCTTCAATCCGGGTAGCATCATGTGTTATTCGTGGCGTTTTTTTTTTCCCCTTTTTTTCTTTACATATGTATTTCTTCAATCTACATTATATTCATCGAAATTAATGTTTATTCAAATATTTTCATTTATATTTCGTTGTACGTACAAGGGGGATTCAGGAAGCTGAAACGGACTTTGAAATTTCATACCGTTTGCATGAGATTGCGAGAAACAAATAAATGTGCCTTAACGGTTTTCTTTTATTTTCTTTTTTTAATTTTCAAGCAAATAATTTTTTACTTAATGATTCTAAAACTAAAAATATAATTTTTACTTTAAACAATGTTGTCCCGAAGCTTTGTACTGATGTAAAGCTTTTAGGCATTTTTATTGATAGATTTTTAACTTGGGAGCCACATATTACATTTTTATGCAGACAGTTGTCAAGGGTTGCATTGTTGTTTTTTTTCTTTGTTTTTTCTTTTTTTTCTTTTTAAAAAAGCAGGGCATAATTTTAGGTATGTATTCCCCATTTTTTTTAATAAGAGACTCTCAAGTCTTCTTCATTCTTTTTTTTTTTTTTTTTTTACTTTTTTTCATTTTTGCTATGGCGTTAAATTTGACATCTATAGGCTCACACTCCTGTACGATAACGCTTGTCGCTTATTAGTAACCACTATTTTCCATGAGGCAGTGGTATTGCATACAAATTCTGCCTATCGAAGACTAAGCAAAAGTGTCGATGCACAACCGTTAGTGATTAGATGTGAGATGAGGGCAGTAGTAAGTGATACCTAGTGCAAGCGCATGCTCGTGGCTATTACTAAATTAACAGATAAGCATACACTGTTCTAAGGAAGGTAAACAAAGGTAAAAAAAGGAGGAGTTACTCCAACCTATCCTCGAACTTGAATAAAATGTCTATTCGTATTTATGATAAAACAGCCTAGGATGTATGATATGTTTAACGGAGGGGAACATCCCGCCATTGAGACCAGTATGATCTATTACGGCTACACCCCACAGGAAGCAGGGATGATGTGTAGGAGCCGTAAGATTCCTCCGGTCCGCAGGCAGACAGGCCGAAGGAGACGCGCAGAAGTCTCTAATATTTCCAGTTTGAACACCCGCGCGCCAGTAGAGGTGAAGAATCCCGAGAACGGGTGATCCCAACGGGTGGGACAGCTCAACCAGGTGTACACGGGAAGAAAATTTTCAACGCGCAAGCATCCAAGCCAACTGCCCGACACCGCCGGCACTGCAACCTGAAAACACATCTGAAATTTAAGAGGGAAAGATGAAATGGGACAAAGGAGAAATCATGGTAAAGGTATATCCTATCAAGAGGGGCCCCCGGAAACGAGGCAGAGCACCGCACGGAGGCCAATTGGCCTATTGTGCTTCCAACGTGATCCCTGGGAGGGAGAGATGAGGGGAGAGATCCGAAGGGCGACCAGATTCGGATGCCGACGGGCGCAAGCATGGGCGGCGTCCCTAACGTTTCCAGATATAACGCATCCGACGCAGCACAGTCCCTGCCCACAATCCACCGATCTCCAGGGTCCCCGGGAGCGGAGCCCCACGCTGAAGAGAGACCTAACTGAGCGTTACCGCAGCGACGCCAGGGAAGAAACCTTTACAGAGCGTAAGGTACCGCCCAGCCGCAACTCACCGAACAGTGGCCCCTGGTCCTACAACCCTGACAACCCTGATGACAAGGAAGATGAGTACAGAAAATGGGAGAAAGGAGAGTCGTGGTAGAAGATAAACCACCCTGACATTCGCCTGGCGGCCCGGGACTGCGCGAAAAACCTATTGGCCAAAATGGGTGGTCGCCACCCCGCTCAGTAGAAATTGTGGTAGAATACACCTCCCCGGCATTCGCCTAGGCGGCCAGGGGAAAACCACGAAAATCTCCATGTTCAGAGTGGGTGGTTACCGGGAATCGAACCAGGAACCAATCGAATGCGGGCCATGGACGTTACCCCCCGAGTCATCGCGCTCAATAAAAAACAGCCTAACCGTGTTATTGCATACTGCCGAGTCAATTTTAGAGAATAAAATACTTAAATTTCGCTCAGAAGCCAATTTGTTGGTTCCATTCACTTATTACTTTAAATTCGCTGTAACACATCAACCAAAACCAGCTGCTTTATCGATGACATTAGCAAAGTCAGCATGGCCCAATATATAATGCAATAGTTGTTGTGGACGATGTTTTTGATAAGCGTGTACAATACGAGACACTTCACTGCAAAGAGAACAGTGTTATTATTATGCATGTAGTAAGGAGGAATCTTTCCTAAACAAGAGCAAATCCATTTTTGTCATTTTCGTATTAAGTACCATCAGTAAAGATAGAATAATTAATTTTAAAGGCAATTGATGCGTTACCCAGTGTCATTTTATGGTTAATTTTTGAAGAAATTATGCTTTCCTGTACAATTTTTAAGAGTATTTATAGGTATTGAAGTAGTCCGGAAGAAATTACAAAAAGATTCTTACATTGAAAACATCTGGTATTTTGCGATCACACGAATTTCTCTATCCTGTATCGTTTATTAGTGGGTATACAGCCCATTCTTACTAAAGTTTATTTTTCTATCTACTTCATTTTAATCCAGATAAATATTTGCAGAAATAGCAACATTACACATTTCGTTTTAGATACAAAGGGAGTAGAGATAGTCAAATTTTTAAGAACTGGACACTATATGCTGGCCTTAAAATACCATACTCTTTCAATGCAATCGCGAGAAACAACTGAAAATCGACAGGAATTGAAAAGAATGACGAAGTATTGAACAATTCTAATAATTATTAACGGATATCTCGGAAATGGCTTATACCACAAAAACATTATTTGGGATAAACTGTGTGTTTTAATATATATATATATATTGTATAGTACTTTTTCGTCTATCGCTTAACATTTACCAGTTATACAAGATTATACAAAATTCTTACCGAATGAAGAGGACTTCACGAGTTATTCACAGAAAATTCAAGATATACATTTTATTTGCCATGTAAGTATCTTCAATACATGATATTTCAATCGAAATTGTTAGAGCCATTTTTCATAAAATAAAAAATTTCGAAAAATCTTCAACGTAAAGGATGTTTTGTGTGAAAACATTTTGTGTTTCTTGAAAACCTTCGTGCTGCATCTTTGGAAGATACTGAACCTAAAAGCCAACTTTGGTACTTATCCAAAATTTCGTTTTCGAGTTATGCTGTTCACACACACACACACACACACACACACACACACACACACACACACACACACACACACACACACACACAAGTTGCGCTTTCTCTAAAATTCGTTGTTTTTAATCAGGACGACTCAAAGCATGTGTTTCCGCTAAATCTCGGTATCAAATGTTTGGGTGGAATGCAACACCTTCTCTACCTGCCAGGTACGTGGTAGAGAAAGTAATAACAGATGTTGAGAATAAAACTACATTCTAGAAGAGAGGAAAATAACTAACATAGCTTCAAACTTTAAAAATGTTCATGGAACAACGGAGTGTTTCATTCGGATGTCCCATTTTTAAATAGCTATATCTCTGTGTCCTTACTTTACCTTTGAATTATAAATACATTGTAATGATGCATGAAGTCATGAGTTTCAATGGATGCCAGCAGATGCCAGATTGCCGTCGATTTCGATACATATCGATCTTCCCTGTTGTCACATAACCTTTAAAATGGAGTACACAACTCAACAGCGTGCATTTATTGTGAAGAATTATTGGCTCACCAATTCTGTTCGCACCACACAAAGAGCTTACTGTCATGAGTACGATGTTCGTGATGGTGATGGTCCTGATCGAAAATCAATCCTAAGGTTACTGGAGAAGCTGAAAAGAAATGGTTGATTAGTGAAGTATTTTTAACACTTAAGTCATTTTAGTCAAGTTATAAACTATAAAGTCAATAACAGCCCACCTAAAAGCAATATGTGTATGGTACAATATATAAAAAGTGTATATTACAGTCATTATATATCTTTATATTATTGTATACATGTTCAATAATGTTATCTGAATGTATTATATAATTTAATAATGTAGGAGCTGTGAGAATAATAGGTTAAAATTTGCTAACAATGAGGTAACTTTGAGGCAATAATGAGTAAGAATGTTTAATAATGCTATTAGTCATTATTGGAGCAACAATAATGTAAATTTGAGACAGTTTATAAAATAACCAATAGAAAAAGCTTTAGTTAAATAAAAGTATTCCATTGGATTAGGAATAGCCAATCAGAGACTTGAAATACAGAAATTTACAAATGTGGCGGTGGAAATCAAGTCAGTTGCTTGTAGACAGCGCTCATAACTGGACGCGTTGGTTGTTGACAGTGTTCCTAATCAGACGCGAGATGCGTTCTCAAGAAGTTTTATACGTATTCGTATGAGACGAAAATAGTTTACGTGTTAAAAAGTGCAAGTAATTAATAAAAAATCTCACACCTCTCTCTCTGTATCAGTGAAGTGTTATTTAAATAGTGTCAAGCATTAATAAAAGGAGTGAAGTAAAATTATAATCTGTGTAAGCCTACATTCTTCAGTCGCACCACCCTCTGCTAAGATCATAACTCTAAAAATAAATACTGACGCAGCCGAGGCAAACATAAATATGTAATATTTAAAGAAACAGTGAAATTACAAAGTTAATATTTTTAAATTTGGGCGAAGGCTACCGGGTACCATACGTGCGGTTGCAACTACTTCAAGTTCGCTCCCAACAGTTGAACTGCAATACAACTCCTGCTTCAAACTGACTTTCCATACGTGAAGCAACTATCTACTTCATTAATCAGTGAAAAAAGTCAAGCGTCATCCACCGTCATTAGTGCCACAGCGCTCTGGAGATGTTCGTGAGCGATTGCTTGGCTCCCCACAAAAGTCTACGCCGTCTGTCACAAGAGACCGGCTACTCGGTAACGATGTGCCAATGAGCAGCAAATCATGCAAAACTCTGCCATGCATTGTGACAGCAGTACACGAACCCAAGAAAATGAAGCGTGTGCGATACTGCAATTTGTTCCTCAACTTTGTGGAAAGAAACCAGGACATACTGAGAATGACTTGTTTCACAGATGAAGCTTGGTTTCATCTAACAACCTACGTAAATTCTCAAAACACAAGGATAAGGGCATACCATGGGACATCACTTCACCCAGAAAAGCTTGCAGTGTGGTATGCAATATCCGGCCACGAGTCATTGGACCAACTTTCCTTGGCGATACTGTAAATACGGATGTGTACAGGAACATTTTTAGGAAATTGTAGAGCAGTTAGACAACATCGCACTTGCGCAGGAATATTTCCAACAGGATGGTGCCACATGCCACATCTCCAATGAATCCATGGCACACATCAGCAGTTTCTTACAGAACGTGGTATCTTCAAAGGTTTGTAGCCTCCAAGATCCCAAACTTGACGTCAGCGGAATTTTTTGTGGAGCCATCTCAAGGAAAGCGTCTTCAGAAACAGACCACGAACCATCCAGGATCTCCGGACAAACATCACAGCGAAAATAAAGAATATCGACCTCGACATACTCAGACGTGTATCTGAAAACATGGTGAAACGGGCAAGAATGTGTCTCCAGCAGAAGGGGGGGGCAATTCCAGCATATCTTGTAACTGTCGTTATTTCTCCCTGAGAAATACAGTCTCATTTACAGTTGGTTACCTTTTTGTGTTATTTAGTCAAAGATTAGATCTAATTAAATATGGGTCATCCCACTGAAACACTCTGTATATTAGGGCATTATGGAGGTATTAAGCTATTTTAGCTTATAAAATATATGCAAAAACACTGAGTCATTGGCTGAATAGTATAACAGATTCTCCAAGGCTCAGTTGTATGAGGGTCATACAAATGAAACCCGGTCACTTGTGTAAAGTAACGGTAGCGATTTTATTAGCTCAAAAATAGTCGCCAAAACGTTTGGCACATTTATCCCATTGCGACACTAGCCGGTCGGTTCCATCTTTGAGGAAGCTAGTAGGTTGCTGTTGGATCAAGGCCTGGACCCATTCACACACTTCATCGTCCGTTGTGAATCGATGTCCGCGAATAGCTTGCTTTAGAAGTCCATAAACATTAAGGTCTGGACTGTACTGTGGATGTTTCAGCGTTTCCCATCGAAACTGCTGCAATGATGTCTTCACCGCATTGGCAGTGTGTGGGCAGGCATTATCATGCAGGAGAATAATGCCATTGGACAACATGCCTGGGCGTTTCGACTTGATGGCTCGTCTAAGGTTCTGTAAAGTGGCTTGATAACGCTTGGCATTGATGGTGGTTCCCCGTTCCAGGAACTCGACAAGCAGTGGGCCCTTGTGGTCAAAAAAGGACATCATGACCTTAACAGAACTGGTGTGCACGGCCTTTGATTTCTTTGGAGGTGGTGAAGCCGCATGTTTCCACTGCTTGCTCTGACGCTTGCTTTCTGGTCCAAAATGGTGACACCATGTTTCGTCACCAGCGACAATATGCGACAGAAAGATGTATTCCTCCTCATGATAACGTTGCAGATGACTCAAAGACAGCGCCATTCGAGTATTGCGCTGTTCGGCGGTCAGTTGGTGGGGAACCCACTGCGCCAAACTTTTCGAAATTCCAAGTGTTGATGCATTATGGTGTGAATGGTGCCCACGCTAATACCCAGTAAACAATGGATCTCGTCCACGGTGATTCTGCGGTTGCCCAAGTCTAAAGCATCGACTTCCGCAATCATTTCAGATGTGATGACACGATGAGCCTGTCCAGGACGAGCATCGTCGTCCAGTAACTCGCATCCCTCAAGGAATCTTTGGCGCCATTTCACCACACTTGAACGACACAGACTGCACTCTCTGTACGCATGCTTTCATCCGTGGATACATTTCACGGCCTCCAACTCCCTCCGCTGCTAAAAATCGAATCACTCCTCGTTCCTGCTTACTCGCCTTCATGTTTAGTAGTGGACGCTAACTTGTGTGACCACCCTCTCTTCGGCGTGAAACCACACTGTCGCTATGCAACGTCAAACGTTGCGCACGCTGCAGTCGCTCTACCAATAGATGGTGCCACCATACACGCAGTTACGTGGTGCCACCTTACGTGTAATGCAAAGTTAGACGCACTGACCAGGTTTCATTTGAATGCCCCTTATATAAACACTAATCTATATACATGCTGCTGCACCCAGAAGTGTCGTTCTATTGGTACCGACAATGCGAAATATAATTAAAATCATTTTTCTCCGAACATGGCAATCTTACATATTGCAGTAATGTGATAGACTTATACTAAACCTTGTATTTCCAAACTATGATCCACCTGAATGCAGGTTGTTCACTGATACATCCAAGCGAAGTTTAAACGATATCCTTCTTCATAACGGAAATGTCTTGGCTCAGTGCCCGTTTCCTATCCCGTGATCCTCAAAAAATCCTAAGAAAATTTAGAACCGCACTACACTCAATATACCTGGTGAATTTGTAGTGATTTTTAAATTGTTACTGTTGGAGCCTTTGCTTCAAATTTTGATATTGCTATCGGCGCATGCATGAACTTAGATAACATTTAACGTTACCCGCTCTGTTGACGAGTTTTATAATGTCACCATCTCGTAGTTGTCTCGTGCGCCAGCTGCTCCAGTGGTATAGCTATTAGTTATTTATTTCAGGGTATGCGTAGGTGTATTTTAAGGATAACAATTTACTTAGCTGATAAATTTAATGTTGACTAAAATATTCAATTTGAGAACACTCGACGACTGTTTAATTTACGAGCTAATTACGTTTATAAGAATAATTAAACGAAGCGCCAGTTACCATAAGTCACAGAAATGTTACTCGGAAGGATCCCTCACACTAGCCACTAAATCTCACTCACTCAAGAGCGTCACTACTTAAAATGAAGTTCACATTCACAAGGGTCATCACATGAGTAAGCCACAGAATTAGTCATAAGTCATTCTGATTTCGGATGCACGCCTGTTTGTTAACTTAAGCTTCACCTACCTATTCTACCCCTACCAACATCCCTTCTATTGCGGTCCAATCTTAAAACTAAGTATGCGTATCTGACACTGTTTCTATGCAGAACTTCCCCGAATCTTAGAATTTCATACCCCTTTCTACTTTACTGAAGTCTTGCCTACATGACTCTGCAAACGTACTGAACTCAAATTTAACATATTTGCAGGAACTTTTATACTAACCCGTTCGCTAGTCTGCTGTTACTAATGACTTTTAACATGGCTCGCTAATTATCTTTTTATTTCCGGATAAATCTATCAACTGAAATATATTGAAATTATTTATTGCAATTATTTCTCTATCTTACTATCATGTATTTTTTTAATTATTTATATTTTATGTCAATAATTACATCACTGTACTGTTGAGTCACCAATCTCGTTTTAATAAATATCCATGTTTTATTTGTTTATTTTATTTGTGGACTACAAGGGCACAAAGAGTAGACTAAAAGGATTGTCACTTGAGAAATTTGGAATTCGGGTTTAAGAATATTTTGCGCCGAAGCCTTGGGAGTTCTTCTAACGTTGTGCTAGCACATCTCCACGTTAAGCTTGACTTAATGAAAAGTTAGTAAAGCCTTTACATACAGAGCGAGATGGCTCCGCTGTAGCATGTGCGATTCGCATTCGGGAGGTGCCGGATTCGAAATCCAGTAGCCGCCCATTCTGGCCATGGATTTGTTTGGTTTTCACTGGTTGACATAGGCGAATGTCGGAATAGTGAATTTTACCACGAATTTCCTCTCATTTCATTTACCTTTCATGTTTTAGGTTGACTCATGTCGGTGCCGGGCAGAAGGCGCAGAGGCTTGCGATTTGGAACTTCTTTTCGGCCCCGCTAGAGGGAAGCTGTTGAGCCTCCACTACTTTTGAGTACCAATAATGATCTATGAAAGCTGCTTAGCAATAGATTTGAAGACAGTTGGAAAGAGACTGAATTGATGGACTGAAATTTTAACATTACGTTTTTAATGCAAATAATGAGATTACTGAGAACACGAGGATGAACCTTTGTGTGTGTGTGTGTGTGTGTGTGTGTGTATAACGACCCTTTTTGATTGCATATGGGTACCATAAGTGGCGGGTATCAGACACCAAGGGAATATGCCTCCAAGCGACTCAGGGAGGAGGGTGTCTTCTGAATGACACCCCCTCCTCCGAGAGCGTTTCCTTTCCGCCGGCACCTGAAAATGTTAATGCAGCCCCGTCATTACAGGGCGGAAGTGGATACACCACTTAAGCGCCTCAACCCCAAAAGGGAAAGAATACCGAACAACCTCGGTAGGACCGACAGCAACCTCGCAGACTGTCTACCGGCTCTCTAGGGCAGTAACGGAGCCCCGCCTGTACGCAAACCCGCAAAGACGTACCCCATTCTCTCATGGGTTTCGGGAACCACTGCCCCGCTGAGTCCAACCCATCCAAACGACACCTTTACGGGTGGCCCAGAGTACTTCCAGTAACGTCAGAAATCCCGCACCACGAAAGCTGAAGGTTTCGGAAACGCCTCCCCCTTACGGTGAAGGTGGTCAACACTGATGATATATGAAATAAAATTTGGGAAGGAAACTTTGCGGCTAAGTTTAAGGTTAAAGGCATCTCCCTGACATTTGCCATTTATAAGGACTGACGAAAACCTGTAGGAAACCTCGATCAGGGAGGACTGTCCTGGCGGGATTTCAGCCGCAGACCTCCCGTTCACGAGTCGGTGTTTAACGGGCTCGGTCATGATGAACAATCCGGCGCGCGCTTAATCCTACGCGCCCTACGAAAAAGAAGAATCACCGCACAAGCACGGCCTTCCTTCCCTACATTAAGAATGTTTCCGATCGAATAGGCAAGCTTCTGCGCTCATACGGGATTGACACGGTCTACAGACCAACACAAAAATCAAGGACTTGCTGAGATCAGCCAAAGATACGCGTCACCCGCATACATCTGCAGGTGTTTACAAAGTGCCCTGTAGCTGCGGCAAGGTTTACATAGGCAATACTATGCGCAGCGTGGCCACGAGACTGAAAGAACACGAGCGTCAGAGCAGATTGGGACAAACAGAAAAATTATCCGTGGCGGAACACTCGCTATTATTCGGCCTTGACATCAGCTTCAAAGAAACCGAAGTTCCATCTACAACTACAAACTACCATGCTCGACTACAGAGGGAGGCCATTGAAATATATAAACATAAAAACAATTTTAACCGGAAAGAAGAAGCTCTCCGTGTGCTTAAATCCTGGACGCCTACCTTGGAGAAACACGTACACAGAAATAGCAGACATAATAATACCTCGCCATAACCCACCCACTCCCAGAGGCGCGAGCCAATCACTGCACAGGATCTCACAGTAAGCCCCGCCCACCCCCGCTATATAAGAGCGCCATCCTCCGTTATTATATAAAACAATTGAAAAAATTGAAATAAAAAAAAGCGTTGATCCCTCTACTCCTCACCGCCGCGCAGCGCTTTTGGCCGTCTGCGGCCAGGGCGACGCGAATTCGCAACATCAGAGGTCCTACACCACTTGTCAGGCTCATCTTTTTGGAAGAGGGCGATTACTTGGCGGCCCTTGACGCAGGATTGCCCTTGTTAGGGCAAACCCTGCTGCTTGAGGCAAGCCGTAGTACTCGTCCAACACCATGCCGCCGCTGCTGCCAGTACGGGCACACTGACTCACCATGCGACGCCGCGCCCTGCTGCCATTATTGTGGTAGTGGGACACTCAGCCGACTGCAGGGCGCACGACCTGACTCAACGACACCGCTTCTGCGCCTCCTGCGGGGGCAAGGGGCATTTCACCAGTCAGGCCGTCTGCCCACTCTACCCTCGTAGAGCTACGCCGCACATCACTGAAACGACGCAGAGCTTCACTTCACCGCAGCACATCGCACCGCCTCCCCAGGCTCAGGCTCCGAGCATTACAACCGACGCTGCCCCTGAAATACTCCAGAAGCTGGAGGACATTCAGGCGGAACTGCTGCACTTGTCGGAGAAGATTGCTAGCCTGGAGGAGGAAGTTACAGAACTCCGTCTCGACATCAACCCCAGACCGGATCCCGAAGCAATCAGGTTCCCGGTCGTCACCTCTGTGATGTTGACGAACAAAGTAGCCTACATCACCTCAACCATCGAAAAGTACGTCAGGGCAGAGGTAGCAGCCCTTGAGACGATGCTGGACGAAAGACTTCCGCCGCCGACATTCAGCCATCCTCCGGCTTCAAGGTTTCGCGGTGGCCGGTCTGGCCGCTAGTGCAGACACGCCTAACTACTTCCTTTACATTCCTTACACCCTGAATTCCAAATGGCGCAGGTGGGAACTGCTGCCGCACATTCCTGACTTCTTTCCACACTTCACTCCTGAATTCCCAAGGGAGCAAGTAGAGCCTCGGTCATGCTTGCGTCCTGGCGCTTCACCCTCACCTGGCTTAGGCCCTAGTGGCCGGCCAATATATCCTTACCCTGAATATGCCGGTGCAACAGCGGTACGGCCGCATTTCCACTCCGAATTCCTCTTTCTTCCTTCTTCCTTATTTTTCCATTCCGGTGGAGGATTTTTAGTGGGTATGCCAACTATTGGTGAGTCCCACACTCTCAGTCCCGACTCCCATCGGGGCTGAGGTAAGTGATTAAATCATTTTCTCCTCCACTTGAAAGAAAAGTCTCCGCATCAAGCAAGGTGTCACTACTGCGGCTTGCCCTTGCTCACCGCCAGCTGCACCGGGCACAACCTGGCTTCTCGGCACTGCTACTGTGCTACCTGCGGTGGTGGTGACCACTTTACCGGTCAGGCATCGTGCCCGCGCTACCCAAGGACACAGCAACGTCGTCATCAGCCAACTCCGCCTCCTGCACCGCCTCTCAACCATCCAGAACCAGCAGCGCAGATCACCACAAACCAGAACGCCACTACGCCGAATTATCAGGAACCGAGGACATCAACCACACAAACATTGCAACAAAATGGGCCTTCCTGCACACCGGACTTCCAGGGCGCTCTTGAGGAGATACAGCACACCTTGCGTGACCTCGGCCTCGCCTCGAGGCGTTGCACCGGACTTCCAGTGCGCGCCTTGCGGCATTGGAGGCCAAGCACCGCACCACCATTCGACACCTCTCAACACTCGCCACCCAGTTCCTGCGACTTCGTCAGACAGTCCAGGACGACAACAGCTCGGAGGTGCTCGTATCGTGCAAGCGCAAGCTGATGCGCATCGAGCACAACCTCACGCTACCAGACAACTCCACGGACAGCGACTGCGACGACCGACCCACGCGGCTGGGTGCCCTTGAGACCTCAGTTGCTGGGCTTCGAGAGCAGCACCGGGACAGCGAGACTACCATTCTACAGAAGCTTCAAGTACTGCAGAACAACCACCAGCAGCTGCACGAAGGCTACATCCTTTGCCGAGCATTCATGGAATCACACACGTCACATGCCCAACTACCAAATCTGCCACTTGTAAGACCCAACTATCGACGCAGCAATTGCCGAGACAAGTTAACTATGATTAAAGAGCAATTAATACTCCTAACCTTCCTTCACCTTAACCCCCGGGTGGCAGCCAGGGACTTGTGCCATGGCTGTACTCCAGGTCCGACAAACCGCTCCCGGCACGGCCGGCAGCTAGTACCAACACTTTACTAACGGAGGTGCTAAAGCGGTACTCCCCCTACCTTTACCCATATCTCCTTCTAACTCCTACTCAACACCTGAAGAATATCCTTACCTATAACCCCCCCCCCAAAAAAAAGTCTCCGCATTCAGACTCCGATCACCGCAGACACTGAATCACTTCACCTGAAGATGCCAAGCGCTGTACTTGGCGAAACGTCGGTATCTATGATGCCTTCTAGACCACGGCCTACAAGCCCGGATAGTTGTAATTCAGTTAGTTATGACGCCGGCCGTGAAAGCCTCAGTATGCACAATATATTGAAAGTTTTGAGTTATCTTTTTCTTGTCTGCTACACAAATTTGTAGCTAATACGACTTGAATCATAGATCTACGTGTGCAGTATTAACAATGCTGACTGTGCAAAACGTGTTAAGCGAAATATAATTTGATAAGTTAGAATGAAACTGAAAAATGCAATTCCGTACCTGGGATTTGAGCCACGGATCCTCCGGTTTCGTTCAGTGTCTCTAACCAACTAAGCTACCACGGCAACATGCCGGAATGACATTAAGAACCAGGAAGTGAATTTCCACAAAATATGGGTTTTTCTGTTTTCTATTTTAAATAAAAGCACAATTCCTTAGCTTTAAAATTATATATAAACATATAAGCAAATATACCATATATAGGAGAAAAATAACAATTACTTCATTATCTCCAGGCGCGAACCTCTGACCACAACACATTAAAATGCTTTAAACCGTTCGGCCATCCGAACACATGATAGTTCCAGTTATCTGGTCTCATTAACGTTTGTTGTGAGTGAATTATTATTAAAAAACAAACAAAAGGGTAAAGCGCATGTATCCACATTCAATCGAAACCCTTCAGCTCAACCATGCCGTCACACCGCTTGCTTTAGTTGGGCCCTCCCCATCCTTTAATACAGTTTGTTCTGAAAAAGTGAGTAAATGAGCGTGACCTACACTTTCAACTCATAACAATTTCCCGTAACTTCATTGTTTAACAATTCATGTGCACATATTGAGGTTTTTGTCATGAACGTTTTACTGCACATGTAGGGTTGTTTAGTTTAGCTAGCGAAATAGCTTTTTATGGAATATTAAGCTTAATATGTATAAAAATAATAACATGTAACATTTGTGTCATTAGGTATGCAACATTTTCCTTCCCTTCTCATTTTTATGGCATCTAAATTTAATTTAAATAAGTCCAGATCTCAAATTATATATTAAATACCACAGAAAAAGAAAAGGTGACTGTGTAATCAACACTTTGCAAGATAAGTACACCAAGTATGAAGCGGAAACCTTTTTTTAAAAAACATGGTCTGCCTTATGCCATGTTTCGGTTGTCCTAAAGTTTACACATTACATCCAGAAACAATTGTTCTTTAAAACTCCTCAGTTTCATTTCAATCAAGCAAATTTTAGCAACAAAAACTGAAATAGAATTGTACACCTAACTTGGATATGGCTGAAGTGCAATCACTTCCTGGTGTCCCTAAATTCCCCAAATGAGTGGCATTGGTTAAACTATGAAGCCCGGGACTTAAAGTACTTACAACATTTAAAGTCGCCATTTGGAGTATGTCACCTCAAAATAAATTTGACATTTCCTTGTTAAAAGGGAAAATGAGAGTCAGTTGAAGGAATTTAACGTGTTACCGATACATTGCCATGATAGCTCAGTTGTTTATAGCTCCCGGACGAAAACCGAAAAATCCGTGGCTCAAATCCCGGCTTTGCCATTGAATTTTTACTTTCTCTACTACGTATAGTAAGTAGGGGAAGTATTGTATTCCACCCAAAAATTCGATACCGAGATATCACAGTAAATATATGTTTTGAGACCCCCTGAATCCAAAAAAAGCATTTTTGGAAACACGTCCGTGTGTGTGTCTGTGAACAGCATAACTCAGAAACGAACAGTCGGATAAACACCAAACTTGGTATTTAGGTTCAGTATCTTCCAGAGATGCGACACGAAGGTTTTCAAGAAAATCCCCCAGCACATATTACCCTTTACATGGAACATTTTCGAAAATGTTAATTTTCTCAAAAATGGCTCTAACGATTTTGAATAAAATACCATAAGTTTAAGACATTTTTATGGCAAATGAATTGTATATCTCGAATTTTCTGGGAATGTCTCCAAAAGTATTCTTCATTGTGGAACACTTTTGCATAACTGGTAAAGCATAAGAGATAGGCAAAATTTTACTACACAAAATACACAATTTATGTCATAAGTTTTTTGTTGAGTGAAGTATTTTCGAGATATTGCATGTTATTCCCTTAAGTTTTCCAATACATATACTTTTTCTTAAATGGGAATTCGTTATTCATTTCTTTTTTGTCTTGGATATGCAAAGAGTATTAATCTGTGGCAAAGAGAATGGTGCTGCACCTAGCAACCAACTATTAAGAGATATTTCTATGTTTAAAGGCTGCTGTATTTCTATATTGCCCTTGCAAATACAAAACAATGGGAACATAGTACGCCTTAAGTGATAGTCAAATATTTTTAGAACTGGTCGCTATGTGTAAAATGTAATTCTCTTTGCATATAAAGATCATAAAAAAGAACAACGAATTCTCAGTTGAGAAAAAGTGTAAGTATTGGAAAATTCAAAGAAATAACAAGGAATATCTCGAAAATGGTTCAGTCGTTCACAATGAAGAGGACGTTTGGGGACATCCCCAGAAAATTCAAGATATACATTTGTTTTTATGTCCTGGATATGCAAAGAGAATGGAATGCCCCACATAGCAACCAGATCATAAAAGATTTGACTATCGCTTAAAGCCTACCATATTCCCCTTGCATCTAGAAGAAAATTAGCATTACGATAGTTTCTGCAACTCTTTATATCGATTAACATGAAGTTCATGGAGAATAAGCGTTCGCAAACGCAGTTTGTACAAGAGTAGAGAAAGTCATGCGTGTAACACATCAGATTTATTAATCTGGATTTGCTTTTCCGACATTGTCCTACACACGGCTTTTGTGAAAGAACAATTAATTACAATTGAAATATTAATTGATTTAATATTTGCAACACCTGCCACCTATAACACTTGGGTTTTAGGATTGAGACATGAGATTTCTGATAAGACACTTGTGATAGTACGTTCTGCGCAGCTATAAATACAAAATAATAGTAATTATTTATATAAAGAAGGTAGGCAGGTAGGTTTTATTTATTTATGGACGCTCTTTAACTGCAGTGGTCCTTAGCGTACCATTCTATATTGGGCGAGAAAGACCGATAAGTTTGCTCAGGGGACTCTTTATCAGGCTTGAGGTTCTTTTACGTGGCGTAAATCTACGACATGGGACCACCGGCTTTACTTCGCTTCCGAAGCAAGACATGCTAACAATTTTTATGCCCGAAAAAAATTCCTTGCCTTTTGTCGTGTTTGAACTTGCGACTTCGTGAACTAGAGGCTAGTATGTTAACCACTATACCACGGAGGACAACAGGTAGGCCGGTCGGTACTTAAGGTATCTTTATTACTTTCAAATTATTGAAGTTATTACACAAGTATTTAGTGCATGGGTCATTGACCGTACCGCATACTTAAGATACAAGGTACTGTAAGAAAAGAAACACATAAAAGCAGGAAGAAAGGAAAATAGAGACTGACTGAACAAATATGACGCCAAGAAATTTCCCACGTTTTGCCAGTTCCTCTGGTCAGCCCGTAGATTCCAACATGCCATTCTACTTCTATGAGAACTTAAGAATTTTTCTTTGAATTTAACTTTTTCGCTGGTTCTCCCACTGTACGCATTCCGCCAAAACATGTACCCAGTCCTCATCCAAATCACAGAATGGGCAGATTCTCCTGCCAGAATCGTCAGTCAAATTCTGCACTTAAAGCCCCCAGTCTAAACCATGCCATTCCTCATCTTTCCTTTCTTCCTATGTTAAGTATATATGCCTCTTTACCCCAATTCAGTTTTATTTTATTGCTAGGCTTAGGGAAGGTTTAATTTTACAAATCGATTCCATTTCCTGTTGGTTGCTGTCTCTTAGTCTTCTTTTGACATGTTTCCATATGTTTTTGTCATTTGTTTCAGTTCTTTGCCATTCTGATCCCATTCTTATTCTCCTCAAAGCCCTTTCCAAATCAGCTGCCCAGAATTTAGTTGACAGCTTTTCTTGCTGGTATTTATAACATTTGGGCCGTAGTGTGGAATTATCTCCCTGCATCAGTCACAGACAGTACTTCACTGCCCTTATTTTACAATTTATTGTGTCTTCATAAAATTCTACCTCCATCAATACTCCCGAATTTGATATACCTTGTGAAATTCCAAGAACTATTTTCCATAATGCTACCTGCTCTTTCTCATCCCCAAATTTCATTTCCTTATAAACAAAATCAGCCTTATCATCGAGTCATACATTTTTACTTTCTCGACTACGTATGGTAAGTAGGGGAAGTATTGTATTCCACCCAAAAATTCGATACCGAGATTTCGCGGAAATATATGCTTTGAGGCCCCCCTGAATCCCAAAAAAAAGCATGTTTGGAAACATGTCCGTATGTGTGTCTGTGAACAGCATAACTCAGAAACGAACAGTCGGATAAACACCTAACTTGATATTTAGGTTCAGTATCTTCCAAAGATGCGACACGAAGGTTTTCAAGAAAATCCCCCCACCCCAGATTACCCTTTACATGGAACATTTTTCGAAAATTCTAATTTTCTCAAAAAACGGCTCTAACGATTTTGATTAAAATATCATATATTTAAGATATTTTCATGGCAAATAAAATGTATATCTCGAATTTTCTGGAAATGTCTCCAAAAGTATTCTTCATTGTGAACGACTTTTGCATAACTGGTAAACCATAAGAGATAGACAAAACTTTACTACACACAAAATGTAGATCGCGTTAAAATACACAATTTATGTCACACATTTTTTGTGTTGAGTGAACCATTTTCGAGATATTGCTTGTTATTCCCTTAAATTTTTTAATACTTATTTTCTCAAATGGTAATTCGTTATTCATTTTTTTTGTCTTGGATATGCAAAGAGTATTAATCTGTGGCACAGAGAATGGTGCTGCACCTAGCAACCAGCTATTAAAAGATATGTATACGCTTAAAGGCCACTGTATTTTTATATTGCCCTTGCAAATACAAAACAAGGGGAACATAGTACGCCTTACGTAATAGTCAAATATTTTTAGAACTGGTCGCTATGTGTAAAATGCAATTCTCTTTTTATGTCAAAAGATCGTTTCTGCAAATGTTTATCTCGATTAATATGAAATAGATGGAGAATAAGTGTTTGTATAAATAGTTTGTACAAGTGTAGAGGAAGTCATGTGAGTGTAACATATCATATTTTTTCTAATGTAGGGTTATTCCGGGAGAGATGGACCCCCTTTTCCGAATCTCCCATGTTTCTTTTATTTTTAGTAAAAGTGGTTAAAATGGTAGTACCTTATGATTTTGGTGGCATCAATAAACCATATATAGCTGTATACATGCAAAAGACGTATTAACAGACTTGTAAATTATGAACAAAAGAATTACACATATGGTCCATCTAACCCGTAGTACTCGGGTTAGATGGACCATGGTATATGGGAGAGATGGACCTGCATAAAATAGGAGGAGAATTAAATGATACATTCGTAATTAGTACTTATTGGTATATTGTAAATCATTTATCATGTAGTACAAACATTTGTTGTTTTACTGAGTTCATTTTGGAGTATGTTTTTTAGATTTACCCTCTCCTCCCACATAAGTCGCACTTCATGCCGTATTTGGTGCAGTTCTCATGAAGCCAATGGAACACATTCGGCATTGGATCCAGTCTTCATTGCTTTTGGTTGCGTTGTAGTCCTCTCCGCACCCAGCAGGTTCATTTTCATTCCACTCTTCAAGATCATCGTCACTATCATTGCATACAACACCATCATCGTTTAGGGACCCTTCGGAATCAGAATTGTCGCTCCCTCTTCTTCTGGTTCTTGGCCTCTTAGTTTTAGACACGTTAGATTTTCCATTAGCTCTACTCTTCTTAGCTTTCCAAAGGTTAACATTCCCCTTTGAATCCGGTATCTTGAAAACACTTGCTGCCTTACCACTTAGTGTAGTTTTCTTCTTCAAAGTTGCTATTGGGGAAATGTCATTAAGGAGTTTACTTGGTGTTGGTATTTGGGTCTCCTTGTCTACCTGAGTTTCATTAGGAGAATTATTTTCCACGTAGGAGATCCAAGGAACTACCAAGGAATCATCAGTTTGAGGACGTGTGGAACTTGAACTATTAGTCAAAGGTAAATCATTTGAAATATCTAGCAACTTCGTTGATTCCCATAACTTGCTTTTTAGTGCATCCACAGCTTTCTGTAAGTGGTCTACATTCCAACATCCTCTTGTAAAGCCCTGTTTCCTTTTGTAGGTAGTTGGCATTCCTCTAAAATAATAATAATAATAATAATAATAATAATAATAATAATAATAATAATAATAAATAAGGCATCTATCTCTATTTCTCCTTTTATAAACGATTTATCGATACTCACGCTATATATACATGTATATGTATATATCTATGTCATTAGTCAATAAGTAAACAAATGTTCATTTATATATTACACTATAACCACTAAAGTTTTACCAAAAAAGGATTGTATGAACATTAAAGTTATAAAAAATATGGTCCATCTCTCCCGCGAGGACCTGGTCCAACTCTCCCAAATGTCAGGGAGAGATGGACCAGCCTGCCATTTTGCATCGCTTGGGGGCAGCGTCACCAGAACATCCCATGGGGCTACATTTACTTGTTTTACGCTTCCTAAGAAGCTTTGGTAAAAGTGTATATCAAATAGTGTGTATAATACCTAACTATATAAATAGTGAAAAAAATTGACATACCTGATTTTAATTATGCGGTATATAAATGAAATGCTTCAACAAATCAAGACGAAAACAACACTGTCACACATTCTCATCTGCCACTAGCAGGCGACACTACCGCTAACTCGCTCTACTGGACGGTTCGAGAAATAATTAACTGGTGCATCTCTCCCGGAATTACCCTATCTACCGGTAGATGGGTATCCGTTTGATTAGTAAGAGTAGCTTTATTAAATTACTGGGAAATGAATATTAATTGTAAATATGAATGTGGGTTGTAGAGACAAAGAAAGCATCAGACAGGAGGCGGGGCAGATTTTCCCCCATCGCAGCCGAGCAAGGGCAGACGCTTTAGTTCATGCATCGTTAACTCGCTGGAAAACAGGTGTGTAGAAACGTAGGTCAGTACTCTGATAGCATTAGACAGATGAGGTCGTGTGGAAACTTAAAGCAGATAACCAATAAGAAAGAACATAGAAATCGCGTGATAACGAAATGAGGGGATAGAAAGGCTCGAAAGGCACTTTTTCATCATGGTTTTCTCTTGGTTGTGGAACCTGTCGCGAATATTGGCCGTGGAACCCAAGTGAAGAAAGCCATTTCTCAAAATGTAGGTACAGTATAGAGAGATTTCAAATTGGATGTAAAAGTGTCGGCAGGTTGAAATCAGATATGGTAAGCGCAGTAATTAGCAATACCGTAGTAGATGCGGAACCGAAAGATATGCGTGTGTGTTGGTGAGGTTCTGTCAGGAATCGTTAAAAAAGGTAACAGGCAGAAAAACGAATAGTGTTATACACCACCCCTTGGGAGTAATTGTCGACTCCAAGCTGACCTGGAACCAATTTATGGAAAAAAGATATAAAAAAGCCATGACTTCTTTTTGTAGTAAGACTAATGTACGGCAAGAGTGGGAACTAAAACTTAAACTGCTATATTAGCTATATGCTGGGTAGTCAAACCATCGTCACTCTACGCTGCTATAGCCAGGTGGACTAAGACACGAGAATTAAGCAGCAAAACAAAACTAGCAGCTTCCAAAGGATGGCCTGTCCAGCAATAATTAGGGCAATGGGCACGACCCCTACTGCAGCAATGGAAACATCCTCGAGCCTGACCCCTTTGGATATTTTGATAAAGGGGCTGCCAGAGTGACTTTCCTCAGACAAGCAAACAAGAACAACTAAGATTTCTATGACTGTATCAGGAATCTTATGGTATAACGAAGGAGGTAGTAGACCCGATTTTCAAGACGGAAACTGACTACCTCGGAAAAACTTTACATTACAATAAAAAATTCAAGGTAACGATAATTGAAGAGGACTCGTGGGAAGAATTCTATCAGAAACTACCTGAGTGTTCTTTGACGAACGGCTGAAAAAACAGACTAAGAGACGGGCTCTAGGGTATTTGGTTTAAGACCCAGGTGCAGCTTTAGTAATTCACTGAATCTGGTAACCATGGTATTTCAAGCCGAAGTATTCGCCATTCTACAATGTGCAAAAGAAAATCCTATAAGACAGTATAAAGATAAACACGTCTTCAGTTTTTCATTCAACTCAAAAGCTTTAAACAGAACTTTAGTGTCACCTAGACTGGTAGGTGAATGTATTACTGCCTTATCCAACTCGGCAGAGCAAAGTTTGTCGTGGGTCCCAGGGCACAAAGGAATTGAAGGCAATGAGAAAGTTGAACAATTTGCAAAGGAAGGATCGACTCAGCTGAAACCCAAAGTGGAGTCATCTCTAGGCACACCTAAGTGTTCCTTTAGAGAGGCTGTAATAAACTGGTGTAAAAAACAACACTCTTTGACCTGGAAGAGGATTCCAGGAATTCGGCATGGGAAATTGTTTATCAAAGAATCATGCAAACCTTTGACTGACAGACTGCTTAAATTTAGTTAGCCTCAGTTAAAAACAATAGTAGCCTTTGTCAGCGGGCATGCATCAGTGAGAAACAGCTACACAAAATCTGATGTGTTACACTCACATGACTTTCTCTACTCTTGTACAAACTATTTTTACAAACGCTTATTCTCCATATGCTTCATGTTAATCGAGATATCCAAATGTCAATCTTATTGCTAATTTTCTTGTAGATGTAAGGGGAATATGGTAGGTTTTAAGCGATAGTCAAATATTTTAACGCTGGTTGCTATGTGGCGCATTCCATTCTCTTTGCATGTCCAGGACATAAAAAAATGAATAACGAATTTGAGAAAAAGTATAAGTATTGGAAAATTTAAGGGAATAACAAGCAATATCTCTAAAACGGGTCAATCAACAAAAGAAATGTATATGACATAAATTGTGTATTTTAACGCGATCTACATTTTTTGTGTAGTAAAATTGTGTCTATCTCTTATGGTTTATCAGTTATGCAAAAGTCGTTCAGAATGAAGAACACTTTTGGAGATATTCCCAGAAAATTCGAGATATACGTTTAATTTCTCATGACAATATCTTAAACATATGATATTTTAATCAAAATCGTTAGAGCCATTTTTGAGAAAATTAAAATTTTCGAAAAATCTTCCATGTAAAGGGTAGCCTGGGGTGTGGGGATTTTCTTGTAAACCTTAGTGTCGCATCTCTGGAAGATATTGAATCTAAATACCAAGTTTGGTGTTTATCCGACTGTTCGTTTCTGAGTTATGCTGTTCACAGACACACACACACACACACACACACAGGCACACGGACATGTTTCCAAAAATGCTTTTTTTGGATTCAGGGGGTCTCAAAGCATGTATTTCCGGTGAAATCTCGGTATCGAATTTTTGGGTGGAATACAATACTTCCCCTACTTACTATACGTAGTAGAGAATGTAATAATAGGAAGGTTTCAGTACAGACTTTAGATTCTGCGGGTTTCAAATTGAAACAGTCTATCACATAGTATGATCCTTGAAGCGTTAGCCTTAGGCTGAAGTGCAACCGGAGCTTTTGCAGACGGGCCCAAGTCCTCAAAAATCCCGAGTTAGCATCGAAACCGGGACCTTTTCTAAAAATCCCGCACGGGCAAACTGGTACACATCACCTCCTTGCCACATACCCTCGCAAACTAGTGAAAGCCTTGAGCAAGTCGTTTTGTGCCTGGTAGGGCTGCACTCAACATGAGCATGCTGAATGCCTGCGTCTGTTGAATCTGTAATATGCGACGGAAGTCTGCTGTCTATTATTAGATCGGCATAATCGATGCAACGAGATGTGTGACTGGTGAGATGAATAACTAAACTGTTACGGGGTTACAGATGTCTGCAGACTTTGTAACTCAGATGAAGCAGTGCCGCCATTTGGTCAGCTAACACTGTAAACTTGTTGTGTGATTCTGTATTGCGATTATTAGTGGCTGCTGATGGCGCAGAAAAAAACACATTTCTCTAAAAATTGGTCCTATAGTTAGCCGTTATTACATTACTAACTTCTGTCTTTGAATCGCATAGAAATGTGCTTTTAACAGTTCAGTGATAGTTCGAGGTTCAAAAGCTAGCATACTGCGATTCAAGATTCCTTAATAATCATTATACAGAGTGTTTCAGGAACTCTGCGACAAACTCTGAAAGCGATAGTTCTCACAGAGGGAACATTTTTTTTGTCAAAAAACCACCATCCTCTGACGCATCGTTTCAGAGCTATTCATCCGTGTTTGAAGCGAATCCGGTAGGATAAGTTTGAGAGGTACAGCTAGTACACTTTGACTTTGTTTGTCTACAACCGCTGAATCAAGTGACATCACCCTGGAATTTGTGCGGTTCCCAGATCCTGGGCCTCCAAGGGGACGTGTAAGCCCACAGGCGGGGAGGGGAGCCGGTGCATCGGGCACAAGCTTGGGAGTTTAAATCTGTAAACCTGTCTCGGGCATCCTTTCCCCAACCGGCTACAAAGTGAACGGAAAGCTTTGAGGCCTGACCATAAACGCATCTGTAAACGATTAGTAGGGTCTTCCCAGCCCCCAACTATACAATACGTGGTCCTTTCTTTAGCTCCACCAAGCAAAGCGTTGTTGCAATGTCATTTGTGTTGTTTCTTCGATTTCAGTACGTTTTAGCAGCTGTGACTGTTCGCGTGCTTTTCTGCCGTCTTTTAGTTAAATTTGTATCTGTATCTTCAGTGAAGCTATATAGTGTTTTACTTAGTGCAGTTTTGTAAATTTAGCAGTGTTTAATAGTTATTAGCGTTTAATAATTTAATTAAGATGTGGAGACCTTGGGAATTGAACCAAGTTGCCACCCCTCCGGCCGCACCAGCAAATGACCCCCAACCGAGTACCAGTAGTGCCAGGACCACGAAGAAAAGATTTACAAAAACTTTGAATAAGGAAAGCCAGATGTTTGTGTGTAATGTTCACGAATATGTAGAAAAGAACCATTTAGGTAAGGGTTCAATATCGGAGACCGCAAGAATCCTGAAGTTGGACAGAAAAACTGTGCGGAATGTTATCCAGAGAGGTCCAGTGACTCCTAAAAAGCCAGGCAACAAAAGGGCCAAGTTTAATAAAGTGGACGATTTCGGTTGTGACTTTATCAGGCGCGAAGTTTACCGATTTTATTATAAAAGACAATCGCCCACGGTCCGTGAACTATTGCAGCATTTGAAAACTGTAGCAGACTTTCCTTACGAAGAAACTACACTTCGCGAGCTGCTCAAGAAGCTGGGTTTTCGTTTTCGTCGCGTAAAGAAGAGGAGCGTGGTAATGGAATCTGCAAGAATAGTGGCTTGGAAACTTGCCAAATAACACAAAATGTGTAATAATAATGGACAATGCAAGCTATCATTCGCGGCAGCTATTTAAAATTCCCAGCATGAACACGAGGGTTCATGATATTATTTCCTTCATGGAAGAGCGGAATATACCGGTACCGAACCCCGTTCCCATAAAAGCCGTCCTTATACAAACAATCCGATCTGCAAACATAGCCAAAAAGTATGTAGTTGATGAACTTGCAGCTTCTCGCGGTCATGAAGTTTTGCGTCTTCCACCCTATCACTGCATATTTAATCCTATAGAACTAATATGGGCCCAACTGAAAGGATTTGCTAGGAAAAACAATGTGACACCAACTTTAAGTGCCAGTGTATGTGAGCTGTTACGTGAGGGAACTAAAAAAATTGGCTCCCAGGTTTGGGCATCTTGTGTACAGCATACTATCAAAATTGAGAACAAATACATATGTCACGATGCAGACAGCAGCCAGGAGAGATTTGTGATACATGTAGGAGATAGTGACAACGACGAGTAAACGTAAGTTCAAAGCTTTATTTTTTAACTATAAATTTACAGTCCTTTTCTTGTGTTTCATAATTTGTTCAAATTAACTCGTAGTTTGAAAACAAGCCATGTTTACTTCCTCTTACCAAATATCAAGTAGGGGAAGTATTGTGTTCCGCGCAAAATTTTGATGTAGAGATTTCACCGGAAATACACGTTTTGAGCTCATTGAATCCAAAAAGGCATTTTTAAAAGCTCTGTGTTTGTGTTTATGAACAGCAAAACAAAAACTAAAAGTCGCTTAAACACCAAACTTGGTATTTAAGTTCAGCTTCTTCGAAGGATGCGACACAAAGATTTTCGGGAAAATCCCCCCATCCCAAACTACCCATTACGTGGAAAAATGTTCGTTATTGTTTTGAATTTCTCAAAAACAGCTATAACGATTTTTGTATTAAAATACTACATGTTTAAGATATTTGCATGAAAAATAAAATGTATATTTTGAATTTTATTTTCTGGGAATAACCTGTAAACTTTTTCTCATTCTCAACTTTCTGTATAACTGGTAAACCGTAAGAGATATACAAAATCTTACTGTGAGTAAAATGCAATCTGTTTATGTCAAATTGTGTTAATCGTTTCCGAGAAATTGTTTGTTACTGGTTTGAATTTTGAAATACTTGTACTTTTTACAAATTGCAATTCCCTATTTGTATTTTTCTCGTGGTCATGCTAAGAGCATGGAATTTTAAAGTCATGGTATATTCATCTGTTTTTAAAAATCTGACTATCGCTTTAGCCTGTGTGCCCTTATAATTACAAATATGCAATGAAAGTTTATCTCGTTTAAGAAGCAGTAGATAGAAGAATAAGCTTTCGTAAAAGTAGTTATAGAAGAGTGAGTAGAGATAATCATGTGAATATAACACATAAGATTTTTTATTTTCTTTCTTTTGTCTTCCGTATTCTTACTTGTCCTGCATTATATAACACAAGCTGCTATGCTAATAAATCTCACGGATCTTGAACAATATCCAGTTTCTTTTTATTTAAGTTTATATTAATAGAACATCGCTGTGAAGCAAATTTATTATAAATTTCAAAAGTACGAAAAAAACACCTATCTCCCCAGAGTGACACAAAAAACTTGCGTTCGTTTTGCTTTTTTCACCTGTTGCTTCTTTTTTAACTTTTACATATATAGTGTTTTTGTTTACATCTTCTGGAACTTGGTTTTTCTACATTCTGTGGTTGTGAGACAGACAAAATAAAGAATACTTTTACCATAGCACAGTAATAATTACAATAAGCCGAACTGCAAATATACAGCCCGTACTTATAAAAATTAGCTATTAGGGTAAATAACAATAAAAATGATAATTTTGTTTGGGAGTAAACGTTCCTTTAAAAATAAATTCGTATTAATGCATTTTAATTGTTTAATGATAGTCCAACAACCTACAGTTTATTTGGGACGCGTTTCTAAGTGTCTCTCGGATATGTTAACATGCATTTCCATTCTTGTAGCGTAATGTAAGTTCAGCTCTTCCTGAGTCATATACTAAAGCGTTCCTAACAGAAATGTAATTATTATGCGATGCATAGTTATTTACTGCATTTGTGTGTAAAGTAAGCAAGACAAACTGCATGATTGTGTTTTGTACATGTGGAAATCAGCGGCAAAGTTTTGCTTTCAAATACTATTTTAAACTTTGGCAACAACGCACATGTGTATATGGTTGTCACTAATGTTTATGAGTGCTTGCGGTTAGGGGAGGTAGGGGACAAGTGTTTGGCTACTGTACAAAGGCCGCCGCTTGGGGATCCATAAACTGCGACAACCATAAGCGGTAGAGACCTTGCCCTCTGTCCGTTGTTCCTATTGGTCCGGTCGCCCACCTTTTCCTCTCACCTCATCCCTCCCTCCCGGGGGCGCCCACGTCAGGGACCTAGGTGCAAAAGATCTAGGTCGAGGTGCTAAGTCCCCTTCCGCTTCTAGTCCTTCCTATCCTATACCCATAACGTGATAAAAGTCAAAATACACCGAAGAACCAGTCAAGAATGTAGAGAAATATCACGAGAAGTACAAGTATGTCCCTTATCACCGCTGCTTTGTTCAATTTATTTTTAGATGAAGTCATAAGAGAATAGTAGATACATTTAAAATTTAATCATATAATATGCAAACTTCATTAAACGCAATGTTATTTGCTGACGATCAGGCAGTGTTGGCAGTCTCAGAAGAGCAACAATTGGGTATAATAAAGCAGATGCTAATAAGAAGAGTTAGACTAAAGACAATCCTTAAATTTTATAAGGCAATGACACTTCCAACATTACTCCAAGATCTGAACGTGGACGAGACTGAGTAACAGAAGCGGAGAATGAAAGCTGCAGAAATGAATTGCTAAGACCTTTGGCGGATTATTCTCTACTAGACCAGTTGAAAATAGAAAGTGTAGTACAAATTATAAATAGATATACGACGGCTGATCAATAAGGACTGAGATTGATTTTTTCCTGTAGCTTTCTTGAGAGTTTCCTGTCTCTACCATGAATATTTGAAAAGAGCGGGGTTTCATGTATAATGTCCATAGGCGGCAGCACTCTCGTATCGGTAGGTTGGTAGTAATGCTGTATATTGTTGACCCTAGTTGAATTTCGCATACCACAAAACGAAGGTAACACGAGAGGAGCAATAAAATTTTGTTTTCGTTTAAATCAAACAGCCTCTGAAACTTTGGAAAAGCTGAAGCAAGCATACGGTGAAGATGCACTACCTCGTGCAACAGTGTTTAGGTGGTTCAAAGACTTCAAAGTAGAGCGAGACCTCTGTGCTAAGCAAGGTGGGCCTAGTGCTTCGGCTTCTGCTATGACTGAAGTCAACATCAACACAGCTGCTGTGATTGTTGTTCCCACTCACACCACTGTTACAGCAGCGTACTACACGTCAGTATTGGCTACACCGAGGAAGCACATTGCAGGGAAACATCCAGAACTTATCACAACAACGTGCGGCCTCACGTTGCAAATCAAGTCCAGGAATTTTTGGCTAAATTCAACATAACCTGTGTGCCGCATCTGCCTTATAGCCCCAATATTGTCCCCTGTGATTTCTTTTTATTCCCATCACTAAAGGCAAAGCTCCGGGGCATTCGATTTGAGAGCACTGAAGCAGTGCTGAAGAAAAGTGAGGCGATTCTCAAAGACCTGACAAAGAATGACCTGTACCATGTGTTCGAGGACTGGCAGAGACGCTATAAAAAGTGCATATATTAAAGAAGAATAATTATTTTATATGTTATACTGGCCACATCACGGGATTAGTTGATCCATATCAGTACATAAGGCACATACAAAGTGAAGATAGATCCTGCTTCTTGCTGAAGCATGTGACTGAGCTTAATTTCAACAAGTGCTCTTGGTCTGCAAGACTCTAATAGACTGCAGTTTTCGAGTATTCCAGTTATGAACTGAATTTCAGTGCCTCATATGCCAAATACACCGACAACCTTTTCTTTTAGATAAAGGAGAAACAATTGAGTTTTTTGAATGTCTGACCATCAGTTGTAGCGGTTCCTCCATGGGGGGCCCCTACTAAGTTGATGATGGATCCGTAGACAGATGATGGATGCTGTGTTACGTACCTGTAGGTCGTCTTTATGTCCGTACTCTTGTGATGTATCTAGAAGTTCTCGTAGACTGGAATCTGACAATCGTATATCTGTATTGTGCGTGTGTGTTAGTATGTTTTAATTATTATTTTATAATGGTCCCACGGCTGCTGTATTTTGAGTCGGGGTACAATTGTATCTTGTCAGGGTTAGGTATGGAGAATGTTAAAATATTTTACGTATTCTGTTAACTATTTCACTTGCATTTTTAGATAAATCAGATGTAAATATTCACAAATCACCATTACCTTTGTCCTGCTAAAATATGTATAACTGGCAGACTTTAAATACGTAGTTTTAATGTCTATTTAGAGACGAGCTTATACACGACCTTCCAGTTTGAAGTCAGACAAGCTTCTGTTAGCGTTCCCTTCAACCGCTTTCTTAACGTAGTATTTGAGTTATAAGCATGTATTATTGGTTGAATAGCTAACAATGGACTCTCCCTCTCATATTATATTTTATATGTTATAACGTTATATACTTATTCTCTAACATGTGTACATTATGAATATATGTGTTTTTAACATACTCTTGAGTATTATACGTACAATATTAAGGACAAAAATACATAACACGTAAAACTTAGAACAAAAATATTAAAGAAGGAAATTACTAATGTGTTGATGCTGAAAAGCTATGAATTAGACATCTTATTACACTAATTACTCATCGTATTATTTTGTCCCTGGCTACTACTGTATGTTTTTTCACCGTACATATTTCTGAATAGTAGCCAGAAATTCCTTTTAGATTATGTAGTATGTGAATTATCAAAACATATTGGCCCGTAAAAGGTATTTTTACAGTTCCTACAGAATTATTTTGCAAATTTGCGCCAAAATATCGTTACCTTTGCCATTGCCTACCGTAGAATCAGATACATGCTTTGACCGTCCTTTTGAAAGCTCCCCGAAAGTTTGAGGCTATACGTACATTTGATTCAGCAAACAATTTCTTTTTTCAAAAATGCATAGAAGTAATTATTCAAATTTACAGTTACAGCATACAAAATATAAAAAATCCGATATGTTACCCTCATATGACTTTCTCTACTCTTGAACAAACTAGTTTTACAAACACCTATTCTCCATATACTTCATGTTAATCGAGATAAAATTTTGCCCTATTGATAATTTTCTTGTATTGCAAGGGAAATAAATGATACTCAAATCGTTTAAGAGCTGGTTGCTATGTGGAGCATTCCATTCTGTTTGCATATCCAGGACAAACAAAACCAATAACAAATTCTCATTTGAAAAAAAATTATACGTATTAGAATTTTCCAATAAAAGGAATATCTCGGAAATGGTTCACTGTACCAAAAAATGTATATGACAATGAAGTGGTTTATTTGTTGAGGTTGCACCACGTATTGCGGGAGATATGTTTCTTGGAGTGTTCGCCGCACATACGATACAAACTTTTCGGTGGCCTTCACCCCACGTTTAAAAATCAATCTTTTATTTTTAATATTTATTTAAATATTATATATGTATGCCTCGGCTGCGTCAGTAGTATTTTTCAGAAACACGTATCTCTTAGCAGGGGTAGTGTGGCTAAAGAACAAGACTTACACAAGCTATAAATGTATTGTAATATTTCACACGATTTAATAACACTTCACTGATATAGCATACTATACCGCTGTGAGATTATTGTTAATTACTTTTAACACGTAAACTTTATATAATTCTCACTGTAATGAAGTTTTATGTCTCACGTTGAATACGTATAAAAATCGAACTTCTCCGGAACGCTGCCTTCTAGCGTCTACCGCCTGAATTTGAACATTTACTCTATTTCAGTTTCTGATTTGTTAATCCTACTCCAATAGAATACTTTTATTTAACTTTTAACCTTACTAGTTGTTAATTGGCCATTTATAAACTGTTTTATATATTACATTATTATTGTTCCAAGAATTATTAGTAGCCTCCTTTATTAAACTTTCTAATTTATTGCTGTCTCAAGGTTACCTCATTGTTACCCAAATTTCGGCTTCTATTCTCACAGCTCCTACATTGTTAAATTACGTAATACATTCACATAACATTATTATACATGTACATAATAATATAAACATAATACAATGCCTGTAAAATAACTTTATATATATTATATTATATACATATTGCTTTAAGGCGGGCTTTTATTATATTTTATATTATATAATTAGACGGATATTATTAAAGTGTTAAAATTACTGCCTCAAGGAACAGTGTGTTTAACGAGATGTACATTTTTGTGTAGTAAAATTTTGCCTAGCTCTTATGGTTTACCAGTTATGCGAAATTCATTCGGAATGAAGAGGGTTTTTTTGGATATTTACAGAAAATTTAAGATATACACGTCGTTTGTCATGAAAGTATCTCAAACATATGGCATTTTTGAAAGATACTAAACCTAAATACCAAGTTTGATATTTCTCCAAATTTTCGTTTTTGAGTTATTCTGTTCACAGACACATATCCACACAAACACAAACACACGGACCTTTTTTTGGATTGAGGATGCCTCTAAACGTGTATTTCCAGTGAAATCTAATTTTTGGATGTAATGTAATACTTCACCTACTTACTATACGTAGTACATAAAGTAAAAAATGAAGAAAATGTACAGAAAAATGTGTAACAGAGGAAGAAGCAGTAAAACACACAAAGAGAGTTAAGGGTGAAGGGGAAGCGGTAAACATGGGAGAGAGGAGGAAGAATGAGGAGAAGAAAGGGACGGCCTACAATAATAATACATCTCTACACTCATCAAAGTATAGAGAATTCCGAAAAGGACATAAAGAAACAATGAAATGATAATTTATGACACCTAAGAGAGGAAAATCGAAAATTACAGATTCATATTATGTGAAGAAAATTTCAAGATATTGCAAACTTAAGGTAAGCCTTCAGAAAACCAATTTCCTGGTCGTTATGATGGTCATTCTAGGGTCAATTAAATTTTTTGTATGTTGTTTTCTCGTTAGAAAACTGTTTATAAAAAGCTGTTAATTTTGTGATGAGGAATAAGGAAACAAAGTACAAAATGTTGATTCCCAATTAGGAAACGTAACATGACCCTCAAATGACCCTCCATGGATGGTGCAACCATTCATTGCGCTCTTTGTACACAGCCATGCAGAATTTTTGTTGTTATTTACGTTGGTTTATGAACAATTGCAAAGTGCTTTAGATAAGTGCTGTTTGGTTTTTTATAATCTGATAAAGCAGCATAAAAAAGTATATTCCCATTTAAAAATATTAAATTGACCCTAAAATGACCATCACAACGTCCTCCAAATAAAGCACGACTAATGGCATTTACTTTCCTCCATAATACCAAGCAACTTTTATTCAAAACATTTCTTTCACAACGCTTAGTGTTGGAGATATTGTACGGTCTCAAATGGTCCATCCTGTATACGAACCATAAATAAGTATAGGTATAAGCTTAACCTAAAGTGAACTCATATTATTATTGACGCTATATTTTTAAAAGAGAGAATAACCATACACATAGCCAAAGTAGTATTCCAGGCAGAATTATGTAGCATCAGGGCTTGTGTGAAGTAGAGTGATTTCGGGGCTACCGGAATTGTACAGAGCGGTCCCTCAGCCATCTGGCCGGTAGATGCGATGCGCGTTCCGTGCGCGATCCCTCAACTATCTGGCCGGTAGTCGCGATGAGTGTTCCATGCGCGATCCCTCAGCTATCTGGCCGGTAGTCGCAATGCGTATTCCGCGCGCTATATTCAGTGTATCTGTTTATTATTGATACTGATACCATAGTATTACTGATTTTATGATGATTATTACGATAAATTGATTATTGATCAAACATAAATTACTTTTTTATTTTATCAGTACTAACATTTTTCACAGTCGGTGTTGAAAGTGGTGTCCTTCGGCAGATAAACATTTGTGGCACCTTCTGATGAAATTACCATTCACACGCATAAGTTCTTGTTGTGTAATTTCCCTAATTTCTGTTCTAATATTGTTTTTAAGATCGTCTATGGTGCGAGGAGTATTCCTATGGACTCTATTTTTTGAGAGTTTCCCAAAGATAAAAGTCACAGACAGTAAGATCCGGCAATCGAGCCGGCCATAACCCTTTAGAGATTATTCTGCCATCAAAAACATTCTTGATGACTTCCAAGGAAGCCTCACGCAGTCGTAATTGATCGAAAATAGTCACTCTGTATGGTTTTAATTTCAACAGTTTCGTAGACCTATGTACTGAGGTTTTTGAAATACTGACTCGCGTCGTAAAGATTTATTCGGAGACCGTTCAAATGCTTCGCCAATTTCATCAAGTTTTTCTTCCGTTGGAACCCTTCGTTTCCTTTTACAACTTGCAACATTAAATGATCCCGTTATCTTCACTTTATTCACTAGATATCTAACTGTTTCTCTACTCGGAACTGGAACATCAGGAAATGTATCGTGAAACTGCCTACACACCTGTCTACATGAGTCGGTTTTCACATACGTGTCATACATAAAAAGTCTTTGTTCAAGCGAAAATTTGAGGACCATTTCTCGGTTGTAATAATCCGATAATTCAATCGCAGACAAATACACACGCGTCTCGCGTCTATACACAAGAAGCAATGCCCGCTGCCTTGGAAGAGCTCGTGGCCTTGAGTTCATACAGATGTGTCGCACAAGACTGCCGTGCAATTCCCGGCCAGAGTGCTGAGGGACCGCTCTGTAGTATCTGGATATACTCAGACAGCCAGGCGGCACTGCGGGCACCATCATCACCCTTCACGAGTTCAAAGATCGTTAAGGAGTGTCGAGAAGTTTTGAAAAGTCTAGGTAATGGAATGAACTTACTCTAATATGGGTCCCGGCCACACTGGGGTGATTGGAAATGAACAGGTTGGTTAAAGTAGGAGCACAGATCTCATTTATATGTCCATAAGCTGTCTTGGGTATTAAACAGTTATTGGTAAGGAAACAAAGACATGGAAAGTTAATGATGCAACATCCATGTCTTAGAAGAAGTACTGGAGTCGTCAAAGTAAGTAGGAGGCTCATGTTGTGTTTGATAACTGCTCATAGGAATTTTACAAAACACCTGCAAACAGTGTGGCTCTCAGAAGAATCAAGATGCAGGATGTGTGGTGTAAAGGAGGAAACGCCTCGCACTTAATGTTCCAGTGTGAAGCAGTGGAGATAAATAGATACAATCAATTTGGAACTGTTGATCCAAATGGGACTGTATATGGCAGAAGCCTAATCTATGGATTCCTGAGACTTATTAGAGTATAGGGAGGTGATGATTAGAAGAAACAGGGATAAAACCGTACAATAAACCTTAAGTTTTGGTGCAGGTGAGTAGGGGTATGCTCCTTTTGTTCATCTCCTTGTTAAATGCCTAATCTGATCTAGCCAAATAAAGGTATAATGAACTTTAACATCACTAAATATATTAGTCATCGAATTTTAGTAATTCAAACCCTGCGGGGTGGTTACGTCTGTGGCCCGTATTCGGGAAGCCCCGAGATCGATCCCCGGCAATCGCCAACTCTGTCCCATGGGCTTTTCGTGGTTTCCCCGGGGCTCCAGGAGAATGCTGGGTGGTTCATTTTCTACCACGACTCTCCTTCCTCTCATTTCCTCTACCAGTCATCTTCCTTGTCATCTGTTTCAGGGTTGTAGGACCAGGCGACGGCGTACGACGGGTTGCGGCTGGGTGGTGGCTTGCATTATGTAAAGGTTTTTTCCCTGGCGTCGCTGCGGTACCGCTCAGTTAGGTCTCTCCTCAGCGTGGGGCTCCGCTTCTAGGGATCCTGGAGGTTGGTGGCTTGTGGGCAGGGACCTTGCGGCATTGTATGTGTTCTATTTGGAAACGTTAGGGACCCCGTCCATGCTTTCGTCCGTTGGCATCCGGATCTGGTCGCCCTTTGGGTATCTCTTCTCATCCCTCCCTCCCAGGGGTCACGTTGGAAGCACAATGGGCCGACTGGCCTGCGTGCGGTGCCCTGCCCCAATTCCGGGACCCTTCTTTGATATGTAACTACCTTTATTCATTCAAAATAATTAATCTTTCCGAAGTTCTACATTAATAATAGCAACTGGAGCATTCCATGCTAGTCCGATTAAGATACTGCAATTTAAAACACTTGAAATAACCTAAAAATCAAAAGGAAACAGTTAACTATACGTTATGCATTTAAACTGGCGGCAAATTCAAGTCTATCTTCATTTACATGCCGATTTTCCAGTAGATTTTATGTTAAATACCCAGAAAGTACTGCCAATCAATCCCACCACACTTAAGAGAAATGAAAAACTCTGTAAAGAGCTTAATTTTACTATCTCCTCAGAGAAAACAAGGGGTATTCGTATATTATCATCTTGGTAACTATTAAAATATATAATAGCATTAGATCTACTGCAGCAGACCAAAGGAGAAATTAATACAGTGGTGTTTAAATACATGTACAATGAAATTAAGAGTAAATTCACAAATGATGGATGCAAAACTAGTCAAGGGAGTGGATGTGCAGTGGTGTTCAGATACAACGCTCTATGTAACTTATTTTCCATTTTTACCCGTGAACTGCGCGCAATCAAACAGGCAATGCTGATCATTACAAATATGGAAGACAAATATTTTATTATTTCTGACTCTCTTAGTTCCATACAAGCAATTAGTGATCCATTAACAATAGATGTAATAATACAAAACATTCAAATACTGATCCATTCATTGAAAATAAAGGGGAAAGAAACTCGTTTCTTTCATGAATACCTTCACATTGTGAACTAGCAGACTTCGCAGCAAACAAAAGCATACAAAGCTTCTCAGTTTAATAAATCCATACCCCTCACAGAGATTTACTGCCATTCATGAATGAGAAGGTTAAGAAGCTTTGGAGCACGTACCACAATGAAAGCAGCAATAGACTTTTATATGAATTCATGCAATGTATAGAGTGTCCATAAAGTCTGGAATCATAAGAGAATGACTATTATTCTGTTTTTGTTTGTTCATAGGTTCATAATGTCACTGCCAAAAGAGCACCGAGTGGAGATAATTCTCCTTTGTGGACGAGAGGTTGGTCACAGAGGGATGTGCAGGCCGAGTTTAATTGGAGGTATCTAGGGAAGTCAGTAACGCAAGGTGCAGTAGTAAAATGACTGAAGAAACTTCGTGAAACAGGATTGATAAACGGCGTTTCTGCAGACCACCGGTAGCTGAAGATACCAGGACTGTGGTATTTGCAAGGTTTCACCCTAGTCCAAAAAACCATCTGGCGCACGAGTCTGGAAATCGGTGTTCCCCGGAGTCCGGTATAACATTTTAAAATGTTCAAAATTTCATCCTTACAGGTTGCAGTTCATGCATCATCTAACGGAGGATGATCCTGGCCGCAGGGTTGAGATGTGTGAATGATTCCTGCGCCAAATAACAGAAAATACATATTTTCTGGAAATAGTGATGTTCTCAGACGATGCAAATTTTTACATGTGTGGGGAGGTGAACAAAAAATATTTTAGGTATTGGTCACAAGCAAACCCACATTGGTACATCGACAGTAAAAGTCAAGGCTCTCCAAAAGTGGTATGGTGAGGTTTATGTGGCAATAAGATTGTTGGTCCATTCGTCTTTGAATCAATAGTCACTGGAGAAAATTATCTCAGAATATGGGCGATGAAATGGTACCAGAACTTCATGTTATAGGCTATTCAGAGTGGTTTATTGCCAGATGGGGACCCACCTCATTATGCGGGTTTCGTTCGGCACTAGTTGTATCAAATGTTTCCCGGACACTGTATTGGGCACAAAAGTCACCAGACCTGAACCCTATGGATTTTGCCACTTGGGGGATTGTAAAAGGTGAGGTGTATACACAAAAAATTCGGGATGAAGAATATCTCTATCAAAGAATTATTGCTGCATGTGCTGCTCTTAACCCAATAAGTTAAGGAAAATTGAAACAAACTATGCAAAAGATATTAAGAAGTGTGTTGAAAATGTTGCAGACATGTGGAGCATATTCTTTAGTGTGAATATGTATGTGTATTATGTTCTAAGATTCCGGACTTTATGGCCACGCTGTATGTATAAGCTGTAAAGAAGAGATCAAAATTAAGAATTGGACACAACAAACTAACTCACTCCTATCTGATATCCAAAGAAGAGCCACCAGTATGCAGGCTCCTAAAGTAAACCACATCCTTACACAATGCATCATATACAGTACTTCTAGGAAGAAACACACATCAGAATTTACTACAGCTCGAATAATCCAAAGTTCTTTCATAACATTACCTGTTATTCTAAAGATTTTCTATATATTTAATAAATTTAAATTGTAACGCTTTGTATTCCTTAATGATTTGTCATGCTACTGTTAATTACCTATGTAATATTTTATGTATGTCATAACAACAGTCTCTGTTGCCCCATTACTAATTTCTGTGTCTAATGTATTTTATTGCTGCAATACTGTGGTCCCAAGAAAAGCATTGAGTTCCGCAACCTTAAATATTTTTAAAGAAAATCTGATGTGTTGCACTACATGACTTTCTCTACTCTTCTACAAACTATGTTTACAAACGCTTATTGAGATAAACCTTTGCAGAATTGCTAATTTTCTTATAGATGAAAGGGGAATATGGTAGGCTTTAAGCGATAGTCAAATCTTGTTAGAGCTGGTTGCTATGTGGAGCATTCCATTCTTTTTGCATGTCCAGGACATATAAAACTGGATAAGGAATTCCCATTTGAGAAAAAGTCTTAAGCATTGGAGAAATTAAGACAAATAACACGGAATATCTCGGAAACGGTTCACTGGACAGAAAACATATATATGACATAAATTCTGTATTTTAACGAGATCTACATTTTGTATGTTGTAAACTTTTGTCTATCTCTTACGGTTTACCAGATATACAAAAGTTATTCAGAATGAAGAGCACTTTTGGGGATGTTTCCAGAAAATTCAAAATATACATTACATTTGCCATAAAAATATCTTAAACATATGGTATTTTAATCAAAATTGCTACAGCCATTTTTGAGAAAATCAAAATTTTCGAAAAATGTTCCATGTAAAGTGTAGTCTGGGGTGGGGGGACTTTCTTTAAAATCTTCGTGTCGCATCCTTGGAAGATACTGAACCCAAATAACAAGTTTGGTATTTATCCGACTTTTCGTTTTTGAGTTATGCTGTTCACAGACTGACAGACACAGACACACACAGGGACAGTTTACAAAAATGCTTTATTTGGATTCAGGGCACCTCAAAACTATCTTTGTTTAATTTTTTTCCAGGAGCACAATTGTTGAATTGTTAGCAATAGGTATATTAAGGAACCACTCTCTTGGCAGCAGAATCAATAAGATTTGCACTTGAATAGGCGCCATTGTAGGGTTTGGTGTACTGGAGCTGGACTTATTACATATGTAGTTTATGTGATAAGTCTTTTCTTAACCTTCTCTCGAAACTCAATGCCGGATGTAGTCTAGACACGAAGTTATCATTTCCATATAACATTCGACCTTGTTTGTTCCTTTCCATAGTAAACAAATGTATGTTTTTTAAGCTCCATTTATACCCTGCCTTTAACTGCAGTGCTGCTTACAATGAAATTCATACTATCGCTCCCCATAATTCATTCTCTCCAATGTTACACGAACGCTGTCTAAGCCATATAGGTTACAAAATCCCTGGTTATTATATTAGACTGATGGATTCTCTCTGCAGTGGCGGCTGTTGCATAAGAGCATATGAACGCAAACTTTTGACACTTATCTTTAGGTACAGAAGGTATTGCATCCCACCCAAAATTTCGTTATCGTCATTTCACCGGAAATACATGTTTTGAGACCCCTAAATCCAAATAAAGAATTTTTAGAAAAATTTCCGCGCGTGTGGGTCTGAAGAGCATAACTCAAAAACGAAAAGTTGGATAAATACCAAACTTGGTATTTAGGTTCACTATCTTCCAAAGATACGACACGAAGATTTTCAAGAAAGGTCCCTCACCCCAAACTATTATCTACATGGAATATTTTTCGGAATTTCTCATTTTCTAAAACAATGACTAACGATTTTGATTAAAATATGAAAGATATTTACATGACAAATAAAATGTATATCTTGAATTTTCGGGAACAGCCTATGAAGTCAACATTCGGAAGTAATTTTATGTAATCTTGTATAACTGGTAAATGTTAAACGATAGACGAAAACATACTACACAAAAAATGTAGAGCTCTTTAAAACACACAATTTATTTCAACTAATTTTTTGTAGCATTAGCCATTTCTGTGGTATCCGTTATTAAAGGTTCGAATCGTTCATATCTTCGTGATTCTCTCATAGTCCTTCCAAAATTCAGTTTTTTTCTAGCGATTGCATGGAAACAGTATGGAGTTTTAAGGCTAGCATCTTAAACATTTGACTATCGCTATTCTCTTTGTATCTATAAAAAATGTGTAATTTAGCTATTTCTGCAAAGTATAATTTGGATTAAAAATGCAGTGGATAAAAAAGCAAGTTTCAGTAAAAATAGTTTGTATAACACGAATAAACGATGGAGGGTAGAGAAGGTCATGTGAATGTATCACAGATTCCATGTGGCGGACAGGTTTGTGGGTTGTTTTCTCAGCCGATAAGTATGTGTGGGTGTGTTATTAGCTGCCAAGATGTAGTCTCCGTTGCCCTCAGCTATTCACTCTTATCTCAGGTGTGGTCGTGCAGGTGGAGGAATGGACACTGATCGACATCGTTGCCATTCGTCAGCTCCTGAACATGCCTCATTTTTACTTTCTCTACTACGTATAGTAAGTAGAGGAAGTATTGCATTCCAACCAAAAATTCGATACCGAGATTTCACCGGAAATACATGTTTTGAGACCTCCTGAATCCAAAAAAAAAGCATTTTTGGAAACATGTCCGTGTGTGTGTCTGTGTGTGTGTGTGTGTGTCTGTGTGTCTGTGTGTCTGTGAACAGCATAACTCAAAAACGAACAGTCGGATAAGCACCAAACTTGGTATTTAGGTTCAGTATCTTCCAGAGATGCGACACGAAAGTTTTCAAGAAAATCCCCCCACCCCAGACTACCCTTTACATGGAAGATTTTTAGAAAATTTAATTTTCTCAGAAATGGCTCTAACGATTTTGATTAAAATATCATATGTTTAAGATATTTTTATGACAAATAAAATGTATATCTTGAAGTTTCTGGGAATGTCTCCAAAAGTATTCTTCATTGTGAACGACTTTTGCATAACTGGTAAACCATAAGAGATAGACAAAATGTTACTACACAAAAAATGTAGATCGCGTTAAAATAGACAACTTATGTCATATACATTTCTTTTGTTGAGTGAACCGTTTTCGAGATATTGCTTGTTATTTCCTTAAATTTTCCAATACTTATACTTTTTCTCAAATTCGTTATTCATTTTTTTATGTCTAGGACATGCAAAAAGAATGGAATGCCCCACATAGCAACCAGCGTTAAAATATTTGACTATCGCTTAAAATCTAGCATATTCCCCTTGCATCTACATGAACATTACCAATAAGATTGACATCTCGATATCTCCATTAACATGAAGCATATGGAGAATAAGCGTTTGTAAAAATAGTTTGTACAAGTGTAGAGAAAGTCATGTGAGTGTAACACATCAGATTTTTTTTCTATACACACCCTGTTATAAGCAGATTACTTAGCATGAAGCAAGCAGAATGTTAATCTCGAAAATGCGCGCAGTTCCATCCGCACACTCTTTTATAGTACACTAATTATAAAGCTTGCAGACGCCATTTTTGCCGAGCTTTTAGATACAGTGAAACTCATTCGTATAAATTTGCGTCACCTACTTTTATTGGCTCACGTCAGCAAACATCCCTGGAAACCTTTGGAAATTTTCCACTCACTATCTTAACGAATTTTCGAGTTATCTGGCACGTGTCATGTCCCTCACCCCACCTGCTTGGTCCATCCTTCTATCCTGCTGAAGGAGGCGTGTCCAGGAAGTCAATTATAACCAAAATATTCACGCATATAAATCACTATGTATACAATATATACCGTCTCATCTTTTTCGTTCAATGCCATTAAACGTGGCATATATGCGGTAATTAAAACTCTGCAGCGTTTAAATCTACTCAATGCGACATGGCAACAGAGTCCCTAATCTATCTTGACTTGTGAACTTTTTAAGGAGGTTCTGCATGGACAACTGCTATGACATAATTACCTTATGGGGCCAAATATGTACGGGTCGTGCACACTTGAAGATGTGCATTAGCACGCGAAGTTTTCCCCCACTCTGTTTCCACTATGGATGGGACCTCCATACCTCGATGCTAGGTTATTTTTAAGAAGGTTATGTTTTTAGGAGGAGTTGTAGTTTATTTCGACTGTTGGGGAGCCGAACTTGAAGTAGTTGCAACCGCACGTATGGTAAAAAGTTTCCGGTAGCCTTCGCCCCAAGTTTAAAAATATTTTAATTTGTAATTCTGACTCTTTCTTTAAATATTATATGTTTATGTTTGCCTCAGCTGCATCAGTATTATTATTAAAGACATGGATTTCTTTGCAAGGCGTGGTGCGGCTGAAGAATGTAAGCTTACACAGATTATAATTTTTTAATTCACTCCTTTTTATTAATTCTTGACACGATTTAAATAATACCTCACTGATATAGAGAGCTGTAAGATTCTTTTATTAAATACTTGCACTTTTTAAACACGTAAAATATTTTTGTCTCACACTGAATACGTATTAAATTTCTCTAGGACGCATCTCTTGTCCGGTTAGGAACACTGTCTACAAAAAACTGAACTCTGAATTTGTAAATATTGCTATATTTCAGCTTCTGATTGGCTAATCCTAGTCCAATAGAATACTTACATTCAACTTAAACTTTCTTTCCGGTTGTTGACTGGCTATTTTATGAACTGTCACAAAAATTACATTATTGTTGCACCAAGAATGACTAGTAGCATTATTAAACCTTCTAATTCATTATTGCCTCAAGGCTACCTCATTGTTACCAACTTTTAACGTATTATTCTCACAGCTCCTACATTATTAAATTACGTAATACATTCACATAACATTATTGAACATGTATACAATAATATAAACATATACAATGACTGTTACATACATTTTGGAAATTATTGCATTCACATATTGCTTTATTAAATTTACATATTATATAATTAGACTGAAATCCTTTAAGTGTTAAAATACTCCCTCAGTATCGAAGTATGTCTAATACTTTGAGATAAACCTTCGATACTTTTAAATGTTTCAGTTTTACATTATTGAATGCTGTTGCATATAGCTTTTTGCCAGATATGGAATAAAAGGAGTTCTGACTTCACGTATTGCCTCGCATGTGTCTTCAAAGTGTTGTTGGATTATAGTTATTGATAGACCTTGACTGTGGCGAACCAATGCAACATTCCATAGACTTGTATGTCAATGAAAACATGTGAAACAATGGCGAAGGAGTAGAGATACTCGTGTAACATGCAGTGTTAACTATGTTGTGAATGAAGCTGATTTAACTGACTCAGTAAATCACGCTTCTGCAGTAGCCTGACTTGGTGATTCCCTCTCAGCCACCGCATTTGCCTCTCTAGTGACTAGAATATGTAAATCCAGCAGAAACAAATCAGAACTTAAGACGTGAGATGTTACAGGGGATGGAAATATTTGTTCTTTCAAACTCGGATCACGAGCGTGGCTTGCAGGTAGGTACACCGTAAGACTAATTCCATAATATGGATAAAAATCCTTTAAAAGAAGGTTTTCAATATAAAATATAGTTAAATAAAACGGAAGTAAATGAATTATCAGCAGCAGCAATATTAGTAGTAGTAGTAGTAGTAATAGTAGTAGTAGTAGTAGTAGTAGTAGTAATAGTAGTAGTAGTAGTAGTAATAGTAGTAGTAGTAATAGTAGTAGTAGTAGTAATAGTAGTAGTAGTAGTAGTAATAGTAGTAGTAGTAGTAATAGTAATAGTAGTAGTAATAGTAGTAGTAATAGTAGTAGTAATAGTAGTAGTAGTAGTAGTAATAGTAGTAGTAGTAATAGTAGTAGTAGTAGTAGTAGTAGTAATAGTAGTAGTAGTAGTAATAGTAGTAGTAGTAATAGTAATAGTAGTAGTAATAGTAGTAGTAGTAGTAATAGTAGTAGTAGTAGTAATAGTAGTAGTAGTAATAGTAGTAGTAGTAGTAGTAATAGTAGTAGTAATAGTAGTAGTAGTAGTAGTAATAGTAGTAGTAGTAGTAATAGTAGTAGTAGTAGTAGTAGTAATAGTAGTAGTAGTAGTAATAGTAATAGTAGTAGTAATAGTAGTAGTAGTAATAGTAGTAGTAGTAGTAATAGTAGTAGTAGTAGTAATAGTAGTAGTAGTAGTAGTAGTAGTAGTAATAGTAGTAGTAGTAGTAGTAGTAATAGTAGTAGTAGTAGTAATAGTAGTAGTAGTAGTAGTAGTAGTAGTAGTAGTAGTAGTAGTAGTAGTAGTAGTAGTAGTAGTAGTAGTAGTAGTAGTAGTCTTGACTAACAATAGAAGATATACAACCTATGGTATTATTAAGATAAAAGAATCTGATGTGTTACACTCACATGACTCTCTCTACTCTTGTACAAACTATTTTTACAAACTCCTTTTCTCCATCTATTTCATATTAATCGAGATAAGCATTTGCAGAAACGATCTTTTGACATACAAAGAGAATTACATTTTACACATAGCGACGAGTTATAAAAATATATGACTATCGCTTAAGGCGTACTATGTTCCCCTTGTTTTGTATTTGCAAAGGCAATATAGAAATGCCTTTAAGCATAGACATATCACTTAATAGCTGGTTGCTATGTGCAGCACGATTCTCTTTGTCACAAACAATACCCTTTGCATATCCAAGACAAAAAAATGAATAACGAATTTAAGAAAAAGTATAAGTATTGGAAAATTTAAGGGAATAACAAGCAATATCTCCAAAATGGTTCACTGAACAAAAAAATATATGACATAAATTGTGTATTTTGTAGCTTAGTAATTCGCCTTCGATGATCTTCTATAAACGATATGACTAGAGCTAGAATAAATATCTACTGAGCGTGGAATCAACGTAACTAATACTCTACCTAACTGAGCGAGGTGGCGCCGCGGTAACGTGTCCGACACGCATTTGGGAGGTTCCAAGTTCGACCCCCGGCGACCGCTCACTTTGATCCATGGTTTCCCTGGGGTCGGCAGGCGAATGTTGGAATGGTTTCTCATCTTCCACGATTTGCTTTCTATCAACTCCCTTTCATTTAGTTCTCATCTATTAGGTGTTCTGCCGGGTAGAGGGCGTGGATACATGCTGAATGGAAAGAGTACTCACTGTGGACATAGAAAGCCTTAGGAGGTCAAAGCCCCCCTTTGCAGCGTAGGGGAGAGGGCGTCATTGAGACAGTAACTATGGCTATATATGCCATGTATATAATAATGTGAATTATAATGTGAAATGGTATTAATAAGCAAAATACTTGTATAAATAGAAGTTAAGGCATAAGTTTTATGTATGTGGAAGTGTAGCTGGAGCTGTGGAACCCTTGTTAAAACCGACAAACATATCTTTGTGTTAGAATTAGGGCCCAGGCAAAAAGGACTTGTACGGGAAAGTCATAAAAGCCAGACCTTGAGTCTTTGTGAAATAGAAAAGGCGACAAGCGAACACAACATATTTTTGTAGAGAGGTCACATGTTTGCAAACGTCGAACAATAGCCGGGTAAGTCATCTGGAAGGTTCCAAGCTGAACGAAGACAGACAATGAAATATTAAGGAAGAATATGTTTAAAATCTTTAAGTACAGAAATGCTAGTTGTCGCGACCCCATCAGCCAGGGCGGTTGAGTATAAAGTGCTGCGATGTGAATAACATACATGTAAGCTCTACGAATCAGGCGTTATTAGTTACTTCTCATAATGTAGTAGGAACGTAGAAATGTTATCAACTTAAAAGTCCATAGGAACGTGTGATAAATACTACAATTATTTCTAGAGCACGTATAAAATACTTGATTGCTCAGCGACCGCAAGTTTGGCGCACGAACGTGGTAGGGCACGACCGTTCTACAGCTCCAACTAAGTTAAGTAACTGTGTAGCTTATTACTAAAACTGTAAATGCGTGTGCCACTAAAGCATAGTGTTCTTCATTAACTGAATCCAATGTTAGAGTTGTTACTTCTTACCTTCATTCCCGTATCACACCCTGCAAAGTTATACAAGCTCTACCAAAAACCTAAATATCAGCAGCCGTGGCAAGAAATAAAAATAAACTATAAGAGTAACAACTAAAACACCAGATAATTATCAGTATCACCATAGTTCATATATTAATTCATATATTATTATATCGGACATACTGCGAGTTATGCTCTCCCACCACGAGTATACCGCATCATCCAAGTAACACTCCCACCTCCGAAGGTCGTTCCTTTGGGTCGGCACCTGAAAAGTTTAATCCAACTCCCTATTACAGGGGAAGTGGATATGCCAGTTACGCGCGTCAGCCCCGAGACCTCGGTTGGAGTCGTCAGCAACCTAGTACACTGTCTACCGACTATCCAGGGCAGTACCGCAGAACCTCGAGGCGTTTCACAAACCCACATGGACGACACTGCCCAGAAGTACCTAATCTCCCATGGGTATCGGGAACCACTGCTCCGTCGATTCCAACCCAATCCGAACAACTCCCTAACGGGAGGTGCTCGATGTTTGCCCAGCGTACTTCTAGTAACGTCAGAAGTACCAAGAGGGCTCAGGGTTCGCAGCGCCCGCACCACGGCAGCTGAAGGAGTCGGAACTCCCCTTACGGGGTCCCTGTATACAAGATAGGACGAAAGTCTACCCGGAGCCAAGCTGCTTTTCTAAATTCAGGGGAAGGCGTTAACCGAGTGACTCTCACTTTGGTGGGGTTTACCATGAGGCCAATACCTAGAGTCTAAAAGACCTCCCACTTTCGTAAGGATGGAAGTGGATACGCCACCTACGCGTATCAACTCCAAAGAGAAGACTACCGAAAACCTCGGTAGGGCCGACGCCGTCTACCAGCTCTCCTAGGTTGGTGTCGGAGGACATTGAGGCGTCTCATAACCCCGCCTGGACATCAACACTCAGACATACCCAAGCTCCCATGGGAACCACTGCCCGCCGAGTTCAACCCAATCCTAACATTACCGGGTGGGGCTCGGACGTTTGGCCCAGCGTACTTCTAGTAACGTCAGAAGTACACTCAGGTTCCGCCGCGCCCGCACCACGGCAGCTGAAGGGGTCGGAATCCCCCTTTACGGGGACTTACTGTAGACACCAGAGGGCTGCTTAATTATCGTTCCTCGCCCTATCGCTGGCTCCAGCAATGGAAAGGGTCTGCGAGCTTGGAAATGTTATGCGCCGGCCATATGTGCAGGCTTTACCACAGACTTACTTGCGCAAGTAAGTCCGTGCGTATGACGGCAGGACGGTAGCTCACACAAACCAGCGTGGCCTGCGTAAACTTTGCAGTGCTGAAAATTTGGTTTGCACAAACTCATAGGCGCGTGCAGGTGGACATTGTATAAGCCGTGCCTTCAGATGGAACAATCCCCTGCTCAAATGAAAGATAAGTAGTGTTATCTTGTGGCGGTACAAACTTCAAACGTATCATCAGAGATTTCGTGAATAAGTTTCTCGGGCCTAGGTGATGCCGTTCTATGACCAACGAGGTCTCGAGATCTCACGTCGTTGTATTTTTACTTTCTCTACTACGTATAATAAGTAGGGGAAGTATTGTATTCCACCCAAAATTTCGATACCGAGATTTCACCGGAAATACATGTTTTGAAACCCCCTGAATCCAAAAAAAGCATTTTTGGAAACATGTCCCTGTGTGTGTCTGTGTGTCTGTCTGTCTGTGTGTCTGTGTGTGTGTCTGTGAACAGCATATCTCAGAAACGAACAGTCGGATAAACACCAAACTTGGTATTTAGGTTCAGTATCTTCCAAGGATGCGACACGAAGGTTTTCAAGAAAATCCCCCCAACCCAGAGTACCCTTTACATGGAAGATTTTTCGAAAATTTTAATTTTCTCAAAAATGGCTATAACGATTTTGATTAAAATATCATATGTTTAAGATATTTTTATGACAAATAAAATGTATATCTTGAATTTCCTGGGAATGTCTCCAAAAGTATTCTTTATTGTGAACGACTTTTGCATAACTGGTAAACCATAAGAGATAGACAAAATTTTACTGCACAAAAAATGCAGATCGCGTTACAATACACAATTTATGTCATATACATTTTTTTAGTTGAATGAACCATTTTCGAGATATTGCTTGTTATTTCCTTAAATTTTCCAATACTTATACTTTTTCTCAAATTCGTTATTCAATATTTTATGTCCTGGATATGCAAACAGAATAGAATGCGCCACATAGCAACCAGCGCTTAAAAGATTTGACTATCGCTTATAACCTACCATGTTCCCCTTGCATCTACAAGAAAATTAGCAATATGATTGACATCTCGATTAACATGAAGCATATGGAGAATAAACGTTTGTAAAAATAGTTTGTACAAGAGTAGAGAAAGTCATGTGAGTGTAACACATCAGATGTTTTACTTTCTCTACTACGCATAATAAGTAGGGGAAGTATTGCATTCCACCCAAAAATTCGATACCCAGATTTCACCGGAAATACATGTTTTGAGATCCCCTGAATCCAAAAAGCACTTTTGGAAGCATGTCCGTGTGTGTCTGTTTGTGAACAGCATAACTCAGAAACGAACAGTCGGATAAACACCAAACTTGGTATTTAGGTTCAGTATCTTCCAGAGATGCGACACGAAAGTTTTCAAGAAAATCCCCCCACCCCAGACTACCTTTACATGGAACATTTTTCGAAAATTTTAATTTTCTCAAAAATGGCTCTAACGTGTTTGATTAAAATATCATATGTTTAAGATATTTTCATGACAAATAAAATGTATATCTTGAATTTGCTGGGAATGTCTCCAAAAGTATTCTTCATTGTGAACGACTTTTGCATAACTGGTAAACTATAAGAGATAGACAAACTTTTACTACACAAAAGATGTAGATCGTATTAAAATACACAATTTATGTCATATACATTTTTTTTCTTGAGTGAACCATTTTCAAGATATTGCTTGTTATTCCCTTAAATTTTTCAATACTTATTTTCTCAAATGGGAATTCGTTATTCATTTTTTTGTCTTGGATATGCAAAGAGTATTAATCTGTTGCAAAGGGAATGGTGCTGCATCTAAAAACCAGCTATTAAGAGATATGTATGTGCTTAAAGGCTACTGTATTTCTATATTGCCCTTGTAAATATATATTTCCCTTACATCTACAAGACAATTAGCAATAAGATAGAGTCTGCAAATGTTTATCTCTAACATGAAGTAGATGGAGAATAAACGTTTGTAAAAATAGTTTGTACAAGAGTAGGGAAAGTCATATGAGTGTAACACATCAGATTTTTTCTGTAAGGACACATGAAATCACTTGTACGAAGCTCCGTGAACAAAGAAGCAGGTGCTTTTAACGCGCATCAGGGCAGCGGGCACGGAAATCAGGGAGCAGTCAGTTATGCTAGTTAAGAAGTTCATCAATTCATGTTGTGTAACCAGGTAAACGTCTGATATTTTCAACATATGCTGTAAAACAAGATGTAATAGTTTTGTTTTACCTACAATAACCAACAATTTATGTTCAACAACTTGCAATGCGTTTCACTGTTTACGCCCATAACAATACATTTCCGCCCAAGATCCATTGTATTAAAATGCTCATATTGATGTTCCTTATCACTGCACGAACAGTCTGTACACATTTTGTGAAGGCATTGTTACAACAATAAAATATTTCGTAACAGAATGTAATCATATTTTGAATAAGTACTTTTTGGCATTTGGCTCATGAAATTAATTGCTATTTTAGAGACTGTCACTTGAAGCTTGATTAACCCTTAATTCTCCTCTTTATCACTCATTTGTATCCCTCAATCACTTTCACTGCTCAACACTCTCACTATCTCTCATCTCTCACTTTTCCAGTATCTCTTTCACATAATCTTCCAATCACTCACTGACGACACTACCCACATCACCTTCATTTACTCTTCCACCATCATTCTCACTTACTCCTGGAGCTCAAAGCTTTTAAATACTAAAGTATGCTGAGATGGTGGACAAGGTGAATGTCATAGGATTTCTCCTCATGCATATGAAACCTTCGAGCTCGTTTTTACCTTGAAGGAATTGTTTGATAAATGTAACTGTATTCGTTGTTGTGGTAAAAGGACTAGAGCCAATCAATTTGTGTATTAAAATTAAATCCATATAATTTAACCAAAAAAAATCTCCTAAGAGCACCAAATATCTGTAATATGATTATAGTTACAAGTCTGTTACATAAGAGAAAGAATTACAATGCAGCACAGCTTCGTGGTTTAGTATTACAGAAAATTTCAGAGTCGCAATGCCTATGCTTATGTTAAGCGATGTCATCCATCTTTAGTCTTCAAGGTTTATGCAAAAGATGTCAATCTGGAAGTCAAAGGATCGCGACAAGTACTGAGGGTTCATGAAAGTAGATGAGGTCAGCTACGAAAGAAGCAATATCACCATGTTTCTCATTTATGCTCCTCAAAGCCCGTACTCAGTGTAGCACTTTGTGTATGAATGTGAAAAATTTAGAAGAAACAGCCAGAAAACAACGTGAACTGAGTAAAACGCAATCAGTCATAATTTCATATAATGAACTTTCATAACTGTACTGTAAGCTGTCTACAGGTAGTCCTAGTCAACTAAATTACTTACTCATAAATTACTTTAGGCAGCCCGCGCAGCATAACTAGAGGTGGCAACATACTGTGTTCTCGGTATAAAACCTGACCACTCACATGGTGTCCGTCAGAGCCAATGCCGGCTGGCTTATCCACTCTCTAAATCCCGTACTCACGACAGACTTTCTGTCCTTCAGTTACTATGCGGTCATTAGCGCCAGTAGTTCACTGTCGTTTGAGAAGATGGAAGGCAGTTCTCTTTAGAACAACGTATATTTGTATTTACCCTGAAATTTCTTGCACAATTGTCTCCTTCCAGAACTTCAATTCACGATCTTCTGAATAAGTTTAGGACTACTGGTTCAGTGCTACACCAGAAACACATGCGAAGAGGTACATTGTTGATAGAAGAAACATTAGACGAAATTAGCGAATATCTTTAAGGTTGGCCACGAAAATCACTATCGAAGTTAGAACAAAAAGTTGGGGTTTCAGTGACTTGTGCATATATAGCGTTTTCTATGAGGTAAGAGTTAATTTTGTTATATTCTACAGACAGGTTTACAGGAATACGGACTCAGCTCCGAGATGGCGAGGAAGAAGGGTCGCTCTGTCGCCGCTCCTGCTAAGGCAGGAACCTCTTCTTCTCCTCCGGCACCCGCCGAGGAGATTTCGCCGCAGCCACCGCAGCCTAGGGCAACCTATGCCGCAACCGCCGCTTCGCCGCTAGCCAGCGCCGCTTCGCCGCGACCGCCTCGGCAGTCGCACGTCACTCACCGGCATCAACGCTGCCGATTCTGGGCACTTCCCAGCCACCGCAGATCCAGCCTGTGCCTCATGGGAGGTACAGCGCCGTCGTTCGTGGGGTCCCGAGGGACCTGCCAGCCAGGTTCCTCGACACCGCAGCCCACCAGCAGTGGCCTTCAGCCTTGAAGGCCACCAGGATTCACGGAGCTCAGGGACCCACATCGCTCGTCAGGTTGGAGTTTGCAGATCCAGCAGACTACGAGGCTGCCTTGAGGGCGGGCCTGCTCTTGTTAGGGCGGTGCTTACGCATCGAGGCCAGCCGAGTGGAACGCCAGGCTCCCTGCAGACGCTGCTGTGCCTACGGGCACAGTGAGACGACCTGCGCAGCTCAACCCAGGTGCCACTACTGTGGAGCAGCCTGCACCACCGCATCGTGTACCCAGCACGACCTTCGCCGCCGACGCCGCTACTGTGCGACCTGTGGAGGGTCATCCCACTACACCGGCCAGGCGCTCTGCCCCCTGCATCCCCGCAGGAAGGCACCGCCGAAGCCACCAGCACCAACATCGCAGTCATCAGCACCTCCACAGACACCTGAACCATCACCAGCGCCGACACCATCATCTACTACGCCGATCCACGAGGAAATCCAGGGTTTGCGCGACGCCGTTCAGGATCTCCACGCGGAGGTCCTGGACATAGGTGTGCGCATCGCGGCTCTGGACGACTTCATCACCACCACCACCGAGAAGCTCCAGGATTTGCAGACCGCCATCACTGCTGGCACTTCCCAGCAACAAACCACCGCCGCTGACCTGTTAGAAAAACTACACCTCATCTCTACACGGCTACAAAACCTGGAGACCAGCTTCGAGGAAGGAAGACTTTCACCACCATCACAACCACCAGAGAGGACACCGCTGGTCATCTCCGAGAGCCAGCAGCGGATTCTTGCACAATGCCGTGCGCTTGTGCAAGACCAGTCCAAACGACGACGGCCTCCAGCGCCAGAGTAAGTCCACCTTCATCACCATCCCTTTGTATTATCTCCTTTGGAACCCCCTTTTCTATTACCACTTCCTAACCCCCTAGGCTGCAGTCAGGGCAATTTGTCATGGCTGTAGGCTAGGACCGCACTTCACGCCGCTCCCGCCCATTGGGCGGCAGCATAGAATCTTTCGTTTGACTAACACGGGTGCTATGCGGGACCGTGCTACCTTTCCCTTGAACTTCCTTTCAAATCCACGACCTAACTGGTGGAGGAGTTTTTAGTGGGTATGCCGACGCTCGGAGATTCCCACACTCTCAGTCCCGACTCCCATCGGGGCTGGGGTTAGTGATTAAATCATTTTCTCCTCCACTCGAAAAAAAACAGGAATACAGATTTAAGAAGCGAAGACTGTGCTGGCCCCGCCGGCTGTGGCATGTCGTGCTACCCAGACGCAAAACACAGTGTGAGCGGTCAGGTTTTATACCTGTAGTACTCTACGCAAACCATGAGATAGCCTCCGCGGTTTGAGGGGCCGAGGGTGTAAAAAAACCTGCACCCTTGCACTGCAGAGCTGCTGGATGCTATTATCCGTTTAAAGATATACGTTGCTTGAATCTATGTGTTAGTAACTTAGTAACGTAAAGGACATGAAACTGAAACGCCAGGAGTTTGATGCCGCAAACTATAGTAAATGTGTGACAAAGAATCAAAGAGCAACCCAGCTATCCTTCTGGCCCGTGCTACGGAAAGGGCTATACATTGTCGTAGTAATCTGTTCGTGTTATCTTATTTGCTGAGCGCCTGTTATTGTTTTACTATTTTGAATTTTGGGTTCTTTGTCATCCGGCTAGCTATTATTACTCAATCGAGCAAATATCTCTGAGCAGGGCGTGTAAACGGAAAGGAGTTGTTACTAAAAGATAACACTAATAAAAGAATTTGTTTGTACACTTTTATTGCCGTCACACTTAATTAATAGTTCACATCAGTAATCTTTATACGCGCCTGACAGAAACTGTTATATTTCCGAATGTAATTACTGTGGTAATAGTTGTCGCGTACTTCAGATTTTGTAACTAACTTTACGACGCGAGAGATTCTGTAGAACTGCGCGATACTCTCTTTAGGCTTCAGAATTTATACTCCCTCACCCCGATATGCCTAAACATTATAATAGAGCTGCTATTGGTTACCAAATCGCGCCAACATTAGCGTCTATTTTGTCAGCCAATCATAATTACTAAAACATATGCTCTAGGGAAAATATTCCCTCCATTTCTAAAGAAAGGCACGCTACCCTGACGTCATTTGTTTGTCTCTTCTTGGTGATAAACAACTCACCCCATCGCTTCATTGTTATTACCCATTTCCATTGTCAGTTTCAGTGAGGCCGTGTAAACTTATTTCCTAACAATGCTTATAGCTAACAAACATCTAAAATCATTGTCATACAATAATGTTAATTTACACTACAATCACTTTGGCATTCACAGTGTTGTGATATAAAATACTGCCTCAACATTATACAAGATTGTCTGTTTATTTGGTTAAAACTATCCGGCACCAGCTGAAATAGAGAATAAGAAGGCTCCTCATCTCCTTTGAACACACCTGGGAAACATCAACAACGAACAAGTGACAGAAATGTCATCATCGATCATTTTGTCTTATGTGGATACAAAAAAGCAAGTTATATGCTGTAAAAATGTGAGACCTATATACCGAAAACCATTACAAGCAATAGAGACAAAAATATATTTTCCAGAGTCTGCTGGGACATTACAAAAACTACTCTACCACCTAAATTTTCGATGGAGAAGGCGCTGAAGTAAATGACTCTCATCATTTGACTCTGAAAAGATTCTCGTTGAGAGACCGAACGAGATGGTTCCGGGGTGACGTGCGAGGTTCATATTCGGGAGGCCGTGGGTTCAATTCCTGGAGCAAGTCACTCTGACCATGGGATTTTCTTGGCTTTCTCTGGTTGGGAAGGCGAATGCTGGTGTAGCGTCTCTTATACCACAAGTTTTCCTACCCTCATTTCATATCATTTTGCTTTCCATTTTGTGCTTCAGGTGAACTGCAGTGTCGTTCGGTGTCGGACAGATGGCGCAGATGCTTGCTCGTTGGAAAACTCTTCTCGGCCTGCCAGATGGCAGCCTTCTGTGAGCTACCTAGGTTGGGTTGAGTTCCCCTTGGTTCCAACAGAGCAAACCCTTCTTTAAGGAGCCAGTTGGTGTGACCGGCCCATCCAGCTCGGAATCATTAGGGCTGTCTGTAGCCTTTGGCCTTCTACTCATCAGTTCCTCCTGGGGGTGGTAAGAACAAAAGATCCACGTTGGGTCGAGGTGAGAGATGACCCCTGCATTCTCTGGCCGTAGTCATAGTCAGTCATACTTAAGAAAAAATCTGATGTGTTACACTCACATGACTTTCTCTACTCTTGTACAAACTATTTTTACAAAAGCTTATTCTTCATATGCTTCATGTTAATCGAAATGTTAATTTTCTTGTAGATGCAAGGGTGATTGGTAGACTTTAAGCTATAGTCAAATATTTTAAAGGTGATTGCTATGTGCAGTATTCCATTCTCTTTGCATTACTAGGACGAAAAAAATGAATAACGAATTCCCATTTGAGAAAAAGTATAAGTATTGGAAAATTTAAGGGAATAACAAGCAATATCTCGAAAATGGTTCACTCAACACACAAAATGTACATGACATAAATTGTGTATTTTAACGCGATCTACATTTTTTGTAGAGTAAAATTTTGTCTATCTCTTATGGTTTATCAGTTATGCAAAAGTCGTTCACAATGAAGAATACTTGGAGACATTCTCAGAAAATTCGAGATATACATTTCATTTGTCATGAAAACCTTCGTGTCTCATCTCTGGAAGAAATTGAACGTAAATACCAAGTTTGGTGTTTATCCGACTGTTCGTTTCTGAGTTATGCTGTTCACAGACACACAAACACACACAGCCACACACAGACACACACGGACATGTTTCCAAAAATGCTTTTTTTATTCAGGGGGCCTCAAAACATGTATTTCCGGTGAAATCTCGGTATGGAATTTTTGGGTGGAATACAATACTTCCCCCACTTACTATACGTAGCAGAGAAAGTAACAAAGGAGCTTCATAATGAGGTAAAGCTTAATCTGGATGAAACTTGGGTTGATAAAAACTTCACTTCTAGAAAATGTTGTCGGTGATGATATTATTGATGTCCGTGCTGAAGGACACGCTGGCAACGGATATAGAGCTTGTCTGCAGTTCCCAAACTGGTTTTCTGAAAGAACCGGCATTGATTTACAAAGCTGGATCTGTAACAGGTGATTACTACAGGCAAGTGAATGGTGCTAATTTTTAAAAATGGGTTAGAAATAAACTAATAGAATATGTAATAAAATACTATACTTGAGGGCATAAAGTTTGATGCGATATGTCACTGCATAAAGCCGTGAAGTCGTGACAATGCAGGACTGAGAGCTTTACTGTAGTCACATGGTGGATGTAGAGTATTGGATTCGCGATGGAATTGTGTTAGATATATAAAAAAAACAATTATAGTTGAAAATCCTAATGAAAGAATCTGACGTGTTACATTCCCATGACTTTCCTACCCTCTATCGCTTGTTACTGGGTATACAAATTATTCTTACAAAAGTTTATTTTCCTACCTACTTCATTTTAATCTAGATAAGTCTCTCCGGTAATGGCTGCATTACACAATTCGTTATAGATACAAAGCGAATGGCGAGAGTTATTGTAGTTTTAGAACTGGACACTATAAGCGGGCCTTAAAATTCCATGCCTACTCTCTCCATGACATTGCGAGAAACAATTGGAATTCGACAGGACTTTAAAAGAATAGCAAAGTATGATTAATTCGAAGCAGTAATAACGGATTTCCTCAGAAATGGCTGATACCATAATAAGTTATTTAAAATAAGTTGTGTTTTAAAGAGATCTACATTTTTTGTGTAGTACGTTCTCCTATGTTCTTTAACGTTTACCAGCTGAACAAGATCATACAAAAATCCTTGTGAATGAAGAGGACTTCACAAGCTATTCACAGAAAAATCAACATATACATTTTATTTGCCATGTAAATATATTTAATACATAATTTTTTAATCTCGATCGTTAGAGCCATTTTTCAGAAAATCAAAAACTTCGAAAAATCTTGCATGTAAAGCGTAATTGGGGTGCGGGAGTTTCTTGAAAATCTTCGTCTCATCTTTGGAAGGAAACGAACCTGGATATCAAAACACCAATACAGACACACACATACAACGGACCTTTTTCTAAAAATGCTTGTCGATTCAGGGAACCTCAAAACATGTACTGCCGGTGAAATATCGGTATCTAATTTTTTGATGAAATGCAATACCTTGAGTCATTGTCCTTCTCGTTACACTTTATTAAGGTTTATGATTAATGATGCATCCGAAGGATACGGGCATCATAGTTTTGCTCCACTCTAATTATTTATAGTGGAATTGGTGTTTGAGTCGGGCAGGTTACGAGGGTTTGTCTTCTGATTTTATCTGCTGCATCAAATGTGGATAATATTGTGTTCATCCTCAGTTGCTGCTTGGTATATATGTTAATTATGAGTGTGAGATAGTTCGGGGTTCTCAGGACGTGTATCATAAGAAGAAAGCTGAAATAAAGGCACTGGTTTAACTGTAATATATGTATTTAATGGTGAGAGGTTTGGAGTATTGAACTTAATCATTGTGATAAGAAATTTAACATTGAGTTAGATAGTTATTATTAACGCAATTACACTTTTAGGATTTTTAATACTGATTTTGTACTGTCAAGAAGATAGTTCTGTTGATTATTTTATCTGATACTATCAATTTGTAATCTGGCGCGGAATTATTGCGCGGAGTTTTACAGGTTCATCTGGTTATCCAGTTCCAAGGTGAAAAATAAATGTTTGTTACGTAAGTTATTAGTTGCTTTATGGAGTTTGCAAGACGCTTTGGGCGTTGGTTGAATTTGATGATTACGTAATAGTTACTGTTATTATGCAATATGCTGCTACGTACGAGAAGCTGATTTTGCGATGTAATTTTGTTGTTACACTCCAAGTTTTACAGTATAATATTTAACTTTGTTACTAACACTGCTTCTATATGTTATTTATGTTTGAATTTGCCTCGGCTGCGTCAGTAATGGTTGTAGAGTCATGTGTCTTAGGCAGGACGTGGTGCAACAAGAAGGTAGACATCACAGAATTTAAGTTTTTAAATTCACTTCTTTTATTAATTCTTGCACATTTTTATAAAGCACTACACTTTTTAAGAACTGTGAGAATCTTTAATACTTTCACTTAGCGCGTATACATATTTTTACGATTCACACGTAATATATCTCTAGAGAACACATATTCCATCTGGTCACTACCAAGGTTTGCCAGCAACTGAGCAACTTTCAACGGTCAAAACCCGTAAGCTTCGGTATTTCAAGTCTCTGATTGGCTAATTCTAGTCCAATAGAATATCTTCATTTTACTTAAAGTTTTTCTTTGCTGTTGATTGGCTAATTTTAAACTGTCACAGAAATTACATTTTCGTTGCTATAATCATAACTAGTAATATTCAAACTCTCAAACTCTTTATTGACACAAGGTACCTCATTGTTAGCAACTTCAGGCTTATTATTCTCACAGCTCTTGCATTATTAAAGTACGTAATGTATTCACGTAACATTATTAAACATGTTTACAATAAAAATAAGCATTTGCAATGACTGTTACATACAATTTAAATAATTATTACATACTTGTTTCAAGGCGGGCTGTTATTGAATTTACTTATTATAAAATACAATTGAAATTATTCAGGTATTAAAATACTGCCTCAAAGGAAGACTATCTTGGACACTAGAATATCGGCTTATACACTCTAAAAGTCTAGCGGTTCAACATTTGCTTGTAATATTCTAATTGGCTATCGCTTAGAGCAATTTCTTAAATTTGAAGTATCTGGTGAGAAGGTGGTTCTTTTCGATTAGTTCTTGAACAGTCACGTGGCGCGAAACAATAAGAATTTGCCCTGGTTCTAAATTTATCGGGTATTCCTTTGACTTGGGTCACTTATGTCTTCTTAGCACGCATAGCTAACAAAAAGTCTCTGTTGGTTTCCTAAGTTCACCCTCACTATTGTGTCACACGCTTTCACCAGAGGAAAATTTCTGTCTTGTGGAATATTTGCGTCCTAAACTAAGATTACATATAACATGTAGTAACATACAGACATACATGTTTGATAAACACTTTGATTACAAGAAATGTATATAAATATTCACATGTTTCATAATAGTGCATAGATTTATCATTATTATGATACAAAAAAGCGCCTCAACCTTCTCTACCTAGTATGTACGTGATAGAGAAAGTAAAAAGTGATGAAGGATTATGAAACAAAGAATTCAGTAAACCGGAAGAGGATCTCTCTGACTCTGAGATTGCTCAACTGCTATGAGACAATGGTATTTTATCTCATAATGGTGTATGGTAGAGGTTTTTATATTTAATAATTATCATTCTATTTACAGTTATAGTTAAGATGTGAGTGATGTTTGACATATCAGATAGTTGGCACATTCCTCTCATGGCTTTTCTTCTTTGGAAATTGGTATTTCTCGTCTTTAAAATGCTGTAACTTCAGAAGTATTGTTGGATATGCAGAAGATTTGATATCAAATAAACATAATAAACAAAAGAAGGCATTGGACATACATGTTTACTACGAGGGGCACTATTTATATTTTGAGCCTTGGCAACCCTGAATGTTGTAGGTGTCATCTAACGTCTCCAATGGAAATTTTGACATTTTTTTACCATAGTCTACTTCAAACATTTTGTCAATAGAGCGTCATTTGTTTTACTTACACTAACTTGAAAATTGTGTGTCAACAAAACATGGAACTAACGCGTGAAAATGTTCGTGCAATGATTTATTGCGCCTTTCGACGTTAATTCTCAAGACAAGAGTGCATCGATCAATTAACTTCCACATTTTGCGACGAAGCTCCATCCTTTGCCACTGTGAAACGCTGGTATAACGAATTTAATCGTGGCCACCGTTCGCTAAATGATGAAGTTCGTGAAGGTCGTCCAAAATCAGTTGTTGTGCCAGAAAACATTGATGCTGTGCAAAACCTAATAATAAAAAATCGTCATGCGACATATTGTGAGATTGAGGCAAACATAGGCGTTAGTTCCACCAGCATATGTAAAATATTGCATGATTATTTAGCCGTGAAAAAGGTTTGCTCTCGTTGGATTCCACATAATTTGACGCAATCTCAAAAAGATGCTCGTGTCGATTGGTGTACAAAAATGCTCAATAAATACAATGGCGGTGCCTCAAATGACATATATAAGATTGTAACAGATGACAAATCATGGATCTATGCGTATGAGCCCAAACGTAAACAGCAGTCGACTGTATGGGTGTTTCAAGATGAAGCAAATCCAACAAAAGTTGTTCGCATTCGAAGCACTTCGAAGCAAATGGTCGCCTGCTTTTTCAGCAAAACTGGTCATGTGGCAACAGTGCCTTTGGAGGAACGTAAATCGGTCAGTGCCAAATGTTACACAACCATTTGTTTGGCGGAAGTCTTCGGTGAAATAAGGAAAACCAACAAGAACCGTAGGATCGTTCTTCATCAAGACAATGCGAGCGCACACACATCTCGTCTAACAACAGAGTATTTGAAGGCTCAAAACATCGAATTGATGGCTCATCCGACATACAGTCCTGATTTGGCACCCAATAACTTCTTTTTGTTCCCGAACATCAAGAATAAATTGCGTGGACAACGATTTTCGTTGGCAGAAGAAGTTGTTGATGCCTTCAAAAACCCTGTTTTGGAGGTGTCTCAAGAAGACTGTAATAAATGCTTTGACAAATGGCTCAAACGGATGCAAAGGTATATTTATCATAAAGGAAAATTTTTGAAAAACGATAAAGCAGTTTTCAATCAGAAATTACTTTGTTTTAATTATTAGGCTCAAAATATAAGTAGTGCCCCTCGTATAAATGCCAATTGTGTTTCTGAAAAAAGGGCTCATTTCCGAGGGCGACTGCTAATTCATAAAGAAATGAATGCCCTCATATAAATATTTTACTACCAGAGAGGGTTCATGCGCCATTACCCTTTCCGTAATTTTAATATTATGATTCCGGAGGAATCCATGATGTGCTACTTAGGTAAAACGGAAAACGTAATCAATCAAAATGGAACATTGTAATTGCATAAAACATTGTAAGCGGGTTTTACGTGGAGGTAAGTTTGAAGTAGTTCTGGTGCCGTCAGACGTTTCTTTTTTTCTATAGTTGGCCTAAGTGTGGGCCTCAATCCTATAAAGGTGTTTACCCTGGCTAGTCGTTGGTAGTTGATGCAATTTCCGTCTCAGGCGCAACATGGATTAGGAAAATTTTACATTATTTGAATGACGTTCGTATATACATTCTATAAAGTTAATGTTAATATAATGGCAAATTGGATTAAATTGCTGTATTGTTGAACAAATACTTGCATGGTATTTTAGCGGGATCCTTTTGTGGTGACGCTAAGAAATATAACAATGAATTATTAGGCCATACACAGTACTACACTGTATTCGTGTAATGGAAACTTTATACAACCTTCGTGAGCTACTGTAACACTGTTTCCTTCAAAACCGTATTGACCATTTTATTGCTCTGCCCCCAAAATGCACAACCTTTGCATAACGTTGATTTTCCAGCGAATTGTAACTCAAATATGCGGTGGGTAACCCGCTTTCTCTTTTCACACGGTGTTTTTGCAAGGTTCCCTTTTTTAAAAGAATTTTGCTTTACTAACTCTGAGGCTTGCTGGTTGAAAATATTGGTTTTTGTCACATTTTCTGACTCAATATTATCCTCTGATACCAAAAATATGTAATACATGGTTTCCAAAGTGCATCACTTTCCATCTAAATTAATTCCTATTTATAATAAAGCTGTTATACCGTAAGTTCTGTTTCGGTATAAAAGCCTGAGTAGGATATTATAAGAACATTAAGAGAAATAGATGGCTAAAGAAACAAACAAAAAAAAAAAAGAAAAAAATAACCAAAGGATAAGGAATCACACACAAATTAAAATCATATTCACATGAATATTCCGCTGAAAAAGCATATGATACTCTATATGACTTAAATTTGCTTAATATGCTAGTACAAAAAGAATGGTGACTACCTCAGTAGGAAGGTGATCAGCGTTCTGGCTTCTCAACCCAGAAGTTCCGGTTTGATTCCCGGATGGGGTAGAATTTTTCTTAATCAGAATTTTTCTCTACACTCCGAGAGTGTGGGAACAAATGTGAGTGTAATTTCCTAATGAGAAATCAGTAAAAACCAACACAAAAACAGAGTCAAATCCCCCAGTATGACCACATTCATAGTTATAGACCTTGTTGCTCGTATTATACATAACATTTAAGGAACCATTTGCATACCAGCCTATTCCCTGACATCGTACCAGCATACTGTCATGGTAGTTCAATGGTTAGACAGCGGCAGGGAAAGCCATGTATCCGTGGTTCAAATCCCGGCAACGGCATTGAAGTTTTCAGTCTAATTCTGCCTTTCCAACGTTAACCTACACAGCATAGCTGTAAATGAGCAATACTTAATCAAGTATCATTTTATATACGTTTAATAATCTAAAACATAAAACTGTTGCTTAATGCGTTTAACAGAGTAAAGCTTCAGCTTTGAGTCTGTCACAGCTTTTGTGAGCAGGGCATATATATTTAGGAAGGTATAATTTACTGTATGCTCAGCGAGGTTTTATCTATGAGGTAAGGCAGCCCTTCCAAGACTGCTGGCTGTTTGTCACTATGAGTTAAGTGTGGCACGAGTTCAACATACTGTGTACCCTTCCCACCAGTTAAAGGCGAGATAAGCCATCCCAACACCTATCTAAAATGTCACTGAACGGACAGTAGACGTGTTCTCAATTAAAATTTACGCGGAGAAGTATGATCTACTTTTATTACTTCCATAGAGTATTCAGTAACTGCAACCTCTTTTGGCACCTAGCTGGTTAATGTGTGCAAAAAAGTTTTAACACAGACAGAATAATCATATCTATCTCTGAAGATTTATTTGGATGTACATTAAATACAGAGAATTGCAATAAAATGGATGTGGAAAATCAAGTTTTAAATTCATATACGAATATTTCAATTAGAGAATTTGCTTTAAAGCTTTAATATTTTAAATGCTTCAGATGCCCAATAAACAGATCATTCGGAAACAGAAGGAATTGAATAATTTATTTTAAGAAATGTAAAATATCAAATCCGATCATTTTACACTTCTTATCTGTTGGAAAGTTATACCTCTTTTGAAAATGAGCCACTGAACAAATGCGAAAATAACGGATTATCATGTTGATGCAAATTAATCGTTGCATAGGAAATTTAAAGTTTTACGAGGGATTTGAGGATCGTATGTTACTTTTTTGTTTGTTTGTTTGTTAATTTTTTAAACCTAAGGTGAGACTAGACGCGTTTACAGATAAAACGATAGAATATTGTCACTATGAATTAGCTAATATTTTTAGGTACTGGTAGAATTAATATAAATTTCCGTAAAAGGTACAATTAAAGGATCTTACATGTCAGTCGAGAGTTCAGAAACCATATAGCGAACGAGGAAGCTGTTGTGTCAAAGGACATTTACCTTTTGGAGCAGTGTCCATGGTTCTACTGACTTGTATGAGGTCAATTCAATAAGCGTGACGTATTGCTGATCTCTGCTAAGGATTTAGGTTAAATAGCCTGAGTTTTCGGACTCGGAGCCCAATCTTTGGAAGGCTAAAAGATCGTTTGTCGGTTTCCATTTCGAAATTCGACGTATCACATTCTCGCTTTTTAAGTGTAGACAGATAATGCACCGACCAGCATCATTTGTGGCTTAGGTAAACTCTGAGAGTTTAATTCTTTGTGTCTCCACCCTAGAACAGGAACCTAAATGTTATTTAATATTGTTAACCTACTTTGGTTTAGTATGTTAGTGTTTGGGATCGTCCTGATTATATCCGCACCCCATTTTAGCATGCCCTGAAAAGCTTAAAGCACCTAGTACGCTCAACTCTCCCCCAGCCCGGGTATGTGTGACCAATGGTTAAGGTCCCGAGCGCACCAGTCAGCCTTATGGGGTGTCCGTGGCAACTGCATTGGCATCGCCGTCTAGAGCCGCCGTGACAGGAAGCAGCGATGCCGGGGACCGCCTGATTAATATAATGTCCTTGAAAAATTAGGCCTAAATTGTTTATAATCACATTAATTAAAATTATCTTATTCGGTTTCGAATTAAAATCAATATTCTATTATTTACTTACTTAAAACAAGATAAGGCACATTTTATTAAACGAAAATAAACCATTTCTTAAGAAGTAGAACCCAAGTTTTTCTTTAAGTTATTTTAAGATTTTTATTTTTATCTAAGCCATTTTAAGTCCAGAATCAGTTTGTTTTCAAGCTTACAATAGCTGTCAGAAGCACCCATTTAATAATATCTTATAAAATTTAAATTGCGACTCTCTGAATTAACTGATTACTAAAAGCTCCGTATGAGCCAAACAACAGAAATACATTTTTCTGTCACCCGTCCATTACCTCTGCTCTCATACTGGTTTCTCCAACCTATTAATGCAACAAGTAGAGAAGATGATTATGAATGCAACTTAGATTTTTCGTACAGTTTCCAGCAAAGCAGGTGAAAATCCCTGTCAGTTACTATATATATAAAATCAATAACCCTTCCTTTCTCCCACGCCCCGTCTTAGCGCACACGCATAAGAAGCAAATGCCCAACCCATGATTCGCGAATCAGAGGTAGTCAAAGTGTCGCACTATAACCACATCAAATCAGTAAGTCAGTGACACAACTGACATGGAGAAGAAAGGAATATATCTCAAGTTTTACATTCACGTAACCTTATCTAACCTCTTTCGTTTATTAATGGGTGTAAAAATTCTTACTAAAGCTTATTTCTCTGTCTACTTCATTTAAATCGAGACAGTAGTAAAATGTTAGCGATAGTCAAATGTTTATGCACTGGCCTTAAAATTTCATACTCTTTATATGCAACCGCGAGAAACAACTGACTGTCGACAGGATTCTAAATGAATGGCAAAGAATTGAAGAATTCAAATCATTAATAGCGGACATCTCGGAGATGGTTTATGCCCCAAAAAAGTTATTAGAAATAAATTGTGTTTTTTTAAAGATATCTACAGCTTTGTGTAGAGATTTTTTGTTCCAGTTATACAAGATTATACAAAATTCGATTCGAAATAAGACGACTTCGCAACCTTACAGAAAATTCAATATATGGATTTTACTTGTCATGAAATATTTTTAAAAATGTTCTAGGTAAAGGGTTTCTTGGATTAAGGAACTCTCTTGAAAATCTTCGTGTTGCTTAAATACTAAGTTTCGTATTTATTAAATTTTAGGATTTAGGTTATGTTGTTCACACACACACACACACACACGGTCCTTTTTCTAAGAATGTTTTTTTTGGGATTCAGGGGTCTCAAAACATGTATTTCCTATACTGAATGCTTGAGTGAAATGCATTACTTTCCCTATGTACTATACGTATTAGAGAAAGAAAAAATCTGACATGTTACACTCACATGACTTTCTCTACTCCTGTACAAACTATTTTTACAAACGCTTATTCTCCATCTACTTCATGTTAATCGAGATATCGAGATGTTAATCTTATTGCTAATTTTCTTTTAGATGCAAGGGGAATTGGTAAGCTTTAAGCGATAGTCAAATCCTTTAAGCGCTGGTTGCTATGTGGAGTATTCCATTCTCTTTGCATTACCAGGACAAAAAAATTAATAACGAATTTGAGAAAAGTACTGAAAATTTAAGGGAATAACAAGCAATATCTCGAAAATGGTTCACTCAACAAAAAAAATTTATATGACATAAATTGTGTATTTTAACGCGATCTACATTTTTTGTGTAGTAAAAGCTTTGTCTATCTCTTATGGTTTACCAGTTATGCAAAAGTCGTTCACAATGAAGAATACTTTTGGAGACATTCCCAGAAAATTCAAAATATACATTTTATTTGTCATGAAAATATCTTAAACATATGATATTTTAATCAAACTCGTTAGAGCCATTTTTGAGAAAACTAAAATTTTCGAAAAATCTTCCATGTAAAAGGTAATCTGGGGTGGGGGATTTTCTTAAAAAACCTTCGTTTCGCATCTCTGAAAGATACTGAACCTAAATACCAAGTTTGGTGTTTATCCGACTGTTCATTTCTGAGTTGTGCTGTTCACAGACACGCATACACACAGACACACGGGCATGTTTCCAAAAATGCTTTTTTTATTCAGGGGGTCTCAAAACATGTATTTCCGGTGAAATCTGAATATCAAATTTTTGGGTGGAATACAATACTTCCCTAACTTATTATACGTAGTAGAGAAAGTAAAAATGCAAGAAAAATGCCAAGGTAAATCAATAGGCATTGAAAATCTTTCTTCAAGATGGCTAAATGGTGGAGATTAAAAAATTAATTATTATTCATCAACGTTACTATCGACGCCAAAAAGGACAAACAAGGTAGTATTAATTCTTAGGTACTGGAATCATTAATAATTAATAAACGTAATAACGGATTGAGAACTATAAAAAGAGAGGTTACATTTGCCGTACAACGACATACACAAAGACGAATTAGTTGTTATAATAAATGTAACTTTTAATAATAATAATAATAATAATAATAATAATAATAATAATAATAATATTGAAACGAGTGAAAGAATTGTTTATCTAGAACTATTAATATCAGTTTACATACACAGGGTGGACCATTTAAGTTGTGAAGGTACAATATCTCCAAAACTAAGCTTTGTAGAAAGAAATGTCTTTAATGAGGTTGCTTGATATTATGGGGGAAAGTAAATGCCATTAGTTGTGTTTTATTTGCAGGACGTTGTAACGGTTATTTTAGGGTCAATTTAATTTGATACTAATTGTAGGTTGCTATTTAAAACAATTAAATTTAACCTAAAATGACTTTCATAACATCCTCCAAACAAACAGGACTAATAGCATTTACTTTCCCCTATAATATCAAGTAACTTTTACTCAATACATTTATTTCTACAGCGCTTAGTTTTGGAGGTATTGTACAGTCTCAACTTAAATGATTCACTCTGTATATGTGTGTGTGGGTGTATAAACAGTTATACCTAAAATTGCGGTTTGTTTTAACGAGTACAAATTATCAAACCTGAGAATAAACTCCGTAATGTCAAAAATCTGTAATGGAAAGTTGTACCTTCATTTGAGAATGTTTTAATGTTATAAATACTAGTACGAAATCTCAAATAGTTTAAGAATAAAACCAAAGAATTTTCTATTAAAATAAATTTAAGAACACTTCAAGACTTCTTAATATTAAGATGTCATTATTATTATCATTATTATATCCGTTTTCTCAAAAATAATCCCAAGATTTCCATCAACACCTCTTCCAGTTTTCTTTTCTAACTTTTAATCTTAATAAAACATTCTCACTTTTATCACTGGACTCCATACACCAATATCACGCTAACTTAAACTTCAACAACGACAGTGAAGCAAAGAAACTGAGCCTTTCTCTTGGGTTTGGTCACTCTGGGTTTTCCAACTGGAAATGAAGACATACACTCCTTTGTATACCAAACGGAATTGACTGAGAGCGAGGCACCGCTCAAGTTCTGCTATACCGAACTCCCCCGTATACACGAACTCATTTGTATTCGAAGGCATGAATGGTACAAATGAATGACCAAAACTCGTTCGATGGACAGCTCTATGGGCACACTTGAGCTTGTTGTCGCGAGCTCACTAGGATGCTAAGGATCGTATTGACGTCTCTAACATTCCTGATATGGACTATGACTTAGGCCCGGTTTCACAGTATAAGCTTAAACTTCGAATCGGGCTTAACCGGAGGGTTAAGCTACAGCTGAGTTTTACAGTGCGTAGTTCAAGCGCTAAGCCGAGATTATACGGGACTCGACTTAAACCATACTGAACTGCGGTTTAAGTTAAGGAGTCGCCATGTTATCCGAGGACAACAATTTTAGTGACGAGGAAATGCAAATTATTTTAAACCATATTCACAACAGAAGACGGCCTAATGTGTTTAGAATGCGTCCAAATCATTTCCACATATGGAATGACCGAGAATTCTACGAGAGGTTTCGGTTAAGTAAATAGTCTGCGACGATGGTACTAGAGATTATTGATGATGCAATTAAACATAAAACAGACTGTTAAGTAAAACTTAATATTAAATTTATTCTTACACCTTTATAATATACTTTATCGCTCATAAGGTATTATTACTTTATATTTCAGGAACAAAGCCCTCTCGTCAGAAGCGATGCTTCTTTTGACGTTGAGGTTATATGCAAGTGGAAGCATGCTAATTGCAGCTGGAGATTTTTCCGGCGTCTGAAAATCTACAGCATGCAGGGTTGTGAAAATTGTTTCATATCCATCAATTTGGACACCAATTAATTCCTTTATTTCCTCGTCGATTGGCATAATTAACGATGGCATAGCTGAACCTCCACCTGTACCCCGAATAGCACATTTCTCGTCGGAGTATTTCTTTTTTGTAACTTTCTTCAAATTGACATATTTCTTCTTCAACACGGTAACATCTCTGTATATTATTCCGCTCTTTGCATTGAATAACTCCGCAATTTTACCCCATGTTTGGTTCTTCCTGCTCCACAGTACCTTAGCAGATTGCTTGCACTCTATTATGTGTTTATACTGCTTTACAATTTCTAACAGAATGCTAACTTCTTGAGAAGTGAAGTTAGCAGTACGTTTTGGCTCTGATTTTCCGGTCATTTTAATGTGTGTATCTGAATAACCTATAAAACCTTACGAGTCAGGAACAGGCGCTGCCATTAACAAATGATGGGAATTCGCTCGATGCGCATGCGCAAGCGTTACCAACTTTAAAGTTCCGAGGAGGTGTTCAGCTCAGTAAAGCCAAACGTGGTTGCCCTACTGTGAAACTCGCAAAGCTTTAACCAAAGCTTAAGTTTTGTTTAAGCTGCGTCCGTAGCTTAGTAAAGGTTCGACTTAAGCCTGAACTGTGAAACCGGCCCTTAGACTTCATTCCACCAAGCGATGACTGGATCTATTTTTGAGGTAGAGGCAGTTACTTCCGATTTTAGGGTGATGATGAGGATGACGGTGGAATGAGAGGCTCTAGAGCTGTTACCGTGGACTGCGAGCCACTTGGGTCTTGGTGATACTTCACATATACTGACTTAAAATCGCCACTAGAGTCGGAATCGAACTCCGAGACCTCGGAACGAGAGCCGAAAACGAAGCCACTCCGCTACCCCGTCATGCAGGTTCGTATTGTAATGTGCCCCCATTTGTTACAGCAACCTAATGGGCATAAACTCAGCAGTTTTGACCTGGACTGCGAGAGCTGCTGGGTAACAGCAAAAGGATTAACTGGTAAAACTATAAAGCATACGCATAAGTGATAACTGTTACATATTTATTGTGAAATATTTGATAACTTGTTTTATTCTTGTCGCGGTAACTGTTCGTGTTATCTTATTTGCTGAGTGCCTGTTATTGTTTTACTATTTTGAATTTTAGGTTCTTTGTCCTCCGGCTAGCTATTATTACTCAGTCGAGCAAATATCTCTTGAACAGGATGTGTAAACGGAAAGGAGTTGTTACTAAAAGATAACACTGATAAAAGAACTTGTTTTTACACTTTTATTGCCGTCACACTTAATTAATTTCACATATTTAATCTTGATACACGCCTGACTGAAACTGTTATATTTTCGAATGTAACTATAATCACTTATTTGCCGCGCACTATTAATTCGCGTATTTCACATTTTGTAACTAACTTTACGACGCGAGAGATTCTGTAGAATTGCGTAATGAGTACTTCGTGAATGCTTTCTTAGAACTGCCTGACGTGTAACTCGCGAGAGAGATTTCTTAGAACTGCGGGACGTTTGCCTTGTGAATGATTCTGTAGAACTGTGCGATACTTCCCTTGGCTCAAGAATTTATACTCCCTCACCCCGATATGCCTAAACATTATAATAGAGCTGCTATTGTTACTAAAGCGCGCCAGCATTAGCGTCTGTTTTATAAGCCAATGAAAATTACAAACACATATGCTCTGGGAAGATATTCCCTCCATTTCTAAAGAAAGGCACGCTACTCTGACGTCATTTGTTTGCTTCTTCTAATTGATAAACAACTCAACCCCTCGCTTCATTGTTACCCGCTCCTTTGTCAGTTTCAGTGAGGCCGTGTAAACTTATTTCCTATCAATGCTTATAGTTAACAAACATCTCAAATCATTGTCATACAATAATGCTAATTTACACTACAATCACTCTGGCATTCACAGTGTTGTGATATAAAATACTGTCTCGCTCTGGAGGAAAACTAAAAGCTCACTTGCATCTGCTGGCTCCACAACATGACACATGGTTTTTTATCGTGCCATTTGACAACTGTCTATAACTCAATGCAAGGGGTTCTCAAAATGAGTGTTATTGAGTCAAAGTTCCGTTTGCCCTTCAGCTTTCAGAATCAAAATCGGTTCCTGGTAAGATAAGTTAGCTGCTGTTTCTTTCCCAGCCAGAAAGACGAATTATAGATGACCTTCGTTGCCAAAGGCTTGTGTGTGCCTTTGCTAATTTCAATTTACTTCGTTGTCTAGACTGGTTTAGGTATAAAGACGACCATCAAATATAAAAGACTAAAATTGCGCATGCTCGAGAGTTTACATTATCTCTGAATGTTATCTACTTTACAGGAAATCAGTACATTAAATACTGATGTGGATCAGGAAAGCGGCTGTCGTTTCCCACTGTACTGCTTCTCGGGGTTCAGACGTTTCTCCTTCCAGCAGTTTTCTGATTAGTTAGCTTCCGATCAAGAAACTTAGTACTGTTGCTCCCGCTATTATGAGGTTTCACTTCTCCATCATAAGTCAACTCCGGCCTTCTTCTTCCTTCCGCTATAACACATATGGATTTGTTCTCTGCTGTTTTTTCTCCAAATCAAAGCGGACAATTTATACAAAAACCCACTTGTTGCCTGGCACAGTATAACATGTAAGAATATTCACAGAGTTATCCCTAGATAAAAAACTGCACAACATTCCAAATATTACTATGTGATAAAAGCGTTATGAATAGAAAATACTTTCTTTACCTGCCGTTGTGGATTAATATCAAATGTAAATAAATAACACCAATAAAGCAGAATCAAAACTTAGATCGTTAGGGAGTCATTATAAAACTTTTTTGGCAAACATGTTGTTAGATATGCAATGGTAACTTCACTGTGTAACACTGCAGTACAAAATACTTAGTAGATAGATAGATAAGGTATCTTTATTGTTTTCAAATTATTGAAGTTTTTTCACAAGTATTTGGTGCATGGGTCCTTGACCGTACATGCATATTTAAGATACAATAGGGTGACAAAGTAAACAACACAGAAAGAAAACACAACAAAAAGGAACAAGAAAAAGGGAAATAGAGATAAATTACCTTTGTCTAACTGAACAAATTTGACCTAGCTTCGCGCACTTTAGCCAAAAAATTGCCCATGTTTTTCCGGTTCTTCTGGTCAGCCAGTAGATCCCAACATGCCAATCTCTTTCTTGAGGGACTTAAGAATTTTTCTTTAAGTTTAATTGTTCGCTGGTTCTCCCACTGTGCACCTTCCGCTAAAATATGTACCCAGTCCTCATCCAAATCACAGAATGGACATATTCTCCTACCAGAATCGTAGTCATTTCTGTGCCCCCCAGTCTAAACCATTCCATTCCTGATGTTTCCTTTCTTCCTAAATTAAGTGTATATGCCTCTTTACCCTAGTTCAATTTTATTTCATTTGCTAGACTTAGAGAAGGTTTAATTTTACAATCCGATTCTATTATTATGTGGTCCAAACGCGCCGTATTTGATGTGCGTTGATAACCCTTCGTGCGTTAAAAGAGTTGCATAACTCACGGGGCAATTTCAAGTAAACACGGGTCAGTGGAGAACTGGCGCATTAGTGCCCACAAAAGCACCACCACCTCACTGGTGGTTCTGAACGGTTCTCAGAAACGTCCATATAAATACGCAGAGACGTTTGGAACATCGTATCAATCAACACAGGCAACATTTCGAACATCTATTCAGTGAGCGAATTTAGCATAACACGTTAGGTGATGGTGATGATGTTAATGATAGTAATGTTTATAATAGCAAATGGAGAAATGGTAGTGAAAAGCTGCGTAAGTTAAATGAAATTGAGCTTTATTTGCTGTGGTCCTTGGCGTCCCATTCTATATTGGGCATGAAAGACCGGTAAATTTGCTCAGAGGCCTCTTTATCAAGCTTGAGGTTCTTTTACGTGCTGTAAAACTACGACACAGGACCACCGGTTTTACTTCCCTTCCGATGGAAGCCGAAAAAATCCATCGCTCTCCGCAGGATTTGAACCCGTGACTTCGGGAAATAGATGGTAGCATGGTAACCACTACACCACGGATTTCGTGCTCTCATGTTTGTTGATTATAGTCCGCAATGTTAAACAAGAACAGCGTAAACACAATTTTAAAAAGTAGCTAAGGACGGATAGAATAATTTTTTAATTATTTGTCAGACTAAAAGTGAGCACATTCCCTCGAAAATAAAGCCTGTGTAACTGAAGTGGAAAATATTCTAAGACCTTTTCACTCTATTTTTGTCTATCATTACGGGCAGTATAGTCCAGTGCAAGGGTTTGTTTTTGTCTATCATCACGGACTGTACACTCTATTGCAAGTCTGGTAAGTGTCTCTAATGAGCGCGATCCGCTCATTTTCTTTGCTAGTAAGCAAGAGTAGAACGAAGCTCGGTTGGTCCCATAATTCAATCGGTAGAGCACCTGCCTGCTATGCGAGGGGTCCCGGGTTGGATTCCCGGCTGGGTGTTGGAATTTTTCTCTAGCCAAGATTATTCCCTGTCTTCCCGGAGTCTGGAAGTATGAATGAGAGTGGGAACGTGTGTTATCTAATGATTAAACAAAGTTTACCTCGAAACCCAACGACAAGTGAATACGAGTTAACAGTATTGCCTATAGGCAATAATATGTTGCAAAGGAAAGGTCGACGATAAGACCATTGTAGTTAAAGGCGAGTTATAAATGGAACAAAAAAGCTCACTGCACGCTAATTCGCCAATTCCCACTGACTTGTGTTTACTTAGAATTTCCCCTTGAGTTCTACAAGATTTTAATGGATATCTACACCTTGAAATACGGCGCAGCTGGGCCACCTGGTAAAGGTATTACTTATACAACAGAGGAAATCTCGCGCACTATGATTTACGTAGATCATTTGTGGTACCACCCCCAGGAGGAAGGGATGATGTGAATGAACAACACGAGACCATAGGCTGCAGAAGTCTCCAACAGTTCAGGCTCGAAGACCCGTTCCACCGCTGGAACTGCCTAGAGAGTTGATGAACGACTCGTCGACCAAGCAGTCCTCTAGTGTCCACGGGGAGTACTATTTCCTTTGAGCAAGCATCCTCGCCATCTGTCCGGCAGTGCCATACGCCATAAAATCTAGAAGTAGATCTGAAAGATGAGAAGGAAACGGAATGCAAGGGAAATTATGGAAAGGAAATCGTGGTAAATGAGAAACCCCGACATTCGCCTACCGGCCAGAGTAAACCATGAAAAACTTAAGGTCAGTCGGTGGACGGTCGACAGAATCGAATCCAGGATCTCCCGAATGCGACCCTCTACCGTTATCACGGAGCCATCTCGCTCGGTATACTTAGTACAGTGCGATGGTTTTATGGTCTATTTCAACCGAGGGTTGTTTGTTCCGTAACTTCCCCATTCAGAGTGATAGTAATATGCACTGTAATGAGCACTAGCCTTGTTTTAAGTGGTGTTGGAAGTGGTGCCCATCTGCATGAAGATATTCCTGGTATCTTTGGATAAAATCGTCCTTAAGTTCGTCTATGGTTCGGGGACTGTTTCCATAAAAGTTTTTTGGGATTTCCCACAAATGGAAGCACCAATTTTGTCTTCACTTCTTAAGTTTAGTGATCCCGTTGTCCTAAAGTTATTAACCAGACGTCTAATAATTTCTCTACCTGAAATATTCTACACATCTGTCCACATGATTCGGTTTTTACGTATGTATCGTGCGTAAAAATCTGTTGTTCAAGCGTAAATTTGTCGGCAGCCATTGCAGTGGACTAATAATAAGACATTAACACTCTTACACACAACGCAGGTGTGTTTAATAAACTTCCACCTTTGAAGTGCACAATGTCAATCTCTTTACAGCACTAACACAGCAGCGACTAAAACACAGCTGATCAAGATAATCTTGAACGCGTTCTGCGCCGCCAGTTACGATTCAGAAAAACGCCGAGAAATTAAATTGAGTTTTAATTATGGACGCTCCTTAACTGCTGTGGTCCTTGGCGTCCCATTCTACATTGGGCGTGAAAAATGGTAATTTTGCTCAGAGGCTCTTTATCAGAAAAACATCGAGGCCACTGCTGTACAACGTGCTACGCGTATAGTCTGTCTGTGTCCTCACGTTAACACGCCCGCACTGTATACCGCGTGGCCCAACTGCGCCGTATTTTGAGGTAGTATTTTATATCACAACACTGTGAATGCCAGAGTGATTGTAGTGTAAATTAACATTATTGTATGACAATGATTTTAGATGTTTATTAGCTATAAGCATTGTTAGGAAATAAATTTACACGGCCTCACTGAAACTGACAATAGGAGTAGGTAACAATGAAGCGATGGGGTGAGTTGTTTATCAATTAGAAGAGACAAACAAATGACGTCAGGGTAGCGTGCCTTTCTTTAAAAATGGAGGGAATATCTTCCCTAGAGCATATGTGTTTGTAATTTTGATTGGCTTATAAAACAGACGCTAATGTTGGCGCGATTTACTAACCAATAGCAGCTCTATTATAATGTTTAGGCATATCGGGGTGAGAGAGTATAAATTCTTGAGCCAGAGGCAAGTATCACGCAGTTCTACAGAATCATTCACAAGGTAAACGTCGCGCAATTCTAAGAAATCTCTCTCGCGAGTTACACGTTAAGCAGTTCTAAGGAAGCATTCACGAAGTACACGTTACGCAATTCTACAGAATCTCTCGCGTCGTAAAGTTAGTTACAAAATGTGAAATACGCGAATTAATAGTGCGCGTCAAATAAGTGATTGTAGTTACATTCGAAAATATAACAGTTTCAGTCAGGCGTGTATCAAGATTAAATATGAGAAATTAATTAAGTGTGACGGCAAAAAAAGTGTAAAAACAAATTATTTTATCAGTGTTATGTTTTAGTAAGAACTCCTTTCCGTTTACACGCCCTGTTCAAGAGATATTTGCTCGACTGAGTAATAATAGCTAGCCGGAGGACAATGAACCCAAAATTCAAAATAGTAAAACAATAACAGGCGCTCAGCAAATAAGATAACACGAACATCATACTGCGACAATTTCAAGTGTGTATATCTCCCTCCGTGCGTTTAAAGAGTTGCAGAACTCAACGGGGCAATTCCAAGAAAACACAGGTCAATGTGGAACTGGAGAATTAGCATGAGCAAGGTTTTTTTTTAATTTTCATTTAACTACAATGTTCTTATCATCGGTCTTTCCTCTGGACATATTATTTATTGCCTTTACGCAATGGTGTTAACTCTTATTCGTTTGTCTTTCGAGTAAACATTGGGTTTTAATTATTAGCTCACAGGTACATTCACACTTTCAAACTCTGGAGGTTGGAGATAATCTTGGCCAGAGAAACATTCCCACCCTCCAGCCGGGAATCGAACTAGGGATCTCTCGCAGAGCAGGCAGGTGTAATACCGACTGAGCTACGTGGCCAGCCAAGCTTCATTCTACTCCTCTTGCTTATTATAAAAGACGGTGAGTTGATCGCGCTCATTGAGAGTGTTTCCAGGTTTGCAATAGAGTAGTCCGTGATGATAGACAAAGGCAGACTCTTACACTAGAGTGCACCGTCCGGGACGAGCGACAAAAATATACCGAATGAGTCTTAGAATATTTTCCACTTCAGCTACACAGGATATATTTTCGAGGGCATAAACTCGCTTTTTGACTGACAAGGTAGCTTTATTTCACCTATCCGTATCCGCCCAGGGCTATTTTTTAAATTCTGTTTACGCTATTCTTGTCTAACATTACGCAACAAAAGCAACAAACACGAGAGAAGGTGGTGTTTCATTGCCATTTTTTCGCTGGCTATTATAAATGTTAATTTTATTATGATCATCATCTAACGGTACTGTTATGCTGACTTCGCTCATTGGATAGGTGTTCGAAATATTGCACCTGTTGATTGATATGATGTTCAAAACGTCTTCGTGTATCCATATAGACGTGGTAGTAGTGGTAGTGGTAGTACTAGTAGTAGTAGTAGTAGTAGTAGTAGTAGTAGTAGTAGTAGATTTTGGGGCACTTATGCGCTAGTTTCCCATTGCCTGTGTTGACTTGGAATTGCCCCGTTGAATTCTGCAACTTTTAACGCACAAAGGGTTATCTGCACACGTCAAATAGCGCGGCTGGGCCACCTGGTATAGTCCCAGGTTGTGTTACTGCAGCATTGAACACTTTGCTTATTATTCCAAGCTGGACGTTACTACAATACTAAACACTCAGCATAATTTAAGGTTTCTGCAGCTCTAAACACTTATAATATGGCACACTAGATATTCACCGCATAGTTCCAGTTTGAAAATTGATGCAGAATATAATGTTAGGTTAAGCTAACAGCAATATTGGTCTCTCAGTATGTGTAAGGTGGACATCACACATCACGAACAGTTTACAGACAAATGTAGTAAATCCCATCATGAAGAAACAACACCTCGGCATCTCTCTACAGCCACAAGGAACCAATTACGGCTAACGTATAAACTAACATAAAATATGACGTATAAGCTAAAATTATATTAAACCAAAATAGAAACTCATTTAGGTCTGTAAGCAAATTTGGTTCAGTTTATAGATAATGAAATAGAAAAGTTAGGAATTCAACGCCCAACATTAAATAATGAACTGCATATATTCTTTAATGTTACATGGTCATACTTTTACTAACTTTGATTATGTAGCTCTAGAAATGTACCTATGTGGTTAAGTATTTTGTTTCATCGTTTTTACGGTTTATGATTTACTTCCTTCTAAACGCAAAAATTTGATAATGGTTTTCTAAGATCTGAGCTTTTGGTTTTGTTTATTGTATTATTTTTATTTTTATTTTACAATTTAATAAGAGGGGAATTATCTATGCTGGGTGTTTATTTCAAAATGCTGAGCCTAAAATTTAAACCGCCTAGTACCCACTTCCGCAGAGTCGTATGACTCGTGTGTCGAAGAAGTTGCCTTGCAAGCGAGGCGTGTAGTCTGAAAATAAGAATTTTCCACATCGTAGCAACAGACGTAGATCTGTAGGCTATGTGCTCTATCAAAACCTCTTTCACACTGTGTTTTGTTTCGTTCATATGGAAGGTCCGTGAAAGCTCTATTTATCATCACAAGCATAAGGCAATATAAATTTATCAATAGTGTATGTTGCGGCTCCCTTTTGTAAATGTACCTATAAATAAAAACATTGTCTGTTGTGGAATTGATGAACATCGATAGGGCTATGCATAAAAGATTAAAATGTTTGATTATTTCATTTTATATTACGCTTTTGCATACGACATTGCGAGCCAGGTTATTATTTTGGTTCACATTTTATAACTGCACGACGTTCGGATTGAACGCCGAGCTTGTTAGGCAACTTCTCTGTCGCACATGTACTATGTTACGTCATTTCTCTTAGAGCTGAGACTCGATTCAAAAGATTGATTCAAAGTAATAACATCAATATGTACTTAGAAATGAACGCTCAATACATTTATTTCCCTGGCAAGCAGTAAGTAGAAGCACCAAGTAGGTACTCCTTAAAAGTGTGAGTACAATGGCCTATGACTTAATTCACAACTAAAACACTTCATCGCCTATATTCTTACATGCATTGCGATAAACTCCTCAGGAATTAATACAGTTTACCCAGTGATGAATATATTTGTGTGCAATGTTTTTAGGAGCATTATTAATGATCACTTAAAATTAAATTGAGTTTTAAATGATCACTGAACATAGAATATAAATAATTGAAAAGGCATAAAAAAGCCATATATGGTTTATATTTATTACAGTATAGGCTTAATAGACCAACGTAACCTATGTTGGAAGATTCTGTGGCCCGTTTTTGAGTTTTCCAATATCTGGAAATTAAAATTACTCGCTTAATATAATAAACGTAATATACATAATTTTGGTTACTTCACAGCACACTGAATCGTTCACTGGTTTTGACATGGTGAATTCTGCTGAATAGAAACGTCGTTTAACCTATCTGAGCAAATCTTTGAACAACTAAGCTGCCGCAGCTGACGAAACTTAGACTACATTACAACTTTCAAAGCAAACTACCCTGATTTTTAAGTCTATATATAAAATTTACAATGGTTTTGTACATAAGGTTTGAAAATGTGCTTTTGGTCTCCAAAACCATTACAGACTAGTTAAAAGGTCTCAAAACATCTAAAAGTTATATTTTCATACAGTTATACTTTGACTAATGGGGACTAATCCTTTCATACGGATAAGAAAATTATACTTCGATGATAACATGGTTCAAACAAAACAAATACGACTTACAACATTATTTACATTAGCTAACAAAGTATGAAAAATATGTTGTGATACATTCACATGACTTTCTCTATCCTCTATATTTATTAATGGGTATAAAAACTATTCTTACTAAGCTTGCTTTTCTATCTACTAGATCTACCAGGTTTAATCCAAATAAACATTTGCAAAAATAGTTACATTACACATTTCGTTATAAATACGAAGAGGACAGCGATAGTCAAATGTTTAAGAACTGAACGCTATATTAGCTTTAAAATTCCATACTGTTTTCATGCAATCGCTAGAAACTACTGAAAATCGATGGAGCATGAAAAGAATGACAAGTACTGAACAACGGATATCTCACAAACGGCTTATGCCACAAAAACGTATTTCAAGTAAATTGTATGTTTTGAGGAGGTATTTTATGTCACAACACTGTGAATGCCAGAGTGATTGTAGTGTAAATTAACATTATTGTATGACAATGATTTTAGATGTTTGTTAGTCATAAGCATTGTTAGGAAATAAGTTTACACGGCCTCACTGAAACTGGCAATAGGAGTGGGTAACAATGAAGCGAAGGGGTGAGGTGTTTATCACTAAGAAGAGACAAACAAATGACGTCAGGGTAGCGTGCCTTTCTTTAGAAATGAAGGGACTATCTTCCCTAGAGTATATGTATTAGTAATTGTGATTGGCTTACAAAACAGACGCTAATGTTGGCGCGATTTAGTAACCAATAGCAACTCTATTATAATGTTTAGGCATATCGGGGTGAGGGAGTATAAATTCTTGAGCCAAAAGCAAGTATCGCGCAGTTCTAGAGAATCATTCACGAGGTACAGAGCACGCAGTTCTCAGCAATCTCTCGTGAGGTTCACATCACGCAGTTTTAAAGAATTATTCACGAGATACACGTCGCGCAGTCTTGAGGAATCTCTCGTGAGGTGAATCATACAGTTTGGATGAATCTCGCGCGTCGTAAAGTTAGTTAGAAAATGTGAAGTAGGTACGCGACAACTATTACGACAGTAGTTACATTCGGAAATATAACAGTTTCAGTCAGGCGTGTATAAAGATTACAGATGTGAACTATTAATTAAGTGTGACGGCAATAAAGGTCTGAAAACAAATTATTTAATCAGTGTTATCTTTTAGTAACAACTCCTTTCCGTTTACAAGCCCTGCTCAGAGATATTTGCTCGACTGAGTAATAATAGCTATCCGGAGGAAAAGAACCCAAAATTCAAAATAGTAAAACAATAACAGGCGTCAAGTAAAAATGAACAGGTTACCGCGACAGTTTAAAAGAGATCTACATATTTTGTGTGATACCTTTTTGGTCCTTCGCTTAACGTTTACAAGTTATGAAAATTGAAGAAATGCATTTTATTTTTATGTAAATATCTTTAATATATTTTGTTTTGATCAAAAACGTTACAGCAATTTTTTAGAGAATTGGAAGTTTCTAAAGGGTAGTTCCATGCAAAGGGTAGCAGGGGTGGTGGACTTTCTTGAAAACCTTCATGCGCATCCCTGGGAAACATCAACTCAAATATAAAGTTTGATATGTATTTTATTTTTCGTTTTTGAGTTATGCTGTTCACGGTCAGACTCACAGAAGACACAGATAGACGCACGGACATGTTTCCAAAATGCTGTATTTGGATTCAGGGCGCCTCAAAACATTATTTCCGGTGAAATCTTGGTATAGAATGTTTGGGTGAATGCAATACTTCCCCTACTGTCTCTAAAAGTGGAGAAAGCAAAAATGAATGATTTTAAAATTTCGAAAGAGAAAACTAAAGTGATGACATCCTAGAGAAACCACCAATAAGGTGAAAAAATAATACTATCAGAGAAAACAATAGAAAAATTCTCACAGTTTACGTATCCAGATGGTGAGTTTACAACGAGATTGTAAACATAAAATAATATTTATACAAAGTTGTGAAAATTTCAACAGCTACACTATGTGATCACAAGTATCTAGACACCCCCACAAACATACGTTATTCATCTTAGGTGCATTGTGCTGCCACCTACTGCCTGGTACTCATTATCCGCGACCTCAGTAGTCATTAGACATCGTGAAACAGCAGAATGGGACGCTCCGTGGAACTCACGGACTTCGAACGTGGTCAGGTGATTGGGTGTCACTTGTGTCAGAAGTCTGTACGCGAGATATCCACACTCCTAAACATCCCTAGGTCCACTGTTTCTGATGTGATAGTGAAGTGGACACGTTAAGGGACATGTACAGCACAAAAGCGCACAGGTTGACCTCGTCTGTTGACTGACAGAGACCGTCGACATTTGAAGAGGATCGTAAAGGGTAATGGGCAGACATCTATCCAGACCATCACACAGCTATTCCAAACTGCAACAGGATCCACTCCACGTACTATGACAGTTAGACGTGAGGTGAGAAACCTTGGATTCCATGGTCGAGCGGCTGCTCATAAGCCACACATCAAGCAGGAAAATGCCAAACGACGCCTCGCTTGGTGTAAGGAGCGTCAACATTACACGATTGAACAGTGGCAAAACGTTCTGTGGAGTAACAAATCACGGCACACAATGTGGCGATTCGATGGCAAGGTGTGGGTATGGCGAATGTCCGAACGTCATCTGCCAGCGTGTGTAGTGCCAACAGTGAAATTCGGAGGTGGTGGTGTTATGGTTTGCTCGTGTTTTTTCTGGAGGGGGCTTGTGCCCCTTGTTTTGCTGGCACGATCACAGCGCAGACCTACATTGATATTTTAAGCACCTTCTTGCTCCTCACTGTTGAAGAGCAATTCGGGGATGGCGATTGCATCTTTCAACACGATCGAGCACCTGCTCATACTGCATGGGCTGTGGCGGAGTGGTTACACGACAATAACATCCCTGTAATGGACTGGCCTGCACAGAGTCCTAGCTTGAATCCTATAGAACACCTTTGGGATGTTTTGGAACGCTGACTTCGTGCCAGGCCTCACCGACCTACATCGCTACCTCTCCTCAGTTCCGCACTCCGTGAAGAATGGGCTGCCATTCCCCAAGAAACCTTCCAGCATCTGATTGAAAGTATGCCTGCGAGAGTGAACGCTGTAATCAAGGCTAAGGGTGGGCCAACACCACATTGACTTCCAGCATTACCGATGGAGGGCGCCACGAACTTGTCATTTTCAGCCAGGTGTCCGGATACTTTTGATCACGTAGTGTATGTAGTACAATTGATAGGATATTAAGATGAAAACATATAGAGGGAACGAGAATAAGGTTCTATAAAACAATAGCTGTTCCTTTATTTGCTTATTACAGTAGAAGTTGGGCTATTAGTAAGAAATTTAATAGCAGAATCTGGAGTGCAGAAATGACTTTCTTTAGAAAAACTATGACTGTAATGGACTAGATCACATATGAAACTAAGAACATCAGAAATCAATTACAGGTATACTCCATAATGATAAAGTTTAAAAATAGTTTGCAAGCCTTATGTTGAAATCTATGGCATTCGTTTTTTTAAATAGGAACCTACATTTTGTATGACACTAAAATTACCACCATAATGTCCTCCAAAATAAACACGACTAATGACATACTTTCCTCTATAATATCAAGCAAACTTTATTAAAGACATTTATTTCTACAGCACTTCGTTTTGGAGATATTGTAGTCTTATTCAAAAGCTCTAGTTATCTCTCGATAGCGCGCCCGGTGTTTAAGCTGGCAAGCTGCGTTATCGTTGTTTACTCGGACCGCTCGGCGCCGACCTCCCGATAACCTTGGGCCATAACAGTATCTTACAAGTTTAATATATAAAGGGGAGTCTACTTGGCCTATCCCGCCAATACTAATTTGCTAATTCATGGTCCATTATCTCGGAAACTACATTAGGTAATGTATTGGTGAAATTTGACCAAAGGTTGTGAAATTTTAAGAATAACATTTTTCATAATAAAATAGTGTGTATTCCAAGCTTTAAGAAAATATAGTTTTTTCCACCTGGCGCATTTAATCTACCAATTGACTGAAGTTATAAATGGATAGGTGGATGCTTATTAATAGGCCCGCTAAACTTTAAACCTTGCTCTCTAGCTAACGCTTTTCAGTATTTTCCATACTCATAATTCTCCACAAGATGCATTTCTTTACTAATTTGTTTCAAAAGTCTTGTACTGATTCTCAAAATTACATTAAGGAAAATGATAAGATACCTTTAAATATAATCCTCAAATTCTGAGAAAGTATTTTGTAAAAAATGAAGAATTTTGGAGAGTACAAAAAATACTTTTTCTGGAATACCTGGGGAGTAATATAAAGCTCTCTTAGGTTAGATTTTCTGTAAGCTCATTTTCTAAAGCCTGAAATGTTAATGTGAATATCTGTTTTAAAAATGCTACGAATGGACCATTCTTTTTAGAACAATGAATTTACAAAATCAAAAAAAATATATATATTAAAATAACAATACTGGCTATAATTTTTTAACCAAGCAAACATTTTGTTATTAGATGTAATATGTGAAATAAATTTCTACAAGATATCTTATACACAGAGCGGCCCCTTAGCCATCTGGCCGGTACTCGCGATGCGTGTTCCGCGCGCGATCCCGCAGCTATCTGGCCGGTAGTCGCGATGCTTGTTCCGCGCGCTATATTTAGTGTATCTGTTTATTATTCTCCTTATCGACACTGATACCATATTATTACTGATTTTATGATTATTATTACGATATATTGATTACCTATTGAACAAACATAATTACTTTTTATTTTATCAGTACTAACCTTTTTCACAGTCGGTGTTGAAAGTGGTGTCCTTCGGCAGATAAACATTCTTGGCACCTTCTGATGAAATTACATTCACACGCATAAGTTCTTGTTGCGTAATTTTCCTAGTTTCTGTTCTTATATTGTTTTTAAGTTCGTCTAGGTGCGAGGATTATTCCTATAGACTCTAGTTTTGAGAGTTCCCCACAGATAAAAGTCACGCACAGTAAAATCCGGCGATTGAGCCGGCCATAACCCTTTAGTTTTTCTTCCGTTAGAACCCTTCGTTTCTTTTTACAACTTACAACATTAAATGATCCCGTTCTCTTCACTTTATTCACTAGATATCTAACTGTTTCTCTACTCGGAAATGGAACACCAGGCAATTTATCATGAAATTGCCTACACACCTGTCTACATGAGTCGGTTTTCATATACGTGTCATACATAAACATTATTTGTTCCAACGAAAATTTGAGTACCATTTCTGGGTTTTAATAATCCGATAATTCAATCGCACGCAAATACACACGCGTCTCCCGTCTATACACAAGAAACAATAACAGCTGACTGAAGCCCGCTGCCACATGTCCGATAAGTGGAAGAACCCGTAGCCTTGAGTTCATTCAGACGTGTCGCAATTCCCGGCCAGAGTGCTGAGAGACCGCTCTGTGTTATGGACATTCTAAATTTCACAGATGCATTACCTAAGATATCGTACTAATGCTTTCATAGGATGTAGATGCATCAATTCTTAGTTTACTGACATAATATTGTACAATAATAATGATTATTAAGGAAGATATCAATTTACCCTAACTATATTTTTTTCATCAAATGCATCACCAATTAATTTTTTAAAACCACCCAACTACACCAAAGCAGATCAACAAAAGCAATGAAGTGTTTCTTTTATTATGTCAAAATTTCAATTCGCTATTGAATAGTTAACGAGAATACGGTCATTAATGGCAGAAAGTGTTTTTCATAAAAAAAATCTGATGTGTTACACTCACATGACTTTCTCTACTCTGGTACAAACTATTTTTACAAGTTCTTATTCTCCATCTAATTCATATTAATCGAGATAAACATTTGCAGAAACGATCTTTTGACATGCAAAGAGAATTACATTTTACACATAGCGACCAGTTCTACAAATATTTGACTATCGCTTAAGGCGTACTATGTTCCCCTTGTTTTGTATTTGCAAGGGTAATATAGAAATACAGTAGCCTCTAAGCATAGACATATCTCTTAATAGCTGGTTGCTATGTGCAGCACCATTCTCTTTGCCACAGATTAATACTCTTTGCATATCCAAGACAAAAAAAAATGAGTAACGAATTCCCATTTGAGAAAAACTATAAGTATTGAAAAATTTAAGGGAATAACAAGCAATATCTCGAAAATGGTTCACTCAACCAAAAACAAAATGTATATCACATAAATTGTGTATTTTAACGCGATCTACATTTTTTGTGTAGTACAATTTTGTCTATCTCTTATGGTTTACCAGTTATGCAAAAGTCGTTCACAATGAAGAATACTTTTGGAGACATTCCCAGAAAATTCAAGATATACATTTTATTTGTCATGAAAATAATTTAAACATATGATTTTTAATCAAAATCGTTAGAGCCAATTTTGAGAAAATTAAAATTTTCGAAAAATGTTCCATTTAAAGGGTAATCTGGGGTGGGGGATTTTCTTGAAAACCTTCGTGTTGCATGTCTGGAAGATACTGAACCTAAATACCAAGTTTGGTGTTATGCTGTTTACAGACACACACACACTGACACATACTACTTCCCCTGCTTAGTATACATAGAAGAGAAAGTAAAAATTGTTCAAAGAAAAAATGGAAGAGCTTACATGTATTTACAAGGAGAAAACCCATATTACTTGGACATAAGGAAGTTGTCATATTTAGAAGTGGTGCCAATCTGTAGAACACAACTCAAATAGTTTTCTAAGAAAACAAATGTATGAAAATCTGATGTGTAACATTCACGTGACTTTCTGTATTCTTGTACACACTACTTTTACAAACGCTTATTCTCCACTTACTTCATGTTAATCGAGATATCGAGATGTTAATCTTATTCCTAATTTTCTTGTAGGTGCAAGGGGAATATGGTAGGTAGGCTTTAAGTGATAATCAAATTTTATAAGACCTGGTTGCTATGTGGAGCATTCCATTCTCTTTGCATTTCCAGCACATAAAAAAACTAATAAAGAATTACAATTTGAGAAAAAGTATTAAGTATTGGAAAATTCAAACAAAAAATAAGGAATATCTCGGAAATGCTCACTCCACAAAAAAATCAATCACATAAATTGTGTGTTTTAACTATATCTACATGTTTTGTTAATTTTGTGTATCTCTTGCAGTTTATCAGTTTTGGAAAAGTCGCTCAGAAAGAAGAGGACTTTGGGGACATTACCAGAAAATTCATTTTATGCATTTAATTTGCCATGAAAATATTTAAACGTGCGATATTTTAATCAAAATAGTTAGAGCCATTTTTGAGAAAATCAAAATGTTCGAAAAATGCTCCATGTAAAGGATAATCTGGGGTGGAAAATGTTCTTGAAAATTTTCGTTTGGCATCTTTAAAAATGACTTTGGGTTTTCGAGTTATGCTGTTCATAGACACACACCCACGGACCTTTTTCTAAAAATCTGATATGTTGCACTCAAATTACTTTCTCTACTCCTGTACAAACTATTTTTACAAACGCTTATTCTCCATTTACTTCATGTTAATCGACAGGCTAATCTTATTGCTAATATTCTTGTAGGTGCAAGGGTAATTTAAGCGATAGTCAACTCTTTTAACAGTGGTCGCTATGTGGAGTATTCCATTCCCTTTTCAAGTCATGTCATGAAAACGAATAACGAATTCCTATTTGCGGAAATGTATAAGTATTGGAAAATTCAAATAAACAACAAGGAATATCTCGGAAATGGTTCACTCGACAAAAAAGAAAAAAATGTATGTGACAAATTGTGTGTTTCAACGAGATCCATATTTTTTATGAAGTAAAATTTTGTCCATCTATTACGGTTTACCAGTTATGGAAAAGTCATTCAGAATGAAGAAGACTTTTGGGGACATTCTGAGAAAATTCATGGTATATATTTCATTTGCCATGAAAATATCTTAAACATGTGATATTTTAATCACAACCCTTAGTGTAATTTTTGAGTAAATAAAAGTTGTTTAAAAATGTCCTTATACGGGTTAGTCTGGTGTGGGGGGTTGTGTTGAAGGTCTTCGTGTCGCATCTTTGAAAGATACTGAACCTAAATACCAACTTTGGTATTTACCCGACTTTTCGTTTATAAGTTATGCTGTTTACAAACACAGAGACACACAGATATACACACGGACCTTTTTCTAAAAATGCTTTTTTTTTTGTTTTAGGCACCTCAAAAATATGTATTTCCGGGGAAATCTCGATATGGAATTTTTGGGTGGGATGCAATACTTCCCCTACGTAGTAGAGAAATTAAACAGACGTGTGACCTAAAAATTGATAGTAAAGGAATCATCCACTGTAGAACTACAACCTAGAGCCCAGAGTCGCTAGAGGGGTTAACTAGCTCGGAGTGGAAAGACGCTTTGAAGCTGCAATATAAATTTGGAATTCCTGGACATAGTCTAGACGGAGTCCTTTATAGGCACTGCAACGGGACCGAAGCTTTATCCTATATTCTTGGCTTATGCCCTCGAGGAGACTTACTTAGGGATCCCGGAATTATCGAATAAGAACTAAAATTGTAGTTGTAATTCGTCAAAAAGGATACGAAGGTGCAGAAGAAATTCCACGTATTGCTAACTGGTAGGTGAGGGACTCCTTAAACATCTTGTGTCGCATTCAGGGAGGATTCTGAACTTAAATACCAAGCTTGGTAATTATCCCTAATCTGTTTTTTGATTTATGCTGTTTACAGACACAAGCGTGGAACTTTTACTAAAACTCTGATATGGTATTTTCATATGACCTTTTCTACCCTCTGTCTTCATTAATGGTAAACAAAGTATTCTTACTAAAGCTTACTTTTCTATCTACTTAATTTTAATCCAAATAAACCTTTGCATAAATAGCTACATTACACATTTCGTTATAGATATAAAGGAATCAGCGATGTTCAAATGTCTCCATGCAATCGCGAGAAACAAATACGTTAAAAGGACTTGAAGAGAAAGACCATGAAATGAACAATTCGAACCATCAATAATAGACATCCCAGCAAAGGCTTATGCCACAAAAAAGTATTAAAAATAAATTGTGTGCTTTAAAGAGGTCTACATTTTTGTGCAGTACGTTTTCGTCTATCGCTTAAGGTTTACCAGTTATACAAGATTATACAAAATTCCTTCTGAATGAAGAGGACTTCACAGGCTATTCCCCGAAAATTCAAGGTATACATTTTATTTGTCATGTAAATAGCGTTCATATATGGTATTTTAATAAAAATTGTTAGAGCCAATTTCGAAAAATTGCGTCGGTACCCCTGTCTGATTGTTTCGAAGAAGGTGGCAGTCCCGGGTTCGATGACCGCTCGGGTTGGAGTCGAACGCGGTGTAGTGGTAGAGATAGAAGTAATGCTGAAATTCACTGTACCTGTTTTCTCCATCCGACGTGGCTTCGTCTTGTCCTTCACGCTGCAACCCTGGCTAGTTGGTTCTCAGCGGTGATGTTTGCATGGACTCTGCCTATCATGATTGTCAATAAGGTCGTCGATCTCAGTGGTGGTACTAGGAGCTCAGCGGAGAATTTACTACTCGCTGTAATGTTTTGTTCATGGCTATTTATTGTTACTTCCTCCCTCTAACACTACATAAGTGTTTCTGTTCACTTATCACCATACTTGCGCGCCAATTTCGTTTGACGGAGTATCGAACTGTTCATATCTAAAAGTTAACTGTGAACTGTGTAATCTAAAAGTCAACTGCTGACTGCTTAATCTAAAAGTCAACTGCTGACTGCTTAATCTAAAAGTCAACTGTGAACTGCTTAATCTGAAAGTAAACTGTGAAGTGTCTTCAACTGTCCAACTGCCTTCTTTTGGAGTTGAATCTCGACTATTTAAAGAACACAATCTTCCCCCTATAATTTTGGTATCGGATTTCTTATTGGTCAGTTTGTATAGATCAGGTGACCTTTTTCCCGGGCTTCTTTTGGTAAAACTGCCGTTCTGTTATATTTTTCTCACTCCATACTTCCGGAGAGGAAACAAACAGAGTCATAAAACTCTACCCTTCTATTCTAAGACAAAAGATACCGTTTTCGCTGACCATGTGAACAGCATGTTTCTACCCTAACTGCAGAGTTCAAGACATTCTAAACCTAGTTAAACAGGAACATTATGTACACGACAAATATTACATTATACAGAAATTACTATTTACATGGTTTTCACATTGTAAACATATATCATTTATATATTAAATTAAACACTGAAAAATTAGGTACATAATAAAATTACTTCGGGCACATTCTGTCTCAAAATGTTATGTGTATGGGTTAGTTAAGGGTGGGGATTTTGTTGAAAATCCTCGTGTTGCATTTTTGGAGGATATTGAACATAAATACCAAGTTTGGTGTTTATCCAATTTTTCGTTGTCGAGTTATCGTGTTCATGAACACACACATGGACATGCTTCCAAAAATGCTTTATTTGCATTCAAGGGTTCAGGGCCTTAAAACATGTATTGCCGATCCAATCTCCATATAAATTTTTGCTTTCTCTACTACGTATAGTAAGTAGGGGAAGTATTGTATTCCACCCAAAAATTCGATACCGAGATTTCACCGGAAATACATGTTTTGAGATCCCCTGAATCCAAAAAAAGCATTTTTGGAAACATGTCCGTGTGTGTGTCTGTGTGTCTGTCTGTGAACAGCATAACTCAGAAACGAACAGTAGGATAAACACCAAACTTGGTATTTAGGTTCAGTATCTTCCAGAGATGCGAGACGAAGGTTTTCAAGAAAATCCCCCCACCCCAGATTACCCTTTACATGGAACATTTTTCGAAAATTTTAATGTTCTCAAAAATGGCTCTAACATTTTGATTAAAATATCATATGTTTAAGATATTTTCATGACAAATGAAATGTATATCTTGAATTTTCTGTGAATGTCTCCAAAAGTATTCTTCATTGTGAACGACTTTTACATAACTGGTAAACCATAAGAGATAGACAAATTTTTACTGCACAAAAAATGTAGATCGCGTTAAAATACACAATTTATGTCATATACATTTCTTTTGTTGAGTGAACCGTTTTCGAGATATTGCTTGTTAGTCCCTTAAATTTTTCAATACTTATTTTCTCAAATGGGAATTCGTTATTCATTTTTTTTGTCTTGGATATGCAAAGAGTATTAATCTGTGGCAAAGGGAATGGTGCTGCACCTAGCAACCAGCTATTAAGAGATATGTATGTGCTTAAAGGCTACTGTATTTCTATATTGCACTTGTAAATATATATTCCCCTTACATCTACAAGAAAATTAGCAATAAGATAGAGTCTGCAAATGTTTATCTCGATTAACATGAAGTAGATGGAGCATAAACGTTTGTAAAAATAGTTTGTGCAAGAGTAGAGAAAGTCATGTGAGTGTAACACATCAGATTTTTTTGAAAGTAATACTTCCCACCTACTGTATATGTGTTTTACAGAAAAAACAAATTGCATTTTGGGAATGAACAAATTGGAAATTGACAAATAGAAGGAGGATTTTTTTTGATTCTTTGAGAAACCCTGCAAACAGCATTAGCGAAACAGCTTGCTTGAACGTTGGGGAAATATTTTAAGAAAAGGATCTGCACCAAATGTGAATAAGGCATCATCAGCAAGAGAATAGGAATAAGCGTCATAACATAACGCCTTAGGTCCTTATTTATAAAATAAGAAGTATCTTGACTATTCACTTTCAAAACTTCCTTAACATATACAAGGAGCATAGCTTGTCGTTTCATTAGGGTTAGTTGCCTTATTATTAGACATACTATTGAATAAGTAATTTTGTTGTAGGAGTTGTATTGTAGTTCAACTGTTGGGGAGCCAACTTGAAGTAGTTGCAACCGCACGTATGGTACCCGGTAGCCTTCGTCCCAAATTTTAAAAACATTAACTTTGTAATTTGACTGTTTCTTTAAATATTATATATTTATGTTTGCCTCGGCTGCGTCAGTATTTGTTTATTTTTTTTAGAGACATGAATGTCTTAGCAGGGAGTGGTGCGATTGAAGAATGTAGGCTTACACAGATTATAATTTTACTTCACTCTATTTATTAATGCTTGACACGATTTAAATAACACTTCACTGATTTAGAGAGAGAGCTGTGAGATTCTTTTGTTAATTACTTGCACTTTTTAACACGTAAACTATTTTCGTCTCACACGAACTACGTATTAAATTTCTCGAAGACATATTTTGCGTCCAGTTAGGAACACTGTCTGCAACCAACTCGTCCAGTTATGAGCGCTGTCTACAAGCAACTGACTTGATTTTTAGCGCCTAAATTTGCAAATTTCTGTATTTCAAGTCTCTGATGGGCCATTCCTAATCCAATAGAATAATTATATTTAACTTAAGATTTTTTTCTGGTTGTTGATTGGCTATTTTATAAACTGTCACAAAAATTACATTATTGTTGCTACAAGAATGACTAGTAGCATTATTAAACATTCTTACTCATTATTGCCTCAAGATTACCTCATTGTTAGCAACTTTTAACCTATTATTCTCACAGCTCCTACATTATTAAATTACGTAATACATTCAGAAAACATGATTACACATGTATACAATAATATAAACATTGTTGCATACACATTTTGCTTTAAGGCGGGCTGTTATTGAATTATATATATATATATATATATATATATATTATATAATTAGACTGAAATCATTTAAGTGTTAAAAATACTGCCTCAGTATACGCATGCTTATTCATAGAGCGTGAAATTTCATCTATTTAGACGCATATGTAATAATCACCTATATCTTCATGAATGGATGCTAAAGTTTCGTTGTAGGTACACACGGCTAATTTAAAACTGGCCGGCGTTTGAGAGATGCCGCTCGAATCGGGTACTTCCGTCAGCGCTCGGGACAGTCAAGCTTTGTTCACAAGACTGCATATATTCTTATAGTAGTTATAGCAGGTAACAACTATAATCACAAAAGTCTTCCTAGAAACATCACATACGATATTACAAACAGAAACATGTTTCAGTGTCACCAAAACACACTTTATTGATTGGTTTCTCAAGTGGAGCAAGACTAAACCTCGTTACAATGCCACGCTTACTGCGCCACTGTTAGCTCAGTGGTAGAGGTTCAAATCTCCGTGGACTCAACAATTTTCTTTCCTTCATTTTAAATAAGCAAGGTAAATATAACAGGCTTAAACTAAAAAATCTGATGTGTTACACTCACATGACTTTCTCTATTCCTGTACAAACTATTTTTACAAACGCTTATTCTCCATATACTTCATTTTAATCGAGATAAACATTTGCAGACTCTATCTTATTGCTAATTTTCTTGTAGATGTAAGGGGAATATATATTTATAACGGCAATATAGAAAAACAGTAGCCTTTAAGCACATACATATCTCTTAATAGCTGGTTCCTAGGTGCAGCACCATTCCCTTTGCAACAGATTAATACTCTCTGCACATCCAAGACAAAAGAATGAATAACGAATTCCCATTTTAGAAGGTAAGTATTAAAAATTTTAAGGGAATAACAAGCAATATCTCGAAAACGGTTCACTCAACAAAACAATGTATATGACATAAATTGTGTATTTTAACGCGATCTACATTTTTTGTGTAGTAAAATTTTGTCTATCTCTTATGGTTTACCAGATATGCAGAAGTCGTTCACAATGAAGAATACTTTTGGAGACATTCCCAGAAAATTCAAGATATACATTTTATTTGGCATGAAAATATCTTAAACATATGATATTTTAATCAAAATCGTTAGACCCATTTTTCAAAAAATTAAAATTTGCGAAAAATCTTTCGTGTAAAGGGTAATCTAGGTTGGGGGGATTTTCTTGAAAACCTTCGTGTCGCATCTCTGGAAGATACTGAACCTAAATACCAAGTTTGGTGTTTATCCGACTGTTCATTTCTGAGTTATGCTGTTCACAGACACACACACACACACAGACAGACACACAGACATACACACGGACATGTTTCCAAAAATGCTTTTTTTTGGATTCAGGGGGTCTCAAAACATGTATTTCCGGTGAAATCTCGGTATTGAATTTTTGGGTGGAATACAATACTTCCCCTACTTACTACACGTAATTGAGGAAGTAAAAATATTTGCTTTATTATTTTGGCCTCCGTTTTTTGTCAACCCGAAACTAAAAGGAAGACGACACATGATTTGTTATAATCCTATATTTGTGGCATAAAATAAAAGGTTTAACCTCTAAAATAGAGAACGAAAACCTTAATTTATATTTCGAAAGAAGAATTAAAAACAATGGAAACAAAAGGTATGAGGGTAGCCTTAATCAGTGTTTGTGCTTGTATTATAGAATTAGCTAAAGCACCGCACAGAATTTGTCGGCTGCGCGCTCACTTGAAGGGACTTTGAAAAAAATTAACTGCGCCAGAGACCACGAGTGTTCTAACGAGTGTACATTCTGTTTAAGTAATTTTTAGGGTAGTTAAAGGATTAAAATGAGATTTTCATTTGCATTTAATATAACATTGTCAGCAACAAGCAATTTGATTAAGGCTGCATTAGTAATGGTTGCTGAATTTAGATGAATTAAGTTGTGTCAATAAAGATTGTTTCATTAGAATTTTCAGTTGAGTTTTGTCAGACGTCCCTCTCCTTGCACATGCTGTCCCAGATGACGATCCTTTTTTTAATTTCTTGTTTGGAACTACAAAATCTCAAAGACCCGTAAATGCTATAACAATTTATTTTTAAATGTGTGCGCGAGAATACTTAAAAAATAAGAATTCCACAAGAGCAGCATACCCCAATCAGGGTCTAAATAATAATAATAATAATAATAATAATAATAATAATAATAATGATAATGTCTCTACTCATTGAAGTATAAGACAGTTATGTTCCCCATTGTAAGTGAATTGTAGAAATATTAACAGAGACTTTGCATTTATATCTTTCGACATTAATGATTGTACCGGATAATGTCTATCACTTGAAAGTTCTTAGCATAAATCAGTAAATGGAAAGAGGAATAACCAACAGACATTCAGAGGTGGCCCAATCGCGCCGTATTTGACGTGTGCAGATAACCCTTCGTGCGTTAAAACAGTTGCAGAACGCAAATTCCAAGAAAACACGCATTAGCGCTGTATCCCAGTGGTTCTGAGAAGCGTCCTGGAGACGGTTGAAACATCGCATTAATCAACAGGGGCAAAATTTAGAACATCTATTCAATGAGCGAAGTCAGCATAACAATACAGTAATAGCAAGCGAAAAAATACCAGTGAAACACTGCGTGCTCTCATTTTTGTTGCTTACACACCGTAATGTTAGACAAGAACAGCGTAAACAAAATGTAAAGAATACCTACGGATAGGTCAAATAAAAACATTTTAATTATTTGTCAGTCTACAACTTGAGGTTATTCCCTTGAAATTAAAGCCTATGTAACCGACGTTTTCGGTCTATTTTTGTCTATCATCACGGACAGTACACTCTATTGCAAACCTGAGAAATGTCTCTTAATGAGCGCGATCCACTCATCGTCTTTGCTGATAAGCAAGATTCGTAGAACAAAGCTCGGTTGACCCCCTTTCTCAGTTGGTACAGCACCTGCTGTTGTGCGAGAGGTCCCGGTTCGATTCCGGGCTGAGGGTGGGAATTTTTCTTTAGCCAAGGCTATTCCCTATCCTCCCCAGAGTCTGGAGTAGGAATGTGTATGTGATCTAATGATTAAAGTCCAGGTTTACTAGTAACCCAAAGACAAGCACACCATTGCCATTGCCTATAGACAATAATATGTTCCAAAGCAAAGACCGCCGATAAGACCATTGTAGTTAAAGTCGGGGTATAAATGGAAGTTTAAAAAAAAGAAGCTCGCTCACATTAATTCCCCACTTCGCCACTGACCTGTGTTTATTGGAATGACCCCGTCGAGTTCTGTAACGTTTTAACGCTTGGGGGATATCTACACACTAGAAATACGGCGCGGTACAGACCGACAGAGATTGCTCGGGGGTAACATGTAAAGCTCGCATTCGGGAGGTCCCGGTTTCGGTTCCCATATGGCTCATACTCTTACCTTGGGTATATCGTCGTTTTTCCTGGGCGTTAGGCGAATCCTGGAGTGGTTTCTCATTTACACGATTTCTTTTCCATCATTCCCTTTCATTCAATTTACTTTTCATGTTTCAAGTGCACTTCCAGGTTTCATGATGTATGGCGGTGTCGAACTGATGGCGCGGATGCTTGCTCAAAGGAAAGAGTACTACCTGTTTACACCACAGGGCTGCTTGATCGACGGATCGTTCTTCGCTCTCTCTAGGCAGCACCAGCATTGGGACGGGTCTTCGAGCCAGGAACTGTTAAGGACTTCCGCGTGTCTCTGTAGCCTATCTGCCTGCGGCCTCCTGTCGTTCCATCACCTCATCCCTTCCTCCTAGGAGGAGGCATACACAAAGGATCTATGTAGATCATAGTGTGCGAAGTGACCCCTACCGTTGTATAACCTATAACTATAATATTTATACAGTTTAGTTGAGGTTATATTTGGCGAACACCGTGGTATAGTGGTCACCATAATAGCCTCAAGTTCCCGAGGTCGCGGGTTCAAACCGGAGGACGATGGATCTTTTTTGGGCGTAAAAATTATTAACATGGCTTCCTTAGGAAGGGAAGTAAAGCTGGTGGTCCCCTGTCGTATATTTACGGCACGTAAAAAAACCTCAAGTCTGATAAAGAGGACTCTGAGAAAAATTACCGGTATTTTTTGCCTAATACAGCAGTTAAAGAGCGTCTATAAATAAAACTCGATTCAATTCAATTTGAAGAAAATACAACATTCCATGAATTATTTCATTTCACAAAAAAGAAATTGTGTTTTAGGTTGCTTCCGTGAATGAAGCAAAGAAATTTGACATTAATTTAGGCATTTTAAGCCAAATATTTACTAATTAGGGCACAAGAACCATTACGTTTCTTAAACTTTGATATGTGGTGATGACAGGTTGAGGATCTTGGCATGGTTTTTTTTACTCTCAAAGGGCAGAAGAGGATTTTAAGCACAGCGGCTAGAACCCTATTGTGTCATATGTCTCCGGGAGGAAGTTTAGCGATGAAAGATCCGAAGAGTGGATGCACGGACCAAGTAGCTCTTCTTGACGAACAGTTCCGAACTGCCTTGGTTCCGTACCAGAGGAGGAAGAAACAAGTCAAGAGGCGCATATCCACCGCGCAACACACACCACCAAACCACCCAGTCAAGCCCCCTTAACCCGAAAGGTGATAGAAAATTAAATATTGGGGAATGAGGGAACAGAAAAATTAATGGTATTAGAAAAACTACCACAGCATTCGCCTAGCGACAAGCAAAAACCACGAAAAGACCCAGGTCAGAGTGAGCGATCACCGGGAATCGAAGCTGGGGTGGCCCTTAGAATTTTGTGACTACATTTCTGCATATTCGCCAGTAAAAGAGTATTCGCAAATTAGATGTTTGGCAATTATCAAAACTATTTTCTTTACTATTATAGTTGTTACATCCTTTTAGCCAATGGTAATGACGGGTAATGCTCATAGTCAACTATTTGGAAGCGGAATAGGTAAATGCAACAACACTTCCATAAACAGCATACTAGCTTCAAGTGTATTCTTCTTCAGAAGCCAGAGATCGAGCCCTCAACCAGACATTTTCCTACTAATACGGAACAAAAAATCATTTAAGTAGTCGTTTCATTAGTTTATTGATTGAAATTTGGTAACTGCAGTCTTAAGAATATCTGGTAAATGACAATGTCAAATTTTACAAGTGATACCGAGTGGGATGGCACCGGCAACGTTTGTGGCTCGCATTTGGGAGGTCCCGGGTTCGATTCCCGGTGACCGTTCACTCTGTCTATGGAGTTTTTCATGGTTTTCCCCCCTTCATCCAAGCAAATGCCGGGGTAGTGTATTCTACCACGCTTTATTCTTTCCGCCATTTCCTGTCATTTATTCTCTCCCTTTCACGTTTTAGATGTGCTTTCGGGTCCTACGGTGGCGGTGTTCGGCAGATGGCGTTGTTGCTTGCACATTGGAAGCATTTCTCGTGAACGCCAGGGTAGTTGTCCCACCAGTTAGGGTCGCTTTGCCACTCTGAGATTCTTAGCCTCTACTGGTGCGCGTGTGTTCAAACTGAAAATATTAAGGTCTTCTGCGCGTCTCCGTGGACTCTCTGCCTGCGGAGCTCCCACGCCTCCTTCACTTCATCCCTGCCTCCCGGGGGTGTAACCACAATGGATCAACATGGCCATCATCCTACAAATGATTCTTCATTAGATAAATACAGATTCAGATCCTAATCTTTGTCAGATGACCTCAAGGGCGTGAAGAGATCAAACAGGTAACTACTTAGGCTGTGGTAAACTGGGCTCCTTTTATAAAACTTCATTTAAAAATGAATTTTGTTTCCTAGACATAGTAGGAAATAAAGATTCACACTTGTTGTAAAAGCACTTCATCCTGACCGTTTGTCCCAGTGTTCGAGTTAAAGAAACAAATAAAACGCCAAATGTTGAGACACCTCGTGACTTTCAGACGTTCCCTTGCATTCATTTGATTGCTCCATCGCTCCGGGCAATAAAATGTGCACGTCTCACTTGTTGCTTGCATTTTTTATGTGGATGCTGGCTTGTAATCTTGAATGCGAATAAAGCGATATTTGCGTGCTGCTATGCATCTTGACCATGGGCTGTGAAGAATACAAATAGTGCAATAAAACCTTATCTAGTTTTAGAAGTGTTTCTTTTTTATGTGAGTGCCATTTTGATAATATATATATAGTCAGTTGCACGAGATCCTGGTAGCTTTACTTTCACACATGTAAATGATGTTCGTTTCCATTGGATGATTGACACCTACATGAGTAGAGCTCTTTGCTGTAGCACTTATCTGCCTTTTTTGTGCAGTCCATATGACTTTGGTCCACTTAATTTTTCGTTACACCACTCCTCCTAAATAACTTAGCACTATTCGTTAAACGTCAAAATACAAAAATAAAAACATATAAAAAAGAAAGAAAAAAATTTTATATGTTACATTCACATGACCTTCTCTACGTCTGTCGCTTATTGAATGAATGATTTATTGTCTAATTTGAACTTCCATGCAATTTATACAATGTGCCCAATACAATGGAGTTGCATATTATTTCTCTTCCCCTTATGTTTAACATTCTGTTGCATATACAATAGGTAAATATAATTTTCCGTACGCTTTTTCCGCATTTTCTTCAGTTTCCTTCACTTCTCTTTTAATCATTTTAACCGAATTTTTTCCTAAATATTTACCGTCTTTCTCCGTATATTAATTTGCTCTTGAATTAAAAAACTTCCTACCTTTTAGCTCTATTGATAAAATTTTCCATTTCGCTAGTATTAAATTCTCTCATTCTTTATCCATGCCTCGCATTCCAGAATACAATGCCAATTGTCATAAATTACATTACATACTAAATTACATTTAGTACATCTCTCCCCCTTCTTCTCCCTGTTAGACCACTTAAATTCATTATACTTGTCCTCGCCCATGCATACCCCATTCTGGCCACTTTGTGACATACAAAGGGGTGCTATTTATATTTTGAGCCTAATGATTAAAACAAAGTAATTTCTTAATTTCAGATTGAAAACTGCTTTATTGTTTTTCAAAATATTCTCCTTTATTATCAATACACTTTTGCATCCGTTTGAACCATTTGTCAAAGCATTTATTCTAGTCTTCTTGAGACACCTCCAAAACATGATTTTTGAAGGCATCAACGCCTTCTTCTGCCAACGAAAATCGTTGTCCACCCAATTTATTCTTGATGTTCCGGAACAAAAGAAGTATTGGGTGCCAAATCAGGACTGTATGGCGGATGACCCATCAATTGGATTTTTTGAGGCTTCAAATACTCTGTTGTTAGACGAGATGTGTGTGCGCTGGCATTGATGAAGAACGATCCTACGGTTCTTGTTGGTTTTCCTTACTTCACCGAAGACTTCCAGAAAACAAATGGTTGTGTACCATTCGGCACTGACCGTTTTACGTTCCTCTAAACGCACTGTTGCCACATGGCCAGTTTTGCTGAAAAAGCAGGCGACCATTTGCTTCGAGTGCGAACAACTTTTGTTGGATTTGCTTCATTTTGAAACACTCATACAGTCGACTGCTGTTTACGTTCTGGCTCATACGCATAGATCCATGATTTGTCACCAGTTAAAAACTTATATACGTCTTTTGAGACACCGCCATTGTATTTCTTGAGCATTTTTGTACACCAATCAACACGAGCATCTCTTTGAGATTGCGTCAAATTATGTGGGATCCAACGAGAGCAAACCTTTTTTCCGTCTAAATAATCATGCAATATTTTATATATGCTGGTAAAACTAACGCCTAGGGTTGCCTCAATCTCACAATATGTAGCATGACGATCTTTCATTATTAGTTTTTGCAGAGCATCAATGTTTTCTGGCACAACAACTGATTTTGGACGACCTTTACGATCTTCATCATTGAGCGAACGGCAGCCATGATTAAATTCGTTATACCAGCGTTTCACAGTGGTAAAGGATGGGGCTTCGTCGCCAAATGTGGAATTTAGTTGATCGATGCACTCTTGTCTTGATAATCCACGTCGAAAGTCGTAATAAATCATTGCACGAACATTTTCACGTGTCAATTCCATATTTCTGTTGACACACAATTTTCAAGTTAGTGTAAACAAAACAAGCGACGCTCTATTGACAAAATGTTTGAAGTAGATTATTTTCAAAAATGTCAAACTTTCCATTGGAAACGTCAGATGGCACCTATAACATTCAGGGTTGCCAAGGCTCAAAATATAAATATTGCCCCTCGTACTTCGATGCATCTTTCTTTTCTCCATTCCGTTTTTAGATATCTATACTCTATTAATGACTTTTTTCCTTTAAACTACTCATAATTTCTTGCTTTTAAATATTTTCCACTCTTGTTCTAATTTCTTTCCAGAACCCCTTACTTTTATTGTTTCTTTTTGCCCATGTTTCTCCCATTACTATTTCTTCCAATGTTGTCTGAATATTGTACATCCAAGTTTGTTTTTTCCCCATTTTCCCCTGTACAACCAAGCATTGCTTTGGTACCTTATTTTCCTCCAGTAGCTTTATTCTGAACCAGTATTTGATTGCCCTTTCTACCATTTTGCCTTTAGCTCCCACCCTCCCTAGTTCTGCTTGTGCTACTCTATTTGGTGAACTTCTTGGTAATCCCCGGCTTATTTTGCACTATCGCTTATTAGTAATCATACAAATTATTCTTACGAAATTTTATTTTCCCATATAGTTCATTTGAATCGAGGTATCGTTCTTTGGAAATGGCTACGTTACACATTTCATTATAGATACAAAGGCAATAGCGATAGTTAATTCTTTTAAAATTTGACGCTATACGCTGGCCTTAAAATTCCACTCTCTTTCCATGAAATTGCGAGAAACTAGTGAAAATTGCCAGGATTTAGAAAGAACGACTGGTATTGAGCAATTCAAACCATTAATAACGGATATCTTGGAAATGCCCAATGCCACAACAAAGTTATTTGAAATGAATTGTGTGTTTTAAATATATCTGCATTTTTGGCGTTGTACGAACGTTTACCACTTATGCAAGATTGTATAAATTTCCCTCCGAATGAAGAGAGTTTTACAAGTTCTTCCCAGAAAATTCAAGATATACACTATAGTTGTCATGTAAATATCTTTAGTGTATGGTAGTTTAATCAAAATCGTTAGAACAATTTTTCAAAAAGTAAAAAACTTCAAAAACTTTTACATATAAAGGGTAGTTTGTGGTAGGGTGGTATTTTCTAAATCTTCGGGTTGCATCGCTGGAAGGTACTGAACCTAAATACTAGTTTGGTATTTATCAGACATTTCGTTTTTGAGTTATGCTGTTCACACACACACACACACACACACACACACACACACACACACACACACTTACAGACCTCTTACTAATAATGCTTTTATGTGGTACAGGAGTTCTCAAAGCATATATTTATGATGAAATCTCCACATCGAATTTTTGGGTAGAAAATACTTCCCCTACTAGTAGAGAAGTAAAACAGCAGGAAGCTATATCGTTCAAAACAGCAGGAAAGAGCAATATAAAGTAAATCAAATTAAAAGCATAGAATCGAAAATATAGTTTAATCCAGTTAGAAGCTATGTAGGAATACGTAATCTTTGCATTTCGAAACATTTAAAGGAATAGTAGAATCAGATGACTGAAAAATTCAATGCCATAGCCGGGATTTGAACCACAGATTTCCCGATCTACGTCCGTTTGCTCTAACCACTGAGCTATCATGGCAACATGCCGATACGCCATTAAATTCTCCAAATGATTCGCATTTTTCCCGGTAAACCACAAGGAGATCTCAAATTGTATTGAGATGTCATACCCCAATGGCGACTTACATTCTTTGTAAGTGCTTAAGTCCCGGGCTTTATAGTTGCAACCACTATTAGGTCAATTAATGGAATTGATGACTGAAAAATTCAATGCCATAGCCGGGATTTGAACCACGGATCTCCCGATTTCCGTCCGGTTGCTCTAACCATTGAGCTACCATGGCAACATGCCGACACCTTCTATCTTCTACCTTTCCAACCCTCTCCAACACACGGCCTGTGTGAAAGAACAATTAATTCCATTTAAAGGAATAATTTAAAGACAGAGTAAAGCCATATTCCACCAATGCCCTTATTTGCAAACTTCAATTATCAGAGAAACTATGAAGGATATCAGACTGAAAGTATTACAGGATGTAGACGAATGCCTTCTAGGTTCACTGATCTACATTCATACAATTAGATTGTTATTATGCTTTTCTTTATGCATTTCTTGATTAAAATTTATCAGCAAATATTATTTTTTTTTAAAAAAAATAACCAACTATGGTATTAACACCAAAGATGATCCTCAACAACATAAGGTTGTTTTTATCGTCCTAAAATTTAATTTAGTTAACTTTAATAGTTCTGAGAAAAGAGGTCATTTATGCCAGAGAATGCCACTCACCGCAAAATCTGTTGAAAGGAAAATTGGTTAAATCTAGCATACATTCGGAAAGAAGTAACCACATCGCTTGAATATACACAAGCTTCCATACTTGAGCCGAGCTAAATGGCTGAGGCTTTTACGTCTGTGGCCCGAATTCAGAGGTCCCGAGATCGATCTCACCCCACCTTGGCTCATGGGTTTTTCGTGGTTTCCCCGTGTCGCCAGGTGAATGCTGGGGCGGTTCATCTTTTACCACCACGACTCTCCTTCCTCTCATTTCCTGTACCCATCATCTTTCTTGTCACCTGTTTCAGGGTTGTAGGACCAGGCGACGGTGTTCGGCGGGTTGCGGTTGGGCGGTGGCTTGCGCTCTGTAAAGGTTTCTTCCCTGGCGTCACTACGGTAAAGCTCAGTTATTCTCTCCTCAGCGTGGGGATCCGCTCCTGGGGACCCTGGAGGTTGGTGGCTTGTGTCAGGGACCGCGCGGCGTCGGATGCGTTCTATCTGGAAACGTTAGGGACACCGTCCATGCTTGCGCCCGTCGGCATCCGGATATGGTAACCCTTCGGGTCTCTCCTTTCGTCCTTCCCTTTCAGGGGTCAGGTTGAAAGCACAATGGGCGAATGGCCTGCGTGCGGTGCTCTGCCCCGGTTCCGAAGGTTTCTCCGTGATACGTACCTTTACATTTACCTTTACCTTACTTGTTGTTATAGGTATATTATACAAGGGGAACATTCGCGCACTGCGATCTACATAAATCCATTACGACTACCATCCCCTAGGAGGAAGGGATGAAATGAAGGAACTACAGGAGGCTACAAGTCGCAAGAAACGGATTACAGAAGCGCGCGGAAGTTCCTAGCAGTTCCAGGCTCGAATGTCCTAAGGGAGTACTCTTTCCTTTGAACACGCATGCGAGCCACCTATCCGGTACCGCCATAAACCACGAAACCTCACAGATGAGATGGATACGGAATGAAAGGGAAACGATTGAAAAGAAGCACTGGTAGATGAGCAACGACCCAAAGGAAAGCCACGAAAAACTCAAGGTAACAGCGACCGCTCGACGGGAATCGAACCTGGGGCCTCCCGAATGAGAGCCTCTCACATTACTGCGGCGCTATCTCTCTTCGTAGCCACTATAGAAGAAGTACCAATTTTGAGACCAAAATTTACCCTAAAAGTTGTGCTAAATTATGTTTTGTTTACAGAAAATATTACCAGATATAATACTATTCTAAGAATCTCTTGTGTTCCATTCACATTTTATTTTGAAGTTCTCTTGCTTTACCCAGCTTATTATACTGTGTTTTTACTCTTTTTGTTACCGCTTATTACCGCCATTACAAAACACACGAACACCCATGCTCATGGCGGGACTCGGCTTGGGGGAGCGCCGGAGCTATACACTCCAGCGACCACGGCTACGAGGGCCGCCATATGGCTTTCTTTACTCTCTATGGCTTATTAGTGGGTATACAAATTATTCTTACTAAAGTTTAGTTTTCTATCTACTTCGCTTTAATCCAGGTAAACCTTTGCGGAAATAGCTGCATTACACATTTCGTTATAGATACAAAGGGAACAGCGATAGTCAAATGTTTAAAGACTGGGCACCATATGCTGGCTTTAAAAAATTTCATACTGTTTCTATGCAATCACAAGAAACAACTGAAAATAGGCGGGACATTAAAGAATGACAAGGTATTGAAGAAATCAAACCATTAATAAAGGATTTCTCGGAAATGGCTGATGCCATATAAAAGGTTATTGAAATAATCTACATTCCTTGTGTGGTATATTTTCGTCTATCCTTAACGTTTACCAGATTATACAAAATTCCTACCGAATGAAGTGGAATTCACAGGTTATTCCCAGAAAATTCAAAATATACGTTTTATATGTCATGTAGCGATGTTTAATATGTGGTATTTTAATCAAAATCGTTACAGCCATTTTTTAGAAAATACAGAATTTTGAGAAATCTTCCACGTAAAGGGTGGCTTAAGGTGGGTGATTTTCTTAAGAATTTTTGTATCACATCTTTAGAATGTACTGAACCTAAATACCATGTTTGGTATTTATCCGTAAACCAAAAATAAGAATAAATAAGAAAAAATATACTGATTTGAATAAATTATTTTTGGGTGAATTAATATAATTCAAATGATTTCTGAATTTGTAATTTTTAGGGTTGTGTATATAATTCGTATATAATAATATGGAGGTAATATAGAGGATATATTTAGAATTATTGATGTAAGAATGATTAAATTTTGAGTTATGAATTGAATAGTAATTCATTTTGGACAAAAACCTAAGAAGGGAGGCAAACCATTTTAAAATTCTAAAAAAAAAGTTTATCTTTATTTATGGAGTTTAAACGCATTGCACTATTGTGCCATATTAGAAATTAATTGATTGGATTTTATAGAAATAATTAGTTTGTAATTAAAGTTAATTCATTATAGGTATGTTCTGCTGGAGGAAAATTATGTATTCATTCAATAGATCTGTTTTCGTTGCTTGGTTATGCTGTTCACAGGCATACACACAAACAGAGAAACAAATACACAGACGCACTCGCGCGGAACTTTTCTTAAAAATGCTTTTTTGGATTCAGGGTACCTGAAAACGTGTGTTTCTTATGAAATATTTGAGTGGGATGGAATATTTTCTCTACCCACACTACCTATAGTTATGTGCTAGAGAAAGTAAATACGAATTTAAAATATGCCAACACAATGCTATGTATATATACGAGTTTGGATTCTATGAGAGATGTTCAAGTAATAAATTCTGAGTGAAGCAATTCAAGTGTCCATTTGATTTGCATTGTAATTTAGTATTATCATTTGAACCTTACTATATACCACTTCCAGTTTTTGGTTTTTGGGTGAATATAATTAATGTTTACTACACATTACAACAATTTGGTTACATTGAATCACCTTGTGTATTATTTTAGGAAGTACTTTTAAATGTGAAGTCTTGGAGCTGGGTATAAAGGAGATGAGACAGATGCATCGTAAAGAAACACGGATGGTGACAGTACGTGGTGAAGGTCTGACAGATGTAGTGGTAGGGTCCACTGCTTTCTTTGATGTGGACCCTAAAGGCATGGAAGAGCGTGTTGACATGGAAGTATTAGGTAAGTATGTCAAGTATTATAAGAAAGTCAATTCTAAGATTATAAAATATGTCGCCTGGTTAATTTATGTTTTCTATGTGTGTGTCACTGTAGGACCTGATGGAACTCATGTACCTTGCTACGTGAAGAAGCTTGCCTCAGGGATGTACACAGCAGAATATCGGCCCCAGCATGTGCTGCATCAGGATCAACCAATCAGCCCAACCGTTTCAAGTAAGTAGATAATCGTTCTTGCATTAAAAGAGTTGCAGTGCTCAACGGGGCAATTCCAAGTAAACGCCGGTCACAAATTAGAGTGAGAGAGCTTCGCTTTTCTTTTAAGTTCCATTTATACCCCGCCTTTAACTACAGTGGTCTAATCGGCGGCCTTTACTTTGGAGCATGTATTTGCCTGTAGGCAATGGTGTTAACTGGTATTCGCTTGTCTTTTGGTTTCTAGTAAACTTTGGGCTTTAATCTTTACATGGCACACACATTCACACTCTCATTCATACTTCAGACTCTGGGGAGAATAGAGAATAATCTTGATTGGAGAAAAAAAACCACCACCAGCCGGGAATCCAACCCCGGTTGCAGGTGCTCTATCGGCTGATCTACGGGGCCAACCGAGTTTTATTCTACTCCTTTTGCTTATCAGCATAGACGATGAGCCAATCGCGCTCATTGAGAGGCACTTCCCAGGCTTGCAATAGTGTACAGTCGTGATGATAGACAAAAATGGACCCTTGCACTAGAGTGTACTATCCGTGATGATAGACAAAAATACAGCGAAAAGGTCTTAGAATATTTTCCACTTCAGTTACAAAGGCTTTATTCTCGAAAAAAATAAACCTGGATTTTAGACTGACAAATGATTAAAATGTCTTTATTTGACCTATGCATATCCGCCCATAGCTATTTTTAATTGTGTTTACGCTGTTCTTGTCTAACATTACGGACTATAAGTAACAAACATGAGAGCACGCAGTGTTTCACTGCCATCTTTTTCCCTTGCTATTATAAATGTTATTGTTACTGTTAATATTATTATCATCTTACGGTACTGTTATGTTGACTCCGCACATAAAATGTATGTTCGAAATGTTGCCCCGCTTATTAATAGGATGGTCCAACCGTCTCCATGTATCCGAACGGACGTATCTGAGAACCGGGTGTAGTAGCAGTAGTAATAGTAATAGAAATAGAAGTAGTAATAGTAGTAATAGTAATAGCAATAGCAATAGTAGTAGTAATAGTAATAGCAGTAGTAATAGTAATAGTAGTAATAGTAATGGCAATAGTAGTAGCAATAGTAATAGTAGTCGCAATAGTAATAGTATTAGTAATAATAATAGTAGTAGTAATAGTAATAGTAATAGCAATAATAGTAGTAATAGTATAACTAGTAATAGTAATAGCAATAGTAGTAGTAATAGTAATAGTAGTAGTAATAGTAGTAGCAGTAATAGTAGTAGTAATAGCAATAGTAGTAGTAATAGTATTATCAATAGTAGTACTAGTAATAGCAATAGCAGTAGTAGTAATAAAAAATAGCAACAGTAGTAGTAGTAATAGCAATAGCAATAGTAGTAGTAATAGTAGTAGTAATAACAATAGCAATAGTAGTAGTAATAGTAATAGCAATAGTAGTAGTAATAGTAATAGCAATAGTAGTAGTAATAATAGTAGTAGCACTAGTAGTAGTAATTGTAATAGCAATAGTAGTAGTAATAGTAATAGTAGTAGTAGTAATAGCAATAGTAGTAGTAATAATAGTAATAGCAGTAGTAGTAGTAATAGCAATATAATAGTAGTAATAGCAATAATAGTAGTAGTAATAGTAATAGCAATAGTAGTAGTAGGAGTAGTAATAACAGCAATAGTAGTAGTAGGAGTAGTAGTAGTAATAGTAATAGCAATAGTAGTAGAGTAGTAGTAGTAATAGCAATAGTAGTAGTAGTAGTAGTAGTAGTAGTAGTAGTAATAGCAATAGTAGTAGTAGTAATAATAATAGCAATAGTAGTAGTAGTAATAATAGCAATAGTAGTAGTAGGAGTAGTAGTAATAGTAATAGTAGTAGAGTAGTAGTAGTAATAGCAGTAGTAGTAGTAATGGCAATAGTAGTAGTAATAGCAATAGTAGTAGCAATGGCAATAGTAGTAGTAATAGTAATAGTAGTAGTACTGGCAATAGCAGTAATAGCAACAGCATTAGTAGTAGTAATAGCAATAGTAGTAGTAATAGTAATAGTAGTAGTAATAGCAATAGTAGTAGTAGTAATAGCAGTAGTAGTAGTAGTAGTAGTAGTAGTAGTAGTAGTAGTAGTAGTAGTAGTAGTAGTAGTAGTAGTAGTAGTAGTAGTAGTAGTAGTAGTAGTAGTAGTAGTAGTAGGTTTTTAGGGTACTAATGCACCGGTTCGGCACTGACCTGTGTTTACTTGGAATTTCCCCTTTGAGTTCTGCAAAATTTTAACGCACGAAGGGTTATCTGTACACTTCAAATACGTTAGGGCCACCTGATATATATAATTAAAATATAAAATTAAAGAGAAAATTCCAAATAATAGGACTTCACAAAAAAAAATACAATTTTTGTAGTAATTATCAGCATGTAGTTCCTCTTAAGAAATCGGAAACCGTTTAAGCCAAGCTTTTTTAAGCCGACAGTTACTAACTTAACAGCTATAGTGGATCAACTCACTCAGCGTTTCTGCTATGCCACCCTTCTGTAAAACATAACAAAATACTCGTATATTTTAAAAATCTGTTGGGTATCGTAGTACCTAACCGTAAACGCAAGTACGTTTTTCCCATTATTAACTCAAGTCGTTTTTCGTTACAGCTTTGTTTCAACCACTTGTGAATTTTTCTTCGATCTCCTTTTTGGTTATTTTATTTACTTTATTGCAGTTAGCACTGCTCACAACATGAAATACATTGAACGAAATTCACGAAAATGGAGCAGCATAGTAAAGCCGGATATCCACTAAATCGGTGTGTTATAGATCTCATTTCCTATATTCCAAGAAGCAATGATGAAATCTGCATTGGAAAAGAAAGAAAAATGCTTTTCAGACTGTGAATGTGACTACGGATCCTTTCGAGGATAGTAGAACTTTTACGGACTTCATGAATTCGATTTCTCATCCACTAGGTCGGTACAGCGGCGCCTAGCTTAAAATGTCTCACAGGTCTGCTCCAGGTCGTCTTCGACCGGCGCCGCATCCCGACCTAGTGACGTTTCTGCATTCAGCCTTAATTGCACATTCTCTGAGGACCATCGTGCATCGTGTTGCTCCGCGCCACCCGAGGGAATCAGTGGACAGCTCTCATTACTCACACTTCAACACCCTTCAGTCGCGAAGATCATGTGAATGCAACACATCAGATTGTTTAATGGTGTTATAATATTTGCGGATATCTTATAGGTGACGTTTGGAACATTTGTTGCTTTCTCCACCACGTACATAGAGACAGAGGTAGATAACGCATTGTATTCCACCCAAAAAACCGATATCGATAGATTTCACTGTAAATACATGTTTTGAAGCCACTTGAATAGAAAATTCATTCTTAGAAAAAGGTGATTGTGTGTGTCTGTGAACAGCATAACTCAAACACGAAAAGATGAAATAAGTACCAATTTTGGTATTTAAGTTCAGTACCTTCCAAAGATGCTACACGAAGATTTTCAAGAAAATCCCCCACTACAATTAAGCTTTACATGGAACATTTTATGAAAATTGTGTTCTTTCTTCATGGTTTTGGCATTTGCCTGTTCCGATCTCATATTTGTTGAAGGCATTTTTTCGGGAACGTTCAACTTGTCTTCGTAACCCAGGTTTGTAACAAAAGATTTGATTGGGTATTCTTTCTTCTGGCATACGCTGGAGATGTTCAACCCATTTATTTTTTCTCATTGCCTCGTTTCTAATATGTTCCTCCCTCATACAACCCTTAATTAATCTACGAGACCGAGGAGAAGTTTTGTTTTACATTGTGACGGTATTAATGTATATTTATTTACTGAGCCCCACGTTTGGGAGCCAAATATGCGGCGGTTTTCTTTGTTAAGTTTGAAGGAATGCTACTGTTTATTTGCCGCACGTATAAAAGACAATTTGTCGCGGTCACTTCGTGTTATCTTTTACTGAGCGCCATTTATTGTATATAATTTTGTTGGGTTCACTGTCCTCCGGCTAGCTATGATCTTTTTGGTCGAGCACTTATCTTATACAGGTGTGTAAACGGAAAGGAGTTTTTTTTATCCAAAGATAACACTGATAGAAGAATTTGTTTTATACTTTTATTGTCGTAACACATTATGCACTTTCACATATTAATCTTGACACTCGCCAAACTGAAACTGTTATAATAACGTCTTTACTGCCCATTATTAATTCGCGTACTTAAACTTTTTGTGTAATTAACTTACAACACGAGAGTTTTTTTTTATAACTTTGCTACGCGTAACCTGCAAATCGATAAACTATGCTCGGTATTCTCCATGACTGCTTTCGTTGAACTCAGCGACGTGTAATGCACAAATTGTTTCCGATGGACTGAAGACGACGTGTAATGTACAAATGTTTCCGATGAACTGGGAGGGATCTACCTCTAACTTAGCTCTTTTTATACTCCCACACCCCGATATGCCTAAAGATTATAACCGAGCTGCTATTGGTTAATAAAAGGCGCCAACATTAGCGTCTATTTTTATATCCAATGAAAATTACGAAAACATATGCTCTAGGGAAAATGTTCCAGCAAATTCTAAGAAAAACGCGCCAATATTACGTCATTTGCTCGTCTCTAATAATGATAAACAGCTCACCCCCTCGCTACATTATTGCACGCTATTATTGTCAGTTTCAGTAAGGCCGTATAAACCCACTTCTCGACAATGCTTACAATCATCAAACATCTCAAATCAATGTCACACAATAATGCATATTCACACTATAATCACTCTTGACATTTACATAATTTGTGATACAAATTACTGCATCAACATGGCTAGTTTCCAGCCCAGCGCGAATTTTTTGTAAAAGCCACTTCTGAAAAATATACACATGGCTCTGGTCTATTTCATTCTGACAAGTGTTTAAATGGTTTACTTCTGTAATGTGTAATTTAGTTCGTAATTAGGAATTACGACATGTTTCTTTCTTCTTCTTCTTTAACGGATTAGCCTCCTCTTCGTTGGAGTTAACCCCTCTAGGACTTACAAGTTAATGGCTTGGGTCAGTAGGCTGTCGAGGAGCAGGTAACCTTTGGATCATAGCACATCCAGAATGGGTGATCACTCCAATGCCTAGTATGGCGGCGAAATGAAGTGATGAAAGGCATGTTAGGAAAATTCAGGATCAAATTATCCAATCCAGGATTAGCCTAGTGACAGAGGAAAACCGCGAAAATACCTTTGGCCAGTTTTTTCAGTCCCGGGTGTTTCAACTCGGGAACTAACGAATGCGAGTCGCTCGAGTTTCGCGGCGCCAGCTTGCTCCGTGAATTAAGGCTTTACAGTTTTTAATATTTTCTGTCGTTTCTTTTTACTTTCTCTACTACGTATACTAAGTAGGGGAAGTATTGTATTCCTCCCAAAAATTCGATATCGAGATTTCACCGGAAATACATGTTTTGAGACCCCTGAATCCAAAAAAAGCATTTTTGGAAACATGTCCGTGTGTGTGTCTGTGTATCTGTGAACAGTATAACTCAGAAACGAACAGTCGGATAAACACCAAACTTGGTATTTAGGTTCAGTATCTTCCAGAAATGCGACACGAAGGTTTTCAAGAAAATCCCCCCACCCTAGATTACTCTTTACATGGAAAATTTTTCGAAAATTATAATTTTCTCAAAATCGGCTCTAACGATTTTGATTAAAATATCATATGTTTAAGATATTTTCATGACAAATGAAATGTATATCTCGAATTTTCTGGGAATGTCTCCAAAAGTATTCTTCATTGTGAACGACTTTTGCATAACTGGTAAACCATGAGATAGCCAAAATGTTACTACACAAAAATGTAGATCGCGTTAAAATACACAACTTATGTCATATACATTTTTTTTTTGAGTGAACCATTTTCGAGGTATTGCCTGTTATTTCCTTAAATTTTGCAATACTTATACTTTTTCTCAAATTCGTTATTCATTTTTTGTCCTGGTAATGCAAAGAGAATGGAATACTCCACATAGCAACCAGCTCTTAAAGTATTTGACTATCGCTTAAAGCCTAGCAATTCCCTTGCATCTACAAGAAAATTAGCAATAAGATTAACATCTCTATTAACATGAAGCATATGGAGAATAAGCGTTTGTAAAAATAGTTTGTACAAGAGTAGAGAAAGTCATGTGAGTGTAACACATCAGATTTTTTAATTTAATTTCTGGTACTGCCATACTGAGTTTAGTTTGTTTTTGAATGAATTAGTCATTGAATCACCCTTGGTTGTGTTAGGATCACAACGCAGAGCAGTCTGGTCATGAGCCTGTCACTTCGCTGTCTACAAACATGTAGGGCAAGTTCTTCGGTTTGCTCTTCGTCCACTGAAGAGCGGCGTCTACCAAATGTGCACTACTCTTACAAGGAAAGTACCCAAATGGACAGGTCCAATTGTAACCATGACATTAAGAAAACCCAGATTTGGCTATCATGCTTTTGTTTAGCACGCGGACAATTCTTTCTTGTGAAAGAACAAGCTGAGTTGTTTTGCATGTTACCGACTAGCTAGGAACCAGCAAGTTTTAGTTAGGGCCCCCGCAGCTCTATTGATTGCCCAATGGTCCAGGCAATCGTATCAGGAGAGGTAGTCATATTGGGTTCTGCATGGCTTGTGCTTAGAATGCGACCCTCTTGCCTTGTCAACGAACAAGTTCAGTTGCCTGACATGTTACCGACTAGCTAGGAGCAAAAAAGCTTTAGTTAAGGCCTGCCCAGCTCTATTCCTTACCCAGTGGTCCAGGCAACCGTATCAGGAGAGTTGGCTATATTGTTTCTGCTAGGTTTGTGCTTAGTACGTGATCACTCTTGCCTTTTGGACAAAAAGATTCAGTTGCTTTGCACGTTGCCGCTTAGTTAGGGGCAAGTAAGCTTGAAGCACGGTGATTGCAGCTTTATTCATTACCCAGTGAGCCAGATAGCCATGTTATACTCGGCGCCAATCAAGAAGGTGATTGACAGTTACTAACCACGTGGCGGAAAGCTTTAAATGAACGGGAGGGCATGAATACCTCACAGCGGTCGTCATAGCAACCATTAGAAGGACCAATTTGAACTAAGACGTTTCTATAGCAACGTTAGATGCAAATGCGTTGTTGCGATATCGTAACACGTGATTGGCATGACGTGCCGGGCGAGCGACCGTTGCAGTAACATGAACTGAAGTATTATCTTCTGCTGTGGCTGCAGTTATAAACAATTCCTCCTTTTAGCCCCAGCTTGCTTGTGTGTTTGTATCAGTTTAGAGATTGCCTGCGTACTGAAAAGTTATTTTGCGTCGTCGTATTTTTATGGTATTTGCCTTGTGTTACGTTTATTTGAGTTCGTGTATTTGTGCGTGTGTGTGTGTGTGTGTGTGTGTGTGTGTTGTGTGAGCATTTATAATTGTGTTTAATGGATATTTAACAATGTCCAAAAATAGTGACAAAGATAACGTAGCCAAAGAAAAACTGGGCGCACTCGGGAACCGAATAAGTCTATCAAGCGAGCAGCAGTAGCAGCAACAACAGCGATGCAAGCGATTCGGAAATCAGTGGCATTTTTCCATTAGAATAAGCATCAGTATTTCACAGGTATGTTTCTTCTGTTAACGCAGATCTTTACACCGATATATTCTTGCATGATCTATCCTCTGCACGTAGATTCATTATTTTACAATTGTCTTCGTATACGAATATAAATAGTATCCGCTCTACAATGCAGGCGCAACTCAGTCTCCTTCGACACGCTCTCCACGTGGTCGCGATGAGCGGCAACGTCGCCTCTTTCGCTCCGCGAAATGTCAATCACCTTCTTGATTGGCGTCAGGTATAGTTGTATTGTTTAACTGCATGCATGAGCGGAAACTAATAAGGACAGTAATAACCTAAATGGACAGCACAGATTTCCTCCTAAATCGCTATAAAGGCGTGTTTTGGGGCGAATAAAGCACGGTATAGGTCATTCCAGTACCTTTTTGTCTCGGGTATGATGATGCAAAATTTGCACTTATGCTAGTATTGTGCTAAACGTAAACCGTGGAAACAGACACGTCTGGTCTGGTGTTACAAACGATACATTGCTCCTTTTGGATTCTTGAAGTGGAAAGACAAATAATGTCATCTTTATGACGAGGAAACAACAAGGATGTTGCATAACATGAAAATTCTGATCCAAATCATTCTTCCAAGAATAAAAAATTTCGTGCTACCTCTAGACGTGCATTTTTTTTTGGATAGTTGTAATATTATATAACTGAAGACTGGAAGAACTGTTCAGTAATAAAATATTAGCCATGGAAGCTACTCTACAACTAGTGCTCACTCCCGCAGAAACAGTTAATATCCTCGTCTTGTCTTGTCTCATACGATACAGATTTTCGCCATTGCTCCGGACGCACTTCAGCCTTGGGCTTATTGTGCTAACTGTATCGCTTTAAAGCTACTTCATTATGGCTGCACTCTTTACCAAGGAATACAGCGTCATAACGGAATGGTTTCAAACTCTTCTGGTTCTAACAACTTTTTCCCAAAAGCAATATATCTCCTGTGAATACTCTGCTGGGCTGTTTCAGGTTTTTACTTTCTCTACTACGTATAGTAAGTAGGGGAAGTATTGTATTTCACCCAAAAATTCGATTCCGAGATTTCACCGGAAATATATGCTTTTCAGAGCCCCTGAATCCAAAAAAAACATTTTTGGAAACGTCCGTGTGTGTGTCTGTGTGTCTGTCTGTGAACAGCATAACTCAAGAACGAACATTCGGATAAACACCAAACTTGGTATTTAGGTTCACCATCTTCCAGAGATGCGACACGAAGGTTTTCAAGAAAATCCCCCCACCCCAGATTACCCTTTACATGGAACATTTTTCGAAAATTTTAATTTTCTCAAAAATGGCTATAACGATTTTGATTAAAATATCAAATGTTTACGATATTTTCATGACAAATAAAATGTATATCTTGAATTTTCTGGGAATGTCTCCAAAAGTATTCTTCATTGTGAACGACTTTTACATAACTGGTAAACCAGAAGAGATAGACAAAATGTTACTACACAAGAAATGTAGATGGCGTTAAAATACACAATTTATGTTATATACATTTCTTTGTTGAGTGAACCATTTTCGAGATATTGCTCGTTATTCCCTTAAATTTTTCAATATTTGTTTTCTCAAATGGGAATTCGTTATTCATTTTTTTGTCTTTGATATGCAAAGAGTATTAATCTGTTGCAAAGAGAATGGTGCTGCACCTAACAACCAGTAATTAAGAGATATGTATGTGCTTAAAGGCTACTGTATTTCTATATTGCCCTTGTAAATATATATTCCCCTTACATCTACAAGAAAATTAGCAATAAGATAGTCTCCAAATGTTTATCTCGATTAACATGAAGTAGATGGAGAATAAGCGTTTGTAAAAATAGATTGTACCAGAGTAGAGAAAGTCATGTGAGTGTAACACATCAGATTTTTTCTTGCACACTCTGCAATTTAAGTTGACCTGAAACACTCCCATCGTGTTAAGATGCTTTTTCATAGGAGCATGTTGTTATGAGAAATGCAATAAATGTCTTCAGTTGAAGTCTGTTACATATAAGTAAGCTTTCAACTACTTTCTTACATGGTTTTCTAATAAATACCTTAGCATGTTTATTTCCTGGAGTTTTAAGCCAGGTTTTATGAAGTTCTACTTTGAACCAGTTCCTAATAGCCTCTCACTAAACATCGAGATGTATCTAAAGCCGGCTCTGGCCCAATAATTTGTGAAACTGCTCCTTGTCCTGCAAGTTCTTCAGCCTTTCGTTTGCCTCTATGCCACTATGACCGGGCACCCAGAACTTAATTCTGTTCTGCCAAGCTTTTGAGTATGTTTAGGCAGTTTAAAACAAGTCCTCACGTTACCTTATGACTAAGAGCCTTGAGTGCAGCCTCGCTATCTAAGAGGATAAGGATCTGTTAACAGTGTAAGCTCTCCTTGTGTTTTCATGTATGCATTGAATAATAGCTAAATTTTTGCTTCAAAAACAGTAGCATATTCACACAAGGGGAAAAAATACTTTTTGTACCTTGGTCTTATGCCATATACTCTCGGTCTGAAATTCTGAAGTTGGGGGTGGTTCCGCATAGAAACAGCGTCAGATACGCATACATATAGTTTTAAGATTGAACCGCAAGAGAAGTTAGGAGTAATGTTAGGTAGGCGGAGATTAAGTTAATAAAAGCGCGTGCATTCTAGATCAGAGCCACTTATTCACTTAATTCTGTAACTTACCCGTGTGATGACCCTTGTGAATTTGAGTTTCAATTTAAGTAGTGTAGCGCCCAGTGACGCGCTTCATTGAGAAAGATTTAACGGCTATTGCAAGGGATCTTTCCGAGTAACATTTCTGCGATTTACGGCAAATGACACTTTGCTTAATTGTTGTTATAGAAGTAATTAATTCGTAAATTCAACAGTCGATGACTCTTCTCAAACAGATCATTTTAGTCAACATTAAAATTTATCAGCTAATTAAACTGGTTGGAAAGGTAGAATCAGAGGACTGAAAAATTCAATGCCTTATCTCCCGGTTTTCATCTGGTTGCTCTAGGCACTGAGCTACTATGTCAACATGCCGGTAGGGCATTAAATTCTCCAGCTGACTCACATTTTCCGGGTAAACCACAAAGAAATCTCAAATTGTTTTGAGTTGGTATACCCCAATGGTAACTTACAATGCAACTTAAAATTGAATTTTTAAGTGCTCTAATACTACCTTTCCAACCTTGTCATACACACATGTTAGTGTGGAAGAATAATTAATTAACTAAACTGATGTTATCCTTTCAAAATATACTCACGCAAACGCTGAGAAAAGAACTCATAGCTATACCACTACAGCAGCTGGAGTACGAGAATGCAGAACGAGTTACGAGATGACGGCATAAAACTCATCAACAGAGCAGGTAACATTTTATAAAAAAAATTGAAGCAGGGATCGCATCAAAATTGTGGCACTGAGTACAACTTCAAAATAAACGAGACATGACGAAAATACTAAAGCCTAGAATGAATGAGGAGAGCCCATAATTATGGACCAGATTACACATCACAGAATTAAAAATATCTGATGTGATACATTCAGACGACTTTCTCTACCCTCTATCGTTAATTAGTGTATACAAAATTTTCCTACACAAGCTTATTTTTCTATTTACTACATTTTAATCCAAATAAACCTTTACAGAAATAGCTACATTACACATTTCGTTAGATTAGGTTGGATTGCATTCTGTGAGTTCACTAGCAGCCATAAAGGCTTGTGAATATAGAACATGTCAAGGAAATGCACAAAAATTACATATAAACATAAATATTACACAGAATATAGAACATTTGAAATAAAATAGAGACATACTATATGCGTGTCAAGGAAATGTACCATATAGTTACATATATACATAAATGTTACATAGAATACAGAACATTTAAAATAAAATAAAGACATATTACATACAAAATGAAACAAATCAGGTGTAATTTTCTACAAAATCGAATACCTCCCTACCGTTATAAGATTAACATTATATTTATAGACAAGAACAGTTATTTTAACTTTCACTAGGCTTGTACCTTTGTTCGTCTCATCATTTTGTTCTATTTGGTTTGTAATGCATAGCATTTACTGTCAGTTCTTAATATACATAATTTAAGTAGCTTCATTAATTCTAGAGCAGGCAATTGGAAAACTGGCAATTGCCATTAATATTTACTGATATTACTTAGAGAGCTATATATGTATTATCATCAGGATAATTTGTCATTCAGATAATCTTGTACAGAATAATATGCTTTTGAGTATAGGTACTCTTTAACAGCAGTTTTAAAGACATTGAAATTGTCAACTTTTCCCTTAAGATCATTAGGGAGAGTATTAAATATTTTTATGGTCCCATAATATAGGATATAAGGAGATGAACGATAGTCAAATGTTTAAGAATGGAGGTATATACTGGCCTTAAAATTTCATACTGCTTCTATGCAATCGCGAGAAACAAGTGAATGTATACGGAACTTTAAGAGAATGACTAAGAAATTAACAATTCGAACCTTTAATAACGAATATCCCAAAAATGGCTTATACCACAAAAAAAAACTTTGAAATAAATTGTGTTTTTAAAGAGATCTACATTTTTTGTTTAGTACGTTTTCGTCTGTCGCTTAACGTTTACCAGTTACACAAGATTATATAAAGTATCTTCCAAATGAAGTGGACTTCCCAGGTTAATCCCAGAAAATTCAAGATAAATACATTTTATTTTCATGTAAACATCTTTAATATATGGTACTTTAATTAAAATCGTTAGAGACATTTATCAGAAAATGAAAGGTTTCGAAAAATATTCCGTGTAGGGGGTAGTCTGGGGTGGGGGCATTTTCTTGGAAATCATGTCGCATCCTTGGAAGGTGCTGAACTTAAAATACCAAGTTTGGCGTTTATCCGACTTTTCATTTTTGAGTTATGTTGTTCACAGAGACAAACACACAGACGCACACAAGGACCTTTTTCTAAAAATGCTTCTTTTTTTATTCAGGGGGCCTCAAAATATGTTTCTTTTTTCGGTGAATTCTGGATCTTGGATGTTTGGGTGGATTATAATACTTCCCCTACTTACTATACGTGATAGAGAAAGTAAAATTTAAAAATTTGGATATATGTTCTTACATTAGTTAAAAACACACAGAAAGACATTTCATTTTTGGGGACTATTTAATAATGTATAGACGACTGCAATAAAATATCCGAGTAGCCGCTGGCATAGAATTGATTTGAATGAATAAAGTTCATAGTTACAACTTCATATGAAGCAATAACAACTAAAAGACTATGTCGCCATAGGAGTATAGGTCCGAAGGATGAAAATTTGAAGAAAGTGCATATGATTGTGAAATGCGACAAAGACCTTGAAGACCTAAAGAAAGGGGATCCAGTTCTCACAGCTAGGGATGTAAATAAAAGGTTTGGAATCCAGACAAAATAGTTGACACTAATGCAAACACTGATTGCAACGTTTAATAATCTCAACAAAAAAAAAATAATTCTCCAAACAATATAGATAATCCGCCCTAATCACCAAGTCAATCATTATGAGCTAGTATCGCATATTTTATACACATACCCTCCTAGAGGACTTAAATATAATCTATGAAATAAATCGAGGTTCCCCAAGATGTGCTTCAAAGAAAAAAATAAATATAATGCAAAAATTAAAATTGATGTGTTACGTTCACCACTTTCTCTACTCTCTATCATTTATTAATGAGTATAAAAACTGCTTAGGAAAGCTTATTTTTCTATCTACTTCATTTTAATCGAAATAAACCTTTGCAGAAATAGCTACAGTACACATTTCGTTATAAACGCAAAGGGAACAGCGATAGTCCAATGGCGGTATACACTGGCCTCAAAATTCCATACTCTTTCCATTATATCGTAAGAAACAACTGAATGTTGACCTACGTTAAAAGAAGGACACAATTCAACAATTCAAACTACTAATAATGGATATCTAGGAAATGGCTGATGCCACAAAAGAGTTGTTTGAAATAAAATGTGTGTTTTAAATGGATCTACAATTTGTGTGCTCTATTGCTTAACGTTTACCAGTTATACAAGATTATACGAAGGCTGTCCAAAAAGTAATCTCCGTTTTGAAATAAACATGAAACCGGTATACATACAAAAGCTTTGTTTTCTGCATCTGAAAACTGCACATTTTCTCTATTTTTCTACGTAGTCTCCGAAACAGGTTCAACCACTTGTCATACCTTTTTAGTCTTTGAAATACCCTCTGTATAAACTAAGCCAACCTTAGTCATTGCCAAAGCGCTGAGCTGCAAGCGACGTCTTCATGTATTCGAACAATGAAGTCGCTAGTAGCCAAGTCCAGGCTGTACGGGGTATGGTCAAAAACGTACCATTTGAACTTGGCCAAAAGTTCATTTGTGTTATTTGCTGTGTGAGGGCAAGCGTTGTCATGCAAAAAGACAACACCAGATGTCTTCACACTTGACGGAATTTGTTATTTCGGCGCTCATGTTGTTACGTTATAACTAGGCTACACGCGACAGTACGATGCTCCACCTCCACAGCTTACTGAGCCATTGCGCACGCTGATGTTTAAATGGCGGCGCTACCTCCACTACTTCTCGTGTTATGCATGAGCGGAGATTACTTTCTGGACAACCCTCGTATAAAACTCCTTCTGAACGAGGAGGACTTTGATGGCTATTCCTAGAAAATTCAAGATACACAATGATGTCGAAATGGCGGCGCTACCTCCAATACTTCTCGTGTTATGCATGAACGGAGATTACTTTCTGGACAGCCCTCGTATAAAACTCCTTCTAAACGAGGACTTTGATGGCTATTCCTATAAAATTCAGGATACACAATAATGTGTCATGTAAATACGATTATGTATATATGGTATTTTAATAAAAATTGGAAAAATGATCTATTTAAAGGGTAATTGGTGTTGAGGAGATCTTAAAAATCTTCATGTCGCATCTTTAAAAGATGCTGAACTTAAATGCCAAGTTTGGTTTTCATCCGACTTTTCGTTTTTGAGTTAGGCTGTTCACAGACTCACACACGGACCTCTTTCTAAAAATGTTCTTTTTTTTGGATTCGGGTGCCTCAAAACATGTATATCAGGTGAAATATTGCTATCGAATTTTGGGGTGGAATATAATACCTTCTCTACGTACTAGGTACGTGGTAGGTAAAGTAATAAAAACGAATGCGGCAATAACAAATTAAAATGATATACAGCTTAAGAGATAGAAAGTCGAAGTGAGGACGGGCTGCTAAGAATACCAAAAGAGAATGCCAGAATGCATTCGTTGATTAGCAGTAATCGCGGTGTGAGTGGCACAAAACTGCGGCGGTCATCAGCGCCACACTCTGGCTATAAATTTATTCAATTCAGTACAGTAATACAATAAAAACAAAACAAGTACAAGCTAAGCAACTCAGATTACAGAAGCAGCTCTGGTTATATAGATAATCACATTCTTGTACAAAAGCAATACAGTCAGAGCATTCACAGAGAGAAATACCAGTATTACAAAACTAGAAATAGGAAATCAACATATGCAAAAATTAAGCAATAGAAATCTCACAGAATATGGCAAATAAGAACTAACGCTGAGCAAATGTAAACGTACAATGCAATTCTACACAGTTATAAAAAAAAATCTGATGTGTTACACTTACATGACTTTATCTACTCTTGTACAAACTATTTTTACAAACGCTTATTCTCCATATGCTTCATGTTAATCGAGATATCGAGATGTCAATCTTATTGCTAATTTTCTTGTAGATGAAAGGGGAATATGGTAGCTTTTAAGCGATAGTCAAATATTTTAACGCTGGTTGCTATGTGGCGCATTCCATTCTCTTTGCATGTCCAGGACATAAAAAAATGAATAACGAATTTGAGAAAAAGTATAAGTATTGGAAAATTTAAGGGAATAACAAGCAATATCTCGAAAACGGTTCACTCAACAAAAGAAATGTATATGACATAAATTGTGTATTTTAACGCGATCTACATTGTTTGTGTAGTAAAATTTTGTCGATCTCTTATGGTTTACCAGTTATGCAAAAGTCGTTCACAATGAAGAATACTTTTGGAGACATTCCCAGAAAATTCGAGATATACATTTCATTTCTCATGACAATATCTTAAACATATGATATTTTAAGCAAAATCGTTATAGCCATTTTCGAAAAATGTTCCATGTAAAGGGTAGTCTGGGGTGGGGGAATTTTCTTGAAAACCTTCGTGTCGCATCTCTGGAAGATACTGAACCTAAATACCATGTTTGGTGTTTATCGGACTGTTCGTTTCTGAGTTATGCTGTTCACAGATACACAGACAGACACACACACACGGACATGTTTCTAAAAATGTTTTGTTTTGGATTCAGGGGGTCTCAAAACATGTATTTCCGATGAAATCTCGGTATCGAATTTTTGGGTGGAATACAATACTTCCCCTACTTACTATACGTAGTAGAGAAAGTAACAATAACACACGAGAAACTTCCTTCCTTAATAATACAATTAATTCCAATCACAAACTGTCCATTTAAGGCACCAACTTCGACACCTAGTTCATGCAACACTTGCCTCCCCGCCACTCCAGCAGCAAAATCACCCAAGAACATCAACGTATCCAGAAACTCCTTCACCACACTTTCCTTCCAAACTCTCACGAAAACTCTTCCCTGTCAACTCGTCCTTACCTCCACAAATGCGTACACAGAAAGTATAGTCACATTTCGAAATTGGACCTTAAGTCTATTTTACCAAATCCTTCATTAACTGGGTCCAACTCTATTAGGCTCTTCTTTATTCCCTTTGCGATAATAAATCCTATCTTGTGTAGTCCAGGCTCAGTTGATCCATAATACAATAATGTGTAATCCTGTTTATATATTCTGCCTTTTCCTCTCCAAATTTTTTCTTGCAACACTACCGTCCAGCCAATACCTTAACAGTTCTTTACCACTTCTTTCATTTTTCCAGGTCGTAACATAGTTTGAACTTCCAAGTTGCCAACAAAAAGGTTTTTATAAGTGGGATTGAGAGCCCCATGCTTAACTCTCAACCTGTAGGACCAGGTCTCCTTATTTCTGACCCCAGGAGACAGGGTGGACTGGTTATACCCCCAGATGACTCAGGTACCTTGGGGTCGCCACTCCCGTACTCACCAAGGTGATCCCCTGAGGGCGCATTCGTTGAGAAGTAGAGATACGTCCTTTATGAGATGAAGGGGATCAATTTCGTGGAGTATGCAATAAACTTGTAAACCTAAACCTGAATAATGGGTCCCATAGCATTGTATATGTATGTGGCTGTGTAAGCGCGCGCGCGTGTGTGTGTAAATGTTCCTGCGTGAGTGCTTCTGACATCTAAGATGATGATGTAAATTCACTGTAAATATAAACTGATTTAATATTGCGACAGAAAAGCTTTGTCAACCAACATCTCTGTGTATCACAAAAGAAATGTGGATTTTCAGAAATATAATGTATCTAATGCTTTAAAATACATCATGAATAAAATTATTTTTACTTATTTATATGCCACCTTTAACATCTTCAGGATACCTTTACCATTGTTAGGCCTTACTCTCCCCCAGGACGTAGAAGCGGGTGCCTGGGGTCAGACTCCTATGGGGGAGCAGCCAACTATGGATCAGACAGAGCAACCGGGGTGATGTTCAGTTCGAATCTGGTATGAGAGCGAGAAGCTGGATGATATGAAATGGTTTCATTCACCACAAATCCCACATGCAGGATTGAACACGGATCGCCTCGGTAACAGGCGAGCGGTCTAACCACTCCGCCACGGCGTAGTCCCGCCTCCAGCATATCGACTAGAGATGGAACTTCGATACCACGATACACTCGATACTCAGTGCTATCGAAGTATGTCTAATAATTTAAGATGAACATCCGATACTTTTAAATGTTTAAGTTTTGCATTATTGAAAGTTGTTGTGTTTAACTTTATGCTAGGTAAGGAATGAAAGATCTCAAGTTATTGCCTCGCACGTAAGGCTGGTTCACAACCAACGAGAACGGGAAAGTTGAAATACATGTATTCAAATGGGAGTGTTTACAACCGACGAGAAGCTTTCCCGGGCCCGGGAACGGGAAAGAAGAGTTGCCCAACTTTTAACTTTCTCGTTCTCGTACCCAGGCACGGCCTATTAGATCCCTATTGTGCATATGAGAGGTTATTCTAAGCGGCCGTGACATGAAACAGCCCTAGTGCTCTCTATAGTCGCAAGCTGGAAACATGAAACTGGAAGGAATTAGTAGTAAATGTGCTGCCTAACCTCATCCCGACACCCGCAAACCTAATCAACGTTGGTTCCTCTGGTGAAGGGATCATTTGTAGTTTGTTTATATGCAACTTAAAACTGGCTATTACCTAAAAAACAATGGCAAAAGCTACAAAGAACAGCTAAAACCGGTGGAAATGAAAAAAGAGCAATAAACAATTTTGATATATGCCATTAAATAAAGGAATGAAAGATTGGCATAAGTAGAGGGATCGGAAATGTAATGAATATGCATTTAGATAATGTTTACTACATCGAATTTTGACGTTGGATTGGCTAAATTGGAAGTAGGTGAAAAAATGTCATTGGTCAGTTAAAAACAAATGAAATCCCAATGCGCAAAATTGACTTTCACTTTGTGATCGATATGCATTCCCGTTCTCGTTACCGGGCTGTCGTGAATCAAAATTTCTTGCTTCCCGTTCTCGTTTCCGTTCTGTTTGCCGTTAGCGGGTGGTTGTGAACCAGCCTGTACGCCCAAAGAATTGCTGGACTACAGTGCTCGATAGACCTTGACTACGTTTCCCATTGCTGAATGAATGCAACATTCTATAGACTCTTGTGTTTAAATGAAAACATGCAAAACAATGGGGAAAGGAATAGAGGTACTCGTGTAACATGCAGCGTTAACTGAGTTGTCAATGAAGCTGGTTTAGCTGACACACTAAATCATGTTTCTGCAATAGCCTGGCTTGGTGACTCACTCTCAACCATTGTATTGACCTACTCCGATGACAAATCTTTGAATCCAGCAGAAACAAATTAGAGAACATAGCGCATGGAAGTGTGTGTTATTTTTAGTTGTTTGAGTTTCATGAAAAATATACATTAGTTTATGTTTTCAAGATTGCGGAATAAAGAATTCTTAGTATTTGTTTTTCTATGGGTAGAAAATCTTTTAAAATGTAGGTGCATAAAAGAGAAGTAAAGACATTATTATTGTTGTGGTTGGTCTTCACCAAGATTAGGAAATATATAACCTGTGGAATTATCAAGGTAAGCATTACGCCAATTGGAGAATGTCAAACAGGAACAATTTCGGTATTAGCATACAATACAAAATTGGTTACATGTGTTTATATACAGAAAACTACTAATAAGAACATAATTCAGTGAACAAGCTATTGCCTTTACAGCTTTTTATAAAGTTGGTATCGAGTATCGGTGCTCAAACCAGTATCGGTATCGAGTATCGAGAAACAGTGGTAGCGTCCCATCACTAATCTATCTATGCGCGTGTTAGAGAAAGTCAAAATACCATTTTGACTTTCTCTACTACGTATAGTAAGTAGGGGGAGTATTGTATTCCACCCAAAAATTCGATACCGAGATTTCACCGGAAATACATGTTTTGAGACCCCCTGAATAAAAAAAAAAGCATTTTTGTGTCTGTGTGTGTTTCTTTGAACAGTACAACTCAGAAACGAACAGTCGGATAAACACCAAACTTGGTATTTAGGTTCAGTATCTTCCAGAAATGCGACACAAAGGTTTTCAAGAAAATCTCCCCACCACAGATTACGCTTTACATGGGTAATTTTAATTTTCTCAAAACTGGCTCTAGCGATTTTGATTAAAATATCATATGTTTAAGATTTTTCATGACAAATGAAATGTATATCTCCAATTTTCTGGGAATGTCTCCAAAGGTATTCTTCATTGTGAGCGACTTTTGCATAACTGGCAAACCATAAGAGATAGACAAAATTTTACTACACAAAAAATGTAGATCACACAATTTATGTAATATACATTTTTTTTTGTTCGGTGAACCATTTTCCAGATATTGCTTGTTATTCCCTTAAATTTTGCAAGACTTATACTTTTTCTCAAATTCGTTATTAATTTTTTTGTCTTGGTAATGCAAAAAGAATGGAATACTCCACATAGCAACCAGCTCTTAAAATATTTGACTATCGCTTAAAGGCTAGCAATTCCCTTGCATCAATTAGCAATAAGATTAACATCTCGATATCTCGTTTAACATGAAGCATATGGAGAAAGAGTGTTTGTAAAAATAGTTTGTACAAGAGCAGAGAAAGTTATGTGAGTGTAACGCATCAGATTTTTTAGTTTTTACCGTAAAAATAAATATCTTCGTAGAAACGATCAATTTTCGCGAAAATTCGCAACAAAATTATAGCCATATTCAGTCACATTTGTCATAAATCGTGCATTTATTTCTTTCTGTATCTCTCAGTTACATTTCAGGTTTATCGTTGAAAGCAAACAAAATCCCGCCCTTGCTCATTAAGCAGAAATATATAAACGCAAATGTTGTAATTTGATCTCGGGATTGAAAAGGCTATACAATGTAGGTTTAAAAGAACAATTAATCAACATTGACCTAATAGTTAACGAGACTTTAAGTACTTACAGGGGTTGTATATCGCCATTGGTCGTGTCAATTCAAAATTAATTTGAGAGCACCTTGTGGTGTACCGGGAATATGTAAGTCAGTTGGAGAATTTAATTTCACGCCCGGCATGTTGCCATGGTAGCACAAATGGCAGTCTGTTTCTACCTTCTAAAGTTTGTGTTGCATCAGTTTGTGTTGATATTTTTCACGAAATTAGACATAGGTAATACTGTTCCTTTGATATTCTGTCGAGTAATAATCTCTAGTTTTAATTGGATTTCCATATCAAAGTATTTGGAATATGCGAATGTATTCCTGGAATTGTATACAACTTCTGCGCTATACAAGCTCGCTTGCACGTTTTCAGTCTAGTGGAAATGATTCAGAGTTTCGCGATCCCCTCTCCCTTATCTAATTTAGCCGAAGTAGCGTCGCGCAGGCCACAATAACACTACTGCACTAGAGTTAGCTTGGCGAGTCCCCGCAGACATCGGGTCGGTCGCTCGGGCGGAGCATGACGGACGGAGTATTTTACGAGGCAAGTTGGTATGAGAGAACTACTCCCCCCTTCCCATTCAGTCTTTACTGCTGGCATCCTACCCCTTTGCCACTCTCCTCCCCGAGATCCCTCAAAACCGTTCCTCTTCAGAGGCGGCCCCGCAGAGACGGTCACAACGCGTTAAAGCTACTTTGTTTCAGAAGGAAATGAATTAAATGCTCTTTTCATTATTTACAATTTACAAAACAAAACTTAATTACAAATACCGCTTTATAACAACAAGAACCAGTCCCTTTTTACTTTCTCTACTACGTATAGTAAGTAGAGGAAGTATTGTATTCCACCCAAAAATTCGATAGCGAGATTTCACCGGAAATACATGTTTTGAGACCCCCTGAATCCAATAAAAAGCATTTTTGGAAACATGTCCGTGTGCGTGTGTGTCTGTGAACAGCATAACTCAGAAACGAATAGTCGGATAAACACCAAACTTGGTATTTAGGTTCAGTATCTTCCGGAGAAGCGACACGAAGGTTTTCAAGAAAATCCCCCCACCCCAAATTACCCTTTATATGGAACATTTTTCGAAAATTTTAATTTTCTCAAAAATGGCTCTAACGATTTTGATTAAAATATCATATGTTTAAGATATTTTCATGACAAATGAAATGTATATCTCGAATTTTCTGGGAATGTCTCCAAAAGTATTCTTCATTGTGAACGACTTTTGCATAACTGGTAAACCATAAGAGATGTACAAAATTTTACTACACAAGAAATGTAGATCGCGTTAAAATACAGAATTTATGTCATATACATTTTTTGTTGTTGAGTGAACCATTTTCGAGATATTGCTTGTTATTCCCTTAAATTTTCCAATACTTATACTTTTTCTCAAATTCGTTATTCATTTTTACTTTCTCTACTACGTATAGTAAGTAGGGGAAGTATTATATTACACCCAAAAATTCGATACCGAGATTTCACCAGAAATACATGTTTTGAGACCCCCTGAATCCAAAAAAAGCATTTTGGAAACATGTTCGTGTGTGTGTCTTGTGTCTGTGTGTCTTGTGTCTGTGTGTATGTGTGCATGTGTGTGTGTCTGTGTGTGTGTGTGTCTGTCTGTCTGTCTGTCTGTGAACAGCATAACTCAGAAACAAACAGTCGGATAAACACCAAACTTGGTATTTAGGTTCAGTATCTTCCAGAGATGCGACACCAAGGTTTTCAACAAAATCCCCCACCCCAGATTACCCTTTACATGCAACATTTTTCGAAAAACTTAATTTTCTCAAAATGGCTATAACGATTTTGATTAAAATTTCACATGTTTAAGATATTTTCATGACAAATGAAATGTATATCTCGAATTTTCTGGGAATGTCTCCAAAAGTATTCTTCATTGTGAACGACTTTTGCATAACTGGTAAACCATAAGAGATAGACAAAATTTTGCTACACAAGAAATGCACATCGCGTTAAAATATACAATTTATGTCATATACATTTTTTTGTTGAGTGAACCATTTTCGAGATATTGCTTGTTATTCCCTTAAATTTTCCGATGCTTATACTTTTTCTCAAAATCGTTATTCATTTTTTTGTCCTGGTAATGCAAGGAGAATGGAATACTCCACATAGCAACCAGCTCTTAAACGCTTAAAGCCAATTCCCCTTGCATTTACAATAAAATTAGCTATAAGATTAACATCTCGATTAACGTGAAGCATATGGAGAATAAGCGTTTGTAAAAATAGTTTGTACAAGAGTAGAGAAAGTCATGTGAGTGTAACACATGAGATTTTTAAACTGGGTACCAAAGATACTATTTCTATACACAGAATGAAATAGATCATCCGTAAATCATTATTTCCTAAAACAGGACACAAGAATTTTCAGATATAAATGTTTATTAATAAAAGACACGTGAACTTACAGGTAGTGTGGTCAGTGGCGAATAACTTGTGTCGATCGGGCACACGTATTAATACGAGAGTAACACAGAAAATTTTTAGAATGTCATGTTTCTAATAACAAATTAAATTTCTTAGTATTCGGCATGGTGCTTTCTGCTGTTTTGCGAGTTAATTGCCGTGTAATTTGATCGATTTTCTATAATAGTTTGTTGATTATCATCATTTAAAGATTTTGTGTTCACCCAGAAATGAACTTGGTTAGAGAACATTTCCGATAAATAATGTTTTACGATTTTAAATCCTCAATAACGCCTAAACAATGTGAAGATCAACTTAGAAATTCACTTAGCGAAAAATCCCCATTTAAGGTACTAACAGCTGTTAGTGATGAAAATATTGCCGCTGTTCGAGCAATGCTTGAAGAAAACCGACGGACAGCTTATGAATTTTTTCGGGCGAATATTGGGCATTGGTATGAGTAAAATTCAAAAGTTTAACATCAACAGTTAAATGTGAGAAAACTTTGTTGTTGATGGATTCCACATAAACTGATTCCTGATCAAAAACAACAACGCATTGATTGATGCAGAAAAAAATCTAAAAAATCCCAAGGCGAGACTTCAAATTTGGTTTGGAAACTGGTGAATTTTGGATTTATTGCTATAATCCTGAAAGAAATGTCAATCGGCTCAATGGGTCTTTCGAACAGAATCTGAGCCCACAAAAGTCCGACGAATTCGCAGTGCTGGTACGGAGATAGTTGCTAGCTTGTTTTTCTAAAATGGGCCATATTGATACTGTATTACTAGAAGATAGACGCACCTTTACTGCGATTGGACACAAATGTCTGTTTACCGCAAAAGGAAAAACGCCCAAAAGGAAAAATAACGTTACAACATGACATCGTCACATAAAGCAAAACTAACAACCGAGTATCTGGATGCCGTAAGGCCAGCACCATGGAACCTCTACCATACAGCCCTGACAGCACCTTGCTGTTTCTTTTTCTGTTTATAAAACTTAAACCACTTTTTCGTCATCAGATGAAGCGGTGTAACATTATAAAAACAGATTTCTGAAGTGCTTCAGGAAGAGTGGCATCACTGCTTTAAGGACTGGTTTCAACGAATACAAAAATGTATTGATGTTAAAGGGGAATATTGTGGCGTGTATGTGTGTGTATTGTCACGCCACACACATTACTGCGTCGTTGGCGACAGTATTGTTGGGGTAATTCTTTCGGCTGCGGTTTTGAAGTTTCGTCTAGCGTGACGGCTCGTCACCTTCCAGTTGGTGATCCTAGCTAGCGGTTGAGAGTGGGGGAAGCGAGCGTTACTTCTGTGTGTTGTATGGCTAGCATCACTTTTAGTCGAGTTTAGGGTCTGAAAGGGTCGTATGTGATTCGTGTGAATGTAGCCTCGTGTTGTAGCATCTCCCTTCAATTTCTTCCTTTTTATTTTTTGTGTGTGATGTAGGGGAACCGTGTTTATACTGAATAAACCACAGGTAATGTAATTAATGTGAAATTCTCTGTATTTTGTTATGGCTATCCCACGCCTGCTCTGGAATGCGTAGTTTAAGATTCTGGTCCTCTTGCTACCTCTGTAGCTATGCCTCTCAATGTATATACTGGGGTAACTAAAGTTTAATATCTAACTGCAAACCTTTTGGCCTCACCCCAGTATATAAGAATATTTTGAAAAACTATAAAATCATGTACATTTTTTAAAACTAATCCTTGTTTGATTTTCTAAATATTTTCAGTGTCGCCCTCGTAGTACGTATTTCCTCTCTTAGAGGTGTGGCTGTGTTTTTGCTGTTTCTATCTTCACCTCGCCCTGGTTGAGTCACCTCGAGTAGTCTTCTTTCTCTATTGCTGGGGTCTTCGGATCATGGGTGAGCTTTCTGTAATGGTGTAGTCGCCCGTATTCTATTTTTGATCCAAAGGTATTCTGAACATAACCTTTACGTGGGTTCGCGTTGCATTTTGGATGATTGAAGATAGATAGATAGATAGATAAATAGATATATAGATAGATAGATAGATAGATAGAATGATAGATAGATAGATAGATAGATATATAGATAGATAGATAGATAGATAGATAGATAGATAGATAGATAGATAGATAGATAGATAGATAGATAGATAGATAGATAGATAGATAGATAGATAGAGGTATCTTTATTTGTTTCAAATTATTGAAGTTATTACACAAGTATTTAGTACAGGGGTCATTGACCGTACATGCATATTTAAGATACAAGATGTGGTGACTAAATAAACAACAGAAAAAGGAAACAAAACAAAAAAGAACAAGAAAAAGGAAAGTAGAGATGACGGACTTAGGAATTTTTCTTTGAGTTTAATTGTTCGCTGGTTACCCACTGAGCACATTCCGCCAAAACATATACCCAGTCCTACTCCAAATCACAGAATGGGCAGACTCTCCTGCCAGAATCATCAGTCATTTTCTGTGCCCTCGAGCCCCCCCCCCAGTCTAAACCGTGCCATTCCTGATCTTTCCTTTCTTCCTAAGTTAAGTATACATGCCTCTTTACCCCAATTCAATTTTATTTCATTTGCTAGACTTAGAGAAGGTTTAATCTTACAATCCAATTTTAAGAGAATGGGTACGCGGTGCCACACAAGGTAAACTGGCCATATTTGTGTTTCTATTAGATCAGATAAATGTTCTATATTAACTGTCCCGGCTTTCACGTAGTGTGTGTTGTTTTATTCTTGTTGTTCAATATTCAGAGTTTATGTAAGTTGTTAAATACAAGGGTTGGACCTTTGATAGTGGCATCACTGCTGTGGAAGCCAAACGAGAAGGAAGTAATTATTCTCACGTTTATCATGTGTTTGCCTATGTTTTATCCACCACCCAATTAATGGACTCTACCCTTCGACTCACTGTAGCGAGTAGAAGATAGATGTGTATAAACCACCAATCTAAACTTTTGTATGTTGTGTTTTCGCCAAGTTCACAAAACAGGAACAACGAAGTTGGTTGAATATTGAATGTGCTCGTGGTCATACAGCAAGACAATGTGATGCAGGTCTCGTTGAGGCATGTCGAGAACTTTGTTACCGAACATAACTGTGACGAGGAGGGTTAGATATGTGAAACCTATTGTGCCTTTTGTGTATATCTGTGATGGCGTTATCCTAACGCATACCGTACCGCAAGGATAAAATGTTATAGCACAGTATTTGTCATTCTTTGGAGCATCATTTCAGACCAGCGGTGCGAAGAAAGCGTTGACACTTTTAACAGAATCCTCCCATCATTTTGCAACACAATACTCGGGCGGGCGCACGTGGTACAGTGGGCTTCAAATGTTTTCCGATGGGCCAAGGGGTGTAGAGGAAGAGGGGGAAGAAATTGTTTCTCAACTAGTCATGCCTGGCATAGCCAGCGTGCCGGTATCGTCTCAAAGGTCACATTTACTTCTGTGTATGCATTCAGCGACTTGACTCTAAGAAGAAAGAAGACGAAACCAAATACAGTCCTCTTTACCAGAACTATTCAAGCGAAATAAATTAACATATTATTTGCATAATATGTTGTTTAAAAATCAAATATTGCACTCTTTATGCGGGCGCTACACAAGTTTAAGATTCAGTAATCCTCTTGAGAAACAAGGTTCGCATAAGGTATATCTTGTTTTTAACGTTTGTTGCTAGTAATAAATAATAATATTAATAATAATAGTTTCACAATTATCAACAATAGAACGTTCTACACGTGCTCCGAGAGTATTTATTACCTTGAATATAAGTTCGTTTTGCTTTTTAATTGTTACAGATATCGATCACAACGTTTAGCGCTAAGTGTGTAGTTCCATACAGTTGGCACATTCAGTTCTGATAATATTCAAGTAATGTTTTAAAAATATGGCAGCAAAAGTAATATTAATGTCAAACTGTTGAAGCAGTTTGGAAACAATTAAGTATAACATTAAATTTTCTTCAAAAGGAGATATGTTTTGCGTTTGTTACTGAAAAACGAATAAAGATTGTTTTATTTGAAACATAATTCCCCTTATATGTACACTCACAAGTGAAAAGAAGAAAAACCGTGCCAGTCGTATAGTGGACGTAGAGTAAAAACACCTATTTAGGTATTGTATGCAAAATGTTAATAGATACGAGGAAACAACCTTTAGCGCAAAATATGCAGTTTCTTTATAGCTGTTTTATTCGTTTAGGATAACATATAAGCTAAATTTTCAAAATAGTGACCCGAAGTGTTAATGCAGATAGGTTGATGTGCTTTTTTGCAATTGGTTTATTTGAAAGCACTCTATTCTGAAAACTAAATTGCTTTCAAGTTACAAATCTGAATATGCCCCCCTCCAAAAGGCTTTGTATTGCGATTCACGTTCTGAATTCTTAAAATGCTTCTCTTCTCTGATCTAAAATGGAATGGAATGTGTAACGGAAGGGACTCGATCCCGATCCAGTGAATGAGGATATTGTACTTGTGACCCTCGAGGGTGCGCTCCCGGGAGAGAGGGACGAGGTGAGAGACACCGAGCGGCCGGAGCCAGGATTGACGGCACAGCAATGACAAAGTTCCTAAAATTTCCAGATTGAGACGCCCTGACAGTTGGGCAGGCAAACCGGGGACACTATCCAAACAGACGGTCCAACGCTGGGGGGCGGTCATTATACCCTGGCGGGTAAGGTTCCACAGAGAGAATCCTTTTTCTGTGCTACGCCGCACCGGAATACCATCGCCGACGCTTCCAACCCTGAAACAGACCTAACGGGGTTAAGGATGAATGAAATGAGGAATGGAACGATATTCGGGAGCTAAGAGAAATCATATCAGCATTCGCATGACGATCCGGGAAAACTCTCGAAAAAAAACCGTGAGTCAGATTGGGCGGTAGCCGGGAAGCGAACTAGGGGCTCACGAATGCGAATCGCACGCGTTACCGCGGCGCCACCTGGACGTAAACTGGAAGATCCGTAGTTCAAATCTCGGCTATGACATTGAATTTTTCAATCTGATTCTATCTTTCCAACCTTGTCCTACACACAGCTTGAGTGAAAGAGTCTTCTTGTTAATTGAGATGAAACTGCAATAACAAACTTCGTTGTAAGTATAAGAAGAATGCAGTAGCTCAAACGATAGTCAGATTTTTATGTGGTGCCTTTGAAACTCCACGCTCTTTGTATTACCACGAGAATTATGGTTAGGAAGAATAATATTTAAATATAGATTAAATTATTATGTTAAATTGAACAAACTAACGTGTTGCATTCACATAGCTTTCTCTTCTCACCATTCTACAAATTCTTTTTTCTAAATCTTATTTTTCTGTCTACTTATAATCCAGATAAACTTGCAAATCACATTTAGCTCATCTGTGTGGTGTGGGGGTCTGCCTCACATTCAAGAGGTTCCGAGTTAGAATCTCGGTTAAAGTGAAATACCTGGGTAAAGTTTTCTCCAGGGTTTCCTCTTATCCTGAGAAGATGAATGTTTGATTCTACTTTCTAGTGACCTTGGGCCCATTTGAGCATCATTTTAACCATTTAGTTCATTCACCGCCCGTAATGCCCTACCCGGTTAAAGGACTTTAATAAAATGCCAAAAGAAAAAGTTCACATTTACACGATAGCGATAGTTACATTTTCATAAAGCTTGTCACCACGTGATGCTTTGAAATTCCATTCTGTTTATATGACCGCGACAAAAAAACGAATAGCGACTTCTCAGTTACAAAAAATATTCAAACCAATAACAAAAAATATCTGGGAATTAGTTAATCTCATAAACATATAACAAACTGCGTGCTTTAACGGCGTCTGCATTTCTTGTGTATCAAACCCTTGCACTTATGTCATGTTAATACCCATAAACCTTCATCACTTATTTTCACAATTCGTTGTAGGTATAACCAGAACATATTAAGCTAAAGCGATAGCCAAATCCCTCAAAGCTGATCGCTACGTGATAGCTTTGGATTGGTTGGCTACGAAGGGGACTCGGCACGATCCACATAGTGGATATTGTGCCTACGCCCCACAAGGGGGCGTCTCTGGGGGACAGGATGAGGCGAGACAAGACATTGGGCGTCCGGAACCAGGAAAAACGGCACAGGAATGGCAGGGTCCCTAAGTTTTCAGATAGAGACTCCCGTCAGACGGACAGGCAGACCGGGGACTCCACCCAGCACAGAGGGTGTCCAACGTTCCTCAAGGAGTTTAGGATACCCCGACAGGCAGCCGAAAGCTGAGGGACGGAGAAAGTCACAAAAAACATTCTTTTCCATGCCACACTGCACCGAAACACCCACGCCGGCACTTTCAACCCTGAAACAGACCAACGGATGAAAGATGAAGGGAATTTAGAATGGAGATGAAATGGAAGTCCGGGAATTCGGGGATGTGAGAATCCTTCCCAGCACTCGCCTGGCGACCCGGGAAAACCCCAGAAAAAACCTATGGGTCAGGAAGGTCGGCCAGAAGAATCCAACCCACGACCTCCCGAATGTGAGCTACAGACGTGATAGCTTTGAAATACTGTTCTCTTTGTATGAACACGAGAAGGAAAGAATGAAAGAGAGAAAGAAAGAAAAACAATAGCTATTTGCAGTTGAGGGAAGTATAAAGTATTTGAAAATTTAAACTAATAACAAAGAAACTTTCAGAATAGGTAAAATATAAACGTTATTTGACATAATAAAAACGTATTTTGATATAAATTTTATGCTTTAACAAGATCTACAGTTGTTATGCGGTAAGATTTTGTGTCTCTCTCTTACGATTTACTAATTATCAAAAGTCATTGACAATACAGACTAATTTACAGACTATTCCTAAAAAATAAAAGATATACATTCTCTTTATCATGAAAATAGCTTAAACATATGTGTTTTAATCAAAATCCTTAGAGTCATTTTTGAAAGAATAAAAAATTTCGAAAAATGTCCAATGTAAAGCTTAGTTTGGAGTGGAAGATTTTCTTTAAAATCTCAGTGTCGCATTCTTGGAAGATGTTGAACTTAAACACCAAGTTCGGGTTTTAACCAACCTTTTGCTTTTGAATTCTGCTATTCGTGGATACACACACACACACACACACAAAATTGGACCATTGTCTAAAAATAAATTCATTGTATTCAGGGGTCACAAACGTGATTTCTGGTGAAATTACAACATTGAACTTTCAGATGGAACACAATACTTTCTCTACTTACTGTAGCTACGTAGTAGGGAAAGTAAAAATGGTTACTTTGGATTCAGGGGTTTCAAAACGTGAATTCCGTTGAATCTCGTTATTCAATTTTTGGGTGGAATGCAATACTTTCTCTACTTACTGTAACTACATAGTAGAGAAAGTAAAAATGTTTTCTTTGGATCCAGGGGGTCTCAAAACGTGTATTCCCGTTATTCAGTTTGTAGGTGGAATACAATACTTTCTCTACCTCCTGTAGCTACGTAGTACAGAAAGTAAAAATGCTTTGTTTGGATTCAGGGGGTCTCTAAACGTGTATTTACTTGAATCTCATTCAATTTTTGGGTGGAACACAATACTTGCTCTACTCGCTGTAACTACGTAGTACAGAATGTTTGGTTCCAGGGAGTCTGAAAACGAGTATTTCCGTTCCGAGTATTAATCCCGTTATTAAATTTTTGGGTGGAATACAATAATTCCTCTACTTACTGTAAGTGCGTAGTAGGGAAAGTAAATTCAATGGCGCTCAAATCGTGTGTTTCCGGTGAATATTGTTATTGAATTTTTGGGTGGAATACAATACTTCCTCTGCTTACTGTAAGTGCGTAGTAGGAAAAGTAAAAATGCTTTCTTTGGATTCAGTGGGTCTCAAAAAGTGTATTTCCGGTGAATCTTGGGTTTTGGGTTTTTGGGTGGAATACAACACTTTCCCTACTTATTACAGGTAAATAGTAGAGACAGTAAGTAGATAATATATACCGGTTCCAGCGCAAAGGATTTGCCGCCATCTGATAAGGTTCTTTGTTCTATGCCGCTAGCCCCGCCCCCTCCCTTTGTGCGCTACTATTTGCCGCCCGGTCGCGTGCCGCTAGCCCCGCCCCCTTCCCTTTGTGCGCTGATCTAATGCCGACAGGGTCTGTGCCGGCAGGTCCTCCCCCCCTCCCCCTGTGGTCACGTGCCGGTGACCCGCCCCCTCCCTCCCCCATACGCGTGTCCTCCCTCCCCTTTGTGTTCTGGTTGGTTCCCTGTGGATAGGTGGGAGAGTGTGTATTGAACCTATACGTCGGTCGCGTACCTTCCCTAGGTCTAAATCCCTGCCGTGTGATTGGCTTGGGGTAGGGGATGTGCCGCTCGGGGTGAGGGGTTATATGTGAGGGTTCTCGGTGCGTGACGTTGGCTTGGAAATCCACCCTGGCGATGTGGGAATGCGATTCTCGATGCCTGCCGCACATCGGCAAATCGTTTGAGTACATAATTGTGTCAATCAATTAGGTAATGTGTGTTATTGAAAAAAAAATAAGAATGCCCATCATATTACTACTAATGCAATTAAACGCTGTTCGTCGAGCAATTAAGTATTTTTGATTGAATCGCGCGCACCTGCCCCTAAACCGTCATTTATAACCTACTATTGTCAATAAATTACACGACTAATGAAACACGGCTAGTCTGTCGATGAAAACAATTAAGTATTTTTGAATGATTAATTGACTCGCGCGCAACTGTTCGTTATCGTATATGTGTGGTAGCATGTGTATAATTATTACGAGTAATAACATTTATTTAATTCTACTTTTGAGGGAAAATATATTTTGGATTTATAAGAATATTACAACACTTAGATGAAAGGACAGAGTTGACGTAACAGTCGTTATCGCGTGATAATTGCGGTGGAACACCGACCGCAACCTTCCGCCCCGAGACGTTTCACTGGAATGACTGACTCACGGTGCTTTCAAGGGACAAGTCGACTAGCGCACCCCCTCCACTCACGCTTCAGTTCGCTACCTACACGAGCGCGCCAGGTGGTAATATGAGTGAAACTCCAGCGAGTGTTCCCTCACAGCGCCCCTGGTGGTCATACCCGAAAGTTGTGAATTCACCATATTTAAACTCATTATGGGTGCAAGACGGCCATCTTAACTCTATATAATTCTGCGAAATATGATTCCGGAAAAAAAATAAAGGTGAATTAACATGCGAGGTGCGTTCATGTTGGCTCCGGAGGAATTGATTATGAAATAAATAAATAAATACGTTATTAAAAATAAACAAGACTCTCGCTGATCGATGAATACAATGAATAATTAATGTAATTGACTCGCGCTCCTAGAGATATCTCACCCAATTATTCATCTACCATGAATATCTCACTTCTAATAAAACGACGCAGTCTATCGATTAAAAACAATTAAGTTTTTTTGATTGATTAATGTAATTGACTCGCGCGCAACTGTTCGTTATCGTATATGCGCGATTATTACGAGTAATAACGTTTGTTTAATTCTTCTTTTGACTGGAGGGTTTATAAAAAATATTACATTGCTTAGATGAATTAAAAAGCAACTTAAAGCGAAATTGCAAATAGCTTGTATGAGACGTTAACACGAGAACCCTTTACGAAAAAACAAGACGCAATGTGACAGCAATGCCCCGTCCATCATGAGAAGCGGTTAAACCAGGACGCTTGGGTTTTCCCCCAGTACCTGCTCTTAATGGCTAGGGGTATCCAGCACATCGGAGTACGCTTCAACTGATGTTAAAAATAAAAGCCCGCTATGTCTCTTCTCACACGAGAGAAGTAATAATTACAATTCAAAGCAGGCGTACCTGTAAGTAACACGCACGAAGACTACAAATATAAATTTTATATTCGTTTTAAATGTTCTTTCTAAAGACGTAGCGAACTTTGAGAAATTCAACGAATTATTCACTTGCGTACACTGCTTGAAAGAAATATGGTGTACACCCCTGAAGAATGCATATGTAGACACATTAGCAGACGACAGTCCCTTCCGCACCATTAATTATCTTCAGACGAAGGTAAAACCAAGGTCTTGTATAGAGCTCTTAGTGAACAATGACAGTCGTTTCCAGTTGATTAAACAGGCTAAGTGCTCTGAAAAACCACAGACCCTCGGGGTAAATAACTATTAGCGACACAAAAGATTTTCTTAAGAGCTTCCCCTGTGCAGAAATTCCATCATAGACAGTGGAAAACCAAGTCTAGACATGTTTTAAGCTTACCACAAAAAATGTTATCCCGATAATTAATATAATTCTATATGAAGAATATTAATGATTAAGTTTTCAATTAAACGTATACTGTATACATTCTGTACTTAAACATTCGATTGTATCTTTGTCATTATTTAAATACTCGCATACAAGAATTGCAAACATGATATCAAAAAATTAAACTGATTTTTTTTTCGGAATGTTAAACAAAGAAATATGATTTGGCGAGAGTAATATGAAGAATAAAAAGTATTCAGAATGATAGATATTACATACGTTATTAAAAATAAATAAGGCTCTCGCTGATCAATGAAAACAATTAAATATTTTTTATTAATTAATTGTATATGAATTGACTTGCGCATCTGATTGGTAACGCATGTGCATGATTATTACGACTAATAGCATTTGTTTAATTCTAAATAAATAATGAAATATGGAGCCTAGCCTAAACAATCCTCGTTACTCTTAATTTATTCCATTTTAAAAAGATTGGGCTTAGTAAATATAGGACGAGTACGATTTTAAATACCCCGTCCATTCGAGATATATTTTTCGAATATTCCAGCATGTTAATATAAACTTAATACACACACACAAATTCATTTCAAGTAATCTAACGATATTGAATAAAATATTATATGTTTAAGATATTGTAATGAGAAATGAAATGTATATCCCGAATTTTCAGGGAATGACACCCAAAGTATTCTTCATTCTGAACGACTTTTGCAAAACTGATAAACCATAAGAGATAGACAAAATTTTACTACACAAAAAAAATGGAGATCGCGTTAAAATACATAATTTATAACATATACATTCTTGTTGTTGAGTAAATCGTTTTCGAGATATTGCTTGTTATTCCCTTAAAATTTCCAATACTTATACTTTTTCTCAAATTCGTTATTCTTGTTTTTATGTTCTGGACATGCAAAGAGAATGGAATGCCGCACATAGCAATCAGCGTTAAAATAATTTGACTATCGCTTAAAACCTATCATATTCACATTGTATCGTCATGAAAATTACCAATAACATTGACATCTCGATATCTCGATTAATATGAAGCATATAGGGAATAAGTGTTTGTAAAAATAGTTTGTTCAAGAGTAGAGAAAGTCATGTGAGTGTAACACATCAGATTTTTTGATATTGGTTTAAATTTTCAAATACTTTTAACTTTTCTCAAATGGTAACTTGCTATTCGTTTTTCCAACGGTAATGCATAGAGAATAGAATTCTAAAGCCATCACATAACATCAGACGTTTTTTAAACATCTGTGACGTGTCTATTCACAATCGAAAGGTCGCTGGTTCGAGGAAAATTATATCTACAGAAATAATACATTATTTTCACTCTGTGATTAATTTGGTAATGTAACAATAATTAACAATGAATTTTAGCGGTACATGTAAAAAATAAAATATATTTTTTCTAGCGTCATACGCAGAAGCATTCCCCTTAAGGAACGCTAGCGTGAGCGACGGTTTCCCCCATAACAGGTTTAGACTTGCTTACGAAATACCCCTGTGCGAGGCTAGCATTTTCCCTCTCTTCTTCTCGAATTCTTGGAGTAGCCAATCAAAATCGTTGTATTATATATCTTAAACTTTCACTCATACATTTTTTATATCGCAAAAGAACACTATAAAAAGGCTGCTTCGTCGGGAATTCTCACAGTTTCTCCGCTGAAATCAACGAGTTAAGGTCTCTGCAAACTTTTCTCATTCAAAGTGAAATTTCAACGAACATCATGTCTGGTAAGTTGTAACAAAACACTTCATTTACTTTTAAAAGTTAAATTATTTCTCTGTACATGTAACTTATATTCGCGTTCTTGTTTTTAATGCATGACATTTATATGCGAATAGCTGAGCATTCTAAAAGTTAATAGCTAGACAAGTGAATTTTCTGAAATGTGAATAGTTTAGTTAAGTATTCATTTTAGGCAAGCTTATTCTACATTTAATAGCTAACTGCGCGAATTCTCAAAAAATGTGAACAGTTTAGTTAAGTATTCACATTGTTGAGTAATTATTATTCCGGATATTTAAATACGTGTTTTCACCGGGTGAATTATATTCCTTTCTAGAGAAATACAATTACTTGAAAACCCTGCGAATCGAATAAAAAATGATCTGTATAAAAATTTCTTCCGGGGTAACCGACGGTAATCGATCCGAAGACTTCATGCTTGCATGCATTGGTCGAACATTCACTGTGAACGTTTCATTCCTCTCTCGCATTTATTTAGTAAAAACTTTCAGCCTGTTTCCGTCATGTTAAAGAGATATTTTCCATGATTGTGTCGAGAAATACACATGATTTATATCTGTAATAGAAATTTCTCAGGTGTTTAAAATACATCGACATTTTCCCTGTATAAGGTATTCGCAGTAAAGTAAATTAACTTAATAATATATCGTTTCTTTAATAAATAAAAATCTAACGCGTAAATTAATTGCGTTTTCAGCAATCAGTTCTGCTAACATAGCTGAAGCATACATCCAGCTCCAGCAGGATACCCACCGCCGGCTGCAGGATCGCTCATCAAATGCCGTAATGATTCAGGCACCCGAACAGTCGAATGGTAAGCATTCTTCAGTGTTTTAAAAAAGTAATGTAACAATTCATATTAACTTCTTTTACACATTCTATATTATTATTTCCAGGAAGTGGACTTTATTTTGGTATCGACCATCCATCGACCGCTGCACAGGCACCGCCAGGCTTCCAAACCTTCCTGGTACCAAATCATTATGGAGGTGGCTCTGCCCCGTACATACAGCAACAATCGTACGGTAAGAATTTACAGACTGGTGTTCGAGCATTTGTAACTAAAAATTACATAATAGTAGTCATGCATCGGCGATTCTGGCACACAAAGACCTACCTACGAGAGCATAGAGTTCCGGATTGTATAACGAGAAAAGGATATATTTAAGGGGAGTTTCTCACACATATGCAGTCACATAACTCTTTCGGTCTCCCAGAATGCTATGTATTTTTCACACGGGTGTTTAAAACATGTATTTTTTTTCACGTATAGAGTGTAGATTCTTTAGAACTCTGTACTTAAACATGCTATACTATTATTATTATTTATTTTTTCCAGGAAATGGACTTTATTTCGGAGGCGGCATCGCTCAACAGGCGACCGCTGCACCGGTACCTCCAGGCTTCGCGACCGTTGCACCAGTAGGCTTCGCGACCGCTGCACCGCCACCTCCAGGCTTCCAGCCCTACCTGGCACCAAATCAGCATGGTTGGGTCCCTGCCCCATACATGCAGCAAGCATCGAATGGTAAGAATTTATCAGCATTTTACGAACTTCTTTTACACATTATATATTATTATTAATATTGTTACTATTATTTACAGGAAGCGGACTTTATTTCGGAGGCTGCATCGGTCAACATGCGAGCGCTGCACCGGTACCTCCAGGCTTCGCGACCGTTGCACCAGTAGGCTTCGCGACCGCTGCACCGCCACCTCCAGGCTTCCAGACCTACCTTGCACCAAATCAGCATGGTTGGGTCCCTGCCCCATACATGCAGCAAGCATCGAATGGTAAGAATTTATCAGCATTTTACGAACTTCTTTTACACATTCTATATTATTATTATTATTAATATTATTATTATTTTCAGGAAGTGGGCTTTATTTCGGAGGCGGTATTGTTCATTGCGCGCCATTTGCACCACACACATTCCCTGCATCAAATCAGCAGTGGAGGGGCCCTGCCCCATACATGCAGCAACCACTGAATGGTAAGAATTTTTTTCCACATTTTATGAACTTCTTTTACACATTCTATATTATTATTGTTATTATTATTAATATTATTATTATTCCAGGAAATGATCTGGGTGACCTTGGAAGCCAGCCTATGGATCTGGCAACACAGCAGTCGACATCACCGGAGATAGGTGAAGAATCGTCCGCCGCGCCCTTGACCTCCTCAGACGCAGGCGATGAAACCGCTGCACCATCGACCTCCTCAGGTGCAAACAATGAAGCCGCTGCACCGTCAACCTCCTCATCATCATCCAGTAATGCGACAACTTTGAATGGAAAGAGAGGGTCGGCCTCGGACGGGAGCGAGCAGCTTACAATCAAAAAGGCCAAGGTTAGTGCTAGTAATTGCCAGGGGCTGGAATGCAATACCATCCAATCGGCGTTCAAGGGACGTATTTTTAATAGTAGAATAGAAAATACATTAGAAATACTGGACCCCAGAGTCTTTTTAGATGAGTGCAAAGAGCTTATTATTAAAGAAGTGGAAAGCGTCTTGCAGAGAAGCATTTGTGGATTAAAGATGCATTGTTCCATGGAACTTGAATATTTAATCCGCAAACCTGATGAAGAGAAGAGTCTTTCCACCGGCTTTAATTCTAAGCCTGTATTGATTCTTCAGTCAAGCGACCTCGATCAGATCTTCTCTTCAATTGCGGGGGATATTTTGGAAAACATTTCTAAATTTGAGGGGGGAGCATCATCGAAGTCCTTGGTAAAAATACTCAGCCTGGTGATGGGCTTTACACACTACGACCCTTTACACGCAGGTTCATACATCGAATTGCCATTGAAAATCAGGAATAAAACTGCAATTATAAACATAAAAAATGAAGACAACTTCTGCTTCGCATGGTGTATGCTAGCCACTAAATACCCTGTTAAACGCGACGGCCAGAGAACTACAAAATACCCCAAGGAACTGCTTTTCGAGGCATTCAATTATGACGGTATCGAATTTCCGACACCCCTCCATCAAATTGAATGCTTTGAAAAGCAGAACAATGGAGTATCCATTTCAGTGTTTGGTATAGAGGAGGAGAATGAGAACATTATTCCCCTATACCAAACAGCTGAAAAGAAGCAGCATCATACCAATCTGTTATATATTGAGCAGGGGGAAAAGTCCCACTACTGTATAATTAAAGACCTGTCCAGACTTGTAAGCAGTCAAGTTACTAAATACCATCATAGAATATGGACATGTGGGGCCTGCCTCAAGAGATGCACCAATGAAAAGGCCTTGGAAACGCACCGATTAAAATGTGGAAAATGCCAGCTGCTTAAAATGCCTCAACAGGATGAATACCTTGAATTTAAAGCATTCTCCAAGAGCGTTCCTACACCATTTGTTATATACGCAGACATTGAATCTGTTCTGGCGAAGGTTCACTCTTGCGAGCCCTCAAGCAGCTCGAGCTGGACCCGAGCCGTTCAAGAGCATGAAGCAATGTCTATTGCCTTGAAGGTGATATGTAGGCATGACGAGGCATTGTCAAAGTTCTTTCTCTTTAGAGGTCCAAATGCCGTCGATGACTTTATCAAACAATTGAAATCAACTGCTAATGACGTCATCGACGTGTATTCCAATCCTAAACCTATGGATTTAACCCTTGAAGAGCAACAGAATTTTGACAATGCCTCAGAGTGTCATATATGCCTTGCTGCTTTCACTGTGGGCGATTTGCGCGTGAGGGATCACGATCATGTGACAGGCGAATATCTAGGTGCTGCTCATAATAGATGCAATTTGAATAGAAAGGTCCCTGATTTCATACCGATCTTTTTTCATTGTCTATCTAATTATGACAGCCACTTCTTGATAAGACGCCTGGCATATGATAATAAGCCCGTATCGTGCATCGCTCAAAGTGGTGAAAGGTATATAGCGTTTAGCAAACGGTACAGGAACATCAGCTTCAGGTTTCTGGACAGCTTTAAGTTTCTTGACGACAAGCTGTCCAGCCTGGCTGACATGCTGGAGGAGAGTGATTTTAAAATAACAAGGGCAGAATATCCTGTTGAGGAGCATTTTAAGCTGGCAAAGAGCAAGGGAATATTTCCATATGATTATGTTTCAAGCCTTGCCGTACTCGAAGAAACTTCTCTACCACCGAAGGAGGCGTTCTACAGTACTCTCACTGACAGCCACATTACCGAAGAGGAATACAGGCATGCTGTAAAAGTCTGGGAGGTCTTTAATATCCGGAATCTCGGAGAATACAGTGACCTATACCTGAAAACAGATATACTGCTCTTGGCGGATATTTTCGAAAAGTTTCGAGATCTCATCCTGGGAATGTATAAACTTGACCCAGCATGGTTTTATACATTACCAGGACTCGCCTTTGACGCTATGTTGAAGATAACAAAGGCGAAACTTTCCTTAATATCCGACAAGAGCATGCTGGAATTTTTCGAGTCGGGAATTAGAGGCGGACTGTGCACAGTGGTGAAGGGCTACACCAAAGCTAACCACAGGTACATGTCCAACTTTGACCAGCATGCTCCTGTTAAACACCTGTCCTATTGGGACATAAACAACTTATATGGAGCTTCTATGGTGTCTGCCCTACCATACAAAAATCTGAAATGGCTCACGAGAGAAGAAATTGAAGGCATAAACTTCGCAGAAGTCAAAGAAGATTCAGAGACTGGATATGTGATAGAAGCAGATATCGAATACCCCGACCATATCCACGACGCCCATAACGAACTTCCTTTCTGCCCACAGAGCGCAATACCACCGAACGGCCAATACAAGAAACTGCTTGCAACATTAGAACAGAAAAGCAAATATGTCTTGCACTACAGGGTGATGCAGCAGTGTATCGAGCAAGGTCTAACTGTGAGACATATTCACAGAGTGGTGTCCTACGACCAGTCTAACTGGTTGAAGACATATATCGACGTCAACACCGAGAAGAGAGCACAAGAAAAGTCAAAATTCGGCCAAAACCTGTGGAAAAAGATGAATAACGCCGTTTATGGGAAATTTATAGAGAATGTTAGAAAGTACACGGATTTCAAAATAGTTGGAACCTGGAAACAGGCAAAGAAGTTGATAGCACGCAGCACTTTCCTACGCACCATAATTTTTGAGGAAAATCTTGTGGGAATAGAACTGGGCAGAGAGGAAGTACATATGAACAAACCAATTTACATAGGACACGCAATTTTGGACATTTCAAAATTTATCATGTATGACTTCTTTTACAATATCATGAAACCGAATTTAAAAGACTTGCTGCTGAATTACATGGATACAGACTCGTTTATTTTTGAAACGAGTTCTGATATCTATGAGTTCATCAGGGAGAATCCTCAATATTTCGACACTTCAAACTTCGAAAAGGATAATGTATATGGCATTAAGCAAGCCAATAGGAAAAAGATTGGGTTGTTCAAGGACGAATTGGGTGGCTTGATTATGGAGGAGTATGTCGGTATTAGAGCGAAGCTATACGCCTACAGATATGGAGGGCAGACCATTAAGAAAGCTAAGGGCATCACCAGGACAGGCATGGATAAAATAGATTTCGGCCATTATTTTGAATGTTTAAAAGACCATAGCCTAAAAATTTATTCGATACAAAAAACATTTCGGAGTAAACACCACAAAATTACAATTGAGACAAATAAATTGGCGTTGAAGGGAGGTGACGATAAGAGGAAGTTGATGGAGGGAAGTTATAAGACTCTAGCGTGGGGCCATTATTCCCTTAGACCTGGTGATTGCTAGTGCCTAAACTTGTAAATATGTAAATATTTGAAGATATCTTGTTTTTTTCAATCTGGATTTTGTAAATATTCATTTAAATTGTGTACGAGGGTTTTTATATATTAATTTTTCCCTCTGATAATGTCATTGTATATATTCATTTAAAGTGTGTGTGTGAGGGTTTTTATATATTAATTTTTTCCCTCTGATAATGTCATTGTATATATTCATTTAAAGTGTGTATGAGGGTTTTTATATATTAATTTTTTCCCTCTGATAATGTCATTGTATATATTCATTTAAAGTGTGTGTGTGAGGGTTTTTATATATTAATTTTTCCCTCTGATAATGTCATTGTATATATTCATTTAAAGTGTGTATGAGAGTTTTTATATATTAATTTTTCCCTCTGATGTCATTGTATATATTCATTTAAATTGTGTATGCGGGTTTTTATATATTAATTTTTCCCTCTGATAATGTCATTGTATATATTCATTTAAAGTGTGTATGAGGGTTTTTATATATTAATTTTTCCCTCTGATAATGTGTTGTATATATTCATTTAAAGTATGTGAGGGTTTTTATATATTAATTTTCCCTCTGATAATGTGTTTGTATATATCCATTTAAATTGTGTATGAGGGTTTTTATATATTAATTTTCCCTCAAAAAAAGAGAAAATATGAAGGATTTTTAAAATAAAAAATACTCATGATTTTACAATCATAACAACTGGTCTTTATTAAGTCTTCATACATTACACCAAATCCTTTATATCAATCCATTGAGTATCTGCAAAACCATACCACTTTACAAGAACTTTGTTTCCACGTTTACGTATAACCTTTTCTACTAAATATGTGTTAGGATAGTTAGTCTTTTTAGTTCATGTCCATAAAAGCCACCTTTTATGATTTCACCATTCCTATCCTTTAGTATGTATGTTGTAGGCTTGGTACGATTCACACGAAATACTTTGAAGATTTCAAGGCTCCAGTTAGATTCATAACTCTTTTCAAAATGTCCTTTATGTTTAGATATCCTGACATAATCACCAACACTAAACTTCCTTGAAGCCTTCTTCTCTCTTCGGTCTTGATTATAATTATACACAGTCAGAAGAAGATCGTTGTTCTTCACTTCATTAGGCTTCATGCGGATAGTTGAATGAAAAGTATCATTGTACTTTACAAGGATTCTAGGTAAAAGATCTAGCCACTTGTATGAGCCTTGGACTAAAAACTCGCGGTACATCATATTCTTCAAGGTTCGAATTAAACGTTCAACAGCCGCAGCCTTCACATTGGTATAGGTGCTGTAGTGGTTAATATTATACTTAAACATTAATCGTTTAAAGAACTTGTTATAAAATTCTTTCCCGTTGTCACTTTGAATATTCCGGGGAGGGACGTCCATTTCTTGTAATATATCCTCCATAGCCTTTGCAACATTAACTCCACCCTTATCCTTTAAGGGTTTTGCATATGCCATTTTAGAGTAAAAGTTGATTGCGATCAGAATGTATTTGAAATTTTTGTTCACTTTTGCATAGGGTATCATTTCAATCAAATCAATTGTAATAAATCATTCATACCTTTGCTGATAATTTTCTGACGTAAATAGTTCCTCCTCGCCGAGCCGTGAAGTTCTCTGGCGATATTCTGTTTGGCGGTCATGCTATAATTTTAGATGCTTTCAATTCCCGGATAATTTCCTCAATCTCTCGAGTGTGGCTATTATTACCAGCGTCCCTCGAAGCAATAAGTAACCTCGGTCTATTCACTAATGTGTTAGGATTTCTCCAGAAAACGTAGTCAACCTCCTTATCAGGCTTATGCTCCTTCCATGCCAGTCCTAGACCTGAATGTGTATTGAGCAAGGGTCGTATTATATTCTTGTATTTATACGATTTACCAGATTTCAAGCGACCGTGTCTGCTGTAACCACTTCTATGAAGAAAAGTACTTTTCATAATCTTAGCGTATGTCTCCAAGTCTTCACTAGTGTATGCAGAAATCTGAGGCGTTCGCTTAAAGATGAGCTCCGTCAAACCGGCGGTAGACTCATACGTTTCATCACCTATCAATATTTGATTATTTATAAAATGAATATCTTTATTTCCAAGCATATAACTTCCATCCTGATATCTCACGCCGAACAATGTATCAATACGATCCTTGTCTTTTGAGCGAACGTGTTGAAGGTAAGTAGAAATACTTGTAGAATCACCATCTTCATTCTTGACGTTCTTCACCGGCAACCCTCGTTGAGTGTCCAAAATATCCTTGAGGGGGGTGGTTACAGGCTTCAAAGCTTCGGACATGACATGCTGAGTCTCAAACCTGAGACCTTTTAGAGCTCTCAGTTGTTCTTTTACAGCCCTGGTATGCTCGGCTACAGACTCTTTAAGTCTTATGCTTTCACTATCCATCTTACAAATGATGAGGAAATAGACGATTACCTTCAATTTATAGTCTGCGTTCAGCTTGAGTTCTCAACGTGTCGATAGCCTTAGCTAACATCTCTATCGAAGTTCTCAGTTGCTCGGTTTCTTTCTTATGCTCCTGTGTATGTGTCTTGAACGCTTCAGCAAAGATTGCCGTATTAGCGTACTGGCTTCTGGCCGATTCTTCTAGACTCGTCATTTGCTGCATATTAGTTTTGTAGGCGTCCATCATCATATTTACATTATTCTCCACTTTCTTAAGTTTATCATTGCAGCAATCAGTTTTGAGAGTATTCAAAACCTCTATCTTTAACTGTCTGACTGTTGCCTCTAAATCTGAAACTCGCTTTATCGCTAACTTTTCTAAATTACTAATTTTCTGATTGCAAAGATTCTGAAGATTTGTTTTTTCTCTATCAAGCTCTGCGGTAATTTGTTTAATAGAGTCCATTACAGAATCCACTCTGTCTTTTGTAGAGGTTGTTAGAGTATCCACTTTACTCCTAGTTTTATTCAGATTTGCTGTAATGTCTAGCAGCTTCTTGCCTATTTGCATCTCGATTTCCTTTGGTAAGTACCTGTTTAACTGCTGTCGCGTCTCGTTCGATTTCCTAATGATCATAGCTCTAGCATATCTTTTATTTACAGCATCCGTATCTCCGAGAGGATCCGCTATATCAATGATTCTCTTATTGTCGAATATAATGTTACCATTACCATCTCTCGACTGCGTGAGTGAATTGACATATCCAACGATGAACTTTTTATTCACAACATCATTATCGTGAACAGGATCTAGCAATACCTTCAATCTAACTTTATCGATCACGACGTTATTTTCCTTATCTCTCTTGAGGATATATCTTGAAATCAATTCATCGATCAGGGTCTTAACCATAACCTCAACATTGTTAGCAGCTTGCTGAGAGAAATCTTGCATCCTAATTTCGAGAGCATCCACATAATTCTTATTGGAGGCGTCATGACTATCTTCAGGATCGTGAACATTGCACAATCTCTTATTCTTGAATTGATAGTTTCCTTTGACATCTCTGTTTATGATAAAACGATCAAACACTCTTCTAACTGGCCCAGTTCTCTGAGAACCGAACCTGTCGATACTCATGGTTAACTACAAATGATCATTTTCTTTTTTATCGAGCTTAATATATACATCAAAACCATTCCTATATCGTCCCTCATTCATGTGAAATTCAGGAACTATCACAAAAAAGGGTCTTCCTTCTGTAGAACTCTCCCAAACGTTCTTACATAGATCTTTAAATTCATTGTAGGTCATGTCGGTATTTACATAATCTTCGTAAATGTGCTTTAAGTTTAAATTGTCTTGTCTGAAGAGTATTATCATGTTTGTATTATCGCGAATTAAATGTTTTGGAACTTTAGCATAGGACTGTGCTAGATATACAGAGTCGACATTTCGATGTCTACCCATACTGTAAAAGGATGCGATCTTTTCCTGCTTTTCAGTGATGACGTCATCAAATATAAAGATTGAATTTTCTTTGACTTCAGAAGGATGCAAAACATCATCTCCGTTCTCGAAGGTGTTCACTTCTATACCTTCGATGTTTCCGAGCACTTTAATTAGGTATTGGTACTTTGGTTGATAGAGAGACTTTGAATAAATATACAAATTTTCAAAACGTAGTCCATTCTCATGGAGTAGCATATTGAGTAATACGTTTGTTTTCCCTGCACTGGAGCTCCCTAAAATAAGAGCTCTGATATTAGATGGAAATAACTTGCCATGGCGATCGCTTCTAAAGTCACTTTCAAAGTCTAATACCTGAATAGGTAGAGAGCAGTGCTGCTTAACAAGCTCCATGTTAACAACTAACTTATAAAATGCGTGTGCGATGTTTATATATTACCGGATGTAAAGTAGTTAATGACTGATTGCAATGATATAAAAGGGCTAATGTATGCAATTACTCGCTTAGTATATCATGAGAGCTAAGAGAGGAAGGTCGTTGCAGTATAAGCGCGGCTCTGGAATTATTAATTCCATAATTAATTCGCTCCCCTTTGAAGCTCACTTACCTGGATATAGATATTGCGGGCCTGGTACTAAATTGGAAAAACGTCTAAAAAGAGGAGACCCAGGAATTAACCAATTAGACGAAGCTTGCAAACAGCACGACCTCGCGTACGCTGAGAATAAGGACACCGCTTCAAGACAAATAGCGGATAAATTTCTTGCAGAGAAGGCTTGGAAACGGGTGCAGTCATCAGATTCAACTTTTGGTGAAAGGTTAGCTGCAAGGCTAGTAACTGCAATCATGAAGGGAAAGGTTGCATTGGGAGCCGGAAAGAGGAAGAAGAAGAGAGGAGGGTTCTTGCCATTGATACCCATCATTGCTGCTTTAGGCGCTGCAGCAGGCGGTGCTGCTCAGATAGCCTCTGCAGTCAATAAAAAAAAGGCTGCTGATAGGCACTTAGCAGAAGTTGCGAGGCATAACAAGGCAATGGAGAGACGAGGAAAGGGGCTCCGAAAGAGAAGGTGTAAGAAGAGGAATAAAGGAGGATTCTTACCTGCAATGCCACTGATGTCGTCTTTAGCCGCTGCATCTAAAATAGCAAGGTCCTTGAAAAAAAGAGGATCTAAAGGCAAGGGTTTAAAGAAGAAGACAAAAAACGGTGGAAGAGGATTGTACATATACCGGAGGAGGCCCTAAGTAACGTGGCCATCGAATATTATGCTAAACGGTTAAAAATTCCTTATTTTAGAGGAGTTTATATGATTGACAAACTTCCTTTAAAACCACACTTCAAAGAGAGACTTATTACCAATCTCGATACCTCCGATAATGAAGGAACACACTGGGTTGCTATAAGGAAAGAAGGTGGTGTCGCATACTACTTTGATAGTTTCGGCAATTTGAAACCACCTCCTGAGATTGAGAAATATCTACAAGGTGTTAAAATCTACTATAATACACAGAGATACCAGAATTTCGAATCAGTCATCTGCGGGCACTTGTGCTTGCAATTTCTTTTATCCTAGAAGCTGCTACATTGTCAAGATGAGCTATACAGTTACAGTGAGTGGGCCAGACACTATTATTTCAACGTATTTAAACCCGCCTCTACAGCTAGATCCTCCAGGCCATTATGAGATTGCTCTCTTGAATTTTGAAACATTCTATTCAATACCAAATGTCGATGAAAGTAATAATAGATTTCATTATATTCATAATGGTAAACCTGAAACCATTGTCATCCCGCATGGAACGTACGAGATTGCCGATATCAACACATTTCTAAAGGATAAACTAGGATTGAATGATGAAGTCTTCTTCATAAGGCCTAACAATAATACAATGAAGCCTGAGATTAAATGTCCTTATACAATAGACTTTTCTAAGGCTAGATCTATTGGTTCGCTTCTAGGATTCACAGACACTAAAATAATTCCTGCTGGAGAAGCGATTGAATCTGACGATCTTGTGAATATATTTAAAGTGAGTATCATACGTGTGGAGTGCAGTATTGCAACAGGCTCATTCATTGACGGTAAAAGCGGACATTCGCTCTACGAGTTTTTCCCTTCTGTTCCACCAGGCTATCATATCTCTCAAGAACCCTCGAACCCGATATATTTACCGGTCATAGATACAAACTATATAGACCAGATCACTATTCGAGTGGTAGATCAACACGGAAAGGCGATCAACTTCAGGAACGAAGTTATCACTACAAGACTGCACATAAGACGCAATGGCAATACATTTTTAAAGACATCGCAAATACTATAATAGACGACGTACACCACGTTCGAAGCATACTACCTCTCCAGCTTCCGAGGAGTTAACACGTGCTAACCGCAAGTTCCTCGAGGGATTAGGTTACAGAACGCTATAATGGACATCTTAAACGTGACAGAAGTTCCAGCCTTTGACGACAAGATCACCAAGGAGGAGGAGCATATTTTTCTTCCATACAACACGTCCGCTCTGGATGTAAACGATGAAATTAGAATACCATGCCAAGCTGAAGATTTGTATACGCTACCTAACAAGAGTTATCTCTACATCGAAGGTGCTCTCACCAAGGTAGATGGATCGCCTACTACAGCGAAGCTCGCTAATAATGCTATAGCCTTCATGTTTGATGAGATACGTCTAGATATGAATGCTACAACTATAGACAGAACAAGGAATCCAGGAATTACTACAACTATACGAAATTATGTGACTCTCAACCCTATGGAGTCGAATCGGCTGCTGAATGCTGGATGGGCCTATCCAGGTGAAGAAGTTGATATAGTACACGCGACGAATGGAGCTTTCAATGCTGTGGTCCCTCTCTCGATGCTCCTAGGATTTGCTGATGACCACAAGGAGCTTATACTCAACAGTAAGTTTGAATTGATTCTCATAAGATCCAAAGATTCTAGAAACTGTGTCCTGAGTTCGAATGGAGAGGAAGCTAATGTAAAGTTAACTAGAATCGAATGGAGGATGCCTGTAATTCGTCTTTCTGATGCTGAAAGAGTTCACATTCTAAAAATTGTCAAGTCTGATAAACCTCTACACCTTGCCTTTCGATCTATGGATCTTCATACCCAGCCTGCTGTACCCCAGACAAGATCTTTCACTTGGAATGTAGCAACAACATCTAAGCTCGAGAAACCTCGCTTCATCATAGTGTGCGCGCAGACTGCAAGATTGGGTGATAATAGCAAGAACAGTTCCGAGTTTGATCACTGCAACATTACTAATTTGAGACTATTCCTCAACAGTGAATGCTACCCCTACCACGATTTGAACTTGGACTTTAAAAATTCAAAGTTTGCTTCACTATATGAAATGTACTGTAAATTTCAAAGTTCCTATTATGAAAGAGATAATTACCCCCTCTTGAAGAGAAAGGATTTTCTTCACCGTGCACCATTATTCGTAATAGACTGTTCTCACCAACCCGAGGAGGTTATAAATGGAGCTGTGAACATCAGAATCGAGATTCAAGCATCTGCAAATATACCAGCCCAGACGTCACTGTACTGTCTGGTTCTACATGACAAAGTATTTACCTACAAACCTCTTTCTCACTTGATGCAAGCACTTATATAATTATGTATATGTTTGGGTGAATGGTTTTGTAAAGGAATGTACTAGGATAAGTTTATGAATAATAAATTGAATTCATATACTAAAACACTCTTTTATTGACTTTAGCATACATTTCAAGCATATTCCTTCTCCTCCTCCTACTCCCTGAAAAACTAGTTGCTCCTGACTTGCAGAAATCATTTAAAATATTCAAATGTCTTTCAATATAGGGCAATAGCCGTTTTAGGTTCCTTACACCCTCAATGTCTAAAGATATTACATTATTATTTAAACATGTATTTATGAAATGAATTGAATGGTCAAAAAATACAATAATATTGTATGCATAAATTACATTGTCACAATATTCATCACACGCAAACGTTTTTTCTTGGCGTAGGTAATCTTCAATCATTGGAATGTTTTTGGATATTATATCCCAGTCTGATTTTGTAATATAAACAAATGATTTATCACTTTCGCAGTTTATGTAGAGGGAGGGGGTGTCATAGTATAGTCCAATGTTCACGGAATGGGAGGGGGAGATGCTGACGTCATCAAGCGCATGTGATCGATTCTCCATGCTCCTCCGGGGTATCTTCAATGAATAAGAAGACCATAGGACCCTCGTTGAGGTTTCTCCTCTTACACCGTCTCTTCTGCTTTTTCTTACCGGTCTCGTTCCGCCTCTTCCTCAGCCTCCTCCTCACACCCCTGCAACATATATTCAAAACAATGTTAGAAATAGGTTTAGTTAATGATTTCATACGTCTGAAAGAGAAAATACATATATTACAAAAATCCTCTCCCCTTGTCACACAAAAAAGTATTATCAAAGAGTGTCATACTCACTTCACGGTCTTGCACGATTCTGTGTGTATCTCGGGCGAGCAATCTGGAGTCGCCTGATTTATCCACTCCTGTACCCTCGGTGCTTTATCATCAGGGCTAGTAGTAATGGCGGGTAATGGAGCGGCATCCTCATCCATAGGCTGTGTATGGCGCTCTGCGAATGGATATTCCACTATATCGACATCGCGTCTCTCAGGATCCAGCTCCTCTATTGGTACGGGTACCTTAGGCGCAGTCATTCGCAGTCTGTAATAATTTAATTTTAGGTTAGACACAGAGTAGCATTAGAAGTAGTAAATGAATATGTAATTTAACATTTCTTCTACTTACTCGAGTTTTCTCTTCCTGCGCTGGTAGACCTCGCAGTTGTCGTTACATAGGAAGAATGATGTCATGCGTTCATGCTGGGCCGGGTTAGTACAAAGTACAGAATGCATGTATCCGGTGCACGACTCTGTATCACATTTAGCTAGATGTTTCGAGACGAAGACATCGTCAACTTCATCGACATCGCTAAGATCCCCCACATCAACACCCCTGTGATTTTCACTGAAAGAATGAAATAATTTCAAGTTAGATTTCATTTAACATGCGTACAATATATTACCGAGTTATAGAAATATGTATATTACTTACATGTTCGCTCCTCGATAAACAGGACAGCTCTCTGTGCACACTTCCAGTGTAGTCATCTGATCATGATGCGACGGTTGAGTACACAACACTGAATGCATTAAACCATTGCATGTTTCGGTATGGAAGTATACGTAGTGAAAATAATCTTCCCCGCACTCGCTCCAGTAATCATTCACATCAGATGCACGATGATCACCAGCCATTTCGATTATCACTGAACGAACACTGAAAAAACAATAAATGATCGCTCCGGCTGCCTACGTTCCTTATATACTGTAGACGGTGACGTCACTCGGCGGTGGAGGGGGTGGAATGCAAGTTGAGACCTGTTATTCACCCTCCAGGCAGAAGCCACCCGTCTGTTTTTGAATACCAAGGAAAGTCCTTGGCGAGCGTGTTTTAACATGATTTACCAACGCCGACAGAGTGGAGCCGGGCTAGTCTACATGTCGAGGCTTGTTAGCGACGTCACGCACGCAGTCGCGGAGTGGGGGTGAAACTGGTTATTACCAGACAGAAGTCGGCTGGCGGGCTTTCCATTACATGTCGGGCTGTTGCCGGAGAGAGGTTAAGACCGTGAGCGTAGTTATACATATACGATGGCTGTCAGATGCTGGCGAGTCAATTAATCAATCAAAAATACTTAATTGCTCGACGAAGAGCGTTTAATTGCAATAGCGGTATATAAACATTGATTTTTTTTTCAATAACACACATTACCTAATTGATTGACACAATTATGTACTCAAACGATTTGCCGATGTGCGGCAGGCATCGAGAGTCGCATTCCCACACCGCCAACGTCACGCACCGAGAACCCCCACATATAACCCCTCACCCCGAGCAGCACATCCCCTACCCCAAGCCAATCACACGGCAGGGATTTAGACCTAGGGAAGGTACGCGACCGACGTATAGGTTCAATACACACTCTCCCACCTATCCACAGGGAACCAACCAGAACACAAAGGGGAGGGAGGACACGCGTATGGGGGAGGGAGGGGGCGGGTCACCGGCACGTGACCACAGGGGGAGGGGGGGAGGACCTGCCGGCACAGACCCTGCCGGCATTAGATCAGCGCACAAAGGGAAGGGGGCGGGGCTAGCGGCACGCGACCGGGCGGCAAATAGTAGCGCACAAAGGGAGGGGGCGTGGCTAGCGGCATAGAACAAAGAACCTTATCAGATGGCGGCAAATCCTTTGCGCTGGAACCGGTATATATTATCTACTACAGTAAAAATATGAGTTGTGGAATAGATAAGCGGCTGGTTGTCATTACGGCATCTTGCATGCAACCAAATAGGGAAAAGTGTAACTTAGATTGTAACTTTAAATAATTTCTGGCCTAAATTGTTGTCACGATGCACGGAAAAATCATTCTTCATTAGGACATTATGAAATAAAGAACATATGTTAGTTAATAATGGGTAGAGAAAGCAGTAAATATATAAAAAACCAAACCACTTTGTTTTAACACTTGCTTGTTATACAATAATATGATGCCTCTAATTCCTAAAAATTAGTTTGTATGCTGCTTATGTCGCTGTGTTGTAATGTTATTGCTGTTTTCTTTTCACGGTTATTACATTCTTACAGCCAAGTCTAATGGAAATGTGTTGGAATGATAGTTTGTTTAGCCTGTTACATTTCTTAACCTTCCTTGTAGAGCGGGTATGAGCTAAGATAACTGGAATAACCTCTCGATAAGCACCCCGCTTGCCCCGCTCCCGGTGCAACGGAAAACATTTGGAGCCGTCTGTACAACCTACAACTGATCTGTGTCGTCGCTGGGGTTGGAGAGTGCTTTTCTATCCACAATATTCACCGAACTTAAGCCCCCATGATTATGACCTAATTCTGAAGATGAAGAAGCGCTTCGTGGAATTCGATTCAGGATTATTCCCGAAATTCCACAGGCATTATATCGCTCCATCAGGAATATAAATAAAACAGGCATTGCAACAGGCACCCTACGGCCTCCACATCGCTGGCAACTAATTATTGAAAATTTTACTGATTACATTGAAGGACTGCAAAAGTTTCAAACAAATATCATTCTTGTAGTAGTAATAAATAAATAATTGCCACTACTAAAATTCTAAGCTGTGTATTTAGAATCTATTTAAAATTTGTCGATACACAGAGTTAATTTACGTTGTTATAGAATTTATATAAATTTGTTGACGTTAAGAGATTATAAAATTGTAAATACAAGCAGGATTCATTAAAGATCTGCTTTTAGAATGTATTTTAATGTAAAGCTTTTGTTCTGCATTTTAACACTTGGGCTATTTACGCATATGACGCTGCAGAGGTATGCGCCATACTAAATTTGTGTACTGCAGATTTCTCTCCACCTTTGTACTATTATGGTGTTCTTTATTGTGTGACAGTATTCAGTATTCGTTTTTCTTTGGCTGAATTAATATACATATGAAACCCAGTGTTCGCAAACTGAAATTTAGGGCAGTCTGCTTGACTTGCGTGGTTTCTATATACATTTTTGGGGTGTAACTCCTCTATTTCGTAGTGGGTATAGCCATGACCTCCTCCTAGATTCGAACGTTTTCACAATTGCACCCCATAATAGATGTGAGTATACAAGGAGAGCACAAATTACGAAAATTTAAATGGGACTGGTGATTAAAATTTAGGGGACTATTAGACGGAGCGTATCTAAACAAACAAGTTTCGTAGGTAACTTTCAAGGAGAAAAGCACAGAAAAAGACAACGAACCAAATCCCAGATATACAGTTAACAATGCCATTCATATAGAGAAATGTTAGAAGAAGAAAATTAAAACAAATTTGGCATAGGAAGCTCAGATGGGCTTACGCAACACAATGGCAATTGGATGTTTTCTTACCTTATTTTCGTGGCTAATGTAAAAAGTAATGAAAGTTAGCGTAATTAGTACGGAGCGGCATGGCTCAGACGGCAACGTCTGCGGCCCACATTCAGGAGGTCCCAGGTTCGATCCCCGGCGGCTGCACATTATGGCCCATGGGTTTTTTGCGATATCTCCAGGCGAATGCCGGGACGGTTCATTTTTGACAACTCTCCTCCCTCTCATTTCCGGTACCCATCATCTTCCCTGTCATCTGTTTGGGATGTAGGACCAGGCAACGGTGTTCGGTGCTCTGTAGAGGTTTCTTCCCTAATGTGCCGTGTGGACTGCTCAGTTAGGTCTCTCCTCCGAGTGGCCTCCGCCCCACGGACGCTGGAGGTTGGCTGCTTGCGGACAGGACCGAGCGGCGTCGGATGCGTCCAATCTGGAAACATTAGGTACCCCGTCAGTACTTGCCCCCGTCATCATCTAGATCTGGTCGCCCTTCGGGTCTCTCTCCCGGCGGTTGCTGGTAGAAGCACAAAGGGGCCGACAGGCCTGCGTGCGGTGCTCTACCCCGGTTTCGCGGACCCCTCCGTTCGTTCGTACCTTTACATTTATAGTTTTTAGCATATAAATAGCAATGGTTTTCACAAATGAGAAAATGTTGATAATATGTTAAAGGTATTGGGAGAATGTCGAATAGATTTACGCCGAGAGATACTCTCAACATGCTCTCAATCTCTTGTTTTCAGGCGTCTTGTTCTTCGTGTATAGGCAGCTGCACAACTGCAGCCTAGTCACAACAAAAATAGATATGGATTACTAAGTCGTGAAAGGAACTATGAGACGTGTTTTTAAAGTAAGTACCGATAATTTATAAAACATAATAAAACAGTATTTTCAAAATAATTTATCATCATTCATTACCTTACCTTCTCCAGTCACCAGTTTTTCACCAAGGAATTTCTTCAGTAGAAATCCGCATGGTGCCAAATCCGGTCTGTAGTGAGGGTGGTCGAATTGTTTCCAACCAAATGATGTGATCAGATCTTAAGTTGGTTTGGCTGTGTGTGACCGCGCATTATCACTCTTTGTTTCCCCATAAACCTGACACGATTGGCGATGAATGTTACAGGAGTAGCATTTCTTGCACTCAAAGAACGAGTCGGCGGGGCGTTCGATTGTTTTGAACATTTCGAAACGCTCTAACAACAGGAAACCACAAAGTGACCATCCCACACAACTGCTTCTGGCTTCCTAAGGAATGGAGGAAGTGATTGCGCATGCTCAAAATCGCGGCTGCAACTGCAATGCGAAATATAAAACGTAAATATGGTTTACTTAAAAGCAAGCCTTGTAACGCCTCGTAAGGCTTTTGGGAAATTGAAAAAAAAAATATGTCAGAGTTATATTTTTATAGTTTACCCTTATTTAATGTTTTCGATAGTATAGAATGGATACTTAAGTATGAGAATTGAAGTTATACGAGGGGCACTATTTATATTTTGAACCTAATAATTAAAACAAAGTAATTTCTAATTGAAAACTGCTTTATCGTTTTTCAAAATATTCTCCTTATGACCAATACCATTTGTCAAAGCATTTATTCCAGTCTTCTTGAGACACCTCCAAAACATGGTTTTTGAAGGCATCAACGGCTTCTTCTGCCAGCGAAAATCGTTGTCCACGCAATTTGATCTTGATGTTTGGGAACAAAAAGAAGTCATTGGGTGCCAAATCAGGACTGTATGGCGGATGACCCATCAATTCGATTTTTTGAGCCTTCAAATACTCTGTTGTTAGACGAGATGTGTGCGCGCTCGCATTGTCTTGATAAAGAACGATCCTACGGTTCTTGTTGGTTTTCCTTACTTCACCGAAGACTTCCGGCAAACAAATGGTTGTGTACCATTCGGCACTGACCGTTTTACGTTCCTCTAAAGGCACTGTTGCCATAAGGCCAGTTTTGCTGAAAAAGCAGGCGACCATTTGCTTCGAAGTGCTTCGAGTGCGAACAACTTTTGTTGGATTTGCTTCATCTTGAAACAACCATACAGTCGACTGCTGTTTACGTTCCGGCTCATACGCATAGATCCATGATTCGTCACCTGTTACAATCTTATATACCTCTTTTGAGGCACTGCCATTGTATTTCTTGAGCATTTTTGTACACCAATCGACACGAGCATCTTTTTGAGATTGCATCAAATTGTGTGGGATCCAACGAGAGCAAACCTTTTTCACGGCTAAATAATCATGCAATATTTTATATATGCTGGTGGAACTAATGCCTAAGGTTGCCTCAATCTCACAATATGTCTCATGACGAACTTTCATTATTAGTTTTTGCACAGCATCAATGTTTTCTGGCACAACAACTGATTTTGTACGACCTTCACGAACTTCATCATTGAGTGAACGGCGGCCAGGATTAAATTCATTATACCAGCGTTTCACAGTAGCAAAGGATGGAGCTTCGTTGCCAAATGCGGAAGTTAGTTGATCGATGCACTCTTGTCTTGATAATCCACGTCGAAAGTCGTAATAAATCATTGCACGAACATTTTCAGGAGTTAATTCCATGTTTTTGTTGATACACAATTTTCAAGTTAGTGTAAACAAAACAAATGGCACTCTATTGACAAAATGTTTGAAATAGATTATGGTCAAAAATATCAAACTTTCCAACGCCAGAACTTTCCAACAAAAGACTTGCATAAAATGGCTGCTTTTCGTCATCGGCAATGTTTGGAATCGAACCGAACTATATGCGACCAGTTGATTTCTTCTCCAACTCTAAATAATGGTTTTAGTCTACACTCGCCATTGTTAGTTCCTTTCATCAGCAACCGATGGGACTGCCACGAAAATACGAGGGCTGATCAACAAAGACTGAGACTGATTTTTTTCACAGATGTTTATTACTCAAATTCAATGTTTACATGATCTGTTTCAAAGTAGTCTCCTCCTAATTCAATACACTTTTTATAGCGTCTCTGGCAGTCCTTGAACACGTGCTGCAGACCATTCTTTGTCAGGTCCTTGAGAATCGCCTCACTTTTCTTGAGCACTGCTTCAGACTTTTCAAATCGAATACCCCTAAGTTTTGCCTTTAGTGATGGGAATAAAATAAAGTCACAGGGTGCAAGATCGGGGCTCTAAGGTGGATGTGGTACACAGTTAATGTTGAATCGAGCCAGAAACTGCATGACTTGATTTGCGACGTGAGGCCGTGCATTGTCATGATGAAGTCGCCACCCAGTCCGAGAAAGCTCTGGTCGTTTCTTTGCAATGTGCTTCCTCAGTGTAGCCAATACTGACGTGTAGTATGCTGCTGTAACAGTAGTGTGAGGGGGAACTGCATGCTGGTAAATCATTCCATTACAGTCAAAAATGTCATCACCATCACTTTCCCTGCAGATGGAACAACTTTTGCCTTTTTTGGTGTTGGAGAACCTGGCGATTTCCACACAGTGCTGGTTTGTTTTCCTTCAGGATCATAATGATGCAGCCATGACTCATCACCGGTGATAATCGATTTAAAAAATGCATCACCTCCATTGTCTGGTATGCGAAATGCACGTAGGGTCTACAAAATAGAGCATTACTACCAACCTACCAATACGAGAGTGCTGCCGCCTACCAACATTATACATAAAAACCCGCTCTTTTCAAATATTTATGTTACAGATACGAAACTATCACGGAAGCTACAGGAAAAAATCAGTCTCAGTCTTTGTTGATCACCCCTCGTAGAAGAAAAAGAATTTGATGTGGTACATTCATATGAATCTTTCTACCTACATTGTATTAGTGGGTATACAAACCATTCTTCTTAAAATCTATTTTTCGATCTACTACATTTTAATCGAAATAAACCCTTGCAGAAATAGCTGCATTACACATTTCAGTATAGTTGCAGAGGAAACAGTGATTGTCAGATGTTTAAGACTGGACGTAATATGCTGGCCATTTTGTTTTCCATGCAATCGCGAGAAACAACGGAATGTTGATAGGACTTCAAGTGAATGAACAATTAATGAACTATTCGAACCATTAACAACGGACATCTCAGAAATGGCTTATGTCATTAAAAAGTTATTTGAAATCAATTATGTATTTTAAAGAGATCTACTCCTACATTTTCTGTGTAGTACGCTTTCATCTATCGTTTAACGTTTACCAGTTACACAAGTGTATACAAAGTTCCTAATGAATGAAGAGGACTTCATAGGCTATTCCCAGAAAATTGATATACATTTTATTTCTAAATATCATTAATATATTGTATTTTAATAAAAATGTTGAACCATTTTTTACAAAATCAAAAGTTTCGAAAAACTTTCCAGGTAAAGGTTAGTTTTGGGTGGGAGGGATTTTATTGGAAATCTTCGTGTCGCATCTTTGCAAGTACTGAACTTAAATACCAAGTTTGGCGATTATCGAATTTTTTGTTTTTGAATTATGGCACACACACACACGGACATTTTTCTAAATATGCTTTCTTTGGATTAAGGGGCCTCAAAACAATTATTTCCGGTGAAATATCGGTATCGAATTTTTAGGTGGAGTACAATACTTCCCCTACTTACCACTCGTATTCGTGGTAGAGAAAGTAAAACGTCATTTTACTTATTTGTAATCAGACATATTTTAAAAAATCTGATGTTACACCGACATGACTTTCTCTACTCTTGTACAAACTATTTTTACAAACGCTTATTCTCTATATGCTTCACGTTAATCGAGATGTTAATCTTATTGCTAATTTTCTTGTAGATACAAGGGGAATATGGTAAGTTTTAAGTGATAGTCAGACATATTAAGAGCGGTTGCTATGTGGACACGCACACGGACATGTTTCCAAAAATTCTTTTTTTGGATTCAGAGGGCCTCAAAACATGTATATCCGGTGAAATCTCGGTATCGAATTTTTGGGTGGAATACAATACTTCCCCTACTTACTCTACCTGATGTGTTACACTCACATGACTTTCTCTACTCTTGTACAAACTATTTTTACAAACGCTTATTCTCCATCTATTTCATGTTACACGAGATAAACATTTGCAGACTCTATCTTATTACTAATTTTCTTGTAGATGTAAGGGGAATATATATTTACAAGGGCAATATAGAAATACAGTAGCCTTTAAGCACATACATATCTCTTAATAGCTGGTTGCTAGGTGCAGCACTATTCCCTTTGCCACAGATTAATACTCTTTGCATATCCAAGACAAAAAAATGAATAACGAATTCCCATTAGAGAAAATAAGTACTGAAAAATTTAAGGGAATAACAAGCAATATCTCGAAAATGGTTCACTCAACAAAAAAAATGTATATGACATAAATTGTGTATTTTAACGCGATCTACATTTTCTGTGTAGTAAAAGTTTGTCTATCTCTTATGGTTTACCAGTAATGCAAAAGTCGTTCACTATGAAGAATACTTTTAGAGACATTCCCAGAAAATTCAAGATATACATTTTATTTGTCATGAAAATATCTTAAACATATGATACTTTAATCAAAGTCGTTAGAGCCATTTCTGAGAAAATTAAAATTTTCGAAAAATGTTCCATGTAAAGGGTAATCTGGGGTAGGGGTATTTTCTTGAAAAACTTCGTGTCGCATCTCTGGAAGATGCTGAACCTAAATACCAAGTTTGGTGTTTATCCGACTGTTCGTTTCTGAGTTATGCTGTTCACAGACAGACACACAGACACACACACACACGGACATGTATCCAAAAATGCTTTTTTTGGATTCAGAGGATCTGAAAACATGTATTTCCGGTGAAATCTCGGTATCGAATTTTTGGGTGGTATACAATACTTCCCCTACTTACTATACGTAGTAGAGAAAGTTATACGCGCATTTTGTTTATCATTAATTATAGTAAGTGAAATCATAAAAATAAACATTTTATGTTTCTTTCTTTACTCATTGTTAATTGTTGACATAAAACGTTAAGGACGTAAAGAAACAAAAGGGGAAGCATTAGGAATTACAATTAATGTGTTAATTCACATTACCACATTAAGAGTTTTGGAAGGAATGCAGCACCCAAACGCTTCCCAAATTTAGAATGGAAACGTAGAATGTCACACATAGAGTTTGCCATTTCTCCCAGAACACAAGAACAGAACGCGAAGCTCCTGGATTTAGAAGCTGGCGCAGTGACCATCAGACTTCAAGGTATCTAAGTGCACTCACTGAATACAAGCATCGAAGCATAAACTACAGACGTGACCCAGAAACTTGACAGAAACTTGACGCTTGCAGAAGTAGAGGGGCGGGGAAGGGATGGGAAGGTATGGAGTGTTCTAGCGAAATTACTATTCCTTTCTGCACGTACTGAGCGAAGTGGTGCTGCGGTGACGCATTCGGGAGAGGTCCCGGGTTTCATCCCCGACGACAGCCCACTCTGACATATAGGATTTGTTTGTGGTTTCCCCAAGTCGGCAGGTGGATGCTGGGGTGGTTCATCTTCTACAACACTTTCGTGTCCCTTATTTGAAGGACGAATTAAACGATTAATGGAACTAATTGGACGGACAGGAAACTCTGAGATGAAAGAAACCTCTACAACATTCGCCTGACGAATCGGGAAAACCCCCAAAAAAACGCATGGGTCAGAGCGGGGGTCGCCGGGAATCAAACCCGGGACCTCCCGAATGCGGGCCACAGACGTTTCCTCCTGAGCCATCCCGCTCGGTATAATATTATTTAATGCGTTTCTAAATATGTAGTTATTATTAAAAACTGTTTCTTACAGATGTAAAATATGGATAGAGGTAGCTGGTGTCCAGCATATAAATAATAACAGTTAACTATAGATACCGTAATTATTGACGAAGATATAAATATTTAAGTGAAGAAATAATAGTAAGGTAGAGAAATAATTTCAATAAACAATTTCTGTATATTAAATCAATGTATAATCTGACTGAGTTAAAAGATTTGTCCAGAGTAAAAGGTCATTAACGAGTTGAGTTTGCGGCGATCACCTCCTCATCCGTTGCTGTAGCTTACCTTGATGCTTCTCCCGTTGCTTCCAGAAGTTCTCAGCGTGTTGGTTCTTCAATTTATCCTCGGCTAGCTGCAGTAATTTTCCTTAAATTATATGGGAGCATGGACTTATCCTCGGTAAAGGAAAACGTAGATCTCGGGTGGTGATATAGGAAGACATAGACTTGCTTTGTTTATGAAAAGATGACACTGCCGTTTCTTTTTATTTAATTAACACTCGTAGTATACAAAACTGGTATTGCCGCTGTAAAATACTGTCCACCGCTGTTAAACTATGGCGTGGATATGGCACGAAATATAACTATTCTTATTGTCGCTTTCAGAGTAGCGGATCTTAGGTGTGTTGCTAAAACTATTTTGATTCCCTGTTTTGGCGCGATATCTCACACATCCTGCAGCATCTCTCCCTGACCACACATTACGAAAACTCTCGAATAAAATGCAATACTAAGCTGACATGACAAATTTGACTTGATTCCCTTTTTGGCGCGATATCTCACACATCCTGCAGCATCTCTCCCTGACCACACATGACATAAACTGCCCCGAATTTTCCCCAAACAGATCCATTTATAGTCTCAGGCTTCTGAGGCTGCTTCCTTTCCTATTGGTCCATTTTTAGCGCGACTCGACGCGTCTAACTATTTCGAATAAACTTTCAGGGATCTCATTGGTCCAATTTTAATATAAATCGCGGCTTTTCCTCCATGTACCGTTAGATTGTCCTTCTCACTCACTTGGTCACGGCGAATTATCAAATAATGGGACAAAGGCTCTACACCCTCGCTGTAGGAATAATAGCACTGCGACCGGAGAGAGGTAATAAAACTAGGTTTTCTGCCTTCGAAAGCACTATTCCTGTAGCTAAAACTTTCCCTCGTGGACAGTATTTTAACATAGCGCTTAAATTATTTACATTAAACCATTTATAACTCTACTAATATTAGTAACCTAGATAGATACATAATGTTAAATCACCCTTCTTAAAATATACAAGCAGTATTGAGAAAAAGATATTTTCATAGTACGATTTAACATCAATAAAAGTTAATTAATAAATTATCTAGAATTACTGTTCTCGGGCCCGGCCTAGAGTTGCCGTTTCAAATTGCCCTGTTCTGGAAAAGAATAAATTTTTCAGCACTTGATACAATTTTCTTTTCCAGAATAATTCCTCTGATTATGGCCTTTGTAGGTTTGTTTTGTTGACAGAGACCCTTCGCTATACCTGTTTCTTCACAAGGGTTCTGCCAAACCAGTGGCGTTTACACTGAGGTCATTCACTTTACACTTTGTTATGGTTGACCCCCTCTCTCCCTTTTAAAAACAGGTTTCCGAGAGACATTCTTATACACAATCCACTTCGCGCACACGAATAACTTGTAACGCAAACAAATACTCTAATACCCAATTTAAGTTCTAAAATTAAATCTATTTACATACATATTGGTACATAATAATTATTATGTTAGTTACTTCTTTACATCCTTATTTCTCGGGTGTATTACCTTTACTATTTGTTCACAGGGTTGCTACCTCATTTCGAGTAAAACTAACCTGATTATTTTCATTACATTCTTCACCCTTCTCATTCTCTAAACATTTGTACGGTTTGAGCAACTGTTTATGATATCTCCCTACGATCTTGGAATTCTTTATTTCTTGTAACTCAAATGTATCCGAGCCAAAAATGTTAATCACCCGGTATGGACCTTTAAATAAATTTTCCATTCTATGATACCTTTTGTTCAGAATGCTAGACTTTTTCTTGTCCCGTACCAATACTAAGTCTCCCAATTTGATCAACCAGTGTTTTCGTTTCTTCTTCTTAAACTTTTCTTTTCTTTTCTGCGCCTTATTGGCCATTCTTTCAAAAGCTTTCTTAAACATCTCTTCTTCCGTTAGTGCTTTCGGATCTTTAGCTTCTAGTGTCTGTGGTAATTCCCCTTCAAGTGTTTCCATTAATTTCCCCTTCATCAGCTCGATGGGCTTATAACCGGTAGTAGGGCTCACACTTTCATTTAAAATACTTTCGATGCGCTGATAGTGATTTGCCCAATCACTGTGTTTTTTATTGGCCAAAATTCTCAAATAAACCGAAATGTCCCGTATTATTCTTTCGCAGGGATTGCTTTGTGGGTGGTATTTTGAGCAATGATACAACGTGATTTCGTTTTCTTTTAAGGTGTCTACAAATTTTCTGCTGGTAAATATTGAAGCATTATCACATAAAATTGCCTTCATCTTTCCAAATTGTGGAACATACGACTTCATTATCTTCCTTAGGCATGTTTCACTTGTAATCTTCCTGACTGGGTAAATTTTCACAAATTTTGAAAATACATCTATTAACACCACTATATACCTAAATCCAAATTTACTACAAGGCATCTCACCATGACAGTCCAAGGTCACTAACATGCCTGGTTTTTCCCTTAGTATGGAGTTTGTCTCGTATTCATATTGTATATTCAATGGCTTTGCTTTTTGACATTGTAAGCATGTCGAAATTATTCTCCTTACTTTATGGTGTAATTTTGGAATATACAGATTTTCTTGGATCATTAAAGCTGTGCGTTCTGAGCCAGAATGTGCTAGAGCTTGATGGAACGTGCTTATGAGTTCATTCTCCATGTTCTTAGGTATATATGTCTTCCATTTCTGTATTTCACTGCCATGTAGTTTATACAACACGCCCCCTTTTACCCCTATGTTTCCCTTGATATTTTCATCTATTTCTGGGGCCTTTTTTATTAATTTATTTAACTTCTCATCTCGTCGCTGCTGGTCCCCTATTCCTTTTAATTCCTTTATCAAACTTTTACTCAAGGGTATTTCAATACTCATTAAGGTTACTTCATTTTTAGGGCGTTCTATTCTCTCCGGTATTTCATTGTTGTTATGTAACCTAGACAGCAAATCGCTAAAGATATTTGTTTTTCCTGGAATGTGTTTCACCTCAACATCATACGAAAGAATCTCATGGATGTACCTAGATAATTTAGTACTCGTAAGCCGACAACGTTTCATAAATGAAAGACTCACATGATCTGTGTATATAATAACCTTCTGTAGATATATATATGATCTAAATTTCTGTAGTGCGTAATACACAGCACAGATCTCTAATTCGGTGACCGAAGCATTTTTCTCTATTTGACTTAAACCTCTTGAAGCGGTACTTATCACGTGCAGTTGATTTTCCTCATCTGATTGGGCTAGGACACACCCATACCCGTGACCTGAAGCATCCACGTAAATTACATATGGTAGGTTGTCCTTGGGTCTCTCTAGTAGAATTGATTTCGCAAATAGTTCTTTTATCTTTTCAAAAGCTTTCTGGTGTACCTCGTCCCATTTCCATCGCACTTTCTTTTTAAGTAATTCGCGCAAAGGCGCTATTTCTGCGGCGTACCTCAGGATAAATTTGCTTTGATAATTTAGCACTCCAAGAAAGGACCTAACCTGCTTAACACTCTTGGGCGCTGGTATTCTTCTCACAGCCGCTACTCTCTCTTCGTTTGGCTTTATTCCTCTATCATTAATTACATAACCTAGAAATTCCACCTCACGGATGCAAAATTTGGATTTATCAATGTTCACCGTCATACCGTTTTCTCTCAGCTTTCTAAGCACATAATCCACATGTTTAATATGCTCATCAAAATTTTCATCAACTATTAGAAAATCGTCGATATATTGGATCAAAAATTCGTCGGCTGAGTCGCCAAATATTTTATCGATGGCTCTTAATAGTCCACTACATGACGTAAGCATACCAAAAGGCATTCTCAAAAATTCGAACTGTTTCCCAAAAAATAAAAAAGAAGTATACTTTCTAACATCCTCGTGAAGCTCAATCTGCCAGTATGACGCCGTTAAATCAATAGTGGAGAAATACTTGCCTTTGGTTATTTTTGACAGCAATTTTTCTACACTTTCGCTCCGAAATCTGTCTGGTTGAGTATGTTTATTTATCTTTCGACCATCTATCGTCATCCTAAGTTCGCCATTGCGTTTCGTCACCCAACATAATGGACTGCTGTATGGAGAATTTGACTTTTGTATTATTCGGTCTCTCAACATTTTATCGATCACTTGTTTGGCTCTCTCCCTTAATGCAATCGGAATATCCCGATACTTGTGTGTAAAGGGTGCAATATCTTGTACCTTAAAACTGTGTTTGTATGCTTTGCACTTGCCTGGGACGTCCGAAAATACCGCTTTGTTTTCTTGTAACATTCGCCTTAATAGATGCCTTTGTGTCTCTGTGAGGTTCTCGGCAAGGGTCACTTTCTCCTCTACTGCTTCTACCTGGCTGCCGGTATCTTGGAATTCTTTATTTCGGGCGTAACCATAATCTTTCTCATTGTGCTCCGTATACCCGTTGTAAAACCTGTCAGCGAACGCATGCATCTCATCGGTTTCTTCCCCTTGTACTACAGCAATTAATTTCTCACTCCTACCTGTTTGTACTAATTGTACGAAAAATCTTTCTTCGGCGATATCTTCTTCTCCTTGGGTTTTGTTATAAGTATCCTGCTTCATACCCTCTACAAAAGGGATTTCTAATAGTTTTCTGTTCTTCTCTATTTTCAAAACTTTATCAGCAAAATCAACCCTGGCTCTTAATTCAAACAAAACGTCGCACCCAATCAAAATGTCACAAATCAAATTATTGATTACCAGAAAAATAAACTCAAATTCTTCTTCTCCTATTTTTATGTTCAACATTACTTGCATTTTTATTCGGGTAACCTCTTTGTTAACTGCTACCCGGCATACCGTGTTCCTTATGGGTAATGTCATTAGCTTAATTCCTTTATTTACCAGGTTCTGATATAACCTCAGGCTGCATACACTCACATTGGCTCCAGAGTCTATTAAAGCGTTATATTCTTCATCCAATAATACTACTTTTATGCTAGGGGAATCTGTCAGATCCTTTTCCGAGTGATTTTGAATAGTAGTTATCAGTTCTCCCAGTATAAAGTCATTTTTGAGCCCTGTTTCACATTTTCTGTTTATTTGAGAATTTTGCGCGCTTAGAATCCGCTCCGAGCTCTTGATTGGATCCTGTCTTAGTTTTCCGGGTTATCGACACTATTTGGTGCTCCGCTAGTCTCTTCCACATTTCCCTCTCTCTGAATTTGCCTATAGTTTCCTCTGCTTCCTCTAAAATGTCCCCGGGGAGGTCTCTCTCTCCTTTCGTTTCTTTCTGGGTAATTTTCGTCATACCTCTCTCCTATATCGCTTTCCCCTCGGTCAGAAAAATAATGTTCCCTGGATCTGTTTTCATTGTTTCTGCCTCTCCTATAGCTAAAACGGCCCCTGTATCTTGGTCTGGTTTGTATTGCATTTATGTGATATTGGTTATCACCTTCCCTCCTGAAACGGTTATTTTGACAGTTTCTGTTCCCGGATTGAGGCACGTCGTTCCAGTATCTCTCTCTGGGGTTATAGTTCCCTCTCGCGTTTCCTCTCCAATTCGCATTCCTGGCATTATCCGGTATTGGTCGAACTGCATAGTTTTGTACGTGGTTCCTACTACTTGTCTCGAATGATGATACCAACTCAATCAATTCGGGAATAGAATTTGGCTTCGCAATGAGTAGGTAATGGTGTATACGTTCTGGATAATGTGGTACAATCATATTAATGAAATCCCTCTCGCTTATGGGTGGCTCGATTAGTCTACTACTCTGTGCTTTAGTTAGCAAATAATCTACCATGCTTAGGTTTCCGCGTTCATCGTACTTGCCATTAACTAGGATAGATCTCACCTGGTTCTGAGTATTAGTACTCCAGTACTTATTCAAAAATGCCCTTCTGAAATATTCAAAATGATTATTCTCCCCCAAAGTCAACCTTACCCATTGGAGAACCCTTTGACGTAAACCTTTACGAACGATTAACATCTTTAGCTCGTCCGGAATCTGCTTCAAACGGAAATACTCCTCAAGGTCATTTAGGTATTGTTTAGGATTATCAGCCGAATTTTCCTCGAAAGTAGGTACCCCTATCTCATTTAATAAATGGTAGTTTGCATTACTTGCATGGTTAGATGTACATTGGTGCCCTGAATTGAAATTATATGGGTCGGCAGCTGGACTTTGGCCTCCATTTACCTCCCTAAAAGTGGTGCTAGTTTCACTGGGTGAGCTATCATCACTCTGTCTCACACTTATCCCTAGTCTACCAATAGAGCGTTTTAACTCCTTTACACAATTCTCATGCTCTTCCACCCTCTTCACAATTTCATGATGATTTGAGAGCTGTTCAGTCATTTTTGACGAAAGTTCATTCATCTTTCCCTGATCCTTTTCTAACACTATTCTAAATTCTTTGAACTCCCTTTGAATGTTAGATTCTAAGGTACTTTGTTTTTTTTCTAAAGAAACATTTACAGCTCTTAAGTCATCATCCAATTGTTCCTTTATGGCTAAGCTGGTAACACTTAATTCTGTTTCTACATCCTTCCTTAGTTTTTCTACATCGTTTCTTAGACATAGTTGTCCTGCCTGAATTTCTTGTACTACCTTCCCTTGCTGACTGAATTTGGAGTCCAATTGACTTTGTAATCGGGTGACCTGTTCACCTAAATATTCCCTCATCTCCGAGCTAATTCCCCTCTCATCTTCCTGTTTTCCTCTCTGACATATTCACCTATCTGTATACTCTGCTCATTTATTTTCCCCTCTAAATTTTTATTTTGTTCACGTGAGTCCTTCCTCTGCTCATTTAATTTCCCCTCTAAATTTTTATTTTGTTCACGTGAGTCCTTCCTCTGCTCATTTAAGTCCTTACCCATCTCGTCTATCTTTGTGCTCAAATGTTGAAGCAATATTAGCAGCTGGTTTTGACCTGCGTCAATGACCTGCTCAATCGGTGATTGCCTTTCTAGCCTAACTTCTACTTCTGCTGCACCCATATTTTTTCCATCTGTTGTTATGCTGACAATAGCCTCCCCATTCAGTTCTTCCAAATCTTCCCTTGACCTACTCATGGTTCCGTTAGCAAGTTCTACCTCCCTAGTAATGACTTTACCCCCTCTCAATAACATGTGTTCACAAAACTGAATCACTACTCTGCATGCCTTTTTGTTTGTTTTTGAATAAATGTTCTAACCTGTATTTTTTTTTAATGTTAACTGATGCGTTCCGGGTTCGAATCCTGGTGAAGTTCTAGAAGCGATGTTCTCAGCTGTTTTGTTGTCCCACGTAGGTAGACTAGAAGTTCGCGTTGTAATTTTGTTCTGCTGTGCCCCTTTCCTCTGAAGATTCTTCGTCTGTTCGTTGTTTTCTAGTCCTCCGTTTATGTTGGTCTTCCCTTCGAGCTGGTCTTCCCTTCGAGCCCCACGTTGGGCGCCAGTTTGCGGCGATCTTAACGTTTGTTAGCCCCACGTTGGGCGCCAGTTTGCGGCGATCACCTCCTCATCCGTTGCTGTAGCTTACCTTGATGCTTCTCCCGTTGCTTCCAGAAGTTCTCAGCGTGTTGGTTCTTCAATTTATCCTCGGCTAGCTGCAGTAATTTTCCTTAAATTATATGGGAGCATGGACTTATCCTCGGTAAAGGAAAACGTAGATCTCGGGTGGTGATATAGGAAGACATAGACTTGCTTTGTTTATGAAAAGATGACACTGCCGTTTCTTTTTATTTAATTAACACTCGTAGTATACAAAACTGGTATTGCCGCTGTAAAATACTGTCCACCGCTGTTAAACTATGGCGTGGATATGGCACCAAAATATAACTATTCTTATTGTCGCTTTCAGAGTAGCGGATCTTAGGTGTGTTGCTAAAACTATTTTGATTCCCTGTTTTGGCGCGATATCTCACACATCCTGCAGCATCTCTCCCTGACCACACATTACGAAAACTCTCGAATAAAATGCAATACTAAGCTGACATGACAAATTTGACTTGATTCCCTTTTTGGCGCGATATATCACACATCCTGCAGCATCTCTCCCTGACCACACATGACATAAACTGCCCCGAATTTTCCCCAAACAGATCCATTTATAGTCTCAGGCTTCTGAGGCTGCTTCCTTTCCTATTGGTCCATTTTTAGCGCGACTCGACGCGTCTAACTATTTCGAATAAACTTTCAGGGATCTCATTGGTCCAATTTTAATATAAATCGCGGCTTTTCCTCCATGTACCGTTAGATTGTCCTTCTCACTCACTTGGTCACGGCGAATTATCAAATAATGGGACAAAGGCTCTACACCCTCGCTGTAGGAATAATAGCACTGCGACCGGAGAGAGGTAATAAAACTAGGTTTTCTGCCTTCGAAAGCACTATTCCTGTAGCTAAAACTTTCCCTCGTGGACAGTATTTTAACATAGCGCTTAAATTATTTACATTAAACCATTTATAACTCTACTAATATTAGTAACCTAGATAGATACATAATGTTAAATCACCCTTCTTAAAATATACAAGCAGTATTGAGAAAAAGATATTTACATAGTACGATTTAACATCAATAAAAGTTAATTAATAAATTATCTAGAATTACTGTTCTCGGGCCCGGCCTAGAGTTGCCGTTTCAAGTTAACGAAATTCATTAGTAACAACCAATCAACGAACACGTTAGCATAAATGTTCCTGGAATGCGTTTAGAGAGGTTGATTTCACTACGTTTGCACAGTCTCGTAGGCAGGAATTTTGTAAATTAGTAAAGGAATTGTAATTCTTAGATTCGAGGACGTACCGTATAGTAATAGATAGAGTAGTTTTAAGATTGGACCGCATAACTAAGCGCGTTGGTAGCGGTAGCGATAGGCAGGTGGGGTTTGAAGGGCGTGCACTCTAAATCAGAGTTACTTACTTAACCTTACTTACGAAATCATGTGACTTACTAGCGCGCAGGTTGTTGTTATTGCTGCACTGTTTGGCTTTGCTTTGGGTCTTTTACTAATTCTCTAAAATGCACGTGTATGCTTCTAAATAGAAATTTGCGTGCCCATAAGATTATTTTCTTTTGAAACACGTTCTCTTACACTGAAAGCAATATAGTAATAGTGTATATATACACAATCTTCTCGCTTTAAATTTTACAAATAAGCTATCAATAAATTATATTAAAGTCTGTTTTCGTTCTTCTTCTTGCAGGAATAAAGTACTTTACGTACATTGAAAAACACAAATTCCTTGGATTAAGAACTCGGTCTTAACCGCCCCGTACCAAAGGCACGGCACATTACTTACAAATGAAGCATAAGGTCGAAATGCGAGTGGACGTACCCGCTTCCCAGACACCCTAGCTAACGCTGGCTTCTTCGACGATGATAAATCCTCGACTGATTTGTAGTGGTGGTACCGATAGCTGCCTAGACCAATTCCTGCGGAGTGCACCATGTGGTTCTACGTCACCATCTCCAACTCCGTCTAGCGAGGCACAAGCCCACGCTCTCTGAGTTAAGAAAGAAGACTGCTTTCAAGCGACTCGACCGACGATCTCTGTGGGCTGCAAGCTCTGATGCTCAGGCGAATAACATTTTGGTGTCGTTCATGAAGGCTATGTATGACTTTATCGCCCGCCACTTATAGAGACGACAGAGATAGTATAGGAGGGGAGCCCAATATGGCTCATTACTCTTGTGGTAGTTAGTTTCATTTTAGGTAGTGTAGAACCTAGTGACACGCTTGAGTGAGAAGATTTAGCGCCTATTACAAGGGATCTTTCCAAGTACCATTTCTGCAACTTACAGAAACTGGCGCATTGCATAATTATTATTCTAGAAATCATTTAATTGTTTAAAATTCAACAGTCTGCAACTCTTTTATAAAGAATATTTGAGTCAACATTAAAATTTATCAGCTAACAAAACTAGTGTTATCCTTTCACACTACACTCACGCATACCGTGAGACAAAGAACTGATAGCTATACCACTGAAGCAGCTGGCAGATCAGACAACGCAGAAGGAGCTAGGAGATGATATCTTGGAACTCAACAACAAAGCAGGAAACATTAATTGTTATATAAATGGATATAACTTCGAGATAGCAGCATCAAACCTTGAAGCAAGGGATACGGCTTCAAAATTGTCGCTCCACGAACGGCTTTAATATGCTACAAGTATTTTCCAGATAAAGATTTCCACGACCCACTTCCTTCTGTAGCAACTGCTGGAAGGCCATTTTGCTTAACCAGCCTAGCACCTTTATCCCATAGCATTTCCAACCTGTCCGGGTTTATCGACTGACACTGTTGGTACTATATACAGGCTGTAACATAAATGTAAGGCACAAATTTCGGGACACATTCCTCACACGTAGACGAAGAAATTATGTTATATGAACATGATGAGCCTGGAAACGCTTTGTTTCCATGTTACAACTCATTTTCTTCAACTGGTCAATCATGGGAAACACACACGAACATAACGTTAGAATCATGGGGAACATGCACTCTTGGTTAAGTTGTCTTTATCGTAGATACACCGTCAGTGTTTTGTTTTACATGTCTCTAGACAACGTTAGAATCATGGGGAACATGCACTCTTGGTTAAGTTGTCTTTATCGTAGATACACCGTCAGTGTTTTGTTTTACATGTCCCTAGACAACGTTAGAATCATGGGGAACATGCACTCTTGGTTACGTTGTCTTTATCGTAGATATACCGCCAGTATTTCGTTTTACATGTCCCTAGACAACGTTAGAATCATGGGGAACATGCACTCTTGGTTAAGTTGTCTTTATCGTAGATACACCGTCAGTGTTTTGTTTTACATGTCCCTAGACAACGTTAGAATCATGGGGAACATGCACTCTTGGTTACGTTGTCTTTATCGTAGATATACCGCCAGTATTTTGTTTTACATGTCCCAAGACAACGTTAGAATCATGGGAAAAATGCGCTCTTGGTTATGTTATCTTTATCGTAGATATACCGCCAGTATTTTGTTTTACATGTCCCTAGACAACGTTAGAATCATGGGGAACATGCACTCTTGGTTACGTTGTCTTTATCGTAGATACACCGCCAGTGTTTTGTTTTACATGTCCATAAACAACGTTAGAATCATGGGGAACATGCACTCTTGGTTACGTTGTCTTTATCGTAGATACACCGCCAGTGTTTTGTTTTACATGTCCCTAGACAACGTTAGAATCATGGGGAACATGCGCTCTTGGTTACGTTGTCATTATCGTAGATACACCGCCAGTGTTTTGTTTTACATGTCCCTAGACAACGTTAGAATCATGGGGAACATGCGCTCTTGGTTACGTTGTCATTATCGTAGATACACCGCCAGTGTTTTGTTTTACATGTCCCTAGACAACGTTGGAATCATGGGGAACATGCACTCTTGGTTACGTTGTCTTTATCGTAGATAGACCGCCAGTGTTTTGTTTTACATGTCCCTAGACAACGTTAGAATCATGGGGAACATGCACTCTTGGTTACGTTGTCTTTATCGTAGATACACCGCCAGTGTTTTGTTTTACATGTCCCTAGACAACGTTAGAATCACGGGGAACATGCGCTTTTGGTTACGTTGTCTTTATCGTAGATACACCGCCAGTGTTTGATTTTACATGTCCCTAGACAACGTTAGAATCATGGGGAACATGCACTCTTGGTTACGTTGTCTTTATCGTATTTACACCGCCAGTGTTTTGTTTTACATGTCCCTAGACAACGTTAGAATCACAGGGAACATGCGCTCTTGGTTATGTTGTGTTTATCGTAGATACATCGTCAGTGTTTTGTTTTACATATCCCAAGACAACGTTAGAATCATGGGGAACATGCACTCTTGGTTATGTTGTCTTTATCGTAGATACACCGCAGGTGTTTTGTTTTACATGTCTCTAGACAACGTTAGAATCATGGGGAACATGCACTCTTGGGTATGTTGTCTTTATCGTAGATACACCGCCAGTGTTTGATTTTACATGTCCCTAGACAACGTTAGAATCATGCGGAACATGCACTCTTGGTTACGTTGTCTTTATCGTATTTACACCGCCAGTGTTTTGTTTTACATGTCCCTAGACAACGTTAGAATCACAGGGAACATGCGCTCTTGGTTATGTTGTCTTTATCGTAGATACACCGTCAGTGTTTTGTTTTACATATCCCAAGACAACGTTAGAATCATGGGGAACATGCACTCTTGGTTATGTTGTCTTTATCGTAGATACACCGCAGGTGTTTTGTTTTACATGTCTCTAGACAACGTTAGAATCATGGGGAACATGCACTCTTGGGTATGTTGTCTTTATCGTTAGATATACCGCAGGTGTTTTGTTTTACATGTCCCTATTGTCATGCGACTTACTTCATTGCTTGTTTACAGGTAACATCAACTGTTCCAGTGAGCAGTACGACCTTGGCAAGCACACGGGTTGCTACGTACTAGTAGAGTTGATCACAGACTTGGCTCGTGCAATGGCAGTGTACACAAATGCATGATACGGCAGATGCTGATGTATGGATTAGCAGACGGCAATGGCACTTGCGCTCAACGTTTGTACCGGGAGAGATTTCCAGAACGAAGTTGCCCCGACGTTTGAAGCAATTGATCGTCGTCTTATGGAACATGATGGATTTCAGCCTGATACTCCCGATCGGGGAGGCCTAGAAGGACCAGGACACCGCAACGGGAGGCGGCAATTCTTCAGGCAGTTGACGATGACCCTAGTGTCAGTACAAGACAATTAGCTGCAACAATGAATGTTGATCACATGACTGTTTGGAGAGTGCTACACGAGGTCCGGCTGTATCCATACCACTTACAGCGTGTGCACGCATTATCAGCAGCTGATTTTTCCTAAACGGGCAGGCTTCTGTGAATGGTTTATGCAGCAAAGTGTCAACCCTAATTTTAGTGCAACGGTGCTGTTCACAGATGATGCGTCGTTTCAACGGGATCAGATTGTAAATTATCACAATCGGCATGTATGGGCTAACGTCAAACCTCACGCAACTGTTTAACCAAGTCATCAATAAAGATTTTCTGTCAGTGTTTGGGCCGGCATTGTTGGTGACTGTTTGGTGGGACTCACGTTCTTCCACCCGCGCTCAAAGGACAAAGTTACCATAATTTCGGAGAGAAGTTCTATCTGATGTGTTCGCAGATGTGCCTTTAACTGTGCGACAAAACATGTACTTCATGTATGATGAAGCACTTCCTCATTTTAGTGTTAATGTCCGTCGGCTTCTAAATAACAGATTCGGTGACAGATGGATAGGTAGAGATGGACCAATTGCCTAGCCTCCACGCTCCCCGGACCTAAACCCACTGGACCTTTATTTGTTGGGGCATTTGAAAGCTCTTGTGTACCGAACCCCAGTACCAGATGTTCAGAGTCTCCGTGCCCGTATTATGGAAGGTTGCGAAACCATACGCAATAGTCCAGGGATACATCAGCGCATCCGGAATTCACGGCGGGATGATGCATGTATCAATGCTCGCTGAGGGCATATTGAACATCTCCTGTGAGAAAGAGTTGCATGTGGTATGTGGTACGTTCTATTCTTGTGTTTCCGATGCTTAATAAGTAGGAGAAAATGAGTTGTAACATGGAAACAAAGCGTTTCCAGACCCATGTTCATATACTATAATTTCGTCTACGTGTGAGGAATGTCCTGCAATTTGTGTCGTACATTTCTGTTACACTCTGTATACCATTTTTAGCATGGCAGTATAATCGTGTGTAGATAGAGCGAGATGGCGCCGCGGTAACGCGGGAGGTGCCGGGATCTATTCACAGCGACCATTGGCTCTGATCCATTGGTTTTTTGGGGGGGTTTATCGGGTCGTAAGACGAATGCTGGAATGGTTTCTTTCAGCCCCCGAATTTCCTGTCCCTCCTTTCGTTCCATTCTTCATTTCATGTCTCCTTCACCCCATTCAGAGGTGTCGGCGATGGCAGGGGAAAAAGGATGATCTCTGTGGAATTTTCGCCGTCCCTCAGCTATCGGTTGGTTGCCGGGGGCAAACGGACCGTCCTTTCGGAGACCGCGTTTCAATCTGTAAAAGGTAGAGACCCTATCATTGCTGTTCCGTCACTCCTGCTTCCGGTCTCACTGGGTCTCCTCTCGCTTCCTCCTTCCTTGCGGGTGAGCCTCCTTGTGAGACATAGGCACAATATCGTCACTGGACCAGCGACGAGTCTCCTTCGATACTCAGAAGGAAAATTGTAAGTACATAAATATGGCTGTGTTTGTACATATCTGCACGCATCCACATGGGAAAAGTGCAGTTTCTTGTTATAGCTTGCATGTAGGTACAATGGATAAACGTAAGATAAATGAGAAGACAAACGATATACTTCATGTTTTAACGTAAGCTTTTATAAAGTAAGCACCGATAATTTTTTAAAGAAATTACAGAACATTATTTTCCAAATACTTTATTCTCATTCATTACCTTACACCTTACACTACTTCTCCACATATTCATCGCCATTATTCAGACACTTGTCGTAGCGGTTTTTGTTAGTCTTCGTCAAAGAATTATGCCGCCTGTGATAAAAACTAAGTCTGCACTTTTTGTTTCACATCATTGTCGTTGAAATGTTTCCACCAAGGAATTTATTCAGATGAAGAAACAGAGAAAGACTGCTTGGTGCCAAATTCGGACTGGTCGAATTGTTCCCAACCAAATAATGCGAACAGATATTGAGTTTGTTTGTCTGTGTGTGTGGCCGGGCATTGTCACTTATAAGTTTCCTCATAAACCACACACAATTGGCGATGAATGTTTGATGGGTAACATTTCTCGCATTCTGAGGCAGTATTTTTAACACTTAAATGATTTCAGTCTAATTATATAATATAAAATATTAATAACAACCCGCCTTAAAGCAATATCTGTATGTAACAATATATAAAAACTGTATATTACAGTCATTGTATATATTTATATTATTGTATCCATGTGTAATAATGCTATGTGACTATATTACGTAATTTAATAATGTATGAGCTGTGAGAATAATAGGTTAAAAGTTGCTAACAATGAGGTAACACTGAGGTAACCTTGAGGGAATAATGAATTTGAAAGTTTAAATGGCACTAGTCATTATTGGAGCAACAATAATGTAAATTTTAGTGACGCCCTTGAAATAATGCACAACTTGAATAAAAGACCATGGGTCTTATCAGGCAATAACTATATATCAACTATATTTAATAAAATGTCCTGAATAAGCCACGACGCTTCAGTAAACGTGAATGCGTTACGAGCAAATTTTAAATAGTTGGTAGGCACAAATTCTGAACTACTTAAAGAAAGTACGAAGTTTGTACCATGGTGTTGTAAAGCGTTCACTTCAATATGCACAAAACTAAGCTAAACTCAGTGCTGCGTGAGACCACAATATTAGATAATAAGTTTACATATTACATAGCTACAACAGGTATACCTTATGCTGCCTAATATGACTTCACCTTCCCTTACAACAAACTCTCATTACATAACCGCTACAAACAAGATAAAGGTAAAATGGAACACCCATGAAACTTGGATTCGCCTAGCATACATACATAAAACACAATTATGACAATCCCGACTCTCACATACATAAATATTTATTTGTATGCAAATTTAGAACTGTAGGTTATCAATAAAGATGTATATATATATATGAAAAATTACCGCATTTACCAGTTAAGTCGCACTTCTAAATGTACTTTAACTCCAAGCAGTAATAAGACGTATTAGAATTTACCTAAAACAGGAGTATTCAACTGCCTACGCTTCCGAATGAAAGGCCAGGTTTACACTCAGTAAAACGATCAATCAGAAACTTGCAGCACTGGTACTACAAATTTACAAATAACTAAACAGAGAGTGCATAAACGCCATTATCTTTTAAAAATACGGCTAACGACATAAAAATGCCAACTCTCAACATCTGGAAAATGGCCAAGGGACGACCTCAAACATTCATGTCTGCCGTAAATTACTGCTTCTGCACACCACAAAAAAATTTCACAGAGCTGCCATAAGGAAGTCTCGCAAGCCCTGGCTTCCAACACGGACAGACCATCGTCTCCCTCCATCTCTCTCGCAACCGATGGCTAAGGTGAACAAAAGGTGAAGAGCTAATTATGCGCGGAATAGTGGGAAAAAAGAGAAACAAGCAAGAAGTCACCGAACTAACATACACATGACGCGAGAACAGGCATCGCGAATTTTCCAGCGGGAATTATGGCGTATACATTAGTATACCATCTGTATACATGCATATAACGGCACAAGTAAAAAAACTAAGTCATCAGAAATTCTTGTTATTGGAGTATATTCTGTTTAATAAATTATCACAGTAGAAAAGGCAGAAAGAAACTTTTTAAGTGACAATTAAAAGAATGTAAGATACTTTTATGTAATCCGTGGATGCTGTTCTGTAACTTAATGTGATTTGTAAAGGAGTTTTATGCAATACCTAGTCAATATTGCACAAGATAGCAATATGGTAACGATTTTGAAATTTATAAAGCACTTTCTCTATACTATATGTTTATTAATATTGACTGTACCAGGTACACAATAAAACATATCTCCTATACCTAATGCAATAGTGAGGTGTAATTCTCCGTTAACAAAGTATCAGAACCAGTATTAATTTAATTAATTAATTATTATTTGAATTAATTTGTTGGTGTTATGTGTTTATTAAAGTAGGATACAGTATTTATTGCTGTATTCCGTGTGTTCTAAAATAAATAAATATTGTTAGCATACAAAGATAATTTATAATTATTTAATCCTTGAAATTTCTTTCCCAATAAGCTCTTCAAGCTATATGCTATGAATCCGGAAATATACGCAATAATTTTGCAAATATTTCCAGTTTAATATACATATGAACTTTAGGAAAAAAATTAAATTAAAGAAAAAGTACAGGTGGAACGGCATGGATAGGAAGAATACTGCAGTTTTGCCAGGTACAAGCTTGAAGTTTTAAACTCCACCAGGTAATGGCTGTATTATCGATATGTGTAGAATTTACAATTTTCGTCGATACTGGGCTTTTGTGGCGTTTGATGCGTTACGTCCTTTTTTCCACACAGTTGTTGTTAATCTATTTACTTTACGTTGCTTTACTACATGGTCGTAGTAGATAACTCGTGGATCAGTGTGTGGCGGACAGTTAGCCTTCTAGGTCTCATTCCTGTAACCATAACATCTTGCTTCGTCACGTGTCCACAGGGACCTCAGTGCATAGCAACTGGATCTTCTGCTTCGTGCCGTGCAGATGGCATTAGGGTGGCGTCCAGTCTACCTGCTGCCTTTCATATAGGAAAGCGGACAGTTAGCCTTCTAGGTCTCATCCTTGTAACCCTACCATCTTGCTTCGTCACGTGTCCACAGAGACCTCAGTGCATGGCAACTGGATCTTCTGCTTCGTGCCGTGCAGATGGCATTAGGGTGCCGTCCAGTCTACCTGCTGCCTTTCATATAGAGAGGCGGACAGTTAGACTTCTAGGTCTCATCTCTGTAACCAGCTGCTTCGTCACGGTCCACAGAGACCCTAGTGCATAGCAACTGGTTCTTTGGCTTCGTGCCGTGCAGATGGCATTAGGGTGCCGTCCAGTGTACCTGCTGCCTTTCATATAGGAAGGCGGACAGTTAGACTTCTAGGTTTCATCTCTGTAACCACCTGCTTCGTCACGTGTCCACAGAGACCTTAGTGCATAGCAACTGTATCTTCTGCTTCGTGCCGTGCAGATGACATTAGGGTGCCTTCCAGTGTACCTGCTGACTTTCATATAGGAAGGCGGACAGTTAGACTTCTAGGTCTCATCCCTGTAACCAGCTGGTTCGTCACGGTTCACAGAGATCTTAGTGCATAGCAACTGTGTCTTCTGCTTCGTGCCGTGCAGATGGCATTAGGGTGCCGTCCAGTGTACCTGCTGACTTTCATATAGGAAGGCGGACAGTTAGACTTCTAGGTTTCATCTCTGTAACCACCTGCTTTGTCACGTGTCCACAGAGACCTTAGTGCATAGCAACTGTATCTTCTGCTTCATGCCGTGCAGATGGCATTAGGGTGCCGTCCAGTGTACCTGCTGACTTTCATATAGGAAGGCGAACAGTTAGACTTCTAGGTCTCATCCCTGTAACTAGCTGGTTCGTCACGGTCCACAGAGACCTTAGTGCATAGCAACTGTGTCTTCTGCTTCGTTCCGTGCAGATGGCATTAGGGTGCCGTCCACTCTACCTGCTTTCACTGTCTGTGGATGGATGGCGCAGCATTCACTATTCCCAACTTTTTTGCATTTTTTAATATTGTTTTAGACTTAAGTTGAAACTTTGGGTTGCGGTATTAAATATCTAATCCAGTATTTATCTTTGCGGTTGAGGGAAACTACCAAGAAACCTCAGTCAGATTGGTGGGCCCTCGGGATTTGAACCTGCGGCCTCCCTAATGCGGGCCACAGACTTTACCACCTGAGTCATCCCGCTCGGTCCCACAGTGTTGAAAGCCTGCTTAGAGAGTTGTCTATGGCTTGATTGTAAACGCTAAATACGTTTTACATAGATGCACAAAGATACACCCTCACATACATCTCTCTCTAACTTTCATAGCTCGGCTTTTAGTCACGCAATCTATTCACGCCACCTCAATGCCTTAAAATTACCCATTATTGTCTGCTATTATTACACACAGAATTTATGAAGTTGGGTGCATTAATAGAGATACAACAGATAGATAACAGAGATGGAATGCAACTAGGAAAAAATAAAACAGAATTATTACTAGACTATTAAACAGTCAATAGAAGATAAATGCAATTAATGCAAGGTAAGAAAACAATTTTTGAGAACCTAAAAATCATTTGGAGATAAAATAATTTTGCACTTTATATGTATGCGTCTAATAAATTATACAAAGCCGCAAGAAGTTTTATCGGTCTCATAAACGATACTTCATACCACTGTTCCATTTTTACTACAATGGCTGAAGTTTTTTTGGGTTTGATGATTAAATATAAGAAGGCGGATATAAATGTAACTACTCAGGAATTAAGACAAAGCTGTGGATTATCGACGATGTTATTAAATTCTATCTGGCTGCCCGAGATGCACGGGTGCCTTTTTAAACTCAAATGATGATTTAATTTAATTTACCTTCCCCTGTTCTTTATGAAATTATTGTACAATAATCTATAAGTTTCTATAGTCAATCCTCCATTTTACCCCTTATAATTGTAATTATGTGCAGCCCTCGCTATTCCTAATTCATTCATTCATTCATTATCTGTTTACCCTCCTCTTATGTAGGACTTACACCCCCCAGGACTTACAAGCGGGTGCCTGGGGTCAGAGGCCCGTAGAGGAGCAGACACTCATTGATCAGACAGAGCGTCCAGGATGGGTGATCAGCCCGATGCCTGGTATGGGATGAAGGAAGTAGATGAAACGAAATGTTGGTGAAATAGATGAAAGGAAAGGTGATGATGGAGCAGTTGGTGGAATGAATGGCGGGGGAAATCGGAGAACCCGGAGAAAACCCGCCCAGACGCCGCTTCGTCCACCACAAATCCCACATGCAGGTCCCTGGGATTGAACCCGGGCCGCCTCGGTGGGAGGCGAGCGGTCTAACCACTCGGCCACGGCGCCGCCGCTATTCCTAATTAACTGATAAAATATTCTCTGATATTTACGCAAAACCATGTGAAAGATCGGCGAAACGTCGGATTTCCTTAGCCTCTCACTGACGGTCTTCCAATTTCTGGAAATTCTACATAGCCTATAAATACTCTATGGCGATGAAACAATGATATCGGTAGGAATGGAGGAGAAAGTAGGTAGAGAAAGTATTCCATTTCACAAGAAACATTCATTCTTAAGTTCAATAACTTCCAAGGATATGACACGAAAATTTTCAACAAGATTTCCCCCCTCTAGTCTATACTTTACATGGAACATTTTCCGAACATTTTGGTTTTCTAAAACACGGCTCAAACGGTTTTGATTAAAATACTATATATTAAACATATTTATATAACAAATAAAATGTATATCTTGAATTTTCCGGAAATAGCCTATGAAGTCCTCTTCATTCTGAAGGAATTTTGTATAATTTGGTATAACTGGTACACTAAAGTGATAGACGAAAAAGTAGTACACAAAAAATTTAGATCTCTTTAAAACACAAGATTTATTTCAAATAACGTTTTTTCTTGCATCAGCCATTTCCGAGATATGTGCTTATATGGTTCGAATTGTTCAATACTTAAGACACTTTTGTAGTCCTGTCAATTTTCAGTTGTTTCTCGCGATATCAGGAAAGAGTACGCATTTAAAGGCCAGCGTATAGCGTTCAGTTCTTAAACGTTTGACTATCGCTGTTCCCTTTGTATGCATACGAAATGTGTAATGTACCTATTTCCGGAAACGTTTATCTTGATGAAGTAGATAAGAGGGTAAACTTTCGTATGAATAATTTGTATATCCACAAATAAGCGACAGAGGGTAGAAAACGTCATGTGAATGTAACATATCAGATTTTTACTTTCTCTAGTACTTACATAGTAGATAGAGAAGACAGTGCACGCCACCCAAAATTCGATACCGAGATTTCACCGAAAATACATGTTTTGAGGCCCCCTGAATCCAGAAATAGCATTTCTAGTAAACGCTCTATGTGTGTGTCTATCTGTAAACGGTGAGCAATAAACGAAACTGTAGGTATTACACAAGAAATGTAGATGTCTTTAAAACACGCAATTTATTTCAAATAACTTCTTCGTGGCGTCAGCCATTTCCGAGATATTCGTTATTAATGGTTGGAGTGGTTCAATACTTAGCTATAATTTTAAAGTCCTTTCAACATTCAGTTGTTTCTCGCAATTGCATGGAAACATTTGGAATTTTAAGGCCAGAAGACAGCGTCCAGTTCTTAACAATTTGACTGTAGTTGTTCCCTTTGTAGCTATAACAAAATGTGTAATGTAGCTATTTCTGCAAAGATTTGTTTGGATTAAAATGAAATAGAAAAATCTGATGTGTTACACTCACATGACTTTCTCTACTCTTGTACAAACTAATTTTACAAACGCTTATTCTCCATCTACTTCATGTTAATCGAGATAAACATTTGCAGACCCTATCTTATTGCTAATTTTCTTGTAGATGCAAGGGAAATATATATTTACAAGAGCAATATAGAAATACAGTAACCTTTAAGCACATACATATCTCTTAATAGCTGGTTGCTAGGTGCAGCACCATTCCTTTGCCACAGATTAATACTCTTTGCATATCCAAGACAAAAAAATCTTCCATGTAAAGGGTAGTCTGGGGTGGGGGGATTTTCTTGAAAACCTTCGTGTCGCATCTCTGGAAGATACTGAACCTAAATACCAAGTTTAGTGCTTATCCGATTGTTCGTTTTTGAGTTATGCTGTTCAAAGACACACACACACACACACACACACACACACACACACACACACACACAGACACACACACAGACACACACACGGACATGTTTCCAAAAATGCTTTTTTTGGATTCAGGAGGTCTCAAAACGTGTATTTCCGGTGAAATCTCGGTATCGAGAAAGTAAAAATCGTAGTAGAGAAAGTAAAAATCTGATGTGTTACACTCACATGACTTTCTCTACTCTTGTACAATCTAATTTTACAAACGCCTTTCCTCCATATGCTTCATGTTAATCGAGATATCGAGATGTCAATCTTATTGGTAATTTTCTTGTAGATGCAAGGGAAATATGGTAACTTTTAAGCGATAGTCAAATATTTTAACGCTGGTTGCTATGTGGCGCATTCCATTCTCTTTGCATGTCCAGGACATAAAAAAATGAGTAACGAATTTGAGAAAAAGTATAAGTATTGGAAAATTTAAGGAAATAACAAGCAATATCTCGAAAACGGTTCACTCAACAAAAGAAATGTATATGACATAAGTTGTGTATTTTTACGCGATCTACATTTTTTGTGTAGTAAAATTTTGTCTATCTCTTATGGTTTACCCTTCCATGTAAAGGGTAGTCTGGGGTGGGGGGATTTTCTTCAAAACCTTCGTGTCGCATCTCTGGAAGATACTGAACCTAAATACCAAGTTTGGTGCTTATCCGACTGTTCGTTTTTGAGTTATGCTGTTCACACACACACACAGACACACACACGGACATGTTTCCAAAAATGCTTTTTTTTTGGATTCAGGAGGTCTCAAAACATGTATTTCCGGTGAAATATCGGTATCGAATTTTTGGGTGGAATGCAATACTTCCCCTACTTACTATACGTAGTAGAGAAAGTAAAAAATGAATATCGAATTCCCATTTGAGAAAATAAATATAGAAAAATTTAAGGGAATAACAAGCAATATCTCGAAAATGGTTCACTCAACAAAAAAAAAATGTATATGGTAAATTGTGTATTTTAACGCGATCTACATTTTTTGTGAAGTAAAATTTTGTCTATCTCTTATGGTTTACCAGTTATGCAAAAGTCGTTCACAATGAAGAATACTTTTGGAGACATTCCCAGAAAATTCAAGATATACGTTTTATTTGTCATGAAAATATCTTAAACATATGATATTTTAATCAAAATCGTTAGAGCCATTTTTGAGAAAATTAAAATTTTCGAAAAATCTTCCATGTAAAGGGTAATCTGGGGTGGGAGGATTTTCTTGAAAACCTTCGTGTCGCATCTCTGGAAGATACTGAACCTAAATACCAAGTTTGGTGTTTATCCGACTATTCGTTTCTGAAATGAAATTGAGTTTTATTTATGGACGCTCTTTAACTACTATGGTTCTTAGCGTCCCATTCTATATTGGGCGTGAAACACCGGTAATTTTGCTCAGAGGCCTCTTTATCAGGCTCTAGGTTCTTTTACGTGCCGTAAATGTACGACACGGGATCACCGGCTTTACTTCCCTTCCGAAGGAAGCTGTGCTAAGGATTTTTACGCCCGAAAAAAAAATCCATCGCCCTCCGCCGGGTTTGAACCCGCGACCTTAGGAACTAGAGGCTAGCACGGTACCACCAGTCCACGGAGGACGACTTTTGTTCCTGACTTATGCTGTTCACAGACCAACACACACACACACACAGACAGGCACACAGACACACACACGGATGTTTCCAAAAATGCTTTTTTTTGGATTCAGGGGGTCTCAAAACATGTATTTCCGGTGAAATCTCGGTATCGAATTTTTGGGTGGAATGCAATACTTCCCCTACATACTATACGCAGTAGAGAAAGTAAAAATAAGCTTAGTAGTGCTGCTGGTTATGATGATGATGATGATGATGATGATGATGATGATGATGAAAGAGGTGTATTGCCAAGTATGATTTAATATGAGCATTTAGTTAGTTGTTTTTAAAAGTTTATATTTAAACACATTATTACAATCTATTGAAGTTCTCTTAAAGTTATCAAGGTTTATGGGAATCTATGTTTTACGTCTCTACCGCAGAAAGCTCTGATCTTAAGTAATATGATGCTGCATTGTCTATAGGAGTTTCATTGCGTTACAAAACTGAATAATGTAGAATTGCAAAGATGCATACAGACTCGCCAGCGAGGTTCATCGCGAACTGCCTTGCTTACCAAGAATTGAAAGGAGATACGTTCCGACACTTTGTTGTCTGTTCAATGTCTTTTGAGCCAGTGGAAGGGGGAGATAAGGAATTCCCGCGTTCGGCACAGTAGCTAAAACAAAGTACAGCGCCACACGAAACCGAACTGGCCGCTTGCCATGCTTTCAGCCTGAGCATTGTGCGAACACTTGAACGTTCGGCTAGTTCACGTACGGGCAAACCCCGAACCACTTAACAAGCAACCAGCAAAGTTGGCCAAATCCAGATAATTTGAAACGAACCAGTTGAAGAGAAACGGATAGACAATGGTCGTAGTGACGGTTGCTGATTCTTACATAAATAGAGCTGATTTCGGTTTATATATACATTAATAGTTTAGACTAACAACAGTGTATATTAATTACATACCTTTACAACTGCAATTATTTCAATAAAAGTTGATGTTACCTCGGATAGAGTCATTTTCAGCTGGCCCAACAGATGTACAGGGTCTGTATTTTGAAAAACAGTGCTCACAGAAATATGTAGAAGCACACATAGCCAAAGTTGTAGCTACAAAGAATCTTAATTGCATTTGTTTTACAACTGATAATTGTTTAAATACGTCAACACGATGTTTACTTGGTATAAATGTTTTAAATGTGTATAATTTTGCACGAATATTAAGTGTAGTTGCGAATACAGTCTTACCGTTGCAGTTTCGACATGCATAGGATTGCCACAAAGTTCAAAATCATTTCCCAGGTTTATAAAATCAGAAAATAGTTTTTCTAAGAATTTAGCCGTTGCATTCTCTAGAATATTAAATTCCTTGTTCTCACTTCTATTTTGGAGAGATTGCACAGAAGGAACATGAGCATTTATCGGTCTCAAGCAGGATTCTTCATACCATTGTTCCATTTTTACTACAATGGCAAAAGGTTTTGAGGTTTGATGATTAAATATAAGAAGAGGGATATAAATTTAACTACTTAGGAATTAAGACAAGGCTGTAGATTATCGACTATGTTATTAAATAATAGCTGGCTGCCCAAGTTGCTGGATTCCTTTTTAAACTCGAATGACGGTTTAATTTAACTTACTTTCCCCCGTTCTTTCTGAAATAATTGTACAATAATCTATAAGTTTCTGCAGTCTATCCTCCAATTTACCCCTTATAATTGTAATTATGTGCAGCCGCGGTTATTCCTAATTAACGGATAAGATATTCTTTGATATTTACACAAAACGATGTGACAGATCGGCGAAACGTCGGATTTCCTTAATCTTCCACTGACAGTCTTCCAAGTTCTGGAAATGCTGCATATCATATGAATACTCTTTGGTGGTGGAACAATAACATCTAGGAATGGAGGAGGAAGTTTTTACTTTCTCTACACAAAGTATTGCATTTCACCCCCCAAAAAATCTGGTGTGTTACACTCACATGACTTTCTCTACTCTTGTACAAACTAATTTTACAAACGCTTATTCTCCAACTAGTTCATGTTAATCGAGATAAACATTTGCAGACTCTATCTTATTGCTAATTTTCTTGTAGATGTAAGGGGAATATATATTTACAAGGGCAATATAGAAATACAGTAGCCTTTAAGCACATACATATCTCTTAATAGCTGGTTGCTAGGTGCAGCACCATTCCCTTTCCCACAGATTAATACTCTTTGCATATCCAAAACAAAAAAATGAATAACGAATTCCCTTTGAGAAAATAAGTATTGAAAAATTTAAGGGAATAACAAGCAATACTCGAAAATGGTTTACTCCAAAAAAAATGTATATGACATAAATTGTGTATTTTAACGCGATCTACATTTTTTGTGTAGTAAAATTTTGTCTATCTCTTATGGTTTACCAGTTATGCAAAAGTCACTCACAATGAAGAATACTTTTGGAGACATTCCCAGAAAATTCAAGATATACATTTCATTTGTCATGAAAATATCTTAAACATATGATATTTTAATCAAAATCGTTAGAGCCATTTTTGAGAAAATTTAAATTTTCGAAAAATCTTCCATGTAAAGGGTAATCTGGGGTGGGGGATTTTCTTGAAAACCTTCTTGTCGCATCTCTGGAAGATACTGAACCTAAATACCAAGTTCGGTATTTATCCGACTGTTCGTTTCTGAGTTATGCTGTTCACAGACAGAAACACAGACACGCAGACACACAGACACACACAAGGACATGTTTCCAAAAATGCTTTTTTTGGATTCAGGGGGTCTGAAAACATGTATTTCCGGTGAAATCTCGGTATCGAATTTTTGGGTGGAATACAATGCTTCCCCTACTTACTATACGTAGTAGAGAAAGTAAAATATATATTCTCAAGTTAGGTATCTTCCAAGAATGTGATCGAAGATTTTCAAGAAAATCCCCCCTTCCAAATACCCTTACATCGAACATTTTTTGAAAATTTTGATTCTCTAAAGGAATGGTTCAAACAATTTTGATTAAAATGCCATGTATTAAAGATATTTACATGACAAACAAAACGTAAATCTAGAATTTTCTGGTAAAAGCCTGGTAAGTCCTCTTCATTCTGAAGGAATTTTGTATAATCTTGTATAACTGGTAAACGTTAAGCGGTAGACGAAAACGCACTACACATAAATTGTAGATCTCTTTAAAACACAAGATTTATTTCATAGAACGTTTTTTGTTGCATCAGGCATTTCCGAGATATCCGTTATTAATGGTTCAAATTATTCAGTAATGAAGACAATTTTTGATGTCTTGTCGATTTTCAGTTGTTTCTTGCGATATCATAGAAAGAATACGAATTTTAAGGGTATGGCATCCAGTTCTTAAACATTTGACTATCGCTATTCCCTTTGTATCTACACGAAATGTGTAATGTATATATTTCCGGAAAGGTTTATCTCGATGAAGTAGATAGGAAGGTAAACTTTCCTATGAATAGTTTGTGTATCTACTAATAACCGATAGAGGGTAGAAAGAGTCATGTGAAACTAAAACGAGATATCCGTAATTAATGGTTGTGATGGTTCAATACTTACCCATTCTTTTAAAGTCCTGCGAACAATCAATTGTTTCTCGCGATGTCATGGAAACAGTATGGAATTTTAAGGCCAGCGTATAGCGTCCAGTTGTTAAACATTTGACTATCTTCGTTCACTTTGTATCAATAACGAAATATTTGATGTAGCTATTTCTGAATATATTTATTTGTATTTAAATGAATTAGATAGAAAAATAAGCTTAGTGGTGTTGCTGCTGCTGCTGCTGCTGCTGCTGCTGATGATGATGATGATGATGATGATGATGATGATGATGATAAAAGAAGTGTATCGCTAAGTGTGATTTAATATGAGCATGTAGTTAGTTGCTTTAAAAAGTATGTATTTAAACATGTTATTACAATCTACTAACGTTCTCATAAAGTTCTGAAGGTTTATGGGAATCTCCGCTTTACGAATACCCCGCTTTCAACCGCAGAATGCTCTGATCTTAAAAATGCATTGTCTATAGGTGATTCATTGCGTTACAAAACTTAATAATGTAGAATTGCAAAGATGCATACAGACTTACCAGCGAGGTTCATCGCGAACTGCCTCGCTTACCAAGAATTGAAAGGAGATACGTTCCGACACTTTGTTGTCTGTTCAATGTCTTTTGAGCCAGTGGAAGGGGAGATAAGGAATTCCCGCGGTCGGCACAGTAGTTAAAACAAAGTACAACCACACGAAGCCGAACTGGCCGCGTGCCATGCTTTCAGCCCGAGCTGAATCCGCATTGTGCGATCACTTGAACGTTCGGCTGGCTCACGTATGGGCAAACCTCGAACCACTTAACAAGCAACCCGCAAGGTTGGCAACCCTAGATAATTTTAAACGAACCGGTAGATAGAGAAACAGATAATGGTTGCTGATTATTACATAAATAGTACTGATTTAGGTTTATATATAAATTAACAGCTTAGGCTAATACGAACAGCACTGCATACTAATTATATTCCTTTACATCTACAATTATTTCGTTAAAAGCTAATGTTACCTCCGATAGAGCCATTTTCAGCTGCGCCAACAGATGTCCGTCAGTCGATTGAGACCTGTATTTTGACTTGGCATAATTCATTTGTGAAAGCAGTTGCTCCACAAAAGAAGCAAATGATCTTAATGGCATTTGTTTTACAACTGATAATTGTTTAAATATGTCAACACGATGTTTACCGTGGCATAAATGCTTTAAAAAACATTCCATTTCGTACGAATACTGAGTGTAAATGCGAATTCAGCCTTATCGTTGCAGTTCTGACATGCGTAGAATTTACAAAAACGTCAAATCATTTTAAAATCTGGAAATTGTTTTTCTAAGAAATTAGGCTTTAGATTTTTAGAAGGGAATATACTTATTAAACGCCTTGCTCTCATTTCTATTTTGGAGGGATTGCACAGAAGGAACATGATGCAACTGCCTCTCTTATAGCTGTCCCTTCCACATTCCAACTGCATGGCAAAAGCATTAAATTTGCGCTTATACACAGGCGTAGAATCTGCCATGACGACATTTCAATTGGAACTATGTCGCGGTGCGACACTGCTTGCTAATAGGCTCCAATGGACTAAGAACCGACTGCGCGGTGTTTTGTTTTACTGGGCGTGTAGAAACGCGGGCTGCATCTGCGATAAAGGTCACGCTACTGACGCGGCTTTGCTCTGCTCTGGCTTTGCTGTATTGCGTTGACAGTAATATGGTTTAGTTCAGTTATTGCGAGTTATTTATTATTTTGCCCGGTATTTATTCACAAAGTATATTATGGCTTAGTTTATGTTTCTACTGCGCAGCGAGTATTTGTTAACTCAGCTCGTCAAGTGAAAATACAATTTGCAGAAATATTTCCAGGTGTAAAAGGTCCAGGCCGTACAACAATCCATTCAATTTATATTTAATTTCAGGCCACGGGAAGACTTTAGTCTAAGAAACCTAAAAGACAGCGTAGGGTTCTTGCCCTAGAAACATGAAATGACATTGGTATAGTTTGGAGACTTCCACTCAAAAATCGCTTAGCCTTCTTTCACAACAGGCATTTATGACTCTGTGCGGAAGTTACTAAAATGTGTTCTTCAACCAGTTGATCCTGTAATTAGGCGCACTTTTTGTGAGTGGGGTCTCAATAGTGTATAATGGCGAAATAGACTCATATATCATATTTTTCTCGGACGAGGCTTGGTTCCACCTTCATGGATATGAGTGAACACAAAACAATCCTTATTGGAGCTTTGACAAACAGAATGTTGTTCATGCAGTACCCCTTTATGGCGAAGAAAGTGGTGTATGGCGTGCTATGAGCAGAGAAAAGAGTTATAGGACCAACTTCTTTCGAATCAATAGTTGACGCGCCTGCATACGCGAATACAATTTCCCTCCCTTTTTTAGAGAATTAGCAAACACGGAAGTAATTTTGACTTCTTTTTTTAAATAAGACTCTGTCACAGCTCATACGGCCAAAATTTCGATGAGAACAATTGAAAGTATGTTTGTGACAGTATTATAAGTAGAGATTTGTGGCCTCCTCGGTCCCCCGACCAAGTTACCCTGCGATTTCTATCTCTAGAATAAATTAAAACATAAAGTGTACAACACAAACCCATACACCCTGGCATAATTAAAACAAAATATCCGCCAGGAAATTGCCAGCATTTCTCAAGTGAACTAGGCGAGTGATGGATAGTTTCCTAAAGAGGTGTCAACAAGGTATGGTCAACGACGGTGGCCGGTTTCAGCATCTCTTTTCATAAAGTTGCTAAGGAAAGCCTTTAAAAGTAGTTTTAGAAATGTATGGTTGCATCAGCGGCATTCTATGATGGTGATAGACGGCAACAAGCGCCTATAACGTGAACAGAAAAAACACCGCGCAGCCGGTTCTTAGTTCATTGACTCTCCCGTTACCTGTCACATACATCGAAATTCCGCAACGACATCTTGTGGTTCCTGAACCAGTAAATGTCCATGCCTGCGTTAGTTCATCAAGTGATACATAGAAAGCAGCATGTTCTATGCACGTCCAGCCATGAGGAAAATGCACACGAACATTCCTTTAATGAGACGAAGAAAAATTAGCAGACGGGAACGGACGAACGTCACTCCGTATACTGTCATTCATTACACAGGCGGCAATGTCAGACTCGGCTTACACTACAGCCTCAAGAACACTATTATAGTTCGCAACAGTGTTCGGCTCGCATGTGTGTACCAAACTTAAAGGGTTCTTTTTTTATCAAAGACTTTGGGAGTTGAGGAAGAAATTAAAATGAGATGGTGTTTTTAAGGTTTGGTTATCTCTGACGTAAAGAGACGATTGCTGTTTAGGAAAACCTTACCTACTTGCAGCCTAAAAGTGGTCTCTTACTTATGCTACAGATGTCACTGCTGTCACTCTCTAGCTGCGTGCGGTTTCCACATATAGGAACAAAATGCTGCCAACATACTTATAATAAATACGCGAGCGGAAGGAGCGTGCATTCCTTATCGATGTTCAAGCAGTATTTTAGCACTTGAATTATTTAAATTAAATAATATAATATGCAAATTCAATAACAGCCCGTCTTGAAGCAATATGTATGTAATAATTTGTAAAAAAAAGTATGTAACACTCATTGCAAATGCTTATATTATTATAAACATGTTTAATAATGTTATGTGAATATATTACATAATTTAATAATATAAGATCTGTGAGAATAATAAGTTTAACGTTGCTAACAATGAGGTAAGAATGAGGCAACCTTGTGGCAATAATGAGTTTGAGAGTTTAAATACTACTAGTCATAATTAAATTTTGTAAATTTTGTGACAGTTTAAAATTAACAAATCAGTAGCCAGAAAAAGATTTAATTAAATGCAGGTATTCTATTGGACTAGAATTAGCCAATCAGAGACTTGAAATACAGAATCTTACGGGTTTTGACGGTTGAAATATGTTTAGTTGCCTGCAGACCTTGTAGTGACCGAATGGAAGATGTGTTCTCTAAAGAAATATTACGTATTCGTGTGAATCATAAATATGTTTACGCGTTAACAAAGCGCAAGTTTTGAATTATAGAATCTCACAGCTCTTAATATCAGTGTAGTGCTATTTAATTTATGTCAAGGAATAATAAAAGGAAGTGAATTTTAAACTTAAAATCTGTGTAAGCCTACATTCTTGTCGCACCACATCCTGATTAAGAGAAACGTGTCACTAAAGTAAGACTGAAGCAGCCGAGGCAAATACAAACATAAATACTATCTATAGAAGCAGTTTAAAACAAAGTTAAAAGTTAATAATTTTTTTTAAAACTTGGAGCGTAACAACAAAAAATCAGCTTTTTCATACGTAGCAGCATATTACGTAATCAACAACTTCAAATTAATGTCCAAAGCGTGGTGCAAAAACTCCAACAACAGTAAAACCTTCAACAACAATAAACTACAACAGTTGAAGAACAATACATCTTCAAGTTGTCTTCCCAAGCGTGAGGCTAATAAATTACGTAATTAAATATACGTAAACAAAACATATTCAAGTTGGCACCCATACGTGGGGCACATACCATCTTCAATGTGTATGGTTCACTATTTAAATAAGCTTATGTTCTGAGTTCAGGGAAGGTTAGCCTTAGATTAGGCTCTTTTTTTATACAACATTGGTTAATGGTTACACCAAAGCACGCTAACTATATTTCATGTTAATGATACAAGCTAAGGTTTCTGAATTCATGGAAGGTTAGCCTTAGGTTAGGATTTTTTATATAAGCTTAGGTTATATAACTTTATATAACCAACAGTGGTTACACCATAACAGTGTTCCATATTCATATGTTGTGACATTCATGGTTAACTTTTATTATTTATCCCTATTGTTTAAAGCCAATGTTTGCAGTCATTGTTGTTGGGCTAGGAATTGTGTGGCAATACGTTTTAAATGGAAGCTCTTTTGTTTTCCTACGTTGCACGCATGCGGAGTGGTTAATGACGCGATAATTTGAATGACTTTCGCATAATTGGTAAACCGCAAGAGATAAACAAAATTTTACCACACAAAAAATGCAAATTTCGTTAAAACAGAGATTGTCGAGTGACTCATTTTCGAGATATTTCTTGTTATTTGTTTGAATTTTCCAATACTTATACTTTTTCTCAAATGAGAATTCGTTATTCGTTCTTTATGCTCTGGACATTGAAAGAGAATGTAATGCTCCACATAGCAACCAGCTCTTAAATGATTTGACTATCGCTTAAAACCTACCAAATTCTCAGCGTACCTACAAAAAAATTAGCAATGGAATAGTTTCTACAAAAGTTATCTCGATTAATATGAAGTAGATGGAGAATAAGTGTTTGTAAAATAGTTTGTATAAGAGTAGACAAACTCATATGAGTGGAACACATCAGATTTTTTTATTTGCGTTATTGGCTTCGTTGATAAATTTAATACACGTTTATCGGTTGGATACTTCAGAAAGCACATGGTTCTAGCATCTTCCATTACCGCGTTATTTTCGCCTGACTAATTTTTACAGGTTCGCTTTTCCGTGAATTTTTCACGTTTGCTTCGCTAGTAAATCCTTACTTCAATTCGATCCTTTTCCTGCGTTACCTGGATATCTACGTTCCACAGCTACATGTTGCTTCACTTAATATCTTTCACTTTCCTTCCTTTCAGTATCTGCTGCTTATATAATTTTAACATTTCTTCTATTTACATAATTTATATGTATTTCCCTTGTGATATAACTTTGTTATTTAGCTATATTTCTTTTGCATCTTATTTTATTTAGCATTTCACCTTTTCATTCTTTATAAACTTTCGTTATTGCCTTATATTTAATTAATATAATCTCGCGAATATTTCAACACCAAAATTGATTTATAAATGCGTGGCGTTTTTTTTCATTAGTGTTCAAGAAAGCATACAGCCGTTCCCATCCGTCCGATGAGACTTGTGTCGTTCAAACGTATACATAGGTGAAATTTCTAAATTTCCAAATTTATTAACATATGCTTTTGAAATTTATACCAAGTAATACACGAACTCATTAGCGCGTATTAGCTGACCTCGTAGCTCAGACGGTAGAGTACCTGCCTGCTGTGAGAGGGGTCCCGGGTTCGATTCCCGGCTGGGGTAGACTGGATGACTGAGAATGTGTGTGTGTCTGTGTGTGTGTGTGTGGTCTAATTTATAGCCGGCCCTCGTAGCCGTGGTAGTTGGAGTGTGTAGCTTCGGCGTCTTCTCCAAGCTGAGGGTCGCGGTTTCGAGTCCCACCATGGGCATGGGTGTTTTGCGTGTGTGTAATTGCGGTAATAAATGGTAATGCAAAACAGTAAAAACACAGTAAAGATAAAATGGGTTACCAAGGAAACCTTTTGCAATATCTGCAGTAGTTTTCAAGTTATTAATTGCTTAATTAATTATTTAAATGACAAACAAAATGCTCCATGCGGTGAAAAAATTAAAATTATACGAATATAAATGTATATGTTGACTCTAATGCATATTTAAGAAAAGTGTACTGATCAGACTATTATATGCGTTTTAATTTTTGAGAAAAGATTATAAACTTATGAGAAACAATATTTTTCAATAATTTTAGTGTGTTAATTAGATATTACAATTAATATTCTTTCAATGATAACCGATAAAGTAAAATCCTTCCAAATTTTTTTATATAGTTTTGTGTTTCTCTACAAAATTTGAAGGAAATTGAACAAAAATTGCATCGTTGGAATATTTTGAACTCCTAAAAGTGTAGAGAAAAACAAAAAGCGAGTTAAACCTTCTTGTGTGCAGGTACATTTAAAACCTGATGTAAAATTATGATTAATCATCAGTAATAGACACTAAATACAAATTATAAAATTAGATTAACCGAGCGGGATGGCTGAGGCGTTAAAGCCTGTTGCCCGGATTTGGGAGGTCCCGGGTTCAAATCCCATGGTCTAACCAATCTGTCTGAGGTTTTTTCGCGATTTTCCTCAGTCGCCAAGGTAAATACTGGATTGGATATTTAACATCACGACCCAAAGTTCCACCTCAAGTCTAAAACAATAGTAAAATGAAAAAAATATGTGGTAATAGTGAATGCTAAGCCATATATTCGCAGACAATGTAAGCAGTTAGACTGGATGGCACCCAAACACCACCTGCAAGGCAAGAAGCAGAAGATCCAGCTGCCAGGATGAGTTTTATTTAGGACGCTCTTTAACTGCTATGGTCCTTAGCGTCCCATTCTACGAGTATATTGGGCGTGAAACACCGGTAATTTTGCTCAGAGGCCTCTTTATCAGGCTTGAGTTTCTTTTACGTGCCGTAAATCTACGACACGGGATCACCGGCTTTACTTCCCTTCCGAAGGAAGCCGTGCTAAGGATTTTTATACCCGAAAAAATCCATCGCCCTCCGCCGGGTTTGAACCCGCGACCTTGGAAACTAGAGGCTAGCACGGTACCACTAGTCCACGGAGGTCGACGCGGTTGCGACGAAGCAACATGGCATTTTCCAGGGATGAGACCTAGAAGGCTAACTGTCCGCCTTTCTGTGTGGAGGCGGCGGTTGGACTGGACGGCACCCTATCGTCATCTGCACGGCATGAAGCGGGTGGTTACAGGGATGAGAGACCTAGAGGGCTATCTGTCCGCCTTTATATGGAAGCGCGGTTGAACTGGACGGCACCCTAACCCATCTGCACGACCTGAAGCAGGTGGTTACAGGGATGAGACCTAGAGGGCTAACTGCCCGCCTTTGTATGGGGGCGGCGGTTGGACTGGACAGCACCCTAATGCCGTCTGCACGTGCAGAAGCAGAAGATTCGGTAGCTATGTGCTAGGGTCACTGTGACACGTGATGGAGCAGGTGGTTACAGGGATGAGACCTAGAAGGCTAACTGTCCATCACATATCGTTCTAAGAGTTATCCACCAACAGATCCGTCGCGATATGATCAAGGAGTTAAAGCGACATAAAATAAAATAGAGTAAAAATAGATTATTCATTTTTTAATAATACATCTACAAACAAAATGGTCTTTTTGAAGGATTTCTCTCAATTTTCACTTATATCATTAAAGAGAAGTTTAGGGACATATCGGGAATAAAATGTCCAGTAGCCTAAATCGATCGCAATCACTTTGTAATGCCGAGTATGGAAAACCTGAGGAAACTGAATGCATATCTCCGAAATGATAAATCGGTGGCTTTCTCTAGCTTTTACGTTCAACCATTCAAATCATTCCTTCATGATAACTGACCGGTCATTTCTTTCTTCCTCCTGGACATCAGTTCAGCCAGCTTTACAGGCGACACCATTGTCTTATGCCGCCATCACTCATGACATTTGGCCCGCAAACTTCATAAAAGTTGTCTTTGAATTTCAGTCGTTTAATAATTTTTTCCCGCAAGTAAGCCTATCATTCTCGATTGCAGAACACATTTAATAAGTGAAGCTCAGCGAATAGAAACTGCGTTAGTTTACACTAATATTTCTCTAAACTTATCGAATCAAGTTGCTGTGGTGATTACTGCGTCACTATATGTAAACGGAATTAACGTTATGAATGGTCGTGAAGACTCTTCTTTCGAACGTGCCACCTTGCATTATCCAAGTTATCGTACCTGGCACAAGTAATACCACTTCCGTAAGGGATATCCCAACGCATCGAGTTATCAGTGTCATAACGGGGTAGGGCAGTGGTTTCGTTTCTGGCTCTCGTACTGAGGATCAGGTTTCGATTGCCGGCCCTAGGATGGCGATTTAAGTCGCTCCTATCCAAGTCTTTACCTCCGATTTGCTCATGTGAACTGTCCCCAAAGTCCAAAATGCTTCGTAGTTCACGGCAGAAGCTGTAGGTCCCCTCATTACACCACCATTATCATCACCCTACCATCCTAGGCAATAGATTCCGCCTATTGGGTGCCTCCACTTCAGAAATGAGTCCAGCCATCGCATAGTGGAATGAGGTTCCCGCGAATGTCAGGCTCTATGGGGAGCGTTAGAAACCAAAACACCTATAAATTCCAAAAGGTTTTAACGATGAAAATATCTGTCCATTGATGATATGCATGCTGGAATCCGAATATTGGAGGACCACTTAGTCTAAAGGAAACTTATTTGAACGTCCTGGAACATCCTAATTGGTGTTTTGGTTTATCAACTAATTACTTTCTCTACTACGTATACTAAGTAGGGGAAGTATTGTATTCCACCCAAAAATTCGATACCGAGATTTCCCCGGAAATACACGTTTTGAGACCCCCTGAATAAAAAAAACATTTTTGGAAACATATCCGTATGTGTCTGTGTGTGTGTGTGTGTGTGTGTGTGTGTGTGTGTGTGTGTGTGTGTGTGTGTGTGCGCCTGTGAACACCATAACTCAGAAACGAACAGTCGGATAAACACCAAACTTTGTATTTAGGTTCAGTATCTTCCAGATCTTCCAGAGTTAAATGCAGGTATTTTATTGGAGTAGGATTAGCCAATCAGAGACTTGAAATACAGAAATTTACAAGTTTAGACGGTTGAAATCAATGCAGTTGCCTCCAAACAGTGCTCATAACCAGACGTGTTGCCTGCAGACAGCGCTCATAACTGGATGCGTTGCTTGTGCGTCCTCGAGAGATTTAATACGTATTCGTGTGAGACGAAAAATAGTTTTACGTGTTAAAAAGTACAAGTAATTAATAAAAGAATCTCACAGCTCTATATCAGTGAAGTGTTGTTTAAACCGTATCAAGTATTAATAAAGGGAGTGAAGTAAAATAATAGTCTGTGTAAGCCTACATTCTTGTCGCATCACGCCCTGCCAAGATATCCATGTCTCTAAAATAATACTGACGCAGCCGAGGCAAACATAAATATTAAATATTTAAAGAAACAGTTTAATTACAAAGTTAATATTTTTTTTAAACTTGAGGCAAAGGCCACCTGAAAATACATTTGGGGCAAAGGTTACCGGAAACCGTTTACTATACGTGCGGTTGCAACTACAAGTTCAGCTCCCCAACAGTTGAAATATAATACAACTCCTTCAATACAAACTACTACAAATTGACGCCCAAAGCGTGGTGCAAACAACGTAAAGACAATACCTACTTCACATTTTAATTGAGAAAAACATTTGCAGAAATAGCTACATTACACATTTCGTTATAGATACAAAGGGAACAGCGCTAGTCAAATGTTTAAGAACTGGACGCTATATGCTGGTCTTAATATTCCATACTGTTTCCATGCATCGCAAGAAACAACTGAATGTTGACAAGACTTTAAGAGAAAGGCCAAGAATGAACGATTCGAACCATTAATAATAGATATCTGGTTTATGCAAGAAAAAGCTTATTTGGAATAAATTGTGTGCTCTAAAGAGATCTACATTTTTTGAGTAGTACGTTTTCGTTTATCGCTTAATGTTTAGCAGTTATACAAGATTATACAAAATTCCTTCCGAATGTAGAGGACTTCACACGCTATTCCCAGAAAATTTAAGATATACATTTTGTTTGTCATGTACATATCTTTAATATGTGGTATAAATTTATGAAAAAGCTTACGTAAAATCTTCCATGTAAAGGGTAATTGGGATTGGGGGGGAATTTTCTTGAAATCCTTGTGTCGCATTCTCCGAAGATTCTAAATTCAAATAACAAGTTTAGTACTAGAAGTTTAGTAGAATTATCGTTTTTGAGTTATGCTATTCACACACATACACACACATACACGCACACACAAGCATGGTTCCAAGGATACTTTATTTGGATTCAGTGTGCCTCAAAACAGGCATTTTCGATTAAATCTGGTATCGAAACTTTTGATGTCAAAGCATGCACAAATGGTTATAGTCCAGGCTTTAGCCTAGTTACACATAAAGTAACGAATATTTCGGAAACGACTAATGCTACTTAAGGTTACTCTACCGAAACTGAATATATTTATAAGCTTAACGCTTTTCCTTCAATAAGTTTTGGCCTAAATCTATGGTTTCCCGTTTATATGTTACTCATAAAGGGCCATTTTCGCCCTGATGTTGCAGATTAAGCTGAGATTTTTATGGTGAAAATAGGAACATCGAACACAAAAAGTACCCTTTCTCGGCTTTCGCTCCCACAGGGTCCTTATATACCGCGAAACTTTATAAAGTTTCAACCTCTAACGGTTGAATTTAGATCTGCCTTCCGTTCACCTGGTACTATGCTAGAACGCTGCAGTAAATGTGTGCAAGGTTGCCACAAGGGAAATAAAGGTCATATTTCTCAAGAATTTCTATTGAATTCGAGACTGACAAGTGAAATGCACAATACACATGAGTTAAAAATATAATATTATGCATAGTTAAACAGTTTTCATATGAGAACGTAGACATAATTTGAGTATAAGAGACTTTTATTACAAATAGCTTTCATGATCCAAACTTTACAAAATTGTTATTTCAAATATATTTTAAATGAAAAACACACCTAGACATATCTTTGTAGTACGTCCTTATAACGAAATTGAGTATAACTGAATGTACGTAAACATAATATGCACATGCAGAGTTGGATCGTTCATAATAAATATATACATTTATTCTCCAATTAATATTGAGGGAGAATTAACACACACCATCCTGCATGAAGACATAGAATTGATGGGTAGAAAACACTGTATTCCTTCGTCGATATATCAATACCGTGGATGGGACGGTATAATAAAATTTGCTCCTCAAGGAGGCTACAAGTATCTGAGCGCAAAACCGCACTAAAGATAACATACAAACAAGATTTCATGTAGCGACGAGAAAATCCGCCCCTGACAATTCACTCTAAGCGGAGAAGTGGGAGTGCTGCGTTGCCACGCTTTGTTAGAACAGTTTAAGCTTTTAGCAGCGCGCTGAATAGCAAAGAGCTCACTAAGATGTACGAGGCGTATTTCAAAACTAAGGTCCGGTGAACAATATTTAATGGATGGTAGGCCTGAATGACGTTTTACGCCTACAGCGCTGTCTACCGACTCCTGAGGAAACTACCGCAGTACTGCTGTGTTAGTAGGCGTTTGCCAGTCGGTGAGAGCAGATCGCAATGGCCGCGACAATCGTAGATCCCGCCTGTTGTGAAGTGCGCGGTGTGATTCAATTTTTGCTGGCAAAAGAATCGCCAGCTGCGGACATCCACCGTGAGTTATGCCTCGTGTATGCACTGGACATAATGAGTGACAAACAGGTTCAACACTGGTGTCAAACATTTCGAAATGGCCGCACAAATGTGCACGATGAACAGCGGATGGTATGCCCAGTATTCGGACCGACGACGTCGTTGAACAACTGAACAAAAAACTTCGCAGTGATCGGCGGTTTGACGATTAATGTTCTGGCTGATGAATTCCCAAATGTTGCTCGAACCTCACTTTACAGGATTGTCACTGAGCCACTTGGATATCGGAATTTTTGTGCGAGGTAGGTGCCTAAACTGCTCACCGGTCAGCACAAAGAGCAACAAATGCTTAGTGCACCACAGTTTTGGAGCGCTACAGACAAGATGATGGTTTGTTTTCCCACATTGTTACGGGCGACAAGACATGGATAGCGTACACCAACGCAGAATCGAAACAACAGTCAATACAGTGGCGCCGTTCCGGTTCATCCAAACCAAAAACGTGTAAGCAATCGCCGTACACGAATCATAAAATAATGTCTATCGCGTTTTAGGCTCGGATTTTTTATTGATTTCATGGATCGTGGGTCAACAATTACAGCTGACGTGTACTGTGCAACGCTTACCAAACTGAGACGTGCGATCCAAAATCGACGCCGCGAGAATCTGTCGTCTGGCTTCATCCTCCTGCACGACAACACACGCCCGCACGTCGCTGCCAAAACCAATGAGAAAATTCAAGTTTCCTTGGGAATTCCTTGACCACACTCCGTACAGTCCCGACCTGGCACCAAGCGACTATTTCCTCTTCTTGGATTAGAAATGGTGGCTGGGTGGACAACGATTTCAAACCGACGATGAACTCAAGACGAGCGTTACCAACTGGTTCAAGTCCCAGGCGGCAGGCTTCTATGCCGAGGGGTTAAAGAAGCTGGTGCAGGGTTACAGCAATTGTATACATGTGAACGGCGATTATGTGGGAAGGTAATGTATATTTGTAGGCACATATTACTGTCAATAAAAACCTTGTCGCTTGAGGGATATTGTTATTATGACCAAAGTGATCTTAGTTTTTGGAATACGTCTCGTAACAGTGGAAAGTTGTAAACTACGCCAACATGGCAACGTGTTACCCCCCAAAGTTCAGCTTGTAGGCGAAGGGGCTAAAGGGGATGCCATGGAAACTACCCCTCCAAGAAGAGTTAGAAGTCTCATGTTATTGAATTTTGAATATTGTATTACGTTATTCTACTACGATTCATTTTTTCCTAGTGATGAGTGCCTCCAAGAGGGAAAAAACCGAAGAGATAAAAAATTGCACGTTTTTATAAGTGCTCTCGTTTAAAAGATATCAACACCGATAAATGCAAGGAATTAGATACAGTTAGTGAATCGTTCTAATTTATAAACACTTTTTCTTGTGAAACTTGGAACTATGGGAGAGAAAGACGAGAAAGGGTATTTTAATTTTCGATTTACTTTCACTAAAAAGAAAACCAGTTCGAGCTGTAACATCAATGTGACAATGACCTCTTGTCAGTGAGAATCAGGATAACTTCGGATACTATTAACAGAATATCCAAGACGCACTTTTTATTTGTTGCCAATATCTCCAATATATCACATTTAAAACGAAATCATTAGAAGCATTTTGAAAAAATAAAAAATTATGAAGAGTTTTTCATATAAATGAAATTCCGAATGGGTGACTATGAAAATCTCCACTTTGCGTTATTAAAAAGTGACTCAAATATCTAATTTTGCATTTGCTATTTAACTTGTGCTGTTCACGCACACGCAAACACAAAAGGTGTCGTTTTCTAAGAATAATTTTATAGATTCAGAAGACCTGAGAACATGTATTTAAATTGTAATTTCTACATCGAATTGTTGGGTGGAATGCTATACCTCAACTTCTCATAGGTGAGTGGATAATTATTGGCCTTCCTCCTCTCCAAGCCTCTGCCTCCCAATACATGACAGATTACTACAGTAAATTAGAACCTTCTCCTAAAAGAGAAGAAGCATATAATCGTTTTCTGTTCTCTGTAAACACTTTCGTATATGAGTTAAAAGAAAATATTTTATGGCGTCATTAAATTCACCGAAAAATAAATATTAGGAACTTAATTGTAAATAAAAATTAGAAGAAAAGGCTTTTCTTCTTTCGATATTTTAATAATTAATTGCAGGGAAAATAACACCGAAACAAAACTTGCTTTGGGTGTGCACACTTCATTTTTCTGACTATTGTGTTGGCATATGAATAGGTTAGGCGTATATTGACTAAGTGCGAACATTTTAGGTAGGGGAGAAAACTGTGTTTGTTAGTGGATCCAGAGGAAAGTGAAGAACGAGAAGAAAAAACCTGATGTATTACACTCATACAACTTTTTCTTCTCTTGTACAAACTATTTTTACAAACGCTTATTCTCCATCTACTTCATATTAATCGAGATAAACATTTGCAGTAACTATCTTATTGCTAATTTTCTTGTAGGTACAAGGGGAATATGGTAGGCTTTAAGCGATAGTCAAATGTTTTAAGAGCTAGTTGCTATGTGGAGCACTCAATTCTCTCTGTATGTTCAGGACATAAAAAGAACGAATAACGAATTCCTATTTGAGAAAAAGAATAATTATTGAAAAATTCAAACAAATAACAAGGAATATCTCGGAAATGATTCACTCCACATACAAAAGTGTATATGACATAGATTGTGAGCTTTAAAGAGATCTACCTTTTTTGTGCAGTAACATTTTGTCTATCTCTTACGGTTTGCCAGTTATGCAAAAGTCATTCAGAATGTAGAGCACTTTTAGGGACATTCCCAGAAAATTCACGATATGCATTTCATTTGCCATGAAAGTATCTTAAACATATAATATTTTAATCAAAATCGTTAGAGCCATTTTTGAGAAAGTCAAAATTTTAGAAAAATGTTCCATGTAAACGATAGTAAGGGACTTTCTTTAAGATTTACGTGTCGCATCTTTGAAAGATACTGAACCTAAATACCAAGTTTGGTATTTATACGGACCTTCTGTTTTGAATTATGCTGTACACACACGCGGACCTGTTTCTAAAAATGCGTTCTTTGGATTCAGGAAGCCACAAAACATGTATTTCCGGTGAAATCTCAATATCGAATTCTTGGGTGGAATACAGTACTTCCACTACTTACTATACTTATGTAGTAAAGAAAGTAAAAATAGAGAAAGAGGAAGAGAACTGATGGAAATGTGGAAAAACGAGTAAGACTGTTCCTGCTCAAAATAGGATATAATGTAGTATTTAAGAGAAAATGCTTTCCGCCTATGAATTAGAGATATACTATAATAATTTAATATAAAATATTATTAAAGCTAAAAAATGAAGGAAATAAATGTATATACGAAAAAAAGGAAGATTTGTAATATATTGTGAATTAAATGCTGATCAAACAAGAATATTTTAAAGAACACAAGGCTTCTTTCTTTTACAGTTCACTTAAATAAATTTCCACTCTATTTAGACACGAATGCGGCAATAAACTGTAATGAAGGTTTTTTTTTTTTTTTAATAAATTGCGGTTCTAGTGGAAGTTATTTAGTTATTTACGTAACGCAGAAATGGTAATAATGAACCGGGTGATTGTCGAACAATTCAGCATGGGGTAATTTCTATCTCAAATTAAAAGACAAACCATCCTTTGCTTATACAAAGGCATGCCGTTTGCAACTGGTTAAAAGAAAACAGGAGATGATAGCGTTTCTTAGAGTATGTCGTGTAAATAAGAGTTAACACCAGAAGTCACGCGAGGCCACGCTGTGGATATGTGGGAAGTTGGTCTTGCCGTTAAAACTACAAATGCCGTAGGAAGAGAACAGGATTGCATTCGTTATTGAAGGTTCCAGGAAGGAGAAGATGTACTAAAAACACGAAGCAAATCCAGAAGACCAAGACAGCACTATGCAACTATAGTGCATAATTTGTGAGGGAATCCTTTCTGTCCTGCTACATGCACTTATACAGATGACTTCTTCAAGGTGAGAAGGGTCTTCATGGTTCCGGTTTCCACCTCATGAAGCCAGCTCAAAAGGAGCGTGTCACAGAAGAGCATAAGGCTGCTCTCCAATGCTCAAACGGCAAGGAAGGAATTCTAGGACACGATGATATAGACCGATCGCAAATCTGACGAAAAAGTTACAACGATAATTTGGCACTTGGCAAGACACGCTTTAACCAGAAGATATAGTTTTAACTGCGAGAAGAGAAGGAATTAGCGTCGCTTTCTGGAGATGGGCATGTGCGGCCAGTGTCGGCGCAATAGTCCCGCTTTTTCCACTAATGAATTTTTAGAGGTGTTGGAAAATTACAAATTACTATGTATTCGCTCTGTACATCTTATTCGTACTGATGATATGGTATCATTTACCGTTTGCATTATAACAACTTTCATCATTTTATAAGGTTTTAGCTGTTCCTGTACTACGAGGGGCACTACTTATATTTTGAGCCTTGGCAACCCTGAATGTTTTAGGTGCAATCTGGCGTTTCCAATGAAAAATTTGACATTTTTGACCATAATCTACTTCAAACATTTTGTCAATAGAGCGTCATTTGTTTTGTTTACACTAACTTGAAAATTGTGTCAACAAAAACCTGGAATTAACTCGTAAAAATGTTCGTGCAATGATTTATTACGACATTCGACGTGGATTATCAAGAAAAGAGGCATCGATCAACTAACTTCCACATTTGGCGACGAAGCTCCATCCATTACCACTGTGAAACGTTGGCATAACGAATTTAATCGTGGCCGCCGTTCGCTCAATGATGAACTTCGTGAAGGTCGTCCAAAATCAGTTATTGTACCAGAAAACATTGATGCTGTGCAAAAACCTAATAATGAAAGATCATCATGCGACATATTGTGAGATTGAGGCAGCCCTAAGTATTAGTTTCACCAGCATATATAAAATATTGCATGATTATTTAGCCGTGAAAAAGGTTTGTTCCCGTTGGATCCCTTAATTTGACGCAATCTCAAAAAGATACTCGTGTCGATTGGTGTACAAAAATGCTCAATAAATACAATGGCGGTGCCTCAAAAGTCGTATATAAGATTGTAACAGGTGACGAATCATGGATCTATGCGTATGAACCGGAACGTAAACAGCAGTCGACTGTATGGGTGTTTCAAGATGAAGCAAATCCAACAAAAGTTGTTCGCACTCGAAGCACTTCGAAGAAAATGGTCACCTGCTTTTTCAGCAAAACTGGCCATGTGGCAACAGTGCCTTTAGAGGAACGTAAAACGGTCAATGCCGAATGGTACACAACCATTTGTTTGCCGGAAGGCTTCGGTGAAGTAAGGAAAATCAATAAGAACCGTAGGATCGTTCTTCATCAAGACAATGCGAGCGCACATACATCTCGTCTAACAACAGAGTATTTGAAATCTCAAAAAATCGAATTGATGGGTCATCCGCCATACAGTCCTGATTTGGCACCGAATACTTCTTTTTGTTCCCGAACATCAAGTATAAATTGCGTGGACAAGGATTTTCGTTGGCAGAAGAAGCCGTTGATGCCTTCAAAAACCATGTTTTGGAGGTGTCTCAAGAAGACTAGATTAAATCCTTTGACAAATGCTTCAAACAGATACAAAGTTGTATTGATCATAAAGGAGAATATTTTGAAAAACAATAAAGCGGTTTTCAATCAGAAATTACTTTGTTTTAATTATCAGGCTCAAAATATAAATAGTTATATGTATCTGAATGTTGGACTCTAAATAAAAATTCTTTGAGACAGATAGAAGTTACGGACATGAAATTTTTAAGGTTCGTGGCAGGTTACACTCTAATGGACAAACAGATAAGTGAAGATATTAGGGAACAACTGGGAATATTTAAAATAACGTACAAAATATCAGAATTACAGGAAAACTGTACAACCTTGTCTGCAGAATGCAATATGACAGGATTCCCCAAAGAGCACTGAACTATAAACGAAGAGGACAAGGAAGTCCGGGAATATCTTCTAGAAGATGGATGGAGAAGTTTAGTTTGGAGTCGGAACAGATCACCAGTGATCTAATCCCTGTTTGTATGATGATAACAGCGTTCATAATCCTTTACAATTGAGGATTAACAGCATCCTATGGCCTTAAATCACTGGATCTGAATCCGATAGAATATATTTGAGCTATTATGGTAAACGAGTGGAATTGCAGAGCAGAGAAAACTATTGATACTCTCGAGAATGACGTTTCAGGAAGTGTGGGAGAGCATGTAGAGGCGACCTAACATATTGCCACGAACGTGACTGAGGAGATCCATATTGTGTTTATTATTTTATATTGATTAACATTAGTTTCTTAACCTGTCACAATACTTCTCAATTTTGCTCAAGTCTTAGTAAATTGTATATATGATAGGAAACAGTGGTTTGCCACTTAGCTTGATATTTCTAAGGGGTTTCAGTATGTCATCATTTCCTTAGGGGTACGTGTCTTTCTGCAGGCTCTTAGCTACACCCTACGAATCACGCATCCGGCCTCTCGGCCATGAAGAGTGAGCAGGAACGCACAAACGGATACCTAATGTCGCTAGAAGCGGCACGCTTCTTTCCAAGCCATTTCAGACCACCAGCGGGCTCCTTTCGAGGACCGCGCCAAAATTAACGACTAATGCAATAAAAGGACGAACAACAACGCTACAAATCTTTCCTACTCCTTTCCACGTACCTACCTGTGGGGCCGGCCAGGGCCTCGGTCATGGTCGTCTCCCGGACACTTCCTTACTCCGCTGCCAGCGCAATAAGCTGGCAGCCACCCATCTTTCCACGTACTAACGGGGGTGCGGAAGGGGAACCCCAATACCTTACCTTACTTCTCCTATTTACTTTACGCCTAATCCTTCCTATTCCCGATAACCCCCCCCCCCAAAAAAAAACGAATCACGCGATCCTTGGAAAGTCCTAAGCCTATGCATTTCCAGGCGTTGCTAATAGCAATGAACCCCTCTAGGGTATACTATATATAAGCCAGCACTCAAGCTCTGCTGTGCGGGGACTTTGTGTTGTAACTTGGCCGGAACCGCTATTGTACCCGTCGACGGCCGCTGCATGGTCGCTCACCGGATGGTTTCACTTGGCACCACTAGCGGCTTGACAAAGTCGTGTTGAGTATTGGCTCTCCTCATCCACGACGAGACATCTCCTAAGGTAAGAGAATTGTTAATGATAATGTGTAGCGTGTTTCCCTCTCTTTCTGTAAACCCAACTATTGCATAATCCAAGACTAACTTACAAATATAGTCTGATCGTTCTAGCCAAGCGTTTTAATAATTGTCTCTACCTCTGCAATCCCTCATTTAGGTATTCCCCTCCAATATCACAACTTAGCACCTGACAATATGTAAACCTCTCTTTACTTCTGTTACAAGGAGGCTTAATGCCGCTCTTGATGCAAGCGACTGTGGACCTAATATAAAGCGTTGAAGCGAAATAATTTGCTTTATTTATTTCATCGGTATCGGTACATTCTGCGATTGACATCAGGTTTCTCTTTATTTCCTTTGTTGTGTAGTGCCATTAGTCGACAAATAAAAGAACAGGTTTGGAATTTGGTTGCTATATTATACATTATTGGATGTGTATTACTTACTGTATGGGTAAACCGGTACAAATACCGAGACCTGGAATGTTCCATTGTGGAATTCGCATTCGCGTACAAGGTGACGCTTATGCAAAAACCGAAGTCTTAAGCGCAGAATGACTCCAGACACACAGCCGGACACACGCGTGTGGGATGAGCTGGTCGTCTTTCCACGTTCAGGGGAGTGATGAGCTCGGCTGATTCTCCAGGTGGTAACTAATTGGACAGTGATATGTATTCTTTCTCCACGGACATGTAAGTATATAATAAATATATGTTGAGGCGAGACTTAATTTGTGTTCTTTTCCAGACCAGTTTTATATCCTTTCTTGGATATCTTGGCTCTACTCATGCAGCACACACCCGAGTGCTTGTTTAGTTATGTTGTTTTGCAGGTTCTTGCAGTAATGCTACAAGTTTTATTGTACGGCACCGGGTTCATACCACGGGGTTGTTGAACGTTTGGCGACGGTACCAGGTCTGTAGCATACCTATGCTTCCAACGATTTGGAAGTAATTTGATTTATTTTTAAATAGCAATAATAGTATGTGAAGCATTAAATACATTAAGGTTTCTGTAAGTTGTGAAACCTTTATTCGAGTTTAATTTAAATGAACCTTAGACCAAATATGCTGGGGTTAGGAATTGTTGAAAATACAATAAAACCACTTGCAAAAGTACTTATGCTGCATATTGTCTTATGTTAAGCCAACCACATGTATTGTTTTAATCGATATAATATTTAATTCTAAACTTTCTCACTTTAAGCAGTGAAAATCTAGCTACTTCCTATGTAATGTTACTTCGGCGCAGGGAAGAATTTTTTTAGGTATTCAGAACGTCACAATACAACCACTTCCATCTCGGTGTAGATTAACTCCTTCAATCTTGTCTGTCCATCGTTCTGAAAATTTGAAAAACAGTATCTCAAGCTAAAATCTTTGGTTTATATGTATATATGTTTATATATAGAGGACGAATAACCTAAGACTTGCACCGCAAATATTTCGGAAATGGAAAGTGCTATTGATATGCGGTTTTCACAGCATTTATTGGTAGTCAGGGGCTCGTACATTTAGCCTATAAACAGATCTTAATAATACTAAGAAAGTGTATTTTTTGAGCAAAAATACAATTTTTTTAATGGAACAATGCCTAGTTACATCAACAGAATAAAGGTAGGGTGAATTAGAATGTCAGTGGCGTTTGTTGCAAGATTCTAGTGCAAGTGATTTACGAGAAATCGTATTTTGAAAAGTTTCCACCCTGATAATCCACCATCCACAGTTTGGTTTTGTGGGACGGTGTGCAATGCTGTTTCATTCCGTAACGAGATATGCCTCCAGCAACCAAGATTTTGAGTGACAGTTTAGGAGTAACAATAGACGAAATCTGCCGAAGGTTATTGGTCCTGATGCGTCTCTTCTGGCGGTTTGGCTTAGGATGTAGTACCACTGGACTTTCATCTGTGAATAAGGTATGTGATGCACGTTTTATGCGCACCTGTGGAATGTCTTCTACAAATCCAGTACCAATCAATCTTTTGCAAAACCTTACTCGTCTCCAACATTCTTTTCTGTAAGAATAGGCTTTACTGGCTTTTTATAAGCAATCGTTCCCCAATCTGTAGACTTAACGCATACACCGTAAAGGAACGAACTGCATTCTTCCTACACTCCCCATACACCATGAGCATGTTGGCTTTTTCTGCATTAGTTTACCATCTTCCACTCACGACTTACTGCTTGAACTGTAACAAACTAACTGACCAGAAAGTTGCAATGCAATCAATGAACAGAAAAAACAATGCAAACAAACATAACAACATCGTACCTAGCAACTAAGCAGGTTGAATGGGACAAACAGTTGTCGGGATGGAAACGTTTCAAAATACGATTTCTCGTAAATCACTTGCATTAGATTCCTGCAACAAAGACCATTGACATTCTAATTTACCCTATACACCTACTTTCTTATTTCGGTTTTGAAAGTCATCAGGAAACTCAAGTTGCTTCACTAGACTGTTTCTTGCTGTCATCTGGTTCATACTCTGTCCTTTTGTTAGTCTACCACGTCTTTGAGCGTCTGTCACGTCGCCATCGCCTTCCCTTGCCCATTTCCTGACTGTGTTTCGGTCAACCTTCAATTTTCAACTTATCCCCTTTATTGATATGCCGGACTGATATATATATATATATATATATACAAATAATGTATATTACTTATTTTGAAAAATGTATTGTTCTAAATGAATAAAGCTGCTGTATGGAAACAAAATATTTTGCGCTAGAGTTTATCTCCATCTGTGTATATTTTCTACCTACAAATTAAGTATTTTATTAGTCTATGCCAACTAAATATGCATTTGACTCTTTTTTGTTTTGTTTTTTTCTTTCTCTCCTCTATATATGTTTATTGTGACTAAGTCAGCCGCCGATGCCACATTCTTCAACGCAATGCTAGCCAGCAGATTATTAGGAACTTTCCAGCTGATGTAAACAATTCCAGGAAAGCCTTCTAGCCGTAAGGTGATCGTTCTGAATCGTCCTGCTGTTCTCAGACTTTCCAGAACATTCAGCATGACTTTCCGAGAATTCTGCAGCTATATATACGCGAGCGCTCTCGCGGCAGGCAGTCAATTGCGACTCGAGCACGAGTCAAGTGCCAAGTCATTGGCGTTGCGTGTTGCAGCCAGTGTGAGTGGTGTTGCGAGTGGCGGGGTTGTTGAGAAGTTCAAGTGAGGCAGTCAGTAAGGGATTCTCCGAGCTATTGCTACCCAGGAGCGACGGGTTGTGGAGGTCTTATACTCGACTACAGAGTGAAGTGAACCATTCGGCGTGAAGAGGCCATGTCACGAAAGAATGAAGTGCTGGAGAAGTGAACTAGTTCACCTTACTGAAGTGACATTGATGAAGTAAACTCCCAGTGAAGGTGAACTACATAAAGAAAACGAAACAGCAACACTGAGAACTGGGAACAGTGACACTTGGAAAACTGGACAGTCACATTATATTTATATCTGCCTATAATACAAAATAATGCAATTAATATAGTCATAAAACAAACTAGACATCAATGTCATACAATTGCATTTTCATGGGCCAAACAATCATAGTGTTTCAATGCAGTATTACTTAGATTAAAAACGTGGAACGACAATTTCTTTGCAACTTTTACAGACGTTACTGTAAAGTTAAACATAGTACTCAGCTTACATTTAGGAACATTTACGGTTGAGTTTATTTTTCTAGCATACCGCGCAGTGACTAACGTTACACATTCAGTATTGTTGCTTCCGTCGATGCACTCTTTCATTAGAACATCTATCTTCAGTGTAAAGCAGAAAATAAATATTAGAATATTCGCGTACTTTAAAAACTAAAAAGGTTTCGACTTCAAAAGCATGAACTGTTGCCAGAGACAGCTGAAAAAGCAAAATAAAAACTGTCTATGCAATCAAAGTTCAATGTTAAAGAACCTTTTGCCGTCAACATCCGTATTAGAACGTCAGTTACAATTACTTGCTACGCTAGATTTTCTTTCCCCTTTTTCCATTAACATGCCTTGAAAACCTGAAACTACTATATAATTCTAGTGCTAGAGTTATTTGTATTTTTAAAAACAGTTCTAGCCTGAGAGAAAGACCACTTTTTAAAATTAATTTCGTATGTAACCATTTGGACAGAGTAATTTCAAATTAGAAATCCGATGCAAGAAAATCTCCTCAGCAGTTTGATATAAATATTATTTTTGTTTCCGTATTTTTAAGACACTTAAATAGTATCCGAAATCAATAGGAAAGCTATACAATTACATGTTTTGCGCCTAAGTTTTAATCAGTCCCTATAGACATAACACATTTAGATTCAAAATAATAAATAATGCGTCGAAAACATTACTAGAACTAGTATAAATAGTACCTTATTTCTATAACATAAGTAAAAAAACTTGGTCATACATTCGTATGACTTTCTCTACTCTCTATTGTTTACTACTGGGTTGCAAACAAATCTTACTATCTAACAAATTTTTCTATCTACTACATTTTAATCCATATACCTTTACAGAAAATCCTATATTACACATTTCGTTATAGATATAAATGGAACAGCGATAGTCAAATGTTTAAGAAGTGGACGCTATAAGCTGCCTTTAAAAAACAATTCGAACATTTAACAACAGGTATCCGAGAAATGGCTTAAGCCAAAGAAAAAGGTATTTCAAATAATTTGCGTGTTTTAAAGAGGTCTAACTTTTTATAGTGTAGGCTTTCGTGTACCGCTAATATTTGCCAGATATACAAGATTACACAAAATTGTTTCCAAATGAAGAGGACTTCAGGCTATTCCCAGAGAATTCAAGATACACATTTTATAATGTTTGTATTGTATGGTATTTTAATCATAATCATTATAGCTATTTGTTTATAAAATAAAAACATTAGATAAATCTTCCATGTAAAGGGTAATATAGAGTGCGAGAAATTTTCTTGAAAACCTTCGTGTCGCATCTTTGGAAAATACTAAACTTAAATATCAAGTTTGAACCTTTTTCTAAAAATAAATTTTTTGGATTCAAGGGGTTTCAAAACTTGCATTTTCGGAAAAACTTCGAAATCGAAATTTTGGGTGGAATCAATATCTCCTCTTCCTACGTGTAGAGAAAATAAACATCTGATGTGTTACACTCACATGACTTTCTCTACTCAAACTATTTTTACAAACGCTTATTCTCCATCTACTTCATGTTAATCGAGATAAACATTTGCAGACTCTATCTTATTGCTAATTTTCTTGTAGATGTTAGGGGAATATATATTTACAAGGGCAATATAGAAATACAGTATCCTTTAAGCATAGACATTACTCATAATAGCTGGTTGCTATGTGCAGCACCATTCTCTTTGCCACAGATTAATACTCTTTGCATATCCAAGACAAAAATGAATAACGAATTCCCATTTGAGAATATAAGTATTGAAAAATTTAAGGGAATAACAAGTAATATCTCGAAAATGGTTCACTCAACAACAAAAATGTATAAGACATAAATTGTGTATTTTAATCCGATCTAAATTTTTTGTGTAGTAACATTTTGTCTATCTCTTATGGTTTACCAGTTATACAAAAGTTGTTCACAATGAAGAATACTTTTGGAGACATTCCCAGAAAATTCAAGATATACATTTGATTTGTCATGAAAATATCTTAAATGTATGATATTTTAATCAAAATCGTTAGAGCCATTTTTGAGATAATTAAAATTTTCGAAAAATGTTCCATGTAAAGGGTAATCTGGGGTGGGGGTATTTTCTTGAAAAGCTTCGAGTCGCATCTCTGGAAGATACTGAACCTAAATATCAAGTTTGGTGTTTATCCGACTGTTCGTTTCTGAGTTCTGTTTACACACACACACGGACATGTTTGCAAAAATGTTTTTTTTTTTGGATTCAGGAGGTCTCAAAACATACATTTCCGGTGAAATCTCGGTGTCGAATTTTTGGGTGGAATACAATACTTCCCCTACTTACTATACGTAGTAGAGAATGTAAAATGCTTATTTATTTCGTATGGAGAGATTTCAGTAAAAATACAAATTTGGTTATTGCTTTCCTCGCAAGCTGTTAACTTGCTCCTGTCCTCCATCAAGTCTCCGTGTTACACGAGCATACGCAAAGATAAAATATATAACCTTGAGATGACACAGTGACTGGCTATCAGCTAGACGGCGAGACTAGACATTATATCTTCTCCCAGTTTGCTTCAACATCCTCGCCCACCAGAAAATATAACATCTGTAGTCTTTGGTACATTAGAGAAAGATACTTTCCTTCCATAGCACCTAGTATTCCTCGTGTCATCTAGTGACGATAATTTATAAAATATGTTTGGATAGAATTTCGCACTAATGTAGCCCCTGATATAAGCTTCATTTTAGAAAAAAATCTGATTGTTACACTCACATGACTTTCTCTACTCTTGTACAAACTATTTTTACAAACGCTTATTCTCCATGTGCTTCATGTTAATCGAGATGTCAAACTTATTGCTAATTTTCTTGTAGATGCAAGGGGAATATGGTAGGTTTTAAGCGACAGTCAAATATTTTAAGCGCTGGTTGCTATGTGGCGTATTCCATTCTCTTTGCCTGTCCAGGACATAAAAAAAATGAATAACGAATTTGAGAAAAAGTATAAGTATTGGAAAATTTAAGGGAATAACAAGCCATATCTCGAAAATGGTTCACTCAACAAAATAAGGTATATGACATAAATTGTGTGATTTAACGCGATCTACATTTTTTGTGCAGTGAAATTTTGTCTATCTCTGATGGTTTACCAGTTATGCAAAAGTCGTTCACAATAAAGAATACTTTTGGAGACATTCTCAGAAAATTCAAGATATACATTTTATTTGTCACGAAAATATCTTAAAAGTATGATATTTTAATCAAAATCGTCAGAGCCACTTTTGAGAAAATTAAAATTTTCGAAAAATGTTTTATGTGAAGGGTAATCTGGGGTGGGGGGATTTTCTTGAAAACCTTAGTGTCGCATCTCTGAAAGATACTGAACCCAAATACCAAGTTTGGTGTTTATCCTTCCATAGTAACTAGTATTGCTCGTGTGATCTAGTGACGATAATTTATAAAATATGTTTGGATAGAATTTTGCACTAATGTAGCCCCTGATATAGGCTACATTTTAGAAAAAAACCGTTACTAATGAATACACGCTGTAAAATTATGCTTCTTTTATCTCATTTTATATCATACCTTCACTTATCCGTTAGATATTATCTGGAAAAGCGTATTAAATTAAAATAAGGGTGTGAATATTAACTTATGTTTGAGAGGCGAATAACCAGTAACCTCGCATTATTTAGACAACATACTTTTGTGTCACTCGGTGCCATTCTCCTCCTTTCTCTCTCCGACTTCGTGTGTTGGGGTGGTCGGACTTTACGGCGACGCAGTGCTAAAAGAATATCAACTCCTTAGACGGTAGGCAAACTTAAGAACCAAACAAGATTTTTTGGGGGGGGGGGTTCGGGAATAGGTAGAATGAAGCGTGGAGTAGAAAGGAAAAGTTAGTAGAGGTATTGGGGTTCCGCTGTTGCACCCCCGTTAGTACGCGGTAGGATAGCTGCCAGCTTATTACGCTGGCAGTGGAATAAGGAATCTCCGGGTGACGACCTTGGCCAAGGCCCTGGTTGCCACACACGGGGAGTTGCGTGGAAAGGAATTGGAAGGGATTGAGGCGTGGTTTTCTTTATTGTATCAGGGTAAAGCGTCGTTGAGCGCCCCTTGAGATGAGTGCTCAGTTTTGGCGATAATAGCTCGTGTGTGCAGTCGTATGGTAGCGAGAGTTTTCCTGAGGCCGATCATTCGGTCCTGCCCACTCTTCAGGTCGGAGAGTACAGTAGTCCACTCGGCCATCGTGGTGAGCAAGGATTTTACACCTGATGTCGTGTGCCTAACCTCCTCCAGGCAAGCTGTTGGAGTTGGCGGTGCTGGTGTCGGTGGCAGGCTGGCGATGGTCTCTGAAGACGGTGTCGGCGCTGTCGAACTGCTGCAGGCAGCGGGTGGTGAAACTTTGGAATGGAGTTGAAAAGGCAGTGGTGATGGTGTGAAGGTCCTGTATGGCGGATTCCATGGCGGTAAGACGGCGGAGTTGTTCTGTGTCGGCTGAGTGAGCGGCGGTGACGAGTAAAGCGAGGACTTCGTCCTGTTACGAGATGCTGGATCCGATGTTCAGTACCTCTGAATGCAGATCCTGGATAGCATCTCGCAGATTGGTGTCTGCGTCAGGTGCTGGAAGTGGTGGCGGTGTTGAAGTCGGAGGCGCTGGATGGTTGAGTGCAGTCGAAGCCGGAGTAGATCGACGGCTTCTCGGATAGAGCGGGCACTGCGCCTGTCCGGTGAAATGGCCATGGCCATTGCAGGAGGCGCAGTACCGATGTCGGCGGCGGAGATCGTGTCTGGTGCACTGAGTGGTCAAACTTGGTGCACCGCAGTAGTGGCACCTGGGTGGTGCAGCGCAGTAGTGGCACCTGGGTGGTGCACCGCAGTAGTGGCACCTGGGTGGTGCAGCGCAGTAGTGGCACCTGGGTGGTGCACCGCAGTAGTGGCACCTGGGTGGTGCACCGCAGTAGTGGCACCTGGGCGGTGCACCGCAGTAGTGGCACCTGGGTGGTGCAGCGCAGTAGTGGCACCTGGGTGGTGCACCGCAGTAGTGGCACCTGGGTGGTGCACCGCAGTAGTGGCACCTGGGTGGTGCAGCGCAGTAGTGGCACCTGGGTGGTGCACCGCAGTAGTGGCACCTGGGTGGTGCAGCGCAGTAGTGGCACCTGGGTGGTGCAGCGCAGGTTGTGGTATCGTGGCCGTAGCAGCAGCATCTGCGGCATGGCTGGTGGCTTTCCGATCTGCTGGCCTCTACGCGAAGAACCTGCCCTAACAGGACAGGCCGGACTTTAAGGCAGCTTCACGGTCGGCCGGATCAGCCAGTGCCAGGCGGACGAAAGTGGTTGGTCCTCGAGACGTGATGATGCGCGTGGCCTTCAAGGTAGAAGGCGACCGGTGTTGGGCTGCGGTGAGTATATATCTAGTAGGCAGATCCCAAGGAACACCAGAAATCACTGCGCTGCACCGAGATGATGACTGCAGTGGTGTAGGATGCTGTGATGGTGGCTGCTGCGATGGATGTTGTGATGACACTGCTTGGACGGTAGGCAAACTGAAGAACCAAACAAGAGGATAGGTTAAATCTGGTGTCCCATCCGCAGTCAGGGAAGTTTCTGTTCCTAGCTAATTGGAAAGAGGAGAGAGGTGAAAGTGAAAACAACCTACAACGACGGGGTAGATCATTCTCATAATCATATCCATCTGTGAAATCTCTGAAATCTACAATTTCAGTTCGATGCCTTTTAAATTTTAATAGCAATCATGGTCATTTATAATATACACAAAATTTCAATCTTATTTTTCATTTTGGTACCGAGATATCAATTTCTTGTCCCCCCTTTTTTTTTACTGTTTTGAAAAATTGGTCCACACATTGCAATTAGGTAGTTTTTGAAACAAAGCTGTATTTTATCATTAAACTTTTTTATGCATCAATAAACTGTGGAGATTAATTTTGAATTAAACTGTTTTAGCTGAAAATAAATAACAAATAAGAGGCTTTAATTTAAAAAAGCACGTAATATGAGTATTTTTGTTTTATAACATAATAAGTAAGTATTTTTAACAAAAATTCATCTCATAGTGTTTTATCCTGCTATTTATAAAGAAGTATACAAAATCTGATTGATTTATATCGAAAAATACATCATGTGAAAAATTTTAAAGAAATTTGACGTGATACATTTACATGACATTCCTTACCCCCCATTAGTGGATATACAAAGTATTCTTACTAAAAAATTCAATGCCATAGCCGGGATTTGAACCACGGATCTCCCGGTCTCCGTCCGGTTGCTCTAACCACTGAGCTACCATGGCAACATGCCGACACGACATTAAATTCTCCAGCTGATTTAATGTCGTGTCGGCATGTTGCCATGGTAGCTCAGTGGTTAGAGCAACCGGACGGAGACCGGGAGATCCGTGGTTCAAATCCCGGCTATGGCATTGAATTTTTCAGTCATCTGATTCTACCTTGCCAACCCTGTCCAACACACGGCTTCTGTGAAAGAACAATTAATTCTATTCTTACTAAAGCTTATTACTTTCTCTACTACGTATAGTAAGTAGGGGAAGTATTGCATTCCACCCAAAAATTCGATACCGAGATTTCACCGGAAATACATGTTTTGAGACCTCCTGAATCCAAAAAAAGCATTTTTGGAAACATGTCCGTGTGTGTCTGTGTGTCTGTGTGTGTGTGTGTCTGTGAACAGCATAACTCAAAAACGAACAGTCAGATAAGCACCAAACTTGGTATTTAGGTTCAGTATCTTCCAGAGATGCGACACGAAGGTTTTCAAGAAAATCCCCCCACCCCAGACTACCCTTTACATGGAAGATTTTTCGAAAATTTTAATTTTCTCAAAAATGGCTCTAACGATTTTGATGAAAATATCATACGTTTAAGATATTCTCATGAGAAATGAAATGTATATCTCGAATTTTCTGGGAATGTCTCCAAAAGTATTCTTCATTGTGAACGACTTTTGCAAAACTGGTAAACCATAAAAGATAGACAAAATTTTACTACACAAAAAATGTAGATCGCGTTAAAATACACAACTTATGTCATATACATTTCTTTTGTTGAGTGAACCGTTTTCGAGATATTGCTTGTTATTTCCTTAAATTTTCCAATACTTATACTTTTTCTCAAATGCGTTATTCATTTTTTTATGTCCTGGACATGCAAAGAGAATGGAATGCGCCACATAGCAACCAGCGTTAAAATATTTGACTATCGCTTAAAACCTACCATATTCCCCTTACATCTACAAGAAAATTACCAATAAGATTGACATCTCGATATCTCGATTAACATGAAGCATATGGAGAATAGGCGTTTGAAAAATTAGATTTTACAAGAGTAGAGAAAGTCATGTGAGTGTAACACATCAGATTTTTTTTCTATCTACTACATCCAAATAAAGTTTTGCAAACATAGCTACATTACACATTTCGTTGTAAATACAAAGAGTCAAATGTATATGCTAGCCTTAAAATTCCATAGAGTTTCCATACAATCGCGAGAAACAACTGAAAATCGATGGGACTTCAAAAGAATGACAAGTATTGAACAATTCAAACCTTTAATAACGGATATCTCAGAAACGGCTTATGCCAAAGAAAAACTTACATAAAGTAAATTGTATGTTTTAAAGAAACCTGCATCTTTGTTGTACATTTTCTTCTAATGCTTAACGCTTGCGAGTTATACAAGATTACACAAAATTCCTTCCGAATGAAGAGGTCATCACAGGCTATTTCCAGAATATTGAAGATATTCATTTTATTTGTCACGTAAATATTTTTAATATGTGATATATTGAATCAAAACCGTTAGGACCATCTTTTAAAAAATCAAAATTTTCTAAAATTGTTCCATGTAAAGGGTATTTGGGGTGGGGGATTTTATTGAAAATATTTATGAGGCATCTTTGGAACGTATGGAACCTAAATACCAAGTGTGGTATTCATGCACTTTTTCGTTTTTGAGTTATGCTATTCACAGACACACACAAACACACACGGACATTTTTCTAAAAAAAATACATTTTAGGATTCAGAAGGCCTCAAAACAGTATTTCTGGTGAAATCTCGATATCGAACTGTTGGGTGGAATACAATAATTCCCCTACTTACTTTACGTAGTAGAGAAAGTAATAAAAAATAATGACGACAAATGAAAACCACGGAAAAGAGGATCTAAAAATTGTAACGCTAATATAATACTCAACAAAAGAAATGTATATGACATAAGTTGTGTATTATAACGCGATCTACCTTTTTTGTGTAGTAAAATTTTGTCTATCTCTTATGGTTTACCAGTTATGCAAAAGTCGTTCAGAATGAAGAATACTTTTGGAGACATTCCCAGAAAATTCGAGATATACATTTCAGTTCTCATGACATTATCTTAAACATATGATATTTTCATCAAAATCGTTAGAGCCATTATTGAGAACATTAAAATTTTCGAAAAATCTTCCATGTAAAGGGTAGTCTGGGGTGGGGGGATTTTCTTGAAAACCTTCGTGTCGCATCTCTGGAAGATACTGAACCTAAATACCAAGTTTGGTGCTTATCCGACTGTTCGTTTTTGAGTTATGCTGTTCACAGACACACACACAGACACACACACAGACACACACACACACACACACACACACAGACACACACACGGACATGTTTCCAAAAATGCTTTTTTTGGATTCAGGAGGTCTCAAAACATGCATTTCCGGTGAAATCACGGTATCGAATTTTTGGGTGGAATGCAATACTTCCCCTACTTACTATACGTAGTAGAGAAAGTAAAAAATGAATAACGAATTTGAGAAAAAGTATAAGTATTGGAAAATTTAAGGAAATAACAAGCAATATCTCGAAAACGGTTCAGTCAACAAAAGAAATGTATATGGCATAAATTGTGTATTTTAACGCGATCTACATTTTTTGTGTAGTAAAATTTTGTCTATCTCTTATGGTTTACCAGTTATGCAAAAGTCGTTCACAATGAAGAATACTTTTGGAGACATTCCCAGAAAATTCGAGATATACATTTCATTTCTCATAACATTATCTTAAACATATGATATTTTCATCAAAATCGTTAGAGCTATTTTTGAGAAAATTAAAATTTTCGAAAAATCTTCCATGTAAAGGGTAGTCTGGGGTGGGGGAATTTTCTTGAAAACCTTCGTGTCGCATCTCTGGAAGATACTGAACCTAAATACCAAGTTTGGTGCTTATCCGACTGTTCGTTTTTGAGTTATGCTGTTCACAGACACACACACACACACACACACACACACACACACACACACACAGACACACACACGGACATGTTTCCAAAAATGCTTTTTTGGATTCAGGAGGTCTCAAAACATGTATTTCCGGTGAAATCTCGGTATCGAATTTTTGGGTGGAATGCAATACTTCCCCTACTTACTATACGTAGTAGAGAAAGTAAAAATAAATATTAATGTGTCCTGAAGTGGTATAAAGGTGGTAGAGGATCTGAAGGATATGAGAGCTCTTTAACAAAGCATTTAGGGATAACCAAGCCTCAAGATAAACGACGCGACGGCTTATAATAATTGACAACTGTAAACAACAGGCAAAGAGTAATTGCTTGCACAGAACTTGCGTAGAGATATTTGCCGCAGGGGAATACACTACTGTGGCCAACTAGATCTATTATAGCTACCCCCCGGGAGGCAGGGATGAAGTGAAGGAGCCGCAGGAGGTCGCAAGTACGCAGGCACACGGAATTACAGAGACACACGGAAATTCCTATCATTTCCAGTACGAAACAGCTGCTCTCGCGAGTAGATGCGAAGAGTCCCGTGAGAAGGCGAAGAAGCGGTCCTTGCAGGCAGGCCAACGCGCCCTGTCGTTAGCGGGGAGAAAACATTCCAAAGCGCAGCGACCGTACCATTAGTCACCAGACTATACAGAACCCAGAGAAAATAGCTCAAAGATGAGTTAGGGTTCCAGAATCTTCTAGAGGGAGAAATTTCCAGATGATTCTGATTATCTGACGATAGCCCATCCGGCGTTTACGCTGGACGAGCACGCTACTTACTTCTGTGTTACATTCTGCAGGAATGATATTTAAGGTATGCGCTATCTGAATGTATAATGAGTAGAAAAATCCAATGTGATACAGTCACATGACCTTCCCTACCCTCTATGGCGTATTATTGGGTGTACAAACTATTCTTACTAAAGCTTATTTTTTCGATCTACTTCATTTTAATCCAAATAAACCAACACATTTCGTTATGGATTGAAAGGGAACAGCGATAGTCAGATTTTTAATGGATGCTATACGCTGGCCTTAAAATTCCATACTGTTTCCATGGCATCGCGAGAGACAACTAAAAATCATGGGACTCAAAAAAGGTGACAAGTATTGAACATTTCCAACCTTAATTCGCTTAACGTTTACCAGTTATACAAGATTAAAAAAATTCCTTCCAAATGAATAGGACTTCCTAAGATGTTTCCATGAAGTTTAAGATATACATTTTATTTATATTGTAAGTATGCCTCATGTGTGGTATTTTGATTAAAATCGTTAGAGCTGTGTCTTTGAATCAAAATTTTCGAAAAAATTTTCCATGTAAGGTGTAGATGGGAGGGTGATTTTCTTGAAAATCCTCGTGTCTCATTCTTAGAAGATGCTGAATTCAAATGCCAAGTTTGGTATTTATCTTAGTTTTCATTTTTAAATTATGTCGTCCACAGACACACAGACACATACGGATATGTTTCCAAAAATGCTTTATTTGGATTCAGGGGGTCTCAAAACATTTATTCCGGTGAAAGCTCGGTATAGAAGTTTTGGGTAGAATCAATACCTTGAGCACCTATCATGTAGATGGTAGAGAAAGTAAAAGGTTGTTGCAATGTTCGCATCAGGGCTTCTATATTATACTCGGTTCATGGATAGCTTAATGATTGTATAATAATTATGTTATAATAATGCTTAAAATTAGCAATAATAATACGATTAGTATTTTATTTATTGGCGCTAGTAATTACATTTCTGTCGTGATTGGCTGCCATTGTGTCCCGTAGGAGCTAAGGTAAAAATCTGATGTGTTACACTCACATGACTTTCTCCACTCTTGTACAAACTATTTATAGAAACGCTTATTCTCCATCTACTTCATGTTAATCGAGATAAACATTTGCAGACTCTATCTTATTGCTAATTTTCTTTTAGTTGTAAGGGGAAAATATATTTACAGGACAATTTGGAAATACAGTAGCCTTTAAGCACATACATATCTCTTAATAGCTGGTTGCTAGGTGCAGCACCATTCCCTTTGCCACAGATTAATACTCTTTGCATATCCAAGACAAAAAAACGAACAACGAATTCCCATTTGAGAAAATAAGTATTGAAAAATTTAAGGGAATAACAGGCAATATCTCGAAAATGATTCACTCAACAAAAAAAATGTATATGACATAAATTATGTATTTTAACGCGATCTACATTTTTTGTGTAGTAAAATTTTGACTATCTCTTATGGTTTACCAGTTATGCAAAAGTCGTTCACAATGAAGAATACTTTTGAAGACATTCCCAGGAAATTCAAGATATACAATTTATTTATCATGAAAATATCTTAAACATATGATATTTTAATAAAAATCTTTGGAGCCATTTTTGAGAAAATTAAAATTTTCGAAAAATATTCCATGTAAAGGGTAATCTGGGGTGGGGGATTTTCTTGAAAACCTTCGTATCGCATCTCTGGAGGATACTGAACCTAAATACCAAGTTTGGTGTTCATCCGACTGTTCGTTTCTTAGTTATGCTGTTCACAGACAGACACAGACACACACACACACACACAGACAGACAAACACACAGACACACCGACAGACAAACACACAGACACAGACACACACACGGAGGACATGTTTCCAAAAATGCTTTTTTTGGATTCAGAGGGTCTCAAAACATATATTTCCGGTGAAATCTCGGTATCGAATTTTTGGGTGGAATACAATACTTCCCCTACTTACTGTACGAAGTAGAGAAAGTAAAAAGGTGTACATCTGCTTTCATGAGTCTTACGTATTTAGTTAGGCTTAGGCGACATTCAACTGCATGAAATTAGTAATGGAAGATGTTTTAATGCTTGTACCTTTCTAAGAAAGCTATGTCTGTTTAGATGTTTTTCTTAAAGCTTTAGTTATTTTATATACATCTGCTGATTTCCTTCTTAATGATGCTATTTTGCAGTCGAAAGCGTTAAAGTCGTCCTCATTGTGGTCCTGTTACTCGGGTACACATTGAAGGCGTTGAGGGATGTTGATATTTCAACACTTTCGAATGGCGTTCCTGAAAAATATAATTTGGAGTGTGTAGAGAAAAGCATCAAATATAATACTGTTTTGTGTATAAGTGAAGCTATTGAAACTATAGTATATTTACAGGTTTACAATATTAATGCATTGTTTGCTCCTTTGACGACCTGGAGTAAAGCGAATCTCAACAGTATCTTTCATGCATTTAGAGTAAGGTTCACCCTTCAAGACAATATGCTTATCTCGAAAGTAGTAGTTTGCATGCATATCTGCTGAATAGCATTTAAACATGACAGTGAAAAAATCTCTTAAGTTTCATATAATTCTAATTTATTAATTTAAAATTCGGGAGGAAATCATTGCATTCATTAAAACCTTTCCCTCTATGTATTTTACGTCGATTTAACTAGGTCATATCGCAACAAAACTGTTAGGAGAGCCTTGTGGCTCAATGTGTTGCAAACAGTTAGCGTTCTACGTTTCAACCCTATACAACACCATCTTGCTTCGACAAGTATCCGCAGAAATATTAGTGCTAGGCAACTGCACTTCTGTTTCTGCGACTGACAGATGTCCACAGAGACTTTAGTGCTTGGCAACTTTATCTCCGCATACAGTGCCGGGCAGAAAGCATTAGGGTGCGTTTCAGTCTATCTGCTTTCATTATCTGTGGATAGATGGCAGAACATCAGCTGTTACCATCTCTTTTAATTTAATATTGTTTTATACGCTGTAGTGTGTAAAGCGGCACTGTCTCGTTGGCGCGAGGAGTGGTTAGCTCTCCGCGGAAATAAGCTTAGAGTAGTGAAGTACATTCCGATACTCTGGGTAACTTCCTCTCGTGTATCTCGTCGTGAGCAGGTGATTTTGGCTCGGTTGCGTATCGGCCACTGCAATTTTATGCACGGCTATCCTTTTAAAGGTGACCCTGCTCCTATTAGTCACTTTGTAACGAAGGTCAGTCGGTCCGTCACGTGTTGCTAGAGGGTATAAGGATGATAAGTAAGCGATTACTAGGATTTTTAATTTTGTTTCAAAGGTAAATTTCCAAATTCGGATTTACTAAAACTTAATAGCAGCGTTTCATACTTGTCGGTTTAGTTTTATATATTTATCTTTATTTATGATTTGTGCTGTGATTTTTATATTGATATTTGTGTCTGACTTTTGCTATGATTTTTATATTCATGCTTATCTTTGGCCTTTGCCAAAAATTTTGTACTGATTTATATCTCTGGGCTTTGTTATGGTCCGTTTTACAAGGGCACTAATGACCTATCAGTTGAGCGCCCTTAAACACAAACAAAAAAACGTGATATTGATCGGCTCACGGGATTTGAATCCGAAACCTCTAGAATGCGAACCGCAGACGTTATTGCCTAGCCATCCCACTCGGTTTATTTATAGAGGCCCGATCATTTATAAAATTGCATCTTTAATAATTAATAAGATAAGTGCAATTAAAGATGCTGAGGTTGTAAAAAACTTGAAGCAATATGTGTATTCTTCAATTATTAACTCAGTATTTATTTAGGGGCCTTAACATTTTCCTAATCATATAAACGTGGTATGGTCATATAACCTAAACCTGGCATATCCCCAATAAATTCCTTTTTGACAACCCTTCTAATTTCAGTATTGCAAGATAATTTAATAGCGTAAAATTGTGACCTATATCGCGAAAGCACAACCAAATGTTTGTTTGCTTTGGATCTTTAGCTTATAACAAGTGCCGCTAACAGATGTTTCTACTGCAAAGATGCAACGCGCGCTTTAGTTTAAATGTTTATTTTTCAAATGTTGATTAATCAAAGGGAGATATTGAAAAATAATTGAACTGCATTCGTTATCTCAGTTGGTTTGACATTCAAGTGGGCTAATGTTACAGGGATTAATCTTATTATATTACCATTAGCTCATGGAAGCATTAATATAACATAATTCTAAAAGCATGTTCAGTAATTTCATACACATCTTTTGATAAAATGCCTTTTCGGTATAAAAGATATTTAAATATTCGCAATAGGACTACAAAAACAATTTTAGTGTATTTTTAACGAGTTATTTTCGAAATTAAACTAAACAACCTTGTTGCATTATGGTCCCATTTCATTTTCACATCACAATGATTTAAAAGTTTGAAGATCATACACGGTGTTCCCGAATCGCCGCCCACTTTATTCGAATAGGCAACCCAAATGACATAAAAAATGGTAAATGTCTTCTAGTGTTTGATTATTCCGTTACGTAGGACTGTTTTATTCTGTTTTAGTTGTTTTATTTGAATGCGTTCTGGTATTACTCACACTATAACCGCGTACGAGGCAAGTGTTTTTGGTGTTGTAACATTTAGCCTTGATTGTCATACCGATCTAACCAACATATTATGCTGTTTCCGTATTATTAACTGCCTACGTCCTATAGCATTGCAATTTTGGTAATATGAATACTAATTTAACTACTTTGGCCTACACATTCAGAGATATACTTTGTGTACAAATGTTTTGGTCGGTGAGATCGTAACGAAGAGGTTCCGAGCTCGAAACACACTCCTGTCTGCCGAGTTAGTCCCCAGGCTAAGCACCCCTGCTTACAACATGGGGAATAGGTTTAGATAGCAGTGCTAGTTGGTACCTGGAGTAGCGTGTTCGGGTCTCTAGGGAGACTTAAATAAGAACCCGGGGATTTTATAAAAAGACTAATGAATATATTCTCGAATAACTTCAAAATGGGTCGGGGCCCCAGAGTAAAGGGGTCGTGCGTGCAAGAACTCAATCGTATTCTCACAGTACTTACCTGTAGAGCTCTTGTAGGTCTTCTCATAAGCAAGGTTATATGTTAACTTATTAGAGTGGGTCACGGTGCCCTTGACGGACGTAGTGTTGGTGTCGTTTGAGAATCGAAGATAGTAGAGAGGGATGACCCACATTCGTGGTCAATATATATATATATATATATATATGATTTTAGGCGACGAATAAGCACTCTGGTGTCCCCAAAGTCAGAGTTAAACTCATTACGACACTTTCTTAAGTTCGTGTAATCTGATGCAATCCTTCCGTCCGTGGGTGGACTTCCAAGATGGTTCGCTACATCACCCTCAAGGTAGAAAAAGAAATTCTGATTCGGAATAATTTAGAAAAAGAAAAAATTCAAAGCAGAGGAAACATTCCATTTTAGGGGATAAATGATATGTGTCATTTGTGGGCCTAAGTAGAAAAATAATGTGTTGCAACACAGTACGTTCAATGAAAACCTCTAGGGGTGCCGGCACCTTGGCCACCTACCACTCCTATATAAGACTCGGAGGTCATGGGAAAGGGTTCTTGGGGGTTGGACCATTAGGGGTTGTGGGTACAACGTGTCGGTCTTATTTCAATTCTGTTGACTTGAAAGCAAATTAGAGGTATATCACTGTTAATGATAAAATTTAATTACTTATTTATTCCAAGGTTTATTGAATAAAATTAAGAAATTTAATCAGCCCATTGAAAATAGTTTCAAGATCCGCAGTATTTTGACTGTGCAAAGGTAGCATAATCATGCCCATATTCTGTGCTCTGCACAGTACAGAGTCCTGTTGCACTGTCTGTTTGGTTTCTGCTTGCTGTCGTGGCAGATTCCAAGTGTCGGGTCTGCCTCCTGCTGAGTACCCAGCTTTGTTTATCAGCGGTGGCTCTACGATTATAGAGCTACTGCCTTCGCTGGTCTTGATAGCTTCGAGGACATAAACATGTCTGCCACTAGGTTCCTAGTTTGCTCTATTTCCTGATATATTTATACCGTTGTCGCCCTGTTTCTTGTTTGCTTACAGATACCTTTCCGCTGTCGACCTCAGTGCTACGGGAGGGCTTTGAGACGGGTTTATTTTAAGGAAGGGGGATTGTTTAATTTTCAACCTCAGGGATGATTCTAGTACCTGTACTAATTCCTACTTACAATTTTCTCTTGAAGATGCAGAGAAAATAAAAAGGACCTACTCTGCACATAGGACTTGGTGTTCGCTAAGTTCTTGCACACAACACTTTAACTGTACATTTTCTTTTTACAACATCGGTTTTGTACAATTTCATTTTTTCGTCTCTCTATATCTGCTAAGTTCTGTGGTTTCACTGAGTGTATAAAGGATATGAGTGTGTTATTTGTCCGTTATTCCTTTTTTACTGCTGCCTGGCTCCCTTTTGGCTCAGCTGGTGCTACCGTTCTATCGTGGCCTTCTCAGTTGTTCTCTGGTGACCATACTGTTTTATTTATACCGGTCTGCCATCGTACTCCTCTTTGGGGTATCCGAAACATTTTAAGAATTGTATTACTTTCCTGTTTAAATTCTATAAGAATGTTCTCCTTTCTGCATATTCCTCGTTTTATTTGTTTGCCTCCCATGTCTCCCTTTGTGTTTCTTGGGAGAGGGGCTTTGTTTCCTGTGCTAGGTTTTGCAGTAGTATGTTCTCAATTTACTTTTCTCTTTTCCTCCTCATCTCCTGGCTTCCTATACTTATTTTGTTTTGAGCGCTCACTACTACTGAATAGGAACTCTAGCTCTCTTTCTTTATATTAACATTACCAGTAGGCATATCCCGGGGTGATCAAACCCTAAGTTAAATCTGTTCTTCTCTAAGACCCCTAACGGTGCACTTGAGAGTCTTTATCAACTTTTTGGAAGTTTATTCCGCTAGGGAGTATACAGGCTGACCCGAGAATTCAACATATTTATCCATACATCCCTCATACTTATTTGTGATATTAAAGACTCGGGGGCGCAATTTGGCTTGCCTCGAACTTTAAACCATTACCCTCTCTTATTTTTCCTCAGTGTTTCTCCTAAGTGACTTCTTTAATGAGCGGTTGTGAAATTTTCCTTATCCGCCGCTGCCTACTGAGATCGCACATTCGGAATATTCTGTATTCTGCTTTGACAGTATCTCTAACCTTACCTGTTGAGAACAACTTTTAAAAATCCTGCTGAAAGCCTCATGGTTACTTCTACCTTTCAGCTTTGAGAGAGACGCTATATTTTGGCGTGGAATATCTGATTATTCCAAATGAGAAAAACAATCTAAGGAAGTTTTTCTCCTGCCTTATGCCTTTTTATTTTATACCTATTCTTTCACCTGGTTTCCTTTACTCCTGTTGATAAGGACTGCTCCCTTCATTCCGGTAGTCACTCTGGCTTCTTTCCTGCAGAAGGTGCTAAACACCATTCATAAATTAATTTATCGTTTTCCTTTGCTACTAAGGTGTAGTGACATCAAATGCACCAGCGCTTGATTTGCACATCGTTACATCTATACCCGGCCGCTGTATATCCGGCCCTGACGTTTTGTGAAAGTAAAGAAAGCAATAGGTATATATCAGAATGGCCAGCTTTAGCAATACACAGTAAAGGAAGCTATTCGGATTTGTTTCAACAGATCAACCGGAATACTAACTTGATTTCTTGTAGTATTTTTAATAAATATAGCTTACTCTTGTTACTTAGAGCTTTGTTACAAGCAAAACACAACACGAAAGAAAACAACCGAAAATCAGGCGGGTTGACTCGCACAGCATAGGGTGGAAATTCTCTGCTAGTATAAATTACAGGCTTCCTCCCGGTGGACTGTGTTACCAATGTATAATCGAAGCACGTGTCGTCAGTAGCGGTTTGCTTCAGTCCAGGTGAAGTTGGTCTTTTGTGATATGCGATTTACGGCGTTATCCTTGTTATTGTAATTCTTATAGTCATGGTTACAGGCGTTACAGTTAAAATTGCTGTTATAGCATTATGGCTAGTGGATCTTCAGAATGGAAAAAAATAAAAGCAATTGGGTGTTACCGGAGCCAAAGGCATCAATTAATATTCAGGCTACGTGAATATTTTGCAAGGAGGCGAGACAACGGGGCACCTCTTCCTCCTTTGGCAAGTGTAGTGGATAGAGTTTGTGATGAGCTATAGGTGGATAAAACAATCGTGGAAGTTGTGACGAAGGAAAAATGCCCGCCGATTTGCAACGCCATTACAAGAACTGCAGTCACCAGGAAAGTCGATATCTAAACTCAGACCTAAGACAACACTGGATGCCCTTCAGAAGAATGCGTTAAGTAAGTTATTCAAGAAACTCGGTTTTAAATTCAAGAACTTTTCAGATAGGGAAGCATAATAAAAAGAGGTGTTATAGTGGCAGATATCTGAAGGAAATTCTAAACATTAGTTCTGAAAAAATGGTACGGTTGGACGAAACGTGGGTGAACACGACATACAAATTCAAACTCCTGGACAGACGACACGATAGCAGGAACAGTGAAGATGCCTATTAGAAAGGTAAGCAGACTTATTCTCCTTCATGCTGATGGAGTAAATGGGTTTGTTCCTGGAGCAATGCTTCTGTTTAAATAAAAGAAACACGCGATTATCGCGAAGAAATGAATGGGAAAGCTTTAGCCTCCTGGTTTAAGGAAGCCCTACTTCCGCCACTGAGTTCGAATCCCGTTATTATAATGGACAATGCCATTTATCATTCAATGCATTTAAATAAAGCACCAGCAGCCAAAGACAGGAAGCAAGCCATACTTCAGTGACTGTTGGAAAGTAATATCCCTGGAGTGCCAAAGCAATGAATAAAGAGCTCTAGCAAATTTTTAAGTTTTACAAACCAAGGTTCTTTACACACGAGACAGACACCATCGTCACTACACATAAGCACACTGTCATGAGACTTCCGCCGTAGAACTGCCTTTTCAATCCTATGCAACTAATCTAGGCAAAATTTAAGGGGTACGCTGCAGAACACAATAAGACTTTCTGCATCGCCGATATTGAGCGCTTGGGGCAACACGGAATAGATCCGATTTTGCATGCACGAGCCGCTGCTGCTTGTTTAGTGTCCATTTCTATGTGCTGGTGAAAAAACGCTGAGTTAAGAGTATTGCCCCTGTCGCTTTCCTCTACCAATCTTCATCGTGTAGTCAATGCAAAACTTGATCTGAGTGGAACGTGTAGCACTGCTGCGCGGTATAACTGTGACGTGTTTCTTTTTATCTCCAAAGTGTTCCTGTACATTTGTTGTATAAGTGTTAGTTGTTCCATCGTGAGTTCGCATTAGATGCATTATGTTTACTTAACTACCGAGGACACATCCCCTCTCTTTTTCCTTTTTTACATTTACTGATCTTATTCAGACTTGCCCATCTTCTGTCGTGTGGTCTGCTCGTGTTGCCAAAGTTAAAATTCCATTTGTTCCCGTTCGTGATTCTTGTGGCTCTGTAGTTTGATGCTTATGGCACCACTTTTCAAAACTCTTACACACAATCGCCGTCATTACTGTTATGCATAGCATTAAAAAAATTTCGACTACTTTCAGAGGCTCATACTGAATTATAGAATCTGTGGTGGTGTTCGAAACAGTTGCTGCTATAATCAGTTTGTGGCGTTTTATCAGAATGAACCGTAGCAGTAACGTTAACAAAGATGCCGACGAATGTAGTATAATAAACATAGGAAAATTAATTCCTGTTTGTTTTCGTACTGTGTGCGTTATCATTGAGAGTGATATATTTAAATACAATAATACGACCTGTTGATGTTCAAACTCTGGGTGACATTTTTAAAAACTAACAAATTTGTGCGTGTTAAAAGATTTCTTCCGGGTTGCTTTTCCATGTTTTTGTATGTTTTACTATGACATTAGTCTCTTGCTTATCAAAATGCATGATACAAAACGTTTAAGAGTTGTTTTCTTGAAAATGTATGCCTATAGAAACCATCACACTATACCCTACAAGTTAATTATAATACATCGTTGTCGTGCTTTCCTGAAACTTCCTCGCGTCATAGCTCTCTCGTGTAACATTTAGCTTGGAGAACTCAGCTCTAACTGACTTAAAATTTGTCATGAATTATATCGAAATAACTTTAATTAAAAAAACGTTTAAGCTTAAACGTGAACATTAGACAATCTTAGAAAATTATAAGACATTCCACGTGTCGTCTGTTAGTCTTTATACTACAATAAAGGAATGGAAACCTCATGAAGCTCTCATAAATTATGTGTTTCTCCAGGAATGTAAGTCTGAGGTACAATTTAAACTTCTCCTCTACATAAACTTTGTCCAGAACTCAGCTTCTGGGAACATAATCTATTCGGTTCAGAACTCCATAGCTGAACATTTGATATCTTAAAAATGTGAGGAAACAACAGGGTCGCATTTCGGATTACCCACTGCACTACCTTTAAGATATTATTTTGCGTTTGATACCTCTAAAGGAACTACAGTTGAGTCGCGTGGAATACAATCTGCTCTGCAAAATACCTAAATTACGGCTGGAGGAACAAACACATAATATACTGCATTGTATTAAAACAAATCACAGGAACGATTTGAGAACATTTGAGAACATCAGAGAAGTTTAAAATTTAAAACCTTTTCACTTTTTCTTTCTTTCATTTTCTGTTTCATTGTGTTATCGTTATTCGTTATTACATGGGCGCGAAGTTCAACCTATTTTAAGATGTATGTAAAAGCATTACGTTAGTCTTTTGTACTGGAAGGTCTAACTTCAGTGATTTTCACTTTCCTTGTGTATGTGGCAACCTCGTGGCGTTTCTGTAAGTTCAGCGTTCGTTTTGCGTGCCAAATGTGGATCAATTATGATTCACGTAATTGTGTCAACGGGAGCTATTCTTCAATAAAATAAATAAATAAATGGATTTAAGATAAGTAAAGTGCTGCGGCAAAGAACATAACTAAACTTGCAAAAAGTACTCAGCTTCCTGAATGTATTATATTATATAAATCTATGGAAACTGTTATGGAGATGATTAATTATCTTTTAATATATTTCTAAAACTCGAAATTTTACTTCTAGAATGGAAATCTTCTAAGGCGATTGTTTTACATTGGAAAATTTGTTTTGTTCTGCTATAGGCATATATGTTTATCTAATTTCTCTGTAAAAGTGCCGTTTTTAATTCGGTGCACTCCGCATGCTTATCTGTTACACGTCTCTTGCATCATTTGTATGCTAACCATTCTGTTCTGACGATGGCGTATACAATTCTACTGGCGTAGTTAATTTTTTAACTTAAGCTAGCTTAAATAATATGTAGACGAAATATGTTGCAGCTAAACGATAACACTTACATACTAACTCTACTCTTATTGCTAAATTGTTAGAACACTGCATACACCTAACAATGTTATGATGCAAAGAGGTGACGTGTGGACTCTATATGGCATCATGACTTGACCTCCGTGGCATCTGGAATATTAAATGTAGTGATTTGAATCTGATGTGCGCCTTCTCTTATAATCTGAAAATAAACTTTTTCTGTATGCGGCAAACTTAGTGAAGGGTGGAGCAGGAAAAAATTCATACGTGTTGTAACGGGAGGGTGGAAGGGGGAGAAAGAGAAACAATTCTGAGAGTTGTACACGGTCGTTCCACCATTCTGAGACAGTAACGTGTAACATCCACTTGTGTGCCAATCTGCTACTTGGTACTGCCACCTATGGTGGTAACTGTACTAAGCTCTACCCTTAAACGATTATCCAGAGCGTCCGCCATATTTTATACCAGGCGACCCACAACCATAGTTTTAGCAAACATTAGCCCGATGTTGTTTACAAGAGGGAGAATTGGTTAGGATTGTAGAACCTTTCAATACGGGGAGATAAGGTGCCATGGGTTTTCGGGTCTGTAGGAGTGTAGAAAAGAACCCGAGTGTTTTATAACACGACTATACACTCGGATACCTGAGAATGGCGTCGGGCTCCTCGGTAGAGTGGTCGTGCGTGAAGAACTTAGTCATATGCACACATTTCTTACTGTAGAGCTCTCGTAGGTCTTGCTGATACACAGAGTGAAGAGTTATCAGGGTGGGGGAAACGACACTTGATGAAGGTGGTTTCGTTATCGTTTAAGTATTGAAGAGGATAGAAAGGGATGACCTACATTCATGCTCAATATATATGATTTTAGGCGACGACTCAGTCCTGGTGTCCATAAAGTCGACGCTTTTCGAAATTTAACGTAATCCGATGCAATCCTCCTGTTCGCGGATCCACTTTCACGATGGTTTGCTACAGTATCTACAACATCTGAAACTCCTTCAACATACAACCACCATTATCAGAGCGCCATTTACAACTAAGAGATATAAGCTCAGGAAGGGTACTGTGATTCGGGAACACCGAGTATACTTATGAAATTACAATCAATCAGCAATCGTATTAAAATAATTTCAGTGTCTTATTTCATTGCTGCGTTTTTACTTTCTCGACTACGCACTGACAGTAAGTACAGGAAATATTGTATTCACCCAAAAACGTAATAGAAAAATTACACCCCAGTCTAAAAACGACCATTTTTAGAAAACAGTCCCTGCGTGCGTGTATGTCTATAAAAAGCACTAGCCCATAAATAATGAGTCCGATATATACCAAACTTTGTATTTATGTAGGCTTAGTATCTTGCAAAGATGCGACACGAAACTGTTTAAGCAAATCCTCCATGCCAAGCTGCGTTTACACAGAATGTCTTTTTAATTTTCGATTTTCTCAAAAATGCTCCAACAACTTTGATTAAAATTGTGTTTAAGATACTTTCATGACGAATGAAGTGTATATATTGTATATTCTGTGAAGTCATCTTCATTTTGAAGACTTATGTACAATTGGTAAACCGTAAGAAAACGTCTTACTACGCACAAAATAATAAATAAAACAATATTGATCTCGTTAAATCATACAAACCATTATGCCAAATTTTTTTGTGGCGTTAACTATTTTCGAGATTTTCTTTGTTATGGTTTAAACATTCAGATACTTATATTTTGAGGTGGAAAGACGCTATTCCTCTTATCCTTGCCATGCAAAGCGACGCGCTCTTAAAGCTTTTAACTATCGCTTAAGCCTACCTTATTCACCTAATGCTTTTGTACCCAATATATTGTGGATACAAAATAAATAGATGTTTAACAAAAGCATTATTGAAAATGTTTATCTCAATTAACAAGTATCTAGAGGAATAAGCTGCTGTAAGGACAGTTTGTTAAGGAATGGGTATAAAAGCCATATGAGTGAAACAGATTAAAATTTGTAGTAATCGCAAGATTCTTTAGTACATACGCTGATATTTCTGTAGGATGAATACGCAACATAGCAGCACACTTTCACCCTGGAATTGTCTATAGCTTTTACTCACTCATCCTCCCTTTTTACCCTTTACAACTGCGGTTCATTGAACGGATCGTGATTATATTAATAATATGAGACTACAAAATCATTCATCACAGTCCTGCAATCGTTAAGGAATATGAGATTTTCTTTGTATTAATCCTTAAACTGCTAAGTATGGATATAATATGTATCCGATTGCTGTCCTATTTCGCTGTGATTGGCTGAAATTTACTTTGGTTTCTTCTTTCCTCGCGATGAAATTTGTGCACTCTGGGTTGCACCAACTATTTTCTAAACGAACTATGTTTATGTCTTTGCCCCGTTCGTAAATTTATTTCGCACACGTAGATTATTTTAAGCTTCGCTATTTACAAAAAGAGAGTACATCCTGTATTCATTTTCACAGGTTATCTGTCTGGTTAAGGTTACTAAGAAGCCTGCTAATTGTATTTGGTTCCTGTTGAATCTCTGTGAATGTATGATAGAACAACATGGTGTACACCCCTTCATCAAGAATCTACATTTCTAAGTACGGATTTGGGGAACCCGGAATTCCCGAGCCACCCACAGATCGTTATTCCCCCATTCTCATTTGTAGCTGCCACGTATTTACCCTTAAAATAGACTCTTCCTGTTCTGTGGTTATATTTCGTAAATGTTAGCACATTGGGATTATTATCTTCTGTCTCATAAATTGTGTTCTATCCGCACTTGGTATGCGGTTCGGATCTGCCCTCGACTGTCGGAATGACTGTTGTAACTCCTCTTACAAAGTTTTCCGTAGCATTTCCGGAAAGGTGTTATATAGGTGAGTTGCGCATGATAGAGTAAGCGCTGTTGTTAAATATGGTTTAAAGGTATTCAAAATAATCCCACCAAGTAGAATGTTTCAAATTGCAGAGCATGCAAAGCCAAATGCTTAAATCTCTCACACAGTCTATCATAAAAGATCTTTCCATTATAATATCCGCCAATATTACTTCGATTTGTCCATAAGTTGGAACATATGGGTCTTAAGTCCTGCTCGCAAAAATGGCGCTTGAGAGTCCTTTCAAGGCGTGGAACTTGACAAAATTTGTCATTACCTCCACCAGTATAAGTATGTTTTAATGCTCCTCTTGCGCTAGGAAGGGGTCCATGAGCGTCAACTGCGACTAATTGTAGTGGCTGCTATCGAAAAATGTCCGTACCATGGCTGTTCATCGGCTTAGTGTTTTGGCATACTTGCATGTTGAAATATATTGCTAACTTTGTGACCTATTCACGGAATGTGCAGATCCTCCCTTACACGCAAACTTTCCTCTTACGCTGCCGTCAATCAAAGCATTGTGGTACGTCATCTCTATGACGAGTTCTTCCATAACGGTAGTATATATGCATGCCAAGATCGCTTTTCCATACCTAACAGATTATAATTATATTATGCCTTAGAGAAGCCCATATTTCCCGAAGTTCTCTATATTAATAGACGGGACAATCAAATTACTTTCTACGGCTTAGCATTTTAATTCTGCCTCTCCGGTAGCTCTTTAGGTTCCGTAGATCTTTTGTATTTAAACTGAAATCCCATTTGAAGTCGTCCATCCTCCGGTGTGTACCTCCTTGTGTTTGAGGTGATTTTCACCTACTCTCATACGCGACAGCTGTACTGGTGCTGGTACTATTTGGCCTTTTATGTAAACTAGCACAAGTACTGCCTACTCATTCCTTCGAATGTCACAGGTTGGATCGTGCTACATATTCGAAAACACTTCAAGTTAATTACAAATTTCATTTAATTAAAATGTTCAAAGTTATCTCTGCTTCCTTAAAGTGCAACGTTCACAATTTATTGCGTGATAGGCCCTTGTATATTATTTTCTTTTCCAAACGTGAGAGCGTGCAATTTAACAGTAAATGAACAGTAGTTGACTCATTATGTAGTGAGGAAAGAAGCAAAGTTAAATAAAACAAAGAATAGTTATAATTCTTGCAGATGTGTAAGTATATAAAATTCTGAAAAAAACTCCTTGCATATACATAACATTTACAAAGGTAGATAAGGCTGAAAGTCTTTGTTTTTCTCCTTACATTCTAGAACGAATTTAAATTATTTGTTTTTGTTGCAATTAATTAGAAAGGACGCACTCGGATCCTAACGGTTCACTATTTGGCACATGCATAGTATAGAAATATTGAACGTTAGTTACAAAGGTATTGAAATGAATTTAGAGTAGACCGAAAAGGGCGTGTTTTTGCCGCTACCACATGCTGGTAATGCAATCATTGGTAAATCCCCAATTGGCCAGCCGTCCTCTTCATATCTATTCCCTAGTCCAACCGCGGAAAAGCAAAGTACATGACTTGGCGTCATCCAATTTGAAAGCCATCTTGACGAGGGAAGAGAGAGCTCCATCTAGCGTCCCAAAGGCGAATCTTCTAACAGTCTCCATTGATCCTTTATGCACGTTGTGTAGCTATAATAGCAGGCGCAACCCATATGAGATGAAAATGATGATGACGATAGTAAGTAGCCATTTCAGAATTGGTATAAATGCTGAAGAACCAACAACAGCTCACAGCATAACATTAAATACATTTATATTGCCGGGAAAATGCTTAATTTCACTATCGTGCGACAATACCTACTGCACATAGAGAGATAGTTTACAGTTAGTCATCTTACATGTTTAAGAAATGAGATGTCTCACGTGATCACTAAATAGGCTTATTACATATAGCATGTTTGAACTTCTGCAAGGCGAAGAAAATTGGCATTACGCAGTGATGCATGCAATCTGTTCTGTCTGCGTTAAGTTTCTTGCCCTTCTTGATCTAGGGGTATCATGCTTGCCTCCAGTTCCCGAGGTCGCGGGTACAAACCCGGAGGAGGGCTATGGAGTTTTTCGGACGTAAAATTCCTTAGTATGACTTCCTTCGGAAGAAAAGCAAAGCCGGTGGTCACGCATCGTCGATTTACGGCATGTAAAAGAACTTCAAGCCTGATAAACAGGCCTCTGAGCAAAATTTCCGGTCTTTCACGCCCAATATAGAATGGGACGCTATGGACCATAGTAGTTAAAAGCGTCAATAAATAAAAATTCAATTTAGTTAAGCTTCTTGATGGCTTCACAACTATATGAAATTTGCTTTCCCCATATTCTTGTGTTAGAACACGTCCCTGCCTAAAAGTAATCGGTAGGTATATTATATGCAATGATACATCCAAACCAATAATGATTGGCCGAATAAGCATTTAATATTTCGGAATTTGTTTTACTCTACCTTTGTCTATCTCAATTTAAATACTTTGACTAGTACTGCTCCTAAAGGTGCTCTTTCTCGGGAGCAGTGTATTAAATATCTACTTGAATACCAGGTAACTATAATTTGCTTGAGCTTTTGGATCCTGGAATTATTGTAATTGCATCAATCCCGTCTGGATCCGGAGATACTGTCTGCCCCGATATTACGTAGTCGAGAAGCTTAACCTCCTCGGCAGAAAAAAACGCGCAGTTCAGTGTAAGGCAGTGCAATGAGAGCTTTGTTCAATATGCTGAGTATGTGTGTTCGCATCTAAGTTATAAGTTAAAATGTCGTCCGGGATATACACTCCTCCGTCTGGGTGCCAAGAATGCAGGCACTTCCACTTGTAGGCACTTCAACTTAACCCAAAAGGACCGTTGGTGATGTGATATACTCGCACATTGTAGAGAAACACCATCAATTTGCTTTCTCTAACGGTATTCGAAGATAAGATTTAGTCAGGTCAGGCGACAAAAATTATTTTTGTCGGTGTATTCCGCTTAAAATTTGATCATTATTCTGAGTCTTAAAATTATCCGGAACTGTAAGAAGCACAGTCCCATTTTTTTCTGACTGCAATTGTACGTTGATAAATTCGGAATCCTCCAGTTCTGTCACGGCAATCTTCACCATTTCGCAATTTTCAATTGACTGCATTCATAGAAATCATTTTACTTTTGTGTCTTATGTCTAAAGGGTTCTATAGTACTGTCAATATTGAATAAGTAAACATAAGCATTGCATAACTCTGTCCTGTCTGAAAAGATTTTACTGTGCTTGGCTAAAATGTTAAGAAGCTCTTTCTATTAGTTGTCAATCTGCTTTATTGACACTACTTCTCCTTAGGGCGTTCCTTAACTTTGGGGGTCAGTCACCTATCCGGTGCTTGGTGACACTCTTTCTTCACCATATCCGCATTTCGAGCACATGTAAATATTCAACAAATAATTTCTCAACTACTATAAGAGCTTCCACTTCTGTTAGGGGTATGTTCTCTGCATGAGCCGTTTGGGCACAACAAAATTTAACCTCCCCTGATTTGTTAATTTAAGTGTTACCTGTGTGGAATTGTAATCTACTACTACATTTTCGTTCAGTAGCTCATCCGCAATGATCAAATCAACAACTCAAACATTGATTTTCTCTATCTGGTGATAAAGGATTGTGTTACCAATGGACACCGTAATTAGAGCTTGTTGTAATATCCCTGGGATCGATCTTCAAGTAACGACACATACAAAAACATTTCATACTGGTAAAGTTTGCAATTTTGAATTGTTCGTTTTCAGGTAATGATAAAAATATACCGGACTGCAAATATAAACTGCCCCACCGCTGTCTGTCGTAAAATAATACACTTCATAATTAATCATAATTATAAGTTTTGCAAGCTTGTATTATTCATGCCTTTAGAACTGCTCACAGTGTATGTGAGTCGCTTGTCACTTCACTACCTGAATTCTTTATTTGTGCTGCAGCCGCGTGTGCTGGCGGCAAGCGTTTTGTCTTGTGGTGTTGGTCTGCGGACTCGCCATTCTTGAGGTCTATCGTCCCATTTGTCGTGACTGGCTCTGCCGTTCGGGTTTTCAGAACTATTTTGCTGGCGTTGGTATAATGCGCACGGTTTCCCTTTCCCGGTCAGTTCCTCCCGGAATTCTGTAAAAAATCTTATGTACTTCGCTGAGTATTCCTGATATTGCCTGGGTATCCGATTATTTTTATACCGCTGGTGTGTGTTTCTTGGCCTATGTTACCTGTTGTCATTTCTCGGGAAATGGGGTTTGTACCTCTGCTTTTTAGCAGAACTACTACTTCTATTGCGCTTGCTATAATAATTATGTGGTCTATTCTATGGCCTATTCATGGTCCTATGAACCTCTAAAGGTACGTCGTGTCCCTAAAGATCAGTATTAACTCAATCGCTTCCCACAAGGTACTTGGTATGACAAACAAGATGTGACTCTTTAAGTTAGCGGGAAAATGTCGAGATAGACATGAAATAAACTCACCTTCATGCATGGGCGATTTCAGAAGTTGACCTGGTTTTGCGAGTCTGAGAGAATAGCCATCAGGCAATTCCTGTGAAATTTGTTAATAGCAATCGTTGTTTATTTAACTCCTGGCTAGATACTGTGTACTTGCATTGCAATTTTTCAACATAATGGCTGTTTTGAGCTGTTCATATGGATCATGATCTCCGATGGTTAGCAAGAACTAACCAAGTGACTGCCAGAGTAGGCCTCGACGTTCCAAGATCAATCTAAACCTGCAACAACATTGTGGTGGTCGCTCTACGTTGCCTCGTTACTTAGACTAGGTGTCGGTACAGCTGTTGCAGCGGGAGCACCGACCGGATGTGCGAGCTGTATATTGCTCATTCTCGTATTACTGCGAGTTCGCGGACTTTTTCTTCCATTGCGTCCGCCGTTTCCCTTTAAGCGGCGGTAACATGCATTATTGTACCCCTTAACTCGGGCACTTCTCTCCATTGCGAGTGCTCCTGCCCTTCAGCTGCAGATTAATCTGACTAACAGCTACCTTAAAGCACGCTGTTGGCTTTTTAAAGAAGCACATCATTAGGCTATAGCGCTAAGCTGCTTACATTCTGCCTCTCAAATTCACATTTCATTTCCCATGTTCCATCAAGTTCCCCATTTCTGCCTGAGATTCTTCGAGTTCCCCAAGCACGGCAGTCGCCTGTTCGTGCAAGGTATTTCATCTGGTGCATATCTCTTCCATTACATTTTCTATATTTTATTCCGCCTTTGTAATTCATTTTGTAACCGACTGCATACATTCGTTCTGATTTTGCAACAGTCTAAACTGTGACACAATGTATTGCATGAGAACGGTGGTATTGGCCGCCTCTATATTACAATTTGGATTTTTCTGTGCCCTTACTGTCTTACCTCGTTATTTGTTATTATCATACTAACTTATTCAGCCATTCTACATGATTAATCCCAGTTCCGCTACTCTCAACTATGCTGTTATTTCTCGTTCTACAGCATGAAGGACTTTTTCTTCATCTGCTCTTTTATTTTCTACAATATAAATATTGATATATCTTCCCAAAATCTTATTCCTCGTTATCAGAATTTATAATCAGCATGAATAAAATGTAACTACTGATACTGGCCTGCATGTATTTCTAAATTACAATGCATATATTACAGACATGCCTTTAAAAATACTAGTAGTTTTAGAATTATTCTACTGCTGGGAATTAAAGTTTTTATTGCATGCTCAGGAGACGTTCGTCGCTCCGCCGATATTAAACTTTCTTCATTTCACTTACGCAATTAGCACACATATTTTATCACTTCACTGGAGGGTGGCTTATTGGTATGTGCTTTTGTTGTGGACGAAGTGTCGATATGCTCGGTGACGTCGTGTAGAACGCCCTTCCTCTTGGCTAGTCACAGGATACTGCGTGGGTTGCTTTTCCACCTTCGCTGTTTTCTGAGATGTAAGTCTGTTGAGCAGTTAGGAAATTACTTTTAATATCAGTATCGAACACTGACGTTGGGCGCTCTTTGTGACCGTGTCTAAGCTTTTAGGTGGGAGGTTAGGATATTAGAGAAATACGGAGTTTCCTCTCCCCGTGAACCTGAAACTCCAGGGATATCTCAGGATGGTTATGCTGGGATGAATTAAAGTGTGTCACTTTATTTATCTATTGCTTTTATTCTACGTTGTTTCCGATTACACTTTAGATTATATGCCTCGACGTATTACATGTTCGCGTGCTGCTTTCTGCGAGAACGAATATGTGTCTTCACCATATGGCTTCAAAATAGACACTTCCCGCCTTATTTAAAACAAAACAAAAGATGTAGTTCCACTCAGAGTACAAACACAAAGTCATCCATAACTAAGGGGTTGCTAGGGTTTTCCAGATTTACGTCCCTTCCATGAAGACATCTGGTACAGAAGGGAACAGGCAGATGCCTATATTCTGTGTTGCTTAAAGTTAAATTAAACACTATCTTCTTAACGTTAACTTATTACGCGACAGTAATATAAATATGCAATTGTATATTGTCTCAATCTTAGAAGGTAAGTTACCCAATTCAAGCGATTGATTAAAAGAATTGGATAAACAAATGATAAACTTATGTCAATAATTAATTCAACAGTATCTCTCAATTAAACAACACAAATAATTCGAAGCTCATGCAATATCTAAGTCGATGTATGCATTTACTCAATAATACTTATGCACGTATTTTTGTTCCCTTTTATGCTGCCATATATACTGATCTGGTATACTTATCTAGAAGTAATGAAATATATATATATATTGTTTATTCAAATTGTATACCTACCCGGTGCCATACATATGATATGGTAACGTGTAAGTACTCTAGAAAATTTAATCTTTCGATTAGATTAGCTGGTGGCGAACTATATACAACATAGAAAATCAGTATCCTTGAAATCGCTATGCAATGTGCGTTGTAATCTGTTAAGTAAGAACTGTAAGATCTTAAACACCTCTGTAACGTATGAATGAGGAAAGCTTAGGTGCTGAAATTACCAGAGGCTTGCGGTGGCAGTCGCCAATATAGTATGCAAGTAACGGATATGAAGCTATTATTCCGAAAATAAAGATACAAGTTCAATAAGATGTTTAAGAACGTGATATATATTCAAATACATAAGATATTAACAATAAATTTGACTTTACAATTGAACTCTGGAAATAGTAACTACAATTTATAATTATCAGCCATTTAACTATCACAAGTCTTAAATCACACAAAACATGAAACACTTTCAAATATATATATAAATTGAAATTGGGACTTCCACAAGTTAATTCTTTTCCTAAATGATGTGTTTAATTCAGATACTAAACCAATGGAAAGCTAAGGCAACACTGAAAGCTAATCTGTGCAATAAAAATGCCCCATTCGAGCTTTAATGCCACTATTCGCCAGTGTAAGCATATCTGAGCAACGGTTTCGTTCCATAAATTAAGAAGTTAGACAGTACTGTACAGAACACATACTATCCAGAGGAGAGAATTCTCCGCCTGTACGTAATGAAAAATCAAATAGGTTACCACATTTTAAACAGAACGCAATTCCATACTGGATTTGATATGAGAGAACAAGGCATTGTTCTTTCGAAGAAGGTCCAGGGTCCACGTGTTCCCTGCCCAATGCTCCAATCGTTCTTCCCGTGTTCAGTTTACGCAGGTCAGCAGAAAGCTTAAATAGCAGAGGAGAGGCAGGCAGTAGCACTGGAGGGGAGAGACCGCTGATATTTCCCCTTGCCACGTTGTATCATCCATACAACCCAAAAGTGGGGGGTTCTTAATACCGTCACAGCACACATGATTAATCGTTGTCAAAATACAAATTCTTCCGAGGATCAGACACAATTTATGGCTTCTGCTTTTAATTTAAATTAATTGCTCATGACATCATTGATATTAGTTTAAATATAGGCTTATTGTTATTAAAATCAGTTTAGCTGCTTTGAATGGTAGGCAGAATTTGTGGAGAATTGTCTGCATGTTCTGGGTATCTTACCTTTCTTTACAAGGTTCACTTTGTAATCTTCCATTTCTGAATCGTGTGAATGCAGAATGTGGTATTTTCCTGGTAAACATTGTGTAATGACGGTGAGTGCAAACTTTTGTATTCTCACGAAGTTGTCATCAGTTTTTTTAGTTCCATTTATACCCCAACACTAACTGCAATGGCTTTGCTTTGCAACATATTATTGCGTATAAGCAATGGTGTTAACTCGTATTTGCTTGTCTTTGGGTTGGATTTCCGGTAAACTTTCGGTTTCATTCATTAGATTACATACACTTTCAGACTCTCATTCCTACTTCCAAACTCTGGGGAGGATAGGGAATAACCTTGAGTAGAGAAAAATTCCTACCTCCAGAAAGAATTGAACCCGGGACCCCTAGTACAGGTGCTCTACTAAATGAGGTACGAGATCAGCCTTTAGTTCCTTTTTTCCTTAATATTAGATAGTTATTCATATTTTCAACTGACGCAAAGTCTTCCTGGGTCATCCGTTTTACAAGAAAAGGTTGTTTCTTCTTCTATGTTTCTACTAGTTTGTTCGAACTTCTGATCTATATACAGTAGGGATTCTTCTTTTCTATCACACCGAAGTCACGGCCACAAGATAAAGATGTATGCGCAGGTATAGGACATTTATATTCCAGTGTTTAGAATAATTTCCATACACGAAAAACACAGTACCGAAATATCCAAATTCAAACTTTTGTTTTGGCCTCCACATGAGTCTGACCAAACCATCAAGTGTTTGGTTTCTGTTGACACTTCTAGTTGTTTTAGGTATGCATATAAACAAGATAATACTTCTTGTGATCCCCGCCCAGCAATGTCCTGAGACCATATATACATATGGAATTCTCTTTTAGAGTCATGTACTCCAAGATTTTGAGTCTACAATTACCTGGAATACAACGTGATACCACTATGCATGTGTACAGTTGGTAGGCATTGCTGTATAACAAATGCTGTTGTGAAAAGTGTTCCACTTCGAGCAATATTCTGAAAGTCACTTTTCGTTTGCGTTTTGGCTCTTTCAGCTTTACGAAGGTGCAGTTCTTTGTTTCTTAGAAAACCCATTTTCTCTGTTTCTGATTTAGTACTCCTTAGAATCATTTCTAGCTAGTTACATTTTTTAAATGTGTCCAAACGGGGTTCACCAAAAGGTAAATTGAATTCTGTTCTAAAAATGGGTGTGAAGAAAGTCAATGCTGTTGGTTCTTGTGCACTCCAGTATACTCTCCACATGTAAGTCTTAGCCATGTTGGCTCCCTCCTCACAGAATAATTTACGCTGCTCATCGATGTTGACCTATACAAGAAAGCTGCCAGTATACTTGCATTTGAAGTCCATCTACACCTGGCTGGAAGTAAATACCACCAGCAAGTTACATCTTCTTGCATTATCGGCCGGTGCTCTTCAGCTTTCTAGTCAAAAGATGGCAACACAAATGGACTGGGTGGCGATGCATATGTTCCTGACGTCATGTCACGTGTGAGGGGCCTGAGCGACCCCGAGACAAGCAAGACGAGCTGGGGAGAAGAAAGTCTGAGTACGTCGGCCATTAGGGAAGCAACGCATCGAGACCAGCACTACGGAAGCGTCGTCATGCACAAACAATTTTTGGGCTTTATCTAAATTTCTGCGATAGAATCTTTTCAGTAAGTAACTTAAAAAGAAATATTATGTGCGTGTGCGGATTGTGGTTAACTTCGGGGTCAGAGTGGGAATAGTTCATGTTAAATTTCAATTGCAAATTTATTTATCGTGAAAGAGTACCCAAGAGATACTAAAGCTTCATAGTGACAAATGTACTAAAGCTAATTTATAATGTATAAACATGTTCAAATTTTTCGTATTATAAAGAATATAGTCCTATGATTTGGTTGCAAGTAATCACATGTTTAGCATTTGTTTGTGAATCGACGATTTCATTTCCTTTCATAATTCGTCACGAGACTTAAATAATTAGTAACTCTGGGAATACTAACCCCCTAACCTAAGGCTAACATTCCGTGAATTCAGAAACCTAAGCTTATTTAAATAGTAAATCATTCAAGCCTTTAAGAAACACACGAGAGCTGAGCTTACATGATTAACATGGAACATCGTTAGCGTGATTTGGTGTAACCACTGGTAATTAACATCAACTTATATATAAAAGGTACATAACCTAAGGCTAACCTTTCATGAATTTAGAAACCTAAGTTTATCTAAATAGTGGGACAAAATTCCGTATACAAAAAGGAATATCCAAGATGTATAATATTCACGGAATCGATTCATTGTAGGAGTGTCTCGACTAATACCTGGTGCCTACCCACCCACTCCAAGAGATTGCTTTGTTTATATAGTCGAATTTGGTGATATTTCGATGTAGGTTCTGGAAAATTAATACTTAATGCTTTGGCGAAGTAATGCAGCGAGTGTGTGTAAATGTAGGGAAATGAGGGTAGAAAACACCGAAAAGTTTAGCGTAAGGGATCAATAACCTCAATCTGACTTTGAAAGTTAGAAAGTAGATTGCAAGGGTGTGAGGTTATTAGCGTTCCGTCGAAGGTTTTGGGAAAAGGAGGATGAACTACCGGAGCAATTAATACAACATAATGTACTCCAAGGGCAATTCGCTGCGAAAGATGTGGAAACCAGGTAGGTATGAGGAGCTGTAGGAAAGGTTGTTATTTCCACTGCGGGGACAACTTTTAGCGTGGTTAAAGATAGTTGTTAATTAACCTAAGCTTATATAAAAGAGTAAACCTTACCTAACCTCTCGTAAATCAGAAACGAAAGCTTAAATAAGTAATGCATCATAAACCTCGATAAGGAACCCACACTCACTTCGCTCGCGTGCTTTAGTGTAACCATTGGCTAATTAACCTAACCTTATATAAGAAAAAGCTAAACCTAACCTACCCTCTCGCGAATCAGAAACCAAAGTTTTAAGTAGTTAGTCAGAAGCCTCGTTAAGGAACGCACACTCACCGCTCGCGTGCTTTAGTGTAACCATTTGTTAATTAACCTAAGTTTATACAAAAAAAAAACAAATCAAAAATAAAATAAAAAAATAAACCTAACGTAACCTCTCGCGAATCAGAAGCCAAAACTTTAAGTAGTTAATCATAAATCTGGTTAAAGAACGCACGCGAGCGATGCGAGCGTTCTTTTGTGTAACCACTGGTTAATTAACTTAAGATTATTAAAAGAAAAAAAGTTAAGCCTAACCTAACTTCCCGTGAATCAGAACCAAAACTGAAATACTGTGTTCCTCTTACGAGAATGTATTCTGCTAGAAACGCTGAATGACCAGTTGCTTTTGTTTGCTTTTCTCACCACAGATTTTAGCAACGTTAGCAACCATTTCTCAGTTGAATGTGTAGAGTTCTTCCTTTCGTACTGGGCATTGTAAATAGCTTCATAAATCATTAGGAAACACTTATACGCTGCTCCAAGTGAAGCACGCAGGAATACAAAGGCTGTGCGATATTTTAATGGATATAGCAGATCTTTTTATAGCACCATCATGAGTTACCACGTGGAACTATCCCCCCTCACCTCTCCGAAGAGCACAACACCCCGCAAACGTTTTCTCTTCAGAGGCCTAAAGTAAGTAATGAATCACACATCTCGTTAAGCATCGCACGTTAACTTCGCTCGCGTACTTTGGTACAACCATTGGTTAATTAACCTAAGCTTATATAAACAAATAATAAACCTAGCCTTAGCTCCCGTGAATCAGAAACCAAAGCTTCAATAAGTAGTGAATAATAAACCTCGTTAAGAAACGCACGCGAAGGAAGCGAGCGTGCTATGTTGGAACCACTGGTTAATTAACCGAACTTATATAACAAAAGGATGAACCCTACGTAAAGCTATTTAAAGTGTTTAAAAAGTATGTTAACATCTTCATTAGGAATAGGAGCTCTAAAGATCTAATAAAAAGGTCTGATTCGTTCAAAGATCCGTTCAAAAGATCCAACTCGTTTAAAAGACCATTGAAATATACGGAATAATGGCCAAATAGGGAATCGTTCACATAGTTAAGAAAAGCTTGCTAGCGGAGCTTATATTATAAACTTGCATTATCGCGTTTAATGTAACTACAGGTTGGTAATTAACTCAAGCTTAAATAAAAAAACCACGACCTAAGCCTAACCTTCCGGAATTCAGAAACCTAAGCTTATTTAAACAGCGAATCATTCACATAAGAAACGCACGCTGGTTCCGCTCGCGTCAGCGATGTTAGCTGCTTCTATGTTGACAGGATTTTGTTTAATTCCTAAGCAATTGAAACACCTTTTGGTAACCGCATACAGCTGGAGAGTGACAGCGACATCTGTAGCAGAGTAAGGTACCGTTTTTCCGGAGCACATACGAAAGGTTAACCAAAAAATCTAAAATTGTCTTGGATACTGGTGCACATTCGCCACCATCGCGAGAAAAAAGCTATGCAAAAGCTGACAATCAACTTGGGTGCTAGAACTAGGTAAGGGGTGAGGTGTCATAAAAAGGGAGGAATCCCTTACCAACATAATACGCAGTTCATTATATCGGCTGGTTTCTTTCCCTTTTTTTTCTCTCTATTTTTCTTTTTTGCACCCAAGTGTACATTACCTGAATTATTAGACTCCACTAAAGCTGAAAAGTGAAGCTTTCTTGCAGCATAAAATCTCTTGTTCCTTTGTTCAGCTATTTCCTAAAGGTTTATCACATGCTTGTACTGGAGAATGGTTAGTTACAAATACACACACCACTACTGGCTTCTGTGGAGTAAGAATGGAAACAGATATAAAGTCCATTATTTAGCAAAATATAACAGATGGCATAAGCTGTCTCTCAAGTGTATTAACTCATTTTTACTTTCTCTACTACGTATAGTAAGTAGTGGAAGTATTCAATTCCACCCAAAATTCGATACCGTAATTTTACCGAAAATATATATTTTGAGGCTTCCTGAATCCAAAGAAAGCACTTTTAAAATGGTCTGTGATTAGCATACCTCAAAGACAAAAAGTCGGATATATATCAAACTTGGTATTTAGGTTCAGCATCTTTCAAAGATACGACAGGAATATTTACAAGAAAAACCCCCACCATACGCTTTACATTGAACACTTTTCGAAAAAAAAAATTCTCAAAAATGGTTGTACCGGTTGTGGTTAAAATATAATATACTTAAGATACTTTCATGACAAATAAAATGTATATACTGAATTTTCTGGGAATGTCCCCAAAAAATCCTTGAATGGCTTATGCATAACTGGTAAACCGTAAGAGGTAGATAAGGTTTTCTACACAATTACTGTAGAGCTCGTTAAAACACACAATATATGTTATATAGATTTTTTTAGAATTAACCATTTCCGATATATTCCTTGTTATTTGTTTGAATTTTCCAATACTTATACCTTTTCTCAAATGGGTATTTGTTGTTCGTTTTTTTATGTCCTGAACATACAAAGAGAATGGAATGCTCCACATAGCGACCAGCTCTTATAAGATTTGACTATCGCTTAAAGCCTACCATATTCCCCTTGTACCTACAAGAAAATTAGCAGTAAGATAGTTTCTTCAAATATTTATCTCCATTAACATGAAGCAGATGGAGAATAAGCGCTTGTAAAAATAGTTTCTCAAGAGTAGAGAATGTGAGTGTAACACATGAGATTTTTGTTATAAATGTGGGTTATCAGGCTCCTGCATCAGGCCACATAATTAATCTCTATGACATAGAAATTAATAGTATATGGTACCTCAATGCCTAGACGATGGAGGACTTAGATGGCTGGACAGAACAGAAATTTACTCCACACTTCCTTCAGAGAATTCATATGATTGAAATTGTAAGAAGCTGTACCTATATCTGTATTATAAAAATCGTAGGGTGTACTTAAGATATTTACACGCGTGGTTGCCTATTTACTATCAGTTTGGCTTATAACATAAATTGATTTAAATGGAGTAAGTCATTAAAAATATATAATTTACTCAGAATCCTTGCAAAAATTAACAATTACATATACGTGAGGCTCATTGAAAATATATAAAAGTATAACAGTTTACCACTTGTAATAAGGTGGAAGCAGGTACCAAACTTACAAAAAGCCAAGCCTTCCATGTGTTACATAACACAACCTCCTGTACAGCTAAAATACAATGAAACCTATTTAGCACTCTTCCTCAAATTTCGAAATGGATGGGACTTTTACAGTACTCGCGTCCGTGACTACTAAATCCTAAACAAAACCCTCTCACAGCGCGCGAGTCTGTCTCCACAGTATTCTCTGAAAATCTTTCTTTCAGCAGTAATTCGATCTTTATAACACGAAGAAAAATTACAATTTTACCATTGGGGTTTCAAGCCCAAGCAATACTAAATGATCTGTTATGAGAGACCAAAGCACTATAAAGATTCATGCTTTAACTTATATATTTATTTTCTTAAAACAGCAAATTCATTTTTATCTGTTTCACAAAATTCATACTTTCTAAACAACTTTATCTAAAAGCATTTAAACAGAACTGGCTTCTTTGTAATTTTACTTTAGCAATTTGCCTTTAAGTTCAAAAGTGATCTCGTGAAATTCACTTAAATAATTGCTGCATGAACAATTACCGTTTTATCAAACGACTAAACTAACAGATAACAGTTTGGAAAATAAGTACGTCCAGCTAGAATTAATATAACAGCCGCATACTACACAACAACCCTGTTGTGGTGTTTCCTTAGATACGAGGTTTCCAAGTTTCCCTTATCTGAAGATAATTTGCCCCATTGGGCTCTTGTCGGCTCATGGTAGACTTCTTTGGGTTGTGGCGAGCTGTCCTGCGGTGTTGCCTCTTGTGCGTCTCGTCGAGTACTCTTATCTTCTACAGCTTTGGCTGGGCGGTTTTACATCCCAAAGCGGCGGTGAAGCAAGGGGAGGGAGGAGTTGGCCAGCAGTCCAAGTGACCTACTTATTGCAACTGCCATGCTGGATGTTGAAGCCTCGCCATATTGGAGGCGTTCTTTGTAGCAGTGACTAGGTGACGCAGCCATATTGGACCGTAATAGTAACTACGCTATATTGCATAGTAGCCGTCTGTCCAGGAACCGCTACACCTTATGGGTAAGAAGGGGATAAAGAAATCTTAAGAGCGAGTCGCTATATGGCCGCTTTGAAATGCCGTTCTGTTTGCATCAACAGAGGAAAAAAACTAATAGCAATTTTCCTCTTGAGGAAAGCACCAGCGTTTAAAAATTCATTCCTATAACAGAGAATACGAGAGCGATACAGAAAATTTTAAGAATGCCGAGTCACTCAAAACAAATCAAATTTATTTATATTTTACAGCCACATTCTAATGCTTTGCGAGTTGATTGCCGTGTCGTTTGTTCGATTTGCTCTAATAGTTTGTTAATAATCATCGTTTAAAGATTTTGTATTCAGCCAAATGAATTTGACTAGAGAACATTTCGGGACTATGATTTTATACGATTTTAAATTGTCCTTAACATCTAAACAAACTGAAAATCGGCTTATAAATGCATTTGACCAAGAGGCTCATAAAAGACAACAATTTATAATTGATACGGCGAATTCAAAAGAGATCGGTTTTTTCTTAGTGATGAATTTCGTGACCGACGCCCAAGAGCTGCTGTTACTGATAAAAACATCTGATGTGTTACACTCACATAACTTTCTCTACTCTTGTACAAACTATTTTTACAAACGCTTATTCTCCATCTGCTTCATGTTAATCGAGATAAACATTTGCAGACTCTATCTTATTGCTAATTTTCTTGTAGATGTAAGGGGAAAATATATTTACAAGGTCAATATAGAAAAACTCTTAATAGCTCTATCTCTTAATAGCTGGTTGCTAGGTGCAGCACCATTCCCTTTGCCACAGATTTTAACTCTTTGCATATCCAAGACAAAAAATTGAATAACGAATTCCCATTTGAGAAAATAAGTATTGAAAAATTTTAGGGAATAACAAGCAATATCTCGAAAATGGTTCACTCAACAACAAAAATGTATATGACATAAATTGTACATTTTAACGCGATCTACATCTTTTAGGTAGTAAAATTTGGTCTATCTCTTATGGTTTACCAGTTATGCAAAAGTCGTTCACAATAAAGAATACTTTTGGAAACATTCCCAGAAAATTCAAGATATACATTTTATTTGTCATGAAAATATCTTAAACATATATTTTAATCAAAATCGTTAGAGCCATTTTTGAGAAAATTAAAATTTTCGAAAAATCTTCCATGTAAAGGGTAGTCTGTGGTGGGGTGATTTTCTTGAAAACCTTCGTGTCGCATCTCTGGAAGATACTGAACCTAAATACCAAGTTTGGTGTTTATCCGACTGTCCGTTTCTGACTGTTCACAGACACACAAACGGACATGTTTCCAAAAATGCTTTTTTTGGATTCAGGGTGTCTCAAAACATGTATTTCCGGTGAAATCTCGGTATCGAATTTTTGGGTGGAATACAATACTTCCCCTACTTACTATACGTGGTAGAGGTAATATTGCCGCTGTTCGAACAATGCTTAAAGAAGATCGACAGACATCTTATGAATGTATTCGGGAGACATTGGGCATTGGTATGAGTCAAATCCAAAACATTTCACATCAACAGTTAGATGTAAAAAGCTTTGCTGACAATGGACTCCACATCAACTGGCTCTCGATCGAAAGCAGCAACTCATTGATTTGTGCAGAACTCTGGAAAAAATTCCAATGCAGCAGTCCATATTTAATTTGGAGGATCGTTACTGGTGATGAATCCTGGATTTATTATGACCCTGAAAAGAAAAGCCAATCGGCTCAATAATGGGCGTTTGGAACCGATTTATACACATCTGTCTGTTTACTGCAAAATTTTGAAAAAGTTCGTGAAAAACGCCCAAAAGGAAAAACAATGTTACATCATGACAACATATCGTCGCATACAGCAAAACTAACAACTGATATCTGGATGCCTTAAAGGTCAGCATCATGCACGCTCCACAATACAGCCCTGATCTAGCATTTTGCGACTTCTTTTTTGTTTCCAAAAATTAAAGATAAAATACATGGAATCACTTTTTTCTCATCAGATGAAGCGGTGCATCATTACAAAACAGGTTTTCTGAAGTGCCCCAGGAAGAGTGGCATCCTTGCTTTAAGGTCTGGTTTCGTTGATTACAAAAGTATATTGATGTTAAAGGGCAATATCTTGAAAAACAACAGAAATATTTAATTTTTTTAGAACTAATTCTTGTTTGATTTTCTAAAAATCTTTAGTGTTGTGTTCGTAACTCGGAAATGAATAATACCACAAATAGTTTATTGGCATAAATTGAGTGCTTTAACGCGATTTGCTTTTTGTGCAATAAGATGTTCTCTATCTCTTACGGTTTACCAATTATACAAAACCCATTCAGAATGATGACTTCACCCAGGCCATTTCCAGAAAATTCAAGATTATCATGTTATTTGCCTTGAAAATCTCTTGAACATATTGTATTTTAATTAAAACAATTAGAGCCATTTTGAGAAAAACAAACATTTCCAAAAATGTTCCATGTAAAGATTAGTTTGTGGTGCCTTTTTTTCTTGTTTTTATTTTTTGAAAAACCTAGTGTCGCATCTTAGAAAGATAATGGACTTAAATACCAAATTTCATAATTATCGGACTTTCGTTTTTTAGTTATGTTATTCACCCATACAGAACACATGCTCAAGGATCTTTTTCTAAAGATTTGTTGTACATTCACATGACTTCCTCTACTCTCTGTCGTTTATTAATGGGTATACAAACTAGTCTTACTAAATATTATTTTATATTCTTTTCTTTTTAATCCAAATTAAGTTTTGCAGGAGTAAAACCATTACGCATTTCGTTATAGATACAAAGGCAATAGCGATAGTCAAATGTTTAAGAAATGGAAACCACACGCTGGCCTTAAAATTACACTGTTTCAATGAAATCTCGAGAAACACTGGCAGGACTTTAAAATAAAAGCTGAATATTGCAAAATACGAACCATTAATAACGGATATCTCGGAAATGGCTAATGCACAAAAAAGTTATTTGATATAAATTGTGTGTTTTAAAGAGATCTACATTCCTTGTGTAGTTCGTTTTATCTTAAGATTTACTAGTTTACAAGATCATACAAAATTCCTTCCGAATGAAGAAGACTTTAAAGGCCATTGGCAGAAAATTCAAGATATACATTTTATTTGTTCTGTAAATATCTTTAATATCCTGTGGTATTTTAATTAAAATCGTTGGAGCCATTTTTAGGAAATAAAATATTTCGAGAAATCTTCCATTTAAAGGATTTTTGCGGTGAGGATTTTCTTGAAAATCTTCGTGTCGCATCTTTGGAAACTGCGAACTTAAATATCAAGTTTGGTGTCGATCCGACTTTTCCTTTTTGAGTTATGCTGTTCGCAGTCACACCCACACACACACACACACACACACACACACACACACACACACACACAAACACTCACACGGACCTTTTTCTAAACATAGATTCAGGGGGTCTCAAATATTTATTTGCAGTGAAATCTAGGTATCGAATTTATGGGTAGAATAAATACCTTCTCTATCTTCTATTTACGTGGTAGATAAAGTAATAGGAGACATCGTGTATATTCACTTCCGAGTTTTTGCAAAGAGCTTAACGCATGTGTATTGCATATAATTTTCGACGATAATGAATAATAGAAATTCTTAAGCGAAAATAAAATTGTGCACTGTTATAAGCTAATAATAAATAAGCTGTTCAAAAGTAGTATCAGGGTCGACCCTGCTAGCATCTGCGACCTGGCGATTGTTCTTCATATGTGAAAGTGTTGATCAAGTGAACAACTGAAGGTGACAAGGTTGTTTGCACCGAATGAGTTATATTTAAATGATGCATGAATTGAATCGTAATTACTATGCGGGTTTTTTATAGTAAGTATTGCCGATATAACAGAACATTATTTTTCAAATATGTTATTGTTATTAATTACCTTACACTAGTTCTCCATATGTCGTCCTCCCTGGAATAATGGTACCATGCTAGCCTCTACTTCCCAAGGTAGCGGGTTCAAACCCGGTAGAGGACGATGCAGTTTTTTCGGGCGTAAAATCCTTCCTTTGGAAGGGAAGTAAAGCCGGTGGTCCCGTGTCGTAGATTTACGGCACGTAAAAGAATCTCAAGCTTGATAAAGAGGCCTCTGAGCAAAATTACCGGTCTTTCACGCTCAATATAGAATGGAACGCTAACGACCATAGTAGTTAAAGAACGTCCATAAATAAAACTCAATTTAATGTTAATTTAGTTCTCCATATATACTCACCGCTATTATTCACACTTGACATAACTGAAAGCAGCTTTTGTATACCTTCGTCAAAGGATGATGAAATCCAGGTTTGCACTTCTTGTTTCATAACATTATTGTCTGATAAAGAAACAGATGAAAATCGCTTGGTGCCAAATCCAGACTAGAAGGAGGGTAGTTGAATTGTTTCCAAACAAATAATGGGATTATATCTTGAGTTTGTTTGGCTGTGTGTGGCCGGACATTGTCACTCATTATTGTTTCCCCATAAAACTCACGCAACTGGTGATGAATGTTTGCTAACGTAACATTTCCCGCATTCAAAAAATGAATCACTGAATTGGCTTCACAGTCGAGTGCTTTGAACATTTGGAAACGCTCTAACAACAGGAAAATAAAAGTGACGATCGTTCACAGCTGCGTCTGGTTTCCTAATGAATGATCGCGTATGCTCAAAATCACGACTGCAGTGCTGTAGTGGCAAAATATTAAAATGTCACTTGGTTTAAAAACACGCCTCATAAATGTCAACAAATAAGGGGAAGTAAAGACGGTAAGATGTAAACGGTGAAATTCAGTAATAAAATATGATTATATTGCTTGTCTGCAAAAATATATAAGTATGTGTGTATATATGTATATATGTATATATAATTTATTGTGCAAATACTTTAAATATGTGGTATTCCAGAGGCATTTTCAAATAGATTACCTTCGGCGTGTTCCAGAGTTTCCCTTCCATAATTTTCTTAAAGCAGCACTATGTTATAATTAAAGTAAATTATAAAGGCTCCTTTACGTTATCAGCCAATGAAAATTTAATTTTGTTTATGACTAACTTTTATGCATCCAAAATAGGCGTAAATATCACGCACCGTCCCTTGATTCCATTCATAGAAACAACAGTTAAGCATTTGTGATCATGTATTTTGTTTTGATTATTTTTATTTCGATAAGCCTATCATGACTGAAAACAATATTAAATACTTAATATCCCTGCAACAGATAAGTTATGTTTGTTTTTTCTTCGTGGTTATTCTTCTCTCATCTCCGTCCCAAGAAATACCTCTTTCTCTTGTCGCCAGAGAGTGCAGCTTGAAGTCCGAGACTAAATTGCAAAGATTTATCAGGAAGGTAAGTTCGTGTATTGACTTTGACTTCATTAATTATTGAATAAATACGGGTGTTCTGTAAGCTTTTAACATTGTTGTTTGTCTCGTGGTAAGAAAATATGGTATAACTTGATACATTTTTCCTAACATCATGTTTGGCGGAAAAGCAATGGCGTAACCAAGCTGAATAGCGTTGCCAAAGGAAAAGGCAAAAAGTTAACTTCCCTGCAATTTTTATGGGGATGGAGATGATGAATTGTTATCTTCTGATAATGTTCATGATTACTTCTAACCAAATCAAAACACTGGTTAATCTTTGTTATTTCAATTAAAATAATAAGAAAATGCTTTAATATAAAATTAATTTTAACTTCTAAGGGACTTTACTTTCCTCAAGCATTTAATAGACCTATATTACAAAGAAAATAAGAGTAAGTAATCGAAGAACGCAAGTAGTAATACAATGACAATACGGGTACAAAGAGAGATGCCGCCGGTTGAAAAAGTTGTAATCCTATTGACTGTGTAATCAGATAGCCCTTTGTTTTCTGCAGCAGGGCACGCCCCCTCTTTGTGTGCTAGTCCGAACGCCGGCCGCCAGTGTACCAGAACAATGGACTATTGTTCCTATTGCTAATGGATGTGTCATCTAACTGTCGGTGTCGGAGTAGCACATTCCTGCACACAAATAGATGCCGCCGACTGGTAAGATGTGTCAGATAAGCCTTTGTTCTATACCGCTCGCCCGCCACCCTTTATGTGTTATTCTGAAACCGGCCGCTCCCTCACCCTCCTCTGTGTCACTTACAGCTAATGGATGAGTCATGTAGCTGTCAACTTTGATTGAAAAGGGTTGATAATTTGCAAGATTACCTTGCTTCAAGCTTTTGCCACCCCCTAGGTCTCTCAGTCATGTACCACCACCCCTTAATCGAAGGAAAAGGTTTAGCTCACAAATACACCGCCAATTAAAGTTTAATTGGGCGTACATGTAAAAATGTGTGTTTACAAATGTATTTGACACCCTTTGACGGTATTTTCCCGACAGACGAAATGCCCTCCTCCCTCTCCTTTGTGTGGATGAAGAACTCCCCGCCACTAAAGTTCTAAATATCTGTGTCAATCAATCAGGCAATGTTCGTCCATGCACAGCACCATCTAGCCCTCACTGAAATCAGGGATTTAAACCGCTAACAAAGACTATATATGTATGTATTATGTATATATATATATATATATCACTCTAGCGTCCTGGATTCCCGGTATCACCTACCCTAAGAGCTGGACGCAGGCTGTCGATCGATTAATACAATTATTCGATTTAAGTATTTTTGATTGATACAATATAAAGGAGTTGATGTCGATAAAGTACCCCACTCACCCTTTAAAGTACCATTTAAAGATTAAAACTTGGAGCCTGTTCCATCCAACCTCACGTCTACTGACTCTGAGACCGATCGCTGTCTGGATGACGAATGATTCCAGAGAGCATCCTTTTCCTGTCCTCGCAGCTTCCATCTTCTGGTTACGTTTGTTCGTTACGTTTTCTGGTTAAGTCACGTTACGTGGTGAGGAGACCATTAGCTGTCTTGATGACGAATTTTTGCAGAGAGCATCCTTTTCCCCTTCTATGCATATGCTGAGGCTTCCCTCCGTCACCCTTATTCGAGATATATACATAGTTGCGCGTTATCAATTCATTCATTCTCTTTTAATTCCTTCGAGCGTTAGCATTCATGTATTCATTTCATTTCTTTTAGAGTTTCAGCATGAGCTATTGGGGGAGAAAATCGGTGCAACCAACTTATGAGAAAGTCAATTTTTCATACATTACACATGAAGGAAAACGAGTCGTTGAATGCTGCATATGTGTTCAGATTTTAAAGAAACATTCTTTGTCAAGATGTTATACTGAATCAACTCTCTCTCCCCTGCACTTGAGTCTCCTGCGGGCGAGTAATCAGAATCCAGCGTAAGTCGTGTGTTTACTAATGTGATGTTTCCATATGGTGATAATTCAGTGATATCTACGCCTGAAGATCCAAATAGACTGGTAAATATGCTGAGGTCACTTATGGCATCGAGAAAGGATGGCGTTAGCAATCATACGAGGAAGATTGAAGAAATTATAAGTAAGCTGAAATTATCTAAAGTTATAGCAACACAGTTACGAGAAATGATGTTAATGAATTTTTCAACGATAGTTAACAAGAACATTGAAATATATCATGATAATCAAGAAATACTACTATATAAAATATCTTATCCAGGCATTAATGAAATGTTTAATTTTACGGATAGTGTTCACCTACAGGCCTCTTTACCTGTGATGCAAACGATTATATAATTGGGTGTTTAGAAAGTCTAGACTGTCATCATTGCCTTTGGAAAATATGTATGGTTTTTGTAAAGGATAGTAATAGGATAATGTTTATACAATAAATTTTGTTTATATCATATGGTTCTCTTTTTATTAATCTTATTATACGCTTCAGATCATGCCATCAAATATTAGATGGTTCTGACTTCTAGATTCTATTTATTCAAGCGTCTTTCAAAAATAGTTCAATAGATATTTTTAAATTTCATACAGCATCAATGTTTTAAGATATTGCATAATCCTTTAAACAATTATGCAATTATTTCTGAAAATAATGGATTTGGCAACAAATACAATAACAATGAGCAAATAATGTATATTATTGATATATGTTTTTTGCAGGTTTCATGCTGCCTGGTGTTGCAATTCTTCATTGAATAAGATCATTGGACGTTATTGAGAATGTTCCCAATACATTTCTGTTTATACTTGTTTTACACTAACTCGTTCTTCCTCTTCATTTACCACGCTTTTATAGTCCTGTGACATACACTCAAATTATTTGCAGCTCGTTGTAACTGTATGTTTTGAGATAAAGGTTCACTGAAAAGGCTATTAAACATCTTTCGGTATGACCTCTCAAGACTACAACGTAGATGTTATTTACACATATTTGTTTTTAATACAGTGATACATACTTTACACGAATGTCAACCTAGTGAGCGATGTATTTATAAACACAAAAGCTGTATCTCTAAATAAAACATTGAAGGATTAGGTGAATTATTTCTACAGGAAGAAAGGACAATTTACATATCCTAAACCTGCCAGTTGGTGCTAATCCGTGATATACAATTTGAAACTATCCGAGCATTACCTCAAACTGCTCGCTAGTTAGTGTTGAATACCTCGCTGGAAGAAAAACCTGCTTATCGCCTAAGATTGCAACCACTCTAATGCCGTATCTCGTATCAATTTTTCTTATAGCTTTTATATTAAAGGCTCCTCTAGCTGAAGATCTTGTAGTCTTTAAACAGCCGGGAAAATGCTATCCCCAGCCACTGTGTTAAGTTGTGTTGCTAAACTCTCTGCCTTAGGAACACAAAAAACAAATTCTTTATAAGAGATTGTATTTCATAAAAGATTCATTTATTTGAGTCTCGAGCTTATTAAAATTTTCTTTATAATATAATAATAACAATAATAATGATCATATGTGTAAATATAAAGGAGGTTCTGATTCACTAATCAAGTCCCTTAAGCATGCTATTTTTTCGACTTAAATGTCTTTATATAATATAAACGTTTACTTTATTAGAGCGAAAGATTCACACAAAGACTTTTTGTAATATTCTAAAAAATAAAACGTTAAGAATGTATTCAAATAATTGTTTTTTCTCCAGAAATCAATATAATTCAGTCGCCAAATGTCTCTTATTTAAACATCTAGAATAATAAGTCTGCTTTTGAGAAAATGAAATTCACACAGCTAGCATTAACTGTAGATTTTTCAACTATTTGTACATAAATGCCTGACATTAAAAATAATCAAGAAGTAACACATTTATAAATTACCTGCAGAGAGTAATAAGTTAACTTTTAAAGTAAATGAAATGCTTTTTACAACTAACCAGACATGATTGATGAAATTTTGTGGATCGTTGTAAAACAACAACAGTACTTAGATGGACGAGATCACACAACACAGTGAAAATTGCTTGAGAAGCAGTCCCTTTTATATAATTTTTTCATATAAAAACTTCAAGCGAGAGGCGTGACGATATAAAATAAGCTGTCCTGATTGGCTACTCCAGCCCCATCGAGTAGAAGGAGTCAACATATTTGGTAGGATGTATAAAGAACAGTATAACTCGCTGGCGCATTTCTTAAAGACCGCAGGCATACATTTTTACAAAAAGCTTTTAAAACGAATATCAAATTTATATTTGAAGCCCTCCCTGCTAGAGGATTCAGTACCGCTGTCGTCATCGTATGTTTTAAGTTTTCCTCCCGCAATACCTTATACCGAATGAAATGTATGTGTTGAAGTCCCCTATATTTTACCTCGTGTGGTCGTATGTTTTAAGGTCCCCAGATCCAGGATATTTACATATTTTTCAATACTTATATGTTTTCTCAGAGAAAACGCATGTTTGGAAGGCTCTATATTTTACCCTGAGTGTCAGCATGTTTTAAGGTCCCCATATCCACGTTATTCACATTTACGCTAAGCTCTGTCTTTCAGGATGTATTATTTTACTTCTGCAAGACTGCACGTATGAACTTCCCCCAAATTTTACCTCGAGTGTGCGAAAATACATGTTTTAAACATCTCACTATTCCCACCCTTTAGCTACATGCAATATATACCCATGTTTCTTTATTCATAAAAGCCTTGGTATCGGTAGAGCTCCGATGTTCAATCAGTATTAAATATTACCGATCAGAATCAGTCTTCTCAATGATAATTATATCTTCCCACAGCATTTGCATTCCTGAAAAGTGAATTGGACTGTTTGGAAAATCCAGCATCTCTAACGAGGAAAACCAAACCAGCTCTATGAATGTTCTTTGAAAGCGGAATTTCCGAAGTCGGGTTTACCCAAACCTCATGGGGTATATAACATATTTTGCCAGGGGTGATAAACAACAGTATAACACGTTGGCACATTTCTCGAAGACCGCTGGTGTGCGTTTTTAGAAAAGTTTTTAAAAACGGATATCAAATTTATATTTGAAGCCCTGCGTGGTTCGATGTTTTAAGTTTCCCTTCCGTAATACCTTATGCCAAATGAAATGCTGTTTTGAAGGCTGTTGTATATTACCTCAAGTGTCCGCAAGTTTTAGAGTCTCCAGATCCGCGTTATTTACATTTTTGCAATACTTATATACTTTCTCAGAGGAAAGGTCTGTTTCGAAGGCTTTTGTTGTTTACTTCGTGTGTCCGCATGTTTTAAAGTTTCCAGGTCCACGTTGTTTACATTTTTTGCGATCCTTATATATTTTCTGAGAGAAAATAACTGTTTTGAAGATTCCTGTATTTTATCTAAAGTGTGCAACTCCCCAGCTCCCTGTTATTTGCATATTTGCAATATTTATATATTTTCTAAGAGGAAATGCATGTTTAGAAGGTTCTGTATTTTACCTCGTATCCCGCATGTTTTAAAATCCCCAACTCCAGTTATTTACCTATTTTGCAATACTTATATATTTTCTCAAGTAAATGCATGTTTAGAAGGCTCTGTATTTAACCCCGAGTGTCAGTATACTTTAAAGTTCCCAGAACTCTGTTATTTACATATTTGCAACACTTATATATTTTCTCAAAAGAAATTTCTGTTTAGAAGGCTCTGTATTTTACCTCGTGTGTTCGCATGTTTTAAAGTCCCCAGATCCGGGTTATTTACATATTTGCAATGCTTATATATTTTCTAAGAGGAAATACCTGTTTCGAAAGCTCATGTATTTTTAGCTTGAGTGTCTGCATGTTTTAAAGTCCCCAGAACACTGTTATTTACATTTAGACTAAAGATTGTCATATTTCATTTTAAGACTGCCTTTGTTAAAGATAATGTCTTGTGACCCACGGTTTAAACGTATTCAAATGTTCCTGTCTAAACCTGTATACACATGTTCGATCAGGTATTATAGACAAATATACATAACCTTTTAAATTTCTTTAAAATCAAGTCAAGCTTCAATTGACATGAACCTTCCATCTGCTAGCAATAACAGTTTTATAACAATTTCAGAGGTTTGTAGCGCGGCTAAATAAACACGGCTCTGTTACACCCTAGCTTTTCAATTGTCGCGGAAATACAACATTAAAAAGAACAAACAAAGGGAATGGTTTGTTGCCCTGCCAGTTTAAGGAGACTCATATTTCAGTATTTATACATTTACGTTAAAGACACATCATGGCGGGGTTTCTAGCGGTCAAGTAAAGTGTACAGTCTTAGCCCCCTCTCCAACGGTGGCAGGCCGAGGGTGAAGATAGGAGTGGGGTTAGGGGTGTGTGGAATTAACCACCTGCCTTCATAGGGGCCAGGATGTCCATTGTAATGAATCCGGTTCCCTCCATGGGATTGGCGGGGGTAGCTATCTAAGCAGCGTACTGATCTGAGACTACATCAGATCTCGTGAGACGCCAACGAGGGTTGAACTATACACCCATGCTTCCGAAAAATATTCCTTTCAAATACGTTAGCGTCTTGCGTATTTTTTGAGATGGCTATTTACGCTAAATCTGTCTTTTTGTAATGCACTTTTAATTCATCTAAGAGGTGTAAATATTCTTATAAGCCTGATCATTTCGATCAAAGCAGAATTAAACCAGTGTTATTAATCTTAATAATTATACACTCGTAATAATAGCTTATTAAGTTTTAGAAAAAAGATTTGCGTGGGCGGGCATTCTTGCGGGCCGTGGTTGAACAGGGTACTTTATCGACATCAACTCTTTTACACTGTATCCATCAAAAATACTTAATTGGAATAATTGTATTAATCGATCGACGGCCTGCATCTAGCCCTATAGGGTACGTAATACCGGGTATCCAGGACGCTAGAGGCTTTGTTATCGGTTTAAATCCTTGATTGCAATGAAGTCTCATGTTTACATGTACGCTCAATTAAACTTTATTTGGCGGTATCTTTGTGGCCTAAACCTCTTCCTTCGATTAAGCGTGGTGGCACGGGACTGGGAGTCCTAGGGGGGTGGCAAAAGCTTGAAGCGAGGTATTCTTGCACGTTATCAACCCTTGTCAATCAAATTTGACAGCTATATGACACATCCATTAGCTGTAAGTGACACAGAGGAGAGTGAGGGGGCGGCTGGTGTGAGAGTAACACACAAACGGCATAGAACAAAGGCTTATCTGACACATATTATCAGTCGACGGCATGTATTTGTGTGCAGGAATGTGCTACTTCAACACCGACAGCTACATGACACATCCATTAGCGATGGGAACTATAGTCCATTGTTCTGGTTCACTGGCGACCGGCGTTCGAACTAGCACGCAAAGAGGAGGCGTGACCTGAGGCATGGAACAAATGGTCATCTGATTACACAGTCAATGGGATTACAACCTTATCAATCGGCGGCATCTCCATTTGCCCCCGTATTACCATTATATCACTACTAAGACACTTAAGGAATCTATCAAAAAGAAAATAGGAAATAAGCTGAGAAAACCCCCGAAAATAAGCAGCTAAAAGGAAAACTAAGGCGTATTCATATGAAGGCATTATCCAAGACCTCTGTACTGGCTCCTAGAAAATTAGTTAACAAAAGTATACGAACTGGACAAGCGGAAGTGAGAAAGAAACCTGTATTCTTGGTATTTGGGCCTCTGTTAATTATAAAGAGATTTAAAATTGTGTTTTGACTATAGAGCTTTTTGGTAGCATTATAAAAGGATGGAATTAAGAAAGAAAGGTCTTTCCTGTGAGTATTTCAGTAAAAGGAGAGCTAAAGTTATCAAATTCAGAGGTGAACTTCTTAGAAAGAGAATTAAATTTGCCATTTGTATGAGATATTGTGATGTGTTCACGAATATCTGTTATAATGATTCTTTGTCCAAATAGAAATGAAATCAATACTCGATGAGTATTTCATGAGACCAGGCTTGCCACAGATTCAAAGAAGAGATTTTACAAAACGTTTAAGGTAAACAGATTGTGTGAATTTGTCCTACAGTAACTTGTTAAGAATGAAACTAAAGGGGTTAAGGGGACCTAGGACAGATTATATGATTTTCTACAATTTTTTTTCAATCTTATTAAAATTTTGTATGTTGGTTTCCCTAATTCCAAATAGCATTATGTGTAAATTTCAATAAAATTGATGAAGTAGTTTTCCAGATATAAGTTATTTTCTGTTTTTCATATCACGATATTTGAAAATTATGAAATATTCCATGCGGGACAAATTTTATTTTTCATCAGTACCAATTTGTCACATTAATATTTGAACTCCTTGAAAATTATCCTAGTATGCTTTTTTCATTTTGTGCTTTGAATAACAAATTATTAATTATGATCATTAATGCAGATATTACAGCCTAAAAAGTAAACATTTTTAGGATTAATAGCCCACTGTGTCCAAGTTTTACATAGTAGTCCAAAAATTATACTACAATTTCTTTAGATAGAACAGTAGAACTATTATCCCAAGTTTCATACAAAACTAAAGAAAACTGTCCCGCATGGGCATTTGACATATTGAAAAATGTCGTTCTGAGAAAACTTAAATTTTATATTGAAAACATTTATACAGGCTAATGCACCTGGTGTAAAGGATTAAAATTGTCCAGAACCATAGCTCTTTCCCTCCTCCTCCTCCTCCTTCTTCTTCTTCTTAGCCTCTTCTGCTTGCAATTTCAACACCTTCTCCTTCTTTCTGGTGGACTTCTGCTGTTGTAATGTGGAGCGGCGACTTTTATACTTTCTGCGAGAATCTCTTTTCAGGGCTATTTTTCTTCCTATTCCAGTAATTTCTTCTCCAGTTGAACTGGCTTTTACTTCTTGTGAAGCAATGCATCCCATATTATATTCAGAAATGGCATCAATTACTCCTATGTCTAACCTTTTCCTGGAAACAAAGGTTTCCTTAGGACACTTTCTCCAAATTGAAGAATGCAAACTTTCATTTGCATTCTGAGTTCCACCTTGGGTGCATCTTGACAAAAGTTCAGTACAGGCTAGTCTTTGGTACAATGGTAGTATTTTTACTAGCATAGCAGAAGAAAACTGTATAGACATAACCTTATGGCTTTCTGGCTTTTTTTCTTCTGCAATACTTCTATTGTAGAAGCACCATGAATCTTTTCCAGAAGGACATTTACTATGTTTTGGACTTTCATCAGTAGATGAGCAATGATACAAAGTGGCATAGATGGCAGATTTCATCCTATCAACATCAGGTAAATTAGAGACAATGGCATTCCTATAATAATTGGTTAACTTGACAATATTAGCTTCTTTTAGTGTTCCTGGTCCTCGCCTACCAAGTTGAGTGCCTTTTGATTTCCATTCCTGTACCAAATTCCTTAATCCTGTACCCATCCTCTTGGCAATATGGTTAACACACTCTTCTTTTATAATTGGGGTATCTGATCCATATATAGCTTCCTTTGTCAGGTGAAGGAATGTTTTGGCATCACCGTCAGATAATAGAGTTGTGTAGCGCATGGAACACTCACTTACAGACCTCTTCCATAAGATATCTGCTGCAGAAACTTCCATAGCAACAGATGAACCAGAGTAATTCTTACAGCATTCTCCAGGTATACTTTTATGTCCTCTAAGCCATATGTTATACTCTGGAGTATCTTCTCCCAGTTCATTTTGAGAGAGGACACACATGGGGCAATATTTTGATAAAATTTCAAAGTCAATGACTAATCCAATTAAAATATCAATTACTATCCCTATCCCATATAGAGATCTGAACCTTCTCTTGTGCCAGGTTCCATCAAAAGACACAGCTATATCTATTACTTTCTTATTTATGTTTGCAGCATTCAGATCCTTATGGGCTTTATGCACTGCTTCTCTTGATTTGGAAAGAACATTTTTTATTATGGTCTCTGATTCATCTGCTAAGGCATGCATATGCTTAGTGAATGTTTTAGAATCTATTATATTCAAATTCATGCTCATGCAAAATCTTTCCAATGTTCTGTGACCACCTCCAATTTTTAAAAATGACTCTATACATCTTCTATTTACATCAAAAGCAGCCTTTTTACTTTTGGAATCAGTCTTTACTTTTGGGCTGGAGTAAACATCTGAAAATGTCTTGTCACAATTCCTACATTTTACAGTAAGCTTACATGCTAGGCCCTTATTTTCTCCTGTCTCAATAATCAAAGACTTTTCCCCACACTCATCACATACTATATTGCTACATAACTCATTCAGAACTTGTGAGTGAATTAAAATGTATTTATTTTCATATAGGTTAGGCTGTGTAAGTGGTGTTTCAAAATATCTGAGCTTTTTGTCACTGGCAGAAATTATTTCATGTGTACTGGTATGTGTGGGTAATGTATTATGCACAACAGAAGTAGAATCTAAAATTTCTGTGCTACTATTCGAATCAGATAAAATACTTTTGTGATCACATGGCAATGTTGATGGGCCGGGTTGTGATTCTATAGTTTCTTTGGGAACACCTTTCCATCTTTTTTCAATATTTTTCAGAGCCTTTAGATTCCTTTTACTCATCCTACCTGTGGGTTTCCTCCAACTTGCACTTAGTGTATGCATTTCAATTACCAATAAATAAACTTGAAAGACACTGAGAGTAATAACCTCACAAAACCAAGCTGCATGTAAACATAACACATAATTATTTAAAACTTATAAAACAGATAAAATCTTACAAATAAATTCTTAAAATATTTAAATACTATAATAAAAATATATTTTACTGGTGTGAGACGGCTGTATATTTTGTTTCTAAAAATTCGGCTATATTTTGAACTCTTATGAAGATGAAGTTTTGTTGTAGTTACAGTAATGAACACCAGATGGAAGCAACAACCAATACACACTGACTATGGTGCAAATTTGAATGTTTTTTGGAAAGAAAGTAACTATTTTGCAAGCGAGAACAAAAATGGGCGTGGCAGGCATTTAAATTTCCGTGGTTTTTAAAAATGGCTACCAAACCTTTTTGAAAAGGTGTTTATCAGCATAAAACGCATTTATATGTTTGACTAACATTATAAAGAGTTAATTTTTGCAGAAAACCAAAAATTGAAAATTTCGGCCATTTTGACTAAAAAATCTGTCCTAGGTCCCCTTAAAAGCTGGACGGCTCAAAGACAAACACACTTGCTGATGATGCAAACGTTGAATTTTTTACGAGAAAGCACACCTTTTAGATAAGATGGATTCTGGCGAAGTCGGAAAATTCATTCAAAATATATCATGTGAAGTTGCAAATAGGCGTGCATGTTTTGGTGGTGCCCTGTGTGTTTGAACAAATTACAAATTGATCTTCAAGATGATTTACAAAACTTGCTGAAGTATTCTCACCAGTACATTTGATTTGTGAGAATCTTAACTCCGCCTAGATGATGACGGAGGTGAGTGTCAGTGAAAAGAAATTAAAATTTCAAAGCTCCGCAGATAACAAGAGACTTGTTGGGCAGCTGAATAAACTCTTTCGGACCGAGTGGGATGGCTCAGACGGTTTCGTCTGAGGCCAGCATTTGGGGGGACGTGGGTTCCATTTCCGTGGTCGACTTTCCTGAACGACCCATGGGCTTTTTGGGGATTTTCCCGGGTCGCCAGGCGAATGCTGGGAAGGATTCTCACATCTCCCGAATTTCCTGTTCCTCCATTTCATCTCCATTCTCATTTCACTTCATCTTTCATCCGTTTGTCTCTTTCTGGAAGTGTCGGCGATGCTGTTTCGGTGCACTGTGGCAAGGAAAAGGATGCTCTTTGTGATTCTCTCCGTCCCTCGGATTTCGGTTGGCTGCCGGAAGTATGCTAACCCACTTGAGGGGTGTTGAACCCACCCCCCTGTGAGGATTGGGTACCCGGTCTGCCTGTCCGTCTGCCGGGGACGGAAAACTTAGGGACCCTGCCAGTCCTGTGCCGTCACTCCTAGTTCCGGTCGACCTGTGTCTCCTCTTGCCTCATCCTTCCTCCCGGGGACGCCCCCTTGGGGGGCGTAGGTACAACATCCCCTGTGTGGATCAGTGCCAAGTATCCTCCGTAGCCAATCCAATCTAAACTCTTTCGGAGACCGCTGGACACCTAATCTTTGTTGGAGTACAAAAATTATTTTTAAAGGCTGTTTGTTTCCTTTACGTTTTGTAGTCAGACTTTGTCTGAAAATGGCTCTTTAATAAAAGTTGTTAGAGCGGTTTTTGAGAAAATAAAAAAAAATTACAAAACATTTTCTATGTAAAGGGTAACTTGGTGTGGGGGATTTTCTGAAAATCTTCGCATAGCCGTTGCGACGCTTAACTTAAATACGAAACATAATATTTAACCGACTTTTAGTTTTTGGTCCCCCCTTTTAGGGTCCACTCTGAGGTGGGTCCTAACTGAGCAGTGCTGCAACGACTCTAGGAAAGAAACCTCTACAAAACACTCATCGACCGCCCAGCCGCAACCCACCGGACACCGTCGCCTAGTCATACAACGCTGAAACAGATGACAGTAAAGGAGATAATGGGTACAGGAAATGAGGGGCTGGATAGCCGTAGTAGAAGTGGAACCACCCCAGCATTTGCTTACCGACCCGGGAAAAACACGAAAATCTCATGAGTCAGAGTGGGCTGTCGCCGGGATAGAACCGGGGACCTCCCGAAACGAGTCGTTACCGCGGCGCCATCTCGCTCAGTGGTGGAATGCCATACTACCCCTACTTACTATAGATAAGTAGTAAAGAAAATCATAAATTGGTATACCTTGTTCATGATGTATTGGACATATTCTTTAAAAATAGAAATTGAAATTATCAGAAACGTTATGCTTACAGCCTTCATTGCGTAACATTCTACGCAACGCTCAGTTAATTATTTCCATGCTTCTGGCTTCGTGGCAGTTAGAATCCCGTGTTTGACGAAACTAATTATAAAGCCATACAGTTCTATTTTCTAAGTAGAATCTAACGTAACCTAGTTATGTTATATAGTAATTTTCTTAGCAATCGATTCGGTTATTCTTGAGTGAAAATCTTAACAACAACAAAGAGCGAGGGGGGGGGGAGCACACCACACAGAACCGCGCGCAACCGCCAGGATCTCTTTATCTCTCTGCCTCTCTGAATCTCCTGCTTTCCCCCTCCCCTATCTCTCACTCCCTGTCTATCCTTCGTCTCTATGCCTCTCCCTCACATCTCCTATTTCTCCATCTTCCCTCTCTGTCAAAACAAACCCTTTCAACCTTTCATTCTTTCTCTGTGCAAACTGTCTGTGTATTTGGTGTTTGAAAACGGGTAATAAAACCTTTTCTTTGGATTGTTAAGAATGATTTAAATAAAAGTAAACTGCAGTTTAGTAAACAAATTTTAGATTTACTTATGCTTATTCTTCAATCGAAAGCATATTCTTTATCGAAAAGTTGGTTTACGCACGCCTTTAAAAGAATCGAATAACTGACGTGCTTCTAAAATATTCATTTTATAGAAATGCTGTATACAGGGTGGATCATTTAAGTTGAGGCTGTACAATACCCCCAAAACTAAGCGTTGTAGAAAGAAATGTCTTTAATAAACGTTACTTGATATTCTAGGAGAAAGTAAATGCCACCAGTCGTGTTTTGTTTGGAGGAGGTTATATAGTCACTTTAGGATCGATTTAGTTTTTTAAATGGGAACCTACAATTAGGGTAAAATTAAATTGACCCTAAAAGGACCATCACAACGTCCTCCAAATAAAACACGACTAATGGCATTTAGTTCCCCGCATAATATAAGCAACGTTTATTCAAAACATTCCTTTCTACAAAGCTTAGTTTTTGAGATATTGTACAGTCTCAACTTAAATGGTCCATTCTGTATAAGAGAACCCAACTGGCTATAGGGATCAACCTAAGAAGACAGTTGTATTTAAACGCTTTATTGCTCGCAAATAGTTTGCCAATCACCCAAAATAATGAAGATCTGCAAAAGTAAATTTTTAAACTTCAACAAATCTGCCAGTTTTATAATTTTAATATATCCTTAGATAAAGCTAAACTAATGGCTTTCAAGGGAAAATACTAGGATGGTACCTCGAATACCAGCGATAACTCGACGCTCTCGATACTCGATGGTATCGAGATATGTCTAGTTGTTTGAGATAAACCGTCGATACTTTTAAATTTTCAGGTTTTTCATTTTTAAAGTCATTTCATATACTCTTGTGTGTAAATGAAAATATGCAAAACAATGGGGGAAGATGTAGAGGTAGTCATGTAACATGCAGCGTTAACTGAGTTGTGGATGGACATGATTTAGCTGACGCACTGAATCACATTTCTGCAAAAAAAAAAAAAATTAAATTGGGTTTTATTTATGGACGTTCTTTAACTGCTGGTCCTTAGCGTCCCATTCTATATTGAGCGTGAAAGACCGATAATTTTGCTCAGAGACCTCTTTATCAGGCATGCAGTTCTTTTACGTGCCATAAATCTATGTCACGGAACCAGCGGCTTTACTTCCCTTCCGAAGGAAGCCATGCTATAGATTTTTACGCCCGAAAGGTTTCTAAACTTTCTGCAAAACCTGGCTGGATGACTCACTCTTACATTTACCTAATCCGGTAATCAAAATTTATGAATCCAACCGAAATAAATGAGAGCTTAAGACGTAAGATAATATAGCGCATGGACATATTTGTTCTTTGCTTCCATCTGTTGGTTTGCGTTTACGCAAGTCAAACTCGAGTTACAAAGTGTACCCGTGGCGTTTGAGGGATTATTATCTTGGACGCCACGGCAAACTAGCTTACAGATATACCATACGAGTAATTTAGATAATATTGACAGAAAACCTTTAAAAGAATGTTTTCAGCATGAAACATATAAGGGTCATTCAAATGAAACCCGGTTACTTGTGTGAAGTAACGGTAACGATTTTATTAACTCAAAAATAGTCGCCAAAACTGTTGGCACATTTATCCCATTGCGACACTAGCCGGTCGATTCCATCTTTGAAGAAGCAGGTAGGCTGCTGTCGGATCCAGGCCTGGATTCATTCACACACTTCGTCGTCCGTTGTGAATCGATGTCCGCGAATAGCTTGTTTTAGAGGTCCATAAACATGAAAGTCATACGATGAAAGGTCTGGACTGTACTGTGGATGTTAGAGCGTTTCCCATCGAAACTGCTGCATTGTCGTCTTCACCGCATTGGCAGTTTGTGGGCGGGCATTATCATGCAGGAGAATAACGCCATTGGACAACATGTCTGGGCGTTTCGACTTGATGGCTCGTCTAAGGTTCTGTAAAGTGGCTTGATAACGCTGGGCATTGATGGTGGTTCCCCGTTCCAGGAACTCGACAAGCAGTGGGCCCTTGTGGTAAAAAAAGGACATCTTGATTTCTTTGGAGGTAGTGAAGTCGAATGTTTCCACTGCTTGCTCTGACTCACACCTCGTTGTTCCTGCTTACTCGCCTTCATGTTCAGAAGTGGACGATAACTTGTGTGACCACCTTCTCTTCGGCGTGAAACCACACTGTCGCTTTGCAACGTCAAAGCGTCGCTCTACCAATAGATGTTGCCACCATACACGCAGTTACGTGGTGCCACCTTACGTGTAGTGTAAAGTTAGACGCACTGACCAGGTTTCATTTGAATCCCCCTCATAGTTACCTCAAAAGGAAAGCAACGAATTTATTATTATTAGCCTTGACTAACAATAGGGGTATATAACCTATGGCATTGGAGAACATCAAACCGGAACAATTTCGGGATTAGCATACAATAAAAAATTGGTAACAAGCCTTTGTATACAGAAAACTACTAATAAGAACATAATTCAGTGAACATCTCTATCCCTTTACAGATTTTTATAAAGTGAGTATCGAGTATCGATTATCAATGCTCAAAAATCAGTATCGGTATCCAGTATCGGGTATCGAGAAATAGTGGTATCGTCACATCACTAGAAAATACTCCATTAGATAAAAACAGTATTAGAAAATAAAGTTATAGCACAGGTTATATGCTTTAAATACCTTGGTTCTTACGGCTCTTCAGATTTCTTCGGTCTTTATCGCCAGTCGGTTTAAATGAATGTCACTATGAGCTCAGCGGCCCCCTTGTCTTAAAGGGAAGGTGCGGAATTGGGCCTCGGACTACATGCGTTACCGACTTCGTAAACAGTTTGATGTACACTGGCGGTGCAGAACTGTTTTTCGCTAAGACTTTTGTGCGTTCTTTGCACGCGAGATGGAAGTGACCACCGACCACAGAATTTGCATGGTTGAGTGCTGCTTCCAAACTGGAAGGATACGAGGGGGAGTCTATCGTTACGATATTTGCCGCTATGTGAGTGTTTTCTCCGTCCATGCCCAGTATTTCATAAAGTCCTAAGACAAAACATGATAAAAAACAGTTTTTTATTAACAAAAAATAGGATGTGATACATCCATATGACTTTCTTTACCCTCTATCTTTTTATTAGTGGGTACACAAATTATTCTCACTGAAGCTTATTTTTCATCTACTACTACATTACACATTTGGTTATAAATACAAAGAGAACAGCGACAGTCAAATGTTTAAGAACTGGACGCTATATGCTGGCCTTAAAATTTCATACTTTTCCATGCAATCACGAGAAATAACTTAACGGATAACCAGAAATGGCTATGCCACAGAGAAACTTATTTTAAATAAATTGTGTGTTTTAAATAGATCTACTTTGTTGTGTAGTACGTTTTCATCTATCGCTTAACGTTTACTAGTTATACAAGATTATACAAAGTTACTCTGAATGAAGTGGTATTCATAGGCTATCCCCCAAAAATGCAACATATATCTTTTATTTGTTATGTAGAAATCTTTAATATATTGTATTTTAATCAAAATCGTTATAGCTGTTTTTTAGAAAATCACAAATTTCGAAAAATGTGTTATGGAAAAGCAGTTTAGATCAACAGTTCCAAATTGATTGTATCTATCCACTTCCAGTGCTTCACACTGGAATATTATGAACGAGGCCGTTTCCTCTTCTACACCACACATCTTGCATCTTGGGTATTCTGAAAGCCACGTTATCTGCACGTGTTTTTACTTTCTCTACTACGTATAGTAAGTAGGGGAAGTATTGTATTCCACCCAAAAATTCGATACCGAGATTTCACCGGAAATACATGTTTTGAGACCCCCTGAAACCAAAAAAAGCATTTTTGGAAACATGTCCGTGTGTGTCTGTGTGTGTGTGTGTGTGTGTGTGTGTGTGTGTGTGTGTGTGTGTGTGTGTGTCTGTGAACAGCATAACTCAGAAACGAACAGTCGGATAAACACCAAACTTGGTATTTAGGTTTAGTATCTTCCAGAGATGCGGCACGAAGGTTTAAAGAAAATCCCCCCACCCCAGACTACCCTTTACATGGAACATTTTTCGAAAATTTTAATTTTCTCAAAAATGGCTCTAACGATTTTGATTAAAATATCATATGTTTAAGATATTGTCATGAGAAATGAAATGTATATCTCGAATTTTCTGGGAATGTCTCCAAAATTATTCTTCATTGTGAACGACTTTTGCATAACTGGTAAACCATAAGAGATAGACAAAACTTTACTACACTAAAAATGTAGATCCCGTTAAAATACACAATTTATGTCATTTACATTTTTTTGTTGAGTGAACCGTTTTCGAGATATTGCTTGTTATTCCCTTAAATTTTCCAATATTTATACTTTTTCTCAAATTCGTTATTCATTTTTACTTTCTCTACTACGTATAGTAAGTAGGGGAAGTATGGCATTCCACCCAAAAATTCGATACCGAGATTTCACCGGAAATACATGTTTTGAGACCTCCTGAATCCAAAAAAAGCATTTTTGGAAACATGTCCGTGTGTGTGTCTGTGTGTGTGTGTGTCTGTGTGTGTGTGTGTGTGTGTGTGTCTGTGTGTCTGTGAACAGCATAACTCAAAAACGAACAGTCGGATAAGCACCAAACTTGGTATTTAGGCTCAGTATCTTCCAGAGATGCGACACGAAGGTTTTCAAGAAAATCCCCCACCCCAGACTACCCTTTACATGGAAGAGTTTTCGAAAATTTTAATTTTCTCTAAAATGGCTCTAACGATTTTGATGAAAATATCATATGCTTAAGATAATGTCATGAGAAATGAAATGTATATCTTGAATTTTCTGGGAATGTCTCCAAAAGTATTCTTCATTGTGAACGAGTTTTGCATAACAGGTAAACCATAAGAGATAGACAAAATTGTACTACACAAAAAATGTAGATCGCGTTAAAATACACAACTTATGTCATATACATTTCTTTTGTTGAGTGAACCGTTTTCGAGATATTGCTTGTTATTTCCTTAAATTTTACAATACTTACACTTTTTCTCAAATTCGTTATTCATATTTTTTATGTAATGGACGTGCAAAGAGAATGGAATGCGCCACATAGCAACCAGCGTTAAAATATTTGACTATCGCTTAAAAGCTACCATATTTCCCTTGCATCTACAAGAAATTAACAATAAGATTGACATCTCGATATCTCGATTAACATGAAGCATATGGAGAATAAGCGTTTGTAAAATTAAATTGTACAAGAGTAGAGAAAGTCATGTAAGTGTAACACATCAGATTTTTTTTATGTCCTGGACATGCAAAGAGAATGGAATGCGCCACATAGCAACCAGCGTTAAAATATTTGACTATAGCTTAAAACCTACCATATTCCCCTTGCATCTACATGAAAATTAGCAATAAGATTAACATCTCGATATCTCGATTAACATGAAGATTATGGAGAATAAGCGTTTATAAAACTATTTTGTACAAGAGTAGAGAAAGTTATGTGAGTGTATCACATCAGATTTTTTTAAAGTTGCCATGACCAGTCATCAAACCCACCATGAGCCATGTAGTTTCTTACATAATTTGAGGACTGCAGTACTACTTCTAAGACATGGTTGTTACATCATTAACTTCCCATGTCTTTGTTCCTGAATGTTTCTAGTATTCTATATACTGTCTTTGAATGCAGTCTAACAGATTTGTCCTTACCATTAATTTGGTAATACCCAAGGCCGGTTCTGGTCGTGTAAATGGGGCCTGCGCTTTCAGTTTAGCCAGCCTTTTAGCATGTTCGTTTCCAATTACCCCAGTGTGGCCAGGAACCCATGCTAGAGTAAGTCTATTGCATCCCTCTAGAATTTCTAGGACTTCTCGACATACTCTAACGATCTTTGATTGCGTGAAGTGCGCCGTTTAATGCCTGCAGTGCCGCTTGGTTGTCTTTTTTTTCGAGTGGAGGAGAAAATGATTTAATCACTGACCTCAGCCCCGATGGGAGCCAGGACTGAGAGTGTGGGACTCACCGACAGATGGGCATACCCACTAAAAACTCCTCCACTGGAGAGGGAAAAGTCAAGAGTGAAGGTGAGGCAGTACCGCATTAAGCACCTGCGGATTCAAGGTGATAGGTATTGTTCGGCAGGCATAGCCTAAGCCGGGTGAAGGAAGGTGCCAGGACGCAAGCATGACCGAGGCCCTACTTGCGCCCTTGGGAATTTAGGGTGAGAAGAATGTAGGAAGTTAGAGTGGATGTATGACAGGATTGTAGGGAGGTTACCTGGGCTTCCGACGTCCTCGGTTGTGAGTGGCCGGAGCTTTCTCTGTAGACCCCCATGGGGGCATGTCTTGTTCCTTTGGCAGTCCTTTGTTTAGAACGTCATCCGGCGTCGTCTGGAGGGCTGTTACCTCCTCCTTGATGAGCCTTCTGACGTTCAGGTAATGTTCCTCTAAGTCGCGTGGCGCTATAGTTCGTAGATTGCAGAGTCCTGGTATGAGTTTAGCTGCTAGTACTATGGAATGGTGGTTCTCTTGAAGGTAGTCGAGAGCTTCCTCCATTTGGGTCAGTTTTGTAGTGATGTTTAGAAGCTCCGCCTGCACATCCTCCAGCTTCTGAAGAATCTCAGGCGAGGGCTCCGTTGTGTTATTCCTGTTTGTGAAGCTTTGTGGCGTTTCTGCTACTGCAGTAGGCTCGCTCTGCTTGGGGCTGTCTTCAGTATATCAAGATACTTATAACCCGGCGCGATCTTAGGCGCTACTGCCGATCAACGTAAAACAATGTAATTCCTTAAGGCTGTAGACGAAAGAAAAGAAATATGCTAAGTTTAGCTATACGCGCTCTTTTATTAACTTAAGCTTCGCCTGACCACCGCTACTCCTACCAACGTTGCTTCATATGCGCTCCAATCTGCGAATTCTAAGTATGCGTATTTGACACTGTTACTAGGCGGCACTTTCTCGACTCTAAGAATTTCGTTTACCTTTCCCTTTTACAGAATTCTGACCTATGTGACTGTTCAAACGTACTGAACTTAACTCTAAACTACATTCCAAGAATCTTTATACTTAACGCGTTGGGTACTCAGGCTGTTACTAATGACTTTTCTTAACATGACTCGCTAATGACGTTTTTCTTTCTGGACAAATCTTTCAACTGAGACTTGTTACGTTATACATTGATTTAAGATACGGAAATTCTTTATTGTAATTATTTCTCTATCTTAGTATCATTTCTTTATTCATTTACGGTATAAACAAATGGAAGTCACGTGTACAGGGAATGCATCCATTTAGACACTCAATTATTTCACTACGTGAAAAGGGGAGTGTAGGAAGACCGCGTAAACAGTAGGTTGAATGAACCTGCAACTGGTTTTTAACCCAATCTCACCGAGCGGGATGGCTCCCGTGGGAACGTTTATGGCCCACATTCGGGACGTCATGGGTTCGATTTCCACGGCCGACCTTACTGAACTATAGGGGGGTTTCTCCGGGTCGCTAGGCGAATGCTGAGAAGAGAATGGAGGTGAAATTTCCTGTCCCTCCATTTCACCTCCATTCTCTTTTCACTTCACATTTCAACTGCCTGGCTGTTTGAAGGTTGCAAGTTTGGCCGAAGTATCAGCGTTGCATGACGGGAAAAGGATGCTGTATAGAGAAGGTTTCCGTGTCCCGGGCCACCCAGTGGGACTGAAACAAATTTAGTTTCATTTTTGGACGCTCTTTAACTATTGTGGTTCTTAGCGTCCCATTCTATATTGGGCGTGAAAGACTGGAAAGGGAATTTTACTCAGAGGCCTCTTTATCAGGCTTGAGTTCTTTTATCTCCGTAAATCTACGAGACGGCACCACCGACTTTACCTCCCTTCTGAAGGAAGGGACCCCGGGAACTAGAGTCTAGCATGGACAGACCTAGACCACGAAGGACAGCCCCCAGTGGGTTGGTAAGCCTCAGGTGGGAAGGGAGCCGGTTGTACCAACTGTCATTCGGGAAGTTTCAATCTGGAAAAAGGTAAGGAACCTGCCTTCTGCCCTGTCGTCTCTCCTGGCCCGACCGGTCTCTCCTCTTACCTCACCCCTTCCTCCCGGGAGCCTATCAGCAAGAACTTAAGTACAAAGGATCTTCGTAGGTCGAGGTGCTAAGCGCCCCACCTCTCCTAGCCCTAGTCCTGGTTCCAAACCCAATCTGTAAAGGAAGAAGAACAACAAAACCTATCGAAAGCTATGTTTTACAAATCATTGTTATTTTACATTTGTTAACACTCTCAAGAACAAACGAGCTATTTTGATTATTTTGACCTGCTACGCCATTGCTTTTATTTGGGGAGAGCATTTAAGATGCCCATTTCCCTAGGTGGAACATAAGGTAGGTTATGCATTGAGTATGAACGAAATGTGTGAAATAAATTCTGGAATGCGACCAGCATCCATAGATCTCAGACATTTGTCTGATCATTAGAGAAAATAAACAAGGAAATCCTATACAGGCAACTTTTCCGTACTCGAGCTTATGACCTCGGAATTTGAAGGTATACACGCTAATTTACATAAAATGGAAAAAGACTGTTTGTTGTGTGTGAACATCACGACTACGAAACGAAAGGTAAATATCAAAAGGTTTTCATTGAGGATACCTCCTAATGCAAAGATTATTCAGGAATTTTTCCTATCCCAGGAATTTTTCCTTTTCATAAATAGGATATGAGTTTCTTTTTGCTTTTATTCAGATTCTATATCAGCGAAACCATAGAACTTGCTTTATACAATGTATAACTCCGTAAATACGCAGAATTAATTATCCATAATTGTGTGTTGCCTCAGGTAAAACTTTTCAAAATTATTGGTGGGGTTCTTTGAACTATTCAATATTTCAATCTTTAGGTATTGTTGAAAATGCTGAGATTTTAAGTAATTATTAATGTTTTTCATAATGTACATACTGAGGCTTTCACGGTCGGCGTCATAACTAATAAATGAATTACAACTATCTGGGCTTGTAGGCCGTGGTCTAGAAGGCACCGTGGATACCGACGTTTCGCCAAGTACAGCGCTTGGGATCTTCATTTTTTTTATAATGTTACAGCGAAGTTTCCTCCCTTTGCCAATACAGATGTCTCTGCCTGGGCTAAGTTGCGAGTGCTTAGATTGATGCAGTAATTTGTATAACAAATTATTTAAATGTAAAGAGTGATTATAGTATGAATATGCATTATTATGTGACATTGATTTGAAATGTTTGTTGATTGTAATTATTGTTGGGAAGTAAGTTTATACTGCCTTACTGAAACTGACAATAATAGTGTGCAATAATGCAGCGAGGGGGTGAGCTGTTTATCATTATTGGAAACGAGGAAGTTACGTAATATTGGCGCGTTTTTCTTTTAGAATTTGCTGGAACATTTCCCTAGAGTATATGTATTCATAATTTTCATTGGATATAAAAATAGACGCTAATGTTGGGGCGTTTTATTAGCCAATTGCAGCTCAGTTATAATCTTTAGGCATATCTGGGTGAAGGAGTATAAAAGGTAGGTTAGAGGTAAAGACCCCGTCAGTTCATCAAAATTCTTTGTACACTACACGTCGCATTCCCGTCAGTTCGTCGAAAATATTTGTTTGATACACGTCGCCTTCAGTCCAGCAGAAATATTACACGTCCGCTATAGATTCACAAGTTACGCGTAGCAGAATTATGAAAAATCTAAAGTGTTGTAAAGTTAATTATACAAAAAGTTGAAGTACGCGAATTAAGAGTGATCAGTAATGAAGTTATTATAACAGTTTCAGTTTGGCGAGTGTCAAGATCAATGTGTAAATGTGATAGTGACAGTGTTCGACAATAAAAGTATAAAAGAAATTCTTTCATCGGTGTTATCTTTGGATAAAAGATTCCTTTCCGTTTACACAACCTGTATAAAGAGAAGTGCTCAACCAAAAGGATAATAGCTAGCCGGAGGACAGAGAACCAAAATTAAATAAAATAACAGTAGCATTCTTTCAAACAAAAACTAATACTGCCGCAAATTGCTAACACCAGATGGAGCTAACAAACCTAACAAATGAATCACGTCACAAAATGGCTTCACCATGTTGAGTAAACACATACACAAATAACATTATAAATTTACCATCGCAAATTGGCTCCCAAACGTGGGGCTACAATAATGTTAAATATAAATAACATTAAAGCACTCTCAAGATTCACCACCGTGCGAGATGTCTCCAATGAGTGGGCAGTTTTAATATCGCCCTCATTACGGCAGCAACGTAGAAATTGGCGAAATAAGAGTGAATATTTTCCATGTAAGATATTGATGTCAGTATCAATATTACTTTTTGAATGTCTAAAAGGCCGAATATTATAATCACATATTTTTTAAAATTAATAAAATTATCTTAAAAGGCAAACGTGAAAGCAAAGACTACTTTGCGAAATCGTATATGTTTCATTCACACGACTTTTCTCTACGCACTATTATATATTTTTATAAGTCTTTTACAATTTGTTCCTATAAAGGTTTATTACTTTCTCTACTACGTACACCCGTGGACACACAAAAAGGTCATGTCTTGAACGCCAAATTTTTCCAGGTCCTACACCGCACAGCGCCTGGTTTACACCATACGCAATACAGTTGTGTAGCTGCTACAGAAAGTTGTCGTACGGCATTATTAGTAGTGCTACTTTTCCTGTAACTTCTAAGCGAAGGATACTTCTGTGGTTAAGATCGCGGTTCGCTTCTCGCAAGTAACAAACATATTTTTTTTTCTTTCTTCCGTTAATAATGCTTAATCAACACATAGGGACCAATTAGTTTCGATATACTCCATTTCATACATGGCATTTGGTAAAGTTCATCATAGAATATTTATTGTGATACAAAATATGTGGCTTCACAGTTTCATTATCGTCGCATATCCGTATCCGTTGGGTATCAAGGGACGGTCTAGGTGTGTTGTGGCAGCTTAACGATACATTGAACAGTGCTCAATACACGGTAACGCAGGGAGAGCCAAAAAACTACGAACCAGCTGCGTCCTCGGCGCTTGTTGCCGTCTGCCGCTATCATAGAAAGGCGCGGATGAAACCATACAACATTTTTAAAACTACTTCTAAAGGCTTTACTTACCAACTTTATGAAAGGAGATGCTGAAACTGGCCACCGTCGTTGTCTATACATTTTTGGCACCTCTTTAGGAAACTATCCATCACTCGCCGTAGTTCACGTTGAGAAATGCTGGCAATTTCGTGGCGGGTATTTTGTTTTAATTCTTCCAAAGTGTGTGGGCTTGCCTATACACTTTATGTTTTAAGTTACCCCAGGGATAGAAATCGCAGGGGTTAGGTCGGGGGACCAGGGGGCCACAAATCTCTACTAATAATTCTGTCCGTAAATGCACTTTCAATTGCTCTCATCGAAATATTGGTCATATGAGCTACTGCAGAGTCATGTTGAAAGAACACAAAAATCATGCTCCCTGTCTGTTAATTCCCTAAAAACAGGGGTAACATTGTATTCACGTATGCACGGGCTTCAACCATTGACTCGAAAAAAATTGTGCCAAAAATGTATGGACAACGACGATGGCCAGTTTCAGCATCTCCTTTCATAAAGTTGGTAAGTAAAGCTTTTAAAAGTAGTTTTAAAAATGTTGTATGGTTTCATCCGTGCCTTTCTATAATAGCGGCAGACGGCAACGAGCGCCGAGGACGCGGGCAGGAAAAGCACCACGCATCCGGTTCGTAGGTTTTTGTCTCTCTCTATACCTGAGAATATTTTGATTCCCTCTGTGAGGATGAGATATCCTGATACAATTGTTGAATTCATACAGGATAATCATCCTGTGCGTATATTTGAAAAGGTTTCAAAATGATTCTCAGAGAGGAAGGATATCGGAGTGATACACTGGCCACCCTGTTCACCATATTTCATCCCTATTGAAAATTTGTGAGCTGAGGTGAAAAATAAACTGCGCTCGAATCTCCCTATAGATGCACGAAGGACTAAAGATGGCTTCTTGGCACAGGTTCCAGAACCCTGGGATGTTATAGCTTCTCATCCACGTTGCTACTGGGATTTAATTTCATCCATACCCAGAAAATTGAGAGCAGTCATACGTGCGCAGGGTTTATACAACCAATATTAATTTTGTTTATTTTATGTGTTTTAATTTTGGAAGATAATACTTTATTTGCATTTATTTATTTAGTTATTTAAAAGGAGGGTTTTAATAGAATTATGTTTTCTGTGCATAGATATAAAGCTTAAAGTGCTAGAGTTATATTAATGCAATGTTGTTCTACACATTGAAGTAAGTTTGTTGCTTCACGTATGGAAAGACAATTTGAAGTAGGTTGTATTGAAGGAGGAGTTGTATTGTAGTTTGACTGTTGGGGAGCCGAACCTGAAGTAGTTCCAACCGCACGCATGGTAAAAAGTTTCCGGTAGCCTTCGCCCCAAGTTTAAAAATATTAACTTTGTACTTTTACTGTTTCTTTAAATATTGTATATTTATGTTTGCCTCGGCTGCGCCAGTCTTAATTTGTAGAGACATGAATATCTTAACAAGGCGTGGTGCGGCTGAAGAATGTAGGCTTACACAGATTATAATTTTACTTCACTCCATTTTATTAATGCTTGACACTACTAAAATAACACTTCACTGATATAGAGAGCTGTGAGATTATTTATTTATTACTTGCACTTTTAACACGTAAACTATTTTTGTCTCACACTGAATAAGTATTAAACTTCTCGAGGACGCGTCTCGCGTCCGGTTAGGAATGCTGTCTGCTACCAACTGAATTCAGAATTTGTACAATTTGCCCTATTTCAGTTTTTGATTGGCTATTCCTACTCCAATAGTATACTTTTATTTAACTTAAGCTTTTTTCTGGTTGATGATTGGCTATTTTATAAACTGTCTAAAAAAATTACATTATTGCTGCTCCAAAAATTAGCAGTAGTATTATTAAACTTTCTAATTCATTATTGCCTCAAGGTTAACTCATTGTTAACAACCTTTAATCTATTATTCTCACAGCTCCTACATGTACAGAATAATATAAACATTATAAACATTTATACAATGACTGATACATACAGTTTATGTTATTTTTATACACATATTGCTTTAAGGCGGGCTGTTATTATATTTTATATTATATAATTTGACTGAAATCATTTAAGTGTTAAAATACTGCCTCAACATGTAGTCATCAAATTAACACCATAAACTTGTTAGAATTGAAGTGAGGTTCTTATGAGCGCAAGCGCTGCCTTCTTAACCTCTCGGCAAAGAAACATTGTTTCGTACTCTGTTTTCAGTACAGCTTGTAAGCGTCACCACCGAGAAACGCCGTTATAATGCGACCATTGCGTTCACAAGCACAGACAATTCTACAGTTCCTGCATGTGCGTTGTGAATCCAGCTGTTGCGAAGGTACACGAAGCCTTCCGATAGTCACATGGACTCTAGGGATGACTTTTTTGGGGGGGGGGAGGAGGGTGGTCCACGAATGTATATAGAAAGTAGAGAAGATATTGCATTCCACCCAAAAATTCGATACTGAGATTTTACGTAAATACATGTTTTGAGGCTCCTGAAGTCGAAAAAAAACATTTTTAGAAAAAAGATTAATATGTATGTGTGTGCGTGTGCAAACAATATAACTGAAAACAAAAAGTCGGATAAAAAACACTAAGTGTTTCAAAATAATCCCCAACCCAAACTACTCCTTAATGATCATTTTACGAAACTCTTTATTTTCCAAAAAGTTGTAACGATTTTGATTAAAATGCTATATGCTAAAGATATTTCCCTCAAAAAATGTATATCCTGAATATTCTGGGAATATCCTGTGATTTTCTCTTCATTCGGAAGGAATCTTGTATAATATTGCAGATATAACTGGTAAACGTTAGACGAGAACGCACTATATACAAAATATTCTTTAAAGCACGCACTTTATTTCAAATAACTTATTTGTGGCATCAGCCATTTCTAAGAACTCCGGTATTAATGGTTCGAATTCTTCATTACTTAACCAGTTTTTAAAGTCCTGTCGTTTTCAGCCGTTTCTCGCGATGTCAAGGAAAGAGTATGGAATTTTATGGCCAAAGTATAGCGTCGAGTTCTAAAACATTTGACTATCGCTACTCTCTTTGTATCTGTAACGAAATGTGTAATGCTGCTTTTTCCGGAACGCTTTATCTCGATTAAAACGAACTAGATAGCAAAATAAAATTTCGTTAGAATATTCTGTATGCCCCTAGTAAGTGATAGAGAGTTAGAGGGTAGAGAAAGTCGTGTAATATCGCACATCAGACATATTTGCTTCTATTTCTTCATGTCAATCGAATTATACTTCGCAAAAATGGTTTCACTCTCATTTCGTTAAAGGTAAACCGGGATACAAAGCCTGATGTGGGGTTCCTACGCTGTTCATAACCTTTGCACGACATCGCAAGAAACAAAAGAATTTCTACTAACGCATAAAAAATATGAAGTAATGAAAATTCCAAATAAGATCAATGAAAATCTCGAAAATGGTTATTGCCACTAAAGGCTGTTGAATATAAAATATGTATTTAAATGAGATCACTTTTTTAATTAAGTTTTGGTTTATCCCATATGATTTATCAGTTATACACAATTCATTAAAAATATATATGTACATTCACATGACCTCTAGACTCTGTCATTTATAAATGGATATAAAAGCTTACCTTACGAAACCTTATTACTTTCTCCACCAAGCACATAGTAGTTCATTTTTTATAAAATGAAAAAATTGGAAACACCTTCCATACAGGATGTATCTTTATTGATGTCATATATTTGAGGGACGTGTTCCTGACATCAAAACAGTAAAAAAAGTCCATATGAACATTGGTCTGAAAATTATTTATAGTTATAACACAAAATCGAAAGTTACAAAAAGTGCTCGAAGTGGCTTCCTCTGGTTTCGATGCATGCGGTAAGCCTTCGTTCTATCTCTGACACACTGTGTTGAAAATTCCTGGTGCGTTTCGTATTCGGTGAAATCCAGTTTGAATGCGTCCTGTTCAAAATGTCAACATCAGGTACAGGAGTCACATAAACCAAGGACTTCAAATGTCCCCAGACGAAGAAATACTTTGGATTCAAATCAGGCGATCGAGCAGGCCATGCAATGGGTCCCCCTCGACCAATCCATCTTTGCGGAAGTCGATCATTCAAAAACTTACGAACTATCATACTGAAATGAGATGGAGCACCATCGTGTAAAAAAACACATTCGTTCCAGTGTCACATTATCAGTTAAGTGATGCAACTCATTTCTGAGAAACTGGAGATAGATTTGTCCATTCAGACGCGGAGGGAAGAAGCAGGGACCAATAAGGTGATCATGAATGATTCCACCCCAAACGTTTAGAGAGAACCTCTGTTGATGGTTGTCCTGTGGTACTTCATTAGGATTTTCAAATGCCCAGTTATGAGTGTTATGAAAACTGAAGATGCCGTCGCGAGTAAAACCGGCCTCATCCGTGAATAAGATACAGGCTAAGAAATTGATGAACACAGCGCACTGCTGTAACATGTGTTGACAGAAACGTCTTCTTGACTCAAAGTCCGCCTCATTTAATCCTTGCACACGTTGAAGGTGATACGGGTACAGAAGATTTTCATGCAGAATTCTCCAGATAGTCATATGACTAACTCTTCCCCTTACAGACATACGGCTTGTGCTTTGTGATGGGTCTGCATCCACAGCACAAAGAACTCGTTCTTCAAGCTCAATACCTCGTACCGCTCTTGGTCTCGCAACATCCCTAGTACTCCTCTCAAATGCACCATTCTTTCTCAAGCGTCGGTGAATTCGTGTGAATGTTCTTGCTCACAGTAACTGCTTGTCAAGGTACCTTTCTGCATAAAGTTCCCGTGCTCATGCTGCATTGCCGTCTGCACGGCCATACGTGAAGTGCATATCCCTGTGTTCACTCATGGAATACATCTTCTTTGACCAATAACAACGAAACGGTTGATTTTCAAACCCATGTACATATGGACTTTTTTTACTGTTTTGATGTCAGGAACACGTCCTCCAAATATACGACACCAATAAAGGATAGTTGGGAGTGGGGGATTATGGAGAAATTCTTCTTTCCTCATCAATACTGAACTTAAACACCTAGTTTGGTATTTATCAGAAATTTCGTTTTTGGGTTATGCCGTTCGCGCGCGCGAACCTTTTTCTACGAATGTTTTTTGAGGGTTCAAGGGTCCACAAAACATGCATTTCCTGTGAAATCTCGGTATCGAATTCTTTGCTGGAATGCAATACCTTTGTACATTGTAGAGAAAGTAAAAGCGGCTTCAGAGGCTGTTCGTAGAAAATTCAATACATATATTTTTCATATTTGTGCAAATATTTTAAATACATGGTATATTAATCCAAATCGTTAGTAGTAATTTTTAGTAAATAACAATTAACAGACATTCTCCATTAAATAAGTAGGTTGAGGTTGAAGGCTGTTTTTGAAAATACCATTTCGCATCCTTGGAAGATGCCGAAATTAAATACAAGTACAAACTTTATATTTCCCTGTCTTTTCACTGCTTTCCCCACTACGTATAGTAAGTAGGGAAAGTATTGTCTTACACGAAAAAATTTGATACCGAGATTCCACCGGAAATACATTTTTGAGGCCCCCCGAATCCAAAGACTATTTTTGGAAATGTGTCCGTGTGTGTCTGACTATGAACAGCATAACTCAAAAACGTAAAGTCGAATAAATACCAAACTTGGTAATTAGGTTCAGCACCTATCAAAAGGTGCAACGCAAAGATTTTCAAGAAAATTATCTCACCCCATACTACCTATACATTGAAGATTTTTCGATATTTTTACTTTCTCTACTACGTATAGTAAGTAGGGGAAGTATTGTATTCCACCCTAAAATTCGATACCGAGATTTCACCGGAAATACATGTTTTGAGACCCCCTGAATCCAAAAAAGCATTTTTGGAAACATGTCCCTGTGTGTGTCTGTGTGTGTGTGTGTGTGTGTGTGTGTGTGTCTGTGAACAGCATAACTCAGAAACGAACAGTCGGATAAACACCAAACTTGGTATTTAGTTTCAGTATCTTCCAAGGATGCGACACGAAGGTTTTCAAGAAAATCCCCCCACCCCAGACTACCCTTTACATGGAACATTTTTCGAAAATTTTAATTTTCTCAAAAATGGCTCTAACGATTTTGATTAAAAAATCATGTGTTTAAGATATTTTCATGACAAATGAAATGTATATGTCGAATTTTCTGGGAATGTCTCCAAAAGTGTTCTTCATTGTGAACGACTTTTGCATAACTGGTAAACCATAAGAGATAGACAAAGTTTACTACACAAAAAATGTAGATCGCGTTAAAATACACAATTTATGTCATATACATTTTTTTTGTTGAGTGAACCATTTTCGAGATATTGCTTGTTATTCCCTTAAATTTTTCAATACTTATTTTCTCAAATGGGAATTCCTTATTCATTTTTTTGTCTTGAATATGCAAAGAGTTATAATCCGTGGCAAAGGGAATGGTGCTGCACCTAGCAACCAGCTATTAAGAGATATGTATGTGCTTAAAGGCTACTGTATTTCCAAATTGCCCTTGTAAATATATTTTCCCCTTACATCTACAAGAAAATTAGCAATAAGATAGAGTCTGCAAATGTTTATCTCCTCGATTAACATGAAGGAGATGGAGAATAAGCGTTTGTAAAAATAGTTTGTACAAGAGTAGAGAAAGTCATGTGAGTGTAACACGTCAGATTTTTTATTTTGTAAAAAATAGCTTTAAGGATTTTGATTGAAATACTCTATGTTAGAGGTCTTTACTCGAGTGGGAATAGCCTGTGAAGCCCACTTCATTTGGAGGAAATTTTATATAATCTTGTATAACAGGTAAATGTTAAGCAGTAGACGAAAACGTACTACACAATAAATGTAGATATCTTTAAAACAAAGAACTTATTTCAACTAATTTTTTTGTGGTATAGGCCGTTGCTGAGATATCCGTTATTAAAGGTTCGAATTGTTTATTTGTTGGACATTCTTATGTAAAGTCCTGGCAATATTCAGTTATTTCTCCGATTGCATGGAAACAGTATGGAATTTTAAGGCTAGCCCATAGCGCCTGATTCTTAAACATGTGACTATTGCGGTTCCCTTTGTATCTATAACAAAATGTGTAATGTAAATACTTCCGGAAAGGTTTATCTCGATTAAAATAAAGTAGATAGGAAATTAAACTTTCGTAAGGATAACTTGTATACCCACTAATACACGATAGAAGGCAGAGAAACTCATATGAATGTATGACATTATTTATACTACTCGTAGACACACATACACACCACCAAAACAACGCCACATATGAAATGTTTTAAAAATGTTTTTTCTCGGATTCAAGCAATCTCAAAACGTGTAAAATCTCTGCAAACGATTTCTCGAATAATTCCAGTCCTCTTCTTGGTTTGTTAGCGTGTTAACAACCAAGTGTTACCAGGCGCATTGGTAAACTTGGTCGTATGTTGCATGGGTTTCAGGGATGTTACAAAATTTAATCAATTAGGACTTGTGACTTTGTACAGACGGCTCCAAATGTTTTCCGTTGCACCGGCAGCGGGACAAGAGGGGTGCTTATCGAGAGGTTATTCCAGGTATCTTAGCTCATACCCGCTCTACAAGGAAGGTTAAGGGATGTAATAGGCTAAACAAAATATCATTCCAACACATTTCCCTTAGACTTGGCTGTAAGAATGCAATAACTGTGAAAAGAAAACAGCAATAATATTACAACACAACGACATAAGCAGTATACAATCTAATTTTTAGGAATTAGAGGCATCATATTATTGTATAACAAGCAAGTGCTAAAACAAAATGGTTTGGTGTTCAATGTTTACTGCTTTCTCTACCCATTATCAACTAATATATGTTCGTTATTTTCATAATGTCCTTATGAAGTATGGTTTTTCCGTGCATCGTGACAACAATTTAGGCCAGAAATTATTTAAAGTTACATTCTAAGTTACACTTTTCCCAATTTGTTTGCATGCAAGAGGCAATAACGACAACCAACCGTTTATCTATTTCACAACTCATCTGTTTACTGTCTCTACTATTTACCTATAATAAGTAGGGGAAGTGTTGTACTCCACCCAAAAATTAAAAAACGAAATTCACCGGAAATTCACGTTTTGAGACCCACTGAATCTAAAGAAAGCATTTTTACTTTTCCTACTACGCACTTAAAGTAAGCAGAGGAAGTATTGTATTCCATCCAAAAATTCAACGATATTCACCGGAAATACTCGTTTTGAGACTCCCTGAATCCAAAGAAAGCATTTTTACCTGCTCTACTTATTGTAACTACGTAGTAAAGAAAGTATTGTGTTCCACCCAAAAATTTAATAATGGGATTTACCGGAAATGCACGCTTTGAGATTCCCTGAATCCAAAGAAAGCATTTTCACCTTCTCTACTACGTATACAGCGGTAGAGAAAGTATTGTATTTCATCCAAACATTCATTAAAGAGATTCACCGGAAATACACGCTTTGAGACACACTGGATCCAAAGAAAGCATTATTACTTTCTGTACTACATAGCTAAAGGAAGTAGAGAAAGTATTGTGTTCCATCTTAAAATTCAATGTCCTAATTTCACCAGAAATCACGTTTATAACCCCTGAATCCAATGAATTTATTTTGGAAAATAGTCCAAGTGTGTGTGTGTGTGTGTGTGTGTGTCTGTGTGTGTGTGTGTGTGTGTGTGTGTATCCACGAATAGCATAACTCAAAAGTAAAAGTTTGGTTAAAACCGAACTTGGTGTTTAAGTTCAACTTCTTCCAAGAATGCGACACTGAGATTATAAAGAAAATCTCGGTATCTAGTATGATGACGCCATTCATCCAGATCAGCAAGTAACAACGTGAAGATTCGAGTAAGACGTCGTCGTAGCTTGTGTTAGCACGACACTATGGTCGACACTATGTTATGATTGGCTGGGCTGTGTTACGCCACTGACTGCAGCGCCATCGAGCTCAACTCCGGGTCGTGGGGTATCGGCAATCTTCGTACAGGGATCGAGCAAACTCCTGTCTGAGCTTTGGTGCTCTTTTCGTGACGGCGAGATTTTCGCGCAATTCACCAACAGTAATGTTTCTCCCATTTAAATGATTCACAATCTTTCGCTAAGCTTCAAAATTCAATTCTTATGCTTGGTGTTTCGAAATTAGCATTTGCGGGAGAAGCATTTACATACTGTTGTTTGTAAATTGCATTTGTATTATTTGCTATCTCAAGAGGCATTTACGACTTGGTATAGTAACTTCGATTTTGTAACAAGGTGAAAGAGCGTATTACATTATCGTGTTTTTTAATCGCATTATTTGTAATTCTAAAATTGTCAAATGTTAAAGCAAACTGATTTAATATTTCAATGAAATTTGTTAACAAATGCAAAGCTTTGTTAACAGATTTGCTGTGATTCCCTTCAACTCTTAGCTCCTACGTAATAGCACACGACACACCTAATCTAGGACCCTATGGGTATGGAAAAGTCCAACGTAGCTGCATATATTACTAATATAAAACGCTCGAGACTGGAGTGGAATTCGAACTCAGAACCACTTTGTTAGAAACCCGTCGCCTACCCACTCGTACACGAAGCTGCGGATATGTAGGTCACAGCTGCTAGCTAACAGGTAACCTTCAAATGTTTGATTCATGACGGACGGGACTTATTATTTTTATTCTTATTATTGTTCTGCGTGGTACTATGCAATAGTACATATTCATATTGCAAACACCATCATGCTATACCAATTAAACAGTTAATAATACAGAAACAGTATTGTCCGTTAAATCAATGTAACAACCAAAGCTTAAATGTTAGTACACCAAATGCACTTTTTCGTGCGTGGTGACAGTGTTAGCAATACAAGAACGCTTTTAATTGAAACGGAAGCAAGTATTGCTGCGTAATTAATGATAAAGCAGTGCGAACATTTTACAAACCCTGGTGTCATTTGGGTTGCCTGTTCCAACAAAGCGTACGGAGATCCCGGAGCGCCGTGTATAGACTTTATGGGTGGAAGGCAATGCAAAAACCTTAGCATCCCAAGTAGTTTTTTACTTTCTCTACTACGTATAGTAAGTAGGGGAAGTATTGTATTCCACCCAAAAATTCCATACCGAGATTTCACCGGAAATACATGTTTTCAGATCCCCTGAATCAAAAAAAGCATTTTTGAAAACATGTCCGTGTGTGTGTCTGTGTGTCTGTGTGTCTGTCTGTGAACAGCATAACTCAGAAACGAACAGTCGGATAAACACAAAACTTGGTATTTAGGTTCAGTATCTTCCAAGGATGCAACATGAACGTTTTCAAGAAAATCCCCCACCCCAGATTACCCTTTACATGGAAGATTTTTCGAAAATTTTAATTTTTTCAAAAATGGCTCTAACGATTTTGATTAAAATATCGTATGTTTAAGATATTTTATGACAAATAAAATGTATATCTTGAATTTCCTGGGAATGTCTCCAAAAGTATTCTTCATTGTGAACGACTTTTGTATAACTGGTAAACCATAAGAGATAGACAAAATTTTACTACACAAAAAATGTAGATCGTGTTAAAATACACAATTTATGTCATATACATTTCTTTTGTTGAGTGAACCATTTTCGAGATATTGCTTGTTATTCCCTTAATATTTTCAATAATTTTCTCAAATGGGAATTCGTTATTCATTTTTTTTGTCTTGGATATGCAAAGAGTATTGATCTGTGGGAAAGGGAATGGTGCTGCACCTAGCAACCAGCTATTAAGAGATATGTATGTGCTTAAAGGCTACTGTATTTCCAAATTGCCCTTGTAAATATATATTCCCCTTACATCTACAAGAAAATTAGCAATAAGATAGACTCTGCAAATGTTTATCTCGATTAACATGAAGTAGATGGAGAATAAGCGTTTGTATAAATAGTTTTTACAAGAGTAGAGAAACTCATGTGAGTGTAACACATCAGACTTTTTCGTAAGGTTAGCATCCGTTACTCCGGCCCATTCAGCAATGATTAGTAGGAGGATAATTTAAGACGCTATCAGCTGGTCGATGTGCTAGAATTTCATCCCATATTAGCTTTTTAGATAATGACAAACATATAATAAGGCTGTCGCATAAAAGCATAGTTAAACCCATCTTACTGGACCAGAATAGGACACGTCACCTTGGATTAACCACTGGTTTACCAGTTCACATGCTTACACAGTTAATGGGTAATAAATAAATGTCAAATATTTTAAGTATTATGCTTTCTAAACCCCGTGAACCAAATAAAGAATATACACATACCTTCCTAATAATAACCTTTACGGAAACACATCCGTGAAATTTCCAAAATCCAAAATTGCTGCTCGATTAATTTGAAATTTGAATAAAGCAAATTAAGTATGCCCACTAAATTTTGTGCATATTTTTACTTCCTCTACTACCTATAGTAAGTAGGGGAAGTATTGCATTCCAACCAAAATTTAGATCCGAAATTTCACCGGAAATGCATGTTTTGAGGCCCTCTGAATCCAAATAAAGCATTTTTGGAAACATGCCTGTGTGTGCGTCTGTAAACAGCATAACTCAAAAACGAATGTTCTGATAAATACCAAACTTGGCTTTTAGGTTCAGTTTCTTTCAAAGATGCGACACGAAGATTTTCTACAAAATCGCCAAACCACAGAATACCATATGCATGGTACATTTTTGGAATATTTTGATTTGCTCAAAAATGGCTCTAACGATTTTGATTAAAATATTATGTGTTTAAGATATTTTCATAACGAATGAAATATATATCCTGAATTTTCTTAGAAATATTCATTGTGAATGACTTTTATGTAACTGGTAAACCGTAAGAGATGGACAAAATTTAAAAAAAACAAGAAATGTAGATCTCGTTTAAACACACAGTTTATGTCACATACTTTTTTGTTGAGTGAATCATTTTTGAGACATTAGTTGTTATTTGTGAATTTTCGAATACTTATATTTTTCTAAAATGAAAATTCTTTATTCCTCCTTTTTATGTCCTGGACATGCATGCTCCATATACCAACCAGTTCTTAAAAGATTTGACTATCGCTTAAAGCCTATCACATTCCCCTTGCACATACAACAGAAATACAATAAGATAGTTTCTGAACATATTTATCTCGATTAACATGAAGTGGATGGAGAATAAGCGTTTGTAAAAATAGTTTGTACAAGAGTAGAAAGTGTCATGTGAGTGCAATACAGATTTCTAAATTAGTTTCTGTTATATTATTACTTTTTCTACCACGTACATAGTAGGTGGAGAACGTAATGCATTCCACACAAAAATTCGATACCGAAATTTCACCGGAAATACATGTTTCGGGACCCCTGAATCCAGAAGAAGTTTAGAAGAAGGTCCGTGTGTGTGTATCTGTGAACATCATATAACTCAAAAAGAAAGTTCTAATAAATATCAAACTTGGTGATTGAGTTTAGTATCTTCCGAGAATGCGGCACGAAGATTTTCAAGAAAATCCCCTACCCCAGACTACTCCTTACGTGTAATATTTTAGGCAAATTTCAATTTTCTGAAAAATGGCTTTAGCGATTTTGATTAAAATACCATATATTAAATATATTTATATGACAAATAAAATGTATATCTTGAATTTGAGGGAATAGCCTAGGAAAAGTTCATTCGGAAGGAATTTTGTATAAATTTGTATAACTTGTAAACGTTAAGCGATAGACGAAAATGTACCATAGAATAACAAAAATAGATCTTTTTAGAACACACAATTTACTTAAAACAATTTTTTTTTGGCATAAGGCATTTTTGAGATATCCGTTTTTACTGGTTTGAAATGTTCAATACTTGTCATTGTTTTTTAAGTTCCATGGTTTTCAATTGTTTCTCGCGATTGCATAGAAACAGTACGGAATTTTAAGGACATCATATATCGTGCAGTTCTTAAATATTTGACTATCGCTGTTCTCTTTGTATCTATAACGAAATGTGTAATGTAGCTATTTCTGCAAGATTTCATTTGGATTAAAATGTAATAAATAGAAAAATAAGCTTTAATAAGTATAGTTTGTATATCCATTAATAAAGATAGAGAGTAGAGAAAGTCATGTGAATGCATCACATCCGGTATTTTTAGAATTAATTGCTCCAAACGATGCATTTTTTTAAATCACTATTTTGTAATTAAGCTCCTTAGCAGTATATTACTAAAGTGCAGAGATGAGACTTGTGCTGACAGCTTTACGAGAATTTAATTGAGGTTAACGAATGCTTCTTTTATATAATTTAAATTTAAGTTGAGTTTTATTTAGTCTTTAACCGCTATGGTCCTTAGCGTCCCATTTTATATTGGGTGTGAAAGACAGATAATTTTGCTCAGAGGTCTCTTTGTCAGGCTTGAGGTTCTTTTTCGTGCCGTATATTTACGACACGGGACCACCGGCTTTACCTCCCTTCCGAAGGAAGCCATGATAAGGATTTTTACGGCCGAAAAAAAATCCATTGTCCTCCGCCGAGTTTGAACCCCCGACCTCGGGAACCAGAGGGCTTCTTTTCATGATGGATGCATGAGTTTGAAACCGAAATTAAATTGTCATGTAAAACTAGTAGCAGGAGTGCTACTCGGCTAGATAATCACACGAAAAACTAATTATGAACTTACCTAGTTTAGCGTCAGCCATGTTTGTTGGTCTTTTTATATGAAAGCAATCTCTTTGTCGCTAACTGCGCCGTCAATTTTGTAATTTCTCTCTGTACAGAATTCTGAAAATTGGTTCCACACCCTACTTTTGTTCTTCATTGTGTTTTCTGGCGTTAAATTATCTACGCCTGCTTTTATATTACCAATATTTTGACTTCCAAAGCACGACGTTTTAATTGCTATTATCGTAGTGAAAACCTACGTGATCTCACTCACTGCATTCTAACAAGTTAAAAACAAGCATGAAATACTATCAGTGAATGAAATACAGTCAGGCTTTTATTGGCCAACTGACTAGCATACTCTTCTGTCATTGGCTAATGCCATAATGAGTGTGATTAACATAGTAGTTTGGGAGATAATAACTGTTAAATAAGAGATTTAAATTGTTTACTTAAAAATTTATATAATCAGAGTTTTATTGCTTTCGATAGCTCTAAAGCTAACCATGTTAATTAAATTAAATGACTTACATTAAATCCTGTTATTGTATAAGAAGATGTACAAAGTTTAATTCATTTATATCGAAAAATACTTTATGTGGAACAATTTGAAAATAAGAATTTGCTGACAAATGAAAACCCGAGAAAAGAGAGTTTAAAAATTAGAATGACTAAAATGGCTGTTTCTCACTTTATGCTGCTTAAAAAGTAGGGATGGGACCTCGATAACGTCGATATCTCGATACTCTCGATACTTGGTGGTATCGAAGTATATCGAATACTTTGAAATAAGTAATAGTTTTTCGATACTTTTAATTTGCATTATTGAAGGTCATTGCGTTTAACTTTATGAATGAAAGCAGTCGAGACTTCACGTTATTGCCTTGTATGTGTCGCCTAAGATTTGTTGGACTGTATTTCTTGATAGACCTTGACTAGGTTTCCTGTGGGAGAAGGAATGCAACACTCCATACACACTTGGTCTAAAATAAAAACATGCAAAACAATGGGGAAAGGAGCAGAGGTACTCATGTAACGTGCAGCGTTAACTGAGTTGTAAACTAAGCTGACTTAGCTCATGCACTAAATCACGTTTCTGCAATAGTCTGGCTTGGTGACTCACTCTCTGTCATTACATTTACCTGCTCCAATGATCAAAATCTGTGAATCCAGCAAAAACAAACCAGAACTTAAGACATGAGATAATAGAGCGCATGGAAATATTTGTTTGTTCAAGAATGCTCGTGTTCTTAAAAAAATCTTTGTTTTATTTATATCTCTGCATTTCATTCAACATTTCCTTGATTATTTTGTTAAAAATTTGAATTTTGTCTAATATGTATTTGTCTTAAACATGTATATATTAGTGCATAAACGTGGGTAGTAGAGAGACTTAATCCACAAACTTACTATGTCTCCTAGTGTTATATGGCTAATTAATTACTGCCGGATGAAAAAATACATATGCTATGTGGTAGTTGTGAATATGGTAGAACGGTGTAGCACACACACCTATTACTTTCTCTACTACGTATAGTAAGTGGAGGAAGTATTGTATTCCATCCAAAAATTCGATACCGGGATTTCACCGGGAATATATGTTTTGAGGCCCCCTGAATAAAAAAACAAGAATATTTTAAGAAAAAGGTCAACGCGCGTGAGTTTACCTCTGTCTGTATGTTTGTCTGTGAACAGCATAAATCGAAAACGAAAAGTCGGATAAATACCAAAACGTATTTAAGTTAGTATCTTCCAGGGATGCGACACGAATGTTTTCAAGAAAATCCCCACCTCGAACTACCCTTTACATGAAACATTTTCGAAAATTTTGATTTTTCGAAAATGGCTCTAACGATTTTTATTAATATATCACATGTTTAAGATATTTTTATGGCAATTAAATGTGTATATTGAATTTTTTGGCAATATTTCCAAAAGTCCTCTTCATTCTGAATGACTTTTGCATAAGTGGTAAACTGTAAGAGATAACCAAAATTTTACTGCACAAAGATAAAAGCCCCCCCCCCAAATGAAAAATGTAGATATCGTTAAAACACATAATTTATGATAAATATATTTCTTTTCTGTCGCCTGAACTATTTCCGAGATATTCCTTGTTATTTGTTTGAATTTTCCAATAAATATTTTTTCTCAAATGGGAATTCGATATCCGCTCTTTTTTATGTAGTGGACATGCAAAAATTATAGAATGTTCCACATAACGACCAAATGTTAAAAGATTTGATATCGCTTAAAGCCTACTGCATTTCCATACTCCCCTTGCAACTACAAGAAAATTAGCAATAAGATGATTTCTGCAAATGTGTATCTAGATTAACATGAAGTAGATGGAGTACAAGCGTTTGTAAAAACAGTTTTTACAAGAGTAGAGAAGGTCATATGAATGCAACACATGAGATTTTTTTAGTTGTTTTTAGCTTCATGTAAAGTATAGATATAGTAGTTTATATTCTCAGGATTGTAGAATGAAGAGGAATTGGTAGTATTTGTTTTTCTATTAATAGAAATGCATTTTAAAGGAGGTTTTCATCACAAAATATAGTTAATTAACAGGAAGGATAGAAATTATTATTATTATTGTTATTATTATTATTATTAACTGTGATTAACGAGGGGATATTAAACCTGTGACATTGTCAATATAAAAATTTACTGCCAATTGGAGAATCAAATGTGAACAACTTCGAAATTGGCATACAACACTAAATTGGTTACATGCGTTTATACACAGAAAGCTACTGAAAAGAAGATAATTCTGTGAACAACCTATCGCTTTTACAGTCTTTATAAAGTGAGTATGAAGTATCGATTAAAATCGATATGTAAAATCAGTATCGTATCGAGTATCGAGAAATAGTGGTATCGTTCTATCGGTATTAAAAAGCATTTAGTGTATAACCAGATCCTCCTTCGTCTATTTCTGCTCCTCAACAGTTATATTTGAAGATTCCTGGGGCCGTTCCTTGAAATGTTTTTTGGCATAGTTCTTTAATTAAATTTTGTAGGAAGTTAGGCAGAAATTTTAAATCGTTATATGACATATTTTAAAATTTCGTACATCTATAAAAGCTACTTAGAAGTAAAGTAGAAGGTTTGTGGTATTTAATAACACTAAAATCCATATTTATAAATTTTGTCAATTTTTCGCAGTGTTTGCAGATGGCTAACATTAAGATAGAAACAAGCCGCCACTGAATTAGGACACCGGTGAGCAAGCAGTGAAGTCGTAAAACTTTGTGTTCTCTCTCTTTCCCCGCCCAGGACTCTCCGCTCCTCTTCTTGCAGTTTGGTTGTCCCTTTAACCCTTCTTCTCGTGTTTGCGTCTCGACAAATGCAGCATGCACCCCGTTCCGTCTCCACACGGGGGTGTATCTAACCTCGTCACGAAGTGCTTCGATTGCGGTGGGGCAGGGTCGGTGCATGTTGCGTGCACGTGTTGATTACTCTGGCAGCCGCGACGGGGCGCTGAGATCGACTGTTTGCCGGTTATTTGTTGCACATTTCACTTGCAGCAGCAGCGACGGCGGCGCGCGGAGGAACCGTGTGACTGAGTGTATGTATGTATACAAGTGATGCACTTGCAGGCGTGAACTGCGCTTTCGGGAGGCGCTCAGATTGATTTGAGGAGCCGTTGCATTTCAAACCGAGTTGGTGACAGGTGCTAATAGTGTTGTGTTAAACCGCTCGAGAACAAGTGAAAATCAGTTTTAGCTTATACGCGAAATTCAAGTCTGTCTACGATGTGCAGCGTAAATATATATTGAAATAGGGGACAATTTAGAAAATGTCAGAGCGTAGTGAGGAAGACCCTCAACTAGACAAGAGCACAACAGCCATGGGTACCTCGGAGGCTACCAGCAGCAGCGGTCAGAACCCACGTACACCTCCCAACTGCGCTCGATGTAGAAACCATCGGCTTAAGATCGGTCTGAAAGGGCACAAGCGATACTGCAAGTACCGCTACTGCAACTGCGACAAGTGTTGCCTAACAGCAGAAAGGCAAAGGGTCATGGCCTTGCAAACTGCATTAAGACGTGCACAGGCACAAGACGAAGCTCGTCAACAACATCAGCCGCAACCACCAACCGAGGCGCAACCAGAACCATCGCCAGAACAACCACAGCAGTCGCCCTTGGAGCCTCCACCACCACCACTGCAACTGCATCCTCAGAATCATGCACACGCACCTGATAATCCACCGCCTGTACAACAAGGTAAGTCCCACTGGCTGTTCTGTAAATTATGAATAAGCAAAACCACTCAACCACGAAGCTAGCTAATAAAACACGCAATGTGAACGTAAGAAAGACATGGCCATATTGCAGAACAGGTATTTAGAAACCCTTCTGCGTGCCTCCCAAAAACACGCGAAACCCATGTCAGATACCTCCGCGAGCAATGCAACAGTACTCGAATGTCCCGATTTAGTTTCTTTCGGCTTCTCAGGATGCACTGCAGCGTTTATTCTTGTATTTATTTGAACTTCTATTAGTTTTAAGCTCTGAACGATCGAATGCTTGTGTCTAATGCAAACAGGGTGAAAATCCAAACACTGTGCAAAGGAGTTTAACATAAGAGATCAGTTTTTGTCAAATACTCTCTCGCTATTATTCTCAAAGAAAAAACCTTACAGTATACAGCAATAAGTTAAAATGTGAATCAGAATACAATATTAAAATATTTATTTTTTATTTACTAATCCTTTCTATCAGTAATGATTCATTACACTGTTGACAGCTTTAATTACTTTCTAACCTCCCATAATTTGTTTTCGTATCTTGATTCTCATTTGTTACAAGCTTGTAATAGTCATGACCAATGGTAATTAAACAACATTAATAACGTATTATTTTTATATGATAAAAAACAAATTAGTTTGCTGTTTTTGGATTCTATCCCTCTTTTAATGTTGTTAAAACTATTCTTATTAAATTTATAGTCATTTAGAAGTTAATGCAAAAAGAATTCCCCACTTTCTGCTTTGTCAGCTTGTATGGAAGACATTAATTTTTATTGAATTACCTATTTACGAAGCCTTCAGAAAATGTCCTTTCAAACGCGTAAAAAATGAATGAATGAATAACAAATAAACTAAAAGAATTTACCATTGTCTAATCTCTGCGGTTTCTTTTGTTTTGTTTTCCCTCGAGCGGTTCTTGAGTTCCGACATAAAAAAAAAAACGCCGAAGAAGACAGAGAGACATGTCTGCAGTTCATGTTGTAAAATAAAAGGCACGAAGAAAAATTTGCGGAATATATCCATAAACTCAGGGATGGGGGTTTCCAGTTTCCACACTTGAATACAAGCTAAAGGAATGAAATGACCATAGCTTCTTTTTAACTTAGTATAAATTTACAAGATATTAATTTTTCATGACTGTTGATCCGATTACCAGTACTATTGACACTAATGCAACTATATTTAAAGAATGTAATTTCAAACATTTTATTTATTTCTTTACATACGCGCCCACCCAGCACCAGTTTTAAACAGATTGTGCAAGCTTCACTTAGAATTGTGTGATTTAAAACTTCTGGTGTAAATATTTTTGCTATTCTTTTTCATTGCATAAACATGGGCTTATGATGTGATTGCCAAAGTGCTGGTTTTTAAATCTAAAGGTCTTAAGTTCGGTTCCCGGCTGGAAAATGGCCATTTTTCCTTGGTCAGAATTATTCCTATCCGCCTTGGGGTCCAGAAGTATGAAAAAGAGCATGAATATATGCGATTTTAATGTAATTAAAGCAATACCCATTCAAATATCAATACAACTACAAACGAGTGTAATTGTTCCAAAGGTAAAAAGCAGCGAATATTACCCGAGATGTTAAAAGCGATATATTCATGGAGCAATATATAATATTTCCGCACCATATACAGATGTACCATTTAAGTTGAGCCTGTACAAAATTTCCAAAACTAAGCGTTGTACAAAGAAATGTCTTTAATAATTGCTTCATATTATGGGCGAAAGTGAATGCAATTAGTCGTGTTTTGTTTGGAGGACGTTATGATGGTCATTTTAGGATGAATTTAATTGTTTTTAAATGTTGATCTACATTTTGTATGTTGTTTTCTCATAAAAAATTCGTTATTAAAAGCTGTTTATTTTGGGATTAATAAGGAAGCAAAATAAAAAATGTTGGTTGTCAATTACGAAACGTAACTTCACCCATAGACGGTCCAACCATTCGTACACGCCATTCAAAATTTTTATTGTTATTTACATTGGGGAAAGAACAATTGGAAATTGCTTTTAGATATGTTGTTTAGCTTTTTATGAGGAGTGAGAACACAACAAAATAAAAGGTAGGTTCCCAATTTAAAAAATCTGATGTGTTGCCTCACATAACTTTCTCTACTTTTATACAAACTATTTTTACAAACGACTATTCTCCACCTAAACCTTTGCAGAAACTTCTTGCTAATTTTCTTGTGACGTGATAGGCTTTAAGAGATTGTCAAATCTTTTAAGACATGGTTGCTATGTGGAGCATTCCACTCTCTCCAGGACATAAAAAGAAACGAATAACGAATTCCCATTTGAGAAAAAGTATAATTATTGGAAAATTCAAACAAATAACAAGGAATATCTCGGAAATGGTTCACTCCGCAAAAAAAGTATATGACATAAATTTTGTGTTTTAACGAGATCTACATTTTTTGTTGTAGTAAAATTTTGTCTATCTCTTACGGTTTTCCAGTTATGCAAAAGCCATTCAGAATAAAGAAGACCTTTGGGGACATTTTCAGAAGATCATGATATAAATTTCTTTCGCCATAAATACATATTAAGTACCTTAATCAAAATCGTTTGAGCTATTTTTGAGAAAATAAACATTTTCGAAACATGCTTCACGTTAAGAGTAGTCTGGGGTGGGAGGATTTTCTTGAAAATCCTCGTGTCGCATCTTTGAAAGATACTGAACCTAAATACCAAGTTTGATATAAATCACAACTTTTCGTTTTTGAGTTATGCTGTTCACAGACACACACACACGGACCTTTTTCTAAAAATGATTTTTTTTTTTGCATTCAGGGGGCCTTAAAACGTGTATTTCCGGTGAAATCTTGGTATCGAATTTTTTGGGTGTTTCTTTCTACAACGCTTAGTTTTGGAGATATTGTATAGTCTTAAATTAAATGGTCTATTCTGTGTGTGTGCGTGTGTGTGTTAAAAAGTGCCAAAAATGGTAGAGTAGAAGCTAGACACAAAATAAGCATTTTGAGGTTAGGAACATTGGGTCACAGATACAGTATAATAAAAGGAGCTCTGCATGAACATAATTGACCTTGGCTTTGACTTTTATTATGAAACATCATTTGTCAATCGAAATGCAATGTAACTCGCACGCAACTGTGTGTATACCGTCTCAACTAATGAGTACTGGTACACAAGGAGAAACTAAATATTACATGTGCGTACTGTACTCTTTGTACTGAAAAAAAGAGTGTTCCGCTTTATCGTGCCATCCAGAATGCGTCACATCAGACGCTTGTAAGTAATAAAAATAACTAGTACTGCACACTCGCTTCCATTTATGCCTCCCTACAGTTTCGGGAGGTCTTTTAACAACCTTCTCAGCGGGGCGTACATAACAGACGCGTGTCTGGAGCGTTCTGCCCGTGTTGCTTGAGTCCAGCAGTGGTGTGTGTTAACTGTAGCTCACGCGATGTATACAAATATTTCGGAGGTGCATCGCAAAAGCATTGTTGGTATGTGGGAAGCCAGTTTGCCGTTTGAAGACATTGCTAGGGCAATTCCATGCAGCATTGGCATGGACAGATTATTAACATAAATGTTTCTTCCTTAAGAGTAAAAGGTATAATTTACTTCAGTTTTACATAATAATTATTGAAATTAAAAATACTATTTCTTGGAGATTTTTGTTTTAGTTTAGTGCCCTTTAACTGTTTATGTCATATCGGACGATGAATAAAATTATGCTCAAATGAGCCCGACGTCCTTAGAGCTTAAAGTTACCTGACACTCCTCTTTTCAGGATAAGCGAAAAATCTGGAAGAACCATATCCGGGTAACTTATCGTAATCGAGGTTCAATCTCGGAACCTGTTGAATGTGAGACAGGCGCACTATCCCACACCACAGAGGAATGTGCAAAACAGTTTTTTATTTATTGTATATTTAGATTGTACAGATCATTCCAATAATGTATAGTAAATGTGTCCTTGAGAGTCTAGTTCCCGAGGTCGCGTCTTCAAACCCGGCGAAGGGCGATGGATTTTTTCCGGGCATGGCTTCTTTCGGAAGGAAAGTAAAGTCGGTGGCCCCGTGTCGTATATTTACGGCACGTAAAAGGCCCTCAAGCCTGATAATGAGACCACTGAGCAAAATTTTCGGTTCTTTCACGTCCAATATTAAATGAGATGCTAAGAACCATATTAGTTAAAGAGCGTCCATAAATAAAGCTCAATTTTTTTTCTTGGGAGTAAAAGGTGTCATGTATTTCAGTTTTATATTATGTTGCATTAAAAGTGCTTTTTCATGGATAAATTGTGTAAAACAGGATTTTATTTAATTATATATTTAAACATGGTTATTATATGTAAGTGACGAAGAGTAAAGCTATTGCTCAAACTTATGTATTCATATGTGAATAATATAGAATTGTGCACGTAAAACAGCTCGTCACTGCATGCGCGTAAACGTAAACAGATACACGCATCACTACCTTGCTATACCTACACTATGTGATCAAAAGTATCCGGACACCGCACAAGCATACGTTTCTCATCTTAGGTGCATTGTGCTGCCACCTACTGCCTGGTACTCATTATCCGCGACCTCAGTAGTCAATAGACATCGTGAAACAGCAGAATGGGACGCTCCGTGGAACTCACGGACTTCGAACGTGATCAGGTGATTGGAAGTGTCAGAAGTCTGTAGGCGAGATTTTCACACTCCTAAACCTCCCTAGGTCCACTGTTTCTGATGTGATAGTGAATTGGAAACGTGAAGGGACATGTACAGCACAAAAGCGTACAGGACGACCTCGTCTCTTGACTGACAGAGACCGCCGACACTTGAAGAGGGTCGTAAAGAGTAATAGGCAGATATCTATCCAGCCCATCACACAGGAATTCCAAACTACATCAGAATCCATTCCAAATACTATGACAGTAAGGCGTGAAGTGAGAAACCTTCAAATGCATGGTCGAGCGGCTGCTCATAAGCCACACATCACGCCGGAAAATGCCAAACGACGCCTCGCTTGGTGTAAGGAGCGTCAACATTACACAATACACAATTGAACAGTGGGGAAACGTTGTGTGGAGTGACGAATCACGGTACACAATGTGGCGATCCGATGGCAGGGTGTGGGTATGGCGAATGCCGGTGAACGTCATCTGTCAGCGTGTGTAGTGCCAACAGTGAAATACGGAGGTGGTGGTGTTATGGTGTGGTGGTGTTTCTCCTGGAGGGGGCTTGCACCCCTTGTTGTTTTGCGTGGCACGATCGCAGCGGAAACCTACATTGATATTTTAAGCACCTTCTTGCTTCCCACTGTTGAAGAGCAATTCGGGAATGGCGATTGCATCTTTCAACACGATCGAGCACCTGTTCATACTGCACGGGCTGTGGCGGAGTGGTTACACGACAATAGCATCCCTGTAATGGACTGGCCTGCACAGAGTCCTGACTTGAATCCTATAGAACACTTTTGGGATGTTTTGGAACGCCGACTTCGTGCCAGGCCTCACCGACCTACATCGATACATCTCCTCAGTTCCGCACTCCGTGAAGAATGGGCTGCCATTCCCCAAGAAACCTTCAAGCACCTGATTGAAAGTATGCCTGCGAGAGTGAACGCTGTCATCAAGGCTAAGGGTGGGCCAACACCATATTGACTTCCAGCATTACCGATGGAGGACGCCACGAACCTGTACGTCATTTTCAGCCAGGTGTCCGGATACCTTTGAACACGTAGTGTACATCACGTATGAAGGCCAGTAGAATGCCGCCTGAACCTGCGGTGATGGCATAAATGGAAGTGAGTGTACACAATGATAAAGTAAATATTACATGCGCATACTATATTGTACGCTTTGTAGTTAACAAGAAGAGCGTTCGGTTTTACCATCCAGTATGCTTCACATCAGACATCTCTATGATAGTCGTTTTGTTTACGTCACAAATAGGTTTCAGAATCGGAACGTCCTAACATGACGGATTTAATGTAGCACTAATCTCAAAATGCCTATTTTGACAATACCCTTGCACTCTAAACTCTGATACTCTAAAGTAAAGATATTGCATAATATGAACTTGTGATGCATAGCCTACATGTTGTATTCCCATAGGAATAAATGGAATGGCCTAACATGAAGGTGAATCGTTACGTAGTAATCACATATTGAGAGTGTTAAGAATTGTTAACACCATAAGTGTTTTTTACTTTCTCTATTACGTATAGTAAGTAGGGGAAGTATTGTATTCCACCCAAAAATTCGATACCGAGATTTCACCGTAAATACATGTTTTGAGACCCCCTGAATCCAAAAAATAGCATTTTTGGAAACATGTCCGTGTGTGTATGTGTGTGTGTGTGTCTGTGAACAGCATAACTCAGAAACGAACAGTCGGATAAACACCAAACTTGGTATTTAGGTTCAGTATCTTCCAGAGATGCGACATGAAGGTTTTCAAGAAAATTCCTCCACCCCAGATTACACTTTACATGGAACATTTTTCGAAAATCTTAATTTTCTCAAAAATGGCTCTAACGATGTTGATTAAAATATCATATGTTTAAGATATTTTATGACAAATAAAATGTATATCTTGAATTTTCTGGGAATGTCTCCAAAAGCATTCTTCATTGTGAACGACTTTTGCATAACTGGTAAACCATAAGAGATAGGCAAAGTTTTTCTACACAAAAAAAGTAGATCGCGTTAAAATACACAATTTATGTCATATGCATTTTTTTGTTTAGTGAACCATTTTCAAGATATTGCTTGTTATTCCCTTAAATTTTTCAATACTTATTTTCTCAAATGGGAATTCGTTATTCATTTTTTTTGCCTTGGATATGCAAAGAGTATTAATCTGTGGCAAAGAGAATGGTGCTGCACATAGCAACCAGGTATTAAGAGATATGTCTATGCTTAAAGTCTAGTGTTGTCCTTGCAAATACAAAACAAGGGGAACATAGTAGGCCTTAAGCAATAGTCAAATATTTGTAGAACTGGTCACTATGTGTAAAATGTAATTCTCTTTGCCTGTCAAAAGATCGCTTCTGCAAACGTTTATCTCGATTAATATAAAATAGATGGAGAATAAGAGTTTGTAAAAATAGTTTGTACAAGAGTAGAGAAAGTCATGTGAGTGTAACACATCAGACTTTTTAATTAGCTAAGAAAACAGAATAATGAATACATTATTTTGTTTTGCACCTTAGCGTAATTAGGTTGGAATGTAGAGCTTCGGTTCCCAGTCGCGGCATGCGCATGGGTTGGACCTCGCTCATGGATGCCAATGCCAACAGTGCATTGCGAGCAATTTGCTAAAAATTTATCTGGTAAACCAATATTCTGTCTGGTGAAACATGATGCTGACCACAATACCTCCCCAAATCGGTTAGATAATCGCTCGCGCATTTTTGAGCGTGGATAGCCGTCGGGTTGTTTGGCTATGGTTTAGCAAGGCTGTTCCGCCACAGATTTTCAGTACTTTTTTTCTAAGCTTTTTCACAATTTTTCTACGGCTTTCTGGCTCGGAAGAAAAAAACTTATGAGTATAGCGGTGTTTAGATCACATTTGTCTAAAAACTATACCACGGCAGACTCATAGACATTGTCCATAAATAACATTAAATATGTTTAATATAGTGTTTAACAACACTGTAATTTAATAACACAATTAAAAGAAATATTGAAGCGAAAATTGGAAAATGTTTTATTTATATATTTTGTGTTTCTTTATACGTAAGTACTGATATTCTAAGGTTGTTTGTTGAAATTACATGTATAAAATAATTACTTTTAATAGTGTCTAAATATCTGAAGGATGCTCAGACTGGCGTCAAAATAGTTATTTTTTCAATTCTTGTTTATTTCAAACAATTTTACTACAAAAACTTAGAATATACAGGGTGGACCATTCAAATTGAGACTGTACAATATCTCTTAACATAATCGTTGTAGAAAGAAATGTCTTTAATAAAAGTTGCTTGATATTATGGGGGAAATTAAATGCCAGTAGTCCTATTTTGTTTGGAGGGTGTTATGGTGTTCATTTTAGGGTCAATTTCGTTTTTTTAAATGGGAACTTAATTAAAATAACTATCACAATGTCCTCCAAATACAACACGACTGATGGAATTTACTTTCACCCACAATGTCAAGCAGCTTTTACTCAAGACATTTCTTTCTACGACGCTTAGTTTTGGAGATATTGTGCAGTCACAACTCAAATGGTCCACCCTGTATATCCAATTTCAAGCTGGGAAAATTTTCTATTGTTTTGGAATTTTTTTCTTGAGTCTCCATGCTTTGTGAAAATAATGTTTGTGTATGTAAATCTGGCATTAATGGTCATTTAGGAACTTAATGTTTTGGAATTGTAAATAAATTTCTATCGCGGTTTCGTATTGCTGGTTTAGTCGACAAGTGTACAGTATATTGACGTAAATGTGTATATACTATCATTATTAATACCCCTATTTAATTTAACATTTAAATGGTTTGAAAAGGTAGAGGAGAAGAATAATAAGGCCAAGAGCATTGCGAAAATCAATAGAATAACATTTAGATCATTAACATTATTGCACTATTTTTGGAACAAATATTAATTAATCTTTAGGAAAATATTATGTGAATTCAAGTACTTATTTTAAATTTATGTCAATGCATTTAAAGATAAAGTTATATTTAAGAAATTTAGGTTGATTTGGTAGTTTTTATTTTAGTAATTGAAATACATGCTTTTAGATCTAAAATTAATGAACATAAATTTTAATATAACTGTAAAGCATAATTCACTAAAATTTAATTTGAACAAATTATATTCCTAAGCTCATTGTACATGAACAAATTTTTGTCAAATTCTTTACAAGAGTTTTTAAGAGTTGTAACAGCTTCACGCTTTTCTTGACAAATTGCTTCCAATACGTTTAAGGTCTTTGAAAGTCTTGAAAGCAAATAAGAACATGCTCGAAACATCAAATAATTGACAAAGATCTGATGGTTTTAGCCAATGAAATGCCAGTATTTACAGTGCATCACGAAATCTGCAACATGGCTGAAGGCGAAAAGTAAACAAAAATGGCTACCCCGCCAAGGTATGTCGTATGCGAACTGATTAGGTTATACATAAGCTGGCCATGTGTGTACGTCGAGGACTTCGTGGATTACACAAGATGAAACAAATGAAGGCATATGAAAAAGTAATTGCCGGCAAGTTTCCGAACTATGTATACATTAATGCAATGTTATATAATGTGGTTAACCTATCAGTTGGTGTATCTCCATTGTATTCCATACTAGTAATGTGATTTCATCGGATATAATATGTGAAAGTGCTACATAATATCGACATTATGCTCTACTTGTGGCCCGCACAGCGATGACGATGATGTCATATTAAAGAAGTTGCTTTACCGTAACAGTGGTAGATAGTTAACGCAAGCTTACATAAAAAAACCCTAACCTAAGGCTAACCTTCCCTGAATTCAGAAACGTAAGCTTATATAAAAAGAAGTAATCCCAACCTAAGGCTACGTTTGTTTTGTTTCGTACGCGATTCGCCTATATAAGTAAAACACCGTCGAGGGGCGGGTAGGTGGACACAAGCTATTGAACAGATCACATCTACTTCTAAACTCACTTCACCAGGTAAATTATTCGCTTTTCTTTGGCTAATTTAAGCTACTTCGACGGGCCACAACTACAGCAGATTAGCCCATAATATTAGTAAAGAACAATATTTCATTGCAAATTGTTATACCGTGTTGCAAATACTAAAATGCTTTGTGTGTGATAAATTATCAATGCGTTCTGAAGGGTTTCAGTTTGACAAAGAGACAAACTTGTAAATACATATTTATGACATTGTCAAGTCTTGTCCAATCTTGTCACATATTGAAAACTATTTGACAATTTTTCTTGTAAAATCTGGAATTAAAAATAAGTATGATCATGTACAAGGGCCTTTAAGGAATATGTAGGGCCCCAAACTATAAAAAAGTACACGAAGTATTTAAACAGTAAAGTATTGACAGTAATTGCAAATAACTTTGATTTAGTTTTGAACATCCATTAATTTTGTGTCCCAAATTCCTTTCAAATAATTGCTTAATGTGTAAAACAGTCAGGAACACCCATAATTCACACTGGATTTGTTTTCGAATTAATTTTTGTCATTGAAGTGAGTGTTACTTTAAGAATAAATGTAGAACAAAACCTTTAAGTTTCCATAGTGAAATATAAAAACCAATTCATTGTTTCTAAGTAAATGCAAATGTTAAATAATTTATTTATATGAGCCATGTAGTACTATTACGCAGCGTACTTAGAACGTTATGATGTTTTCCTTTGAATCCATAGTTTTCTCTCTCATTGACCTTGGCCTTTCTTCTCTTGTCTCCCACACTGTTCCAGTTTCCTTTCTTCGGTTTGTCCTTTTGGTTAGCTTGCTACTTATGTACTTTGATTCTAAGATAACTCTGTTTAGAATATCTTCTTGCGTAATTCCTGCCAAATTTAAGTAATTTTTTACTTCATCAATCAACCTCACAGAATCTACTTGTGATATACTTCTGTTTTCTTAGAATTCCAATATTTGTTTTGTGAGCTTGTTTGAGTTCATTCCTTTAATATGTCCATGAAATGTTAATATTCGTTTACTGAAGTCACTATGAATACATATTGTATACTCTGTGAGTATATATACAGGGTGGATCATTTAAGTTGAGACTCTACAATATCTCTAAACTTAAGCGTTGTAGAAAGAAATGTCTTTAATAGACGTTGCTTGATATTATAGGGGAAAGTAAACGCCGTTAGTCCTATTTTGTTTGCAGGACGTTATGATGGTCATTTTAGGGTCAATTTAATTTTCTTTTTAATAGGAACCTACATTCTGTATGTTGTTTTCTCATTAGAAAGCGGTTTATGAAAAACTGTTGATTTTGTGATGAGGAATAAGGAAACAAAATAAAAAAAATGTTGGTTCCCAATTACGAAACGTAACTTGATCCTCAAATGACCATCCATGGATGGTCCAAACATTCATTACGTTCTTCGTACCAGCCATTCAGAATTTTCGTTGTTATTTACGTTGGTGTAAGAACAATTGCATAGTGCTTTATACAAATGCTGTTTAGTTTTTTATGAGGAGTGAGAAAACAACATAAAAAGATAGGTTCCCATTTAAAAAATTAAATTGGCCCTAAAATGACCATCCCAATGTCTTCTAAACAAAACACGACTAATGGAATTTACTTTCCCCCATAATATCAAGCAACTTTTATTCAAGACATTTCTTCTTACAACGTTTAGTTTTGGAGCTATTGTACAATCTCAACTTAAATAGTCCACCTTGTATATTAATTTTTACTTCTGAGTCTACATTCTTAACCTATGACTTGTCAACCTATAGTTTTTCTAATAATTATGCATATTCTTTCTTTAGAATATTCTCAACATCTGCTTTTCAGTTCAAAATTAACGTTTCTGCTCCGTAGCAACACTAGTTTAATTACGGTGCTATAATGTCTTAACTTTGTATGCTTAGACATGCACTTTTTACTTTCTCTACTACGTATAGTAAGTAAGGGAAGTATTGTATTCCACCCAAAAATTCGACACTGAGATTTCACCGGAAATACATGTTTTGAGATCCCCTGAATCCAAAAAAAGCATTTTTGGAAACATATCCGTGTGTCTGTCTGTCTGTGTGTCTGTGTGTGTCTGTCTGTGAACAGCATAACTCAGAAACGAACAGTCGGATAAACATCAAACTTGGTATTTAGGTTCAGTATCTTCCAGAGATGCGACACGAAGGTTTTCAAGAAAATCCCCCCACCCCAGATTACCCTTTACATGGAATATTTTTCGAAAATTTTAATTTTCTCAAAAATGGCTCTAACGAGTTTGATTAAAATATCATATGTTTAAGATATGTTCATGACAAATAATATGTATATCTTGAATTTTCTGGGAATGTCTCCAAAAGTATTCTTCATTGTGAACGACTTTTGCATAACTGGTAAACCATAAGAGATAGACAAAATTTTACTACACAAAAAATGTAGAACGCATTAAAATACACAATTTATGTCATATACATTTTTTTGTTGAGTGAACCATTTTAGAGATATTCTTGTTATTCCCTTAAATTTTTCAATACTTATTTTCTCAAATGAGAATTCGTTATTCATTTTTTTGTCTTGGATATGCAAAGAGTATTAATCTGTGGCAAAGGGAATGGTGCTGCACCTAGCAACCAGCTATTAAGAGATATGTATGTGCTTAAAGGCTACTGTATTTCTATATTGCCCTTGTAAATATATATTCCCCTTACATCTACAAGAAAATTAGCAATAAGATAGACTCTTCAAATGTTTATCTCGATTAACATGAAGTAGATGGAGAATAAGCGTTTGTAAAAATAGTTTGTACAAGAGTAGAGAAAGTCATGTGAATGTGACACATCAGATTTTTATTATAGGCTTTGTGATTAAATCGATGTATTGTTTCCATTTTTTGCCATTGAGTTTATTATCCGAATGTTATTATTATTGTTGTTATAATAGAGCGTACAACAATACGTCACATAAAATCGTATCTTTCTGCACACAGATTTTTAAACGTTTATCTTTACACCTAGGATTTTGTAAAAGTACTATTAAGTATAATAATTAGGCTTAGTAACGACGGGTCCTATGGAGAACCTCACATAGAAAATTTATATCGATATAAGATAATAGTGACTTCATTTTCAGGTAATCATGGAATTCTATCCCTCTAATTTTGTCGAAATAATCTTGTCTCATCTGTTGCTGGAATGTATGTACAATTACAGCTACTGGTTTTCCGTAATTGTTTTTAGGCATCCAATGAGTAAAATTAATTAAAAGCCTACATGTAAAAGTAGGTATATATGGTACAGTTAACTGAAACCGAGCAAAAAGGCTCAGGCGGTTACCTCTGTGGCCTCCATTCGGCAGGTCCCGGGATCGATCCCCGGAGACCGCCCACTCTGGCCTATGGGTTTTTCGGGGATTCCCCGGGTCGCCAGGCGAATGCCGGGGTGGTTCATCTTCTACCACGACTCTCCTTCCTCTCATTTCCAGTACACACCATCCTCCTTGCCACTGTTTCAGGGTTTTAGGACCTGGCGATGGTGTCCGGAGAGTTTCGGTTGGGCGGTGGCTTGCGCTCTGTAAATGTTTCTTCCCTAGTGTCGCTGCGGTACCGCTCAGTTAAGTCTCTACTCAGCATGGGGTTCCACTCCGGGGGTCCCTGGAGGTTTGTGGCTTGGGACAGGGACCGTGCGGGTGCATTCTATCTGGAAACGTTAGAGACCCCACCCTTCGGGTCTCTCCCCTCAACCTTCCCTCCCAGGGGTCACGTTGGAAGCACAATGGGCCGACTGGCCTGACTGGTACTCTGCCTCGTTTCGGGGGCCCTCCGTGATTAATAATTAAATGAATATAACATACGCAGTGCTTATGGAATTCTATTCAGAAATAATTGTAGCAAATATCATTCATGGTTAGAGTTCACACTATCTTTCAGGAAATCCTCGTGAAATTGATCATAGGGTGCAAGCACACATGGTTTCATCATAACCATCATTGTTGTCATCAGATGTTTAAGGCAATGTATGTATGAAACTCTAAAAATCCACAGTTTTCTTGTGATTGTTTTGAGCTTTTTAGTATATACTCAGAACATAAAACATAAGTGCACACAAAATTTTAATGACCTATGTCAAATCACTAAGCTATTGATTTTTTACTCAAATTAATTCCCTTTGATATGGTCATAAGAAATTCTCCTGGTATCCCACAGTTTATCTTATCCCCAAATTTTTAATTTGAACTGAGTATACAAACATGAAGGAACCATTGTACAAGGATTTCTTAATTTTAATTAGTTTAAAAGAAAAACATTTTATACACTTTATTGCATTTTACAACTTTTTTATTTTGGGTTATGGAAAATGATTAATTTAATGTTTAACTTGTATACAATAATGTCTAAATATGTCATTTTTAAGCTCTCCTGAAAATTCCAAGCTAATCAATTTAAACTGTGGTCTAAGAAGTGAAAAATGCTGCGAAAAAAGAAAGAAAGAATTTAGAAAAACTGACTTTAAAGGTCAATGCGGTGCTTATCCAAATGCTATAGGGTCAACTAAATAGCCTAATTAATATCAGTGGCTTTAAAATTGTTGATATTAAAAACAATTTGTTTAGCATGAAAATACAACCTGTAATGAAAATTCCAAATAAAGGTCACCTCTCTTCAATGTGACTGGCAATATTAATCGCCCTGTTACTTGTAGTAGCATTTGTTAGTGGCAGTATATCTACCTCTTGGCAGTCACCATATGTAGTAGTTTCTGCAAAAGGCTTCTCCAAATTCTTCTTTCTGAATTTAAACACCTTCATTTCTGAAATACTGAAACCGTTTCTGGCAGCATTCTTCTTTAATTGGAGTCTAAGATCAGCGGATAATGTCTTCAAGTGATAAATGTATTTCTGACACATTTTATATGTTGTGTAAGGCTTCCCAGGTTCTTTCCACAGGCTAGGAGTAAAATTTATTATTCAAGAAAGTAAACACGCAGCTTCTGATTTCTTTTTAAGCTATTTGCCTCTGAATTACGGAATGGGTACTGTCTCCTTCACTCTGGTCATGACGTATAGGATAATTGTGAAGTATACTAAGATGCACTTCAAATTTCTCTCTCTCTCTCTCTCTCTCTCTCACTCTCACACACACAATTATCAGAATATAAAGTTATATTACTTACCGTGAAGTGTTACCTCTCAGAATTCCGAAGTACTGTAAAATAAAGTTCAGCAACTTATAAAAAAAAAACCTTGGGAGGGGTCATGCATTCCCCTCTCCGACTGCCTTGGGCGGGCATGCCTCTTCTAGTTGCCTCAGAGTCGCTGCTTAAGTATCAGCCATAATTTCCCCTAGCCCGCGTTTTATTTTATTTTATTCTATTCTTACAAAATCGTGTATCACTTAATCACACCACTGTTATACGAGTAATTATCCATCTGTAGAGGCAGGACTAAGCCACAAGAGCTTTGCAACAAAATGCTGTGTTTGTAGATTGCTGTGACAGAGAGCAAGGTGTGGCGGGTGTGAAAACAAATATTTGCATATAACTAGCGATAGCATTTCACATACATGGTATTATCATGGAATATCTTCCAAAAGTTAATTCACACTTTTTAGGGTATTTCGTAGCCTTCACACCTCCACCTATCCCTTTAAGGAGAAATGTTACTCGCTGATTGATCTTCATAATACAAATTATTTCAATTAGTGGCTTTATTTTACAGGGAAACCAATCACACATCATCATCTCGAAACTGCTCTTTACAGAACTGCAACAAGAATTGTAGTTTTTGGGTTATCAGGATATAAACAAGCTACTATTACACTTTTTACACTATAAAATTACTGTGTGCACAAACAGAGACGTGACACTTGTTTTCCGCGTATCAGCCCACTTCCTCTTTAAGATATCTCGTTGAACAACTCAGTAGCAAAAGGCAAGTAGAGCTTAGGCGATTTATCGCTCCTGAATACTCGCACAGTCTGTAGACCGAGGGATTTTACTAGGTTGTTATGCTATAATTTAATAACACCTTTCTGAGGTTCCCTTTCATGCCACGTCATTCTACGTCCCAAGATGTTGTATACGGTGAAGCAGAAGACACCCAGTTTAGACACATAGGAAGCAGAATCTTGTGTAGTTGGGCAATGCAAAACTGCTTGAAGATAAAACACAACTACCACACATCATTCCTATACTTTGCCTTCTCGTATCAGTTTGGTCTTATTCAAATGGGTTTGTTAGTTACTCTCCAACTCAGATTTTTTTTGTGACCTTCGAATCTTTTTAGAGATGATAAATAATATTATGAACTCTTCATGTAATATTCCAGAGTACATAATGTAATTAGCAGTTGGAAGGTCGTTTTCTTTCTTAAACAATTCATTATCTCTGTGAAGATCAGCAATGCTATTACCTCCTATGTAGTTGTTGTTTGTCACAGACTAACTATGAATGCTTGGAATTTACGGAATACTGCCGATGTGGTTTAACACATTATTTTATGCTTTCATTCACTCTGGAATTACTTCCATGTTTTTCTCTCGGATCTTCATCAGAAAAGCTCTTATTGACTGATCGTAAATACAAAGTGTAGAGTTAAAAAACTGCTTAAGGTCGTGGTTTTCATAAACTCGTTAGATTGTTGCAACTATTTATAGGAAAGCAAGAAAAATAATTAAATAATTCGATTTAATAGAATAGTGATGCATAAATAAGATATATCAAAGGTATGGTTCTACACAGGTTAATTTTAGTCACTAAAAGGAAGAAAAGTGACACATCACTAAGTGGTGCATTGTTAATCTAAAGTAAAAACAATAATTTCACTTAATGTTTTCAAGAACAGGTTTTCTTCGGTCGCTAGGCGAATTACAATCGGATAATTTGATCCGCGAATTTTCACTCCGCCCAGCATTTTCTTCTTCAACGCCATGCCAGACATTGGGCTGATCACCCATCCTGGGTATGCTATGATCCAGAGTTTGCTTGCTCCTCGACAGAGTACTGACCCCAAGGCTTGTAAATCCTACAAAGAGGAGGATAATCCTTTAAAGAAGTAGTTTTTGATTGCACTGACACAACTCTTAAAATGCCATTTATCTTGAGTAAACAATACCGAACGCAAGCCAGTTCTAGAAACATGTGCTTCTTTTTAAAAGCAGGTGCTTGTTGCATAAGGTGTTCACTCTATTGAAAATGTGACTATCTTTCTATAATGAATACTCATATGTGATTGGAGGAATAGTGGCAATACTGCCCTCTAAGGGCGACTATTGTATATAAAGAGTGTCTTTCTTGAATCTAAAGTATGTGTCAATCCATTTTAACTTTTATATAAAAATTAGATAGTTTTAGTTGTCACTATTATTTGTACTAACGATGTACAAAGTGTATCAAAATAAGTATTCCTATTTTTCTAAAGAGATGGCATGAAAATAAACCTCCTTTGTTAATTAATTAGTGTTCGAAAATACTATATTTTTCATATAAAAGCTTTGAGCTCATTGTGGAAATAATGAACAATAAAATTCGTTTATTTTCGTACGTCACAAACTATCTTCTCTGAGGTATGTTTGTTTAATTTCATGGTATCAAACTACATCGGGACACAAAAGTTGCATTTGCAGATATGCATAAGACATTTGGAGCAATACTAATTTTACAAATGGGAATATATGCGGAGTAACATCCTCTGGGTCACATTCCTTACCATATAACATTTTCAAGACAAAATCAACGTTTTTGAGGTATTGGACAGATCCAAGTTAAGAAAATAGATTCACGATTGAATCGCACCTTAGAGATATTATACTTAAGAGTATGAGCTGTTCACTATTACTCCATGCCAAAGATAGCTACCAGGCGCTTGTCTGATTGGAGAGTCTTAAGTGTCTGATTTTGCTAGACTCGCATTATGGAGAGACAGGCAAGATGTTCAATAACTGTCCTTATAAATTTTATCCTTCATACCATTATAACTTATATCGAAGCACTTCCTTGCATTATTAAGAAAAATTGTTTAATTGCATGCCCTCTATCACTTCAGAAATTTAGGAATAGCAATTCTACTACATGCATCCATATTAGATAGTTATTCTGTACAAACATAAAAATCAGAATAATTAACCAGGTCCTATGACATATAATTTAAATGATGAAGATAAAATGATGCACTGTTATTTAATATGTCAACCTTCTAAAGGCAACAAATGTTCTTAAAACTCCAAAATTAAACTTCGGGTCAAAAATTTCAAATGGTTCATATTGCAGACTGGTTATTTTCAAAATATACCGACATATAGCTTTTAATTTAGTTTATGAATTAAAAATTTAATTTAGGAATAATGGTACGACGTATAGTTACTAGACTTTACAGGTGGTACATGTAGCAATCTCACTTGAAGCTGATAAATTAGGCATTGCTGATTTTAAGATTCTCACTGATTACCTTTACAAAACGTCATCCTCAGCATCAGCAAATGCAACATTTTGGGTTTATTTCCGCAAACTTTGCTGCAATAAAAAAGAAAAGCTTTCGCAATGTAGCTCTCTGAAGTACAGCAGCAATAAGAATACGAGATGTTTCAAATGCATTGGCCTAAAATGTAGGCATGAGATGTGCAAATGAAGTGAAATTAAAAGGATTCCAGTAACCATAGCTTCGGAAAGTTGATTATCATAAAAAAGACATTTTTCCTGGTTGGGGCTGGCTGAGTACTGAGTACTAATTAACAAAAATAATCACAATTTCAGTAAATTTATCAGTCACTTAACAATTTTGGCATGGAGGTGAAAACCGAAACAACCACATAAGCTCCCACAAACCTTTGTCCGCAAAACAAGTGTTTATGAGATAGGTGGTCACTATGGAGTCTTTCACTTAACAAGCTTGATGCAACCGTATAGGTACTATAGATGCATGAACAGCATTTTAAACACCTGCTCAACTTTGAAGAGTAATCAGAAAGTGTGCATTTTCTCGATGAAGGATAATAATTTGTGGAATAGCGTTCTTTGAAGCTTTTGTGGTACGCTTCTTTTAGTTAACCTTCGAAACATCTTAAAATCAGTTTGAAGTACTCAGAAGTAGTAGGAAAACAGTGACTCCAACACATCAGAAACCAATTAGCACCTATCAACACCTCATTAATAAATGGAGGATCACTCTCCTCTCCATTGAGTAGTCTTCCTTTGTAAGAAGCCGCCTATGCCTTCTCCCTGCTCGCGGTCTCTGTTTCATAATACGAGCAGCAAACCAAACATTAACACATCATTAAACACCGCGGAATCTCCCCTCGTAAAAAGACTCCTATCCTCTTCCAAGCTGGGGTTTCCTAAAATAAAAAACCGGGCGCCACAGAGGATGCCGACAATATAATTACATCTTTCGGACAAAGGTCCCACCCCTAATTAATACACTGTATGTCAGTCCCTTTGACTTTCTTCAAAACTGCAAAGCATGCCAAAGGATTAATTTGCCACCATTGAGGATCCCGAAATAATTATCTGACTTTCACTTGGATTACCAGTAACCACCTTTTATCTAAAACGAAATATTACACGACCCTTATGGGCTGTTTGACCCGGGAGTTGCATACAACAAGGGGAATAGGTTCAGGTGATGGAGCTGGTCGGTACCGGGCGTAAGGCGCTATAAGGGATGTTCTGGTTACTAGGGAGGATTTCAATAAGAACCCGTGGGTTATATAAGAATCTTATGCATATATTCTCGAATAACTTAAAATTGCGTTGGGGCCCCTCTGTAAAGAGGGCTGTTCTCTGGGGACCATACTGTCTTCTATACGTTGGCCTGCCATCTTACTTCTTCCTCTACGGGGATCTGATTCTCTTTAACAACTATATTACTTTCATGTACACCAGAGCCTTCCACTTTCAACTTATTCCTTGTGTTTATTCGTGCGCTTGATTTCTCTCCTTCTTCTTCTTCTTCTTCTTCTTCTAGAGGGCTTTGTTTTTCTATGCTAAGTTATGTTCTGCTACATTTCTTTTTCTCTTTTAGTTCTCAACTCATCTTCCTATACTTCGTTTGCTTTGAACGCTCACTGCTACTAAAAATTGACTCTTTAACTCTTTTTCCCATAAAATCTACGGGTAAATATCTCCCGTGGTGATCAATCGCGAAATCTGGTCCTATTTTATCTAAGACTGGAGTACTTGTGTTCCTTTATCTACGTATTTATTCCACGGGGGCACATACAGGCTGCTCCGAGGACACAGAGATATATTGAGAACACATCGTATATATTCTTCTTCTTTATAGTCCTTCATGATTACCTGTGGCATTTAAGACTCGTGGGGCGCAATTTCGCTTACCTGGACCCTTGAACTGTTATCCTCTGCTTCTTTTCCTTATCGTTTCTACTAAGTAACTTATTTAAAGAGCGTTTGCGAAATTTTGCATATCTGCCGCTGCCTACTAGGATCACTCATTCGGAGCATCCTGTATCCTGCTGTGGCAGTATCTCTAACCTCGCACCATGTTAAGAACCACCAAATAACATTAAAGAAACCTTTTTTCGAGCCCCACGGTTACTTCTACCGTTAACATTTTACATAGACACTACAATTTGCTGTGCAAAGCATGATTATTTTATATAAAAGCTTTAAGCAATCATGCTTTCTATTTTTGTAGTTAATTCTTCCACCTCGGCTACTTTCCCACATGTGAGTAAGGGTTGCTTCCTTTATTCCGGTAGTCAAGCTGGCTCCTTTCCTGCAACAGCGCTCAACACTGTTCATAAATTAATTTGTTATGCTCCCTCACATAGGTGTAGTGACTCCTAATGCATCAGCGTTGATGTATACACAGTTATATCTACATACCTTAAAACCTAACTGGAGCAGATAGGTATATACACTGACATGTCACAGAGAAAGAGAAAGAAAAAGATTATTTTCTCATTGTAGTTTACTAAACTATGTTTATATTGTTACTAAGGTAGATAGGAGAGGGAGGAGAGAGAACCTCTTTAATGCACATTTTCCCCTCTCTGTTCCTTCGCCCATCTCCCGATTTACAGTTTTTCCCTTCTAAACTGGAGTTTATATGCACGAGACGCCCCTACGCGTTCGAGGTTTATTTTACACCTGTCGGTGAAAGAATGCTAAGTTATATCATAGGTTTCTGTTGCTTCCCTCTGCCGATCTTCGTGGTGTAGTCAGTATATAACTGGACTCAGCGAGAGGTTATTCCTGCTTTGTCCATACGTTTGTTTATTATTATCATCTCGTAGATCGTTCCTGTGCATTTTGTCCATCGTAAGTTCCCATTGGATGCATTGTGTTTATTTAACTTACTAGGAAATTTGCCCTCTGTTTGCCTTTCTCATTTTCTTTCCCCACATCGTTTAGGCTTGCCCATCTTCTGACATGTGGTCCGCTCGCGTTGCCAAAATTAAAGCTTTATTCGTTCCCGTTTGTTATTATTGTTGCTCTAAGGGATTACTATCTGTATTTCGATGATTATTGTACAACTTTCTAAAAACATTATAACCAATTGCAATCATTATTGCTATGCATACTATTAAAATATTTCGGTTATTTCCATTGCCTCTTCCGGCACTATAGAATCTGCGGTGGTGTTCGAAATACTTGCTGCTATAATCAGTTCTGGGTGCCTTATCAGAATGAGCCCTACAAGTAAGGTTATCAGAGTTGTCAACGCATATATATATAATCAAATCCACGTAGGGTTGTATTGTTGTTTCTTTTCGTACTGTGGGTGTTATCATTACAAGGTGGCGCCTGTGATATATTTGAATGCGGTATTTCTAAAATGATTGCCATTAAGACACTGAGACTTGTAGACACAGATTCGGTCCCGCTCAAAAGTTATCCTCTACAGCTTGCTTTTTTTGTTTTTTATTCTTTGAGAAAATACTATGACCTTAGGCTGTTGCTTTTAAAATGTGTGCTGCACTGCGTTTAACATTTACGTTCTTGAAAATTTTATTCCTATAGCGTCCATCAAACTGTATACTAGGAATCACTTGTAAAATTGGGTTGTCCTGCTTTCCTGAAAATTCCTTATTCTGTAGTTCTGTAAGATTTCAACTTGGAGAACTCACCTTCATTTGCCATGATTCATATCGAAATAGCTTGACTTAAAAAACAATGCTATGATTAATCGTGAACATTCAAATCATGTTAGACATCTATATGATACTTCAACTGTAGTTTTTTTCTTTATACTGCAACGAAAGTTATGTGAAACTCATATAAATCATATACTCTTTAAACGTCTCCTCTACATAGCTTTGTTCGGAACTAAGCTTATCGGAACACATCTCGGTTCAGAACACCATATCTGAACATCTATAATCTTAAAAGTGTGCGAAAATAACACGGTCGCATTTTGGATTAATTACTGCATTTTCATTTATGACATTTCCCCCCGCAATACCTCTGAATACAACAGTTGGGTCGTGTGGATTACCATCTGCTTTAAACATATGTAAACTACGGCAGGAGGTACGAAAACATATACTGCATTGCATTAAGGCAGATTACTCGAAGGATTTTCAAACATTTGAGAAGTATTATGGAAATTTAAAACTTAAAAGTTTATTCTTTTCCTTATTTTATTTCATCCTCTTCTTTTTTAATCATTATTTATTATTACATGGTCGCGAAGGACAATATATTTTATGATTTCGTATGTAAAAGCATTTCGTTATTGTGTCTGCTGGGAAGTGTGGCGTCAGCGTTGTTCACTAACATTCTGTATGCCAAGCTTGTGTCGTTTCTGTAAAATCAGCGTTCGAATATGTGCCAAATGAGTCACCTATGATTCGTGTAATTGTATCAATGGAAACTATTCTTCAAAAAATAAATAAATGGATGTGAGATAAGTAAAGCATTAAAGGAAAGATCATTCATTACAACTAAACTTGGAGAAAATATTGGTCTCCCTTCCTGAATGTAATACATAAATTTGATAAAGCTGTTATGGAGATAATTAACTATCTTTGAATATATATAGATATATAGATATATATCTATATATAAAGATTGAAGCTTTACTGCTACAAAGAAAATTCTGTAAAGCACTACTTATATTTCAAAATTCTTTTTGTCAAGCTCTGCTATATTCATATATATTTGCGTTTGGTTTGTAAAAGTGGGGCTGTTAATTTTGTGAACTCCGCATTTTCGTTGGTTGTACGTCTGTGCCATTATATTGTTTATGTTCTAACTGTTCTATTTTGAGCTTTAGCTAATTTAAATAATATTTAATATGGTGCAGCTGAAAGAGAAACTTACACATTAAGAACGCCTAATTACTAAATTGTTGAAATACTGCATGCAGCTAAACAACATGTCATGATGGAAGGGGTGGCTTCTACATGACATGACTGGGTCTACATGGCACCTAGAATATTTTGATCTCTGTGATTTGAATTTGACGTGTCATTTTTCTTATCTGTAGCGGAAGGGGTAGAGAAAAATAATTTACAGTGAATTTATACATGGTGTGACGGAGGGGAAGAAATAAATTCTTGAAGTCGTACTCCATAGCTGTAATATCCATCTACATTCCCTTGTGTGCCAAGCTCTTTCTTGGTATTGCTACCTATTTGTGGTGGTTTTTCCGGCACCGCTATCCATTTTAGTTGGCACCTCAACAATTTTGGGGGTGGCTACTATACCGGGCCTTCGCCATATTTTGGGAGACAGTAACCGGTGCCTCGAGCATAACTGGCGACCGACACTTTATCCTCTATCTCCACCATATTTGTATCAACCCGTAGGGGCTGACCGCCCCGGTGTGCAGAGGGCAACCATAGGGTTGCCTATATTAGGGGGAAGAGGTTTAGATGTTAGAACTAGTCGGTAACGGGATGCAAGGCGCATTGGGGATATTCAGGTCTCTAGGGCAGTTTAATAAGAACCCGGGGTTACATAAAATTATATGATTAAATTCTCGGTGGGGGAGTCTTACGTGTAACAGCTTAACTGTATCCACACATTGCGTACCTGTAATGCTCTCTGGGATTCAGCCGATACACAAGGTTAAATGATAATTTATTAGGGTGGGGCACGGATCCATTGGTCTGACCAGTGCGTCGTTGTGTAACCAAGAGAATTGAGAGAATTTACCTATATTAGCGGTCAATAAAATGACTTCAGGCTTAATGAATTCTCCATTAATGTGAAGTAAATAGAGAAATTGGTATTTGTAAGAATATTTTGTAGATGTTACATAAAAAGTACTGCGGGAGGTAAGAGTCGCGTGGATCCTATATAACATGTCTTTTACGTGCGAATTAAGCTAGCAGATATATTGTAATCATAATGGTGGCTTCTCATTGGTGTGCAAATTAAGTCTTCAGCATGCTTGCAGATTTGAAAAGAGTCTAAAATCTGCATAGTAATATAATTATTGATGATACCTTGATCGAAAGGATCAATTACATTGTTGGTATCCCTTATGGTGGCTTATTTACAAAGGTTAACCACCGGCTCTTTCATTAGCGGCGTTGGGTTTTACCAAGGGAGACTACTCTCTGGGAAGATGGAGGAGAGAGAGAGATAGAAGATCTTTTACGAAGTGAGACATCCAGAATGTTAGTTTTTGGTATGAAGTTTCTATTTTGAAAGGAGGGTGCTACTGGGAATAGGGACGATGCTACTTTTATAAAGAAACCATCCGTTGGGAAAGGGACAAGTTGTCTCCCGCTGATTAATAACCATCTGTTGATAATACTTACCGTTTTTGTTGTAGTGGAACCAATGTTTTCCTATTACTCATATGGTCTTGTATGAACATAGTAAAGTTTCTGGATATACATCGAGTTGTGGAGTTTTGGTGGACCAGTATTTATTGAAACTCATGTGTACTTTTTATGTTAGCACTTGAATGCTGATTGTCTCTAATTTATAAATTAAATGGTCGCGGTTTAATTGGAATTAGTACCTAGCATTCAGCGGCTTCCAACGAGCAACAACATAGCATTTCTCGTAACCTTAGCTCTAAATTCTTTCGGGCTTCTACCCAGGTCCGAAAGTTTCTCACCCCTGTATTTTTTGCAATGAACATTATTTTGCGATAATTTAAAAAACGCGCGCCTAATGCTGGTCTGTTATCATTAACGTTTGCAGCACATGTCAAGTAACCAGGCGAGACGGTACTCATTCGTGCCATTGGTATATTGAGTTAGCAGCATGCATGTGAAGAAGTAGTGTTTTGAAATTGAATATTTTTCTTATATTTTACGCCTATGGTCATTTCTCATCATTAAAGGTAAGTCAGAACTGAAAATATGGCAATTTCTTAATCTCTGAAGTTTATCCTTTCACATACAGTACAAAAAGTAGGAGGTTACATGGTTCTAAAATTCTTTGACGGAGGCTTATTTTAAACCGTAAGGTTCTCATCGGGATGTATGTATGCATGAATGCATCGATTATTTTTTATTTAAAGCAACATTTAGTATCACCAAGGGTTATTTTTCGAATGTTTCTGTAGCCACTCTCACATCCAGAGCATGTAAGATTTAAAATTCAATGTCTTTATCAGTCCGTAATATCAATAAAGGAGATAAGTCTAAAATTGAAAGTTGACTGAAACACAGTCAGAAATTGGGCAGGCAAAGGCGATGGCGACGTGATAGACGCTCAAAGACGTGGCAAACCAGCAAAAATTACTCCTAAATTAAGGACAGAGTTAGACATTTGTGTATGAACCAGGTGACAGGAATAAGATGTGTAGTGAACTATCTTAACTTTTCTGATGACTTCCAAAACCGAAGTAAGAAAGTGGGTGTAACAACTGCCAGACGTTACTTTAAGTCTACAGATTGAAGAAGGAGTGCTTATAATGAATCAGTAAAGTCTATTCTTGCAGAAAAGAATGTTGGAGATGAATGAGGTTTTCCAAAGAATTGATTGATGCTGGATTTGCAGAAGACACTTCACAGGGATGCATAAAATATGCACACTTCTTATTTACAGACGAAAGTCCGGTGCTACTGCATCCTAAGCCAAACCTCCAGAATAGACTCATCAGAACCAAAAGCCCTCAGCAGATTTCGCCTATTGTTACTACTAAATTGTCACTGAAAATCATGGTTGCTGGAGGCATATCTCGAGATAGGACAGAATTGCATATCGTCCCACAAAACCAAACTGTGGATGGAAAGTACTACCGACAAAAAACTCTGCCTATGTATATCAGAAAGTCATGGATGACCCAAACAATATCCACATCGTTCACTTGGGATTTTGGTGCAAGATGGTGCAACAGCACACCGCTAAACGAACCATTGATGTCGTTCGGAAGAACTTCAATGATGCCTGGACTAATTGGATAGGAAACTCTCCAGACTTAAACGTCCTTGAGAATTTGTGGGCTAGACTGCAGGACGGTATATTCAGACAATCCAGGCCACACAGCAGAGAACAGCTCATTGAAAGGTTTGAAGGAAGAATGGGTATCCATTAACCAACAAGCAACCATGAATTTGATAGAGAGTTTCCGAAAACGCATTTTGGAGTATCATAACAATGGACATGGCACCAAATACTGAATATCATAGCAGGTCATCAAAAGTTGTACCTTTAAGGCAGCATAACCATAAATTTGAGATTTCTTATTTTTGACAAGTTATTTAAAATGTTTGGGGTGAGAAACTTTCGGACCACATTGTAGTTGGTCTGAAACCGACGTTTCGAAGCTTTTAATCATCTTGGTCTTCAGAATAAACTGATGGAGTTTATCTGGCTAGAAGGCAGAGAGAATTAGGATTTATTATGTCGCCAGTATAGCTTTAGCTCGTGTTTCTCAACGTTGTTTACCGAAACCTTTTCCTTCTCATCACTACATTTTGGACCATCACTTTTGAAATACAGTATATATTCAAAGAGAAAAAGATGATCAAATGTGTATTTTTTTTGATAAAGTAAATAGCACTGATATATTAAATACTTACTCTTATATAATTAAACATTAATTTTCTAGCAAATGGTTGCGGTCCATACTAAAGAACATTGAAAGAAGTTCTCGAAAAGTAACACAGTCTCCTTTTTATAGCAGTATTAAACAGTAAGTGCAACATCTCAAAGTCGACTATCTCACATACGCCCTTTCCGTTTTGACTTAGGCCAGGAATTTAAGAAATTCTAAGTATTGAAGTATTGAATGCCAAATAATGTACAGAAAAAGCTTTTTCAATTGAAGGATTGACGAGATTGCCATGTAAACACTGTTGTAAACAATATTTGATACTAAGAGTTAATGGTTGTACAATACTAAAAAGTGTAGATGATGTCTCATAAGTAATGTGTTTTTATGCAAAACGTTTTTTAAATGTGGTGTTACACGATATGAGTCTAATCTTCAAAGTAAAGACCACATGATGGCGCAAATTGCGGCTGTATGCTGTATATAGTAGCAATTCGATTCCTTCCAAATCCTGAATTTTATCCATTGTTTTTTTAGCTGTACGAGTATGAGGTTTTGCATTGTCCTGCTGCAATAGAACTCTGCTTCTATTAACTAATACCGGGTAATGCTTCTCCCTTAAAACTTGATGAACTCATTCTAATTGTTGAGAACAAAGGTACGCATCGACGTCCAGTGAATCACAACTTCAAAATTCTACCATATACATATCATCATTTTGTGGTCCAACCGATTATTTTTAACGACATCGTTTGTACGCTGACGGGTACCGAGTCACTATTTCGAGGTGTTATGGTTGCGGAAACACACCCACTTTTCATCACACGTGACAATTCTTCTGATAAAAATATCATCCCAGGGATTATCGATAAGCTGACGATAGATATCCACTCTACGTTGAGCTGTCAATTCATGGAGTACACATTTACAGCTTCAGAAATATTTTTAAGCGATGTATGGTGACTTTTGAAGCACCAAGTTCTTCTGGCAACCTCCGAGCGCTTTGTTTGTGGGTTTTCTTGCAAAACTCTTGCAAGTATTCTCTCAATATTCCATTACGCTGGTCTTCCAGAACTTTAATGATTTCTTGAAGCGTGGAAACTTATTGAAACGTGGAACCACGTTGTGCTACTTGCTCACTAATGACACCTTCACCTTCGACTTCACATATCTTCGAGCCATGGCAACAGCTTTATAATATTGTTTCCAGTAGAGCTTCAGAAGGACTCCAACCTCAAGCTTCGTTGCCTCCATTTTAAAATCTTGTATTATCACCTGCTGGCTGACAACATGCTAACAATACGTAACAATAACCCTAGCACCCTATAAATAGATTGACAAAATTAAAAGCATATATGCGTGCGATTTGAACCCAATTAAAAAAGCGACATTGCTGAGACAACAAATGCACTTTTAAATGCATTAGTTATATCTAAATATCATCGAGAGAGATGGCACTAGGTAAGTTATGAGGTTCGCATTCGGAAGATCCCGGTTCGATTTCTGGTTGCCGCCCACTCTGTCCATGGGTTTTTCGTGGTTTTCCTGGTTGACATAGGTAGTACTGGAGTGGTGTATTCTACTACGGATTTCCTCTCTCCCCCATTTCCTCTCATTTTATTTACCTTTCATGTGCAGGTTGACTTCGGAGCCGTGGTTCAGTTTATATCGGGGAGATGGCGCAGAGGCTTGCGCTTAGGAACGTTTCCCCATTTTCACTAAGGGGACGTCTCTGAGCGACCCTCATAGGGCCGGATGTTTAAGCCTGGAAATGTTAGGGAACTCTGCGCATCTCTGTCGAATTTCGCGGGCCTCGCTTTTCAGCCCCTTCATCTCCTGCGGTTCCCTCACTTCATCCGTTCCTTGCGGAGGTGTACACACAATAGCTCCTCTCCGTTTAATCTCCCTAACCTATCCTGTCACTACATGGGCTCCAGGCCATGTGGAAATTCCTGGCAATGAGGAGGCGGATGCAGCTGCTAAGGCCGCATGCCGTTTGCCGGAGTTTTCCACCTTAACTGTGCCTTCTACGGATGTTCGGCGGTACTTCCACCGTCCTCTGTTTTTAGCTTGGCAGCTATCATGGGAGTCTCTGGCTGGTACTCAACTCCGGACAATCAAGGACACCGTACAACCCTGGTCCACTTCCTGTTGGGGATCACGGCGGTCAGAAGTAGTTCTGACCCGCCTAAGAATCGGGGATACGCGCGCCACACACGGTCATCTTCTGCGTGGTGCCCCGGCCCCTGTCTGTTCGACGTGTGCTGTGCCGCTTACCGTGTCCCATGTACTGTTTGATTGTCCAAAATACGCCCCTGATCGTCAGTTTTATGGCCTGGGTTTTACGCTGCCCTCAGTTTTAGGCGATGACCCAGTGGCAGTAAGGCAGACCCTGCGGTTCGTCACCAAAATCGGGTTTTTTCCACAGGTATAACTTGCCTTTTAGTTTTGTGTTTTTAGCCTAGATTTTATTCCATTTTACCGATACTTTTAGTCCTGGATTTTATTCTCTTTTAACCCAATTTATGATCTTACGGCTATCTCGTTTTTAGTCTCCTCTAATGCGTTTTTTGATCGACCATTTTCAGTTCTAACTGTCTTTATGTTTTTCTTTGGGCCCAAATGACCTAGCTGTCGACGGGCCCTTAGACTCCACACCACCACCACCACTATCCTGTCACAAATGTCTGTATTGTATAATCCTTTAGTTTTTATTTTGAGATAATATGCTCTGGCTTTAACCCCAAATAAACTTATATTTAAGTATATTATGATTACTCTAATTAAATATAATTGTTGGATGTTAACTTTAGTTTTTTCAAAGTAGTTATTTAAACACTGTTCATGTGAAACACACATGTTTTACGTCGCTAGTACATACTTTTATTTGGTTGTAAATTCTACCCTAAACAATGGCTTAATTCGTGAGTTTAAGACATTTTAATAAGGTTAAATATGTGAATCCCTTTTCGAAATACATTTTTATAAGTACTACACTTGACAGGTACTCAAAATACCCATACCATAAACAACCTGAAATTAGGAATTTTAATGATATCTACTATAGAAGTTGTGGTGAAAGCTTTAATTATAGTACCTCTTTGTAAATTAGAACGCCCTGTAGCTACGAAACCACTAACCTTGTCCGACAAATATTTATGATCGTCATCAACTTTCAAGTATTCTCTATCGTCTTGTTTGCCTTATTTATTTCCTGAGATATTTTAGATTTAAACAGTTGATGGTGGCCGGAAATGGTCGGATGATTTCTTCTAGGACGACTTGTGCGAGTAAAAGGAATGAGAGTAATGGAAAAAAGGAAATATTAAAAACTGCCACTTGGGATGTAAGAGGGATATTTAGTAAAGAGGAAGAACCTATGAAAGAATTGAAGGACACAGACGTGGATATTGCAGTTATATTCGAAACGAAGAAGGAATAACAGGGATCAACAGAGATTACATTAATATCTACAGTGGTGTGAGTATAGATAGAAGAGCTAGTGCTGGTGTTGCAGTCATTAAAAATTTAAATTGAGTTTTATTTATGGGCGCTCTTTAACTACTATTGTTCTTAGCGTCCCATTCCATATTGGGCGTGAAAGGCCGGTAATTTTGCTTAGAGGCCTCTTTATCAGGCTTGAGGTTCTTTTACGTGCCGTAAATCTACGACACGGGACCACCGGCTTTACTTCCCTTCCAAAGGAAGCCATGCTAAGGATTTTTACGCCCGAAAAAATCCATCGCCCTCCGCCGGGTTTGAACCCGCGACCTTGGTACCACTAGTCCACGGAGGACGACTGTTGCAGTCATGAATACAGAATATACATACTAAAAGGTCTCTCCATTCCTACACTTTTTTTAATGAAACAGTAATACAAATAAAATTGAAATTCCCCCCAAAAATGTATTAATGTTATTGGAGTTATGCACCAGATGAAGGTAAGGCAGAAGAAAAAAACATATTTTATAAAACCTTACAATCACTACTTGATGAAATGCCTAAACAGGAATACATAATTATTGCCGTAATCTTTAAAGCTACAGTGGGGAGAACTATGGTTAAATGAGCAGTTGGACCATATGGTGAAAAACATAAAAATTGGAATGGTGACCATTTAATCGATTTTGCAATATTTAATGATTAAGGGATAACAAATGGATTTTCTCCTAATAAAGACCTTTATAAGCTTACTTGGTGTGTAAGAGGTAACAGGTCTATTATTGATTATGTATTAAAAAATAAGAAAACTACTCCTCCGGTGCAAAACACTAGAGTTTATAGATAATATGATATTTACTCACATCATTAGCTTGTCTCTTAAATTAATATACGAACTCATGCTTGGAAGAAGCAAAAGGTTCAAATACCGTTGGAAGAAATATATAGAATGCATGTATTACAAGATCTTAGTGTGCGACATTTTTATCAACAACGTATGGAAAAATCTGTGTTACACATGACTTTCTCTACTCTTGTACAAACTATTTTTACAAACGCTTATTCTCCATATGCTTCATGTTAATCGAGATATCGAGATGTCAATCTTATTGGTAATTTTCTTGTAGATGCAAGGGGAATATGGTAGGTTTTAAGCGATAGTCAAATATTTTAAAGCTGGTTGCTATGTGGCGCATTCCATTCTCTTTGCATGTCCAGGACAAAAAAAAATGAATAACGAATTTGAGAAAAAGTACGAGTATTGGAAAATTTAAGGGAATAACAAGCAATATCTCGAAAATGGTTCACTCAACAAAAGAAGTGTATATGACATAAATTGTGTATTTTAAAGCGATCTACATTGTTTGTGTAGTAAAATTTTGTCTATCTCTTATGGTTTACTAGTTATGCAAAAGTCGTTCACAATGAAGAATACTTTTGGAGACATTCCCAGAAAATTCGAGATATGCATTTCATTTCTCATGACAATATCTTAAACATATGATATTTTAATCAAAATCGTTAAAGCCATTTTTGAGAAAATTAAAATTTTCGAAAAATGTTCCATGTAAAGGGTAGTCTGTGGTGGGGGGATTTTCTTGAAAACCTTCGTGTCGCATCTCTGGAAGATACTGAACCTAAATACCGAGTTTGGTGTTTATCCGACTGTTCGTTTCTGAGTTATGCTGTTCACAGACAGACACACAGACACACGCGCGCGGACATGTGTCTCAAAACGTGTATTTCCGGTGAAATCTCGGTATCGAATTTTTGGGTGGAGTACAATACTTCCCCTACTTACTATACGTAGTAGAGAAAGTAAAAAATATGAGTTTTCTCTCTGAGATAAAACAAAATATAAATGAAGAATGGCAAGAAATAGTTAACATAATCCAAAAATCAGTAGAGCAACCTTTGGGAAAAAGGAAAACATATAGGAATAAAGGAAGGTTCTTATTTAGAATGAAGAAATAGCAAATATGATTCATAGAGAGAAAGAAGCGTATTTGAAATACGAGGAAATTGAAGGATTACATTGAGTACAAAAGACATACCGCCTTGTTTAAGAGACTCAATTAGAAGAATAAAGAAACAGCGTTGGGAGGTGCTGTTGAGCAATTTATAATATGATGTTCATGGAAAACAAATAAAAGCTTATAAAGTATTAAAACAATTAACTAGGGAGGAAAAGATACGTTACATCTAAATAATTATCTCAGAAGAGCTATGGTTACATTACTATTAAGATGTATGCCGAGACAGCTTTCGCAGATAGAAATGTGGATCCTATAACATATGAATAATTGGAGGAAGCTTTAAAGTCCATGAAGAATAGGAAAGCCCCAGGAGAACAGCTCTTTAAATACGCATCACAAAACTTAAAACTCCGACTTCATCTTTGTTGGAGAACCGAAATGCTAGCAAAATGCAGAAGCAATACCATTATTTAAGAAGGGAGACCGTAATGACTGCAATAATCATAGGGGTATCCTTCTAAATTGTGGATACAAATATATGCTAAGATAATAGGCAAACGGTTAAGACCAATTTCAGAAACATTTATTATAGAAGCAATTTATGGTTTTTATGGATTATGGTATAGCACTTGACAGAGCTATTAGATCAAAATTGTGGTATGTTATGGAGAAATGTGGCGTACCTTAGCATCTAATAAGAGCAGTAGAAAATTTCTATATCAATAATAATATAAAAAATCTGATGTGTTACACTCGCATGACTTTCTCTAATCTTGTACAAACTATTTTCACACACGCTTATTCTCCATGTTAATCGAGATATCGAGATGTCAATCTTATTGCTAATTTTCTTGTAGATGCAAGGGGAACTGGTAGGCTTTAAGCGATAGTCAAATATTTTAAGAGCTGGTTGATATGTGGAGTATTCCATTCTTTTTGTAATACCGGGACAAAAAACATGAATAACGTATTTGAGAAAACGTATAATTATTGGAAAATTTTAGCGAATAACAAGCAATATCTCTAAAATGGTTCACTCAACAAAAAAACCTGTATATGACATAAATTGTGTATTTTAACGCGATCTACATTTTTTGTGTAGGAAAATTTTGTCTATCTGTTATGGTTTACCAGTTATGCAAAAGTCGTTCACAATGAAGAATGCTTTTGGAGACATTCCCAGAAAATTCAAGATATACATTTCATTTGTCATGAAATTATCTTAAACATTTGATATTTTAATCAAAATCGTTAGAGCCATTTTTGAGAAAATTAAAATTTTCGGAAAATGTTCCATGTAAAGGGTAGTCTGGGGTGGGGGGATTTTCTTGAAAACCTTCGTGTCGCATCCTTGGAAGATACTGAACCTAAATACCAAGTTTGGTGTTTATCCGACTGTTCGTTTCTGAGTTATGCTGTTCACAGCCCACACACGGACATGTTTCCAGATTTTTTTTTTTTTTTGGATTCAGGGGGTTTCAAAACATATATTTCCGGTGAAATCTCGCTATCGAATTTTTGGGTGGGATACAATACAATAGTAATAAGATGAAATGGAATAACTGGCACAAAACTGAAGTGTATCTCACAAGGATAAGACAAGGTTGTTATTTATCACAAGTAGTGTTCAATATTTATATAAATGACGTGGCTAAAATCTTGAAAGAATGGTTGATTGCAATTTTAAGCTTAAAAAAGTTATTTTTAATACACACATTTTTGCAGACAACCAGGTTTTCCTGGCAGAGTCGGAGGATAATCTACAAAGGGCTGTATGGATGTTGCATGAAGTGGCAAAAACCTATAATTTAAAAATTTCCACAAAGAAAAGAGCATCTTAGAGCCAAAATTGTAATTGGGAAGGAAATGTTAGAACAGTTCAACTCTTCAATTTTCTTGGTTGTGACATCTCTCATTTATATGCTAAGGATATGGAGAAAAAGCTACACATGATCCAACAAATGGTTGATACGATAAAAAGAACTCTGTTCCAAAATCAGGAAAGACACGATCCTGAAATTGTATTTGGCTTTGGCTGTATTGCTTTACAGTGCAGAAACCGGGACTTCAAAAACTAGTATGAAACGAAGAATTGAAGCAGCTGAGTTGAGATTGTTAAGGCCATTGGCAGGTCACCGATTGCAGGATCACAAAAGGAATGAGGAAATTCAAGAGTAGCTAGGTATTGTGGGAATAACAGAGAAGATAGATGAACATAGAAACAACTGGCGTGAGTATGTGATACAGATGGAGGATATTCGCATTTCTAAAGGACTTCATGTATATAAACCCCAAGGGAGAAGAAACTTTGGACGTCCTAGGAAGAGATGGAAGGAGCAGTTGTGAATTGCTTGGTTTCGGATAGACCAGTACTGCCTCACGCGAATTTTATGCAATGATGACAGTTGATTGTAGCTTCAGATATCAATTTGTAAAATTCAACATTAATCATACTGGACCCGTAACGGAATATTCTTACACATACTGATTGTTATACTCATTGTCCCATACGTATCCATTTTTACTTTCTCTACTAAGTATAGTAAGTAGGGGAAGTATTGTATTCCACCCAAAAAATTCGGTACCGAGATTTCACCGGAAATATATGTTTTGGGACCCCCTGAATCCAAAAAACATTTTTGGTAACATGTCCATGTGTGTGTCTGTGAACAGCATAACTCAGAAACGAACAGTCGGATAAACACCAAACTTGGTAATTAGGTTCAGTATCTTCCAGAGATGCGACACGAAGGTTTTCAAGAAAATCCCCCCACCACAGATTACCCTTTACACGGAACATTTTAGGAAAATTTTAATTTTCTCAAAAAGACTAACGATTTCGATTAAAATATCATATATTTAAGATATTTTCATTACAAATGAAATGAATATCTCGAATTTTCTGGGAATGTCTCCAAAAGTATTCTTCATTGTGAACGACTTTTGCATAACTGGTAAACCATAAGAGATACACCAAATTTTACTACACAAAAAATGTAGATCGCGTTAAAATACACAATTTATGTCATATACATTTTTGTTGTTGAGTGAACCATTTTCGAGATATTGCTTGTTATTCCCATGGTAATTCATTATTCATTTTTTTTATGTTCTGGACATACAAAGAGAATGGAAGGCGCCACATAGCAACCAGCTCTTAAAAGGTTTGACTATCGCTTAAATACTACCATATTTCCCTTGCATCTACAAGTAAATTAGCAATAAGATTAACATCTCGATTAACATAAGCATATGGAGAATAAGTGTTTGTAAAAATAGTTTGTACAAGAGTAGAGAAAGTCGTGTGAGTGTTAACACATCAGATGTTTTTTCTTTACATATATTGTCATCTTAAGCATCGAATTATACAACAGTGCTACAAAGACCCTTAAAACCTGACCAAAACTTGGAAATATAATCTTGTTAAAACCGATTACCAAGCGCACAAACCAAGACTAAGGTTAGAAAGGCAGAATAAGCTAATCATTTTGAGGTTGATACCGTATTTATTGACAGAAAGTTAGAAGTCATTAAATAAAGAAATGATAGTAATATAGCTAAATACATGCAATAAATAATCTCGGTATATTAAACAATGTACAATATAACAAGCTTAAGTTGAAAAGATTTGCTCAGAGAAAAATGTCATTAGCGAGTCATGTTAATCATTAGTAATAGCCCGAGTAGCGAAGCCGTTAGTCATAATGATTCTTGGAATGCAGTTAAGGTTTGGGTTCAGTGCGTTTCCAAAGTCACGTACACACATATTTTGTACGAGAGAAATGGAATCAAATTCTGGGAGTCTGGGAGGTATCGCCTAGTAAGAGTGACGCATACGTATATGTAGGAGTTTGTTAGTAAGTATTGGCTGCGCGAGAAGTAACGTTAGTGGAGGTAGCGATAGGTACGCGCAGCTTAAGTTGATAAATGGGCGTGCATGCATAAATGAGCGTCTTTCTTTCTTTTCTTCCTGTACAGCCTTAGGGTATTACAGTGCTTTTACGGTTATCGATAGATAGTTCGTAGTGCCTAAGACTGCGCTTGTGGTACCAGCGTGGGGTTTTGCCTGTTTTGTCGGTATCTTCAAACGGTCCGCAACTCGCTTCAATAAATCAAGTATTAGATCGCATTAAATTTCTCAGTCAATTTAAACTGGCGTTATATTTTCAAAATACGCCCACGTATAACCTGAGAGAAAGATCTCCTAGCCAACCACTGTAGTAGCCGGCAGCAGCCTCAACAACAGATATTGAAGCAAAGGGCACGGCTTCTAAAAGTGACGCCCAGCTTCAAGGTTAGGAGCATGGGGTCACAGATACAGTATAATAACAGCAGCGCTGCAAGAACATAATTAAAATCTTACTTTATGAAACATTCTCATTTTCCAGTGAAAATGAAATGGAACCCTGAGGACGAGTGCATACGTACTGTCTCAACTGTGTACCAAGCGAAGTGGCGCAGCGGTAACGTGTGCGACTAGCATTCGGGAGGTGCTAGGTTTGATCCCAGGTAACCACCCACTGTGACCAATGGGTTTTCGTGCTTTCCCCCGGCCGGAAGGTGAATGCTGGGGTAGTTCATTTTCTACCACGGTTTTCCTGTCCCTCATTTTCTGTACCCATAACTTTAATTGTCATTTGTTTCAGGGTTGTAGGACTAGGCGACGGTGCTCGGCTCTGGGGCGGGCACCCCTTTTAGGGGCCCCAGAAGTTTTGGGGCTTGTGGGTGGGCCTGGGTGACGTCGGATGCGTTCGATCTGGAAACGTTAGGGTCTATGCTTGCGCCCGTCGGCACCCTATCTGATCCCTACCTCCCAGGGATCACGGTACTAGAAAAAAGGGCCGTTGGTTCTTCTTTACCTTATCTCAACTAAGTACTGCTACAGAATGATAAACCAACCATTGCATGCGCGCCTTGTACAATACTGAACCTTGTGTGAACACGACGAGGGTTCGACATAGACGTACCATCCAGTAGGTTGCACAACACATTTACATCTAACACGCCGCAAACAGGTTTCACATCAGGGATTTAATGTTGACACATCTGGCGCAGTAATAAATCTGTGGCTGGGCCGTAACTCAGTCGCTAGAGTATCTGCCTGCTGTGCGAGGGATCCGGGTTCGATTCCCGGCTGGGGTGGGAATTTTTCTCTAGCCAAGATTAAACACTATCCTCACCTATGTCATCTAATGATTAAAATATTAAGTTTAAAGAAACCCAAGGACAAGTGAATACGAGTTAACACTGCCTTAGGCAAGAAGTTCCAAAGGAAAGGCCATCGATAAGATGGGGTATAAATGGAACTAAAAATAACATTTTTTACTCTTAATAATTTCTTTACATTGTTTTTTCGCACGCACTACAATTGCAGTTGCAATACACTTCTCGAGAATAAACCACGATGTCATATTATATAAAAATCTCATTAATATGTTTTTTAAAATCCAGCATGACCTAAAAGTAGAACTTCTAACACAGTGCACACGAGCTAAAAGCCACTAGTGCGACTATCTTCATTGTGACCAACTTTGGTTTCAGTTCCAATCACACGACAATTAACCTTTGTATTTGCATATGTTTAATAACCCAGCTTGGTGTGATTAGGTTTTACTTTTCATTTTGTCTTTTTACATGATTAATTTCTCATAGCTCTCGCATTCTGTTCACAATACAAACCGTCATACTTCAATTTATCGCAATTCGTTGTAGAATTAACATATACATTATATTGACAGTCTTCTGCTGATCTAAAACGCTATTATTTTATCCAATGTTGACACATCTGCATAAAGATTAAATGGCCGAAATTATGAATTCAGAAAAAACTGAAATGGCAGAACCAGGTTCTGCTGCTAGGCAACACTAGAAGTACTTGCCCAAAAAATCCAGAAAGCAATATGATACAGCATTTAATCACTTCATGGTTGATGTAAGGCAAAATATGTTCAAAATAATTTCACTGAAAATGATTGCTAGCGAATCAACAAAACATTTTTAACGTCATTGCTCTTGTTTCAAGAATCGCGTTCTAAACGTTATTTCTGTTAGTTTCAGGAATCAACAAAATATTATTGACTGTTTACAAATTCGAGCGCTGTCTAAAAAAAATCTGATGCGCTACGATCACATGACTTTCTCTACTCTTGTACAAACTATTTTTACAAACGTCTGTTCTCCATCTACTTCATGTTAATCGAGATAAACATTTGCGGAAACTTCTTATTGCTAAATTTCTTTTAGGTGCAAGGGGAATATGGTAGGCTTTAAGCGATAGTCAAATCTTTTAAGAGCTGATTGCTATGTGGAGCATTCCATTCTCTTTGTTTGTCCAGAACATAAAAAAAAGAATAAAAAAATAACGAATTCCCATTTTGAGAAAAAGTATAAGTATGTTCAGTTCAAACAAATAAAAAGGAAATGGTTCATTCCACCAAAAAAGAAGTATATGACAAATTGTGTGTTCTAATTAGCTACATTTTTTATGTAGAAACTTTGTCTATGTCTTACGGTTTACCAGTTATGCAAAAGCCATTCAGAAAGAAGAGCATTGTTGTAGACATTCCCAGAGAATTCAAGATATACATTTTATTTTTCATGGAAATATTTTAAATGTATGATATTTTAGTCAAAACCCTTAAAGCCATTTTTGAGAAAATTTTCGAAAAATGTTACACGTAAAGGGTAGTCTGGGTGGAGGATTATCTTGAAAATCTTGGTGTCGCATGTTTCAAAGATACTGAACCTAAATACCTGGTTTGGTATTTATCCGACTTTTAGTTTTTGAGTTATGCTGTTCACAGAAACACACACTTACCTTTTTCTAAACGTGTTTTTTTATTCAGGGGGCCTTAAAACATGTATTTCCGGTATTGAAGTTTTGGATGGAATGTAATACTTCCCCTACTTACTGTATGTAGTAGAGAAAGTAAAAATAGTGTATGCCACACGTGTTAAAAGTGGTTTTATCCCTTGTGTCATAATCTACTATTAGAGCACACAGCCACAAAGACGAGCAAAGTTTAGTTACAGAACCTGAATGCATTACAATTAATGAAATTGCTGTTTCAGAGCACTCTAATTACCGGGCGGTCTCCACCTTGTCAGTTATTGAGGGTAAGTGTATCCAACGTATTGGCGGCCTTGCGTGTGCTGTTCACGTAATGCTAGTTCCGCAGGATTGCCAAGTCTTGGGAAGTAAATGCTGAATTATAGCTTAAGGGCCCTGGGAGTTCGAAATTCTTCAAAAATTTTATTTTTCATTTTCTATGTGATACAAAAGTCGAAATCTTCAGCTGTAAAATAATGATACATTGCGTGTTTATATATTTTGCCGCTACGGTCGCGACTTTTAGCTCGAGCGTCACTTCCTCCATTCATTAGGAAGCCAGACGAAGTTGAGAGCGATTGTCACTTTGTGTTTTCCTGTTGTTAGAGCCTTCCGAAATATATAAAACAATCCGCAGACTGAAAAGTCAGAACAGTAATTCGTTTTTTTTTTTGAATGCGAGAAGTGTTACGCCAGCAAACATTCATCGCCAGTCGTGTTGGTTTATGGAGAAACAATGAGTGGCAATGCCCGGCCACACACAGTCAAACAAACTCAAGATACAATTGCCTCATTTGGTAGGGAACAATCGAGCACCCTCTTTACGGTCTGGATTTGGCACCAGCATCTTTCTTCATCTTTCGAAATTCCTTGGTGAAAAATACTTCAATGACGATGATGTTATGAAACAACAAATACAGACTCGGCTTTCATTACAGGCGGCATCATTCTTTGTCGAAGGCATATATAAAACTAGTTCCTGTTATGACAAGCGCCTGAATAATGGCAGGAGGTAATCTGAGGTGTAGGTAATGAGTGATAATGAAGTATTCGGAAAACAATTTTCTATTATTTTTTAAAATATTAGCGGTGCTTACTTTAACAACACGCCACGTGCGTGTGTATGTCTAAGCACTCGTTCGTTACGAGACCCCGAATCAGCTTTCACACGTTGCATTATTATAGCTGGTTAGGGTATTCCCAAGAGGTGAAGGACCCTGGCTTTTGGGACAAGGGGAAAGCCAAAGCTACTGCTACACGAACCTGCATCAGTCCCATTTCTGAAAGATTATTATAAAATACCTAACGACCTAATCAAACCGCGACATCTTGTGTGAGGCGCCTGGTTGAGTGCCTCTCACCTCCTTTTAACCCTCAGTATTTCCCACCCGACTTCATATATATATATATATATCATTGGGCTATTACTTATTAATTTGATCCTCTAAACTCGCCAATTTAAACATGGCGGCGCATATCTATGCTCATTGTATTGTTTCTTTCTTCTCAATTTTCCGTAACCTGTCTTCTTACTTTTTTTATACTTCGGGTGCACCTTCTCAAAAATATTAAAAATATGTATACTAAGTTTTTTAATGAATATTTCTGGGAAATCTCCTTATGATAAACTAATTATTTTTTTAAGTTTTTAAAAAAATTTCAGGATAAAGAGGTATTTATGGGAACAAATGTGTTGGGCTATTTATGTTACACAAACTGAATTAGTTTTTATTCTCGATTGGTTCAAGGTTGAAGATATTGAAAAAATATTTTCTTCACGGTATAAAATTATCTTTTATATGATTTAAAGCAAAATGGTGATCATAGAAACAAAATCATAGGAGGAAAGTGCAGCTGAAGTATTAGTTGCAACATGTTGAGCCATGAAGCAGGTGTCACTTATATCGCTCTACTTTAATCCAAGTTTAAGTTGTTATTTTTATAATAATTATTTCCAAAAACACATAAAGTATGACAAACTAAATTTGGTTACCCTGATAGTTATTGTGTAACCAGAATTTTTAGTAGTGCCATGTGTTGGCCTCCTAATTGCACCCCAGTGCCCTTAAACACACTGAATTATAATGAACACTGTTGCGTATTAGACTATGGTTCACTACTTTGTTCAGCTTTACACCTATCCCGGATCGTCAGGCGAATGCTGAAGTGGTTTCTTTCAGCCCCCGAATTTCTTATCTCTCCATTTCGTTCCATTAATCATTTCATCATCCTTCACCCCTGGGTCGAAGTATGGGCGATGGTGTTTCGGTGCGGCGTGAGAGGGAAGAAGTGCTCTCTGTCTCCGCTCCTCGGCTTTCGACCTGTTATCGGAGGTAAATGGACTGTCGGGGAGTCTCAATCTGGAAACTGTAGGAACCCTGTCATTGCTGTGCCGTCACTCCTGGTTTCGGCCGCCCGGTGTCTCCTCCTTCCTCCCTGGGGCGTCCCTTTTTGGAGCATAGATACTGTATCCTGATCTCGGTTAATCAGGGGGAAAAAGGGTCTTCATGTTCACGAGTAAAGGGCACTTTTGAAGCAGGGCTGAGTTCCACGGAGCTTCCCATTCTGCTGTTTCATGATGTCCAATGACTACTGAGGTCGCGGATAATGAGTATCAGGCAGTAGGTGACTGCACAATGCACATAAGATGATAAAGGTATGTTTGTGGGGATGTCCGGATACTTTTGATCACATAGTGTATATGACATAAACAGTGTTTTATATCGAGGTCTACATTTTTTTGTGTACAAAATGTTATCTATCTCTTATGGTTTACCAGTTATGCAAAAATAAAGAGGAGTTATAGAGACATTCCCAGAAAATTCAAAATATATGTTTCATTTGTCATGAAAATATCTTTTACGTGTGATATCTTAATAAAAACCGTTAGAGCCATTATTGAGAAAAGTAGAAATCTCAAAAAGTGTTCCATGTAAAGATAGTCTGGTGTGACGGATTTCCTTGAAAATTTTTGTGTCACATCTTTGAAAGATTCTGAACTTAAATACCAAGTTTGATATTTATCCGACTTTTCGTTTTTTTAGTTATGCTGCTTACAGACAAACGCGGGACATTTTCTAAATTTTTTTTTATTCATACGGCCTCAAAACATGTATTTCCTGTGAAATCTCCGTATCGAATTACTTACTATACCTAGTAGAGAAAGTGAAGCAATTTAAAGTTTTAAACACAAATTGTTTAACACTTCATCTTCAGTGGTCGAACTAACTATGAGTAGTTATTGAACAAGTTCAAAGTATAGCAGAACCATATGTCAGATTTTTATGTCACTGTCACTGTGTCTGAGTTTGTGCTGAAAATTTGAACAAGATTGATTACGAACTACACCATTTGATCCATTTTTAATGAGCAAAAGTGTAAGAAAAATAAAAGTCAAATAAAAGGCATTAGATGTAAGTACAGACTATTAGGCCGTATGTTCTTGGGCATTTAAATTGTCACGTAGTGAAGCCTTAAAGGGCTCTTGAGAGCAAATCCCTAGGTATACAATTAAAGTTAAAGGTTCAAAACACTATTCAAAACTAACTTCTGAGTTGTCAAAATTTCAATGGGAACATACAATTATGAACCGGTAACACGAATTTCATTTCATACAAACTAACTATCGACTTTCTATCCCATTCTTCACACTGTATCTGTTAACCCAATTTTTTCCAGGTGGTGGCGCTGTTGTTCTTTGTGACGTAGCGAGCTATAGTCAATCCAGCCTTAGAAGCGGAGGAGTTGATATAAACAAAACATTTTTTTACTTTCTCTACTACGTACAGTAAGTAGGGGAAGTATTGTATTCCACCCAAAAATTCGATACCGAGATTTCACCGAAATACATGTTTTGAGACCCCCTGAATCCAAAAAAAGCATTTTTGGAAACATGTCTGTGTGTGTCTGTGTGTCTGTGTGTGTGTGTGTGTGTGTGTGTGTGTGTGTGTGTGTGTGTGTGTGTGTCTGTCTGTGAACAGCATAGCTCAGAAACGAACAGTCGGATAAACACCAATCTTGGTATTTAGGTTCAGTATCTTCCAGGGATGCGACACGAAGGTTTTCAAGAAAATTCCCCCACCCCAGATTACCCTTTACATGGAACATTTTTCGAAAATTTTAATTTCCTCAAAAATGGCTCTAACGATTTTGATTAAAATATCATATGTTTAAGATATTTTTATGACAAATAAAATGTATATCTTTTGCATAACTGGTAAACCATAAGAGATGGGCATGTTACTACACCAAAAATGTAGATCGCGTTAAAATACACAATTTATGTAATATACATTTTTGTTGAGTGAACTATTTTCGAGATATTGCTTGTAAATTCCCTTAAATATTCCCATACTTATACTTCTTCTCAAATGGGAATTCGTTATTCCTTTTTTTGTCTTTGTAATGCAAAGAGAATGGAATACTCCACATAGCAAGCAGCTCTTAAAATATTTGACTATCGCTTAAAGCCTACCAATTCCCCTTGCACCTACAAGAAGATTAGCAATAAGATTAACATCTGGATTAACATGAAGCATATGGAGAATAAGCGTTTGTAAAAATAGTTTGTACAAGAGTAGAGAATGTCATGTGACTGTAACACATCAGATTTTATTAAATTGTATCTCTCCGCATTGTTCTCGTGTTCATATCACCTGTGAGGAACAAACTACTCGTCATTATTGCATGAATAAAGAATTGAACGACACCACACAGAATTAAACGGAAGCTACAGCCTTCTTTAGTTTTACTACTCATATTATTCACTATTTCACGTTAATAAAAGTTTGAAAATATGTTTGAGTAACATATTTCTTGAAAACCCACACATAATCGCGCATATTTAAGGACTATTCGGCCACAATATTAACATGCTTGAGGAGGGCGCCACTGCTTTTGTTGACAATGCGTAACGTCATGAAGGCTTTGGTCAAGAGGGGCGTGAGGGGAAAGGTGATAGGTTAATGTACAGTTGCACAATGAAAACAGTAGTACTTGGCAAGCCGCAGCCTTGCTAGTAAGTGCAACTCGGAACTGTGGATGTTTCCGATACCTCGCCCACTTGTTCCATAACTGTTTAGCTCCTCCTTCCACCGAATGCACTCATATCGTGGTCGACTAGTGTTATATGTTATGAAGTGCTGTGGTTCCCGCATATCCCTACTGGTTTATGACGTTCTGTGCTCACATCAAATTGGGTTCTAACAGTGGAGCTATTATATGTACTCCCATTAGAGCATAAACAAAGACAGCATCTAACTTAATCAAGGTAACGATTACATTTTTTCCACTAAATTCGAAAAGATGCCTCCAGTCTCTGGATGAAGACATTACTACACTTATTAACAGATTTTATCGCAAGCGACTCGCGAAACCTGCAATTTGCGCTGCTGATAATAAATATCCGATATGTTCCATTCACATTAGTCCCTCTACCCACTATCGTTTAATGTTATATAGCATCTGCAAACCATTCTTATAACAGCTTATTTTCTATCTACGTCATGTTAATCGAGATGAAATTTCCCAGAAATGGTTTCTTTTTACAAGAGTAAACCCAGTCGATAGACATTTAAAAGCTGGTCTTGAATTAATTCCATATACTTACATAACATCGCGAGGAACAACTGAAATGCAACAGCACTTTAAAAAAAGATAAACAAATGGAAAATTTCAATAATTAAAGAATGATATCCTCCGAAATGACAGACCAAAATTATTTGTAATAACTCGTTGTGTTTTGAAAATATCTACAATTTTTACTTTCTCTACTACCTACATAATAGCTATAGAAGGTTCCACCCAAAAATCGATATCAAGATTCACTGTAAATATATGTTTTGAGGACTCCGAATCCAAAAATGAGCATTTTTAGAAAAAGGTCCGTGTGTATATGACTGTTAGTCTGTGAACAGCATAACTCATAAATGACAAGTCGGATATAGCTTGGTATTTAGGTTCAGTACCTTCCAAAGATGCGACACAAAAATTTTCAAGAAAATCCTTCACCCATCTACCTTTTGCATGAAACATTTTGCGAAAACGTTGATTTTCTCAAAAATGGCTCAAACGATTTTGACTAAATTATCATATATTTAATATATTTTCATGAAAAAAATTGCATATCTTCAATTTCCTGGGAAAGTTCCCAAAAGCCCTCTTCGTTCTCAATGGGTTTTCCATAAGTGGTAAACCGTAATTATAGACAAAGTTTTTCTACACAACAAATATAGATATTATTAAAACACACAATATATACACTATACACTCTTTGAGAAGTGAACCATTTCGAGATATTCCTTGTTGTTTGTTTGAATTTTCCCGTACTTGTACTTTTTCAAGTGGGAATTCGTTATTCGTCTTTGTATGTCCTGGACCTGCAAAGAGAATGGAATGCTCCACATAGCAACCAGCTCTTAAAATATTTGACTATCGCTTAAAGCCTACCAAATTCCCCTTGCACCTACAAGAAAATTAGCAAGTATTTATCATTAACGTGAATTGGCGTTTTGTAAAAATAGTTTGTACAGCAGTAGAGGGAGTCATGTGAGTGCAACACATAAGATTGTTTTCTGAAGAATCAGTAGATCGTGAATTTGAAGAACATTGTTGTGTTAACAGAAACGGCGAATCAGAATTCTGATAGACTTGCACGCCACCAGGCGCTATACCTTCATGTATACATAAATCAGCATAGGGATCCCTGTCAGTCATCGGTTTTAATAGAATGTAAATCTGTAATGAGGCCGAAGAGCTGAAGGCAACAGTGTGCCACATTATAATGAGATTTCTCCATGTCTGGGCCCCTGAGTCAATAAGGAATACAGCACGTAAACTCAAACTAGATTCAGCTGTCTCCTTCCCGCACGGCAGTGTTGCCATATTTTCCAGCGACAGAAGGACATTCGTGTCATAGTTTAGCATAGATTAAATCGATGTCATGAAGTAAGTAACGTGTTGCTACAAATACTGCCCTAGGAGATCAATAACGGTATCTACATGTAGATATTTGAAGAAACATTTCTGGTTAAAATACCTGAAGTTTATAGAGGGTGTTGGACTGCCTCCGTGGTCGAGTGGTCAGTGAGCCGACTTCTCATAAGAGGTCCCGCGTTTTATTCCCGAGCGGGAATTTTTATTTTATTATTATCCCCTACCGTCGGCGCCGTGGCCGAGTGGTTAGACCGCTCGCCTCCCACCGAGGCGGCCCGGGTTCAATCTCAGGGACCTGCACGTGGGATTTGTGGTGAACAAAGCTGCGTCTGGGCGGGTTTTCTCCGGGTTCTCCGGTTTCCCCCGCCATTCATTCCACCAACTGCTCCATCATCACCTTTCCTTTCATCCATTTGACCGACATTTCGTTTCATCTACTTCCTTCATCCCATCCTGGATGCTCTGTCTGATCCATGAGTGTCTGCTCCTCGACGGGCCTCTGACCCCAGGCACCCGCTTGTAAGTCCTGGGGGGTGTCAGTCCTACATAAGAGGAGGGTAAACAGATAATGAATGAATGAATTATTCCCTACCCTCCGTAGAGTCTGGAGGTTTGGATTTGAGAGTGAAATAAAGTGTGTGTTAACATAAATTAAATATTACGAAAACCTACAGTAATCTAACCTAAAAGTTCAAAGATATGATCTTAGCAGTTAAAGCTTAGCTTGAGAAATTAAAATAGTTACTTACTTAGTCGGCTTATCCTCTGCGTGTGTAGGGCTTACACCCCTAGGACTTACAACCGTGCCAAGAGGCAGAGACCTGCAGAGGAGCAGACGGACGTTGAATGAGAGAATGAAGAACCCGATACGGCGGATCATCCCGTAGCCTGGTATGAGACTGAGGAAGTAGACGATATGAAACAAAGGCGAAGATGGATGAAAGGAAAGATGATGACGGAGCAATTAGTGTTATGAGTGACAAGGGAAATCGGAGAACCCAGCAAAAAACCCGCCGAGACGCCGCTTTGTCCACCGCAAATCCCACGTCGGTGAAGGGGGAGCAGTCTAACCACTCGGCCACAACGCGGCTAGAAGTGAAAATAATAATGTTAATAATACTGATGTGTTTCATTTACACGACCTTCTCTACCTTCTATCATTTATTAATGGGTATAAAACAATTCTTACTGGTTATTTTTCGATCTACTTCATTTTAATCGAGACAAACCTTTGCAAAAGGAGCTATATTACAAATTTTGTTAGAAATAGAAAGGGAAAAGCGACAGTCAAATGTTTAAGAACTGGACGCTATATGCTAGCCTTAAAATCCCATTCTCTTTAGAAGCAACCGCGAGACAACTGAAAATCGACAGACTTCAAAAGAATTACAGAGAATTTAGCAATTCTGGCCATTAATAAGGGATATCTTAGAAAGGGCTGATGCCACAAAAAGGTTATTTGAAATAAATTGGTGTTTTAAAGAGATCTACATTTTTTGTGTAGTACGTTTCCGACGTTTACCAGTTATATACGTTTATACAAAATCCCTTCCGAATTAAAAGAACTTCACACATTATTCACAGAAAATTCTAGATATACATTTTTTTTTCAACTAAATATTTTTGGTATATGGTATTCTAATCAAAATCCTTAGAGCCAGTTTTTGAGAATATTAAAAGGGTATCATGTAAAGGGCAGTCTGGGGTGGGAGTATTTTCTTGAAAATCTTCGTGTCACTTTTCATTTTTGACTTATGCTGTTCACAGGCACACCACAGATACATACGCACCTTTTTCTAAATATAGCTGGTTTTTATTGAGGGGGCCTCAAAAGATGTATTTACGTGAAATCAGGATATCGAATATATGAGTGGAATGCAACAAATACCTTCTCTACCTATTAGGTACGTGGTAGACGAATAAACATGATGTGGTGACAGAGAACAAAAGGAGACACCCATCTCTATAAACTAGGGGTTATACAGAGCTTTGCGTGGAACGAGTTTCAAATACCGGATGAACAATTTATGAATGTTCCATATGTACGTAATAAAGAACTCAGTTTGACAGAGGCTGCAGCAATAGCTTCGTAGTCAAAACGAGATTAAGTGGAAATAAAAAGCTCCATCCCACCGATGTTAAATTGGCTAATTCATGGCCCATTATCTCAGCAACAATTTAAAATATCGGACAAAGTTTTACAGAATGCAGATACATGATTTCTTTAGTTTAATTATCTCATTTTATCCAATAAGTTTGCTCACTAAGGAGGAGGGAATTTTTTTCCAATTATGTCATCCTATTAAAATTTGTCAGCAATTATTTTAAAAAAATCTAATGTGTTACACTCACATGACTTTCTATACTCTTGTACAAACTATTTTTACAAACGCTTGTTCTCCATATGCTTCATGTTAATCGCGATTTTAATCTTATTGCTAATTTTCTTGTAGGTGCAAGGGGAATATGGTAGACTTTAAACGACAGTCAAATCTTTTAAGAGCCGGTTGCTATGTGGAGCATTCCATTCTCTTTGCATGCTCAGTACATAAAAAATGAATAACGAAGTCTCATTTGAGAAAAACTATTGAAAAATTTAAGGGAATAAAAGCAATATCTCGAAAATTGTTCACTCAACAAACAAAAAAAAATCTGATGTGTTACACTCACATGACTTTCCCTACTCCTGTACAAACTATTTTTATAAACGCTTATTCTCCATATGCTTCATGTTAATGGAGATATCGAGATGTCAATCTTATTGATAATTTTCTTGTAGATGCAAGGGAAATATGGTAAGTTTTAAGCGATAGTCAAATATTTTAACGCTGGTTGCTATGTGGCGCATTCCTTTCTCTTTGCATGTCCAGGACATAAAAAAATGAATAACGAATTTGAGAAATAGTTTAACTATTGGAAAATTTAAGGGAATAACAAGCAATATCTCGCAAACGGTTCACTCAACAAAATAAATGTATATGACATAAATTGTGTATTTTAACGCGATCTACATTTTTCGTGTAGTAAAATTTTGTCTATCTCTTATGGTTTACCAGTTATGAAAAAGTCGTTCATAATAAAGAATACTTTTGGAGACATTCCCAGAAAATTCGAGATATACATTTTATTTGTCATGACAATATCTTAAACATATGATATTTTAATCAAAATCGTTAGATCCGTTTTTGAGAAAATTAAAATTTTGGAAAAATGTTCCATGTAAAGGGTAGTCTGGGGGGATTTTCTTGAAAACCTTCGTGTCGCATCTCTGAAAGATACTGAACCTAAATACCAAGCTTGGTGTTTATCCGATTCTTCGTTTTTGAGTTATGCTGTTCACAGACACACAGACACACAGACACAGAGACACACAGACAGACACACACACGGACATGTTTCCAAAAATGCTTTTTTTGGATTCAGTGAGTCTCAAAACATATATTTCCTGTGGAAGCTCGGTATCGAATTTTTGACAGCATAACTCAGAAACGAACAGTCGGAATAAACACCAATAATACACAATTTATGTCATATACATTTTTTTGTTGAGTGAACCATTTTCGATATATTGCTTGTTATTCCCTTAAATTTTCCAATACTTACACTTTTTCTCAAATTCGTTATTCATTTTTTTATGTCCTGGACATACAAAGAGAATGGAATGCGCCACATAGCAACCAGCGCTTAAAATATTTGACTATCGCTTAAAACCTACCATACTCCCCTTGCATCTACAAGAAAATTAGCAATAAGATTGACATCTCGATAACTCGATTACCATGAAGCATATGGTGAATAAGCGTTTGTAAAAATAGTTTGTACAAGAGTAGAGAAAGTCATGTGAGTGTAACACATAAGATTTTTTGTTTAGTACGTTTCTTTCTGTCGCTTAATGTTTACCAGTTATGTTAAATTATACAACATTCCTTCAGAATGCAAAGGACTTCAAGTTTATTCCCAGAAAATTCTATATATGGTTTTAATTTTTTATATAAACACTTTTAATATATGGTATTTTATTAGAAATCGTTACAGCCATCTTTTAGAAAATCAAAATTTTCTAAAAGTGTTCCATATAAAAAGTAGCTGGGGTAGGGGATTTTCTTGGATATCTTCATGTCGCATCCTTGGAAAATGCTGAACTTAAATACCAAGTTTGGTTCTTATCCGAATTTTCGTTTTTGAATTATGCTGTTCTCATTCACACAGGTCCGCGCTCGCGGACCTTTTTCTAAACCAGAATTTTTTGTATACAGGAGGCCTCAAAACGTATATTTGCGGTGAAATCTCGACATCGAATTTTTTAGTTGAATACAATACTTCCCCTACTTACTATATGTAGTGCAGAAATTAATAACCACATCCACACCAGCTCTTAGAATTTCTTTTATGGTTACTTCTCGACATCTTTTGATGAAATTTGCGTTTACTCGCAAAGGTTCTTCCTCTGTAATCCTTCTAATTTCTGCTCTTATATCGTCTTTCATTTCATCCAAATTCTGTGGGTTATTTCTATAGTCTATAAATTACCTACATACCTGTCGGCATGCATCTGTTTTTATGTAGGTATCGTACATAAGTATTCGTTGTTGTAGCGTAAATTTCTCAGCCGGCGTTTCAATTATCTAAGTAATTAATTTAAGGTATTTAAAAGTAATACCAAAGAAGTACATAAGAAAATATGCCTTCTAACACTTCAAACTGTTAAAATACAATAAATAGGCAGGATAGGTTAAAATGTAAATACATCGTGTCCAGTTTCCAGCTAACTCAGATAATGACGGGTCATGGAAAATGTAATGCATATTTTGAAAGATTAAAGATTGCAACAACGAATAACGCTTTTTTGCATCTGTGCAGAAGATAAACTGTGGAACACGCTCCTTTTATTGCCCCCCCCTTTTGAAAGGAATCGTTATTTGTTAAAATCACACTTAATTTGTTGTTCTAATGCCTTTCAGAAGCATTTGAATAATTTGTTTCTCAACAAATGTTGCTCGTTATCCTTTTATAGATTCATTGAATATGTATTTAAACATATTTAATCATCATTGAATTCCTGTTCATGTCCATTCGATTTACCTTTGTTTAATTATTTTTGCAAAATGCAAATACTTAATTTGTGCATTTTTGTAACCCTAACATACCATACGGTGTAATGGGTTTGTTTTTATTTACTTCTTTCTTTCTTTTTGTTTTATTTTGTTTTGTTTTTTTAGACTAATAAATAAAACTTCAAACTTGACAAAGCAAGCCCGCGCAAACACATGTTCTATTGCTAATATCTTAACTTGTACTAAGCATTGACCGGAAACATATAGGCCCGCGCAGTACTGAAGAAACATTCCGCAACTACAGTGCGGACGTTTTATGGTAAGGCCAAAGACCGCCTATATGCGTAGCACGCTCTACTGCATCAACCTCGGTACTTTTCCGTTGCGCAGCTGGCCACGCATAACTTCTAGGTGATCTTTATCAGCTGTGTTTCAGTCGCCGCTTTAAAGAGAGTTGACATTGTGCATCTCAAAGGTGAAAGTTTATTCAAGACATCTGTGCTGTGTGTAATTTGTTTAAGAGTGTTAATGTCTTGTTATTAGTTCACTAGAATGCCTGCTGACAAATTCGCGCTTGATAAAGGAATGTTTATATATGACATATACGACAAAAGCCGAATCATGTAGACAGGTGTGTACACAATTTCAGGAGAAATTTCCTAGTATTCCAGTTCCAAGTAGAGAAAGGAGCATGCATACGCGCACTATAGAATGCCGGTATTTACCTCACTCTCCTGCTTCCATCAACCCACTTTCTCGGTTCAAGCGTGAGTCGGACTCTCCCTATATTGTTAAGAGTTAAGTACTTCACAGATACTCAGGTTGTGAGATACCTGGACAGCTAAACACAGTATAATAGCATTTGTAGGTGTTTCATGATGAGGTGTACATCTATTAAGCCCCACGTTGTAACAAAATTTCATTTTACTTTCTCTACTACGTACAGTAAGTAGGCGAAGTATTGCATTCAACCCAAAAATTCGATACCGAGTTTTCACTGGAAATACGAGGGGTGATCAACAAAGACTGAGACTGATTTTTTCCTGTAGCTTCCGTGATAGTTTCGTATCTGTAACATAAATATTTGAAAAGAGCGGGTATTTATGTATAATGTTGGTAGGCGGCAGCACTCTCGTATTGGTAGGTTGGTAGTAATGCTCTATTTTGTAGACCCTACGTGCATTTCGCATACCAGACAATGGAGTTGATGCATTTTTTAAATCGATTATCACCGGTGATGAGTCATGGCTGCATCATTATGATCCTGAAGGAAAACAAGCCAGGACAGTGTGGAAATCGCCAGGTTCTCCAACACCAAAAAAGGCAAAAGTTGTTCCATCTGCAGGGAAAGTGATGGTGATCACATGTTTTGACTGTAATGGAATGATTTACCAGCATGCAGTTCCCTCTCACACTACTGTTACAGCAGTATACTACACGTCAATATTGGCTACACTGAGGAAGCACATTGCAAAGAAACGACCAGAGCTTTCTCGGACTGGGTGGCAACTTCATCATGACAATGCACGGCCTCACGTCGCAAATCAAGTCATGCAGTTTCTGGCTCGATTCAACATTACCTGTGTACCACATCCACCTTATAGCCCCGAATTTGCACCCTGTGACTTTTTTTTATTCCCATCCCTAATGGCAAAGCTTAGGGGTATTCGATTTGAGAACTCTGAAGCAGTGCTCAAGAAAAGTGAGGCGATTCTCAAGCACCTGACAAAGAATGGTCTGCAGCACGTGTTCAAGGACTGGCAGAGACGATATAAAAGTGCATTAAAGTAGGAGGGGACTACTTTGAAATAGATCATGTAAACATTGAATTGGAGTAATAAACATCTGTGAAAAAAATCAGTCTCAGTCTTTGTTGATCAGCCCTCGTACATGTTTTGAGGTGTCCTGAATGCATATAAAGCATTTTTGGAAGCATGTCCGTTTGTGAGTCTGTGTCTGTGAACAGCATAACTCAGAAACGAACAGTCGGATAAACACCAAACTTAGTATTTAGGTTTAGTATCTTCCAGAGATGCGACAAGAAGGTTTTCAAGAAAATCCCCCTACTCCAGATTAGGCTTTACATGGAAGATTTTTCGAAAATTTTAATTTTGTCAAAAATGGCTATAACGATTTTGATTAAAATATTTTCATGACAAATAAAATATATATCTTGAATTTTCTGGGAATGTCTCCAAAAGTATTCATTGTGAACGACTTTTGCATAACTGGTAAACCATAAGAGATAGACAAAATTTTACTACACAAAAAATGTAGATCGCGTTAAAATACACAATTTATGTAATATACATTTTTGTTGTTGAGTGAACCATTTTCGAGATATTGCTTGTAAATTCCCTTAAATATTCCAATACCTATACTTCTTCTCAAATGGGAATTCGTTTATCCTTTTTTTTTTTTGTCTTGGTAATGCAAAGAGAATGGAATACTCCACATAGCAACCAGCTCTTAAAATATTTGACTATCGCTTAAAGCCTACCAATTCCCCTTGCATCTACAAGAAGATTAGCAATAAGATTAACATCTCGATTAACATGAAGCATATGGAGAATAAGCGTTTGTAAAAATAGTTTGTACAAGAGTAGAGAAAGCCATGTGAGTATAACACATCAGATTTTGTTGTTGTTTCGTTTCAATAGCCTTCTTTAACTTATATTATCATATCTGGGGATTTTACTTGAGAAACAAGTAATGGTGTTAGTACTTGTTTAAATATAACATATGGATGAGTTTTTTGCAATACTGCTTGCAATCTGTCGTTCGGTACTTCGGTCGCCGGGTGAGAAGACAAATAACATTTAATAAAAATTGACAATATCCATAGCCAAGTAAACAGGTAAGAAATACAAGAAATTAGCATTAAATGAAGAGATAAATAAGAAATAATTTGTCAATAGGGCTTTGAATATCACAAACTTTCACAACCTTATTTAGTCCTATAAGATAAGATTACGTTTCCCCAAAATTAATGTGAATTTTTATTTTGTGGAGATTGTAGGGGTAATGTACGTAGCAATTAAAATTCCCAACACAATAATTATCTTGATTTTTTCCTGAATTAATGTGTATATAGATTTTTAAATTAACACGCTTTATCATTCTCAGTGTTGCTGATAAATTGAATTAATGAATCATAATCAAAACTTGTGTAAACGATAATAAACCCTTTTGTAAACACCAAAATACGAATTTGAAATGTTGGAAAATGGTGGACGCCTAAGCCAAGGTTTAGTACAAATAAACGGCGATGACCCCTCGTGTCTTTGTCCACATGGTCAAAATGTGTTTAATGGTTCATAATATATATGTATATTATTTCGTTTAATAACCGTGTGAGGTAATTAGGAGTACAGTTCCAAAAGTCGACTTCCTTAATTGAAGTAATTTCTGAGAAAAGAAGAAAAGTGTATTCATATGAAGCTCTTTCATACACTCTCTCTCTCTCTCTCTCTCTCTACTGAATAGCCGGTAGCACATAAGTAAAAATGTATCCAAATGAGCCCAGTGTAAGCACTTTTTGAGCACTTAAGTTTTAAAAATAACTTTCTTGTGTGCATTTTACACTTTGAAGCAAATGTAAAAGGAGGGAAATTTATCCTTTCATAAGTTCAAGATATTTTATTTTAACATTTAGCTAAGACGAGTTTTGGAACAAAACAGTGGAAAAGGGAAGTTTTGGAATAACAAAAGATGAAATAACTATTTAGGCAATCTCTTTTTTTTAAAGTTCCATTTATATCCCGTCTATAACTACATCGGCGGCCTCTCCTTGGAACTTGTTGTCTATTGGAAATGGTGTTAACTCGTGTAACTCTTGTCGTTGGGTTTTTGCACTTTTGGTTATTTAATCATTCGATCATACACGCATTTACACTCTCATTCATACTTCCAAACTCTGGGGAGGATGAATTCCCACCCCCCATACGGGAATCGGACCTGAGACTCCTGGCATAGTAGGCAGTTGCTCTACCGACTGAGCTACAGGGCCAGCCAGGCAATCTTTTCTCTTCAAAACTATTACGTTTTCTGCTATAACATAATTCTAGCCACAAAATTTTATTGTTATCAACATTAATAACATTAAACGTATGAAAATAGAAGTAAAGGTTGCAGGACGTCGTACTTTACACCCTCAAGTTTAGTTCCTTCACTTCAGCAGCGTTCTTCCTCATTTATTCACGAGTAGTAATCGTAATGATTATTCTTATCTCGTTCACAAGGTTTTTCAAGTATACTTGTAAGACGTTCTTTTGTTACAAAAGTGCGTTTGAGAAGGTTGTCTACATTCCGGAGGTTTTTTTTTATTTACTTTTTTTACTCTGAATTTACATTCACCGTATCTTCTGTCTCCAGAGAGCTAATCTGTCAACATCGTTTACCGTTCTTACGTATTTTCCTGAAATGAGATAGATCTAGTGATAATATTTTTTGCTTACATGTCCTTATTAGGAACAAAGTCCTTTAACGAGGAGAAGTTTTAAGTGCTACTCTCCTGGTGGCTTCAGGTTTTCATTCACAGCCAATATGACCTCCTCCTTTATCCAGCTGATGAAGAGTGCCACGCTGAAAGGATATATCAATGTATTCTGCAGGTCTCTAATGGTGACTGTTTCCTTTACAATGTTTTTCTATTCTTCACGAATCACCGCAACCATCCCCATAATTATAGTTCTCTTTCAGATCAGTTGGACACAATCTGTGGCCCTCACCTCAAGTTTTGCAATCTCAAATTCGGCTGAATTCGTTTTCCAGCCAATTATAAATGAAAACAGTTTGTGTGTTCAGAGGTAATTCCAAGTATCCATGACATCACCTAAGTTAGTTGATATCAAATCTACCTGAATTCATTGTCTATCCAATTATAAAAGAATCCAGTTTGTATGTTCTGAGATATTTCCAACTATCCTTGAGATCGCCTGAAATTACTTCATTTTAAGTTCTGCCGTATTCATTTTCTATTCAATTATAGATCAACACAATTTGTATGTTCTGAGGTAATTCTAAGTATCCTTGATATCACCCGAAGCTACTTCATTTCAAGTTCTCCTGAATTCATTTTCTGTCCACTTATAAATGAATACAGTTTGTATGTTCTGTGGTGATTCCAAATATCCTCTCCTGAAGTTACTTAATTTAAATTCTCCTGAGTTCATTGTCTGTCCAATTATAAATGAATACGGTTTCTATGTTCTGGGGTGACTCCCAGTGTCCTTGACATCACCTCAGGTTATTTCATTTCAAGTTCTCCTTGAATATCCACACCTGAAGTTACTTAATTTAAATTCTCCTGAATTCATTTTCTGTCCAATTTTAAATGAATACGGTTTCTATGTTCTGGGGTGATTCCCAGTATCCTTGACATCACCTGAGGTTATTTCATTTCAACTTCTTCTGAAATGTTTTCTATCCACTTTAAATGAATACAGTTTGTAAGTTCTGAGGGGATTCCAATTATCCGTGACATGTAAATTGTGTGTTTAAAATTATCTACTACAGCAAGCTGCTGATCTGGAACTTTCGGCAGTCATGTTTTTAGCAGTCATCATCATTCCTGATTATTACAGTATTATTAAATTAAGTGACTGGTCGATCCACCTCTTATTAGGTCAGCCACGAATTCTTTGACTTTCGGCTTATATTTTAAAATACTCTTTTTCCATTTTTAATACGTGTTTGTAACAATATGTTCGATATTCTTCATTATCTTCTTCACTGTAGTTAACATTTTTAATTCATTTCGAATTTCTTGATTTTTTTTATTTTTTCTGCAGTAGACATCTCAATTTAAGCTATCAGCGTTTACTCACTTCAGCATTATGGACAGTGTACTCAATAATTCTCAACTATACTTTAATGCACAGTGCTTGGGTTCTTATTATTTTATTGTGTTGTATGCAAAAGGAGCAAATATCTGTTTCGGGTAGGGAAACTCTTGCTAAAATGTGTTACAAATATTTTTTGAAGTAGTGATGCTTGACATTTTGTTATTTCGCGTAATTTCACGAACAGTCGAATGCCCCTGCAAATACTGTCGCGCTGTTTTCTTCCGGTAGTTGTGCGACTGAATTGGTCCATTACTGACTATTTATTTATTTATTTATTTATTATTTATGTATTAGCCTCTAAAAAGAAGGAACACTATTGTACCATAAGGTATGTTAAGGTTATAAATAATGCACAAATTAAGCATTTGAATTTTAGAGAAACAAACATTAAAGTTAAATCGAATGGACATTAACAGGAATTCAAAAGCTATTTCTATGTGATTACAAATGTTTCAATACATATTCAGTGAAATTATAAAATGATAACAAGCAGCATTTCTTGAGAAACAAATTATTTAAAGGCTTCTGAAAAGTATTAGAACAACAAATTAAGTGTGGTTTTAACAAATAACGACTCCTTTCAAAAAGGGAACAATAAAAGGGAACATGTTCTACAGTTTTATTATCTTCTGCACAGATGCAAAAAGGGTTATTTGTTGTTGCAATCTTGAATCTTTCGAAATATGCATTAAATTTTTCATGACCTGACATTATCTGAGTTAGCTGAAAACTGGACATGACGTATTTACCTTTTAACCTATCCTGTACAGTGGAAAAAGTAATTCCTGTGTTAAAGAACTATTTTTGCTTTTCAGCCATTTCTCGTTCCAGTGAGTGAACATGTCTTCTTTTAATAATATTTTGACATATGATATGGGATATTTCATTTGACTATTGTCAACTCTGGAATGAGAAGCTGTTTTGCCAACTGATCAGCTCTTGGAGTGGATTGCCTACGGAGGGGACTCGGCACTGATCTACACAGGAGATTTTGTACCTACACCAGAGAAGGAGACGTCCTCGTGAGGGAGGATGAGGTGAGAGGAGATATCGGCTGGCCGGAACCAGGAGTGCAGAATCCTTAGGTGTCCATAAGAGACTCCCCGGCAGACCGGGGGCTCCACCCCGTCCCTCAAGAGGATTCGGATACCCCCTGCCAGCCACCCTAAAGCCTGGGGACGGAGAGAGACATAAAGAGCATCCTTTTCCCCTGCCACATTTCACCGAAACACCATCGCCGACACTTCCAACCCTGAAAGAAACCAAGGGATGAAAGATGAAGTGAAATGAGAATGGAGATGAAATGGAGGGACAGGAAATTCGGGGGATGTAAGAATCCTTCCCAGCTTTCGGCTAGCGACCTGGGAAAACCCCGATAAAACCCATGGGTCAGGAAGGTCGGCCACGGGAATCGAACCCATGACGTCCCGAATGCGGGCCACAGATGAAACCGCTCGGTTGATCAGCTCTTTCGTTGCACTCAATAACAGAATGACCTTTCACCCATCTAAAACATGTGTTCCTTGCATTTTGAAACTATTTTCCTGATTCTTACAGCATTAGTGTTCAAGTTGTGATTATCATTTTGGCAGTTCAACGCTGCTTGTGAGTCACTAAAAATATTTATTATTACTGACTATTATATGATTTAGCAGTATCTCTTTTTGTAAAAGAATGCCTACTGCTAGTAACGTCACCCATTTCTCTGGAGTATCTGTCCTGTTTCTGCATGCGTTTCAAAAACACGTTAGACAAGATTTTTATATGTGCCTAGTATAGGTAAGATATTTCTGACATACCTGAATTACAGATTTACCCAGCTGTTCCGAAACATTTTCACCTAATATTTTATATAAGTAGTTTTTTGTTGAAGAACCTTGGTACAATGTCATTTTCGTTGTTCAACAGTGCAGTAATTCAAAGTGAGACTGTCTTGTTAAAATGCCTGGTGAAATCTTCTCACATCCTGCATCTTTAATTTGTCAAACTGGTAATATTTATGTGTTGCTGGGAGTGAAAAATTGGCGAACTTGCCGCGGAATGAATGTGAAGAGAAAGTATAGAAATAATGAGGTAAAGCGGATTAGCAGTGTAATAAGAAAGAAGTTAAATTTACTGAGCTAACTGGAATGGTTTTTACCTTCAAACTACACGTGTAGAACTTAGATGTTTGTCTATTTCGTTCCAAGTCAGATATCTTATTTCAAGTAAAAAGGCTACCTAAGAGTACTAAAGTATACCCTTTTTTTATTTGTGTTCTTTTATTCCTTTCCAGTTTTCATGTTCTATACCATATAGCTGGTAGCTAGAAAAATATTGAATTCCACCCAAAAATTCGAAGTCGATATTTCAGTGGATGTACTTGTTTTGAGGCCCCCTACTTCCAAAAAGCAGTTTTAGAATTTATTTCAAAATTTAAAATAAACATACATTTTAAATAATTTTTGTGTCATTAGCCATTTCTGAGATATCCGCTGTTATCATACTTTTGTTATTTATTTAAGTGCTCATACTATTCAACTGTTTCTCACGATATCATGGAAAGGGTATGGAATTGCTAGGGCATAATATAAGGACCACTTTTTACTTTCTCTACTACGTAGAGTAAGTAGGGAAAGTATTGCATTCCACCTAAAAATTTAATACTGAGATTTCGCCGGAAATACATGTTTTGAGGCACCTTGAATTAAAAAAGAAGCATTTGTAGAAACAGGTCAATGTTCGTGGGTGTGAACAACGTAACTAAGAAATGAAAAGTCGGATAAATACCAAACTTGGTGTTTACATTCAGTATCTTTCAAACATTTTCAAGAAAATCCTCCCACCCCATACTACCCTTTACATGGAAAATGTTTTCAAAAATTTTGATTTTCTCAAAAATGGCCCTAACGATTTTGATTAAACTATCTTATGTTTAAAATATATTCATTGCATGTGAAATGTGTACCATGAATTTCCTGGGAACGTCCCCAAAAGTCCTGTTTATTCTGAATGACTTTCAAATAACTTTTAAACCGTAAGAGATAGACAAAATTTTACTACGAAAAACATGTATATCTCGTATGTACAAACAATTTATGACATATTTTTTGTGGAGTGAACGCTTTCCGAGATATTTGTTATTCTTTTTTTATGTCCTGGACATAAAAGAGATTGGAATGCTCCACATAGCAACCAGCTCTTAAAATGATTTAATTATTGCGTAAAGCCTACCATATTCTCCTTATGGCTACAAGAAAATTAGCAATAAGATAGCGTCTGCAAACGTTTATCTCAATTAACATGTAGCAGATAGAGAATAATCGTTTGTAAAAATAGTTTGCACAAGAGTAGAGATGGTCATGTGAGTGTAACACATCAGATTTTTAAACAGCGACTATGAATTCGGTTTCCTCTACCTCCTTTGTACCTTCTTCAATGAAATGTGCAATGAAACTTTTACTACAGAAGTTTATCTCGATTAACATGAAGATATATATAAAAAAAAATCTGATGTGTTACCTCACACGACTTTCTCCACTCTTGTACAAACTATGTTTATAAACGCTTATTCTCCATATGCTTCACGTTAATAAGATATCGACATTTTAATCTTATTGCTAATTTTCTTTTGGATGCAAGGGAAATTGGTAGGCTTTAAGCGATAGTCAAATATTTTAAGAGCTGGTTGCTATGTGGAGTATTCCATTCTCTTTGCATGTCCAGGACAAAAAGAATAACGAATTCCCATTTGAGAAAAAGTATGTGTTGGAAAATTTAAGGGAATAACAAGCAATATCTCGAAAATCGTTCACTCCAAAAAAAAATACATATGACATAAATTGTGTATTTTAACGCGATCTACATTTTTTGTGTAGTAAACTTTTGTCTATCTCTTATGGCTTACCAGTTATGCAAAAGTCGTTCACAATGAAGAATGCTATTGGAGACATTCTCAGAAAATTCAAGATATACATTTTATTTGTCATGAAAGTATTTTAAATATATGACATTTTAATCAAAATCGTTAGAGGCATTTTTGAGAAAATTAGTTTTCGAAAAATGTTCCATGTAAAGGGTAATCTGGGGTGGGGGAATTTCCTTGAAAACCTTCGTGTCGCATCTCTGGAAGATACTGAACCTAAATACCAAGTTTGGTGTTTATCCGACTGTTCGTTTGAGTTATGCTGTTCACGGACACACACACACACACACACACACACACACACACACAGACATACACGGACATGTTTCCTAATATGCTTTCTTTGGATTCAGGGGGTCTCAAAACATATATTTCCAGTGAAACCTCGGTATCGAATTTTTGGGTGGAATACAATACTTCCCCTACTTACTATACTAGTAGAGAAGATAATAAGCTTTCAGAAGCATCTTTTGTTAAAGATATATAGAAATAAAGCATAGTAGGTAGAAAACGTCACGTGAATATAACACGGTAGATGTTTAAGGTCAATTCTACAGATTATGCAAATACCTATGTTTTATGTATTTTTACCTTTTCTACTATTTATTGTATTCCACCCAAATATTCGATGTCAAGACTTCACCTGAAATATATGTTTTGGGGCTCCCTGAACCCAAAAAATAGCATGTTTAGGAAAAAGTTCGGTGTGCGCCTGTGTAGAATTTGTAGTCAACAGAACTCAAAAATAAAAAAGTCGAATAAATTTCAACTTGGTATTGAAATCTCCATCCCAAAGTATACTTTACATGGAACACTTTCGAAATTTTTATTTTCTAAAAAAATGGATCTAACGATTTTGGTTAAAATATCATATATTAAAGCGTTGACAGATAGAGTGTATATCTTGAACTTTGGAAATAGCCGTGCAGTCCTGCCTAATAGGAAGGAATTTGGGATAATCTTGTATAACTGGTAAACAATAAACGATAGACGAAAACGCACCACACAACCGAATAAATGTCTTTACTTCAAATAGCGTGTTCGTGGCATCAGCCGTATCCAAGATATTAATGGTTCGAATTGTTCAATACTAGGCCGTTCTTTTAAAGTCCTGTCGATTTTAGGTCGTGATTCTGAGCCCCTGCTGAATGGGAGCCGTTCGAATTGGGATGGTCTGGACGGAGCAGTGGTTCCCAATGCCCATGGGAGATAGGGTAGGTCTGTGCGGTGGCGCCCAAGAGGGATTATCAGATGCCTCAAGGTCCTGCGGTACCGCCCTGGATTGCCGGTAGAGTGCTGGTTCAGTGTCCGCCCTACCGAGGTTTTTCGGTAGTATTCTCCTGGGTCTAGAAGGGGGGGGATCTTTGGCTCCATATAGACGTTTGTTCTGTTTCTCGTGATGTCATGGAAAGACATGACATTTTAAGTCCAGCATATAGTGTACAGTTCTACAAAATTTGACTATCGCTATTCCCTTGTGTCCATAATGAAATACACAATACAACTAATTCCGGAAATGTTTATCTCGATTAAAATGAAGTAGTGAGAAAAAATAAACGTTCGTAAGAATAATTTGTATAACGTTTATTAAGCTATAGAGTGTAGGGAAGGCAATGTGAATTTAACACTTCAGATCTTTTTAAAATTAGGTTAAATATTCGTTGGAACTGCTTCCTTTTGCTAATACCATTCCCGCATACATCTTTAGGGCAACACTGTACTGTCCAGAAAACAGGCAGTAATTATATACTGGCCGTGACGTTGTATACATGTAAGAGATTAAAGGTTAAATGGAAAAGGATTTCAACACTGTGACCAAGGTTAGGCCTGTTGCATCTACTAATCCTTCGGAAGAAGGCGAGTAAACATGAAGGACAGCTAGATCAGATTTCGGCAGGCGCAGCACAGCGCGTCCCTAACGTTTATAGATTCTGTAAACCCGAATGCCCCCCTATCCAGATGGGCAGAAGGTTCGTGTGAGAAAGAAGCACTTCTCTCCTTAAAAGCACATTCACCGTATGTGTCACACATGACCCATCATCGTGCCAGGCCGCGCAGCCCTGAAGGATGAGATGTAGCGCAGTAAGAGGAAATGAGTGACAGGAAAATTCATGGTCTTACATAACCCAACCCAATATTTTTGTACCGACAAGAGAACATCACGAAAACAAAACCAAGGCCACGGCGGCTGCTCCAAAAAGGAATCGAACCCAAGATCTCCCACCTACGAGCCTCAGACACTACCGCCTGAGGTGCTACAACTTCCGCTCGTTCTTGTTTATACTTCAAATCCGAGAGACTACAGCCCATGTAGGGTCTTGACCTGTCAACTCGACTGCCGGCCTCATCCCAGGTACGCACTGTAGAGGGAGGCAATCATCCAAACGATACGCGGAGATGATGCAGGTAGAATGTTGATCTCCATGGCCATAATCGCTGCCTATCGCAGCTCCTCACTTTCCTCACGATGCTGATTGAGCACTGGTCCTATCTCCGGTACTCAAAATCTGCATCCCCGTGGTGGGATCGAACGCAGGCGCTTTCCGTGGCGGTAACCAGAGCTCCACGTTCTGGGCCACATCGCCACGGTGCAGGACTTATGTATAGTGTGAAGCATAAAATCATTTACAACAGATTATAATGTTTAAAATGTGGAAATATTCAGATAAACGGCAGCAAACTTTTTGAAATGAAAGACGTAAACCATTTTGATTTGTTTTAATGAAATATGCACCTTGAGGCAGTATTTTATATCACAACACTGTGAATGCCAAGTGATTGTAGTGCAAATTAACATTATTGTATGACAATCATTTGAGATGTTTGTTAATTATAAGCATTGTTAGGAAATAAGTTTACACGGCCTCACTGAAACTGACAATACGAGCGGGTAACAATGAAACGAGGGGGTGAGTGTTTATCAATTAGAAGAGACAAACAAATGACGTCAGAGTAGCGTGCCTTTCTTTAGAAATGGAGGGAATATTTTCCCTAAAGCATATGTATTCGTAATTTTGATTGGATATAAAAATAGACGATAATGTTGGCGCGCTTTATTAACCAATAGCAGCTCTGTTATAATGTTTAGGCATATCGGGGTAAGGGAGTATAAATTCTAAAGCCAGAGACAAGTATCACACAGTTTAAGAGAATCATTCACAGGTTACACGTCGCGCAGTTCATCAGAATCATCCACGGGTTACACGTCGCACAGTTCAACAGAATCATCCACGGGTTACACGTCGCGCAATTCATCAGAATCATCCACGGGTTACACGTCGCGCAGTTCATCAGAATCATCCACGGGTTACACGTCGCGCAGTTCATCAGAATCATCCACGGGTTACACGTCGCGTAGTTCAACAGAATCATCCACGGGTTACACGTCGCGCAATTCTACAGAATCTCTTGCGTCGTAAAGCTAGTTATAAAATGTGAAATACTCGAATTAATAATGTGCGGCAAATAAGTGATTATAGTTACATTCGAAAATATAACAGTTTCAGTAGGGCGTGTATCAAGAGTAAATATGTGAAATTAATGAAGTGTGACGGTAATAAAGGTGTAAAAAAAATTCTTATATCTTATCTTAAAATTCTTATAACAATTTTTAGTAACAACTCCTTTCCATTTACACACCCTGTTCAAGAGATTTGCTCGACTGAGTGATAATAGCTAGCCGGAGGACAAAGAACTCAAAATTCAACATAGTAAAACAATAACAGGCGCTCAGCAAAAAAGATAACACGAACGATACCGCGACAACCTTTCATGTAATATTTCTGTCTTTGCTTAAAGGCTTAACAAGAATGCAGAAGACTTCAAAGGCTGATTAGAGAAAACTCAAACTATAATTATCTCAAAAGTATTCTATTTTAAATAAAGTTATCAGTCAGTTATTTTAGTACAAAGAATAAAGAAAATCCGGCGGCGCCGTGGCCGAGTAGTTAGACCGCTCGCCTCTCACCGAGGCGGCCTGGGTTCAATCCCAGGGACCCGCATGTGGGATTTGTGGTAAACAAAGCGGGTTCTCCGGTTTTCCCCGCCATTCATTCCACCAACTGCTCCATCATCACCTCTCCTTTCATCCATTTTGCTATCATTTCGTTTAATCTATTTCCTTGCATCCCATATCAGGCATCGGGCTGATCACCCATCCTGGATCTTCTGTCTTGAGCGTCTGCTCCTCGACGGGCCTCCGACCCCAGGCACCCGCCTGTAAGTCCTGGGGGGTGTAAGTCCTACATAAGATGAGATTAAACAGAGAATGAATAAAGAAAATCATTGCAAGTAAAAGCCGTTTTGAATTGTGGAAAATCCTTGAGAATCTTTACTTTGTATCCTGAAAAGCAGTATGATGTAAATATGAAAAGTTTTGGAGTTATGCTGATAATACACTAACTGAATGAAGCTTGCGCATGCGTCTACATACACACGTGTATTATTTTAAAATTTCTTTATGATTGAAGGGACCTAAAAAAATATATTTCCAATGAAAACTCTTTATCGCACTTTTTGATAGAATACATTACCTCTTCTTCCATAGGTAAGCTGTATGGAAAGAAAAATTTGATGTGTTACATTCGCACAACTTTCTCTACCCATATTGTTTATTAGCGGGTATACAAATTATTCTTATGAAAGTTAATTTTATTAAACCATTGCAGAAAAAGCCACATTACACATTTCGTTGCAGTACACAAAGAATAGTGATAGCCAAATGCTTAAGAACTTGATGCTATATGCTGGCCTTTCAAATTCCTTACTGTTTCTGTGCAATCACGAGAAACAACTGAAAATCAACAGGACTTGAAAAGATTGACAAAGTATTCAGCAAATCCAAACATTACTAACGGATATTTCGGAAATTCTTATGCTACAAAAAAGTTATTTGAAATAAATTATGTGTTTTAAATAACTCTACATATTTTGTTTTCGTCTATCGCTTAACCTTGCCAGTTATACAAGATTATACAAAATTCCTTTCGAATGAAGAGAACTTCACAAGCTATTCCCAGAAAATGCAACATATATATTTTGTCATGTAAATAGTTTTAATATATGGGTTTTTAACAAAAATCTTAGAGCCATCAAAGTATTCCAGGTAAAGGGTATTTGTTATTCAGGATTTTCTTGAAAATCTTCGTGTCGCAACCTTGTAAGATACTGAAATTAAATATTGGTACTTATCCGACTTTTCGTTTTTTCAGTTATGGAGTTCACAGACACATAGAAGCTTTAGAATAAATTCTTTCTTTGTATTCAGTGGGCTTCAAAACATTTATTTCCGGTGAAATCTCGGTATCGAATTTTTGGGTGGAGTGCAATACTTTCTCTAACTAATAGGTACGTGGTAGAGAAAGCAAACATAGCAAATACAGGGTGATATGAGTGTTATTTTGTAATTAATCTTAAGAATGTGTACTTTAAAGTACTGAGATTTTTCAAATTTGTGAGAATCATTAGAAATAGCATTTGGTTCTTTTCGAAAGCAAATATTCCTTTTGAGTAATAACACGAATTCTTTTTATTGCAGTTGGTGCAATAATTTACCCAAGCACTTTTTCTGAAGTAGCTAAGTACTGTTCTGAAGTAATATTAAGACATCATATGCCTTAAACAGTAGATATAGATACAAGCAAGTTTTAATAGTCTTCTGCATTCCCCTAAAGAGAACTAGCTTCATAATAAAAGGTCATGAAGTCCATTTCTGCTTGCTGAGCAATACATTTATATTTTGTGAAGGGATTGAATGAGCATGCGATTTGTGACTGCATAAGTGATGGATTGTTAAAGGTAAAGGTACGTATCAAGAAGGGGACCACGGAAACGGGGCAGAGCACCGCACGCAAGCCAGTCGGCCCATTGTGCTTCCAACGTGGCCCCTGCGAGGGAGGGATGAGGGGAGAGGCCCTACGGGCGCAAGCATGGACGGGGTTCCTAACGTTTCCAGATAGAACGCATCCTACTCCGCACGGTCCCCGCCCATAAGCCACCAACCTGCAGGGTCCCCCAGAGCGGAGCTCCACGCTGAGGAGAGACCTAACTGAGTGGTACCGCCAGGGAAGAATCCTTTACAGAATGCAATCCGCCGCCCAGCCGCAACTCGCCGAACACCGTCGCATGGTCCTATAACCTTGAAACAGATGACAAGAAGATGGGTACAGGAAATAGAGGAAGCAGAGTCGTGGTAGAAGATGAATCACCGCAGCATTCACCAGGCGACGCGGGGAAACCACGAAAAACTCATGGGCCAGAGTAAGCCGTCGCCGAGGATCGTTGCCGGAACCTCCGGAATGCGGGCCACAGACGTAACCGCCTGAGCCATCCCGCTCGGTCACTGACGGATTACTCAACAGTACCCCTGTAACATTTAAGGAAGAAGAAGATTCTCGAACATTCTCTCCATCTTCTTGTTCTTCTTCCACAAGGTATAGGCCTGGCGACCTGCTCCGTCCTCAATTAAACATATCACCTCATCTTGTTCTCGGTCTTCCCACTGGACGATGTTCTCTAGGTTTATAATTTAATAAATTCTTTGGTATTCATTCCTGTTTCATCCTTAATATGTTTTGATACCAGTTAATTTTATTTTCACAATTTCTTTTAATTTATATTATATACATTTAACTGTTTTCGGATGTCTCCATTTCTTTGTTTATCTAGAAGGGTGTACCCACCTATGCTCATAGGAGTTTTATCTCTGCTGTTTCTATTGTTTTCCTATCTGTCCTGTTCATAGACAAGTTTTCACTTCAACCGTCATTACTTTATAAAATTTCACCTGTGTTGCTTTTGTCGTCTTCTTCTTTAATTTGTCTTTATTGTTCCTGGCATTTGTCTTAATGTATTTATATATATTTTGAGGTCCTCGATTTTACTATATGATAAATTAAAACCTAGTTAGTCAAAACTAGAGAATTGTTCTATTATTTTATGCATTAATAAGCTATCTTACACATTTTTAAATTATTGCATATCCAACACCAGAGAATTCTGTCAATGCACACTGATATTTGCACCTGCAGAAAATTTTGAAAATACTCTTTGTTTGAAAAATTAAATGTAAAGAGAAAGTGACATTGTCCTTTTACTTTCTCTACTTCATATAGTAAGTAGGGGAAGTATTGTATTCCACCCAAAAATTCGATATCGAGATTTCACCGCAAATATATGTTTTGAGATCCCCTGAATCCAAAGAAAAAGCATTTTTGGAAACATGTCCGCGCGCGCGCGCGTGTGTGTGTGTGTGTGTCTGTGAACAGCATAACTCAGAAACGAACAGTGGGATAAACACCAAACTTGGTATTTAGGTTCAGTATCTTCCAGAGATGAGACACGAAGGTTTTCAAGAAAATCCCCGACCCCAGAATACCCTTTACGTGGAATATTTTTTGAAAATTTCAATTTTTCCAAGAACGCCTATAACGATTTTGATTAAAATATCATATGTTTAAGATATTTTCATGACAAATGAAATGCATATCTCGAATTTTCTGGAAATGTCTCCAAAAGTATTCTTCATTGTGAACGACTTTTGCATAACTGGTAAACCATAAGAGATAGGCAAAATTTTACTACACAAACAATGTAGATCGCGTTAAAATACACAATTTATGTCATATACATTTTCTTTGTTGAGTGAATCATTTTCGAGATATTGGTTGTTATTCCCTTAAATTTTCCAATACTTTTTCTCAAATGGGAATTCGTTATTCCTTTTTTCTGTGTCCTGGACATACAAAGAGAATGCAATGCGCCACATAGCAACCAGATCTTAAAAGATTTGACTATCACTTAAATACTACCATATTCCCCTTGCACCTACAAGAAAATAAGCAATAAGATTAACATCTCGATTAACATAAGCCTATGGAGAATAAGCGTTTGTAAAAACAGTTTGTACAAGAGTAGAGAAAGACATATGAATGTAATACATCAGAGTTTTAATAGTATGTGCTAAAATTCTCAACTTATGCTTCAGCAAATTGAGCGGGATTGCCGGTAATGTGCGAGTCTCGCATTCGGGAATTACCAGGTTCGATTTCCGCCCACTCTGACCTTCATTTTTCCTTTGATTTTCCCTGGTCTATAGGCGAATTCTGGGGTGGCTTCCCACCTACCACGGTTTGCTATTATAATTACCCTTTCAGCCGTTCCCTTCTCATGTTTCATGCGTGCTTTTAGTTTTGTTGGCGTTACGCGATGCCGGATAGATGGCGCGGATGTTTGCTCAAAGAAAAGAGTAATTCCCGTGAACGCTAGAGGGCTAGTTGGCTGAAGGGGTCGTTCATAGCCCTGTCTTGGCAACTCTAGTAGTAAGACGGGTCTTCGAGCTAGAAACTGTAAGGGATTTCCGCGCATCTCTGTGGTCTATCTTCCGTGACCTGTACTGTGGTTGACTTATGAGAATGGCTTTGTCCTTGAACTGCAAGCGTGCAGTAGACTAGAGAGCTTCTTGCGTACGATGCAAATAATGTAACACCAGCAGTTCAGAATTATTGTCAACAAGTGCAGCTTCACATGTGTATGGCCATAATTTTATTGTTTAACATGTATGCAGGTTTACTTATTGAATGTATGATCATAATCGTTTTGTTTAATGCGGTAATATAATGTATTACTGATGCTACTTCGCATCATACAGGGTGTCCCTTAAAACACAAATAAAATAAATGGTTATAAGTGGGAATGTATAAACCAAAGAGAAATAAATCTAGTCAGATTTGATAATACGGATCTTGCAATTTGTGTAACAGTGGTTGCCACGGAGTTGTGACATTTGAGGCAATATTTTATATCACAACACTGTGAATGCTAGAGTGATTGTAGTGTAAATTAATATTATTGTATGTACAGGATTTTAGATGATTGTTAGCCATAAGTATTGTTAGGAAACACGTTTACACGGCCTAACTGAAACTGACAATAGAAGTGGGTAACAATAAACCAAGGGGTGAGTTGTTTATCACTAAGAAGAGAAAAACAAATGACGTCAGGGTAGCCTGCATTTTTTAGAAATGGAGGGAATATCTTCCCTAGAGTATATATGTTAGTAGCAGTGATTGGCTGTCAAAAACAGACGCGAAAGTGGGCGCAATTTGGTAACAAATAGCAGCTATATTATAATGTTTAGGCAATTCGAGGTGAGGGAGTATATATTCTCGAGCCATAAGGAAGTGTTGCTCAGTCCTAAGGAATCTCTCACGAGGTGCACGTTACGCAGTTTGTAAGAATCTCTCACGAGGTGATCGTTGCAGTGTTAGTTACAAAAATGTAAAGTACGCGAAGTAATTAGTGCGCGGCAAATAAAACGACTGTAGTTACATTCGGAAATATCACAGTTTCAGTCAGGCGTGTATAATGATTAAATATTTGAATTATTAATTAACTGTGACGGCAATAAAATGTAGAAACAAAATTTTTTCATCAGTGTTATCTTTTAATAACAACTCCTTTCCGTTTACACACCCTGCTTAGAGATACTTGCTCAACTGAGTTATAATAGCTAGCCGGAGGACAAAGAATCCAAATTTAAAAATAATTAAACAATAGGCGCCCAGAAAATAAGATAACACAAGCCAAGAGAACTGCGACTCATTGAGAAATAAATAAATAACAAAAATAAAATAAACGAATATAACATAATAGAAAAAGTTATGTAATTGAAACTGTTAACGTTTTCTATTAGCTAAAGAGTTGCAATTGCAATAGATTTCAACATGACAACCATTTGTAGCACGGCAGGTGTCGAGGCTGTTGTCCACTTCTCTCCAGGTTTCCTCAGCATAGCAATCGTGAGATTTTTAATCGCAAAGCGAATTCTGAGTTTCAAATCATCGAGGTCAGTCATTGGTATTCTGTAAACTTGATTCTTGACGAATTCCCGTAGAAAAAAGTCTAAGGGAGATAGATCTGGTGACCTTGGTGGCCAAGCGATTGTCCCGGATCCTCTGCCAATCCACTGTCATTCAGAAACTTACGTACCTCCAATGTGAAGTGAGGAGGAGTGCCATGTTGCTGATAAATGGGTCCTGCAGGAAGTTGTGGCATGACATACAACTCCAACATATCTAGAGAGGTTCGACCAGAGTAGGTTCGGCAAAAAAGAAGGGACACGATCTTTCATTAAGCCGCACCAGACATTAACTTTGGGTGAATCTTCTGTTGAAACACAACAGAAGAATTCTCACTCCCCAGATTCTACAATTGTATCTGTTAACTTTTCCTGGTACGTGGAAAGTTGACTCGTCAGAGAAGCAGATATGATCTAAGTACAGGTTGTTTTCATCAATTTTGTCCAAAGCATGCGCAACAAAATTTAGCCTCTTATGTTTATTATCGTGCTTAATTTTTGTGTGCTTAAAGACGGAGCTTTTTGTGCACAACATTATGAACATTACGAACATTACTGCGAGGAATCTGGAGTTGTAAACTTGCTTTTCGGATTGATATTCTTGGGCTTCTTGTAAGGCAGGTTCGTATGAGTTCAATGTTCTCTTCAGAAACTCTTTTCTTAGCATCCTTACCACAGCTTCCTGTTTGATTCAACTTTGCATCTCAGTCATTATTTTCTTACAGCCAGGAATGGGATCATGCCTTTGAAGGTTCTATTCCTGACGAAATAGGCATTCAACATGCTTCACAGACTTCATTATTGCTAACCAAAGAACACACTGACTCTGCTGAACAGTTCACACGGCTAGTATCACAGAATCAGTAATTTGCTTTTATTTATTTATTTCTCAATGTTACAACTCTAAGGCAACCATTGTTACATTATTACACACATTTCAAGATCTGCACTACCAGATCTGACTAGATTTATTTCCCTTTGGCTTATACATTCCCAGTTACAACCATTTATTTTATTGGTGTTTTAAGTGGGAAAGAAAGGATAAGGGATGTAAAACAACTGAGCGAGAGGTAAAAACAATACAGCGCTGGCTCAGGTTCGTTTACGTCAACCACAAGGTCATAGCTAAACTCCTGAGTCAAACACAGTAGTCTCCTGTGGTTACTTCGCTTCATCCCTTCCTCCTGGTGGGTGATAGACGCAATAGATATGCCATAGGCCGCAGTGCGCGTGGTGTCTCCTCCGTTGTATACCTTATACCCTATGGATCAGCAATCAGTAGGCTATCTAGGTTGTAGCCTATGGTCCCGTATCGCAAACGAACTCGCACTAAGAAAAGGGGAAAAAACTTTAAAAAACTTGTAATTTTGAAAAGACAAGGATAAAAAGTGTCTCTTATACTTCAGTATTGACATCACTCACAAGCTTCATAGAAATAAAACAAGATAGCATTGAAGAATACCAGTTGAAAGCTGCTGAGTGGTTGAATGCACTGATTGTGAGAGTGAGTCAAGGCATAAAAGCAAAACAAATGTATTTATGGTACCTCTTGACGGTGTCGGAGCTTCACAAGCTGAGCTGAACCCGCTAGAAAAATTTCGAATTTGAATCCATTGGGTAGAGACTTGAGGCATACAAACTAGTTATCCTGTTTGGGTTTCTCAACAAATTTGAGCGGTTAGGTAAGCGCTCACACACACACACACACACACACACACACACACACACGCACGTATGGAATTGCATGTATTATAAAACGTGTATAACATTTAAAATACAATGCATAAAAAAGAGATGTGATAAATCAGAAAAATCTGTTGTGTTACACTCACATAACTTTCTCTACTCTTGTACAAACTATTTTTACAAACACTTATTCTCCATATGCTTCATGGTAATCGCGATTTTAATCTTATTGCTAATTTTCTTGTAGAGTCAAGGGGAATTGCTAGGCTTTAAGCGATGGTCAAATATTTTAAGAGCTGGTTGCTATGTGGAGTATTCCATTCTCTTTGCATTACCAGAACAAAAAAAATGAATAACGAATTTGAGAAAAGGTATAAGTATTGGAAAATTTAAGGGAATAACAAGCAATATCTCGAAAATGGTTCACTCAACAAAAAATGTATATGACATAAATTGTGTATTTTAACGCGATCTACATTTTTTGTGTAGTAAAAGTTTGTTTATGTCTTATGGTTTACCAGATATGCAAAAGTCGTTCACAATGAAGAATACTTTTGGAGACATTCCCAGAAAATTCGAGATATACATTTCATTTGTTATGAAAATATCTTAAACGTATGATGGTTTAATCAACATCGTTAGAGACATTTTTGAGAAAATTAAAATTTTCGAAAAATGTTCCATGTAAAGGGTACTCTGGGGTGGGGGGATTTTCTTGAAAACCTTCGTGTCGCATCTCTGGAACATACTGGACCTAAATATCAAATTTGGTGTTTATCTGACTGTTCGTTTCTGAGTTATGCTGTTCACAGACAGACACACACACGGACATGTTTCCAAAAATGTTTTTTTTGGATTCAGGGGATCTCAAAACATGTATTTCCGGTGAAATCTCAATATCGAATTTTTGAGTGGAATACAATACTTCCCCTACTTACTATACGTAGTAGAGAAAGTAAAAATGAATAACGAATTTGAGAAAAAGTATACGTATTGAAAATTTAAGGGAATAAACAAGCAATATCTCGAAAATGGTTCACTCAACAAAAAAATGCATATGACATAAATTGTGTATTTTAACGCGATCTACATTTTTGGTGTTGTAAAAAGTTTGTCTATCTCTTATGGTTTACCAGTTATGCAAAAGTCGTTCACAATGAAGAATACTTTTGGAGACATCCCCAGAAAATTCTAGATATACATTTCATTTGTCATGAAAATATCTTAAACATATGATATTTTAATCAAAATCGTTAGAGCCATTTTTGAGAAAATTAAAATTTTCGAAAAATATTCCATGTAATGGGTGGGGGGATTTTCTTGAAAACTTTCGTGTCGCATCTCTGGAAGATACTGAATCTAAATCCAAGTTTGGTGTTTATCCGACTGTTCGCTTCTGTTCACAGACAGACACACGCACACACACAAACAAACATGTTTCCAAAAATACTTTATACGTAGTAGAGAAAGTAAAAATGGTTACAGAATCAAGAATTTAATACTCTAGATGAATTTATGTAAAGAAAAAAAAGGCTATAGGCTTGTTTTAATGTTAGTGTCTATTTTATATACACAAACTATTCTTACTAAAGCTTATTTTTATAACTACTACATTTTAATCTAAATAAACCTTTGCAGAAACAGCTACACATTTCGTTATAGATACAAAGGGAACAGCGATAGTCAAATGTTTAAGAACCGGACGGTATATGCTGGCCTTAAAATTCCATACTGTTCCCATGCAATCGCGAAAAGCAACTGAATGTTGACAGGACTTAAAGAGAGTGACCAAGAAACAAACAATTTGAACTTTAATAACGGATATCTCAGAAATAGCTTATGCCACAGAAAAAAACTTATTTGAAATAAATTGAGTGTTTTAAAGAGATCTACATTTTGTTTTCGTCTATCGCTTAACATGATCAGCTAAACAAAATTATTTCCGAATGAAGAAGGCTTTACAGGCTAATCCCGGAAAATTCAAGATATACATTTCATTTGTCATGTAAATATCTTTAATATATGGTATTTTAATTTAAATTGTTAGCCATTTTTTAGAAAATCGAACATTTTAAGAAGTGTTCCATATAAGCGATAGTTTGTGGTGAGAAATTTTCTTGAAAATCTTTGTTTCACATCCTTGGAAGGTGTTGGACATAAACACCAAACTTAATATTTATCCGGCTTTTCGTTTTTGAGTTATATGTTCATACTAACCTCTCTCTAAAAATGCTTTTTTGTATTTATGGGTTCCCAAAACATGTATTTCCCGTGAAATCTCGGTATGGAATTTTTGGAGCAATGCAATATCTTGTCTAACTACTCTATACGTGGTAGAGAAAGTAAAAACACAAACAAAAAAATGAAAAAGTTATTAGTAAGGAGGGGTAGATGTATAAACTCCTTCCAGAAAAAAGTCAAAGACTATTTTCCTAATATCGAAATCGCTCTAAGAATTTATCTGCCACTTATGATCAGAAACAACAGCGGAAAAAGGTTATTTTCAGAATTTAAGTTGATAAAAATAGACTTTAAATCTCCATATTAAAGCACAATCAACGCTTGTCAGTATTGTAAATAATGTTCTAAGACAAATAAGTTACAAAGCAGCTTCTTTAGCGGCAGACCAAAGCCACTGCAATTATTTGACACCTTCATTTTAAGTATGATTGCTTGAAAAAATGCAATATTTGAACTAAATATTAAAAAAATGTTTGCTCGTTTCTTACATTAATGTTTAGCTTATATTTGCCTAACGTATTTACTTAAAATTGCAATGTTGCTTTTAAAATAGAAATGCTGATTTTTATTATGAAACATAGAAATCAAGTTTAATTGTGTGTTCTATTCTTAATATACACTATGTCATAAAAAGTATCCGGACACCCCCACAAACATACGTTTTTCATCTTAGGTGCATTGTGCTGCCACCTACTGCCTGGTACTCATTATCCGCAACCTCAGTAGTCATGAGACATCGTGAAACAGCAGAATGGGACGCTACGTGGAACTCACGGACTTCGAACGTGGTCAGGTGATTGGGTGTCAGTTGTGTCAGAAGTCTGTACGCGAGATTTCCACACTCCTAAACATCCCTAGGTCCACTGTTTCTGATGTGATAGTGAAGTGGAAACGTGAAGAGACATGTACAGCACAAAAGCGTACAGGCCGACCTCGTCTGTTGACTGACAGAGACCGCCGACATTTGAAGAGGGTCGTAAAGAGTAATAGGCAGACATCTATCCAGACCATCACACAGGAATTCCAAACTGCATCAGGTTCCACTCCAAGTACCATGACAGCTAGGCGTGAGGTGAGAAACCTTGGATTCCATGGTCGAGCGGGTGCTCATAAGCCACACATCACGTAGCCAACATTACACGATTGAACAGTGGAAAAACTTTGTGTGGAGTGACGAATCACGGTACACAATGTGGCAATCCGATGGCAGGGTGTGGGTATGGCGAATGTCCGGTGAACGTCATCTGCCAGCGTGTGTAGTGTCAACAGTGAAATTCGGAGGTGGTGGTGTTATGGTGTGGTAGTGTTTTTCCTGGAGGGGGCTTGCACCCCTCATTGTTTTGCGTGGCACGATCACAGCGCACACCTACATTGATATTTTAAGCACCTTCTTGCTTCCCACTGTTGAAGAGCAATTCGGGGATGGCGATTGAATCTATCAACATGATCGAGCACCAGTTCATACTGCACGGGCTGTGGCGGAGTGGTTACACGACAATAACATCCCTGCACAGAGTCCTGACTTGAATCCTATAAAACACCTTTGGGATGTTTTGGAACGCCGACTTCGTGCCAGGCCTCACCGACCTACATCGATACCTCTCCTCAGTTCCGCACTCCGTGAAGAATGGGCTGCCATTCCCCAAGAAACCTTCCAGCACTTTATTGAAAGTGTGTCTGCGAGAGTGAACGCTATCATCAAGGCTAGGGTGGGCCAACGCCATATTGAGTGCCAGCATTACCGATGGAGGGCGCCACGAACTTGTACGTTATTTTAGCCAGGTGTTCGGATACTTTTGATCACGTAGTGTAGTTAAATGTTCATAACAATGTAAATGAATCGTGTTGAATACTTTAATAATTTCAGTATTTTCATTTTTTTCTCTCTCCATACGTTTAACAAGTAGGAGAAGTATTGTAATTCGATGTCAAGAGTTCAGTGATGCTTTAAGGGTCCGTGTTTTAAGGGTCCGTGAATCTAAATAAGACATTTTTAGAAAAAGGACCTTGTGAGTGTGCGTGTGTATCTGTGAACATTCATTCATTCATTCATTATCTGTTTACCCTCCTCTTATGTAGGGCTGACACCCCCCAGGACTTACAAGCGGGTGCCTGGGGTCAGACAGAGCATCCAGGATGGGTGATCAGCCCGATGCCTGGTATGGGATGAAGGAAGTAGATGAAACGAAATGTTGGTGAAATGGATGAAAGGAAAGGTGATGATGGAGCAGTTGGTGGAATGAATGGCGGGGGAAACCGGAGAACCCGGAGAAAACCCGCCCAGACGCCGCTTCGTCCACCACAAATCCCACATGCAGGTCCCTGGGATTGAACCCGGGCCGCCTCGGTGGAAGGCGAGCGGTCTAACCACTCGGCCACGGCGCCGCCCCTATCTGTGAACAGCATAACTAAAAACGAACATTGGGAGAAATACCTACTTGATATTCCAAAGATGCTAAAATATTTTGAAGAAAATTTCCCCACCCCAAAGTACCCAAAACATGGAACATTTTTCAACATTTTTTATTTTCTAAAATATGGCCTAAATGATTTTCATTAGTATATTGAGCATATTTACATGAAAAATAAAACGTACACATATATTGAATTTTCTGAAAATATCTTGTGAAGTCCTCTTGATTCAGATGAAAATTTATGTAATCCTGTATAACTGATAACGGTTAAGCGATAGACGAAAACCTATTACACAAAAAGTGTAGATCTCTTTAAAACGAACTATTTTATTCTAAGAACGTTTTTGTGGCATCAGCCATTTCTGAGATATCCGTTATTAATGGTTCGAATTGTTCAATAATTATTTAGTCATTCTTTTAAAGTGCTGTCGACTTTCAAGTGTTTCTCGCGATGTCGTGGAAAGAGTATTTTGAGGCCAAGTATAGCGTCCAGTTCTAAAACATTTGACTATCTCTATTCCCTTTGTACCTGTAACGAAATGTGTAATATAGTTATTTCCAGAAAGGTTTGTCTCAATTAAAATGAAGTAGATACGAAAATAAACTTTCGTAAGAATAATTGGTGTACCCACTAATAAGCAATAGAGGGTAGAAAAGATCATGTGAATATAACACATAAGATTTTTATTTTTATCTTATTAATTCATTAACCTCCTCATACTGTATAGCAAAACATTTTATACTATTTAGTAATAAACTTTAAATGTTTAGTTTTTACTTTCTCTACTACGTATAGTAAGTAGGGGAAGTATTGCATTCCACCCAAAAATTCGATACCGAGATTTCACCGAAAATACATGTTTTGAGACCTCCTGAATCCAAAAAAAGCATTTTTGGAAACATGTCCGCGCGCGTGTGTGTGTCTGTGAACAGCATAGCTCAAAAACGAACAGTCGAATAAGTTGATTAAAATATCATACGTTTAAGATATTTTCATGACAAATGAAATGTATATCTCGAATTTTCTGGGAATGTCTCCAAAAGTATTCTTCATTGTGAACGACTTTTGCATAAATGGTAAACCATAAGAAATATACAAAATTTTACTACACAAAAAATGTAGATCGTGGTTAAAATACACAATTTATGTCACATACATTTTTGTTGTTGAGTGAACCATTTTCGAGATATTGTTTGTTATTCCTTTAAATTTTCCAACACTTATACTTTTTCTCAAATTCGTTATTCATTTTTTTTGTCTTGGTAATGCAAGAGAATGGAATACTCCACATAGCAACAGCTCTTAAAATATTTGACTATCGCTTAAAGCCTAGCAATTCCCCTTGCATCTACAAGAAAATTAGCAATAAGATTAACGTCTCGATATCTGGATTAACATGAAGTAGATGGAGAATTAGCGTTTGTAAAAATAGTATGTACAAGAGTAGAGAAAGTCATATGAGTGTAACACATCAGATTTTTTATTTTTAGTTAGAAAGCTGGTGTAAAATGTATTTTTTCAAGTTCATTTTGAAACCCCCCCCCCGGGCGGATATCCCAGAATCAGACACTTTAAGAGAAACCCATACCATAGATTCAGCCTAGGGATCTAAATCCCAAATACGATCCTACAATCAATAGTTACAATATCTAGACCCAATGGATACTGGTCCTTACCAATTAGTACTTAAGCTTGGTCAAAAAGTCTTCAGAAAGACATGTTTCAAACAAACACGATAATGCTATTTTTTTTAAGGTTCCCTGATTTTACCGAGTTTATATTTACTGTATTTTACTGTTTTCGTTACGGTTTATTAACGCAATTACACAACACACAGACACTCATGGCCATGGCGGGACTCGAGCCCGCGACCCTCAGCTTGGCGGAGCGCCGGAGGTATACACTCCAGCGACCACGGCTGCGTGGGCCGGCCTATTCGCAAACGATATTCCAGTAAATAACTTTTATTAAAACAGTTTATCACATAATCAAAGAGGATATGAAAATGATTATATTATTAAATATTAGTTATTTACTATGTTAGGCCTTCAGTTACAAATTATTATATTTGGATAAATGATCTTTAAAAGAATGAAATTACAAGATGGAGTCCATTCATATAATTCTCACAAGCACTTTGAGTAGGAATGACTTAATTTACTTGCCAATTATACTGGGTGCAGAAAAAGTTTGCAGAAGATTGACAGAGTACGAAGGCAGTACCAAAGTAAGCATTTTGAGGTTAGTGCTACATGTGTCAACATTAAATCCGTCATGTTACAGTCTCCGATTGTGAAACCTGTTTGTGACGTGTCAGATATAAACGAAGCGCACTCTTGTACAATACTATACCTCGTCACAGCCTTAAAAGGCAGTATGGAGGTAAAAGCGATATCTCTGTCTTTTACTAACGCATACATGCTGTCATTAACTCCGTCCTTTTCTACACACGCGCTGCCGCCAAGTTGCTAATAACAGGCTGTAAATGTAGTTATTATAAATTTCAGCTTTGAACATATTATCTTATACAGAATATATCTCTGTATCAGATTATATCATTTTTAGAATCTTTTTTTTATTTCTGTTGGTACAAATGTGTAATGAAAACGAGTTTTTCAGCAAAAGCCCGTCATTTGCTGTTTCTAAGTTTATTTCCAGTAACTAATAAACAAAAGGGTAGAACGCAACAATATTTTTTCGTAGCTAAAGTAAACTAGAATTCTCCTACCTGCCTAGTTTGAATTTTTCATCTTTAATAATAATAATAATAATAATAATAATAATAATAATAATAATAATTCTATACCTTTGCAGTAGAAAAGTTAACTAGCAAGAAACTATTTTGTTATTGGATTTACAACGGGGACCAAGCGAGAGAATATATTGAGGAGGTTTGGAGACAGTTTTTAAATCTCGTTAAATCACACAATTTATGTCATATACTTTTTTTATGTCCACTGAACTATTTCCGAGATATTTCTTGTTATTTTTTTAATTTTGCAGTACCTTTTCTCAAATGGGAATTCGTTCATCTTCTTTTATGTCCTGGACATGCAAAGAGAATGGGATGCTCCACACAGCAACCAGCTCTTAAAATATTTGACTATCGCTTAAAGACTACCATATTTCCCTTGCATCTACAAGAAAATTAGCAATAAGATTCCCCAGATGTTCATCTCAATTAATAAGAAGTAGATGCAGAATATGCGTTTATAAAAATAGTTTGTACAAGATTAGAGAAATTCATGTGAGTGCAACACATAGGAGGTTCTTGTAAGCAGCAATATGATTTTATGAGCATAAAAACAAAAACTGAGTGACATAAAATGACAGTGGCATGGTTAACAACAACAGCAGTAATTCATTCGAAGTACTACTTATTATTATTATTATACTTTACTTTGTATATTCACTCTGGCCGTTATTTTATTTCATCTTTCGTGGGTTTTGGTAGTAGTTTAGTGTATGTTGGTTACTGAGAATGAACAAGGTTATATTGATGTTACTTAAACTGCTATTATTTGTTCCCAAATGAAATTTTCGCTAAAACTAACGATGAGGCATTCTGGATGTGACAGCATGGAACCGTCACTCATCTCCACTCAACGAGAAATCATTACACACCGTGGTATTTGTGGTTCTTCAACAGTGTTTTTGCATAGTGTTTTCTCGACATTTTTATTATTTTTTGTTTTTTTATTGAGCTCTCAGGGTTTTAATTAACTCTTTGTTTAAGTATGTTGTGTAATACTTTTTAAACTTCTCCAAAGAAACACAAGGCTATTGGGTAACTGCAAACTAAGGCTAAATCTCGCAGGGATAAACTGGAAACCAGGCCAACGCCGGGTATGTAATATACGATATTAATAAACCTCGTATAAGAAAATTTTGCTGTATTTCCTTTGTGTGGTATAAACAAGATCGTTAGCACCGATCGGGATGGCTCAGGCGGTAATTTCTATGGCCCGCATTCCGGAGGTTCCGGGTTCAAATCCCGTGGGCCGACCAATCTGAGTGAGTCTTTTCGTGGTTTCCCTCAGCCGCTAAGGTAAATACCGGATTGGATATTTAATACCACTACCCGATGTTACACTTTCAGTCTAAAACAGTAGTAAAAATAAAAAAATAGATGGTAATAGTGAATGCTGTGCCATCTATCCACAGCCAATGAAAGAAGGTAGACTGGACGGCACCCTAATGACATCTGCACGGCACGAAGCAGAAGATCCAGTTGTAATGCGCTAAGGTCTCTGTGGACAGGACGAATCGAATGGTTACAGAGATGAGACCTAGAAGGCTAACTGTCCGCCTTTTTATATGAAAACAGCAAGTAGAATGGTCAGCACCCTAATGCCATCTGCCCTGCACGAAGCAGAATATCCAGTTGCTATGCGCTAGGGTTTCTGTGGACAGGACGAAGCGGGTGGTTACAAGGATGAGACCTAGAAGGCTAACTGTCCGCCTTTCTATTATGAAAACAGCAAGTAGAATGGACGGCACCTTAATGCCATCTGCACAACAGGAGGCAGAATATACAGTTGCTATGCGCTAGGGTCTCTGTGGACAGGACAAAGCGGGTGGTTACAGGGATGAGACCTAGAAGGCTAACTGTCCGCCTTTCTATTTGAAAACAGCAAGTAGAATGGACGGCACCCTAATGTCATCTGCACGACACGAGGCAGAAGATACAGCTGCTATACACTAGGGTCTCTGTGGACAGGACAAAGCGAGTGGTTACAGGGATGATACCTAGAAGGCTAACTGTCCGCCTTTCTATATGAAAACAGCAAGTAGAATGGACGGCACCCTAATGTCATCTGCACGACACGAGGCAGAAGATACAGCTGCTATGCACTAGGGTCTCTGTGGACAGGACAAAGCGGGTGGTTACAGGGATGATACCTAGAAGGCTAACTGTCCGCCTTTCTATATGAAAACAGCAAGTAGAATGGACGGCACCTTAATGCCATCTGCACGAAAGGAGGCAGAAGATACAGTTGCTATGCGCTAGGGTCTCTGTGGACAGGACAAAGCGGGTGGTTACAGGGATGATACCTAGAAGGCTAACTATCCGCCTTTCTATATGAAAACAGCAAGTAGAATGGACGGCACCCTAATGTCATCTGCACGACACGAGGCAGAAGATCCAGTTGTTATGCGCTAGGGTCTCTGTGGACAGGACGAAGCGGGTGGTTACAGGGATGAGACCTAGAAGGCTAATTGTCCGCCTTTCTATTTGAAAACAGCAAGTAGAATGGACGGCACCTTAATGCCATCTGCACGGCACGAAACAGAAGATCCAGTTGCTATGCGCTAGGTCTGTGGACAGGACGAAGCGGGTGGTTACAGGGATGAGACCTAGAAGGCTAACTGTCCGCCTTTCTATATGAAAACAGCAAGTAGAATGGACGGTACCCTAATTTCATCTGCACGTCACGAGGCAGAAGATACAGCTGCTATGCACTAGGGTCTCTGTGGACAGGACAAAGCGGGTGGTTACAGGGATGAGACCTAGAAGTCTAACTGTCCGCCTTTCTATATGAAAACAGCAAGTAGAATGGACGGCACCTTAATGCCATCTGCACGAAAGGAGGCAGAAGATACAGTTGCTATGCGCTAGGGTCTCTGTGGACAGGACAAAGCGGGTGGTTACAGGGATGATACCTAGAAGGCTAACTGTCCGCCTTTCTATATGAAAACAGCAAGTAGAATGGACGGCACCCTAATGTCATCTGCACGACACGAGGCAGAAGATACAGCTGCTATGCACTAGGGTCTCTGTGGACAGGACAAAGCGGGTGGTTACAGGGATGAGACCTAGAAGGCTAACTGTCCGCCTTTCTATATGAAAACAGCAAGTCGAATGGTCAGCACCCTAATGCCATCTGCACTGCACGAAGCAGAAGATCCGATTGCTATGCATTAAGGTCTGTGTGGACAAGTGACGAAGCAAGATGGCATGGTTACAGGGATGAGACCTAGGAGGCTGACAACCTTTCTATATGAAAGCGGCAGTTTGACTGGACGGAACTCTAATGCCATCTGCACAGCTTGACAGAAGATCCGGCTGCTATGCGCTGGGCTCTGTAAACACGCGACGAACAAGATGGCGTGGTTTTCAGCGATGAGACCTAGAAGGCTAACTGTCCATTTTTTTATATGAAAGCAGCAGGTAAACTGGAGGGCACCCTAGTGCTATCTGCACGGCACGAAGCAGAAGATCCAGCTGCTATGTATTAAGGGCTCTGTGGACACAACGAAGCGAATGGTTACAGGGATGAAGCCTAGAATGCTAACTGTCGCCACACCTCGATCTAAGTGTTATGTACTAACAGATCCGTCGCGATATGACCTTTTAGTTAAAGCGACGTAAAATAAATAGAGTAATTTAAAAAAAAAGGATCGTTAGCAGGGTATGCTAAATAATTGTATAAAGAGACAAAATTACGTCCAACTAACATGCGTAAGTCCCGCTCTGCTCCCATACCTAGTCCAATGTTGTACATAGTTTAGGTCACTATTTTGTCATTTTGTTGCATTTGCATTCATTGTATAAATATTTTTATATTATGTGACATTTTGCATAAGCATAACTTACCATATTAAAGTCTGCTACAGATGGCGAAAAGCTTTGCTGTGTTTCCCGAGTGTGCTGGTTTCGTAAATTTGTTGGCTTAACATAGTTTGAACCGATTGAGTGATTGACAGAACTCGTTGTAATCCAGACGCTTGGTTTGAAACTGCTTTTAAACAGGTTAAAACTATCCGTAGTCCAATGAACGGCATCTAAAAGAAGCCAAATTTGAAAAAAAAAAGTTTCCGACAAAATGTGGACTTAACGTATTTTGATTCAGAGCTCTTCAAATGAAATGAGCTACTAGGGAACTCAGCAGAACTTTGAATTGCTCTATCAGGTCAGATTATGAAATTGAAATGTTTCTCCATAAATGCAGTTTGGTAAGAACAGGTGCTATAGAGTTCACATTTACTGCATTTACAGTCAGCTCAAAGTGAAGGTTCGTTCCCCTCAGTCCAAATATAAGCGCTTAGCAACGAACGCCCCTGAACTGTGATGCAAGGCGCAGGGCTGCATCTTATCTGCCAGGAATTTGCTTGGCAGCGCGCCTTCAGCAATTGGAGTTGGGATGCACGTAGTACAATGTTGCAAGCCAAGTAGCATGGCCTTCAATCATTGTCGCGCCGCCGCGCCGTCACCTTGGCGGGGGTGCATCATATAGCATCATTCTAACAATTAACTCTGAGCGGCGACTTTCCTGCTCTCTTTCATCACTTTGTTGTCGGATGGTTTACCTCATTTCTACATAACATTGGCTTTAGGTGTCTGCCCTAATCCATAGTTTCTTATAATTTACTGCTTAGAACTTTAATTTCTAATATAACCCCTTGGCCTTAATACTGATACTAATTCTAACAAAATAAACCAATATCTTATATACTAGCGTAGAAATAATTATTCAATAGAAAATCTGACACCAATAAGTTGAAGTATTGTGCGTTACATTCGGTCATATAATTGCCTAATATTTCTAGTTAGGGGTGACTAAATGCCTAAAGTTGCTACAAATGGCATTTTTAGACTTTTTGGACACTTATATATTAAACTTTCCTGTTTAATTTGATGTATATTTATCATAGTTGACACAACACTCGTATTTTAAATATATTTTTACAAACTGGTATTGCATCTGCCATTTTTACTTTCTCCTCGTACATAGTAGGTGCCCAAAAATTCGATCCCGAGATTTCACCGAAAATGCATATTTTGAAGCCCGCTGAATCCAAAAAAGAAGAAAAAATTGGAAACGAAACGTTGGATAAATACCAAACTTCGTATTTAAATTCCCGTATTTGCCAAGGATGCGATACGAAGATTTTCAAGAAAATCCCTCATCTCTACTGGCCATTACATGGAATATTTTTCGAAAATTTTGATTAAAATACAATATATTAGAGCTACTTGAATGATATATAAAATGTTTATCTTGAATTTTCTGAGAAAAACCTGTTAGTCCTCTTCATTCGAAAGGAATTTTGTGTAATTTTTTTAACTGATAAAAACTTTTTTTGTTTGTTCATAAGCCATTTCTGAGATATCCGTTATCAATGGTTCGAATTGTTCATTTCTTAGTTATTCTCTTAAAGCCCTGTCAACATTCAGTTGTTCTCGGGATTGCATGGAAATGGTATGGAATTTTAAGGCTAGCATATAGTAGTGTTCAGTTCTTAAACATTTGACTGTCGCTGTTCTCTTTGTATCAGTAATGAAATGTGTAATGCATGTAACTACTTCTGAAAGGTTAATTTGGATTAAATTTTAATAGATGGAAAAATAATCCACTAATAAAGGATGGAGGGTAGAGAAACTCATGTGAATGTAACATATTTTAGGAAAAGCTTTGTTCTTCAAGTTGGTACCACATAAATATGGCAGCTTCGGTATTATCAAGAAACGTGACTTTTTCTTTTTAAAATATAGGCAAGGTTTTTTTGCTCGTTTTATTTTGAACAGTATGTTTTCTAAATGACATTTTCTGATATAAATGAACCTTTTAACAGGAACTATTTAAGATAGCTAAATAAAATTTTGTTACAATAAAAACAACACCTAAATATTATTATTGATCTAATTTGGTGTTAGTAGTTGGTGGTTGTTTTTAAAATGAATTTCAAATAGATTTTAATAAACACTTTGAGTAATTAAGAAAACAATCAAGTATTCCTTACTAAACCACAGTATTGATAAAAGTATTAGTGCACTAGGACTGTACGCTTTATATACTAACTTTTTTATTCTGATATGCTAGTAGTGTCTAAGGTCATGAAGTTAGCACATTTAACATTGGCGGGATAGGACTTTTATCTCTCTTAAGGAAACGAATAGTTAAGTCCTTTAAAAGTGTTTCGCGGTTAAAAATATGTAAAAGGGAACAGTAGAAAATATCGTCATCATGATCATGATCCTTCAAGATAGGCCATAGGCCTGTTAGGGCTCATAAGGGTTCTTCCTAGTGTCTATGTGGTTTTCAAAGATTTCTATCCCCACCATTCGAGTACTCATCAGTATTGTGACTTACTGAACACGGTACTCATAGATTTGAAGCCGCTAAATACCGCAGCGGTGTTTTTAGATTACACTGAAGCGTTTGATAGGGTATGGCACGAGGGCCTTATTTATGAACTCCATGGCAATGGTCTGCCAGTTTATTTGATTCGCTTGATTACTAGATATTTTCAGGACCGCCAATTTTCTGTGCGTCTTAGAGGGACACGATCAACAGCCGTAAAATACTACCCAGTGTGCCCCAGGATGGTATTCTTGCCCCTATTCTCTATAGATATATTCTGCTGATATGTCTGAATTACCTGCAGCAAGTGCTGCACTGTTTGTTGGCGTTACAGTGATCTTTACTTCTTATTGTTCCATTGATGCTGCATCTGTAACTCTACAATCTTCGCTGGGCATTTTTCTTCACTGATTGTCTCGTCGGCGGATTGCTCTCAATCCGATAAAGCTATTCACATTACGTAGACCTCGTACTCCAGCAAATATTCGACTCTGCGACACGGAGGTGCCATGGCTGTCTTCTGGTTGAACAGTGGAATATCGGGTGTTCACTTGATCATCGGTTAACATGGCATACCCACATCAACACTAAACTCAATCAGGCATATTCTCGTCTCCATAAGCTTTATCCGATTCTAATCCTCTCTACGAGCTGACTGTACTCTGCTGGTGTACAAGAGTATTCTGCGAGCATTCTCCTGTATACCAGTCCTATATGGGATTGCGCTTCCATTAAGATCCAACGGCTTCAGGTGTTACAGAACAAGGTATTGCGTATATCTGCGAACGCTCCATGGTACATCCGGAATGCACAGTTTCACCTTGAATTGGGAATTACCGACATCCGAGGGCACATCTCTACTGCGACTCGCAAATTCTATACTTACTTCCTTGAATACCTAATGATGCATACTTTGTACTTGCACGCCGTACAAGTGCTGAGCCTCAACTGAAGCCGCCCTTGCCGCAGGATATTATCTTACCTTAAGAATATATAGTATGGTACTTGTTTAATTACTTTCTCTTGCCTTTGGGCACTCGCATATTAACATCCCCTTTAATATGTATTCTTTAAAGTTATATTTTGTTTTATTTTTTAGTATATCTGCAATTTGTGTAACACTTAGCCGTGCTCAGAAATTTATTAAAATAAAACAAAATCCTCTAGTACCAACTGGATGGTTTTGCAAGACCTGTTTTGTTAGTCTTTTCTCTGGTATTTGAGGGATATGACCTTTCTATTTCATTCTATATTCCCAGATTTTCTCATTTAAATTAAATATTTTTGATTGTTCTGTTATTGTTTCACCTTTAATGTGATTTTTAAGACTACAGCCAGCTACATACCCCAAAAATTACATTTCGGCCGCTTCAGTTGTTCTTTTATCGTTTCTATTCATGGCCAAGTTTTCGGATATAATGGGTACTGCAATAGTTATATATAACTTTAATATCGTATACTTTTTGTTTTAAAGCTCTTTCCTATTCCTATGAAATATAATATCCGAGGTAGTTAAAATATATCACTTGTTCAAGTGGTTCCTTTATCAATATGAGGCGTGTTTTTAAAGTAAGTACCGTTTTAATGTGTTGCCGCTGCAGTCGCAATTTTTAGCGTGCACGATCGCTTCCTCCATTTATTAGGAAGCAGACACAGATGTGACCGATCGTCACGTTGTGTTTTCCTTTTATTAGAGGTTTCGAAATGTGCAAACCGATCGTACGACTCGCCGACTGTCTTTGGAATGTTACGCCAGCAAACATTCATCGCCAAATGTGTGAGGTCCATGGGGAAGCAATAATGAGTGAACAATACCCGGCCACACACAGCAAAACAAACTCAAGGTCGGATTGCATCATTTGGTGGGGAACAATTCAACCACCCTCCCTACACTCTGCAGTTGTTACCAAGTGATTTTCACAATAATTATGTTTCTTCATCTGAAAAAAAATCCTTAATGGAAACATTTCAACGCCAGTGATGTTGTGAAGCAAGCAGTGCAGATTTGGCTTTCATTACAGGCGGCATCATTTTTAACAAAGGGATTCACAGGCTTCTGTCGAGTTTAATTCCATAGCGTGACTTTCTACCCCCCCAAAAAAAACTCTACCCTTGCAACCTCACGGCCATCGTAAAACTTGGCTTCTTTATTAAAATCACATTACTCTAAAACAGAATCGTTTTACACTGGTTTGTAAAAGCCTTAACAGAATATAAATTTATATAATATATAAATTTAATAGTTACTTAATAGTTTTACTTTATCTGCCACCTATATATAGTACGTAAGTTGAAGTATTGCATTCCAAACAAATATTCTGTGTCTAAATGTCAACGGAAATACATGTTTTGGAGCCCCATAATCCAAAGAAAGCGCTTTTATATAAAGGACTGTTTGTGTGTGTGTGTGTGTGTGTGTGTGTGTGTGTGTGTGTGTGTGTGTGTGTGTGTGTCTGGCTGTCTCTATGTGTTTGTGAACATATAGGTGCAGGAGGAGTAGGACTACGTACGGAGGGGACTTAGCACCTCGACTTATAAAATGTTTTGTGCCTAAGCCCCTGACGGGGTGTCCCCGGGAGGGGAGGGTGAGGTGAGAGAAGACAGAACTCGACTAGGAGACACGACAGGGCAGAGGTTAAGGTCCCTACCATTTACAGGTTGAAACTGCCGCGATGGCAGCTGTGCAACTGGCTCCCCTCCCCCTTGCGGACTTGCCCAATCTACTGGGAGGGCAGGAAACGGAGATCCTCCCCATTTCGCAGGACCAAGGGTTACATAGAACTTCCTTTTCCCCTGTCATGCAATGCCGACACTCCCGCCGACACTTGTCATCAACCCTGAAACAGACCAAGCAGATGAAAGGTGAAGTGAAATGAGAATAGAGCTGAAACGGAGGGACAAGAAATTAGGGGGATGTAATGAACCTGCCCTCTCCTACCGACCCAGAGAAACATCCGAAAAAGGCCATGGGTCAGGAAGGTCGGAATCTCGGAATCAAACCCAAGACCTCTGTGAACAGCATAACTATAAAAAGAAATGTTCGACAAATACCAAGCTTGTTATTTAAGTTTGGTATCTTCCAAAGATGCGAAACAAAGAGTTTCAAGAAATTCCAACTTATCATTTATATGGACAATTTTTGGTATATTTGTCTTTCCTTAAACATTGCTCTAACTGTTTTGATTAAAGTTCCATATATTTAAGATATTTACATGATGAATGTATATCTAGAATTTTCTGGGAATAGCCTGTAAAGTCCTCTTCTTCGGAAGGAACATTGTATTACTTTGTGTAGCGGGTAAACCATAAGAGATGGACAAAAACACCAGATGTCCTGGTTCGACTCCCGGCTGGATAGGAATTTTTCTTTAGTATACGAGTGAATAACATTGCCGATGGGTAATTTCTCCAAAGGCAAAGCACCGATATGATCTTAGATATTAAAGACCACATATAAAAAATAAAACAAATATATTACATCTCTTTAAAACACACGATCTATTTTGTTTTGTTTCATGAACAGTTTCCGAGAAATTTATTTTTATTGGTTTTTAAATACTTTGCAATTTTTTAAAGTGATATCACTATTAAGTTGTTTCCCTGCAATGTCATGGAAAGACTATGGACTATTAAGGCTAGTATATACGTCCCGCTTTTAAATATCTGCTCTGTAATCTTTTTGCCCGCTCCCGCTTTGTACAATGAAAGTGTATGAAACTATTTCTGTAAACGTTTATCTTTATTTACATGAAGTGAATCAAAAAACCTATATAAAAATAAACAAAAGCGGGAACAGAAAGCCATTTGCCTGTAAATCAGCAGATTAATTTTATTTTATTTTCGAATATTCTTGATTTTTTGCGCGTGGTTCTTATCTCTCATTTATTGAGTCCCATTCCATTGTTTAAAAAATTGGAAACATGCTAAATTTTGACGTATATTTATCTGAATTTTCAGTATTTAAGTGCAATTTAGTGACTGAATTAGCTTTATTTTTTAACTCTCGTAATATCATAAGATATTTAAATGAAATCATATATGAAAACAAAATATCACATTTTAAGGGGACCGACGACATTTTGTATATTATATTCTGTTTTTACTGGACATTCTGGGGAAGAATTCTAAAAAAGATATTATAAAAGATTCCTTTATAAAACGTTCCTAAACTTGCATAAATTTCAAAAAACTTATATGCATGAACATTCACTTTAATTTCATTAATGTTGATTAAATTCTTTTTAAATAATTTAAAAAATATAAACGTAACAAACATAATTTGACTTCATTAGGTCTATACTATTGGAAATTTTAGTAAATATTTTTCAGGAGTAACCTAGAGAGATCTTAATACAAGGGGTGACTTTTTAGTTCTGGCAACTATTTTATTTCTCCATACATGCATAGTTACAAGGTTCTTGTAGGCCTTCGATGAGCCACAGCGTTGCGTACAACCTGCTCCCAACAATACGGCAGCCGTTGGATCCCGTCGGCACTGTCAAATCTCTTGATGAAGAGAGCGGTCGGTTGCCTGTAAAATGTCTTCAACCGTACGGAAGCGAATCCCACGAAATTACTCCTCCATCTTAGGGATGAGATCGAAGTCGTAGGACTTAAATCTGGAGAGTATGGAGGGTGGTAGAGCACCTCCTAGCCCCAGCGATTTAACATTACAGACACAACTCCTGCTGTATGCGTCTTAGCATTGTCATGCAGAACAGTTGGTGGGTTATCCGTAAGTGTTACCGAGTTCTTCTTAAGAGTTGATAGCAGATTGTGTTTAAAAATGAACAGGAGTACTTTGCATTAACGTTTTGCCTTGGGGCAGAATCCGTCTTCTCTAACGCGGATACAGTCTACTTTCTCTCACGAGAATGTGTCTGTAAGGAATGTATTGACATCAACAATTCTAGCGCTATCTGATAAATATTACAGCCCTAGTTATCCACAAGACTAAAGGCCTCTTAGAAAACATACGCTCTACTGCTATTAATGTTGAATGGCCAGTTGCTTTTGTTTGCTTTCCTCCTCACAAGGGCTTGACTGTAGAGTTCTTCCTTCTTACTGGGCATTGTAAATAACTTTATAAATCACTGGAAAACACTTACACACTGCTCCAAGTGAAACACGTTGGAATACTGGTTTAACTTTGTTGTCTTGTGAACTATACACAATGAAATTATATGTTTAACATTTGCGTGGCAATAAACAACTAGTTATATATATATATATATAATCTGAAGTAGTTAGTTTTTAGATTTATTTTTAGCTTCTGCTCTTGTATTACTCGCAAAAAATGCAACTTCATTGAACAGAATAGGGAAGTTTAAAGCGTGCATTTATTCAAAACACAATTATTAAAATTACAGGTTGATGAAATTTCTTTCTTGCTGCAAATAACAGATGTACTAGCCGGCCACGATATGAGTGCGCTTAAAGGAGGGTGGACCGTTTTTATTGACAATGCGTAACGTCATCAATGCTAGGGATTAGAGAGAAATAAGGGACAAGACGATAGGGAACATACAGTTGCACAATGAAAACAGTATTATATTTGTAGCATCAGCCTGGGTAGTAAATGCACCTCGAAACTGCCGATATTTTTCTTCACCTGCCTGTCCTTCCGATGCCCCGTCCACTTGTTCCATAACTGTTTATTTTCCTCTTCCCACCGAACGTACTCATATCGTGACCGACTAGTACATATTGTAATTAAAGATAGAAGGATATTGATGTACATTCTCTTGTAGGCTGTGGACTCGAGTGATGCTGTCTATTACTTTGTTATTGTATCAAAGAGGTTATGTGCGAAAATATGTCCCATTGGGAACTTTAACACTGAAACCGGCAATTGAATTTATGTTGGCAGCACTGGCCGGAAGCCTTAAATTGTCAGCAGGAAGCCGTTGATTATCAAGACCGCGAGCTAAATAGACAAATTATAATAATACAGTCCAACAATTATTGTACATTATTTGTCTAACAAATATCAAAGGTTTAAAAATACAAAATAGAAATAAATATCCTCCATATCGTGTAATGATGGACAATAAAGCTAGTTGTACTCTGCGAACTACTTGCACAATCGTGACAAAATAGCCCTTCGTTCATGTTTAATTATTCGGGAAAGTTGGCGGGTGCACTCGTGCATGCATACATAATTGGACTTAATTAGCAGTGTGCTAAATTTTTTCATATTTCTTTTTCTTTAAGGCCGCCATATTTAGTATGGAAGTGGTGATATCAGATTACGAACGAATTGATGAACTACGTGCAGAAATGAGATAAGCGACTTAAAATCCTGCAACTATATAATAATGTTCCTAATCACTGAAGCAAGTCCTCGAATGTTGTGTATCCACCGTTTGCCCACATCTAGTATATTGGGTATATAGTTATTACGTAGTGTGCAATTTGAGTACACATACGAGGGTGTGTCAAAAAGTAATGGGAAAACTTTTATTGTTTGGACAGTATGAATAATTGTTATTCAATTTAAATTACTCCTGAGGCTACACATTTGTTCTAAAATTCTATCCGATTCCAAAACACTCAGAGAAGACCTTGTTTGCCAAGAATGGGCACTTTTTAGTTCAGTATCTGTTTAAAAATGACGCCCACGAAGTGTTTTTTTACTTTCTCTACTACGTATAGTAAGTAGGGGAAGTATTGTATTCCACCTAAAAATTCGATACCGAGATTTCACCGGAAATACATGTTTTGAGACTCCCTGAATCCAAAAAAAGCATTTTTGGAAACATGTCCGTGTGTGTGTCTGTGTGTGTGTGTGTGTGTGTGTGTGTGTGTGTGTGTGTGTGTGTGTGTGTGTGTGTCTGTGAACAGCATAACTCAGAAACGAACAGTTGGATAAACACCAAACTTGGTATTTAGGTTCAGTATCTTCCAGAGATGCGACACGAAGGTTTTCAAGAAAATCCCCCCACACCAGACTACCCTTTACATGGATCATTTTTCGAAAATTTTAATTTTCTCAAAAATGGCCTTAACGATTTTGATTAAAATATCGTATGTTTGAGGTATTTTTATGACAAATGAAATGTATATCTCGAATTTTCTGGGAATGTCTCCAAAAGTATTCTTCATTGTGAATGACTTTTGCATAACTAGTAGACCATAAGAGATAGACAAAATTGTACTACACAAAAAATGTAGATCGCGTTAAAATACACAACTTATGTCATACATTTCTTTTGTTGAGTGAACCGTTTTCGAGATATTGCTTGTTATACCCTTAAATTTTCCAATACTTAATACTTTTTGTCAAATTCGTTATTCATTTTTTTTGTCCTGGACATGCAAAGAGAATGGAATGCGTCACATAGCAACCAGCGTTAAAATATTTGACTATCGCTTAAAACCTACCATATTTCCCTTGCATCTACAAGAAAATTAGCAATAAGATTGACATCTCGATATCTCGATTAACATGAAGCATATGGAGAATAAGCGTTTGTAAAAATAGTTTGTACAAGAGTAGAGAAAGTCATGTGAGTGTAACACATGAGATTTTTTCACTCGCGGAACAGGTGGAAGTCACAGGTTGCAAGACCCGGCGAATAGAGTGCCTACTTGGGTAATGAGACATCTGTTCCTCATGAAAACTCGTGGATTCCATTTTGCTGCGACTTTTGTGTAGCCCAAATCACTACGAATTGTCTCTTCAACTGACTCACAAAATGTGTATAGTGTCTGCAACCTTTACTTTTGTTAACCGTCGATCGTCCTGCAACATGGCGTCAATGGTGTACAACTCAGTTTTTGATGTGGAGGGCCGTCCTGGACTTGGATTATCTCCAAGGCTCTTTTCACCATGTATTTTTCATAAAGCTTGGCCTGCATATTCTTCTTGTATCATTTGCAGCGTTTCAGTTCCTTATTTTTTTCTAAATACAAAACCTACGTTGTTCTTTACTTGAAATTGTGCTGGTCACTGAAACACGCGCTTACACAGTGACTTCCTGAACATTCACCGGCAATGTCGCACATATCAAAGCGTTAGCCAGGGTCGCGCATCTCTGTTACCGTGATTGGTGAATTTCAGTGCGCCTGTATTTACACAGAAAAAATAAATCTCGTAACTTTCTGACATCCCCTCGTACGTATGGGATTTTACCATTACGCTGAGCGATTGTATTTTTTTAAATATCTGAGATGAAATTACATTAGCGTTAACTTTATCGAGCAAGATGACTGCGTGGTAACGTGTGAGGTTCGCATTCGGGAGGTCCCGGGTTCGATTCCCGGTGGCGACCCACTCTGACCATGGGTTTTTTTCGTGGTTTTCTCTGGTTGGCAAGGACTTGTACTTTAGAAATGTTTCTCTGGTCCCACTGGAAAGACGTCTCCAAGCGGCCCTCCCATGGTCGGACGGTCTAGCCTCGAACTGTTAGGGAACTCTGCGTGTTTCTGTCCGACTTCGCTCTGCAACCAGTGTGCCTCCTGCGGTTTTCTCATCTCATACGTTCCACGTTCCTTTGAGGGTCGCAGTGCCATGTATCCCCTCCGTTCACTAGACCAGTCCAGCATTAACTTTATTATCTATTGTTCTTAATTAGAAACTATTTATCTGTTGTTGTTTTCATTAATATTTTTATCATTGTTAAGACAATATTTAGTTTTATGCCATTATAAATGAATTACTATAGGTTTTATTTAGTTTCAATGGTAGATTTTGTGTTATCCTAATTTGTGAATTTAACTTAACGGATGTCCATAGAATCCTGGCATTCTCGGGTGCACGCAGATGTACCCAACTACTATTTAAAAATTTGCCAATTTATGGCGATAAATTTGAAATAAAGAGCATTAATATGCCCTTCAGCAAAGCTTCAGATTGTATCCCGTCGAATTCTTGATTTCCTGTGTAATATGCGAGAATGCAAACATTTATTCTTACATCATCGAATACTTTTTCAGTAGAAATTCATGAGCAAACAAATGCCGTTTCGTCTACTGCAAACTACATTACACCATGGTTATATTTCACTTCTTGCGATGCTATAACTACAGTTGTAAACCCGTATTCATTTCCTCCCAGCGAGTTTCCGAGTCGGATACACTGTTTGCGAATAAATTTGAGGTATCTCACTACCGATGAGCGGCTTTAATTCTACGAGGGCTGATCAATAAAGACTGAGCCTGGTTTTTTTCACAGATATTTATTACTCCATTTCAATGTTGACATGATCTTTTTCAAAGTAGTTCCCTCCTAACTGAATACACTTTTTATAATGTCTCTGCCAGTCCTCGAACACATGGTGCAGGCCATTCTTTGTCAGGTCTTTGAGAATCGCCTCACTTTTCTTTAGCACTGCTTCAGGGCTCTCAAATCGAATGCCCCGGAGCTTTGCCTTTAGTAATGGGAATAAAAAGAAATCACAGGGGGTAAGACCGGGGCTTTAAGGCGGATGCGGCACACAGGCAATGTTGAATTTAGCCAAAAACTCCTGGACTTGATTTGCGACGTGAGGACGCGCGTTGTCGTGATGAAGTCACCACCATTCCGATGATGTTCTGGACGTTTCCTTGTAATGTGCTTCCTCAGTGTAGCCAATACTGACGTGTATTAGCTGCTGTAACAGTAGTGTCAGGGGGGAACTGCATGCTGGTAAATCATTCCATTCCGAAACACCAGGCCCATCTTGCTTAGCACAGAGGACTCGTCCTTCTTTGAAGTCCTTGAACCACCTAAACACCGTTGCACGAGGTAGTGCATCTTCACCGTATCCTTGCTTCAGTTTTTCGAAAGTTTCAAGGCTGTATGATTTAAACGAAAATAAAATTTTATTGCGCTGTATTGCTCCTCTCGTGTCACCTCCATTTTGTGGTATGCGAAATTCAAGTATGGTCAACAATATGCAGCATTACTACCAACCTACCGTTACGAGAGTGCTGTCGCTTATGGACATTATACATGAAACCCTGCTCTTTTCAAGTATTCGTGGTAGAGACATAAAACTATCAGGGAAACTACAGAAAAAAATCAGTCTCAGTCTTTATTGATCACCCCTCGTATTTTAAAGCTTTAATTGTTAAGAATTTAGCATGTAAATTTTTTATGATGCTTTAGAACACGAAGTTTTCGACCTAAGTAAGGCTTAATAGGTGCTTCAATAAAATCGCACTAGAAAAACACAAGGTCCAAGTAGGAGTTTTAAATGTGATTTCTAAAACCTACTTTTGTTTGTGTGGAATTTTAACTTTATACAAGCCAATCTATTCAGTAACACAACCTAATTGGGCCTGGGCGACCAACCCGACCATCCGCCTCAAACACACATGTGCATGGTAGAGATAAGCGGTCATATAGTCGAATGCTTTCCCAACCCGGTCGAATGCTGGTTTCTGTGCCCTACACATCGCTGCCTACCAGAGTTCCTCAAATTCCTGACAATGCTGAGTGGGCATAAAAATCACATCTTCACCGACATTCCGTAGCTGGGAACGAAACTACGCTTCAAACTATACACCACGGCGATGGTGAGGAGATTCTCCATCTAAATTATGCTAATTTTATACTGCTTTCAACCATGTTGAACCTTTTCTTCAAACATAGATATACTAATTCCGTAGCTGTAACGGTTAGCGAATTGTTTCACGAGTACCTTAAGAGAAAACGTACTTAATATGGTCTATTTACGCGGGAGTCTAAACATAAAAGAAAGCATACTTCACTGACGTACATAATAATACTGTGTCCCTACTCTAGAAAATTAAGTTTTTAGACAGCATGGCCTAGAAGTAGGTTTTTTAACATAGTGCACATGAATTAAAAGCTTTATATTATCCCACTAGTGCGATAAAATTTTATACCACTTCATTGTGACCAAACGTTTGTTTCAGGTTCAAACACATGGTAATTACCCTTTGTATTTGCGCGTATTTAAAATTCGACTTAGATTGATTAGGTTCTACTTTTCATTATTGTATTCCACCCGAGTTTTCACCGGAAATATATGTTTTGAGACCACCTGAATCCAAAAAAAGCATTTTTGGAAACATGTCCGTGTGTAAGTCTGTGTGTCTGTCTGTGTGTCTGCCTGTGAACAGCGTAACTCAGAAACGAACAGTCGGATAAACACCAAACTTGGTATTTAGGTTCAGTATCTTCCAGAGATGCGACACGAAGGTTTTCAAGAAAATCCCCCTCCCCAGACTACCCTTTACATGGAACACTTTTCGAAAATTTTAATTTTCTCAAAAATGGCTCTAACGATTTTGATTAAAATATCATATGTTTAAGATATTTTTATGACAAATAAAACGTATATCTTGAATTTCCTGGGAATGTCTCCAAAATATTCTTCATTGTGAACGACTTTTGCATAACTGGTAAACCATAAGAGATAGACAAACTTTTACTACACACAAAATGTAGATCGCGTTAAAATACACAATTTATGTCATATACATTTTTTTTGTTGAGGGAACCATTTTCGAGATATTACTTGTTATTCCCTTAAAGTTTTCAATACTAATTTTCTCAAATGGGAATTCGTTATTCATTTTTTTGTCTTGGATATGCAAAGAGTTATAATCTGTGGCAAAGGGAATGGTGCTGCACCTAGCAACCAGTTATTAAGAGTTATGTATATGCTTAACGGCTACTGTATTTCCAAATTGCCCTTGTAAATATATATTCCCCTTACATCTACAAGAAAATTAGCAGTTAAATAGACTGCAAATGTTTATCTCGATTAACATGAAGTAGATGGAGAATAAGCGTTTGTATCAATAGTTTGTATAAGAGTAGAGAAAGTCATGTGAGTGTAACACATCAGATTTTTTTACTGGTTTTTTAAAAATTATAACGCTGTCTAAAAATAGCATATACCACACGTTTTTATTTTTCTCGTAGGATTGTGAAACCATGGCGTACGGCATAATCTACTATTATGTCCTTTCCTGTCTCACTTTACGATCTCTCATGATTTCTAACATTGTTGGTGTATATTTTCTTTTCCCTTTGTTAGGTATTCTTAAGAGCAAAGACTAAGGAAAGTGAGTCGGTTTGCTAAAAGTCGTCCTCCGTGGTGTAGTGGTTACCTTTAGTACCCGAGGTCGCAGGTTCAAACCCGGCGGAGGTCGAGGATTTTTTGGGTGTAAAAAGCCTTAGCATGACTTCCTTCGGAAGGGAAGTAAAGTCGGTGGTCACGTGTCGTAGATTTACGGCACGTAAAAGAACCTCAAGCCTGATAAAGAGGCCTCTGAGCAAAATTACCGGTCTTTCATGCCCAATATACAATGGGACGCTAAGGACCACAGCAATCAAAGAGCGTCCATAAATAAAAGAACCTATTTTTTCGAAACAAATCCCTTTAGCCGCATGGAGCATGTAAGATGAAGCAAGTTGAGCTTTAAGACAGCATACTACTACTACTACTACTACTACTACTACTACTACTACTACTACTACTACTACTACTACTACTACTACTACTACTACTACTACTACTGCTGCTAATAATAATAATAATAATAATTATAATGATAATAATGATAATCCCTTGGCGCTACAGTCCATGAAGGGCTTAGTCCTGCCAACCCGACTGCCGGCCTCAAGCCCACGTTGGGCGATCATCCAACCAATACAGGGAGGTGATATGCCAGCATCACGCATCCCCTAGCCAAAATTGTATGATATACATATCGCTGGCGCTCTAGCGGTGAATGACTCGCTCAAGGCTACGTTTATTAGCCGCTTTAGTACGTGTCAGTTTTGCAGCCTTCAGTTCGAGCTGTAAAGACTAGTGATCTCAAAAGTGAAGTTTGATTAAGATATATGTGTTGTGTGTGAATTACATTAAATTATTCTTGCGAGGGTGATACTGAAACTTTTTAAAATGCCATGTTTCCAAACACAAATGAAATTTCTTTATATTTGACAGCTACTTTCTAATGTTTTGCGAGTTGATTACCGTGTAATTGGTTTGATATTTCTGACTAGAGAACATTTTTGGGCATTGAAGGTTAGTTTAGAAATGCTTTGGCGAAGAAGCCCCATCTAAGGCAACAATTTATACTTGGTACAGAGAATTCAAAAGAGATAAGTTTTTTCTTAGTGATAAATTTCGTGAAGGACGCCCAAGAACTGCGAGCAATGCTTGAAGAAGATCGACGGACGTCTTATGAATTTAGTTAGACATGAGAAACCTTTGTTTCGATGGAGTCGACATAAAGTGACCCTCGAACAAAAACAACGCATTGACTGTGTAGAAAAACTCTAGAAAAATTCCAAGGCGGCACTTCAAATTTGGTTTGGAAATTCGTGAGTCTTGGATTTATTGCTATGATCCTTAAAAGAAAAGACAATCGGCTCATTGGATCTTTCGAACAGACCCTATGCCTACAAAGGTCCGGCGAATTCGCAGTTCTGGTAAGAGGATAGTTGCTGTTTTGTTTTTCTAAAACGGGCCATATTGATACTGTAGTATTAGAAGATAAATGTGCCGTTACTGCCGCAAAGTTTTGAAAGAGTTCGCAAAAAACGCCCAAGAGGAAAAACAATATTACATCACGACAGCGGATAGTCGCATGCAGCAAAACTAACAACTGAGTATCTGGAAGCCCTAAAGACCAGTACCATGGATCCTCCACCATACACCTCTGACAGATCCTTGTGATTTTTTTTGTTTCTAAAAATTAAAATAAAACGCATGCAATCACTTTTTCGTTATTAGATGAAGCAGTGGAACATTTTAAAAACCTGATTCCTGAAGTGCCTCAGGAAGACTGGCATCATTGTTTCAAGAACTGGTTTCATGGAATACAAAAATTGTGGCAGTATTTTTGGCGCGCATAAACATCAAATAAACAATGCCTCACAACACAAGACTAGTTAGTAATAATAAGTGGCGATTATATACGTGTTAATCCATATGGTTTGCATTTTTATTGTTTAGGTGGTGTTTATATAAGAATTAAGATAAAAGTTGTGATTTGTTATTTTTGACGACGTGTATTCAGAGTTAGCTTTTGTGGACCAGGAAGAGAAAAGTTGAGTCTCAGCTAGACAGAACCCATTAAGTTTTATTGTTTAAGAGAGATTCTTTATCCAAGACCACAGATCCTGTAAAAGAAATCGTAGGAGTGGAAGAAACAGATGCGGGAGAAGCAACTGTAAATGTCAAGTGACTTTCAAAACAGCAAATAGAAAAGCATGGAACTAATAGTAAAAATCTGATGTGTTACACTCACATGACTTTCTCTACTCTTGTACAATCTATTTTTACAAACGCTTGTTCTCCATATGCTTCATGTTAATCGAGATATCGAAATGTTAATGTTATTGCTAATTATCTTGTAGATGCAAGGGGAATTGGTAGGCTTTAAGCGATAGTCAAATCTTTTAAGAGCTGGTTGCTATGTGGAGTATTCCATTCTCTTCGCATTACCAGGTCAAAAAAATGAATAACGAATTTGAGAAAAGTATAAGTATCGGAAAATTTAAGGGAATAACATGCAATATCTCGAAAACTGTTCACTCAACAAAAAAGATGTATATGGCGTAAATTGTTTATTTTAAGGCGATCTACATTTTTGTGTAGTAAAATTAGTCTATCTCTTATGGTTTACCAGTTATGCAAAAGTCGTTTACAATGAAGAATACTTTTGGCGACATTCCCAGAAAATGCGAGATATACATTTTATTTGTTATGTAAATATCTTAAACATATCATACTTTAATCAAGATCGTTAGAGCCATTTTTGAGAAAATTAAAATTTTCGAAAAATTTTCCATGTAAAGAGTAATCTGGGGTGGGGGGCTTTTTGTAGAAAATTTTTGTGTCACATCTCTGGAAGATACTGAACCTAAATACCAAGTTTGGTGTTTATCCGACTTTTCGTTTCTGAGTTATGCTGTTCACAGACACACACACGGACATGTTTCCAAAAATGATTTTTTTTGGATTCAGGGGTCCTCAAAACATATATTTCCGGGGAAATCCCGGTATCGAATTTTTGGGTGGAATACAATACTTCCCCTACTTACTATACGTGGTAGTGAAAGTAATTAGAGTAGCTAACCAGAAGCGCGTAAGGGTAAACATTCAAATTTGTGTATGTTGGAGTAGAGAAGCCAAGCTAGAATTCTCAACTGAAATAAATTAGTAGCAGCTTAGATTTCGAGGAGTCGGATTGTTGCGTAATGTATTAGTAATTACCTCCAATCAGGTCGGAACGCCGATTTAAGAAGAGTAACGAGTAACTAGATAACAAGAGGATTCGACAGATATAATATTTAGATACGTGTAAATTTCCGTAATAGTGTAAAGGCAGCACTTAGACTATTTTCGGTACAACGCACGGAGATTCGCTCTCTATAGTACTATCTTTCGAGAAAGTATAAATGTACACTTTTCGCGGTTTTAGTATCATTCAGGCGTTCCGTGAGTAGGGGGTATGAAAACTAAGTCGACCGTGGTCGTAGATTCATACTGTCGTGGTCGCCATTTAACGTCACTGACTTCGAAAATTTCTGGGGCTATATCAACCCAGTATGGCGAAACATGGACTAAATATCGCAAAACAAGTCACAACTCTCTCGCTGCTGAGCTATTGACTACATGGCATTGGCAAGAAAACGGCCATCACGTGGAATGACGATTTTAATAGAACCAACATTGAAGGATTATGCTTACGTAATATTTTTACGTAATTTATTTAGCTTCACACATTGGAAGCCAAATTGAAGAAGTATTGTTCTTGGAGTTTACTTTGTTTAAGAAGTTTGCAACACGCTTTGGGCGTCGGTTTGAATTTGTTGATTACGTAATAGTTACTGTTGTTACGAGAAGCTGACTTGAAGATATAATCTTGTTGTTACACTCCAAGTTTTACACTATAATATTTAACTTTGTTATTAAAACTGCTTCTATATATTATTTATGTTTGAATTTGCCTCGGCTGCGTCAATTATGTTTGTATTTTAAATTCACTTCGTTTATTAATCCTTGCACATTTTAATATAGCACTACACTTTTTAAGAACTGTGAGATTCTTTAATACTTTCACTTAGCGCGTATACATATTTTATGATTCACGTGTAATATTTCTGTAGAGAACACGTCTTCCATCTGGTCACTACCAAGGTTTGCCAGCAACTGAACATGTTTCAACCGTTAAACCCGTAAGCTTTGATATTTCAAGTCTCTGATTGGCTAATTCTAGTCCAATAGAATATCTGCATTTTACTTAAAACGTTTTCTTTGCTATTGATTGGCTAATTTTAAACTGTCACAGAATGTATATTTTCGTTGCTTTAATTATGACTAGTAACATTCAAACTCTCAAAATCATTATTGCCACAAGGTTACCTCATTATTACCTCATTGTTAGCAACTTAAAACTTATTATTCTCAGAGCTCTTGCATTATTAAAGTATGTAATGTATTCACATAACGATAGTAAACATGTTTACAATAATAATAACCATTTGCAATGACTGTTACATACATTTAAAAATAATAATTACATACATATTGTTTCAAGGCGGGCTGTTATTGAATTTACTTATTATATAATACAATTGAAATTATTCAAGTATTAAAATGCTGCCTCAACATCTATGTTATAACCCACATACTAGCATATACTGCCGTAGGTCATTGGTAAAACGCACGCTGTTTCAAGTATGATGAGGGTTCACGCTTGGAATCCCTGCATCTGTTCTCATACTCTTTATTCCAACTCTTTCACCTGGTAAGACGCAGTAATAAACAAATTTACAGTTCTCTTGCAGCTAAGTTATTACTACATGACTTCGAAGAAAATGCAAGGAGATTGAATGATAATTTTAATGGAATCAACTTCTAAATGTTGTATACAGATGCATCATCTGGTCATAACAATAAGCTAATACATAAAATAACAAGAAACTAATAAATTCTCATCTTGAGAAATGTAAACTTACAGCTGCAAATATAATTGTATATAATTCGATGGAGTATAATGCTTAAAAATGAAAAGGTATATCCTGTGTAACTGCTAGTTACAATATAGTTACTCCACTTATTATAAATAACAAATGGAAGGCGATAGCTAAGGACAATGGTGCTTAAAAAGCAAACTAAACAACTGCTATTTCATAGCTGAGGCCACGCCATATATGAAGAAATAAATTAATTTCTGACACATTTCAGATTTATAGATAATGTATTTCTTCTGGAACAAGTAACCTGTCGAAACAACGAATGGAAAACAAAAATGATATCTTGATTTTATCGGTTTATCATGTAGTAATAACTTAGCTGCAAGAGAACTGTGAATTTGTTTATTACTGCGTCTTACAAGGTGAAAAACTTGGAATAAAAAGTATGACAACATACTAGGATTCGAACCATGAACCCTTGGCACACTTGAAACAGCGTGTGTATTACCAATGACATATGGCAGCAAATGCTAGTCTGTAGGTTATATATAACATAGATGTTGGTTCTATCATAAATCATCATTCCAAGTGTTTTTCGTTTTCTTGCCAATGCCATGTAGTTAAATAGCTCAGCAGCAAGAGAATTGCAACTTGTTTTGTGACATTTAGGCCATGTTTCGCCATGCTGGGTTAATATAGCCATAGAAATCCTCGATGTGAGTGACAGGCTAAAATGACGACCACGACAATATAGCTCTACAACCACGGTCGATTTAGTTTTCATACCCCCTACTGAAGAAGTATTGTTCTTCAACTGTTGTAGTTTATTGTTGTTGAAGGTTTGCACCACGCTTTGGGCGTTAATTTGAAGATGTTGTATTTTAAGTAATATGCTGCTACGTATGAAAAGCTGATTTGAAGATGTAATTTTGTTGTTACGCTCCAAGTTTAAAAAATAAAATATCAACTTTGTTATTAAACTGCTTCTATAGATATTATTTCTTTTATGCTTGCCTCGGCTGCGTCAGTATTGTTTTAGAGTCACGTATCTCTTAGACAGGGCGTGGTGCGACAAGAATGTAGGCTTACACAGATTTTAAGTTTAAATTCACTTCTTTTTATTAATCCTTGGCACAAATTAAATAGCACTAACTGATATTAAGAGCTGTGAGATTTTTAATTTAATATTTGCACTTTTTTAATGCGTATACATATTTTACGATTCACACGAATACGTAATATTTCTGTAGAGAACACATCTTCCATCCCGTCACTACCAAGGTCTGCAGGCAATTGAACATATTTCAACCGTCCAAACCCGTAATCTTCTGTATTTCAAGTCTCTGGTTGGCTAATTCTAGTCCAATAGAATACCTACATTTAATTAAATCTTTTTCTGGCTGTTGATGGGCTATTTTAAAAACTCACAAAGTTTACATTATCGTTGCTCTAATCATGACTAGTAACATTTAAAACCTCAAACTCATTATTGCCTCAAGGTTACCTCATTGTTACCTCATTGTTAGCAAATTTAAACTTATTATTCTCACAGCTCTTACATTATTAAATTACCTAATACATTCACATAACATTATTAAACATGTTTACAATAATATAAGCATATACAATGACTGTTACATACATTTTTATAAATTATTACATACATATTGCTTCAAGGCAGGTTGTTATTGAATTTACGTATTATATAATTTAATTGAAATTATTCAAGTGTTAAAAATACTGCCTCACTACTCTCAGAACGCCTGAATGATACTGACCCACGAAAAGTGAAAATTTACTTTCAGGAAAGATAGTACACAAGTATAAGTATAAATTAGTATTTTTAGACATTATTGCTCAGAAGACTGTTACATTAAAAGTAAGTGTGCAACATTACTTCAGCTGTGTTATTATTTCACAAGTTATTGTTCCAATATTTGAATTAGTTTTGTTGTATTGTTATTTGCCCCACGTTTTGGGAGCCAATTTGAAGAAGGTTTGTTGCTGCTACGTATGGAAAGTCAGTTTGAAGAAGATGTATTACATTTCGACGTTGGAGAGCCGAACTTGAAGTACTTGCAGCCGTATGTATGGTAAAAAGTTTCCGGTAGCCTTCGCCCCAAATGTTTAAACATAAAATATTAACTTTGTAATTTTTATCGTTTCTTTAAATATTATATATTTATGTTTGCCTCGGCTGCGTCAGTATTTATATTTTTTAGAGGCATGAATATCTTAGCAGGAGTGGTGCGACTGAAGAATGTAGGCTTACAGAGATTATAATTTTACTCACTCCTTTTATTAAACACGATTTAAATAACCTTCACTGATATAGCGAGAGAGAGCTGTGAGATTTGTTTTTTATTAAATACTTGCACTTTTTAACACGTAAAACTATTTTCGTCTCACACGAATACGTATTAAACTTATCGAGGACGCATCTCGCGTCCGGTTAGGAGCACTATCTACAAGCAACTGAACTCTGAATTTGTAAATCCTACTCCAATAGAATACCTTCATTTAACTAAAGCTTTTTCTGGTTGTTGATTGGCTATTTATTAAACTGTCTCAAAAATTACATTATTGTTGCTCCAAGAATTACCAGAGGTATTGTTAATCTTTCAAATTCATTATTGATTTAAGGTTAACTCATTGTTACCACATTGTTAGAAAATTTTGACGTATTTCTCACAGCTCCTACATTATTAAATTACGTAATACAATCACATAACATTATTACATGTATACAATAATATAAACGTATACAATGACTGTAATATCCACTTTTTATATATTGTTACATACACATATTGCTTTAAGGCGGGCTGTTACTGAATTTATATATTATATAATTAGATTGAAATCATTTAAATATTAAAAATACTGACTCATATTCCATACTTTTCATTCACCATACCCTGCAAGAAATACTTGCTCGACCAAAGTCGTTAGCCGCCGGGGCAAAGCAACTTAAAAATAGCAATGCTAATGTCAATCAATACAAGTGGAATCTCTTGTCTTTTGTTTATACTGGTTATCAACAGGGCGCCCAATAATTATGTAGACCGCAACTAACAATAGTTAAGTACATACTCTAAATCACAGGCGCAAAATGTATTGATGTTAAATGGAATATTTTAAAAAACAACAAACACCTGTTAAAACTAATCCTTGTTTGATTATCTGAAAATTATAAGTGTGGTTCTCGTATTAGTCCACTGAAATTCCTACCGAAAATTCTGATGTGTTGCACTCACATGACTTTCTCTACTCTTGTACAAATTATTTTTACAAACGCTTATTCTCCATCTACTTCATGTTAATCGAGGTAAGGATTTGCAGAAACTATCGTATTGCTAATTATTCTGTACATGCAAGAGGAATATGGTAGGCTTTAAGCGATAGCCAAATCTTTTAAGAGCTGGCTGCTATGTGGAGCATTCCATTCTATTTGCATGTCCAATACAAAAAAAAAAAAAAAAAAAGAATAACGATTTTCCAGTTGAGAGAAAATATAAGTATTGAAGAATGCATTGGATATAAATTGTGGGTTTTAACGAGATCTACTTTTTACTTTCTCTACTACGTATAGTAAGTAGGGGAAGTATTGTATTCCACCTAAAAATTCTATACCGAGTTTTCACCGGAAATACATGTTTCGAGACCCCCTGAATCCAAAAAAAGCATTTTTAGAAACATGTCCGTGTGTGTGTGTGTGTGTGTGTGTGTCTGTGTGTGTCTCTGTCTGTGTGTGCGTCTGTGAACAGCATACGCAGAAACAAACAGTCGGATAAACACCAAACTTGGTATATAGGTTCAGTATCTTCCAGAGATGCGACACGAAGATTTTCAAGAAAATTCCCCCACCCCAGATTACCCTTTACATGGAACATTTTTCGAAAATTTTAATTTTCTCAAAAATGGTTCTAACGATTTTGATTAAAATATCATATGTTTAAGATATTTCCATGACAAATGAAATGTATATCTCGAATTTTCTGGGAATGTCTCTAAAAGTATTCTTCATTGTGAACGACTTTTGTATAACTGGTAAACCATAAGAGATAGACAAGATTTTACTACACAAAAAATGTAGATCGCGTTAAAATACACAACTTATGTCATATACATTTCTTTTGTTGAGTGATCCATTTTCAAGATATTGCTTCTTATTCCCTTAAATTTTCCAATACTTATACTTTTTCTCAAATTGGTTATTCATTTTAACTTTCCCTACTACGTATAGTAAGTAGGGGAAGTATTGCATTCCACCCAAAAATTCGATACCGAGATTTCACCGGAAATACATGTTTTGAGACCTCCTGAATCCAAAAAAAGCATTTTTGGAAACATGTCCGTGTGTGTGTCTGTGTGTGTGTGTGTCTGTGAACAGCATAACTCAAAAACGAACAGTCGGATAAGCACCAAACTTGGTATTTAGGTTCAGTATCTTCCAGAGATGCGACACGAAGGTTTTCAAGAAAACCCCCCCACCCCAGACTACCCTTTACATGGAAGATTTTTCGAAAATTTTAATTTTCTCAAAAATGGCTCAGTAGTAATAGTCCCGGATGAGCCAATTGTTTTAACGATAATCCTGCCGCTAGGGGCGCTAGTGTCGCTAGTGTCGCTGCGTGCGACGGCGGCGGCGGTAAGTTTGAAAAGCGCCCTGAGCGTTAGGATTATCGTTAAATCGGTTGGCTCATCCGGGACGAGTTGAAAGAATTGAGGAAGTGACGTGGAGTGTTTTGATTGGTTCGTTAATTTGGGGGGGGGGAAGATGGAGGAAGGGAGATGGAGGAGAATGGAGGTCGCGTGATGGAGAGGAGCTGGGTGGCGAGGTGTTGTCTGTGCGGAGGTCGGTACTGAAATGGGGGAAAAGATGGGGAGCGAGGGATAAAAAGTGTAACAGAAAGTGACGTGTGAAGTTGTGATTGGTGGGAATAAGAAGTGCGTTTATTGGTGGAAAGGAGCAAATGAGAGTTGTTGATTGGTAGGAATAAGAGAGATTATGATTGGAGGAAAAGAAAAAGGTGTGGGAGTGGGGTATGTTGGAGGTGATGGGAAAGGTGAGTTTTGCTAGCAGCAAGATTTGCAAAAGCCTGTCTTGAACTGATCAGCAATTTTTGAACGTCGGATGGTAGTTTTCTTGAGTGGATAGAGAGATGGGGGCGATATGAGATGCGGTGGCGAAAATGGGAACTAGACAAGGTTGTTGAGACAAGAGGTTTAAGGACGAGGAAATTTGGAGGTTAGTGGTGAACACGGCGGTCGCAAGAGGTGGGGGTAAGGAGACGCAGTGGTGAGAATGGGAACTAAAAGAAGATGGGGGTAGCAAGAGTTTTAGAAGAGTAGATTTTGAGGTTAAAATAGTGGGAACTAAAAATGGCGGAGGGTCTGCGACAAGGAGATGCGGTGAGAACTAAACAAGATGGCGGACGCAAGAGGTGGGTAAGGAGGTTTGCGGTTACAGTACCAAAACACGAAAGGATATATTCCTACGCCAAGCAGGTCCGAAAAATAATTATGCGTGTGTTACTTACCTGTTACCGGTGTGGATGCGTCACCAAAAGCGCGGCACGCGAGACGGAAAAATAAAAGCAAACTGTTTTTGAAAATGCTTAACCAGCTTTAAGATCAACCAACATCACTACGCACTGATATACCTAGGTTTTTAAAGCGGTACAGACACCCTTTGCAGAGGCGTAATTTAACTATACCAAAAACCTGGTACTGGACCATCGTGATGGTCGCTAGCGTACGTAGGAGCAGGGTTCTCATAGCCGGTCGAAAGCGGTCAAAAACGTGTACGACGTAGGTGTTCGCAGTAGCTGCTGCCGAGGCAACCGTCGAGGTGCGAATGAACGAGATGTGTTCTTGCAGGCAATGTGGTTGAGAGATGAGAGGCGCGGTGGTAAAAATGTGAACTAAATAAGATGGCGGAGGCACGAAGTTGAGGTTAAGGAGCGGCGAGGTGTTGACTGTGCGGCGGTTGGGGTCTGAAAGAGGGGGAAAGATGGCGAACGAGGGATAAAAAGTATAACAGAAAGTGACGTGTGAAGTTGTCATTGGTGGGAATAAGAAGTGATGTTATTGGTGGAAAGGAACAAATGAAAGTTGCTGATTGGCGAGAATAAGAGAGATTATGATTGGTGGAAAGAAAAAAAGGTGTGGGAGTGGGGTATGTTGGAGGTGATGGTAAAGGCAAGTTTTGCTACCAACAACATTTGCAAAAGCCTATCCAGAACTCATCAGCAATTTTAAATAACTAGTGTTTCGGGGGTTTTCTCTGGTTGGTAGACGAATGCAAGCTGTTTCTACCATACTTATATTATTCGTCTTTTTCCTTTTTTTTTAAAAAATAACTAGTTTTTTTTTTTTTTTTTTTTTTTGGGAGTTTTCTGCGGATGGTAAACAAATGCAAGCTCTTTCTGCTTTTTCATAGGTTTTCCCTGGTTGGTAGGCGTTTTCTGTACTGGCTGACGAAGGCGTTTCTAATTTTCGAGGTTTTCTCAGGTTTTTTAGCGGTTGTCCCTGCCCGGTAGGCAAATGATGAAGTTTTACCTTGTCGGCGCACGGATACTAGGCACGTACCCGCGCGCACACACACACACACACACACACAGAGAGAGACAGATAGACACACAGACAGGCACACACACACGGACATGTTTCCAAAAATGTTTTTTTTTTTTTTTTTTTTTTTTTTTTTTTTGATTTAGGAGGTCTCAAAATGTGTATTTCCGGTGAAATCTCGGTATCGAATTTTTGGGCGGAATGCAATACTTCCCCTACTTACTATACGTAGTAGAGAAAGTAAAAAAGTATTGAAAAATTTAAGGAAATAACAAGCAATATCTCAAAAGTGTACTATCTTGTTTTCAAGGGTTTTCCAGATCGGTAAGCGTTAGAATACTCTTAGAGCTTTTTTCAGGTTTTTTAGCGGTTGTCCCTGGCCGGTAGGCAAATGATAAAGTTTTTCTATAACGTCGTCGTTTTGGCTTGTGGCGCACGGTTCCTAGGCACGTACTCGCGCGCGCGCGCACACACACACACACACACACACACACTAAAATAGTAGCGTATAAAAAAAACTGATGTGTTACACTGACATGACTTTCTCTACTCTTGTACAATCTAATTGGTAGCTTTTAAGCGATAGTCAAATATTTTAACGCTGGTTGCTATGTGGCGAATTCCATTCTGTTTGCATGTTCAGGACATAAAAAAAAATGAATAAACGAATTTGAGAAAAAGTATAAGTATTGGAAAATTTAAGGAAATAACAAGCAATATCTCGAAAACGGTTCACTCAACAAAAGAAACGTATATGACATAAGTTGTGTATTTTAACGCGATCTACATTTTTTGTGTAGTAAAATTTTGTCTATCTCTTATGGTTTACCAGTTATGCAAAAGTCGTTCACAATGAAGAATATTTTGGAGACATTCCCAGAAAATTCGAGATATACATTTTATTTGTCATGACAATATCTTAAACATATGATATTTTAATCAAAATCGTTAGAGCCGTTTTTGAGAAAATTAAAATTTTCGAAAAATGTTCCATGTAAAGGGTAGTCTGGGGTGGGGGGATTTTCTTGAAAACCTTCGTGTGGCATCTCTGGAAGATACTGAACCTAAATACCAAGTTTGGTGTTTATCCGACTGTTCGTTTTTGAGTTATGCTGTTCACAGACACACAGACGCACAGACAGACAGACACACAGACACAGACAGACACACACACGGACATGTTTCCAAAAATGCTTTTTTTTTTTTTGGGATTCAGTGATTCTCAAAACATGTATTTGCAGTGACATTTCGGTATCGAATTTTTGGGTGGAATGCAATACTTCCCCTACTTACTATACGTAGTAGAGAAAGTAAAAATGAATAACGCATTTGAGAAAAAGTATAAGTATTGGAAAATTTAAGGAAATAACAAGCAATATCTCGAAAATGGTTCACTCAACTAAAAAAATGTATATGACATAAATTGTGTATTTTAACGCGATCTACATTTTATGTGTAGTAAAATTTTGTGTATCTCTTATGGTTTACCAGTTATGCAAAAGTCGTTCACAATGAAGAATACTTTTGGAGACATTCCCAGAAAATTCGAGATATACATTTCATTTCTCATAACATTATCTTAAACATGCGATATTTTAATCAAAATCGTTAGAGCCATTTTCGAAAAATCTTCCATGTAAAGGGTAGTCTGGGGTGGGGGGGGGATTTTCTTGAAAACCTTCGTGTCGCATGTCTGGAAGATACTGAACCTAAATACCAAGTTTGGTGCTTATCCGACTGTTCGTTTTTGAGTTATGCTGTTCACAGACACACACAGACACACACACGGACATGTTTCCAAAAATGCTTTTTTTGGATTCAGGAGGTCTCAAAACACGTATTTCCGGTGAAATCTCGGTATCGAATTTTTGGGTGGAATGCAATACTTCCCCTACTTACTATACGTAGTAGAGAAAGTAAAAATTTAACAAACCGTAGATTTTCAAGAAAATTCCCACACCGCAAACTACCCGTTTAGCGGGAGAAAGTTCGTTATTTTTATTGTCTTAAAAACGGCTCTAACCCCTTTTGATTACGGTGCGGTATGTTTAAGATATCTGCACGACAAATAAAATGTATAACTTCAATTTTCTGGGAATAGCTGTGAAGTAGTCTCATTGTGAATGTCTTTTGTACAAAGTGTTAAACCGTAGGAAACGAAGCCTTATTTACAAGAACGTTAAAGCACACAATCTATGTGTATTAGTATCACTTTGAGGCGTTGTCTATTTACAAAGTTTCCATGTTGATTTTAATGTTTAAAAGCTTTAGACCTTTCTCACCAAAAAAGGTCATTCTTTTAACTTTTCTTTTTTTCATTTTGATACAAAGAGAACGGTATATCACAAGTGAAACAGTACTGTGATAACGATACCAACAAACTAATTTTTATTCACCCCACTGAAACACATTTCACAACTGCATGGAATAATATTGATTTAGGGGGCTTTCTCTACCACGTAAAATAGTAGGTAGAGGAGGTATGCATTGCATCCAAATATTCAATATTGAGATTTCACCGGAAAAACTAAATACTTGTTTCGAGGTCCCCTGAATAAAAAACATTTTTAGAAAATTCTGTGTGTATGTGTCAGAGCAGCATAACTCAAAAATGAAAAGTCGGATAAATACTAAAACTTGGTATTTAGGTTGAGTACCTTCCAAAAAGTTACGACACAGAGATTTACAAGAAAGTCCCTCCACCCAAAACTACCCTTTACATGAACTATTTTCCGAAATGTTTTATTTTCTAAAATTGCCTCTGACGATTTTAATTACAACACCATATATTAAAGTCATTTATATGAAAAATAAAATGTATATCTCGAATTTTGCGGAAATAGCCTGCGAAGTCCTCTTGATTCGGAAGAAATTTTCTACGATCTTGTATAACTGCTAAGGTTTGAGAAAAAACATACAATACAAAAAAATTTAGATCTCTTTTAAAAAAACACACAATTTATTTGAAATAACGTTTTTGTGACGTCAGCCATTTCCGAGATATTTGTTATAAATGGTTCGAATTGTACAATGCTTAGCATTCTTTTTAAAAGCATGTGGCTTTTCAGTTCTTGCCCCGCCATGTTGTTGGAAAGAATTTAGAATTTTAAGGCCAGTGTATAGCGTCCCTTCGGATGCAACCATTCCCCGAAAAGTTTAACCGGATTAAAAATAAGTGGATATGAAAATAAACTTTCGTACTCACCTATAAGAGACAGAGGTTAGAGGTGATACGAACGTTAACACTTGAGAATTTTCATTCAACAGTTGGTGTTACTCCTTAGAAAGGAAGTATCTGCTGCTTCTTTTTATTTCTCGCATTTTACATAACACGTATGCACTGCACAACACAAAAACACCACACACGGCGTTGTTAGTTTTAAAAAATTGTACTGACGCGAGTGTACATAAACGTTAAAACGCTGCTTGCTTGCTTGTCATTTTGCATGCGCAGCACTGCACAAGGAAGTATGCCGACGTGTGGAAAACGACCGTGAGAAAAGGAAACTCGTCAGCGTTTATGCAGCCTTATTGCAGTGGTGGTCGTGCAGTGGTGGATAGTGGCAGAATGACAGCGTTTTTTTTACAAACGTAACAATTTTGTTGCGAAACGAGGCATTTAACTCGACGCGCATAATGAAACAGCGTTTTTGATAAGCGAGCTTATAAAAACCCTGTGCTAAGAGCAAACGCCCGTAGTGAAGCGTTGCGATAGCGGGAGTTTTTCTACAAAATCGTTCTATTTGACGAAAAATAGTTTAAAATAAAAAAAAACAAAATAGCAGCAGCACTTTGCAGGGGAAAGAGCGATCGGCGCATTCGGACGATAAGATGGAGATGCAATCCGGGGGAAGTCGCGATGACACCTTGCAGCCTACGTTCGAAATTATAGGGCACAAGCAGAGAACGCTGCCAAAGCTTTTTTCCGGTTTTACAGAGTCTCAAATTACCGTAAACCCGGTCCCCAGAGATGTCGACCCCGAGCAATGGGTATCGCATCTGTTTAGCGATATTCTAAACTTTGCGAAAGAGAACCTGTTAGAAAACGAACCCGGATATTTAGGCATATCCATAACAGACGAAAAGGAGACGTCCAAAGCCTTCAACATGAGCGTTAGGCGCGTAGACCAATTGAATGCGGATGTCATTGTTGGAAGCATCGAAAAAGTAATGCAAAGTAACCAACAATTCTTGCTTAGCGGGCCTCTTCACGTGACGTTTGTGTGGACCAGGGAGGTCTCGGGTTCGTGCCACCAACCTTGCGATGCCTGTAGGGGCAATAAAGGCATTGTCGAAATAGCCAACAAAGACAACTTGTGTTTAGCAAGAGCGATCGTTGTAGGCAAAGCCAAAGTGGATCGCGACGTCAACTACAGAACGATGACGCGTTCCGACTATCTGCAAAAATCGAAGGCCGTAGCCTTGTGCGCGAGCATCGGTCAAGGCCACGACGGCTGCACCATAGATGACGTCAGACGCTTTGACGCTGCGTTAAAGGGCTACGCTGTGACGGTGTTTGGCGATCATACGGGGAAGCACGTGCTGTACGCGTCGGATAAGAAATGCGATAAATACATCGACGTCATGCTCCACGCCGGGCACTTTAACGCCATCGTGAACCTTCACAAGTGCTTTAAATGCAAATCGTATTGCCGCCGGTGTCATCATCCCTCGGCACACAAAAAAGAATTTCACAGGTGCGACGCCGGGTGCGCTAAATGCCATCAGCAGTGCGATGCGCGATTTGACGCCTACATACGCTGCGCCGGGTGCAACAGAGATTTTAAGGGACCGACATGCTTTGCAAACCACGCAAAGAAAGGCGTTTTTTACCCAAAGGCGCTGTCGGTGTGCGACGTAGAAAAGGTGTGCACGTCTTGCAACAAGCTGGTGAATGCGAGGTACAGAAAAACCGCGCACGAGTGCGGGGAAAAGTACTGCTATCATTGCAAGACACACGTGAATTCTAGCCACATGTGCTATATGCAGCCGTACGCCGCAAAGAACAAAAGAAACCGGTACGTGTTTATGTTCATCGACTTCGAATGCACGCAAAACATTCCATATACCGGCAAAAAGGACACATACGAGCATGTACCTAACTTGTGCGTGTTGTACCAAGCCTGCCCGCACTGCATCGACGAACGCCGCAAGACGGCATACTGCATGGAATGCGGTTGCAAAGAATGGGTGTTCACGGACGAACCCGTGAAGCAGCTTTTCGAGCACATCGCGCAGGCGAGATTCGAAGCCTGGGACGTCTACGTCGTGGCGCATAACCTCAGAGCTTACGACGGGCAGTTTCTATTAAAGTACATGGTGGCGCACTTAGACTGGATCCCGGAGCTCATCATGAACGGGAGCAAGATCTACAGGATGAGGTACGGTGACGTCACATTTCTAGACTCGCTCAACTTCATACCCATGCCACTCTCCCGCTTTTCCAAGACCTTCGGATTGAAGGAATGCAAAGGTTATTTCCCGTACCTGTTTAACACGAAGGAAAACGAGCGGTACGTGGGTTCGATTCCCGACAAAAGGCATTACTGCCCTGAGGGCATGTCGGCGGAGGGTCGGAAAGCCTTCGAGCAGTGGCACGAAGAAAAGGCGTCCTCCGGGCACGTCTTCGACATGAGGGCGGAAATGGTGGCGTATTGCAAGATGGACGTATTTCTACTCAGTCAGGGAGTTTCCAAATTCAGAAGGGAATTCTTGGACGAGAACGGAATAGACCCATTCAGAGAATGCGTCACCATCGCGCAGGCGTGCATGTGCGTGTATAGAAAGCGCTTCATGCCGCTTAAAAAAATTGCCCTCTTGCCAGCGGGCGGGTATCGACTAGCGGACCGGCAGTCTCGCGCCGCATGCATATGGCTAACTTGGCTAGAGATGCAAAACCGCATCGTCATCCAGCACGCCATGCGAGGACGCGAAGTTAAAATCGTGGGGCACAAGGTGGACGGGTACAGAGAGGCCGAAAAAACCGCGTACTTTTTCCACGGGTGCTTTTACCACGGCTGCAGGCGGTGCTTTCACAATCGCCATGCGGCGATATACAACTCGGGACACGAAACCATGGCCTCCAGGTTAGAGAGCACCGAGAAGGTCACGGCCAAGATCAAGGCCGCCGGCTACGCTGTGGTGGAAATGTGGGAGTGCGAGTTCGACGCCGCGACGAAGGCCGACCAGGACCTCGCGCGCCACGCAAGGGACTTTCCGGTACCCGAACCCCTGAACCCCAGAGACGCCTTCTACGGAGGTCGCACCAACTGCACCAAGACGTACTGCGAGGCGAAGGGGGATAGCAAGATCTACTACTACGACGTGTGCAGCCTGTACCCGTACGTGAACAAGACGAAACCCTACCCCGCGGGCCATCCCAAGATCCACGTGGATCGATTCCCGCGCTTGGAAGACGTGGGGGGCGGGTTGGTGAAGTGCGAGGTTCTACCGCCGCAACACCTGTACCACCCGGTGCTACCGGCGCGCATTGGCGGCAAGCTCATGTTCCCGCTATGCCGCGCTTGCGCGGAGGCGGAGAACCAAGACGAGTGCCACCACGGAGAGCGCGAGAGGGCGTTGTTGGGTACCTGGGTGGTCGACGAGATGAAGGTCGCCCTGGAGGAGGGGTACCGCCTCCTCAGGGTCCACGAGATCTGGGAGTACGACGTGGTGCGGCACGATCCGACCACCGGAGCCAAGGGTCTCTTCGAGGACTACGTGAATCAGTTCCTGAAGATCAAGACCGAAGCCTCCGGATGGCCCTCGGATTGCGACGACCCCGCCGCAAAGCAGCAGTACGTGGAGCAATTCTTCGAACACGAAGGCGTCGCCCTGGATCCCCAGGCCGTCGCCGCCAACCCCGGCAGGCGGGAGCTGGCCAAGCTGATGCTCAACAGCTTCTGGGGCAAACTGGGGCAGAGGGAAAACCTCCCCACGTGCGAGCTGGTGGACCGGTACGACCGCCTCCTGGAGCTGCTCAACGACCCGGGCGTGGAAGTGCAGACCTACGTGCCCGTCACCGACCGGATCGTGTACGCGGTGTGGAGGTACCGCGAGCAGTGCCGCAAGGTCAACACCGCCGCCAACGCCGTGCTGGCGGCCTACACCACGGCTCACGCGCGCCTGGTGCTCTACTCCTACCTCAAGAGGCTGGGAGAACGGGTCTGCTACTTCGACACCGATTCCGTCGTCGTCGCCGCCGCTCCGGGCGACTGGACGCCGTCCGTTGGACGCCTCCTGGGGGACATGACGGACGAGCTGGAGAAGTACGGGAGGGGCTCTTACATCGCCCGGTTCGCCTCCACGGGGCCCAAAAGCTACTGCATGGAGATCGTCTGCCCCGAGACGGGCAAGACCTTCTCGGTGTGCAAGGTGAAGGGGATCACGCTCAATTCGGGCAACCTGGAGCTGGTGAACGCGGAGGTGATTCGCGACGTGGTGCTCAGGGACAACGACCGCGCGGTGAAGCTGGAGGGCACGCAGATCTCGCGGAAACCGTCTTGGACGGTCGTCACCGAACCCAGCTCGAAGACGTTTAGGATGGTGGTCAACAAGCGCGTGCTCGCCGGCGATCACGATTCCTATCCCTACGGGTTCAAGAGGAACGCATAAATGAGACGTCCGCAGCCGCGCCAAAGTCATTTCGAACCGGGCACCCCCGAGGAGACGATGCCCGGTCCCCGAGACCTGCGGCGATTCGAGTTTCCCAGCACGATGCTCGTGGCGGGGCCGTCGCGCTGCGGCAAGTCGACCTTCGTGAAAAACCTGTTGCGCCACGCGCACCGGATGTTCGACGTGCGCCCCAGGAGGGTGCTGTGGTGCCACCCTCCGGAGTATTCGCCGAGACTCGAACCCTCGGCTCTGCGCTGCGAGACCCACGCGGGCATACCCGAACTTGCTTCGGTGGGCGAGAACGACCTCGTCGTCCTCGACGATCTGATGGTGGAGGGTGGCGGGAAGGACGTGTCCAATTTTTTCACCAGAGACTCCCATCACAAGCGCTTCGGCATCGTCTACATCCTGCAGAACGTGTTTCCGCAGGGTCAGAAATATCGCAACATCTCTCTGAATGCGAACTACGTCGTGGTCTTCAAGAACAACCGGGACAAGATGCAGATCGAGAGACTGTGCCAGCAGATCGAACCCAGGAACTCTAGGTTTCTCTTGGAGGCCTTCGAGAAGGCCACCGAACGCCCTCACGGGTATCTCGTGCTGGACTGCACTCAGTACACGCCCGCCCGATACAGGTATCGAACCGGCGTGCTGCCGGGGGAAAACCTCTCTTATTTCGTACCCAACTGAGGCCGCCGAGAGGACTCGGGTTTCGTTTCGTTCTATATTATCCCGGCAGGGTCTCGCCCCGACCGAGGCCGTCGAGTCTAAATAAAAAGTACCGCTTTCGGGGCGAACGTCATTATCGCGCAAGCATGGCTAGAGGTAGGTCAAGGCTCGCGACGCTGACCAGTCCTCGCATAGCGAGACAGCACGGCAATTTGGCGGCTCTGGCCAAGGCGAAGGCCCCTCTGCGCAAAAAGTTGTTAAAAAATGCCGACGGCGATCTGATCAAGGCCATTAGCGAATGCATGCTCAACGTGTGCAGAGGTCACTTGCAACTTCCCGCAAAGTGCTTGGGTCGCCTGAAGAAGCACAAGGCTTCTTGGAGGAAGTTGACGGATAAACGGGTTCCTCTGAAGAAGAAGAAGAGCATCTTGGTTCAAAAAGGAGGTTTTTTGCCGGCATTCCTCCTACCCGTCTTGGCTTCGCTCGGCGGCGCGCTAGTGTCGAAATTAACAGGATGAAGTACGGCAGGCAGATCCTCGTTGCGCCGCAACCGAAGACCGTCGACAGGCTTCACGCTGTAGACCGCACCGTATCCAGATTGGCTAAAGAAATTCGGAACCTGCAGAGCGCGAAGCTCTCTGCCGACGAAAAGTGGCGGCTCGTAAAACATAAATTGGACAACTACCTCGATCTCGTGGCACAAGTCAGAAAGCCCTTCCTGGGCGACGACGACGACGACGATTACGAAGACGTGCACGAGCGCGTGCCGGTGAAGCAGGAGGTCGAACCCCGAACCATAAAGGTCAACCTCCTCTCGCCTCGCAAAAAGAAGAGGGCGAACCCTGCCACTCCGAAAAAGAAATCGAAATCGCCTTCCGCGTCCTACCATTTTCGCAAGCGCGTCTGGCAACCCCTGTACAAGTAAAGCATGAAGGAATGGAAGGCGCTAAGGCGATACTATGCCAGACCGGAACACTATGCCGGTTTGGGCGCGGTCGAGCCCCTTCGAAAGGCCACGGGTGCGTCTAAGGCGAACATCGAGTCCTTCCTTCGAACCCGGGACAGTTACACTCTGCACAAGCCGGTCAGAAAGCGGTTCCCCACCAGATGTTATCACGTGACGAATATGGACGATCTTTGGGAGGCCGATCTAAACGTCATGAACAGCGTGAGGGAACATAACAAACCTTACGTGTACATTCTGACCGTTATCGACGTATTTTCCAAATATGCTTGGGCCGTGCCCCTGAAATCGAAGCTGGGTACCGAGGTCGCGCAAGCGTTTCGCTCCATATTCTCCCGACGCGTACCCAGGGTCCTCCAGACGGACAAGGGGACCGAGTTCACCAACAAGACTTTTCGCGACTTTCTGAAGAAACACGACGTGAAACATTACACAACCAAAAATAACGTTAAAGCCAGCGTCGTGGAGCGCTTCAACCGCACCTTAAAAACCAAGATGTGGAGGTATTTCACGCACAAAAACAGTTACAGATACCTGGAAGTCCTTCCGGCCTTACTCGAGTCGTACAATAGCTCGCATCACAGGTCCATAAAAATGGCTCCGAAGGACGTGAACGAGTCTAACATTTTACGAGTGTACCGCAATCTCTACGGTAATAGGACCCTACCTCGCGCAGGGAAACCCACATTTTCCGTCGGCGATCACGTGCGCATCTCTAAAGAAAAAATGAAATTCGACAAGGGCTACGAGCAGAATTGGACGGCCGAAATATTTCGGATAGCCGAGGTGGTGCGCGGTCGGCCGGTGGTATATAAGTTGAAGGATCTGGCCGGAGAAGCCATAGACGGCGCATTTTACACCCAGGAGCTACAAAAGGTCGCGCTACCTCGGACGTTTAAGATCGAGCGCGTTTTACAGACCAAGGGCCGAGGGCGCCGCAAGCAGGTCTTGGTAAAGTGGAAGGGGTATCCGGCAAAGTTTAACTCGTGGGTTCTGGCTTCGACCGTCGATTCGACATGATTAAGACCGAGCCCTTCTCCATCACCCTCGTGAGCAACGCTTCCATGGAACACTTTACCGACAACACCACGGCCAGATTTTCTAACATCTTGCCCGAGAGAATCGTTCTGCAGGGAGAATGGGAGGTCGCCCTGCAAAAGGTCAGGTATCCGGTGAAATTTTATAACCTTTCGCCAGACGACGCCCGTCTGGCGGGCACCAAGTACACCATGACGCTCCTCCCCACGCATTCCAAATTCAGTTTGCAAATGCCGCAAGGCATCGTGCACAATCCCAAAGACTTGGTGAACCTCGTCAACGCCGCTCTACTCGAACACTTGCACGTGGAAAACTTCTTCCTCTTCGACGAGCGCAAGCAGACGGCGGGCGTGAATGCCGCCGTCGCCCACCCCGAACCACTACCCGACATTCCGTTCGACGGGTTTGTGGAAAATGTCGCGCGCGCTGTCGTACCGTACGCGGTCGGCGAATACGAAGCTCTCAACGATGCGCCCCGCCAGAGACCAAAGCCGAAACCGAAACCGAAGCCCGGGGCTTCGGGGCAGCATAAACCCGCGGCGGCTCGTTCCGTCAGACCCAAACGAGACGTTTCAAAATCGGAGGACCCTCCGGGGCCTCTACACCGCATCCACAGTTTGCTCTTGACGCCCGCTATGGCAAAAATGTTGGGTTTCGATCCCTACGTCGACGTCATTCTCGAAAAAGCTGCTAAACGCCCCGTAGATCCTTATATGGGGTTTCCTTACGAAATGTTCGTCTACTGTAATCTAGTGTCCCCGCAAGTCGTGGGCGACACCTTCGCCCAAGTCATACAGAGCGCGGCCGTGGAATACGAAAGAAGCAACAACACTTACATGAGCGACGAAAAGACGTTTTTTCCCCAAAATTGGGTACCCTTGATTCAGCAGGACTTCAAGACGGTCAGCATAGATTTAAGGAACGGTTACGGCGATCTCTTGCCATTCGCCGACGGATTTTCCTCTACTGTAGTTCTCGCTTTTCGTCCGAAACAGGCGTAATGGACGTGCACGCCGTAACGCGGTACTACCTCAATCAGACCGGCGGCGCGTTCCACCATCGCGATTTCGCTCTCTACAGGGGCAAGCGCTACCAAAGAGGCAGCGGTCTCTTTTCAGCCCTCGGAGGACTCTTCAGAAGGTTGCTACCGTTTTTAAAGAGCGGAGCAAAAGCAGTCGGAAAGGAGGCCTTAAAGGCGGGCGCCCACGTTCTGTCCGATGTGACTGTGGCGGGAGCAGCGCCGAAGCAAGCGCTCCAGCGGAGGCTCAAGGAGTCCGGATACAATTTAAAACGAAAAGCCGACGAAAAGCTCGGTGCCATGCTCGGTTCCGGCGCCAGGCGTCTCAAGAGAATAAAACCGAGCAAATCCGGAAAGAGCAAGCAGTCCAAGCTGAAACGCGGTAGGCGCAAGGTGCAAGACGTATTTTCGTAATGGCAGACGCGACCGTCCACATGAGTTCCGAACTGGACCTCTTTACAGAGGTGCCGGTTCAGATGAGCATCGAGGAGTCACGGTTCCTATACCTAAACCCTCAAAACACTTTAATGAAAAATGCCCCCATCACCTTTCATTATTCCGGAAATGCGGACGATTACCTAGACTTGACCTACGTCGTACTCGAACTCATGGTGCGCGTTGTAGATGACAAAGGAGAGGCCTTAAACGCTGACGCTAACGCCACTCTGGTCAACAACGCCTTAAATTCCCTGTTTCAACAGATGGAGGTAACCCTCAATAACATCATCGTCTCCATGCCGCAAGCCGGTTACCCCTATAGAACCTACCTCGAGACGCTTCTCAATTACTCCGAAGATGCCATGAACACCAAACTAGAATCTACCCTCTGGAGAAAGGACACGGCAGGCATCATGGACACTTTTATCGCCAATGCGGGCTTTCAGTGGCGTCAGGGGTTTACCAAAGGGAGCAACGTCGTGCAGCTCATCGGTCCTCTGTCCAACGCTCTTTTTAGACAGGAGAAGCTGCTTTTGAACAACGTTAGCATGACCGTCAAGCTCACTCCCGCCTCTCCCCAGTTTTATCTGTTTTCCGACGTAGATACCTTTAAGGGGTACGCCGACATCGTGTCTGCCACGCTGCGCTTAAAATCGGTGCGGCCCTCGCCGACCATAAAGCTCGCGCACCAGGCCGTGCTCGCAAAGGGCAACGCAAAGTACCATCTCAAAGACGTCAGCTTTCACGCTCTCAGCATCCCCAAGGAGTCCAGGGCAATGACGTTTAGCGACGTGTGCGTAGGGCAAGTTCCAAGGAGAGTGGTAGTAGCCATGGTCACCGACAAGGCCTATTCCGGCCATTTTAACTCAAATCCGTACAACTTGAAACATTTTAAAATGAACTTCTTTCAGCTCTACGTGAACGGGCAACCCGTTCCCTCCCAACCTCTGCAACCCGACTTTACAAAGGGACACTATTTGCAATGCTTTCAAACCCTGCAGGACGGCCTAGGCATTCATTTCAAGGACGAGGGACACTCCATCTCCAGAGAAACCTACCCGCAAGGGTATACGATAATGGTTTTCGATCTCACTGCAGACATGAGCGCTAACGAGTCTCACATCTCGGGTCAGCGCCACGGAACCGTCTCTATAAGCATCGGTTTTGCCGATAAATTGACAGAACCGGTCATACTTCTGCTGCTAGCGGAAATACATCGCACGGTCGAAATCGACGCCAACCGATCCATTTTGGTATCATGAACACCTTTCAAATTCAACGGTTTCTATCGACATGCCCCTCTACGCGCTCTCACTTTTTAGGCGTCTACCCCTGCGATAAACTACCCGTACTTCACAGCATTCGAACGCCTCCCTTGGCGCTAGTGGCTAACACCGACCCCAGCACCAAATCCGGGCAACACTGGGTTTGCATCTTTGTGGACAAAAACTCGCGTGCAGAATATTTTGACAGTTACGGCATAGGACCGCTTTCGCCCCATTTTCTCCGGTTCTTAAATTCGGTCTGCGGGACGCGTTGGTCCACCAACGCCAGAAGGCTGCAAGGTTTCGACAGCACCACGTGCGGTCATTACGTCATCGCCTACCTCACCCACCGCTGCTCCGGCTTACCTAAGCATACATTCTTCTCAAAATTTCGCGTCAGCAATCACGCGCATAATGATGTCGTCATTCGCAAAACGTTCAAAAACGCATGCCGCGCAAAGTGCTCTGCCGCTCGGCAAACTTGTCAACCCTTGAAGGTGAGTACGTGTGTGTGTGTGTGTGTGTGTGTGTGTGTGTGTGTGTCACTATTCAGCACATCTAAGCTAATTCATCGTCTTGCACGTGCTTTCAGAAGACGCTCCTGCTCATATAAAAAGCAACGTCACGGTGCCGCTCGCCTCATTCAGAGTGTACCATGCAGCACGCGGATACAGTCCTGCTGCCATGCAGCACGCCGACCAGGTAGGTTCGCACCTATGTATTAGCTTGCTTTTTTTCTATCCCGTTTATCTCTCTATCCCTCACATTATTATTATTATTATTGTTTTGTGTGTTCCAGTATAACCGGATGTCAAACCCCAACCACCTCAAAACCCGGGGAAAAAAGGAAACTACCCATCTTCGACCTCCAACAGCATCCCGACAGCCCTGCTCCGCCAGCACAGTTCCAACACAGTGCAGTTGTGGGTCCTCTGGCGGATATCTACTTCCTCAACCCGCAACAAACTAAATTCGTCAGTGTGGGATTCTCCCCCCGGCCACCGCACCATCTCGTCGTCACCATTGCCAAATGTGGACAGCACAACGCAGTCGTCATGAGTTCCTCGCAGTGGCACAAACTCGTCGAAGCCATCCCCATCATTCACAAACGCTTGAATGACCCGCAGGGACGTCTACAGCAATTTCAGTTCAGCGACAGCGTCACCATCGTGTTTAAGTTTGTGTTCGGAAAGCTAAAGCTCGTTTTCAAAGAACCGCAAGGCGCATCCGTTACGCTCAACCAACAAGAATGGCACGTGTTGCATACCCTGCAGCGCATCATTACCGACATCATGTATCACAAAAAGAAGGAAGAGACGGACGTGCAAAATCAAATCATGGCATACCACAAGTACATGCTTCACAACCATGCCTCCAACGTTCCCTTACATGACATGAATTTCACGCAGTTCACCAAGTACATACGGTGCGCCAATTTTAGAACATTCCTCGAGGTTCATCATTTCCTCAACACCCATTTCGCACTGCGCATCTCACAAAATAGTCCTTAGTGCGCATGTATTTCTACCAGCGTTCCAACCGCACCTCACCCAAACATCTCGCGCCCTTCGCTCCCGCATTTGGGTCGCGAAGCATCCTATATCATACCCGATCACATTCACGGCGTTTGCATGTTCAGCACCGTTCAAAACAGAGTTCTCCTCCAAGTCGAAAACCGTTAAATCAACGGACACAGTGTTTTTCCTGCGGATGTTGTGCAATAATCGCTAAGCGCTTCCGGCGGATGTAGTGAACCTCCAACGAACGTTTCCCCACCAGTGCTTCCCCTGATGTGGTAATTCTCCAACCAACTTTTCCCCCACCAGTGCTTCCCCTGATGTGGTCGTTTGCATGTTCAGCACCGTTCAAAAACAGAGTTCTCCTCCAAGACGAAAACCGTTAAATCAACGGACACAGTGTTTTTCCTGCGGATGTTGTGCAATAATCGCTAAGCGTTTCCGGCGTATGTAGCCAACCTCCAACGAACGTTTCCCCCACCACTGCTTCCCCTGATGTGGTGTTTCTCCAACGAACTTTTCCCCCACCAGTGCTTCCCCTGATGTGGTCGTTTGCATGTTCAGCACCGTTCAAAAACAGAGTTCTCCTCCAAGACGAAAACCGTTAAATCAACGGACACAGTGTTTTTCCTGCGGATGTTGTGCAATAATCGCTAAGCGCTTCCGGCGTATGTAGCCAACCTCCAACGAACGTTTCCCCCACCACTGCTTCCCCTGTTGTGGTGTTTCTCCAACGAACTTTTCCCCCACCAGTGCTTCCCCTGATGTGGTATATCTCCAACCAACTTTTCCCCCACCAGTGCTTTCCCCTGATGTGGTCGTTTGCATGTTCAGCACCGTTCAAAAACAGAGTTCTCCTCCAAGACGAAAACCGTTAAATCAACGGACACAGTGTTTTTCCTGCGGATGTTGTGCAATAATCGCTAAGCGCTTCCGGCGTATGTAGCCAACCTCCAACGAACGTTTCCCCCCACCACTGCTTCCCCTGATGTGGTGTTTCTCCAACGAACTTTTCCCCCACCAGTGCTTCCCCTGATGCGGTATATCTCCAACGAACTTTTCCCCCACCAGTGATTTCCTGCTTCCGGCAGTTGGGTTATATTTATGCACGCGCATTCTTTACCCCTTCATTCGGTGCTAGCCAGCCGTGGGGAATGCCAGGACCGTCGTGTAAAGACTTCCACTGCTCGTTTTGCTTTCACCAAACGTGCAGCTGCGAACTTAAGCACCGTCTCACCCTCCTGTGCACGCAGTGTCAACACGGTTTCTACGAAGACCTCGATCATCTCAACAAGCAAATTCAGCAATTCCTTCGAAGGTACTCCGCTAGAAACACCACATGAACTGCTTCATCGTGCTCTTTCGGTATCTCGATAACGGACGAAGAATCCGCCTGCTACTGCCCAGGGAACGCCAAGTGCTGCTGCAGAACGGCATATACATCTTCGAACGTTATCCCCCAAGCGACGTCGACCTTGTGTGGAACCAACTTCCCGCAGACGCACAGGTAGTTTGCGCACCTTATCGCAGGTGTAAACAACACTACAACCTTCCTCATCAAACCACTCATATAGACGGCCCTCCCCCGTTTATCAAAAACTGCCATCTGTGCCGTCAGAATGTCACAGGACGTCCTTAAAGAGCTAGAAGAACTTTCCAGCAGCGCCCACACTCTCAGCGTATCTACGCTTCAACAACACGTACCATATCGCGTCGTCGGCGTCAAAACAATCGACACCGTTCACGGTACAAAGCTCGTCGCCAAACTCGACAACGACACAGAAGTTTTCCTACCAACAAGATTTGCAAAAGCCTCTCCAGAACTCGTCAACAAACTCAACTCTAACTCATTCTGCATCATATACGCAGGCGAGGAAAAACTACGCAGCGGTTTCAAACGTCACATCGTCACGTTCTCCCCATATAACCCTAAATAATGTCCGACGAAACCTATCCCGTCCCCGTGGGGAACAATCTTAACCTACAACTCATTCTCAACGCAGCTTCACCTATCCGTATCCTCTGCATCTCCAACTCCTATTTCCGCAACAGCAGAGTTGTCACCATCACACTCGACGTCCAAGGGGCTCACGCCGTCCACGTCAAATGCGTACCTACCAAAGTACACCAGCATAAACAAGACGCACTATGCGTCATATACCTCGGCAACAGCAACATTCCTGCTCTAACCAACAAAGTCACATCCACAGGATGCTTCTCAACCAGCCATTACAACGAATTTACCATCCCCATCTATATACCAACCTTCACCGAGTTCGTCAACGAAAGTTTCTCTCACCTGCTCGTCACCTGCATCACCAAACCTATCCACCAATTTACCGCCGATAGCAGCAGCAGCGATGACGAGGACTCAAAGTGCACCACGTACTTTAAAATCATTGTTGTGCGCGAAATCTGTGTGTCCTAGTGCCTCAAACAAAAACTATGAATTTTAATGTGCTTTTTTTTCTCCTAATATTACTTATATTGTCCATTTATTGTATTTATATGTTAAGCAAATAATACATCGTGTTAATCAAAACTATGTATACATATCTTTATCCAAGTACTGTATTCAAAGTATAAATAAAGAAAACAGTCCCGGATGAGCCAATTGCAATAACGATAATCCTACCGCTCAGGGCGCTTTTCAAACTTACCGCCGCCGCCGTCGCACGCAGCGACACTAGCGACACTAGCGCCCCTAGCGGCAGGATTATCGTTAAAACAATTGGCTCATCCGGGACTATTACTACTTGGCTCTAACGATTTTGATTAAAATATCATATGTTTAAGATAATGTCATGAGAAATGAAATGTATATCTCGAATTGTCTGGGAATGTCTCCAAAAGTATTCTTCATTGTGAACGACTTTTGCATAACTGGTAAACCATAAGAGATAGACAAAATTTTACTACACAAAAAATGTAGGTCGCGTTAAAATACACAACTTATGTCATATACATTTCTTTTGTTGAGTGAACCGTTTTCGAGATATTGCTTGTTTTTCCCTTAAATTTTCCAATACTTATACTTGTTCTCAAATGCGTTATTCATTTTTTTTATGTCCTGGACATGCAAAGAGAATGGAATGCGCCGCATAGCAACCAGCGTTAAAATATTTGACTATCGCTTAAAACCTACCATATTCCCCTTGCATCTACATGAAAATTACCAATAAGATTGACATCTCGATATTTCGATTAACATGAAGCATATGGAGAATAAGCGTTTGTATAAATAGTTTGTACAAGAATAGAGAAAGTCATGTGAGTGTAACACATAAGATCTTTTTTATGTCCTGGACATGCAAAGAGAATGGAATGCGCCCATAGCAACCAACGCTTAAAAGATTTGACTATCGCTTATAACCTACCATATTCCCCTTGCATCTACAAAAAAAGAAGCAATAAGGTTGACATCTCGATATCTCGATTAATATGAAGCATATGGAGAATAAGCGTTTGTAAAAATAGTCTGTACAAGAATAGAGAAAATCATGTGAGTGTAATACATCAGATTTTTTGTGTAGTAACGTTGTGTCTATTTCTTAAGGTTTACCAGTTATGCGAAAGTCATTCAGAATGAAGAGGACGTTTGGGGACATTCCCAGAAAATTCAAGATATATATTTCATTCGCCATGAAAACATCTTAAACACTTGGTATTTTAATGAAAATCCATTTTTGAGAAAATCAACAATTTCGAAAAATGTTCCATGTAAAGTGTAGTCCGTTGTGTAGGGATTTCCTTGAAAATTTTTGTGTCGCATCCTTGGAAGATACTAATCTCTCAAATACCAAGTTGGTATTTATCCGAATTTTCGTTTTTGAGTTACGCTGTTCACAGATAGACAGGCAGGCAGCACACACAAACATAGACATGTTTCCAAAAATGCTTTATTTGGATTCAGGACACCTCAAAACATGTATTTCGGGTGAAATTTTGATATAGAATTTTTAGGTGAAATGCAATACTTCCCCTATAGGACTATCGTAGTAGAGAAAATAAAATAAACGCCATTTAGGCTCCTTTTAAATACGTTTGGACAAAGAGGGAAATATAGTTTTAATGATTATGTTTTCAACCTGCTAGAACAGGTGAAAAACGAACGCAGAGGTCAGAAGTAGAATCTTCACTTCATATTAGTATACAAGTTTGACAATGTGATAAGGTTCCTTAATAGAAGTTGATGGGCATTCCAGTAAAATATGGTTGTTCATTTAGAATGTGCATAGGACTAGTTCTAACTGTGAAGGGGGTCTTAGAGCCTCCACCTACAAGATCTTTTGTGCCTGAAATCCTTGACGGGATGCTCCGGGGAGGGAGAGGTGAGGCGAGAGTTGACAGAGGGTGGCCAGACCAGGAGTATGACAGGACAGATAGTAGGCTAGATTGAAACCCTCAGGATGACAGCTGGTGCAACCGCTCCTCTCAGACTGGACCTTGCACATCCCCTGGGGGCCCGGAATTTGCAGACCGCCCCAATTCCGTAGGACGAAGGGTTACATAAAGCATCCTTTTCCCCTGCCATGTAATGCCGAGACTCCAGCCGACACTTTAATCCCTGAAAGAGCCAAGCAGATGAAAGGTGAAGTGAAATGAAAATGTAGGTGAAGTGGAGAGACAGGAAATTCGGGGGATGTAATGAACTTCCCAGTATTCGTCTAGCGACCCGGAGAAACCCCCGAAAACACCCATGGTTCAGGAAGGTCGGTCCCGGAAATCCAATCCACGACTCCCGAAAGCGTTACCGCCTGAACCATCCCGCTCGATTAGTATGTGCGTAATGGGACAAACACATACGCACGGTGATTGAAAATACGAAATAAATACGGGTATTAGTCGACACTTTCCTTAGCATGACCAAGAGTGACAACATTTCTCAATAGTGTATGAATAATACAACTGTAACACTAGATTATTGACCACTATCACTCAGCAATCGAATAACGGAAGAATCGGATCTGCTTATTAGCTTTCAAGGGCATACATCCAAGAAACTTGCATTCATAATTCCAGATGTTTCTTATTCGGTTAATCATGCGCTTTTAACTACAACTAAACATTTACCGATGCGTAGTCAACCGGCACTTGTACAGACGTAAACATTAGTATCACTAGCTCTGTAATCAAGGGCTGGATGTGCCATCTCTATGGCACGGCGACAAGGAACGTTAAAAACGCGAGGTACAAACGTTTCCGAAACGTTGAAGGAAGTGTTAACGTTGTTGGTTCAACCACTAAAACAATGGAGCGAGCGAGATGGCTCTGCGGTAGCGTGTGAGGCTCGCATTCGGAAGGTCTCGGGTTTATTCCTGTCGACCGCCCACTTTGACCTGGATAGTTTTTTTATGGTTTACCCTGGTGGGTAGGCAAATGCTGGTGGTTTCTCATCTACCTTTCCATTCATTTCTCTTCCATACCATTTACTTCACATGTTTCAGATGTGCTTCTAGGTTTCGTGGCGTATGGCAGTACCGGACAGGTTGCGCCGATGCTTGCTCAAAGGAAACAGTACTCCAAGTGAACATTAGAGGCTGCTTGATCGACGGTCGTTCATCGCCCTCTCTAAGCAATTCTAGCAAATTTCTTCACTTCATCCCTTCCTCCTGGGGGTGATATATCAATAGATCTATCTAAACTTTCTCTCTTATAACCTTGCCCCGCAGACATGTATTCTTCCGCACTTCGTTTGCCTCCCCTTTCTTCTGGTTGACTAACGCACATCTTAGAATTGTGACGAACAAGCCGTACGCAGTGCAAGAATAGGCAGTAAAAGCTATATAAACACATTGTTATTATAGACGCTTTCATCATCCTGAGAGGCAGGTTTGAACCGAAGGATCCTCCCATCTATTTGTTGATAAGAATTTACATGCATTCCTTATACATTAACTCTGGTACGTAATATTTAATTCATACGGTTATGAAACTGTAAATTTGACAATTAGCTTCGAATATATTAAGGTAAATGATCATGTTAAATAAGGAACTATTTTGTATGGAATAACAACCTATTTCACAGCAGCAGCCAATGAGAGGTAACTAGTGCAGGTGACCGTTAAAAGATATGTGTCAAAGTTATATGGAACAGACCTTAGGTCAGTGCGCGACCTATACCTATTTGTTTAATGAATTGATCTTTATCTCGACCCTTCTGTTACGTGTTACCAGACGAAGAAAGAATCGATGTGTAGCTAATAATAGTAAATTATAAGTTAGTGTAATTGTTATAAGGTACTGTTGGAATAATAATAATAATAATAATAATAATAATAATAATAATAATAATAATAATAATAATAATAATAGGGATGTCACCCCGATGCCGTTGGCACCTCGATACTCTCGATACTTGGTGATATCGAAGTATGTCTTATAATAAGTATAATAATACTTATAATACTTTCAGATAAACCTTCGATACCTTTTTGATACTTAAAGTTTTAAGTTTTGCATTATTGAAAGTGTTTGCGTTCAACTTTATGCTAGATAAGGAATGAAAGGAGTCGAGGCTTCAGGTTATTGCCTCGTACGTGTCCCCAAAGAGTTGCTGGACTATAGTTCTTGATAGACCTTGACTGCAACATTCCATTTGAAAAGATCAAAACAATGGGCGAAGAAGTAAAGGTGCTCATATAACATGTGGCGTTAACTGAGATGTGAATGAAGCTGATTTAACTAACACACTAAATCACGTCTCTGCAATAGTCTGGCACTCTCAGCCATATCATTTACCTACCGGTGATCAAAATCTGTGAATCCAGCAGAACCAAATCAGAACTAGACGCGAGATATCACTACGTATGGAAATATATTTTGTTCTTTCATGAATGCTCGTCTTCTTAAACAAAGTTATTTGATTCCTTTATATCTCTGCATTTCATTTGATTTTTTCTTCAAATCTGCAATCTCTCTAACTGCATTGGTCGGGCATGCGTCTTCTACTCTGCCTCTGAGTCGCTGCTTAAGCACCACACGCCATAATTTCGCCTAGCCCGTGTTTTATTTTATTCTCACAAAATCGTTGAACACAACACTGTTGTAACTATCCAACTGTAGACGCAGGACTAAAGACACAAGAACATTGAAACAAAAAGCTGTGTTTGTAGATTGTTGTGAGAGGCCACCCAAAGTGCAAGGTGCAGTGGGGTGAGAACAAATGTTTGCATATAACCAGCGATAGCATTTCACGTACTTGCGGTATTATCATGGGATATCTTCCAAAACTTAATTCACACTTTAGCCTTCGCTCCCCCATGTAAATCTTCAAGGAAAAAAGTTCCTCGCTGATTGATTTTCAGAATACAAATTATTTCATTGAAGTTTTACAAAGAAAACTAGCGGCTTTAGTTTTATATATATATATATATATATATATATATATATATATATATATATATATATATATATATATATTAGACTGATCACACGCCATCAAAATCTCCAAACTGTGATCTTTAACGTACCTCTTACAGAACTGTAATAAGCAGTTTAGTTTTTGAGTTATCCGATGTAAACAAGATCCTATTAAATTTTTCTACACTATAAAATTGCTGTGTTCACAACAGTGACATGGAGCTTGTTTCCCGCGTATCAGCCCACTTCCTCTTTAAGACAACTCATTGGATAACTCAGAAGCTAAAGGCAAAAGACAAGTAGACTGGGAGCGATTTATCCCTCCTCGCACAGTTCGTAGACAGACCGAGGGTTTTACTAAGTTGTTATGCTATAGTTTAAATTTTCAAGATTGCAGAATAAAAAGAATTGCTAGTATTTGTTCTTTCTATCTGGATAGAAAATCCTTTAAAAGAGGATTTTCAGCACAGAATATAGTTACATAGAAAGGAAAGCAAATAAATTATTATTATTATTATTATTGTTAATATTAGTAGCCTTGACCAACACTAGGGGATATATATAACCCGTCGCATTATCAAGATAAAAAACATTCTACCAATTGGAGAATGTCAAACAAGAACAATTTCAGAATTAGCACACAATATAAAAATAGTTACACGCGTATATACACGAAAACTACTACGAGGGCTGATCATGAAAGACTGAGACTGATTTTTTTTCACAGATGTTTATTACTCCAATTCAATGTTTACATGATATTCTTCAAAGTAGTCCCCTCCTACTTCAAATCACTTTTTATAACGTCTCTACCAGTCCTTGAACACACGCTGCAGACCATTCTTTGTCAGGTCCTTTAGTGATGGGAATAAAAAAATCTGATGTGTTACACTCACATGACTTTCTCTACTCTTGTACAAACTATTTTTACAAACTATTATTCTCCATCTATGTCATATTATTTGAAATAAGCCTTTCCAGAAACGATCTTTTGTCATGCGAAGAGAACTACGTTTTACGCATAGCGACCAGTTCTAAAAACATTTGACTATCGCTTAAGGCGTACTATGTTCCACTTATTTTGTAATTGTAAGGGCAATATACAAATGCAGTAGCCCTTAAGCATCGACATATATCTTAATAGCTGGTTTCTAGGTGCGGCACCATTCTCTTTGCCACAGATTAATACTCCTTGCATATCCAAGACAAAAAAATGAAAAATGAATTCCCATTTGAGAAAACACATATTGAAAGATTTAAGGGAATAACAAGCATATCTCGAAAATGGTTGACTAAAAAAAAAATGGATATGACATAAATTATGTGTTTTAACACGATCTATAGTTTTTGTATAGTAAAATTTTGTCTATCTCTTATGGTTTACCAATTATGCAAAAGTCGTTCAGAATGAAGAATACTTTTGGAGACATTCCCAGAAAATTCAAGATAAACATTTTATTTGCCATGAAACTGTCTTAAACATACGATATTTTAAGCAAAATCCTTAGTGCCATTTTTGAGAAAATTAAAGTTTTCGAAAAATGTTCCTTCTAAGGAGTATCCAGGGGTAGGGGATATTCTTGGAAACCTTCTTGTCGCATTTCTGGGAGATACGGAGCCTAAATACCAAATTTGGTATTTATCCGACTGTACGTTTCTGAGTTATGTTGTTCACAGACAGACACACACACACACGGACATGTTTCCAAAAATGCTTTTTTTTTGTATTCAGGGGGTCTCAAAGCATATATTACCGTTGAAATTTCGGCATCGAATTTTTGGGTGGAATACAATACTTCCCCTACTTACTATACGTAGTAAAGAAAGTACAAAAAGGCTAACCTTGAGTGAATTCAGGAACCTTAAGCTTACATAAAAAATCTGATGTGTTACACTCACATGAGTTTCTCTACTGTTGTACAAACCATTTTTATAAACTCTTATTCCCCATCTACTTCATGTTAATCGAGATAAACGTTTGCAGACTCTATCTTATTGCTAATTTTCCTATAGATGTAAGGGGAATATATATTTACAAGGGCAATATAGAAATACAGTAGCCTTTAAGCACATGCATATCTCTTAATAGCTGGTTGCTAGGTGCAGCACCATTCCCTTTGCCACAGATTAATCTCTTTGCATATCCAAGACAAAACAATCTGATGTGTTACACTCACATGACTTTCTCTACTCTTGTACAAACTATTTTTACAAACGCTTATTCTCCATATGCTTCATGTTAATCGAGATATCGAGATGTTAATCTTATTGCTAGTTTTCCTATAGATGCAAGGGGAATTAGTAGGTTTTAAGCTATAGTCACATATTTTAAGTGGTTGCCATGTGGAGCATTCCATTTCCTTTGCATTACCAGGACAAAAAAATTCTAATGTGCTACACTCACATGACTTTCTCTTACTCTTGTACAAACTATTTTTACAAACGCTTATTCTCCATATGCGTCATGTTAATCGAGATATCGAGATGTCAATCTTATTTCTATTTTTCTTGTAGATGCAAGGAAAATATGGTAGGTTTTAAGCTCTGGTTGCTATGTGGCGCCTTCCATTCTCTTTGCATGTCCAGGGCATAAAAAAATCTGATGTGTTACACTCACATGACTTTCTCTACTCTTGTACAATCTAATTTTACAAACGCCTATTCTCCATATGCTTCGTGTTATCGAGATATCGAGATGTCAATTTTATTGGTAATTTTCTTGTAGATGCAAGAGAAATAAGGGAATTAGGTTTTAAGCGATAGTCAAATATTTTAACGCTGGTTGCTATGTGGCGCATTCCATTCTCTTTGCATGTCCAGGACATAAAAAAATGAATAACGAATTTGAGAAAAAGTATAAGTATTGGAAAATTTAAGGGAATAACAAGCAATATCTCGCAAACGGTTCACTCAACGAAATTGTGTATTTTAACGCAATCTACATTTTTCATGTAGTAAAATTTTGTCTATCTCTTATGGTTTACCAGTTATGAAAAAGTCGTTCATAATGAAGAATACTTTTGGAGACATTCCCAGAAAATTCGAGATATACATTTTATTTGTCATGACAATATCTTAAACATATGATATTTTAATGAAAATCGTTAGAGCCGTTTTTGAGAAAATTAAAATTTTCGAAAAATGTTCCATGTAAAGGGTAGTCTGGGGTGGGGGGATTTTCTTGAAAACCTTCGTGTCGCATCTCTGAAAGATACTGAACCTAAATTCCAAGTTTGGTGTTTATCCGACTCTTCGTTTTTGAGTTATGCTGTTCACAGACACACAGACAGACACACAGACACACACACACACGGACATGTTTCCAAAAATGCTTTTTTTGGATTCAGTGAGTCTCAAAACATGTATTTCCGGTGAAATCTCGGTATCGAAATTTTGGGTGGAATACAATACTTCCCCTACTTACTATACGTAGTAGAGAAAGTAAAAAATCTGATGTGTTACACTCACATGACTTTCTCTACTCTTGCACAGACTATTTGTACAAACGCTTATTCTCAATATGCTTTATGTTAATCGAGATATCGAGATGTGAATCTTATTGCTAGTTTTCTTGTAGATGCAAGGGGAATATGGTAGGTTTTAAGCGATAGTCAAATATTTTAACGCTGGTTGCTATGTGGAGTATTTTATTCTCTTTGCATGTCCAGGACAAAAAAAAATGAATAACGAATTTGAGAAAAAGTATAAGTATTGGAAAATTTAAGGGAATAACAAGCAATATCTCGCAAACGGTTCACTCAACGAAAGAGATGTATATGACCTAAATTGTGTATTTTAACGCAATCTACATTTTTCATGTAGTAAAATTTTGTCTATCTCTTATGGTTTACCAGTTATGAAAAGTCGTTCATAATGAAGAATACTTTTGGAGACATTCCCAGAAAATTCGAGATATACATTGTATTTGTCATGACAATATCTTAAACATATGATATTTTAATCAAAATCGTTAGAGCCGTTTTTGAGAAAATTAAAATTTTCGAAAAATGTTCCATGTAAAGGGTAATCTGGGGTGGGGGGATTTTCTTGAAAACCTTCGTGTCGCATCTCTGGAAGATACTGAACCTAAATACCAAGTTTGGTGTTCATCCGACTGTTCGTTTCTGAGTTATGCTGTTCACAGACACACAGACACACAGACACACACAGACAGACACACACACGGACATGTTTCCAAAAATACTTTTTTTGGATTCAGTGAGTCTCAAATCATGTATTTCCGGTGAAATCTCGGTATCGAATTTTTGGGTGGAATACAATACTTCCCCTACTTACTATACGTAGTAGAGAAAGTAAAAATGAATAACGCATTTGAGGAAAAGTATAAGTATTGCAAAATTTAAGGAAATAACAAGCAATATCTCGAAAACGGTTCACTCTACAAAAGAAATGTATATGACATAAGTTGTGTATTTTAACGCGATCTACATTCTTTGTGTAGAAAAATTTTGTCTATCTCTTATGGTTTACCAGTTATGCAAAAGTCGTTCACAATGAAGAATACTTTTGGAGACATTCCCAGAAAATTCGAGATATACATTTCATTTCTCATGACATTATCTTAAACATATGATATTTTCATCAAAATCGTTATAGCCATTTTTGAGAAAATTAAAATTTTCGAAAAATCTTCCATGTAAAGGGTAGTCTGGGATGGAGGGATTTTCTTGAAAACCTTTGTGTCGCATCTCTAGAAGATACTGAACCTAAATACCAAGTTTGGTGCTTATCCGACTGTTTGTTTTTGAGTTATGCTGTTCACAGACAGACACACACACACACACACACACACACACACACACACACACACACACACAGACACACACACGGACATGTTTCCAAAAATGCTTTTTTTGGATTCAGGAGGTCTCAAAACATGTATTTCCGGTGAAATCTCGGTATCGAATTTTTGGATGGAATGCAATACTTCCCCTACTTACTATACGTAGTAGAGAAAGTAAAAATGTCACGGGGTGCAAGATCGGGGCTATAAAGTGGATGTGGTACGCAGGTAATGTTGAATCGAGCCAGAAACTGCATGACTTGATTTGCGACGTGAGGCCGTGCATTGTCATGATGAAGTCGCCACCCTGTCCGAGAAAGCTCTGGTCGTTTCTTTGTAATGTGCTTCCTCGGTGTAGCCAATACTGACGTGTAGTATGCTGCTGTAACAGTAGTGTGAGGGGGAACTGCATGCTGGTAAATCATTCCATTACAATAAAAAATGTGATCACCATCACTTTCCCTACAGATGGAACAACTTTTGCCTTTTTTGGTGTTGGAGAACCTGGCGATTTCCACACTGTGCTGGCTTGTTTTCCTTCAAGATCATAATGATGCAGCTATGACTCATCACCGGTGATAATCGATTTAAAAGATGCATCACCTCCATTGTCTGGTATACGAAATGCACGTAGGGTCTATAAAATAGAACATTACTACCAACCTACCAATACGAGAGTGCTGCCGCCAACCAACTTTATACATAAAAACCCGCTGTTTTCAAATATTTATTTTACAGATACGAAACTATCACGGAAGCTACAGGAAAAAAACCAGTCTCAGTGTTTGTTGATCAGCCCTCGTAATAAAAACGTAATTCAGTAAAAAGCTATAAACTTTACAGTTTTTTTTATAGATTGAGTATGGAGTATCAAGAAATAGTGGTATGGTCCCATCACTAAATAATTAATAATAATAACAATAATAACATAGAATTACTGATTACACCAATGCAGTTATTGCTGAAATAAAGATGCTCAGGATATTATAAAGAAATGGGTATAAGAAGACTGAGATTTGAAATGAGTCACCACAAACAGCGATGTCTGATAACCTTACACTCATAAAATTGTAAGTAATATTTGTGTGTGTCTGTGTGTATGTGTAAGAAAGAGAGAGAAGAGATTGCAAGCTTAAGAAAACCCTTTACGTTTGTGTTTGCTGTATCTTTCCACCAAGATTGGATCGATAGCTAAGGCAGTGTCTTAAAGAGCTTCTTCAGACACGCGCGTTGGCCACGGTACGCTGCGCTGGATAAACACGACAGGAAATATGAACCACATGTGCTTCTTTAACTTTCAGTTAGATGCGATCGCAGAATTACTCAACAGGTAGCGAGGAACATATCCAGTGAACGATTTAAGTTTCGTTTATGAAATTTATGTAGGGAAAGTAATTGATTTATTGAAACCTGAAGACCTGCGTACTAAGACGCAGAGGAAAAGGATAGATATAGAGGGCGTGAGCCAACCAATACTTTTAACTAACATCTGATGTGTTACATTCACAAGTCTTTCTATTCTCACTATCGTTTATATTTATATATCTACTATAAACTATTGTTACAAAACCCTATTTTTCTATTTTTTTTGTTTCTTCTTCGGGGATTCTACAGCCTTTGCTGCATCACGCATTTCGATCTCCAGGTGTCTCTATCGTCTCCAATATCCCTATTGAGCATAGTCGTTCTAATGCCTTCACTCTATTGCGTTGCAGCTCTTCCTCTTCTCATTCTGTCCCCTGGATTATAATTCAGGGTTCTTTATGGCCACCTTTCCTCTACCATTCTTTTCACACGATCATACCATAACAATCCTAGTTTCTAACCTCTCAGCAATTGTAAAACTCCTTTCGGTTCGTCTTTGAATCTGCACTTCGCACATTTTGTAATTCGGAAATCCTACGTGATATCCATAGGAATTCCATTTCCACTTTCTCAACTACGCTTTTATATTTCTCCAATAATAGCCAACATGCACACCAATAAGATAATATTGGTTCTACCAAAGGATTGCATATCCTCATCTGTGTAAGGAGAGGCACCGCATGCAGACCAGTCGGCCCAGTGTGCTTCCAACGTGACCACAGAGAGGGAAGGATGACCGGATCCGGGTGCCGACGGGTTCAAGCATAGACGGGGTCCCTAACGTTCCAGGTATAACGGATCCAACGCCGCATGGTCCCTGCCCGCAAGCAACCAATCTCCAGGGTCCTCCAGAGTTGAGGAGAGACCTAACTGAGCGGTACTGCAGGGAAGCCAGAGAAGAAATGTTTACAGAGCGCAAACCACCGCCCTGCCGCAACCCGCAGAAAACCGTCGCCTGGTCCTACAAACGTGAAACACATGACAAAGAAGATGGTGGGTACAGGAAATAAGAGGAAGGAGAGTCGTAGTAGAAGCATCCCATCCCATAATTCTCCTGGGGACCCTGGGAAACCACGATAACCCATGGGCCAGAATGGACGGCCGCCGGGGATCGATCCCGAGACCTCTCGAATGCGGGCCACAGACCCAACCGCTTGAGCCATCCCTCTCGGTATCTGTGTATTAATTTTCATTCTGTTCGATCTTAACAACCTATTTAAAATATACCTAAATAGCTTTCTTCCCTTGTGCTCGATTGTGAATGTATTTTGAGTTGTTCCTCCGTGGTCTGGGAGTACCATACTTCAAGTTCCTGAGGTCGTGGCTTCAGGAACCCGGCGAAGGGCAATGGCTTTATTTCGAACGTAAAAATCCCTAGCATGGATTCCTTCGGAAGAGAGGTAAAAGACGGTGGTTCAGAGTCGTAGATTTACGGCACATAAACAACCTCAAGTTACTGTGCAAAATTTCCGGTCTTTCACGTCCAATATAGGACGGGTATTTATTCGGCATTTCTTTTTGAGTAATGCTAGTCACAGGCACGCATACACAGACGGATTTTTTCCCCGATTCAGGGGACATCAAAATGTTTATGTCCGGTGAAATCTTGGTATCGGATTTGTGGGTGTAATACAACACTTACTCTGTATGTAGCAGAGAAAGGAATAGAAAAAACTGATGCATTACATACACCCATGTATCCATTATCCTTTACTGCTTTCTCTACCATGTAGGTACATGGTAGTTTGCATGGTAGCTCAGTAGTTAGAGCAACCTGGTGAGACCGGAAGATCCGTGGTTCAAAACCCGGCTCCTTGCATTGAATTTTTCAGTCGTCTGATTCTACCTTTCCAATTTTGTAAGAATAATTTCTATACCACTTATAAAATATGTGAATGGAACACATCAGATTTTTTACTTTCTCTACTACGTATAGTAAGTAGGGGAAGTATTGTATTCCACCCAAAAATTCGATACCGAGATTTCACCGGAAATACATGTTTTGGGACCCCCTGAATCCAAAAAAGGCATTTTTGGAAACATGTCCGTGTATGTGTCTGTGAACAGCATAACTCAGAAACGAACAGTCAGATAAACACCAAACTTGGTATTTAGGTTCGGTATCTTCCAGAGATGCGACACGAAGGTTTTCAAGAAAATTCCCCCACCCCAGATTACCCTTTACATGGAACATTTTTCGAAAATTTTAATTTTCTAAAAAATGGCTCTAACGATTTTGATTAAAGTATCATCTGTTTAAGATATTGACATGAAAAATGAAATGTATATCTTGAATTTTCTGGAAATGTCTCCAAAAGTATTCTCCATTGTGAACACTTTTGCATTTTACAAAAAAATATAGATCCCGTTAAAATACACAATTTATGTCATATACATTTTTTTTGAGTGAACCATTTTCGAGATATTGCTTGTTAATCCCTTAAATGTTTCAATACTTATTTTCTCAAATGGGAATTCGTTATTCATTTTTTTTGTCTTGGATATGCAAAGAGTAATCTGTGGGAAAGGGAACGGTGCTGCACCGAGCAACCAGCTATTAAGAGATATATATGTGCTTAAAGGCTACTGTATTTCTATATTGCCCTTGTAAATATATATTCCCTTACATCTACAAGAAAATTAGCAATAAGATAGACTCTGCAAATGTTTATCTCGATTAACATGAAGTAGATGGAGAATAAGCGTTTGTAACAATAGTTTGTACAAGAGTAGAGAAAGTCATGTGAGTGTAACACATAAGATTTTTACGTGTCTGTAGAATTCAATGCTTGAGACAAAAATGTTCATATTTAATAATATTTTCTAAAATGTTCATTTTTATGAAAGCTTCATATTTCTTGCATACTTTGTCGTCGTTTCTAACGCTACCCATATGACCTATAACCTCCGGGGGATACCTCATTCCACCAAGCGATAGCTGGGCACATTTCTGAGGTGCAGAGGGCGGAATCAGTTGCCTCCATTGGTAGGATGATGATGAGGATGGCGGTGGAGTGAGTGGACCTACAGCTTATATCGTGGACTCCGAACCAATTTGGACCTTGAAGATACTTCACATGAGTAAGTCAGAAGCAAATAGCCACTCCAGAGCAAGGAATCGAACCGAGAACCCCCAGTACGAGAGCCGGCAAAGAAGCCACTTCGTTACCCCGTGCGCCCTCTTCATATTTTGTAAGATTTACGATTTTTCGCTTTTAAAATAGTCTCCGTTAGCAATTGCACCTGATGCCGTGTTGGTTGGTTGCCAATCTGTGGTGGAAGTGCGGTTGCGGCGCTTGAGCGGTCTGGTGGAGGTACTATGTAACACTGTGATATATCATGTGTTACGATTTTGTCTCGGTGCTCTCTTTCTAAAGGTTCACTACCACAGTTTTACAGAAATGCTATCTGACGCTGTAAACTGCTCCAGATCAAGTGTTACCATGCAGGATAACGACGTGGGTGTTAAAACAAGAACACTTTGAAGTTAAACTACCCGACATTTTTACTTTCTCTACTACGTATAGTAAGTAGGGGAAGTATTGCATTCCACCGAAAAATTCGAAACCGAGGTTTCACCGGAAATACATGCTTGGAGGTGCACTAAATGCACTAAAGCATTTTTGGAAACATGTCCGTCTGTGAACAGCATAACTCAGAAACGAAAAGTCGCATAAACACCAAACTTGGTATTTAGGTTCAGTATCTTCCAGAGATGCGACACGAAGATGTTCAAGAAAATCCCCCCACCCCAGATTACCCTTTACATGGAAAATTTTTCGAAAATTTTAATCTTCTCAAAAGAGACTCTAATAATTTTGAATAAAATACCACAAGAGTAAGACATTTTTATGGCAAATGAATTGTATGTCTCGAATTTTCTGGGAATGTCTCCAAAAGTATTCTTCATTGTGAACTTTTGCATAACTGGTAAACCATAAGAGACAGAGAAAATTTTAATACACACAAAATGTAAGTCGCATTAAAATACACAATTTATGTCATATACATTTTCTTTCTGTTTTTTTTTTTTTTTGAGTGAACCATTTTCGAAATATTGCTTGTCATTCCCTTAAATTTTCCAATACTTATACTTTTTCTCAAATGGGAATTCGTTATTCATTTTTTTTACCTGTAATGCAAAGAGAATGGAATACTTGACATAGCAACCAGCTATTAAAGTATTTGACTATCGCTTAAAGCCTACCAATTTCCCTTGCATCTACAAGAAGGTTAGATATCTCGATTAACATGAAACATATGGAGAATTTAAGTAGATTGTTTTTACGTTACTGTTATTTGCACCACGCTTTGGGCGTCAATTTGAAGTAGGTTGTATTGAAGGAGGTTGTATTATAGTTCAACCGTTGGGGAGCCGAACTTGAAGTTCGTTGCATCTCGAGGACAACCAAAGCGTCCAGTCATGAGCACTGTCTACAAGATACTAACTTGATTTCAATCGCCTAAAATTTGTAAAGTTCTGTATTTCAAGTCTCCGATTGGCTATTGCTAATCCAATAGAATACCTTCATTTAACTTAAGCTTTTCTCTGGTTGTCAATTGGCTATTTTATAAACTATCTCAAAATTTACATTATTGTTTCCAGAATTACAAGTAGTATGGTTAAACTTTCAAATTCATAATTGCCTCAAGGTTACCTCATTGTTGCTTCATTGTTAGCAACTTTTAACCAATTATTCTCACAGTCCATACATTATAAATTACGTAATACATTCACATAACATATTGAACATGTATACACTAATATAAACATATACAATGTCTGTTACATACATTTTTATATATCGTTACATACACATATTGCTTTAAGGCGGGCTGTTATTGAATTTATATATTATATAATTACACTGAAATCATTTAAGTGTTAAAAATACTGCCTCAGAATAAGCGTTTGAAAAAGTAGTTTGTACAAGAGTAGAGAAGATCATGTGAGTGTAACACATTTTTTTTTTATTCCAAGCTTATTTGGGCTGGTCACATTTCCTATGTCTGCAAAAGATTGTCTCGTGTAATATTTTTATAGAGTCGTTTAAAAAATCACATTCCCATACACTGTCTTAAGCAAACTTATTACGCTTTCTTTCATTGTATAATTTCCTATGCTATCCATTTTGGGGTAATGGTACCAATATATGCAAAGCATTAACTCTGCAGTAAAAGGCCTAATGAATTATATCTGTTTCATTGTTTATTGCCCATTGTCGACCTTTATTTAAACATTTTAAAATCTTGACAGTAATTTCAATAATTATTAAAACTAACTTGAGTAATCAAGTATTTCATCACCAGCAACATGAATACTATACTAGGAATAATTATTTTATTGTCACACACAAAATAAGGTTGACTAAATCCAAGAAATGGTGTAATACTATCGGCATCAATATGTTCAGCAGATTACCAAGAACTGTCTATTAAGCTAGCCTAGATAGATTTAAAAGTTTGGCTTGCTGCAAACCCATTTTATAGTCTCAATGAATGTTTTAAATCCAATACTGACACTGTATTTTGAAGTGTCCTGTTTTATATTTTTTTACTGTTACTATTTTTGTTTTGCTGACCCATTTTATCATTCTGATTGTATCATTAACTTATGTTAATAACTGCTTATGATGGGGTTCTACAGCATCAATAAATATGGAATATTTGAACATTTGAATATGAATAAAGCAAACTTCTTTACTGGTTCTCTTCTTTTTATTTCTTTAGATAATATTAGTATGAGAATTTTATGGATTAATACCAATGAAACTATTTAAATAACAATTCTTAATTATTTTAGAATAGATTCCCGACAATGTCTCTGGTATTTCCGAAACTAAAGCTTGTAGTCTTTGCTTCCTTTTACGAGAGTCTATTATATTCTGAACACCTAAAACTGCGATACCGACATTTTACCGGAAGTAAACGTTTTGAGGCTCCCTGAATCTAAATAAAGGCATTAAAAAAAAGTTAGGTTCAGTACCTTCCAAAGATGTGACCGAAAATTTTTAAGAACATTTTTCAAATAGTTTATTTTCTAAAAATGGCTTTAATTATTTTGATTAAAATAGCATATATTAAATATATTTCCATGACAAATAAAATGCATATATTGAATCTCTGGGAATATCCCGTGAAGTCCTGTTTATTCCGAAATAATTTTGTATAATCTTTTATAACTGGTAAACGTTAAGCAATAAATGAAATCGTACTTCACAAAAAATGTAGATCTCCTTAAAACCACAATTTCAATAACTTTTTTGTGGCTAAGTCTTCTGAGTTAGTCAATATTAATGGTTCGAATTGGTCAATATTTAGTCATTCTACTCAAGTCCTGTCGATTTCCAGGTGTTTTTCGCATGTCTTGGAAAGAGTAGAGCTTTGAGACCAAGTTATAGTGTCCACTTCTTAAACATGTGACTATCGCTGTTTCCTTTGTATCTGTAACGAAATGTTTAATGCAGCTATCTCCGAAAAGATTTATCTCGATTAAAATGAAGTAGACAAGAAAGTAAACTTTCGTAAGAATAATTTTTATACCTACTAATAAGCGATAGGAGGTAGAGAAACTCATGTGAATTTAACACATCAGATTTTTATACGAGGGCTGATCAATAAAGACTGAGACTGATTTTTTTTCACAGTATTTATTACTCCATTGCAATGTTGACATGATATTTTTCAAAGTAGTCCCCTCCTACTTGAATGCACTTTTTATAGCGTCTCTGCCAGTCCTCGAACACAGTGCAGGCCATTCTATGTCAGGTCTTTGAGAATCGCCTCACTTTTCCTCAGCACGCTTCAGTGCTCTCAAATCGAATGCCCCGGAGCTTTGTCTTTAGTGATGGGAATAAAAAAGAAATCACAGGGGGCAAGACGAGGGTTATAAGGCGGATGCAGTACGCAGGTGATGTTGAATTCCTGGACTTGATTTGCGACGTGAGGCCATGCGTTGTTGTGATGAAGTTGCCACCCATTCTGATGAAGTTCTGGATGTTTCCTTGCAATGTGCTCCCTCAGTGTAGCCAATACTGGCGTGTAGTACGCTGCTGTAACAGTAGTGTGAGGAAGAACAACAATTACAGCAGCTGTGTTGATGTTGACTTCAGTCATAGCAGAAGCCGAAGCATCAGGCCCACCTTGCTTAGCACAGAGGGCTCGCCCTTCTTTGAAGTCGTTGAACCACCTAAACACTGTTGCACGAGATAGTGCATCTTCACCGTATGCTTGCTTCAGCTTTTCCAAAGTTTCATATGCTGTATGATTTAAACGAAAACAAAATTTTATTGCTCCTCTCGTGTCGAGTAGTATGCGAAATTCAAGTAGGGTCAACAATATACAGCATTACTACCAACCTACCGATACAAGAGTGCTGCCGTCTATGGACATTATACATGAAACCCCGCAATTTTCAAGTATTCATGGTAGAGACAGGAAACTCTCAAGAAAGCTACAGGAAAAAATCAGTCTCAGTCTTTATTGATCAGTCCTCGTAATTATTATGTATACAAATGCCTTTTACTCTGTATTTTACCGAATGTTCCTTTGACCGTCGTTTTTAACACCCATCTGTATTATTCCTTTATAGTTTATGGCGTCCTTTTTGTTTTAAGCATCTTATCGCCAACTCTTTGTCTTCTGTTGACTCTCCAGAGTAACAGACATTTTAACGTTCCTGTGCCATTATTTTCTTACTTTTAAATTACATCTTATAATACTAATTGCCTAATGTAACAGTTTAACATGACGGATTTCATAAGAAAAACGCTTACATATTTCTTAACTATTATATTTACTCATAAAAATATCAGTTTGTTTCTGTACTTTCAGAAATTAAGATTAGTTACACTGTTTATATTTTGCACTTGTTCCTCTTTATTGATTATACAGAATGTTTCTGAAATAGAGAGCATAAATTCAGGCATGCATTTCCCATATGTAAACAAAAAAAGAAGCTCATTATAACATGTGTCCGGAAAACTTTGTTTCTGAGTTATGGCCTTCAAAACAGTGATTTCACCGGAACGTTTTTCTTCCCGGAGGTAGTTGCCGTGACAGAAAACATTAACAGGATACTCTGATAGTTCATTGCGAGGCGAAGGATGCATTGAGTTTTTCATTTGGCGTTCGATTGATTGATATGTACTCAAACCAGAAGCTTGCAGAACACTTCATGTACGGTAAGGCGGACGGCAATGCTGCCCTGGTTCGTCGTTTGTTCCAAGAGAGGGAGATGTCCAGATCGGAAGACATTTGAACGTATCCATCGCCGTCTGTGTGCCCATGGGAAGTTTACATCTCCTAGTTTGGGGAGGGGACGACCATGATCTACAACTCCAGATGTAGAAGAGGAGATTCTAGATTCTATGCACACGACTCCTATCACTACACGAAGGTTAGCATTGCAAGTGAATGTTCCTCATACGGCTGACTGGAGACTGTTGAGAGAGCAACAGTTGTGTCATTCGGAACGTGTACACGCCCTGTCACCAGCAGATCACCCTGCTCGACTGATGTTCTGTCAGTGGTTGGTGCAGCAGTGTACTAATATCCCAACTTTTCTACCTTAGTATTATTTACAGATGAAATACAGTTCACACGAGATGGCATTACAAATTTCCACCATCAGCATATATGGGCATATGAAAACCCGCATGCAATTGTTCCACGTGTACCTGAAAACAGACTTATAGAGCAGGAATACCCACACTTCCTATAAAATACCTTCACCTTCCTTCCCTCATGTATATGAAGACATTGCACTGAACATTCCTCAACAGGTTCACTTTCTGCATAATGGCGCTCCTGCACACTTCGATCGTACCACTCGCGGTACTTGGATCGAAGGTTTTCTAATCGCTGGATAGGTAGAAGTGGCCAATTGCTTGGTCACAACGCTCGCCTGATTTTAACCCTGTTGATTTCTACTTGTGGGGAAATTTAAAAGCGTTGATGTATTCGTCTCCGGTGCCTAACATGAATCCCACCAGAATGGAATTGTGGAAGGTTTTGAAGAATACGCAATACTCGTGGAATTTGGGGTGGTGTTCGCACCGCCATGAGACGTCGATGTCAGAACTATACTCAAGCAGGCCTCTGTAAAGAAAATTACGTGCGATAAGAAATACGTTCCGATGAATATCACTGTTTTGAAGGCCATAACTCAGAAACCAAGCATTTCGGTCACATGCTGTAATGGACTTCTTTTATTGTCTACATATGTGGAATGCATACTTGAAATTATACCCTCTATTTTTAGAACATTTTCAACAAATTTTATACGATTAAATATTATAAAACATCAATATGATACCAATTTCTCTTCTACCTCTCCTTAAATATTTTATATTACGCGGTGTAATTCCCGCTACAAAAGGAATCGGTTTCTTCAAATGTTCCATTCCGACAGTTCTTTTGAAACACATTTAGAAAATCTTAAGTCACTCTTTCCAATAAATCAGGTACAGTTAGTTGATCGATGCACTCTTGTCTTGATAATCCACGTCGAATGTCGTAATAAATCATTGCACAAACATTTTCACGAATTAATTCCATGTTTTTGTTGACACACAATTTTCAAGTTAGTGTAAACAAAACAAATGATTTTATCTATTGATAAAATGTTTGAAATAGATTATGGTCAAAAATGTCAAACTTTCCATTGGAAACGTCAGATGGCACCTGTAACATTCAGGGTTGCCAAGGCTCAAAATATAAATAGTGTCCCTCGTATTGCAATTAACATTAAGTAAGGACAAAGCAACCAGTACCTTGCTTTTACGTTCTCTATCACGTACGTAGTAGGTACTATTGCATTCCACCTAAAATTTTGATACCGAGGTTTCACCAGATATACCTGTTTTGAGGGCCTCTGAACCAAAGAATAAAAAGGTCCATGTGCGTGTCTGTCTGCCTGTGAACAGATAACTTAAAAACGATAATTCGGATAAACACCAAAATTGATATTTAGGTTCAGCACCTTCTAAAGCTAGGACACGAAGAGCTTCAAGAAAATTCTCCCACCCCAGACTATACTTAAATGTAGAGTTTTCAAAATTTTTAATTTTCTAAAAAATGCCTCTAATGATTGTATTAAAATAGCATATACACATTAAAGATATTTACATTGCAAATAAAATGCATATCTTGAATTTTCTGGAAACAGCCACTTCTTTTACACGAAATCTTTTATAATCTTACATAACTGGTAAATGTTAAGTGATAGACGAAAAGGTACTACACAAGAGCTGTAGATCTCTTCAAAGCACAAATTATTTCAAATACGTTTTTCTGTGCCGTAAGCCATTTTTGAGAAATGGATTATCAAAGGTTCGAAGTGTTCATTACTTGGCCATTCTCTTTAAGTCCTGTCAACATTTGAGTTGTTTCTCGCGATTGCATGGAAACACTGAATTTTAAGGCTAATGTATAGCGTCCAGTTCTATATTTTACTATCGATATTCCCTTTGTAACGAAATGTTGAATTTTTTTTTAGTTTTATTTATGGACGCTCTTTAACTGCTGTAGTCCGTAGCGTCCCATTCTAAATTGGGCGTGAAAGACCGGTAATTTTGCTCAGAGGCCTCTTTATCAGGCTTGAGGTTCTTTTACATGCCGTAAATCTACAACACGGGACCACCGGCATTACTTCCCTTCCGAAGGAAGCCATATTAAGGATTTTTACGCCCGAAAAAATCTATTGCCCTCCGTGGGTGTGAACCCGCAATCTCTGGAACTAGAGGCTATCATTAATGTAACTATTTCTGCAAAGTTTTATTTGAATTAAAATGTAGTAGATATAATAATATGCTTTAGCAAGAATAGTTCATATTCCCACTAATAAACGATAGAGCATAGAGAATGTCATATAACTTCCTCCACATAACCTGTATTTCATTTAACATTTTATTATTAAACATCATTTTAATATAATGAAGTAAACCTGCTCTAAACCCTTAAAATGTAATTAGAACGTTTGGAATTTAAAATATTCATTTGTTAATCCTTTTGAAAATTTTGCTCATATTTTGTCAATTTTATTTTAATATTTTACTTGTCTCTATGTATGATCTTTCCTTTGCGTTTCCTAATTTAATCAATTATTTGCTCGGGTATAGTGAACGGAAACAAGCAATCGATGAAGAAGAGCTCTTGATTGGTGCTGCTTTTTGCCTTCGGTTGAAAACAAATTAACTGGTCCCTCTAGAGTGGCATTTCTGTTCACTTTGTTGTGATTTCACTATTCGTAACTTGCCATAGGCAAAGCTACTTTTGTTGGCTTCAATAACTTCCAGAACCTAGTCCCGTCCTGACCTAGTGCAGTTTGTAAAACGTAAGCTCTCAATGGTATCTCTCGACTGAATGGCGCTATTTGGACAAGGAATTATCCAGTGACTAGCAGGTTTGCGCAGTGGCATGGAACCACTACACGTAAGACTTCTCCATTCATTATGCAATAGCTCCATGGAGCGGTCTGTTGGTTTTTTTGTATAGCCAGGTATCTAGCAGATCCATCGCACTACGCGAAATAGATTCCGGCTCCCCAGGCACAACTCCGTTCGGACGTTTGGAGCAACAGTGAATGGCCGCCTTTAGTCTTTAGAAGCTCCGTACAGGATTCCGCCGCCAGTCCATTTAGGAAACCTGTAGCTGTTTCTGAAGTTAAATATTTCTTTATGGATAATGAGCTATGATAATATCTTAGGGGTCACTAGCGACACATCCTGAACGCTTTCTCAAGCACAGAAATAATGAGTCGCCTGTTTTGGAGAACATTAGATTGGCAGTTGTTTCCTTTTAGCTTCTCTGTGACGAATACCGAACTTCCGGATCACCAGTTGCAATCCCCCTGAAATCATGGATACCAATAACGCAGTTTCTTCTGCCATTAGAATTATACAAACTATTTTTACTTCTACTTCGTGTTAATCGAGGTAAACATTCGCAGAAACTATCTTATTGCTAGTTTTCTTGTAGGTGCAAGGGGAATATGATAGGCATTAAGCGATAGTCAAATCTTTTAAGAGCTGGTTGCTATGTGCAGCATTCAATTCCCTTTGCATGTTCAGGACATAAAAAACGAATAACAGATTCCCATTTGAAAAAAGTATAAGTGTTAGAAAGCTCAAACATTTAGTAAGGAATATTCCGGAAAAGGTTCACTCCACAAAAAAAGTATATCACATAAATTGTGTGTTTTAATTTTCTATGTAGAAAAATTTTGTCTGTCTCTTACGATTTATCAGTTATGATAAATTCATTCAGAATAAAGAGGACTTTTGGGGAAATTTCCAGAAAATTCAAGATATACATTTCATTCGCCACGAAAATATTTTTAATATATGACTTTTTTACTCTATTTTATTTTACGCCGCTTTAACTCCTTAGTCATATCTCGACGGATCTGTTGGTGGATAACTCTTAAAACGATATGTGATGGACAGTTAGCCTTCTAAGTCACATCCCTGTAACCACCTGCTTCATGCCGTGCAGATCGCATTAGGGTGCCGTCCAGTCTAGCCACCGCTCTCACAGAAAGCTGGATATATAACCTTCTCGGTCTCATCCCTATAACCACCTGCTTCATGTCATGCAGATGACATTAGAGTGCCATCCAGTCCAACCGCCGCCCCCCACAGAAAGGCGAACAGTTAGCCTTCTAGGTCTCATCCCTGGAAATACCATCTTGCTTCTTCACGTGCCTACAGAGAACCCCAGCGCATGGCTGTCGGATCTTCTGCTTTGTGCCATGCAGATGGCGTTAGGATGCCGTCCAGTCTAACTGCTTACATCGTTTGTAGATAGATAGCATAGCATTCGCTATTACCACTTATATTTCATTTTACTATTGTTTTAGACTTAAAATGTAACTTTGGGTCCTGTATTAAATATCCAATCCGGTATTTACCTTGGTGACTGAGGAAAACCACGGAAAACCTTCAGACAGATTGGTCGGCCCACGGGACCTCCCGAATACAGGCCACAGACTTTACCGCCTCAGTCATCCCTCTCGGTTATGGCATTTTAAATTAAAATCATTGGAGCCATTTTTGAGAAAATCAAATTTTCGAAAAACTTTCCTTCTAAACGGGTCTGGAGTGAGTGATTTTCTTGAAAATCTTCATATTGCATTTTTGGAAGATACTAAACCCAAATACCAAGTTTGGTATTTATCCGACTTTTCGTATTTCAGTTATGCTGCTCACAGACAGCAGGCACACATGGACATTTTTCCAAAAATGCTTTATTTGGATTCAGGGCACCTACAAACATATATTTCTAGTGAAATCTCAGTATTGAATTTTTGGGTGGAATGCATAGTTCGCCTACTTACTATACGTTGTAGAGGAAGTAAAAAAGCGTATCAGAAACAGTACACAATGACTGCATGGACTGGTAGGGAACTGCTATAAGGAGTAGTCATTCAAATTTATTTTACACTGCAGTGAAAATGTAAATGAATATGAAAATTGTGTAGAAAGAAGGGTTAACGTATGTAGAATGGAATAAAAATTAAGTACTAAAAATATTTACCAGTTACTATTTTACTTTGAGGAAAAATTTATGTGACCATATCTTAATACTAGCAAAATAAATTCTGTAACTTGAAGCTGCTATCAAATGATCGCCGCCGTATACGTAAAACTCTAATGTGTTATATTCACATGACATCTCTGCATATTCTTCAACAAACGTGTTATAAAAGCTTATTCTTCTATTTCATGTTAATGGAGATAAGCATTGCCCGAAATGGTTTCTCCCCCCAGGGGCTTACTTCGGTAAGTACGCTACCGGGGTCCCGAGCCACCGATCCTCCAGATTTTATGGGTTGGTTTAGTGTCAACAGCCCTGTCCGTAAAGCTACAAAACTCTTCATCCTTTGTGTGTGGACAGACGTTTTCAGAAATGTTTGACAGTAGCTGATTTGAAGGGTAAATTAGAACTTCTGAGTGCAGGTAACTCGACAGCAATGAAGCTATAGCTGTACAGCAAGGGGAACATCTTTGGTGTTAGATGATGACCATGCACTGCTTCGATCCTATTCGGTGGAGAACGACGTACAACTGCATGTAATCGAAGTTTGTTTTACGTAATGAAATGGAAGGACTTTCGAAAGGAGAGAATTTGAATTGTCATTAGAAGAATATGCCAAACGAGAAGAAACACTTAGAGCATATCTTGCCCATGCTCACCTGGGAAGATATAATGTAGACGAAACGCAAAAAAGAAAAAGATAGAGAGTGAGAGAAAAGCAACCAAAGGAGAGAGAGGCAAATGAGGCTGTAGCTGAGGCAGCAAAAATTGGGGACTGTGTGTAGTGAGGGTATCAAGCCATCCAACAAGGAGACCAGTACAGTATGCAGAATGTTTCGCGCCTCTGCAACAATCTCTAAGGAACAATAGTTCTCACAGAGGGGAACATTTTTTTGTCAAGCAACCACCATCCTCCGACGCATCGTTACGGAGTTATACGCCCCTGTTTGAAGCGTATCCGGAAGGATACGTTTGAGAGTCACAACCTGATTCTCTGTTTGTTTGCAATCGCTGAATCAAGTGACATCGCCTCTTTATCGTCCTTTACGTATGGTTAGGTTTGGTAGGTCTGGGACGCACAGCCCAATTTAACTCCTTGCTGGAATTGTAGGTGATCATTTGCTGTTACCTTTAGATTTGCCACCCCGTTTGAGTCAAATAGAGTTGTGAGTCTCAGATCTACCAAACCTAACCAGTCGTAAGGAATAAGAAAGAGGCGTTTCAGCGTTTGTGAACAGAGTCCAAATGTACTAGCTGTGCCTCTCAAACCTATCCTATCGAATACGCTTCAAACAGGTGTAACATAACGATGTGTCGTTGCATCGATGGTGGTTGCTTGACAAAAAATCTTCAGTTCTGCGAGACCTTCGTGCCTCAGAGTTTATTGCAGAGATCCTGAATCATCCTGTATAGATTGCGTAGAATTCGGTCTAGGCTAGCGCGAGGAGTGATTAGCTCTCTTCGGAAATAAGGTTAGAGTAGTGAAGCACATTCCGATAAACTGGGTAACTTCCTCTCGTGTATCTCTTCGTGAGCAGATGATTTAGGCTCGGTTGCGTATTGGCCACTGCAATTTTACGCACGGTTATCTTTTTAAGGGTGACCCTGCTCCTATTTGTCCGCTTTGTAGCGAAGGTCTGTCGGTGTGTCACGTATTGGTAGAGTGTGATGTTCTAGCACATCTTCGGGACTTTCTGCAGCTGCCGGCTAGTCTTAGTGATTGTGGACTGGTATTAAGTATGGTGAGCCTCGGGAAAACACAGATGGGAGTGTTGATGGCAACATATCCTTGGACGGCTCGCTGAAGTATGGTGAACTTGTCAGACCTGTGCGTGTCAAAATTGGTGATTTTCCGGAGGAAGCTTCTGAGCTGTATGAAATTTAATACACCAGTGTTTTCACTCATTGTCTGCATGTTATGAATTTTCTTATAAATTGTGCTAGAACTGTGCAATGAATTTTAATGCATAACTTTGTATGTTTCATTTTTGTTCCTTTCTTGAATTTTATTGTGTTCCAAGTTTGTGTTATCTTTGTAAATTAATAGGTATAAAATGGTTTTAATGGATATTTTCTTTTAGGTAAAAGGGGATTTGGAGAATGGTGTAGGCTACTGATAGTTAAATCTTTTAAGAGCAGGTAGCTTTGAATGGCTTTGAAATTCTGTTCTCTTTATATGAACAAACAAATACAATCTGATGTTATACATTATTCACATGCCTTTTTTTATCCTCTATCATTTAGTAGTGAGTATACAAATTATTCTTACTAAAGCTAATTTTTATTAGCTTCTCTACTACGTATAGTAAGTAGGGAAAGTATTGTATTCCACCCAAAAATTCGATACCGAGACTTCACCGGAAATACATGTTATGAGACCTCCTGAATCCAAAAATAGCATCAGTATCTTCCAGAGCTGCGACACGAAGCTTTTCAAGAAAATCCCCCCACTCCAGATTACCCTTTACACGGAACATTTTTCGAAAATTTTAATTTTCTCAAAAATGGTTCTAACGATTTTGATTAAAATATCCTATTTTCAAGATATTTTCATGACAAATGAAACGTATAACTCGAATTTTCTGGGAATGTATCCAAAAGTATTCTTCATTGTGAACGACTTTTGCATAACTGGTAAACCATAAGAGATAGACAAAATTTTACTACACAAAAAATGTAGATCGCGTTAAAATACACAATTTATGTCATATAATTTTTTTGTTGAGTAATCAATTTTCGAGATTTTGCTTGATATTCCCTTAAATTTTCCAATACTTATACTTTTTCTCAAATTCGTTATTCATTTTTTTTGTCCTGGTAATGCAAAGGGAATGGAATACTCCACATAGCAACCAGCTCTTAAAATACTTGGCTATCACTTAAAGTCTACCAATTTCTCTTGCATCTACAAGAAAATTAGCAATAGAATTAACATCTCGATATGTCGATTAACATGAAGCATATGGAGAATAAGGGTTTGTAAAAATAGTTTATACAAGAGTAGAGAAAGTCATATGAGTGTAACACATCAGAATTCATCTATTTCATTCTATTCCAAATAAAGCTTTGCAGAAACATCTAGATTACATATATTGTTGTAGATACAAAGGAAACAGCGATAGACAAATGTTTCAGAACAGGACGCTATACATTGACCTTAAAAATCCATACTGTTTCCATGCAATCGCGAGAAATAGCTGAATCTTGAAAAGGCTTAAAAAGAATGACTAAGAGATGAAGAATTCGAACCTTTAATTGACGGATATCTTGGAAACAGCTCATGCCAAACACGGACTTATTTGAAATAAACTGTGTTTTTTTCAAGATATCTACATTTGTTGTGCATTACGTTTTCGTTTATTGCTTAACGTTTAGCAGTTATACAAGATTACACAAAATTATTTCCGAATGAAGAGGACTGCACTGGTTATTCCCAGAAAATTCAAGATATACATTTTATTTATCAGGTAAATATGTTTAATATATGGTATTTTAATCAAAACTTTTACAGCCATTTTTGATAAAATGAAAATTTTCAAAAATGTTGCATGTGAAGGGAAGTCTGGGGTAGGGGGATTTTCTTTAAAACATTGTGTCGCAGTTTTGGAAGGTACTGAACTTAAATACCATGTTTGGTGTTCATCCGACTTTTCGTTTTTGAGTTATACTGTTCACAGACACACAACCAGTCAGAGACACACACACAGATCTTTTTCTAAAAAGTCTTTTTATTCAGTGGGCCTAAAAACATGTATGTACTTACTATATGTGGTAGAGAAAGTAAAAATAGTGATTTTCCTCTTGAGGAAAGTATAAGTAGGTATTTGAAAATTCTAATTATTGTCAAAGAATATCTTGGATGTATTTAACACCACAAAAATAATTATTTTGTATAAATTGTGTGCTTTAATGACATTTAAATTTCTTGTGCAGTAACATTTTGTGTATCTCTTACTAATTGTACAAAATTCTAGAGTATAAAGAGGGCTTCACAGATTTTGCCAAGAATATTCAAGATATATTTGTTCTTTGTCATGAAAATATTTTAAAGATATGATATTTAATCAAAATCTTCGTGTTGTATCTATCGGATTTTTGTATTGTATTCCACCCAAAAATTCGATATTGAGATGTCACATGCTTCGAGGTGCCTGAATCCACGAAAAGCATTTTTGGAAACATGTCTGTCTGCTAGTCTGTGAACAGTTAAAGTTCACAGTACAAAGTCGGCTAAATACCAAACTTGGTAATTGAGTATACCATCTTCCAAGGATGCAACGCTAAGATTTTCAAGAAAATCCCCCCACCCAGACTACGCTTTACATGGAACATATTTTGAAAATGCTGATTTTCTCAAAAATGGCTCTAACGATTACGATTAAAATACCATATGTTTAAGATATTTTCATGACGAATGAAATATATATCTTGAATTTTCTGGGAATGTCCCCAAAACAAAAGCCCTCTTCATTTTCAATAACTTTCACATATTTGTAAACCGTAAGAGACAGACAAAATTTACTAACAACAAATGTAGATCTCGTATTAACGTACAATTTATGTCATATGCACTTTTTTGTCTAGTGAACCATTTGTTGCTATTGTTGCTATTTCTTTAAATTTTGCAATGCTTAAAGTTTTTCTCAAATGGGAATTCGTTACTATTTTTTTATGTCCTGGACATGCAAAGAGAATGGAATGCTCCACATAGCAACCAGCTCTTAAAAGATTTGACTATCGCTTAAAGCCTACCATATTCCCCTTGCATCTATAAGAAAATTAGCAATAAGTTTTTGCAAATGTTTATCTCGATTAGCATGAAGTAGATGGAGAATAAGGGTTTGTAAAAGTAGTTTGTACAAGAGTAGAGAAATTCATATGAGTGCAACACATCAGATTTTTCTTTTCTATAATAGTATGGAAAGTAAAAATAGGGAATAATTCAAAGTGTATCAGAACCAAGCTTTATGATTATATAGGAATAAGTTTAGCCTAAACTGAATAAAAACAGCAAATATTCGTAATTACTGTCAAATTACAAGCAAAATTGTTGAACACCTGAATATTACGCGCGTGAGCCAACGTGTTGGCAACGTTTTCATTGTTGTGTTACGCTAAAGGAAAAATGCTTCGAAGCTTTTGCTCGAGAGAGGAAGTGAGATATGCTTAAGCGTCACGTCGAGAGGGCTGATAGAAATTGGGTTTCAGAAACAGGACGTGAAGAAATTTTCGATCCGCGGGAATTTGTAGTCAATGATACCAAAGTATCAGATATGGCAGAGTGGAAGATGAGATGATACATAAACGTGCCGTTCTGCAACTAAAGGGCAGTCATCGCCAGTATGGAGACAGTATCACCACGTCAGTTTGTATGAGGAAATGTGACAAAAACTAATAGTGCGTGAACGGAGTTGGTAAACAAGTGACGCGCTTCTCGTCCATGTTATTAGTGTTACTATAAGAAGCTTTCGTCCTTAGCTAGGTAGAAAGGTTATAGTGGGATGAAATTGCGGAAAGTTATTCTAACGCAGAGGAGTTACGTGAGGTACTCCGTAATTGGAAAGTTCTACCTCCGCAATCATATAATTATCATTCAAGTTACCTCTCAGGACGTCAGCTGCAATTTGTAAAGAACCATCGTAAAGGCGACTTAGACAGCCCAGTCGTTCGCTCAGCACGTTTATACTTAGAAACTATACCAGAAACTGTAATTAATTAATCAGATTAGATTAATTCTATTATTTCACTAATTTCCATAAAAAGTCCACAAAAAACATTATCGAGCGAGGTGGCGCTGCAGTAACGTGTGCGACTCGCTTTCGGAAGGTCACGGGTTCGATCCCCGGCAACCGGCTGGTCTGACTCAAGGATTTTTCATGGTTTCCCCGGGTCGGTAGGCGAATACGGGGTGGTTCCTCTTGCATCACAACATACTTGTCTTTTATTTCCAGTACCTATTATTTCTTTCACTGTCATCAGGCTTGTAGGACCAGAGGCGGCGTTCGGCGGTTTTCGGATGGGCGGTGGTGTGAGCTCTGCAGAGGTGTCTTCTCTGGCGTCGTTGCGGGACTGCACAGTTAGGACCCGCTTCCAAGTGCACACCACCAGGCGGCGACCGTCGAGGGTTCGGAGGATAGTGGGTAGACATGAGCCGGTTTCTCTCCTATGGGTCATGGAAGAAGCAAAAGGGCCGTTGTGACATACTTGCGGTACTTTGTCCCTGTTCAGGGGGCCCTCCGTTCGTCCGTACCTTTAGCTTTACCTTTAAAGCAACCATGCTTTTCCACATCCATGCCTGAAGCAATGAAGGCACTACCGTAGCTGCTAGAAAGTCCTGGCTCAACAATAATTAACACCCTCATTGTATAGCCAAGCAACAGCACTTTAACGAGCCCGAAAAGTCTTCCAGACGATCGCCGCATGCCCGAGAACTTTAACACCTTGTTCCGCAAATAAAGGTAGAAGGCTGCGGCAACCCGTAAAAACAAACAACCTAGAGCTACCATCCCAATACAGATACCTCAACTATATAACGGACCCTACTTTAAAAACATCTCCCGTCCATCAAGTATCGAACTCTTTAGGACGTAACTTATAAAAGCTACCTCACGTTTGAGAAAATACGCATGATACTCCAGAGATGCCATAGGTTTTGGTTTGGATTATGAATCTAGGATGCTAATATGCGGCACGCGATGGAAGTTTATAGTGTAAGACCTTTTGAGTAATCACCCATGTGCTGTCTTGGAGTTCTAGCCAGTTACAGCCTAGTACAATTAATTTTATTTAAGAATCTGATACAAAATGTTTGTGCCATAAAGATACAGAATAACATACAAAAATACCTAACAGAAAATCAAATAGATCCATAAAGCAGGATATAAAAGCCATACCACAGTTACTCCTCCATGTCATTAAGTGGAATGTTTTTAAATATGAAAATAGATTCAGTAAATAGGAGTTGATTTAAGAACTTCTAATACTTGTGAGGAATTTTCTTAAACGCTCTGCTAGCATTTGTGTTACGTTGTATTTACCATTCACGCTACCGCTACCATTTTGTTAACTTTCTTAAAATGCTGTTATTGAAAGTGTTTCTTGTAGTTAATGAAATTACTACTTGGTGTATGCAGTGGTGTGACCCATTTGACCTTCGTCCTAAATCACAGCACTGCACACCAAGCATGGGTCGTATTCACCAATCAGGAAAGCTTAAAGTTTTAAGATAAAGGAAGAATGACTAAGGCAACATAAAGGAATAACACGAACACAAGAAACTGTGCATAACGCTCCTGGTCTGAAATTTATTAAGACACATCCGTGCCAAAGCTTCTAAATATTAACAATTCTCAAGTTACAATTTCTTTCATGAAGTTCACATATCTTTCTTCCAATAACAAGCTTCCACATTAAACGTGAAAATCATATTCTTGTTTTACAATCACTCTGTGCATTTGGCATACAAAGCACCCAGCTGGTTCCCTTTGAGAATTTAGTATATACACGAAAATATTGAAATAAGAATCTACACCCAAATAAACGCTTTTGCTCACAGCACTTTCTTAAAGAATTTACAGCGATTTTAACAAGTATACGCGCGTACACCTTATGATTAAAATGTAGAAAATTGAGGCCAAAATAGGTTAGAGAAGATTTTACGAAAGCCGAGACTTCAGGCGTACGAGACCTGTCCGCTGCTCATGAAACTGCTGTTGTAGTAGCTCGTTGACTGAATCCCGCCGACTCTGCTGTTATTTCTTCAGGTTACTTCTAGCTACTATAAGTTTCAAATGGGAAGAGTTCTGAGCTGCAGCGAATGAGGTGCATTTGCGTGCACAGCGTTGCCGCCTCGTTACCCCCACTCTTTTCATATTTCCCTCTCACTCACACATCGGCCCGGCGCTAGAATGGTCGAAGTACAGCAACCCAAACTGAATTTTCTAAACTTTTATAATTCTCCTGGTGTTTAAATTCATAATTGGGAATATACTCGCATGTTACGTACATATTTTTTAAGTGTTATATAATTATAGGTTATGAATTACCTGTGCTTTTAATCTTGCCTCTCCGCAAATGCTAGATACACTTGCTTTACCGACACCACACGCTTTAGTAGTGTTGAGGATTTTTGAAATCAAGTTGATTTCCGTGTTCCTCATTGTTGTATTTTTTAAAAAACGAGTAGACCCTAAATATAATATTTCGAGCTTGACTTCGCAATACCTGCCTCTTTGACTCGCGACTAAATTCACCACAATAAGCCACTGCACTATTTTACTCTTGCTGCTTGCTCTCTGAACAACAACTGCATACTGATATTAACTGTGTAGGGTAAATAAACTCCAACCCAGATTTAGAAACAACACACAATAATAAACATGTGACGGCTCATGTTCTGCAGATTCAGCATTCTACAAGTAACACAAGTGAGCTGGGTGGGCTGTTTGCTCTCTCTCAGCTTTAACAAACGCCTTGGTTTTTCAACATAATTCTTTATCACCATCAAGTCAGTAGTGCTATATAATTACAAATATACATACATAATGTATACAATAATCCATACATACAAATAATGTGACCATTACAGTGCTTACGTGGTTATGATATAACATATGGGTATGTTTATTCGTTTGTATTATGAAAACTATTTGAGCTAAAAATATGTGTTTTTTACGGTTGTGTTACGAAAATTACTCCCTACCTTCTAGTGGGTTGCTTTTTGCAAAATTTGAATTTTTGTCTTAGCGCAAATTATATTTATTAGAAACAGATTCGCCTAGCGCACGTCATGCTTAGCTTACGGCGAATGCAATATGACAACACAGCGGAACTCCGATTGGTTGCCGCTCTGGCCGCGCTCAAGGACAAACATCATTCCATTTGAAAAACACTATAGTCTATCAGTGCCGGGGAGAGTGGATGTGTGCAGCAATAGTATTGCCTTCCCCCCTGACGTGGCGCTCTGAGAGACCATTTCAACTCCGGGCGACATGGCCACTAGGCGAAACAACCGGTCTGGCTATCCTCGAAGTTTCAGGCTGTTTCCTTCGTTTCTGGTGATGACGTAATCTGGCCAAATCACCACTTCTCGATGGTTCTCTTAACTGTCGTGAGGTGGGTTGTGCAAAAATGGTACATACTATATAAATTATTTTGAGAATAGCAACAGACTATTTTATAATGCAGATTGCAATGTTAATCATCAGTTTTATAGGAGTTTCTCCATTTAAAAAGAAAGTTTTGAAATGGTAATGTGATCCGAAAAAAGACCATTTCTGTTCAATTTTTGTGGGTCGTATTCGTTTAAATGTTTTCTTTCCTTTGTCAACTTCCATAGGCTGGGTTCTACATTTAGAATCTTATAGTTTGATCAATAGTTTCAGCTTGAGATTTTTCGATTAATCGCGATGGTATCAATTTGACCACTAAATTCGCGATTTTCGTTTTGCAAACTTAGGACCTTGATCGGGCAATATGCGTACAGCTGCATACTATAAAGCCTTTTATAATTTGATTCTGGTGACCTGGAGTTCCTCTAAACAATCCTGGGGTCCCAAGAAGTCATTCTGTGTGTCGATCTATTACGGTGCTGTCATCGAGCGGGATAACTCAGCGACAACTGTGGCCCGCATTCAGGAGGTCCCGAGTTCAATTCGCGGTGACCGCTCACCCTGACCAGTTTTCGTGGTTTTCGCCTGATCGCCTAGGCGAATGCCGGAGTGGTGTATTCTATCATGATTTCTCCTTTTCCCCGCTTTTTCTCATTTCATCCCCCTTTCATGTTTCAGATGTGCCTTCGGGTCCCACGGTGCTGGTGGTGTCGGGCAGATGGCGTAGTTGCTTGTGTATTGTAAAGATTTCTACCCGTGAGCTCCAGGATGCGTTGTCCTTCACCTCATCCCTGCCTCCCGGAGGGTTGTGGTCACAATTGATCATGCTGATCCCATTTGTCAGGTGTCCCCATCCGATAAACACATTCTATCCTATATTCTAGGGCGTTGTCTCATCACGTGTCCTGCCCATCTTCATTTTAGGTAGCTTCATGTGGTCGGAAACTTCGCCAGGCAGAGAACCCCACTGGACAGACGAACTGAGGAAGAACTTCGGCATCGGGTGGACGCGTTAGCCATAGAGAGAGAGAAACGTGGAAAAAGCTGATGGACATAGCCATTAGGACAATAAACTAGGTAGATCTTTCCCGGAATAGCTAACCGGGACTGTAAAATCCAACTCCCTTTCACTTGAAAGAGGTTCTTGCCTAAAAGGGATGTATACAGGCTAATTGTAAACTGTGCGACCCGGAGTGCCACTTTGATAGAACCTATGTTGGCCGCAGTAACATGAAACCGTACAACCCATGCGCAAACCAGTTTTCCTAGATCTCTGCGCGTATAGCCGTAAAGTTGACAGAATGGTTCGCGGTCAAGTCACCCACTTAGTAGCGTTCCTTGAATTAGTTGGAGAACATTGGGACTGTAGGGAACCGTGAGCTGTAAAAGAAGTAGGGAATCATACGAATGTGATGTTGAAACCAATTGTATCATATCTTTGTTACCCTTTGTTATATGCTTTCATTACAGTTATCCCGGAACTAAGAAGTTCGATTTAAAACATCCATGCATTAAGACTGCTTTCTAGTAACAAAAAAAGAAAGAGTTATGGAAGCTGTTGGTAATGCTTTTATACATAATTTACAATAAAAATTATTAAAGCCAAACAATTAATGTTGATAGATAACGATGATCCTTATATGAAACTAAAATTATGGCTTTAAAGGGAGAATACCCTATTAGATAAAAAATAGTGTTAGAAGTTCTAGAGCAGGTTGCAATCTTTAAATACTTAGGTTCTTATACGGTGTCTTCAGATTTATTGGTCCATTGCCACCAGTCGATTGTCTGCGCATGACGTAATACTTTGAAGCGGGTTTATCACCAGTCCTGTGGCAGAGAACTAGCGAAAGATTACTGTAAGGGGTGGATGTCAACAGTTTCGAGGTCAACTTAGTGAAATGGGACTTGTATTCTGAATTTCCGGCATTCACATTTGGAAAGTCTTTTTCTTGCGTCTCGTAAAATTGCAATCTTAGGGTGTTTACTGACAAGTAACTCAAATAATTGGACAGTTTTTGTAGCATAGGGTGTCTCGACTTAGCGCTCAATCATGCAAATTCTGTAATCGGTGGTCCCTTCCATCTCGTGTGCAAAGAACTCGTAAAATGTCCTAGTGAAGAATAGTTCTGCACCGCCGCAGTAGATCAGCCTGTTTACGAAGTCCGAAACGCAGCAGAGGTTCAACTCCGCCCTTCGCCTTTGAGACAAGGGGCTCGCTGAAGTAATAAGGACGTTATTCATTTAATCAACTGGCGGTAAAGACCGAATAAATATGAAGCCTCCGTTATAGCATATCATAGCGACATAGCGGTCTTTAATAAAATTACCAATTTCAGTATTAGGGTGGACCATTTAAGTTGAGACTAAAATATCTCCAAAACTTAGCGTTGTAGAAAGAAACATCTTGAATAAAGGTTGCTTGATATTATGGGGGAAAGTAAATGCCATTAGTCGTGTTTTGTTTGGAGGACGTTATGATGATAATTTCAGGGCCAGTTTAATTTTTTTAAATGGGAATCTACATTTTGTGTATTGTTTCCTCATTTGAAAATCGTTTATAAAACGCTGTTTATTTTGTGATGAGGAATAAGGAAACAAAATAAAACATGTTGGTTCCGAATTACGTAACGTGACTTGATCCTCAAATGATCATCCATGGATGGTCCAACCATTCATTGCACTCTTCGTACACAGCCATTCAGAATTTTCGTCTTATTCAAGTTGTGTAAAAACAATTGCAAAATGCTTTGTACAAATGTTTAGATTTTAGAAGAAACAACATAAAAATGATAGGTTCCCATTTAAAAAAATTAAATTCACCCTAAAATGACCATCACAACGTCCTTTAAATAAAATACAACTAATGACATTTGCTTTCCCCGATAATATCAAGCAACTTTTATTCAAGACATTTCTTTCTACAACGCTTAATTTTGGAGATATTGTACAGTCTCAACTTAAATGGTCTACTTTGTGTATGTGGCATTATAAATAGAACGCTAAAGGGAGGACTAAAAAAGACACATTAATAAGGTTTTGCAGTATGATCGCCTTCCAAATTTACTTTATGAACGTGGCACATGGATTCACAAAGTAAAGGATTTCCACATAGTTGAATGCTGCTGAAATGAAATTCTACTTCATGTTAATCATTACTAATATTCTTTTATTCTACTTTTTTTTAATTTATAATTTTCTTATGGAGGCTTTAAGCGATAGTCAAATCTTTTAAGAGCTGGTTGCCCTGCGAAGGAGCATTCCATTCTTGTTGCATGTTCAGGGTATTAAAATAAATAATATATATATATATAAACAATCACGAATTCCCATTTGAAAAATGTTCAAGTGTTGGAAAATTCAAACAAATAACAAGGAATGTCTCGTAAATGGTTCTCTCAACAACAAAAATGTATATGACATAAATTGTGTGTTTTAACGAGATCTACATTTTCTGTGTAGTAAAATTGTGTCTATCTCTTATGGTTTACCGGTTATGCGAAGGTCATTCAAAATGAAGACGGCATTTTGGGGACATTCCCAAAAAATTAAAGATACACATTTCATTTACCATAAAAATATTTTAAACATATGATATTTTAATCAAAATCTTTAGAGGCGTTTTTTGAGAAAATAAAAAAATTCAAAAAATGTTCAATGTAAAGGGGAGTCTATGGTAGTGAGATTTTCTTGAAAATCTTCGTGTCGCATCCTAGGAAGATAGTAAATTCAAGTACCAAGTTTGATATTTATACAAGTTTTTGTTTTTGAGTTATGCTGTTCACAGACTGACAGACAGACAGACTCACACACGGACATGTTTCCAAGAATGCTTTATTTGGATTCAGGGCACCCCAAAACATGTATTTCCTGTGAAACCTCGGTATCGAATTTTTGGGTGGAATGCAGTACTTACTTACTCTACGTAGTAATAAAGTTTATAACACCATATATGAACTTAAGGTGTCGCGGTATTGTTCGTTCGTGTTATCTTATTTGCTGAGTGCCTGTTATTCTTTTACTATTTTTGAATTTTGGGTTCTTTGTCATCCGGGTAGCTATTATTACTCAGTCGAGCAAATCTCTTGAACAGGGTGTGTAAACGGAAAGGAGTTGTTACTAAAAGATAACACTGATAAAAGAATTTGTTTTTACACTTTTTTTGCCGTCACACTGAATTAACTTCACATATTTACTCTTGATACACGTCCGACTGAAACTGTTATATTTTCGAATGTAACTATAATCACTTATTTGCTGCACATTATTAATTCGCGTATTTCACATTTTGTAACTAACTTTACGACGCGAGAAATTCTATAGAATTGCGTAACGTGTACTTCGGGAATGATTCTGTAGAACTGCGCAACGTGTAACCCGTGAATGATTCTATTAAACTGGGTGACACCTCCAGCAATCGAGGACAGGTCGCCCAGGTTCACCTGGACGGAATGTGATCGCCACAGTACCTAGCCGCGCATGCGGCTTTACCTGTGCGATAAAGAAGGTTAAAGAATATACACAAGCTTTTGATTTTTGTCAATCTGTCATGGGCGGGGTTTAGCTTTCTTCGCTACCATTGGCTGGGTCTCAGTGTTCCCTCATGGGCGGACTAGCGACCATGTGGTGACCAAGCCCAATGCTGCTTAACTTGGGCGACCGCTTGTATGGTCGTCAAGTTAAGCAGGCCGGCATGGTAGCAAAGCAAGATGGGAATACTAGGTAATGGGATGGGGGTATTCAAGTTGGCAGCAGGGCGGGTCGCTGCTAGATGGTCACTCATCCAGCCAGCGACCGGGCCCAATGTTGCTTAACTTGAGGAAGTTTGCGGAATGAGGGATTGGCTGGCCTCAGCCTCGGGGGCCCAAGCCGTCCTTCGGCAACCGTAGCTCTTTCTCCGCCTTGGCGCCTTGTGGTCGTAGAGGTCCAAAGAGTTCACCAGCTGGTTGGTGTGGTAAGTGAGTTTCGTGTACATGGTACGGGTTCTCTCCCGCACCACGTCCATGATGTATGGGAGACCGAAATGGGTATGTAGGATGTGTGACCCTGTCTCTGGCTTCAGAATTTATACTCCCTCACTCCGATATGCCTAAACATTATAACAGAGCTGCTATTGGTTAATAAAGCGCGCCAACATTAGCGTCTATTTTTTTTATCCAATCAAAATTACGAACACATATGCTCTAGGGAAGATATTCCCTCCATTTCTAAAGAAAGGCACGCTACTCTGACGTCATTTGTTTGTCTCTTCTAACTGATAAACAACTCACCCCCTCGTTTCGTTGTTATCCGCTCCTATTGTCAGTTTCAGTGAGGCCGTGTAAACTTATTTCCTAACAATGCTTATAATTAACAAACATCTCAAATCATTGTCATACAATAATGCTAATTTACACTACAATCACTCTGGTATTTACAGTGTTGTGATATAAATTACTGTCTCAAAGGACAATATAAATACCGAAATTGTGAACATTATGCAAGAAGAACTTATGCATGCGAATGGAAATTTCATTCGAAGATGCCAGCAATGTCTTCACGCAGATGAACACTACTTGTAACAAGGTTATTAGTGATTATAGCCCGTGTTACTATCACTCGAGAGTAAGTAACGCTGGAGTTAGAGGAAGAACCTCAGTAAAATAAACAATGTGTGGAGCACGCATTCGCGCGACACCCGGCCTCACCATAAAACAATAGTGAATGATAGAAATGTTTACGGGAAAATAAATTAATTACTGTCAGCTGTTCAAAAGCACTATCAAGGTCCACCGCGCTAGCCTCTGCGATCTGTTGATCAAATGGCCACGCCTACTAGTGACCAGTTTTATTTTATTATGTTAATAAAGGGAAATAAACATGGTAAGATTTATATAGTAAAATTGAAAAAAAAAATCTTCTGCTGAATGGAGGTCGATAAAAACACTATCGTCGAAAAAATAAAGTTATTACTTTCCCTAACACGTACCTAGTAGGTAGAGAAGCCAAAAACTCGCTATCGAGATTTCCCGGAAATACAAGTTTTTGGGTTCCCTCAATCCAAGAAAAGCATTTTTAGAAAAAGGTTCATGTGTGTGTGTGTGTGTGTGTGTGTGTGTGTGTGTGTGTGTGAACAGCATAACTCAAAAAGGATAAGTAGCAAACTTAGTATTTAGGTTCAGTATGTTCCAGAAAGCGAAATGATTATTTTCTAGAAAATCCCGCGAGCCCAAACTACTGTTTACATGGACGATTTTTCAAAACTTAGGATATCATAAAAATGACTAACGATTTTGATTAAAATGCTCAGGATATTTGCATGAAAAACAAAATGCATATACTTATTTTCTGGGAATAGTCATAAAGTCCTCCTAATTCGGAAGGAATTATGTGCAGTTTTGTACAACTGGTAAACCATAACACAGACAAAAGCTACTCTGCAGAAAATGCGAATATCTTTTAAATAATTTTTTTCCCCATGAACCATGCATGTTGCTATTGGTTTGAGTTTGTCAGTAGTTTGCCATTTTGTTTAAAGCGCTATCACAGTTCAGTGGTTTCTCGCAATGTCTTGGAAAGGTTATGAAATTTCTAGGCCAGCATATAGAGACCCGCTTTTAAAATATTTACTATTGGTCCGATGCATTTCACTCTAGCTACAACGGAATTATTTTTGCAAACGTTTGTCTCGGTCACAATAAAGACGATATAAAAAATTAGCTTTTGTTAAGAATAGCATGTGGAAGCTCTATATACACACACACACACACACACATATATATATATATATATATATATATATATACACACACACACACAAAGTATGATGTGATACATTCACATAGCTTTTTTTACCCTCTATCATTTATTAGTGGGTATACAAATTATAATTAGGAAAGTTTATTTTTCTGCCTATTTGGTTTTAATCGAGATAAATACTTACAGAAATAGCTACATTACACATTTGGTTATAGATACAAAGGGAACAGTGATACTATAGTGTTTAAGAACTGGACGCTGTATGCTGGCCTTAAAATTCCATTTATTTCCACGCAATTGGGAGAAACAACTGAAAATCGACGTGACTTATAAAGAATGGCTAAATATTGAACAATTTTAATTAAAATGCAGTTTTATTTATGGACGCTTTTTAACTGCTGTGATCCTTAGCGTCCCATTCTATACCGCGAAAGACCGGTAATTTTGCTCAGAGGCCTCTTTATACACGATACCACCGGCTTTTCTCGCCTTCTGAAGAAAGCTATTGAACAATTCGAACCATTAATAATATATGTCTCAGAAATGGCTTACGCCACAAAAAAACTTATTTGAAATAAACTGTGTGTTTTAAAGATATCTATATGTCTTGTGCAGTACTTTTCGTCTATCACTTAACGTTTATCAATTATACAAGATTATAAACAAATCCTTCAGAATGAAGATGACTCACAGAAAATTCAAGATATACATTTTATTTGTCATATAAATAGCCTTAATATTATGGTATTTTAATCAACATTGTTAGAGCCATTTTTTAGAAAATAAAAATTTTCGAAAAATGTTCCATTAAAGGGTAGTTGGAAGTGCGGGAATTTCTTGAAAATCTTCATATCGCATTTGTGGAGGATACTAAACTTAAATACATACTAAGTTTGGTATTTATTAAACTTTTGTTTTTGAGTTGTGCTGTTCACAGACGTACACTCAGACACACATACCGACCTTTTTCTAAAAATGAGTGTTTTGGATTCAGGAGGCCGCAAAACATGCATTTTCGGTGAAATCTCGGTATCGAATTTTTGGATCAATCCAATAGCTTCTCTGTCTACTATGTGCGTGATAGAGTAAAACCATTATGTATGCAAAAAGTCATATGAACGAACACTTCAGACCTTTCTTTTTTAATATTTTTCACCCAAAGTATAAGTTTGGATAGGTTATACAGCGGAGGAGGAAACATCGCGCACCGCGACCTACATAGGTTTATTGTGTTATCATTTCCCTCACAGTTGAAAGGGATGAAGTGAAAGAAACACAGGAGGCTACAGGCCACAGGTAGAACAGGTCACGGCGCGCGGAAGTTCAACAGTTCCAGGCTTGAAGACACGTCCCACTGCTGGAGCTGCATAAAGAGGGCGATGAACGACCCTCGATCTCTGTCCGGCACCGCCATACTCCACGAAACCTAGAAACACACCTGAAAGATGAAAACCAAACGCAATGAAAGGTAAATATTGGGAAGAAAATCGTGGTATATGAGAAACCACCCCAGCATTCGCCTATCGACTATGGAAAACCACGAAAAACCCAAGATCGGTGTGGACAGTCGACGGTAATCTCGGATGCGTGCCTCACACGTTACCGCGGTGCTATCTTACTCAGTACGTAAATATAGAAGGTTAACGTGTTTTCTCATTTGACCAACCAAATTGTTGGCTCACCTAATTAGGTAAACTGTTTCCTCATTTAATTATTTATCATCGGGCGATAGTTAAACATATTAATAGTGTTTTGTTCCCCGAGTACTAGACTCGGGATCAGCTAAGAAGGCGGTCGTCTGCTAGATGCGCAGTAAACGGAAGTGTCGCGTGACTTTGGCAACCAATGTGCTTCATTTAGTGTCGGCGTGCGAGCAGAAGTATTCAGTATTCGAGTTTAAAGCTTTCTTTTTATGCAAAATATGCTGATATGAACCATGACTGAGATAAAACATTACGTCAGGCATCACATGGACAAACAAGAGAAGTTGTGAATCGTATGTGTAATCGTTTCAGAAAATAGTGTGAAGCACTACTTCGTTCTGCTTCAGAAGACAGCAAATGATTGTGGTTACGAATAATGCAATGAGTTTATAAAGAGTAATGGAGCACCAATATTCAAATTACCAGGCAAGCGACACATTCGCATTAAGGAAGTTATTGTTTAGATAAAGGGTAGCGAAAATGCCTTTCTCTCTCGAGTCATCAAATATACAACGCGCACTACACCACTCAACAGCACATGGAAAACAAATGAATAGACGGCTAGAAAAGGAGTTGCGCCTGCGAGTCACGTTTTCGCCACCACTGGTTTAAATGACCAGCAAGAATGTTTTTCGTCGCATAATTTCTGATATGTCAGCAGACAGGAGAAGCTGAGACAAGGTGAAAAATTTCAGGGTGGAAAAACCTCAATGCTACAGGAAGCTTTTTGCAGCAAGAATGATATTTCTACGCCCCATGAACGAGATAAGGAAAGAGGTTTATGTACGTGTTACTAATGTACGGGCATTTTCTTTTGTTTTTGTTTCTTTTAATGTGTATATGATTGAACGCTTTATTTTTACAGTAATTGTGCTTGAATGAACGTTTAGTATCAGTATCATGCGTGATCCCGCCTCTGCAAGCGGAATGATATGGCAACGCCGGCTGCAATGCATCTCTTTCTATGTGCTAAAGCTTACCATGTTCCTCTTACGAGAATGTGTCTGTAAGGAATGTGTTGACATCAACAATTCTAGCGCTAGCGAAAGATTACGGCTCTACTTTCAACATATCAACAAGACTTAAGGTCTTTTAGAAAACACACGCCCTTGTGCTAGTAATGTTGAATAGCCAGTTACTTTTGTTTGCCTTCCTTGTCATAGATTTTAACAACGTTAGCAAGTATTTCCTGGGAGCGACTGTGTAGAGTTCGTCCTTTCTTACTGGGCATTGTAAATAACCTTATAAATCACCAGAAAACACTTACACACTGATCTACTAAGGTTATGCGGTGTTTTTAATGTAATAGATCTATTTATGGCGTCGTGAGGTGCCACGTAGTATACTGTCCCCCCTTACTCTTCCGGAGAGTAGAACACTCTGTAAATGTTTTCTCTTAAGAGGCCTACAGTAACTTCCGCCCGCCTTCTTAGCTGAACCGGAGTGTAGTCGGCCTCGATATGAGTGCGTTTGGATGAGGGTGCTAGTGTTTTGTTGCGAATGCCTATCGTCATAAAGCTAGGGGTCAGAGGGGAATGAGAGGAGAATGTACAGTTGCACAACGAAAAGACTCCTACATTTTACAGGCTTCAGCCTTGCAAGTAAATGTAACCCTGAAGTGCGGATATTTTCTTTATCTGGCTGTCCTCTCGTCCACTTCTTCAGTAACTGTTTACGTCCTCTTCCCACCATACGCACTCGTATCGTGGCCGACTATAGTAGTTTCGAAATATTTTTGTTACCACAAAGAAAAGAGCAATTTTGTATCTTAAAGGTGCCTATAGGAAGAATAGCAAAAGAAATTTAGTGGAATAATACAATTTGGTGAATATTTGTAACCAATTAATATATAATTCAAACAGCATTTAAAATACATACCTAAAATTACATCCGAAAATTCTATGGCTAAAAATTATATAATAATTAAACGTTATCCTATAAACAGTATAAGTTCCATGCTGAAGAGTTTAAAGGTAGTTATAACAAATAAACCACACAGAATGGAGCTAAATGCCATGGCTTGTTCAGCGTTAAAGCTGCCCGGCACTGTTGGAAGCCAAACGTATCACGCACAGTACTTTGTCATCCTTAGCGGGGAGTAATTTGTATTGTTGGAGAATGACATAGTTGTAGAACTTGACTTTAAATACACAAGGCACGAGTGATCTTACGTTGTTCTGAGGAAGCAATGGAAATTGTATTCCTTCATATGAGATATTACAGTTTGTAAAGTTCCGTTAATAGGATTATTGAAATATTTTCAGTATGAAAGCAGTCTATACAATATGTCACAAACAGTAGCATTTAAACTGCTCAAGTAGATAGTGGGGGAAAAAGCAGGAGGAAAAGGAACAACTCTGTGAGCAGTTGAAAAGTAACTTTCGTGATACAAAATAATTGTGTTTTTCCTTCTTTTATAGTACAACCAATGCAACAAAGGAGTTGAACATCAAGTAATCTAACAACAGGTGTGTTACTCCAAAAAAATCGCGAGCGACTGCAAGACGCGAGCGATTTTGTCTTGAGGCAGTATTTTATATCACAACACTGTGAATGCCAGAGCGATTGTAGTGTAAAGTAGCATTATTGTATGACAATGATTTGAGATGTTTGTTAATTATAAGCATTGTTAGAAAATAAGTTACACGGCCTCACTGACAAGCAAATGACGTCAGAGTAGCATGCCTTTCTTTAGAAATGGAGGGAATATCTTCCCTAGAGCATATGTGTTCGTAATTTTGATTGGATATAAAAATAGACGCTAATGTTGGCGCGCTTTATTAACCAATAGCAGTTCTGTTATAATGTTTAGGCATATCGGGGTGAGGGATTATAAATTCTAAAGCCGGGGGCAGGTATCGCACAGTTCAACTGAATCATTCACGGGTTACACGTCGCGTAGTTCAACAGAATCATCCACGGGTTACACGTCGCGCAATTCTACAGAATCTCTCGCGTCGTAAAGCTAGTTACAAAAATGTGAAATACTCGAATTAATAATATGCGGCAAATAAGTGATTATAGTTACATTCGAAAATATAACAATTCCAGTCGGGCGTGTATCAAGAGTAAATATGAGAAATTAAAGAAGTGTGGCGGCAATAAAAGTGTAAAAACAAATTCTTTTATCAGTGTTATCTTTAGTAACAACTCCTTTCCGTTTACACACCCTGTTCAAGAGATTTGCTCGACTGAGTAATAATAACTAGCCGGAGGACAAAGAACCCAAAATTCAAAAATAGTAAAACAATAACAGGCGCTCAGCAAATAAGATAACACAAACGATACCGTGACAGTCTAAGGAATAACACAACCTCACGTTAGATTTGGTTTGAACTATTTCAGTGAGTAATACAAGGTAGCTAAAAATGAATCTAAAATGTAGCTACTTTCGGAACATATTATATAGCCTTAGTTCTATTTTTGCAATTCCAGGTCCTCTGAGGCTTACCGGATTATTATAAATAGCATATATTTACTGTTAAATGTCTTTGGAACTGCACAAAATGAAATCCTACTTTTACTTTCTCCACTAGGTAGTAAGTAGGGGAAGTATTGCATTCCACCTCAGGCAGTTGCGTCTGTGGCTGCATTCAGGAGGTCCCGGGATCGCTTCCCAGCGATCGCCCACTCTGACCAATGGATTTTTTGTCACTTCCCCGAGTCGCCAGGCGAATGTGGGTAGTTTCACCTTCTACGACTCCCCTTCCTCTCATTTCCTGTATCCATCAACTTCCTTGTCATCTGTTTCAGGGTTGAAGGACCAGGCGACTGTGTTCGACGGGTTGCGGCTGGGCGGTGGCTTGGGCTCTGTAAAGGTGTCGCTGAGGTACCGCTCAGTTAGGTCTCTCCTCAGCGTGGGCCTCCGCTCAGGGGAACCTTGGAGGTTGGTGGCTTTGGGGCAGGAACCGCGCAGCGTCGGACGCGTTCTATCTAGAAACGTTAGAGACCCCGTCCATGCTTTCGCCCGTCAACATCAGTATCTGGTCGCCCTTCAGGTCTCTTCCCGCATCCTTTCTTCCCAGGGGTCACGTTGGAAGCACAATGGGCCGACTGGCCTGCGTGCGGTGCCCTGCCCCGGTTTCTGGAGTCCCTCCGTGATACATACCCTTACCTTTATTGCATGCCATCCAAAAATTCGATACCGAGATTTCACTGGGAATATATGTTTTGAGACGCCCTAAATCCAAATTAAGCATTTTTGGAAATGTACCCTGTGTGCGTGTGTGTGCGTGTCTGTCTGTGAACAGCAAATTCAAAAACAAAAAGTTGGATAAGTACCAAACTTGGTGTCTTCCTGGAATGCGCCACAACATTTTCAAGAAACTACCCCACTTCCAACTACCCTTTATTTGGAAATTTTTTTCTAAAATGTTGATTTTCTAAAAAATGGCTAACGATTTTGATTAAAATACCGTATATGAAAGATATTTACATGATAAATAAAATATATATCTTGAATTTTCTGGGAATAGCCTAGGAAGTCCTCTTCATTCGGAAGGAATTTTTGTATAATCTTGTAGGTATACTCGTAAACGTTAAGCGTCTCTATATATATAAAATTCGACACAGGTCTTCTGTGAATATCGTATAGCTGTGTTTTTTTACAATTATTGGCACGTGCCGCAATTGCTTGAACGAGGAAAATGTCATTGAACAATTCCAAGTCTATAGAACGAAATCTGTCTTCCAAATTCTTGTATAGTATGCTTAAAATATGTATTTTGCATATTTTCCAGAGAGAAGTAGTGTTTTCAAAGTTGGGGAAGCTGGAAACTGGCGGGATGGCACTATTGAAAACAAATAAGGAAGTAAATTAGTGTTTAATCGATCAAACTACCACAAAACCAGCCATCTTGCTGTAATACAACGGACACAATGCTTTATTATTTCGAAGAACGCAAACGTACTTATACTCGTATTTCCATTCCTATGGAACCCAGGACTGTTACGTGCCAGTATGCAGACGATGTCCTCATAATGGCACAGAACAAAAATGTCAGATTCTGTTCCCCTCCACTACAGCGACTGTTCTGAGGCATTGGCAGGTGGAGCGAGAAGTGGAGGATGGCTATCAGCCCGGGGAGGAGCTCTACGCTTCTCCTGGCGAAGATTCCGTCGCTGTGGCTGCGACAGAGGAGAATTTGGATTAGCTCGGCCAAATTCCTCGGAGTCCTCTTCGACTGCAACTCACATTCGCTCCACATGTCAAGGAAGGGGAGGTTGGGGGTCGCTTAACACACGGTGACACTCGGGGTAAAGAATGCCCATACCTGGTGTAATATAACAGATTGTATATATTCTTTATCTATGATGTACTTTCTGTAAGATTGAATGGATGTATGCTTCCACCTCTGTTTAACAAGATACTGTTTACGGTTTAACTCGGTTATCGTATACCTGTCATCAAGGTTCAACAATAAACAACCAGTGGTACTGATTACGTTGTAAAAACATTACAAAGATTTTAAAAGTGTAATGTTGATTGTAACTGAAATATTGCTTCTGTTCATCAAGTAAACGCAATATTGGTGCTGACTAGGATCGAGAACTTCAAACTTAACAAGTACCAGTTCTTTGTTGCTTATTCTAACTCTAAGAGAAAGAACTGCTGTGAAAAATCTATAAGGAAGGAGATTACAACTGAACTTAAAACAACAGGCCTCATCAAGCCAATATATTAATAAAACCAAATAATTTTGTACATATGTATACCTGCTTGTCCCAGAGGTCAGTAGAGGAGTAGAAGTTATAATGAGCTTAAATACCAACATTTCGTTTTAGAGCTATGTTGCTGACCCACACAGAGACATACATACATACACACACAGCACAGACGCAGACAAACATACCCAGACAGAAACATACACAGACATTCTAAAAATGCCTCTTTTTTATTCAGGTGATCTCTAAATATGTATTTCCGGAAAATCTTGACATGGTATTTTTGGGTGGAAAACTATTAATAAAAGTTAAGACATTGTTTTACTTTGTAGAGTGGGTCATGTTAAGTCCCAATGGTTTACTGACCTAAGATTACCATGCCTAGTGAATCTAAACTCTAGCTGGAAACTAGTAAAAATAAATAAATAAATAAATAATTCCAGGATAAATTATGTTGTTTACAGATTTTGTTCGTTAGACCATTAATCTACTCTGCTGCTGGTACAGAAAGTTTTAGGACCTCTGCGAGGAACAATAGATCGCGCAGAGGGGGACATTTATGGTCAAGCAACCACCATCCTCCGACGCATCGTTACGGATTTATACAACCTTGTTTGAAATGTATTCAAGGAGAGGCATAGCCAGTACACTTTGACTCTCTGTTTGTGTTTACAACCGCTGAATCAAGTGACATCACCTCTTTCTTGTCTGTTACGTTTGGTTGGGTCTGGTAGGTCTGAGACGCACTGCCCAATTTAACACATACGGGGTGGTAGAACGAAGTGTCCCAGCAAATGATCCAGAAAATAAAGGGACTGGGGCCGAACGACTTCGCACCTCGTGTTCAGTGTCCAGTGATTTCTGCAACGAAGTATCCCTGATCCTACATTTCCCGCGCACGTCTTGTTTACCGATGAGACCTGCTTCAAACACTTCAACAGCAAGAACAGCCACATCTGAGGTGTGAGAACCCTCATGCAGTGTTCGTTAGACATCACCAAAAAAGTATTCCGTATGCATCTGGGCTAGAATCGTTGGTGATCATCTGCTGGGACATTACATGTTTCCACCCGTTTGAGCTAAATTGAGCTGTGTGTCTCAGACCAACCAAACCTAACCAGACGTATGGGACAAGATAGAGGCGTTGTTATTTGATTCAGCGGTTGTAAGAAAGCAGAGAGTCATAGTTCACTGGCTGTGGCTCTCAAACCTATCCTACCGGATACGCTTCAAACGGTGGTGAATAGCTCCGTAACGATGCGTCGGAGGATGGTGGTTGCTTGACAAAAGTTGTTCCCCTCTGCGAGATCTATCGTTCCTTAAAGTTTGACGCAGAGGTCCTGAAACACTTAGTATATATGGGGACGTTACACCGTAACACTGCATTAATCTTTGAGAAAGTCACTAAACTGACAACTTTGGTACTTGTACCAGTCAGTCGGTTCTGATGTGTTAGTCACCGACTTGTTAATTTTCGAGTATTAAGTTTAATTATTAGTAAATAGGTTGAGGCTAGGTGAGTGGCTACATTCTTGGATCTTCGAGTTAGCTAGCTTTGAGCTTTTCCGGCACTTGAACGAGTGACACTCCAACTCTGGCATAAGCTATGCGAGGCATAACTTAACCCACTATGGCTCAGATTACACGTTAGACTGTAGGTTCTCACTGTCCATTGCATTCCCTAAATAATAATTATACTGAATACTAATTAGCGATAGAATTGTGTCAATGAGCAATGTCGGACAGGAAATGCTTCTTTCAAGAAAACGAATCAAATAAATGGTTCTTCAGACAGAGATGAAAATGACAAGGAATAGGATGTAAAATGCAATATTAATGTTTGCATGTCCCAAAAGGTAGAGCAAAAATAAACTATCATACACGAAGTATAAAGCTCAACCAAATACACACTCTGTCAGCACTTCAAACAGGTGTTTTATATTTCGGGAGGGAGAGAATAAAAACCGCAGAGTAATAATACGTTTTTAACACACTTCAGTAATATTGCCGCTTTGGTAACTAGGTCCTTTCGTGACATCAAAGGATTAGAATAATAATATATTCCTGCAGTAATAAATTTACTTCTAATTATACTTGTTTCTGTATAGTTTGCTTGGATTTTATGGAATGAATTTGTTCACGGCTTGTTCAAACAGTTGGGTATTTCAATTGTCTAAAAGTATCTTGATTCATGCAACAATTTGTTTTCATAGCTGAATTTTATGGATATAAGTGTCGGTTAACATAAATGAGTGTTTGTGTAAAGCCAACTTGTAATAATTATTAGAATTCGTTCATTAAGTTGTGGCGAGCACATGGGAAATTAGTTTGGTAGACCTGAGTTGGGGCGATCCTCCCGGAATAGGTTGGTTGTCCTGAACCGGAGGGGTTTTCTCATCTCTGGCGGAGTTTGGATTTTTCTAATAGCTTTTAGAACTAGCTTTGTGATACGTTGGCAGGAATTAAAGGTAGGGGTGAGTTAGTTAAGATAAATGTTAGGGATGGTTCGAGGTCTTTAGTTAGTGAACCTTCGCAGTGAAGACAGCGTTGTGCGTGGCCGCTATGTCTACCTCTTGGCGAAGATATGGGTACGATGTAACTGTGAAAGCCATCCATCATGTAGAAGAGATAAGGGATATTTTTATTATCAAAATTGTAATGTGCTAAAAACTGAGATAACCTTTTTTTGGATTTTCCTTAGCGTTCTCAGTATACTTATAAGTTGAAATCCTTGATTATGCATGCCTAATGATGTCGTCATTAGTTATGTTCCCCTGTTTACAATGGCCACAAGTAAGAAGAACCTAGTGAGTCTCGTAGATTTTGTATGGTCGTGACAATATTAAAATAGGAAATTTAACTAGTTAGCATATCTTGTTATCATGATGCATTTGTGTGTGTATTCGTATATATATATATATATATATATATATATATGTGTGTGTGTGTACACACTCACTGACGTTTGTGAAAATTGCAACACCAGTAAGGAAACGCATAGTTTCAATGAATTTAATATCACAGGTTTAGGTGCATGACAAATAACAAATGATAAACGTTTCAAATCTATACATGACCTTTGAACGCTAATACTCTGTATTTGGTGTGGCCTCCATGAGCTGCAATTAGAGCTGCTATACGCTGTGGCATTGAATCAAAAAGGTTCTGAATAACTTCCTGAGGGATTTCCCTACACGCAGTTTGTATTCGAGTCCACAAATCCGTGACACTGGTTACTGGAGTATCGTGACGCACCAGGTGCCGGTCAACCATATCCCAGACATGTTCGATGGGCGACATGTCAGGCGAACGTGCAGGCCAGGGAAGCAATGGAACACGTCGCTCTTCGAAGGCGGCTTGTACATTCTCCGTAATATGTGGCCGGGCATTGTCCTGTTGAAATATGGCCTATGCAGATGCCTAAAGCAGGGGGAGTACCTCATGCTCTACAACCACCGTTAGGTACCGGTTGCTGTTCAAAGTGCCTTCAATTCGTAGGAGGCGAGATCGGTTGTTGTAAACAATGGCGCCCCAAACCATCGCACCTGGTGTTTGTCCGCTATGCCGCTCAACAATGCAGCCCCCCAGGTTGCGCTCACCACGGTACCGCCGGACACATATGCGGTCATCACTGTAGGACATGTTGCCGCGGGACTCGTCCGAAAAGACTATATTTTGCCACTCAGCACCCCAGTGACGGTATTCACATGTCCATTGCAGTCAGAGAAACTTGCGGTTTCTGGACAATGGAAGCCGACGTAATAGCATGCATGTAACCAGTCCAACCTGCAATAGACGATGACGAACTGTTGATGCAGACAAGTTCACACCTGTTGCACTGCTCCAGCGTCGAGCCAATATTGTGGATGAAGCTGTACGGTTCGTTATGGTCATGCGGACAAGATTACGGTCATCCCGTGCTGTGGTCATATTCCGTGGTACAGTACCCACTCTTCGCTGCGTACGACCTTCATCTATCCACTGCTTCCACACACGCATAACTGTCGTGCAGCATGCCCTGCACGAGCCGAAATGTCACGGTATGTCAAACCCGCTTCCTGGAGACCGATTATTCTGCCCCGTTCGAACTCGCTCACATGCCGATATGGTTGCCTTTGACGTCGACGAAGCATACTGGTACCCTCTTTATTTTTTCCATCTTGTTTGACAGCTCTGCACTTACTACACTGGGCACAACACAGACCTTGTCGGACTGACACGAGAGGTTTCTGCTCGGTCTACGTGTACCCTTTCTCTCTGCAAACCTAATCACTTATTACTTGCACACTCTTCTACACTTCCACCAAGTTTGGAGTTATTCGGGAAATTCTTTCTTGGTTTTGCAATTTTCACACGGCACACACACAAACACACACACACACACACACACACACACACACACACACACACACACATATATATATATATATGGGGAGAGAGAGGTCGCTGTATGGTACAGCCGTAAGTCGCGTGTATGCATACTCCGCCTGTACTACAGTGCCCTCTCTATTTTCCACTGCGCACTAGTAGTGAATGACCCGCTCAAGGCTACGTTTATCAGCTGTGTTATACTCGTACAGTTCAGTTGCTACCTGCTGTTCATGCTGTAAGCATTAGGGTTTGTGCATTGTGCATTTCAAAGGTGAAAGTTTGTTCAAGGCATGTGCGTTGTGTGTGATTCGCTTAAGAGAGCTCTTTTTGTTGTTGCTGTTCTTGCCTGGTTATTGCCATACACTGAAAGCGTACCGACAAATTCAGATACATGTGTAAAAACCCAATCATGCAGAAAGATGTGCAGACAATTTCAAGAGAAATTTTCTGGTATATTCCGGTTTCACGTAGAGGAACTTTTATACTTCTGGTTAATAAGTTTAGGACAACAGGATTCGCTGAATACTGAAACCTAAGACGCGAGAACTACAGGTTCTAACGCAGAAAAAAATGACAAATTCGTGCATTATTTGAATGTATCATCCGAAAGTTTATAGGAACAATCCTCACACCATAAATGAATTTAAGGGAAGTATAAGAAGAGAAATAATGAGACTTACGCAAGAAAAACTTGTGCATGTGAATGCACATTTCATCCGAAGAAGTCAATGCAGATGGACATCACTTTCAACACCATTTATAACTAGGTTGATACTCATTATAATAATGCATGTTACTATCACTCATAACCACGTAGCTAATTCAGCAAGTAACGCGGGAGATTTAGAACGGAAATCCCCCAGTGTAATAGACAGTACGCGGAATACGCAAAAGCGCTATCCGCGGCCCCGCAATATAACGAACGCTCTGTATATAATATATAAGTACTGTAGGCAGGGCATTTTTACTTTCTCTACTACGTACAGTAAGTAGGGGAAGTATTGTATTCCACCCAAAAATTCGATACCGAGATTTCGCCGGAAATACATGTTTTGCGACTCCCTGAATCCAAAAAAAAGTATTTTTGGAAACATCTCCGTGTGTGTGTCTGTGAACAGCATAACTCAGAAACGAGCAGTCGGATAAACACCAAACTTGGTATTTAGGTTCAGTATCTTCCAGAGATGCGACACGAAGGTTTTTAAGAAAATCCCCTCACCCCAGATTACCCTTACATGGAACATTTTTTGAAAATTTTAATTTTCTCCAAAATGGATCTAACGATTTTGATTAAAATATCATATGGTTAAGATATTTTCATGACAAATAAAATTTATATCTTGAATTTTCTGGGAATGTCTCCAAAAGTATTCTTCATTGTGAACGACTTTTGCATACCTGGTAAACCATTAGAGATAGACAAAATTTGACTACACAAAAATGTAGATCGCCTTAAAATACACAATTTATGTCATATACATTTTTTGTTGTTGAGTGAACCATTTTAGAGATATTGTTTGTTATTCCCTTAAATTTTTCAATACTTATTTTCTCAAATGGGAATTCGTTATTAATTTTTTTGTCTTGGATATGCAAAGAGTATTAATCTGTGGCAAAAGGAATGGTGCCGCACCTAGCAACCCGTTATTAAGAGATATGTATATGCTTAAAGGCTACTGTATTTCTATATTGCCCTTGTAAATATATATTCCCCTTACATCTACAAGAAAATTAGCAATAAGATAGAGTCTGCAAATGTTTGTCTCAATTAACATGAAGTAGATGGAGAATAAGCGTTTGCAAAAATGGTTTGTACAAGAGTAGAGAAATTCATGTGTGTGTAACGCATCAGATTTTTATTATAAATATATGTTTAAAAATTGTATTGCATCTGCCATTTTATACTGTGAATTCTGCACCATTTTACAGAAAAAGATCAGAATTCCTACATACTAAACAGTAGAGAGATAAACTTAAGCCCATACTTTAGAGGATGTTTTGATCTACAAATTGGTACTATTGTTTTATGTAGTTTCGGTGTGTTCAGGTCATGTGGGGTCTTTCTTTGCATATATATATATATATATATATATATATATATATATATATACACGCGTTTGAGAAACTGTTGAAGTTAAATAAACTATATTTTATAATAAAAAAGCTTAACAGTGTTGTTGTGGATCTAATTTGGTCTTAATAATATGTATTGTGAACGCGCGCACACACGTCTACCTGCGGGTCGTCAGTACGTGCCCCTCGGCCTGGAACCTGGGTGGGGTCTTCAATCGGCCATAAGAACAATAGCTAGCCAGAACAGTAGCTACTGTGTGCCGCTTATCTGTTCGAGAACATTCCTTACGGCATGTTCTAGTAGCCTCTCTTTCTAGAACCTTCTGCTTTGTATGCGGGAATTGTGTAAAGAGCTGCTCTGGCCAGGACAAGCAGTTCTGTTGGTCAAGAAGTAACGAAGTGAAAAGTGGACAGGGAAAGTGGACCGTGCAGTTTAGTTGTGAGTCGTGATTCAGAAATTCAATTGTGATTCGATGCATCAGTTGTGTTGTGCTCCGAGTGTGTGTCAGAACTGACACAAGTGTAACATTTGTGCTACACTGAGTACCTAGTGATGACTCAGGTGTGTTTCGCAGTAACCAATGATCATATTTGTTACAATATGGTTGGTTGTTTTCTTAGACAATTGCCGGTAAACTGCAATCAAAGGATGGTATATGTTCCCTAATAAACAAACTAATTGTAAACGGGTAGATCAGTATGCTTACGAGTAGAAGACATCTATTCCTTTTTTCCTTTCAAAGTTTCAGTATATCTTAAATAGTATTGAGATAATGTGTCATGAACCTAACAGATTTAATATTGGTGGGATAGGGTGTGTAATCTCCTATGTAGAAACTTTCGACAACTCAGTGAAAAGTTGAATATTAATGTATTTTAATATTTCTTGATACGGTTCGATGCCAAAGCCTTCCTCTTTTGTTCTGTAAACTTTAGAGTGCCTGAAGTGGTTTTAGGTATCACGATAGATGCCGGAAAACAGCAAATGCGGAGCATAATATTATACGGAGCAAAAACTCCTATTTATACAATGCCTTCCAGACAGCAAGGCTTGTAATGTTTCGGCAGCCGTATGTGCTGTTGCAGAATCATGCGATAAGAGAAGTGTTTCATGACAGAATAATTAGTGTTGATTGGTGGCCCCCTCGTTCTCCTGACCTAACGAGTTGTGATTTTTATTTATGGGGTTCTTTAAAAGACAAAGTGTATCGTTCCAATCCTCACATACTACAGGAACTTAGAGAAAACATTGTGCAAGGAATCACAAGAATTCCTGTTGCTGAGCTTTGGAGAGTGAGCAAGAATATTTACACGAGATATGCTGCCTGTTTGAGAGCAGAAGGTCAACAATTCCAGCATCTATTATAAGGTAAGGATTTTAATCCGCCTCTGCCGGCATAATTTCCCCGGCGACTGCCGGCTGTCTCGTGCAGTAGGGAGAGGGCGCGAGTGGGTTCGAATATAATTTAACTACCCTATAGTTCTGTTATACCGTGCGGGCGTTTTAAGGTGAGGCCGTACACCAGCTATATGCATGGCACGTTGCACTTCCCGATGCGCAAGTGGCCCGCATGACGCATTCAAGGTTATCTTTGTCACCTTTGCTTCAGTCGTTGCTTTGTTTTTCGTGCTGTAAGGAGCTTGTGGATCTCAAAGGTGAAATATTATTCAAGACATCTGTGTTTTGTGTGATTTGCTTAAGAAGGTAAACGCCCTTTTATTAATCCATTCGACAAATTCACGCCTGAACAACAAATTTTTATGTACGATACATGGGTATAAACTGAATCATTTAGACAGGCGTGTTGTAGACAAATTCAGAGAAATTTTTGCTATTCCAGTTCCAGGTAGAGAAACCGTTAGACGTCTGGCTTATAAGTTTAGGACAATGGGATCGCTAAACGCTAAACCTAAAAAGCGAAAACAAAATCTTCTGAGGGAAAAATTGACGAAATTGGTGCATGTATTTGTGGGGAACCTAAAAAAAGACTTATAAGGAACAATACCACACCATAGACGAACAGGAAAATATAAAAACAAATTACACATATCACGCAAGAAGAACTTATGCGTGTGAATGGAAATTTCATTCAAAGATGCCAGGAACGTCTTCACACAGATGGACACCACTTATTATAGTTTATGTTACTATCACTCGTGAGTAAGTAACGCAAGAGTTACGAAACGAAGAGCTCTCAGTGTAATAGACGGTGGACGGAGCACACATTCGCGCGATCCGTGGCCTCACCATAAGACGATCGCACTTTGAAAGTGGAGTGAGACTTGAAAACTTCATTGCCACGGCCGCGATGCTTCGACTAAGGTAGGATATACTGTCTCGGGTTCGATTCCCGTCGACAACCCATCTGACCTTGGATTTTGTGTGGGTTTCCCTGCTCGGTAGGCGGAGTGCTGAGGTGGTATTTATTTCAAATAATTTTTTTTTGTGGCATAAGCCATTTCTGAGATATCCATTATTACTGGTTTGGGTTGTTCATACTTGATCATCTCTTCATGTCCTGTCAAAATTCAGTTGTTTCTCGCGATTGCATGGAAACAGTATGTAGTTTTAAGGCCAACATATAGCGTCCAGTTCTTAAACACTGACTATAGCTGTTTCCTTTGTGTCTATAATGAGATGTTTCCTTTGTGTCTATAATGAGATGTTTCCTTTGTGTCTATAATGAGATGTCTAATGTAGCTATTTCTGCAAAGTTTTATTCAGATTCAAACCTAGCAGATAGAAAAATAAGATTTAGAAATAATAGTTTGTATACCCAATAATAAACGATAGAGGTTAGAGAGAATGATGTGAATGTATCACATCAGGTTTTTTAATGCAGGTCAATCCTCCTTAATCGCAAATTATGCCTGTCTCACTATATCAAGACAAGCTGAAATCATTCACAAAGCACCTGCTTTCGAAGACGAACAGAAAACTTACTTCAATTTCTGTTTCAAGGTTTTTTCATAGGAAGTCAGATATACTAATTCTTGTTAGTATCATAAATTCCAAGTTTAGTAGGGGCAAACGTAGATGAATAAATAGCAATAAGTATATTTATTGTGGAAGAAGGAGAACCAGTCAGGTTCTAAGACACGGAAGAATAAGCCAATGACTGGAATTGCTGTTGAGTTCATATCAGGTAACTGTTAGAAGCCAAAAGTAAGAAACCATCAAGACTAGTAAGCTGTTTTATATTTACATATATTTTGTTTCATTAAATTAGTTATTTATTCTGTTGAAGTTGTTAGTCCTGTTGTGTCACTTATTTTTATAAAGGATAAGTAAATAAAATGACAAATAAGTTGCCATGTTTGTTCCTCAAAAACCGGTTTGGAGTCCGCTATAACTCTAACAGCCAGTCGCCATCTAGTAGATTAACGCATTGAAGAATAATTAGTAGATTAGTTTTTTATTTTGATCATGATTTCAGTCACAATAAATAATACATAAATGGAGTCTCACAAGTAATGTCGGTTTTTAAACACAACTTTATTTGGAACGTTTTCTGACAAGGAATTGAGCTACTCTTCAAGATGGATATCACCAGATTCTGTGGTCTTTACCTATCCTTCAGAGAGCATTATTATCCCGCGACTGTAACAGTTTGGTTTCCTCCAAGAAATGGGCCATGGATAGAAACAAAAGGGAATCTGAAGGCGCAAGATCAGGGCTGCATGCTGGGTATGGTAGCAGTTCGACTTCTTCCAATTCCTGAGTTTTTGCCATAGTGTTCGTGCAGTATGGGTGTTGCATTGTCCTGCTGTAAGAGAACCATATTTCGGTTAACTAATGCTAGGTATGTCCGTCTTAAAAATTTCATGAACTCATTCTAATTATTGAGGATAAAGAACCGCATTGACTGCACGCCTGTTTGGAACAAACTCCCAGTGAATCACTGCTTCAAAATTACACCAGACACACGACATTGCTTTGGGTACGAACTGATTTCTTTTAACGATGACTTTGGCAGGTTGATGGGGACTGGCTGTTATTTATGGACGCGTTTTAACTACTATGGTCCTTAGCGTCCCATTCAGTATTGGACGTGAAACACCGGTAATTTTGCTCACGGGCATCTTTATCAGGCTTGAGGTTCTTTAACGTGCCGTAAATCTACGACGCGGGATCACAGGCTTTACTTCCCTTCCGAAGGAAGCTGTGCTAAGGATTTTTACTTTTTCTTCTTTCTCTGTTTAACCTCCTCTTATGTAGTACTTACACCCCCAGGAGTTACAGGCGGTTGCTGGGGTCAGAGGCCCGTTGAGGAGCAGACACTCATGGATCAAACAGAATATCCAGAATGGGTGATCAGCCCGCTACCTGGTATGGGAGGAAGGAAGTAGATGAAACGAAGTGATGGTGAAATGGATGAAAGGAAAGGTGATGGTAGAGCAGTTGGTGGAATGAATGGCGGGCAAAACCGGAGAATCCAGACGCCACTTTGTCCACCACAAATCCCACATGCGGGTCCCGTGATTGAACACGGGCCGCCTCGGTGAGAGGGCAACGATCTAACCACTCGGCCACGGCGCCGCCCTAAGGATTTTTACGCCCGAAAAAATCCATCGCCCTCCGCCGGGTTTGGGAAACTAGAGGCTTGCACGGTACCACTAGCCACTGTTTCGAACGTCAGGGTTGCGGTAATACACATGTTTCATCATATGTGACAATTCTCTTTATAAATCTATCATTCAGGTGTTTACCGATAAGCTGATGACAGATATTAACTCTACTTTGAGCCCGTTGAGGTGTCAATTCATGAGGTACAGATCTACAGCTTCTGATTGATTTTCCAAGTTTTTCTTAATCTTTTGATGGATCAAGTTCTTCTGATAGCCTACGAATTTTTTTGCTTATGTTCTTTTAAAACTCTGCGTGTGTTGTCAATATCGCATAATTTAAGTATTCCAGAACGTGGTAACTCTTGAGTGCTTTCTTCTCTAGTATTGAAACATTGGAACCATCGTTATGACTCACGCTCACTAACGACACCTGATTCCACTTCACATATTCTTCGAGCCGTGCAGCAGCTTTATAATCCTGTTTCCAGTAGTGCTTTAGAAGGACTCTGATCTCAAACTTTGTAACTTCCATTTTGTGATTGTGTATTAACAACTGACGACTGACACACTCTCGCAATATACGTAAATAGCATCGGCGAACTAAAGAAAACCAATTCTATCTTATAAAGCACCATACTTAAAAACCGATATTACTTATCAGACAACCTAATATAATAAGAAAACAGTATAAACATTAACCATTGCCAACTTCTTTGAAGCTTTAGGATATGTAGAACTTAGTTCTGCTTTATAAGACCAAAGCTCATTTTAAACTCTTAAAACTAAAGTAAGTAGCACGCTTTTTATTTTCTCTACTACGTATACTAAGTAGGGGAAGTGTTGTATTTCACCCAAAAATTCGATACCGAGATTTCACCGGAAATACATGTTTTGAGATCCCCTGAATCCAAAAAAAGTATTTTTGGAAACATGTCCGTGTGTCTGTCTGTGAACAGCATAACTCAGAAACGAACAGTCGGATAACGCCAAACTTGGTATTTAGGTTCAGTATCTTCCAGAGATGCGACACGAAGGTTTTCAAGAAAATCCCCCCCCTAGATTACCCTTTACATGGAAGATTTTTCGAAAAGTTTAATTTTCTCAAAAATGGCTCTAACGATTTTGATTAAAATATCATAGGTTTAAGATACTTTCATGACAAATAAAATGTATATCTTGAATTTAGTGGAAATGTCTCCAAAAGTATTCTTCATTGTGAACGACTTTTGCATAACTGGTAAACCATAAGAGATAGACAATATTTTACTACACAAAAAATGTAGATCGCGTTAAAATACATAATTTATGTCATATACCTACATTTTTTTTGTTGAGTGAACCATTTTCGAGATATTGCTTGTTATTCCCTTAAATTTTTCTTGTAAATATATATTCCCCTTACATCTAGAAGAAAATTAGCAATAAGATAGAGTCTGCAAATGTTTATCTCGATTAACATGAAGTAGATGGAGAATAAGCGTTTGTAAAAATAGTTTGTACAAGAGTAGAGAAAGTCATGTGAGTGTAACACATCAGATTGTTTTTAAGTCATGCATATTGACTAGATTAGTCAACTATATAGGCGAGCACAATACTGTTTTTAACACAAACGAGATGGACAAAACCGAGCGGGATGGCTCAGGCGGTAACGTCCGTGGCCCGTATTAGGGAGATTCAGGGTTCAAATACCAGGGGCCGAACAATCTAACTGGGATTTTTTCGTGGTTTCCCTCAGTCACCAACGTAAATGCGGGATTGCATATGTAATACCACGACCCAAATTTTCACTTTAATTCTAAAACAATAGTAAAATGAAAAATAGGTGGTAATAGCAAAGCTGTGCCATCTATCCACAGGCAATGAAAGCAGGTAGACTGAACGGCACTCTAATGCCATCTGCGCGGCACAAAGCCGAGGATACAGTGGCTATGCACTAAGGTCTCTGTGGATATGTGACGAAGCAAGATGGTATGGATACAGGAATGAGACCTAGAAGCCTAACTGTCCGCCACACATCGATCCACAAGTTATCTACTAACAGATCCGTCGCGATATGACCATGTAGTTAAAGCAATGTAAAATAAATAGATTAATAAATAATCTAATCTAATCTAATAATGGACAAAACATAAAAACGAGAATTAACACGAAAATATTCAGATTGAAGTCTCTTAAACTGCACACATAAATGTCGGGACTGAAATCAGTCGAAATCTAGCTAATGGAAACAAATCATAAGACTGCTTGCTGTGAATAATGAATTTAACAACTAGAAAACGAATTAGAAATTAATTATGATAGTAGCGAATAGTGATGGGATGATACCAGTATTTCTCGATCCTCGACACCGATACTGTATTTGAGCACTGACACTCGATATTCGATACCCGATACTTACTTTATAAAAAACTGAAAAACGATCCAATTTTGTATTATATGCTAGTTCGGAAATTGTTTCTGTTTGACATTTTCCAATTGGTAGCCAACGTTTTATATTAATAATTCCACAGATTATGTATCTCAAGGCTAACAACAATAATAATATTAATAAAAATAAAAATTTATAATAATTATAATTTCTTTGCTTCCCTTTTTATGTATTTATATGTTGTGCTGAAAACCTTTTTAAGCGGTAAATTATTCGTATGGTATACCTGTAAGCTACGCTGGTGAATCGAGTTTGACTTGCGTAAACACAAACCAACAAATGAAAGGAAACAAATAGTTCCATGCGCTGTATTTTCTCACATCTTAAGTTCTGATTTTTACTTCCTCTACTACGTATAATAAGTAGGGGAAGTATTTCATTCCACTCAAAAATTGGATATCGAGATATCACTGGAAGTACATGTTTTGAGGCTCCTTGAATAAAAAAAAATGTTTTTTAGAAAAAGGTCCGTGTACGTGTCTGTCTGTGAACAGCGTAACTCGGAAACGAAAGGTCGGAAATTGGTATTTAGGTTCAGTACGAGGGGCACTATTTATATTTTGAGCCTAATAATTAAAACAAAGTAATTTCTGATTGAAAACTGCTTTATTGTTTCTCAAAATAATCTCCTTTATGATCAATACACTTTTGCATCCGTTTGAACCATTTGTCAAAGCATTTATTCCAGTCTTCTTGAGACACCTCCAAAACATGGATTTTGAAGGCATCAACGGCTTCTTCTGCCAACGAAAATCGTTGTCCACGTAATTTATTCTTGATGTTTGGGAACAAAAAGAAGTTCATTGGTGCCAAATCAGGACTGTATGGCGGATGACCCATAAATTCGATTTTCTGAACCTTCAAATACTCTGTTGTTAGACGAGATGTGTGTGCGCTCGCATTGTCTTGATGAAGAACGATTCTACGGTTCTTGCTGGTTTTCCTTACTTCACCGAAGACTTCCGGCAAAAAAATGGTTGTGTACCATTCGGCATTGGCCGTTTAACGTTCCTCTAAAGGCACTGTTGCCACATGGCCAGTTGTACTGAAAAAGCAGGCGAGCATTTGCTTCGAAGTGTTTCGAGTGCGAACAACTTTTGTTGGATTTGCTTCATCTTGAAACAGCCATACAGTCGACTGCAGTTTACATTCCGGCTCATACGCATAGATTCATGATTCGTCACCTGTTACAATCTTATATACGTCTTTTGAGGCACCCCATTGTATTTCTTGAGCATTTTTGTACACCAATCGACACGAGTATCTCTTTGAGATTGCGTCAAATTATGTGGGATCCAACGAGAGCAAACCTTTTTCACGATTAAATTCGTTATACCAGCGTTTCACAGTGGCAAAGGATGGAGCTTCATCGCCAAATGTGGAATTAATTAACTTCTCAACCTTCAAGCAAGTCTAATGCAGTGCGTATCGACTACAAGCATCTGTCTTTTGATATTAACGATTAATAACATTTGAAGGAAATATTTGAAAGTTACTCAAAATATCGAGTTCACAGACATTGACAAACTTCATTATGGTTGACACTTCAGCGTAAACCTAGAGTTTATTATACATCAGTATCTTCTTCTTCTTCTTCCCTTACGGTATTAGGTCCTTCAGGCCTATTACGAAGCTCTTGAAACTGTTTATCCATTTTCTTCATGTTCCTCCTACATCTCTCCGTCCACGTGGTTTAAATAATAATGCTTGCCTAGGAAATCTCCAAGGTCGCATCCTTTGCACGTGAGTCTTCCACTGCCGCTGATATTGCTATATTTTCTCTATCATATTTTTTTCTTCACCCATTCATCCCCTTAAATCACCATTTCTAAGCCTATCTGTTGTTGTTACTCCCAATATTGATCTTAAAAATGTCATCTGTGCTGCTACTAGCCTTGACTTCTAATGATTTCCAAGCACCCATGTTTCACAACCATATTTCAACACCGACTTAACTACTGTCCAATGAATTCTTAGTTTTGTTTCCCTCCTCATATTTCTTCCAAAGCTTCTTTTTATACATCCATTAAGTTTATTATATTTCTCAACGTTGTGAAGCAGCGGTTATGGCCCAAGGTAATCGGGAGGTCGGCGCCGGGCTGTCGGAGTAAACAACGATACGTGCCGCTCGCCAGCGTAAATACCGGTGCGTTATCGGCAGGTAACCAGAACTTTCTGGAAGTTTCTCCCTCCCTCGTCCAGAACGTGTGTCGAAGTAGTTATAGAATGTTCGGTTGAAGACTCCACTGCCTATATAAGCGAGCGTTCTCGTGAGAGTTGTTGAGTGGAGTGAGCGAGTTTAACATGCGACATCAAGAGCGATTCCCCGAGCGAGTTGTGGCGTGCAGCGAGTGCTACTGCGGAGCGACGGATTGTGGAAGTCTTGTGTTAGACTCCGCAGTGAGTGAACTGCCCAGCGTAAAGAGGCACGAAGGAAATGAAGTGACGGAGAATTGTGCTAATTCCCCTTAGTGAAGTGACATTAGCAAAGTGAACTCCCAGTGAAGTTGAACTAGATGAGGATTTAGAGCGGTGACAGTGAGAATTGAGAAGTGATAGTTGTAAAACTGGATAAAGTCACAATATTATCTTTAATGTCCGCTTTCCTTTCAATGAATGATTTTTAGGTCCTAAATATTTGAACGTTGCTACTTGTTCCATTAGCTTTTGTTCTATAACTATTTTCATTCTCATTCGTTTTCCCCTCATGGCCATAACTTGTAGTTTTCTCGCTTGGTATTTGCATATTGATTATATTTATTATTTTGTTCAATATAAAATAGTATTCATTTTTGCAACTCCTCTTCATTATTCGCCAGGAATATATAACCATCCGCAAACAAAACGATTTCTACTTTACTTTCATTTATTCTTTGCCCTTTGTGTACATTAGTATCTCTGATGACAACTTCAAGAATTCCAATGATGTCTTGGTAAATAGTTATCACCCAACTACATAGGTTAATATCATACGAATGTGTCAAACAGCTTTTAGAAGTTCCAGATAAAAGCAGATCTGCAGATACTGTATTATATCATCAATTAGTGGACACTTTTCAGGAAGCAATAGATGCTCATCCAAGAATTTTAGATTTAATCATAACAAAGACAAGTTCTTTCTCCAGAATCTGTTGAGTTAAAGTAGCTTCTCAACTTTAAACAAACTATACAACAAGCAAATGGGAACAATGGTCGGAAATAAACATATTCCCGTTTTATTATATCTGGCTTACAACTAGAAATAAAATGGTAACTTTGGAAAGCAACAGTGTATTCAAAAGAAGAAAGAGAATGCTATAAAAATTTCCAGGAAACCAAATTTAGAGATATTTATGGTAGATACATTGTAGAACTACCAATAAAGAAAAGCTCAAATGTTGAAGCCTCAGAAAAAAAAAACATAGCTTAAGATTACAAGCAAATGAGAGATTACAGAATGACTCGTCAGCTTTATGCGTGAATATGAAGAACTTGGATGCATGAAGGAAGTTCATAACAAGCTCACAAATCAGGATGCAAGATATTACATGCCTCGTCATCCAGTTTTCAAGAACACTAGCTTCACTACGTGAACAAGAGTTGCAAACGATGCTTCATCAAAACTGAATCATAGTGTTGCACTGAACGATATACTAATGATAGTCCCGACAATACAGAAAGATCTCTCTACAATTATGAGGGCTGTCTGGAAAGTAACCTCCGTTCATGCATAGCACAAGAAGTAGTGGGGGTAACGTCGCCATTTCGACATCAGCCTGCGCAGTGGCTCAGTACGCTTCTAGCTGTGCAAGATGGAGCATCGTACTGTCGCGTGTTTGCTAGTTGTAACCTTACAACATGAGCGCGGAAATAACAAATCCCGCCGAGTGTGAAGTGCGTGCAAGTGTGAAAAGGCTAAGAAGAATAATCCAAAACAAGCGTCGTGGTCTTGTGACATCTGGTGTGTTTTTGTATGACAACGCTCGCCCTCATGCAGCAAACAACATAAATGAACTTTTGGCCAAGTTCAAATGGGACGTTTTAGACCATATCCCCGTACAGTCCGGACTTGGCCCCTAGCGACTTCTATCTTTTCCCGTACACGAAAAACTGACTTGCAGCTCAGCGCTTTGGCAATGACGAAGAGCTTCAAAACCCCGTGATAGGTTGGCTTAGTTCACAGGCATCAGAACTTTATGCATAGGGTATTTCAAAGACTGTAAAACGGTATGACAAGTGCTTAAATATGCTTGAAGACTATGTATAAAAATAGAGAAACGCTCAAGTTTTCAAATGTTTATAATAAAACTTTTGTATGTATACTAGTTTCATGTCTATTTCAAAATGGATGTTACTTTCTGGACAGCTCTCGTATAATGAGATTTCACAACTATAAGAAAGACTTCATAGCCGATATTGCGAAAATGTACCGGCAATTGACAATCATCGCAGACATCAGCCTTCACAAGCAATCCTATGGGGAGAACAACCCCAAGAACCACATTTGAACTACTGCCACACATGTTAGTACATCAGCGGTTTTTCCAGTTAAAAGTTGTTTACAGCTTCTAGCAGAGAATGAATCATAAGATGAATTTCTACGTACACATCATTCATGTTGATGATAGCCTTTTGGCTCAGATAACTTGCACAGAGTTGAAAAATTCTAATGGAATTTGAAAGTCTGCTCCTACGCGGAGGGTTTCTACTGATGAAGTTCAAATAGTCTAGAACTCATGATCTCGATTCCGATCTAAAGAAAAACCAATGTCCAGGTTTATTTTTACGATTCAACCGATATCATCAAAACACTTGGAATGACTATGTAACTCTCAAGTGATGAGCTCGAAATTACATGTAATCTGAGATCCTAATCAACAGGAAATAACGAGGGGTACTCCAAGCGAGTGGTGCTCTATGTTATATCTTCAATCTTTGATCCCATTGGCTTATGTTCAGTAACTAAGCTCTTTAAAGCATCTTGGGGTCCCTATGTCAAGAGGAATTTCAGCGGGATACTCAAATACAAGAAGAATTGTTAGAAACATGGTGTAATCTATGTAATCAAATCCCTATTTTTAACTATATGCGTATCCTGTATAATGAAATCCCACTGCAATCCAAACGTACGGATTCTGTTATGTTTCATAGGGAGCCTATGATGCTTCCATTTACGCAGACTCTCGTAACAATCAAATCCCTACTAGATTACTTTGTTTAAAATGGACTCGACTCTCTGAAACAAACGTCATTCCCTCGACTTAAGCTATGTAAGTGGTGCTTTACTGCTAGCGCACTTTCTTAAAAAGGAACGTAATGCTTTCGAGTACCCATAGAAGGAGCGCACCTTTGGACCGACTCAACGCTTGTCCTCGCTCGGTTGCATGTCTATCCAGCAAGGTGGAAACCATTTGTCAATTGTGAAATAGAAATACGAGAAATAGTTTCTGCGAATCACTGGCATCATATCAGACAGTTGAATAGACTAGTCTCAATCGGTCTTAAGCCTACTTAATCTCAGGAGTAACACATATGGTGGAATAGACCCCCTATGATTATGCAAGAACTCTTCTTCATGACCTAAAAAAGAAGGTATTCTTAAACTTACAAGGGTTCCAGAGTAGATGTCGATTACGCTCATCATCTCTCAGAAAAGGTCATTACTCACAACATTTTCCACTCCAAATCACTTACACCGAACAATCAACTACTGCATGCGATTCGCATTCAACTGCAAGAAAAGGCCGCATCCCGAAGAATAAATCATGCTCTCAAAATCTGTATATGAATAACTCATACAACTTCCTTTCTTAAGGAAATTTACAGGATAAAAATGTCAGCCGTCCAATAAACTTAGAATTTTATAGTTAATTACGCGTTGGAGTAAGATTGACAACAGTTCCAAATGATATTATCGCTGATCATCGTTTACCTAAGCATGTGATAGCATGCAAATAGCACCGTTTGCTTCATGCAGCACCTCATTTTGTATCAGACTTCTCAACGGAAACATTTATTCCTGCACTTCTTGATTCTTGTGGTAAAAGAAGCTCCACTGAATGTACAGGTGTCCACAAATGAGTGGAACATACAATCAGTTTTTAATACAGTGAACTTTGGAACATACCGAACGAGGTGGCACCGACTCAGATTCGGGAAGTATAGGTTCAAATCCCCGAAGCCAAGCACCTGATCGAAGGTTTTTTTCGCGGTTTTCCTCAGTCGCTGTGCAAATCTGGATTGGTAATTTGATACGCTAATTTTCGTATCATCCCTTTCATCACTACATTTCATTTCTTTCTTCTTTTCCACCATACCAGGCATTGGGCTGTTCACCCATTCTGGAAATCCTAGATCCAAAAGTTTGCTTGCTCCTCGACAGGCTGCTGACCCAAAGTATTGGCTTGCAAGTGTAAGTCCCACAAAGAAGAGAGTAAGTCGTTGAAGAATAACTTTGGAACAGAAATGAACTGATCAAGAGTTCATTATACTAAAACATAAATGTGGCTATTCCCTACCACAACAAGAAAAATCTCAGTCATTTTGAGCACACCCCACATATAGCGACGATGGAACCAATTTTGTCGGTTCTTTCAAAGAGCTGGGAGAACCTCAATGAGTTCTGTAGGATCCAGAGGAAAGGAAAGACATTAAGGATAGAACAGTGCTTATAACTTCTCAAACTGAAACCTGTCCGAACTCTAGTCCAGTATTAGGAATCAGTGATGAGTAGGGCCCGAATTTTTAGGTAAAATAAACCTTATTCATATCCTTATTTAATTGAAACCAAATGAATATATAATATAAGTAAGAAGCAAATCCATTGAAAACCTTCAAGTTAGGTTTCTTATATGCTTAAAATGCTTCGGGTTTTATTGATTCTTTTTTTTTCCTGGATCAATAGAGGTTTCAATAATGTTGCTTCTTCTGGTACTTAGTTGTGAGACTTATTTTTTTGGCTTGCAGTAGATAGTTACATACATTCTCAAATTTTCTGGCGTATTTCTTATTATCACATAACACATTCTTGTATGAAGAAAAGGTTCTTTCAACGGAACATGACGTCCTTGGGGCGCAGAACATAAGCCAGTGCAGCAAGTTCTGGGGGTAGTTTTCTTGTATACTCTTCTATCTGCAATACTGAATTGATTTTCATATCTTCAAAACCAGGATTTCGTTGAAGAATCTTCTGCAACTTCGAAGAACATGCAACTCCCACTGGTCCAGGCATTTCTTTAGTGGAAACATTTCCAATGATATTTAGAGCATCTTTCAGTGGCAAAGTTGTACTTTTCAACCGGAAATAGCTTTTCTATAAAACAAAAATGTGTCTTAATATATGTAATGGAAGCGGCAAGAGTGGAGAAATCGAGTGATTTCTTAGCCTTGGCAATGCAGGAAGCTTCTGTTTCATCAAATTCATTGACGACATTTTTAATGTGTTTTAAATGCTCGGCATAGTAAACGGCAGCAGACAGCCAAGTTCCCCAGCGGGTAAGTATCGATTCAGGTGGAAGAGGGCTTGCCGGTACTTTCTCTTTGAACAATTGTATATGTGTTGGGGCCTTTAAGAAAACCTTGACCGAAGATATCAGGCTGTCCATGTCATCGAAGTAGCTTCTAATTTCCTCTGCAAGGTGGTGCAGGCCGTGGGCCAAGCACGTAACGTGTAGCATGGTCGGGTGTAGGCAGCACTGCCTGTGACTAAAAAAAGTGAAATGTGGATCTGCAGCCATCCACCTTTTCAATAAATGTGATTTAGACATTGCTTCACTATACAACAATTACATTACAAAAGTACTCTCGTGTACTCTGCTATACTCTCGCTGAACGACTGGAGGCGATCTCGTTACACAGGTTACGCTCCTTCTGACCTATCAGCTACATCCAGGTGTCACCACGTCACATGTACTGCGTTAAGCTGTAGCAACTAGAACTATCTACTGGCTATAAGTGGTAGAAATAATTTTACAATGAGTTTCAATCCAAAAATAACGATCCTTCATTTCGAAAAAGGAAAAAATAGCGATTTAGGTTATTTTAGGTGTCAAATCCTCATTTATATTTTTACCTTCTCTACTACGTATAGTAAGTAGGGGAAGTATTGCATTCCACCCAAAATTTCGATACCGTAAGTACATGTTTTGAGACCCCCTGAATCCAGAAAAACATTTTTAGAAACATGTCCGTGTGTGTGTCTGTCTGTGTGTCTGTGAACAGCATAACTCAGAAACGAACTTCGGATAAACGCCAAGCTTGGTATTTAGGTTCAGTATCTTCCAGAGATGCGACACGAAGGTTTTCAAGAAAATCCCTCCACCCCAGACTACTCTATACATGGAAGATTCTTCGAAAAGTTTAACTTTCTCAAAAATGGCTCTAAGGATTTTGATTAAAATATCATATGTTTAAGATATTTTCATGGCAAATAAAATGTATAATCTCGATTTTTCTGGGAATGTCTCTAAAAGTATTCTTAATTGTGAACGACTTTTGCATAACTGGTAAACCATAAGAGATAGACAAAATTTTACTGCACAAAAAATGTAGATCGCGTTAAAATACACAATTTATGTCATATACGTTTTTGTTGTTGAGTGAATCATTTTCGAGATATTGCTTGTTATTCCCTTAAATTTTTCAATACTTCTTTTCTAAAATGGGAATTCGTTATTCATTTTTTTTTGTCTTGGATATGCAAAGAGTTATAATCTGTGGCAAAGGGAATAGTGCTGCACCTAGCAACCAGCTATTAAGAGTTATGTGTGTGCTTAAAGGCTACTGTTTTTCTATATTGCCGTTGTAAATATATTTTCCCCTTACATCTACAAAAAAATTAGCAATAAAATAGAGTCTGCAAATGTTTATCTCGATTAACATGAAGTAGATGGAAAATAAGCGTTTGTATAAATAGTTTGTACAAGAGTAGAGAAAGTCATGTGAGTGTAACACATCAGATTTTTCTATATTGCCCTTGTAAATATATTTTCCCCTTACATCTACAAAAAAATTAGCAATAAAATAGAGTCTGCAAATGTTTATCTCGATTAACATGAAGTAGATGGAGAATAAGCGCTTGTAAAAATAGTTTGTACAAGAGTAGAGAAAGTCATGTGAGTGTAACACATCAGATTTTTTTTATGTCCTGGACGTGCAAAGAGAATGGAATGCGCCACATAGCAACCAGCGTTAAAATATTTGACTATCGCTTAAAAGCTACCATATTCCCCTTGCATCTACAAGAAAATTAGCAATAAGATTGACATCTCCATATCTCGATTAACAAGAAGCATATGGAGAATAAGCGTTTGTAAAAATAGTTTCTACAAGAGTAGAGAAAGTCATGTGAGTGAAACACATCAGATTTTTTAGGCGTAATGAAATTCGCATATTCTGCTCCAGGAAATGTGAAACGAATATATATATACACCTAAAAAATCTGGGCCTTAGTGATGAGCTTTTTGAGTGCTCCTACCCATCTCACTTTTCAGTTGGTACCTCGTTCACTGCCTTACCGTGTCATGAACTCAAATGCCCGGTTAATAGACGAAATAGGGTGGAAACATTTGCAAAATAAAAGAAAGGAACCCTACATCTTTTGCAAAAACAGTACAAATGGACTTCATAACCTTAAAAAGTGGCATAGGTGGTCCAAGAAATATCCCAATCATTTCGAAGGAGATGTAGTGTATATCAAAAATAATAACCTTGTGCCGCTTCACTGAAGACAAATGTTGTTGATGCAGAATACCCCAACTGATGGCCTCATCCGAGTTGCCGCAGTCAACACGAATGGTGTTAAGAAACGTCCATAGTAACTGTGCGTAATTCGAATATCAGATGGTATATAACATAGATTCATTTAGTCTAATTACATAAGTTAAAGTACATGTGGCAATGACTCTTTGGTGGGGAGTATGTTGAACAGGCTTCTTTTTGTTAATTGTATGAGTTACTTATTTAGTCTGTTGAAGTTGTCGGTGCTATTCTATCATTCAGTTGTTACTTTTGTAAATGATGAGTAAATAAAATGGCTAACCGTAAATAAATGTATGATACGCAATGAAGTAAACTGTGTAAATACTATCCTTGTCACAGCCAGTGCTTTAACTTAGGGAAAACAATCCTTGGTGTTCTTGAATCCTTGATAAGTTTCTTTCATTACATATTTTTAACGATTTATTACTCTGTTACACCTCGAATTCATTCCCCTAGCCTCAGTGGTAGACGCTGAGGAGGTAAGGAATAATTTTAACTAAAGAAAACTTTCCCGTCACTAGCCGGGAATCCAAACAGGTTCTCTGGGCTGAGAAAACAGCACGCTGACAACTTTATCGCAGTCGGCAGGAAAGAAATGTTATTAAGAGAAAAAAATCTGATGTGCTGCACTCACATGCCTTTCTCTACACTTGTACAGAGTATTTTTACAAACGCTTATTCTCCATCTACTTCATGTTAATCGAGATGAACATTTGCAGAAACTTTCTTATTGCTAATTTTATTGTGGGTACAAGGGGAATAATGGAGTTTAGAATCATAATGACGTATGTACAAAACACGTGTTTTGAGATAAAGGCCAAAGAAGTTTTGCAACATCGAAATGACTATAATTCTTACCACTTACGTTAACGTCACTGATAATCGTAATACCTCATAGTGATTTGACTGTGTTTACACTCGTTCAACAATATCTGAGCTTTAATATTAAGTACTACGTAACAAAAAGATGAACACTGGGTGTTCTGGCTAGTTACATCTGATGTTAGTAGTAATAACGATAACATAAAATGCACTTGTATAAAAAGTATATTTGGCTTATATTATAGCAAAGTGTTTTAGAGATTTATAAATATATTACAGTGCTTCCTGAATTATAGCTAAATAATTATGTTGCGTTTGACTTTAAACACGAAGTATAGTTACCACGACGACTAGGCAAAATATAAAATCTGATGTGTTACACTCACATGACTTTCTCTACTCTTGTACAAACTATTTTTACAAACTCTTATTCTCTATCTATTTCATATTAATCGAGATAAACATTTGCAGAAACGATCTTTTGACATGCATAGAGAATTACATTTTACACATAACGACCAGTTCTAAAAATATTTAACTATCGCTTAAGGCGTACTATGTTCCCCTTGTTTTGTATTTGCAGTGGCCTTTAAGCATATACATATCTCTTAATAGCTGGTTGCTAGGTGCAGCACCATTCTCTTTGCCTCAGATTAATACTCTTTGCATATACAAGACAAAAAAATGAATAACGAATTCCCATTTGAGAAAATAAGTATTGAAAAATTTAAGGGAATAACAAGCAATATCTCGAAAATGGTTCACTCAACAAAAAAAATGTAAATGACATAAATTGTGTATTTTAACGCGATCTACATTTTTTGTGCAGTAAAATTCTGTGTATCTCTTATGGTTTACCATTTATGCAAAAGTGGTTCACAGTGAAGAATACTTTTGGAGACATTTCCAGAAAATTCGAGATATACATTTCATTTGTCTGAAAATATCTTGAACATATAATATTTTAAACAAAATCGTTAGTCATTTTTGAGTAAATTAACATTCTCGAAAAATGTTACATGTAAACGGTAGTCTGGGGTGGGGGGATTTTCCTGAAAACCTTCGTGTCGCATCTCTGGAAGATACTGAGCCTAAATGCCACGTTTGGTGTTTATCCGACTGTTCGTTTCTGAGTTATGCTGTTCACAGACAGACACACAGACACACACACTGACATGTTTCCAAAAATGCTTTTTTTGGATTCAGGGGGTCTCAAAACATGTATTTCCGGTGAAATCTCGGTATCGAATTTTTGGGTGGAATACAATACTTCTGCATTTAAAATAAATGTGTTCCGAGTTTTCTTTTCGAAATTGAAATCAGGTTATAGTGAGCCAGTTGATATCATTTCCACCACTGTCAACTTGTAGCGTCTCCGTTCTGGTAAATTCAGTACATCCTTCTGCTGAACTTCAGTGACATTGTATTTTTTATCTGTCATTCTGACGGCAGTGAGCCATCCTGATAGATCAAGTATATCAAGCAGGTTTTTTTTCTCTCTCTCTATTCGAACAAGAATAGAGTCACACTTAGTTTGTGAACTGTCGCAGTAATCTGTTCGTGTTATCTTTTTTACTTGGCGCCTGTTATTGTTTTACTATTTTGAATTTTGGGTTCTTTGTCCTCCGGCTAGCTTTTATTGCTCAGTCGAGCAAATATCTCTGAACAGGGCGTGTAAACGGAAAGGAGTTGTTACTAAAGGATAACACTGATAAAAGAATTTGTTTTTACACTTTTATTGCCGTTACACTTAATTAATAGTTCACATCTGTAATCTTTATACACGCCTGACTGAAACTGTTATATTTCCGAATGTAATTACTGTCGTAATAGTTGTCGCGTACTTCAGATTTTGTAACTAACTTTACGACGCGAGAGATTCTGTAGAATTGCAGAATGTGTACCTCGCGAGCGATTGCTGAGAACTGCGCGACGTTTACCTCGTGAATGATTCTGTAAATCTGCGCGATACTTTTATTTCGAGTGGAGGAGAAAATGATTTAATCACTTACCTCAGCCCCGATGGGAGTCGGACTGAGAGTGTGGGACTCACCGATAGATCGGCATACCCACTAAAAGCTCCTCCACCGGAGAGGGAAAAGTCAAGAGTGAAGGTGAGGCAGTACCTTATTAAGCACCTGCGGATTCAAGGTGATAGGTATAGTTCGGAAGGCATAGCCTAAGCCGGGTGAAGGAAGGTGCCAGGACGCAACCATGACCGAGGCCCTACTTGCGCCCTTGGGAATGTAGGGTGAGAAGGTGTAAGAAGTTAAGGGGATGTGTGTCAGGATTGTAGGTTGGTTACCTGGGCTTCCGACGTCCTCGGTAGTGAGTAGCCGGAGCACTCTCTGTGGACCCCGACGGGGGCTCATCTAGTTGCTGTGGAGTCCTTTGTTCTAAGACGCCACTTGCTTTTGGCTCAAGAATTTAGACTCCCTCACCCCCATATGTCTAAACACTATAATAGAGCTGCTATTGGTTACTAAATCCCGCAAACATTAGCGTCTTTTTTGTCAGCCAATCATAATTACTAACACATATGCTCTAGGAAAATATTCCCTCCATTTCTAAAGAAAGGCACGCTACCCTGACGTCATTTGTTTGTATCTTCTTAGCGATAATCAACTCACCCGCTCGCTTCATTGTTACCCACTCTATTGTCAGTTTCAGCGAGGCCGTGTAAACTTATTTCCTAACAATGCTTATGGCTAACAAACATCTAAAATCATTGTCATACATTAATGTTAGTTTACACTACAATCACTCTGGCATTCACAGTGTTGTGATATAAAATACTGCCTCAGAATGACCTGTCTCAAAGAACATACGGTTTATTAAAGGGATATCAAGGTACTCAACAGCTTACAGAAATACAGCAAGCATGTTTGCATTTCTAGTTTGCCCCCCACGTGCACCAGAAAAGAAATTCCAGTCTTTACCATCCACATTTTTATTCTAGAAAATTAAACAAGAATAAGACAATTTCTGCAGATCCCCGTTTCCTAGCCCTCACTCCACATTTAGTATGCGGCTTCTCTTCTCTATTGTAGATTGTACACAGCAAGTCTTAGTGGATAAAATAATAGCATTTTTTTTTGGACAGCAACAGACAGCCTCCAGAGTAAATTCAGTTGAATGGGTTTTTCCTGATGGCTTCATGCTGTCTTTCATATCCTTAACTAGGATCACTGTGAGCATATTGCTCTGAACAGTTAATTAGTTTCTTGTGGCATTTATATGAGAGAACCTGAACATGTATCACACAAATCATGTTTAGGTACATGGAAGTGTAAGTTCAATTCTGCATTAGATATATTTCGATAAAAATATTGTTTTAGTGCTAATGCTATCATTATCGTAAGTTTAAACATACATTATTCAAAGATTTAACTTGTGAGAAAATTCTGCGAATCTTTCCTAGCATAATGTGAAGGAAGTTTTGGAAAGCTGTTTATGTGAATGTAATTTTTGTTTGCAGCATCTGATTTAGCTATGGCTGGTTTGGGCCATCCTCATTGAATTCTAGAAATTATGTGCTCATTATGTTTTATTAGAACCTGGCATTTGAATAATTCAGTCAAATCAGACATCCAAAGAAAGGACTAACAAACTTGTACCTTTTAACCATCTTTGTTTAAGAAGTGTTTGTTTATGCATTTTCGCCTGGAAAAACCTCTAGAAGTCCCAGCACTTTGCTTATCCACCTGCAGATATGCTGTTATCTTATTTAGCGCCACAGCACCGCAAAGGGAGTCAAAATGACATACAAGGCAATATCCTATTGTGACCCTAAACATTAAAGTGAATTTGTGTATATACTGCACACTATCTCGGGAACGGTTAAAGATAGAAGTTCCGCTGCTTTATCCTTGAATATATTGGTTTTGCAAGACGATAGTGAAGCAGATATGTCAAAATGATCAATTTTGTAGTTACGTCGTTATGACTAAACACCCGGGTAGGCTTTAAGCGATAGTCAAATATTTTAAGAGCTGGTTGCTATGTGAAGCATTACATTCTCTTTGCGTATCCAGGACATAAAAAAACGAATAACGAATTCCCATTTGAGAAAAGGTATAAGTATTGGAAAATTCAAACAAATATCAAGAAATATTTTAGAAATGGTTCACTCCACAAAAAAAATGTATATGACATAAATTGAGCATTTTTACGCGATCTACATTTTTTTGTAGTAAAATTCTGTCTATCTCTTATGGTTAACAACTTATGCAAAAGTCGTTCATAATGAAGAATACTTTTGGAGACATTCCCAGAAAATTCAAGATATACATTTTAATTGTCATGAAAATATCTTAAACATATGATATTTTAATCAAAATCGTTAGAGTCGTTTTTGAGAAAATTAAAAATTTCGAAAAATGTTCCATGTAAAAGGTAATCTGGGGTCGGGGGATTTTGTTGGAAACGTTCGTGTCGCATCTTTGGAAGATACTGAACCTAAATACCAAGTTTGGTGTTGATCCGATTGTTCGTTTCTGAGTTGTGATGTTCACAGACACACACACACACACACACACGGACATGTTTCCAAAAATGCTTTTTTTTTTGGATTCAGAGTGTCTAAAAACATGTATTTCCGGTGAAATCTCGGTATCGAATTTTGAGTGGAATACAATACTTCCCCTACTTACTGTACGTAGTAGAGTGCTATAAAAATATGTTAAACCAATGATATTTTAATCAAAACTGTTAGCCATTTTTGAGAAATTCAAAATTTTCGAAAAATATTCCATATAGAGGGTAGTCTGGGGTAGGGGGAATTTCTTGAAAATCTTCGTATCCTAACTTGGGAGATAGTAAATTCAAGTACCAAGTTTGGTACTTATCTGACTTTTCGTTTTTGAGTTATGCTGTTTACAGTCACACACACACACAGGACAAGTTTCGAAAAACGCATTATTTGGATTCAGGGCACCTCAAACCATGTATTTCCAGTGACATCTCGGTATCAAATTTTTGGGTGGAATGCAATACTTGCAGAGGAGATGTACAGATTTAGTAGCAGAAACTCTGCATTTAAAACGGATAAATCCAGCCTGAGGACTTTAAACAGATTTTCGTCCAAAAATCATGAATATATATTTAATTAGCCTTCAATGTAGATAAGTTAATTACAAATACCTTTCAGAGACAATATCACCATTATACAGTGTGATCCATATAAACCTGAACCACTTTAATGGGCCACAACTCTTGAACATGGGACGCATGTACAGCTTTGGGAGATTACATTGTTGATTTTTCCTCCACCGGCATCCACAAATATCTGCACTCGTTTCACCATATTCTGTGACTTCTACGATCTTCGTAGAAGTATCCTCGCCAATGTTGCTCATTTCTTTACTAACGGATTCACCGACTTCAGCAGTTGTCCAAAGTCTATTCTTATACACTCTATTTTTAAGCTACCCCCATAAGAAAAAGTCCGCTGAGGTTAGGTCAGGTGATCTGGGGATCACAGAGAGTATTTGATTATCAAAGAAACTGGTAACAAGTTGCATGGAGGAGTCAGACGTGTGTCACGTTGCTCCTTGCTGGAAACAACCTTCTGTCAATTCGGTATCATCCAGATGATCCACAAATGTATTGAAGATGCCCATATAAACTGTATTGTCTTGCAGTCGTATCAAGTAAAATGAAGCCAACAATCCTGGAAGCTGACACCGCGCACCATACTCCGACCTTTTCATCATGCAGTAGTGTTTCGTGGATGATATGTGGTTTACAGCAGCCCAGTATCTGCTGTTTTGTGTGTTGATTAGTCTGACAGATGAAACCATGCCTCATCTATAAACCACATTATGGGGAGAATGCCTGGACGTGGAATAAGAAAGCCCTGAAACCATCGACATAACGCATTTGTTTTTCATGATCTGCTTCTTTCAATTGCTGCATCACATGCAATCTGTATGATCGCAATCCCGATTTCTTCGTGTGCCATATGAATAGTGAAGCGTCTTCGAATATTATCAACAAATTCTGCACTCAGTGATTGTCTATGTTTGCCACTCTCACTGACGAGTACACCAGTTGTCTCCAGCTTTCTTACTAGCGACAAAATTGCTGCCTTTGTTGGGATATCGTGCACATTGAATTCTCTTTGAAATTCTCGTTTTAGTTGTCATCAATGATTTTGTCAATGAATTTCACAATAAAAAATCTGATGCGTTACACTCACATGACTTTCTCTACTCTTGTACAAACTATTTTTACAAACCCTTATTCTCCATCTACTTCATGTTTATCGAGATAAACATTTGTAACCTCTATCTTATTGCTAATTTTCTTGTAGATGTTAGGGGAATATATATTTACAAGGGCAATATAGAAATACTGTAGCCTTTAAGCACATACATATCTCTTAATAGCTGGTTGCTAGGTGCAGCACCATTCCCTTTGCCACAGATTAATACTCTTTGCATATACAAGATAAAAAAATGAATAACGAATTCCCATTTTAGAAAATAAGTATCGAAACATTTAAGGGAATAACAAGCAATATCTCGAAAATGGTTCACTCAACAACAAAAATGTATGTGACATAAATTGTGTATTTTAACGCGATCTACATTTTTTGTGTAGTAAAATTTTGTCTATCTCTTATGGTTTACCAGTTTACCAAAAGTCGTTCACAATGAAGAATACTTTTGGAGACATTCCCAGAAAATTCAAGATATACATTTTATTTGTCATGAAAATATCTTAAACATGTGATATTTTAATCAAAATTGTTAGAGCCATTTTTGAGAAAATTAAAATTTTCGAAAAATGTTCCATTTAAAGGGTAATCTGGGGTGGGGGGATTTTCTTGAAAACCTTCGAGTCGCATCTCTGGAAGATACTGAACCTAAATACCAAGTTTGGTGTTTATCCGACTGTTCCTTTCTGAGTTATTCTGTTCACAGACAGACACACAGACAGACAGTCACACACACGGACATGTTTCCAAAAATTCTTTTTTTTGGATTCAGGGGATTTTAAAACATATATTTCCGGTGAAATCTCGGTATCGATTTTTTGGGTGGAATACAATACTTCCCCTACTTCCTATACGTAGTAGAGAAAGTAAAACATGCTCTCGAACTGAGTACTGCACGTTTCTGTTAAGACTGTAAATTAAAGACTGCCAACAGAGCTCTTAATTGCCATCGAAATCATCAAAATAGTCAACAAATGGCAGTGGTTACTGATTTTATCAAATCCACTTAGATCATTATATCAAATTTCACATTTCTGCGAGCTTTCAGAGGAAATTATGGCTCAATAAATTAATTCAGGTTTATATGGCTCGCACTGTAGAACGCTTACATGTACTTCTATTCTTGTTATTAGGCAGAGATATGACGACACAAAAACAAAATATGTGTCGTATCGTAATGATATTACAAAGTGCAATTTTATTTATTTATTATTTAGTTTCTCTAGTATGTGACGTAGTAGGCAGAGAAGGTATTGCATTCCACCCAAAAATTCGATACCGAGATTTCACCGGAAATACACATTTTGAGCCCCCCTGAATTAAAAAATAGCACTTTTAGAACGGATATCTCAGAAACGCCTTATGCCACAAAAAAGGTAACTATTTGAAATAATTGTGCGTTTTAAAGTGATCTACATTTTTTGTGTAGTATGTTTTCGTTTCATTGCTTAACGTTTACCAGCTATACAAGATTATACAAAATTCCTTCCGAATGAAGAGGACTTCATAGATTATTGCCCGAAAATTCAAGATATACATTTTGTTAAGATAAATATCTCTCCTGTATGACATTTTAGTCAGAATCGTTAGGCATCTTTTAGAAAATCCAAAATTTCGAAAAATCTTCCTTGTGAAGGGTAGTTTGAAGTGGGAGATTTTATTGAAAAATTTCGTGTTGCATCTTTGGAAAATATTGAACATAAATATGTAATTTGGTATTATCCGACTTTTGGTTTTTGAGTTATACTGTTCACACACACAGACATTTTCCAAAAATGCTTCATGTGAATTTAGGTGCCTCAAAGCATGTATTTCCGGTGAAATCTCGATATGGAATTTTTGGGTGGAATGCAATACTTCCCCTACTCACTATAGGTAGTAGAGAAAGTGAAAAAAAAACAATTTCAACAGAAATACATGTTTTAGGCTCGCCGAATGAAACAAATTAGAAAAACAAGGTCTGTGTGTAGGTGTCTGTTTCTGGACAGCGTAACTCAAACACGAAATGCCGGATCTTTGTATTTAATTCAGTACCTTCCAAAGATGCGATGCAAAGATTTTCAAGAATGATGAGAATATGCAATGACTTGTGTAATACACTACGAGAAAAATTCTTCTAAAGTACATTAATTGTGCGTTATTTAGGCTTCATAGCTTGTCATTGTTGGTATTTGTGCACTTAAATAAGAAATACTTTTCTTTTCGTTTAATTACTGATATTAAATTATAACCAAAAGTACTAATCTGATTTTAAAGGAGGTTACAACCTTACAGAGGTTACGCAGTATTATCTCTAGATGGAAAGCTGCAATAAGATGCCTATAAGGACAAGGATTCTACCGACCAAAGGCAGGATGTAGTTTCTACAGATCCAGCTATAATAAATCCAGAACCAAAAGGTAATTAGAATAAAGTTCCCTATGTTTCAACAGCGATGCAAGGCGCATAATACTCAAGGAATCGATTCATAGTAAGAGATGTCTCGATTAATGGAATGTGCTCATTAGAGCTACCCTGTGAGGCTGCTTTGTTTATATAGGCGAATTTGGTGGCAACTGAATAACGCGAAACTTGGCGAAGTAATCCAGCGAGTGTATGCAAATGTCGGGAAAGGAACGCCCGAAAGGCGGAAAAGTTTACCGTAAGGTTCAATATCTTAATTAGACTTTAAAAGTTACAAACGGGTGTGTAACGGGTGATAGCACCAAATTATTACCATTCACTCGGAGGTTTTGGTAAAAGTAGGAGGAATTAGCGGAATTATTAATACAACACGGTGTACTTCAAAGGACAATCAGTCTAACCCAAGCTTATATAAAAAAAATCTGATGTGTTACACTCACATGACTTTCTCTACTCTTGTACAAACAATTTTTACAAACGCTTATTCTCCATCTACTTCATGTTAATCGAGATAAACATTTGTAGACTCTATCTTATTGCTAATTTTCTTGTAGATGTAAGGGGATAATATAATTACAAGGGCAATTTGGAAATACTGTAGCCTTTAAGCACATACATATCTCTTAATAGCTGGTTGCTATGTGCAGCACCATTTCCTTTGCCACAGATTAATACTCTTTGCATATCCAAGACAAAAAAATGAATAACGAATTCCATTTGAGAAAATAAGTATTGAAAAATTTAAGGGAATAACAAGTAATATCTCGAAAATGGTTCACTCAACAAAAAAAAATGTATGACATAAATTGTGTATTTTAACGCGATCTACATTTTTTGTGTAGTAAAATGTTGTCTATCTCTTATGGTTTACCAGTTATGCAAAAGTCGTTCACAATGAATACTTTTGGGGACATTCCCAGGAAATTCAAGATATACATTTTATTTGTCATGAAAATATCTTAAACATATGATATTTTAATCAAAATCGTTAGAGCCATTTTTGAGAAAATTAAACTTTTCGAAAAATCTTCCATGTAAAGGGTAGTCTGGGGTAGGAGGATTTTCTTGAAAACCTTCGTGTCGTATCTCTGGAAGATACTGAACCTAAATACCAAGTTTGGTGTTTATCCAACTGTTCGTTTCTGAGTTATGCTGTTCACAGACAGGCACACAGACAGACACACACACGGACATGTTTCCAAAAATGCTTTTTTTGGATTCAGGGTGTCTCAAAACATGTATTTCCGGTGAAATCTCGGTATCGAATTTTTGGGTGGAATACAATACTTCCCCTACTTACTATACGTAATAGAGAAAGTAAAAATATGTCACTAAACACCAGAGCTCTCGTTACGAAAACGAAAAGGGCTATTCTTTCAACTGGGTAATAGAACAGCAGTACTCGGGGTTAAGCCCACTTCATCGATAGTTCACATCCTTGCAGGAATGAACGAACCAGGGTTTACACACATCCTTAGTTTTGGGAGACAAATGTAAGTCAATCCAAATGACCTAGAATATCTCCCTGATAGTATACAGATTAATCATGATGCACTACTTATTGGATTTCTTTTTCATCAGACAGTACAACCTGTTTCTTATGTAAACTGGAAGGACATCTTGCAAGGCAGTGTCAGGCCAAGACAAACCGCGAAGCTTCAACCAGTACTCCAACTCAGATAATATAACAATCTTTCAACAAGGAAATCGAGGTAACAAATGCCGAGCTAGAGTTGAATATTGCCAACTTTCCTGTTCTGAACAGGAAACAAAACACAAAGAAATCACAAAAACAGTTGCCCCAGCTTCTAAAACAAACGTGGTTATCATGCAAAATTCAGACATGGAATCTGCCAATCAAGCTAAACAGTGTCGCGGTATCTTACGTGTTATCTTATTTGCTGAGCGCCTGTTATTGTATTACTAGTTTGAATTTTGGTTTCTTTGTCCTCCGGCTAGCTATTATTACAAGTCGAGCAAATCTCTTAAACAGGGTGTGAAAACGGAAAGGAGTTGTTACTAAAAGATAACACTGATAAAAGAATTTGTTTTTACACTTTTATTGCCGTCACAATTAATTAATTTCACATAATTACTCTTGATACACGCCCGACTGAAGCTGTTATATTTTCGAATGCTATAATCACTTATTTGCCGCACATTATTAATTCTAGTATTTCACATTTTGTAACTAATTTTACGACACGAGAGATTCTGTAGAACTGCGCGACGTGTAACCCGTGAATGATTCTGTTGGACTGCGCGTTACCAATCTCTGGCTTCATAATTTATACTCCCTCACCCCGATATGCCTAAAGATTATAATCGAGGTGCTATTGGTTAATAAAACGCGCCAACATTAGCGTCTATTTTTTATCCAATCAAAATTACGAACACATATGTTCTAGGGAAAATATTCCCTCCATTTCTAAAGAAAAGCGCGCTAATCTGACGTCATTTGCTTGTCTCTTATAATTGATAAACAACTCAACCCCTCGCTCATTGTTACCCGCTCCTATTGTCAGTTTCAGTGAGGCCGTGTAGACTTATTTCCTAACAATGCTTATTATTAACAAATCATCTCAAATCATTGTCATACAATAATGCTAATTTACACTAAAATCACTCTGGCATTCACAGTGTTGTGATATAAAATACTGCGTCAACAGTCACATGACAGGGATTCCCTTACTACTGAGCCACTAATACATAAGAAAGCAACCAACGTAAGAGATGAAAAGAGACCAAAAGCCTCACTCACTCACCAAAACGTTACACTCCACAAGTAGCACAACTATGACACAAATGGGAGAAAGGGAGTCCTCTTGCTCTGACTCTTCACAGGAAGATACTTCTGATAGCTATGAAACTATAGCCATAAAACACACAAAGAAGATACCTGAAACAGTGTCTAAGAAAACAAGAATCAGTGATGCAATGCAATCGGTGCGGAAATTAATGGGGCAAAGCCCAAATGAGTTTATAATAACGTATCTGCAAATATTTGTCTTTTTTGAAACTCCTTTGGAATTTCAGACGTACAGTCTTTCTACCTCAGCTACCAGTGATCTTGAGGGGCTTCCAAACATAATAAAAAATCCCTTTCCCAATTTCACAGATCATGGAACCAAAAGCAGATTAACTAGAAACTAGATTAGCATAGAAAAGAAAATGCCAACATCATGGATTCCAGCCAGTCCCTAAATCTCACTTGGTTCAATCAGCTTAGAATGACGTTAAAATACTACAATGGAACCTTAATGGTTTCTGGAGACAAAGTGGATATTTGCAGTTTACTTAAAGCAAAAATAATCCCAACATTATCTGTCTCCAAGAAACCAAAATTGTATAACTCACATGAAAACTTGCTCTTCATATTACAAGAATCGAACGGGAGCTCCTCGAGCTAGTGGTGCCTTTGTCACCGTCAATAAAGACAACATTCTACACAAAGAAATATAATTAAACACATCCTTAGAAACTGCAACAGTTACAGTAAACTTGTCAACTAGTATAACAATTTGTAGCACCTACCTTCCAAACTACTGAATTAGAACTATCGACACTGCATAATCTATTGAGGCAACTGGCCAAACCATACATTGTTTTGGGAGACTTTAATAGTTAGAAACTTTATGGCGTTCGAAGTATACTAATTGACGTGGCAGAATAATTGAAAAACTGTTGGACACAGAAAAGTTAGTGTTACCCAACAATGGACAATCCACTCACTGTGACTTAACTAATAATTCCTACACTAACATTAATTTATTCTTTTCTACACATGATATATGTCGCTTCTTCACCTTGGAAGTAATTAAACTCATTCAAGATAATGAAAATGTTTCAATTATTATTCACAATTCCTTAATACATCTCAATTTCAACAATTAAAAATGGAATCTTAAACAGGCAGATGGTTAACATTCAAAAATGTTTTCAGTGAAAATATTCAAAGACTAATCTCCCCAAATACTTTTCAGAAGAATAGCATTGATATTATTCTTAAAGAATTCACTAACTGTATTAATTGCTCTGCAAAAATTAAGTATTCCACAAACATCTATTATACCTGGAAAACGTCCTATTTCCTGACAGAATGAAAAATGCAGGGAAGCTATAACAAATAAAAATCGTGATTTTCATCGCTTCAAACGACATTCTAGTTTAAGCAATAAGCTAGAATTCTTAAAATATCCTGCGAAAGCACGTCGAATCGTGAAACTAAACAAGAAAAAAACATGGCTGTCCTTCGTTTTAACGACAAGACACTCGGGCAGTTTTATGTAAAAAAATCTGATGTGTTACACTCACATGACTTTCTCTACTCTTGTACAATCTAATTTTACAAACGCCTATTCTCCATATGCTTCATGTTAATCGAGATATCGAGATGTCAATCTTATTGGTAATTTTCTTGTAGATGCAAGGGAAATATCGTAGCTGTTAAGCGATAGTCAAATATTTTAACGCTGGTTGCTATGTGGCGCATTCCATTCTCTTTGCATGTCCAGAACATAAAAAAATGAATAACGAATTTGAGAAAAAGTATAAGTATTGGAAAATTTAAGGAAATAACAAGCAATATCTCGAAAACGGTTCACTCAACAAAAGAAATGTATATGACATAAGTTGTGTATTTTAACGCGATCTACATTTTTTGTGTAGTAAAATTTTGTCTATCTCTTATGGTTTACCAGTTATGCAAAAGTCGTTCACAATGAAGAATACTTTTGGAGACATTCCCAGAAAATTCGAGATATACATTGCATTTCACATGACATTATCTTAAACATATGATATTTTCATCAAAATCGTTAGAGCCATTTTTGAGAAAATTAAAATTTTCAAAAAATCTTCCATGTAAAGGGTAGTCTGGGGTGGGGGGATTTTCTTGAAAACCTTCGTGTCGCATCTCTGGAAGATACGGAACCTAAATACCTAGTTTGGTGCTTATCCGACTGTTCGTTTTTGAGTTATGCTGTTCACAGACACACACACAGACACACACACAGACACACACACACACAGACACACACACAGACACACACACGGACATGTTTCCAAAAATGCTTTTTTTGGATTCAGGAGGTCTCAAAACATGTATTTCCGGTGAAATCTCGGTATCGAATTTTTGGGTGGAATGCAATACTTCCCCTACTTACTATACGTAGTAGAGAAAGTAAAAATAAAGAAGTTAAGACGAGGGCGCTATGGTTTCCAGATAACGGGTCTTCGTAAGCCTAACGATAATGTTATAAAATCTGAAGGAATAGCCAATACATTCGCGAATTCTTTCTGCAAAAGTTTCGAAACTTAACCGAAGGGATACACCATCATTAAATCCAACAGTAGATACCCAAATTGATAAATTAAACATCAACAACGCTTACAATGACCCAATCAGTATCGAACAAGTTCAAAATGTCCTTTTAAGTTGTAAAAGCACGAGCGCTGGCGCAGATAATATTCCTTTTGAATTAACTACGTCAGGTTGGCTTTGTTTATCTAACCAAATATAAGATATATGGATCAATAATAGTTTTCCATCATCATGGCAACACTCAATAGTATTACCTATTCCTAAGTCAAACAAAGATATTCTACATCCAGAAAATTATAGGCCCATTGCATTAACGTTTACTATGTGTAAAGTCATGGAAAAAGTAGTAGATAAAGGGCTACGATGTATATTGGAGAAGAACCACTATTTCAGTCAAATTCAAAGTGTATTTTGCCAGTTGCATTCCACGATTGATAATTTAGTAGTATTTGAAACTGAAATTAAAGAGGCATTTAATAATTCTCAGAATCCTACTTGTGTCATTTTAAATATAGAAAAGGCCTATGACATACTTAACAGACACCACATCTTAAAATTATTGCCTTATATTAACATAAAACAAATGCGTTTCATCTTTCATATCCTTCAAAACCGACAGATCGAAGTTAGAGTAAACAGTTGTTTATCTCAAAGCGTGTTAATTACAAATGGTGTCCCTCAAGGCTCAATTTTGAGTGTAACACTCTTTATTGTTACAATGAACAAAAGTGAACCACATTTCACCGCCAGTTAAAGCATGTCTCTTCGCTGATTAAGTTTTTCTTTTTGCAAATATACAAATACATTCACGACTGAAGAAATCTTGCAGAAACTATTGCATTCAATTCAGGACTGACCTACTAAAATAGGGTTCAAATTCTTTGAGCATAACACTAAATGTATCCATTTTTCAAGAACAAGACACGATGTAAAAAAAAACTAAAATTATCCATAAACGGTAAAGACATTAAAGTCGTCAATTCTGTGAGTATACTAGGTTTAACATTTGGCGAAATATTTACTAGGACTTCATACATAGAATTATTGGCAACTGATTGTAAGTGAAGATGAGATATATTAAGAATTCTGTGTGCTAGTTACTGGGGATCTGAGATAAATGTTCTTCACAAGACATATAAAGCATTAATAAGATCCAAGCTAGACTATGCCTAATGGTGTATAATTCAGCCAGCCCTTCTTTATTTAAAGACCTCGCCGTGTTTAGGATTGTTTTGGGAGATTTGTGCACAAGTCCAATCGATAGTTTGCACATATAATTAGATGGACCTCCTTTTGAAGTAGGACGAAAATACTTAGGTTTAAAGTATGGAATAATAAAAGCTGGTTTACCCTACTCGAGTGTTTATAATTATGCATTTCCAAAAACATTTCAGAGAGATAAAGTTTAGCATCAATTCAACTCATCACCTTTCTACAATGTTGTCTTTCGTGGTGTAGTGGTTACCATGCTAGTGTCTAGTTCCCAAGGTCGCGGGTTCAAACCCGACGGAGGGCGAAGGATTTTTTCGGGCGTAAAAATCCTTAGCATGGTTTCCTTCGGAAGGGAAGTCAAGCCGGTGGTCCCGTGTTGTAGATTTATGGCACGTAAAAAAACCTCAAGCCTGATGAAGAGGCCTCTGAGCAAAACTACCGGTCTTTCAAGCCTGATATGGAATGGGTCGCTAAGGACCATAGGAGTTAAAGAGCGTCCATAAATAAAACTCGACTTAATTGAGTTTAATTTACCTTTCTACAATCGAATTAATTACTATTTAAAGAAACAACAAACCAGGTTTCCAAAAATGATGACACTAGGACTGCACGGCGTTCCTCCTGGAGACTTAAAAAAACAAAAAATTAACTTATAAATGGAACCCCACAGAAAAGGATAAACATGTAAAATTATTTTTTAACAACTTCTCAAAGAAGTGTCTGGTCATATTCTGGTTATGAAAAAGGTTACTGATGGCTCCAAATCTGCAAATGTGGAACGATGTGCAACACTCTTACCCAATGAGGTTCAGACTGAAAAACCTCCTGATTGTTTCTCTAATTTTGAAGTGAATTATAGGCCTTAAAAAAGGCGTTTCGTTCATAACAGAGTCTAATAAGCAGTAATTCATTATTTTTTCAGATTCCAAATCGGTCATCATGGCAGCTCAAAACCGAGCGAGATGACTCAGGCGGTTACGTCTGTGGTCCGCATTCGGTAGGTCCCGGGATTGATCCCCGGTGACCGCCCAATCTGGCTCATGGGTTTTTCGAGGTTTCCCGGGTCGCCAGGCGAATGCTGGGGATCATCTGCCACGACTCTCCTTCCTCTCCTTTCCTGTGTCCATCATCTTCCTTGTCATCTGTTTCAGGGTTGTAGGACCAGGCGACGGTGTTTTGCGGGTTGCGGCTGGGCGGTGGCTTGCGCTCAGTAAAGGTATCTTCCCTGGCGTTGCTGCGGTACCGTTAAGTTAGGTATCTCCTCAGCGTGGGGATTCACTTCCGGGGACTCTACAGAATGGTAGCTTATGGACAGGGACGGTGCGGCGGCGGAGGTTGCGTTCTATTTGAAAACCTTAGGGACCCCACCCATGCTTGCGCACATCGACATCCGGATCTGGTCGCCCTTCAGGTCTATCCCCTCATCCCTCCCTCCCAAGGGTCATGGGCCGACTAGCCTCCGTGATATGTACCTTTAACTTTATTTTTATGGCAACTCAGAACGTTTACGCTGACAACCAACATATACAACATGTTCAAATTTCATATAATCAGGCTATAGAATAAGGAAAGCAAGTGTTTTTTTTGCGGGGGGATTCCTGCTCACCAACAAATTGCCGATAATGACAAACCTCACGAGAAGCCAAAGCTTCTCAACGACAAGCAACCAAACTTTACACAGTTAAAGGATCTTCCACTGCCGCTTGCTGTTTTATAAAGCTAAATCCAAAACATCAAGTGATCATTACCCGTCTGAGAATCGGATATATAAAAATCTGATGTGTTACACTCACATGACTTTCTCTACTCTTGTACAAACTATTTCTACAAACCCTTATTCTCCATATGCTTCATGTTAATCAAGATGTTAATCTTAATGCTAATTTTCTTGTAGATGCAAGGGGAATTGGTAGGTTTTAAGCGATAGTCAAATATTTTCAGAGGTGGTTGCTATGTGGAGTATTCCATTCTCTTTGCATTACCAGGACAAAAAGAATCTGATGTTACACTCACATGACTTTCTCTACTCTTGTACAAACTATTTTTACAAACGCTTATTCTCCATCTACTTCATGTTAATCGAGATAAACAATACTTTCTCTACTACGTATAGTAAGTAGGGGAAGTGTTGTATTCCACCCAAAAATTCGATACCGAAAATTCTCCGAAAATACATGTTTTGAGAACCCTGAATCCAAAAAAAGCATTTTTGGAAACATGTCCGTGTGTGTGTGTGTCTATCAGTCTGTGTGTCTGTCTGTCTGTGAACAGCATAACTCAGAAACGAGCAGTCGGATAAACACCAAACTTGGTATTTAGGTTCAGTATCTTGCAGAGATGCGACACAAAGGTCTTCAACAAAATCCCCCCACCCAGAGTACCCTTTATATGGAACATTTTTCGAAAACTTTAATTTTCTCAAAAATGGCTCTAACGATTTTGATTAAAATATCATATGTTTAAGATTTTTTCATGACAAATACAATGTATATCTTGAATTTTCTGGGAATGTCTCCAAAAGTATTCTTCATTGTAAACGACTTTTGCATAACTGGTAAACCATAAGAGATAGACAAAATTTTGCTACAAAAAAATGTAGATCACGTTAAAATACACAATTTATGTCATATACATTTTTTTTGTTGAGTGAACCATTTTCGAGATATTGATTGTTTTTCCCTTAAATTTTTCAATACTTATTTTCTAAAATGGGAATTCGCTATTCATTTTTTTGTCTTGGATATGCAAGGAGTTATAATCTGTGGCAAAGGGAATGGTGCTGCACCTAGCAACCAGCTATTAAGAGATATGTATGTGCTTAAAGGCTACTGTTTTTCTATATTGCCCTTGTAAATATATTTTCCCCTTACATCTACAAGAAAATTAGCAATAAGATAGAGTCTGCAAATGTTTATCTCGATTAACATGAAGTAGATGGAGAATAAGCGTTTGTAAAAATAGTTTGTACAAGAGTAGAGAAAGTCATGTGAGTATAACACATCAGACTATTTTATGTCCTGGACATGCAAAGAGAATGGAATGTGCTACATAGCAAGCAGCGCTTAAAATATTTGACTATCGCTTAAAACGTAGCATATTCCCCTTGCATCTACAAGAAAATTAGCAATAAGATTGACATCTCGATATCTCGATTAACATGAAGCATTTGGAGAATAAACGTTTGTAAAAATAGTTTGTACAGGAGTAGAGAAAGTCATGTGAGTGTAACACATCAGATTTTTTGTATTCAGGGGGTTTCAAAACATGTATTTCCGGTGAAATCTCGGTATCGAATTTTTGTGTGGAATACAATACTTCCCCTACTTACTATACGTAGTAGAGAAAGTAAAAATTACTCTTTCCTACCTGATTACCAGCGATGTTTATCCACAATGTACAACATGCAATGCTCCATTTGTCAGCGTCTCATGTATTTTCAGTATGCTGTCGCTTTGATCCCGGGAGGAAAAGGTACAATATTTCTGTTCTACGATACCAGAATTCGTTTGAGTTTGCCATTGAGTTCGGGCGTTGAATGGGGTGGTTGTAATTGCTAGCTTAGTTATGGCGTCAATGTAACATATTGCTAGACGGGCGGCGCGCTATAACTTAGGTACTGACCCGTCTCGATGCGTTCTACGGTGAGTACGAAGATCGACCGGACGGTTCCGCGGCGGCCTTGGACTGTTGAGGATAGGTGCGCCATCCGCCATAGTCACACGTAAACGACCGGCAAGTCATGGGTACGGAACACTAACTACTGTAGTAACTTACATTAGGCTTACCTGTATCACAGTGGATGTTGAAATTGATTACCTACAACGCGAAGGCATTCCCTATATCTCCGAAAATAATTCTGGTTTACTCGCAATAGTTTGTATTTTCTCTGAATGCCTGTATTTCTCTCGTGATGTCCGTCAATTCTTGTAACATGTGCGGATTTGATGCGTTCACTTTATTCTTTAACGCTCTCCATAAATAGAAATCGCATGGAAATAGGTCAGGGGAACGAGGTGACCACAATCCTCGACTAATTATTGTCACCATTTACACTTCACAATTCATGCATAGAATTTGTATCAGTGTGCGCTGTAGCTAAACCCTGCTGAAAAGCCACACAATCTTTCGTTTCTTGTTAGTTGCGGAAAAAAAGTATTTAAAATTAAATTTACATAAACGTGTACGTTTAGGTACGTTTCTTTCTGATCCGCCGTTCCCTTCTGCACCCGGCAGCAGGTAGGAGGTTATTGGAAGTACTGCTTGTTAGTTAATACTGTCACTTTCTTTCGCAAATATCATAAGATAGCTATGTAGATAGATCAGTCTACCTGTTTTCTTCTGCGAGTGTCATGTCCTTTTCCTTGCTCCATAACTGTCGTACAATCGTAATTCTAGGACGGATGTATGTCTGAGCTTATTACAATATTTAATTAATAGAAACAGATTACATTGACGCTGACCTTTGACACATCTGTGTTGTTCCTTGCTGTCGCTTCAGGAGACTCAGAGCCCCGGGTTCGATTATTGGATGGTAGGGATTTAGGAATTTGTTCTGGTAGAGCTGAGGTTCTGGTTTTCAGGGGTGGTGACACTGCCTTGATGATATTAATAATACTGCCGGAGAAGATTGAGTTATTACTTTATTTTGTTACGAATATTCCTATCTGGTCGACCCGCCACCTTCGTCGTCGAAACCACTGTTATTCTTATCACTTTTGAAGTCGCTACTTATGTGTTCCTCCGACTATCCCTCGAATTGCCTAGATTTCACAACTTCATTTTCACACTATAAACTTCTGATTATTTTCTTCTTATTTTGTTTCATCAACCGTCCTCGTGGTTAGTTTGTACCGGAATGTGTCTCGGCGTTTCTTTTCCTTTTTCACGCCTTTCGCCAAACTTAGAATTTTCCCACCACCTTTCTTATATTTCGTTCTGTTTTACGTTCAAACGTATCATGTGATGTATACGCGATCTTTTGATTGGCTATCATTTTTGTTTCATGATTTTATTATTGGCTACCCCCACTTGACAACTTTCACATCTGTTTCTTACAGCTTATTTTGAGGTTTAAAATCTTCCCACGAATATTCTTAGATCGTAGATAAGACACGTATACTTTCTGACCCTGCTTAGCTTTGAAACCATTGTAAACTACACGTCCGAGCCAAAGTACAAAAGTGAAACTTCCGGTATACTTGTTGTCGCCCATAGCAGGTAGATACATCTGCTTTCGTTTCGAGGAAAACAACAATTGTTTTTCTGCCTTTTCAACTACCCATTCCTAATATGAACTTACAGAGCGGGCGTCTTTTTATTTTATAAATTGATTGTGTTTATATCCTTTATCTCTTTTGGGCATGTTTTCGTCGTTATGTTCGATGGGCATTTTGATCGTATATTATTATTATTATTATTATTATTATTATTATTATTATTATCATCTCCTCTGGGTCTCGATAACCGGCTTCAACATGACACGTGGAAACGGAAAATATGAAGAAGTTAACAGTCATATAATGAATTTGGTTACACTGGCTTGTATTGTAATAGAGCTAAGAGCAAAAACAGTTTATGTGAGTTTTCTACTCTATAGTGTATACCTATATAGGGTGTCCCAAAATGAGGCCGACAAACTTTGAAAGATGATAGATAACATTATTTGGAACACTGTTTGTTAAGGCACTTTTTTGCTGCAGTACTCTGTTTAAGTGCTAGACGAGTTAATGGCATTACTATCTCCCACCCAGTTTGTTTAAATACGAAGATTACAGTACTGTGTGTATTTAATGAGGTACATAGAATAAGGTACATAGTTCTTCTAAGAACAAGAACAGAACACATGAAAGAAACAAAATACAAACTCTTCAGTTGGTTTATCCTATGTTTACTTCCTAAGCTCAGTATTAGTTTCCTTGAAATTGTGCATTATTGTTTTCCAGAACGCACGCTGCTACTACATATTCTCAGCCAGGCCTCAATTTATTTACAACATGGAACGTACATGTTCCCTGACCTTAAGCTCTTGACTTCTTTTTGTGGGGACACATGAAGTACTACATCTGACACGCCTGTTGAATCTCAAGAGAACTTGTGGCACGCATAACCTGCACAACTGACGAAATCAGAGAAATGGCTGGTGTCTTAGTGAGAGTAGGCAGAGGCCCAATCTGGTATACTGATGGTTCTAGAACCAAATCAGGAACGGGGGCTGGGCTTTACGGTAATGGCACCAAGATTTCTTATAGTCTTGCTACCTTAGCTACAGTTTTCCAGCCTGAGGTTTATGCAATCCTAGCCAGTGTCATGGAAAGCATTAAAAGGAGATATAAGAATAGAAGTGTTCTTATCCTCTTAGACAGTCGAGCTGCTCTTAAAGCACTTGAATCACCATCAATAAAATCAAAGTTCATATCAGAATGCCGAGAATCCTTAATGACACTGGCTGAACACAATAAGGTTCAACTTATGTGGGTGCCAGGACACATAGGTATACCAGGTAATGAGAAAGCAGATGAAGCAGCCAAGATTGGCAGTGAAATCCCATTTTTTGGTCCGGAGCCTGTACTGGGAGTGTCCTACAGACCAGTGAAACAGGCTACTAAGTGCTGGGCTCAAGCAGAACACAAGAACTACTGGAACTCCATTGAGGGTTGCAGACACTCCAAGTTGTTTATTACAGACCTGGATAACAGCCGGGCAAAATACTTGCGCGGTCTTAGTAGAAGAAGACTTGCATGGGCAACAGGATTCATTACAGTACACTGTGCCCTAAAGTTTAATCTATACAGAATGGGATTGTTTAACAACCCTATCTGTAGTAGATGTCTAGAAGGAGATGAGACTGTTACTCATCTACTATGTGATTGCCCTGCTCTTGCGAATCAAAGAGCAAGTATTTTTGACAATCACTTTCCAAAGATAGATGAACTATCGAAAGCCTCAGTTAGCAGTCTGGTTAAGTTCATATCGAGCAACAGACTACTTAACTGATGAAAGCGGGGATGCGCAATAGATCTTAAGGTCGCAGTGCTTGGGCATAAACCCCACCCCTTTTCAAACTAGAACTAGAACTAGAGAGTAGGCAGAATGTGGCACACCAATACAGTTTGTGTTCACCGCAATGGACTTATGTTCCAACATTTTCTATGAATGGGAAAGCTATGGTGTGCTGTAAACACTGAGGTGTTTGTGTTCTGTATTTGTTTCTTGGACTAATATTATGTACCTTCCTGAGATAAATACCATATTGTAGTTTGCGCTGTTCATTTTGTCGTATTTAAACAAACTGGGTGGGAGGCAGTAATTACGTTAACTCGTCTAGCACTGAAACGAATTACCGCAGCAAAAAAACGTCCTTAACAAAAAGTGTTCCAAATAACGTTATCTATCAGCTCCCAAAGTTTTTCGGTCTAATTTTGGTACATCCTGTATAACTTATACACACTACTCTTAGGATTGCCTATTACTTTTGAGGCTCCCTGAATCCAAAAAAGAGGTATTTTCAGAAAAAATTTCGTGTCTGTAACTGTAAACAGCATAACTCAAAAATAACATTTCAGATAAATACCAAACCTGACATTTAGGTTAATACCTTCCAAAGATGCAACATGAAGGTTTTTAAGAAAATCCTCCACTACAAACTACACTTACATGGAAGAATTTTCGAAATTTTTGCTTTTCTGAAAAATTAGAATAGCTTGTAAAGTGCTTCTCATTCGGAAGGAAGTTTCTATCATCTTGTAATACTAGTTAAGCGACAGACGAAAACGTACTACACAAAAAATTAGATCTCTTTAAAACATACAATTTATTCCAAACAACTTTTTTTGGCATCAGCCATTTCCGAGATATGCGTTGTTAAACACTTCAGTACTTTGTCATTCCTTTTTAAGTTCCGTCGATTTTCAAATGTTTTTTCTCGTGATTACGTGGAAACAGTGTGGAATTTAAAGACAGCATATAGCGTCCAGTTCTTAATCATTTGACCGTCGCTGTTCCTTTTGCATATACAGACTGTTAAAGAAAAAGTAGTCAATAATTTGAAAGGTAATGCGTTCCTCTCCTTTATCGCTTATTAGTGACTATAAAAATTACTATTCGGAAGGTTTATTTTTCTATTGACTTCACTTTAATCGAGATAAACCTTCTCAGCAACAGTTAAATGTTTAAGAACAGGGCGCTATACACTGGCTTTACTTTTTCCATGTAATAGCGAGAAACAAGTGAATGTCGACAGGACGTAAAGAGAATGACAACGTATTGAACGTATGAAACCATTGATAACGTATATCTCAGAAATAGCTGATGTCACAAAAAAGTTATTCGAAATAAATTGTTTGAAAGAGATCGACGTTTTATTATGCAGTGCGTTTGTATCTAACGCCTAACGTTTACAAGTTATACAAGACCTTTATTCCGAATGAATGTCATGTAAATATCTTTAATGTATATTATTTTAATGAAAATCATTAGAGTCATTTTTAGAAGATAAAAGATTTCGAATAAAGTTCTATGTAATGTGTAGTTGGGGTGAGGAGATTTTCTTGCAAATCTTTGTGTCGTATCTTTGGAAGATAAACGTAAATACCAAGTTTGGTATATACACCACATTTTGTTTATATTATGATGTTCAGACACACGACACTGGACCTTATTCTAAAAAATCTGAAGTGTTACACTCACCATTTTCTGACCTCTATCTTTATTAGTGGTTATACGAACTATTGTTTCTAATGCTTATTTTTTTATCGACTACATTTTATTCCCAATTAACCTTTTGCACAAAAAGATACATTACACACTTCGTTGTAGATACAAAAAATCTGATGTGTTACAGTCACATGACTTTTTCTACTCTTGTACAAACTATTTTTACAAACGCTTATTCTCCATCTACTTCATGTTAATCGAGATGTTAATCTTATTGCTAATTTTCTTGTAGGTGCAAGGGGAATATGGTAGGTTTTAAGCGATAGTCAGATCTTTTAAGCGCTGGTTGCTATGTGGCGCATCCCATTCTCTTTGCATGTCCAGGACATAAAAAATGAATAACGAATTTGAGAAAAAGTATTTAAGTATTGGAAAATTTAAGGGAATAACAAGCAATATCTTGAAAATGGTTCACTCAACAACAAAAATGTATATGACATAAATTGTGTATTTTAACGCGATCTACATCTTTTGTGTAGTAAAATTTTGTCTATCTCTTATGGTTTACCAGTTTACCTAAAGTAGTTCACAATGAAGAATACTTTTGGAGACATTCCCAGAAAATTCGAGATATACATTTCATTTGTCATAAAAATATCTTAAACATATGATATTTTAAACAAAATCGTTCGAAAAATGTTCCATGTAAAGGGTAACCTGGGATGGGAGGTTTTTCTTGAAAACCTTCGTGTCGCATCTCTGAAAGATACTGAACCTAAATACCAAGTTTGGTGTTTATCCGACTGTTCGTTTGTGAGTTATGCTGTTCAAAGGCGCAAAGACAAACACACACACGGACATGTTCCCAAAAATGCTTTTTTTGGATCCAGGGGGCTCAAAACATGTATTTCCGGTGAAATCTCGGTATCGAATTTTTGGGTGGAATGCAATACTTCCCCTACTTCATTAGAAAAGATGTATAACTCCATGATAAGGCCTGTTCTGTTATACGGCAGTGAAATCTGGGGATGGGAAAGAGCAGAGCATGTAAATAAAACACAGGTAGCATTTTGGAAAAGAGTTCTTGGAGTTTCACAAGGCACATCAAATTCGGGGGTATTGAGGGAGGTAGGATGCTATGAAGACTCAATACACTGCAAAATAAGAGCAGTGAAGTACTGGCTAAGGCTGATGCATGGGGATAACTCCACACTACGATCCAAATGTTATAAATACCAGCGAGAAAACCTGTCTCCTAAGTTTTGGGCAGCTGATTTGGAAAGGGGTTTGAGGAGAATAGGAATGGGATCAGTATGGCTAAGAGCTGAAACAAATGACAAAAACATATGGAAAGGTGTTAAAAGAAGACTAAGAGACATCAACCAACAGGAAATAGAATCAGACTGTAAAATTAAACCTTCTCTAAGTCTAGCAAATGAAATAAAATTGAACTGGGGTAAAGAGGCATATATACTTAATTTAGGAAGAAAGGAAAGATCAGGAATGGCATGGTTTAGACTGGTGGGCTGGAGAGCACAGAAAATGACCGACGATTCTGGCAGGAGAATCTGCCCATTCTGTGAATTGGATGAGGACTGGGTACATATTTTGGCGGAATGTGCACAGTGGGAGAACCAGCGAACGATTAAACTCAAAGAAAAATTCTTAAGTCCCTTAAGAAAGAGATTGGCATGTTGGGATCTACTGGCTGACCAGAGGAACTGGCAAAACATGGGCAATTTTCTGGCTAAAGTGCGCGAAGCTAGGTCAAATTTGTTCAGTTAGACAAAGGTAATTTATTTCCATTTCCCTTTTTCTTGTTCCTTTTGTTGTGTTTTCTTTATCTGTTGTTTATTTTGTCACCCTATTGTATCTTAAATATGCATGTACGGTCAATGACCCATGCACTAAATACTTGTGTAATAACTTCAATAATTTGAAACCAATAAAGATACCTTACTTACTATACGTAGTAGAGAAAGTAAAAAGAACAGCGATACTCAAATGATTAAGAATTGGACCCTGGCCGTAAAATTCAATACTGCTTCCATGCAATTGCGAGAAACAACTGAATGTTGGCAGGACATAAAGAAAATGACTAAAGAGGACTTAACAGGCTATTCCCAGAAAATTTAAGATATACACTTTATTACTTTCTCTACTACGTATAGTAAGTAGGGGAAGTATTGTATTCCACCCAAAAATTCGATACCGAGATTTCACCGGAAATACACGTTTTGAGATACCCCGAATGCAAAAAAAGCAGAACCTCCCCCACCCCAGATTACCCTTTACATGGAACATTTTTCGAAATTGTTAATTTTCTGAAAAATGTCTCTAAAGATTTTGATTAAAATATCATCATGTTTAAGATAGATATTTCATGACAAATAAAATGTATATCTTGAATTTTCTGGGAATGCCTTCAGAAGTATTCTCCATTGTGAACGACTTTTGCATAACTGGTAAACCATAAGAGATAGACAAAATTTTACTACACAAAAATGCAGATCGGGTTAAAATACACAAATTATGTCATATACATTTTTTTGTTAATCGAACCATTTTCGAGATATTGCTTGTTATTCCCTTAAATTTTTCAATACATATTTTCTAAAATGGGAATTCGTTATTCATTTTTTTTCTTGGATATGCTAAGAGTTATAATCTGTGGCAAAGGGAATGGTGCTGCACCTAGCAACCAGCTATTAAGAGATATGTATGTGCTTAAAGGCTACGGTTTTTCTATATTGCCCTTGTAAATATATATTCCCCTTACATCTACAAGAAAATTAGCAATAAGATAGAGTCTGCAAATGTTTATCTCGATTAACATGAAGTGGATGGAGAATAAGCGTTTGTAAAAATAGTTTGTACTAGAGTAGAGAAAGTCATGTGAGTGTAACACATCAGATTTTTTGTGTAAATATATTTAATACGTAGTATTTGAATAAAAATGGTGTATTTTTTTTTAGAAAATCAATCGTATTATTGCGGTAGTTATTAATAACATGCTTAATCTTTTAAAATTAATAATTATAAGCTTATAGGAATTACTATGATAATCGCACTCAATATACCATTAGCCAATAACAGGTAGAGTATTCTAGTCAGTTGGCCAATCAAAACCATACTACGCTGATAGTAATTCACCTTCGATTACTACACTGATAGTATTTCATGGTGGTGTACTTGTTTTTAATTTGTATGAATGCGGTGACTGAGATCACATAGGCTGTGTCTACAATAATAGCAACTGAAAATGCCGGGCTTTGGAAGTCAAAATATTGGTAATATAAAAGCAGCTGTAGATAAGTTATCACCAGAAAACACAAAGAAGAACAAAAGTAGGTTGTGGAACTAATTTTCAGAATTCTGTACGGAAATTATAAAATTGACGGCTCGGTTAGCGACAATGAGATTGCTTCTATTCTACAGCACTAACAAACATGGTTGGCGCTAAACAAGTTAAGTTCATAATAAGTTTTTCGTGTGATTATCTAGCCGAGTAGCACTCGTGCTACTAGTTTTACATGACAATTCAATTTCGGTTTCAAACTCATGCATATCTTAAGAACCTTCGGTCTCGAAATAATTATCGTGAAAATAAGCATTCGTTTTCCTTAATTAAATTGCGTTTAGGTGCATTACTTTGGTCTTCATTGAAAACGTTAAGAAAAGCTAAAGGAAAGTAAATAAATTACCTTAGGAGTGGATTTTAGGAGCAGCTGTTGTCTGTTCTATAGCTGGTGCCCGCCCGTTTTAGGTGTTTTACTTTTATAGCAAAATAATTAGTGTGAAGACAATAAACATCGCCAACAACAAACAAATATTGCACATGCCAACCTAAATGAGAAGTGAAATCCGCCGAATAAGCGATGTATTCTTACTACTTCTTCCTCTCCATTGTCATCTGCCACTGATATAAACCGAATCCATTGTTATTAACAGTGCATTACAGGAAACAAAATGGCTTGCGGAGGATGTGAAAATACGGTATACACGATAGTAAATATTAACAAAGAAGTTGCTTTGCAGTAACCACTGGTAGGTAATTAACGTAAGTTTATATAAAAAAAACCAATGCTAGTCTAAACTACCGGGAATCACTACCCTAAGCTCTCTCTCTCTCTCTCACACACACACACACACACATATATATTGGCTTGTTTGCTTTGGCGACAATCAGTGGTAGCTAATGAAGGTAAGCTTATATATAAGAAAACTAACTGCAACATAACCTCCGACAAATCAGTAACCTAAGGTTATATAAAAAAATATGTTGTGTTACACTCACATGACTTTCTCTACTCTTGTATCAACTATTTTTACAAACGCTTATTTTCCATATGCATCATGTTAATCGAGATATCGGGATGTTAAAACTTATTGCTAATTTTGTTGTAGATGCAAGGGGAATTGCTAGGCTTTAAGCGATAGTCAAATATTTTAAAAGGTGGTTGCTATGTGCAGTATTCCATTCGTTTTGCATTACCAGGACAAAAAAAATAATAACGAATTTGAGAAAAAGTATAAGTATTGGAGAATTTAAGGTAATAACAAGCAATATCTCGAAAATGGTTCACTCAACAAAAAAAATGTATATGACATAAATTGTGTATTTTAACGCGATCTACATTTTTTGTTTAGTAAAAGTTTGTCTATCTCTTATGGTTTACCAGTTACGCAAAACGTCGTTCACAATGAAGAATATTTTTGGAGACATTCCCAGAAAATTCGAGATATACATTTCATTTGTCATGAAAATATCTTAAACATATGATATTTTAATCAAAATCGTGTCATTTTTGAGAAAATAAAAATTTTCGAAAAATGTTCTATGTAAAGGGTAATCTGGGGTGGGGGGATTTTCTTGAAAAGCATTGTGTCGCATCTGTGGAAGATACTAAACCTAAATACCAAGTTTGGTGTTTATCCGACTGTTCGTTCTGAGTTATGCTGTTCACACAAACACACATACAGACACACACACGGACATGTTTCCAAAAATAGATTCAGGGGTCTCAAAACATGTATTTCCGGTGAAATCTCAGTATCGAATTTTTGGGTGGAATACAATACTTCCCCTACTTACTATACGTAGTAGAGAAAGTAAAAAGCATATTTAACAAAAGATCCGTGTGTGTGTGTGTGTGTGTGTGTGTGTGTGTATGTGTGTCTGTGAACAGCATAACTCAAAAATGAGAAGTCGAATATGCGGGTTTATTTTTGTTATAGATCATGTAGCTGTCTTTCGGTCTCGAAATAATTATCATGAAACAAAGTATTCGTTAACATCAATTAAATTTTCGTAAAACTATCATCACTAGTGTTGATAGTACAATTACAACGGAAACGCTTATTTCGAATGGGAAAACTCACACATGTCTTTGTGTGGTAAGGTTTAGAAATAAAATGTGTCGAAATTGCCTTACTAAACAAACAACTTCAGATTACTGTTATAATTTATTCTTACAGATGTATTAAAACCTAGAATTTGCACTTTAATGACGGTTTATCGTTTCATCGAGTGTATTTTACTAGTTGGGACAACCTTCTCTTAGCGAAGGACCCCTTAGCTGGGCTCGGCCACGTATTATACGAGACAGGCGGTTGATTTAATTCTCTTGTCGTCTGATGTCCTTCTGAACATGGGAAGGTATCTTTCGATTCGCAGATATTACCTTGTCGTGGAGTCTACGGAATGGAAAAAAGACCAGTTCTGCAGGAACTAGTTGGGTTCCATTTGAAAGAAAGATGGCCGACTTTGAAATATGTAGCAAAAAGGCATTTCGACAAGCACGGCATGTAAATGCATTGTTGTAAATTTCACTGAGTAACACTAGTCAGGTAACGTACAAAGTGTATTTCGCAGAAGCCGTACTTTGTTGCGGTGATTGCTATTGGGGGGGAAAAAATAAAAGTATTGTAAGCGGGCGGACCAGTTCTAGCAGAACTTGTTCAGTTTGATGTGAAGAATGGCAGACTTAAAAACGTGTAGCAAAAACTCGCCAGAACAACAGACTTGCTATAAATTTCTCTCCACTAGGGGATTATAAGGCAAGTAACAAAGTATTTCTTTGTACTGGCATCTTAAGGCTCCAAGGACGGCGACTATGTAATATACGACCATGAGGTTTGACTTTGTGCATTAAGTGTTCCCCTTGCTAGTGCAATAGGTGTTCTCTCTGCAGAATATAGAGAACCATTATTATTATTATTATTATTATTATTATTATTATTATTATTATTATTATTATTATTATTATTGTTGTTGTTGTTGCTTTCTCTACCACGTATTGCATTCCACCCAAAAATTCGATACAGATTTCACCGGAAATACATGTTTTGACGCCCCTGAATCCAAAAAAAGCACTTTTTCAAAAAGGCTTGTGTGTGAAAAGTCGGATAAATACCAAACTTATTATTTAGGTTCAGTATCTTTCAAAGATGTGACACGAAGTTTTTCAAGAAACTCCCCCCACCTAACATTACCCTTTACATGGAATATTTTTCGAAAATTTGGATTTTTTCAAAAATGGCTAAAACGATTTTGATTAAAATAACATGTATTTAGGGTATTTTCATGACAAATAAAATGCATATCTTGGATTTTTTTGGGGATGTCCCCAAAAGTCCTCTTCATTGTGAATGGCTTTGTATAACTGGTAAACCGTAAGAGATAGATAAAATTTAAATGCGAATTCGTTATTCTCTTTTTTATGTCCTAAGCATGCAAAGAGAATGAAATGCTCCACATAGCAACCAGCTCTTAAATCATTTGACTATCACTTAAGCCTACCATATTCCCCTTGCACCTACAAGAAAATTATCAATAAGATTAACATCTCGATATCTCGATTAACATGAAGCATATGGAGAATAAGCGTTTGTAAAAATAGCTTGTACAAGAGTAGAGAAAGTCATGTGAGTGCAACACATCATATATTATTATTATTATTATTATTATTATTATTATTGCTTTTTCTACTACGTATTGCATTCCACCCAAAATTTCGATACATATTTCACCGGAAAAAACATTTTTTGACGCACCTGAATCCAAAAAGAAGCACTTTTAGAAAAACGCTGGTGTGTGTATCTGTGAATAGCATAACTCAAAAATGAAAAGTCGGATAAATACCATACTTATTATTTAGGTTCAGTATATTTCAAGAAACTCCCCCCACCCAACATTAGCCTTTACATGGAATATTTTTCGAAAATTGATGTTTTCAAAAATGGCTAAAACGATTTTGATTAAAATAACATGTATTTAGGGTATTTTCATGACAAATAAAATGCATATTTGGATTTTTTGGGAATGTCCCCAAAAGCGCTCTTCATTGTGAATGGCTTTGTATATCTGGTAAACCGTAAGAGTTAGATAAAATTCTTGTACACAAATAATGTAGATCTGGTTAAAACACAATTTATGTCCTACACATTTTTTTGTGGAGTGAACCATTTCCGAGATATTCTTTGTTATTTGTTTCAATTTTCCAGTACTTATACTTTTTTTTTCAAATGCGAATTCGTTATTTTCTTTTTTAATGTCCTAAGCATGCAAAGAGAATGGAAGGCTCCACATAGCAATCAGATCTTAAATCATTTGACTATCACTTAAAGCCTACCATAATCCCCTTGTACCAACAAGAAAATTAGCAATAAGATTAACATCTCGATATCTCGATTAACATGAAGTATATGGAGAATAAGGAGTTATAAAAATAGTTTGTACAAGAGTAGAGAAAGTCATGTGAGTGCAACACATCAGATATTCTTATTATTATTATTATTATTATTATTATTATTATTATTATTATTGTTATTATTAGATGCGCTGGACATGCAAAGAGAATAGAATGCTCCACATAGCAACCAGTTCTTAAAAGATTTGACTATCGCTTAAGGCCTACCATATTCCGCTTGCACCTATTCTCGATTAATATGAAGTACACTTGCGAATAAGCGTTTCTAAAAATAGTTTGTACATGAGTAGGGAAAGTTATATGAGTAGAACACATCAGATTTTTTCTATAACATCTCCTTTGCATGATTAACTTAACTTCAGGGTGAACCACTTAATTGGGACTGTACATTATCTCCAAAACTAAGCATTGTAGAAAGAAATGTCTTGAATAAAGGTTGCTTGATATTATGGGGGAAGTAAATTACATTAGTTGTGTTTTCTTTGGAGGACGTTGTGAGTCATTTTGGGGTCAATTTCATTTTTCAAATGGAACCTCCCTTTTATGTTGTTTTGTCACATAAAACACTTAAAAACTAAACATTTATATAAAGCACTTTGCAATTGTTTTTACACCAACGTAAATAACAACGAAAATTCTAAATGGCTGTGTACGAAGAGCCAAACGAATGGTTGGACCATCCATGGATGGTCATTTGAGAGTCATGTTACGTTTTGCAATTGGGAACCAGCACTTTTTATTTCGTTGCCTTATTCCTAATCACAAAGTAAACAACCTTTTATAAATCACTTTCTAATGAGAAAACAAGGTACCAAATGTAGGTTCCCGTTTAAAAAAAATAAATTTACCATAAAATTACCATCATAACATCCTCCAAATGCCACGACTAATGTCATTTACTTTCCCCCATAATATCAAGCAACTTTTATTAAACACTTTTCTTTCTACAACGCTTAGTTTTGGAGATATTGTACAGTTTCAACTTAAATGGTCCACCCTGTATACTAAATCATCCCTGTTTATAAGAAAGGAGGATAAACAGCTAAGAAGCAGAATAAAATCATCAGCACCATCATCTCCACTATCATTTGTACCGCATAATCACGCATACATGTTAAAAAGGTAAAAATTATGCTATTCAGCATTATGACGGTTTTTCAATACTATGAATAATAAATGATGGTCGTCGTTGAATAGTTTATAAAAATGCTTTATGGTTTTAAGCGATGAGCAATGAGATTTGTCTTCTTTGTTCTCAGGGCATGTAGCAGGAAGGTTTTCTGGTTCCTTGATGCACTATCAACGACGAAATAAATTCAAGTTTTCGCAGGTTAAACTTTCATTATTTATTTCTTCCTCTTTCACAATTTACATATTCCTTTATTTTTTCTTAAAACTCTTTCTTGCATTTCACAGCAATAGCACTCTAGTCTGGGTATTAATGAGGCCCTCTAACAATATCAAAATACAAGCACCTAGCACGAGTACTAATGAGATGCTCTGGTTGCAATTGATTGAGAGAAAAACTATTTTGAGCTCCGTGGCAGCATCCATTATTCAGACCATTCATTTTTTCATGCAATAAACAAATTTGCCAAAAAAAATGTTCTGTTATACTGATTTTACCAAAGCCAGCCATGCAAACATCACAATGAGTATATAAATATAACCTCAAATATAATGAACTATGCATTCCTCACATTTTTACATGAACGGGTAGGTTAAATATGTTTTGTATTTGGTTTTTTACTTTCCCTACTACGTATAGTAAGTAGGGGAATTACTGCATTCCACCCAAAAATTCGATACCGAGATTTCACCGGAAATATATGTTTTGAGACCCCCTGAATCCAAAAAAAGCATTTTTGGAAGCATGTCCGTGTGTGTGTCTTTGTGTGTTTTGAGACTGTGAACAGCATAACTCAGAAACGAACTGTGGGATAAACACCAAACTTGTTACTTAGGTTCAGTATCTCCCAGAGATGCGACACGAAGGTTTTCAAGAAAATCCCCCCACCCCAGATTACCCCTTACATGGAACATTTTTCGAAAATTTTAATTTTCTCAAAAATGGCTCTAACGATTATGATTAAAGTATCATATGTTTAAGATATTTTCATGACAAATGTAATGTATATCTCAAATTTTCTGGGATTGTCTCCAAAAGTATTCTTCATTGTGTACGACTTTTGCATAACAGGTAAACCATAAGAGATAGACAAAATTTTACTACACAAAAATGTCATACACAATTTATGTCATATACTTTTTTTTTAGTGAACCATGTTCGAGATATTGCTTGTTATTCACTTAAATTTTCCAATACTTATACTTTTTCACAAATTCGTTATTCATTTTTTTTGTCCTGGTAATGCAAAGAAAATGGAATACTCCACATAGCAACCAGCTCTTAAAATATTTGACTATAGCTTAAAGCCTACCAATTCTCCTTGCATCTACAAGAAAATTAGCAATAAGTTTGACATCTCGATATCTCGATTAACATGAAGCATATGGAGAATAAGCGTTTGTGAAAATAGCTTGTACAAGAGTAGAGAAATTCATGTGAGTGTAACACATCAGATTTTTTTTTGTTTGTTTTACTAACTGCCCAGATACAGTATCTGAAAATGACAGGCTTCTGTTATACATTCTTTGTTAATAACAATAAATTACCATTAATGACAATGATACAAGTTATTGTGAAGCAATATAAAAGTAAAATAAAACATGCATGTAATACTAGATTGCTAAACTTATAGAAGTGACCTCTCATACAAGGAAAAACATTATTTTAGCAGCTAGAGTTCTGAATGTAACAGAATTTGTTTCCCAGAACAACCTCAAACACAGCACTTGCGGTTTAATAGCAGAATATTCAAGTACGAAGATTAATATTTTAAAAACAATTGCTAGAATAAGTCAATAAATTTAAACAGAAACCCAAATATTCTCTCACAAGAAAGGATCCTAGTTTATCTTAATTTGAAGCCAAGAAAGCTCCCTTTTGCTGCAAATTCGCTAAGAAAACATATATGTACATTTTTTCTTTCTCTATTAGGTATAGTAAGTAGGGGAAGTACTACATTCTACCCAAAAATTCGATATCGAGATTTCACCGGAAATATGTTTAGAGGCCTCCTGAATCAAAAAAAAAAACTAGAAAAAGGTCCGTTTGTGATCTGTGTGTCTGTGAAAAGCATAACTCAAAAACGAAAAGTGGAATAAATAAGATTTGTATTTAGGTTCAGTATCCTTCAAAGATACGACACGAGAATTTTCAAAAAAAATCTCCCCAAGCCAGGCTCCCTTTACATGGAACATTTTTCGAACATTTCTATTTTCTCAAAAATAGCTTTAACGATTTTGATTAAAATATAAGATGTTTAAGATACTTTCATGGCAAATAAAATGTATATCTTAGATCTCGTTAAAACACACAATTCATGTCATATACAGTTTTCTTTTTCCAGTGAACCATTTCCGAGATATGCCTTGTTATTTGTTTGAATTTTCCCATTTTTTTAAATGTCCTGGACATGCAAAGAGAATGGAATGCTCCACATAGCAGCCAACTCTTAAAAGATTTGACTATCGCTTAAAGCTTACCATATTTCCCTTGTATCTACAAGAAAATCAGCAACAAGATAGTTTCTGCAAATGTTTATCTCGATTAACATGAAGTGGATGGAGAATAAGCGTTTGTGAAAACAGTTTGTACAAGGGTAGAGAAAGTCATGTTAGTGTATCATCAGATTTTCTCATTTACCTATATTGATTTTAACAAAGTCTGCCATGCTTATTACTCAGATAAATAAATCCAACACTTAGATGTAGGCTAACATAAAATCAGTTCAAAACTTCACCATGTATGTAAATTAGTAACCATGACAATAATATTAAAATATGAAAACATCACAATCAGTACATAAATATAACCTGAAATATAATCAATTATGCATTCTTTACATTTTACTAATTCTTCCGTTGCATTGAGAGTGTAGGAATTTAAAATTCTATATTACGCTATTAAAAATTCCGTGTATTTCTGCACTGCTGGGCAACTTTGAGCATGTTATAAATTAATAACCATGACCATAATATTAAAGTATGAAAACATCACAATATAACCTGAAATATAATCAATTAGGAATTCTTCACATTTTACTAATACTTTCCGCTTCAACATTATGTGTAACATACCTCCATTGCATTGAGAGTGTAGGAATTTAAAATTCTATATTACGCTAATAAAAATTCTGTGTATTTCTGCACTGCTGGGCAATTTTGAGCATGTTGTGCAAATATTTAACATAATGATATATAATTTTATAATGATAGAGTTTGAAAATAATATGATGCAAAGTTAGCATCAATGGTCTGCTTTCAAGTGTCATAGCACCAAATGCAAAGAAAGAAAGAAAGAAAGAAAGAAAGAAAGAACAATTTAAAATACTTTGTGTTTAACATAAGCACTGTGTGTGCTTGTTGAATTGGGATTTTGCTCATCAGTTCGTTGCCTTTTTAAATACATACTAGACAATAATATGGTCGCTCTTTAACTACTGTGGTCCTTAGCGTCCCATTCTATATTGGGCGTGAAAGACCCGTAATTTTGCTTAGAGGCCTCTTTATCAGGCTTGAGCACGGGACCAATGGCTTTACTTCCCTTCCGAAGGAAGCCATGCTAAGGATTTTTACGCCAGAAGATATCCAGCGCTCTCTGTCGGGTTTGAACCCGCGACACGGGAACTAGAGGCTAGCATGGTAACCTATACACCTTGACAAATAAATCTGAAAAGAATATTACTACTAGTACTACTGTTACATGTTGGGGTGAAGGCTAAAAAGGTTACCAGAAAATGATTAATTTACGTTACCCCATCACGCACATGGGGGGAGGGGCGCAACTCGCTGGTAGGAAAAAGTCCGGGATCTCGGTGTGTAGATTTAAGGGAAAGGCGTGGGTTTTATATTACACTGAAAGATTACACAACACACATTACCTTCACACACCTGGGATTTAGTTACAAACGTTTGGCGACTCTACACAATTAACAAAGAAAACAGGATGGAGGGAGATGCCACAGACCTTAGACCGGCCACACACACGACTAGCTCCAACGACCACTTCCACTCCAGTGACACTATCTTACCCTCACCAACCGTGTCTAGCCAAAGCCAGACTGGGCTGACGTCATACCAGACTGTTTCAAACAGATCCTTCCCTTTGGCGTGTCACCGAAAGGAAAGACCGTTAAGCCGAAATATAACTAAGGAGACCCAATAATGCTACATCTGGTAGCAACAATACAACACAACAATGCGTCTGGTAATGACAATAAGATTAACAATACACCATAATATCCATTTTTCTGCATTACTTTGGTCTTCGTTGAAAATCTTCGTAAAACCTAAAGGAAACTGAATAAATTATGGAAGGTTTTAGAAGTAGAAGTCTGTTATAAAGCTGGTGCCTAACTGCCCGCCCGTTTTAGGTGTTTTTTACCGTATGAAGACAACTTGTCGCTATTGCACATGCGCAGTGGGAACTGTCAACCTAAATGAGAAGGAAAGTCCTCAGAATAAGCCATCTGTTCTTACTTCTTCTTCTTCATTCCCTTTTGCCGCTATTATAAACGCAGTGCACTGTTATTGACAGTGCATTAAAGGAAACAAAATGGCTTGCGGAGGATGTAAAAATACTATGTACATGGTAGTGAGAGAGCAATTTGGTGTGAAGAACCCACAGCAACTGCAGGAGTTACTAGTACAGCATGGAATTATCAACGAAGAGTAGGCATATCTGCGATGTATTGCTAACCTCCCGTGAATCAGAAATCTGAACTTGTTTAAAAAACTAAAACTAACCTAACCTCCCGTGAATCAAAAACCTAAACTTAGGAACGCACGCTCGCTTCTCTCGCGTGCTTTGGTGTAACCACTGTTAGCTAATTAAGGTAAGCTTAAATAAAAAACCTAAACCTAACCTTACCTCCCGTAAATCAGAAACGTAAAAATCTAATAACCCCCCAAAAAGTAATTTGAAAATGCTGTATACAGGGTAGTGAGAGAGCAATTTGGTGTGAAGAACCTACAGCAACCGCAGGAGTTACTAGTACAGCATGGAATTATCAACGAAGAGTAGGTATAATTGCGATGTAATCTAGCCTCTCACGAATCAGAAACCTAAACTTAATTTAAAAAACTAAACCTAACCAAACCTCCCGTGAAACAAAAGCTTAAGTTTAAGAACGCACGCGACGCAAATGAACTAACCCTAACGTTACCTCCCGTAAATCAGAAACGATGCGTTCCCAAAAATAATTGGGAACGCATGCACCAGCGTTGGCGGATCTCGCTGGCTTTGGATTTGTTACTCGTATGTTGCCATTTCTCCTATTTAGGAGTAATGTTTAATATGAGAGGAAAATGGAACAAACATCTATCTGTAACTAACTACAAAGCACGAGGGCAGTTAAATGAATTATTACGTACCCTCTCGCGGATACCGGATGTACCTGTAGATACATTAGAAAAGATGTATAACTCCATGATAAGGCCTGTTCTGTTATACGGCAGTGAAATCTGGGGATGGGAAAGAGCAGAGCATGTAAATAAAACACAGGTAGCATTTTGGAAAAGAGTTCTTGGAGTTTCACAAGGCACATCAAATTCGGGGGTATTGAGGGAGGTAGGATGCTATGAAGACACAATACACTGCAAAATAAGAGCAGTGAAGTACTGGCTAAGGCTGATGCATGGGGATAACTCCACACTACGATCCAAATGTTATAAATACCAGCGAGAAAACCTGTCTCCTAAGTTCTGGGCAGCTGATTTGGAAAGGGGTTTGAGGAGAATAGGAATGGGATCAGTATGGCTAAGAGCTGAAACAAATGACAAAAACATATGGAAAGGTGTTAAAAGAAGACTAAGAGACATCAACCAACAGGAAATAGAATCGGACTGTAAAATTAAACCTTCTCTAAGTCTAGCAAATGAAATAAAATTGAACTGGGGTAAAGAGGCATATATACTTAATTTAGGAAGAAAGGAAAGATCAGGAATGGCATGGTTTAGACTGGGGGGCTGGAGAGCACAGAAAATGACCGACGATTCTGGCAGGAGAATCTGCCCATTCTGTGAATTGGATGAGGACTGGGTACATATTTTGGCGGAATGTGCACAGTGGGAGAACCAGCGAACGATTAAACTCAAAGAAAAATTCTTAAGTCCCTTAAGAAAGAGATTGGCATGTTGGGATCTACTGGCTGACCAGAGGAACTGGCAAAACATGGGCAATTTTCTGGCTAAAGTGCGCGAAGCTAGGTCAAATTTGTTCAGTTAGACAAAGGTAATTTATTTCTATTTCCCTTTTTCTTGTTCCTTTTGTTGTGTTTTCTTTATCTGTTGTTTATTTTGTCACCCTATTGTATCTTAAATATGCATGTACGGTCAATGACCCATGCACTAAATACTTGTGTAATAACTTCAGTAATTTGAAACCAATAAAGATACCTTATCTATCTATCTATCTAGAACTAGTGGACGGCATAGGGTGATATCTGTAACAGAAGTAGAACTCAGTTTCATCGCTTTTGAAAACCAAAGTAATGCAGTTTACCCCTATTTTCTATCTACATTACTTCGAAATTTGTGCATGTACCTCTGCACTTACTCTGCTAGTTTCGCTTACACAGCTAATATACAGCTGTATGAGAAATTAAACCATAGGTATTCACTTAGGTTCTGCGCTGATCTTCAATGTATTTCAAACATTTCGTCGGGAATACGAACAGGTTTATTTCTGTGTTGATGTCATCGGTGTTACAGCCGGTTGTCGCGGTAATCTGTTCGTGTTATCTCATTTGCTGAGCGCCTTTACTATTTTGAATTTTGGGTTCTTTGTCCTCCGGCTAGCTATTATTACTCAGTCGAGCAAATATCTCTTGAACAGGATGTGTAAACGGAAAGGAGTTGTTACTAAAAGCTAACACTGATAAAAGAATTTGTTTTTACACTTTTATTGCCGTCACACTGTATTAATTTCACATATTTAATCTTTATACACGCCTGACTGAAACTGTTATATTTTCGAATGTAACTACAATCACTTATTTGCCGCGCACTATTAATTCGCGTATTTCACATTTTGTAACTAACTTTACGACGCGAGAGATTCTGTAAAATTGGGTAATGTGTACATCATAAATGCTTCCTTAGAATTGCCTGACGTGTAACTCGCGAGAGAGATTTCCTAGAACTGCGCGACGCTTACCTTGTCAATGATTCTGTAACACTGCGTGATATTTGCCTTTGGCTCAAGAATTTATACTCCCTCACCCCGATATGCCTAAACATTATAATGGAGCTGCTATTGGTTAATAAATCGCGCCAACATTAGCGTCTATTTTATAAGCCAATCATAATTACTAAAACATATGCTCTGGGGAAGATATTCCCTCCATTTCTAAAGAAAGGCACGCTACCCTGACGTCATTTGTTTGTCTGTTCTAATTGATAAACAACTCACCCCATCGCTTCATTGTTACCCACTCCTATTGTTAGTTTCAGTGAGGCCGTGTAAACTTATTTCCTAACAATGCTTATAGCTAACAAACATACAAAATCATTGTCATACAATAATGTTAATTTACACTAAAATCACTTTGGCATTCACAGTGTTGTGATATAAAATACTGCCTCACGGTTACTGCACATTTTCTGTGTTTTAAATACATTTTAACCAATTTCAATGACGAAAAAATGTCTAAATAAGTAACAAGTAACAAACCTGGTCGAAGACGGAGCAAAACTGTTCTTATTTAAATAACAAGAAACAGAAAACAACTGGATAAATGAAACAGCTGAACTATAAAATTGTATGAATTAAACAACCAAATCACAATTTCTAATATGGCGCTCAGCTTGAAATACAGGGATTGCTGAGAACGTGCACGGGGAATTATGGGACGCTCTCACTAGCGCTTCCAATTATTCTCATATGGCAGCCTTCGGAAAAGCATGCCAGGATAAATCGCTGAGTTACAGCTGGACGGGCATGTAACTAACCTTCCCAATACATGTAACAGGTGTGTATTTGCGGAGGAGCTGGCGGTTATGAATGGAACCTAACAACCCGAATATCACCAGATTCTAGTGACTTATTCTATAATGGTGAAAACATGTTAAAGTTGCATTTTAGGAACCTCTCGTATATTTTAACCTGTGTAATAATGGAATAGCTATCTAAGAAATAGAAGTGTGTCGTACAACTCGTCGTCCAGTTATACTCTAGCTATGATAATCCGAGTTTTAGGTATTCTAAAATGTATTCCCGGGCCTAAAAGCAATGAAGCCTAGGGGTTAGAGCCAACTATAAAAGAGCCAATGCATTTTTTACAGTCATAAGTACTGATATGGCCTTAAATGATATAAATATATCATAAATATATAAATGAAAGAAATAATATTTATTTATATAAACCCTAAACAAATGTATGCATCCAGTAAGATAGGAATTTTTATTCCAGTAAGAAAACAGCACATTTTTAATAACCATACGCCATTATTTTCTTACACAGCATTTTAAGAGCATTAAATATGAATTAAATATCCGAAAAGCGTGTTCAGGACTTCCTGAGAGCCAGAATTAGCAAGCTGAGGAATTGATTAGTTACGTTAAATAAAAAATTGTTCGGTAAATAGTAATTTATATCTGCGAAGCATTTCCGATCGTCTCCCTTTCTCTCTCATTCTCTTTCTTTCAGAACTATAATTAACAGGGGAAAAACCTGAGGAATGCGTTGAAATTAATGCATACATGGCATTAATGAAATTGTTCTATGATTTAATATAGAATGTATAATACACAATTTTAATTCATTTTCTGATGTACTGTTCAGGCAAAGGTGAAGGTTAAAAGTAAAGGTATGCATCACCGAGGGGCCTCCGGAACCGGGGCAGAGCACCACATGCGGGCCAGTCGGCCTATTGTGCTTCCAACGTGACCTGTGGGAGGGAAGGATGAGGGGAGAAACCTGAAGGGCGACCAGATCTGGTAGCGACGGGCGCAAGCGTGGACGGGGTCCCTAACTTTTTCAGATAGAACGCATCTGATGCCGCAGGGTCCCTGCTCACAAGTCACCAACCTCCGAAGCGGAGCCCCACGCTGAGAAGAGACCTAACTGAGCAGTGCCGCAGCGACGCCAGGGAAGAAGCCTTTACAGACCGCAAGCCACCGACCAGCCGCAACCCGCCGAACAACGACGCCTGGCGCTACAACCCTGAAACAGATGACAAGGAAGATGATGGGTACAGGAAATGAAAGGAAAGCGAGTCGTGGTAGATGAACCACCCAGAATTCGTTTGACGACCCGGGGAAACCACGAAAATCCCATGGGCCTGAGTAGGCGGTCGCCGGGGATCAATCTCCAGACTTTCCGAATGCGGGTCATAGACGTAACTTCCTGAGCCATTCCACTTGGTTCTGATCTACTGCACTTCAATTAAACCTTTTTTAAACATTAAAAATTGATAAAATAATGTTAACGAGCCTAGCTAAATCCATGAACAACAACGTTTGTTTCTTGTGTAACAAAACAGTATCTAAATTGATCGAAAAAAATAAAAGAAGAAAAGTGTTTGCAAGGAATGAATAATGAAGATTTGTGTGAATTGATCTGTAGGTAAAGTAACTGAAACCAAACGACAGATCACAGCGTTCACATTTGTCGACTTAGCCTTAATGCAAACTTACCAGAAACTAAATAAATGTTGCTCAATACGCTTCAGTATTGCAGCAGAGTTCTTCTTAAACTAAAAGTATCTTAAAAACTGTAAAATGTGGTGTTTAAAGTGCTATAAAATCATTTTCTTGTTGGCTGTGTGATTTCGAACAATAACGACAGCATTTAGCGACTATATATAAAAAATTTTAAGATATTTAAGAACTTTTACAATATGGCCCATTGTTCCATTTTGTTTAATTTCAACGTGTTACCGTAATCTAAGACGTATAAAATAGAACATTATTCTAAATCTTGTAGAGGTTAATAGAATAATTAATAGGATAATAGAGTAATTTACAACTACGAAATTGACACTAACAATTTTTAGAAAATCAAACAAGAATCAGTTTTAAGAAACTTAAATATTTTTTTGCTTTTCAAAATATTCTCCTTTCACAACAATCCACTTTTTCATCCAAGGAAACCAGCCCTTTAACAATAATAATTCAGACAAGTGCTTCTTCTTGAAGCACTTCAGAAACCAGGTTTTTATAATGTTTCACCGCTTCACCTGATGACGAAAAGGTGTTTCCACGCATTTTATCTTTAACGTTTGGAAAATCATAAGGTGCTAGGTCAGGGCTGTATAGTAGAGGGTCCATGGTTCTGACCTTAAGGCATCCAGATACGCAGTTGTTAGTTTTACTGTATGTGACTAGGCGTTGTCATGATGAACATTAATTTTCCTTTTAGTCGTTTTTTACGAATCTTTTAAAAAATGTACTGTAAATAGACATTTGTGTATCAATCGGAAATAAAGGTATATCTATCTAATTCGTAATACTTTAGTAGGCTTAGGTTCTGTCCGAAAAACCCATTGAGCCGATTGACTTTTCTTTTCAGGACCATAATAATAAGCCCAAGATTTATCACCAGTAACATATTCCAAACCAAATTTGAAGTGGCACCAAGGAATTTTTCCAGAATGTTTCTCCACCAATCAATGCGTTGTTATTTTTGATCGGTAGTCAGTTTATGCGGAATCCAAAACTAACAAGTTTTCTCACGTGTAGCTGTTGATGTAAAATGTTTTGGATCTTACTCATACCAATGCCCAATGTCGCCCAAATAAATTCATAAGATGTCCGTCAAACTTCTTCAAGCATTGCTTAAACAGGGCAATGTGTTGATCAGTAACAGCAGCTCTTGGGCGTCCTTTACGAAATTTATCACTAAGAAAGAAAGAAAAAAAAACGACGTCTTTTGAATTCGCTGTGCCAGTTATGAATTGTCTTGGATAGGGCTTCTTCACAAAATGCGCATTTTTTAGGCCTTAATGATGATTCAAAATCATAAAAACGTATTGCCTGGAAATGTTGTCTAGTCAAATTCATTTTTATGTGAACACAAAATCTTAGATGGTGATAATTAACAAACTATTTAAAAAAATTGATCAAACTACACGGTAATCCATTAAAAAACATTAGAAAGTAGTTGACAAATATAAAGAAATTTTATTATTTTTTAGAAACATGGCATTCTAAACATTTTCAGTATCTCCTCGTAACTTACCAATGTATTTGAACGGTCTTGCCAGGTTAATACTGTAGTATACAGCATCATGCCTGGCCAAAATGAAAACAACAGTCTAAGAGATGAGTTGCTCTACTCCCTGTTGAATTAATTGCTACAGTTAGGGCTATTTTGAAATCTGCAATTTTCTTATGTTGAAATTTCAACCATACTCATACTTTTCTTTTACGAGAGAAAATACCAAGGAGTATATTACATTTTGTTTGGTTGTAAAAAAATCTGATGTGTTACACTCACATGACTTTCTCTACTCTTGTACAAACTATTTATACAAACGCTTATTCTCCATCTACTTCATGTTAATCGAGATAAACATTTGCAGAGTCTATCTTATTGCTAATTTTCTTGTAAACGTAAGGGGAATATATATTTACAAGGGCAATTTGAAAATACAGTAGCCTTTAAGCACATACATATCTCTTAATAGCTGGTTGCTAGGTGCAGCACCATTCCCTTTGCCACAGATTAATACTCTTTGCATATCCAAGACAAAAAAAATGAATAACGAATTCCCATTTGAGAAAATAAGTATCGAAAAATTTAAGGGAATAACAAGCTATATCTCGAAAATGGTTCACTCAACAAAAGAAATGTATATAACATAAATTGTGTATTTTAACGCGATCTACAGTTTTTGTGCAGTAAAATTTTGTCTATCTCTTATGGTTTACCACTTATGCAAAAGTCGTTCACAATGAAGAATACTTTTGGAGACATTCCCAGGAAAATTCAAGATATACATTTTATTTCTCATGATTATATCTCAAACATATGATATTTTAATCAAAATCGTTAGAGCCATTATTGAGAAAATTAAAATTGTTTAAAAATGTTCCATGTAAAGGGTACTCTATGATGGGGGGATTTTCTTGAAAACCTTCGTGTCGCATCTCTGGAAGATACTGAACCTAAATACTAAGTTTGATGTTTATCCGACTGTTCGTTTCTGAGTTATGCTGTTCACAGACAGACGCACAGATAGACAGAAACACAGACACACACGGACATGTTTCCAAAAATGCTTTTTTTGGATTTAGGGGATCTCAAAACATATATTTCCGGTGAAATCTCGGTATCGAATTTTTGGGTGGAATACAATACTTCCCCTACTTACTATACGTAGTAGAGAAAGTAAAAATACTAACAGAATTTGAAGGAAATACAACCTGAATAACGGTGTAAAGTATGCTGCGCAGCATTTGAAAATTGTGCTTCTGCTTCATAATTACAAGATCTCTTTGAATATTTTGCTAATTAAAGAAGCCTTAGCAGAATTTTCATGTAAATGTTTGAAGTTATCAATTTAGGAGGACAGTTTTTAACCTTATAGCGTAAAGTGTTTTGCTGAAATCTCATACGCCTTATTTAGGTATTGTAAAAAGTTTTCACGCACAAAACTGGTCATGTTGCTTTGCCTAGCGCAAAATCTTCGTTTCTAGAGGAAATTGACTGCAAGTGACTTACTTGCAATTTACTTCCTAAATTTCATGTAATGTTTTGGGTAGCTTCCGTATACTGCGACATAGTTCTCGTAGTAGTCTCTTGTCCATAAAGTGCAGCAAGCTATAAAATATTGGGGTTCTCATTACATACTACAAATATTACAATACCTGAAGCAGCCACTTTAATTTTGCGGGGGCAGTTCTTGATTTTGCAGCGGAAGAATCTGTAGTGATGTTCCCGTTGTGCTTAAATCTCATACGTCTTCTAGTTACATGCTTCAGAAGCTCCTATAAATGTTCTTGATGAAAATTGAATACGAGATACCATTCAGCACCACACATTCAAGCAGCATAAGTAGGTGATTTGATAAGAAAATTTATTTGCATACTAATAGAGAACAACAAGAATAAATATATGCGTTTGCTTTCTGTGTATCGATATTTTAAGGTCAAACGTCAAACTGATGTTAATTTATGGTTTGGCACATTTGTGATCTCAGAGCTTTCGAGTCTGAAAAAAAAACCATTTAAGGCTGGAATTGGCACTGTTAGTGAATTCTTGTTTTCTGTAATTAAAACGAGGAAACAGGGTTTTTATTTTCTCTACCCGTATAGTAAGTAGGGGAAGTGTTATATTCCACCCAAAACTGATACCGAGATTTCACCAGAAATATATGTTTTGAGGTCTCCTGAATTCTTCTTCTTTCTCTGTTTAACCTCCTCTTATGTAGAACTTACACCCCCCATGACTTACAGGCGGGTGCCTGTGGTCAGAGGCCCGTCGAGGAGCAGACACTCATGGATCAGACAGAATATCCAGGATGGGTGATCAGCCCGATGCCTGGTATGGGATGAAGGAAGTAGATGAAACGAAATGATGGTGAAATAGATGAAAGGAAAGGTGATGATGGAGCAGTCGGTGGAATGAATGGCGGGGGAAACCGGAGAACCCGGAGAAAACCCGCCCAGACGCCGCTTTGTCCACCAAAAATCCCACATGCGGATTGAACCCGGGCCGCCTCGGTGAGAGGCGAGCGGTCTAACCACTCGGCCATGGCGCCGACCCCTCCTGAATTGAAAAAAAAAACTTTTAGAAAAGGTCCGTGTGCGTCTTTGAACAGCATAACTCAAAAACGAAAAGTCGGATAAATACCAAACTTGACATTTAGGTTCAGCATCTTTCAAAGATGCGACAAGGAGATTTTCAAGCAAATCCCCGCACCCCAGACTACCCTTTACCTAGAACGTTTTTCGAAAATTTTGATCTTCCCAAAACTGGATTTAACGATTTTTATTAAAATATATGTTTATGATACTTTCAGGACAAATGAAATGCCTATCTTGAATTTTCTGGGAATGTCCCCAAAAGTCCTCTTCAATCTGAATGAGTTTCCATAACTGGTAAACCGTAAGAAATTTTACTACACAAAAAATGTAGATATCGTTAAAACACACAATTTATGTCATATACTTTTTTTCGAGTGAACAATTTCCAAGATATTTGTTGCTATTTGTTTGAATTTTCCAATACTTATACTTTTTCTCAAATCGGAATTCGTTATTCGTTTTTTATGCCCTGAACACGCGAAGAGAATGAAATGTTCAATAGAAAAATTAAATGAAATTGAGTTTTATTTATAGTCGCTCATTAACTGCTGAGGTCTTTAGCGTCCCATTCCATATTGGGCGTGAAAGACCGATAATTTTGCTCAGAGGCCTTTTTATCAGGCTTGAGGTTCTTTTGCGTGCCGTAAATCTACAACACGGGATCACCGGCTTTAATTGTCTTCCGAAAGAAGCCATTCTAAGGATTTTTACGCCGGAAAAGTAGAGGCTAGCATGGTAACCACCACACCACGGAGGACGGCACTCCACATAGCTACCAGCTCTTAAACATTTGACTATCACTTAAAGCCTACCATATTCCCCTTGCACCTACAAGAAAATTAGCAATAAGATTAACATTATCTCGATTAAAATGAATAGGTAAAAAATAAGCGCTTGTAAAGCTAGTTTGTACAAGAGTAGGGAAAGTCATGTGATTGCAACACATTAGATTTTTAAAATAAGTAGAGATAATTTTTTAAAAAAAATACAACATTATTTTTCAAATACTTTATTATCATTCATTACCTTACACTACATCTACACATAGTCACCACCGTCATTCAGGAACTTGTAACAGGAAACCAGCTTTTGCATGCCTTCATCAAAGAATGATGCTGCCGGTGTTGCTTGGTGCCAAACCCGACTGTAGGAAGAATGGTCGAGTTGTTCCCAACCAAATGATGCGATCAGATCTTGAGTTTGTTTAGCTGTGTGTGGCCGGGCATTGTCACTCATTGTTGTTTACGCATAAACCTCACACAATAGGTGATGAATGTTTGCTGGCGTAACATTTCTGCATTCAGAAACCGAATCACTGATCTGACTTTACAGTCAGCGGATCGTTCGATTGTTTTGAAATTTCGCAGCGCTCCAATAACAGGAAAACACAAAGTGACGATCGCTCACAATTTCGACTGGCTTCCTAATGGATGGAGGAAGTGATCGCGCTTGCTCAAAATCGCGACTGCAGCGATAAAATATAAATTTATTGTTGAAATAACAATCACAGCTCCCCATAATTACGGCTGCCACATCGGATGGTTAAATAAACAATTAAAAAGAAGACTTTTATTGAATGATACAAGTAAGATAATAAATGAGGATGATTATTACAATTGTAATATTAGATATAGTGCAACAACGTTGAGGTAGTTCTGTAGTGCTGTAAAGGTGATGGCCCACCCTACCCCTACTGCTACGGCAACTCACACTTTTGCTCAGTGGTTCAGCCCAATTAATGATCACTTTACAGTAGTGAGTATTTTCGAGTTATCTTTACAATCACAATTCAAGAATAACTCCCGTGTGCTAAACCTGGGATAATGCATCAGGTTATCCCCAAGGTGAGAACAAGTACATATATGCAATTTAACTAATATTGAACTACTTAAACTGGGTTTACCTCCAAGCACCAAGTTGTGAATTAGGGATATAGCATGCCATCTACCCAAAATTTTATATTATTGCTTTATTAACTGTGACAATGAATACTATAAACATATATAAATTGAAGCGTGTCGTTACATATTAATTCTCAGTACAGTAGCGCTTTCGAGAGACATGTTTCATCTTCAGCTCAAGTCGACTGACTTCTCATTCACTCCCCTTACCCCCAAGAAATAATTCAGATGATTTTTCTACTCTACTCTCTGCTGGGAAAAGTTGTGATCTTGTGGTCTTGAATTTGCTGCCATCTGTAGTGAAGGTTGGAAACTCATCTGTTTTCTTTCTTCTCTCTTGTAATTTGATTGGATAAGATGCATCAAATAGTCCGTAGGCGGTATTTCCAAATTCAAAATATTCTTGATGTTAAGATGAATGAAAACCTTTTCCCAAATTTCCAGTTGCGAAGGAATCTGTATAGATTTTAATAATTTTATCTCTTGTCCTATTTCATGATTACTACTCCAAAAATTGTTGGCAGCTGCTGATTTATCTACTTATTTTAATTTTATATTTCTCTGATGTTCACTTAAACGTAATTTACGGTCTCTACTACGTATAGTAAGTAGGGGAAGTATTGCATTCCACCCAAAAATTCGATATCGAGATTTCACCGGAAATACATGTTTTGAGGCCTCTGAATCCAAAATGTGTTCATGTGTGTGTGTGTGTGTGTGTGTCTTCGTGTCTTTTTGTGTGTCTGTGAACAGCATAACTCAGAAACGAACAGTCGGATAAACACGAAACTTGGTATTTAGGTTCAGTATCTTCCAGAGATGCGACGCGAAGGTTTTCAAGAAAATGCCCCCACGCCCGAGTACCCTTTACATGGTACATTTTACGAACATTTTAATTTTCTCAAAAATGGCTCTAACGATTTTAATTAAAATATCATATATTTAAGATATTTTCATGACAAATAAGATGTATATCTTGAATTTTCTAGGAATGTCTCCAAAAGTATTCTTCATTGTGAACGACTTTTGCCTAACTGGTAAACCATAAGAATAGACAAAATGTTAGATCGCGTTAAAATACAGAATTTGTGTCACATATATTTGTTTTGTTGAGTGAACCATTTTCCAGATATTGCTTGTTATTCCCTTAAATTTTCCAATACTTATACTTTTTCTCAAATGGGAATTCGTTATTATTACTTTCTCTACTACGTATAGTAAGTAGGGGAAGTATTGCATTCCACCCAAAAATTCGATACCGAGATTACACCGGAAATACATGTTTTGAGACCTCCTGAATCCAAAAAAAGCATTTTTGGAAACATGTCCGTGTGTGTGTCTGTGTGTCTGTGTGTGTGTGTGTGTGTGTGTGTGTCTGTGTGTGTGTCTGTGTGTGTGTGAACAGCATAACTCAAAAACGAACAGTCGGATAAACACCAAACTTGATATTTAGGTTCAGTGTCTTCCAGAGATGCGACACGAAGGTTTTCAAGAAAATCACCCCACCCCAGACTACCCTTTACATGGAACATTTTTCGAAAATTTTAATTTTCTCAAAAATGGCTCTAACGATTTTGATTAAAATATCATATGTTTAAGATAATGTCATGAGAAATGAAATGTATATCTCGAATTTTCTGGGAATGTCTCCAAAAGTATTCTTCATTGTGAACGACTTTTGCATAACTGGTAAACCATAAGAGATAGACAAAATTTTACTACACAAAAAATGTAGATCGCCTTAAAATACACAACTTATGTCATATACATTTCTTTTGTTGAGTGAACCGTTTTCGAGATATTGCTTGTTATTCCCTTAAATTTTCCAATACTTATACTTTTTCTCAAATTCGTTATTCATTTTTTTATGTCTTGGACTTGCAAAGAGAATGGAATGCGCCGCATAGCAACCAGCGTTAAAATATTTGACTATCGCTTAAAAGCTACCATATTCCCCTTTCATCTACATGAAAATTACCAATAAGATTGACATCTCGATATCTCGATTAGCATGAAGCATATGGAGAATAGGCGTTTGTAAAAATAGATTGTACAAGAGTAGAGAAAGTCATGTGAGTGTAACACATCAGATTTTTTTTTTACTTTCTCTACTACGTATAGTAAGTAGGGGACGTATTGCATTCCACCCAAAAATTCGATACCGAGATTTCACCGGAAATACACGTTTTGAGACCTCCTGAATCCAAAAAAAGCATTTTTGGAAACATGTCCGTGTGTGTGTGTCTGTGTGTGTGTGTGTGTGTGTGTGTGTGTGTGTCTGTGTGTCTGTGTGTGTGTGTCTGTGAACAGCATAACTCAAAAACGAACAATCGGATAAGCACCAAACTTGGTATTTAGGTTCAGTAGCTTCCAGAGATGCGACACGAAGGTTTTCAAGAAAATCCCCCCACCCCAGACTACCCTTTACATGGAAGATTTTTCGAAAATTTTAATTTTCTCAAAAATGGCTCTAACGATTTTGATGAAAATATCATATGTTTAGGGTAATGTCATGACAAATGAAATGTATATCTCGAATTTTCTGGGAATGTCTCCAAAAGTATTCTTCATTGTGAACGACTTTTGCATAACTGGTAAACCATAAGAGATAGACAAAAGTTTACTACACAAACAATGTAGATCGCGTTAAAATATACAACTTATGTCATATACATTTCTTTTGTTGAGTGAACCGTTTTCGAGATATTGCTTGTTATTTCCTTAAATTTTCCAATACTTATACTTTTTCTCAAATTCGTTATTCATTTTTTTTATGTCCTGGACATGCAAAGAGAATGGAATGCGTCACATAGCAACCAGCGTTAAAATATTTGACTATCGCTTAAAAGCTACCATATTTTCCTTGCATCTACAAGAAAATTACCAATAAGATTGACATCTCGATATCTCGATTAACATGAAGCATATGGAGAATAGGCGTTTGTAAAATTAGGTTGTACAAGAGTAGAGAAAGTTATGTGAGTGTAACACATCAGATTTTTTTTTATGTCCTGCACATGCAAAGAGAATGGAATGCGCCACATAGCAACCAGCGTTAAAATATTTGACTATCGCTTAAAACCTACCATATTCCCCTTGCATCTACTAGAAAATTACCAATAAGATTGACATCTCGATATCTCGATTAACATGAAGCATATGGAGAATAGGCGTTTGTAAAAATAGATTGTACAAGAGTAGAGAAAGTCATGTGAGTGTAACACATCAGATTTTTGTCCTGGTAATGCAAACAGAATACTCCACATAGCAACCACCTCTTAAAATATTTGACTATCGCTTAAAGCCTACCAATTCCTCTTGCATCTACAAGAAAATTAGCAGTAAGATTAATATCTCGATATCTCTGTTAACATGAAGCATATGGAGAATAAGCGTTTGTTGAAATCGTTTGTACAAGAGTAGAGAAAGTCATGTGAGTGTAAGACATCAACTTTTTTAAAATAATATTTTGTATCGGTCAAAGGTGCAGCCAACATATTTCTCAAAGTATATTCTGATGAGAATTAATATGCAACGACTCACTTCAATTTATATATATATATATAATAACATCACAATTAACAATACTTCTGTATATTATAATCAAGGTATAAAGATATTTAATCTGAGTAATAAATATGTTGTCCTCTCTGACTCTCTCCCCCAAAGTTCTGCGAGATAAGGCAGCTTTGAATACAACTCTTTGAATTTAACTCACTTAACGTAACGTGTTGAAATGTCTCTAAAACACTATCAGTCTTTATGCCACGCACGTCCACTTGTAATATTCTATCACAATTTTGGAGTTCTTTCCAAACTTAAACTTGATATCAACTAAATTATCAACATGTTATATTAAATGAAATGCACAATGCCCACATTTAAAATTACCCACCACTCTTCCTTAAATTTCAGTGTCATTTAATTATCTGGCATAACTTTAACTTGAAGATTTAATAGTGATTGAATATTACCTGTTTAGTATAGCTGAGGAGGCTAATACAGTCGAAACCAAATGCCATGGCATTTCGCTGGTCTTCTGATGTATATCCGTCTGGAAGTAGCCGCACTCGGAATCCTACCACGTTCCTACGTTGGGTGCTGGTCTCGTAGGGTACCAAACGTTGCATTCTGGAGATTTCCCATGAGGTCAACAAATCCCATTTGACTTCGGGCGAGTACCCACTTGAATTAAGTATATGGCGTGCCACAATGTTAGCATATGCTGTTTTAACCTCTCTAGCATACACGCTACATGTGAACTTTGCTAGTGGCAATATTAATTAAAGCTGCAAATCGTTGCATAAATGCAGAATCGAGCTTTCTTCAAGAGTTGCTTCATAGTAACTGTCTAGTGCTAGCTGATGTGTTCATGATGACTATACCAGTACAACTGCTCAGCATGAGTACACAGAGAGAATTATACTGCCTAATTTTCGTGTTCTTTACTGTTTGACGTGAATTGAGGTAACGGGGTTAAGAAGGAGTCGCTGCAGTCGACCGCCTCTTGTGCCCAGCCTTCGAAATCCAAAGTGACATATCTTTAAAACGTCACAAGCGGTTGAACCGCGAAGAGCGGCAGCCACTGTAGCCTTTACTTTTTCTTTAGGCAAGCCCAATTGTTTCCACGTGACGATAAAGTGTTTTGGAATAATATCGCAGGCTCCGGTAGTCCGATCACTTCGATGATTTCCAGCGAATATTTCTGTTTGAAGTAAGGGACTTTTGGCACATGGATTGATGTTTTTGTTTTGCACTTCCTCCGTTTGGACCATGTGTTTGTTTCTCAAACCTTACAGTAGGATCGAGGATGTAACCCATAGTTTTGCCAGATGGAATAGCTATCATACCAATCCTCCTATTGCTGCCGCTAGTCTCTAAACAGTGTATTTCTTCATAAACCGAATTAGATTGATCTAAGCTCTTCTGCGATCCTCGAGGATCCTATGATGGCTAGAATTGCAAAGCACCTAGGGATCCAATGAACTATGAACCGTTGCTCAGTGTTTTTCCACTGGACGTATGAACACATGTTTCCCGTCGCTGCTGCAATCGAAGTCGCGCTACTGACAGGGCTTTGCTCTATTATGCAGTATTGTGTTGAACCGTGATGCGGTATAGTCAGTGTGACTCGGTGTAGTGCAGTTGTTACAGGTTATTTGATATTGTATGCGCATTTAGTTACAGTTATGCTTCAGGATATGTTTACTATTGCGCAGCGTGTATTTATGTATGATTTATGTCGAGTGCAAATACGATTTGCAGAACGATTCCCGGGTGTAAAGGTTCCAGGCCGTACAACATGCCACAATTTGCATAATAAATTTTAGGCCACAGGTAGTGTTTACTCTAATAAACCTGACAGCCTCGAGTTCTTACCGAAAAACAGCGTACCTTTGCCTTCTTTAAATCAGACTCTACCACAGCCCGTACGGCCAATATTTCGTTTGAGAACTTTTGAAACTGTTTTTGAGCCAGACAGAATTATTAGTAGAGATTCTTGGCCCCCTTGGTCCCCCGACATAACCCTCTGCGATTTTATCACTGGAGTAAATTAAAAAAATGTGTACAAGACAAATCCGCACCCCTGGAAGAATTAAAACAAAATATCCACCAGGAAATTTCCAACAATTCACTACGGCGAGTGTTGGATAGCTTCTTAATGATGTGTATGGACAACTACAGTGGCCAGTTTCAACACCTTCTTTCATGACGTCGATAAGTAAACCGTTTAAACATAGCTAAGGAAATTATTGTATGGTTGCATCAGCGCCACTCTATGATAGCCGCAGATGGCAACACGCGCCGTCATTGCGAACCGGAAAAATACCGGGAGCCGGTTCATAGTTCATTGGATTCTAATGTAGTTCTCCGTGAGGACATGTGTAAGGGTTTCGGTCTCTCTGTGGCAGGCTCGGCAGAGAACATACTGTCGAAGCATTGGCTGTCATTTTGCGAGCTTCTCGCCATTTGCTAGATGTTAAACCTTTGAGTTGTCTAATCCAAGAGTTCGCCAGTGTGTATACAGATCTACCAATACTTTCTGATGAAGCTTTGACATAATTCGAATTCTCTTTCTCTTTTCTCTTTACTGATTCTTCGATCGTTGAGCAGGCCAGTTTGAGGAGTAGTTCATTTGGCCGTGGTTGTCGTTACGTGCTCTGTTTAATACACTTAGAACTTTCTGCTCAAAGATCTCCATAACGGTTGCTAGAGCAAAAGGAATTTATACAACAGTTAATATGTTGTAGATATACTTCCCAACCGTAAAGCCGTTCTTGGTGCTACAATTTTGAATTTTTGACGCTGCTTTCTCGAAGTTGCATAATTTAGATGACGTTTAACGTTACTTGCTTTGTTGCGGATTTCTACGATGTCGTCATCTCCTAGCTCGTTCTGCGTTGTCTAGTCTGTCAGCTGGCTACAGTGGTTTAGCTTTGTGTTCTTCGTCTCGGGTTGCGTCAGAGTAGAGTTAAAGGATAACCCAGTTTAGTTAGTTGATAAATTTTAATGTTCACTCAAATATTGTGTCTGAAAAGTGTCGCCGACTTTTAAATTCTATAATTCAATTATCTATATTATAATAAGTATGCGAAGCGTCAGTTGCCGTAAATCGTAGAAATGTCACTCCAAAAGATCCCTCGCAATAGCCGCTAAATCTTTATAACATCGACGCGTTTCTAGGCGCCACACAACTTAAAATTAAACTAAATAGCACGCGAGTAATAATCACAAGAGCCGTCGCAAGAGTAAGTCATATGATTTAGTAAGTAACTGAGATTAAGTAAGTCTGATTTAGAATGCACGCTCTTTTCTTAAGCTCCGCCTGTCTATCGCTACCTCTACCAACGCTCCCACTTACGCGATCCAATCTTCAAACTCTATGTAGTATATGGATATGTGAAACTGTTTCTATGCGGTACCTTGCTCGAATCTAAGAATTCCAATTCCCATTTAAATTTACAGAATTCCTGTCTACCTGACTTTACAAACTACTTAACGCAACCTTAACGCATTCTGGAAATCTTTATGCTTTCGCTACTCGGCTTTTACTAATGAATTTTCTTAACATGACTCGCTAAAGATCTTTTTCTCCGAACAAATCCTTTAATTCAGACTTGTTACATATACATTGATTTAATATAAGAAATTATTTATTTTAATTATTTATATATTCGTATCAATAATTATGGTATGAACTGGTTTTAAATCGCTCTAATCTGTTTTACTTCATATCTGAATAGACTATATGTTAGGAGTGTCAGTTGGTAGCTGCAAGGTATCTTTGAATGCATTTTTAATTATTTTGTTACTGTCATTTAGGAATGTGTTCAATGTCTTTGTTGGTTCAGTTAATACACAGTAAAATAAATAATTACTGCAGCTATTTCTATGCTTATTATAAAAGTCTCTATGGTCTTCAAACATTTCTAACTTATGGGTAATAAATAAGTCGACTTAATATCCACATATTCGTGATCATAGTCTGATTCGGATATTTCACTTGTTATAATTTGTAACTTTTTAATGTTTTTAAGCAGCGAGTTTCTTTTTCTCTGGAAAGTTTACGATATTTTATAAACAGAAACACAAAAACTGGTGAAATATAAAAATAATAGTGGAGATGGATAACAATAACAGCATCAAATCAGACGAAGTACCACTTCCTTTTTATTTACCCTCCTCTTTTGTATGTTGATTTTAGCTTGTCTTTTGTGTGTTTTCTTAGTAGTTTTATGCATGTCGGTTACTAAAAATGAATAAGGTTATATTGACGTTGCTTAAAGTGCTATTATTTCTTCCCAACTCAGACTTTCTCTATAAATAGCGACGAGGCAGCCCGAATGTGACAACGTAGAAGTCAACTCAGCTGCAATCACGAGAAATCCTCATTACAAACTAATATTTATGGTTGTTCAACAGTGCTTTTGTATAGTACGTTTTTTCTTTATAGTCTTCTGAGAGTTTTAATTATCTCTTTGTGTTATGTAAAAAGTTTTACATACCTCCAAAGAAACGCAAGGCTACTGGGCAAGTGTAACCTAAGGCTAAATGATGGGATAAACCGTCAAACCACGAGCAACGCCGGATATTTCAGCTAGTCATCGATAAAGTCTATGATATTGTTTTGGCTGACAGAGAAGTGAAAGGTAGCAGAGCTCACGAGCATCACAACTGAACTGGTTCGTTTTATTTTGCATAATGAGTTACACAGAAAGAATCACCCAAGATATGTGTATCATCTGGCTACTCTGGAACAAAAGCGAAACCACTGCGCACGTAGACCACATTTGCAAACGTTTAAGAAGAATCAAGCGTTTTGTGACAGAGAAAAACCTGGTTCGATACTGTACACCGGAAACGAAAGGGCAACCTTCAAATTGGGTCACAATAGGCGAATAGATTCCTTAAAAGACAAAATGCAGTCCATTCGCTAGAAAAGTTATTTCAGATTTTTAGAACCCGAAAAGAATTATCTTGGCTGAATACTAGAATAAGAAGAAAACTATTAATGAAGAGTAATACTCGTCAGTTTTAGACAAACTAAAGACAGCATTCTCTAAAAAAACATCCGCAAATGGCCAGAAATAAATGATATTTCAAAATGATAATGCGCCGGTACATTCAAGCAGCGTTGCGTAGTTCAAATTGATTAAACTGTGATCTGAAATGCTTCCGCATCCGCCCTGTTCACCTGGTTTCACTGTCCTTGATTACTATGTGTTCTCTAAGTTCAAAACTCTCCCGAGGAACACACATTTAAGTGAAATGGAGGTAGCCATATAGGAAGTAAACGAATATTTTAATTGCCTCAAGGGACCATCACTTACACGAGAGAATTACCTGCCTAGAAACGTTTTGGAGAATGTGCGCTGAAAAGTTATACCATTGACGGGAAGAAATAAATAATTAAATAAAGAAATGATAGTAAGATAAAAAATAATAGCAATAAATAATTTCCGTACATTAAATCAATGTAGAATGTAATATGCCTGAGTTTAAAGATTTGTCCGGAAAGAAAAAGATAATTACAAGTCATGTAAGGAATACATTAGTAACAGACGCGTATAGAACAATTAGCTTAAAGATTCTTGGAATTCAGTTAGAATTTAGTTCTGTACGTGTGCAAAGTCACGTAGACAGCAATTCTGTAAATTAGAAATTAGATTTCTAATTCTGTAAATTAGAACGGCTTAGCAACAAGATAAGAGACGCATACGTAAGGATTTTAAGATTGAACCGCGCCAGAAGGAACGTTTGTAGGGGTGGAGCTTAAGTTAAGAAACTAGCATGCATTCTAAATCAGAGACACATTCGTGATATATTCTTGACTCTCGTACGACTTACTCTCGTGTGTAATTTTTAAGTTGGGCGTCGCACATGAACGCGCCGGCGTTAGAAAGATTTAGCGGGTATTGAGCGGGCTCTTTCCCAATAACATTTCCGCAACTTACGGAAACTGAAGCTTCGCATAATTATTGTTATGGAAGTAACTTATTCCTAAAAATCAACAGTCGAGGACTCTTCTCATACTGAATATTTTAGTCAACATTAAAATTTATCAGCCAAGTAAACAGGTGTTATCCTTTCAAAACACCTGCATCTCAGATAAAGAACTCTTAGCTATACCACTAGAGCAGTTAGCGCACGAGACAAAGCTGAACGAGCTACAAGATGACATTATAATACTCATCAACACAGCATGTAACATTAAGGGCCGGTTTCACTAATCGATGTTTAAGATAATCTAACATCTTGTTTGTTAACGTGTGTTCAAAGTTTAACATAATCGTAAAAGTTTTGCGTTTCACGACGCTTTTACAGAAAATTGTTAGCTAAAATTCTGTTAACGTCAAAAGTAACTGCGAACGCTAGCTTTAGAGAAGGCGGTGGCTGAAATACACTGCTTCTTAACGTGCTGCGATGCACTTTTGTTTACATATCGCTGCACTCTTTGTGTCATTTGCAGACAACTATTTACATTCATGGCAATTGCCATGCGATGTTCTCGATTGTTTGAGGTTAGAATCGTAATGTCAACAGAAATAAATGTTTCACATTCGAAACGCATTAACTAACATCCGGTTAATAAATGTAGATGTATCATCAAGTGCAAAAAAAGCCGACAGTCTTACGTTAAAGAATAAGATTGCAGCCTGCGACAAAATCCGTGAGTAATGTAATCGGAATGAATGCATTTTTCTTACGTCTAGTAAGCAACTGAGGCAATTTTATACTAACATAAAGTGCAGCACCAGGAACGTTAGGTGCTAAGAGCGTTTAAGACGATTTAAAACTGGTAGTAGATACTAGAAACTAAAGTAGACGAAAATGTGTTATCGCGGATTAATCAAGCAGACCCGAAAAAAAAGAATGCCGTGTGCTTGCTTTGGAAACCTTCCGGATATACCCACAAACGGTAGCTTTGGAAATACCAACATTATCATCCACCAAGAAAGTGAAAAATGTTAGTAAAATCGAAGCACCTAGTTAATATTTACAGCATAGGAGAAACAGGCCACTGTTGGTAGTATTCTAACCTCTCGTATTTTCCATAAACCATGCTCATGACCCCTTGAACAGTTTACATTGCTTTAAAAATTCCACCTTTTGCAGGTTTCTTCTGTTAGGAATGACATTCAAAAATGCCAATTGTAGCAAACTCGCATCAATAGCCTGGTTTGCGGCAGTCATTTTACAACCTCTAACATTAGTTAAACGCCTTAACACAGGGGTACGGCGATTGGTAACTTAAGACTGACTTTAACACATTGTTAAAATTAACCTTGATGATGCAAAATATGAATATGTATTAACTTCAGCGTTGAAACAGTTTAACACCGTGTTAAAATTTAGCATCTGTTGGTGGAACCGACCTTGTTATAAAAACTTGAGGTTCTGCAGGGAGCAGGATCCAAGGTTGTCGCAGGAAAACGGGTTCATATGCAAACGTCTTACCATACCACGCTCGTATCTCCTTTTCGTCCTCCCTGGTGTAGTGCTTACCACCAACTTTTAGTTCCAGAGGTCGCGGGTTCAAATCCGGCGGAAGGCGATGGATTTTTTCCAGCGTAAAAATCCTTAGCATGGCTTCCTTCAGAAGGGAAGTAAAACCGATGGTCCCGTGTCGTAGATTTACGGCCGGTATGTAAAAGTACCTCAAGCCTGATAAAGAGGCCTCTGAGCAGAATTACCGGTCTTTCACGCTCAGTATAGAATAGGACGCTAAGGACCATAGTAGTTAAAGAGCGTCCATAAATAAAACTCAATCTCTCATTCTCACATCTCCCAAAATGCCTACCCAAGCAATGAAGAAGAACCTCGACTGCCGTCGCACTGTGTTTTCTTACTCCACATGTGGTTGTAATAACGGGCCTCGTCACTTAACAATATGTTTTTTCAAACCTTACGACTAAGTAACCATGCACTGTGTGTACTATGTGGCTGAAAATCGCTCACTTGATAGCCAATACACATGCTTCAGGTGATATAAAAACGCTGAAGAGCTTGCTTTTTGATTCTAAGCACGTAAAATGCGATGCTGCAACTATTGCTGCTATCTGTCAGCTATTTCTTATTGTATCTTCTCCAACAAGTTGCACAATATGTTTTCTAACTCGGAGACTACTGTTGTACAAAATATGTGTATTATTGGGTATTATATCTTTAGTACCAGTCAGTTTTTGTACAGCTGCTATAACAACGCCGGTAAAAGGTAAACATTGAGGTACGGAGGAACGCAGGGGCCCGCAAACGAGGCAGAGTACCGTAAGCAGCCCGCAACGGCCCTTTTTGCTCCTACCAGAACCGGATGACGACGGGCTCAATCATGGACGGGCTCCTTAACGTTTCCAGATCGAATGCATCTTTTGCCGCCTGGGCTCACCACAAGAATCCAGAGCTCCGGCGATGCCTCCTGGTGGGGCCCACTCGAAGGCGGATCTACTACCGCAATGACGCCAGCAAAGTAACCTCTACAAAGCACACAGCCACCGCCCAGTCGCAACCCGCCGAACATCGTCGCCTGGTCCTACAACCCTGAAACAATTAATGACATGATGGGTACAGGAAATCAGAGGCAGGGAAGTCATGGTAGAAGAGGAACCACTACAACATTCGCCTGCCGATCCGGGGAAATGTCGAAAAACCCGTGAGTCAGAGTGGACGGTCGCCGTGGATCCAACCTGGCACCTTACGGATGCGAGTCTCGCTCGTTACCGCGGCGTCATCTCTCGGTATAATCGTCGGTACTGGGTTCTTTCAGAAATAGTGCTGCACGCACTTAAGCAGCCCCTCTAGCATTGCGCCCTTCTTTCTTAATTAAGAATTAATAACAGATATCTCGGAAGTGACTCATTCTACAAAAAATTTACTTGTAATAAACTGTGTTTTAAAAAGATATACATTTTTATTTGCTATTTTATTTATTTATTTATTTACTTTTTTATTTATTATTTATTTTTACTTTCTCTACTACGTATAGTAAGTAGGGGAAGTTTTGTATTCCACCGAAAATTCGATACCGAGATTTCATCGGAAATACATGTATTGAGACCCCCTGAATCCAAAAAAAGCATTTTTGGAAAGATGTTCGTGTGTGTGTCTGTGTGTGTCTGTCTGTGAACAGCATAACTCAGAAACGAACAGTCGGATAAACACCAAACTTGGTATTTAGGTTCAGTATCTTCCAAGGATGCGACACGAAGGTTTTCAAGAAAATCCCCCATCCCAGATTACCGTTTACATGGAACATTTATCGAAAATTTTAATTTTCTCAAAAATGGTTCTAACGATTTGGATTAAAATATCATATGTTTAAGATATTTTTATGACAAATACAATGTATATCTTGAATTTTCTGGGAATGTCTCCAAAAGTATTCTTCATTGTGAACGACTTTTGCATAACTTGTAAACCATAAGAGATAGACAAACTTTTACTACACAAAAAATGTAGATCGCGTTAAAATACACAATTTATGTCATACACATTTTTGTTGTTGAGTGAACCATTTTCGAGATATTGCTTGTTATTCCCTTAAATTTTTCAATACTTATTTTCTCAAATGGGAATTCGTTTTTAATTGTTTTTGTCTTTGATATGCAAAGAGTATTAATCTGTGGCAAAGGGAATGGTGCTGCACCTAGCAACCAGCTATTAAGAGATATGTATGTGCTTAAAGGCTACTGTATTTCTATATTGTCCTTGTAAATATATATTCCCCTTACATCTACAAGAAACTTAGCATTAAGATAGAGTCTGCAAATGTTTATCTCGATTAACATGAAGTAGATGGAGAATAAGCGTTTGTAAAAATAGTTTGTAGCAGAGTAGAGAAAGTCATGTGAGTGTAACACATCAGATTTTTTTAGTACGTTTTCATCTATCGCTTAACGTTTACCAGTTGTATAAGATTCTACAAAATTTCTTCTGAATGAAGAGACTTCACAGGCCTTTCCTAGAAAATTCAAGATATACATTTTATTTATCATATAAATATCTTTAATATGTAATTTTGATTCAAATTGTTAGGGGCAATTTTTCCGAAAATAAAAATGTTATAAAATACTCCATGTAAAGGGTAGTTTGGGGTGAGGGGATTTTCTTAAAAACCTTCGTGTCGCGTCTTTGGAAGATAATAAACTTAAATACTGTAATGTGGTATTTGTATATAAATTGACATAACTCACATCACAATTCTGAAGGTGGATCTTCGTTACATTGGTAACTTATAGGCGTAAAACAAGGACGTGGTATGAGGTAATGGCAGGATATTTGTCCCTAAATGCTTTTCATTGCAAATTGTAAACCTGGTTTAAATATATTTATATAAAATTCAGTTTAAATTCCTTTCTACATTATAGTTTTAACTGAAATCCTTTAAATGTAACTGTCAGTAATATAACCCTTTAATATGAATAAATTTCTACTGTGAATTTAACACCAAGAGCCGTATGTATAAAATGTAAAATTCAGCGACAATATTCATTGCAACAAATCAGTCTTCCTCAAATGATATATAATATTTCAAAGCTTCAATTCGATTATTTGCCATTACACGTATTCAACTCGTTCTATTTTTTAAACATTTTATGTATCGATTTCTTATCAAAATCTTGAGCAACACATAAAACAAACTTTAGAAAGAATTAAATGTCTTTAATTTGGGTATAGTCTAGGCTTCTGTATATATCTAATTATGGCGAAACTACACCTTCGTACAAATTAAATTAAATTGTGTTTTAATTATGGACGCTCTTTAACTGCTGTGATCCTTGGGCGTGAAAGACCGGAAATTTCGTTCAGAGGCGTCTTTATCAGACTTGATGTTCGTTTACTTGCCGTAAATTTACGACAATGGGACCACCGGCTTTACTTCCCTTCCTAAGGAAGCCATGCTAAGGATTTTTACGCCCGAAAAAATCCATCGCCCTCCGCCGGGTTTGAACCCGCGACCTTGGGAACTACAGGCTAGCATGGTAACCACTACATCACGGAGGACGACACACCTACGTACGCCTGTTAAGGTAAATGTTGCACTTTTATACTTATAAAGTGGTTATGGCTGAACTTTTAATAAGCTGAAACACTTAGACGTTCTTCGTGTTCGCTGCTCGCGAGTCCCTTCCTGAAGATGTTGTCTGTCGCCGACTGGGCCAAGTTGTGCTCACGTCCAGCTGGAGATGGGAGGATAACTGGCGATCACACGGCTCTTCCCCATGCAGCGACAACTTCTACCCCTTTCTGAGCTAATCACAGAGGTGACGTCAGGTATTCCTCGTAGTTGATATGATGACCCAAATTTAAGTGATGGTTCCGAGATTCTGGTCGCTAAAGAATTTCTTCTAGAGCGGCGTTATCCTTTCTGATCATGATAACCTGGACTGTGCAAGTGGGAGAATGTGCAAAACAGCGCAATACCAAGTTTGATATTTATCCAACTTTTCGTTTTTTAGTTAAACTGTTCACAGACACCCACACGCGCCGACCTTTTTTGGATTAAGCGGGCCACAAAACATGTATTTCCACGGAAAACTCGGTATCCAATTTTTGGGTGGAATGCAATGCATTCTCTACCTACCAGGTAAGTAGTAGAGGAGGTAATAAACTATAGAAAGTCATAAAAATGTAACACATAAGATTTGTTTTGTTCCACCGTGTTGGGAGTATCCCCAGGTCATTACCCACTTGTACATAATTACAGTAAGCACATATTTTCCATTTATGTGTTGAAAGTCTGGCGAGTTTTCGTTCATTTATTTAATCAAAATGCTGCTATATTTACGCCAGCTGCATTATAGTTTATGTAAGCTTCAACATTCCCGTCATAACCCCTTCTTATTCCTTTATACGTCTGAACTACGACGTTTCCATGGCAACCTTTCCACTAGACCAGGATTTCTCAACCTAACATACACTTGCCACAGGTGGTATGTGAGACCCTTGTATGGTAAGAAACCAGAGTGTAAAATGAAAGCGTAGGTTTACATTATTACATTTTACCAAAGGCGAAGGCAAGTACACGCCAAGCAAATTGGAAAAACAAATCTGGGACGCCTGAAAGGAGTATGGCTTCTAGAGAAAGAACAGGCCACATGCTCTATCCTCAACGTTTACGACGACGGTGATGAACTCATTATATATTAGTGTTAAAAATCTATGTGTTGCATTTGTATGATCCTCTCTACCCACTATCGTTTATTCTTAAAGTGTATGTCTGTGAACAGCATAACTCGAAACGAAAAGTCGGATAAACACCACATTTGAGTTTAGTATATTCCAAGGATGCGACACGAAGATTTTCAAAAAAATATCCCCATACCAGACTACCATTTACATGGATGATTTTTCGAAATTTTTGATTCTTTAAAAAAATGGCTCTAACGATTTTGATTAAAATATCGTATGTTTAAGATATTTTTATGGCAAACTAAATGTTTATCTTGAATTTTCTGGGAATGTCCACAAAAGTCCTCCTCATTCTGAATGAGATTCGATAAGTGGAAAAGTAAGAGATAGACAAAATTATACTACACAAAAAATGTAGATGTGTTAAAGCACAATTTAACTTATACGCAATGAACCATTTCCGAGATATTCCTTGTTATTTTTTCTTAATTTTCCAATAACACTTCCTCAAATGGGAATTCATTATTTTTTTAAGTCCTAAACATGCAAAGAGAATGGAATGCTCCACATAGCAACCAGCTCTTTAAAGATTTGACTATCGCTTAAAGCCTACCATTTAGGTGCTTTATATCACTCATACATCCATTGATACTTTCATACTCTGGGGAGGTAAGGGAACCATTAGCTAGAGAAAAATGCCCATCCCCAGCCGTAAATCGAACCGGTACCCCTCGTGCAGCAGACAGATGCTCTACCGACTGAGCTACGGCGCCAGACTACGGAGGGTTGTTCATGATCTATGGTAACAAGGCAATAGCTCCGCGCTGAATTATGTGGGACCGAATGAAAGTTCAGAAGTATGAGTGTATCACTGTGTTTGCTCAGTTGTGTGCTTTTGTTCTTGTTGCATCAGATGGAGTCAAAAATAGAACCATTCAGATAAGGGTACATTATTGTCTTTTCTGGTGCAAAATGCTTGTATTCTACAATTATTAAGCGGTGCAAGCGGCGTGGTTTTATCATATCCTATAAAGTGATATCATGTGCACTCAACAAAAAAGGTTAGGCCACATCAGAACTTATTCCAAAAGGCAAGAAACAGGGAAATCCACGATCGGCGGGCCACCAGTCGCACCCCGGAGATAATTTGGAAGGTGAAGGCCCATGCCTCGGGACCAAATCCTGCAACTCATAAGGCCATTGCACTGTAATTAGGGGTCTCTATTACTACTGTGAACACCATAATCAACCAAGATTTGAATCTGGAAAAGTGCCATAAGAGCCGTGGATATAAGCTGTTGCCTAAACACATTGCAGAACGTGTCACTAACAGCAGAAAGCTATATGAACGATACCTAGCTGGTGAAAAGTGGATGTTTGTGGTCTTTTTAGCTGAGGTATATGCTTATCTAAGTGAGTGCAACAAACCCTGGGATATACATTACCGACCAATGGGGAGTAAACAATTGAAAGTTGATATAAGTAAACTAACGAAACTTTCCCCTATGGTTTCATGGTAATAGCAAGGTACAGTTAAAATGGCAAATTAACCTTTCGTCGTGCGCATAAAAATGTGAAAATCAACTCGGTATATTATAAAATATTAATATTGTGATAATTATCAGACTAACTCCTGACACCAATTTTGCATATAAAATCCCTGATATCTATGGTGCAGATGAAAATAAGGTGTGGTATGCATCGATGTTTCTGCACACAGTTGTGCACACGTTAGTTACTCTCTGGTGCCGCCAGCAGTACTTGCTCGTGTGATATTTTAAGCGCCGAGTGACGCGCTTGTGTAAGTAGCGGCGAGGGATCTTGTCGATAAGCGTTTTAGCGCCTCGCGGTAGGTTATGCTTTCAGTTTCATTTATTGTGGAAACAGTTATTTCAAACCGTAGCTTTGATACTCAGAAGTTAGCAGTTTTAATAATTCATTTGCTACAATTTGAAGTGCTAGGTTTCATAATCAGTCTATTTGTTCATTTCAATCGGTCGGCAACAAACTCAATAACTGAAATATTAGTTCACAATAAATTCCTCAGTCTGTTTAAACGGGGTTGTCCGAACACATCCACGCATACCCTGAGGGAAAATACTCATAGCTCAACCCCTGGAGCAGCTGGCAGCAGAATCAACGGCAGATATTGGAGACAGCTAGAAAAGGTGGCAACAACAGTCCTGTGCCAAATTGTCGTTACACTGTCTGTTTCAACATCATGCGGCAATTCAGGAAGGTATACTGAAGATATAACTCTCCAGAGATGATCCTCTAAAACACGCTGAGTTAATATACTGTTTAGTTGCTTGTAATATAAACTTCAAGCTTCTGCCAATTTCAACGCTCTCCAATCGTCAACCATCCCCTTTACCATTAATGTCAGTATTTAATGACATATCCATGGGAAACCAGTTTATCACGCTTTATCCTCCAAGACACACAGTTACAGTTGTAATACCTCCAGCTTTATTTGGGCTCTTTCTCTATCATTCCTCTATTCACTGACGCTGTTATATATGATGGCTTATTGGTATTTGACCGCATTCCTCCTTTAAAATGTCCTGTATTACATTCGCATCAATTTCTGTACCCTCTATCGTTTATTAATGGGTATGTACAATATTCTTACGAAAACCTGTGTTCTATCTACTTCATTTTAATCCAAATAAACCTTTGGAGAAATAGCTACATTACACATTTCGTTACAGATACAAAGGGTACAGCGATAGTCAAATGTTTAAGAACTGCACGCTACATACTGGCATAAAATTCCATACTCTTTCTATGCAATCGCGAGAAACCTAAAATCGAAAGGACTTAAAAGAATTACAAAGTTTTGAACAATTAGAAGTATGAGTAACGATATCTTGGAAATGGCATATGCCACAAAAAAGTTATTTGAAGTAAACTGTGTGTTTTAAAGAGGTGTACATTTTTACTTTATTAGTATAGTAAGTAGGGAAAGTATTGCATTCCACCCAAAAGTTTGATATCGTTATATCACTGGAAATGCATGTTTTGAGGTACCCTGAATCCAAATAAAGCAATTTTGGAAACATGTCCGTGTGTGTGTGTCAGACTGTAAACAGCATAACTGAAAAACGAAAAGTCGGATAAATAGCAAACTTGGCACTTGAATTTATCATCTTCCAAAGATGCGACACGAAGGTTTTCAAGAACATCCCCCACACCAGACTACCTTTGCATAGAATATTTTTCGAAAATTTTGATTTTCTAAAAAATGTCTATAACGATTATGACTATAATGTGATATATTTAAGGTATTTTCATAAGAAATAAAATGTATATATTGAATTTTCTAGAAATGTCCCCAAAAGCCCTCTTCATTCTGAATGAGTTTCGCATCACTGGTAAACTATAAGAGATAGACAAAATTTCACTACACAAAAAATGTAAATCCTGTTAAAACAAACAATTTAAGTCCTATGCATTTTTTGTGGAGTGAACCGTTTCCGCGATATTCCTTGTTATTTTTTGAATTTTGCAATACTTATACTTTTTCTCAAGTGAGAATTCGTTATTCGCTTTTTGATGTCCTGGACATGCAAAGAGAATGGAATGTTTCACATAACAACCAGCTCTTAAAAGATTTGACTGTCGCTTAAAGCCTACAATATTCCCCTTGCACCTACAAAAAATTAGCAATAAGATTAACATCTCTTTATCTCGATTAACATGAAGTAGATGGAGAATTAGCGTTTGTAAAAGTAGTTTTTACAAGAGTAGTGAAAGTCATGTGAGCTCAACACATCAGATTTTTTCTGTAGTACGTTTTCTTCTATCTCTTAACGTTTACCAGTTATACAAGATTACACAAAATTCCTTCGGAATGAGGACTTCATAGTCTATTCACAAGGAAATTCAAGATATACATTTTATTTGTCATGTAGCTATATTTAATATATGGTGTTTTAATCAAAATTATTAGAGCAACTTTTTAGAAACTAAAAGATTTCCAAAAATGCTCCATGTAAAGGGCAGTCGGGATTTGGAATTTTCTTGAAAATCTTTGTTTTACTCTTTGGCAGATACTGAACTTAAACATGCACCAAGTTTGGTATCTATCTGACTTTTCCTTTTTGAGTGATGCTGTTCAACACAGACTTGTATAAAAATTATCTTTTTGGGATGCCTGAAACACGTACGAGGGGCACTATTTATATTTTGAGCCTTGGCAACCCTGAATGTTATAGGTGACACCTGACGTTTCCAATGGAAAGTTTGACATTTTTTACTATAATCTACTTCAAACATTTTGTCAATAGAGCGCCATTTGTTTTGTTTACGCTAACTTGAAAATTGTGTGTCAACAAAAACATTGAATTAACTCGTGAAAATGTTCATGCAATGATTTATTACGACGTTCGACGTGGATTATCAAGACAAGAGTGCATCGATCAAATAACTTCCAGATTTGGCGACGAAGTTCAATTCTTTGCCACTGTGAAACGCTGGTATAACGAATTTAATCGTTGCCGCCGTTCGCTCAATGATGAAGTTCGTGAAGGTCGTCCAAAATCAGTTGTGCCAGAAAACATCGATGCTGTGTAAAAACTAATAATGAAAGATCGTCATGCGACATATTGTGTGATTGAGGCAGCCCTAAGAATTAGTTCCTCCAGCATATATAAAGTATTGCATGATTATTTAGCCGTGAAAAAGGTTTGCTCTCGTTGGATCCAACATAATTTGACGCAATCTCAAAAAGATGCTCGTGTCGATTGGTGTACAAAAATGCTCAAGAAATACAATGGCGGTGCTTCAAAAGACCTATATAAGATTGTAACAGGTGACAAATCATGGATCTATGCGTATGCGCCGGAATGTAAACAGCAGTCGAGTGTATGGGTGTTTCAAGATGAAGAAAATCCAACAAAAGTTGTTCGCACTCGAAGCACTTCGAAGCAAATGGTTGCCTGCTTTTTCAGCAAAACTGGCTATGTGGCAACGGTGGCTTTAGAGGAACGTAAAACGTTTAATGCCAAATGGTACACAACCATTTGTTTGCCGGAAGTCTTCGGTGAAGTAAGGAAAACCAACAAGAACCGCAGGATGGTTCTTCAGCAAGACAATGCGAGCGCACACACATCTCGTCTAACAACAAAGCATTTGAAGACTCAAAAAAATCGAATTGATGAGTCATCTGCCATACAGTCCTGATTTGGCACCCAATGAGTTCTTTTTGTTCCCTAACATCAAGAATAGATTGCGTGGACAACGATTCTCGTTGGCAGAAGAATCCGTTCATGCCTTCAAAAACCATGTTTTGGAGGTGTCTCAATAAGACTGGAATAAATGCTTTGATAAATGGTTTAAACGGATGCAAAAAGTGTATTAATCATAAAGGAGAATATTTTGAAAAACAATAAAGCATTTTTCAATCAAAAATTACTTTGCTTTAATTATTAGGCTCAAAATATAAATAGTGTCCCTCGTATTTCATCAACATGCAATTTTTGCGTGAAATGCAATACTTCCTCTACCTCTTAGGTACGCAGGGAGAAAATAAAACTGCTGTCACTGGTTTTAATTACTTATGTCTTAAACATTTCGGGGGTTATTTCTTAAAATATTTGTTAATTCAAATCAAACAGAGGGACTAGCTCTAAAACGCCCAAAGCTGCAATGGAAGATGTTTCTCACAAACTCTGTGTTTTATTGAGCACATCTTGTGCTCATATTTGTCTATCACTTATGGCGTCTATGCTATAAAATTCAGTAACATTTCAGAGAGCTTCATAAGCTACTACATAAAATTGTAGACACATATTTTATATCTCATGAAAATATTTAAAACACGAAATTGTAATCCAAATTTTTGAGAAATAGGAGATTACGAAAATATTCTACAGAAAGTCTCGCTTGGAATAGGAGATATTTTTTAAACATTCGCCTGACATCCTAAACTGTGCCTGACTCTTGTCTGATTTAATTAACTTATATTTTGAATTTTCTGGAAATAGCCTCTGAAATGCTCTTCATTCTGAATGAATTTTGTATAATTGGTAAACCAAATTATTGTTGGTTTTAAAATACCCATATATTTCTCAAATGGGAAGTCGTTATTCGTTCTCTGCCTCTCTCTTGACCATCCAAAGAAATCGCAGTTTAAGCCATCACATAGTGACCCTCTCTAAAAAGATTTAACTATTGCTTAAAGCGTACTGTAAAAAATATGCAATTAGACAATTTCTGCAAATTACATCTATACCACGTACAGTTGAGTGTAAACAACGTTAGTTTTAGTGTTTTTCGTTATCAGAATCCCCTCATCATTTATGTTCCGCGCCTGCCTTAGGTGAGCCATGCTCTAAATGGTTTTAGCCGAAGTCCGATACGCTAGCATTACCCTATGAAGAAAGTTCACGCCTAGTTCAGCGATGAAACGGGCGGAGAATCGGTATATATCACCTGAATAGCTGAAACAGTATGTCTCCCAAAGACTTTCCACACTAACCCCTGAATAAGTCCGGCTCTTATTGGTTCGGTATTCAAGCATTAACCTCTGTAAGCGAACGAGGAATGGAAGGCGCGGCAGAGGCGTGTTAATTATTGATTGCCAACTTAAGCCGCGGTTCCTCATATAGTCTTTTTTACTTTCTCTACTAAGTATAGTAAGTAGGGGAAGTATTGTATTCCACCCAAAAATTCGATACCGAGATTTCACCGGAAATACATGTTTTGAGACCCCCTGAATCCAAAAAAAAGCATTTTTGGAAACATGTCTGTGTGTGTGTCTGTGTGTCTGTGAACAGCATAACTCAGAAACGAACAGTCGGATAAACACCAAACTTGGTCTTTAGGTTCAGTATCTTCCAGAGATGCGACACGAAGGTTTTCAAGAAAATCCCCCCACCCCAGAGTACCCTTTACATGGAACATTTTTCGAAAGTTTTAATTCTCTCAAAAATGGCTCTAACGATTTTGATTAGAATATCATATGTTTAAGGTATTTTTATGACAAATCAAATGTATATCTCGTTTTTTTTGGGAATGTCTCCAAAAGTGTTCTTCATTGTGAACGCCTTTTACATAACTGGTAAACCATAAGGGATAGACAAAATTTTACTACACAACAAATGTAGATCGCGTTAAAATACACAATTTATGTCATATACATTTTTTTTTGCTGAGTGAACCATTTTCGAGATATTACTTGCTATTTCCTTAAATTTTTCAATACTTATTTTCTCAAATGGGAATTCGTTATTCATTTTTTTGTCTTGGATATGCAAAGAGTATTAATCTGTAGGAAAGGGAATGGTGCTGCACCTAGCAACCAGCTATTAAGAGATATGTATGTGCTTGTCCTTGTAAATTCCAAATTGTCCTTGTAAATATATATTCCCCTTACATCTACAAGAAAATTAGCAATAAGATAGACTCTGCAAATGTTTATCTCGATTAACATGAAGTAGATTGAGAATTAGCGTTTGTATAAATAGTTTGTACAAGAGTAGAGAAAGTCATGTGAGTGTAACACATCAGATTTTTTGGGAATAGCTTGCAAAGTCCTCTTCATTCAGGTGAAATTTTGTATAATCTTATATAACTGGTAAACGTTAAGTGATTGACAAAAACGTACTACACAAAAAATGTACCATATAGCGTCCAGGTTTTAAACAACCGACTACCGCTGTTTCCTTTGTATCTGTAACGAAATACTTAATGTGCCTATTCTTTCAAAGGTTTTTGGATTAAAATGCAATATACAGAAAATAAGCTTTAATAAGGGTAGTTCGTATACCCACTGATAAGATAGAGGTTAGACGGTCATGGGAATGTATCACATCAGATTTTTTAAGTTTCCGAACAATGTTGGCCAGTTGTAACACTTAATTACATGATTACATAACCGTGTAAGAAAATTGGAAATCTTCCTAGCCGGAGGGTTTACATTCTTTATTTTTTTCCGTTCGTCTCTTTGGATGAAAACGGCACATTATGATTAAGCTCTGCAAAACTGCATGCTAAGTTGTCTGATCTGACTGCGGACTTCGTCTTTTTGTCTATTTTTTATGTACGTGCAATGTATGCTTATTTAATTCCTTTTGCCTCGAATCTCTTTGTTCATTTTTGAATTCATTAACTCGGGTTGTGTGAAAACTTGTTTTTGGCGAGGAAAATGAAGCAAAACAAAATATAACACGTCTGAGTCGCGTCATGTCAAAGAACTAGACAGGTCGAATGCACATGGTGGGAGAAAGCTTGCATTTCAAACTGCGCGTAAAATCAGCCCGGTAAAAACTGTTGGTTTCTATCAGTTGTGTTTTAGAAAACAGTCTGGGCGAGATTTATTCTAAACCTTTCAATGCACGCATTAGGAAGCCTATAGATTTTCCTTAATAGCTTTCTCCAGAATTGGGTGTTAGATAATATGTGAAGACCTACGTGGTGCGACAATTTTGTAGCCGTACCCTTTGCTTCAAATGTTGGTGCTGCTGTCTCGAAGTTGCATCCATTTAGATAATGTTTATTGTTACCTGCTTTGTTGTTGAGTTCTACGATGTCATCTCCCAGCTCGTTCTGCTATGGCTAGTCTGCCAGCTGTTACAGTGTAATAGCTTTGTGTTCATTGTCACGGAGTATGCATGAGTGTAATCTGAAAGGATAACACCGGTTTAGTTAGTTGATAAATTTTAATGATGACTAAAATACTCTGTTGAAAACAGTCGCAGACTGTGAAATTGAACAATTAAATTATTTCAAGAATAATAGTGATGCGAAGCGTCAGTTGTCGTAAGTCGCGGCAGTGTTACTCGGAAAGATCCCTGGTAATTGCCGCTAAATCTTTTTGACTCAAGCGCGTCCCTAGAGCTCCACAATTTCAAATGAAACTAAATACCACGCAAGTAATCACAAGAGTCGTCGCACGAGAAAAACACATGATTGGGTATAATGTAAGATTAAGTATGTGCACACTTTTCTTAACTTAAGCTCCGCCTATCTATCGCTACCCTCAACGTTCCTATTCACGTGGTCCAATCTTACTGCGGACCAGTAAGATTGGACCACGTTTCCAGACCAGATTCTACGTATGCGTACATGAAACTGTTTCCATGCGACCTTTTCGAATCTCAGAATTTTACTCCCTTACTAATTTACAGAATTTCTGCCTATGTGACTTTTCAAACGACTCTTATTGCATTCCAGAAATTTTTATACTAATGTTTTTCCTTAACGTATTTTGCTAATGACCTTTTCCTTCTTTTGAATTCAATCGTATTACTTTATGCATTGATTTAATATATGGAAATTATTCATTGCAATTATATCTGTATATTACTATTTTTTCCTTATTTAATTATTTATATCTTCCGGTCAATAATTAAGGTATCACATGGCCCAGAGGTAGTCAATATAAAACGGAAAATTGCAATTCAAATTTTCGAATCCATACATACATACATAAACAGCTTCATTCCAATTCATTCTTTCTCTATTACGTACATAGTAGATAGAGAATGTATTGCATTCCACTGAAAAATTCTATATTGTGATTTCACCGGAAATGCATATTTTGAGGTTCCCTGAAACAAAAAAAAAGTATTTTTAGAAAAAATGTTCGTGTGTGTGTGTGAACAGCAAAACTCAAAGACGAAAATGTCTTTAAATTTTGGTATTTACGTCTTGGTATTTAAGTTCAGTATCTTACAAAGATGCATCACGAAGGTTTTCAGAAAAAGTTTCCCACATTCAGCTACCTATACATGGAAATTTTTTCGAAATCTTTTGTTTTATAAAAATGAGTCTTATAATTTTGGTTAAAATATAATATATTAAACATATTTACATCACAAGTAAGATGCATATCTTGAATTTTCTGGGAATAACCGGTGAGGTCCTCTTAATTCGGAAGTAATTTTATACTATCTTGTATAACTGGTAAACGTGGAGCGTTAGACGAATACGTACTACACAAGAAACTTAGATTTTTAAAACACATTAATTTATTTCAAATAATTCTTTTTTGTGACAAAAGCCGTTTCTGAGATACCCTCATTAATGGTTCGCGTTGTTCAACATTCAGTTGTTTCTCGCGATTGCATGGAAACAGTATAGAATTTTAAAGCAGCATATAGTGTCCAGTTCTTAAACATTTGACTATCGCTGTTATCTTTATATTTGTAACGAACCGTGCAATGTAACTATTTCCGCAAAGGTTTATTTAGATTAAAATTAAGTAGATAGGAAAAGAAACTTTCGCAAGAATAATTTGCATATCCACTAATAAGTGATAGAGGGTAGAGAAAGTCATGTGAATGTATCACATCAGATTTGTTTATCGAAACTGAGTTAAGAGCATTTTCCATTGTATTAGCAAATATAAAAAGTGGCATAATGAGCTGTTTACTGTACGTATTAAATTTGGACCTCCTAAACGAAATTTTGACCGAAGGGCAATTATGGTGAAACTGTAACAGCTCTTTCTTGATATAGTCTGTAACTCTTCTTCCTGTTTAACTGAGTATCCTCCTCGTTATAGGACTTACCTTGGGTCAGTAGCTTGTCGAACAAGCAAATTCTGGATCATTGCATATTCGGATGGGTGATCAGCCCAATGCCTGGTATGGCGGTGAAGAAGAAGGAAATGAAATTAGTGATGAAAGCAATGATGGGAAAATTCGGGGATCAAATTATTCACACCAGCATTCACCTAGCGACCGAGGAAAACCGCGAAAAAACCGGTCGGATTGGTCGGCCTCGGGGTTTGAACCCGAGACCTCCCGAATGCGGACCACAGACGATACTGCCTGAGCCATCCCGCTCGGTAGTCAACTCTAAAATGTTAAATGGATTCAGACATTGTTATTAAACTGATATCTGTTCACACAACACGTGTTAAAGGCTACATCAATCCCAACTCACCGCGGGGAACTTTAAAATTCTTGCCTTAAAATTAACTCACTAAATTGTCAAATTAATTTCCTTTTTCCTCATTACATAGTGCAAACTGTGTCATTCTTACACCGAGTTTTGACCGAATATATCAGGTGGCCCATACAAGCCGTCCTTAGTCAAATTTTATATCGGATAGCGCGGATGCCAAAAGGTTTGCCTAAGCAGAACAGCAAAGGAGGCTCTATACCGACAGAGTGGAGACTGCTAAATGTAAAACCAATGCTTGAAACTAACATTTTAACTTCTATTGCTAGTCCCAGAGCACATTCGATAGAGAAACCGCCTGCTATATAAGGTGTCCCGGATTCGATTCCCGGCTGGGGTCCAGAAAGTTGACTTTAAACAAAAGGATTTAATGGTATGTGCAGAGTCTGGTGTGTGAGGGAGGGTGTTATTGGTTATTTAATAACCAATTGGCTCATTAGTAAGAATTCAGGATTGGCTTGACGCAAAACCTGAGCACACGTGTTAAACCATTGGTGCCGAAACGTTAACAAGATTAAACAACATTTTATTTTGTTATATTTATGTACCCTTAAAGGTGGGTTAGAATTAAATTATTTTCCATTAGTGCATTATTCATAATAAGCATGTGGAGAAACATGCCCGCCGTGGTGGACGAATTGATGTAAGTTCCTCTCAGGCCCACATTCTACCTGGAATGATCCGTCATTCCTTAATGTTATTTCTATACGTCAAGAAAAAAAACTGCGTAGAAGACAGATGCCGCGTCTGAAAATATTCAGAACACAGCCTTCGAGCCTCAGCTCGAAGACAAGCAAGATCGTAGCCATATTGTGTGTTTGTTATTGATGAACGTTAGCTTTTTGTCTGAATGAACCGGCTCGAACTGCATGCAGGCGACCACGCGACGCTTATCAGTAGTAATTACCATGTAAACACTTGCAGACAGCGACACTACTCCGTGACCTTTCGCTTGGTACATGTACTGCCCCTTTGAATAGCAGTGATGCGGCAACTTCTTTTGCCCCTATGTATGCGGGGAGTATAAAACTTTAAAGGACGGCTTGCTTGGGCCACCTAGTGTATTATGTGTCTCTTTATCCCCACATATAATTAGTTCAGATTCACTAAGGGCTTCAATATGTCTTTCAACAGCTTGACCATCATATTGGAAGAGATGGTGTAGAACACAGTCATTCCTTAGAATTTTTCATACTGCGCGTTTGTTATGTCCTAAAACTGAACGTTCTGTAACTGTAATTCCTTCCCAATCTATCATGTCTGCATGGAATTACCTGAGAAATTTACCTGCGGCTTTGTAACATAGGAATGTTTCCAAAGTTCTTGCCTGAATAATTCGCTTTATTGCTAACAATGTCATGTCTTGATTGTCAAAAGTTAACATTGTCAATAACATATTTTTAAGGTTAAAATAAAAGGAATTTATTTATATTACGCTACGAACTAAATTTCTGTAATTATTGCCGAAAAATCAGGGTAGATTAATGTTTAAGTAAAGATGCCAGGAACCATACCTATCATTCAGATAAATTTTCCATAGAAACGCAGAGACAAAGCAGTGGTGATGCTGTTGTTAGTCAACGGCATGACTGAGTTTTTTTCTCTTAGGTTTTATCATCTTCGTGGTTTAGGCTTATTGGCATGCTTCTTTCTCAAATTTCCATCTCAACGTTACACGTCCTCGAGTTCATTTTTACTTTCTCTACTACGTATAGTAAGTAGGGGAAGTATTGTATTCCACCCAAAATTTCGATAGCGAGATATCACCGGAAATACGTGTTTTGAGACCCCCTGAATCCAAAAAAAGCATTTTTGGAAACATGTCCGTGTGTGTGTCTGTGTGTGTGTCTGTCTGTGTGTCTGTGAACAGCATAACTCAGAAACGAACTGTCGGATATTTAGGTTCAGTATCTTCCAAGGATGCGACACGAAGGTTTTCAAGAAAATCCCCCCACCCCAGAGTACCCTTTACATGGAGGATTTTTCTAAAATTTTAATTTTCTCAAAAATGGCTCTAACGATTTTGATTAAAATATCATATGTTTAAGATATTATTATGACAAATAAAATGTATATCTTGAATTTCCTGGGAATGTCTCCAAAAGTATTCTTTATTGTGAACGAATTTTGCATAACTGGTAAACCATAAGTGATAGACAAAATTTTTCTACACAAAAAAAATAGATCGCGTTAAAATACACAATTTATGTCATATACATTTTTTAGTTTAGTGAACCATTTTCGAGATATTGCTTGTTATTTCCTTAAATTTTCCAATACTTATACCTTTTCTCAAATTTGTTATTCAATTTTTTATGTCCTGGATATGCAAACAGAATAGAATGCGCCACATAGCAACCAGCGCTTAAAATATTTGACCATCGCTTATAACCTACCGCATTCCCCTTGCATCTACAAGAAAATTAGCAATAAGATTGACATCTCGATATCTCGATTAACATGAAGCATATGGAGAATAAACGTTTGTAAAAATAGTTTGTACAAGAGTAGAGAAAGTCATGTGAGTGTAGCACATCAGATTTTTTTTGTCTATACCTTAGTAGCTGTTTTAGGTTCCAAAGGTCTTCCATCCTTTGTAAGTGCTGGAAGTAGTTTATTTGATGTTACTTTATTCTATCATTCAAATTGTATATATTTAGTTATTTCTGATGTCCCCCATCTTTCTTTTTATCTATTCTTTTATATCAATTTTTTAATCGTCTGATTCTAACTTTGTAACCTTGCCCTACAAACGGCTAGTGTGGAAGAACAATTAATTACTATTGGTTGACCTAATAGTTGGTTAGACTAAGAAGCCCGGGACTTGAAGTACTTACGACACTGTAAGTCGCCATTGGGGTATAACTCCAGGAAGACTACACCGCATGCGACTCTGGGAGAAGGGCGTAATCCCCCGAGTAGGCCGGCACCTGAAAATTAAATCTGCCTCCCCCATTACAGGGTGGAAGTGGATATGTCACTTACGCGCGTCAACCCAAAAAAGGGAAAGACTACTGAGACCTCAGTGGGGACGACAGCACCTAGCATATTGTCCACCTTCTCTCCAGGGCGTTACCAGGACCTTAAGAGGTCTCACAACCCCACCTGGACGGAAAAGCGCACAGACGTACCCAATCTCCCATGGGTATCGGAAACCACCGCCCCGCCGAGTCCATCCCAATCCAAAAGACACCATCACGGGTAGGGCTTGGACGTTTGACCTACGTGCACCTATACCCCCACCGCTGTATCTTTGTACTTGACAGTTCGTGTGGCTTCGCGTAAGGTTGGCTACATTGTGGTTGCGGCGTTGCCAGAGTGGCTAGTAAACAACAACAGCTGATTGTTCTCCTTTCTTTCGTGTCTAAGCCGCATACAAAAAGTGTACGTAAGTAGCGAACGTCAATGAATAATAACTATTTCGTATTATTATTGTTAATTGAAAATAAGCTATATAAGCAGCTTTGGTAAGGTCGGATACTCCTTTCTATGATAATAGGATAAATGTGTCTACGTATGGCGTCTAATTGGAAAGCATAAAGATTTGTGACTGGACGAGGCTGCTTTCTTTTCTTCCCTGGAGTTGATAGAAATACCTGTTGCGTTCCAGATGGTTCAGGAATTTTGTCCTCTTTCTCTTGGAGTTTCACTCCCCTGTGAATAACAGTTCTCGTGCTTAGTCCAAGAGCTGCTGCAGTTCGTTGTACGGCTTTATCAGCAGGAATAGAGGGGTTGCCACGAAGCTCCACGTACTCCTTTTCCTGTTCAAAGAATTCCCCGGCTCTTCTTAATAGTACCAATGACTATTAAGTGGCACACCTCGGCGCAAAGGATTTTCACTTCGTGAATCATCACTCGGCGATCGACGTCGTTTTTCAGACATTGTCGCTCTTAAGTTTTGTTTAAATAAATAATATGAATGAAATATATATATATATATATAATAAATATAAATAAATACATATGTATAAACGAACAATAACAAAACTATCAAAAATTAACCACAAATATAAATAACAATCAAACAGTATGTAGCTTGCAAAGAACAACCCGACGCTCGTGCTAGAGATTCACAAACTGAAGCACGTGGTAGGGAATAGTTTCATCCGGCAACAGAGCCGATTCCAGTTCCGATTCCGCTTTGTCATTGACCATCCAGAATGCTGCCTTGTGATTGGCTTAGGAAGTCAAACGGTTGAAGCTTTTTACCTGTTTTTTTTTTTTTTTTTTTGCGACTATACCAACATAAACGCTAGCAGTCAAGTGCAACGTTACAGCGGCGGGGGTATAGTAACGTTAGAAGTACGAGTGCTCAAGGTCGCAGTGCCCGCACCACGGCAGATGAAGGGTTCGGAACCTACCCCTTACGGGCGCCATTGGAATATGTCAACTCAAAACAAATTGCGAACTCTTGTGGTTTACCGGGAAAAATTCGCTCATTTGGGGAATTTAATGTCGTACCGATGTGTTGCCATTGTAACTACGTTGTTTAAAGCAACCGGACGGAAACCGGAAGATCCGTGGTTCAACACCGGTTATGGCATTGGAATTTTCAGTCGTCTGATTCTACCATACCAAATTTGTCCTACACACCTCTTGTGAGGAGGAACAATTCATTACTGTTCTTTTATGGCCTGCAACCGTTCTTAGAAACCTCATCTCGTGACTTCTATCTGTCTGGTTTCCTTTCTTGTTAGCGTCCAGCATTCACATCCATACAAAACAGATGGCACTGCTAACACTTTATAACATTTTAATACCGTGCTTTGTTTCATAGTGTTCGTTTGCTTGTGCCACATGTATAGTTAAATCTTTGGGTGCTCTTTTGAATGCCATTGTGTTTGAAATCGTCTATTTCACAGTCTAAATAGTACAAATTTTTCATTTGGCCCATTATGTTGTCGTTTATTATTATCTTCGTTCTCAAGGGGAATTTTCCTTTAAAAGCAACATTTTGTTTTAGAAGTTATATACAGAGGCAAACTTTAGAATCACTGTAGAGATAAAATTATCACAAACAAAATCTTAATAAATCAAGGGGTTAAACAAGGATGTCCTCTATCTGCTGTATTTTTTTACTTTATAACTTCACCATGTCATAATAAAACGCTAAGAGCAGATTAGTTTCTATATAAGTTGTAATTAACGACGCTGCTATTTGCAGACTATCAAGTTTTCTAAATTTGAACCACAAATTCCACTCACTATTGTTTGCGTAATTTCCAGCAGATGCAATATGAGGCAATATTTTATATCATAACATACTGTGAATGCTAGAGTGATTGTAGTGTAAATTAATATTATTGTATGTACAGAATTTTAGATGTTTGTTAGCCATAAGTATTGTTAGGAAATAAGTTTACACGGCCTAACTGAAACTGACAATAGAAGTGGGTAACAATAAACCGAGGGGGTTTATCACTAAGAAGAGACAAACAAATGACGCCAGGATAGCGTGCCTTTTTTAGAAATGGAGGGAATATCTTCCCTAGAGTATATATGTTAGTAGTAGTGGTTGGCTGACCAAAACAGACGCGAAAGTGGGCGCGATTTGGTAACCAATAGCAGCTCTATTATAACGTTTAGGCAATTCGAGGTGGAGTATATATTCTCGAGCCATAAGCAAGTTTCGCACAGTTCGGAAGAATCTCCCACGAGATGCACGTCGCAGAGTTAGTTACAAAAATGTAAACTACGCGAAATAATTGGTATGCGGCAACGAATACGACTGTAGTTACATTTGGAAATATCACAGTTTCAGTCAGGCGTGTATAAAGATTAAATATGTGAATTATTAATTAAGTGTGACGGCAATAAAAGTGTAGCATCAATTTTTTTTCATCAGTGTTATCTTTTAACAACTCATTTCCGTTTACACACCCTACTTAGAGACACGTGTTCGACTGAGTTATAATAGCTAGCCGAGGACAAAGAACCTCAAATTTAAAATAATAAAACAAGCGCGCTCAACAAATAAGATAACACTAGCCATTGAGAACTGCGACAAATTAATCGTTACGGAGATGTTTAGGAGATATATCCGGTAGTTCTGAATGTATTTGATTTATAGAAGCTTTCCAACAGGACCTGAAAAGATCGATGATCCAGTAATGTAGCCATCTATGTATCACAGTAAATGGCGCAAAGAAAAATCGGCAAAGTGAGTAGACAAATCCTCACTGGAAAGGACGTCCTACTCGTATTTCTGCCTCGATGTGTCGATTAACCAATCGTGTGTTACCGACAGTTCAATCATATCCTCTTGCTTTTAAATTACTTGTGTCAACATTGTGTCCCCTTACAGTTCTTAGAATGGCGGAAGCAATGACTATTGCAGCACTCGACCAGTTAATGAAGCATGACGAAAATACTTAATTCCAGGTTCTTCCACAACCTTATTTCCTCTATAGCTTTTGTCATCTTTCTTTGTAATTTTTGATTTTGTTTTACTTTTGCTTTACTTTCTCTATTTACATACAGTATTGTATTGCACCCAAAAATTTGATGTCGAGATTTCACCGGAAATACATGTTTTGAGACCCCTGAATACAAAAAAGCATTTTTACTTTCTCTACTACGTATAGTAAGTAGGGGAAGTATTGCATTCCACCCAAAAATTCGATACCGAGATTTCATCGGAAATACATGTTTTGAGACCTCCTGAATCCAAAAAGAGCATTTTTGGAAACATGTCCGTGTGTGTGTCTGTGTGTGTGTCTGTGTGTGTGTGTGTCTGTGTGTGTGTCTGTGTGTCTGTGAACAGCATAACTCAAAAACGAACAGTCGGATAAACACCAAACTTGGTATTTAGGTTCAGTATCTTCCAGAGATGCGACACGAAGGTTTCCAAGAAAATCCCCCCACCCCAGACTACCCTTTACATGGAACATTTTTCGAAAATTTTAATTTTCTCAAAAATGGCTCTAACGATTTTGATTAAAATATCATATGTTTAAGGTATTTTCATGACAAATGAAATGTATATCTCGAATTTTCTGGGAATGTCTCCAAAAGTGTTCTTCATTCTGAACGACTTTTGCATAACTGGTAAACCATAAGAGATAGACAAAATTTTACTGCACAAAAAATGTAGATCGCGTTACAATACACAATTTATGTCATATACATTTTTTTTGTTGAGTGAACCGTTTTCGAGATATTGCTTGTTATTCCCTTAAATTTTCCAATACTTATACTTTTTCTCAAATTCGTTGCTCATTTTTTTATGTCCTGGACATGCAAAGGAGAGTGGAATGCGCCACATAGCAACCAGCGCTTAAATATTTGAGTATCGCTTAAAACCTACCATATTCCCCTTGCATCTACAAGAAAATTAGCAATAATATTGACATCTCGATATCTCGATTAACATGACGCATATGGAGAATAAGCGTTTGTAAAAGTAGTTTGTACAAGAGTAGAGAAAGTCATGTGAGTGTAACACATCAGATTTTTTGAAACACGTCCGTGTGTGTGGCTGTGTGTGGGTGTCTGTGAACAGCATAACTCAGAAACGAACAGTCGGATAAACATCAAACTTGGTATTTAGGTTCAGTATCTTCCAGAGATGCGAAAGGAAGGTTTTTAAGAAAATCCCCTTACCCCAGATTACCCTTTACATGGAACATTTTTCGAAAATTTAAATTTTCTCAAAAATGGTTCTAACGATTTTGATTAAAATATCATATGTTTAAGATATTTTCATGACAAATGAAATGTATATCTCGAATTTTCTGGGAATGTCTCCAAAAGTATTCTTCATTGTGAACGGCTTTTGCATAACTGGTAAACCATTAGAGATAGACAAAATTTTACTACACAAAAAATGTAGATCGCGTTAAAATACACAATTTATGGCATGTACATTTGTTTTGTTGGGTGAACCATTTTCGAGATATTGCTTGTTATTCCCTTAAATTTTCCAATATTTACTTTTTCTTAAATTCGTTATTCATTTTTTGTTTGTCCTGATGGCGTATCCACATAGCAACCACCTCTTAAAATATTTGACTATTACTTAAAGCCTAGCAATTCCTCTTGCATCTACAAGAAAAGTAGCAATAGGATTAACATCTCGATATCTCGATTAACATGAAGCATATGGAGAATAAGCGTTTATAAATACTTTGTACAAGAGTAGAGAAAGTCATGTGAGTGTAACACATCAGATTTTTTTTCCTGTGAACAGCATAATTCAGAAACGAAAAGCCGGATAAATACCAGTATTTAGGTAAACTATCTTCCTTGGATGGGACACGAAGGCTTCTCAGAACATCTCCCATCCAAAAAACTACCCTTTACATGGAAAATTTCTCGAATTTTTTTTATTTTCTATAAAATCGCTCTAACGATTTTGATTAAAATACCATATATTAAACATATTTACATAACAAATAAAAGGTTAATTTTGAACTTCCTGCGATTAGACTTTGATGTTCTCTCTATTCGGAAGGAATTTTGTATAATCTTGTGCAAGTGGTAAACGTTAAGCGATAGACGGAAATGTACTACACAAAAAATGTAAATCTCCTAAAATTCACAATTGGTATAAAATAAGCTTTTATTGCGGTATAAGCCATTTCCCAGGTATCCGTTATTGATGGTTTGAATCGTTCATTATATTCCTGTCAACATTCAAATGTTTCTCGCTGTTGCATGGAAATAGATTGGAGTTTTAAGGCCAGCATATAGCTCCCAATTCTTAAACATTTGACTGTCGCTGTTCTCAGTGCGTCTATAATGAAATACATAATGTAGCTATTTCTGCAAAGGTGTATATGGATTAAATGGAGTTGATAGAAAAATAATCTTTAGTAAGAATGGTTTGTATACCCACTAATAAACGATAGAGGGTAGAAAATGTCATGTGAATGCAATAATATACATCACGTCAGATTTTTTACTTTCTCAAATACGTATAGTAAGTAAGGGAAGAAATTCTACTCCACCCAAAAATTCGATGTCGAGATTTCACCGGATATATATTTTTTGAGTCCTCCTGAACAAAAAACAAAAAAACAAAAAAAAGTAGTTTTAGAAAAAAGGTGCGAGTGTGAGCAACACAACTCAAAAACGAAATGTCGGATAAATACAAACAGAACATTTTTCAAACTTTGTTGATTTAAAAAAATTGCTGTAACATTGTTGATTAAAATACCATATATTAAAGATATTTACTTAACAAATAAAGTGTATCTTGAATTTTTTGGGAATAGCCTGTGATGTCCTCTTCATTTGGAAGAAATATTGTATAATCTTGTATAGCTGGTAAGTGTGAAGTGATGGACGAATACATACTACACAAGCTCTTTAAAACACACAACTTATTTTAAATAAGTTTTTGTGTGCCATAAGCCATTTCTGAGATATCCGTTTGTTCAACACAGTCCTGTCAACATTCTGTTGTTTCTCGTGATTGCATGGGAACAGTATGGAATTTTATGGCCAACATATAGCGTCCGGTTCTTAAGCATTTGACTGTCACTGTTCCCTTTGTATCTATAACGAAAGGTGTATTATAGCTATTTCTGTAAAGGTTTATTTGGATTAAAACCTAGTAGATAGAGAAATAAGATTTAGTAGGAATAGTTTATGTACCCACTAATGAAGGTGAATAGAATTGTTCTTTACGTAGTTTGCTGCTACGTATGAAAAGTCAGTTTGAAGATGATGTATTATATTTCAACTGTTGGGGAGCCGAATTTAAAATTCGTTGCAACCGCACGTATAGTAAACAGTTTCCGATAGCCTTCGCCCCAAAATGTACTTTCAGGATGCCTTTACCCCAAGTTTAAAAAATATTAACTTTGTAATTAAACTGTTTCTTTAAATATTTAATATTTATGTTTGCCTCGGCTGCGTCAGTATTATTTTAGAGACATGGATATCTTGGCAGGGCGTGATGCGACAAGAATGTAGGCTTACACGATTATAATTTTTTCTTCACTCCTTTTATTAATACTTGATACGATTAAAATAACAATTCACTGATATAGAGAGCTGTGAGATTCTTTTTATTAATGAATTTCACTTTATAACACGTAAACTTATTTTTCGTCTCACACGAATACGTATTAAATCTCTCGAGGACGCACAAGCAACGCATCCAGTTATGAGCACTGTCTGCATGCAACACGTCTGGTTATGAGCACTGTTTTGAGGCAACTGAATTGATTTCAACCGTCTAAACTTGTAAATTTCTGTATTTCAAGCCTCTGATTGGCTAATCCTACTCCAATAGAATACCTTCATTTAACTAAAGCTTTTTTCTGGTTGTTGATTTGCTATTTTATACACTGTCACTAAAATTACATTATTGTTACTCCAAGAATCACAAGTAGTACTGTTAAACTTTCTTACTCATTATTGACTCAAGGTTACCTCATTGTTACCTCTTTGTTAGCAACTTTTGACCTATTTCTCACAGCTCCTACATTATTAAATTACGTAATATATTCACATAACATTATTACACATGTATACAATAATATAAGCAAATGCAATGACTGTTACACACATTTTACAAATTATTACATATACATATTCCTTCAAGGCGGTCTTATTGAATTTACATATTATATAATTAGACTGAAATTATTTAAGTGTTAAAAATACTGTCTCAAAGGTAGAGAAAGTCGTGTGAAAGTAACATCTAAATAACGTCATGATTTAATACTTCCCTCTGCACATCACTTTTGTCTGCAAGCTTATATGAATATTCTTCCGAAACAGTGATATAAAAGCACTTATGTTAGCAAATTCGCGTATCGATGTATTTCTCTTGCCTTTAATTTTGCAAGCCGTTATACTGATGTTCTTATTTGATCCCGCACTCTTAGTTTCTTAACCTGTGGTTCCGAAACGCTATTCAACTTGAAACCAGAGTCATCCGTCCCTGCTATCTAAATCCATTGTGGTCATACGTGGTTTTTCTATTTCAATGAAACGAGCCGTTTCACGGTTTCTCTACTCTCTAGTTTGAAGTATACGGTTAATCACTTTACCCACGCCACAAATCACCATTTTTCTGTTAGTTCTTTGGTAATTTGTAAATTCTCTCTTTTAATGCCAATTTTACCTGTGTCGTTTAAATAGAGTTCTTTGAAATCTGACACCATCTTCTCCAAATTAATAGTATATGTTTCTTAACTCTTCGGAATATCATAACACGGCAGTCGGAGATAAACAACGATAAGTAGCGCTTGTCAACATAAACACCGGAAGCGCTATGGCTTGATACGATATTTTAATGTCAACCTACATAAATTATATGTTGAACTTCCCGAACACAACGCATTAAGAAGCATGCCATCAGCAATCAAATGAAAAAAATCCTATCAGATTAGATCTAGAAAATTAATAGGAAGAAGGAAGTCAAAAAAAACCTAGCATAATTTAGCTTCAAAATCTATCAAAACTACACTGTAATCAAAATTACATTTAGGCGAACATGACCATAGTAATGTAAAACAAACCTGATGTGTTACACTCACATAATTTCTCTACTCTTGTAGAAACTATTTTAACAAACGCTTATTCTACATCTACTCATGTTAATCAACATAAACTTTGCAGAAACTATCTTATTACTAATTTTCTTGTAGGTGCAAGGGCTTTAAGCGATAATCAAATATTTTAAGAGCTGGTTGCTATGTGGAGCATCCCATTCTTTTTGCATGTCCAGGACATGAAAAAACGAATAACGAATTCGCACTTGAGAAAAAGTATAAGTATTGGAAAATTCAAACAAATAATAAGGAATATCACGGAAATGGTTGATATATACTGCGTGTTTTAACGAGCTCTACATTTTCTCTATCTCTTACGGTTTACCCGTTATGTGAAAGTCATTCAGAATGAAGAGGACTTTTGGAGACATTCCCAGAAAATTCAAGTTATAAATTTTATTTGTCATGAAAATATCTTAAATATGTATATTTTAATCAAAATGGTTGGAGGCATTTTTGAGCAAATAAAAAACTTCGAAAAATGTTTAATGTAAAGGGTAGTTTGGGTGTGGGGATTTTCTTGAAAATCTTCGTGTCGCATCTTTGAAAGTTACTGAACCTAAATGCCATTTTTGGTATTTATCCGACATTTCGTTTTTGAGTTATGCTGTTCAGATACACACACACACACGGACCGTTTTCTAAAAATGCTTTTATCCAGGGGGTCTCAAAACATGTATTTCCGTTGAAATATCGATATGGAAATTTTGGGTGGAATACAATACTTCCCCTACTTACTATTCCTAGCAGAAAAAGTAATAATGTTAGACAAATTGTTAGCTATTTATTATGACACTTCCCACAATTAAGCAAGATATTCCTATACAATTAACAAATTTAAATTTAGGTTATCAATAATAATGACGATTTATAGTTAACATATCAAAATAATGAAAATCAGCTTAAAATAGAAATACAAATGAATTTAATTCGGGACAGAACAGTAGTATAAAATATGGAGTTCAAATAAACCTAAAATACACCTAAAGAAAAACCTGATGTGTTACACTCACGTGACTTTCTCTACTTTTGTACAAACTATTTATACAAACGCTTATTCCCCATCTGCTTCATGTTAATCGAGATAAACATTTGCAGACTCTATCTTATTTCTAATTTTCTTGTAGATGTAAGGGGAATATATATTTACAAGGGCAATTTGGAAATACAGTAGCCTTTAAGCACATACATATCTCTTAATAGCTGGTTGCTAGGTGCAGCACCATTCCCTTTGCCACAGATTAATACTCTTTGCATATCCAAGACAAAAAAATGAATAACGAATTGCCATTTGAGAAAATAAGTATTGAAAAATTTAAGGAAATAACTAGTAATATCTCGAAAATGGTTCACTCAACCAAAAAATGTATATGACATAAATTGTGTATTTTAACGCGATCTACATTTTTTGTGCAGTAAAATTTTGTCTATCTCTTATGGTTTACCAGTTATGCAAGTCGTTCACAATGCAGAATATTTTTGGAGACATTCCCAGGAAATTCAAGATATACATTTTATTTGTCATAAAAATACCTTAAACATATGATATTTTAATCAAAATCGTTAGAACCATTTTTGAGAAAATTAAAATTTTCGAAAAATGTTCCATGTAAAGGGTAATCTGGGGTGGGGGGATTTTCTTGAAAACCTTCATGTCAAATCCTTGGAAGATACTGAACCTAAATACCAAGTTTGGTGTTTATCCGAATGTTCGTTTCTGAGTTATGGTGTTCACAGACAGACACACACACACATAGACACAGATACACAAGGACATGTTTCCAAAAATGCTTTTTTTGGATTCAGGGGGTCTCAAACCATGTATTTCCGGTGAAATCTCGGTATCGAATTTTTGGGTGGAATACAATACTTCCCCTACTTACTGTACGTAGTAGAGAAAGTAAAAATGCGCGTAGAGCCATATTCATGTTACTATAGCAATGTGTTATGCAAGTACGCAAACCTTGAAGGAGACGCCAGCCATAACGAACACACTTTAGCTGGTAGTCAGACAGGTCACGTTAACCAGCTCGCGAAATCTTTGTATGCCGCAAACTGAATATTTATGACTGTGCAATATAATTATTAATACTGCAATACTAATCAAGTAAAATTATTTAAACTGAATTATTATATCTTACTTTGTGGTGCTTTTTATTTCATGAGTGAAATAAAATAAAGTTAAATAATTTGTTCTACGGAACTATGTCTTCTCATTCTCGTACGAGATAGCCACAGTAGAAGTAAGATATTTTTACAGGATTCCATGACTGCAATCTACAGCCGCACAAAGCTACACCGGAGCACCTCATCAAGTTAGCAGATCGACGTGTAACACTGTACGTCAGCACCAGGCACGTGAACAAATGTCGCACCTCTGCAAGTGGCGAATATATTATTCATTCGGTTATACCTTAGATAATCAGAATCATCCACATGTTTCTCCTTCGAGAACCTTGTGGAAACTTCCATTGCCTATATAAGCGAGCGTTCTCGCGAGAGGGGTTATTCAGTGAGTGAGCGAGATAGCGAGTGCGATAAAAAGTGCTCTTCTCCTAGTGAGTTGGTACAACTGCTGTGCAGCGTATGTTATTGCGGAACGAGAGATTGTGGAAGGCTTGTGTTCGACTCATCAGCAAGTGAACAGTCCGTAAGAGGCTACGACATGAAGAAAGTGAAGTGACGAGGAAATTGAACTAGTTAACATACTGAAGTGACAGTATGAACTAAGCGAAGTCCCAGTGAGTAGTGAAGATAAAAACAGTGAAGTGACAGTGGAAAACCTGGACAAAGTTATAATATGCTTCGTTTTAGGAAAACCTAGGACTTAATGCATGTTTTCAAACATCCTCCATTTTATAGCTACCGCAAGTGAGATTTTACTCCTTGCTGGTTCTTTGCTTCCCTCTCCTTTACGTAGGTGTAAACAAAAAATTATGTTTTTATCGAACGAAAAGATTCCACGGTAACATGTGAGGCTCGCATTTGGGAGGTATCGGGTTCAATTCCCTACTCTAACCATGGTTTTTTCATAGTTTCCCAGGATCGGTAGGTAAATCTTGGGATGGTTCCCTTCTACCACGAATTTTCGCTCCATAATTTCTTGTTCCTCTGACTTTCTTTTCATCAATTTCATATATATATATATATATATATATATATATATATATATATATATATTTCAGGGTTGTAGGACTAGGTGACGGCGGTTGGTGTGTTGTGGCAAAATCATGGAATTTGCGCCATGGAAAGGCTTGTATCTGGCGCCACGTGACACTCGGATTGCGAGTAGCTCAGACAGAGCTACTCGGCGTCAGGATTAGCGCCCTGTTGAAATCGTTAGGGACCCTGCTAGCGCACATTGTCGTCCGGATTTGGTCGCCCTTCGGACCTCCCCTTCATTCCTTCCTTCCAGGGCTCACGTTGGAGGCAAAAGCAGTCCAATATGGTTTACTCGCGGAGCTGTGCTCCACTTACTGGAGGCCCCTTCTCTGCTGCTTCAAACTCCTACTACCCTTTATATGTTGGGAGGATTCTGAAGTTCATATCTTCTGTAGGTACGAATAATTATTCACATCTCGTACATGCTTTACGTGTTGCTTTTACACTTAGCCGTGGTAGTATAATGTGACTGCAACTTATAAATGCACTCAGCTCTATGCAGACTGAAGCTTAGCAGATGCATGTATATATGCATCCTCCCAACCGTTGGCTATATGCCACGTGACACAAGAGAAAGAAGTTTGAGAGCCTGAAGGCCGACAGCCTAACCAGAGTTACATGTCAGGCTAAGACGAATAAAACTTTCATCTTACTATTTGTGTGTTCCCACATACCCTAATGCAAGTTTTAGAAATTCGTAGATGGCAACTTCTTGGTTTCTAATCTAGGGATCAATATCTACATTTTTGGTTATTTGTAGTATTTGTCTCACTAAATTAGGGCCCGTTTCTAGTTTCGCGTTAGCACCAGTATCCTGTCCGTTCTGTGGTTTCGCATTCTAGTAGAATGTATTTCGCCGTTTCAACGGCTTGTAAACATATACGGCAAATGGGTTCCATGTGGTATAATCTCATTGCCTTCAGGTGTTTTTTGAACTTTCCATGTCCAGTTATGAATCTTGTAAGTGAGAGTTTGTAAGTTTAGTAAGTAATTTTGTCTAGACTTTTTAATTAGTCGCTTATAGAATTTTTTGGGGGTATAGCTTCCATTTCATTTGGACTGCTTTCCGAACCCTAAGTTTGTGTTTTTCACATTTAGTATGTTTATTCCACATGCAGGTTCTGGTTCTATAAAAGGAAGAGATACTCCTTTCTTTGCTAAGTAATCAGCCTTTTTGTTTCCCATAATACCTGTGTGTCCAGGTACCCACCGCAATTCTACTGTATTGTGCGGAAAGGTTTGCAAATATTGATAACGTTCCCACACCAATTGTGATTTCAAGTGATGGGAACTGAGAGCTTTTACTGCAGCCTGTCTATCAGAGTTTATACGGATATATTTCCCTACGATTCTCCTTTCAAGCACAGGCGTGCACTTTTGCCAGTGTTATAATAGTAAGATAAATTTACACTGCGCTTTCTTATGCGGAGCGTTATTCACGATCTATGGCCACAATATCAGACGAGCACAATAGCTCCGCGCTGAAACATTTGGAGCCGAATGAAAGTTCAGCAGTGTGAGTGTATCACTGTGTTTACTCAGTTGTGTGCTCTTGTTCTTGCCGCATCAAATGGCGTAAAAAATACAACCATTCTGATAAGGGTACATCATTGCCCTTTCTGATGCAAAATACTTATATTCTAAGATTAATGCAAGACGCGTGGTTCTACCATATCCAAGAAAGGGATCTCGTGTGCATTGAAATCCATGACCGGCCACCAGTCACACCCCGAAAATCATTTGGAAGGTGAAGGCCCATGCCTCTGGACCAAATCCTGCAACTTAGAGGGTCATTGCACTGTGATTGGGGATCTCTGTTACTACTGTAAACACCATAATCAACCAGGATTTTAATCTAGAAAATTGCCATAAGAGCCGGGAATATAACCTGTGGCCTAACGAAAGATCATATTATATTTTAATCCAAAAAATAACACAAATGTTGGTTTACCAAAGAAGCGACAGATTCAAACTTTTTATTAAAAACTTATGAGACCGGAACAAGCCTTAAAAGGCTTAACCTGAGAATGTTGATGATGGCATTCTAGTAGAACTTGTTGGCATGTCAAATGGTGGATTGTAAGACTAAACAAGCGATTGTGTCTTGTTAAATTGCTGGAATGTCTTTGTAGAGAAGCAAAAACGAAACCTTTTCTTACCACGATAGATTACAATTATACCTATTACATATTTCCAGGCAAAATCAGCTCAGGATCATAATTCCTCCACAGTCTTGTGAAATACATATTTTCATTGTGAAGCAGACAAAACTGCCCGAAAATAAAACACACTTTAGCAAGATTATAAATGCCCTAAAAGTAGCATACCCAATGCTTTACATTCCAAAAGAAAATAATCTGCTATTTGACTCTCAGCAAGCTTAGCTGAAGAAGACATATTATTTATGTCCTATATAACCATATAACCATATCATCTTTTTCACACACGGGGTCTCTAGATTTACTGGGTACTTGGGTTGTCTGTGTATGACGTCAGTACTTTGAAGAGAGCTTATCACCAGTTCCTCTGGAAAAAGACTAGCGAAAGGGTGGATGTCAACAGTTTCGAGGTCACTTAGTGAAATGGGACTTGTATCGTACCTTTCCATTATTTACATTTGCAACTTCGTTTGCTTGCGTCTCGTAAATTCACAATCCCAGCATGTATGCTGAGAGGTAACTGAAATAATTGGAGGGTTTTTGCAGCGTAGATTGTCTCGGCTCTAACGGCACAGCTTTTCCATTACCAAAAAGCTTTTTCATACTCCTTATACTAGTAAATGGCTTTCTATTGTGTTTTTGGTCATGTTTTGTCTCAGAACCTGGTGAAATTCTGGGCAAGAACGGAGAAATCATTCACACAGCGGCCAATATCGTAACAACAAACTCCCCATCGTATACTTCCAGTTCGGAAGTAGCACTCGGCCATGCAAATTCTGTGTTCGGTGGTCACTTTCATCTCGTGTACTAAGAACGCACAAAATGTCCTAGTGAAAATCAGTTATGCACCGCCGCAGTACATCAACCTGTTTACGAAGTCGGAAGCCCTTGAAGTACGAAGATCAATTCCGATCTCCCCTTAGAGACAAGAAGCTCCCTGAACTAATAATCACTTAATTCATTTAAACCGACTGGCGGTAAAGACCAAGTAAATCTGAAGACCCATTATCAAAACATTTGTCCTGACTTAAAATGTATATTAACCGTAATACGAGTATATTTGAATAGTGCATCATAAGATGAAGATGTGTCCTGAAAACATATGTTGTAGTAGTAAATTTGTTATAAAACGTAATATTGTAAATTATGTCATATAAGTACAGCTTTATTTGGAAATAATATTTTGCTAATATGGATCAATATTACTTCCTGTTTAAAAATCTTATATTATAATAACATCAAGACACCGAGCGGGATGGCTCAGGCGATAACGTCTATGGCTCGCATTCGGGAAGCCCCGAGTTCGATCCCCGGCGACCGCCCACTCCGACCCACGTTTTGGGGGGTTTTCCAGATCGTCGGGCGAATGCTGGAGTGGTTTCCTTTCACCGCTCGAATTTCCTGTCCCTCCATTTCGTTCCATTAATCAGTTCATTCATCCTTCACCCCGTTTGGCTTCTTTCAAGATTAGAAGTGTTGGCGATGGAGTTTTGGTGTAGCGTAGCAGGGAAAAGGATGCTCTCTGTGAATTTTCTCCGTCACCGGCCTTCGGCTGGTTACCGGAGTATAAGGACCGCCCCTCGGAGGGGCGTTGCGCCCTATGTGGGGCCGGGTACCCGGTCTGCCTGTCCGACTGCATAGATTTGTATATCTGGAAACTGTAGGGACCCTGTCATTGCTGTGCCGTCACTCCTGTTCCAGTCGCCCGGTGTTTCCTTTCACCTATTCCCTTCCTCCCGAGGTGCCCCCTTGTGGGGTATCTGTATAATATCCTAATTCCTGAATCAGTGCCGAATCCACTACGCTTCGATATCCTAATCCTAACATCAAGGCAATAAAATGTAACATGTATAGCAAAAATAGCCCGCAAGGAAGATTATTTTTGCGTTGATTTAAGACATCGACGCATTCGTACTTTATATAAACGTTGTTTCCTGTCTCCCCTGCAAAATTATTTTATTCTACTAAGATATTTAGAGATTAAAATAATCTCTAACAGCCACAACGATTATCTATTACGTTTAAAGAATTTTGTAGGAAGTACAGAGTAGGTATTACTGGATCGAACTGTGACGTCTATTCAGTACGGAAATTGTATACCAGCAACATTATTATTATTATTATTATTATTATTATTATTATTATTATTATTATTATATTCCAGCAGTTAATATTAACATAGGCTGCATTTTCAAACTATTTGTCAGATGATTTCTTAAAAACAGATGCTTTTGAGTCACGTTTTTGTGCTGATTCCAGAAATAACTTCCGTTTTTTTCTATCACGTCAGCTTTTTACACAAAATAAATAATGTTTTGACAATTTTAATAATGAGCGTAGAAAAGTATTCAAATGCCATTTCACACAAGGTAAGTTTTTATTCAAGAAACATTTAAGAATACTCTCAAGAACTCCCCTAATTTATTTCATGACTACATTTTAACAAAACAAGAAGCCAAAGTGTTTCATTAAATTTTTTTCAAACTTTCTCTTCTTTGACTTCCTTGCAGATACTTGAAGCTGACTGTCCCTCCTCAACATCCAACAGTAGTCGGCCATCATAGTTTCATTCCATCTCCCTAGTACCTCCTCTCCATTTCTCCTCCTCTTGGTGAAAACGTTCACTCTGCTCTTCACTATAATGTCCCAGATTTTCTGGAAAGTAGGTAGTCGATATGTGAATGCGGAAAATGCACCTTTACACTCGTGTTACAACCCATCTTCTTGAAATTTCCCTACATTGTTTCGACAATAGCCTTTAATTAGGATATTTGTTATAGCCTAAGAAGTTTTCGGAAGGCGGTCCGTGCTTCTATTTCTCTCACATTCATTGTCTTCTCAAAATCTTTATCCTTCATCAATTTCTTTATTTGATGACCAACAAAAATTCCAGCCTTTAATTTGTCTTGTGTAATGAAGGGAAATTTCTTGGAATGGTACTTGAAGCAGGGTACAACTTGTGGTAGAGCCCTTACAAATTGCTTCATCAAGCCCAATTTTATGTGTAGTAGCGGAAGCAATATCTTTATATCTCTACATTTTTTAAGCGAAATTGTGAAAAACCGTACGTGATAGAAAACAACTAAAAGCAGTTCTGAAATCAGCATAAAAAGTGAGTCAGAATCACCTATTAGTTTTCAGTCATCCGATATCATGCAGACTAGTGTAATAAATAACAAGACAATAAGAAATTAAACCAATCTGTAGACTACCTAATAAGGCATAATAGGGATTATGATGATGATGATGATAATAATAATAATAATAACAATAATAATAATAATAATAATTTCATAAAAGTAACACGCATGTATTTTACACAGTTCATATTTATTTTGTTAAGGGCTTCTAAATGAGATAATACAAATGTATTTTAGAGATGTATTTTAAGATTTCCCAATTGCGTTAGTCTATTAAATTAGGATAATATACGTAATTTACGATAAAAAGCCGAAAATAGTCCTTCCCCAACTACGCACAAAAAGTTTTTGCGCATAAGCATAACCGCTACCAGCATGTTGACATTTGCTGTATTTTTATTTTGGAAGCGAGATGAGGAAAGTCTTTGTTGAGTTTTAATATTGTGGCGGTTCCTCCTTGGGCGGTATTTTTAACACTGAAATGATTTTAGTCTAATTATAGAATATATAAATTCAATTGCCTTAAAGCAATATGTGTAAGTAACAATATGTAAAACGTATATATAACAGTCATTGTATATGTTTGTATTACTGTATCCATGTGTAATAATGTTATGTGAATATATTACGTAATTTAATAATGTGGGAGCTGTGAAAAATAGGTCAAAAGTTGCTAACAATGAGGTAACCTTGAGGCAATAATGAATTAGGAAGTTTAAATGCTACTAGTCATTATTGGAGCAACAATAATGTAAAATTTGAGACAGTTTAAAAATAGCCAATCAACAACCAGAAAAAGCTTTAGTTAAATGAAGGTATTCTATTGGATTAGGAATAGCCAATTAGAGACTTGAAATACAGAAATTTACAAGTTTAGGCGGTTGAAATCAGTTCAGTTGGTTGCAGACAGCGTTACTAACCAGACGCAAAAAGTGTCCTCGAGAAATTTAATACGTATTCGTGTGAGACGAAAATATTTTTACGTGTTAAAAAGTGCAAGTAATTAATAAAAGAATCTCACAGCTCTCTATATCAGTGAAGTGTTATTTAAATCGTATCAAGTATTAATAAAAGGACTGAAGTAAAATTATAATCTGTGTAAGCCTACATTCTTAGTCGTACCCCAACCCTGCCAAGACATCCATGTCTCTAAGAGTAATACTGACACAGCCGAGGCAAACATAAATATATAATAATTAAAGAAACAGTCAAATTACAAAGTTAATATTTTTTTTAAACTTGGGGCAAAGGCCATCTGAAAGTACATTTGGGGCGAAGGCTACCGGAAACTGTTTACTATACGTGCGATTGCAACTACTACAAGTTCGACTCCCCAACAGTTCAAATACGATACAACTCCTTCTAAAATACTCCTTTCTTCAGACCACACTACGTTGATGATGATGGACCATGGCAGACGAGGGATGTTATATTACGTACCTGTAGGTCGTCTTGATGCCAGTACTCTTGTGATATACCACGACGTTCTCGTAGACTGGAATCTGATGATCGTATATCTGTATTCTTGTGTGCGAGTTAGTATGTTGTAATTATTATTTTATAATTGTACCACGGCTGCTGTATTTGTGTCGGAGAGCACTTGTGTCTTGTCAGGGTTAGGTATGGAGAATGTTAAAACATTTTTGCACACATGTATTCTGCTAACTATTTCACTTGTATTTTAGATAAACCACATGTAAATATTCACAATTCACTATCACCTTTGTCATGTTAAAATATGTATAACTAGCAGACTTTAAATACGTAGTTTTAGCGTCTATTTAGAGACGAGCTTATACACTACCTTCCTGCTCGAAGTCTGACAAGCTTCTGTTAGCGTTCCCTTTAACCGTTTTCTTAACGTACGTATTTGAATTGTAGGTATGTATCAATGCACCTGATTGGTGCTACTATCCAATAACAGTTTATGTATATATGTCTACAGACTTCCGTTGTCTTAATTATGAATCCAAGATTCGTTACATGCTTACCCTGATACAACTGCTTTTCTCGTAATTTTTATTACTGGTTATATAGCTAACAATGGCCTTTCCCTCTCATATTATATTTTATATGTTATAATGTTATATACTTGTTCTCTACCATGTGTACATTATCAATATATGTGTTTTTAACATTCTCTTAATTATTATACGTAGAATATTAGCAAAGTAAATACATAAGACGTGAAACTTAGAACAAAATATTAAAGAAAGAAATGATTAATGTGTTGATGCTGAGATGCTGTGGATTAGATATATTATTACATTAATGAGTTGTCGTATTAGTTTGTCCGTGGCTAGTAACGTATGCTGCTTCAATGTCTGTGTAATGTCATCAACGACCAAACAATCTTAATACCGAAACAAAGTTTAAATATATACCGGGTGATGAAGTTTATTCCTGTTTTCCCTCTAATAGTTTTCAATTGATGGTCTAATTGTTTAAGCACAAGTGTCAGGTGTAGTCGACCATCAGTAACGTCTGAAGAAATGCAAAGGGGCGGCATTTTCATTACCTCGGACAGTGAGAGGGGAGAAGAAACACAGTTCGTATTTTGTGGCGTGGCCAACAGAGGCCACTTATGCTGCAGGGAAAACTTCCTAAACTGCATTCACTCTTAGGTTGATCCGTATTAAAACAAACCCACATGGTCAGTGCAGCGTGGTACAACACGGTAGCCATGCGCGCAGGAAAGTAGTCCCATGCTAGTAATCTGAATTTTAAAATGAATTTATTCTTAAATAGTATAATTTTCTATACAAATACCTAAGGTTTTATTTAACGCTGATTTATACCGCAAAACAGACCTGCAAGTCCCATGATACAATTCCTATGAGTCACCTGACATCCGGGTAGGCGCAGATTATTATTTACAGCCAGAAACCAGCAGTTGTGTTTAGTATCACGGAGGATGGTGAATTTGCTTTTGTGTTTTAGTCGAATTACGTAAACCATTAGCCGCACAAACCATTGACTAGTGGTAAAAAAACAATAGTGCTGAAACGTTATTATAGGTTAGAAATATCCAAATGTGATAAATATCCAACACTTTCCGCGAAAGAAATGGTGAAATTAACTTCCGAGTTCACCGGTGTTTCGAGTACAAGTATATACAGTGCTTATGAAGAAAAATCTGAAACGGGAAAAGTGGTTACACCCGGAAAAAAACAAGAAACCATATGAAATACGCGATGCAAGAATGTAGTGATTTTGAGAAGAATGCAATTCGCGTAACAGTGCACAATTTCTTTTTAAAACGAGCCGACAACAGTTAAATGCCGTTCCAGAGAGAGAATAAATTAAGTTATTGCATACCTGTTACTTTATTTTTCGCTCATTTACTTTAGAATTAATAATTATTATATGTGCAAACGTTTCTTTTGTTGCAACTATCAATCTTATCACCTGTAAACCTTAATAGAATATGCTAGTCACCGTTTCAGTTGTCAAATAAGGACTCTCTTCTTTTTGCACTACGTGGTGTTTGTACTCGCCATATGGTCTGAAAGTGTGACAGTATTTCTAGCGCGAATGGCGGAAGGATACATTATAGCGGTGCACTGGTCACCTGTGGTTTGTTTTGACGCGGATCAACCTAAGAGTGAATACAGACTAGATTATTACATTTTCAAGTTCGTGTAAGTTTCCATATTCAGTCCTGAATTAATGTAGGGAAGGGTTTGTAATTACTTATTAGGTTATTGTTTTGTGAAATTCGTTAGGACAGTAGCCAGCATCATAATGAGGGACACCTTGTAGAATCTTTCCAGCAGAGGAATTATTTATTCCTTGAAAATAGTGTTGGGTAAATAAAACATATTCATCTCTGTCCATTCTCTCTCGTGAGGAGTGTTGTTTACAAAATGCATCACTTTAATTCTTGAGGTGACTGTTCTAACTTAGCAGTAATCTTCCTTTCGAAGAGTTATATTCCCTGGCTTAGCATCCGAGAATACCACAATGTTTAACAGCCGAACCTTGCGCTCGAAGAGGTTTTGCTTTCCAAAAACAGCCATACAACCTGAATTACGTCATCCATGCCTGAAGTTCCGAATATATTTGATCACCCGGTAGAATGGCTGCGAAGCGTGTTCAGTCACCCGTTATCGTAATTTTGTAGATATGCTAATTCGATAGGATAATTACCGGAACACACACCCACACTCAGATGAAAACATCGTATTACGAACATACCGAGGATACGTCTTAAGGGTTCATTAACAGCCCTATCCTGCTGATATTAAATCTTCTAAATTCATTACCCATTATCTCAGTAACTAATAAAATATATCTGATGTGTTACACTCACATGACTTTCTCTACTCTTGTACAAACTATTTTTACAAACACTTATTCTCCATCTACTTCATGTTAATCGAGATAAACATTTGCAGAGTCTATCTTATTGTTAATTTTATTGTAGATATAAGGGTATAATATATTTACAAGGGCAATTTAGAAATACAGTAGCCTTTAAGCACATACATATCTCTCTATAGCTGTTTGCTAGGTGCAGCACCATTCCCTTGCCACAGATATGCTCTTTGCATATCGAAGACAAAAAATGAATAACGAATTCCCATTTGAGAAAATAAGTATTAAAAATTTAAGGGAATAAGAAGCAATATCTCGAAAATGGTTCACTCAACAAAAAAATGTATATCACATAAATTGTGTATTTTAACGCGATCTACATTTTGTGTGTAGTAATATTTAGTCCATCTCTTATGGTTTACCAGTTATGCAAAAGTCGTTCACAAAAGAATACTTTTGGAGACGTTCCCAGAAAATTAAAGATATACATTTTATTTGCCATGAAAATATCTTAAACATATGATATTTTAATCAAAATCGTTAGAGCCATTTTTGAGACAATTAAAATTTTCCAAAAATGTTTCATGTAAGGGGTAATCTGGGGTGGGAAGATTTTCTTGAGAACCTTCGTGTCGCATCTCTGGAAGATACTGAACCTAAATACCAAGTTTGATGTTTATCCGACTGTTCGTTTCTGAGTTATGCTGTTCACAGACAGACATACAGACACACACACACTCAGACGCACACACGGACATGTTTCCAAAAAAAAAAATTTTGGATTAAGGGGGTCTCAAAACATGTATTTCCGGTGAAATCTCGGTATCGAATTTTTGAGTGGAATACAATACTTCCCTTAATTACTATACGTAGTAAAAGTAAATATTAACGTGAAATGTTTACATGTTGTAGATGAATGCCTTCTGAGTTGACCGATTTACTTTAATCCGATCGAGCGAAGTGGTGCAGGCGGTAGCGCGTATTGCTTGAATTCGTCATGAGGTCGTCGGCTCGATTCTCGTGCCGACCTTTCTGAACCATGGGTTTTTTCGGGGGTTTCTCCGGATCGCCAGGCGAATGCTTGGAAGGATCATTAAATCCCCCGAATTTCCTGTTCCTCCATTTCACTTCCATTTTCATTTCAATTCACCTTTCATCTGCTTGACTGTTTCAGTGTTGCAAGTGTCGGCGGAGTTTCGGCGTCTCTGTGTAACAGTTCGTCCCCGGAATGGGTGCGGTCTCCGAATACTGAGCCCCCCAGTGGGGTTTTCAATCCTGCAGGGGAGGGGAACCGGTTGCACTAGCTGCCATCCGGGACTTTCAATCTGGAAAAATGTAAGGACCCTGCCTTCTACTCTGTCGCGCGTCCTGATGAGGCCGCTGTCTGCAGCCTCCTACCCCTCCCTCCAGGAGGCACCCCAAAAGATCTTGTAGGTCGAGGTTCTAAGTTCCCCTCCATTCCTAGTTCTTCTTTTGTGATTTATCATCATTTACAGGTATATAAAGTAATGCATCAAAAAATTCATTATCAAGCACTTACTGGAGGCGCAAGTCGTAAGACAACCTTAATCTCCGCCTAACACTTAAATAATTTCAGCCTAATTATATAATGTGTAAATTCAATAACACCCCGCCTTGAAGCAATATGTGTATGTAATAATTTGTAAAATATATGTAACAGTCATTGCATTTGCTTATATTATTGTATCCATGTGTAATAATGTTATGTGAATATATTACGTAATTTAATAATGTAGGAGCTGTGAGAATAATAAGTTAAAAGTTGCTAATAATGAGGTAACCTTGAGTCAATAATGAGTAAGAAAGTTTAACACAACTACTTGTGATTCTTGGAGTAACAATAATGTAATTTTAGTGACAGTTTATAAAAATAGCCAATCAACAACCAGAAAAAAGCTTTAGTTAAATGCAGGTATTCTATTGGAGTAGGATTAGCCATTCAGAGACTTGAAATACTGAAATTTACAAGTTTAGGCGGTTGAAATCTATTCAGTTGCCTGCAGACAGTGATTGTAACCGGATGCAAGATGCGTCCTCGAAAGATTTAATATGTATTCGTGTGAGATGAAAAATAGTTTTACGTGTTAAAAAGTACAAGTAATTAATAAAAGAATCTCACAGCTCTCTATCAGTGAAGTGTTATTTAAATCGTATCAAGTATTAATAAAAGGAGTGAAGTAAAATTATAATCTGTGTAAGCCTACATTCTTGTCGCATCACGCCCTGCCAAGATATCCATGTCTCTAAAATAATACTGACGCAGCCGAGGCAAACTTAAATGTGAAATATTTAAAGAAACAGTTTAATTACAAAGTTAATATTTCTTTTAAACTTGGGGCAAAGGCCACCTGAAAATACATTTGGGGCGAAGGCTACCGGAAACTTTACTGTACGTGCGGTTGCAACTACTACAAGTTCAGCTCCCCAACAGTTGAAATATAATACAATTCCTTCAATACAAACTACTAAAAATTGACGCCCAAAGCGTGGTGGAAACACCGTAAAGACAATAACTACTTCAAAGCAAAGCCTTTTCAATTCAAACTAATTTATTTAAGTATACCCAATACGTAGAATGCCACGAACTATTCATTATTAAAAAATCTTTGAAATTCAACTTCATTATAAGGAGCAGTCAGAGCAAAAATACAGCAGATAATTACTAGAAAAGTTAAATGCCGGGCCCATTGTAGAATGCGTTGAAACAAAGCATTCCCCAGAGTACTGAATTCTTTGTACTACAACTAAAATAAAAGGAAATGAAGTAAGGATTTAATATACCTCTAAATGAAACTAACAATTCTTGCAGCGAGAAAGCACTGAATATATTCACATGCAAATCTAAGAAACGTTAACAAATTACAATTGAAATACATTAAATATTTTGCTTTGTCCTTCTCACACAATGTTCACCATTTTAATACAATTTAGCACGTGCTGATATTTCAATATGAACGCGCTTCGAAAAATTTAACTGCCGCTCCAAACATACTAAGGAGTTTTGAACTTTACTTGCACCGAAAGAATGTATATAATCATTTAGACAAGGCCGAAAAGTGTGGAGACGGCCACTCCCAGACACTAAGTTCAAGAAGGCTTTCTCCACTTGTCGCTGAGAACTAAGTCAGTCACGTTCGCTTCTTGGTGGAGGCGCGCCGGAAAGATCACCTGACAATTGTCGCAGTTCTCGATATCTTGTGTTATCTTATTTGTTGGGCGCTTATTGTTTAATTATTTTTTTAAATTTGGATTCTTTGTCCTCCGGCAAGCTGTTATAACTCAGTCGAGCACGTGTCTCTAAGCAGGGTGTGTAAACGGAAAGGAGTTGTTGCTAAAAGATAACACTGATAAAAATATCTTAATCTAGGCTTTTATTGCCGTCACTCTTAATTAATAATTGACATGTTTAGTCTTTATACACGCCTGACTGAAACTGTGATATTTCCGAATATAACTACAGTCGTTTTAGTTGCCGCGCACCAATTACTTCGCGTACTTTACATTTTTGTAACTAACTCTGCGACGTGCACCTCGTGAGAGATTCTTCAGAACTGTGCGACACTTTCTTATGGCTCGAGAATATATACTCCTTCATCTCGAATTGCCTAAACATTATAATATAGCTCCTATTGGTTACCAAATTGCGCCAACTTTAGGGTCCGCTTTGGTCAGCCAATCACTACTACTAACATATATGCTCTAGGGAAGATATTCCCTCCATTTCTAAAATAAAGGCACGCTACCCTGACGTCAATTTCGGATTTCTCTTCGTAGTGACAAACAACTCACACCCTCGGTTTATTGTTACCCACTTCTATTGTCAGTTTCAGTTAGGCCATGCAAACTTATTTCTAACAATCCTTATGGCTAGCAAACATCTATAATCATGTACATACAATAATATTAATTTACACTATAATCACTCTGGCATTCACAGCATGTTATGATATAAAATATTTCCTCACAATGACGTCGACACTGCTTGAGCCCTATGCTGGCGGAGAGGACGCAATTTGGCGAGTGCTGTTGGTATCTGGTGCAGCCGGTTACTAGGTTGTTACTGGGGCTGTCAATTTGGTTACGTGAAGGTGCGAAAATTGTAGTCTATCATTCCAAAGTCATTAAGTAACTACGGCTATCTCTGCTAGAACAGCTACTCCTTAGAGGAAGAGTCATAATTGGCTCATTAGTTAATTAATTAAATACCTTAAAATATGATGTATTCACATGACTTTCTCTGCTCACTGTTCTTTATTATTATATAGATTCTACAAACTATTCTTGCAAAAGCATCGTTTTCTATCTACTTCATGTTAATCAAGATAAACCTTAGCAGAAATAGTTGCATTGCAGGGGGATAAAGGAAACCTAATTGATAGTCAGATGATTAAAAACTAGTCCTAAATACTCTTTCCGTAACTTTGCGATAGCACCTTAAAAAATCCTCATATGTTACATTAGCCTGGATTTCTCTACCCTCTATGGTTTATTAGTCGGTATACAAACTATTCATAGGAAAGCTTATTTTCTTATTTCCTTTATTTTAATCGAGATAAACCATTGCAGAAATAGCTACATTACACATTTCGTTATAGATACAAAGGGAACAGCGATAGTCAAATGTTTAAGAACTGGACGCTATATGCTGGCCTTAAATTCCATATTTTTTTCATGCAAGAGCGAAAACAATAAATAAAAAAATAAAATAAATCTGTAATATATCATCCTGGCGTCTGATAGCCTAAACCAGGACGTATATTCCAAATGTTGAGAAAGTTATTGTTTCACATATAGAAAAGCCGATTTGATTTAGGAGTTGTATTGTATTTCAACTGTTGGAGAGCCGAACTTGTAGTAGTTGCAACCGCACGTATAGTAAACAGTTTCCGGTAGCCTTCGCCCCAAATGTACTTTCAGGTGGCCTTTGGCCCAAGTTTAAAAAAAACATTAACTTTGTAATTTAACTGTTTCTTTAAATATTATATATTTATGTTTGCCTCGGCTGCGTCAGTATTATTGTTAGAGACACGCTTCTCTTAGCAGGGTTGTGGTGCGACTTAAGATTGTAAGCTTACACAGATTATAATTTTACTTCACTCCTTTTTATTAATGCGTGACACGATTTTAAATAACACTTCACTGATATAGAGCTGTGGGATTCTTTTATGAATTACTTGCACTTTTTATCACGTAAACTATTTTTCGTCTCACACGAATACGTATTAAATCTCTTGAGGACACTTTTTGCGTCTGGTTAGTAACGTTGTCTGCAACCAACTGAACTGGTTTCAACCGACTAAACTTGTAAATTTCTATATTTCAAGTCTCTGATTGGCTAATCCTACTCCAATAGAATATCTTCATTTAACTAAAGCTTTTTCTGGTTGTTGATTGGCTATTTTTATTAACTGTCACTAAAATTACATTATTACTTCCAAGAATCACAAGTAGTATTGATAAACTTTCTTACTCATTATTGTCTCAAGGTTATCTCATTGTTATCTCATTGTTAGCAACCTTTAATCTATTATTCTCACAGCTCCTACATTATTAAATTACTTAATACATTCGCATAACATTATTACACATGGATACAATAATACAAGCATATGCAATTACTGTTACATATATTTTACAAATTATTATATACACATATTGCTTCAAGGCGGGCTGTTATTGAATTTACATATTATATAATTAGACTGAAAATATTAAAGTGTTAAAAATACTGCCTCAATGTATTGCTAATTACTCAATACCTATTACATCATTTGTTTCTATTTATAATTTTACAGATATGTTCTTAACCTCTAAAGTAAAATAGTGAAAAATAACAAAATAAAATAAAACAAAACTTGCTTAAAGATAATTAATTCTACTAATACTTCCCAAATACTTTTGTGTAGGATATTAAAAAATGACAAGGTGTTGAACAATTCTAAACATTAAGAACGCATAATTCAGAAACCGCTTATGCCAAAAAATTGGGATATGAAATAAAGTTTGTGCTTTAAAAGGATCTGCAATTTTTTGGTAGGACGTTTTCGTTTATCGCTTAAGATATACCAGTTATACAAAATTCCTTCCCAATGAAGAGGACTTTACAATTAATTCCCAGAAAATTTAGGATATACATATTACTTTTCTTGTAAATATCTTTAATATATATGACATTTTAATCACAATCGTTAAAGCTATTTTTGAGACAATAAGAAATTCCGAAAAAAATTCATGTAAAGGGTAGTTTCGAGTGGGGAGGGGACTTTCTTGAAAATCTTCACGTTGAAGGTTCAACCTCCTTTGGAAGATACTGAACTTAAATACAAAGTTTGGTATTTATCCAACACACGCCCACACACGTGACGTTTTCTAAAGTTCTTTTGTTTGGATTCAGGGCCCTCAAAATATGTATTTCTGGTGAAATATCGATATAGAATTTGTTGGTAGAATGCAATACCTTCTCTACCTGCTCTGCTATGTTTGTAGTAGAGAAATAAAAAGCATTTAAAAAATCAAAAGAATAAGAATGGGTATCTCAGAAATGGCTGATACCACTCAAGAAGTTATTTTGCATAAACTGTGTGATCTAAAAGGTCTTCATTTTTACTTTCTCTACTTCGTATAGTAAGTAGGGGAAGTATTGCATTCCACCCAAAAATTCGATACCGAGATTTCACCGGAAATACATGTTTTGAGACCTCCTGAATCAAAAAAACGCATTTTTGGAAACATGTCCGTGTGTGTGTCTGTGTGTGTGTGTGTGTGTGTGTGTGTGTGTCTGTGTGTGTGTGTGTGTGTCTGTGAACAGCATAACTCAAAAACGAACAGTCGGATAAACACCAAACTTGGTATTTAGGTTCAGTATCTTCCAGAGATGCGACACGAAGGTTTTCAAGAAAATCCCCCCACCCCAGACTACCCTTTACATGGAACATTTTTCGAAAATTTTAATTTTCTCAAAAATGGCTCTAACGATTTTGATGAAAATATCGTATGTTTAAGACAATGTCATGAGAAATGAAATGTATATCTCGAATTTTCTGGGAATGTCTCCAAAAGTATTCTTCATTGTGAACGACTTTTGTGTAACTGGTAAACCGTAAGATATAGACAGAATTTTACTACACAAAAAATGTAGATCGCGTTAAAATACACAACTTATGTCATATACATTTCTTTTGTTGAGTGAACCGTTTTCGAGATATTGCTTGTTATTTCCTTAAATTTTCCAATACTTCAAATTCGTTATTCATGTTTTTTATGTCCTGGACATGCAAAGAGAATGGAATGCGCCACATAGCAACCAGCGTTAAAATATTTGACTATCGCTTAAAAGCTACCATGTTCCCCTTGCATCTACAAGAAAATGCAAGCATTGACATCTCGATATCTCGATTAACATGAAGCATATGGAGAATAGGCGTTTGTAAAAATAGTTTTATAAGAGTAGAGAAAGTCATATATATTTTACCCATTATAAAAATTATAAAGAATTTCTTCTGAATGAAGATCACAGAATATTCAAGATATGCATTTTATTTATCACGTGAACATCTTAAGGATATGGTATTTGAATCAAAGTTCGTTTTAGCTATTTATGAGGAAATCAAATCTACGAAACTGTTTCCATATAAAGGCTGTTGGGAATGTCGGAATCTTCCTGGAAATCTTCTTGTCGCATCTTTGGAAGATACTAATTAATTTGCTGCTTATAGAACACTCGTTTTAGAATAATGCTGTTGAAGACGCAAAAACGCACTGGAATTTCTTCTAATAATAATTTTTAGATTTACGGGGTCTCAAAGTATATATTTCCGATAAAATCTCGGCTTCGATATTTTCGGTGGAATGTAGCACTTCCTCTTATCTAAGTGGCGGAGAAATAAAACAAGAAAAGGAGACGAAATTATGTATAAGATTTACACTCTGTTTAGAATTTTTGTTCAAATAAGTGGGTACTACACGAGAGACGTACAAGTGAATCTTATTTTCTTGTATTATGGGTTTCGTAAGGGGCAGCTGCATAGATTGTGTTTTCATTGCTTTACATAGTATAGAAGATAATATAAACTTGACGTTGGTTATGCTATTGTTCTGTCTTTCGGCTTGCTGTAGTTATGAACTAATGCGCCATGTGGTACTCCGCATGGAGGTCCTGTGTTGTGTTGACGTCGCTGGTCAGGTGGTTGCGAACATCCTGATGGTGTTACAAAGAACTTGAGAATGCACTAGATTAGACCTAATAAGAAATGAAACGATAAAATTAGAGAACTGAATATAAATTAATAATTAACTTAATTGGAAAGCGACATGAACTATATGACTGAAGAAAGAATACCAGTATTAATTAATAAATACAAACCGTCGGGTAAAAGAGACATCGGATACCCCAGAAAAAGAGAGGAGTAAAGTAAAGAATCGAATGGAATGCCTAATCATCGAAATGAAGAATATAATAATAATAATAATAATAATAATAATAATAATAATAATAATAATAATATCTTCATAATTACTTTGCATAATACCTTACGTAATCGTAACTTAAGTAGAATCACACAGGTTGATTTTTATGACAAATTCAGGAAACCCAAAATAACGCGGAAAGCGCTTTCACATTCATTGTCTTTTATATGCCAAAGAAAAAGATCATAGCCCCCATCGTAACAAAAAAAGTCCTAATTGCGTATTTTGGCTGCAAACTGCAAAGTACAATAAGAATCGTGCAGTAGGGTAGAACAGCAGACAAAGTGACGATTCGTGAACGAATCGTGCGCTAGGAGAGACAGGTAGCAACTTAGCAAGAGGACGATTCATGAATCGTGAACGAATCGTATGAATCGATTCATGAGCCGCGAACGAATCCCATGAATCGATTACTGCAAAAGAATCGCTCGACCCAACTCTTAACACCATCACAACTGCAAAAGCTGCGCTATGAAGGACAAGCGTGGGATCAAGGATGCCTCCTGATCCGTCTAGACTGCGTATCTCGCCTGACGAGTGGTGCCGACGAGTGGCTGAGACGGTTCTTATGACCTTCATGGTATAGGCCAGTGATGTGCAGATGGCAGCGAGTGGTTAGACGGGCAGCGGGCACATTGCAATGGATAGGTGTGTGATGTCACAGTCCACTGTGCTCTTAGTGTATTGCATGGCAGTAGGTAGGGAATTCTTTCTCTTCAAAATTTATAACCCGTTTTGACAAAAATGGATTGTTAATAGATGTATTGTAACCATATTTTTTTTGGCCGTCCCACGTCTTGTCTTCCCTTAAGAGAATAAACTATGTTTGGTAAGTTAGATGGTCATGATTAGGCTTCGGATACGGTTGCTGTTTCGTTGCACTTTGAGTGGAAAACAGTTACGTGCATAAAGAGTTTCATTGAGACTTCCCTCTCCCCAAGCACTGCCAATCATTCACTCTAAGCAAGCGATTAGTGTATATATATATACAGCCTGTTCTGAAGTTACTATGTTGATAGCTGGCAAAACATGCCGAAAAAAACAGTAAGAAGAGTGTCTTACTTGTAGATGAATATGCACGTGAGTATTTTGATGTAAGTGGGGAAAATATATTTTGTAAAGTATGCCAGATTGAAATCAAAGGAGAGAGAAGGTTTTTTAATCACAAGACACTGTAAATCTAAAAAATCTGATGTGTTACACTCACATGACTTTCTCTACTCTTGTACAATCTATTTTTACAAACGCCTATTCTCCATATGCTTCATGTTAATCGAGATATCGAGATGTCAATCTTATTGGTAATTTTCTTGTAGATGCAAGGGGAATATGGTAGCTTTTAAGCGATAGTCAAATATTTTAACGCTGGTTGCTATGTGGCGCATTCCATTCTCTTTGCATGTCCAGGACAAAAAAAAATGAATAACGAATTTGAGAAAAAGTATAAGTATTGGAAAATTTAAGGAAATAACAAGCAATATCTCGAAAACGGTTCACTCAACAAAAGAAATGTATATGACATAAGTTGTGTATTTTAACGCGATCTACATTTTTTGTGTAGTAAAATTTTGTCTATCTCTTATGGTTTACCAGTTATGCAAAAGTCGTTCATAATGAAGAATACTTTTGGAGACATTCCCAGAAATTTCGAGATATACATTTCATTTCTCATGACATTATCTTAAACATATGATATTTTCATCAAAATCGTTAGAGCCATTTTTGAGAAAATTAAAATTTTCGAAAAATGTTCCATGTAAAGGGTAGTCTGGGGTGGGGGGATTTTCTTGAAAATCTTCGTGTCGCATCTCTGGAAGATACTGAACCTAAATACCAAGTTTGGTGTTTATCCGACTGTTAGTTTTTGAGTTATGCTGTTCACAGACACACACACACAGACACACACACACACACAGTAACACACGGACATGTTTCCAAAAATGCTTTTTTTGGATTCAGTGGGTCTCAAAACATGTATTTCCGGTGAAATCTCGGTATTGAATATTTGGGTGGAATGCAATACTTCCCCTACTTACTATACGCAGTAGAGAAAGTAAAAAGCAATAACGAATTTGAGAAAAAGTATAAGTATTGGAAAATTTAAGGAAATAACAAGCAATATCTCGAAAACGGTTCACTCAACAAAAAAATGTATATGTCATAAATTGTGTATTTTAACGCGATCTACATTTTTAGTATAGTAAACCTTTGTCTATCTCTTATGGTTTACCAGTTATGCAAAATCGTTCATAATGAAGAATACTTTTGGAGACATTCCCAGGAAATTCGAGATATACATTTAATTTCTCATGACAATATCTTAAACATATAATATTTTAATCAAACTCGTTAGAGCCATTTTTGAGAAAATTAACATTTTCGAAAAGTGTTCCATGTAAAGGGTAGTCTGGGGTGGGGGATTTTCTTGAAAACCTTTGTGTCGCCTCTCTGGAAGATGTTGAACCTAAATCCCAAGTTTGGTGTTTATCCGACTGTTCGTTTCTGAGTTATGCTGTTCACAGACACACACACACACACACACACACACACACACACACACACACACACACACACACGGATATGTTTCTAAAAAAAAATTTTTTGGAGTCAGGGGGTCTCAAAACTTGTATTTCCGGTGAAATCTCGGTATCAAATTTTTGGGTGGAATACAATACTTCCTCTACTTACTGTACGTAGTAGAGAAAGTAATTATGTCCGAAGCCTTTCTGCATTATTTCTTCTGATATGATTTAATCCATTCAACTATTGTCTTGTTAACTTGTAATTATTGTCTTATACTTTGACATATCTTTCTTATATTGTTTCTTTTAAAATCCAGGTTTCGCTTCCACAGGTACCACTGGTTTCGATACCACGTTATGCAGCCGTAATTTTACACATTTCCTCGTTGTTTTCCCTAAATATGTTTTAATACAGCCATGGATTGTATTGCGTTTCTTAATATTAATTTCCATTTCTTGATTTGTATTATACACTGGGATGTCACTTCCCAAATATGTAAAGTTATTACCTTGTTCCACTATAGCACCATTTATAAGTATTTTGGTTTTCCTTTCATTGCCATAATTTTGGTTTTAATAATAGCACTTTCATATTATTTTCTTCTAAAATATTAATCAGTGTCTAACATTCCTTTGTGGTGCATCTTCTGTTTCTGCCAGAAGTACTTGGTTATCTGCAAAACAAGGCAATATTAATGTATCTATTTCCTCCTATGCAGATCCTCTTGGGAGTGTTTAACTTAACTTCCACTCCTCCAGTATTCTATATATTGTAACACCATTTACCTCGAAAACACACTTTGTTTATAACTAGGCACTCAAAGCAACACGGACGTTGCATTTGAGTCACTGTTCCGTCGAATGAAATCTCATTGAACTGCTGAGCTGCACGACTCAATCAACGAGCGCTGTTCACCTGCACTGTCACTTCTAACAGAACTCAACTCCATTGAATGCAACGCTCACTGCATTCAACTTTCGACTCCGCCCTGGCAGAGCGGTCCCTTATATAGGTCCCACATACAAAGCGAAACTTTCGAAATGGCCAAAAGGAATCCTCTGGAGCATGGAAGTGGCACACAATGACTATTGTTCCAAACGCCCATTGTTCTAGAGAGGGACTGGCCATTAGCCTAACCCGCGGCAGGTAGATGGGGCGGGAGCCGCTCGGTGTCGCCGGTCCGTAGGTACTTAGCGCGCGCTGTAACAATGAATAAATAAATAAATATATATACATGCAGGATTGAAGGTAACTTATGATCATCGTTGATCAGGATGAATGTTGCAATGAATATAACAAAGAAGTTTAGTGCAGTTTTGCTGTTTTAAAGTAGTTTTTGAGAAACAACGAAAATTGCTTAATATTAACTCTATTTTAGATGGAGATTTAAATACTTTTAAAAATATTTCTTTGAGGAGATTGAAACATAATTATTTTCTACGTGTTTTAACAGGTTTTAAATTTAAGAAAATTGCACTGTTACTATTATTGTAAGATTTGGACATTTGTCTTAGTTGAATCTACATCGTTAGCCACGAGGCTACACAACATTACAACCTATAACATCGAAAGAAACGCACTTCAGCTGTTGTTTATTGTGCTTATGGCTTGATTATCAGTTACAAAATAGCGCACTTTATTAATGCCGAGTATTCTGAAATGCTACTCGTTTACGGTGAAACACATCGTAATGTGTCAGCTGCGGTAACAATTTATCGAGAAGGATTTCAAATAGACGAGCATCGCATCATAGGACATTTGTTTTCATCTGCCAAAGAGTTCTAGATGCAGGAAGCGTTTCTCTTCATGGTGAAGGATTTGGCCAAAGAAATGTTGCACAAGAAGGTATCCTTCATAAGGTGGGAGAAGATCCCAGAAGGAGCAGCCATGCTATAGCTCCACCATCGGCGTATCTCATTCGACTGTTTTGAGAACATTAAAAGAAGAATTGCTACGTCCTTATCTTACTCAGCGCGTCCAGTATCTCTCTGAAGCAGATTATGCGCCAAGTGTTCCAAATTGTTTCTTCAACAAGGAAGGGACTATTCTGTTAAAATTCTTACAATGGATGAAGCAAGGTTTACCAGAAATGGAGTAATTAATTACCATAATGCACACACCTGGGCATACGACAATACACACACACACACACACACACACAATAAGACAAGACAGCTTTTAGCACATGTTTGGGCAGGAATTATACGAAACACATTAATTGGCGTTTGGATTCTTTCTCTGGTTTTGATAGGAACCATCTATCTCCAATTTCTTCAAGAAATGTCACCAGTTCTGCTTACGAATGTTCCCCTGGCAGTAAGTAACGATATGCGGCTAGTACATGACGGCATACCTCCGCATAAAAGTAACGCCGTGAGTGGCTATCTAGACAACACCCGCGTGAAACGCTGGATCGCTCGGAATGGTCCAATAAGATGGCCACCAAGATACTCAGATCTAAATCCAATCTATTTCTTTCCTTAGGGCGATATGAAAACTTGCATATACATTACAGAAGTGTCTGATGTAGAAATGTTGCATCAAGGAATACTTCGAGCAGCGGGTCGTCCTCCGTGGTGTAATGGTTAGTTTAGTTCCCGAGGTCGCGGGTTCAAACCCGGCGGAAGGCGATGGATTTTTTCTGGGGTAAAAATCCTTAGCATGGCTTCCTTCGGAAGGGAAGTAAAGCCGGTGGTTCCGTGTCGTAGATTTACTACACGTAAAAGAACCTCAAGTCTGATAAAGAGGTCCCTGAGCAAAATTTTCGGTCTTTCACGCTCAATATAGAATGGGACGCTGTGCTGTTAAAGAGCGTCCATAAATAAAACTCAATTTTTCGAGCAGCGGAAGAAATAAAACAAAAACTAGCACAAGCTGGGCGTGCTTCTTAGAGTACAGCAGAATCGGAGAAACGTTGTGAAGTATGTGTGTTAGCGAGTGCACATTATGAACAATTTCTCTAAACAATAGAAGGAAGTTCTCATTGATTTTCTGTTCTTGTCTTGCTTTAATTATTCATAGAGTTTTATAATTTACAAAGAAAGGAAGCATAATCTTATAACTTGGGTTTCTCAGGCTTTTATTTGCATTTATAAATAAGTGTTCCAATTAATAATTTGTGTAATATTATGAAGGATTCCACAGTTCTATATTCCGTATAATATTTAGGTTACATTACAATCGTATGTAGCTTTCTGTTTATTTGTATACCGGAAATGTTTATTTGTTCGTTGCTAAGACAGCAAAGCTGAAGAATTGAAAGTTAACCTGTTGAATGTAAAGTGATCCTGTTGAATTTTCTGTGTTGCAATATTATGAAAAATAAAATAGTAATTATCTCAAGAGCAGAAAGCATAATGGAACAATGTATTAAGGAAAAACATTCAAAATAACGTATTCTTTCATAGTTTAAAAAATGATTATAGGTCACCTTCCATCCTTTATATAGTGAAGAAAAATGATGATTAAACTGCATCCCTGTCTTAACCCTTGGTTTACGATTAAGGGTTTTACTTTGTTGAAAATTATTGGGGTATTATTATACAATGCCTTGATTGCATTTATCAAGTTTTCGGGTATTTCATAGTAAGCAAGACCAGTGTCTTCGTTTTATGACAAGGCCGCGGATCGCGCGAATGCTATCTCCGCACACAGTCTACTACACTGCGGGGTTTTCCGTTCGTAACTGCCGCATTACTTATGAGTGTTAGAAACATACATGTAATGAGTACTAACCTTGTTATAAGTGTTGTTGAAGGTGCTGTCCATCTGCGCGAAGACATTCTGGACATCATCGGATGAAGTTACCATTCACATGCATAAGTTGTTCTTGCGATGTTCATAATTTCTGCTTTTATATTGTCCTTAAGTTTGTCTGTAGTGTGGGGACTGTTCCTATAAACTTTATTTTTTAGGGTTTAGCGATCCCGTTCTAAATTTATTTACCAAACATCTTACAGTGTCTCTACCTGGAACTGAATAACTAGAAAATTGCTGCTGAAATTGTCTACACACTGTCTACATGAGTCCGTTTTCACGTATGTATCCTACGTAGAATACGCTGCTTAAGCGTGAATTTGTTGGCAGGCATTTCTGTGGACTAATAAGAGAATAACGTTCCTAAGGAAATTACACACAACACATTGTCAAAACACGTCACAACACGAAGACAAAGCAACGACTGAGACAGCTCACAGCTGATAAGCGTACCTTGACACATCCTGCGCAGTGGCATAATACAAGATCACTGCCGTCTCGGCCGATACGCATATAAGGCGATTGTGGCCTTGGATGAAACGAAGACACTGTATATCCCATAGAATCTTCCGTTCAACTCTGTAATAGGCTTTCTCACAGTCTAAAAGCAGTAGATGTAATAGTAGGTTGAACTCTCTTCTTCTCTTATTAATTGTGTTAGTATAAATACACCATCCATACATGAGCTCCCTTTACGGAAGCCGCATTGCTCTTCTGTATAAACGTTTCTGCTAGAATTTGGAGTTTAGCTTTTAATATTGAATGGGGAATCTTCTTTTCACGAATTAGGTTCAATAGCCTGTTCTGGCAGTACCAACCATCTCATTATTTTCCCTCGAGGATTATAATTGATGGCCAACTTTGGTATTCTGCCATCATCCATTCTGTTTACATGTTGGTACCAACTGATCTTGTCTTGTATTGCGAATATACTGACTTCTCGAATGGCATCATTTCGTATGTGTTCCATTTTACTGCATGCTTTCGTATTTTCCTTCTATCATTCTGTCATATTCCCCATGATTCACAGCCAAATGTTAAACTAGGCACGGCCATAACTTTATAGAGTTTTAATTGGGTTTCTTTTCTACAATAATATAATATTGTACGAAATCTTGAATATATATTAATTTTATTATCTATATCGTGACCATAGCCATAGGATATATCACAGCCTAAATATTTAAAGTGAGTAACTTGTTCAAGAACTTTATTATTAATGCATATTTTTTGTCTTAGGGTTTTACTGTCTTAAAAGCCACAATTTAAGTTTTATAGTAAATATTTCTAAGTTATACTCTTTATTCATTGCTGCCAGAATATATATTTATTTCTGAAGGTTATCCTCTGCTGTGGAGATGATGTTTGATCGTCGGCAAAAAGTAACGTGTTTATAGCTAAATTTTGTTTTAAATAAATTCCTAGGGGTTCGTTAAATTTCCACTTCTTGATTAAGTCAACCATATAAATATTAAAAAGTAGAGGTGACAGGCAACATCCTTGTCTTACTCTTTGAATACGGAATTAAAGGACAAACTCATAACAAAGAAAAATCTATCACACGTATTTAGCAATTTCACTCGTAGAATTCCACGTCGTCATAGTTACGCTGGGAGGATATTGCGTATACTTAGATCGACGTAATTATGTGAAGAACTCTTCTGAGCTATGAAAATACGCAAGTCCAGCAAAAGAAGCAGACTATCAGATGTGAACCTTAAACCTGTTCTACGAATACATTCAGCTCAAAACAAGCATTGAACAATTTATTCATAAAAATGCAGTCAATAGCAAAGCTGTTCATTTGCTTACTGAAAATTGTATATTTTATTTTATATTAGTAAAGATGACGTCATGGCTCTTACAGCCTTAAGAGGAATTTTCGATGTGAAAAACCACCTATACAAAATGTAATGAACGTGTATCATATATAATTTCTCTTTTTCGAAGATTTTCCTTATATTTTTACTTTCTCTACTACGTATAGTAACTATAGGAAGTATTGCATTCCACCCAAAAATTCGATATCGAGATTTCACCGAAAATACGTGTTTTGAGGCTCCTTGAATCCAAAAAAGCATTTTTAGAAAAAGGTCCGTGTGGATGTGTGTGTGTGTGTGTGTGTGTGTTTGTGAAAATCATAACTCAAAAACGAGAAATTGGATAAACACCAAACTTCGTATTTAGGTTCAGTATCTTTCAAAGATGCGACACGAAGATTTTCAAGAAAATCCCCCCACCCCAGACTACACTTTAGATGGAACATTTTTCGAAAATTTTTATTTTTTCAAAAATGGCTCTAGCGATTTTGATTTAAAACATCATATGTTTAAGATATTTTCATGGTAAATGAAAATTTTCTGAGAATGTCCCCAAAAGTGAGTTTTGCATAACTGGTAAACCGTAACATATAGACAAAATTTTACTCCGCAAAAAATACAGATCTCGTTAAAACACACAAATTATGTCATATACAACTTCTTTTTTTGTTCAGAGAACCATTTCGAAAATATTCCTAGTTATTTGTTTGAATTCTACAATACTTATACTTTTTCTCAAATGGAAATTCATTATTCTTTTTTGTGTCCTGGTCAAGCAAAGAGAATGAAATGCTCCACACAGTAACGAATAAGCATTTATAAAATGTGAGGCAGTATTTTATATCACAACAATGTGAATGCACAGAGTGATTGTAGTGTAAATTAATATTATTGTATGTACAGGATTTTAGATGTTTGTTAGCCATAAGCATTGTTAGTAAATAAGTTTACACGGCCTCACTGAAACTGACAATGGAAGTGGGTAACAATAAAACAAGGGGGTGACTTGTTTATCACTAAGATGAGACAAACAAATGACGTCAGGGTAGTGTGCCTTTTCTTAGATATGGATGGAATATTTTCCCTAGAGCATATATGTTAGTAGTAGTGATTGGCTGACAAAACAGACGCTAATGTTGGCGCGATTTGGTAACCAATAGCAGCTCTATTATAATATTTAGGCGTTTCGAGGTGAAGGAGTATATATTCTCGAGCCATAAGCATGTTTCACGCTATTCTAAGGAATCTCTCGTGAGGTGCACGTCATACAGTTTGGAAGAATCTCTCGTCGCAGTGTTAGTTACAAAATGTGAAGTACGCGGCAACTAAAATATGTGAATTATTAATTAAGTGTGACGGCAATAAAAGCGTAAAAACAAATTATTTTATCAGTGTTATCTTTTAGCAACAACTCCTTTCCGTTTACACGCCCTGCTAAGAGATACTTGCTTAACTGAGTAATAATAGCTAGCCGGAGGACAAAGAAACCAAATTTTAAAATAATAAAACAATAACAGGCGCCCAGCAAATAAGATAACACAGTCGATTACTGCTACAAAAGTAGTTTGTACAAGAGTAGAGAAAGTTATGTGAAGTTTTTTATTCTATTATCTTGCTTAAATTAGTTATAATTTCTGTATACGGTTGCTTCTTATAAGGAAAATAATAAAATTAAAAACGAATGAATGTGTTTTCTTTTAATTATATTAAACTGATAGTAGTATTACTTAGGATAACAGCTATCTAGGGTAATAGTAGAACAGTAGAATAAAAAACAGCGCTTGTAAGGGTAACTTTCCGTGACCGTGCAGGTTGTTATTGACAGTCCTAGTGTCCTGGCAGTACCCGCTCGTGTGCTGCTCTAACGAGCCAAGCCTGTATATGCCGTGCAGCAAGTATCAAGGAACCCCACAGCCTGGGCTAGTAGACATGATCATTTGCGATTAAGGTGATAATCGCTGTTCAGGTTAACTGTACCGTGGAAGCGGATCGACAACAGAGGAGACTGTCTGTGGCCGAACCGGTCTGGGCAGATCCGATGCAATTTCGTAGGTATCTGATCCTGGCAATGAAGCTACTGTGGATGAATAGGGACCTGCGATTGAAATGACGTTGCATGGAGCAGTTTCTTCTGATTCCTGACCTTCTTATTAGCCAAGACGAAATCGTGAATAGGACGATGCTTATGAAACTAAGGTATGTCTCATGTGTATAAATAACTAGAAGCTGAATTTTCTTCTTCTATTTTGGTTTGGTGTAAACGAAAGCTAGTTAACTAGTGCGCAAAATCCGTGTACAGTATAGTCCCTCTAAAATCTTCTTGTCTGATGTAATGCGGCAGAAGTAAGGTCTTTCAGTGCATTATATTGGTATATGTACACACACGATTTACATGCCACTAGTTTGGAGTGGGATTGACTTCGAAACACACATGAATGAATACCTGCAAATAAAACAGCGAATTGACTGAGTCCTTTTACACTTATATTTATGCGTATTTTGTCGCGGTATCGTTCATGTTATCTTTTTTTGCTGAGCGCCTGTTATTGTATTACTAGTTTGAATTTTGGGTTCTTTGTCCTCCGGCTAGCTATTATTATAAATCTCTTAAACAGGGTGTGTAAACGGAAAGGAGTTGTTACTAAAATATAACACTGATAAAAAAAATTGTTTTTACACTTTTATAGCCGTCACACTTTATTCATTTCACATAATTACTCTTGATACACACCCGACTGAAACGGTTGTATTTTCGAATGTAACTATTATCACTTATTTGCCGCACATTATTAATTCGCGTATTTCACATCCTTTAACTAACTTTACTCAATCCGAATAAATCCCCTGGACATGACGGCGTCACGGCACCCATGCTCCAGCACCTTCCCAAGAAGGCCGTCATCCATCTGACGCGGATTTTCAATGCGTGCCTTTACCTCCGTCACTTTCCAACTAGTTGGAAGGAGGCGCGGGTGGTATGCATTTTAAAGCCCGGCAAGGATCCGGTCTTTCCATGCAGTTACCGATCCATCAGCCTACTCCCAACCGTCTCAAAAGTATTTGAGCGGTTGCTCCTAGCCCGCCTCACACCTCTATTTGAGGAAAGGCAACTCCTACCGGACCATCAGTTTGGTTTTCGCCATGGGCACTCCACCACCCTGCAGCTGCTGCGACTGGCCGAGAAGGCCTCCCTGGGCTTCCAGGAAAACTTCAAGACCATAGCAGTGCTGCTGGACGTAGAGAAGGCCTTTGCCACGACGTGGCATCAAGGCCTTTTATACAAACTCAAAGAGTTAGACATCCCTCCCGCCTATCTTGCCCTGATAAGCAGTTTCCTCCGGGATCGCACATTCAGGGTGAGAGTGGAGGGGAAGGTTTCCTCAGTCCGTCCCATAGCCGCTGGAGTCCCGGAAGGCAGTGTACTGTCCCCACTTCTCTTCGCGGCCTACATGTCGGACTTCCCCACGGAACCCAGGACTGTTACGTGCCAATATGCCGACGACGTCCTCATAATGGCACAGAACAAGAATGCCCGATTCTGTTTCCCTCCACTACAGCGACAGCTCCGAGCCATTGGCAGGTGGAGCGAAAAGTGGAGGATGGCCATCAGCCCGGGGAAGAGCTCTGCGCTTCTCCTGGCGAAGGTCCGTCGGTGGCGGCCCGAGCGGCCTCTGAGGTTGCGGCGGAGGAGAATCCCCTGGGTTACCTCAGCCAAATACCTCGGAGTCACGCTCGACCGCGGCCTCACTTTCGCGCCACACGTCAGGGCAAAGGTCGGCCTCGGCCACTCCGCGCTGAGGCAGCTGTACCCTGTATTCCGCTCCACAATGCCCATACGCCTCAAACTACGCCTGTATCAGGCGATTATCCCGCCCCTAATTCTGTACGGCTGCGAGGTCTGGGGATCGGCGGCAGCGACCACCATCCGCAGACTGCAAACCGATCAGAACAGGGCGCTTCGGATGATCTATGATACCGGGCGTAGATTCCCATCACATATCCTACATACCCATTCCGGTCTCCCATACATCGTGGACGTGGCGCGGGAGAGAACCCGCACCATGTACGCAAAGCTTACCTACCACCCCAACCAGCTGGTTAACTCTTTGGGCCGCTATGACCACAAGGCGCCACGGCGGAGGAAGAGCTACCGGTTGCCGAAAGACGGCTTGGGCCCCCGAGGCTGAAGTCTACCAATCCCTCATCTCACAAACTTCCCCAAGTTAAGCAGCATTGGGCCCGGTCGCTGGCTGGATGAGTGACCATCTACCAGCGACCCGCCCTGCCGCCAACTTGAGTACCCCCATCCCATTACCTGTATTCCCATCTTGCTTTGCTGCCATGCCGGCCTGCTTAACTTGACGACCACACAAGCGGTCGCCCAAGTTAAGCAGCATTGGGCTTGGTCACCGCATGGTCGCTAGTCCGCCCATGAGGAAACGCCGAGACCCAGCCAAATGGTAGTGCAGAAAGCTAAACCCCGCCCTAGACAACATAAATCAAAAGCTTGTGTATATTCTTTTAAACCTCCTTTATCGCACAGGTAAAGCCGCATACGCGGCTAGGTACTGTGGCGATTATATTCCGCCCAGGTAAACCTGGGCGACCTGTTCTCGATTGCTGGATTGCTGGATTGCCGCGAGAGATTCTGTGGAACTACGCGACGTTTGCCTTGTGAATTATTCTGTAGAACTGCGCGTTACCCGTCTCTGGCTCGGAATTTATACTCCCTCACCCCGATATGCCTAAACACTATAATAGAGCTGCTATTGGTTAATAAAGCGCGCCAACATTAGCGTCTATTTTTATATCCAATCAAAATTACGAACACATATGCTCTAGGGTAGATATTCCCTCTATTTCTAAAGAAAAGCGCGCTACTCTGACGTCATTTGTTTGCCTCTTCTAATTGATAAACAATTGTCAGTTTCAGTGAGGCCGTGTAAACTTATTTCCTAACAATGCTTATAATTAACAAACATCTCAATCATTGTCATACAATAATGCTAATTTACACTACAATCATTCTGGCATTCACAGTGTTGTGATATAAAATACTGCCTCAATTTTCTTACCTGAATATTCCGAAAAATTATAGAAGATACATTTTCACCTTCCTTCTATCAATTTGCCGCAATGGATTCAAAAGGTAAAGTATTCGCATAAATTGAAGAAGGAGAAATAAGCGCTGCTAGCACTGGAGAACGGTATAGAGTGCATTCATGAACACCATGTCTTTGGATGAGGCAATATCGACAATTAGAGTATATAGCAAGAAAACGAAGAACGTCCGTAAACACGTTTCCATTCTGGAAAGTAATGTTGCACTAATAAACAATAGCACCACAACATTCATTCAGTAATACAAGAATCTTGAGTGCATGCTAACTTCGCAAGATTGTAGGGGATAGCTCTTGCCTTAAGAAGATATTTAACATTAAGGAACAAAGGGCTTATATTGCGACCTAATGGTCACTTTGCTCAAACCAGCGCCTTGCCAGAGATGCCGAGGAAGGGGACGTAGCTCAGGGATGTTATCGAGAGGGTTATAGGTTGCAGGTAGCTAGAAGGGCTCTGAAAGGATGACGTTGCTTCCAAGAGACTTTAATCTTTTTAATAACTAATCTAAAGTGAGGCAGTATTTTTAACACTAAAAACACGACCTGTATAATATATATAATTCAATAACAGTCCACCTTAAAGCAATATGTGTATGTAACAGTCACTGTATATGCTTATATTACTGTATCCATGTGTAATAATGTTATGTGAAGATATTACGTGATTTAATAATGTAGGAGCTGTGAGAATAATAGGTTAAAAGTTGCTAACAATGAGGTAACAATGAGGTAACCTTGAGGTAATAATGAAGACAATTTAAAAATAGCCAATCAACAACCAAAAAGCTTTAGTTAAATGAAGGTATTCTATTGGAGTAGGATTAGCCAATCAGAGACTTGAAATACTGAAATTTACAAGTTTAGGCGGTTGAAATCAGTTCAGTTGGTTGCAGACAGCGTTACTAACCAGACGCAAAAAGTGTCCTCAAGAAATTTAATACGTATTCGTGTGAGACGAAAAATAGTTTACGTGTTAAAAAGTGCAAGTAATTAATAAAAGAATCTCACAGCTCTCTCTCTCTCTATATCAGTGAAGTGTTATTTAAATTGTGTCAAGAATTAATAAATGGAGTGAATTAAAAATTATAATCCTGTAAGCCTACATTCTTCAGCTGCATCACGCCCTGTTAAGAAACTCATGTCTCTAACAATAATACTGACGCAGCCGAGGCAAACATAAATATATAATATTTAAAGAAACAGTTAAATTACAAAGTTAATATTTTTTAAACTTGGGGCAAAGGCCACCTGAAAGTACCGAAGGCTACCGGAAACGTTTACTATACGTGCGTTTGCAACTACTACAAGTTCGGCACCCCAACATTTGAAATACGATACAACTACTACTTCAAATCGGCTTTTCCATACGTGAAACAATAAAATCTTTCTCAAAAGCTACAATGCAATTGGGAGAGAGTTAGACAGCTGGAGTTTTACCTATAGATGGAGGAAGTATGACGTTTCATCTTTGTCGTGCCTAGGTCTATATCGCAATTGTAAGTTAGCACAAATGAATTAAAAAGCTGTCCGGTACATAGTTTTGCTAAGCAAATGATCGCGCGCTGTCCAAAAATGCTTAAGTTTAAATGTCCGAGGAGTCTGCTGACTAGTGCTTTAGCCAGCACTGGCGTATGTGAGTGTCAAAAGGATTTGCATATCCCTTATGTTTGGAACATAAGGTGATCATTCCCATAAGAATCATACCACCAAACCTTTGCTAACATCTGCATCCGGAAAATTGCTTGCAAGAATTTTAAAGCCAATTTCAGGCTTTTACTTCAAAAAATCTGATGTGTTACACTCACATGACTTTCTCTACACTTGTACAAACTATTTTTACAAACGCTTATTCTCCATCTACTTCATGTTAATCGAGATAAACATTTGCAGACTCTATCTCTTATTGCTAATTTTCTTGTAAATGTAAGGGGAATATATATTTACAAGGGCAATATAGAAATACAGTAGCCTTTAAGCACATACATATCTCTTAATAGCTGGTTGCTAGGTGCAGCACCATTCCCTTTACCACAGATTAATACTCTTTGCATATACAAGATAAAAAATGAATAACGAATTCCCATTTGAGAAAATAAGTATTGAAAAATTTAAGGGAATAACAAGCAATATCTCGAAAATGGTTCACTCATCAAAAAAGTATATGATATAAATTGTGTATTTTAACGCGATCTACATTTTTTGTGTAGTAAAATTTTGGTTATCTCTTATGGTTTACCAGTTATGCAAAAGTCGTTCACAATGAAAAATACGTTTGGAGACATTCCCAGAAAATTCAAGATATACACTTTATTTGTTATGAAAATATCTTAAACATATGATATTTTAATCAAAATCGTTAGAGCCATTTTTGAGAAAATTAAAATTTTCGAAAAATGTTCCATGTAAAGGGTAATCTGGAGTGGGGGGATTTTCTTGAAAACCTTCGTGTCGCATCTCTGAAAGATACTGAATCTAAATACCAAGTTTGGTGTTTATCCGACTGTTCGTTTCTGAGTTATGTTGTTCACAGACAGACTCACAGACAGACACACACACGGTCATGTTTCCAAAAATGCTTTTTTGGATTCAGGAGGTCTCAAAACATGTATTTCCGCTGAAATCTCGGTATCGAATTTTTGGTTGGAATACAATACTTCCCCTACTTACTATACGTAGTAGAGAAAGTAAAAAATTGTCCCGAATATCTAGAAATTTATAAAATTATGTTTGTCACATTCTTTCAAAAGTATAACTGCCAGAATTTCAAATATGTATTAACAGATGCTCATAGACTAGATTGCCTCTCATTTAGTCACGCATATTATGAATATCTTGTGTTTCGGTTGAAGAAGCTTCCTCCAGTACCAATTATGGTCCTATATAAGTATTTCATTCGGCTGCGTCTAGGATGTTCCTACACTCCAAACCTAGAAACATCCTACAACCATGGCAGCTAATATAACGATTAAGACCTAACAAGGGTTGTATTAAGACACCAGAGTAATCGTATTCAGGAGGGATAAATCGCCCCCACTCTATTTCTCTTTTGCCTTTAGCTTCTTAGTTATCCAATGAGGTGTCTTAAAGAGGATGTGGGCTGATACACGGGTAACAAGTGTCACGTCACTGTTGGGAACGCAGCAACTTTATAGTATAGAAAAATTTAATATGGTCTTGTTTTCATCGTGATAACTCAAAAACTAAAATCCTTATTTCAGTTCTGTAAGAGATGTGTTAAAAAGCATAGTTTCGAGATGATTATGTTTGATTGGTCTCCCCGTATGACAATTAAAGCGGCTAGTTTTCTTTGTAAATCTTCAATTGAAATAGTGTCTATTATAAAAATCAATCAGCGAGGAAATTTTTCCTTGAAGAAATAGACGGTGGATTGAACGCTATATAATACCTGAAAAATGTGAACTAACTTTTCGAAGATTCCCCTGATAATTCAGCATGTATCGCTAGTTATATGCAAACATTTGTTTTCACACCAGCTGCACCTCTTTTCTTGACCTGTCACAGTAATCTACAAACCCAGCAGTTTTGTTGCAATGCTCTTGTATCTTTAGTCCTGCCCCTACAGTTGAATAGTTACAACAATGATGTGATAAACGATTTTGTGAAAATAAAGTAAAACACGGGCTAGACGAAATTAGCGTGTGGTGCTTAAGGAGCGACTCGGATGCAGAGTAGGAGAGGTATGCCCGACCAAGGCAGTTAGAGAGGGGGAATACATGACCATGTGAGCTACCCCACCCAAGGTTTTTTTTCCTATTTTGCTGAACTGTAGCACACACACATATATACGAGGGCTGATCAACAAAGACAGAAACTGATTTTTTCTGTAGCTTCCTTGATTGTTTCGTATCTGTAACATAAATATTTGAAAACAGCGGGTTTTTATGTATAATGTTGGTAGGTATTGGACTCTCGTATTGGTAGGTTGGTAGTAATGCTCTATTTTGTAGACCCGACGTACATTTCGCATACCAGACAATGGAGGTGATGCATTTTTTAAATCGATTATCACCGGTGATGAGTCATGGCTGCATCATTATGATCCTGAAGGAAAACAAGCCAGCACAGTGTGGAAATCCCAGGTTCTCTAACACCAAAAAGGCAAAAGTTGTTCCATCTGCAGGGAAAGTGATGGTGATCACATTTTTTGACAGTAATGGAATGATTTACCAGCATGCAGTTCCCCCTCACACTACTTTTACAGCAGCATACTACACGTCAGTATTGGCTACACTGAGGAAGCACATTGCAAAGAAACGACCAGAGCTTTCTCGGAATGGGTGGCGACTTCATCATGACAATGTACGGCCTCACGTCGCAAATCAAGTCATGCAGTTTCTGGCTCGATTCAACATTACCTGTGTACCACATCCACCTTATAGCCCCGATCTTGCACCCTGTGACTTTTTTTATTCCCATCACTAAAAGAAAGCTTAGGGGTATTCGATTTGAGAACTCTGAAGCAGTGCTCAGGAATGGTCTGCAGCACGTGTTCAAGGAATGGCAGAGGCGTATAAAAAGTGCATTGAAGTAGGAGGGGACTTCTTTGAAAAAGATCATGTAAACATTGAATTGGAGTAATAAACATACGTGAGAAAAATCAGTCTCAGTCTTTTTTGATCAGCGATACTTATTCTTGTTCTTATTGCGCGTACCTGAGTAGAGGGGTCCGTCATAAAAATATGTATACACTCTTCAACGATCACAATTAATAATTATTTATATTGTGTGCTCATACTAAATCTATATATACGTTTAGTATGAGATTTATATAGATTTAATAAAATCTTCTATTTTGTTCCTTTCGGTTCTCAAAATGGATGCCGAAAGCAGCCAGATTTATATCAAAAGGATGAATGATTGCATCAGCAACAATGATCAATGTTTCTGCCTGAATATCTGCTGTTGCTGATGATTTTTTAATGAAGGCCCTCCAGCATAGGTGGTTTCCTGCGATACACGGCTTTCTTTTCTTTTAATAATAATATGATATATATTCTGGTAGTCATTCTTACAACATTGGTTCACATAATTTCAACATTAGTAAAGTATTAGAACATTTTGTAACATAATTACTGTAGTAAGATATAATTAGGACATTTATAAACATAGCGACATCTTTGTGATATTAGAGTGCTGTGTTAAAATGTACTTATATTTTTTACGAGTTCAGCAGTACTACAAGATTCAATAATTTGATTTCAATACACATGGTTTCCAAGAGCTTGTGTTACATCACGGGGAACGCTACCGTGTATACCCAGCTGATATTTCTTACGTTCTTCTATTATGTGTTTGATAGTTATGACTACGTTAGGAGGGGAAGTTTTGTGAAGTAAGTAGTTGTGGGTAAGTTTTGTATGGCTGATGAGGATTGCTATTGGCGAGTAAGATAAGTTACTGGATATCGTCCTCCGAATGGTAATATCATTTCATCAAGTTTGCTGGTGAATGATTCTAGCCAGGTGGCATGCCAGTTGAGGTTTATTCTGCTCTTGAGATGCATATTTACATCAATATGTGGAGAATCGATGTCTGTTTCTTGTATAGGCAGACGACTTGCTTCTTTTGCTGCTATATCGGCTTGTTCATTTCCAGGTTTACCTTGATGAAAAGGGATCCAAGTTAAGGCAACCCGTTTTGATTCCACCAGCATTTGGGCGTAGAGGTTTTGGATTTCTTCTATTATTGGATTTTTTGCATATCGGCTTTGTACGGCCATCAGTTACTAATAGAAAATGGGAGCCGTTTTGAGGCTTTCAAATGCCCGTTTGATAGGATAAAGTTCAGCCGAGAAAACTGTATAAAATGTTGGTAAGGTATATAGCAGAATATAAGTAGGATGTAGTACATCACAGGCACAGCCAGCTTAATTTTTGGAGCCATTGGTGTAGATATGTATGTGTTTTGAGTGTTTAGTTTACATTTCATTGAAGAGTAGCTGCTATGTTGTTTCAGGAGTTGAGCTCTTTGGATATTTTCTTATTTCGTTGTTTATTGGCGCAATGTTTCTCTTTCACGGTAGTACTTCGGTTGGCAATGTTTTAGGTGATATTTTAGGAAGAGATATATTATAATATGCACTAAGGCATTGCTTCAACCTTATAGAAAAAGGTATTGTAGGTGTTGATGAAAGAAGCTTTTGTTCCTGGTAATATTTTGAGAAGATATGTATAGAGGCTGAGTTCCGAGTTGCGGCTATTTTTAAAGCATACGTTGTACTAAGCTGTTTCCTTCGAATTTGCAGTGGAAGTTCATCGGCCTCTATTTGTAAACTGGAAATGGGACTGGTTCGTCAAGCTCTCAAAACTATTCGTATAGCTGAATTTTGGGTTGTGGGTACTGCGGGTCTAGCTGAATTGTTTACTATATAGCTCAGTTTGGCCCGTATGATAAATTTATAGGTACACATTAATACATATTTATCTGCTCCCAGTTACTTACGGATAACACTTTGGAAACATTATTTCTAGTAAGCATTCGTCTTTTAGAGCCGCAAGTTCTAGCAACCATATAAAGATTTTATCAAATATTATTCCTGGAAATTTCATTATATTTTCTTTTATTATTTTGCTTCCTGCAATTAGAAGGTTGATGGAAAAGTACATGCTTTTTTGCTTGTAAATCAAATATTCGTGCAATTTATTAGTGATAATTTAAAACCAGTTTGTTTGCACCGGATTAAAGTTTTATCAAGGGTACCTTGTAACATTTTCCTTGTGTTTATATATTTTTACTTTCTCTACCACGTATAGTAAGTAGGGGAAGTATTGTATTCCACCCAAAAATTCAATACCGAGATTTCACCCGAAATATATGTTTTGAGACCCCTGAATCCAAAAAAAAGCATTTTTGGAAATATGTCCGTGTGTGTGTGTGTGTGTGTGTCTGTGAACAGTATGACTCAGAAACGAACAGTCGGATAAACACCAGACGTGGTATTTAGATTCAATATCTTCCAGGGATGCGACACGAGGGTTTTCGGGAAAATTCTCCCACCCCAGATTACCCTTTACATGGAAGATTTTTCGAAAATTTTAATTTTCTCAAAAATGACTCTAACGATTTTAACGTTTCAGATATTTTCATGACAAATAAAACGTATATCTTGAATTTTCTGTGAATGTCTCCAAAAGTATTCTTCATTGTGAACGACTTTTGCATAACTGGTAAACCATAAGAGATAGACAAAATTTTACTACACAAAAAATGTAGATCGCTTTAAAATACACAATTTATGTTGTATACATTTTTTATTGAGTGAACCATTTTCGAGATATTGCTTGTTATTCCTTTAAATTTTTCAATACTTATTTTCTCAAATGGGAATTCGTTATTCATTTTTTTGTCTTGGATATGCGGGAGTATTAATCTGTAGCAAAGAGAATGGTGCTGCACCTAGCAACCAGCTATTAAGAGATATGTCTATGCTTAAAGGCTACTGTATTTCTATATTGCCCTTGCAAATAAAAAACAAGGGGAACATAGTAGGCCTTAAGGGATAGTCAAATATTTTTAGAGCTGGTCGCATGTGTAAAATGCATGTCAAAGGATGGTTTCTGCAAATGTTTATCTCGATTAATATGAAATAGATGGAGAATAAGAGTTTGTAAAAATAGTTTGTACAAGAGTGGAGAAAGTCATGTGAGTGTAACACATCAGATTTTTTCCTCTACAGTATATGACAATATCATCTGCAAATAGAGGTGCCTTCACTGTGGACTTGATTATCGAAGTAATGTTGTACATAACTATTATTAATAGTATTACACTAATCACTGAACTTTGTAGGACACCATTTTTCATTGGTACATTTTTGGAGATTGTCTCTGTTATTCTCACTTGAATTTTTCGAAGCTTTGAATGAATATCAGCAGGTTTCCTCTAACGTGTTTTGAAATATGGTTTTTCATGTCATGTCAAACCTTGTCATAAGCTCTATGTATGTCTAAGCTTACTGCTATCAGGTTTGTTTACGAAATCTTCTTGAATTTCTGTTTATAGCGCTATAAGACTTCATATGTTGAATGGTTTTCCCGAAATCCATCTTGCTCTGGAGTGAAGAAAGACATTTCTTCAAGAACCCATTTAGTCGTTTGTTTATGTTTTTCTTTAGCACTTTATGCAAGTCAGCGCAATTGGCCTGTAGTTTACTGGAGGTCGATCATCTTTATTTGGTTTAGGTATTGGGATTACAATGGACATGGGCCATTGATCTGGGACTGCGCCTTTTTCCCAAATGTAGTTAAAATTTTCAAGTAAGTAGATCTTTCCTTCTTTTGGGAGGTTTTATTATGTTCATTGAAGCTTTCGTCGTTTAGATTAATGTCGTCGCTTAAACTTAGCCAGCAGAGTGAGTTTTGAATTTCAAGAAATCTTCTTTGTAGATGAATTACTTGAAATGCCCGAGAAAATTTCAGCTAGGTAATTAAACATGAGGATCTTCCACGTAACAATTTGTATTACAGAATCAGGCGACTGAAGAGTTCGCCTGATTCTACATTTCCAACCCTGCCCAACACGGCTTGTGTAGAGGAACAATTAAGTTGTATTACAATTTAAAAGTGAAGTTACGGAAATTGTAACTTTGTTAGCGCCTATCTTTTTTCAGTTTCTCCCAAATTACCTTTTGTGGTTTGGTGTGAAATGGAAGACAAACAAAATAACAATAACATTTTTTGCTCTCTTTTATCGTTCGTCTTGCGAAGGCTCTGTATTTCTGGAAGTTTATTTTATTTCATATAGTTGGATGTCCTTATTTATAAAACGCCTTGTTTATATTTTTAATTGTTGATTTATATTCTTCATTCCACCAAGGTGTTTTCGTATTAGAATTATTGCCGAATTTAGGAATGTTCATTTCTGCGCTAAGGATTGTGTTTGTAAACTGGTGTACTATGATATTGATTGTAGAATAACAGAATTCGTTTTCAAATATTAGTTTGGGTACGTTTCTTTGATACTCTTATTTATATTTTGACCAGTTCCTTTTTTGATATTCCATTTTTTATTGTTGATTATATTGATGTTTTGTGACTTCTTTTGCAGTAAGATTGGGATGCGGTCGCATCCTAGAAGAATTTCGTAAGTTAACTAATTATACGCTACTGCTCTACATGGCGTACTAAGGCAGAGACTACATTGCTAAAGGAATTGTGTCTGACACTGTAGTGTGCAGGGTTACTGAAATTCAATATTACTAGATCGGTTTCGTTTATCAACAATTCTTTTATTTTCCCCCTAGTATTAGCGTAAGCATTTCCCCATACTCTATTATGAGAATTAAAATCGCCTACCAGAGTGAAAGGCTTTGGTATTTGTTTGATCAAGTCTTATAGGCCTGACAAACAAATATGTTTACTATTGGGTAAATATATGTTACATATACATAGCAATATCGGGGTTAGCAATTATACTGCAATAACTTCAAAATTTATGTTGATATTTATTTTTTGTGGCAGTATGTTTTGCCGTATATAAGTGGCAACACCTCCACTTGCAATATTAGCATTGGTACAATTTTATGTTGAGAGGAGTATCCTTTAATCTTTGCCACATAGTCATATTTAAAATTAGTTGCTTGCAAACAAATTACATCCGGCTGGTGTGAGGCAGTTAAATGTTGTAAGTATTCTTGTTGAGCCCACAAAGTATTCAAATTCCACTGGAGAAGAAATGTGTCCATTTTGTGGTTATTTAGAGTATGTTTGTTTTAATGTTCCTTGGCGGTTTCACCTCCTTCCTTTGATTTTTCATATGTTTTAATTGATTGATCATTCTGGTTTTGTTTTAGGAAAGGATGTATCTGCTAAACTTTCAATATTGTTTGTGTGGGATTTTGCTGTGTTTACAACATCTACAGTTCCTGAAGAACTTTCGTAAAAGCTTTCAGTTATTTATCATTTAAAGGGAACTCATTGGGTAAAGACTGCATCAGTGGTTTTATAAGAGCAAGAAATTCATCAATGATATGTTGGCTACCTGTACTTTTGCTTTCTTTTAAGGGGTTCTGGTTCGTTGTTGGCTTGGTTTGTAGCTTCGACGTTGTTATTGACCTCGTTGTTATGTTTGCTCTCCTAGTACATGTGGGAATTCATTTTTCATTTGTGCTGCGTAAATATTTTATTCAGGATGGTTTTCAAACTGCTTTACGCTTTTCAGTTTAGCATCTTGCTGATTTGCTGCTCTTGTTTGTTGTTTATATTCTAATTGGTCCTTTAGAGGAAGTGCATTGTATGTGTTTTGGGGATTGTTCATTCTTAAAATAAGTTGCTTCATCCATTTCTGAAGGGATATCGTCAGGGGTTTGTGGCATATGATCGTGGCTGAATATGCTAGGGCTTACTGGATGTAAAGTAGTGTTTCTTTTGCATTGACTTACAAGATGACCTTGCTTACAAAGGAAGCAAGTTGGATTATCGATGGATATGTATATCCAATTATTTATCCCTTCATGAGTTACCGAAATGCTTGCCGGGTGTTTCTCTAAATCGTAAGGATTTACATATACTGTCGAGGAAAACTCATGCTATGGGAAAAGCCTGGTATAGAGATATCTGCTCTTATGTACTCAACTGATGATGTTGGATTTACATCCAGTTGAAGTGGGCTTTCCTCTATGGAGATAGTTGGTATTACAGGGCACACGTTGGAAAGGATGATTCTCTTGTTTTTCTCAGTAGAGTTCTGAGCTGCAATGGTTGGTTGTTTTCTTATGGTTTGGTGCTTATTTGTAAGCTCATCTACTGTTTTATTGTTTGACAAATATAGACAGACTCCACCATTTGATATTCTTGATACAAATCTGATGTTGTTAGAATCCGTTAGTTTTCCTACATAAAGAACGCAACCTTTTGATTCGATGACAATTGCTTGCTCTCTTTTGGGAGTCGTATGTAGGACTTTAGAGTATGTTACTTGCGGAGGTGTGATGTCATTGTGGTTTGTTATATTTGGTGCCACTTCTGTATTGGAATCGTTTCTGTTTACGTTCTTTCAGTTTGCATCCGTCAGTTGTTTTGCAACATTATTATGGTTAGATGTTCGCAGACATTTGTTTATTTTTTCCTAGGCTATGCTTAGATTATTTTATTTTGTATATGTTTTATACTTATTAATTGCTTTAAAACTTACCAAATTCCATTGCTGTAGGACATTTTAATACCTAACACTATACCTCGACATTTATTCATTATTTAATAAATTATAACAAATACGAGGGGCGTCCAATAAGTAAGCTTCCGTATTTTATAAAAAAAACATTACACACAATTGATCATGTTAAATTAACTTTATTTATATTATACAATCCTTCTGTTACTTTTCTAGATAGTCAACATGTTTTCCAAGCATTTTTGGGGACGTGATACAAGATTTTCCAAGCCAGTGTTGTACCAGTCAGGTCCTGTGCTCGTAACCAGCTGTTCACTTCTGGTTACGAGCACAGGATCCGACTTCTAGTTCACTTCTGATTCATCTTCGTCGCGGTGTTAAAGTGCTTACCTCCAAGATGAACTTTGAGTCAGGGGATCACGTGAAAATCACTTGGGAAAAGATCTGGTGAATATGGAGGATGAGAAACCTTCCCAGTTGAATCTTCTGAGCTCCGCCTGGGTCAAGATTCAACTTGGGAGTTTTCTCGTATCCTCCGTATTCACCGGAGCTTGCCCCAAGTGATTTTCAGATGCCCGTCCATCTCAAAGGTAAGCACTTTTAACACCGATGATGAAGTCAAATCAGTGAAAAGCTGGTTGCAAGCACAGAACCCGACCTGGTACAACACTGGCTTGAAAAAACTTGTGTCACGTCCCCAAAATGCTTGGAAAAATATATTGACTATGTAGAAAAGTAACAGAAGGATTGCAATATAAATAAAATTAATTCAACATGAACAATTGTGTGTAATGATTTTTTATAAAATAGGGAAACTTACTTATTGGACGCCCTTCGTAACTCGAAGAACTTCCGAAGCATTCACTATTGATACAGCCGCCATCAACTGTCCTCCAAACGGTATTCTTCAAAGTTCCTCAGAGGTAAAGATCCAGAGGGGTTAAAACTGATGAAGTTCTGGGAACACAAATGCACCTCATCTGTACTATCCAGATCTGTGTAGATTCTGGTCCAGGAAAGCCTGCACGCTTGGTTGGTAGTGTGGGGTTACCCTTTATTGTTGGTAGAAGAGCTCACTGTAACCATAAAGTGCACGTACAGCTGGCAAAATTGAATTGCTTCGCATTTCCAGTTACCTGGCCACAATAATGTACCTTCAAAGAAGAAAGGTGCTAGGTGACAGTCCACACCAGACATTCACTCTCAGTAGATTGACTGCCTTTTTGACATGTAGTATGGATTTCCTGATGCCCAATAAATACAATATTATGATGATTCACTGTTCCGTTAAGTTTGAATTGGGACTCATCAGACCACGCAATCTTGTCACTAATTCTTGCCTCTTCGACATGCACGTGTGGATTTTGTGGTGCTCAATAAATACAATGGTGACGATTCACTTTTGTTAAGTTTGAATTGGGTATCATCTGACCACACAATATTCCTCACAAACCCTTCATCCTCATTTATGACAATATGCTGAAGCCATTCACAAAACTCCATTAGGTGATCAGGATCATCCTCATATGATGCCTGCAGTAATTTTGGTGCATATACTTTTCACTTAATGGCTTTTAAAATGTATCGCACACTCTCGCTGTCTCACGAGCACATTTTTAGCAGTTTTCTCAGACAATGTTGCAAACGTTTCTACGGCCATAGTCGAAGATGTATGACTTCTAGCTGTTCGAATTTTGCTTGTGCACAACAAACCTGGCCTTAAATTATCACAAAGCTTCTTAATGAAGGATTTTCTCCAACCACATATCTTGCTTAAGCCAGAGGTGCTCATCAAGATGTCTCAACCGTCCTTTGAATACCTAGAGCCCAACACGATCAGCTTACGTTTGGGCTAAAGTGTAGCATACGGCGAATGGCGTACTTGAAAACGGAAACACCAATACGTCACAACAATTATGAGAAGTGACAAAGAAGACTTTGTTTGTAGTTTCGTTGGAGAATTACATATAAGACATTTCACCTCCAAGCGATCAAAAATGAATAAAGTTACGACGACAGTATTAGTGGCTATAGATCAAATGAAAACGAATACATTTATAGTTAATTTCTACTTAAATAATACTAATCACAGAAGCATCTCGTCCTTAGCTATCCAATGCAACCACAAGAATGTTTACTCCCTTACTTTATCCAACCTTCCTTTCCAACAAGGGACAAGTTCGCCATCGACTTCTGTAGGTACATTTATACGTAGCAGTACCCTTTGTGGTTGTTGATAATCAATTCTGGCTACACGTTAAACCACCTTCTTATTAATTTTAATAATTGCCCAAAAACTTCTCTGGACGCTGCCCTCTGCTGCTGGAGATGTGAAGAGGGTTCCTATCATAACTTAGCTTTCTGTAGTCCTTGACAACATACCGGCTAGCTGTGTTGTGGTGAAGCACATCTCTTATTCAGGTGGTGTGGGATACGAAGTGGTGGTAAATTATACAAATAAACATCGGGATGTAGTGTGACGGAAAGTGCTTTATAACTTTGTAGTTGCAATACGAACATTAAATAAACAGAATACACACTGCGACTACTTGCGTGTACAAAGGCTACATAGAAGTCTAACACTTGGCAACCCACGCAGATACCTTTGACTAACTCATCTCTCTATCTTTTTGGATTGGCGTCATATACGCTTAAATTGAAAATTGTAGCCCGCTATGCAGTAACCTACTATCATTGGCTAGTGTCATTTGTGTTTGAATCTAATTTGCAGATGCACCCACCACCTTTCCAACGTTACGTTGGAGAAACTTACAACCTTCACGGTATTTCCCGTTTTCTTAGCTTTGACAAAGGTTTCTCAAGGTCCTTTCCCAAATCATCCCCTTTCCAAAATTCTTTTTTACCTCTCCCCTATCCACGCTGTTAGACCTAAACATCTTAAAATTGTAATACAACTTATACCCTAGTATGCATACAAAAATGCTCTATCATTATGAGACCAAATATGATGTATAGTGCTAAGACAGTTATGTAATAACAATATTTTTAATTTGGTTACAACATATGAATAATATTAAACGTGCACGAAACAATGTTTCCTGAGTCCGAAAATGTAAATTTTATTGTACATGTTTTTGCATATTTTCGATTTTTTCGTAATTGGATAATATTTAGAGAATGTCATTATAATTATACATATTTTCGATTTTTCACAGGAAAATGTTTAAAAAATGTAATTAATTACGTATTTCAAAACAAATTAATAAAATAAACCCTGAGGCAATAAACGGCGAGCGGTAGGTATCCCATTTTCAAAGAGTTTCCGATTGTTAACGCGGCGAGAATTATATCAAAGAACTGCCGATGTAAACTTATTCAGTGGGACGATAATACAGATGCAGTTTGGTTTGGTTTTTGCGTGTAGAGTGATTGCGTTAACCTCCGTGTACTAATGGTACCGTGCTAACCTCTAGTTCCCAAGGTCGCTGGTTCAAACCCGGCGGAGGGCGATGGTTTTTTTTTCGGGCGTAAAAATCCTTAGCATGGCTTCTTTTGGAAGGGAAGTAAAGCCGGTGGTCCCGTGTCGTAGATTTACGGCACGTAAAAGAACCTCAAGCCTGATAAAGAGGCCTCTGAGCAAAATTACCGTCTTTCACGCCCAATATAGAATGGGACGCTAAGGACCACAGAAGTTAAAGAGCGTCCATAAATAAAACTCTATTTAATTTAAAAAAAGTTAACTTCCAACGTTCTCTAGTTATAGCAGACAAAATGCCACCAGTGAAATCGAGTTTATCTACTCAACTAAATGTATTTGTACGTGGAAACGAAGGTGTGCTTACTACAAATGGACTAGTTTTATTTTTGTGTTGCGTGTGAAAGGCGTATAAGTGCAGACACTCGTTTCCAAGTGATGCAGCATTTAAAAACAGCAGAACATTTTTAAAATGTTTCACTAAAAAAGTGCTAAACAGTCAATGCTAAATGTCAATACGGGTATCCCAAAGGAAGCAACTTGTTCAACTGCAGGCCCCCAGTTGTCAACCTTTAATTAGGACCTATGTGAAGCTTTCGCTTGTGCTGACATTCCGCTCTATAAATTAGAACATCCTAAATTACATGCATTCTTAGAAACTTATATAAAACAGGCTATACCACATGAGTCTACTCTTTATTAAAAATCTGATGTGCTACACTCACATGACTTTGTCTACTCTTGTACAAACTATTTTTACAAACGCTTATTCTTCATATGCTTCATGTTAATCGAGATGTTAATCTTATTGCTATTTTTCTTGAAAATGCTAGGGGAATTGGTAGGCTTTAAGCTATAGTCAAATATTTTAAGAGCTGGTTGCTATGCGGAGTATTCCATTTTATTTGCATTACCAGGACAGAAAAAATTTAATAACGAATTTGAGAAAAAGTATAAGTATTGGAAAATTTAAGGGAATAATTAGCAATATCTCGAAAATGGGTCACTCAACAAAAAAAATGTATATGACATAAATTGTGTGTTTTAAAGCGATCTACATTTTTTGTATAGTAAAAGTTTGTCTATCTCTTATGGTTTAGCAGTTATGCAAAAGTCCCAGAAAATTCGAGATATGCATTTCATTTGTCATGAAAATATCTTAAACATATGATATTTTAATCAAAATCGTTAGAACCATTTTTGAAAATATTAAAATTTTCGAAAAATGTTCCATGTAAAGGGTAATCTGGGGTGGAGGGATTTTTTTGAAAACCTTCGTGTCGCATCTCTGGAATATGCTGAAACTAAACATCAAGTTTGGTGTTTATCCGACTGTTCGTTTCTGAGTTATGTTGTTCACACACACACGGACATGTTTCCAAAAATACTTTTTTTTGATTCAGGGGGTCTCAAAACATGTATTTCCGGTGAAATCACGGTATCGAATTTTTGGGTGGAATGCTTCCCCTGCTTACTATACGTAGCATAGAAAGTAAAAAACAAATACAAGAAAATCGTGATTCTATTAAGGATGGTCTAATCTGGGTTTGCATGGATGAAACTCCTGATGGCTGTAAACGATCTATATGTAATGTAATTATCGGTATGCTCGGTGAAAATGGACTGTCAAGGACTTATCTTCTAACAGTGGAAGAAACAGCATCTACAAATCATTCAACAATTGCGAAAATATTCAATAATGCAATGTTGCTATTATGGCCAGAGGGAATTAGGTATGAAATGTGGTTTTATTTTTATCTGATGCAGCCCCATATATGGTTAAGGCAGGAGGGGGGTTAAAACTGCTTTATAGTTGACTGATTCATGTAACATGCTTGGCGCATGCAATGCATCGCCTGAGTGAAACTGTGCGCTTAAATTTTCCTACTGTTAATAGTTTAATATCAAGCGTAAAAAGGTTTTCCTTAAATCTCCGAGTAGAATCAGTTTGTTTGAACAGTTGGCTCCAGGAATTCCACTTCCTCCTGAATCGATCATTACGAGATGGGGGACCTAGTTACAGGCTGCCATATATTATTGTAACAATTTTGACATTATCGAGAACATACTTCAAGAACTAAATGAAAACGAAGCAGAAAGCACTGTTGGAAGCAAAGAGTGCTATTGGAGTAGGGATGGGATAAAGGAGGAATTAATTTACATGAAGTCACATTTCAACTGCATTTCTACAGGCATCACAGCACTCGAACGAAATGACGTACCACTTGTCACAAACTTAACTTTTATATAAAGTCTCTCACTAAAGCTAAAATCTGCGCCAGGTTAAGTTGCAAAAAAAGTAGTTGAAAAATTTGAATATGTATTATAAAAAAATCCAGGGTACCATACATTACAACATATTGCAAATGTCATTTCTGGTAAAACGGAGAGAAAATTGTTGGACATTGAAGAAACATTGTCGCTGGAAGAAATTGTAAAGTTTAAATATGCACCTATAACGTCTGTTGTTGTCGAACGTTGTTTTTCTCAGTACAAAACAATTCTCAGAAGCAACGGAGAATCGTTTCTGTTTTCAAACCTTAAAATGGTTACTGTTATACAATGCAATGGGAAGAATTAGGTTCACTTCAGCAGCAGCTGTTCCAGTCCACAAATTCAGTGAGTTTTACATTAATTTATTATTTTGGTGGATTATAATGTTAACTTGTATTTTCGAATAAAACGAATATTAAATGAACTCACAATGTCGATTTTTAAAAACTATTATTTCACTATTTTTGTGAGATTTTGGTTAGCATATATGTTCTAGGTTAATGCATATATCGCTTTTTAAGACATAATGATGTATGTATGATGAATATTAAAGGTTTTTAATATTTACGTTATAACATCATTATTAAAACTATAATTTATAAAGGGCTGGTACTTATGATAAAGTTACCGTTTCAATACATAATCTAAGGTTGTACAGATTTGAAGGGCTTATTTCCAAAGTGACTGTTCTCCATGAAAGATTTTTCACAAACAACAAATTTTAGGTTTTTGTAAGTTTCTGATAGAATTTTTAATTTTTTTGCACTAGGCTTCTTTCATTTGTCGTAAATTTAAATGTATATGGTAAAAAATTAGAGTAATAGGAATGGCGTAACTGGGGTCACGTGGCAGGGATTTAAGTCATTTTGACACTAAACGAATACTACAATTTACATTTACACGTACTGAAACAGTAATCAAAAAAACTTTTTCGTGAAACAAAAAAAGTATAGTCACTTCTTATAAACATAATCTTAAATCGTAATGACGTAAATCGTAAAATTAATGACGTAATGACATTCCAAAATATCATTTTGCATTTTACTCTTACAAAATTTCCACTGTTTGTCGAGAAAAATAATTTCCATTAAAGTAAACAAAATAGCAGACATATCCTATAATACAAACAGTTCAAACTAGTAGGATATGAATATATCGTTGTACGAAAAAACTCTTGAGAAATTCAATACGTAGCAGAGGATTTGGCTATTACTCAGAATTATCATTTTCATTACCAGTGGCATCAGAACATGAAAAAATCTGATGTGTTACACTCACATGGCTTTCCCTACTCTTGTACAAACTATTTTTACAAACGCTTATTCTTCATATGCTTCATGTTAATCTAGATGTTAATCTTATTGCTAATTTTCTTGTAGGTGCAAGGGGAATTGCTAGGCGTTAGGCGATAGTCAAATGTTTTAAGACCTGGTTGCTATGTGGAGCATTCCATTCTCTTTGTATGTCCAGGACATAAAAAAATGAATAACAAATTCCCATTTGAGAAAATAAGTATTGAAAAATTTAAGGGAATAAGAAGCAATATCTCGAAAATGGTTCACTCAACAAAAAAATGTATATGACATAAATTCTGTTTTTTAACGCGATCTACATTTTTTGTGTAGTAAAATTTTGCCTATCGCTTATGGTTTACCAGTTATGCAAAAGTCATTCACAATGAAGAATACTTTTGGAGACATTCCCAGAAAATTCGAGATATACATTTCATTTGTCATGAAAATATCTTAAACGTATGATATTTTAATCAAAATCGTTAGAGCCGTTTTTGAGAAAATTAAAATTATCGAAAAATCTTCCATGTAAAGGGTAATCTGGGGTGGGGGGATTTTCTTGAAAACCTTCGTGTCGCATCTCTGGAAGATACTGAACCTAAATACCAAGTTTGGTGTTTATCCGACTGTTCGTTTCTGAGTTATGCTGTTCACAGTCCCACACACACACACACACACACACACACACACACACACACACACACACACACACACACACACACACAGACACTGACATGTTTCCAAAAATTCTTTTTTTGGATTTAGGGGGTCTCAAAATCCGGTATTTGCGGTGAAATCTCGGTATCGAATTATTGGGTGGAATACAATACTTCCCCTACTTACTATACGTAGTAGAGAAAGTAAAAAACACCTTATAAAATGCCATAGTAGGATGTCTCATTAACACCAAGCTTCTCTGTCAGAACCATTATATCATCAACTCTCCCTTTCTTTATTTCGTTTCACAGGGGAAGTTTTTCTGTTTGCAGGGAAGACCATTTTTTATCTCTTTTCAGTAATGTATGAAGCATGCAGGTTTACTTCAGTAGTTTGGCAGGCATATAGCACACTTTGAATTAACAAACATTATTTTAATTTCTGAATTTTTAAAATGTTTTGTTTTGATGTATAATTTCATGGCATCTTTCCAGTTACAAACATGCCAATCTCTTCCAAGAACTTGGACACGCCTATATTTAGACCAAAAAATTGTTATATTCCTCTTAAGTCTCACTTAAGATATTCTGAGTATTTTCTCCACGTTTTATAACACAAACAACGCAACAAACGCGAGAAAGCAATCATATCGACACAAAATAACCTAACAGAAAGCATTAGCGCCATGATACCTCGCAAGACACAACTGGCTTTGCAATTGGTTCAGTGGAAATAACACGGTTTGGAAATAAAAGCAGGTTGGAAATAAACCCAACTTTTAAATGACGGGATAAACGTTGTTTTGGAAATACCTTTCTTACAGAATTAGAAATGATCTTCCCAATTTATTTTCACTCTAAACTCATTTTGTTTTTAAATGGAGATAAGTCACTTTGGAAATAAGTCCTTCATTTATGCTTAATGATGCTGCTATGGTGCTAGTTTGATGGTAAAATACGCATTCCCTAGATCGGATAAAAGTTTTGCGAGAGACTGTACCACAACTCACCATTCTTCTTGCATGCAAGTTTTTATGTATAGTCATCTAATTAGTCCTTTCATAGCACACATTTTTCTATCTACAGTATGTTTACCACAATAAATACTTCTGCACAAAGGGCTTCAAATTTTGTACACGTAGGAAGCCTAAAAATTAGCCAATGCTTGTTAATGTTAATCACGAATTCATAACATACTATGTGTTACATTCACATGAGTTTCTCTAACCATTCTTCAACAAAATATACTTACAAGAGCTTGTTATTCCATCTACTTCATGTTAATCCAGTTAATTATTTGTAGATATAGTTTAATTATATATTTCCTTATAGGTAAAAGGATATTAGGAAAAATGTAGATCTCTTTAAAAAACACAATTTATTCCAAACAACTTTTTTTTGTGGCATCATCCTCCACATATATCCATTATTAATGTTCGAATTATTCAATACTTAGATATTCTTTTAAGGTCCTGTTGATTTTCAGCTGCTTATGCAATTTAATGGAAACAGTATGAAATTTTAAGACTAAGGTATAGGCTCCAGTTCTAAAACATTTGAATATCGCTATTCCCTTTATATCTATAAGGAAATGGTCTTGTAGCTAATTTCCGTAAGGTTTATCTACATTGAAATAAATAAAGAAATAAATAGGAAAATAAACTTTCGTAACAATAATTTATATACCCACTAATAAGCGATAGAGGTAAAGAAAGCCATGGAAATGTAACACATCAGATTTTTTGGATTCAGGGAGTCTCAAAACGTGTATTTCCGGTGAAATCTCGGTATCGAAATGTTGAGTAGGATACAATACTTCCTCTGCTTGCTATGAATAAGTATTAGAGAAAGTAGTAATTGAGTTTTATAACGTTGAATAATCGAATAGTGCTCAAAAAGTATCCCTTAGTCTAAACGCAACAGTTTATCTTTTTCCAGCTACACTGAACGTTTGTGTACGGCCGAATTACGTAGTATCTAGTTTTCTTTCCCTCAATCAACGCAATCGTAACGTGGACATGTGAGTAATTGCGCAGTCCATTAGCAGTTGTCACACGCAGAAAACGACAACCGCAAGCTGGGAAATAGGGAGCAATCAACTGTACATAGCGTTTGCTAAATTACGTTACCTCTACAGTTGTGTCTACCAGTGATGTAGAATTTATTAATAATGTCAACGCAAGAAGTTACACGATTGAATTATTATCAATTAAACTTTCCGTAAAACTTATTTCTGCAATTCCCCGTTTCTAGAGAATATACCAGGTGAGTCAGCTGCCCCTATTTATTTTTTAATTTATCCAACGTGCTAAGCGACATATTTGACTTACGCCTTTCTTGAATGCCTTTTAATGGCTGATTTGCATAACACTTTATAGAGGAGGGATAGATAACTCGGTGCATAAGTGTTGTACAGGACAGAATGCAATCGCTATTTATGTCGATACAAAAAACATCCCACCTGACATTGGGAGCTTCAGTAGTATTTTTAGCCAATTTTACAAACTTTTATTATTTAGCATACATTCATGCACACCTTTGAAAACGTCCCTGAAGGAACAACCTATCATATGCATCGGTTGACAAAACTATTTTTAAACAAAATGGCATATCTACGCAGTGCAACCAATTATATTTAAGCCGCCAGACAACGTTGTACAGCCTTATCAAAAAATGCTAAGTATTAGGTAGATAATTTGTCTTATGTAGCAAACTATGGCGTATTTCAGATCACACAGTAATTGTAATGACTGATGCAGTTTATTTGTTTAAATTAAAACTACCAAACCGAGCTCAAAACACTGTATGACGCTGCAAAAAGCGTGTAAACATTCGAGATGGGGTCTAGTTCTGCGATTACTAATTCGTATAGGAACCTCAGGTTGCAAGGTAGCATTGGTCGAATAGTATTATCATGATTACTTTAACGCTGTGCCACTTCAGTTCGGGTTAAAATCCTTCGGGTTAAGTTTAAACTTTTTACCTTTTGTTTTATCTCTTTGGGCCTATAACTTGATATTATGATATAAATAGCATTTCTGATAACACAAGTGTGTACAAAATATAATAATCGCCGTGTTTTCCATTCGCAGGCGGATAATTTATACTTCGTATGTCTGGTGCGGAATATTAGGAGACGACCAGCTAATTGGACCGTGCTATTGAGAAGGCAACCTCACAAGACCACGGAACCTTGCATTTCTGTAAGAAGAGTTGCCATTGCTCCTAGAAGATGTGCCAGTAGTGATATGGACAAGAATGTGGTTCCAGCAGAATGGATCTCCACCACACTGGTCACTGATTGTAAGGAATCACTTACATAGAACATATCCGCAAAAATAGATTGGCCGAGGGGACCAAATCACATGACTATTAGATCACCTGATCTCACCTTACTGGATTTCGTTTTATGGGGGTCATTTAAAGGAACGGGTCTGTGCTCAAGAACCGCAAAGCCCAAATCATCTACGGGAAGTCATACGTGAAGAATGCAGGCAGATTATCCGAGCATGTTACAGCACACTCGAAGGTCTTTCCGGCAACGTACACAAATGTGCATTGATGAAGGGGGTCGCCATTTTGAACATTTACTTCGTTGATGAAATCCACGCTCTTTAACAACTTATTATTCTGTTTACCCGTGAACTTAGCACATTTACAACTCCTTTGTAAATAGAAGAAGTGAAACATAGGACTTAATCATGAAACAAAAACTGTTAGATTTAACATCGTCGATATGCGCCCAAAAGAATGAAAGCTATTATATGACTGTAATTCTTATGTCTTTGGCTCACAGGAGAGCTAATGTAAAAATAAATAAATTAATACACTAAAATACAGAAAATAAACACAAGGAGAGAGAGAGAAGTACCAAAAGAATTTGATTTTTGTATCAGATTCGTACCTCCGAAGCTAACCTTTGCTTCACCATATTCCGACAGCTAACCCACTCGGCCAGAACACACATAGTCTATTCCGCCCTTCGGGAATACATTCCTCTATCTCCTTGCGAGCATGATATCCATGAAACGCCTTCTTTTTAAGACTTTCGCAGCTCTTTGGATCTCATTCAAGCTTGTAATCATTGATGCTAGTTGCCTAAAGTACAGAATAGAAGGGCAGAGCGACAATAACAGTTTGTTTGCTAAAAGGGTCAATGTTTTCACATTAGACTATAAACTGCGGGTTGCATACATACTAATACTAGGTGCAGCTGACTCACCTGGTATAAGCTCAAGATTCTTATAAATCGCATTAGAAGCTACGCGTAAATTAAACTAATATTTTATATTAGAAATAATAATAATTATATAGCTTGGCTGTGCTTTATGGTGCAGAAACCTGGACTTTAACAGCGTATGGAAGGATGAAGCAGCAGAGATGCGACTGTCGAGATCATTGGCAGGTTACCCATTGCAGGATCACAAAAGGAACCAGGTAATTCGAGAGCAGCTAGGTATTATGGGAATAATAGAGAATATAAGATATACCATGAGACGGATGTGTTGGTGTGTTGCTTTCTCTGGCGATATGTATGTGTGGATGGGTTATTAGCTGCCAAGATGTACTCTCGGCTATACGCTCTTATCTCAGGTGTGGTCGTGCAAGTAAATGAGATCACTGACACTGAACATTGACACTTGGCTTTATTGAATGACACTTGACTTTATTAATTGTTGGTACTTGGATTCACTATTTATATACACTGCTTTATTAACTGTTAACACTTTACTTATTTACTTGAACACGTGCTGCAGACCATTCTTTGTCAGGTCCTTGAGAATCTCCTCACTTTTCTTGAGCACTGCTTCAGACTTCTCAAATCGAATACCCCTAAGCTTTGCCTTTAGTGATGGGAATAAAAAAAGTCACAGGATGCAAGATCGGGGCTATAAGGTGGATGTGGTACACAGGTAATGTTGAATCGAGCCAGAAACTGCATGACTTGATTTGCGACGTGAGGCCGTGCATTGTCATGATGAAGTCGCCACCCAGTCCGAGAAAGCTCTGGTCGTTTCTTTGCAATGTGCTTCCTCAGTGTAGCCAATACTGACGTGTAGTATGCTGCTGTAACAGTAGTGTGAGGGGAACTGCATGCTGGTAAATCATTCCATTACAGTCAAAAAATGTGATCACCATCACTTTCCCTGCAGATGGAACAACTTTTGCCTTTTTTGGTGTTGGAGAACCTGGCGATTTCCACACTGTGCTGGCTTGTTTTCCTTCAGGATCATAATGATGCAGCCATGACTCATCACCGGTGATAATCGATTTAAAAAATGCATCACCTCCATTGTCTGGTATGCGAAATGCACGTAGGGTCTACAAAATAGAGCATTACTACCAACCTACCAATACGAGAGTGCTGCCGCCTACCAACATTATACATAAAAACGAGCTCTTTTCAAATATTTATGTTACAGATACGAAACTATCACGGAAGCTACAGGAAAAAATCAGTCTCAGTCTTTGTTGATCAGCCCTCGTAAATTAGATTTTTCTGTCTATTTCTGCATGAGGTAATATTAAAACCATCATAGTAGATGCGTTAAAAGAAGCCAATTTCATAAATATGCTTTTTATTTTATTTTATATACTTTCTCTAAATAACCGAAAGGAAGGTGGCTAAAAACGAAAGGAAACTAAGAAAGAAATAAATGTTCTGGTCAGTCAGAGTAGCAATCCTGGCAAAGGTGAACCCGGACGAGTCTGTAACAGGTGCGTGGCAATGAGCCCAAAAAAAGTGCCTCGACTCAGGGAAATGCAAGCCAAAGCTACAGCTGCAAGTAATTCTTGGCCAATCTAGATTGCCTGTTGTTAAATGAGGAATAATGCATCTAAACGATATCACGCACTGTCTAATGCAAATAATAACGTAATTATTATTTTGCCTGTGTCCTAGACAGGCACTGCTTCATCACAAATACCTCTCTACCTCTCGCACAGGAACATACAAACATATGACTGTTTTTCATGTCCTTTCTTCTTGTTCACACGGGGCATTACGCGGATGCTATACACATGCATGGTGTGTGCCTCCACAAAAACTTCTTTTTCTTCCTGAAAAAGGGTCTAATAATCTTTTAGGAGCTAACAGAAGTGTTGATAAAATTCATTTTCATGCTTATCTTACATTTAATGGCATCATAGGTTTTATTATTCTATTCATATTTCTATATTTTGTATTCCTGAAAGAACTTACATTAGGATCTAATGTCGAAGAGAAGACTTTGCACTAATTTGCTAGTTTGACGTTTTCCTTGTTTATTTTGAAGTAATGTCTGGTTACTGTATTTATTACCATTTCTCTGAATACGTAGGCACTACCAGTTAGAGGTTTCACTAAAACCGTACACGTCCTCGAATAGCTAATATTCCTTTCGTATTCTTTCATCATCATCTTTCATGGTTTAAGCCCTTTGGCTTGTTCCGGTCTCACCATTTAAACTGTTCCGTCCATTTTCTTTTAGGTCTCCCGATGTTTCTTTGGCGTTTTGGTTTAAATATTAAAACCAACTTCGTATAACGGTTATCATCCATCCTTCCACATGTTGTTTCCAGTTGTTTTGATTTTCTTTAATTCTTTGTAGAAATTTAAAAATTCTTAATTGTTTACTATGTCTTCACTTGTCCTTCTGTCTTTTAAAGTATATCCTGTTACATGTCTTAAAAATCTGATGTGTTACACTCACATGACTTTCTCTACTCTTGTACCAACTATTTTTACAAACGCATATTCTCCATTTGCTTCATGTTAATCGAGATGTTAATCTTATTGCTAATTTTCTTGTAGATGCAAGGGGAATATAGTAGGCTTTAAGCGATAGTCAAATCTTTTAAGAGCTGGTTGCTATGTGGAGTATTCCATTCTCTTTGCATGTCCAGGACATAAAAAAATGAATAACGAATTTGAGAAAAAGTATCAGTATTGGAAAATTTAAGGGAATAACAAGCACTATCTCGAAAACGGTTCACTCAACAAAAAACTGTATATGACATAAATTGTGTATTTTAACGCGATCTACATTTTTTGTGCAGGAAAATTTTGTCTATCTCTTATGGTTTACCAGTTATGTATAAGTCGTTCAGAATGAAGAACACTTGGAGACATTCCCAGAACATTCGAGATATACATTTCATTTGTCATGAAAATACCTTAAACATATGATATTTTAATCAAAATCCTTAAAGCCATTTTTGAGAAAATTAAAATTTTCGAAAAATCTTCCATGTAATGGGTACTCTGGGGTGGGGGGATTTTCTTGAAAACCTTCGTGTCGCATCCTTGGAAGATACTAAACCTAAATAACAAGTTTGGTGTTTATCCGACTGTTCGTTTCTGAGTTATGCTGTTCACAGACACACACACACACACACACACACACACACACACACACACACACACACACACACACACACACAGACACACACACGGACATGTTTCTAAAAACGCTTTTTTTGGATTCAGGGGATCTCAAAACATATATTTCCGGTGAAATCTCGGTATTGAATTTTTGGGTGGAATACAATACTTCCCCTACTTACTATACGTAGTAGAGAAAGTAAAACGGCATCTCTGCTGCTTCTATCTGTCTTTCCATTTGAATACATCATTTATTTATTTATACATAACCTTGGAGTGTCTTTAATCCATTTAGCGCCTCATTATCAACCAGTTCTTCTTTTTTCCCAACCTAAGGTAAGCAGGATTACTTTATCGTCTAACTTTTTTATTACTTTCTCCACTACGTGTAATAAGTAGGGGAAGTATTGCTTTCCATCAAAAATTTGATTACGAGATTTCATAGGAAATACGTGTTTTGAGGTGCCCTGAATCCAAATAAAGCATTTTTGGAAACATGTCCGTGTGTCTGTCTGCGAACAACATCGAAAAGTCGGATAAATACCAAACTTGGTATTTGAGTTTAGTATCTTCCAAGGATGCGACATGAAGAGTTTCAAGAAAATCCCCCACCTCAGACTATCCTTTACATGGGACATTTTTGAAAATTTTGACTTTCTCAAAAATGCCTCTAACGATTTTGATTAAAGTATCATATGTTTAAGATAATTTCATGGCAAATGAAATGTATATCTTGAATTTTCAGGAAATGTCCCCAAAAGTCCTCTTCATTCTGAATGACTTTCCCATAACTGGTAAGCCGTAAGAGATAGACAAAGTTTTACTACATGAAAAATGTAGATTTCCTTAAAACACACAATTTATGTCATACATTTTTGTTTGTCCAGTGACCCACTTCCGAGATATTCCTTGTAATTTGTTTTGAATGTTCTAATATTTTACTCCTCAAATGTGTATTCGTTATTATTATTATTATTATTATTATTATTATTATTATTATTATTATTATTATTATTATTATTATTTCCTGGTCATGCAAAGAGAACGGAAAGCTCACATAGCAACCAGCTCTTAAAGGATTTGACTAACACTTAAAGCCTACCATATTCCCCATGCTCCTAGTTTCTGGAAATGTTTATCTCGATTAACATGAAGTAGATGAAGAATAACTGTTTGTAAAAATAGTTTGTACAAGAGTAGAAAAGTCATGTGAGTTCAACACATCGGATTTTCTTTATCATTCTTTTATTGAATTATTTATTATCAATCAATTTTATTTCACTTCAATCACGTAAATTATCTTTCTTTATTTATTTATTTATTTATTTTGCCACTTTATCCTTCTCTTAAATGTACGTTTTATTCTTTTTATAAACACACTCTATCTCTTCGTTGTTAACGATGTCTTTTGTTTCATTTGTCTTAAATGGGGAAATCACTTCATTAAATATATTTTCACTTTTTAAAAACTTCACTCCAACCATCAATAATCATATCACTTCCAAGTTTTGACACTATTTTTGCTTTCTTCAGCGCCCACTGGAGTTAAAACAATACCTATATTTTAATATAGAAATTTCTCGTTCTTCTTCCTTGATACAAGGAATGCGGTAGATTTAACAAAGACAAATTCTATTTGCTTAGCTTTAACACAACACTTTTAGTTCTGATTTAGGCATTTTAATCCATTCTTCATACTATTTGAATATTCAATTTTATATATTCCGATAGCCAAGAGAGTTTATTAAAATTAAAAAGTAACAAGGCCTGTGGAATCGATGGGTTACCAGATGAATTTGGAAAGCATGATGCGAAAATTATGATGTTGATAATGATAGGCTGAGGTTAATAGTGAAATTGTTTAACTCAATACGTGAAAAGCATAGAGTCCCGCAGAATTCGAAAAAGGAATCGTAGTACAAATGTATAAAGGCAAAGCAGATATAGGGAATCCTATAAATTACGGAGGTAATACCCTCCTAGCAGTGATAGGTAAAGTACACACAGGGATATTAGCTGACGGAATGGGTGGAAAAAGAGGGGGAATTCCAAACAGCATTTAGAGAAGGAAGGAGAACACCAGATAACTTATTAATTATAAAGACAATATTAGATAAATACTGAAGAATAAATAACGTGCAGGATATAAATGGTTTTTATTGGTTTAGAAAAAGCATTTAACACTTATTAGCATGGATGCACTATGGTTAAAACTAATTAAGAAAGGAGTGAGCGAATCATTTATAAATAATGTAAAGTATTTGTACGCAAACAGTGAGTGCGCGAAGAGAACGCGAATAATTCAGGGCTTAGACAAGGATGCAAACTTAGTCCAGCGGTATTTAATCCATTTATAGATGATATTATAGAAGAGATAAAACAATTTAATAAGCATTATTAATAATAAGGAAATACCAGGATTGTTGTTTTCAGATGATCTAGTGGCAGGTTCCGTTTCAGTTGTGGGGCTATTGAAGCAATTGGAAAATATTGTAAAATTGGAGGCTGAGAATCAACAAAAAGAAATCGAAAATCATGATCTTAAACAAAGGATATAAACTAAGAAAGACCGATAATTGGTACTGGGAAGGGACGAGTTGGAAGTAGTGAGGAAAACTGACAATCTAGGAGTAATGGTCAGTAGTGCAGGGGATTGGGGAAAACAGAAGAAAAAAGTATTAGCAAAGGGGAAATAAGCAATACAGGTAATTAGCGCATGTGTGAAGAAAATACCAAAAATGCAAATTGCGCGACTAGGAAGAATATATAGCACAGTGGTGGAAGCAAGGATGTTATATGCAGCAGAGATATGGGGACTGGAAAACGTATGGGAAAATGTAGATGCTATACATAGGAGTTTTTGCAAAATTAGACTGGGATTACGAAGAAGTTCACCAAATAAGTAGCACAAGCAGAACTAGGGAGGGTGGGAGCAAAGGCAAAATGGTAGAAAGGGCAATCAAATACTGGTTCAGAATAAAGCTACTCGAAGAAAATGATATACTAAAGTAATGCTTGATTGTACAGGAGAAAATAAGGATAAAAGAAACTTGGATGCACAAGATACAGACAACATTGTAATAAATAGGAATGGGGGAAACATGGGCAGAAAGAAATAACAAAATAAGTGTTTCAAAGAAATTAAAACAAGATTGGAGGATATGAAATACAGGTAATTATAAAGGTTTCAAGGAATGAAAGTCATTAAAGATTATCAATATTTTAAAACGGAATGGGGAAAAGAAAGACAGATCGAAGTAGCCACAAAAAGGCCAGAATTGGGTATGCATTGGCGAGGACAGGTGTAATGAATTTAAGTGGTGTAACTGGGAGAAGAAGGTGGGGAGAGGTGTACTAAACGTAATGGATGCGCGGACACGGATAAAGGAAGAGAGAATTTAATACTAGAAAAATGGAAACATTTCGAATAGAGCTAAAACTTAGGAAGATATTTAATACAAGATCAATGAATATATGGAGAAAGGAGGAAAATATTTAGGAAAATAAGGTTAAAATCTTTAAAAGAAATGTGAGGCAAACGGGAGAAGGTACAAAAAAAGAGTAGCAAGGCAAAAGGGTAAATAGTGGATACACTATATTTCCCCATTATATACACAACAGAATGTTAAATATAAGGGAAAGATAAATAATAAGCAAACTCATTGTATAAATTGTATGAAAGTTAAAAGTAGACCATAATACCTTCATTCAAACCACTGATTTCCAAATTAATAATCACACCAAAATAGACCATTTTCACCTGAAACCGAGCTGATATTCCAAATGTGTTTAAGTGCCAAAAATATATTTTAAGACCTAGTGTGCAAAACTATTATTCCATTACGTGAACTTCTATCACCATTAGTAATCGCCTATTTTAAAGTTTTTTCTGCAACATTTTGTTAAAGCTTAAGAAGTTAAAGCAGCTAGCTATTTACTACTCTGCAACAGATATATCTTGTTGAGTGGAAGAAAAGTATTGTTAACCATAACAAGAGCTGATACTCTGTTGTTAGTGCCGCTACTACTACTACTCGCTGAAAAATGGATGAAATTATAGTGCTTCTTGATCTTGATGCTGAAAGGAATGAACGACGCCGCTCGAGGCAGGTAGCATAAAACAATTGTGTTATTTCACATGTCAAATCGTGAAATAAACATCAATTATTTTTTCGAGATAACACTTACAATCAAGAGATTTTAAGGCATAAAACTCACTTTTACTTTCTCAACTACGTATAGTAAGTAGAGAAATTTTACTAGAACTACAAGTTTTGAGGCGCCCTGAATCCAAATAAAGCATTTTTGGAAACATGTCCGTGTGTGTCTGTCTGTGAACAGCATAACTCAGAAACGAAAAGTCGGATAAATACCATACTTCGTATTTGCGTTTAGTATCTTCCAAGGATGCGACACGAAGATTTTCATGAAAATCCCCCCAACCCCAGACTACCTTTCAATGGAACATTTGTCGAAAATTCTGATTTTCTCAAAAATGGCTCTAAAGATTTTGATTAAAATATTATATGTTTAAGATATTTTTATAGCAAATGAAATGTATATCTTTAATTTTCTGGGAATGTTCCCAAAAGTCCTCTTCTTTCTGAATGGCTTTTGCATAACTGGTAAACCGTAAGAGATAGATAAGGTTTTTCTAGAAACAAAATGTAGAGCACGTTTTAAAACACACAATTTATGTCATATACATTTTTTGTGGAGTGAACCGTTTCCGAGATATTCTTTGTTATTTGTTTGAATTCTCTAATACTCATACTTTTTCTCAAATGGGAATTCGTCATTCGTTATTTTGTCCTGAACATATAAAGAGAATGGAATGCTCCACATAGCCACCAGCTCTTAAAAGATTTGACTATCCCTTAAGGCCTATCATATTCCCTTTGCACCTACAAGAAAATTAGCAATAAGACAGTTTCTGCAAATATTTATCTGATTAATGAAGTAAATGGAGAATATGCGTTTGTAAAAATAGTTTGTACAAGAGAAAGAAAGTCATGTGTGTGTAACACATCAGATATTTTGTTTTCACATTCCAGTCTGAAAAATGATAATTGCATATGATGCTGTTATGTATATTCTATAAAAAATATAACTTGACTATTAGTACAGTCATATAACTTCTCTATCCGTTACAAATCAACATACAAATCTTATAAATTACAACATCCATTAAAAGTGGATAACCAATAACTAATTTGTTCCACGCAACATGCATTAATATGTTCAAATTTTTACTTTCTCTACTACGTATAGTAAGTAGGGGAAGTATTGCATTCCACCCAAAAATTCGATACCGAGATTTCACCGGAAATACATGTTTTGAGACCTCCTGAATCCAAAAAAAGCATTTTTGGAAACATGTCCGTGTGTGTGTCTGTGTGTGTGTGTGTGTGTCTGTGTGTCTGTGTGTGTGTGTGTCTGTGAACAGCATAACTCAAAAACTAACAGTCGGATAAACACCAAACTTGGTATTTACGTTCAGTATCTTCCAGAGATGCGACACGAAGATTTTCAAGAAAATCCGCCCACCCCAGACTACCGTTTACATGGAACATTTTTCGAAAATTTTAATTTTCTCAAAAATGGCTCTAACGATTTTGATGAAAATGTCATATGTTTAAGATAATGTCATGAGAAATGAAATGTATATCTCGAAATTTCTGGGAATGTCTCCAAAAGTATTCTTCATTATGAACGACTTTTGCATAACTGGAAAACCATAAGAGTTAGACAAAATTTTACAATACAAAAAATGTAGATCGCGTTAAAATACACAACTTATATCATATACATTTTTTTTGTTGAGTGAACCGTTTTCGAGATATTGCTTGTTATTTCCTTAAATTTTCCAATACTTATACTTTTTCTCAAATTCGTTATTCATTTTTTTATGTCCTGGACATGCAAAGAGAATGGGATGCGCCACATAGCAACCAGCGATAAAATATTTGACTATCGCTTAAAAGCTACCATATTCCCCTTGCATCTACAAGAAAATTACAAATAAGATTGACATCTCGATATCTCGATTAATATGAAGCATATGGAGAATAGGCGTTTGTAAATATAGATTGTACAAGAATAGAGAAAGTCATGTGAGTGTAACACATCAGATTTTTTTGGGAAGCACGGAGAAATAGAATCAGAAGTCGTAGTTATAGAGGAATAAATTACTCATTAGTAAATCACATAGAAATCATAAAGGCCATTTTTCTATGCAAAACGCATATTAATTTCGGCTTTCTGGTTATTGACAGCATCATCATCGTTCACATCGTCCTCCATGGTGTCGGGGTACCATGCTAACCTCTAGTTCGCGAGATCGCAGGTTCAAAACCTGTGAAGGGCGATGGATTTTTCTGGGCGTAAAAATCCTTAGCATGGCTCCTTCGGAAAGGAAGTAAAACCGATGGTTCCTGTCGTAGATTTACTGCACGTAAAAGAACCTCAAGCCTGATAGAGAGGCATCCGAGCAAAACTACCGGTCTTTCTCGCCCAGTATAGAATGGGACGCTAAAAGCCACAGCGTTAAGGAGCGTCCATAAATAAAAACTAAATTTATTTTTATCGATCCAAACGGTTTGAGCCTCAGGCCCGTTCCATTCCCACTAGAACTGTTCACTCCATCTTAATTTTGGATTGCCTATATTCCCTTTTCCCGTGGTTAAGCGCTTTCGTAGGTAATGCATTTTCATCCATTCGGTCTGAAAGTTCTATCCAATTCTTACGGAAATTGCACTCCCGTTTATTTAAAGCTATCTTCTTATTTCTTCACTCTTATGTTCAATTACAGGCATAGCAGCCACTGATCTTAGCAACCTCATTTCTGACACATCTATTTTCCTTTCGGTTGTTACCTGCGCCATGAAGTAATATTGTAGTTCCACTGATTTATAAAATTGTATTTCCTTTGTTGTTTTTAGCCTTAGGTATGTTATTATATTTCCACAAACACATTGATATTTATTTACTGAGTTTTTATTCCATGTCCATGTTTTTCTGGTATGATATTTTACATCCCGAATGTTCAATAATTTGCGAGTTAATTACAATTTTTTGTCTTTTATGTTGGATCCGATAAACACCACTGTCTTAGTTTTGTTTTGTGAAATTTTAAGGCCATATTCTTTTGTGATGTTACATAACTTATGCACAGTAATCTGTAGGTTGTTATTTACTTAGTAACAGAATAAATTAGCATTAGCAGACATTTTATGTTATTGTTTCCTTTTCCACCAAAAGAATAGTTTAAGGAGAATCCAGCTCGCGAAACCTTCACCTACCTCTGCCTAGTCCCTGAGGGCCATGCATTTTATTGCTTGGAATCATGGTATAAGTTTCATTACGTAGCCTTTGTTTCAGGTTCTCATATGAAGTCAAGTTTTTATCATCTCACTGCAACAAACAGCTGCTTGGCAGTCCGAATCTCAAAGTATGAGAGTGCTGAGCAAAGTTAGAACAGGTTCCCCATTTCCTGTCCGTAGTCTTTTCTTAAAATGGATAATCCGGTAATTAAGGCTGCCATTCTCACCAGACCTGATCTGTCCGCGTGCGCAAGTGACAAGCCACAAGTGGTTATTCCGCTTCTCCATGTTGAATGGTATAGCTCCTGCGACCGCAGCAAGAATAAAACGATAACACTAAGAACTATTCTCAAGAAGACTGCTAGCTTGTACCCACGGACTCAACCGCGTAAATAATAATTTGGGTTACTCCTTTATTTATTATGTAGTAAAATCATAGCAGGTAGAAATCCGTGAGAAAAGGGGATTTATGAATTCCTACAAAATCATAACCGGTAGAAATCTGTGAGAAATGGGACATTTGAATTCCTATAATACCAGAGAAATTGGATATGTTATTTCCCACAATTTTGTTGATTGCTAAAGTATTCCGAGCATCCTTAATACAAATTGGTGTTGTTAAATGTGTTGTCTTTGCTCCTGGTTTAAAATTATAACATTGGCAAACAGTTAGGCATTAAGTGTTGGTCAAAAAATGTTTCAAACAAATTTGTCTAATTATAGTTTTCAATAGCGTCTTCATCAATCCAAAGAGGTACGTCAAGCATTTTCCGATTTCACTCTCACCAATAACAAACTGCTTACTGGTTAAAGTCGCTGCACACTGATCACAGTCAATATCAGCATGACTTCATATCTGTCAACACTCAGAATAAAAAAAATCTGATATGTTACTTTCACGTGGCCTTTTCTACCCTCCATCTTTATTAGTGGATATAGTCTATTCCTACTAGCGCTTATTTTTATATCTACCACATTTTAATTCAAATAAACCTTTGCAGAAACAGCTACATTACACATTTCGCTATAGACACAAACGGAACAGCGATAGTCAAATGTTTAAGAACTGGACGCTAGATGCTGGCCTTAAAATTCCTTACTCTTTCCATGCAATCGCTAGAGAAGTAACTGAATGTTGAAAGGACTTTAAAGAATGACCAAGTGATGAACAATTTGAGCCATTAATAACGGATATCTCTGAAATAGCTTATGCCACAAAAAGCTTATTGGAAATAAATTGTGTGTTCAAAAAAGAGAGCTACATTTTTTTGTGAATACGTTTTTGGTCTAGCGCTTAAAGTTTACCAGTTATACAAGATAACACAAAATTCCTTCAGAATGAGGAGGACTTCAAAGGCTGTTACCAGCAGAAAATTGAAGATGTACAGTTTATCTGTCATGTAAATATTTTAACAGTGGTATTTTAATCAGATAGTTAGGGCATTTTTTAGAAAATAAAAAATTTAAACATCTTCCATGAGAAGGGTAATTTGGGCTAGGTGTATTTTTACTTTCTCTACTACGTATAGTAAGTAGGGGAAGTATTGTATTCCACCCAAAAATTCGATACTGAGATTTCACCGGAAATACATGTTTTGAGACCCCCTTAATCCAAACAAAGCATTTTTGGAAACATGTCCGTGTGTGTGTCTGTGTGTGTTTCTGTGTGTCTGTGAACAGCATAACTCAGAAACGAACAGTCGGATAAACACCAAACTTGGTATTTAGGTTCAGTATCTTCCAGAGATGCGACACGAAGGTTTTCAAGAAAATCCCCCCACCCCAGATTACCCTTTACATTAAAGATTTTTTCGAAAATTTTCATTTTCTCAAAAATGGCTCTAACGATTTTGATTAAAATATCATATGTTTACGATATTTTCATGACAAATAAAATGTATATCTTGAATTTTCTGGGAATGTCTCCAAAAGTATTCTTCATTGTGAACGACTTTTGCATAACTGGTAAACCATAAGAGATAGACAAAATGTTACTACACAAAAAATGTAGATCGCGTTAAAATACACAATTTATGTCATATACATTTTTTTGTTGAGTGAACCATTTTCGAGATATTACTTGTTATTCCCTTAAACTTTCCAATACTTATACTTTTTCTCAAATTCGTTATTCATGTTTTTTATGTCCTGGACATGCAAAGAGAATGGAATGCGCCACATAGCAACCAGCGCTTAAAAGATTTGACTATCGCTTATAACCTACCTTATTCCCCTTGCATCTACAAGAAAACTAGCAATAAGGTTGACATCTCGATATCTCAATTAACATGAAGCATATGGAGAATAAGCGTTTGTAAAAATAGTTTGTACAAGAGTAGAGAAAGTCATCTGAGTGTAACACATCAGATTTTTTTTGAAAATCTTCATGTCTCATCCTAGGAGAGTACTGAACTTAAATACCATGTTGATCCGACGTCTGGTTTTTGGGCTATGCTGTTCACAGCAGACATACAAGAACTTTTTTTTCTAAAAGTGCGTTTTTTGGATACATGGATCCTCAAAACATGTATTTCCGGTGAAACCTCAATATCCAATTTTTGGATGGAGTGCAATATATTCTCTACCTATTATCTATATGGTAGAGAAAATAAACATTAAGTGAATTTGTGGTTATATTATTGATGCATATGGAAGGAAGAAGGTACTTTCTCATTAGACATTTGACAATCTTAAGAAAGTGTCGATAGGAATAAGATATAAGAAACTTGACATTTATTTTAAACTATGTTTTGACTAAGGACTTTATGGTCTAGCCAGGTTTGGCAATGTTATAACTTTATACCATGAATAAATGTAATATTTTTAAGTATATGAGCCTGTGTTAAGGTTGCTCAGTTCCAAGTCTGTGCTATGCAGGAGGGAAATGTTTGTCCTTGTAGGAATTCACAAACCGAGTATAGCAACATGGGCTATGAAGTGCAGTGTAATTGTACTAACCGGCAAAACGCGCTTGAGATCAGTGGCAATACTAATTAATATCTGAATGTCTTGTGCAAATGAATGTGAATCATAATATCTACTGTACAATATAAATTAAATATGAAATCATTGTTTCTTAAAACTGCTCCATAAAGAGGAGAGAAATAAGAACATGTTCCGCTAGTTTCCTCGTGACTGCTAATTAGCAATTACTGCGTTAAGGAGAAAAGGCGTAGTGGGTAGAGGAATTGAAGATTATTCAGTGAAAAGAAAAGAAAGGTAGTAGACAGAAATTGCTTAAGTATTTTCTACACCTTTCTACGAATATAATACAGATAGTAAAGATCTTTTGGCTTTAATATATTCCCATAAAATACTAAAGCTACAATTCCTATCACTTACAAGATAGGAGCTCACTTTATTACTTCATTTCACCTCCGTCATCTCAGCATTTGTCATATCTGTACTGGAGCTTTAGAATTCACGTGTTGTATTCCGCTTCACCCAGTCCATTAAGCCAAAATGTTTCTTGTTCACTTCATTCTTCAAATCATTTGACTGACGAACGTCCGGGTCGATTTTCGTCATGTATATTTGTTTGTCCGTTATTGAAGATTTCATACTCTTTTCTGGTATTTCTTTCCTTCATTAACCTATAACTATACACTTGCTTTAGTTGACAGTAAACTTCTACAAGTTACAACTTCCGTGCATTACAACATCCAATATCTCTCACCTCATAGTTGGTGGAACTTTGTATCAGTTTGAACAATCACAGAATACACAAACACCACTGTTTTTAACTGGCACTCATACAACACCGAGAAAAAATATCGAGCAAATCATTCCACACTGGATATAAGCACGCAGCGAACCACGCAGCGATAATGTCCAACTTACTTCTTGGATTATCGTCGTATTAACCTGGTGAGAAATGAAATGCCATATTGAAACACGATAAATAGTGTGATATATTAAAAGCAGTGAAGCGTTTGTTAATAGTGTGCAATATTTATTTTTAAACTTAAAATAATGTTACACAACTTGTGGTTGAAGGTTATATTTTTTTTAACGATTAGAAAGATTATTTCACGAGTATAAATAAAATCCACGAGCTGCGTACGTGATTTATTTACAAACCATAAGAAAAATTCACAAGTAACAATACTCCGAAATGAAATTGCTAAATATTCACTCTACAGAGGCATTCAGGTTATAAATGTTATCACGTAACGTCTTTTATGTTTTTTTTTATTTATTTATTTTTGTTTTTTTTTTGTTTTTAAAGACCTCAAAAAGTGCAGTTCAGACTTTGTGTCTAGTCATAGCCCACACTTTTGCATAATCAGGACCTATTATGTAATTATGAATCTTCTAGGGAATCTACAAACATACGTGTTTTGTGGATGATTATCCACAAAAGCACGTTTCTCAAGTGCCATAAAAACATAGGCAGCATATCATAATTATATTTATTATTTGAGAATATAGGTTAGTATAGCTTGTATAGAACTTGTATATACGAGTAGATAAAAAAATTGAAGGGAATTATTTTTTTCTGTTTAAACACTCGCGCGTAAAATTTCACCAATCATGGTAACGGAGAAGTCTGACCTTGACTGGCGCTAGGATATGCGCAACATTGTCCGTATGCTGTTCAGTTTGTGTAAGCACGTCTTTCAGTGATCCGACATGGATTTCAAGTTAGAACATCGTACGTCAATTCGGCGTTGTGTTCTTCTGAAAAACTCAGGAACAGAAACACTGCAAATGATATCGAAAGCATATGGAGACCACGTTTTATAAAAAAATACTGTTTTTGAATGGCATAAAGATTTTCAAGATGGTAAAAAAACTCTTGAAGGTGCTCCACGTCCAGGATGGCCCTCCACATCAAAAACGGAGGTGAACCGCAACACCATTGACGTCATGTTGCAGGAAGATCGACGATTAACAATAGCGAAGATTGCAGACATTACGCACATTTCGTGTAGGTTAGTTGAAGACATAATTCGTAACGATTTGGGCTACAGAAAAGTGGCAGCAAAATCGGTTCCACGAGTGCTTCATGAGGATCAGATGTCTCATCGGATCATGACCTGCCAGCAATGGATCACAACGCTTCGGAGGTAACCCAACTTCCTGGACAAGGTTGTCACATGTGTTGAGAGCTGGTTTCTTCACTACGATCGGGAAACCAAACAACAAAGTGCACAATGGAAACATCCTTCCAGACCAAGGCCAATAAAGCAAAGGTGCAACCAAGTGCAAGGAAAGTCGTGACCTTGTTTTATTTTGACAAAATTGGGTTAATATATGATCACGTGATTCCTAAACATACCACAGTAACTGCCCAATACTACAGTAACATCCATAAAGGACCACTCAAAATGAAAATGGCTGAGAAAAGACCAGAACTTGCTGCCAATTGATGGATCTCCACCAAGACAACCCCCTGCTCTTCGAGCCATCGCAACACAAGCGACAATCCTTCAACTAGGTATCGAAATTATGCCTCACCCACCATATTTGCCGGATCTAGCACTCTGCGATTTCTAGCTGTTTTCCACAAGTGAAAAAAAATACTTCGTGAGCGTCAATTTCAAACCGATAAAGAACTAAATATTGTTATTTCGAGTATACTAAACAAGATGTCAAGCAAGGGCTTCTTAGAGTGTTTTGAAAAGTGGATATAACGTTGGAACCACTGCGTAGCCTCAGAAAGAGGGTGTTTTGTAAGTTTGTAGTTAAATACGAATAAAAAAACATGGTGTAAAAAAAACAGTTTTCCCGTTATTTTTTGACCCGCCCTCGTACATGGGATTACCTCATCGTGATCATCAGTTCCAGGCAGTTTGCTTTCTTTACCAATTACCTATGTAGGTAGAATAAGATTTAAATTTCTCACAGAAATTATATTTAGAAGTATTAACACAAGTTTGGAAATCCCCTGAACCCGGAAATGCACTTAGGAGAAAAATTCTGAGCATGCACGTTGAGACTGTATTTCAATCCCATGTAAACAATTTTATCATATGTATTTTATTGTAAGGATGATTATGTATATATACATATGTAATATGCTGTTGTTAATGGAACAGCTGTAATTGTTAATTTTTTAATGTTCCTGATTCCTCGCGTTAGGATGTCTTAAAAACGTGTCTTGTAGGTGTGTAATTGAAACTTTTTGATAGCGCCAGCTTGAAAATCATTTGTGTTTAGCCGAAAGGGAAAAATTCTTTATTCTATTGTTAGCACTCCGAGATGTGCAGTAAACGTAGTAGAAGGCGAAATTTTAAGTGAAATAGGGAACGTTCCATTTGACGTAATGTAAAGGGTCACATGATGCAGTACTTAAGTCAATGAGAACGTAGTAAAATTACTCGTGTAAACCGACGCCAACAGTGGTGCGAAAATGTAAGGAATCCGGGATTAGTTGAGTTATGGTCCACGCGTGGGGTAGTCTTACATATAAACATCCAGGATTTGTTGTCAGCACATAGTTTGTCATGTAACACACGCTACGCGAGGAAGAGTTCGGTCAGATTGGTTGGTCGCGGGGTTTGAACCGGGATCCTAATATTACTTACTCTGTAATAATATGCTATTGTTATTATTAAACAAAAAATACAGAATGTTCATAATTGCTATCACTTCCCTTATGTAGAGTGACGTATTTCCTGCATTATTTGAACACTCCGTAAATGAAAATCCCTTTCCTTTTAAAGAATTACCTTAACTGACTTTTTAAGTAACCCTGGCAAGATAACTCGCTTAAAAGTAGGAATAATTATATTATTCACAACTTCTTCTTGGTGAACTTTCACTCCCCAGGATTTACAAGCCAATGCCTGGGGTCGGACGCCTGTCGGGGAGGAGACAGACCATGGCTCGGATAGAAGAACCAGGATGGGTGATCAGCCCGAAGCCTGGTTGAGAGTAAGGAAGGAGATGATATGAAATGTTGGTGAAATGGATGAAAGGAAAGGTGGTGATGGAGCAGTTGGTAGAATGAATGTTGGGGAAAATCGGAAAACCCGAAGAAAACTTGTCCAGACGCCGCATCGTCCACCACAAATCCACATATTGCTCCCTGGGTTCGAACTCAGGCCGCCTTGGTGAGAGACGAGCGGTCCAATCACTCGGTCACGGCGCCGTCTCATCTTATTCACATCCTTAACGAAAAAGCATGGAATAACTAAGCATTTTCAAATGCCAGAAATGCGGAGTTTTCAAATTCAGTATCTAAAGCCCCTTGTACACGATCAAACTTTTGTTCAATTAAGGGTTTATAAGAAAAATTGTCAATTTTTTTCAATATTTGACAAGATTGGACAAGACTTGACAACGCCTGGCAAGACTTGACAATGACATAATTGTGTATTTACAAATTGTATCTTTGTCAAACTGAGACCCTTCAAACACATTGATAATTTATCACGTGCAAAGCAATTTACTATTTGCATCACGGTATAACAATTCGCAATAAAACGTTGTTATTTACTAATATTATGTAACATTTACACGTATAATATCCAATGACGTCACATTGCGATTGTGGAATACAATGGAAATATCCACAACTGATAGGTTAACCATGCTATATAACATTGCATTAATGTATACTAAGTTCGAAAATCTGCCTGGCAATTGTTTCTTCATCTGCTTCATCTTGTGGTAATCCACGGGGTCCTCGACGTACAGACTTGGCTAGCTTTATAACTTAATCAATTGCATACGACATACGTTGACCCGGTAGCTATTTTTATTTACTTTTCGTTTCCAGCCGTGCTGCAGATTTCGTACTGTAAATACTTGCATTCCATTGGCCAAGGCCGTCAAATCATTGTCAAATGTTTGGCCGTTTAAACCATGTCCTTTTTTGCTTTCAAGACTTTCAAAGACATTAAAAGTATTGAAGCCAATTCGACAAGAAAAGTTGTAAAGTTGTGACAACTCTTGAAAAGGCTTGTAAAGTGTTGTTGAATTTGACAAAAAGTTGATCGTGTGCAGGGAGCTTTAAACAGGAACCTTTGATTTAATACACGCTGTGTATACCATTCAAGGGTTGATGTTCAATACGGGCAATAAACTTAAATCTCACAATATACGAGGGCTGATCAATAAAGACAGACTGATTTTTTTTCACAGTATTTATTATTCCATTTCAATGTTGACATTATATTTTTCAAAGTAGTCCCCTCCTACTTGAATGCACTTTTTATAGCGTCTCTGCCAGTCCTCGAACACATGGTGCAGGCCATTCTTTGTCAGGTCTTTGAGAATCGCCTCACTTTTCCTCAACACGCTTCAGTGCTCTTAAATCGAATGCCCCGGAGCTTTGCCTTTAGTGATGGGAATAAAAAAGAAATCACAGGGGGCAAGATTGGGGTTATAAGGCGGATGAAGTACAAAGGTGATGTTGAATTCCTGGACTTAATTTGCGACGTGAGGCCATGCGTTGTTGTGATGAAGTCGCCACCCATTCTGATGAAGTTCTGGATGTTTCCTTGCAATGTGCTTCCTCAGTGTAGCCAATAATGGAGTGTAGTACGCTGCTGTAGCAGTTGTGTGAGAAAGAACAACAATCACAGCAGCTGTGTTGATGTTGACTTCAGTCATAGCAGAAGCCGAAGCATCAGGCCCACCTTGCTTACCACAGAGGACTCGCCCTTCTTTGAAGTCCTTGAACAACCTAAACACTGTGGCACGAGATAGTGCATCTTCACCGTATGCTTGCTTCAGCTTTTCCAAAGTTTCAGATCCTGTATGATTTAAACGAAAACAAAATGTTATTGCTCCTCTCGTGTCGAGTGGGTTGCGAAATTCAAGTAGGGTCAACAATATACAGCATTACTACCATCCTACCGATACAAGAGTGCTGCCGTCTATGGACATTATACATGAAACCCCGCTCTTTTCAAATATTCATGGTAGAGACAGGAAACTCTCAAGAAAGCTACAGAAAAAAATCAGTCTGCGTCTTTATTGATCAGCCCTCGTATTTTAATTTTTATTTTGGAGAATTGTTACTTGTGAATTTTCCTGTGGTTTGTAAATATGATCATGTACGCAACTTGCGGAGCGTGGGATTTTATTTATACTCGTGAAATAATCTTTAATAATAAAAAATAAATAAATAAACAAAACCTTCAACCGCAGGTTGTGTAATATTATTTTTAAGCTTAAAAATCAAGTTTTTGTTTACATTACCTGTGTATGCATGTCTCGTCAATTAGCTAGACGCTTTAATTCGGGAACTTTTGTTATCGTTGTTTGTTTATCACGAGAACCACTGGCTCTGGAACGTAAATGGCAAACTTCATGTAATAATGCTTTGATTTCAATTAACTCTCTAGAAACCTGTTTCAAATATTACATGGCATTCACAATGTTGAGGAGAGACAGACAAAGAGAAATGGGCAGACAGGAAAGAGACAACAACGGTAGAGAGGGAGAGAGAGAGATCCTGTATTTAACACTCAATCTCTCTTACCTGCGCCTTTTCCTAGTTTAGCCCCTTATAGCCTAGAGTACTATGTTTGATAACAAAGCTGTTTTGTTAAGGTTTTAGATTCTGTAATGGCTTTTCTGTACCTAATTTCTTATTATACATACCTTCAACAATAAAATACAATTATTTATAGTATTTTAAAATTAGCGGACAAGAAATAAACACTAATTTGTATACTGACGACCAGGTAGTAGTGGCTGAAACAGAAGATAACTTACAAATGAAAGTACAATTATGAAAAAAAGATTATTGATGAATTCAACTCTGAAAATATCAAACAATAGAACAAACGTTTTAGATTTGAAGGTAAAGAGCATACTAGAAGCAAGATGGTAATAGATGACGAAATCGTCGTTCCAATATTTAGATGCCTAGGATGTGATTTAACTGCTGCATAAGATGAGAGAGATGTGGACAATTAACTCCATAAATTTAATCTCATGCGTGATACAATAAGGAGAATACTAAGACAGACAAGGAGGGAGACGAAGATAAAGTTTTATAAAACACTGACACTTCCTGTTCTTCTGTATTCAAGTGAAACGTGGGCACTAAACAGAAAGCAAAAAAGAAAAATTCGATGTACTGCACTCACACGACTTTCTCTACTCTCGTACAACCTATTTTTATAAACGCAATTTCGCCATCTACTTCACGTTAATCGACATATTGTGAAGTTAATCTTATTGCTAATTTTCTAGTAACTGCAAGGGGAATATGGTAGGCTTTAAGCGATAGTCAAATACTTATGGTGTTCACTCATACACACATACAAACAAACACACACACACACACAGCCGCGCGTTGGCCTTTTTTTAAAGTGTTTTTTTTTTACACAGGCTTCTGAAACATCAAAACATATATTTCGGGTGAAATCTCGATATCGAATTTTTGTGTGGAACACAATACTTTATATACTTATTATAGGTAGGTGGCACAAAGACTAAAACTAGCATTTTAATTCAGATTTTAAGCACGGTTAAAATCATTCAGTCCTCAGATGAATGGTTGTTTAGATACTTTGATCCGCGAGTTATTCTATCATCCCTTTCAACATACATTTCATTTCCTTCTTCGTCACCGCCATAGGCTTATCACTCATGTTGGATATGCTATGATCTAGAGTTTGCTTGCTCCTCGACAGACTACTGACCCAAGTAATTGGCTTGTAAGCTCTTGGGGGTATAAGTCCTATGTAATCCAAAGAAGAGGCATGGTTAAAACTGAATAAATAACTTACGTTTAAGAAAAGGCCAGTGTAGCTACTTGCAGGGGAGTTCAACTCTTGTTAGAGATTATAGTTGGTGCAGGCATAAGTACATCCGTGGACAAAAATGAATCATCTCTTGAACGCCAAATTTTTCTATGGCCTACACAGCGCCTTGTTTACACCATACGCAATACAGTTGTGTAGCCGCTGCAGCAAGTTGTTGTACGGCATTACTAAACTTTCTATCTTCCATGTGTCATCTCTGTAACGCTGTGGCAAAGCGTAGGATACTTCTATGGTTAAGACCGTAGGTTCGCATGTGGCAGGCACTTTTTTCTTCTCCTTTCTTCTATTAGTAGAAGATTCGGTAAAACTAATAATAGAATAGTTATTGTAATAATTGTTTAAGGGTTTATTCTACCTAACTGCAACCAGCGATGCGCATAAGGGTGCGCAAACACATCAGGCCAGAACAGGTTCACTTTCAGTGAATCATACCTCGTTTACAATGGCAGAATGTGCACAGAAAGGCATAGGCATAAGGAAGTATCTCCTTGCACTAGTCCATGTAGCAGGCTTTTCTGCTCGTGAAGCTGCAGCTCGTATTGGACTCCCTGCAACTACAGCGCAGAGGTGGATGAGATTATCCAGAAAAGGGATTGAACTCCGTCGTCCTGGTTCGGGAAGAAGACATGTATCCACTCCTGAAATACACTATGTGATCAAAAGTAAACGGACACTCCCACAAACATACGTTTTTCATCTTAGGTGCATTGTGCTGCCACCTACAGCCTGGTACTCATTATCCGCGACCGCAGTAGTCATTAGACATCGTGAAACAGCAGAATGGGACGCTCCGTGGAACTCACGGACTTTGAACGCGGTCAGGTGATTGGGTGTCACTTGTGTCAGAAGTCTGTACGCGAGATTTCCACACTCATAAACATCCCTAGGTCCACTGTTTCTGATGTGATAGCGAAGTAGAAAAGTGAAGAGACATGTACAGCACGAAAGCGTATAGGCCAACCTCGTCTGTTGACTGACAGAGACCGCTGACATTTGAAGAGGGTCGTAAAGAGTAATAGGCAGACATCTATCCAGACCATCACACAGGAATACAAAACTGCATCGGGATCCACTCCTAGTACTATGACAGTTATGCGTGAGGTGAGAAACCTTAGATTCCATGGTCCAGCGGCTGCTCAAAAGCCACACATCACGCAGGAAAATGCCAAACGACGCCTCGCTTGGTGTAAGGAGCGTCAACATTACACGATTGAACAGTGGCAAAACGTTGTGTGGAGTGACGAATCACGGTACACAATGTGGCGATCCGATGGCAGGGTGTGGGTATGGCGAATGCCCTTTGAACGTCATCTGTCAGCGTGTGTAGTGCCAATTGTGAAATTCGGTGGTGGTGGTGTTATGGTGTGGTCGAGTTTTTGCTGGAGGGCTTTGCACCCCTTGTTGTTTTGCGTGGCACATTCACAGCTCAGACCTACATTGAGATTTTAAGCGCCTTCTTGCTTCCCACTGTTGAAGAACAATTCGGGGATGGCGATTGCATCTTTCAACACGATCGAGCACCTGTTCATACTGCACGGGCTGTGGCGGAGTGTTACACGACAATAACATCCCTGTAATGGACTGGCTTGCACAAAGTCCTGACTTGAATCCTATAGAACACCTTTGGGGTGTTTTGGAACGCCGACTTCGTGCCAGGCCTCACCGACCTACATCGATACCTCTCCTCAGTTCCGCAGTCCGTGAAGAATGGGCTGCCATTCCCCAAGAAACCTTCCAGGACCTGATTGATTGTTTGTCTGCGAGAGTGAACGCTGTCATCAAGGATAAGGGTGGGCCAAACCATACTGACTTCCAGCATTACCGATGGAGGGCGCCACGAACTTGTACGTCATTTTTAGCCAGGTGTCCGGATACTTTTGATCACGTAGTGTAGATGCAGCTTTAACTGCAGTAGCAGAGATGAACCCTTTCCAAACTGCTTCTGAAATGAAGGCACATTCACATTTCCTTGGTTCGAACAGCTCTGCGGCGTGTAAACAACGCAGGACTTCTGGCACGAAAGGCAGTTAAAACGTAACATCTGACAGACGTACACAGATTGTTTCGACTCGCGTTTGCAGAGGAAAATGCCAACCGCGAGGTGACGTTCTCTTCCGCACGTAAAGGAAATGTGATTGTCTAACACACAAAGGGGTCGCGATACGATGCAGTATACGTGGCTTCACAATTTCATCATGGTCGTGTATCTGTGTGTTGTTGGGGCTGGATATCAAGGGACGGGCTAGGTGTGTTGTGGCAGCTTGACGATACACTGAACAGTGCGCAATACACGGTAATACTTGAGTATATTTTTATTCTCTCTGTGAGTATGGGGTATCCGGTTGGAATTATTGAATTCGTAAGGGATGGCCATCCTGTCCACACAAATAGAAGGCTCGAATTTCTCTACAGATGCGCGAAGGACAAAAGATGGCCTCTGGGCACAAATATTATAGCTTCTCGTCCACGTTACCGAAGGGATTTCATTTCGTCTATGCTCCGAAGATCGAGGGCAGTTATACTACTGAGGGCCCATACAACCCGTATTAGTTTTGTTTATTTTTAAATGCTTTACTTTTAGAAGATAATAGTTATTTCCAATTATCGCTTTGTTTATTTAAACCAAGTGTTTTAGCGGAATTATGGTTTTATGTGCACAGATATGCCTAAAATGTAAGATAGTAAAATCAAATAAATGTAATATTATGTTCAGTCATAAAATCAGCAACATAAAAAATAACAACTAATGCGAGATTAGAGACAATGAGCTTATGAGCTCAAGCAGTGTTTTCTTAACCTCTCGGCCACAGTAAGGTGCTGTTTTCAGTAGTTTATAAGGTGACCGTTGCGCGCACAGGCGCAGACCATTCTACAATTCCTGCATGTACGTTGTGAACCAGCTGTTACAAAGGTACTGAAGCCCTCCAATCCGCACATGGAATCTGGGGATGGCTTCTTCTTCTTTAGACTTATGTGCTGCGCTGTTCACTGTTGCCAAGGCTTTATATACTATATCCTCTTCTTCGATGTGCTGTGTATATGTTTCAAGCGTTTATTGAAACCCGTCATTTGGCGAAGATGCTGGGCAGGTCGTGAAAAGTCGGCATAGGCTTGTGTCGAATTTTTACCTTTTCTAACACGTACCTAGCAGATAAACAATTACATTCCAACCAAAAATTCGTTACCTAGATGTCAGCGGAAATGTATGTTTTGAGTCCACCTGAATACAAAAAAGGCATTTTTACAAAAACGTCTTTATGTGTGCCTCTGAACAGCATAACTCAAAAACCAAAAGCCGGATAAGTATACCGAACTTGTTAATTAAGTTTAGTATCTTCCAAGGAGGTCATCTTCCTTTTACATGAACTTTTTCGAAAATCTATATTTTCTAAAAAATGGTTCTAACGATTTTGATTAAAATATCAGATCTTCAAGATATTTACATGACAAATAAAATGTTTATATTGGATTTTCGAGGAATAGCCTGTGAAGTTCTCTTCATTCCGATGGAATTTTGTATAATCTTGTATAACTGGTAAACGTTTAGCGATGGACAAAAACGTATTCCACAAAAAATTGAAAAAGGAGTAATTTAGAAGGAGTTGTATTATCTTTACGTTGTTTGCCCCTCGTATGGGCGCCAATTTGACAAAGTTGTATTTTTACTTTCTCTACTACGTATAGTAAGTAGGGGAAGTATTGCATTCCACCCAAAAATTCGATACCGAGATTTCACCGGAAATACATGTTTTGAGACCTCCTGAATCCAAAAAAAGGATTTTTGGAAACATGTCCGTGTGTGTGTGTGTGTGTGTGTGTGTGTGTGTGTCTGTGAACAGCATAACTCAAAAACGAACAGTCGGATAAGCACCAAACTTGGTATTTAGGTTAAGTATCTTCCAGAGATGCGACACGAAGGTTTTCAAAAAAATCCCCCCACCCCAGACTACCCTTTACATGGAACATTTTTCGAAAATTTTAATTTTTTCAAAAATGGCTCTAACGATTTTGATTAAAATATCATATGTTTAAGATAATGTCATGAGAAATGAAATGTATATCTCGAATTTTCTGGGAATGTCTCCAAAAGTATTCTTCATTGTGAACGACTTTTGCATAACTGGTAAACCATAAGAGATAGACAAAATTTTACTACACAAAAATGTAGATCGCGTTAAAATACACAACTTATGTCATATACATTTCTTTTGTTGAGTGAACCGTTTTCGAGATATTGCTTGTTATTCCCTTAAATTTTCCAATACTTATACTTTTTCTCAAATTCGTTATTCATTTTTTTATGTCCTGGACTTGCAAAGAGAATGGAATGCGCCACATAGCAACCAGCGTTAAAATATTTGACCATCGCTTAAAAGCTACCATATTCCCCTTGCATCTACAAGAAAATTACCAATAAGATTGACATCTCGATATCTCGATTAACATGAAGCACATGGAGAATAAGCGTTTGTAAAAATAGTTTGTACAAGAGTAGAGAAAGTCATGTGAGTGTAACACATCAGATTTTATAATTATTTGCTGCACGCTTTGGGCGTCAATTTGTAGTAGTTTGTATTGAAGGAGTTGTATTATATTTCAACTGTTGGGGAGCCGAACTTAAAATTCCTTGCAACCGCACGTATAGTAAACAGTTTCCGGTAACCTTCGCCCCAAATGTACTTTCAGGTGGCCTTTGCCCCAAGATTTAAAAAAATATTAATTTTGTAATTTGACTGTTTCTTTAGATATTATATTTATGTTTGCCTCGGCTGCATCAGTATTTGTTAGAGACACGTTTCTCTTAGCTGGGTTTTGGTACGACAAGAATGTAGGCTTACACATTTTATAATTTTACTTCACTCGTTTTATTAATACTTGACGATTTAAATAACACTACACTGATATAGAGAGCTGTGATATTCTTTAATTAATTAATTGCACTTTTTAACACGTAAACTTATTTTTCGTCTCACACGAATACGTATTATATTTCTTGAGGTCGCACAAGCGACGCATCCAGTTATAAACACTGTCCGCAGGCAACTGACTAGATTTCAACCGTCTAAACTTGTAAATTTCTGTATTTCAAGTCTGATTGGCTAATCCTACTCCAATAGAATACCTTCATTTAACTAAAGCTTTTTCTGGTTGTTGATTGGCTATTTTATAAACTGTCACTAAAATTACATTATTGTTACTCCAAGAATCCCAAGTAGTACTGTCAAACTTTCTTACTCATTATTGACTCAAGGTTACCTCATTGTTACCGCGTTGTTAGCAACTTTTAACTTATTATTCTCACAGCTCCTACATTATTAAATTACGTAATATATTCACATAACATTATTACACATGGATACAATAATATAAGCATATGCAATGACTGTTACATACATTTTACAAATTATTACATACACATATTGCTTCAAGGCGGGCTGTTATTGAATTTACATATTATATAATTTCACTGAAATCATTTAAGTGTTAAAAACACTGCCTCAAATTGCAGTGTTTAAAACACCATTAACTTCAAATAAGTTTTTTATGGCCATTTCCCAGACATCCGTTGTTAATGGTTCCATTTTTTCAATACTTTATCGTTTTTTTTCAAGTGCCGTGGATTTTCAATTTTTTCCCACGATTTTAAATAATTATTATGAAAAAATGAAGTATTATAAATAAAAAACTTTAACTTTATAATTTTTTAATTAAGGAAAGTTTTAAATCAAATAGAAATATAAATAAACTTATCCAAATGATTAGTAGCTTAGTAGAAGCTTTTGTGTGGGCTACCAGTACATTTTCACTGGTTTCCAGTGAATATAGTTAAATAGGAGTAGATAGTAGCTGGTTATCAGTTGCTAAGTTTCCTGGTTTTCAGCACGTGTAGACAAATATAATATTTAGAATTGTAATTAAGTTTTCTTTTTACCTTTTACTCTAATCTCATAATTTCTATTCTCTTTCATTCTTTTATTTTTATTTATTGTTTTGTAGACATTGTGTAGTTTGTAGTTATTTTAACTGAAAAAGTTTGATGCAATATAAAGTTTGAATGTATATCCCCTTGTATTAACCAAGGTCCCAGGATAGAAAATTCAGATTTTATTTGGAAAGGTAGAATCAGATGACTGAAAAATTCAATGCCATAGCCGGGATTTGAACCACGGATCTCCCGGTCTCCGTCCGGTTGCTCTAACCACTGAGCTACCATGGCAACATGCGGGCATGCCATTAAATTTTCCAGCTGACTCGAATTTTTCCCGGTAAACCACAAGGAGATCTTAAATGTATTGAGATGTCATACCCCAATGGCGACTTACATTCATTGTAAGTACTTAAGTCCCGGACTTTTAGTTTCAACCACTATTAGGTCAATTAATGGAATTAATTGTTCTTTCACACAAGCCGTGTGTTCGACAGGGTTGGAAAGGTAGAATCAGATGACTGAAAAATTCAATGCCATAGCCGGGATTTAACCACAGATCTCCCGATCTCCGTCCGGTTGCTCTAACCACTGTGCCACCATGGCAACATGCCTTAAGTACTTACAAAGAATGTAAGTCGCCATTGGGGTATGACATCTCAAATACAATTTGAGATCTCCTTGTGGTTTACCGGGAAAAAAGCGAGTCAGCTGGAGAATTTAATGTCGTGCTGGCATGTTGCCATGGTAGCTCAGTGGTTAGAGAAACCGGACGGAGACCGGGAGATCCGTGGTTCAAATCCCGGCTATGGCATTGAAATTTTTCAGTCATCTGATTCTACCTTTCCAACCCTGTCCAACACGCGGCTTGTGTGAAAGAACAATTAATTCCAGATTTTATTTATTTATTTTATTTATTTGTTTCTCGCGTTTGAATGGAAATAGTGTGGAGTTTTAGGGCCAATATACATCATATAGCTTCTAGTTATTAAACATTTGACTGTCGCTATTGCCTTTGTACTCTAACGTAATGTGTAATGCAGTTATTTCTTCAAAGGTTTATCTCGATTACAATGAAGTAAATAAAACAAATAAATTCTGTAAAAATAATCTGTATACCAACTAATAAACGATAGCGGTTGCAGAAAGTTATGTGAATGTAACACATCAGAATTTTTTTCTAATGTAATGTTTAGCTTTATACTACACGCTGGGCTATGCGAAGGTTCTATGCGCGATTTGAACGCTCCCCGTCATTAGCATGTTTTGGTGGCTGTGGGGGCGTGCCCGTCGCGTTCTGAGGTTAGTTTAGTGGCAGCCTAGGCTAATGACTTACTTCCCACGGCTTCACCTGTGCGTACACTGCAACATCAGCTGATGAACTGTCTTCAATTACGTAGCTGTTTATTGGACAAATAAGTGATGACTTGGTCATTTTCTGATTGCTTCCCTGTTCAATGTTCGCTTCATTGTATTCAATGCGTAACAATTTTGTTTTTTCCGATATGGCACATAAGTGGAGAAAGCAACTTTTGATTGTAATCTTGTATCAAGGTTAATGTACATTTCAGGGGATTTTTATTACGTCGTGTAATTTTTATTGTTATTTTGGAGCAAGTTTTAGCTTTGTTTAATGTGTTGTTTTGGTGTGTTTAATGGATTTATGTTAGAACACTGTTGTAGGTCCTTGAAAAGAGACCGTAAATCCGTTTTACAAAGGGCGAGATATATTTATATACCTGTTTCTGTTACGGAATTTTTCCTGTGACCTCGCCTATAATTTAAACTAGTGGTGCAAATATTCCAAGGCGCAAAGAACATTCAAACTTGGTTTTGTAATGCCAGAGTCGTGAAGATATAATACATAGGGTAATTGCCTTTCTAATTATGACTGTGTTAAAATGCTTTATTAAAATAATATGTGTATATTGTTAATATCGTTTAATGGAGACAAACTCTTCGTAGTAAGTTGATCTTGTGGCATTTTTAAAGGATATGTGCATTGATAAGTGCACGCCCACGAGGACCTCGCCAACTCGTGAAACAGGACTCGGCAGAACTACAAGGATCTCAAGATCCTGACTTGGCACAACTTTTATTTTGAACAATCAATCCAACAATGGGTAACATACGAGGGTGAGTCAATAAATATGTCGCAAACGTCAGTTTACCGTATAAAATATTTGAATTTTGCGTGTATGCTTGTGCACGACATCACGTGGACGTCCTAGTCAGTCAGTGGCAGCCAGAAGAAGATGGCGGGCGTGTTGCAGGAGTGTACACGAGAAGAACAGCGTGTGGTTGTGCGTTTTTTGTGGGCAAAAGGACTGTCCACAGAGGTAGTGCAGCGCGAAATGCGTTCCCATGTATGATGTGAACTGTTTATCACGAAAATCTGGGTTCAATTGGATTCAGGAGTTTAACACAGGAAGTCGAAGCATAGGAGATCATAGATCATAGGAGCGTCGTGGTCACCCTACGGAGGTGTCAGTTGAAGCCACAGTGCAGCGTGAGGAACAAATCATTCGTAATGACAGGCGTGTGACGATCGATGACGTAGTGCGTGCTGTAGGTTGTTCACATGGAACTACTTACAAATCAACCATGGGTAGCTGAAGTTTCGTAAAGTTTTTGCACAGTGGGAAACATCCCACTCCACATGCCCCTCCCAAAAAAGTTAAAGACGATTCCATCAGCCCGCAAGGTTTTGCTCACCGATTTGGGATACTCAAGGCGTCATAGTGTTGAGACCTCTGCAGAACGACCAAGACGCTTCTGAATCTTTGAGGCCTTCCCTTGTTAAACTTTTGAATACAATTAATACATCCTTCCGTGATATACAGTCCTCGCCATAAACGGGACGCATGTCAAATTAAATTGAGTTTTATTTATGGACGCTCTTTAACCGCCGTGGTCCTTAGCGTCCCATTCTATATAAGGCGTGAAAGACGGGAATTTTGCTGAGGCCTCTTTATCAGGCTTGAGGCTCTTTTACTTGCCGTAAATCTACGATACGTGACCACCGGCTTTACTTCCCCTCCGAAGGAAGCCACGCTAAGGAAAGCCACGCCCGAAAAAATCCATCACCATCCACCGGATTTGACCCGCGATTTCGGGACGCATTTCGCAATGCACTTCTGTGAACATTCCTTTAGCTTCCCCCCCCCACAATAAACGCACAAACGCACACTTGAGTACACTCCTACAACACACCCGCCGTCTTCTGGCTCACTCACTGACTGACCAGGTGCCAACGTGATGTCGTGCCGCGCTACGACAAGCATACATATTCCGTTATCTGCTGAAAATATATGCATACACGCAGAATTTAAATATGGTATACGGTAATCAGACGTTTGCGAATTATTTATTGACTCATCCTGGTACAATCAAACAAAATAGTTTAACAAAAACCCAATATAAAACACCATGACATACTCTCATGAACCCTCCTGTGAAACTGAATTAGCCTGCAGCATGAATGCGTGGGTGTTGCACTACTAAAGTTGTGTGGAAAGGTTAAGCAAATATTATTGAGTATTTTAACTCCCAAAATATAAACTAACATATACTTTGCGGCTTCATCAAGTTAAGCAAGTTTTAACTGTAAAGTATTTCACCTCATCCAACCTAAGCTTATGCTGAATATTTATCAGGTGCAACTGAATTTACATTTACCATATTAACCGTAAAGCTCTTCACCTATGCCAAGCTGAGTAACGCAGCAGCATAAAGAACTGTGGCTTGCACGACTGAGTGTATATTGGAAAGTTAAGTAAATGCCATTAAGGAAGTATAAGGAAAACAATTTACCACCGGTACAAACTTAAACGTTGTTTACTGGAAGGAAGCCAAAGGTGCAGCCCGCAATTCATGAAACACAAGTACGCTGTTCAGCAAGCATGTCATAGAACCCGACGAGAAATCTCACTACACGACATTAGCATAATATAATTTCGCCCATATAACCCCCCCCAAAAAAAAAACTTCCCGTGGAAGTCATCCGAGGAAGTCTCAAGATTAAAACCACAGAAAAAACAATACACGTTAAAACTAACAAAAGCCAAACACAGGGCGATCAGTTTAATTATCCTCTTTTATCCCTAAAAATTAACTGGAGCAAGCCGGCATACTCACCAAAAACCCAAGAAGCCACCGGAGAGAGACTTCTACTAGACAATCGGAGAGCCTAACGCACTCTCCAAGAATCCGCCCGCTACCTGTCAGCAAAATTGATCAAAAAATCTCGCAGGCCGGCAGGCACACCATAGGAGGGCAACCTAACCTCGTAAGATTCAAAACCAACCGGCACACCTTCTATGAGCTTATAACCCAGCGAAACTGATAGAGAAAACGGAAGGAGGTACAGTGCATGCTGAAAACATGCAAAATTGCAAGTTTTGCGGGTTTCTTCATGAAAGGAGCTTGGTATGCATATGGTGTAACTCTAAAATAACCTCTAATAAACTAAGCTAGCCATGAGATGGTGTATACAATGAAACAACAGCATACGCAGGATTTTCATTATCTGCCTAGAATCTTGGGAAAATAACGAATTTCAGCAAAAGTCTAGGATATAGAAAATAAAATTGGTACATTAGAATCGAAGATTATGTAGCTATATATCTCTTTTATATATTCAAAATATGATAAATCTGTGAATCTCCATTCGCGGCTTCGGTTTAAGCAGTAGCCTGATTCAGTGATAAACATTTTTTAACTGCGACTCTAAGCCATTTGAAGCCACTTTTGAGAATAACAGTTCTATGTTTAATAAATCTAAGAGGTAAATTTACACAATTTTCGTAAGGAAGCAACCGTAGTGCCAGTTTAAGAAAAAATATCTGATGTGATGCATTCACATGGCTTTGTTTACCCTCTGTCGTTTGTTAGTGTGTATACAAACTATTTTTACTAAGGTTTATTTTTATATCTACTACTTTTTAATCCAAATAAACATTTGTAGAAATATCTGCATAACACATTCAGTTATAGATACAAAGAGAACAGCGATAGTCAAATGTTTAAGAACTGGACGCTACATGCTGGCTTTAAAATTTCACACTGTTTCTATGCAATCGCGAGAAACAACTGAATGTTGAAAGAACTTTAAAGAATGACCAAGAAATGAGAAATTTGAACCATTAATAACGATATCTCAGAAATGGTTTGTGCCACAAAGGAACTTATTTGAAATAAATTGTGTGTTTTAAATAGATCTAAATTTTTTGTGTTGTACGTTTTAGTCTATCCCTTAACGTTTACCAGTTACACAAGATTATACAGAATTCCTTCTGAATTAAGAGGACTTCAAAGGCTAGTCGCAAAAAATCAAGATATATGTTTTATTTGTCATGTAAACATCTTTAATATATGGTATTTTAATCAAAATCGTTAGAGCAATGTTTTAGAATCAAAATGTTCGAAAAATGTTCCATGTAAGGGATAGGTGGGGGATGGGGGATTTTCTTGAAAATCTTCTTTTTGTTTCCTTGGAATATACGGAACTAAAATACCAAGTTTGGTACTTATCCGACTATTCATTTTTGAGTTATGCTGCTCACAACCACACACCCATTACGAATTTTTGTCTAATTTTTTTCAGGGGCCCTTAAAACATATATTTCCACGTCGAATTTTTGGGTGAAAGACAATACTTCCCCAACTTACTAACATAGTAGAGAAAATAATAACTTAAATATCTTATTGCCTATACAGTATGTCAGTCTGTGGTAATGAATTTACAAGAACCACCTTGGACAGCTCATGTAGTTACTCAGAATTATATGTTAAAAGTGGTTATTGACCATTAACGAGTATCCCTCTAAGCACAGTAGAATTCCGTGGCCGTCATATGCAATTAATTTTGGTTTCTTCTTTACTCGTAGCAAAGCTGTCTATCTGTTATGGTATGTTAATACTTTGATGGTAGTTTTTGCGTTTTATTCCGGATACTGTTATGGTTTTGTTTCCTTGTTTGTATGCTTTTATACTATTATTCGTCTCATTTAAGTTTGCCAATAAGTCCGCTGATTCTGCTGAACACTGGCATGATTCGAAGCTATTTTCAGTGATTTCAGAGTGAAACAAACGTAATGTGCACCGGCTAAAACCCTTAACTAGACAAGTAGTACGAGTGTGTGGGCTCAAATCGGCAAATACAATTCAACACAGAACAAGGTGACGGCCAAGTTAGCACCAATTGATCATTGGGTGCGGGAAGTATGTAAAGTGTAGGGACAGGAAATTCGGGAATGGCCTGACGATCCGGGAAAACCCTTGAAAAAAACCATGGGTCAAAGCGGACGGCTGCCGAGAATCGAACCCGGACCTCCCAAATGCGAGTCGCGCGCGTTATCACGGCGCTACCTCATGCAGTGGTGAAATAATATATAGGGACCTCTCAATAAGGGGCTCTTTTCCTTCTTAATTAGCTAATAAAGGCAGATGCGTGGGCCATTCAAATTACCAATTAAGCTGGTTGTTGCACTTATCTTAAATGGCTTTTGGCAAACCTGGCCTAACGTCTCTAGAAATATATCCGTGTAACAGGAAAAATGTAGATTGCAAGTATGCAGAACAAACATGTCGCAGCACATAAATCTTATGAGACTTTTTGAAGCTTTGTTGGAAATTTATAAGTTGGCAACATCGAAAGGGGGACTACTCTTGACCCTCCTTTTTGATCTCTGGGAATAAAATTTGCAGACACTGCATAAGCTTTGGTCTGAATCCAAGCGGATATCATAGTAGTCTTTTACGCAGACAAGCATGCGTAGAATGAACTTTGCAAGGAAATAAATCCCTAAAAAACAGACATTTATTTTAGGGAAACTAGCACATATTTAAAGTAGGCAGTATGTGTCTGCGCATTTTTTTCCCCCGTTGTAAACTATGCAAATGGTACAGTTTACGCATTCTTCTTTATCCCCTCGCCAAGATATTCTTGTAGCTGGTTTTTGTAAATTATTTATATCTAACACGTGCATCATAACATAATGTATTGCATCGCGTGTAGAAAAATGACAATTCAATTATTTTATGCAAAATTAAGGGGACGAGGTACTTTGAAATGGTCAAAAATCACATTTTGTTTTGTTATAGGCACAGTAAAATCTCTATTATTTCCAGCTTCAGAAAATATATACGTTTTCGACATTCAAATATCATTTAAATGCTAGTCTGCGTTCCTTTAAAGCCACGCCCCTTTTTAGAGCATTTTTGTATCTTTCAACAACGAACGACTATATCATGTATACCGAGCAGTTCAGCAATTAACAAAAGAGTTCAGAAGGTGTAGATGATTATGATCCTGGAATGTACTGAAGTGTGTCAGAATTTTAATGTTCGAACTTTAAATTCAGTTTTCTCACGACATTTTTGGATACTTATGTACCTTTTCCTCAGAAAGTATGAGGGGTAGAGAGCTTAAATTTTTTGAGTACATGTATACAACACTTACTTAAACTTTCTGAACCACAATCATAGTTTTATAATGTATATTAGTGAAATTAAGAAAGAAACATCATTGCAATTTTTCCACATGTTTACTTCTTTGACTTTGGAATTTTCTTTTTTTTTTTTTCAATTTCTAGTGAACTGATATACAAAACTAAATAATTGAGGTTCAGAAGATAGCTGACTATACATAGAACAAGCATGCAAAAGTGCGATCCTGTATTGCAAGTATTATCAGAGAAAAAGGTACATGAATTCACATGTTTTAAGAGTAATTTTTGTTTATTTTTCCGCTGAATGAAATAATTTTTACGGACTCACTACATAAGCTATTAATGCAAACAACCACTTGAAATAATTTCCATGATTTATAGAATAATTCATAAACATTTCAGGAAAACCCATTGAGAACTTTAAGAGCAGTGGCAATTTAACACACTCAAGGTGTAATTTTTTGTGTATTCAGACTACCTTGTCCCCTTAACAATGGTAGCATGCAGGATGTTTTATCGGAGGGGGTCACCTCGAGCACTGCGACCATTTTAATTTATTGCGGCTACACCTCCCGGAAGGCAGGGATGAGGTGAAAGAGCCGCAGAAGGTCCCAGATCCGCATGCAGACGCGCAGAAGTCCAAAATATTTCCAGTTTGAATACCCCTGCACCATTTGTAAGGAATCCCAACCGGCGGGACAGCTCACTCTGTCGCTCACGGGGAGAAATCTCTCTAACGCGCATGCATCCACGCCATCTTCTCAGCACAGCAGGACATTTAAGTAGGTACACCTGAAACGTGAAAGGGAGATAAAATGAGAAATGGGAAATGAGATGAAATGGGGGAAAGGAGAAATCGGGGTAGAATACATCACCGGGAACTCCTGAATGCGGGCCACATCCCGCTCGGTGATTACCGATGGAGTTGGCGCCGCGGAAACGTGTGCGACTAGTATTCGGGAGCTCCCGGGTTCGATTCCCGGGGATGGCCCACTCTGACCCATAGGTTTTTCGTGGTGTTCCAGGTCGGCAGGGGAATGCTGGTGTGGTTTCTTCTATAAAGAGATTTCCTTTCCATCATGTCCCTTTCAGTCCGTTTCTTTTCAATCTTTGAGGTGTCGTGGTGTGTGGCGGTGCCGGACAGATGGCACAATGAAAAGAGTACTTCCCGCGCACACTAGAGGGCTACTTGATTGGTGGGTCACTCATCGTCCTCTCTCGACCGCTCCAGAAGCGGAACGCGTCTGCAAGCTTGGAAATGTTAGGGAATTCCGCGCGTCTCTGTGGCCTGTAACCTTCTGTGGTTCCTTACCTTTTATCTCTTCCTCTGGGGGGTAGTAGCCGCAATAGATCTTTGCAGATCGCATGCAGTGTGGTGTTCCCCCGCGTTGAATAGCCTATACCTACACCTATAGGTATATTATTGTTCACAATCTCAAAATGTATTCTTTTGATAAATTTAAATAAATATATGCATATTTATTACTTAGAATGTTATATTCTTGTACTTACAACTATTCAGAATGTATACTCTTAACGAAACACACAAGTGGTTTCAAATGCTTTTAATTATATCATTATAAAGATGAATTGGCAAATTTCAAACCATTTAACTCTGGTCTTGAATATGCTGTGTCGTTGGTTTAATAACGAGTTCTCCCACAAAAGATGACCAACTCTTTCGTCTCCGCTACCACAAGGACTACCTGGGCTTTCTGATATCCTGAACCTGTAAAAATATCTTAGGTTCCCGTGTCCAGTTGACATCGTTGTCAAGTTTACTGTAATTGGAATATTGGTCTGCATTTTGACGCAGCCTCGCTACGTCCTCCAACAATGAAGCACTATCTTTGCCTCACGATTGCTGCGTTTCTCCCCCTAGTTGGTTTCTTTTATTTTGCCAGGGCTGCTCGAGCATGAAACCTTAATTTCAGGGTCTGCGTGGGTGTGTACAGAGAAACACGAACGCTGTCTTAGAACACATTTATTCACTATTCAAAACAATACTGCGGTTTGCCGATCACTTGTAAATGCATACGATGATAGTCTGTCTTTGCCAAGACCGAAGAATATTAACTACAGCTAAGCGTTCTACCCTCTAGCATGTTCGCCACCTTTCTTCTCCACACGACGAGAATGTCATCCCGCTCTCACCAAGCACTCAGGACAAACTGAATTTCACCACCGCGCTACAAAGAGGAAAAACTTCTAACTACCCCTCTCTCCCCTTAAACATTCTCCTCAAACTTAGCATCATGAAGCTTCTCAATGACCTTCACATTCCGGCCAGTGCAACTGCACCCATGAATTCCAAGAGAAACTGGCTTCAGCTATTTTACCCTTTATACCTGGGGCTGGTCCCTAATTAGCTAAACTGTGCCTGTCTGGTCTTTCTGTCGCTTTTAACAGTCAACAATTTTCACAATGCTTCTCCTTTTTATACATACACTGAAATTAAATATTTTATTATTTATTTTATATCACTATCCTTCTCAGATTACTATAATTATTGACTTCATAATTTCGGCTTCAATTGATGTAGGAATCTCTTGGTAACCGCCCCTTTCGTTGTGTCTGACCATATCCTCTGTCTTTTTTCAATGCTTTTCTTATCTCGGTTTCTGTTATTTTACTTTTGGGTATCTTCCTGTAGATTATCCGCGTATAATTATCTTCTGTTGCTTTTTCAATTAATTTATCAGCCATTTCAGTTCCAACAAATTAAATTGAACTTTATTTATGGACGCTCTTTAACTACTTTGGTCCTTAGCGTCCCATCCTATATTGGGCTTGAAAGACAGGAAATTTTGCTCAGAGGCCTCTTTATTAGGCTTGAGGTTCTTTTACGTGTCGTGAATCTATGACACGGGACCACCGGCTTCACCTCCCTTCCGAAGGAAGCCAGGCTAAGGATTTTTACGCCCGAAAAAAGCCATCGCCCTCCGCCGGGTTTGAACCCACGACCTGGGGGACTAAAGGCTAGCATGGTAACCACTACACCATGGAGGGCGACTATTTCATATTCCGAATGAGCACCCTCGGACAAGGGGAAAAAAAGTCATGTCTTGAACGCCAAATGTTTCTATGTCCTAGACGGCACAACGCCTTGTTTACACCATACGCAATACAATTGTGTAGCCGCTGCAACAAGTTGCTGTATGCATTAAACATGCCTTGTTTCATGTGTCTTCTCTGTTGCACTGTGGCAAATCGTAGGGCACTTCTGTGGTTAAGACAGAAGCTTCGCTTCTCGCATGTAGCAAACACGTTTTTCTTTTGTTAATAATGTTTAATCACCACATAGTGACTAATTATTTTCGAAATATTGCATTTCATTAGCGGTATTTGGTAAAGTTCCTAATAGAATAGTTATTACGATACAAAATAAATTGCTTCACAGTTTCATCAAGATCGCATATCCTTATCTTGTTGGGTATCAAGGGACGGTTTAGGTGTGTTGTAGCGGCCCGACTATACACTGAACAGTGCGCAATACACGGTAATATTTGAGAATATTTTGATTCCCTCTGTTAGGATGAGATATCCTGATGGAATTGTTGATAATCATCCTGTCCACATATGTCGAAAGGTTTCAAATTGGTTTTCAGAGAGACAGGATATCAGAGTGATAGACTGGGCTCCCTATTGAAAATATGTGGGCTGAGGTGAAAAAGGAGCTTCGTTCGATTCCTCTGCAGATGCGTGAAGGACAAAAGATGACTTCTGAGCACAAATTCAAGAAGCCTGCGATGCTGTAGCTTCTTGTCCACGTTACTGTAGGGTTTAATTTTATCTATAACCCTAAGATTGAGGGCAGTTATTAGTACCCAGGGTTCATAGACCTGATATTAATTGTTATTTTATGTGTTTTATTTTCAGAAGATTTACACTTATTTATTTAGTTATTCAGAACTAGTGTTTTAGTAGAATTGTATTTTTGTGTGCATAGGTATGCCTGAAACTTTAATTTCCAAAGTTATGCTAATGCATTAATATGTTCTACACATCCAATCATAAAATTAGCAACATAAAAATAACAATAACCAATGATAAATTTTTAACCGAGGAGCTTATGAGCGCAAGCAGTACCTTCTTAACCTCTCAGCCAACGAAACTTTGTTCCATGCTCCGTTTTCAGTAGCTTATAAGCGCCACCAATGAGAAACAGCGTTATGAGGTGACCATTACGGTCACGGGCACAGATCATTCTACAGTTCCTGCTTGTGCGTTGTGAACACAGCTGTTACGAAGGTACACGGAGCCCTCCGATCGTCACTTTGAATCTGGGGATAACGGATTTTTTTTGTCCATGGGTGTACCGGCACGCTGTTTTATCCATTTAAAATAAATTTGCCAGTGCTGACTAAATTTTAAGAGTTTGCCTAATATTTTGAATCATGGATCATGTTTGTTATTATTCTAGTGTAATTGTACTGTATCTGAATACAACCACTGTCCGTTCCATATTTGGCAAATTTTTCGTTTCACTAATTGTCTCCTTAGAGCTTCGCCATCTGATCTGCCTGATTGTTGGAACATTTATGATCTAGCTTAAATTTTTGTTGTTGGAGTATTGTCTTGTTCCTAAATATGATTGCTCCTCCAACTTTTCCGTTTACCGTCTGTGAACACTTTTATTTTCTACTGTACCAGATTTGATTTAGGTATTTCTGCAGGATGTATCCATTTCATTTTATCAACTTGTGCGTTGTACTCAAGTTCCTGTAGAAGTCCGTGTGTTGCATTAAAACGTGTCTTCAGATTTATTCGCCACCAGTCAGTTCAAATTGATGTCATTATTAATTGAGCTACTCTAGCTACAAAAGCCGTCCAATTATTTGAGTTGCCAATCAGCATACATGCTGAGTTGCTATTTTACAAGACGCAAGCGAATGACGTTCCAAATATAAATACTGGAAAGGTTACGATACAAGACCTATTTCACTGAGGTAACATCGAAACTGTCGACATCCACCCCTCCCACTCATTCTTCACTAGTCCTCTCCCAGAGGCACTGGTGATAAACTCGCTTAAATATATTGACGTCACGCGCAGACAACCGCCTGGCGGCAACGGCCGAATAGATCTGAAGACCCCGTGTATGTTTACCTTCTCTTCTACTATAATGTTTATTGGCTCATTCCGACAATTCCATCATAAGGCAGAATTCTGTAAGCTTTTACTATTTTAACATTAATCAGTGTTTGGACTCATTTCCTGATGTTCTTTGCATTTTTCACGTTTAGTGATTGACTCTTTACTTGGTATATCTGCACAAGATTAACCGAATCTTCTCCTCCTCATTGTGCGATATTTAGGAATTGCATACGGAAAGGAAAATAGTTTGCGTGTCAAGATTTTCTAAGAGTATCTGAATTGCATGCCATCGCAACCACAAGTTTAAATAAAGCAAAATGGATAACATTTTCATTGCAACTTTATTTTATTTATTGCTTACCTGTAGCAAGTAGAGGAACTATTATATTCCAACCAAAAATTCGATTACGAGATTTCAACTGAAATGTGTTTTGCGGCCCCTGAATCCAAACGAAGCGCTTTTAGAAAAATACACGTGTGGGTGAGAATCACTACTCAAAAACGAAATATCGGATAAATCCGAACTTGTTACTTACTACATTATAAAGCTACTAACACGAAACTTTTAAAAAGTTATTCCACCCCAAGCTACCCTTTACATGAAGAACGTTGCTTGGTTTATTATTTTCTCAAAATTCTCTAACGATTTTGATTAAAACACTAATTGTTTAACATATTTAAACCAAACCAAACGTTTATCTTGAATAAGCACTGCATAATTTTGTGTAATTAGTAAGCCATATAGGATGTAATTACCAGAAGGGGACACCTCGCCACTGCGACCAACGAGATCTTTGTGGCTACACCTCCAGAAGGCAGGGATGAAGTGAAAGAGCCGTAGGAGGACACAGATCCACATGCAAACGGATCGTAGAGACGCACGGAAGTCCGTGTTATTTCCACATCAGACATAGACGAAGTAAGGCGAGAGGGCGACGAAGCAGGCCCTTGCAGATAGGCCAGCGCGCAGCGACCATGCCATCTGTCCATCACCAGACGCACTACGGAACCCGGAGACACTCCCTGAAAGATGAAAGGAAGAGAGATGAAATGAGGTGAAAAGAGGGAAAGGAGAAATCGTAGAATACACCAACCCAGTATTCACCTAGGCGACCAGAAAAAAACCACGAAAAGCCCCACGGTCAGATTGGGAATCGAACCCGGAACCTCCCGAATACGGACCACAAACGTTGCCACCTGAGCCATCACGCTCGGTATTGTAAGCCATATGGCATATACAAAAACTTACTATATAGAGAATCCAGATGTGTATAAGGTAACGGATTATTTTAAATAACTTTTTTGTGGTATCGGCCATATACGTTTATAACTAATATAATTTTCCGGGCTGTTATGCCGTGGTCTGCTGAAGAAGTGGTCTTTCTTCAGCAGACCACGGCATAACAGCCCGGAAAATTATATTAGTTATAATTGTGACACCGGCCGTGAAATCCTACGTTCTTACATGGCCATATACGTTGTTTAATGGTTTGAATTTGTTTAATATTTCTTGTCAGTTTTATATTTGGTTGTTTCTTGCGATGTCATGGAAAGAGTGTGGAAAGATCGCTTTTAAACATGACTCGATTTTCTTTATTGTATCCCCCTTCCACCTAAAATGAAATCTGTAGTTAAATTATTTCTGCAGATGTTTATCTGGATTAACATAGAGTGGATAAAAATAAATTTTTTAAACCACAGTTGCAAAGACGATATCAAAACAAACATAGTGGACAGAGAAAATTATGCGAATGTAACACATTACACATTTAGAAGAATGAATACTGGTATGGTTTTTATTTTCTCTACTACGTATAGTAAGTAGAAAAAGTATTGCATTGCACCCAGAAATTCGATCCCGAGATTTCACCGGAAATACATGTTTTGAGGCCTCCTGAATCCAAAAAAAAAAAAATATCTGATGTCTTACACTCACATGACTCTCTACTCTTGTACAAAGTATATTTACAAACGCTTATTCTTCATATGCTTCCTGTTAATCGAGATGTTAATTTTATTGCTAATTTTCTTGTACATGCAAGGGGAATATGGTAGGTTATAAGTGATAGTCAAATCTTTTAACCGCTGGTTGCTATGTGGCGCATTCCATTCCTTTGCATATCCAGGACATAAAAAATCAATAATGAATTTGAGAAAAAGTATTAAGTATTGGAAAATTTAAGCGAATAACAAGCAATATCTCGAAAATGGTTCACTCAACAAAAAAAATGTATATGACATAAATTGTGTATTTTAACGCGTTCTACATTTTTGTTTAGTAACATTTTGTCTATCTGTTATGGTTTACCAGTTATGCAAAAGTCGTTCACAATGAAGAATACTTTTGGAGACATTTCCAGCAAATTCAAGATATACATTTTATTTCTCATGAAAATATCTTAAACATATGATATTTTAATCAAAATCGTTAGAACCATTTTTGAGAAAATTGAAATTTTCTAAAAATGTTCCATGTAAAGGGTAATCTGGGGTGGGAGGATTTTCTTGAAAACCTTCGTGTCGCATCTCTGGAAGATACTAAACCTAAATACCAAGTTTGGTGTTTATCCGACTGTTCGTTTTTGAGTTATGCTGTTCACAGACACACAGACATGTTTCCAAAAACCTTTTTCTGTATTCAGGGGGTCTCAAAACATGTATTTCCGGTGAAATTTCGGTATTGAATTTTTGGGAATACAATACGTGCCCTACTTACTATACGTAGTAGAGAAAGTAAAAGTATTTTTGGAAACATGTCCGTGAACGAAATAGCTTCTCTATCTACCCACTATGTACGTGGTACAGAAAATAAAAATGTTAGAATGGCGTTCTCATTTCAGAGTATGAATCAAAATACCCCGAAATTGGTTTATTTAATTGCCGTCTTTTAATTTTCATTTTGATTCCTCAACGAAGAAGCTGGCTGCTGTAGTAACACGTCCTACCTAGTACATTAAAAAATCTGATGTGTTACACTCACATGACTTTCTCTACTCTTGTGCAAACTATTTTTACAAACGCTTATTCTCCATATGCTTCATGTTAATCGAGATATCGAGATGTTAATCTTATTGCTAATTTCCTTGTAGATGCAACATGCCGACACGACACAATTAATTTCATTAATTGACCTAATAGTGGTTGTAACTATAAAGCCCGGGACTTAAAGTACTTACAAAGAATGTAAGTCGCCATTGGGGTATGGCATCTCAATACAATTTGAGATCTCCTTGTGGTAAAACGGGAAAAATGCGAATCAGTTGGAGAATTTAATGTCGTGTTGGCATGCTGCCATGGTAGCTCAGTGGTTAGAGCAACCGGACGGAGACCGGAAGATCCGTGGTTCAAATCCCGTCTATGGCATTTAATTTTTCAGTCATCTGATTCTACATTTCCGGAAAGGTTTATCAGGATTTAAATGAACTAAAAATAAGCTTTCGTAAGAGTAATTTGTGTATTCACTAATAAGCAATAGAGGATAGAGAAAGCCATGTATAAGTAACACATTAGATTTTTTATGTTTCCGGTTAAATGTTATAGATTTATAACAGTCATATTCTGCGAATATTTAACGTTGTCGTTTTCTCTACTCAATAAAACGCGTTTGTAAGCCTTTACAGTTTAACCTGGCATGTGCCTCAATGCCAGAAAAAGATTGGATGCTTAGAAAAAGAATCTTGAAGCTGTCTTATAAACAACACAAGCTACGACAGCTTTACAACCACATAAATAAGGTTTCTCTGTTGAAAAAGCTTAAAGCTGTTTATCACGATTTGCATATTGGCAGTAGAATAGGTTTATCTCTCCCGAAGATTTTGCCACGTTTGTTGCCATGGTTATAATCCGTTACGAATTTTAATTAATCTTTTCAAAATTAATATTAAGGCCAAAATATGCTACTGAGTTTAGCAATATTACAATTTTTACTTTCTCTACTACGTATAGTAAGTAGGGGAAGTATTGTATTCCACCCAAAAATTCGATACCGAGATTTCACCGGAAATACATGCTTTGAGATCCCCTGAATCCAAAAAAAAGCATTTTTGGAAACATGTCCGTGTGTGTGTCTGTGTGTCTGTCTGTGTATCTGTGAACAGCATAACTCAGAAACGAACAGTCGGATAAACACCAAACTTGGTATTTAGGTTCAGTATCTTCCAGAGATGCGACACGAAGGTTTTCAAGAAAATCAACCACCCCAGACTACCCTTTACATGGAACATTTTTCGAAAATGTTAATTTTCTCAAAAATGGCTCTAACGATTTTGATTAAAGTATCATATGTTTAAGATATTTTTATGACAAATAAATCGTATAGCTTGAATTTCCTGGGAATGTCTCCAAAAGTATTCTTCATTGTGAACGACTTTTGGTAAACTGGTAAACCATAAGAGATAGACAAAATTTTACTACACAAAAAGTGTAGATCGCGTTAAAATACACAATTTATGTTATATACATTTTTTTTTTGTTGAGTGAACCATTTTCGAGATATTGCTGGTTATTCCCTTAAATTTTCCAATACTTATACTATTTCTCAAATTCGTTATTCATTTTTTTTTCGGCCCGGATAATGCAAAGGTAATGGAATACTCCACATAGCAACCACCTCTTAAAATATTTGACTATAGCTTAAAGCCTAGCAATTCCCCTTGCATGTACAAGAAAATTAGCAATAAGATTAACATCTGGATATCTCGATTAACATGAAGCATATGGAGAATAAGCGTTTGTAAAATTAGTTTGTACAAGAGTAGAGAAAGTCATGTGAGTGTAACACATCAGATTTTTTATAACCCATTGGTACCAAAGCTCGAGGAGCTCTAGCAGATATCTTTCAATTAAGAAACACGAAATATTCCTCGGTATGCACCTCAAGTGGCGTATAAAATCCCAAGCAAGCAATTGAACTGTTTACGATTTGAGCCTGCCAAGCATGCAACTCGTTTACGACCGAATTGCGAGAGTCTGCCTTGTATTTCTAATCGGAGTATGGACTACAATGACCGATCGGGATGGCTCAGGCAAATGCTGGAGTTCTTTCTTTCAGCCCCCATTTCGTTTCATCCATCATTTTATTCATCCTTCTTCCTGTTGATCTCTTCAGTGTCGGAAGTGTGGCAGGGGAAAAGGATGTTTTGTGTAAGCTCACTCCGTCCTTCGGCTTTTGGCTGGTTGTCGGGGTATCCATACCCCCTTTGAGGGGCTTGGAACCCCTCTGTGTGGAGCGCGGTTCCCGGTTTGCCTGTCCATCTGCCAGGGTCTACGTCTGTAAACGTAGGGACGCTATCATTGCTGTACTGTCGCTCCTGGATCCAGCCGCCCGGTGTCTCCTCCACTCTGGATGGGTGCCGAGCCCCCTCTGTAAGAGAAGATAAAATAAGACAGACTACAATGACGTGCTTCAATACGAGTAATGTGATTGGAGCACAATTCTGAAAATATGACAACCTTGTCCCTTGCCCGTCCTCGCAACTCAAAAAACCCAAGGGTTTTCGCTCCCAAACGCACCCAAGGAGCATTTTCGGTTATGGAAAATACAATTTATAATTAAATTCTTCGTTATTTACTCCATTCAGATTTAAACAGCGGATAAGTTGTATAATGTTACTTTAATTAAATGCACAATATGATGATATATTACTACCGATGTGAGCCGTTTTAAAGTACTGAGTGGGATGATCCCCGGCGACCATGCACACTGATGCATGGGTTTTTCGTGGTTTCCTCAGGTCAGCAGGCAAATGCTGGTTCAACTTCTAGCACGATTTCCTGACCCGCATTTCCTGTACCCATCATCTTCCTTAACTTTTTCAGGGTTATGGGACCAAGCGAAGGTGTTCGACTGGACGGTGGCTTGCGCTCTGTAAAGACATCTTTCCTGGCGTTACTGAAGGGACTACTCAGTTAGGTCTCTCCCTGGGATCCACTCGGGGCACTGCCAGGGATTCGGTGGCTTGTAGGTACGACCGGGCGCGGATGCGTTCTATCCGGAAACGTTAGGGACCCTCCACGCTTGCACCCGTCGGCATTCGGATCTGGTCACCCTTCGATTCTCTCACATCATCCCGCCTTTCCAGGAGTCATTTGCAAGCAAAATGGGCAGTTACGACCCACATGGTGTTCTCTGCCCCGGTTCCTGGGTCCCCTCCATGATATGTATACCTTTACCAATTTAAAGAACATAACATTCTCGTGTGGTTTCGAGTTTACTTGAGCGCAGTATTTTTACCATAGTTATATACAATATAAGGCGGCGCCGTGGCCGAGTGGTAAGACCGCTCGCCTCCCACCGAGGCGGCCCGGGTTCAATCCCAGGAACCTGCATGTGGGATTTGTGGTGGCAGGTTTTCTCCGGGTTCTCCGGTTTCCCCCGCCATTCATTCCACCAACTGCTCCATCATCACCTTTCCTTTCATCCATTTCACCAACATTTCGTATCATCTACTTCCTTCATCCCATACCAGGCATCGGGCTGATCACCCATCCTGGATGCTCTATCTGATCCATAAGTGTCTGCTCCTCGACGGGCCTCTGACCCCAGGCACCCGCTTGTAAGTCCTGGGGGGTGTAAGTCCCACATAAGAGGAGGGTAAACAGATAATGAATGAATGACTGAATATACAATATAAGTGTTAAAAGTGGAGTTTTGGTTTACGAGTAGCATGTCTTTGACATATAGTATATTTATACTGCCCTGAATATTAAATTGTAAAGTATCCAGCTGAAATTTGTATGAAAATAGTAGGACATGCGCAATGGTGGGCCGTAGTTTGTTGTTGTTTGGCCTTCGTTGTTTGACTTCATAACATCAGTGCTGACAACACGATCACATTGTTAGTATGAGTGACGGGTGTAATTGTTTTGTAGGTTTGTTAATTTGTACCACTTAAGGAATTAATCTGTTGTACGAAATGTTGTACTGTTTCCATAACTTCTTTGGTGACACTTCCAATTTAATACTCTCCGCTTCTTGGAACATTTATTTTGGTTCTGTCGTATCCTTTTCCGAGTTATTTAAACTCCACTTAATATACATATGATTTTTCATCGCAAGAAACAGGGGCACTAATTGCAGTGGTTTAAAAATCAACTAGTGATAAAATCTTCAATTTCTTGAATGAGTGACTGGTGCTTTCTATTCATTGTTATTTTCTCTAGTATGTAAGTAGCGGAAGTATTGCATTCCATTCAAAAATTCCATATCGGTATTTCACCGGAAATACGTGCCTAAGTTCCCTAAATCAAAAAAGCATTTATAGAAATATGTACGTGTGTGTGCCTGTCTGTGTGTGTCGGTCAACAGCATAACTCAGAAACGAAACGTCGAATAAATACCAAACTTGGTATTTAGGTTCAGTATCTTTCAAAGAGGCGACACGAAGATTTCCAAGAAAATCTCCCACCCCAGAATACCCTTTACATGGAACGTCTTTCGAAAATGTTGATTTTCAAAAAATTGGCTCTAACGAATTTGATTAAAATAACAAACGTTTAAGATCATTTCATAGCAAACGGAATGTATATCATGAATTTTCTGGGAATGTCCTCAAAAGTCCCCTTCATTCTGAATGACTTTGGCATAAGTGGTAAACTTAGGAGATGGACAAATGTTTACTACACAAAAAATGTAAACCTCATTAAAACACACAATTTATGTCATATACCTTTTTTTTTTGTCGAGTGAACCATTTCCAAGATATTCCTTGTTATTTGTTTTAATTTTCCAAAACATACTTTTTCTCAAATGAGAATTCGTTATTATTTTTACTTTCTCTAATACGTATAGCAAGTAGGGGAAGTATTGTATTCCACCCAAACATTCGATACTGAGATTTCACCGGAAATATATGTTTTGAGACCCCCTGAAAAGCATTTTGGAAAATGTCCGTGTGTGTTTGTGAACAGCATAACTCAAAAACGAACAGTCGGATAAACACCAAACTGGTATTTAGGTTCAGTATCTTCCAGAGATGCGACACGAACAGGTATTCAAGAAAATCCCTCCACCCCAGACAACCCTTTACATGGAACATTTTTGGAAAATTTTAATTTTTTCAAAATGTCTCTAACGATTTTGATTAAAATATCATATGGTTTAAGATATTTCATGACAAATAAATGTATATCTTGAATTTTCTAGGAATGTCTCCAAAAGTCTTCTTCATTGTGAATGACTTTTGCATAACTGGTAAATCATAAGAGAGAGACATAATTTTTACTACACAAAAAATGTATATCGCGTTAAAATACACAATTTATATCATATACATTTTTGTTGTAGAGTGAACCATTTTCGAGATATTGCTTGTTATTCCCTTAAAAGTTTCAATACTTATTTTCTCAAATGGGAATTCGTTATTCATTTTTTTGTCTTGGATATTGCAAAGAGTATTAATCTGTGGCGAAGAGAATGGTGCTGCACCTAGCAACCAGCTATTAACAGAATGTCTATGCTTAAAGGCTACTGTGTTTCTATATTGCCCTTGCAAATACAAAACAAGGGCGAACATAGTACGTCTTAAGCAATTGTCAAATATTTTTAGAACTGGTCGCTATGTGTAAAATGTAATTCTCTTTGCATGTCAAAAGATCGTTTCTGCAAATGTTTATCTGGATTAATATGAAATAGATGGCGAATAAGAGTTTGTAAAAATAGTTTGTACAAGAGTAGAGAACGTCATATGAGTGTAACACATCAGATTCTTTTTTATGTCTTGGAATGCTCCACATAGCAATCACCTTTTAAATATTTGACTATCGCTTAAAGCCTATCATATTCCCCTTGCACCCACAAGAAATTTAGCAATAAGATCTGGATTACCTTGAAGTATATGGAGAATAAGCGCTTGTAAAAGTAGTTTGCATAAGAGTAGAGAAAGTCGTATGAGTGCAACACATCAGATTTTTCCCCTTGTGTTTAACGCCAGTTCCTACTGCATACTGCTCCGCAGTCAGTGGACACTAACGATGAAGTTAAATGTTAACTGTGAAAGGAATTGTCCAGTCATAAACCTGGACAGGAAAACCTCAGTCAGGTTGGACAATGCTGCTCCCATTCCAATTCCGTGCATTAATGACCTCGGACACCCGCGGTGGTGATGCTGTCAGCTGTCCAAAACATTAATTTGGGTATTAATGCGCTCTTAGATACGAACGTGATAAAATGCACCTGACAGCAAGTATCTCGGCACGAACGTAAGAATGTCAGTAATTACTTAGGTGAACCATAACAAGAGGGGTTATAAAGTTCTTATAATGTTTATGGATGGGAATCGGTTCCAAATGCGGGCCTATCTTGAAATACGGGGTGAACAATCCTTGGCGGGACCGGCGGGCGAGGCTGTTTACTGCGTCGACGTGCAGGTGACCGGAAGTCCTCAGTAAATATAGTACGGTTTATCGTGTAAATTATTTATAACACACATATCACAAATACTTAATAAATAAAAGTAAATGACTAATGTATATTAAGCAAGGAGATTTTGAAACTCCCTACCTTCGTTGTTTAAGCATTTCTGGCACCTGCTTAGAAAATTTTCCATTACACTCTACAGCTCCTTTTGAGAAATAACAGGCATTTCTTGACAAATGTTATTTTTAAATTCATCTGAAGAGAGTGGATTTGTTTTGTAAACTCTCTTTTAAGCCCCTTCGTTCCCCTGATTTAACCCTTGCGGATTTTATCTATTGGGACGTTAAAAGAGGATGAATTCTTCACAAACGTGACGAGCCGATTCGTATTTAAAATAACATTCACACACAAGCATACGTTATTCTAAAGATAATTGCCTTCACATCTTCGCAAATGAAAGTGGACTACTGAAGTTAATGACCACATGGTAACTGAAGGACAGAAAGCCTGTCGTGAGTGTGGGGAGTGGATACGCCACAAACAAATACTATGTGAACCCTCAGGTTTTATACCGAAAACCCTGTATATCCTTTATACCTACAACAAAATGTGTAATATGAAAGTTTATCTCGATTGCCTCCTTCCAGAACTTCAATTCACGAACTAGTGAATAAATTTGAGACTACTGGTTCAGTGCAAAACAAACACATGCGAAGACGTGCAGGGTTAGCGGAAGAAACATTAGATGAAATCTTGAACGTTCGCCACCAAAGTCACAATCGAAGTTAGCACAATGAGGATTTGATTGACTTCTGTCCATACAGCGTTTGCTGCGAGATAAGAGTTACTTTTTTATATTTTATGTACAGGTTTACAGGAATACAGATTTAAGACAAGCAAAGAAGAGTGCTGGCACGACCAGCTGTGCCATGTCGTGCTACCCAGATGCAAAACTCCGTGCGACCGGTCAGGTTTTATACTGAAGACCGGAGGTAGCAAATAGTGATAGTCAGTTCGCTCTGTAATGACTTTGAAATTACATGTTCTTTCCATGGCCATGAGAAAAAACGAATAGCGACTTACAACCTGAAAAAAGTATAAGTATTTGAAAATTCAAACCAATAACAAAGAATATCTCGGAAATGGTTAAGGCCACATGTTTTATTCGACATAAATTCGTTTCATTAAACAGACTTGCATTTTTGTAGTAAATTTTGTCTTTCCCTTACGGTTTATCACTGATACAGGTCATTCAGAATAAAGAGAACTTCAAAGGCTATTCGATGAAAATCCAAGATGCAAGTCTTATTAGGCATGCAAATATCTTAAGCATATAGTATATGAATAAAAATGGTTGCTGGCATTTTTGAGAAAATAAAAAATAACGAACATTAGGTACTTCGTGTAAAGGGTAGTTTGGAGTGGGAATTTTCTGGAAATCTTGAGAACCATAGAAAATGTTGAACTTGAATCCAAGTGTGGTTTCGGTCGTTTATACTTCCTTTTAGTGAAAGTCGAGCGCTACCATGGGAAAGAGGGCCCGGTGTAGTGCCATAGGTGTATGGGGTTTCATCACTCCAGTATGGTGTGTGAGCGCAAGCTTACATGCCTGCGGTGTGCGGGCCCCCATATGGTGAAGGACTGCACCAAACCACCAGAGGAGCGGCAGTGCGCTAACTACAAAGAACCGCACGTTAGTGTTTACAGGGGCTGCGGAGCGAGGCAGCGCATTATTGAGAGCCGCCGCCAAGGACGCCAGGAGCCGGCGACTGTCCGCCCGGGTGTTTCCTTTGCGGCTGCCCTCACAAGAGCAGAAGCCACACTACAGGACGCGGAGACTGCCACGGCAGCTCCGGCGGTAGAAGAAACTGTGCCACCACCCTCCAGGTCCACCGACGAAGGAGGAGGCCGCCCAACCAGAACCTCCTGCACCAAAGGACAGACGTGGAAAAAAGAAAAAGAGCAGAAAATCCACAAAGCAGGATAGGCCTCCAGCAGGTATTCCTCAGCCGCACCAATCAGAGGCCTCCGTCTCTGAGCGGCCGGGTTGAACTTGAATCCAAGTGTGGATTCGGTCGCGTATACTTTCTTTACCACCTACCTAGCAGGTAGAGAAGGTAATGCATTCCACAAAAAGTTCATACCGAGATATCATCGGAAATACGTGTTTTGAGGACCCCTGAGTCTAAAACGCATGTTTATAAAAATGTCTGTGTGTGTGTGCGTGTCTGTGTATCTGTGAACATCATAACTCAAAAACAAAATGTGGGATAAATACCACACTTGGTGTTTAATTTTAGTATCTTTCAGAGATACTACACGAAGATTTTCAAGCAAATCCCCCAGCTCAAACTAACCTTAAATGGAACATGCTCCGAAGTACTATTTTCTAAATAATGGCCTTAACGTTTTTGTTTAGAATAACATATATTAAAGATATTTACTTCATAAATAAAATATGTATCTTGAATTTTCTGGAAATAGCCTGCAAAGTCATCTTGATTTTGAAGGTAGAAGAAAAACGTGCTACACAAAAAAATTAGATCTCCTCAAAATACACAATTTATTTTAAGTAACTTTATTTGTGTCATAAGCCATATGTGAGCTATTCGTTATTCATAATTTGGATTGTTCAATACTTGGCCATTATCTTGAAGTCCTGTCAATATTTAGTTGTTTCTTGCGATTGCGTGGAAACAGTATGGAATTTTAAGACCAACATATAGTGCCCAGCTCTTAAACACTAGGCTATCACTGCTCCCTTTGTAGTTAAACGAAATGAGCAATGTAGCTATTTTTGCAAAATTCTATTTGAATTAAAATGTAATAAGCAGAAAAATTAGCATTAGCAAGAGCAGTTTGTATACCCATTAATAAACGACAGAGGGTAGAGAAGGTGAGGCAGTATTTTTATCCCTTAACTGCTATCAATTTAATTATATAATATAAAAATCTGATGTGTTACACTCACATGACTTTCTCTACTCTTGTAAAACTATTTTTACAAACGCTTATTCTCCATCTACTTCATGTTAATCGAGATAAACATTTACAGACTCTATCTTATTGCTAATTTTCTTGTAGATGTAAGGGGAATATATATTTACAAGGGCAATATAGAAATACAGTAGCCTTTAAGCACATACATATCTCTTAATAGCTGGTTGCTAGGTGCAGCACCATTCCTTTGGCCACAGATTATAACTCTTTGCATATCCAAGACAAAAAAAAATCTGATGTGTTACACTCACATGACTTTCTCTACTCTTGTACAATCTATTTTTACAAACGCCTATTCTCCATATGCTTCATATTAATCGAGATATCGAGATGTCAATCTTATTGGTAATTTTCTTGTAGATGCAAGGGAAACATGGTAGCTTTTAAGCGATAGTCAAATATTTTAACGCTGGTTGCTATGTGGCGAATTCCATTCTCTTTGCATGTCCAGGACATAAAAAAAAATCTGATGTGTTACACTCACATGACTTTCTCTACTCTTGTACAATCTAATTTTACAAACGCCTATTCTCCATATGCTTCATGTTAATCGAGATATCGAGATGTCAATCTTATTGGTAATTTTCTTGTAGATGCAAGGGGAATATGGTAGCTTTTAAGCGATAGTCAAATATTTTAACGCTGGTTGCTATGTGGCGAATTCCATTCTCTTTGCATGTTCAGGACATAAAAAAAATGAATAACGAATTTGAGAAAAAGTATAAGTATTGGAAACTTTAAGGAAATAACAAGCAATATCTCGAAAACGGTTTACTCAACAAAAGAAACGTATATGACATAAGTTGTGTATTTTAACGCGATCTACATTTTTTGTGTAGTAAAATTTTGTCTATCTCTTATGGTTTACCAGTTATGCAAAAGTCGTTCACAATGAAGAATATTTTTGGAGACATTCCCAGAAAATTCGAGATATACATTTTATTTGTCATGACAATATCTTAAACATATGATATTTTAATCAAAATCCTTAGAGCCGTTTTTGAGAAAATTAAAATTTTCGAAAAATGTTCCATGTAAAGGGTAGTCTGGGGTGGGGGGATTTTCTTGAAAACCTTCGTGTCGCATCTCTGGAAGATACTGAACCTAAATACCAAGTTTGGTGTTTATCCGACTGTTCGTTTTTGAGTTATGCTGTTCACAGACACACAGACAGACAGACACACAGACACACAGACACACAGACACACAGACAGACACACACACGGACATGTTTCCAAAAATGCTTTTTTTGGATTCAGTGATTCTCAAAACATGTATTTCCGGTGAAATCTCGGTATCGAATTTTTGGGTGGAATGCAATACTTCCCCTACTTACTATACGTAGTAGAGAAAGTAATGATTAACGAATTTGAGAAGAAGTATAAGTATTGGAAAATTTAAGGAAATAACAAGCAATATCTCGAAAACGGTTCACTCAACAAAAGAAATGTATATGACATAAGTTGTGTATTGTAATACGATCTACATTTTTTGTGTAGTAAAATTTTGTCTATCTCTTATGGTTTACCAGTTATGCAAAAGTCGTTCACTATGAAGAATACTTTTGGAGACATTCCCATAAAATTCGAGATATACATTTCATTTCTCATGACATTATCTTAAACATATGATATTTTAATCAAAATCGTTAGAGCCATTTTTGAGAAAATTAAAGTTTTCGAAAAATCTTCCATGTAAAGGGTAGTCTGGGGTGGGGGGATTTTCTTGAAAACCTTCGTGTCGCATCTCTGGAAGATACTGAACCTAAATACCAAGTTTGGTGTTTATCCGACTGTTCGTTTCTGAGTTATGCTGTTCACAGACACACACCCAGACAGACACACAGACACACAGGCAGACAGACACACACACGGACATGTTTCCAAAAATGCTTTTTTTGGATTCAGTGAGTCTCAAAACATGTATTTCCGGTGAAATCTCGGTATCGAAATTTTGGGTGGAATACAATACTTCCCCTACTTACTATACGTAGTAGAGAAAGTAAAAAATTGAATAACGAATTTGAGAAAAGTATAAGTATTGGAAAATTTAAGGAAATAACAAGAAATATCTCGAAAACGGTTCACTCAACAAAAGAAATGTATATGACATAAGTTGTGTATTGTAATGCGATCTACATTTTTTGTGTAGTAAAATTTTGTCTATCTCTTATGGTTTACCAGTTATGCAAAAGTCGTTCACTATGAAGAATACTTTTGGAGACATTCCCATAAAATTCGAGATATACATTTCATTTCTCATGACATTATCTTAAATATATGATATTTTAATAAAAATCGTTAGAGCCATTTTTGAGAAAATTAAAGTTTTCGAAAAATCTTCCATGTAAAGGGTAGTCTGGGGTGGGGGGATTTTCTTGAAAACCTTCGTGTCGCATCTCTGGAAGATACTGAACCTAAATACCAAGTTTGGTGTTTATCCGACTGTTCGTTTCTGAGTTATGCTGTTCACAGACACACACCCAGACAGACACACAGACACACAGACAGACAGACACACAGACACATAGACAGACACACACACGGACATGTTTCCAAAAATGCTTTTTTTGGATTCAGTGAGTCTCAAAACATGTATTTCCGGTGAAATCTCGGTATCGAAATTTTGGGTGGAATACAATACTTCCCCTACTTACTATACGTAGTAGAGAAAGTAAAAATGAATAACGAATTTGAGAAAAAGTATGTATTGGAAAATTTAAGGAAATAACAAGCAATATCTCGAAAACGGTTCACTCAACAAAAGAAATGTATATGACATAAGTTGTGTATTTTAACGCGATCTACATTTTTTGTGTAGTAAAATTTTGTCTATCTCTTATGGTTTACCAGTTATGCAAAAGTCGTTCACAATGAAGAATACTTTTGGAGACATTCCCAGAAAATTCAAGATATACATTTCATTTCTCATGACATTATCTTAAACATATGATACTTTCATCAAAATCGTTAGAGCCATTTTTGAGAAAATTAAAATTATCGAAAAATCTTCCATGTAAAGGGTAGTCTGGGGTGGGGGGATTTTCTTGAAAACCTTCGTGTCACATCTCTGGAAGATACTGAACTTAAATACCAAGTTTGGTGCTTATCCGACTGTTCGTTTTTGAGTTATGCTGTTCACACACACACACACACAGACACACACACACAGACAAACACACACAGACACACACACACAGACACACACACGGACATGTTTCCAAAAATGCTTTTTTTGGATTCAGGAGGTCTCAAAACGTGTATTTCCGGCGAAATCTCGGTATCGAATTTTTGGGTGGAATGCAATACTTCCCCTACTTACTATACGTAGTAGAGAAAGTAAAAATGAATAACGAATTTGAGAAAAATTATAAGTATTGGAAAATTTAAGGAAATAACAAGCAATATCTCGAAAACGGTTCACTCAACAAAAGAAATGTATATGACATAAGTTGTGTATTTTAACGCGATCTACATTTTTTGTGTAGTAAAATTCTATCTCTTACGGTTTACCAGTTATGCAAAAGTCGTTCACAATGAAGAATACTTTTGGAGACATTCCCAGAAAATTCGAGATATACATTTCATTTCTCATGACATTATCTTAAACATATGATATTTTAATCAAAATCGTTAGAGCCATTTTTGAGAAAATTAAAATTTTCAAAAAATGTTCCATGTAAAGGGTAGTCTGGTGTGGGGGGATTTTCTTGAAAACCTTCGTGTCGCATCTCTGGAAGATACTGAACCTAAATATCAAGTTTGGTGTTTATCCGACTGTTCGTTTTTGAGTTATGCTGTTCACAGGCACACAGACACACAGACACACACACAGACACACAGACACACAGACAGACACACACACGGACATGTTTCCAAAAATGTTTTTTTTGGATTCAGGAGGTCTCAAAACATGTATTTCCGGTGAAATCTCGGTATCGAATTTTTGGGTGGAATGCAATACTTCCCCTACTTACTATACGTAGTAGAGAAAGTAAAAATACGAGTAGTTTGTACAAGAGTAGAGAAAGCCATGCGAGTGTAACGTATTATAATTTTTTTATTCTGGGAGCATAGAAGCGTATACTTCCGATGAAATATAGATATCACATTTTTGGGTTGATTGCAATACGAGTAGCAGAAACGGGTTGACTCAGCAAGGGAGATGCCGTCGTAGGTTCCTCTCCACTCAGTCTAGCCGTTAATTTGGATTTAATCATTTTTATTTCTTGGAAGGGTTCGTAGATTGTCGCGTGCTGAACACTTAGTTACGTTCTCATGAACACTGTTTGATTCCAACAAGACGATACACTTGGTACTGTCATCCGTGACTGCTCCGATGGCATGTTTCCACATCGTTGATTGGACGCAACAACTGAAGTCACCTGCACAGTTGTCTTGGCCACCATGCAGTCCCGTTTACATCAGACCATATAATCTCTTCTGGGGTTTGGCTGGTTGTGCTGCCTTCCTAGAACTGGCGTCGGACTTGCTCTTAAAATGAAGGAAACGTGGCACCTGTATTCGTCTGCAGGAATAAAGCGAACGCACATTAAGATTGATACGTAACATATTTCATAAATTTATTCTTAAATCCGGTAGATAACAGACGCTATAAAAGTATATTGAAAAGTTTTGTGCACTGTTTACTTCGTGCAATAACCGAACGAGATGGTCTCGCCATAACATTTGAGACTCGTACTACCACCCTGACATTCGGTTTTTGTGGTTTCCCTAGTTTAATAGGCGAATGCTAGGGTAGTTTCTCTTCTACCACGAATTGTCCCGTCTCCATTATCTCCTTTCATCACCGAGCGTCGCATTCGGGAGGTCCCAGGTTCGATTCCCAGCGACCGCCTACTCTGGCAGGCGATTGTGGGGTGGTTCAGCTTTTACCACGATTCTCCTGCCCCTCATTCCCTGTAAGCCTCATCTTCCTTATCTTTTTCAGCGTTTAGGACCAGGCAACGGTGGTAGGCACGTTGTGGCAGGGCGGTGACAGTGCGTTCTGTAGAAGTTTTTTCTGACGTCGTTTCAGAGACGGCTCAGTTAAGATCCACCTCTGTGTGCTGCTCAGGCAGACGTCCCTCCGCAGGACCCCCGGAGGTTAGGGGCTTGTGGTTGGGAGCAGATGCGTTCAATCTTAAAACATTAGGAAGCCTTTCCAGTCTTACACCCGTCATCACCCGGATCCGGTCGCCCTTCGGGTGTTTCGCCTCATTCCTCCCTCCTAGGGATCACAGTAGAAGCATAAGGGACGGTTGACCTGCGTGCGGTGCTCTGCCCCGGTTTTGGGGCCCCTCCCTTCGTCATTACCTTTATACCTTCATCTCCTTTCACCTGTTTCACATTCATACGTTTCAGATTTGCAGGACCAGGCGTTTGGTGCGTGGTGGCGGGACGGTGGAGTTTGCCTGTGTAGAGGACTTCTCCCTGGCGCTTGGATGGCCTGCGGGTGCTTGGGGAGCTCGTTCCCAAGACCCCCGAATAGATGAAGGCACAGGCAGGCTGCAGGCTGTGTCCTTGCTGGCGCGCATCGTCTTCCCGATCTGGTTTGCCCTTCCTCCCAGGGGCACATAAGACTCAATGTACCTAACTCAACTCAGATGGACTAGTTCGGTGCTGGGATCCACTGCTACTATCCTTTCCTATAGCGTACAATAACTAGGATTTGAATCTTAAAATTTAACTAAATGGGAAATTATCAACCCCCAAGACTGAATGGCTGAATTTCATTTCTTAAAACTTTCAACCCTAGTATGAAATATCCACCATATTTTGATAATTTATTTTAATCGGTAATTATTATGTGTGGAAAAATGCGTTTTGCATTCACATGCTTTTCTCTGCCCACTATCACAGTTTCATTAAAACTTTTCACTCAAGACACAAAGGGTATAGAGGAAACCAAATGTATAGTCGCATGTTTAATGGCGCGTAGCTATATGCAGGCTCAGAAATTCCATATTCTTTCATGACATTTGCAAGAAACAACTGAATAGCGACGGAACTTTGAAGCAAACAACAAAGGATATCTCAGAAATGGCTAATGACGCAAAAAAGTTGTTTGAAATAAATTGTGTACTTTAAAGAGATCTAAATTTTTAGTCCTGCACGTTTTCGTCTATGGATTAACGTTTACCACTTAAAGAAGATTATACAAAATTCTTTCCAAATAAGAAGGATTTCACAGGATGTTCCCAAAAAAATCAAGATATAAATTTGTTGTCATGTTAATTTTTTTAATATATGGTATTTTAATTAAAATCGGAGAAGTATTGGAGAGGGGGATTTTCTTGAAAATTTGTGTCGCATATTTGAAAGGTGCTGAACCTAAATACCAATTTTGGTATTTATCTGACTTTTTATTTTTGAGTTATGCTGTTCACACACATATACAGCCAAATGAGGACCCTTTTCTAAAAACGCTTTTTTGCATTCAAGTAGCCTCAAAACATTAAAATTCAAAACAATAACAAGGAATAAATCGGAAATGGCTGAAGCCACAAAAAGGACATTTGAAATAAATTGTGTATTTTGAATATATACGTTTTTTGCGGTGCGTTTTTGTCTATTTCTGCTAGTTTGCCATTTATGCAAAATTATACAAAATTCCTTCCAAATGAAGAGTACATGCTATTCCCAGAAAATTCAAGATATGCATTTTATTTGTCATGTACATATCTTTAATATGCGGTATTTTATTCAAAATCGTAAGAGCTATTTTTGGGAAAATCAAAACCTTCGAAAAATGCTCCATGAAAAGGGTACTTTGGGAGGGGGAATTTTCTTGACAATCCGTGTCACATCTTTGGAAGGTACTGAAGCTAAATACCAAGTTTGGTATTTATCCGACTTTTAGTTTTTGAGTTTTGCTGTTCACAAGCACACAAACTCGCACAACTTTTTCAAAAATTCTGATTTGTTGCATACACATGAGTTTGCTACCCTCTATCGGTTATTAGTGTGTATGCAATGTTTATTTTCCTATCTACTTCATTTTAACCTTTGAGGAAATAGCTGCGTTACACATTTCGTTACAGATACAAAAGGAGCAGCGTTAGTCAAATGTTTAAGAACTGGACGCTATACGCTGATCTTAAAATTCCACACTCTTTCCATGACATCGCGAGAAAGAACTGAAAGCCGACAACACTTTTAGAAAGTGCCTTAAATGTTGAGAAACTCGAGCTAATAACTAGGGATATCTCGGAAATGGCAGATGAAATAAAAAAGGTATTTGAAATATATTGGTGTTTTAAAGCGATCTACGTTTTTGTGTATAAAGGCTTTGTATATCTCTTATGGTTTACCATTTATGTAAAGTTATTCAAAATTGCTTACAAATGACGTGGGCTTCAAAGTCTGTTCCCAGATAATCCAAGATATGCGTTTTATGTGTTATGTAAACGTCTTAAACATATAGTATTTTAATGAAAATGGTTAGAGTCGTTTTTACGAAATAAAAAGTAACGATGAGCCTTCTATCTAAAGGGTAGTTTAGGATGGGGGATTGTCATTGTCATTAAATCTTCACGTCCAGCTTTGAAAGAAGTTGAACCAAGTAGTGTTTTTATCGGACATTTCATGCCGTTATGCTGTTCACAGACACACACACAGACACACACACACACGGACCGTTTTCCAAAAATGCTGTATTGCATTTAGAGGGTATCAAAACATGCATTTTCAGTGAAATGTTCAGATTGAAATTTTGGGTGGAATACAATACTTCCTTTTACCTACGAGCTAGGTGCTAGAGAGTCTAAAATTAGGTCAAGCACTTAAGTCAAGTTCACTTAGAGGGCCTGAGCACTGCGGTGATTTATGTCATGGAGTTTTCATTAGATTGAGTCATAATTCTTCGGTATTATTAAACCAATGAGTTTTACGTGTACAGTCCTATACCTGGCAAATAGAAGTAAAAGTGTTCTAAATTCATTCGTAGCTTCACTCTGCAGGGTTCGCAAATCTCCTTTTCTTTTTTTGCTCTTGTTTAACATGGCTGGCAGCGACAAACAGCCAGATCCCGTCCCTGAGACATTAATCAAGGACAACAGTGAAGCACAAAGAAGCAGTGAAAGATGGCTATGGCTACTAAACACTACAATATATTTCTGCAATCTCTGTTGCCGAAATCAACCAATTATGCCACTTCTTCCGATGCCAAAAGCATGTGCCAAGGATAACCGGCTGCATTGGTGATATAAATAGTTGCAGCTCAGAATAATGAGGACTTGAACATAAGCAAGTATAAGTGCATTTAATAATGTTTAAAAACTCACATATTGAAATTAGTACAAATCTGTTGTTTGTTTTTATTTTTACACAATGGTAAAGCATGTTTAACGGAACTTGCAGTTAAAATATGCATCGTGACTAACTATATTACTATTATCCGGGCTTGTAGGCCGTGGTCTAGAAGGCATCGTACATACCGACGTTTCGCCAAGTACACCGCAAGGCATCTTCAGGATGAAGTGATTCCTTGTCTGCGGTGGTCAGAGCCTGAAGTCAGAGAAGCACATCTGAAAGATGAGAAAGAAACGGAATGAAAAGGAAATCATGGTAGAGAAGATACCCCAGAATTCGCCTGCTGACACCAGGAAACCACGAAAAACCCATAGGTAGAGTGGGCGCGCCGGAGATCGAACCCGAGACCTCCCGAATGCGAGTCACAAACGTTACCGCGGCGCCCTCTCGTTCGGTATATGTGTATATAATTATTACTTTCTCTACTACGTATAGTAAGTAGGGGAAGTATTGTATTCCACCCAAAAATTAGATACCGAGATTTCACCGGAAATACATGTTTTGAGACCCCCTGAATCCAAAAAAAGCATTTTTGGAAACATGTCCGTGTGTGTCTGTCTGTGTGTGTGTGTGTGTGTGTGTGTCTGTCTGTCTGTCTGTCTGTCTGTGAACAGCATAACTCAGAAACGAACAGTCGGACAAACACCAAACTTGGTATTTAGGTTCAGTATCTTCCAAGGATGCGACTCGAAGGTTTTCAAGAAAATCCCCCACCCCAGAGTACCGTTTACATGGAAGATTTTTCGAAAATCTTAATTTTCTCAAAAATGGCTCTAACGATTTTGATTAAAGTATCATATGTTTAAGATATTTTTATGACAAATAAAATGTATATCTTGAATTTCCTGGAAATGTCTCCAAAAGTATTCTTCATTGTGAACGACTTTTGCGTAACTGGTAAACCATAAGAAATAGAGAAACTTTTACTGCACAAAAAATGTAGATCGCGTTAAAATACACAATTTATGTCATAAACATTTTTTTGTTGAGTGAACCATTTTCGAGATATTACTTGTTATTCACTTATATTGTCAATACTTATTTTCTCAAATGGGAATTCGTTATTCATTTTTTTTGTCTTGGATATGCAAAGTGTATTAATCTGTGGGAAAGGAAATGGTGCTGCACCTAGCAACCAGCTATTAAGAGATATGTATGTGCTTAAAGGCTACTGTATTACCAAATTGCCCTTGTTTTTTGTCCTGGTAATGCAAACACTCCACATAGCAAACACCTTTTAAAATATTTGACTATCGCTTAAAGTCTACCAATTCCCCTTGCATCTACAAGTCAATTAGCAATAAGATTAACATCTCGATATCTCGATTAACATGAAGCATATGGAGAATAAGTATTTGTAAAAATATTTTGTACAAGAGTAGAGAAAGTCATATGAGTGTAACATCAGATTTTTTTTATTTATTTAATGCACAGCTTTGAGATTATGTTTACCTATAACAATGGCAACATAAGGTAAGTGTTCATGTAAAGTAATTCATACCTAAATGAGGAGATAAAAGTCAGAATACATGCAAAACAGAACAGGAAATAAGGAAATAATTTTATTATATGAGGTTCATCAACTTCTCTCTAACTTGCAATGTCTATCAACTAGGGTTGCAGGAGATTGGAGCAGTTGTTAAGATGGTAGAGTCCATTGCAATGTTCTGGTTGCAGAGCGGGCGGTTGAGTTTTGAAGTAAGCGAATACAGCACAGGCATTTCGCCAAGCAGTCATGTTCTGTAGCTATTCTGAATTTTGTAACTGCTTCTCATCATAACCAGTCCATTACTGACGTTATGTCTTCTTTCCATTTACTGCTGCTAATATAATCTTATAGAGATTTTCTGTGTCGTATCTTTCGTAGTATGAAGATTGAGCTCAGCTGTACGGGATTTCGTAGGCATAAGGCATGCTTTGAGTATCCTGCTTTGCGAGAGTATTCCCCGTTTCAATTCCTGAAATTCCACAATGTGTGGCATCAATTGAAAGGTTCAAACCTGGCGGAAGGCGATGGATTTTTTCGAGCGTAAAAATCCTTGGCATGGCTTTCTTCGGAAGCGAAGTAGAGCCGGAGGTCCCGTGTCATAGATTTAACGCCATGTAAAATAACCTCAAACCTGAAAAGAGGCCTGAGTAAACTTTTTGGTCTTTCAAGCCCAATATAGAACCATATGCAATACTAAGAACCATAGTAATTAAAGTGCGTTAAGAAATTATTAGAATGCAGGATTGTTTACCGTGCGGATTGGAATTCCTGACTGGATTAATGCCATGGCAAGATCCACATTAAACTCATTCAATGACCGCTGCTTTTCAGATCCTGAGCGACGGCGTATGTCAGAGTATTTTGTTTAGGTTTCGACTTGCAAAGTTCAATGTTCTTTAAACGCTTGTTGTTCTGAATGTGCTGCTTTATTCTGTTTCTTTGATACTTGTCATCGATTGCAATATTCACTTCAAACACAGCACGCAACCAGTCCAACCTACAGCAGACAGCGACGAACCGTTGATGCAGACAAGTTCACACCTGTTGCAGTGCTCCAGCGTCGAGCCAACACTGCGAATGAAGCTGTATGGTCCGTTATGGCCATGCGGACAAGATGACGATTATCACGTGCTGTGGTCATGTTCCGTGGTCCAGTACCCCCTCTTCGCTGCGTACGACCTTCATTCCATCCACTGCTTCCACACACGCATCACTGACGTAGCAGCATGCCCTGTACGAGCACAGGGCACAGTTTGACAAACCCGCTTCCCGGAGACCGATCATTCTGCCCCGTTCGAACTCACACACATCAGATATGGCTGCCTTTCACGTCGACTCACTTTATTATTTCCACCTTGCTTGACAGCTCTGCGCTGACTGCATTGGGCGCAACACTGACCTTATTGGGCCGACAAGAGAGGGATCTGCTCGGCCTACGTATACTCAATCTCTCTGCAAACTCAATCACTTATTGCTTGCACACTCTACACTTCCATCAAGTTTGGAGTTATTTAGTAATTTTTTACTTTCCCTACTACGTATAGTAAGTAGGGGAAGTATTGTATTCCACCCAAAAATTCGATACCGAGATTTCACCGGAAATACATGTTTTGAGACCTCCTGAATCCAAAAAAAGCATTTTTGGAAACATGTCCGTGTGTGTGTCTGTATGTCTGTCTGTCTGTCTGTCTGTCTGTCTGTGAACAGCATAACTCAGAAACGAACAGTTGGATAAACACCAAACTTAGTATTTAGGTTCAGTATCTTCCAGAGATGCGACACGAAGGTTTTCAAGAATATCCCCCCACCCCAGACTACCCTTTACATGGAACATTTATCGAAAATTTTAATTTTCTCAAAAATGGCTCTAACGATTTTGATTAAAATATCATATGTTTAATATATTTTCAGGACAAATGAAATCTATATCTCGAATTTTCGGGGAATGTCTCCAAAAGTATTCTTCATTGTGAACGACTTTTGCGTAACTGGTAAATCGTAAGAGATAGACAAAATTTTACTGCACAAAAAATTTAGATCGCGTTAAAATACACAATTTATGTCGCATTCATTTTTTTGTACAGTGAACCATTTTCGAGATATTGTTTGTTATACCCTTAAATTTCCCAATACTTATACTTTTTCTCAAATTCGTTATTCATTTTTTTATGTCCTGGACATGCAAAGAGAATGGAATGCGCCACATAGCAACCAACGCTTAAAAGATTTGACTATCGCTTATAACCTACCTTATTCCCCTTGCATCTACAAGAAAACTAGCAATAAGATTGACATCTCGATATCTCGATTAACATGAAGCATATGGAGAATAAACGTTTCTAAAAATAGGTTTTACAAGAGTAGAGAAAGTCATGTGAGTGTAGCACATCAGATTTTTTCCTGATGTTACAATTTTCACAAACGGTGTTGTATTTTATCGAAGGTTGCTGAACTACACCTTTGACTTTTTTCCATCATCATGGGACAAGTCACTAGAATGTGGTGATATTTGAGTTGTTAGGTTCCATTCATACGCTGCAGCTCTTCCTCTAACACGCACCTGTTGCATGTATTGCGAAGGCTTGCTATATCGTACCTGTTAGGTTGGCGCCCTTTTTATAGAGTCGCAGTTCAAACTTCGCTAACCGACCGTTTAGGCACTAAAACTTGGTTTTCTCATATCTTTTTCTTCTTCATTTTGTGTTAGATGCAAACGCCTGTTCTAGAGGTGAATCAAGCTCTCCTTCCAACTTCCTTTTGATCGTCCTAAACTTATTTTCTCTTCTAGGATGTTGTCCCTTGCTATTCATGAAGTTCTTTCCTCCGACATCCTGGATACGAAAATCTCATTCTTTCTTCCTTCTTGTAACCCATTCTATCACCGGCTGGATCTTGCACATCTCACCATTATCTTCATTTCTGCTCAGTCATTCAATGTCTTTCCACCTACTTTTCTCAGCACTCTCATTTCTGTTGTTTCCATCATTCGTTGTATTCTTGTGGTCATTGCCCTTGTTTCCAAGGCATAAGGCATTACTTGTCGGACATCCGCTTTATAAATTTTAGTATGTCCAGGACATTAAACAAAATAAATAAAAAAACGAATAACGAATTCCCATTTGAGGAAAAGTATAAGTATTGTAAAATTGAAACATATAACAAGGAATTTTTCGGAAATAAAACACATAAATTGTGTGTTTTAACGAGCTTGACTTATTTTTGTAGAAACATTTTGTCTATCTCTTACAGTTTACCAGTTATGCAAAAGCCATTCAGAAAGAAGAGGACTTTTGGGGACAATGTCAGAAAATTGTTAGTCATTTTTGAGAATATTCGAAAAATCTTCCATTTAAAGGGTAGTCTGGTGTGGGGATTTTCTTGATAATCTTCAAGTCGCATATTTGAGAGATACTGAACTGAATACCAAGTATGGTATTTAACCGACTTTTCGTTTTACAGTTATGCTGTTCACGACACACAGACACACACAGGGACCTTTTTCTAAAAGTGCATTTTTCGGTTTCATGGTGTTTAAAACATGTATTTCCGGTGAAATCTCGGTATGGAATTTTTGGGTGGAATGTAATACTTCTAGTTACTATACGTAGTAGAGAAGGTAAAAAAGCTTTTTATGGCATTAGCACTTTCTGATATATCCGTCATTAATGGTTCGAATTGCTCATTACTTGGTCATTCTCTTAAATATTTGACTAGCGTTAATCCCTTTGTATATATGTGTAATGTAGCTATTTCCGGAAAGGTTATCCCGATTAATATGAAGTAGACAGGAAGAATACTTTTTATAAGTCACTATAAAGCGTTAGAGGCCAGAGAAAGTCATGTGAATGTAACGCATTAGATCCTTTTTGTGAAGTTGGTAGCGCACACAGTACTCTGTGTAGTGCACCACTCCTAGGTGGCGCGTTGGCATTGAGAAGCCATCACATCGAGATGGGAGACGTAATATTATGAAGCGACTTTTGAACGATTGTTTTGAAACGGTCCAAGAAGGCAGTGGATTTTACTCATTTATATTACATTCCTGGAGTGTTCTGTTTACTACAAAATAAGAACAAAGTGTTTTTGGTGTTTCGTTTCGTAAAGGAAAAGTATGACTATTTAAGGTTGAAACATTAACCTAAGAAAATATAGCAGATTTCGAGGTTGCTATACACGAGTTGAGTCGACTCTTAGATTGTCGATTTCAACTGGGCCAGACATGGTGGCATAAACTACGAAGTATTGGTTTGACAGGGTGTTAAAGGACAATAAAAGTTTGGTAAGTGACTTACAGATTGTTTTGGTTTGTTCTATTAACCTATTTGAATGTTTTGTTTTTGATATAACTGAAAATAAGCCAACATTCCCAAAACACCATCAACTAACCTGTAGATTACGGTATATCTGACGAGCCTATATTGTGCCGAGCAATCGTTTGAAATCGCTACCGATTTAATGTGAGGCATCTCTTACAAAATTCAACGCTTTATTTTACAGCCCACGCCCTTGTATTAGTTTAGTTAAAAAACAAGGCTATACCTGCTTACTTGCCTTGGTATTGAAAATGGAATAAAAAGTCAAAGTAAAGTGATTAAATCACCTTAGGAGTGGTGTTAGGAGAGGATACTGTCTGTTTTACACCTGGTAATCAATTGCCCACCCTTGGATGTGCTGTAAGGACAACAGACATGGCCATCTTGTTGCTACTGCACATGGACGATGCAAATTGGCAACCTAAATCAGAAGCGTGATCCGCTGGATTGGCGATGTTTCCTTCTTCATTTTCGTTCCCGGTGATATAAAGTAATGCGAAGGCGGTGTATGGTCGATAGCAAAATGGTTTGCGGAGCTGAGAACATTAGATCATAATGTAACATACTAAATATTAATAAAGAGGTATAATAGTAATTTACACTATCCTTTAGTGTAACCGCTTGTTGTTGTATATAAAGACAAAACACTAACCAAACCTAACTCCCCGTGAAACAGAAACCTAAATTTAGGACCGCACGCGAGCGAAGCGAGAGCTTTGTAACCACTGTTTGCTAATTAACCTAAACTTATATAGAAAAAATAAATCCCCCGTGAACCAGAAACCTAATTAATCTGAGCTTACATAAAAAAACTAAACCTAATCTAACCTCCCGTGAAACAGTAACCAAAGCTTAGGAGCGCACGCGAGCCCAGCGAGCGTGCTTTGGTGTAATCACTGGTTGATAATTAATCTAAGCTGATATAAAGAAAATCTAAACGAATGCGAACCTTCCGTGAATTCAGAAATCTACACTTATATCATAAACATCGTTAATGTGCTTTGGTGTAGCCACTGGCTGCTAATTATCCTAAGCTTATATAAAAAATCTGATGTGTTACACTCACATAACTTTCCCTACTCTTGTACAACCTAATTTTACAAACGCCTATTCTCCATATGCTTCATGTTAATCGAGATATCGAGATGTCAATCTTATTGCTAGTTTTCTTGTAGATGCAAGGAAAATATGGTAGCTTTTAAGCGATAGTCAAATATTCTAACGCTGGTTGCTATGTGACGCATTCCATTCTCTTTGCATGTCCAGGACATAAAAAAATGAATAACGAATTTGAGAAAAAGTATAAGTATTGGAAAATTTAAGGAAATAACAAGCAATATCTCAAAAACGGTTCACTCAACAAAAGATATGTATATGACATAAGTTGTGTATTTTAACGCGATGTACATTTTTTGTGGAGTAAAATTTTGTCTATCTCTTATGGTTTACCAGTTATGCAAAAGTCGTTCACAATGAAGAATACTTTTGGAGACATTCCCAGAAAATTTGAGATATACATTTCATTTCTCATGACATTATCTTAAACATATGATATTTTCATCAAAATCGTTAGAGCCATTTTTGAGAAAATTAAAATTTTCGAAAAATGTTCCATGTAAAGGGTAGTCTGGGGTGGGGGGATTTTCTTGAAAACCTTCGTGTCGCATCTCTGGAAGATACTGAACCTAAATACCAAGTTTGGTGCTTATCCGACTGTTCGTTTTTGAGTTATGCTGTTCACAGACACACACAGACACACACACACACACACACACACACACACAGACACACACACGGACATGTTTCCAAAAATGCTTTTTTTGGATTCAGGAGGTCTCAAAACATGTATTTCCGGTAAAATCTCGCTATCGAATTTTTGGGTGGAATGCAATACTTCCCCTACTTACTATACGTAGTAGAGAAAGTAAAAATATCTAAACCGAACCCTAACCTTCCGTCAATTCAGAAAGCTAAACTTATATCATAAACATCGTTAGCATGCTTTGGTGTAGCCACTGGTTGCTAATTAAAACATATGTAAATCCAACGCTAACCTTCCGTGAATCAGCAACCAAGCTTCTAAAAATAGTGAATCATGCACACCGTTAAGGCAAGTACGCTCGCTTCGCTCGCGTTGGCGGGATTTTTTTCTTCAAAGTTGGCAGCATTTTGTTTTTACATTGGAAACCGCACGGAGCTAGGGGGTGACATAGGGTGATATCTGTAGAAGTCAAACCTTTCCAAAAATAATTCAAACTGGAACTTAAAATTAATAGCATGTACTGCAGTTCTATAAAAGGAGAAACGTAGAAAACAAACAACTGAAGGTTGAAAATAAAAATCTGACGTGTTACATTCACATGACCATCTCTGGCCCATTATTTATTACTTTCTCTACTACGTATATTAAGTAGGGGAAGTATTGTATTCCACCCAAAAATTCGATACGGAGATTTCACCGGAAATACATGTTTTGAGATCCCCTGAATCCAAAAAAAAAAGCATTTTCGGAAACATGTCCGTGTGTGTGTGTGTCTGTCTGTGTGTCTGTCTGTGAACAGCATAACTCAGAAACGAACAGTCAGATAAACACCAAACTTGGTATTTAGGTTCAGTATCTTCCAAGGATGCGACACGAAGGTTTTCAAGAAAATCCACCCACCCCAGAGTACCCTTTACATGGAACATTTTTCGAAAATTTTAATTTTCTCAAAAATGGTTCTAACGATTTTGATTAAAATATCATATGTTTAAGATATTTTCATGTCAAATAAAATGTATATCTTGAATTTTCTGGGAATGTCTCGAAAAGTATTCTTCATTGTGAACGACTTTTGGTAAACTGGTAAACCATAAGAGATAGACAAAATTTTACTACACAAAAAATGTAGATCGCGTTAAAATACACAATTTATGTCATATACATTTTTGTTGTTGAATGAACAATTTTCGAGATATTGCTTGCTATTCCCTTAAATTTTTCAATACTTTTCTCAAATGGGAATTCGTTATTCATTTTTTTTGTCTTGGATATGCAAAGAGTATTAAACTGTGGCAAAGAGAATGGTGCTGCACATAGCAACCAGCTATTAAGAGATTTGTATGTGCTTAAAGGCTACTGTATTTCTATATTGCCCTTGTAAATATATATTCCCCTTACATTTACAAGAAAATTAGCAATAAGATAGAGTCTGCAAATGTTTATCTCGATTAACATGAAGTAGATGGAGAATAAGCGTTTGTAAAAATAGTTTGTACAAGAGTAGAGAAAGTCATGTGAGTGTAACAAATCAGATTTTTTTACTACAAACTATTCCCATGAAAGCTTATTTTTCTATCTGCTAAATAATTATTTCTTCTATCGAAACAACTTTGTAGAATGAGTTTCATTATACATTTCGTCGTAGGCATGTACAAGGGGAATACAGAAAGCAGAATCAATATTCAAGTATCGCTACATGCTGGCCTTGAAATTCCATTCTCTTTCATTGACGTCCCCGCAGCAACTGAATAACGGCAGTGCTTTTAAACATTACGGTATTGAAATTTTCAAACCAATAATAACGGATATTTCAAATGCAGCGCAGGAAACGCTACTTGAAATAAATTTTGTAATTCAAAGAGCTCTAGATTTTGTGGAGCATGTGTTAGTCCATACGTTATGATTTGCCCGTTATACGAATTTACATGAATGTTCTTTCGAATGAAGAGGACTTCATACGCTTTTCGCTGAAAATACAACATATATATTTTATTGGTTATATAACTATATATTTTGGTAACAGTTATCTTCCATACTTACCATATAGTAAAGATGCTAAGAACAGTAGTTTTAGGAGGAGAGGTGTAATCCTTTCTAGGATACCTTCTTTCACACCAAAATCATCTCGAAAGATAAACAAACTATTGAATTTTGTTAGGATAACTACAGAGCGCCTTCTACTGAATAGACTGTCAACTAAAACTTCGGCTAAGTATGGAATAATATTGTCTATTTTATTCAAAATAGTTACAGCCATTTTATTCAGAAAATTAATGAATTTTAAAAGAAACTCCATACGAAAGATAATTTGGGGTTTGGGGTGGGAGCATTTTTTGGCAATCTATGGGGCGCACTGTGGCCACATGTACTATTCGCAGGCTCGCAATTTTGGCGCCCAGCTGCGGTCGATCTACCAGTTCGTCTTCTTGTGAATGATACATCACCAAATACTGAAATATCTGCTATTTAAGACAATTGTAAGAGATTTGATTTTCACCTGCATTTTATGTCCCCTCTTTGTATTTTTAATACTTCGGAATACAATTTTACACGCATAAAACTAGGTACATATTATCATAGAAATATGGAAATATAAAATTTTAAAAGCTATAATTTGGTAGGATATTATCACTGTTTACCCCGACAAAATTACACTCAACGTGGGTGGAATGTTTTCAAAAAACAAAGAATGAATGATGCCCCATACTGCGCTTGCGTAATACCATTAAATTGCGTTAACCTAGCGTGCTTTTGTTTCCCCCAAACTTGTAAATTCTTTTTGAGGGTCCTTGGAGGTCCTTTCATTCGTTCCTTTTTTATCCTATACACTATTGTTTCTGAACACCCGGGTAGCATTAGCTGTTTCTTTTACTGGCTTACTTGAACTCATTTTAATTGAATAATAATCTAGGACATTAATTATTACTCTTCTTTGTTTACCAACATTTCGTCTCTTCCTAGATTCTCCCTCCATGACCATAAATATTTACGTAAACTGTTAAATAAATAACCTACATAACACTTCAACATCGTGCCTGTCGTTTTAGCTGAATAGATGAATGGCTTTTGTTTGTCATACACATGAATGAATCAAGTTAAAGGATTCTGGTTTCTTTTAAAAGCTGTCTCCAACCCTACTCAACATTTTTTCTCGCTTGTTCCCCGTTATAAACCCAATAACAAAACAGTTTATCGCGGCTGACTTTTCTAGTGCATGGGTATAGAACTTTCCGAAAAAATTTAATTTAAAAAATAATAACGCTCATCTTATTAATGGTAGATAATTCAAACTGGGCAGGTATCAGCACACTAGTTTACTCTGGCTAGGGGAAAATAGATTCTACCCTTTAGTTTATTAGCTACCACGTGATAAATAGAAACAGAAAATATGGAACTCTACTGAAAAACTAGTTTTCTTTAGAAATTTGTACCTAAAGAATCTATAAAGGTCTAAAAATAGTATAATGTGATAGAGAAAAATATTCTGCATAGGATAATGTGTTCAAGCTGAACTTTATAACAAATGAATATTTACATCATGCCTTATTAACTTATTATTTTATTATCACATACTTATTAACAATTTGAGAACCACACGAGAGTGGAAAAGAACGAAGCTAATGGCTACATGTATGCGTTAGGTTCAGAAATACGATATCCTATGTACTCCCATACTGTATTTTAAGGCTGAGACAAGCTTTAGTTAGTAATTTAGTAGTTTTACATTCAGGGGGCCTCAAATCATGTATTTCTGGTAAAATTTCGACATAAAACTTTTGGATGGAATACGATAGTTCCCTTATCTACTATAGGTAGATGACGGAGAAAGTAAAAGTAAAGAGAAGGCAATAGCTGAACTTATTTTGATCTGTGATCAATAGGGCAGATCAGGCTCTAAGTTGAAAAGAAAGAAACTTATCTAAGGGAGCCTAGCATGCAAGTTGGGAAGCTGGAGGATGGCAGCCTCACCATCCAAATATCTCTCGTAAGGCAGTCAGACAAATTTTACATTACTGAGAAACTTCACATACAACCCCATAATGGAAAACGAAAAAAAAATACTTTACCCACCCTCTATCGTTTATTAATGGGTATACAAACTATTCTTACTATAGCTTATTTTCCTTCTACTATATTTTAATCCAAATAAATCTTTGCAAAAATAGCTACATTAGAAATTTCCTTATAGATATAAAGAGAACAGCGGTAGTCAAATGTATAAGAACTGGAAGCCTATATGTTAAAATTAAAATTCCATACTGATTCTATGCAATCGCGAATAAACATTGAACCATTAATAGGATATCTCAGAAATGGCTTATGCCACAAATACTTATTTGAAATGAATTGTCTGTTTTAAAGAGAACTACATTTCTTTTGCAGTACGTTTTCGTCTATCGCTTAACATTTATCAGTTGAATGAAGAGGATTTTACAGGCTATTCCAAGAAAAATCAAGATATGCATTTTATTTGTCATGTAAATATCTCTAATATGTAGTATTTTAATCAAAATGGTTAGAGCCATTTTTAGAAAATAAAAAAATTAGAGAAATATTCGATGTTAAGGGTAGTTTAAAATGGAGGATTTTGTTGAAAATCTCTGCGTGGCATCTTTGAAAAATATTGATCTTAAATACCAAGTTTGGTCCTAATCCGACCTTCCGTTTTGAGTTATGCTCTTCAAAGTCACACACTGGAACCTACTTCTAAAAGTAATTTTTTACTTTCTCTACTACGTATAATAAGTAGGTGAAGTATTGTATTCCACCCAAAAATTCGATACCGAGGTTTCACCGGAAATACATGTTTTGAGACCCGCTGAATCCAAAAAAAAGCATTTTTGGAAACATGTCTGTGTGTGTGTCTGTGTGCCTGTGAACAGCATAACTCATAAACGAACAGTCGGATAAACACCAAACTTGGTATTTAGGTTCAGTATCTTCCAGAGATGCGACACGAAGGTTTTCAAGAAAATCCCCCCACCCCAGATTACCCTTTACATGGAACACTTTTCGAAAATTTTAATTTTCTCAAAAATGGCTCTAACGATTTTGATTAAAATATTATATGTTTAAGATATGTTTATGACAAATAAAATGTATATCTTGAATTTTCTGGGAATGTCTCCAAAAGCATTCTTCATTGTGAACGACTTTTGCATAACTGGTAAACCATAAGAGATAGACAAAGTTTACTACACAAAAAAATGTAGATCGGGTTAAAATATACAATTTATGTCATATACATTTTTTTTTGTTGAGTGAACCATTTTCGAGATATTGCTTGTTATTCCCTTAAATTTTTCAATACTTATTTTCTCAAATGGGAATACGTTATTCATTTTTACTTTCTCTACTACGTATAGTAAGTAGGGGAAGTATTGTATTCCACCCAAAAATTCGATACCGAGATTTCACCGAAATGCATGTTTTGAGACCCCCTGAATCCAAAAAAAGCATTTTTGGAAACATGTCCGTGTGTGTGTCTGTGTGTGTGTGTGTGTGTGTGTGTGTGTGTGTGTGTGTGTGTGTGTGTGTGTGTGTGTGTGTGTCTGACTGTGAACAGCATAACTCAGAAAAGAACAGTCGGATAAACACCAAACTTGGTATTTAGGTTCAGTATCTTCCAAGGATGCGACAAGAAGGTTTTCAAGAAAATACCCCCACCCCAGAGTACCCTTTACATGGAACATTTTTCGAAAATTTTAATTTTCTCAAAAATGGCTCTAACGATTTTGATTAAAATATCATATGTTTAAGATATTTTTATGACAAATAAAATGTGTATCTTGAATTTCCTGGGAATTCTCCAAATTGTGAACGACTTTTGATAACTGATAAACCATAAGAGATAGACAAAATTTTACTACAAGAAAAAGGTATATCGCGTTAAAATACACAATTTATGTTATATACATTTCTTTTGTTGAGTGAACCGTTTTCGACATATTGCTTGTTATTCCCTTAAATTTTCCAATACTTATACTTTTTCACAAATTCGTTATTCATTTCTTTTATGTCCTGGACATGCAAAGAGAATGGAATGCGCCACATAGCAACCAGCGTTAAAATATTTGACTATCGCTTAAAACCTACCATATTCTCCTTGCATCTACATGTAAATTACCAATAAGATTGATATCTCGATTAACATGAAGCATATGGAGAATAAGCGTTTATAAAAATGGTTTGTACAAGAGTAGAGAAAGTCATGTAAGTGTAACACATCAGATTTTTTTTGTCTTGGATATGCAAAGAGCATTAATCTGTGGCAAATAGAATGGTGCTGCACCTAGCAACCAGCTATTAAGAGATATGTATATCCTTAAAGGCTACTGTATTTCTATATTGCCCTTGTAAATATATATTCCCCTTACATCTACAAGAAAATTAGCAATAAGATAGAGTCTGCAAATGTTTATCTCGATTAACATGAAGTAGATGGGGAATAAGCGTTTGTAAAAATAGTTTGTGCTAGAGTAGAGAAAGTCATGTGAGTGTAACACATCAGATTTTTTTCTCAGGGACTACCAAAACATGTATTTGCGGTGAAATCTCGGTATTGATTTATTGGGTGGAATGCAATGCCTAATCTACTTTATGTGTGGGTGATAGAAAAAGTAAAAATAGTGAAACCAATAATAGCCTAATACTTGAAAGTGAGGAAGAAGGCAAAATGTGTGGTGTTGCTTTTGTGAATTGCGTTTCATACTCACACAGATCCCTCAATAACAGACTATAGTTCAACAATCATGTCATTTGTTTTATTACGTGGTTTAAGATGAAATATAAAAACATAATTTTAACAACATCAAGCGCTTATTCGCATGGCAGTCCGCGTGGGTGGGAAAATTGTGCCCTAACATGGTCCAACCTAAATAAAAAATGTTCTTCAGTTGTGGTAGGTATATACGAGTAGATGCAAACACGTTATGTATCTACAACAAACATTTTAGCGCTATTGTAAGTGGCGCAAACATGGTGACCCCTATTTTAACGATCCTGCTTTTTCCAATAATAATTTTTTACACACCTCTTAGACCTTTCCAGTTGTATAAAATTCAGCGAAAATAAGAATTTCCTGGACTATCGTTTCAAAATTCAACATATGCATTTCATTTGCGATGCCAATACTGCAAACAGAATATTTCTATAAAATCATTAGCAGATTTGAGATAACAATAAATACCCGTTTCGCATGCAAAGGGGTTTGGAATGGGAGGAATTTTTTAAAATCCTCACGTTGCATCGTTAAAACACACTCGACCGAAATAAGAAGCTTGATATTTCTTCTCTCCTCTCCTCTGCTTTCTTCTGTATTCGAGAGTACCTTTTGGCTTAAAAAGCCTTTTAGGATTTATTGATCTTCTAAAGGTGTATTTATGCAAAATTTCGATACAGCCTCCAGTTTTATGTCAAATTTGTTTTGTCTGAGCGTTCTTATGTGAATACTACTCTTGATTTCAGCTATAATTAGTGAGTAATAGAATTTGTAGGGAATTTATCATAAACTATGTTGGTAAATATTCTTTCACACAAGCCGTTAAATTCCTCGAGTAATTCGCATTTTTTCCGGTAAGCCAAAAGGAGATCTCAAATTCATTTTGAGATGTCATACCCTAGTGTTGACTAAGTACTTTTTAGATTAACCAACTATTATGTCATTCATCGGTAATTAATCGTTTTTTCATACAAGGACAAGGTTGTGCCGGCATGTTGTCATGGCAGCTCAGTTGGTTACAGTAATCGGACGGAAACCGGATCCGTAGTTCAAATCCCATCAGTGGCATTGAATTTTTCACTCCGATTTACTATGTTGACATGGCAAATGTTTTCAACTTTGAATAACTATGGGAAATTTAAAGAGGACACGTACATAACTCATTTAGTGATTTCTATGTCTAGCCTGTGTTTACCAAATAACAATGTATAATTGGCATGTTATAACTTGTCCCTTGAAACAGCTCAGTGACAGTCACGTCACTGCAGGTACGGTAAAATGTAAATAACATGAAACGTCTGACACTTCTTAGAGGGGTATGTTTCCATGACAACGTCCCCTCCTATCAGTAAGGTGCCGCCATCCTCATTTCCCTTCGCCAACACGTTGAACGTTGCCGTGTTGGCGTAGTTTACTACTGCTCACTAGCGTTACGTCCCAGCGAGCTGTTTGCTATTCGGCGCGCTGCTAAACATGCTCTAATACAACGTGGGAACTCAGCTCTCCCACTTCTTTGCTTATAGTGAATTGTCAGACTCTGAGGTTGTTAAAATCATGTGTGACAGCCAATCACCGTCTAACACCCCTTCGACCCCTCCGCCTATAACCTCCAGCATAACATAACAGTTCCACTGTTTACGGACTTATTTATACTGCTGGCACGTGGTAATACGTATATGTTTTGATCTCGTGAATGCTAAAGAGATGCATGCGCGTATAAGAAAATAGACACGGCTTGACTTAATATATAATAAACAGTAGTCTGTGTTATCAGTAATAATAATATAACAATAATAATAATAATAATAATAATAATAATGTGAAATACGCATAATGTACAAGGATGAAACAAATCTTTAGTATTCAGCACTGAGTTCTGTCACTGCTTTTGAGCATTTAGTGCATATAATATGCAGTATTCGTCGAAATTTATTTCATAGAGTTTACATTTATCCCTTTCTACATGAAAAGTAAATTATCATGGAGCGCGTTGTATGCACGACTGATTTTATAGTTAGATTTGGTTCGTTATCAGAAATGCTACTCACAAATTATATACAGCATTCACTCTTCCCGCTATCTCACCCTGCAACGCTATAATTAAATATATAATTATAATAGCCATAATTAATATGGCTTTTATTATAGCATTAACAGTTTTGCACTATAAACGTTAATTTATAGCTTCTCTTTCGCTAAAGGTGTAACAAAAACGATTTATTTAGTCACGTATAATAATGACAACTTTTAGCATTGTCAACTGAGCGTGTCAGCAGTATTTCGCCCTCCCGTCCCCCTCCATGCAAAAGATTGCAACGTAGCTCCCCACCACTTCACTCACGCCACGCGGTGCTGATGATGAGCTTTGTTTAAGGGGCTCAACTACTACGTCATTAGCGCCCTTGCCAAAACAGATCATGGCAAAAGCTAGAGATAGAATTCCGTGCAAAAAATCATGGCAAAAGCCAGAAATAAAGATGAATATAAAATCATAACAAAAGCCAAAGGTATCAATATAAAATCATAGCAAAAGTCACAAATAAATACGAATATATAAAACTAAACACAAAAATAGAAACACCTGACATGAATATGTCTAAATCCATACTTGAAAATTTACCCTGTTATAAATCTGAAAAACCTCTCAACCTTTGTTTATTTTCCGCTACGACCTCTGCAAGATTGGCCGGCAGTTACATAAAGTCCCGAACACGTGTCGGCCGACAGACATTCGCTACATAGCGGACAAACAGGAGCAGGGTCACCCTTAAAAAAATAACCGTGCGTAAAATTGCAGTGGCCAATACGAAATCGAGCCAAAATCACCTGCTCACGATGAGATACACGAGAAGAAGGTATCAATTTATCGGAATGCACTACACTACTCTAAGGTTATTTCCGCGAAGAACTAACTATTCTTCGCGCCAGCACGACCGCACCCTCCGACAACAACCGACGCTACCATGAGATAGTGTAACAGTGTGCTCTGTGGTCGCCGTCTTGGCTGCCAAATCCTCCAGTTCATTTCTCGTCAAACCAACGTGACCAGGTATCCAAGCATACTCCACAAACACCAGAAACGTAGAGTTATAGCAGTTATAGTATAGTACAGAAGTTCCACGTGGTGCTGGAACTATCTCAAGGGACAAGGGCGATTATAATTTGAATACTTACAACTGTTATCATGGGAAGTGGACAACTGTGGCAGGTTTAATCTTTATTCTAAATTAGTGTCACCTAAATGAACACTTTCAGGTTCTCTGGAGCAATGGCCATTAAGCGTATACTTGCCTATCTTCTTTGCTCCTTCTTCCAGCTGTAATTGGTGTTTATTTCCGCCTTCAGTTCTCAGTTAGATTCTAGTCTTGACATTGGACCAATGAAGACTACCTTAATAGGGGACAAGTTTTTTTATTATTTTTTATTATTTCTTTTTTGGGTTATAGGTGAGGAATTTCATAAGGTGTTGAATAGGAGTCGATAGGAGTTAAGGGTAAAGGTAGGGGGAGTACCTCCGTTAGTAATAGTTCGTACATACTGCCGGTTGTGCCGGGAGCGGTTTATGGGACCTGGAGTACAGCCATGGCACAAGTCCCTGGCTGCCACCGGGGGTTAAAGGTGAAGGATGGATTGGAGTTCAATTGTTCTTTAATCATTTTAAGTCATGGGTTGTTTCAACGGTTGCTGCGACGGTAGTTTGGTCGTACAAGTGGTAGCGTGTGAGATTCCATAAATGCTCTACATAGAGCGTAGCCTTCATGCAGCTGCTGGTGGTTGTTCTGCAGTAGTTGTAGCTTCTGGAGAATGGTGGTTTCGGTTTCCCGGTGCTGCTCTCGAAGCCCAGCAATCGAGGCCTCAATGGCAGTCAGCCGCGTGGGTCGGTCGTCGCAGTCGCTGTCAGTGGCGTCCTCCGGTTCCGTGAGGTGGCGCTCGATGCGCATCAGCTTGCGCTGGCACGACACACCTCGAATGGTTGTCATCCTGGACGGTCTGGTGAAGTCGCAGGAACTGAGAGGTGTCGAATGGTGGTGCGATGCTTGGCCTCCAATGCCACAAGGCGCGCACTGAAAGTCCGGTGCAACGCCTCGAGGCGAAGGCCGAGGTCTCGCAGCGTATGTTGGATGCCCTCAACGGCGCCCTGGAAGTCCGGTGTGTTGTAATGCGTGTGCTGTTGATGTGCTCTGTACTGGAAAGTTCTGCGTTGTGGTGTACGGCGTGGTAGTGTTCTGGTGCGTGGTGATCGGCGCTGTTGGTTCTGGGCGAGTGAGGGCGGTGCAGGAGGCGATGTGTGCTGATGGCGAAGTGGCTGTGATCTTGGGTACCGCTGCCTGACCGGTGAAGTTGTCACCACCACCGCAAGTGAATAAAACTATATTTTCCGGAATAAAAATTACGCTTAAAGGGATTGAAATGTAATTTAAGAAAACCTTGACCATATTGATTTGTGTGTCTGGTTTCTGTACTTTAATGATCCTATTTAAAGTGCAGTAAGTGGCTTTTAAAGTGCAGGTGTTCCATTAATTAGAAGACCCACATATAACAACGAAAAACCAGAGTTATGGATAAGGGCGTTGTTTAATATCAATTATTTCCGTACCGCAGCATCAATCGAAAGACGACTAGCGCAAATGTTGAAAAGTAAATACAGAGGGCGGACAGAAGTATTCAAATATCAACATTATGCTACTAACAGAGGGCATTTAAATACCAAAACACTCACAATAAAATAAACAAATCTCTTCTATGTTCTAACACGTCTTTATTTCATTTTAAATGTCACGAGTATTTACTTATATTAAACTTAAATACATTTTTATAATGAAAACTGACAAATGTTCTCCCAACAATTGGACATAAGGATTCAAATAAAGAAAATACAGCACTCTAGTACTTAGTTATCATGCCTTTCCTATGAATAACTGCTGCCAAACTCCTTGGCATTGAATGTAAGGGCTTGCTAGTTAAGTATAAATTAATTTTACTGCATTCCTGCCGAATAATGTCTTTCAGTTTTGCTTATGATATGATGTTTCCTGATCCTATCTTCCAATTCATGCCAGATGTTCTCGATCGGGTTCAAGTCGGGTGATTGCGGTGTTGTTTGGAGTGTGTGGGGTGTGTTGTAGATGATCCATAACCTAGCAACTTCTGAAGTATGCTTAGGATCATTGTCTTGTTGGAAATAAAACAAATTTGATGTGTTACACTCACATGACTTTCTCTACTCCCGTACGAACTATTCTTACAAACTCTTATTTTCCATCTATTTCATATTAATCAAGACAAACATTTGCAGAAACGATCATTTGACATGCAAAGAGAACTACATTTTACACATAGCGACCAGTTCTAAAGACATTTGACTATCGCTTAAGGCGCACCATGTTCCCCTTGTTTTGTACTTGCAAGGGCAATATAGAAATACAGTAGCCTTTAAGCATAGACATATCTCTTAATAGCTGGTTGCTAGGTGCAGCACCATTCTCTTTGTCACAGATTAATACTCTTTGCATATGCAAGACAAAACAAAATGAATAACGAATTCCCATTTGAGAAAATGAGTATTGAAAAATTTAAATGAATAACAAGCAATATTTCGAAAATGGCTCACCCAACAAAAAATGTATATAACATAAATTGTGTATTTTAACGCGATCTACATTTTTTGTGCAGTAAAATTTTGTCTATCTCTTATGGTTTACCAGTTATGCAAAAGTCGTTCACAATGAAGAATACTTTTGGAGACATTCCCAGAAAATTCGAGATATATATTTCATTTGTCATGAAAATATCTTAAACATATGATATTTTAATCAAAATTGTTAGAGCCATTTTTGAGAAAATTAAAATTTTCGAAAAATTTTCCATGTAAAGAGTAATCTGTGGTGGGGGGATTTTCTTGAAAACCTTCGTGTCGCATCTCTGGAAGATACTGAACCTAAATACCAAGTTTGGTGTTTATCCGACTGTTCGTTTCTGAGTTATGCTGTTCACAGACACACACACACACACACAGACATGTTTCCAAAAATGCTTTTTTGGATTCAGGGGATCTCAAAACATGTACTTCCGGTGAAATATCGGTATCGAATTTTTGGGTGGAATGCATGGCTTCCCCTACGTACTATACGTAGCAGAGAAAGTAGTTAGTTCCAAGATTTAGTTTTTGGACGCTTCTCTTCAGCAGAACATACTACTTTCTTGTAGTGTGTTCTTATAACCATACTTGTCCATGTTGTTATCAATAAAAGCTAGCTCACCCACACCACTTGACACCATACATCCCCATACCACTACGCTGCCGCCGCCATGTTTGACGTAGCTTCCATATTTATAGGATCCCACTCAGTATTCTTCTGTCTCCACACTTTTGATCGGCCACATTGCTTTCATCTGACCATAACACACGATCCCAGAACTCATTGTTCTTCGTTACATACTCATCGGCAAATACTAAACGCTTTTACTTGTTTACTTTACTTACATAACGTTTACTTCTTGGTGTTCTGGAATTGTACCCAGTAATATTCAGAACCCTACGAGCCGTTCTTTCATGAACCACCTTCCAAAGATGTTCTTCCAGATGTGCCCTAACTTCTGTTGTTGCTATTCTGGGATTTTGCTCCACCATTTTCACCACTTGACTTTGATCACTAGAAGTAAATTTTGTGGAGCAGTTTTCCTGGGCTTATTGATAATTGTATCCTCATTTTATAGCGTTAGATGGCACACCACACAGTGGACGGACGTCTGTGTACAGCTTCTCCAACGCCTTTACATGTCTTACTTTGTTCATGAATACGCAAGATGATTTTTCTGTCCTCTAGAGTCGTCTCTTTTCCTTTCCTCCCCATTTGGACTGTGGCCACGGAGGCAATATTTTATATCACAACACTGTGAATGCTAGAGTGATTGTAGTGTAAATTAATATTATTGTATGACAATGATTTTAGATGTTTGTTAGCTATAAGTATTGTTAGGAAATAAGTTTACACGGCCGCACTGAAACTGACAATAGAAGTGGGTAACAATAAACCGAGGGGGTGAGTTGTTTATCACTAAGAAGATACAAACAAATGACGTCAGGGTAGCGTGCCCTTTTTGTTAGAAATGGAGGGAATATCTTTCCTAGAGTATAGTGATTTGCTGACAAAACAGACGCTAAAGTGGGTGCGATTTGGTAACCAATAGCAGCTCTATTATAATGTTTAGGCAATTTGAGGTGAATGAGTATATATTCTCGAGCCATAAGCAAGTTTCGCACAGCTCGAAAGAATCTTTCACGAGGCGCACGTCACACAGTTCGGAAGAGTCTCTCACGAGGTGCACGTCGCACAGTTCTGAAGAATCTCTCACGAGGTGCACGTTGCAGAGTTAGTTACAAAAATGTAAAGTACGCGAAATAATTGGTGCGCGGCAACTAAAACGACTGTAGTTACATTCGTAAATATCATAGTTTCAGTCAGGCGTGTATAAAGATTAAACATGTCAGTTATTAATTAAGTTTGGCGGCAATAAAAGTTTAGATTCAATTTTTTTTATCAGTGTTATCTTTTAGCAACAACTCCTTTCCGTTTACACACCCTGCTTAGAGACACTTGCTCGACTGAGTTATAATAGCTAGCCGGACGACAAAGAACCCAAATTTAAAAATAATAAAACAAAAGGCGCCCAGTAAATAAGATAATACAAGCCATTGAGAACTGCGACACCACTTGTAGCTGAAATTACTTGTGCATTGTATGGCAACAGACACGAATAAGGAGTTCTAAGGTATAAACGTAAACATTCCCTCGTTTACTGTGTTTTACTGTTGTATCATAGGGCGCGTTTGAATACTTGTGTCATAAGATAACGTAACGTTTTTAAGAGAAATCACATGCTGAATAATACACACGTATTCTTATCATTCATGCAGTGGGTATGTGTATGAAACGCACACGAACGTATTAGTGAAATCACAAAATAGTAAAAAATTCCACCTGTTCTGTCGATTAATTCAACACTTAAAGCTGCGTATTCATAGATTTTAATACTTCTGTCCGCCTCTATATGTCGGATTGAAGTGATAATGGGGTTATTATTAATTGCTGAACATTCATTTCACCAATTGTGCACTAAACAACCTTTATTTAAAATAAGTCAGTTGTGTTTCCGGAATACGTTCGATTTGTCTTGTATGTTTTCAAGGCCTACCTTTTTAAGGTTATAGGGTGTTTGCAACATTTTCATCAAGGTCATTGCTTGTGAATGAAAAATCAATAGCGTCGCGTCTGCGCACATCTCATTAGGGTACCAGCTGATGCCATCACACAAGGTAAGTAAGGTTAAATATGAGCATCATACACGCATGGCTCTTTAAAGTTAGACGTATGGTTAAAAACAGTTGTATGCAACTTGCCTATATTGGTAACAAGATGCTGGCGTGGAAATTACGAACGCGCAATAGTCCATGTCATAAACATACTTGCGTCTTAATTACCCCCATTATAGACTCGTCCTTCCATTTACGCCGTCCCCGCAGCTTTGGAAGGAATTCTACTGGTCTTCACAGGTGAGGATGTATAGCAAGGAGGAGGTCCGTGTACATAGGGTCACTCCAAATGTTTTGAGAATGGACGGAATAAAATATTAAAAATTTAGATCTGATCATTCCATATTTACTAAATACTCTCCATTGCATTCTACACACCGTCCCATGCTTTTAAACCAATTTTCAAATGCTGAACGTCATTTTTCCTTGGAGAGAGTGCAAATATATTCTTCGTAAGCAGCTACTGCGGCTTCAGGGACTCAAATCGTTGACCTCGAATTTTTTCTTTCATTTTCGGGAATAGAAAAAAGTTCTGGACTGTAGGGAGGATGGGATAAATATCCGACACCTGATTCCTGCAGAAGTTGGGTTGTTTCTTGTGCAGTATGGGCACGCAGACCAGTCTTAGGACGTCTTTTTCTCAGTTATTGGACACCTGTGGCAGAAATTTTGTGGTGTACGAGTATCATCTGGCAGTAAGTCCTTTGTCCCTCAAACGGAATCGTCACAATATGGCCACTTGCAGAGAAACAAGAACAGATCATCTTCTTGCCAACACTTCTCGTTTGCTTCACTTTTGTTGAAGGATCTTCTCTTGGTAATACCCATATCGATGACTGTCTTTAGTTTCTGGATCGTACTGGTAGATCCAACTTTCGTAATCTGTTACAATGTTAAATATGTTTTTGGATCTTCCTCCGTTGAACTGTTCAATAACTTCCAAGCACCATTGCACACGTGCTTGTTTGTGTTCATTTGGGGAATCCAGGCGACTGCAGAGCTTCCTGATGTCAGGCTTTTCTTTCAGGATTGTTTTCACTGCTGCTGATCCAATATTTAGCGCTTCTTGAAACTTACCATATGTGCAACGGTGATCTTCCCGCAACATGTGCCCTACTTTCACCACATTTTCATTCATTGTTGCTGTAGCTGGCCGTCCTGCACGGTCTTCATCTTCGAGGGAATCCCTTCCTCTTCTAAGCTCTGCATACCATCGATAAATGGTGGATTGCGAAGGGCAAAGATCCCCAAATGCACGATGCAGTCGCTCAAGGCTTTCTCTCTCCCCTAAACCGACTTTAAAGTCATAGCACGGAAATGGTCTCGCTTGAGATCCATTCTAGCGTAGCAACACCTGCTATACATGCACACGCGGTACTGACCATGCACATTGTTGGAGCGTACCCAGAATTGCACCTGTTGGTATCTGAACTTCAATTTGAAGTAAGAAAAAGCTGCTTTGGCTTAGCACTACTCATTGTTGCACATTCTCAAAACTTTCAGAGTGACCCTAGTATCTGTTTACCTTTTTCGCTCAGTGGCGTCTGTTTTAAGTGCACAGTTCCAGATTATTCACATATAAATATATAAGTTTGAACAATAGCTCTACTCTTTATCTTTTATAATATTTTCATTCATTCATTATCTGTTTACCCTCCTTTTGTGTAGGACTTACACCCCCCAGGACTTACAGGCGGGTGCCTGGGGTCAGAGGCCCGTCGAGGAGCAGACACTCATGGATCAGACAGAATATCCAGGATGGCTGATCAGCCCGATGCCTGGTATGGGATGAAGGAAGTAGATGAAACGAAATGTTGGTGAAATGGATGAAAGAAAAGGTGATGATGGAGCAGTTGATGGAATGAATGGCGGGGGAAACCGGAGAACCCGGAGAAAACCCGCCCAGACGCCGCTTCGTCCACCACAAATCCCACATGCAGGTCCCTAGGATTGAACCAATTTTTAAATAATATATAAATAAAATTATGTTTTTTACATCTCCACGAAATAATATTTTCAATGACAACATAATATAAAACTGAAGTAAATTATAATTTTACTCTCAACGAGAACAAATTTACTAGACACTTTAATAATTTGTCCAATCTCATTCTTTCTAATGCCTGATTTAGCCGTTTAGTAGCTGGAATAATCTTCACTCTAAACGAATATGTTCCCACATTTAATGACCGTGCTCCCAAAGGGCGACGAGTGATTCATTTTCTAGGTGGCTAAATCAGGTATTGGACAAGAATGGAGATAGGAGAGATTATTAAAATAATGTATAGTAAATGTGTTCTATTCTAACATTTCCTCAATGCACTTCACAATGTACGGAAGGGTATACGATTTGAATTTTATATCGATATAAAATTATTGCATAACCGCTCACCATTTTACGGAATCGTCAAAATAATTTTGTCGTTGAAGTCAAAAAATAAAGAGTCGAATTGAAAACCTATAAACTTATAGAAAACATTAGTCTTAAAGACATGAAGGGAGGTTACCAAAACATTTAACAGTACGAATCATCACAGGAAATGAATATAGGGGACCAAAGCGGAGATAGAAAGAGGGGAGTTTCAACGATGGGAAAGGATTGGATCCTGAAAACGCTACAAATCCAATGTGGATGCTAAATGTTTATATTTCACTGGGGATGATAAAAATTTTTACTTTCTCTACCACGTACTTAGAGTAGAGAAGGTATTGCATTCCAATCAAAATTCGATACCGAGTTTTTCGTAGGTACTGTTTTGAGTTCCCCTAAATAATTAAAAGGTCCGTTTGTGCCAGTGAACAACAGCATAACTTAAAAACGAAAAATTTAATAAATACCAAACTTGGTATGCAGGTTCATTATCTTCCAAAGATGCGACATGATTTTCGAGAAAATCCCACCACAAACTACCTTTTACATGGAACATTGTTCGAAATGTTTGATTTTATAAAAAAAATAGCTCTAGCGATTGATTAATCTACCATATATTAAAGATATTTACGTGAAAAATAAAGTGTATACTTTGAATTTTCGGAAGATAGCCTCTGCTATTTCAAATAATTTTTTTGGCATCAGCCTTTCCAAGAATCCGTAATTAACGTCTCGATATTATTCTTCTTTTTTAAGTTCCATTTATACACCGCCTTTAACTACATTGGTCTTATCGGCGGCCTTTCCCTTGGAACTTACTGCTTAAGGCAGTGGTGTTAACTCGTGTAACACTTGTCGTTGGATTTCTTGCAAATTTTTTTATTAATACACACATTCACACTTCCAGACTCTGTGGAGCATAGGGAATAATCTTGGCTAGAGAAAAATTCCCAATCCCCAGCCGGGAATCGAACTTGGGACCCCTCGCACATCAAATAGGTGCTCTAGCGACTGAGCTACGGGGCCAGCCGTTTGCGTTGTTCAATTATTTAGGCTTTTTTTTAAAGCCCTGTCGGTTTTCAGGCTGTTGTTCGCGGTGCCATGTGAAGAGTTTTGAGGCCAGCGTATAACATTCAGTTATAAAGCATTTGACTATAGCTATCCCCTTTGTATCTCTAACGAAATGTGTAATGCAGCTATTTCCGGAAGGTTTATATGGATTAAGGTTATGTAGATAGGAAAATAAACCTTTGTAACAATAATTTGTATACAATTTGAGATCTCCTTGTGGTTTACCGGGAAAAAAATCTGATGTGTTACACTCACATGACTTTCTCTACTCTTGTACAAACTATTTATACAAACGCTTATTCTCCATCTACTTCATGTTAATCGAGAAAAACATTTGCAGACTCTATCTTAATGCTAAGTTTCTTGTAGATGTAAGGGGAATATATATTTACAAGGGCAATATAGAAATACAGTAGCCTTTAAGCACATACATATCTCTTAATAGCTGGTTGCTAGGTGCAGCACTATTCCCTTTGCCACAGATTAATACTCTTTGCATATCCAAGACAAAAACAACGAATAACGAATTCCTATTTGAGAAAATAATTATTGAAAAAATTAAGGGAATAACAAGCAATATCTCGAAAATGGTTCACTCAAAAAAAAATGTATATGACATAAATTGTGTATTTTAACGCGATCTACATTGTAAAGATAGTAAAAGTTTGTCTATCTCTTATGGTTTACCAGTTATGCAAAAGTCGTTCACAATGAAGAATACTTTTGGAGACATTCCCAGGAAATTCAAGATATACATTTTATTTGTGATGAAAATATCTTAAACATATGATATTTTAATAAAAATCGTTAGAGCCATTTTTGATAAAATTAAAATTTTCGAAAAATGTTCCATGTAAAGGGTAATCTGGGGTGGGGGTTGAAAACCTTCGTGTCGCATCCTTGGAAGATACTGAACCTAAATACCAAGTATGGTGTTTATCCGACTGTTCGTTTCTGAGTTATGCTGTTCACAGACAGACACACACACGGACATGTTTCCAAAAATGCTTTTTTTTTTGGATTCAGGGGGTCTCAAAACATGTATTTCCGGTGAAATCTCGGTATCGAATTTTTGGATGGAATACAATACTTCCCCCACTTACTATACGTAGTAGAGAAAGTAATACGAATCAGCTGGCGAATTTAGTGTCGTGCCGGCATTTTGCCATGGTAGCTCAGTGGTTAGAGCAACTGGACGGAGACCGGGAGATCCGTAGTTCAAATCCCGGCTATGGCATTGAATTTTTCAGTCGCTTGATTCTACTTTTCTAAGAATTTGTATACTCACTCATAAGCGATTTGGGTAGAGAAAGTCATGTAAATGTAACAAATCGGATTTTCATTATAATTTATTGCATTGTTATAAATTCATTCATTAAACTCAAGAACCTCAAAACCCGTATTTCTGGTAAAATCACAAATCTAATTCTTAGGTAGAACGCAATAATTCTTCTAACATAAATGGTTACTGGAAAAGTAAAAATTTTTAAAGGTTATAGATATTTGTGATACAGGGTTAAAATACAGTAAAAATATTAAAAAAAGTGTCCAAAAAATAACGAATGAAGGGAAAGGAAAAAATAAAACTAAGTAATAAAAACAGATGAAAGTAAAGGTTACAAAAGAAAAGGGAAAATTAGGGAGAATGTGTAGCAAATAAATAAATGATGAATATATAAATAAATGGAAGCTGTGAAGTATCACCTCGTGTGATGCATGCTGGAACTGGTCAATATTACAACATAGAAAATATACACCGCCTTTCCTTTGGAACTTAGTGACTAAGGCAATGGTGTTAAGGTATTCTCTTGTCGTTGGATTTCTGGCGAAGTTTGTGTTTTGTTCATTACATCAAACACATTCACGCTCTCATTCATATTTCCAGACCCTGGGGAGGAGGGGGAATAATCTTGGCTAGATAAAAATTCCTACCCCCCAGCGTGGAAACGAACCCGGGACCCATCGCACAACAGGCGGTACTCTACTAATTGAGCTACGAGGCCAGCCAATATGATGTTATCCAAATATTGATTAACAGCCAGGACTCCAGTTGTCAACATTTGCACGGTTAGAGGATTTGCCCGCCCCAGTTGTTCTGCCATGGTTACCATAATGTACAACAAATCCTCCTTTTACTTTTCTCTGCCACCTACCTGTAGAGGAAGTATTGCATTCAACCCAAAAAATCAATGTAGAGATTCAGCGTAAATACATGTTTTGAGGCCTCCCTGAATGAAAAAGTTGGGAAAAGATTTCAACAACATAACTCATTAACGGAATACCAAATAAATACCAAAGTTATTTATTTTTAGTGTCTTCAAAAGATGCGACACTATGATTTTCATAAAACAAAAATATGCTCTACACCAAATTCTCCTTTACAAGCAAAATGCCTATAACGCTTTTTATTAAAATGCCATACATTTAAGATATTTACATGTAAAATATAATTCACATCTTCAGTTTTCTGGGAATAGCCTATGAAGTGTTCATTCGGAAGGAATTTTGTGTACTTAATCTTGTATATCTGGTAAACGTTGAGCGATATACGAAAACTCACTACACAAAAAATGTAGATCTCTGTTGAACACAATTTATTTCAAGTAACTTTTTCTGTGGCATCAGCAATTTTCGAGATATTCGTTAATAATAGTTTGAATCGCTCAATTCGAATTGTCATTCTTTTGAAGTTCTGTCGTCGATATTGAGTTGTTTGCAACCATTGCATTGAAAGAGAGTGGAATTAGGCCAGTTTAAAGTGTCCAGTTCTTAAACATGTGAGTCGTTATTCCCTTTGTATCTGTAACGAAATGTGTATTGTGCGTAGCTAATTCTGCGAAGGTTTATCTGCATTAAAATGAAGTAAACAGAAAAATAAGCTTTAAAAATCTGATGTGTTACACTCACATGACTTTCTCTACTCTTGTACAAACTATTTTTACAAACGCTTATTCTCCATATGATCATGATATCGAGATGTCAATCTTATTACTAATTTTCTTGTAGGTGCAAGGGGGATATGGTAGCTTTTAAGTGATAGTCAAATATTTTAACGCTGGTTGCTATGTGACGCATTCCATTCTCTTTGCATGTCCAGGACATAAAAAAAATGAATAACGCATTTGAGAAAAAGTATAAGTATTGGAAAATTTAAGGAAATAACAAGCAATACCTCGAAAACGGTTCACTCAACAAAAGAAATGCATATGACATAAGTTGTGTATTTTAACGTGATCTACATTTTTTGTGTAGTAAACTTTTGTCTATCTCTTATGGTTTACCAGTTATGCAAAAGTCGTCCACAATGAAGAAGACTTTTGGAGACATTCCCAGAAAATTCGAGATATACATTTCATTTCGCATGACATTATCTTAAACATATGATATTTTCATCAAAATCGTTAGAGCCATTTTTGAGAAAATTAAAATTTTCGAAAACTCTTCCATGTAAAGGGTAGTTTGGGGTAGGGGGATTTTCTTGAAAACCTTCGTGTCGCATCTCTGGACGATACTAAACCTAAATACCAAGTTTGGTGCTTATCCGACTGTTCGTTTTTGAGTTATGCTGTTCACAGACACACACACACACACACAGACACACACACACACAGACACACACACGGACATGTTTCCAAAAATGCTTTTTTTTGGATTCAGGAGGTCTCAAAACATGTATTTCCGGTGAAATCTCGGTATCGAATTTTTGGGTGGAATGCAATACTTCCCCTACTTACTATACGTAGTAGAGAAAGTAAAAATGAATAACGAATTTGAGAAAAAGTATAAGTATTGGAACATTTAAGGGAATAACAAGCAGTATCACGAAAATGGTTCACTCAACAAAAAAAAAATAAATGTATATGAAATAAATGGTGTATTTTAACGTGATCTACATTTTTTGTGTAGTAAATTTTTGTATATCTCTTATGGTTTACCAGTTATGCAAAAGTCGTTCACAATGAAGAATACTTTTGGAGACATTCCCAGAAAATTTGAGATATGCACTTCATTTATCATGGAAATATCTTATACATGATATTTTAATCAAAATTGTTGGAGCCATTTTTGAGAAAATTAAAATTTTCGAAAAATGTATCATGTAAAGGGTCATCTGGAGTGGGGGGATTTTCTTGAAAACCTTCGTGTCGCATCTCTGGAAGATACTGAACCTAAATACCAAGTTTGGTGTTTATCCGACTGTTCGTTTCTGAGTTATGCTGTTCACAGACACACACATGGACATGTTTCCGAAAAAAAAAAATTTGGACTCAGGGGGTCTCAAAACATGTATTTACGGTGAAAGCTCGGTATCGAATTTTTGGGTGGAATACAGTACTTCCCCTACTTACTATACGTAGTAGAGAAAGTAAATAGTTCATATGTCCACTAATAAACGATAGAGGGTAGAGAAAGTCATGTGAATGAGCACATCAAATGTTTTTAAAACTTCTGCAGGTATTCGGTTCTTTCTTATGCTGTCATGAAAAGACTACATATAAGCGACGCGTTATTAAACATCTGAGTAACGTTATCCCCTTTGTAGTCACAACAAAATATGTAATGAAATTATTTAACCAAACGTTTATCCAATTAATTTGAAGATACAAGAGTAAGCTTTTGCTAGAATAGTTTGTAAAGGCTATAAAAATGAAGGTAGTGAGTATAGAAAGTTATGTGAATGTAACACAACAAGTTTTTTGCATATAAATCAACAATGCTCTTATTTCGAAGATGTTTTAATTTCCCTGACTGTACTAAAACGCAATGCAACCTCGCTGACTTTCACATGTTACAAAGTCAAAGAGAAACCAATTAGTCAACTTTTATATCAACTTTCAGCGGGAAAGAGAGAATACAAATAAAATAAATGAATACATGATGGATGTGCACAAGAGTATTGTCAACTACTTCAGGAAGCTAAACAGGTGCAGAAAACGTGTATGCAGAACGTTGGCACACCGACTTATCTGTGTTAAAACATTGACCTCAAAGGTCTAATCTGCCGAGTTAATGCGCCGGTGTGTTGCTAACGCTTTCTCTTTTTTTTTTTTTTAATTCCTTGTTTCCTATGTTCTTTCTTTTTTGTTTTGCTGGCGCTCAGTCTCTTTCCATCTCTTTCTCATTCCCCTCCCGCACTCCTGCCACCCCCCTCATACAGCGTCAGTCAAGCCATGACCTGGGACAACACATTTAGCGATGTGGCAGGTTGTGTTACGCTACGCCTCGAAAATGCGGGTCAATGAACCAGGCTGGCTGCCGGCAGAAAGCGCTCAGTTAGTCCAGCACAGTCTGGTAGTGAGCACTTTCGCTTTGCATCGTCGGGATCCTAGCAAGAACAGCTGTCGCTATACCAAAACAATAAATTAACAGTTCTTTAACAGGTTTAAATATCAGATTTTATCGCGATCAGGATCTGTAAAGGTTGAAATAAATATCAGTAAAGGTTAATACTGCCAAGGAATGATTCACTGCATGCGTATGGAAATAGGACGGAAAAGCATACAGTTCACATAAGCAAAAGTGGATTTCAAGCTAATACTAATCTCATAATTAGGGACTTCTGCACATGCAATACATTCACATGACTTTCTCTACCCCCTATCTGTATTAGTGGTATAGAAGCTATTATTACTAAAGCTTATTTTTCTATCCAGTACATTTTACTCCAAATAAAATGTTCCAGAAATAGCTACATTACACATTTCGTTATACATACAACGAGAGCAGGGATAGTCAAAGTTTAATAACTTGACGCTATATGCTGGCCTTAAAATTACATAGTCATTTCATGTAATCGCGAGAAACATATAGTGTTGACAGAACTTTAAAAGAATCGCTAAGTACTGAACATTTCAAGCGATTACCAACGAATAACTTGGAAATGGCCGATAACACAAAAAAGGTTATTTAAAATCAATTGTGTGTTTTAAAGTGATCTACATTTTTTGTAGTATGTTTGTGTTTATCCCTTGACGTTTGCTAGTTATACAAGTTTATACAAAATTTCTACTGAATGAAGAGTTCTTCAAAGGCTATTTCCAGAAAATGAAATTAGATATACGTTTTATTTGTCATGTATATATCGTTAATATATGGTACTTCAATAAAAATCGTTAGAGCCATTTTAGAAAATAAAAAAAATATTCGAAAAATGTTTTCCATATAAAGGGAAGTTTGGGGTAAAGGGATTTTCTTTAACATATTTTAAAAGAATTGGATTTAAATATCAGATTTGGTGCCGATTGACTTTTTGTTTTTGAGTTATGCTGTTCACAGATACACAGACGGGCCTTTATCTAAAAATGCCTATTTTTCAATCAGGGTGCCTCAAAACATATATTTCTAGTTAAATCTTGGTATCGAATTGTTGGGTGGAATGCAATACCTTCTCTACCTACAGTTACGTGACAGGGAAAATAAACAACATAGCGCCACCTAAACCGCCATTCGTCCTGGAAATTGCTCTTGTTTGAAATGCGAAAATTTACAAATCCTTCAGTCCGTTGTGTTCTATTTCTGTGTACATAACAATCACCATTGCACATTTCAGCTCAGTGATATGGACCCTCTTTTAATAGGAATGCAAAGCGTACCCGAACACTCCAAGCTTCGAACCGCATTATCCATGAACACATATTCCAAGTAGTTCGAATTTTTCAAACTGCTCAAATGTATAACTGAAGTTTTCAAACCGTGAGAAGTGTTAAAATTTCAAAGTGTTCAATAATTTTGATTTGGGGTTACTTAAAATTGACCCAAATTTCTCAAATGTTTGAGTTTACCTCCACTTCCTCCACTAGAAACATCATCAACCCTACCTCGCAAATTGTTATACCATGTCCACAGGCAATAAAACTACAATTAAAATTACTGAAATGAATTATACTTTTTACTTTCTCTACTACGCATAGTAAGTAGGGGAAGTATTGTATTCCACCCAAAAATTCGATACCGAGATTTCTCCGGAAATATATGTTTTGAGACCCCCTGAATAAAAAAAAAACCATTTTTGAAACATGTCTGTGTGTGTCTGTGTCTGTCTGTCTGTCTGTCTGTGAACAGCATAACTGAGAAACGAACAGTCGGATAAACACCAAACTTGGTATTTAGGTTCGATATCTTCCAGAAATGCGACACGAAGGTTTTCAAGAAAATCCTCCCACCCCAGATTACCCTTTACTTGGAAGATTTTTCGAAAATTTTAATTTTCTCAAAAATGGCTCTAACGATTTTGATTAAAGTATCATATGTTTAAGATATTTTCATGGTAAATAAAATGTATATCATAATTTTCTGGGAATGTCTCCAAAAGTATTCTTCGTTGTGAACGACTTTTGCAAAACTGGTAAACCATAAGAGGTAGACAAAATTTTACTACACAGAAAAATGTAGATCGCGTTAAAATACACAATTTATGTCATATACATTTTTTTTTGTTGAGTGAACCATTTTCGACATATTGCTTGTTATTCCCTAAGTTTTTCAATACTTATTTTCTCAAATGGGATTTCGTTATTCATTTCTTTTCGTCTCGGATATGCAAAGAGTATTAATCTGTGGCAAAGAGAATGGTGCTGCACATAGCAACCAGCTATTAGGAGATATGTCTGTGCTTATATTGCCCTTGTAAATACAAAACAAGGGGAACATACTAGGCCTTAAGCGATAGTCAAATATTTTTAGAACTGGTCGCTATGTGTAAAATGTAATTCTCTTTGCATGTCAAAAGATCGTTTCTGCAAATGTTTATCTCGATTAATATGAAATAGATGGAGAATAAAAATAATTTGTACAAGAGTAGAGAAAGTCATGTGAGTGTAACATATCAGATTTTTTAAGTCTTAACCCCCTCTGGGTATGATTTTAATACAGTCAACTGAAAATTTTATTGCACAGCCGAGATTTGAACACGGTTCTCTCGCTCTCCGTGCGGTTGCTCTAAACATTGAGCTACTTCCCACAAAATAAAGGAACATGTGTACCCAGCAATAAAGTACAGAGCGGTCCCTCAGCGCTCTCCCGGAAATTGCACGGCAGTCTTGTGCGACACGTCCGAATGAACTCAAGGCCACGGGCTCTTCCACTTATCGAACATGTGGCAGCGGGCTTCAGTCAGCTGTTATTGCTTCTTGTGTATATACGCGAGACGCGTGTGTATTTGTGTGCGATTGAATTATCGAATTATTACAACCCAGAAATGCTACTCGAATTTTCTTTTGAACAAAGACTTTTTATGTATGACACGTATGTGAAAACCGACTCATGTAGACAGGTGTGTAGGCAATTTCACGATACATTTCCTGGTGTCCCAGTTCCGAGTAGAGAAACATTTAGATATCTAGTGCAGAAACTGAAGAGAACGGGATCATTTAATGTTGTAAATTGTAAAAACAAACGAAGGGTACTAACGGAAGAAAAACCTGATGAAATTGGCGAAGCATTTGAACGGCCTCCTAATAGATCTTTACGACGTGTAGCACAACAAGTCTGTGTTTCAAAAACCTCAGTACATAGGCCTACGAAACTGTTGAAATTACTGTGTGTGACTTTTATCTGTAGGGGAACTCTCAAAATCTCTCTATAGAAATAATCCTCACACCATAGACAGTCTTAAAAATAATATATCAGAAATTACGCAACAAGAACTTATGCGTGTGAATGGTAATTTCATCAGAAAGTGCCAAGAATGTTTATCTACCGAAGGACACCACTTTCAACACCGACTGTGAAAAAGGTTAGTACTGATAAAATAAAAAGTAATTATGTTTGTTCAATAGGTAATCAATATATCGTAGTAATAATAATCATAAAATCAGTAATAATATGTTATCGGTATCAATAATAAGAATAATAAACAGATACACTGAAAATAGCACGCGGAACACGCATCGCGACTACCGGCCAGATAGCTTAGGGATCGCGGTCGGAACATGCAACGCGACTACCGGCCAGATGGCTGAGAGACCGCTCTGTACTTGTGGTTACAAATCGCCATTGAGATTGCTATCTCTAATGAGATGCCTTGTGGTCTATCTGGGAAACAACTTGAGTCAATTGGGGAATTCAATGTCCCACCGGCATGTTGTCACAGTACCCCAATGGAGCAACACGGAGGGCAGGAGAACCATGTTCAAATCCCGCCTGTGGCACTGAATTTTTCACTTGACTCTATATCCAAATCAAGTGTTGTAATCCAGCGTTCTCTAGGCGTTTTATGGCTTTCATCTTAACGTTTTGAGTATTCTGTTGTGGAGTTAGGTGTTACAATAGGATTAAAAAAATCGGACGTGTTACATTCACATGGGTATCTCTACCCAGTATTGTTTATTTTTTATATAACTACCACGAAATATTCCTACTAAAGCTTATTACTTTCTCTACTACGCATTGTAAGTAGGGGAAGTATTACATTCCGCACAAAAAATCGATACTGAGATTTCACGGAAATACATGTTTTGAGGTGCCTTGGATCCATATAAAGCATTTTGGAAACATGTCCATGTGTGTGTGTGTCCCTTGTCTGCCTGTGAACATCATAACTCAAAAGCGAAAAACATGAATACCCAACTTGGTATTTCTGTTTAGTATCTTCCCCCACCCGCAACTACCCTTTGCATGGAACATTTTTCGAACACTTTGATTTTCTCAAAAATGGCTCTAACGATTTTGATTAAAATATCACATGTTTAAGATACTTTCATGACAAATGAAACATATATATTGAATTTTCTGGGAATGTCACCAAACGTCTTCTTCATTCTGAATGACTTTTGTATAACTAGTAAACCGTAAGAGATAGACAAAATTTTACATCACAAGAAATGTAGATCTTTTTAAAAAACACAGTTAATGTCACATACATTTTTTTTAGTGAACCATTCCCGAGATATTGTTTATTATTTGTTTGAATTTTCCAATACTTATACTTGTTCTCAAATGGGAATTCGTTATTCGTTTTTATGTCCTGGACATACAAAGAGAATGGAATGCTCCACATTGCAACCAGCTCTTAAAACATTTGATTACCGCTTAAAGCCTACCATATTCCCCTACAAGAAAATTAGCAGTAAGACAGCTTCTGTAGATGTTTATCTCATTAAAATGAAGCAGATGAGAATAAGCGTTTGTAAAAGTAGTTTGTACAAGAGTAGAGAAAGTTATGTGGGTGCAACACATCAATCTTTTTCTATCTGCTTTATTTTAGTCGAGATAAGCTTTAGCAGAAATAGTTTCACTACACATTTCATTGAAAGTACCTATAAGGGGGATAGAGAAAAGCGAATCAATAACCAGATATTTAAAAAACTGGTTGCTATGCTGGTCTAGATAGCCTCGAGAAACAACCGAATAGCGACAACACTTTAAGAATGACAAACTATTGAACAATTCAAACCAATAACTATGTTTGTCCCAGAAATGGCTAATACCCGATAAAGCTATTTGAAATAAACTGTATAGTTTAAGGAGATAAACCTTATTTACTTTCTCCACTCCGTGTAGTAACTAGGGGAAGTATTGTATTCCACCCAAAAATTCGATACCGAGATTTCACCGGAAATACATGTTTTGAGACTCCCTGCATCCAAAAAAAGCATTTTTGGAAACATGTCCGTGTGTGTGTCTGTGTGTCTGTGAACAGCATAACTCAGAAACGAACAGTCGGATAAACACCAAAGTTGGTATTTAGGTTCAGTATCTTCCAGAGATGCGACACAAGGTTTTCAATAAAATCCCCCCACCCCAGATTACCCTTTACACGGAACATTTTTCGAAGATGTTAATTTTCTCAACAATGGCTCTAACGATTTTGATTAAAATATCATATGTTTAAGGTATTTTCATGACAAATGAAATGTATATCTCGAATTTTCTGGGAATGTCTCCAAAAGTGTTCTTCATTCTGAACGACTTTTGCATAACTGCTAAACCATAAGAGATAGACAAAATTTTACTGCACAAAAAATGTAGATCGCGTTAAAATACCAATTTATGTCATATACATTTCTTTTGTTGAGTGAACCGTTTTCGAGATATTGCTAGTTATTCGCTTAAATTTTCCAATACTTAATATTTTTTCTCAAATTCGTTATTCATTTTTTTTATGTCCTGGACATGCAAAGAGAATGGAATGCGCCACATAGCAACCAGCGCTTAAAATATTTGACTATCGCTTAAAACCTACCACATATCCCTTGTACCTACAAGAAAATTAGCAATAAGATTGACATCTCCATATCTCGATTAACATGAAGCATTTGGAGAATAACCGTTTGTAAAAATAGTTTGTACAAGAGTAGAGAAAGTCATGTGAGCGTAACACATCAGATTTTTTAATGATTTTGTCTATCTCTTAAGATTTACCAATCGTACAAAATTATACCAAAATCCTTCCGAATGAAGAGAACTTCATAGGCTAATCCCAGAAAGTTCAAGTTATACATTTTATTTGCTAAATAAATATCTAAAATATACTTTAATCAAAATCTTTGGAGTCATTTAGAAATCACCTTCCATGTAAAGGGTGGAAAATCCTTCGAAAATGCTAAACCTAAATACAGGTTTTATATGTTGGTCATTTCGTTTTTGGATCATGCAGTTCACACACAGTTACACACGGACCTTTTTCTAAAAATGCCTTTTTTTAATTCAGAGAGTCTCAAAACGTATATTTCCGGTGAAATCTCGGTATAGAATTTTTGGCTGGAATGCCGTACTTCCTCTGTTTACTGTAAGTAAGAAGTAGAAAAGGTAATAAGCTAGATATGAAAAGAAGAATCAAAATAATATCCCTCGTAATGTATATAATTTGCTTTCATTCATTTCACCACCATTTCTCATCACCTGCTTTCTCGCTTTCATATTTGGCATCGGGCTGATCACCCATCCTGAATATTGTAACTGATTCTAAGTGTCTGCTCCTAACAGGGCTCTGACTCCAGGCACCCGCTTGTAAGTCCTGGGGAGCATAAGTCCTACATACGAGGAGGGTGAAAGAATGAAGATGGTAATGTATATAATTGCCTGCTTGAAGAGAATTATAAAAATCAATGAATATTTCTCTGGAATGGCCAACCAGCTTTCTGCAAGAATGTTTGCCATTTGTTCCATTTTTATCCTTTTTATTTTATTTAAATTAATCAGCGACATTAACGCTATACAGTTTTGATTGAAAATCTGCAGAAAAATCTGAACTGTTACACTCACATGACTTTCTCTACTCCTGTACAAGCTATTTTTACAAACTCTTATTCTCCATCTATTTAATATTAATCGAGATAAACATTTGCAGAAAGGGTCTTTTGACATGCAAAGAGAATTACATTTTACATATATTTGACTAGCGCTTAAGGCGTACTATGTTCCCCTTGTTTTGTATTTTCAAGGGCAATATATAAATACAGCAGCCTTTAAGCATAGACATATCTCTTAATAGCTGGTTGCTACGTGCAGCACCATTCTCTTTGCTACAGATTAATACTCTTTGCATATCCAAGACAAAAAAATGAATAACGAATTCCCATTTGAGAAAGTATTGAAACATTTAAGGGAATAACAAGCAATGTCTCGAAAATGTTTCACTCAACACAAAAAAAAATGCATATGACATAAATTCTGTATTTTAATGTCATCTACATTTTGTGTGTAGTAAAATTTTGTCTATCTATTATGGTATACCAGTTATGCAAAAGTCGTTCACAATGAAGAATACTTTTTGAGACATTCCCAGAAAATTCGAGATATACATTTCATTTGTCATGAAAATATCTAAATATCTTAAACGTTTGATATTTTAATCAAAATCGTTAGAGCCATTTTTGAGAAAATTAAAATTTTCGAAAACTGTTCCATGTAAAGGGTAGTCTGGGGTGGGGGGATTTTCTTGAAAACCTTCGTGTCGCATCTCTGGAAGATACTGAAACTAAATACCAAGTTTGCTGTTTATCCGACTGTTCGTTTCTGAGTTATGCTGTTCACAGACACACACACACATAGAACATGTTTCCAAAAAAAAATTTTTTTTTTGATTCAGGTGGTCTCAAAACATATATTTCCGGTGAAATCTCGGTATCGAATTTTTGGGTGGAATACAATACTCCCCTAACTTACTATACATAAAAATTACAATACAAGAAAATTGCAAGAAACAAGCAAACAAAAGAAGGTTAATCGCTAGCTGGATTAGAGGTGAACCCCTTCGGGCCCCTCGCTGGCGACTTCAGACATGTGGTATGCTGGCGTGTTGATGAAGCGGACTCATTCGGAGCTAACTGTACAGGGAACTATAGCAAAAGATCCTGTGGCAGGCGACTGCGGATACTGAAGTTGTGAGCGAGTAGATAAAACCGCGCCTCTAACATATGGACTGCAATTAAAACAGATGAGCATTAATAGCAAGAAGACTTGTCTTAATAAAATACCCATTACATACTTTCCTAATGCTAAATATTATTTTCTCTACCACGTATAGTAAGTAGGGGAAGTATTGTATTCCACCCAAAAATTCGATACCGAGATTTCACCGGAAATATATGTTTGAGACCCCCTGAATCCAAAAAAAAGCATTTTTGGAAACATGTCCGTCTGTGTGTCTGTCTGTGAGCAGCACAACTCAGAAACGAACAGTCGGATAAACACCAAACTTGGTATTTTGGTTCAGTATTTTCCGGAGATGCGACACGAAGGTTTTCAACAAAATCCCCCCACCCCAGATTACCCTTTACATGGAACATTGTCGAACATTTTAATTTTCTCAAAACTGGCTGTAACGATTTTGATTAAAATATCATATGTTTAAGATATTTTCATGACAAATAAAATGTATATCTTGAATTTCCTGGGAATGTCTCCAAAAGTATTCTTAATTGTCAACGACTTTTGCATAACTGGTAAACCATAAGAGATAGACAAAATTTTACTACACAAAAAACGTAGATCGCGTTAAAATACACAATTTATATCATATACATTTTTTTTGTTGAGTGAACCATTTTCGAGATATTGCTTGTTATTCCCTTAAATTTTTCAATACTTATTTTCTCGAATGGAAATTCGTTATTCATTTTTTTTTGTCCTTATATGCAAAGAGTATTAATCGGAGCCAAAGAGAATGGTGCTGCACCTAGCAACCAGCTATTAAGAGATATGTATGTGCTTAAAGGCTACTGTATTTCTATATTGCCCTTGCAATTACAAAACAAGGGGAACATAGTAGGCCTTAAGCGATAGTCAAATATTTTTAGAACTGGTCGCTATGTGTAAAATGTAATTCTCTTTGCATGTCAAAAGATCGTAGCAATAAGATTAACATCTCGATATCTCGATTAGCATGAAGCATATAGAGAATAAGCGTTTGTAAAAATAGTTTTTACAAGAGTAGAGAAAGTCATGTGAGTGTAACACATCAGATTTTTTTTATTTACTGTCTTAAGAAAATTGGGTTTTCACTCACTTCCTTCAACAGCCATAAACTAGGTAGTTTGTCCGGTGAAAACTACAATCGAATCAAACTCGTGAAAATGTGCAGTAGATTTTGTGTTTGTCAGTAGGCTACGAAGATGCCGAAGTACATACAGCTCAAAATACAGTTGAAAAACTAAGAGCTAATGGTTATCTCCCCTGTATGGCCATCTCCTCCGAATAGATAACAAAATATTGCCTTATATTGGTTGGATGCTGCTATGATTCGCGCTTGTTCAGCTGTACTAAGTAAATAACAATTATAACTATGCCTCGAAAGTTGTAGACCTTGCTCTAAAAACACCTACAAATACACTGAAGAGGGCATAATAAGTGGACAAAAGAACATAATTATGTGATGCAAATTAATTAATATTTTTCATAATTTTAGTTTTAATTATATGTTTAATAATGCGTATAATGCTTGACATTACGTATCATCATTACATCTGTCATCATTAAAAGGCAATGTGTGTCATTTTCAAACAATACGGTTATTTATGGACTCGATATACCTTAACACATTTACATACAGCATTGTAAGTCGCCATTGGAGTACGTCATTTCAAGCATTTTAAGATCTACTTGTGGTGTACCGGGAAAAATGCGAGTTTAATGTCATTTGGTTAGAGCAACCGGACGAAATCGGAAGATTTGTGGTTCAAATCCGCGGCTATGATATTGTATTTTTCTGTCGTCTGATTCTACATTTTATTTGTCATGTAAGTATCTTTAATATATAGTGTTTTAATCAAAATAGTTTGATCCAGATTTTTAGAACATAACTGATGTGTTACGCTCACATTACTTTCTCTACTCTAGTAAAACTGTATTTACAAACGCTTATTCTCCATACACTTCATGTTAGTCGGAATATAAGATGTTAATCTTATTGCTAATTTTCTTGTAGGTGCAAAGGGAATATGGTAGGCTTTAAGCGATAGTCAATCTTTTAAGAACTGGTTGCTATGTGGAGCATTCCATTCTCTTTGGATGTCCAGGACATAAAAACATATAACGAATTCCCATTTGAGAACAAGTATAACATTGGAAAATTCAAACATATAAGAAATATCTCAGAAATGGTTCACTCCACAAAAAACTGTATGACATAAATTGTATATTTTAACGAGATCTACATATTTTGTGTAGTAAAATTTTGATTATCCCTTACGGATAATGAAGAGGGCTTATGGGGATATTCCCAGAAAATTCAAGATATAAATTTTATTTGTCATAAAAATATCTTAAATGTATGATATTTTAATCAAAATCGTTAGAGCCATTTTTGATAAAATCAAAATTGTCGAAAAATGTTCCATGTAAAGGGTAGTCTGGAGTGGGGAGATTTTCTTTAAAATCCTCGTGTCGCATTTTTCTAAGATATTAAACATAAATACCAACTTTGGTATTTATCCTAACTTTTCGTTTTTAAGTTATTCTGTCCACAGACACATACAGGAACCTTTTCCTAAAAATGCCTTTTTCTTTTGTTAATGGGACCTCAAAACATGTATTTCCGGTGAAATCTCGATATCGAATCTTTGGGTGGAATGCAATACTTCCCTACGTTGAAGATCCCAAAAAAGCCAAACAAAGGATTAATAAGCAAAACAACGTCAAAAAATCTGATGTGTTACACTCACATTACTTTCTCAACTCTTGTACAAACTATTATTACAAGCACTTATTCTCCATATGCTTCATGTTAATTGAGATATCGATATGTCAATCTTATTGCTACTTTTCTTGTAGATGCAAGGGGAATAGTAGGTTATAAGCGATAGTCAAATATTTTAAGCGCTGGTTGCTATGTGGCGCATTCCATTCTCTTTGCATGTCCAGGACATAAAAACAAATGAAAAACGAGTTTGAGAAAAAGTATGTTTTGGAAACTTTAAGGGAATAACAAGCAATATCTCGAAAATGGTTCACTCAATAATAAAAATGTATATGACATAAATTGTGTGATCTTCGTTTTTTGTGTAGTAACATTTTGTCTATCTCTTATGGTTTACCAGTTATGCAAAAGTCGTTCACAATGAAGAATACTTTTGGAGACATTCCCAGAAAATTCGAGATATACATTTCATTTGTCATGAAAATTTCTTAAACATATGATATTTTAATAAAATTGTTAGAGCCATTTTTGAGAAAATTAAAATTTTCGAAAAATGTTCCATGTAAAGGGTAATCTGGGGTGGGTTTTTTTCTTGAAAACCTTCGGTCGCATCTCTGGAAGATACTGAACCTAAATACCAAGTTTGGTGTTTATCCGACTGTTCGTTTCTGAGTTGTGCTGTTCACAGACACACACACGGACATGTTTTCAAAAATGCTTTTTTTTTGATTCAGGGGGTCTCAAAACATGTATTTTCATTGAAATCTCGGTACCGAATTTTTAGGTGGAATACGATACTTCCCCTACTTACTATACGTAGTAGAGAAAGTAAAGAGGGCAAAAGCTAAATAAAACCAACCATTTTCTGACCGACAGTGGGCACTCAAAAGAAAAGGATATTTCCTCAGCTAATGAGCCTTAATGATGATAGCAGTATAATTAGTTTCAGGTTTTGGATATAAACAAGGATTTTTTTGAAGACGGTATTTGGAGTTACAGATGGTTCGGAAAAGAGGTGCGTCTTTTCCCAGGGATAGAGTTGTTTTAATTGATATCCGATTCAGTCGTTAAAGAAATACGAAGTTTGAATACGAATGATAAAGACCAGGAGCACGGAAGAATTACAATAGAGTGAATCGCAAAGTTTCACAGCGTGATAGTTAATGAATACATGTCCTTTGGTTACATGCGTTTTCATTACGTGCGTTTTAGTACCTTACAAAATATTCAAAAAAAGTTAGGACTATGTGTAAACATCGTGTAGAAGTGCCATTAGTGCAGCGTTTGCACTAAGTGACAAGGGGCCACTCACTGAGATGTCGTTTAACCTAAGATAACATCTCCATCGTCTGTAAACCTTTTCCTCTCTTCTTTTTATTTTCTCTACTACATACATAGTAGGTAGAGAAGGTATTGGATTCCACCCAAAAGTTCGATACCGAGATTTCACCATAAAAATGTTTTAATACCCCCTGAATCCCAAAAAGCAGTTTTAGAAAAAGTGTCCCTGTGTATATGTGAGGCTTTGAACAGCATAAATCAAAAACGAAAAGTCGGATCAACACCAAACTTGGTATTTAAACTAACTACATTTCAAAGATTCAACACAAGGATTTTAAAGAAAATCCCCTTACCCAAAACTATCTTATATAGGGAACACTTTTCGAAAACTTTGATTTTTTGAAAAATGGCTGTAACGATTTTAATTTGCATTAAAGATATTTACACGACAAAATGTATACTTTGAATTTTCTGGGAATAGCCTGTGAAGTCCTCTTCTTTCGGAAGGAATTTTGTACAACCTGTATAACTGGTAAACGTTAAGCGATAGACGAAAACGTATTATACAAAAATATTTATGTCTTTAAACCACACAATTTATTTTTAAATAAGTGTTTTTGTGGCATAAGCCATTTCTGAGATATGGGTTATTAATGGTGGTTCGAATTATTCATTACTTGTAATGCTCTCAAAGTCCTGTCAACATTCAGTTGTTTCTCACGATTGCATGTAAACAGTATGGAATTTTAAGAGCAGCATATAGCGTCCAGTTCTTAAACATTAGACTATCACTGTTCTCTTTGTATCTATAACGAAATGTGTAACGTAGCTATTTTTACAAAGGTTTATTTGGATTAAAATGTAGTGGATACAAAAATAAGCTTAAGTAAGCATAGTTCGTATACACACCAGCTAAATATAGAGAATACAGAAGGTCAAATGAATGTATCACATCAGATTTTTACATAATAGCCCACCTTCTTCATAAATCACTCTCCTAGTTCCCTACGTAGTCTGTTAGTCACAACCTCATTACAACAGGAATAGTAGAGGCGAAGAACGAGTTTTGTCCATCTTTTCATATTTAAAGGAATCTTTTTTAAGATTTAAATAAATAGAAAAAGAGCCCAATTTCTGCGGTAAAATTGAATGTTAGATCTGTAACAAATGAGGACACCAGCTACTGCAAAACAACTTTATTTATGACACACTCAGCGTAGCACAAACATTACACTTGGTCACTTTAGGCACACAGAACACAATACAATTGATCTGTCGAATCACAACTCACAACTAAACTGCACTGGCACTGTCCACTTTAACTTTGTCGCTTCTTATTTAACAGAACTCAGCTCATCTTGGCTTTCGGTAATAGCAATCCTTTAATACAGGCTCACATAAAAAACGGAAACTTTAATGGCAGCACCTACTCGAAATCGCCCTAAGAAATCCTCTGATGCGAGAAACTGGCACACAATGATTATTGTTCTGCGCGCCTATTCTGGAGGGTACCGGCCAACCTCGTGTCCAGATAGATGAGTGGAAGGCGCTCGCACTGCCGGCCCATAGGTAACTAGCGCATGCGATCGCAAAAAAAAGTAAAAGATGTGAGACGGAAACGTCGTTCTACGTTAAAGTTACTGGTGATGACTAATTAAATTATATATGTTTTATACGTACGTTGATCAACAAACATTGAAACTGATCTTTTCTCGCACATGTTAATTACTCCATTTCAATGTTTACATGATATTTTTCAAAGTAATCCCCTCCACTGTTATAGCGTCTCTGCCAGTCCTCGAACACATGGTACAGGCCATTCTTTGTGAGGTCCTCGAGAATCGCCTCACGTTTCTTGAGCATTGCTTCAGAGTTCTCCAATCGAATGCCCGGAGCTTTGCCTTTAATGGTGGGAATAAGCAAAAATCACAGGGTGCAAAATCGGGATTACAAGGCGAATGCAGTACACAGGTAATGTTCCATTCAGCTAAAACTGCTGACTTGATTTGCGACGTGATACCATGCGTTGTCGCCACCCAGTCCGATGAAGTTCTGATGGTTTGCTTCTAACATGCTTCCTCAGTTTAGCCAATACTGAGGTGCAATATGCTGCTAGTAGTGTGAGGGAGAACTGCATGCTAAAAAATCATTCCATTAGTCAGTGTGGTATGCGAAATGCAAGTAGGGTCTACAAAACAGAGCATCACTACCAATCTATCGATACGAGTGCTGTCGTCTATGGACATTATAATAAAACCCCGCTCTTTTCAGAAATTCGTGGTACAGATAGAAAATTATCAAGGAAGCTACAGGAAAAAATTAGTCTTAGTTTTTGTTGATCAATCCCATACTAGCTATAAGAGTGGGATATTTAATTTTGTATGTGTACTGCTGTTAGGTAACTAAGGATTAGACTATATAATTTGGAGAGATATAGCCGGCAGGGCACGGTAGCGAAGAATATTTCTTTTGTATTTTAGCAAGCGCAAAATTTGGAGAAATTCCATTTATCCCATTTTGCGAATCAGAAGTTACTGTAGAAGCAGCTGTAACTAATTCCAGGTCGAGGTCACAGTCACTATGCTGTATTCACTCTTAGGTTCATCTGCGCCAAAATAAACCCACATAACCAGTGCACCGTGGCACAACACGGTAGCATTGCGCGTAGGAAAGCAGCCCTATGCTAATAATCTAAATTTTAGATTGAATTTATCCTTAATATTCTATACAAACGGATAGAAACCGGTCAAACCATTGACTAGTGGTGAAAAAGCAATATTGTTGAATGTTCATTATGAGTTAGGTGAGAAATATCCAACACTTCCCGTGAAAGAAGTCATTAAATTAACTCCTGAGTTCGCTGTTGCTTCAGTACAAGTATAAACACTACACGTAAAGAAAAATCTGAAACGGAAAAAGTGGTTACACCCAGGAAAAAAAGAAAGCGTGTGAAATACACCATGCAAGGGTGTGATGATTTTGTGAATAATTCAATTCGCGTAACAGTGCACAATTTCATTTTTAAAAAATATTGCCGCTTCCAGAGAGGAAATGAATGTAAGTTATTGCAGATCGTTTACTTTTCTTTTCGCCTTTAAGAATTAGCTATTATTATATGTGCAAATGTTCATTTTGTTGTAACTAACAATCTTATCTATTTTAACTCCTAACAGAAAATGCTAGTCACCATTTAAGATGCCGGATTAAGGGCTTTGTTGTGTCTACATTACGTGCCACATGTACTCGCCACATTGTCGTGAAAGTATGACAATATTTCTGTCGTGGATGGTGGAAGGATATATTATAGCGGTGCACTGGTCACCAGGTTTTGTTTTGGCGCGGATCAACCTAAGAGTGAATACAGTTTAGGTTAAAATGAAATATTGATAGATTTAGACTCCCTCAAATTGAAGAAGGGTTTGTCACGTGTGTTGTCACAAGAGTAGAAGTACCAATGGAACAACGAAATAAGTTCTTTAGCGGAAAAGCACCTAGACGTAATATTTGGATTTGAATAAGTGCAATAGTTAAGTGGGAGAAATGACAGGTTCTAAATAAATCAAGCACAGCCTAAAGAAGTTTCTCATAAATAAAGTAGGGGAAGTATTATATTGCATCCAAAAATTAGATACCCATATTTCAATGGAAATACATGTTTTGAGATCCCCTGAACCGTCTACCGAAATGCTAATCCTTCCCTCTTCTCAGTTAAAATTCTTACACAAAATATTATATGAGATTTAAACTAAGAATAATTATAATATTGTCGTAACCTCTACATTTTCTTTAACTCACGGGGGGTAGAGCGAGGTACCGGTTTTCAAACACATCACAAACTACACGAGGTCCGGGGCGAGCTCAACTAAATTCCTAAATACCTGAAAATTCGTAAAAAATATATCTAGATAATGGTGTGGAAGGAGAGAAGGATTAAGCTACGTTAATAATTTACATAACAGGAATTTAGATTACAAAATTATATATTGAATTAAGTCTGATACATTTTTACCTTCCGTTCGACGGAGCGTCCCTCCCTGCCATTTGCACTGTTCACTGCGTTCCAAGAGACTCTCTTAGCGTCAGACGCTACTACTGAAAACCGGCTTTTGCCCCCACTCCCATTACCGGTCTGTGTTGCCAGTTCTAACATATAGCCATACAATGATCCCAGCCACAAATATAACAAATGTATTACCACACCACATGCCACAATATTCATATTTAAACTGCTGCAATCAGTTATATATATGACAATTGTTAACATTAAATATTATTATTATTATTACTATTATTATTATTAGGCATTGTTCCTTGTTATGAAATCACTTGCATTGTAGATATTCGCTGTGTTTATTTATTTATTTATTATGGAATACAGATATCAGCGGAGTGTACCTAAACTCTCCCATATCAAAACAAATAATTGAACAAATAAAAACGAAGCCCACCTCTATGGAGTGGGAGTAGCGTGTCAGCCTCACATTCAAGATGACCCGAGTTCGAATCTCTGTTAGGATGAGTTACCCGGATAAGGTTTTCTTTTCCGGGGTGTTCCCCTATCCTGAAAGTTGAATGTCGTGTAACTCTAAGCTCTATGAAGCCCGGGATAATTTGTGCATCACTTCATTCATTTCATTCACCGTTCGATATGACAACCGATTAAAGGGAGTTAACCCCAAAAAATCTGTTGTCTTGCACCCCATATGACTTTCTCTGCACTGCTCTCTCTGCTCTTATTGTAATTTTCTTGTAGGTACAAGGGGAATATGGTAGGCTTTAAGCGATAGTCAAATCTTTTAAGAGCTGGTTGCTATGTGGAGCATTTCATTCTCTTTGCATGTCCAGTATTAAAAAACGAATAACTAATACTGATTTGAGAAAACGTACAAATATTGTAAAATTAAACAAATAACAAGGAATACCTCGGAAATGTGTCACTCCAAAAAATAATGTATATTGCATAAATTGTGTGTTTTAACAGCTCTACATTTTTTGTGTAGAAACATTTTGTCTATCTCTTACGATTTACCAGTTATGGAAAAGCCACCCAGAAAGAAGGGGACTTTTGGGGACATTCCCAGAAAATTCAAGATATACATTTCATTTGTCATGAAAATCTTAAATATATTATATATTATTCAAAGTTATTGGGGTCATTTTTTGAGAAATGTTCCGTGTAAAGGGTAGTCTGGGGTGGGAGAATTTTCTTGAAAATCTTCGTGTCGCATATTTAAAAGATACTGAACCTAAATACCAAGTTTGGTATTCATCCCACTTTTCGTTTTTGAGTTATGCTGTTCCCTCGTTATCGAATTTTTGGTGGAAGCAGTACTTCCCCTACTTACTATAAGTAGTAGAGAAGGAAAAGAATAAGGAGGTACATACATGGTTTTAAATTATGTTAAACATTATTTTTACTTTCTCTACCATGTACATAATAAGTAGAGAAAGTATTGCATTCTACCCAAAAGTTAGATACACACATTTCACTGGAAATACATGTAATGAGGCCTCCTGAATAAAAAAAATCAGTTTTTAGAAAAGGGACCGTGTGTGTGTCCCTGTGTGTGAATCGATGAACAGCAGAACTCAAAAATGAAAAGTCGAATCAAAACCAAACTTGGTATTTCAGTTCAGTACCTTCCAAATGTGCGACACGAACGTTTTCAAGAAAATCTTTCCACCCAAAACTAGTCTTTCGTGGGATATTTTTGATGTTTTAAAAAGACTAATGATTTTCATTAAAATAAAACAAATTAAAGATATTTACATGCAAATAAAATGTATATCTTGAATTTTCTGGGAAGAGCCTGTGTGAAGTCCTCTTCATTCGCAAGAAATTTTCTATGATCTGTATAACTGGTAAACATTAAGCTATAGACAAAAACGTACAGCTCAAAACATGTAGATCTCTTTACGACACAATTTATTTCAAATAACCTTTTACTTTCTCTACTACGTATAGTAATTAGGGGAAGTATTGTATTCCACCCAAAAATTCGATACCGAGATTGCACCGGAAATACATGTTTTGAGACCCCCTGAATCCAAAAAAAGCATTTTTGGAAACATGTCCGTGTGTGTGTCTGTGTGTGTGTGTGTGTGTGTGTGTGTGTGTGAACATCATAACTCAGAAACGAACAGTCGGATAAACACCAAACTTGGTATTTAGGTTCAGCATCTTCCAGAGATGCGACACGAAGGTTTTCAAGAAAATCCCCCCTCCCCAGATTACCCTTTACATGGAACATTTTCCGAAAATTTTAATTTTCTCAAAAATGGCGCTAACGATTTTGATTAAAATATCATATGCGTAAGATATTTTCATGACAAATAAAATGTATATCTTGAATTTTGTGGGAATGTCTCCAAAAGTATTCATTGTGAACGACTTTTGCATAACTGGTAAACCATAATAGATAGACAAAATTTTACTACACAAATAATGTAGATCGCGTTAAAATACATAATTTATGTCATATACATTTTTTCTGTTGAGTGAACCATTTTCGAGACATTGCTTGTTATTCCCTTAAATTTTTCAATACTTATTTTCTCAAATGGGAATTCGTTATTAATTTTTTTGTCTTGGATATGGAAAGAGTATTAATCTGTGGCAAAGAGAATGGTGCTGCACCTAGCAACCAGCTATTAAGATATATGTCAATGCTTAAAGGCTACTGTGTTTCTATATTGCCCTTGCAATACAAAACAAGGGGAACATAGTACCTATGCCTTAAGCGATAGTCAAATATTTTTAGAACTGGTCGCTATGTGTAAAATGTAATTCTCTTTGCATGTCAAAAGATCGTTACGGCAAATGATCTCGATTAGTATGAAATAGATGGAGAATAAGAGTTCGTAAAAATAGGTTGTACAAGAGTAGAGAAAGTCATGTGATTGTAACACATCAGATTTTTTGTGGCATCAGCCATTTCCGAGATATCAGTTATTAATGGTTCGAATTATTCAATACCTAGCCATTCTATTAAAGTATTGCCAACATTCAGTTGTTTCTCGCGAAGCGTATAGCGTCCACTTCTTAAACATTTGAGTATTACTGTTCCCTTTGTATCTATAACGATATGCGCAATGCAGCTTTTTCTGCAAAAGTTTATTTGGAATGAATTGAAGTAGATATAAAAACAAGATTTAGTAGGATTAGTTTGCATACCCACTAAGAAACGATAAAGAGTAGAGAAAGTCAGATCAATGTATCACATCAGATTTTTAATATCTACCTGTAACTTTTCGCAGTGTTCCCAAAAATTCATCAACACTTTCAATGCGACTTTTCTCATGCAAGTGTGCTGATATCAACACTGTACACTCAGATTTAACATTGTTACGTTGTCATCTATTCCAGCGGTTCCCAAACCTCTTGCACAGACGACCCCCTTTTCGATAATGAAATTATTGGCGACCCCTCCATTCACTTCGCTGCTTAATCATTAATTTGCAAGTTTTCGCGCACAGTTCAATGACTTAAGCGCGAAGTTAAAGGATAAATTAATTGAACTTTCTTCAGACCAAGGTTTAAAACTGACTTTCCAGAAGGAAAATGTGTATCGGTTCTGGCCAGCAAGAAGAACACAATACCCTGGTGTCTGCCGCACTAAACATGCTTATTCCATTCAGCACCTCATATCTCTGCGAAATTGGATTTTCGTCTAAATCTGGATATCAAGTCTAAGTCTAGGAATAGATAATGTGTGCAACTAATATACAGCCAGACATTGAATGATTAATTAACAGCAAACAGGTTCATACTTATCATTAATCATCCTGATGTTCAGTGTAATAATTAATGGTTTACATAAAATTGTACATGTGCATTTACTGTGAAATTGTAGTATTATAAATACAAAACATGATTCTGTTTAAATGTAATATGTAATAGGTGACTAAACTCCATTTTCCTCATTGTTATAATAATAATTAACAATAAAAATAATTTATTAATAATTCCAGATATTACTGCGACCTCCCACATAGAATACCGCGCCCTCTTGAGGGTCGCAACCCACAGTTTGGGATCCGCTGTTCTACGCAAAGGGGGCAACAAACACGGATTGGAGAATGCACTCCACCAACACTAATGCAATGCGACAGTTAAATTTTTAATGTCATCTGCATTTCCAGCAAAACGCGCTAAGAGCCCGTGGTGCCTGAGTTCGAGAAAAGTGTTCAATAATAACAGTGGTAGAGGAAATGTGTTCTCAATTTTAGCGCAAGTGTTGAAAATAGCGTGTTTCTAATAATACAGTGGTCGCTCTCGTGCAAGGAAGCGACCACTTGATGCAGTTGCCAGGAAACAAGAACTCGGTCAGTCTTGTGTGTGTGTTAGGTGGCAACAAACCAACAGTTGTAGAATTTTCGAGAAAGTGTAACAAGTGCCAGTTAGCGTCATTTGGATTCTCTATTTTTCACACTGACTGACGCTTAAGATAAGGTAATGAATTCCACCCAGAAATTCGCTATTGAGACTTCACTTGTGTCAAATACACATTTTCAATATCCTGAATAAAAAAGGAGAAATAAAACAAACTACATACATATACAGCTGGACCATTTAAGTTGAGACTGTACAATATCTCCAAAACTAAGCGTTGTAGAAAGAAATGTTTTTAAAAAAGTTGCTTAATATTAGGTAGTAAGTAAATGCCATTAATCGCGTTTACTTTGGAGGACGTTATGATGGTCATTTTAGGGTCAATTTACTTTTTTACTTTCTCTACTACGTATAGTAAGTAGGGGAAATATTGCATTCCACCCAAAAATTCGATACCGAGATTTCACCGGAAATACATGTTTTGAGACCTCCTGAATCCAAAAAAAGCACTTTTGGAAACATGTCCGTGTGTGTGTCTGTGTGTGTGTGTGTCTGTGTGTGTGTGTGTCTGTGTGTGTGTGTGTCTGTGTGTGTGTCTGTGAACAGCATAACTCAAAAACGAAAAGTCGGATAAACACCAAACTTGGTATTTAGGTTCAGTATCTTCCAGAGATGCGACACGAAGGTTTTCAAGAAAATGCCCCCACCCCAGACTACCCTTTACATGGAACGTTTTTCGAAAATTCTAATTTTCTCAAAAATGGCTCTAACGATTTTGATTAAAATATCATATGTTTAAGATAATGTCATGAGAAATGAAATGTATATCTCGAATTTTCTGGGAATGTCTCCAAAAGTATTTTTCATTGTGAACGACTTTTGCATAACTGGTAAACCATAAGAGATAGACAAAATTTTACTACACAAAAATGTAGATCTCGTTAAAATACACAACTTATGTCATATACATTTCTTTTGTTGAGTGAACCGTTTTCGAGATATTGCTTGTTATTCCCTTAAATTTTCCAATACTTATACTTTTTCTCAAATTCGTTATTCATTTTTTTATGTCCTGGACTTGCAAAGAGAATGGAATACGCCGCATAGCAACCAGCGTTAAAATATTTGACCATCGCTTAAAAGCTACCATATTCCCCTTGCATCTACAAGAAAATTAGCAATAAGATTGACATCTCGATATCTCGAATAACATAAAGCATATGGAGAATAGGCGTTTGTAAAAATAGATTGTACAAGAGTAGAGAAAGTCATGTGAGTGTAACACATCAGATTTTTTAAATAGGAACCTACATTTTGTATGATTTCTCATTAGAAAATGGTTTATAAAAACCTGTTTATTTTGTGATGAGTAATAAGGAAGCAAAATAAAAAATCTGATGTGTTACACTCACATGACTTTCCCTACTCTTGTACAAACTATTTTTACAAACGCTTATTCTCCATATGCTTCATGTTAATCGAGATATCGAGATGTTAATCTTATTGCTAATTTTCTTGTAAATGCAAGGGGAATTGGTAGGCTTTAGGATATAGTAAAATATTTTAAGAGCTGGTTACTATGTGGAGTATTCCATTCTCTTTGCATTACCACGACAAAAAAAAATAAATAACGAATTTGAGAAAAATTATACGTATTGGAAAATGTAAGGGAATAACAAGCAATAACTCGAAAATGGTTCGCTCAACAGAAAAAATGTATATGACATAAATTGTGTATTTTAACGCGATCTATATTTTTTGTGTAGTAAAATTATGTCTACCTCTTATGGTTCACCAGTTATGCAAAAGTCGTTCACAATGAAGAATACTTTTTGTGACATTAAAATTTTCGAAAAATGTTCCATGTAAAGGGTAGGCTGGGGACCCGGGATTTTCTTGAAAACCTTCGTGTCGCATCTCTGGAAGATACTGAATCTAAATACCAAGTTTGGTGTATATCCGACTTTCTGAGTTATGGTGTCCACAGACACACATACGGACATGTTTCCAAAAATGCTTTTTTGGATTCAGGGCGTCTCAAAACATGTATTTCCGGTGAAATCTCGGTATCGAATTTTTGGGTGGAATACAATACTTCCCCTACTTACTATACGTAGTAGAGAAAGTAAAATTGTTGGTTGACCCTTAACATAACTTGAACTTCAAATGACCATCCATGGATGGTCCAACTATTCATTGCGTTCTTAGTACACAGTCATTCAGAGTTTTCGTTGTTATTTACGTTGGTGTAAGAAAAATTGTATAGAGCTTTATACAAATGTTGTTTAGTTTTTTATGAGGAGTGAGAAAACAACATTTACTTCCCCCATAATATCAAGCAACTTTCATTCAAGACATTTCTTTCTACAACGCTTAATTTTGGAGATATTGTAGTCTCAACTTAGATGGTCACATTCATAATTTTATTTCTTCATAAATCCCTATCCTTAGCATCTTCACTATTAGTCCTCTAGACGCCATGCTTCTTCGGACCCCATCCATCCATTGTTCTCTTGGTCTTCCCCATCCTGTGTTTCCATTCTAGCAATATTGTCACTATTCTAGCTTTCCCCATTCTTTTCACATGGCCGACCATTTTAATTTTCTTTTTTCTATTATTTCCAATGAGTTTGCTTTTACTACCATTATTTCCCGAGTTTTTGTATTTCTTATTTTATCCCTTCTTGAGATTCCAAAGTCCTACACTAAAAATGCATGTAATTTTCATTCTTGTTGCCCATTTATGGTCCACGTTTCTGCTCCATAGAGTAATAGACTTTGTACTATGTTTCTTCTCCAAACATTTAGTTCAGCATTCCATTTGTGTTTCTTCCATAATAAATATCTGACATCATAGTAAAAATGCAGACACAACAAAACTGCTACATAGATATAGAACTACAAAGCACATCGTTAGGAAAAGAGAACACGTAAACAACATGTATGTTTATCCCTTGCTTCCCAGCTTTGGTTTTTAAATCTATACCAATCAAGGTATACAGGATGCTCCGAAACGACTCGTTCAAATTAATACAGGTGGTAGAGAACATCAAAACAAACATATTTCGATAAGGAATATATGGTCTCTGAAGTCAAATTGTAGTGTTTGTGAGTGGTACTGACGTAAGCTGTTGTGTAGGTGTCGCCGACTGGGAATGTGTACTGACCTTCAAACCTGCTGTGTGTACGAACGGTTGGCTCTGAGGTCCGCTTGGAAACACGGCATTCTCGGTAATAGGGTTGATTGGGCAATGCAATCTTCCATTCCTCCTCAGCGGACGGAGCTGTCGCATCTTCGTGGCACATGTGTTGCCAAAACTGCTGGAGGATGTACCTCTGAATGTTAGACAAAGGATGTACTTGCAGCACGATGTGGCGCAAGCCCATTTCAGCATTGCTGCGAGGAGTCATCTGAGAGCCACCTTCGGGAATCGATGGATCGGCCGAGGTGCCTCTGAGGTCTGGTCTCCCAGGTCCACGTAGGGGAGGGGTTCCGACCCCTTCAGCTGCCATGGTGCGGACGCTGCGGACTCCTAGCACTCGTTGTACTTCTGACGTTACGAGAAGTACGCTGGGTCGAACACCGAGTCTCTCCCCACTGGGGAGTTTTTCGGATTGGGTTGGACTCGGCGGGGCAGTGGTTCCTGAAACCCATGGGTTGTTGGTTACGTCTGTATGATTTTCCATGCTAACGGGGTTGTGAGACGCCTCAATGTCCTCCGGTACCGCCCTGGATAGCCGGTAGACGGCTTGCCAGATTGCTGTCGGCCCTTCCAAGGCTTTCGGTAGTTGCCCTTCGGGATAACGCGCGTAGGTGGCGTATCCACTTCCATCTCCTGCACTGAAGGGGGGCCTATTTAGCTTCAAGGTATTGACCTCATGGGAAACCCCCCGGGATGGTTTTTGCTGTCCCCGGTATTTTAGGGGGGCAAGGGCATTGGCTCTTACCCTGGTAGACCTTCCGCAACTTTGGTCTCCCAGGTCACCTGACCTCACGTGTCTGAATTTCGTCCTCTGGGGGCATACGAAGCGGATGGTGTATGCCGTCGCTGCTGATACCGTTGCGGACATGCCAGGAGTCGGAACAGACACGACAATTAATGTTCCGACCATGTACTGCGTGCATACAGCACAATGGTCGCGCATTCGAGCAGTTCCTGTAATGAGTATGCTAAACTACCTTCTGGCTAAATCGCCCCTTGAATCAGAAGTTGCTGTCAGGTACCATATGTTCCTTATCGAAATATATTCTTTTGATGTGCTCTACCACCTGTTTTGAACGAGTAGTTTCGCAGCACCCTGTATATGTGTGTGTGTGCGCGTTTGGGTGCGCGCGCGCAAAAAAAAACCAATATGTGGAAAATTGCAAAGTAGAAATGCAGTACAAAACTAAGCACTTTGAGGTCAGGAGATCATGGTGTCGCAGAGAGTGAATAATAACAGGAGCTCTGCGTGAACATAATTGAAAATCTGAAAATGTTGAAACATCTTCATTTGCCAGTCAAAATGCATTGTAAATCACCGACAAGTATGTGTACTGTCGAGCATAAAATGTAGCGCATTCCTAATATTTTCGCTGTGTAAAGTTTCTACCTTCAGAACCAACAAACCAGTATAAAAACTAATCTATAAACGATGCTCATAATATATGTGAAATGAAGGGGTAGCTCAGATACCGCCTCTGTGAAAGGGCTTCGCTATGGTTGTTGCACAAGGAAAGGCTAAACCAATTAGAATATAATTTGGCTTCTAGAGGAAGGAGTGAAGAACGACAGCTACGACATTTACATATTTGAGAGCTTTCATCAGAGACATGGAGACGAGGGTTAAAGTTGTTGCTGCTAGTAAACGGCAATAAGAAAACAAGCATTAAGGAAAACGGTAGGGTAGCATGAAAATATAAGGTTTAAGTCGTAATGCTACCCTTCAACAGTTCGGCCATACTTTGGGGAGGTAAAGTACCCTGCCAGTCCAGTGGCTAGAAGAATACTCCAAAAACAGAGGGGTGACTCTGCTATGGGCCGGGGCTAGATTTTGTAGTACCAACATAAACAGTTCTGTTCCAATATGGGCCAGGTTTTATGCACGTCAGCATACGTACCATCTCAACTAATGAGTAGGTACTGGTACAACAATGAGAATCTAAGCACTACCAGCACATACTCTCTGTATAACAGTCTTAAAAATGCAGAATGAAGAAAACCAAATGCTTTTGCATAAAGTAATTCACATTATAACATGTCCTAAAAAGTTTGGAATGAAAAACAAATGTAGTTGCTTCTTAATGTACTACAAGTGTGCGCCACAAACAGGCTTCACAATCAGATATTCTGACGTTGACGGATTTACTGATGAGGCATGTTGCATGTTGTAAGAAAGCCTTGTTCCTACCCTCAAAATCCTCATTTTGGTGTTGCCGTACCGAGCGAGATGGTTCAAGCGGTTGTGTCTGAGGTGCTCATTCGGGAGGTTGTGGAGTCACTAGGCGAATGCTGGGAAGGATCTTTGTCTCTCCCTCATTCCCTCTTATTTCATCTTCCTCTTTCACGTTACAGGTTAACTTCCGGGATGTATGTCGACACCTGCGGACAGATAGCGCAGATGACTTGCGTGTAGAACCTCTTCTCGGCCTCGTCAGATGGAGGTTGATGCAGTAATTTGTATCACAAATTACTTAAATGTAAATAATGATTGTAATATGAATATGCATTTTTATGTGACATTGATCTCAGATGTTTATTAATTGTAATTATTATTGGGAAATAAGTTTATAGGGCCTTACTGAAACTGTCAATAATAGCGCAATAATGCAATGAGGGGGGTGAGCTGTTTATCATTATTGGAAACGAGGAAGTTACGTAATGTTGGCGCGTTTTTCCGTTGAGAACCTTCTGGAATATTTTCTCCTTAAAGCATATGTATTCATGATTTTCATTGGATATTTAAATAGACGCTAATGTTGGCGCGTTTTATTAGCCAATTGCAGTTCAGTTATAATATTTAGGCGTATCTGGATGCAGGAGTATAAATAAGCTAGGTTAGAGGTAAAGTCAGTAAGTCGCTCAGTTCATCGAAAATCCTAGCACATTACACGTCGTAATCATGCGCAGTTCATCAAAATTCTTTGTACACTACACGTCGTCCTCAGTTCGTCACTTCGTCAAAATATTTGTATGAGATACGTCGGCTATAGATTCACAAGTTACGAAAAATCTAAAGTGTTGTAAAGTTAATAATACACAAAGTTGAAGTACGCGAATTGAAAGTGATAAGTAAGAAGTTATTATAACAGTTTCAGTTTGGCGAGTGTCGAGATAAATGTGTAAATGTGAGAGTAAAAGTTTTCGACAATAAAAGTATAAAACAAATTTCTTCATCAGTGTTCTCTTTGGATAAAAGATTCCTTTCCGTTTACACACTCTGATTCAAGAGACATGTTCGACTGAGAAATAATAGCTAGCCGGAGGACAGTAAACAAAACTTATAATTTTTTCAAACAAAAGACTAATACTACCATAAATTGCTAACACTAGATGGAGCCACAAACCGAACAAATGAATGACGTCACAAGATGGCTTCACATGATGTAAACAAACATTATAAGTAATACCGTCACAAATTGTCTACCACAACGTGGGGCTACAATAATGTTAAATAAATAACATTAAACCGCATCAAATTGGCTCCCATACGTGGTGCAGTTCAAATTATGTAACCAAACAAAACAAATGCAGCACAATATAAGATCTTCAAGTTCTAATAATTTACGTAAAAACATATTACGTAAGCACAAGAATACACTCACAAGGTCGCTCGAGGTTCCGCTGCAGCGTTGAGCTTTCTGCGGTCTCCGCTGGAGAGGAGCCTGTGAGTCACCCTTAAGTGGATTGGTCTGTAACCCTTAGGGTCCTCTGCGCATGCGCCGACCGGTCCTGCAGCTCATACGTCACCTGCGGTTCCTTCATCTCATCCATTCCTCCCGGGAGTGTATGCACAAAAGATCCCGGTGTGTGTCAAGATGCGAAGTGTCCTCTCCATATCGTAATCCTAATCTTGCTACTGCCTTTCTAATCTTTAATTGACTGCAAATTGTATTTCAGCACCCCCCCCCACACACACATACATTTGCGCGCATCCACTTGTGTGTTTGTGTGGACATTATAACATAAAATAAATTATGTGTTTTAAAGAGATCTACATTGTTTGTGTAGTACGTCTTCGTCTATCCCTCAACGTTTACAAGTTACACAGGATTATATAAAAGTCCTTCCAAATGGACAGAACGCTATTGCTAGAAAATTGAACCTGTAACATTTCTTTGTCATATAAATATCATAAATATGTATTATTTTCATCAAACTCCTTAGAGAAATTTTTGAAAAAATTAAAAATTTCGAAAAATATTCCATGTAAAGGATAGTTTGGGGTGGGGGATTTTCTTGAAGATTTTCGTATGGCAACTTTGGAACGTCCTAAATTTAAACACCAAGTTTGTTATTTATCAGACTTTTCGTTTTTAAACTATAGTTCATAGACACACACTAACACACACCAATCTTTTGTATTCAAGGGGCCTCAAAACATATATTTCCGGGATATCTCAATATCGCATTTTTAGTTCGTATGCAATACCTTCCCTACCCACCGTGTACGTGGTAGAGAAAGTAAAACGAATACAAGATAAAGCTAAAAAATAAATTTGATTTGCAAATAACTAGATAGTCTATAAATTAACTGGTTATAATGCAGTAAAAGAACAATATATTTAACATAGTATTCTTAAAAAGATGTATGTGGTAATAATTCGCAAACTGTTTTTTTCCAGCCTAGAAAAAAAAACACATGTGTCTTTGCTTTTTACTCGATTTAGCAGCTCTGTATACCTATTGTAATTATTGCAATGTTTTCTTTACACCAATCCTTCGGTTCTAGAAAATAGTGTCTTATACGCAAAAAAAAAAAAAAAAAACCTACAGTGATGATAAACTTGAGTGATTATAATAGGATCCTAGACTGTACCATAGTAATCCCTGTATTTTGGATTCAGTGCACCTCAAAACATGTATTTCCAGTGAAATCTCGGTATCGAATTTTTAGGTGGAATACAGTACTTCCCCTTTACTATACGTAGTAGAGAAAGTAAAATTGTTTGAAATAAATTGTGTGTTTTAAAGAAATCTACATTTTTACTTTCTCTACTACGTATAGTAAGTAGGGGAAGTACTGTTTCCACCCAAAAATTCGATAGTACCGAGATTTCACCGGAAATGCATGTTTTGACCATCTGAAACCAAAAAAAGCGTTTTTGAGAACATGCCCGTGTGTGTGTGTGTGTGTGTCTGCGTCTGTGTGTCTGTGAACAGTATAACTCAGAAACGAACAGTCGGATAAACACCAAACGTGGTATTTAGGTCAGTATCTTCCAGAGATGCGACACGAAGGTTTTCAAGATAATCCCCTCACCCCAGATTACCCTTTACATGGAACATTTTTCGAAAATTTTAATTTTCTCAAAAATGGCTCTAACGATTTTGATTAAAATGTCCTATGTTTAAGATATTTGTTTTTCTATTTTTAATGGTCATTGAAATAATAAGTACCATGGTGATAATGCATTCATTTTAAGGATTTGGTATGATTCGGAATTTAGTTTTCTTTTCTCCTTAAGATATTAACATATTATTTTCAGTTTTGAATGAGGTCATGTAATTAGAGAATGGTGGAGTGCAAGATGCTACCTTGTTTTACCTTCCAATTTTGTTGTTTCCGTAGGCACTACATATTTCCCTGTGAATGTAAGCTTTGATTAAACTCTAGAGTATATCCTTTATGAAGATATAAAATATTTCGATTTATAGAATCAAATGCTTTCTCAATGCGATTTTTTTTTTCTTTTTCTTGGTGTCTTTCGTTTATAATTTGTTTGATTCTCTAAGTATTGCAGTCGTTTGATCGTGCTCTTCTGAAACTAGGCTGTTTCTTTAAAAACATTTCTGATGTGTTAAACTCACATGACTTTCTCTACTCTTGTACAAACTATTTTTACAAACGCTTATTCTCCATACGCGTCATGTTAATCGAGATATCGAGATGTTAATCTTATTGCTAATTTTCTTGTAGATGCAAGGGGAATATGGTAGGCTTTAAGCGATAGTCAAATATTTTAAGAGCTGGTTGCTATGTGGCGCATTCCATTCTCTTTGCATTACCACGACAAAAAAAATGAATAACGAATTTGAGAAGAAGTATGTGTTGGAAAATTTAAGGGAATAACAAGCAATATCTAGAAAATGGTTCGCTCGACAACAAAAAATGTATGTGACATAAATTGTGTATTTTAACGCGATCTACATTTTTGTGTAGTAAAATTTTGTCCATCTCTTATGGTTTACAAGTCACGCAAAAGTAGTTCACAATGAAGAATACTTTTGGAGACATTCACAGAAAATTTGAGATATACATTTCATTTGTCATGCAAATATCTTAAACATATGATATTTTAATCAAAATCGTTAAACTCATTTTTGAGAAAATTAAAATTTTCGAAAAATGTTCCATGTAAAGGGTAATCTAGAGTGGGTGGATTTTCTTGAAAACCTTCGTGTCACATCTCTGGAAGATACTAAACCTAAATACTAAGTTTGTTGCTTATCCGACTGTTCCTTTCTGAGCTATGCAGTTCTCAGACAGACAGACAGACACACACACACACACACACACACACACACACACACACACACGGACATGTTTCCAAAAATGTTTTTTTTTATTCAGAGGATCTCAAAACATGTATTTCCGGTGAAATCTCGGTATCGAATTTTTGGGTGGAATACAGTACTTCCCCTACTTACTATACGTGGTAGAGAAAGTAGTAATAGGTTCTTATGAGCCTTAAGAAAATGTGAATAACGCTTGTATGTAATTTATAGGACCTTTTTATAAGATTTTTATTTGTAGCAAAATATTTTTAAGACTTCCAGGATCATCATTCTGACTGGCATTTTGGAGCTTCGTGGCTTTTCATGCATACGAAAATCGAATAAGTTATTTACGGAGGGTTGTTCAGGAACTATGGTAACAATATCAAGACAATGGCTCCGCGCTGAAACAGAAACACGTGGAACCGAATGAAAGTTCAGCAGTATGACAGTATCAGTGTGTTTGCTCATTTGTGTGCTTGTTCTTAATGCATCAAATGGCGTCAAAAATTAACCATTCTGATAAGGGTACAGTATACCCTTTCCGATGCAAAATACTAGTATTGTATGATTATTAAGCAGTGTAAGAGATGTGGTTTTACCATATCCAAGAAAGTGATCTCATGTGCAATCAACAAAAAAGGTAAGACCACATCAGGACTTATTCCAAAGGGCAAGAAACAGGGAAATCCACGACCGGCCACCAGTCGCACCGCGGAGATAATTTGGAGGTGAAGGTCCATGCCTCTGGACCAAATCTTGCAAATCAGAGGGCCATTGCACTGTAATTAGGGATCTCTGTTACTACTGTGAACACCATAATCAACCATAATTTGAATGTAGAAGAGTGCTGTTAAACCGGGGCTATAAGCTGTTGCCTAAACACATTGCAGAACGTGCCACTAACAGCAGAAAGCTGTGTGAACGATACCTAGCTGGTGAAAAGTGGATGTTTGTTGTCTTCTTAGATACTGCATATGTTTATCTGACTGCAAATAACCCTGGGGTATATATTACCGACCAAGGGGAGAAAAAAAATTAGTTTGGTAAAAGGAAACTAACGAAACTTTCCCCAATGATTTCATAATAATAGCAAGGTACAGTTACAATAGAAAATTAACCATTCGTGGTGTTCACATAAACATGTGAAAATCAAATCGGCATATTATCAGAGTAACATCCTGATACCAATTTTATACAAACCCCTCTTCTCTATGGTGGAGATGTAAATAAAGTCTGGTTGCATCAGGATAAGGCATCAAGCCACACGTCTACTTCAACTTACAAAGTTTTGGAGAACATAGGTAGAGAAATGCGAATACATTCCATACCTTTCAGCGACATCTATGTTAAGTCATCTGATGCATCACTGATGGAGTTTTGTGCATTTGGGTTACTGAAAAGAGCCCTTGGGATCTCTAGAAAGCTGCCAGGAGGAATGGAATAAACTGGACATATCCCTGTATTTCGTAGCAGTTTGCTCCAGTGGAATCTGTGTTGCAGATTGATAGCTCAAGCTAAAGGCTGCCAGATAGATCATGCCTGCTGCCGAAGGCTTGGTTTTTCATAAGGTAAGGGTGTCTAAAGTTTGTTACTATAGATTACGAGCAGCCCTGTGTATTACGAGTAAAACACCACAGTCACTATTCCTCGGCAGTGAGGCTGTACGAGTGGTTGAGTGGTTAGCAGTTTGGAGTAGTGATGGGGCAACCAAATGTTTTCTTTCGAGAGTTTACATTCGGTTTGGCATTCGTATAAACATGTCGAACTGTGGTCGAGGCAATGAAAACGGTTTTCATTCGATAGCCACACAGTACATTTAACAACGGTTCTGCGTTGCGTTAAAGTGATATTCCCAGCACACATGTATGTATGCTGTTAATGTGGTTCAGAAAGTTGTGGCAGTAAAGTTGTGTTTTTAAGTAATCAATTAAGTTAAATATGTACATTACACAGTTATTAATTGTTCGGTTTATTCATATTGTATATCATGTGCTGCGTTAGGTTATGTTCGCTAAATGTAATTATAATTTTCGAAATTGGATCGACGTACTGAAGCATATCAGCAATTTCACTTTAGTTGAGCATGAATGAATGAACGCACATAAAATCCAAACATGTTATTCAGTTTTTGTAACTCTTGTTTACTCGCTGCCGTTTTCTATTGTTGCTCTTTAACTAAAATTATAATAAGTGGATTACAAGGTTTAATTCCAATTATTTGCAAAATTCACAGTGCAGTAGCAATAGGAAAAATGCATTACTAAATGGTACAATGCTAGACGAAGGTGTTTATTTTATTTTTTAGCGGATGCCTAGAGCAATCAATGAATGATGTTTGAAATAATGCTTGAGGTAATATTTTATATTACAACACTGTGAATGCGAGAGTGATTGTAGTGTAAATTAATATTATTGTATGTACAGGATTTTAGAAGTTTGTTAGCCATAAGTATTGTTAGGAGATAAGTTTACACGGCCTCACTGAAACTAACAATAGAATTTGGTAACAATAAACCGAGGGGGTGAGTTGTTTATTACTAATAAGAGACAAACAAATGACGTCAGGGTAGCGTGCCTTTCTTTAGAAATGAAGGGAATATCTTCTCTAGAGTATATATGTTAGTAGTAGTGATTGGCTGACAAAACAGACGCTAATGTTGGCGCGATTTGGTAACCAGTAGCAGCTCTATTATAATGTTTAGGCAATTCGAGGAGAGGAAGTATATATTCTCGAGCCATAAGCATGTGTCGCGCAGTACTAAGGAATCTCTCGTGAGGTGCACGTCATACAGTTTAGAAGAATCTCTCGCAAGGTACACGTCGTAAAGTTAGTTACAAAATGTGAAGTATGCGGCAAATAATACGACATTAATTACATTCGGAAATATAACAGTTTCAGTCAGGCGTGTAGAAAGATAAAATATGTGAATTATTAATTAATTGTGACGGCAATAAAAGTGTAGAAACAGATTATTTCATCAGTGTTATCTTTTAGCAACAACTCCTTTCCGTTTACACGCCTTGCTCAGAGATACTCGTTTTGACTGAGTAATAATAGCTAGCCGGAGGACAAAGAACCCAAATTTAAAATAATAAAACAAAAGGCGCTCAACAAATAAGATAACACTAGCCATGAGAGCTGCGACATGCTCACGTATCATTCATGCATTTTGTAGAATATTATACCTTGAACAATAGCAACGGCACCAATACACACAAATTTATCAACGCAGCATATCTGTATTTATAGGTGTTGCACCAAACACTACATTGTTTGTTTCATTTACGCTAAACACTTATATAACTTTACTTTGATTTAAAATTAAGTAATTGAATTTATTCTTGCTGGCACAAATGCAGTTCTACGCAATTTAACCTTCAAAATTCACCATATGCTATCGAAATCTAAATTAATTAACCATTTTTATTTATTTATTTGTTTTACTTTTTTCCTAGCTTATGTAGTTCTATTAATTTTATTGATATTCGCTTTGAAATATAATAATCAACAGGGGGGAAAAAGAGAAATTTTATGAACAGATTTGAACTGTGCGTGCGTAGATCGGCCGGGCCGTTCTGCGGCGCCATTGGACTGTGTAAGGAATGGCGCGCCTGCCGCCAGAGAGTAGCGCTGTTGCTACCGCACTTTTAACGCTTTTCACTGATGAAGCGTGGTTTTATCATGAATTTTTTTTCGAGTGGAGGAGAAAATGATTTAATCACTAACCCCAGACCCGATGGGAGTCGGAACTGGGAGTGTGGGACTCACCAATGAATTGGCAAACCCACTAAAAACTCCTCCACCGGAGTGGAAAGAATCGGTTTGCTGCGATACCGCCTGAAGCACCCGCGCATTCCATGGAGAGAATATAAACTGGTTCGCAGTGCGGTAACCAGTGGAGTTAGCTATTGGGAGCTGGGAGACAGGCTTGAACTTCTAGGCCCAGCCTGCCCCCTAGCGGATTCCAGGAGAGGATTGTTGTTGGATTTCGTGTATGTGTGAGGATATTCCAGGAGTAGTGTCTTATTCAAGTATTAATAGGTGTGTCTTATTCACGCCGTAGCACTGCGTCCTCTAGGGGTAACTCTGTCATGCATCACAAATAATTGGCTTGTATGCGAGTCAGTGGTTGGCTTAGCCGGTGGCTGCGTTCCTATGTTGAACTTATTCTGTAAATGGATTCATACACACACACACACACACGCATATATATATATATATATATATACATGCGTACTGCATGACATTGGCATATGATGGTGATACAATCATCAAGATTGCGTTTCTACTCAGAAAAATAGATACTAGGCTACCGAAAATTCCCATATTATTCATGAAGTTCCTCACCACGCTGCAAAAGTTGGGGTTTGGTGCGCAGTGATTGCGCATAGAATTATCGGTCCCATGTTTTTCGACACTACAGTTGATTCACACGTTTATGTAACCTCAATTTTAAATACATTTTTTCCACAACTCAAGAAATGAAAGATTGTGTGGCTGGTTTCAGCAGAATTCAACTACAGCGCATACTGCTGCGAATTCCATGCATGAATTGCGAAGTGTGTATGGTGACAGAATAATTAGTCGAGGATTGTGGATACCTCGTTCCCCTGACTTATCTCCGTGCGATTTTTATTTATGGGGAACGTTAAATAATAAAGTGTACGCATCAAATCCGCACGTTACAAGAATTAAAGGGGAACAACACGAGAGAAATACAGGCAATCAGTCAACATGAACTCTTGCAACTAAACCAGAATTGTTTTCGGAGATATAGGGAATGTGTTCGCGTTGAAGGTCATCAATTTAGACACATGTTGTGATGCAGGTAAGCCTATTATAGTTAGTACAGCAGTTAGTGTTCCGTATTCATGACTTGCCGGTCAGTTATGAGTAACTCTGGCGCAAGCGCCTTGCGCCAATCCCCAAGCAGGTCGCCGCGGAACGGTCCAGCCAATCAACGAACGCACTGTATTATTGCAATTCGCTCCGAAACCTTAAGATGAGTTAAGAAATGCCTTATTCTTAATTTTCACCCCCTCTACAATTTAAGTTAATTATCTTGTTTGCTAATTCCTTCATAGCTATGATTGCATGGTTTTCGGTGAATATATTCTACCATACACACAACAGGTTATGATCGTGAGATTCAGAGAGGAGAGGATAATGATTTGAAAACCTCTCAGCAGAAGGCGACATTATTTGTATATTTACGAACGGTATTAAGAATACTGGCAAGGGAAAGTGCGTCACTCATTGTTTTAAATGTAGTAATGTATATGGCAAGGATCTATATTAATTTAATGCTTTTGAAGCACGGCAAGTATAATCGGTAAACCGAATGAAAATCGAATGCTGATAGAAACTACCGAATAATCTGGTTCTTTCCGACTATCGAATAATTCGATAGTTTTCATTCGGATTGCCCAACACCGGCTAGGAGTAGTCAGATGGAGATTCCTCCAATAGCTGGAGCACAGCAGTGTAAGTGGGCCACAGTGAGCTGTGTTTGCTTACAGCTTGTGTTAAACGTCGTGACAGTCCCTCACTCCTGAAGCATAGATGCGTAATGCCATGGATCAGCTCACTTGCATAACAAGAGAGGTGGGATCAGTGTTCCACCTGCTGTGTGATATTGTAAGCCTATACATTTGTTTACATTGCACTGTGTATGTGAATGCCTCCGAGTATCACCTCTAGTCCGTAGCTCCCCACCACTCTCACCACATCTCTTCTTTTCTCCTCTCTTGCGCATATAGAGTGACACGACGTTTTACACAAGCTGTACAACGTGACTCCTAGGAGGAAGGATGACCCCAAAGGCGGCCAGATACGGACGACGATGTGTGCTAACAAGGAAGCAGTCTTTAACGATTCCAACATGGTGCCAATCCTGCCGCCGATTAGCTCTGCCTAAGCCCCGCGCAACCCGGTGATCCCGTGGCAATCGAGACAGCTTCGGAAGGGGGTCCCAGGAAGAAATCTTTCCAGTGTGCAGATTCCACCATCCTGCTGCCGTTGCCTGGTCCTACAACCCTGAAACAGATTAAAGGAAATGATGACAGGAAAAGATGGACATAAAATTCGTGATGAAAGGAGAACCATATCAGCTTTGCCTACCGACCCGAGGAAACTACGAAATCCCACGGTTAGTGGTCAGCTACACGGGAATCGAGCCCGGGAACTCCCACATTACTGCGGAAACATCTTGCTCGGTTGCAAGGATAGTACCGTCGTGCCATGAACTATTTACATAAAATAAAGTATCATGTTTTAAAATAAATACTTTTATTTCATATACGCCATGTACAACAAGAGTATAACATTGTTTCCACTGAGGAATGCAACGATACACATGATGGTAGACACTCGAGGAAGCTAACGAAGAGTTGTAATGATTTCGTGCCTGGGTAACAGTGGTATGTCTCGCACATGCGCAGAGGAATTGACGGCTTCCAATTCTAGACATGTGCGTCATCGAGGGCTAAGATTAGCTGACATGGTTCTATGTGAAGGCATATGAGAGCAGAGGTACCAACATTAGGTTATAGAAAAAGAATTGGTGCAATGCCAATTAAGTTAATCATCGAATTTTTGAATCCTGAAAGCTGGCACAAAATCAAATTAAATAACGAAGCCGTTTCGAAAGATGAGAGAGGCGTTAAAGCATCATCATTAGGCAGTTGTCCGTTCCGACTTCACAAAGCATCAGCCCAACGCCTTATAGGATGTCCTACATCTCGTCCTCTTGCTTGGTAGGTCCTCACTACTAGTGGATATCTTTCCTCGCTCATTTTCTTCATATGTTCAATCCATTTTGGTCTATAGTTCGTTACTTTATCAAAGGCTTTACTTTTTATCACTCCCTTATTTTTACTTTCTCTACTACATGCAGTAAGTAGGGGAAGTAAATGCGTTCCAACCCAAAATTCAATACCGAGTTTTCACCGGAAATACATGTTTTGAGGCCCCTGAATCCAAACAAGGCACTTTTAGAAAAAGGTCTATGTGTGTCTGTGAACAGCATAACTCAAAAACGAAAAGTCAGATGATTACCAAAGTTAGTATTTAGGTTCACAAACATTTTCAAGAAAATCCCCCCACCCCAGACTACCCTTTACATGGAACAGTTTCGAAAATTTTGATTTTCTCAAAAATGTCTATAACGATTTTGATTAAAGTATTGTATATTTAAGAAATCTTCAAGACAAATAAAATGTATATCTTGGATTTTCTCGAAATGTCCGCAAAAGTTCTATTCTTTCTGAATGGATTTTGCATAACTGGTAAATTGTAGGAGTTAGACAACATTTTACTACACAAAAAATGTAAAGCTCGTTAAAACACACAATTTGTGTTATATACATTTTTTGTGGAGTGAACCATTTCCGAGATATTACTTGTTATTTATTTGAATTTTCCAACACTTATACTTGTTCTCAAATGGAAATTCATTATTCGTTTTTTTATGTCCTGGACATACAAAGAGACTGGAGGGTTCCACATTGCAACCAGCTCTTAAAAGATTTGACTATCGCTTAAAGCCTACCGTATTCCCCTTGTACCTACAAGAAAATTACTAATAATAAACGTTTATCTCGATTAATATGAAGTAGATGGAGAATAAGGGTTTGTAAAAATAGTAGAAGGGTAGAGAAAGTCATGTGAAAGTAATCTTCCTTTTTGATCCTATCGAATTTGGTACAACCCTTTATTTGCTAAAGAACCTCATATATGCCGTTTGAATTCTATTTTTTGTGTTTTTTCGTTGAAACTCAGTTTTATTTTTGTTTCTTTCTTTACTTTGTTTTTAAATTCTCTTTGTATAGTTCCATATACTGTCTGAAATTCATTTATTTTAGAATCTATATCCATTTTTACGTTTAAACTTGTATTGTCTTATACGATATAGACTTTCGTCATTGCTCTGGACGCACTTCAACCTTGGATTTACTTTGTTACCTGTATCGTTTTATAGCCAATGCATTATTTACCAAGGAATACAGTCTCATAAGGGATATGGTTTCAAATTCTTCTGGTTCTAAAGACATTTTCTCAAAAGCAATATATCTCACGTAAGCCAAGGTCTCACAGGAGCACATATAATGCGCTGGGTTGTTTCAGCTTCTTTCTTATGCAATCTGCAGTCTAAGTTATCCTGGTACGTTTCCATCATGTTAGCTTTTTCACAGGAGCATATCCTGTGACAAATGCAGTAATTGTTTTCAGCTGAAGTTTGTTACAATTAAGTATGCTTTAAGCTCTTTGTCTTTACATGGTTTTCTAACGAATAGCTTACCATGTTTGTTTCCTGGAGTTTTAAGCCAGGTTTTATGATGTTCTGCTTTGGACCAGTTCTTAATAGCCCCTCTTACTGAACATTGAGTTGTTGCTAGAGCCGGCTCTAGCCCAATAAATTGTAAAGCTGTTCCTTGTCTTGCAACTTCGTCAGCTTTTTCATTTCCCTCTATGCCACGATGACCCGGCACCCAAAAGTGTTGAACGTCATTCTATTTTCTCAAGTTTGTGAGTATGTTACATTAAAGTAAGTCCATATATTTGAATAAATACCTACTTGTTCTGGATGGGGTAAACAATTAGGACTCAATCAAACCTCACAGTTTTCACTGATCTTTATAGAAGCACAATGAGCAGGTGCACAAAAGCAACTATTTGACAGCCTCCGAGGTCGAGTGGTCAGTGAACTGACTTCTCACTCAGAAGTCCCGGGATGGATTCCCGGCCACGGTGGAAAATTTTCTTTCATTAGGATTATACTCTGCCCTCCATAGGGTCTGGAAGTGTGATGTGTGAATGAATTTGCGTGTGAAAATAAGTTAAAAATACAAAAACCTACAGTAACCTAATCTAAAAGCATCTGATGTGATACAGTCACATGACTTTCTCTAACCTTTATCGTTTATTAGTGGGTACACAAACCATTCTTACTAAAGCTTATTTTTCTATCTACCACATTTTAACATTTACAAATGTACCTTTGTAGAAATAACTACATTACACATTGCGTTATAGATGCAAAGGGAACAGCGACAGTCAAATGTTTAAGAACTAGGCGCTATACACTGGCCTTAAAATTCCATAGTGTTTCCATGCAATAGCGAGAAACAAATGAATGTGGACAGGACTTTAAGAGAATGACCAAGAAATGAACAATTCGAACCATTAATAACGAATATCTCAGAAATTGCTTATGCCACAAAAAGTCTTATTTGAAACATGTGTTTTAAAGAGATAACATTTTTTGTGTAGAACATTTTCGTTTATTGTTTAACGTTTACCAGTCATACACGATTATACAATACTCCTTCCGAATGAAGCGAACTTCACAGGCTATTGCCAGAAAATTTATGGATATACATTTTATTTATCATGTAAATATCTTCAATATATGATATTTCAATCAAAATCTTTAGAACCATCTTTTAGAAAATATCAAAAGTTTGGAAACATTTCCCAAGTAAAAGGTAGTTTGCGTGTGGGTTATTTGTTTGAAAATCTTCGTGTTGGATCTTTGAAGATATTGCACCTAAATTCCAAGTTCGGCATTTATCCGAGTTTTCGTTTTTGAGTTATGCTGTTCAAAGACACAGACTTTTTTCTAAAAATTTTTAGTTTGTCTACTACGTACAGTAAGTAGGGGAAATATTGTATTCCACCCAAAAATTCGATACCGAAATTTCACCGGAAATACATGTTTTGAGACCCCTGAATCCAAAAAAAGCATTTTTAGAAACATGTCCGTATGTATGTGTGTGTGTATGTGTGACTGTGAACAGCATAACTCAGAAACGAACAGTAGGATAAACACCAAACTTGGTATTTAGGTTCAGTATCTTCCAGAGATGCGACACGAAGGTTTTAAAGAAAATCCCCCCACCCCAGATTACCCTTTACATGGAAAATTTTAATTTTCTCAAAAATGGCTCTAACGATTTTGATTAAAATATCATGTGTTTAAGATATTTTAATGACAAAAAATGTATATCTTGAATTTTCTGGGAATTCTCCAAAAGTATTCTTCATTATGAACGAGTTTTGCATAACTGGTAAACCATAAGAGATAGACAAAATTTTACTACACAAAAAATGTAGATCGCGTTAAAATACACAATTTATGTCATATATATTTTTTGTTGTTGAGTGAACCGTTTTCGAGATATTGCTTGTTATTCCCTTAAATTTTCCAATACTTATACTTTTTCTCAAATTCGTTATTCATTTTTTTTATGTCCTGGACATGCAATGAGAATGGAATGCGCCACATAGCAACCAGCGCTTAAAATATTTGACTATCGCTTAAAACCTACCATATTCCCCTGGCATCTACAAGAAAATTAGCAATAAGATTAACATCTCGATTAACATGAAGCATATGGAGAATAAGAGTTTGTGAAAATAGTTTGTACAAGAGTAGAGAAAGTCATGTGAGTGTAACACATCAGATTATTTTTTTAATGCAATACCTTCTTTACCTATTATGTCGGTACGTGGTAGTGAATGTAAAAAGTTGTAGCGTTTTGCCCCGCTACTTCGTTGTGGGTATCTTACCTGCGTCGTTCTCGTCTCTGTGTTGTTGAATGTGTAGTCTTAAGAACTCAAAATCGCCGATGTCAGTCAGGAAGCACTTCTCGTCGTATCTCAGGGTCAACTGTTGGCGAATCGGCCTGAAATTCCCTACTATTATTGTCTGGGTAGGATTGCGGGAGTGCTGACACCAGGAGGTTGTCTTGAAAGAAACACTGTTTTCACTTTTCTCAACCTTTATCCTGAAAGATTCATTGGTATTCCCTAACACGTGTGATTCTTTTAGCACTGTCTTCCCACTATTGTCTCTTAGAATACTAAAGTTTGCTCCGGCTAGTTATTTAATATCTCTGTGCTCTATCACCGTTCTTTAGATTCGCGGGAACTTGTAGTAGTCACTTGACTAACATTAACTCGTTTATGAGCTTGGATATAATTATATCGAAGAATACCGTTAGCATCTTATATAAATATTTCACTTTTATTACTTTATAATTGCGCGGCACTTAGCAAATTTCGGAACTTAGTTTCCTTTTCTGAACCGGAGTGCTACGTGTTACCTTAACGAAGAATCATGACAAAACTGTCCTAAATCCACTCTCGTGTTCACATATATCAGTCACTGCTCGCCTCCAAATTTTGTACATGTCACTGCGTCTTCCTGTCTTTTCATTGGTTCCAATACTTATTCTCTACGTTTATTGGTTCTCTAGTTGAAAATTCAAAGCCTAACTGTAAGAAAGGTCCGTTGCCTTATAGCGCCTGTTTACTCTTAAAACTTGCCTCATCCCCACAAAGTAAAAAAGAAGGTTTCGATTTTTATGGCCCCACGCTCGGAAAACATAATGGACAGTTAGGCAATTACGCCTTTATTTATTCGACAACAGTATTGAAACTTAAAATATTTACTGCTCCAGAAGGGATTTCAATTGATGTAGTTTTGAATCAGATTACTTTAAAATTATGGAAAATTATCAAATTGCATGTTAATTAATTACCAATAATTGGTAAATTATAATTATTACACAGTTCCTTTTTGTGTATGCGTAATCAGGCGGAAATATCGCTACAAAGTTCAGAGAGTAAAAAGTTCAGATGCTTCAGTGAAAGCCCCGATATGATCATGGAATTTAAAGGAGGCTATAGAAATGGGCAATTATATACTAAATGTAATATTGAAGTATACATGTATATCTGGAAAACGCCGCTTTGCATTACTCAAACAGAACGAGTGATACTACTGTGATACTGTTTGGCACTGCTCTCCGTATTTAACCGTTTGTCGCTGTTTAACCGGAGCAAGAACGCTATTACGGTTTCCCTATTACCACTACACTACCCAGGACAACAGCTATAAAAGCATAGGACGGCGCGCCGGTGTTGGCGGAAAAAACTATTACTTCTATTCTAGCTCACTACAGTTCCGGAGAACGTTATTGATAGTTTCAATCGGTGTATAAGATTTACAGTGTTCCCTTTTTATTTTCTATGTTTTCTATTATTTTGTTTCATAATTGTATAGTAATGTCGTGAAAATTATCCTGAAGTTTACGTAAACTTGCCAATTGGAGTTCAATAAATAGTAGTGTTGGGACGATGCCACTATTTCTCGATACTCGATACCTATACTGGTTTTTGAGCACCGATACTCCATGCTCGATAATCGATACTCACTTTATAAGAACTGTAAAGGCGTTAGCTTGTTCACTGAATTACTTTCTTATTAGCAGCTTATTAGCAGTATGTAACCAATTTTGTATTGTAAGTTAATTCCAAAATTGTTCCTGTTTGACATTCTCCAATTGGCAGCCAAAGATTACATATCCCTATTGTTAGTCAAGGCTAATAATAATAATAATAATAATAATAATAATAATAATAATAATAATAATAATAATAATATTTTCCCTGCTTCCGTTTATGTAACTATATTCTCTGCTGAAAACCTTGTTTTAAAGAATTTTCTATCCATATTACGGAAATTAGTCGTACGATATACCCATGAGCTATGCTCGTGATCTTAGTTTGGCTTGCATAAACACAAACTAACAGATGGAAGCACAGAACAAGTGTTTCCATGTGCTGTATTACCTCACGTCTTAAGTTCTGATGTATTTCCTTCTGGATAGATTCACAGAATTTAGTCACCGGAGTAGGTAAATGCAATGACTGAGAGTGAGTCACCTAGCCAGGCTATTGCAGAAACGTGATTTAGTGCGTCAGCCAAATCAGTTTCAGTCACAACTCGGTTAACGCCTGCATGTTGCATGGGTACTCCATCTCTTCCCCCATTGTTTTGCATGGTTTCATTTAGACACAAGAGACTATGGAATTTTGCATTGATTCACCCACAGGAAACTCGGTTAAGCTCTATCAAGAACTATAGTCCGGCGATATTTTGGGGATATGTGTGAGGCAATAAATGACGCCTCGACTCCTTTCATTCCTTATCTAGCATAAAGTTAAACGTAACAACTTTCAATAAAACAAATTTAAAAGTATCGAATGTTTATTTCAAAGTATCGAGAGTATCGAGGTCCCATCCCTAATAAAAGTAAGTTGTTTTGGGATTTAAAGTGTGCTACGGATAGCTTTTGCTTTTCTTTTGTAACCTAAAGCATTATACGTTTTTGAATTACTCCTGCCAAAACGATGCTATAACATAAAATTAAATGTGAAGATGACCTTAATAATCATTAAGCTATACCAGATGGCACAACATCGCCATATTTGTCGTGTGCAGATAACCCTTCGTGCGTTAAAAGAGTTGCAGAACTCAACGGGGCAATCAAGATCAATAGGGAACTGGCGTATTAGCGCCCTAAAAATCCACTACTACTCCTACCAAGAAAAATTCAGAGGGATACGGAGACGGTTGAAACACCCTATTAATCAAAATTTCGAACCCTATTAATGGGTGAAGTCAGCATAGACGATGATAATAGTAATAGCAACCATAACATTTATAATAACAAGCGAAAAAATGGCAGTGAAACAGTCCGTGCTCTCATGTTTGTTGCTTATAGTCCTAATGCTAGACAAGAACAACGTAAACACAATTTAAAAAATAGCTATGGGCGGATACGAATAGATCAAATAAAGACATTCTAATTAGTTGTCAGTTTAAAAAGTGAGTTTATTCCCTCTAAAATAAAGCCTGCGCAATGAACTGGAAAATATTTAAGACTTTTTCGGTCTGTTTTTGTCTATCATCACAGATAGTACACTATAGTGCAAGCTGGGAAGTGTCTCTCAACATGCGAGATCCGCTTATCGTCTTTGCTCATAAGCAAGAGGAGCTGAACGTAGCTCAGATGGTCCCGTAGCTTCGTCGGTAGAGCACGTGCCCGCTGTGCAAGGGGTCCCGGGTTCGATTTCCGGCTGGGGTGGAAATTTTTCTCTATCCTCCCCAGAGTCTGGAAGTATGAATGGATGTGTGAATATGTGTGTGTGATTTAATGATTAAAGCCCAAAGAAACCCAGAGACAAGGAAACAGAGTTAACACTATTATCTATAGGCAATTGTATGTTCCAGAGAAAGACCGCCGATAAGACTATTGTAGTTAAAGTGGAACTTTAAAAGGGGGTGAGAAAGGACAAAACTCGCTCACGCTGATTTGCCAGTTCCCCACTGACCAGTGTCTACTTACAATTACCCCATTGAGTTCTGCAATTCTTTTGGCGTACGAAGGGATATATACACACTTGAAATACGGCGCTGTTGGGCCACCTGGTACATTCCTCTTACTACTTATGATATTGTTGTATTACCTACAATTCTATTCGTAATACTTAATTGTCACTTTAACCATTTATACCATTTAGAAAACTTCTTGTGTTGTTTCTGTAACCACTTATATCGCTTAAATTGTAACGTCGAGTTTACCTGACACAGTTACCACATCACTAAAACTGGGAGGTATCATATTTTGGATAGAGTTTGGCTTAGAATTTTGAAGCAGGGAATAGGGTTGCGCCTTAAATGGGAAGCCCTAAATGGATCAAGCAGGATGATTTCAGATGGGCTGCAACAGTTACTCTACTTCCACAAACAATTTTAATTATACAGGGTGGACCATTTAAGTTGAGACTGTACAATATCTTCAAAACTAAGCATTGTAGAAAGAAATGTCTTGCATAAACGTTGCTTGATATTATGGAGGAAAGTAAATTCATTTGTCGTGTTTTATTTTGAGGAAGTTGTGATGGTTATTTTAGGACCAATTAATTTTTTTTAAAATGGGAACCTACATTTTTATGTTGTTTTCTCACTGAAAACTGAACAATATTTGCATAAAACATTTTGCAATATTTCTTACCCCAACGTAAATAACAACGAAAATTCTGAATGGCTGTGTACGAAGAGCGCAATGAATGGCTGTCATGGCTGTCATGGATGGTCATTTGAGGGTCAAGTTACGTTTCGTAATTGGGAACATTTTTACTTTCTCTACTACGTATAGTAAGTAGGGGAAGTATTGTTTCCACCCAAAAATTCAATACCGCGATTCACCGGAAATACATGTTTTGAGACCCCCTGAATAAAAAAAGCATTTTTGGAAACATGTCCGTGTGTGTGTCTGTGTGACTGTGAACAGCATAACTCAAGAACGAACAGTCGGATAAACACCAAACTTGGTATTTAGGTTCAGTATTTTCCAAAGATGCGACACGAAGATTTTCAAGAAAATCCCCCCACCCCTGACTACCGTTTACATAGAACATTTTTCGAAAATTTTAATTTTCTCAAAAATGGCTCTAACGATTTTGATTAAAATATCATATGTTTAAGATATTGTCATGAGAAATGAAATGTATATCTCGAATTTTCTGGGAATGTCTCCAAAAGTATTCTTCATTGTGAACGACTTTTGCATAACTGGTAAACCATAAGATATAGACAAAATTTTACTACACAAAAAATGTAGATCGCATTAAAATACACAATTTATGTCATATACATTTTTTTGTTGAGTGAACCGTTTTCGAGATATTGCTTGTTATTCCCTTAAATTTTCCAATACTTATACTTTTTCTCAAATATCGTTATTCATTTTTTTATGTCCTGGACATGCAAAGAGAATGGAATGCACAACATAGCAGCCAGCGCTTAAAATATTTGACTATCGCTTATAACCTACCATATTCCCCTTGCATCTACAAGAAAATAGCAATAAGATTAACATCTCGATTAACATGAAACATATGGAGATTTAGCATTTGTAAAAAATAGTTTGTACAAGAGTAGAGAAGTCATGTGAGTGTAACACATCAGATTTTTTATTTTGTTTCCTTATTCCTCAACACAATTAAATAGCTTTTTATAAACCATTTTATAATGAGTAAACAACAACATGTAGGTTACCATTTTAAAAAGTTAAATTGACCCAAAAATGACCATCATAACGTCCTCCAAACAAAACTTTACCTTCCCCCATAATATCAAGCAACTTTCATTAAGGACATTTCTTTCTACAACACTTGGTTTTGGAGATATTGTACAGTCTGAACTTAAATGATCCACCCTATGTGTATTTGTGGCAATATTTATGAGGCATATAAACAATAAAAACATTTACCTCAAGCCAAGCCTATAATTTGTGACGGTAAATCGGTGGGGTAGCAATCATGCTGTGATTCCCAGTTCGTCGTGGTGAGTTGTCTCAGAGTAAACGTGTGTTGTTGTGGGAGTAATTGTGTAATTTTCAGCTTCACACTACCTTAGAAGATTGTTCTGCTGCTCTCTCCATTCCTCTCTGTCTCTCTTTCTGTATTTGCGTCGTGGTGGTAGAATCTTTTAGATGAAGACGCTGAAATAATTTCTGGTGATGTCTCGGTAGTCAATTGGGAAGAGCAATGATAATCACTTAGATCTGGGTGGTGACATGTAAGAGTGACTTTTACGAAATAACTACACCAAGAAGTTACTATTAAGAGACGTAATTTATTGTGTCTCCGTGGAAATAGCTAACTCTGACACACTTGTAAATGCAAGAATGAAAATTCCCGCTTGGAAAAACGTAAGTTCCTATCAGAGAAACTTCCACACGTATCAAGGAAACTAATCATTCCTATTTTCATTATATCTGTTTATTTATCGCGGGATCACTTAACGAGACAGGTACTCTGAAATGGTCAAAAATCACATTTTTTTTATTTTAGGCATTATTAAAATCCCTATTATTTCCAGTTTCAGAACATACTACATTTTGGGGTTTTACAGGTTTTTAACACATTTAAATGCAATTGAAATGTTAGTCTGCATTCCTTTAAAGCTGTCATGTAACTCCCCTTTTTAGAACATTTTTGTTTCTTTCAACAATGAACGACTATATCATGCCCAGCGAGCACTTCAGCAATTAACAAGAAAAGCTGAAGTAATCCAGGAATGAAGGTGCAGATGATTATGACCCTGGAATGTACTGAAGTGTGTCACAATTTTAACGTTCCAACTTTAAATTCAGTTTTCTCAAAACAACATTTTTTGGATACTTATGTACCTATTTCTCAGAAAGTATGAAAGGTAGAGAGCTGAAATATGTATATACAACACACAGTTAAACATCCTGAACCACAATGATAATTTTATAATGTATATTAGTGACATTAGGAAAGCAACAACATTACAAATTTTCCACATTTTTACTTTGCAATTAATTCTTTTTCAACTTCTAGTGAACTGATATACATAACTAACTAATTGAGTTCAGAACATAACTGATTACACTAAGTACAAGCATGCAAAACTGTGATTCTGTATTCCAAATAATATCAGAGAAAAAGGTACATGAATTCACATGTTTTAAGAGTAAATTTTATTATTTTTCCGCTGAATGAAAACTCACTGTCACTGTTTCGGTTATATGTATTTCACTTCACGAACGTGAAGTAGTTCAATTCTCCGTCACTTCACTTCCTTCGTGATGTAGCCTCTACTCAACGGACGGTTCAGAGTCGAACACAGGACCTCTACAAACCGTCGCTCCGAAATATCACTCACTGCACGTCACAGTAGCGTCACCAACTCGCTCGGGAAACTCACCCGCCAACTCCCTCGTTCATTCGCTAACTGACCGATCCAACTGAACTCACACTTTACTCGAACTGACTGATCCAACAACGCCCAATGCTCTTCCAGAAATCGAGAGCAGGTCGACCAGGTTTACCTGGACGGAAATTAAAAATCGCCATAGTACTTTGGCGGTAACGCGGCTTTCTCGCGAGAACGCTCGCTTATATAGTCAGCGGAATCTTTCCACAAAGTTCTCGAACGTTCTGGAACTATTTCGACACACTTTCTGGAGGATGGGGAAGAAGGAGCTTCCAAAGGGTTCTAGTTATCTACCGATAACGCGCCTGGTATTTGCGCTGGTGAGCGGCCTCTGTCGTTGGTTTACTCCGACCGCTCGTCGCCGACCTCCCGATAACCTAGGACCATAGCCGCTGCGTCACAATATACAACAATTTATATAAGTTTTATTAAAACTTATACAAACATTTTACTACTTTTACAGAACACAGAATTTGTGTAGAAGTTTTGCAAACTGTACAACAAAATTCAGAAAAGTTTGTATTTGTATACAAAAGCTATGCAAAAGGTAGCACTCCCTACAACATACCTTTATGACTTATACAAATGTTGCACCTCCTGTAGAGAATGATTTACTGGTTTACCACAGCTTGCACAACCGGTAAAACGGTTTTATAGCTTGTCTCAACCTTAAAAGGCAGTATAGAAGTAAATGGGATATCTATGTCTATCATACGCAGACATGTTGTCAACAACTTTGTCCTTTTCTACTGTTGCCAAGTTGCTAATAAGTAGTAAAAAGCTGTAAACATTGATTTGTTATAAACTTCAGGTTTGGACACATTATCCTATACTTCCCTAAGGAATTATATCATTTTAGAGGCTCTATAGGTTTCTGTGAGCATAAGTTTCCAAAGAAAAGGATCTTTTTGCCGTAAAAGTGCGATATTTGCTGTTTCTCTGCTTATTACACAGTAACTAATAAACTAAAGAGTAGAATGCCAGAATATTTTTTTCTTAGCTACAGTAAACTAGTGTGCTATTTGTGCGGGAAGAACGATCCTTCACGCAACCGGTTTCGCGACATGCGGCCGGCCGACGATGCTGGCTGTTATGTCGGCGGTGCGGGCACAGGAAGTCCGCAGTAAATATTGTACGGTTTTTCGCGTAAGTTATTTCTAACATACATACACAAACACTTTAAAAAGAAATTTAGTCACGTATATTAAGCAAGGAGATGCAGGAACTGCCTTCCTTCGTTGCTCAAGTATTTCTGACACCTGCTTAGGAAATTACCTCTTACACGCTGCAGTTCCCTCGGAGAAATGTCAACAATTTCAATGTTAAATTTATGTTCATCTAAAATGTGTGGATTTTTTTATACACTTTCTCTTTTAGTGCCCCCCAGAAATAAAAATCGCAGCGGATTAAATCGGAGGAACGAGGGGGCCATAAGTTGTTAGTGAAAACTCAGTCTTGAAACAGGTCAGGTAATGAGAAGTTGGCTGTATGTGCTACTTGCGCAAGGTATCGGCTCACACTGAAGCCTCGCGCAGCGGAGGGGAAATACACTCCCTACCTCCGCCGACATAGCGGCCAGCACTGCCGGCCAATCCCGCGGTTGCGTCAAGCATTGCTCGCCCAGTAGAAATCTGCTGGGTTGACCTCTTTATAATTCGCATCGCTTAGCTCTTAGCGTTGATGGCCCCACTGCATTACACTGGGACCATCAAGTAATGCGAATTGATAAAGAAGTGGTCGACCCAGCACATTTCTATAATAAATGTGGCATCACTTTTAACAGTATTTCTAAATTTATATATTAGTGTACCTGCCCAGTTTGAATTTTCTATCTTGGATAGGATAGCGTTATAACTTTTTAAATTAAATATTTTCGGAAAGTTGTATATCTATGTAGTAGAAAAGTCAGCCAGAGAGAAAATTTTTTGTTATTGGGTTTACAACAGAGACCAAGCGAAAGAAAGTGTTGAGGAGGGTTGGAGAGAGTTTTTTTTTAAAAAGTCGAAATTCTGTAACTTCTTGCATTGATGGTATATGACAAACAAAGCATCCATCTATTCAACTAGCACACCAAACGCGACGTAGAAGTCAGTAAAGGTTAACATCAGTTGTAAGGAAGTGGGTACGTTTATAGTATGAAAAGTTATGTAAGTTATTTATCTAACATTTTACGTAAATATTTATGGGTATGGAGGGAGAAGTTAGAAAGAGACGAGATGAAGATAAACCAAGAAGAGTAATAATGAATGTGTTATATTATTTTTCAGTAAACTGAATGTTAATAAGCCAGTAAAATAAACAGAAACGGTACAGAAACGTATGTACAGAAACGGTAGTGTATAGAATAAAACAATCTGATGTGCTACAATCACATGACTTTCTCTACTCTTGTACAAACTATTTTTACAAACGCTTATTCTCCATCTACTTCATGTTAATCGAGATAAACATTTGCAGACTCTATCTTATTGCTAATTTTCTTGTAGATGTAAGGGGAATAAATATTTACAAGGACAATATAGAAATACAGTAGCCTTTAAGCATATACATATCTCTTAATAGCTGGTTGCTAGGTGCAGCACTATTCTCTTTCCCACAGATTAATACTCTTTGCATATCCAAGACAAAAAAATTAATAACGAATTCCCATTTGAGAAAATAAGTATTCAAAAATTTAAGAGAATAACAAGCAATATCTCGGAAATGGTTCACTCAACAAAAAAAATGTATATGACATGAATTGTGTATTTTAACGCGATCTATATTTTTTGTGTAGTAAAATGTTGTCTATCTCTTATGGTTTACCAGTTATGCAAAAGTCGTTCACAATGAATACTTTTGGGGACATTCCCAGAAAATTCAAGATATACGTTTTATTTGTCATAAAAATATGTTAAACATATGATATTTTAATCAAAATCGTTAGAGCCGTTTTTGAGAAAATTAAAATTTTCGCTAAATCTTCCATGTAAAGGGTATCCCGGGGTGGGGGGATTTTATTGAAAACCTTCGTGTTGCATCCCTGGAAGATACTGAACCTAAATACTAAGTTTGGTGTTTATCCGACTGTTCGTTTCTGAGTTATGCTGTTCACAGACATACACACACACAGACAGACAGACAGACACACAGACACACACACGGACATGTTTCCAAAAATGCTTTTTTTGGATTCAGGGGGTCTCAAAACATATATTTCCGGTGAAATCTCGGTATCGAATTTTTGGGTGGAATACAATACTTCCTCTACTTACTAGAGTAGTACTAGAGTAGTAGAGAAATTAAAAAAACTAATGAAAGTACCTCTAAGGACCCATAAAAAAGAATGCAAAAAGGATGGAGAAAACAAAAACACGCTAGCATAACGCAATATAATGGAATAGCACAAAGCGGAGTGTGGGGCATCGTTCATTCTTTGCTGTATGAAAACATTTCACCCACGTTGAATGTAATTTTGTCAGGGTAAACAGTGTTGATACCCTACCAAATTACACGAGGGTAATCCAGTAAGTCCCAGACCTTTTGAAATAAACAATTAACAAAATGCAAATATCAACGTTTATTACACTCTTAAGCTATTTTTCTGCATAATCGCCATTCAAACTGAGGCATTTAACGTACCGTGGCACAAGTTTTTCTGTAGAAATCTGCCGCCTGCGACTTCAACCACTGGTTTACACCGGCATGCAGTTCAGTGTCAGTATCAAGGTATCAATTTGATGCACCAAACTCTGTGAAATTTGGAGAAAATGTTCCGAAAGTTCTGTAAGCGTGAAACGACGATTTTCACGAATTTTGTCATTGATTTGCATTGACAGTTCATCGGTCATAAGACTAGACCTACCACTGCGATCCTCGTTGTGAACATTGGTACGGCCATTTTTAAAATAAATGCACCATTGCCTGACTCGGCTTTCACTCATTATTCCTTGCTCGTAAACATCACAAAGTTGTGATACATTTCAATTGGTTTGTTCATTTTAGCCAACCGCACTTCTCAAGTGGCGGGATTTTTTATTGCAGCGCACATTTTAACAACTCACAGAGAGCACAGTAAGGAAGGCACAGCCCTCACGCTACCACAGCTGGATGCGTACTCAATGTAGAAACGTTCTGACACCAAGATGGCGGCTCTAGCCCTACTCATCGCCACGATAGGCCAAAACGTCTGGGACTTTCTAGACTGCCCTCGTAGCTTTTATCATTTTACATTTCCATATACCTTGGATAATGTGTACGTTTATTCCTGTAAAATCCTATTTCGAAATACTAAATTGCTGATGTGTTACACTCCCATAACTTCTAGTTTTATACAAACTATTTTTACAAACGCTTATTCTCCATCTATTTCATGTTAATCCATATAAACATTTGCTATTGCTAATTTTCTTGTAGGTGCAAGGGAATATGGTAGGCTTTAAGTGACAGTCAAATATTTGAAGAGCTGGTTGCTTTGTGGAGCATTTCATTCTCTTTGTGTGTTCACTACATTAAAAAAAACAATAAAGAATTCCCATTTGGGAAAAAGTATAAGTATTGGAAAATTCAAACAAATAACAAGGAAAATCCGGAAATGTTTCACTGGAAAAAAAGGTATATGATAAATTGTGTGTTTTAACGGGATGTATCTCTTACGGTTTATCAGTTATGAAAAATTCATTCAGAATGAAAGGGACTCTTGGGGACATTCCCAGAAAATTCAAGATATTTTTTTTTGCCATGAAAGTATCTTATACATATGATGTTTTAATAAACATCGTTAGAGACATTTTTGAGAAAATCAAAACTTTCGAAAAGTGTTCCATGTAAAGGGTAGACTGGGATGGGGGATTTTCTTGAAAAGTTTTGTCTATCATCTTAGAAAGATACTGAAATTTATACCAAGTTTGGCATTTATCAGGCTTTTCGTTTTTAAGTTTTGCTATTCACAGACACTCGGACCTTTTTCTAAAAATGCCTTTTTTATTCAGCGGGCCTCAAAACATGCATTTCCGGCGACATCTCGATGTCTAATTTTTGAATTGAATGCAATACTTCCCCTATTTGCTATTAAATTAAATGTCTTACAGCTCTCTTAAACAGCAGTGCAGATATTTCAGTATTTGGTGACATACCATAACATGATGACATTAAATTGGCAAATTGATCGCAGTTGGGCGCCAAATTTGCAAGCGTACGTATGTGGCAACAGTGCGCTGCATTTAACCTGTAGTGTCTTTTAAGCGTCAGACGCGACATAATAGGTATACAACCACCTATAGTGCTTGCAGAATTACTGGAACTTGTAATAGAACATGCAAGTTTGATTACTTCCTCCCAGTCACATGTTAATATATCAGATGTTTTTGTCTTAGAGCGAATGGAGCGCCAACGTCGGCCTGCGGGAATTGTAATGCTTGCACTGAAAGACAAATACTATTCCGACGTTACTAGCATTTGATTTAGATTGAAGACTAATTAGGTTACGTTCCTAAAATAGTTTACGAAATGTGTTTAGACAGAAGATTGTGTAAATCAATGTGACTTGCTGCGTTCCGTAGTTATAATAAGCGTAAAAGTGGAACAAGTGTATTTATTTTCGCCACCTAAGTTATAAAATATGTATTCCTTAACATAGCTTGCCGAGTATATTTGGGTTACACAAAGCTAATTATGTGAAGTTGATGTACAAATTCCAGCAAATTATTTATTACGCAGTGAGCAAAGAAGTGTAAGAAGACACTTATTCTGTTTAAGACTTAAATACGAAAATGTATCTCCTTGGAAACATTTGCAAACGTGATTTATAAGCTCTAAAATGAATGTCCTCAGTTGTATTTCTTTGCTTATACAGGGCGATCCATATAAACCTGAGCTACTTTAATTGATCACAATTTCCCTCTGAAAGATTGTAAAGTGTGAAATTTGTTTTTATGATCTAAGTGGCCATGGCAGAATCGACACGACTGGCATTGGTGACTATTTTGTTGATTTCGATGGCAATTACGAGTATTGTGAGGCGGTGTATTGGTCTCTCAAAATTTATGGTTGTTAATGGTACGCGGGAGGGGTAGGAGGTTACGACAGGTTCTTTGGTGTGGGAGGTTTTCTGGGTTTTGCATAAGGTTTCTTCTATTGGTCTCAGGAGTGGGTACCCTGGCTAAGGTTGGCCGCTCAGTTACATGAATGCACTTGTAATTCCTTTGTATCATAAGATTTATTCTTTATCTCCCGTAACACTCGCCACCGCGTGATGTGATGAACATGATTTGGCTATGGTAATGAGGTCCCCTGATTCGACGTCCTGGTTCGCGAAATTATTTTCGTAGAGTCCCTTGGTGCGATGTCCTAGTTCGCGAAAGTATTTTGGTGGAGTGCTCTTAACAAGAAAAACCTAAAATCCCCATGACACGATTTTCCCTTCTCTCGTTCCTGATTTTGCTTTCTCAAGTCACATGATGTTATTTCTGTGCATTTATTTGCTCTTCAAAATTATTATATTTTTCTTGGTTGGTCAGTTTATATATTTTATTATACACACACAGATGTTTAGGTTTCCCACGCTGGTGTCTTGAGATATAAGATAAGGCACGCAGGCTTCGAACCCGAGCTAAACCATGTACATATTGTCTTGAGCACGTAGAGATATGTTACAAAAGAAAGTGGCCGGCTAGTTAATGGGATGGGGAAAACTACCTGCTTGTTGTTTACGATGGACTGATCAGATGTTATTTTAAAATGTGGGTAGAATGTACGGTCACATTTGCTGACATTGTTGACTGTCTTTAGTTTACACTCGCAACAGAAACTGCAGTACTCCCTTTGAGAGCGTGTTTTTATTGTCAAAACGTTTGGAAGGCAAATTCATTGATAACAACACAACGGGAATTTCGAAGAGAATTCAATGTGCATAATGTTCCAACAAAGGCAACCTTAATATCGCTAGTCAGAAACCTGGGGACAACCGGTATACTTGTCAGTGAGAGTGGAAGACATAGACCATCAGTGAGTGCAGAGTCTGTTGATAATTTTCGAAGATGCTTGGTGAACTCTCCAAAGAAATCGTTGCGTCGTTTGAGCCGGGAGACAGGCTATTCCTATGGCACGTATCAAAGAACTGCGAAGAAATCGGGATCACGACCATGCAGAGTGCATATGGTACAGCAATTGAAAAAGCTGATCATGAGAAACGAATGCGATATTGTCGATGGTTTCAGGGTATTCTTATTCCACGTCCAAACATTCTCTCCATAACGTGGTTTACAGTTGAGGCATGGTTTCATCTGTCAGGCTACGCTGACTCACAAAACAGGAGATACTGGGCTGCTGTAAACCCCTATATCATCCACGAAACACTACATGATGATATGGTTGGAGTATGGTGCGCGGTGTCAGTTTCCAAGATTGTTGGCTCCATTTTCTGATACGACTGTAGACACTGCTGTTTATACGGGCATCTTCAATACATTTGTGGAGCAATGGATGATATCAAATTGACAGAAGGTTATTTCCAGAAAGATGGAGCAACGTATCATACATCTAACTCCTGCATGCGATTTGTAACGAGTTTTTTTGATAATTGAATAATCTCAAAAGGTTTGTGCCCCCGCAGATTACCTCACCGGAGATTTTCTTATGGTGAGGCAATATTTTATATCATAACATGCTGTGAATGCCAGAGTGATTGTAGTGTAAATTAATATTATTGTATGTACATGACATTAGATGTTTATTAGCCATAACAATTGTTAGGAAATAAGTTTTCACGGCCTAGCTGAAACTGACAATAGAAGTGGGTAACAATAAAACGAGGGGGTGAGTTGTTTATCACAAAGAAGAGACAAACAAATGACGTCAGTGTAGCGTGCCTTCTTTTTTAGAAATGGAGGGAATATCTTTCCTAGAGCATATATATTAGTAGTAGTGATTGGCTGACCAAAACAGACGCTAAAGTGGGCGCAATTTGGTAACCAAAAGCAGCTATATTATAATGTTTAGGCAATTCGAGGCAAAGGAGTATATATTCTCGAGCCACAAGTAAGTGTTGCCCAGTTCTGAAGAATCTCTTACGAGATGCACGTCACAGAGTTAGTTACAAAAATGTAAAGTACGCGAAGTAATTGGTGCGCGGCAACTAAAGCGACTGTAGTTACATTCGTAAATATCACAGTTTCAGTCAGGCGTGTATAAAGATTAAACATGTCAATTATTAATTAAGTGTGACGGCAATAAAAGTCTAGATTCGAATTTTGTTATCAATGTTATCTTTTAGTAATAAATCCTTTCCGTTTATACACCCTGCTTAGAGACACGTGTTCGACTGAGTTATAATAGCTAGCCGGAGACAAAGAGCCCCAAGTTTAAAATAATAAAACAAGAGGCGCTCAACAAATAAGATAACACAAGCCATAGAGATCTGCGACAATGGACGTATTTTAGAAATAAAGTGTATAAGAATAGACCTCGGAAAACTGCTGAGCTCCGTGAGTCCATTAATAACAAAATAAGCAATTCTTCATAGAACGGCACAGAAGATGCTGAACGAGTGCAGATATGTATGGATACCGGTGGAAGACGCTTCCAATATTTGCTCTGAGGAACAATAAACAGTGTATTCTCCTAATTGTGTATTATATTCTACCAAACATGCACAAGGTTCCTATTATTGGTTCAAGAGTTATGGCCCAATAAAGTGGTTCAGGTTTATATGGATCCCACTGTATTATGCTGCATGTAAAAAAATATGCTGTGATACATATACATGACCTTCTCTATTCTTGTACAAACTATTTTTACAAACGCCTATTCTCCATTAACTTCATGTTAATCGAGATGTTAATCTTATTGCTAATTTTCTTGTAGATACAAGGGGCATTGGTAGGCTTTAAGCGATAGTCAAATATTTTAAGAGCTGGTTGCTATGTGGAGCATTCCAATCTCTTTGCATGTCCAGGACATAAAAAAGTGAATAACGAATTCCCATTTAAGAAAAGGTGTTGGAACATTTAAGACAATAAGAAGGAATATCTCGAAAATGGTTCACTCAACAACAAAAAATGTATATGACATAAATTGTGTATTTTAACGCGATCTACATTTTTGTGTAGTAAAATTTTGTCTATCTCTTATAGTTTACCAGTTATGCTAAAGTCCTTCACAATGAAGAAAAGTCGTTCATTTGTCATGAAAATATCTTAATCATTCATTCATTCATTCATTATCTGTTTACCCTCCTCTTATGACATAAATTGTGTATTTTAACGCGATGTACATTTTTTGTGTGCAGTAAAATTTTGTCTATCTCTTATGGTTTACCAGTTATGCAAAAGTCGTTCACAATGAAGAATACTTTTGGAGAAATTCCCAGAAAATTCAAGATATAATGTTTATTTGTCATGAAAATATCTTAATCATATGATATTTTAATCAAAATCGTTAGAGCCATTTTAGAGAAAATTAAAATATTCGAAAAATGTTCCATGTAAGGGGTAATCTGGGGTGGGAGGATTTTCTTGACAACCTTCGTGTCGCATCTCTGGAAGATACTGAACCTAAATATTTGGTGTTTATCCAACTGTTCGTTTCTGAGTTATGCTGTTCATAGACACACACACGGACTTGTTTCCTAAAATGCTTTTTTTGGATTCAGGGGGTCTCAAAACGTATATTTCAGGTGAAATCTCGGTGTCGAGTTTTTGGGTGAAATACAATACTTCCCCTACTTACTATACGTAGTAGAGAAAGTAAAAATCAAGGCGAATTCAATCAGCATGCATTAATGATTTACAAGTTTATAAGAGGCAAGAGAAAACGAAAACAAATTGAAAGTTTATAAAGTTGTAACCCTCTAGCCATCAGTAGAGTAGTTTACACTATTTGCCTCACGTAGAAATAAATGGCAATGCACTGTCTTAGCGAACTGGTTTTTAGGGATAGTTTAGGATTTCCTAAGAGGCCTTCCCATACTTAATATAGCATGGGGACTTGGCTGCAGTACTAATCATCCTTTATACCTAATTGGTACCCACAAAATTGTGTTCGATTACACGTGGTGTCTCTTTCTTTCATTTAAATCCAATAACTGATAAATTAGAGCAGAGTAGAGTGATGTACACCCGTGGACAAGAAATGAGTCATGTCTGGAACTCCAAAATGTTCTAAGTCCAACACTTCGCCTTGTTTACACCATACGTAGTACAGTTGTGTAGCCGCGCTGCAGCAATTATTGTTGTACGGCATTACCAAACGTGCTAACCTTCATGTGTCTTCTGTGTAACTCTATGGCAAAGGTAGGGTACTTCTGTGCTTAAGATCGCAAGTTCGCTTCTCGCATGTAGCAAACACCTTTTTACTTTCTCTACTACGTATAGTAAGTAGGGGAAATATTGTATTCCACCCAAAACTTCGATACCGAGATTTCATCGGAAATACATATTTTGAGACCCCCTGAATCCAAAAAAGTATTTTTGGAAACATGTCCGTGTGTGTGTGTGTGTGTGTGTGTGTGTGTGTGTGTGTGTGTGTGTCTGTGAACAGCATAACTCAGAAACGAACAGTCGGATCAACACAAAACTTGGTATTTAGGTTCAGTATCTTCCAGAGATGCGACACGAAGGTTTTCAAGAAAATCCCCCCACCACAGATTACCGTTTACATGGAAGATTTTTCAAAAATTTTAATTTTCTCAAAAATGGCTCTAACGATTTTGATTAAAATGTCATATGTTTAAGATATTTTCATGACAAATAAACATTATATCTTGAATTTTCTGGGAATTTCTCCAAAAGTATTCTTCATTGTGAACGACTTTTGCATAACTGGTAAACCATAAGAGATAGACAAAATTTTACTGCACACAAAAAATGTACATCGCGTTAAAATACACAATTTATGTCATATACATGTTTTTTGTTGAGTGAACCATTTTCGAGATATTACGTGTTATTCCCTTAAATTTTTCAATACTTGTTGTCTCAAATGGGAATTCGTTATTCATTTTTTGTCTTTGATATGCAAAGAGTATTAATCTGTGGCAAAGGGAATGGTGCTGCACCTAGCAACTAGCTATTAAGAGATATGTCTATGCTTAAAGGCTACTGTATTTCCAAATTACCCTTGTAAATATATACATTCCCCTTACATCTACAAGAAAATTAGCCATAAGATAGAGTCTGAAAATGTTTATCTCGATTAACATGAAGTAGATGGAGAATAAGCGTTTGTAAAAATATGTTGTACAAGAGTAGAGAAAGTTATGTGAGTGTAACGCATCAGATTTTTTTCTTTCTTCTGTTAATGTTTAACGTACAAATACAAGTTATTTATTTTCTATATACTGCATTTCATACACGGCATTTGGTAAAGTTGATAACAGAACAGGTATTATATTGGTTCTTTAAGGGTTTATTCTATCTAACTACAATATGTGTACACGAAACCACGTGATCCGCAGGAGGGTGCGCAAACTCATCAGTCCCGAACAGATTCTCTTTCATTGAATCAGTGAATCACACCTCGTTTACAATGGCAGAATGCGCACAGAAAGGCATAGGCATAAAGAAGTCTCTCCTTGCACTTGTCAATGTAGTAGGCTTTTTTGCTCGTGAAACTGCAGCTCGTATTGGACTTCTTGCAACTACAGCACAGAGGTGGGTGAGATTACCCAGGGAAGGGATTGAACGCCGTCGTCCTGGTCCGGAAGAAGACATGTTCACTCTTGAAATGGATGCAGCTTTAATTGCAGTAGCAGAGATGAACCCTTTCCAAACTGCTCTGAATGAAGGCAATTCATAATTCCCTTTATCAGCTCGAACAGCTCTGCGGCGTGTAAACGACGCAGAACTTCTTGCACGAAGGACAGCTAAAAGCAACATCTGACAGACGATAACAGATTGTTTTGCCTCGCTTTTGCAGAAGAAAATACTAACCGCGACTGGAATAACATGGTATTCTCAGACGAGGTGTCATTTTCTTCCACACGTAAGAGACCACACAAAGCAGTCCCTATATGATGCAAAATACGTGGCTTCACAGTTTCATCATGGTCGCGTATCTGTATCTGGTTGGGGCTAGATATCAAGTGTTGGCATGGGTTTGCTGTGGCAGCTTGACGATGCGCTGAACAGTGCTCAATACGCAGTAATACTTGAGAATAGTTTTATTCTCTCTGTGAGGATGAGATATCCGGATGGAATTGTTGAATTCGTACAGGATAATCATCCTGTCCACACAAGTCGAATGGGTTCTCAGTGCGGGAGAATACTGTAGCAATAGACTGGCCTCCTTGTACATCAGATTTAGACCTTATTGAAAATGTGTGGGCTGAGGTGAAAAGGGAGCTGCAGTCTAATTTCCCTGAAGATGCGCGAAGGACAAAATATGGCTTATGAGGACAACTTCAGGAAGCTTGGGATGTTATAGCTTCTCGTCCAAGTTACTGCAGGAATTTAATTTCGTCTATGCCACGAAGATTGAGGGCGTTATACGTGCTGAGGGTTCATAACCCGATATTTATTTTATTTATTTATTTGTGCTAGCATTCTTCCTTAGAATATGGCTATACATCAGCCCAAGCTGTTATCTTGCCATATTATATTTATAATAATAATAATAATAATAATAATAATAATAATAATAATAGTAATAATAATAATAAAAACAATAGTAAAGATAATAGTAATGATGGCAAAATAATAATCTTATAATACTAATATTATAATAATAATAATAATAATAATAATAATAATAATAATAATAATATAGTTACATAACTTAACATCACATGATGAAATTAATTTACATCTCTTTTTATTGTCCATAACCATTTCTTTTTTACTTTGGACAAGTACTCACTTACTTTTTACTATCATTGTTAAAAATCTTGCTTAAACCTACTTTCCTGTCCAGTTTTAACCATTTCCCATTTATAGCTTCCTTTCTCCAATGCTGTGTACCTTTACAGTCAAAAATGATATGTTCTAAATCTTCTCTTTTCCCACATACTGGACACTGGTTCTGTGGGAACCCATTTCTCGTTCCTATTAGCCTCCATACCCCTGCTCGTACCCAGGCTATACTTTCTCTTTGTTCCTTATTTGAGTTATCCACATACTGTTCTCTAGCCCATACATTTTTACTTTCTCTACTACGTATAGTAAGTAGGGGAAGTATTGTATTCCACCCAAAAATTCGATACCGAGATTTCGCTTCTTTCCAAAAACCCTTAACATTATTTTCCCTCCTTCTCCAAATTTCTCCCAGACCACTATTCTCCAAATTAGTTACGAGGTGTTTGATTTCAATTTCAACCCGATATTAGTTTTATTTGTTTTTTATTCCTTTAGGTTTAGAAGATAATAGTTTATTTCCATTTATCTCTTTGTTTATTTAAAACGAGTGTTCTAGTAGAGTTATTTTTTTGTGCATAGATGTGACAAAACTTCAAACGCTAAAGTTATATTAATGCAAGACTATGCTCTACACATCCAGTCATAAAATGAGCAATATAAAAAATAACTAATGCGAGATTTGAACCGCATCTTAATCCCTCGGCCACCGTAGCGCTGTTTCGTGCTCTTTTTTCAGTAGGTCATAAGGATAAGTTCACCACTGACTCACAGGCTCAGACCATTCTACAACCTACATGTGCGTTGTAAACATAGCTGTTACAGAAGTACACGAAGCCCTTCGATCCGCACATGGAGTCTGGAGATTTTGTTTTGTCCACAGGTGTACTTAGTCGTCTTAAATATTTTATATATTGAAACTCATACGTCTCAAGGTCAAATAAACCGCAGTGCTTATATATATATATATATATATATATATATATATATATATATATATATATATATATATATACGGTATAGTCTATGTTTCAGTCTATAATGATCACATCATTTTTAAAGTTAATGTTATTTTATAAGAATTGTGAAGCTGGATGTGGTGTGTCTCGATGTTGGTGTCATAAATATCTGCTGTTGACTCAGCTACCGGCTGCTCCATTGGTAGAGCTATGAGTACTTTCACTCAAGATACACGTGGATGTATTGTGAAGGACAACACCAGTTTAACTTCACTGAGAAATTCATTGTGAACTAATATTGGAATTCAATGGAGTGACTTGCGACCGTTTGAAATAAACAACCAGACTGATGTAGCTCTCGAAACTGTAACACTTGAATTATTATGCCTGCTAACTTCTGCAGGATAAATTTTATGGTTTGAAATAACTGTTTAGTAAAAGAAACTAGACGCGTAACTCGCCGTGAGTTGATAAAATGTTGAACGACAAGATCCCTCAAGGTAGCCACTACTCACACAGGTGCGTCACGTGGCGCTTAAAAGCACACACTTTAGTACCGTTGGTGGTACTAGAAAAAAGCAACTAATGTGTGCACAACTGTGTGCATGAGCGATTAAGATGAACCTTATTTATTAATTTTAGCTCCGCCTACATGTTGTTCCCCCCAACGTGATTTTCTCAAGAATATAAGTGCCTTTCTGTTTTCCATTATTGATCTAGTGCCTGTGCAACACACTAAACTTAACTCTAAACTGCGCCCCCAAAAATCCTTAAGTTAATTATTTCGCTCCTTCTCGGCTCACTAATGACTCTGGTTAACCTGACTCCTAATTACCTCCATCTTTCCGAACAAAAATTTCAACTCGAACTTGTTATACTATACACCGATTTAATATACGGAAATTAATTATTGCGACTATTTCTCTGTCTTACTGTTATTTCTTTATTTCATTATTTATATATCCCCGTCGATAATTACACATCACTTGAAAACAAAAGACAAACTACAGCAAAAAGCACACAAATAAACAAAAGCAGAAGAGGAAGAAAGCAGAAAAAGAAACTTGTTCACAAGTGCACGCTATTGTTTACAAAACAAACACAATACCCGCCCCTAAGGCCCTACCCTCTCTCTTCCTTACGCTCCGATCTGAGTTGCATCACCTTTTATATCATCTTACGTGTTTCATTCGCATGACTTAATCTACCCTCTGTGCTTTATTAGTGAGTCTACAAATTATTCTTACGAAAGTTTACCTATCTACTACATTTTAATCCGAATAAACCGTTGCAGAAATAGCTACATTACACATTTCGTTATAGATACAAAGAGAACAGCGATAGTCAATTGTTTAAGAACTGGACGCTGTATGTTGGCCTTGAAATTCCATACTGTTTCCGTGCAATCGCAAGAAACAAATGTTAACATTGGGAATTCACTGATCCCCCACAAGACTGAGGTGAAAATTTTCTCTCTTCGTATCATTCGTTCACCTCCGTCCTTATATATCCATAAAACCTGTATCTCTTGGTTACCTTCTCCTGTTCCAGTTAAGTATCTTGGAGTGTTATTCGACACCACCCTCACTTGGCGCCCACATGTCAATCGTACTGTTAACCTTGCTTCAGCCAGGCTTTCTTAGCTCTATCCGCTACTTAACAGACGTACCTCTCTTGGACTTGATTCCTGTCTTTTGTTATACCGTTACCTCATTCGCCCTATCCTGACATACGCTGCTCCTGTCTGGGGTGGAGCTTGCAAATCCCACCTACATCGTTTGCAAGTGGTTCAGAATAAGGTGCTGCGGCTCGCTACTAATGCTCCCTTGTTCGTACGCAACCATCAACTACACCAAGAATTCGGCCTTCTCCCTCTACAACAGTTCATCCGCCTCACCGCACGCCGTTTCTTCATCCGCCTACAGGAGGTTCCTGGAGCTGTGGAGTATCATCTAGGCGTCAGAACGCGCCGGCCAATGCGCCTCAGAAAACGCCTTCCTCAAGATCTTTTACTCAGTTCCACTTCAAGCTCCGAAGACTCTGATCTTTAGTTTCATACAGACTGTTCCGTTGCGCTGTTGCATAGTATCTGTAATCTATTGTGCTATTTTCACTTTTATTAGACATGTGTAGTTAAATTGTGTGCTTCAAGGAGAGAAACATTTTTATGTGGTACATTTTCATCTATCACTTAACGTTTACCAGTTATATAAGATTATACAAAATTCCTTCCGAATCAAGAGGACTTCACAGGCTATCCCCACGTAAATATATATATATTTAAATAACAATTGGTAAAGCCATTTTTTGGAAAATTGAAAACTTCAAAAAATGTCCCATGTAAAGGGTAGTTTGGGATAGGGGTTTTCCTCGAAAACCTTTGTGTCACATTTTTGAAAGCTACAAAAACTAAATACCAAGTTTGGTATTTATCTGACACGTTCGCGGACCTTTTCCTAAAATTTTACTTTCTTGAATTCAAAGCACTACAACACGTGTATTTCCGGTGAAATCTCGGTATCGATTGGGTAGAATATACTACGTGCAGTTTAAGACAAAATCAATGAGCAACAGCCAGAGTTCGATTCAGAAAACGTCGGAAGCATTCGCTAACGCTGCGTTCACAATACACGACTTAATACATCCCTGCGTTCATTTCAAAGCTATGCGAAAGTAGGAAGATGCCTTTCAATTTGGTTGTATGCATGGTAGCCGAGCGGTGAAACTCACGCGCGTTGTAATTAGAGTAACCGGATTCGAATCCTTGGCGTATATATTTTTATTACATAAGTTTTAATTTGTAAAAAAATGTGGCAATGTTTTCCGTGCATAACGTATCTAATAATTTTAAGACATTCATGCATAAAAACACAAGCAATTTATGTATTCGTTTTCAAAATAACTGCCATGATAGTAAAAATTGTAAAGTAAAAACCTAAACCAAATATTTAATTGGCTTAATATTGGATGTGCTTACTCTCCCTCTCATTCTTGCGTTATAAATGACACTGGTGTGATCATGCGCGCGCACCACATGGCCTTGGAGTTCTGTATGATATTTTGGCAATCACACTGACTTTTGTGTGGCTGAACGCACATATAAAGACGAAGCTACAAGGAGATCTCCCATTACGTTGGTTAATGTTGCTGGATACACTTTGTCGCAGGCTGCGAGAACACTTGAAGTGCCTATATCTACGCTATGAGGTGGATGAGGTTATCCAGGGAAGGGATTGTTCTTCGTCGACCTGGTTCGGGTCGAAAATGTTTTTCCACTCCTCAGCAGGACACTGCACTTCTAGAAAAGGCAGACAGCAATCTCTTCCAGCATGTGTCTGCAATTAGAGGAATTCCAATTTCCCTAGGTGGAACCGCACAGCCTTGCGTCGTTTGAATACAGCAGGAGTCTTTGCTCGAAGCAGCAGACGATTACAGATTATGTATTCTCGCATTTGCAGAAGAAAATGTCAACCATACCTGGAATAGGGTTATACTTACAGGCGAGGTGACATTTTCATCTACAAATGGGAGGTGAGGAAGCAATTGTCTGCCGCCCAGAGGAATAAATTACCGCAAAATACGTGGCAAAAATGGATCACCAAGGTTCGTGGTGTTGGGGTTGGACGTCACGAGATGGTCTAGGTGTATTATGGCAACTTGATGGCACATTGAAATATAGCCAGCAGTATAAAGACATTCTCGAAAACATTATAGTTCCTTCTGTATGGACTAGACATTCCGATGGAATGATTGAATTGCAGCAGAATAACCACCCTGTCCACACCAGTGAGCAGGTTTCAAACTGGTTCTCGCAAAGGCAAGATATCACAATGATTCACTGACTTCCTTCCTCCCCAGATTTGAATCCTATTGAGAATGTGTGGAGAGGTGAAGAAAGTTTGGAGTTAAGTTACCCTGCAAATTTAACTAGGTGTTTGATGTCATCCATGGTCGTAGAATGAGTGCAGTAATAGAAGTAATGGTTTTACACACCGGATATATAGTGAATTTCTATTTTTATTTGCTTTTTCATTTAGCATTATAATACTTACTTATTTTGTTATTTAGTTTGAATACGAAAAGGAGAGTGTTTCATTTTTTATGTTTGAGCATTAATGGCTTGAAATTAAATAAACCTTACAACTGCAAATTATAATATGTATAATAAATATTCCTTTTTTCTGAAAAAAAAAATAAACTTATTCTCGAGATAGGAACGTCACTAGGCCGCATTACTACGTACTTGCTTATAACCGCTAGGCTGACAAGAGTGCATTGAGTAGCTGAGACTCAGTATGAAAGGTAACAATAAAACGGAGCTAAAGGAACGCTTCCCGAGATTCCATTGTGAACCGGCCGCGGTAATAATTTTTACTTAAGACAGCTATACGCTTCGAGAGTCTACTCATTTTTCTTTGACTTAGGTGTACATGGTAGACAAAGTAAAAATGTGCCAATCAGTTCCCCCTCCCTCCTCCCAACTAGCAATGTCCAACTTGCTTGTACCCCCTCCTTGAGTTAACACATGAAGTACGAATTTTCCTTTCTTCAATCTGTATTTATTTTTGGATTACCTGTTTGACATAGGGATTGGAAAAGAGGAATAAAAATAAAAAAATCTGATGTGTTACACTCACATGACTTTCTCTACTCTTGTACAAACTATTTTTACAAACTTTTATTACTATGTTCCCCTTGTTTTGTATTTGCAAGGGCAATATAGAAATACAGTAGCCTTTAAGCATAGACATATCTCTTAATAGATGGTTGCTATACGCAGCACCATTCTCTTTGCCACAGATTAATACTCTTTGTATACCCAAGACAAAAAAATGAATAACGAATTCCCATTTGAGAAAATAAATATTGAAAAATTTAAGGGAATAACAAGCAATATCTCGAAAATGGTTCACTCAACAACAAAAATGTATATGACATAAATTGTGTATTTTAACGCGATCCACATTTTTTGTGTAGTAAAATGTTGTCTATCTCTTATGGTTTACCAGTTATGCAAAAGTCGTTCACAATGAAGAATACTTTTGGAGGCATTCCCAAAAAAATCGAGATATACATTTCATTTGTCATGAAGATATTTTAAGCATATGATATTTTAATCAAAATCGTTAGAGCCATTTTTGAGAAAATTAAAATTTTCGAAAAATGTTCCATGTAAATGGTAATCTGAGGTGGGGGATTTTCTTGAAAACCTTCGTGTCGCATCTCTGGAAGATACTGAACCTAAATACCAAGTTTGGTGTTTATCCGACTGTTCGTTTCTGAGTTATGCTGTTCACAGATACACAGACACACACACGGACAATGTTCCAAAAAAGCTGTTTTTGGATTCAGGGGGTCTCAAAACATGTATTTCCGGTGAAATCTCGGTATCGAATTTTTGGGTGGAATACAATACTTCCCCTACTTACTATACGTAGTAGAGAAAGTAAAAATTAAATAACCTTAAAATAAATAATATTTTTTAGATATTCCCCAAATGGGAATTATGGCAGTACCACTCTCTTTTTACATTTTGTGTTAGATAGCAATGCATTCAATATGCAGTCTCATATAGCATACAGAGCATTGCTTCCTTGCATTTTTCTTGCAAATAGCACATTTTCCTTGCTTCCCCAAGATCGTGTGTTCAGCCATATATTCATTTCCAGAGGCCCTGAGTTCGACTGGAACACATGAAATAGATGCCTTCGGGTATGATGAACGACCTGCTCGTTTTGGATCAGAAGCAGCAGATGATTGAGCAAGGTAGGCTGTTGCCACCATCCTTCTGATTTGGAGCAGTGGAATATTTTAATTTGTGAGGCAGTAGATGATGTTGGACAGTGTTACATCTATTGCGTTGGTGAAAAATGGAAAGTACCATTTCTTAACTGAATTCTCACACGGTACTTTTGCACATTCCAGTCTTATTTATCCAAGGGCCCCCCCCCATGTGCTTGTTGCTTTCTGCTATCATTCTTGGCTATGGAACTTGTACTTCTTCCCAACCTTGCTCCATCTCTTTACCTGGTTTACTGGATGTACTGTCTCGTGGTTTGACAGAAGTTTTACACAACTTTTTTTCCACATTACAATCCTGATCTCCGTAGTACTGTCAAATCTGTAGTCGTATTGTTTCCAGTCGTCCTTACTCCATTTCTGATAGAGTTTTAAACAGAAGGAAACTATTCATGACCACTGAGACGCCAAGTCCCAAAATTAACGTCATTTAAATGCTTTGACTTTTCTTCAAACACTGTCTTGAGGAACAACACATGACCCATTGTTTGAATCCAAATCTGACTGGTCTCCCGGGAACGAATTACTTCACATAATGATGTCAGTAATATCTAACCATTTGTTCATCAGTGTTCAGGCTATGAGAAGAAAGCTGGAATTTAACGATATTGTTATTCAACAAGTGCATCAAAGGACGAACGTTTTTAAACGTTTATCCCTTTCCTCAGCTGGGATTCTATTCAGCAGTATAATATCATTGAAGTGAAGGTGGCGCTTAATTTCCAGGTATCTATTACGACTCATATACTGTCGTACGCCCCTTAAGTCGTCATCTTCATTCCAGTATAACTGTTCCTATGGCAGACCATGATATCCAGTGAAGAGCAGTATACCTAAGAACTTCTTTATCCATTCACTCGATAACTCAAAGCTATGATTATTCCTGTGTGTACCATATAAAAAAATTTCCACTGGAAATCACGTTCAGTACTTGCTCATCAAAAAATTCTTCAAAGCACTCAAGCACTCCCTTTATTGCTGCTTTCAGATTGCATTTGCGTCGCTCAATTTCTGCTAAACCAGGGTAGGTTTTACAGTACGTTGCACATTTCGTTGTTCAGTTAGAAGTGATATTAGTTTTCATTTTCTTCATGCGATGGCCTACACAATTCTGAGGTTCTCCCTTACTTCCTTAGTATGAACTTCCAAAGTGGTACATCATGATATTTTCTTCGATAACCTCATCTACACGATCTGGGGGAGTTTGACGATGTCACTGGTCTCATTCACTTCACTTTCATTATCAGAAGAAGCCATGTCTTGGGGTCATTTACAATTTCTTCAATTTCCCTAATGGAAAGATCTTTATAACGACTCATTTATACCGCAAATGGGCTTCATGAAAAAATACAATACGTTTTGGACGTAAATAGCCCACACGTAGCTCCTAAAACCATTAGAAAAAATATCAGTACAGAAGCGCTGGAATTAGTTTACATAATGATACGACTTACCGTGTTTTGAAAATGTGAATACCCTATAACCTTAAAAATACTCCTTTCGTCTCGCAAATTATGCCGCACAGCTCACTCACTTAACAACTAACCAACAATTGATGCATAAGCTCAAGAAAGATCTAGACAACAGTGCCAAATAGTAACCATGGTTGCCTACATTATTACGGCCACAAAATTGAATTATAAGGCAAATCCCCAAATGGGGAGCATGGTAGTTAATGTGTTAACAAACGTATCTGTCAAATACATTCCCCTCAGTTGTTCAGTCTTAATACAATGCGCAGGAATTTTAATACGCTTTTCTACTTTTCTAAATCACGGACAGGCTTTTATGAGCTCTTCGCCATGATCCAACTTAAGCCAAGCAAGCCCTTGTTTGCTGACTCTGCTTTCCGACAAAATATATTGTACTTTGTTGAGGGGATGCAGTAAATGGAATATAAACTGGCCGCGTTACGAGCGCTGCGCAGGGTTTCAAGAAAATTACATTTTAATCAAATATGAGGCGCAAATAGAAGAATCCTCTTAAATAAAACTCAAAAAGATACTGTTTTCTAATTGTATGAAGTTTTAGGACTACCATCTCTCCTGCTGCTCTGTTACTATCAACACTAATACTGCAGTTACTACTACTGTTATGCTGCTGCTCTACTACTACCACTACCAACATTAATACTGCTGTTCCTACTACTGCAGCACCACCACCAAATTTACGGTTGCTACTACTGTACCCCTGCTGCTCCATCATTACTACTACTACTACTACTACTACTACTACTACTACTACTACTACTACTACTACTACTACTACTACTACTACTACTACTACTACTATTACTACTACTACTACTACTACTACTTACTATTACCACCACTAGTACCAGCACTACAACTGCTGTTATGAGGCTCATTTGTTGAGATTTTTCCCGTGCTCTAAAACGAGAAAAGAGCTACTACTGTGGCCACTACCTCTGCTGCTACTTCTACTGTTACTGCTGCTGCTGCTGCTACTGTTACCACTACAACTACCAGTAAGTAAGTAATTTATTGTGATACTACATGCACAAATGATTGATACAAACAGAATAATAATATCAACATAAACTTTAAACAAGCTTTACAGTTTAATTATACATTTAACCTTCTTGCCTCTACAATGAGTTGCTGTGTCCCTGGGCCCAAAAGACTCAGACCCTGTGGTGACCGAGCTATTGGGTGCTACTTACAGCTTAAAATTCGATACCTAATTATTTAACTTTCTTCTTCCTTTTTTCCAACTTCTGTTAAGTTTTTCCTTGATTTTACATTCATAAGCTTTTCCCCCTGAATTTCCTTTGGTAAATTGGACCACTCTTTTATTCCAAATCTCTGCCTACGTATCTGGGTTTCCTCACGATCCAAAATTATGTGCCAATTATTCTCTTTCCTGTTACACAAAGGGCATTACTACTACTACCACCACCACCACTACTACTACTACGACTACTACTACTACTACTACTACCACCACCACTACTACTACTATTACTACTACTACTTCTGCTGCTGTCAATGTTACTGCTATTGCTACTGTATTGCTGCTACCTCCACCACTACTACCAACTGCTACTACTGCTTACCTGTGGGTATGGGTTTGCAACCCTGAGGTGCCTTAGTTAGACTTATGCCTTACTTCTTTTCCTGGGTGAGGTCTTTCTTCCTGTAATACTTAGGGTTTGAATTGGAACTCTTCTTATTTATTGATTTATATGGTGCTCGATAGGCTTATGGATTCTTTGAACAGAATCATGGATACTGAAATACGCACGATAGCATCTTATGGGACAGGGGCATAGGATCTCCAGAACGGTGGAAGTGGAGGTGAGAGGGCAGACCCTGAGGACTGTTATCCAGTGACTGCCAAGCATCAGCGGTAGAGAACCAGATCAGAATGCAGGAAAAAACTACTTGAACAAAGAACAAAGAAGGCCAAATTTTAGAAATATCAAAAGTAGAAAGTGAAAATGTTCCAGATGCTTATATAAAACACGAGAGACTGAGCCTTTTTATGAGAGTAATATGATAATAATGCATAGGAGACTGGTATGTTGTGTAATCTCGAGTATGTAAAGGAGGATATGAACAGGGATGCCAAAAGGAAAATAACTGAAAGTCCTGAAGAACCCAAAAGAGCAGAGAAGAGTGTGGTTTGTTTTTGCAAAAAGTGCAAAAGAACAAAGTATGTACAAGGACTTAATACAGAAGATGCAGAGAGAAATTTAAACTCTACGGAAAGTAATAAGCGAAATTTCAAATACTCAGAACGAAATAAAAATGCAATTAGTATGCTAGATGGATACTTAAAAGGAATGTCTACTTGAAAGAGCTTTATATCTGAAATAACAGAGGAGCTCTCAGAAAGCTCCAACGTAAGCGAAGCTAAACAAAACAAAGACAACAAGAAACAGAAAAGGAAATAGACAATCAACTCAAAAGGTATTAAAATGAGTGAGAACTACAAGAACTAATAAATATAAACTGGCAGGAGGAAGTTTCCTTAAGGAGCCGAGTGATAAATGGAGAAACCTAAAAGAGGGGTGATGAAGATTTAATTATAGTCACTAAAGGGATAGGTGAAAACGAAGGAAACACAAGGGAAACAATTTTGTATACAGGCTGCTGATTAAAACACGCGGTAGAGGGTATCAAAACAAATATATTTCGATACGGGACATGTGGTCCATAACGGCTATTTCTAATGCTGGAACGAGTTACTCAGAAGGTAGTTGAACATGCTAATTACAACAGTGACATTTACAGGAACTGCTCGAATGCGCCTGTATGCACGCAGCACTTCGAAGACTCCTGGCATGTCCGCAATGGTGCCAGCAGCGACAGCAATTCTAGCGACGAGGTCCTCTTCTGCTTCCACGTCGGTTTCATACACCAGCTACTTCATATGTCCCCAGAGGAAGAAATCCAGACACATGAGGTTAGGTGTCCTGGGTGGCCAGGCCACAGGGCCACCTCGGTCGCTCCATCGATTCCCGAAAGTGGCTCTCAGATGACTCCTCACAGCGAAGCTAAAATGGGTTGACGCCCCATCGTGCTGGAAGTACATCCTTTGTATAACATTCAGATGTACATCCTCCAGCAGTTCTGGCAACACAGATTCCACGAAGATGCGATAGCTCCGTCCGTTAAGACGGAATGGAAGAGTGTATGGTCCAATCAAACTATCACCGAGAATGTCATGTTTCTAAGCGGGCTTCAGAGTCAGACGTTCGTACACAGAGCAGGTTTGAAAGTCAGTATACTTTTCCAATCAGCGACACCGACACAACAGCTTACGTCAGTACCACTCACAAACAATTCCCTAACATTACAAGTTCACTTCAGGGACCATATGCTCCTATCGAAATATGTTTTGATGTTCTCTACCACATGTATTAATTTGAACGAGTAGTTTCGGAGCATTCTGTATACATTCGCAAATTTAAAAGGCGCAGGAAGAAGGCATTTTAAGGGCAGAAAGGATTATATGTATTATGACGTCAAATGAGGCAATGGGCGATGTCCTCGGAAACAGCGTAAACAAAAGATATATTTACCTTATAGGCATAGAAGATGGAGGAAGGTCAAGTGTAGATAAAGTTAATTTGATGATAAACACAGAAAAGATGTTAAAATTGCCAGGAAAAATGTAATAATCGAAATCAAATGTATAGCTTCAAAACAAATAGCAGAAGGAAGTGTAGAGAAAGTGCTGGAGCACTTCGGCAGAAGAAATGATACACAAATACCAATGTATATGGATAAGGGAAGACAAAATAATACAAAGGAAAATGAAATGGAAGAAGTTACGAGAAGGAAAACAAAAAGTGGAGATACGATAATATTAAAACTCGTAGGTCAGAGGACATATGCAGAACTTATCATAATCATCAGCGTCAGGGATTAGGCCTTTCGACCTATTCGATGCCCTCAAAGATGCTGGTCTATCCATCTCTGCACAGGTCTTCCTTTGTCTTACTCTCCTATAGGTTTGTGTTTTAATCTTCGTGGGAATGCGGGATTCTCATACGCGTTGCACATGACCATAATATTTCTCTTGATATCCTTTTTAATCAGCCCAGCTTCTTTGTTGAGGAAATGCAGTAAATAAAAGTACCCTGGCCGCGTTACGAGCGCTGCACTAGATAAAGCCAATGATGAGGCTGCATCAGAAAAGTAAAAGCAGCAATGGGAATATACAGTTTAAATTAAAAGGAAGTAATGCAAATGATAGGCAAGCCTTTAAGCAGGGTTAAAGAACATTGTAGATGTCTAAACGAAGGCAATAAATCAAACAAAATATAATAGACTGTACAGGAAGACGAAATAAGGCAGTTTTAAAACGGGAATTAATACAAATGAAGCGATCCTACAACTGAAATTGACAGAAAAGACAAATGCACACGGAGTAAAATATACATATGTAACCACTAGTATAGAAGTGGCAAACCATTTAATAAAAAGAGGAAAATAGGAGATTGATGGATTATTATCTGTACAAACGAGAAGGAATTCATGGCGGAGCTAGATAACTATGATGAAAGTCACTCAGCCAATAGCGCTAGAACGAGGTTGCCTAGTTCAAGTGCCGCGTGATCTCGCTGTAGCCTACAGTTTCTACTTTTCAATTGCGCTGTTAAAAGTTGTAAAGTACTCATCGTTTATAGTATTATCGCTTAGCAGGGCCAACAATCTTGAATCAGACTGTCCAAAAACCTTGTCTCATGAGCGATGTTATTATTATGACCAAACGGACCTTAGTTTCGGAATACGCCTCGTATATTGTGACTTCCTACAGTTTTTCAACTATCACTTCTCTTAGTTCTCATTGTCGCTGTTCTAAGTTCTTAGCCAATTCAATATCATTAGTCAATTCATAAGGAACTAGTTCAATTCTCCGTCACTTCACTTCCTTCGTGACCAGTCTCTTCACGCAGGACAGTTCACTTCACTCAGGAGTCGAACACAAGTCCTCAACAACTCGCTCGGAGAATCGCTCTTGATGTAGCACCAGAAACGCAGTCGCTAACTCGCTCGCACACTCACTCTGCTCTACTCAGTCGCACTCGACTCGTAACTCGACACGCACTGTCTCGACTGGCACTGACCCACCGCCCGCGAGAGCGCTCGCTTATATAGGCAGTTTAATATTCTATACAAGGTTCTCGAAAATTCCAAAACTATTTCGACACACTTTCTGGAGGAGGGGGAGATAAAGTTTCCCGAAAGTTCTATTTATTTCCCGATAGTGCGCCCGGTGTTTACGTGGCAAGACTGGAAACGGTAAAGAGTTTATATGGGTGAAAACCGATTAGATGGCTATATATTCTTGTTATGTGTCTACTATAAAAAGAGGAGGGATTACAATTCTTAAACCAAATAAGACATAGCGTTAAGCAGCGAGGGAGAAAAAGTAAATAAGTACTAATTGATAGTGATTTTGAGGCAAAGGCTTTCTGCTGGGAATCACCGATAGAAGACAAGAAAGGTTGTACACTGTCTGAGTGGATTAATGAACACTATTATACTACCCTAAATGTTACGAAAACGCCTACTTTCGAGAGAAATAATGGATACTCATACAGACGTCAAATATGTTTAGCAGAGGTAGGAAGACTAGTTAACAAATGGTACCTGTGGTGAGGAAAATCTAAGTTACCATATGAACATAAACATTGAGTTGCAAGAACAAAACCTTACAATGAATCAACGAATAAATAAACACAGAAAAGGGTGTATCTATAAAAAATCTGATGCGTTACACTCACATGACTTTCTCTACTCTTGTACAAAGTATTTTTACAAACGCTTATTCTCCATATGCTTCATGATAATCGAGATGTTAATCTTATTGCTAATTTTCTTATAGATGCAAGGGGAATATGGTAGGTTTTAAGCGATAGTCAAATATTTTAAGCGCTGGTTGCTATGTGGTGCATTCCAATCTCTTTGCATGCCCAGGACATAAAAAAATGAATAACGAATTTGAGAAAAAGTATAAGTATTGGAAAATTTAAGAGAATAACAAGCAATATCTCGTAAATGGTTCACTCAACAACAAAAATGTATATGACATAAATTGTGTATTTTAACGCGATCTACATTTTTGTGCAGAAAAATTTTGTCTTATCTCTTATGGTTTACCAGTTATGTCGTTCACAATGGAGAATACTTTTGGAGACATTCCCAGAAAATTCGATATATACATTTCATTTGTCATGAAAATATCTTAAACATATGATATTTTAAACAAAATCGTTGGAGCCAGTTTTGAGAAAATTAAAATTTTCGAAAAATGTTCCATGTAAAGGGTAATCTGGGGTGGGGGGATTTTCTTGAAAACCTTCGTGTCGCATCCTTGGAAGATAATGAACCCAAATACCAAATTTGGTGTTTATCCGACTGTTCGTTTCTACACACACACACAGACACACACACACACAGACACACACACGGACATGTTTCCAAAAATCCTTTTTTTGGATTCAGGGAGTCTCAAAACATGTATTTCCGGTGAAATCTCAGTATCGAAGTTTTGGGTGGAATACAATACTTCCCCTACTTACGATACGTAGTAGAGAAAGTAAAAATGAATAACGAATTTGAGAAAAAGTATAAGTATTGGAAAATTTAAGGGAATAACAAGCAATATCTCAAAAATGGTTCACTGAACAACAAAAATTTATATGACATAAATTGTGTAATTTAACGTGATCTACATTTTCTGTGAAGTAAAATTTTGTCTATCTCTTATGATTTACCAGTTATGCAAAAGTCGTTCACAGTGAAGAATACTTTTGGAGACATTGCAGAAAATTCGAGATATACATTTCATTTGTCATGAAAATATCTTAAACATATGATATTTTAATCAAAATCGTTAGAGCCATTTTTGAGAAAATTAAAATTTTCGAAAAATCTTCCATGTAAAGGGTAATCTGCGGTGGGGGGGATTTTCTTGAAAACCTTCGTGTCGCATCTCTGGAAGATACTGAACCTAAATACCAAGTTTGTTGTTTATCCGACTTTTCGTTTCTGAGTTATGCTGTTCACAGACACACACAAGGACATGTTTCTAAAGAATTTTTTTTGGATTCAGGGGGTCTCAAAACATATATTTCTGGTGAAATCTCGGTATCGAATTTTTGGGTGGATCACAATACTTCCCCTACTTACTCTACGTAGTAAAGAAATTAAAAAGAGAACAACACCGCTTTGCTCAGAAAAGTAGGACAAGAAATTGAATGCCCTGATTGCGCTTATCAATCAAGTGAAGTTGGATAAATGATGGAAAGTGCAAGTAAGTTCGCAATTAGAAAGAAGCAGGAAATATAAAGTAGCATTTGGTACAATGATAGTGTCGCACAGTTAAGGAGGCAAAGTACTGATGTAAGAAGGAAGGTGACAAGGGAAACCTTAAAACAAAAAGCAATATAAGCAAGCACGAAACACAATGTCAATATCGTGAGAGTAGAAGGGCATTAAAAACGCTATTAAATTAGTTAAAAACGCATAGAAGCAAATCTGTACCGAAATTAATGCTGATACATGGGGTATGAGATACAAAAGAGCAATAGCAAAATATAGGTTAGGTAACCAGTACAAATTACAAATGGAGAGCAGTTAAAAATAGCTAATGCATTATTTCGGGAACACAGAGTTAACGTATGGCTAGAAAAAAGGGTCAATAGGGAAAAAACAACTGCTTTCCAAAGGAGAGAAATAGTAGAACCCGTACAACGAATAAAAATGGGAAAACCAGTAGAAGTTTTAAATCTCATCGCGGAGCACAAACCTGATATATTTGAAGAAAAAATGAAGTTATTATAAAGGATAGACTAGATTAATACTATTTGAAGAACCAAAATCGGTAATGGAAATATCTCATACAGACCATTTTGTTTAATTAATGTTGTAGGAAAATTTTTGGAAAAGATCATTAATAGACGAAGGCTTCTCAGAAAGACAATTTGGTTTGCGGAAAGGCCTATGAATGCTAGACGCTACTAAATCAGAAAGATCAAATAAACAATTTGCAATCATAGTTACACTAGATGAGAAAAATGCATTTTACTCAGCACCATGGCTGGGGATAACAAACGAATTGAAAAGGAGGAAAGTAGCCCGATACTTAATAAAACTTATTTGTATTCATGTAGAAGAGAGACAAATGCCTGTAGGAGAAAATATAAGACTAAACATTAGCTGCGGAGTAACCACAAGGAACGGTCTTGGGACCCACCTTGTGGAATATACAATATGATGGGGTGTTAAAATTGGATCTCTCAATAGAAACAAAAGCTCTAGGATATGCAGATGATCTTGCAGTAGATAATACTTAGCAAAGCATAAGAAGAAATAGAAGAAAAATTGCCTGGTCCATGAACAAGACTGACATATGGATGCTTCAAAGGGGTTTGCGGCTAGCCACTAGAGAACGGAAATTGTCCTTTTGGAAGGACAAAAAAAATAAATGATATATTACTTCTGTTTATCAGGAAACCAGTTCTAAAATTCATTTTAAATGTTTAGGAATCCTAATTGGACAGAACATTAGTATGAGAGCACGCATCAAATATGTGGCTAATAAGGCGCAGAAAATGCTGTAGCACTGGTGAGATTAATGCCAAATATCGGTGGACCTAAAGATAAAAAAGATAGTATTAGGAACTGTAGTGAACTCGATAGTCCTATATTGCGGACCAGTCGGGAACACTTGGATAGGAAAAACAACATATAGGAAAATTACTGCTGCTGCCACTACTACTCTGTTGTTACTACTACTACTACTACTACTACTACTACTACTACTACTACTACTACTACTACTACTACCACTACTACTACTACTACTACTACTACTACTACTAGTGCTGCAACTACTGTACTACTACTATTTGGAGAATCCTGGAAGCTCCTCGTCATCTCCCGGGTATTGAGCTAAGCTTACTCGAGCATGATATTTGTATGGTGATTGTAACGTTGGCTTTATTGAGCGAGGCAGATGTTAGCCGCGAAGTTATGCACAATAAGTTAGTAATAATAAATGGTTAAAGGTTAGAGGCATATACGGTGTACGTCACTTGCTGCTACTACTAGACAGAAGATCCTTTCCTAAACTTCAAGTAGCTGTTCGCCCACATGCTTTCATGTCGAAACTCGGGATGGAACAAGTAAGTGATTACAGCTAACCTAAATTAGCATTGTTCACGGTGAGTGGAGAGCATTAAATCACGAACACGGCAAACAGAGTTACTACAACATAACAAGCAAGTGGAGATATTCAGATTTATGTATATTTCACTAGTTTCCACTTGCAGAGAGACGTGTAATTTGTGTATGCATTGATAATAACGGACGTGCTTACTGCTCATTGCCGTCTTGTCATTTTCATTTACGTGTTGGCTACTTCGAATGCTGCACTCTATTGTTGCTAAACACAAACACTTCTTGCACCCCCAGTCGGTAATGCAGATTGTAAGATTGAAGGGAAACTGGAGACTATTACCGATGTCAATCGGTCAGTAGGCGAATATTTGCACAGATTCTGCTACCTTCAGGTTTAACTATTAACACCATGTCCGCAGACGCCGCACAACACAACTTGTGAACAAAGCACATACGTGATAGACATAACGTTACATGCATTCAACACAGTTAAATCCTTTACAGAAACCACATCACTTGAAGATTATGAGCACTATACATAATGAGATACACGACTATCTCACTGGCGTGTGTCAGCTTGCGAGGAATATGTTTAGACGACAAAACGAACACTACATAAGACATCCACTATTACTGAAAAGTCGCAGGTTCAAGCTTCTACTCCCACTATTCCAGTTACACCGGTCACTCACTCTGTCAAGTTACCTCCGATTAAATGGAACCGTTTGCCGGAGTCTTAGAATATTGCAACCTATTTTTGGGGCAGTTCTCCTCCTCAGTAGACAGCGATCCCACACTGTCGGCATGAATAAACCCGTACTCCTACGAGGATATTTGGAAGGCTATCCAAAATACCGCGTGAATGGAATTGCAGTCAGTGGAGACACCCACAATCAGACGAAGCGCATACCGCAATCTAAATATAGTGACAAGAACCGCATAGTCCGGGCACATTTGGAGTTTTTAGACGGCCTGAAGCCAAATCAGGACAAAAGTGCTAAGGCACTTAGAGCCACTTATGTGGAATGCAATCGGCGAATCCAAGCACTCACAGCTCCGGGGGAAGATGTTAATCCTTACGGACGAATGTTAGCGCCACAAATTCTTCGGGCGTTTCCAAATAAACTCTGTCGTCGCTGGATTACACACTGAAAGAAAACTTAACACGCCTGAGAATAGAATTTCTAAATAAATGGAGTTTTTAGACAACTAAGTTGAGGAAGCCTAACAGCTCAAGAGATTCGAGGCAAAACCTCTCTTGGCTGCATTGTAACTTCAGCGACACTGCATGTCCGTAAGAACAAGAAGACCACACATTACACTTCAGTTGAACGCGTGTGTGTCTTCTGTGAACGCATCGGTCATTGGACTCAGGATTGCAGGACTATGGGCGATGTAGGCGAACGCATTGGGAAGCTGAAAACAATTAATTGACGTTTCCTTTGCTTGAATCATGGTTACAACTCTCGAACATTCAGAAAAAGGGAACGAGCTTCATGCTCTAAGTGTAAACCAAGCCATCGTAGATCAGTTTGTGAAATCAAGAATGACTTAAAGCCAAAGCATCTCAAACCACTTCTACTTTAGTTGGCAAGACTGACACAATACCACATGGTTTTAGGTATCTAGAGACAGCACGAGTGAAAATAATTGGTCCAGAAGGAACTCGTAGACTCACGAGATGCGTTCTTTATCCGGGCAGCTACTCTTCCTTTGTGCTTAACTCTCTTGAGATGGCTTGCAACTGCAGACATTAAGGAATAGATGACTGACTGTAGGTTCCTTTGAGTCATGATTTCCTCACTAATCTAAGAGGTACATGTACCAACCTTAATACATCCATCAACGCTCTTGAGAGCAATGCGTCTTTCTTTCCACATCCGGGTATTCCTTGTGATATTCAGTCATTAATGCACAAACTGCAAATGGCCGAGCCTAAAGACACCTCTGACGAAATACCCATAGAAATTCTTATAGGTGCTGACTATTACTGGAATTTTGTTAAAGACTCGGCACCCATCCGAATTTCACCAACACTAGTACTGTTACATACACCACTGAGTTCGATATTTAGCCTGTAAAGACTGTGGCTGGTAACTATATAGACTCCAATCTCACAGTCTCTCCTCAGGAATGATAGTTTTCGAAGTTTCTGCGATCTGGAAACTTTAGGAATATCTTGAGTGCCAAGGATTCATCCCTACTACGGACGTTTCATGACATTCATTATGTTGATGTAGGACAAAGTGTAGTCACTCTTCTCAGAAAACAAGAAATTACTCTGTCAGACAACCGCCAAAATACAGAGAAGCGATTTCGTTCTCTGGAAACGAGACTGCAGAAGCATAGACATATTCGAGATATTTACTACAGCGGATATTTAGTTACATCCAGAAAGACATGTAGGAGCTGAGTCTTTTGAAGAAACATCTCAAGTAACATATTATTTGCCTCACCACCTAGTTTATAAATAAAAGTGTGGAAATTGAAATGGCTCATTGTATTTGACGGATAATCAAGCAAAATAATTTCGCCATCACTTAACGATACTCTGGAATTGGGACCTAGCTTACTCCCTGAGTAATGTCAATGCAACTGATATTTCGCTTGCACCCCATGGCGATTATCAGAGATATCCACCAAGCCTTTTGGCAACTGCTATCACATAAGAAGGACAGAGATCTGATAGGCTTCTTGTGGTATCACACGACACAAACAGACGACAGAAAATACTTTACAACAGCAGAGGTTGTTACAAATCGATTCAAAATATTACTATTTGGCCCCACTTGTAGCCCATTCGTTCTATGTACAACTGTGAGAGAGTTAGCAACCATGTACAAAGAAGAATTTCCTCAAGCACTGCTCTCTTGAATAAGAACATGTACTGCTTGTGTAAAATGTCGTGACACTCCATATGCGCAAGAGAGGATAAATGAGGAGTAGTGGTGAAAGTGATGGGGAGCAAGTGATATCAGAACTCGGACGCAGCCACATACACAACGAATTGTAAATAAATTTGTAAGGTTACCATGTATTTGAGCTCGCAGCAGTTGGAACACTGGCCCCACCTCTCGTATTATGAAAGTGGATGGTCAGTGCTATTGCGCATATATGCTTCAGGCGTGGGGAACTATCACGACAATTTACACAAACTGTACATGGATGACTTTGAAGCAGGAGCAAAAATTGAATTAGATTTGATTAGTCTTTACTTCCAAACAGGGGCACTGATGAACACAATATGCATGCAAATGGCTAACTGGGTCACTAATGAACTACAGCTGAAAACATTTCGACAGAACGAGGGCCAGGAAATTGGAGAAAAGACACACGTTCTTGGTATTGACTGGGACACGGAGACGGATAGTTTCTGCTTTGATCAGTGGGATATTGGAGACAAGATATCAGACGACTGGCTCCGGAGGGAGTAATACACAAGTTATTGCTTCCCTTTACGATCCTCTTGGTTTACTTTCTCCGAACTTTTTGCTTGCAAAAATGTTGTTCCAAGATACTTGGTGCCGAGGTATTGGATGGGATTGAACTCATTCCAAACAATCTAGTATTGAATTGACATCAATGGCAGTCTGCTCTTGCATATTTGTCGCACGTTCATGTCCCTCGTCACATTGATAGTTTACACAAATGCTGCCAAATTCACGTCTTTTGCAACGCCTCTGAAAGGGCTTAAGGAGCTGTGCTTTACACCAGAATCACTGTATGCAGTACCGCTAGAGTTTACTTGATTTGTAGCAAGAGCCGATTTACCCACTAAAGAAGGTAACCCTTTGGCAATTGAAACTGCTTGCTGCACTTCTAGGTGCCAGGTTACTTCACCATGTGTACAAAAAACAGGCTGTGCAATCACCAACGCTATTTTATGGAGCGACTCCATCGTGATTTGGGGATGGCTATGGGAAAATCCATGCAACTGGAAGACCTTTGTCTATAATAGAGTGGCAAGTTCCATTACGCCAAATCAATGGAGGCACTGCCCTGGAGACAACAACACTACATATCGTTTATCTCGAAGACTTTCTGCAGAGCAATTTGTATCGTTTTCCTTATGGTAGTTGGCCCTGCACGGCTATCGTAACCTTCCACTGACTGACCACAACACACTAACTTTTTAGTCAACCACTTCCAGAAGCAAGACAACCCAAGAAACAAGTACTAATGATTGTCATTCATGAGCTTATTTTTCAGTTCACCAAATACAGCTCATACTGGAGGATTCTTCATAGCACCGTTTGGGCCAAGAGAGCCATTTACTTAATGAAAGGAAACGTAGGACCAGGAGAAACATCTCACAGCAAGTAAAATATACCACGCACGGATATATTGGATACACATTGTTCAAGCGGAGTGTCTTGCAGAAGAGCTGAGCTGTTTGTATCAGGGGAATCCACTGCCTCGAAAATCAAAGTTATTTTGTTTTCACCTAATTCTCGAGGAGGGTATCATTCACTTGGGCGGTAGACTACAGTTATTTACTTTGACTTCAGGAGAAAAGCATCCAATTCTTTTGTACGGTACATGTCATTTGGATTCTGATTGCATACACGCACGTCACACTCACCATTTGGGAGTTCGAATTATTTTGACTCATCTTAGAGGGGAGTACTTGATTTTACGGGCCAGGCGAATCATTAAGAAAGTTTTGCAATACTACTTGCCTTGTAAAATAGTCCACAATAACTATGCACATAACACTGAAGCACCTCACCTAATGGAACGAGTTAGACCATAGAAACCCTTTACGGTTACAGGAATATACTTTGCAGGACCTTTATACATACAGTCAGGAAACAGTTAAAAAAGGCACATATTTCTTTGTTTACTTGTGCCGTCACGAAGGCAATACATCTAGAACTAGCTACAGGTCTATCGGTGAATACATTTTTAGAGGTTTTTCAGCGATTTATTCGTCGAGGAAAATTGCCCAGCGCTGTTTATTCCGCAGTAAAGAATCATGTGGTCTTAATTCAATATTAATTCAATAAATTCCGCCGGCACACCACTATTTCTCCCGTCACATTACCTGAACTTCATTCCCCAAGGGCGGCTTGGTGGGGAGGAAGGTGGGAAAGGATGATTGGTTTTGTGAAACGTTGCATAAGGAAAGCGATGGGAACACTACACATCAACGAGGAAGAAATTAACATATTGCAGATTAACATCGAAGCCGCCTTAAACACGACCGCTTACCCAGGAGAAGACCAGACGTTTTGACACCACATTTCTTGAAGGGAATAAGTTGACAGCAATACCATTCGGTCAAGCAGCATCAGCCAAACTATCCTCTGACTAAATTATACAGACATAAGCAAAGGGTTTGCTGACAACTTTTGCAGACGCTCGAAAAGCGCTACGAAGTTTCTACAACGTATGCAGTCCGTGCGGTAAACCCACAGAACTAAAGGCCATGTTCCGCGCCATGTGTAGAAAAACTTGCGAGGGTTCACAAATCGCCTGGTCTTTCCAACTGATCGTGTCCCTGGGGAATGGGACGGAAAAGGTGGGGAGGATGTGGAGAATCCGGGAAAATCTGCGCCATTTGCCGGGAGTGGAACTAAGCTTACTCGAACATGATATTTGTGACATTATTATTTTGGTTAGACTCAGAGAGACAGATGTTAGGCGCGAGGTTGAACACAATAAGTTAGTGATAATAAACATAAAAGTTGAAGTTATGTACGGTGTACGTTATTTGCTGCTATCACCAGACAGAAGATCCTTTCTTAGAACCTCAGCTAGTTGTTCCCCCACAACTACTACTACTGCTACTGCAACAGGTGCTGCTACTTCCGCCACTATTAATGCTACAACTGCTATGCTACTACTATTACTACTGTTGCTACTATTCTGCTACTTCCAATGCTGTTGCTAGTACTACTGCTGTTGCTGCACTACTGTTGCTAATATTTTGCTATTACTATTCTTCCTGCTACTGCTAATACTGTTGCTATTACGACTCTGCTTCTACTACTAGTACCACTACTACTACTACTACTGCTGCTGCTACTGCTACTAGTACTACTACTACTACTACTACTACTACTACTACTACTACTACTACTACTATTGTTGCTACTTGCTCCTACTGCTACTTCTGTATGTACGAGTATTACTTTGACGGAGCATTACCGTTTTTGTAATCGTCTTCTTGGTAGCTTATGTAATCAAGTGCACTACATAATTACATATAGTATTATATAGTATCATTACAACTCTGGTGCACTTTGTGTGTCCTATAAGTGGATTTATAGCTGGTCATTTTTAGGCTTGTATCAATGTTTTACATTGCGTAACATTTTCATAATCCCTAAAAGTTTTTTACATGTACTGTTTTTATAACTGGAAAATGTTTTCATCTTTAAATAGCTTTAAATGCTATGAAAATGCTTTATAACCTTTAATAATTCTTCAAATTATGAAAAATTATATGTAAAAATTATATGACCTCTGAAAAATGATAACCTATAGGAGCTTAACAAAATTGCAGATTTACAAGTTATAACTCTTTTACAAATTGTAAACGACTTTAAACCTATAAAAGATTTGAAACTTAAGAAAAGATATCTATTAGTGTAAAAAATGTTACTACTTGTTTGGTCCACCTTGGTAGTGTGGGGGCAGACTGTCTGTCTCGTGTTTAACAAAATCCTGAGTTCGAATTGAAGTTAGTGAATTTTATGGTTAAGGTATTTTCTTCCGGGATTTTCCTTTATCTTAAGGAGATAACGGGTAATTCTAAGCTCTAGGCACCCTTAGCCCTCTTGAATACCAATTCAACCATGTCGTTCATTCACCATTCGATATGATCTAGTCGATTAATGAGAGTTAAAACTACTTAAGAGAAAGCTACTTGTTGGAGAAGTTTTAAGTGATTTAAACATTATACCTTACCACTATACCTCCATCTTTCCCGGCACATATCTTGGCGTGAGCAGTTTCTACCAATAAGTGGTCATAAGATAGTAATAAAAACACTAGCATCAGTTGCAGTGTAAGTAAGAAGGGCTGTACTAATGCTAGTGTTCGGAGGAGTAGGTTGTAGAGGTAGCATCAGCAGCATTAATGCTCGTAGTTTATTTCAGCAGCGGAACGCTTGTAAAAGACGCCAGATGGCAATTTGGATTCTCATCAAATAAACAAGTTCTAATAGGCTCCTTACCACCTATGCTTCTACAAGAAATAAATTACTCAAAAGGACATTAAAAAAATAACTACCGATTTAATACTATGGATTCTCAGCATGCAGCTCCCGAGCTTACAGATTTCAATTCGAATTTTCCTTTAGAGGAAAACTTACTCATAGATCATTCTATTGTCATTCTTTGTTTTTCCTTATATTTCTTAACTCAGTCTGTTCCATCTGGCACATTTGATGAATGTACCAGTGGTAGTTTAGAGGTAAGGTCCGTTTTGCAATGAAGTACGAACTACTAAATGTTTTTCGATAGTTTATTTTTACGCAGCTCTTTAAGTCGTACACTACTTATCTAGTAATTATCAATATTTTTTAACATTTTGTCTTATTCATTCATTCATTCATTATCTGTTTACCCTCCTCTTATGTAGGACTTACACCCCCCAGGACTTACAAGCGGGTGCCTGGGGTCAGAGGCCCGTCGATGAGCAGACACTCATGGATCAGACAGAGCATCCAGGATGGGTGATCAGCCCGATGCCTGGTATGGGATGAAGGAAGTAGATGAAACGAAATGTGGGTGAAATGGATGAAAGGAAAGGTGATGATGGAGCGTTGGTGGAATGAATGGCGGGGGAAACCGGAGAACCCGGAGAAAACCCGCCCAGACACCGCTTCGTCCACCACAAATCCCACATGCAGGTCCCTGGGATTGAACCCGGGCCGCCTCGGTGGGAGGCGAGCGGTCTAACCACTCGGCCACGGCGCCGCCATTTTGTCTTAGCGTATCACAAATTTCTAAAATCTCATCACACACTTCCGCCTCCATTACATCTAGGAAACGCGTAGCTGTTTCTGGGGTTAAAGTTTTCTGTAATTAAACTCAGCTTAGGGTACTTGTGGCATTTAGGGTTTTTTTAGAGCTTTAGTTTACTATATTTGAGGAGTCGTATATTCAGGGGTAAGCAGCATGGGCCGGTAATGACGTACTGTGGAAGGGAAGAGTTAAGGTATTCATAGTAACGGACAACCAACGCTTTGCCTCTTAGAGTGTGGGGCACAGGACCGGGTTAGCATGCACTTCTTCCCTCAGCCACCAGTATCACGTTATAATTATACCTCTGCATTTACAATAAATGTACCAATTTTGGTTTGAAATGTGTTGATTATTCAAACTACTAGGGGTGATCAGAAAACTAAGGTTACAAAGCCTGCAGTTAAACGTGTGCATTTTATTTCATACAACCAATACAGCCAACTGATAGTGCATACTTTGGGTTATTTTTCTACAAAGTCTCCATATAGGTTTTGACAATTGTCGATTCGTGGGGTGAGTTTGAATATTCCCTTCTAGTAAAAGTCCTGTGTCCTTGCGTGTTCAGCCATGTCGTCGCAAAGTGTTTCATCTCCTCGTCTGAAGGGAACAGTCGGCCTCATAGGGTCTTCTTCAAGTAAGGGAAAAGGTGAAAGCCGCTTGGAGCGAGGTCCGGGCTATAGGGAAGGTGGAGGATGTCCCAGCGAAGCTGTTTTAACAGCGTGGTGATTTTCTGAGCTGTATGAAGTCGCGCGTTGTCGTGAAGAAAGACGGCGCCATCGGTGAAAATTCCTAGCCGTTTCCTTGTGATTGTTCCGAGCAATCGTATCAAGGTCTCGCAGTATCGGTCAGCGGTCACTGTGTGCCCTCTTTCAAAAAACTCTACAATTATGTCACCCGTGCTGTCCCAAAACACTGTGGCCATCACCTTCCCGGCAGATGGCGTCACCTTAAGCTTCTTTGTCTTTGGAGAGGAAGGGTATTTCTACTCCATTAACGACCGCTTACATTTGGGGGTGTAGTGGTGGATTCATGTTTCGTCACCCGTGACACGTGGGGAACCGTTGGAAAAATTGCAGACTTTCCCTCATGAGCTTTTCCTTGTGTCGGGTGGACAGATTTCGTGGAACCCATCGGAAACAAAATTTCCGGTACTGCAGAATATCGTGAACAGTGTGACGAACGCTTCCGAACGACATCCTCAATTCTACCGTCATATGCCTTAACGTAAGCCTCCTGTTGTCCAGAATCCCCTCCTCCACTCGAGCTGTGTTCAGATTTGCTGATGCCGTTTTGGATCGGCCACTGCGAACCTCGTCGGCGACGTTTTCGACACCTCTCTACATGCTGACGAGACATTACAGTCTCTCCGTAAACCTCTACCAGCAGCCGGTGAATTTCAGTCGCGGTTACATGTTTTGCCCACAGAAATCGAATAATGCAGCGGATTTCTTCGTGAGACCGGTTTCGAAATGAGACGCCATTTTTGTTTACGTAAAATAGCGCTGTAAGTGTCGGGTGGCTGAAACTCTACACAGTTGCCAACTGTATTAGAATTACCGCACCCTACTAATTTCACTATAACGGACGAAACTCCGGGAATATCGGTGTTGTAACCTTAGTTTTGATCATCCCTCGTATAAAATGCTTTCCTTTCGGTTTATATAGGAGAAACTAGCTAAGGTACTGAGATGTATTAGATCAAAGCTGGATAATTTTGAAATGCAGTTAGCTCTATCCACATGTCGCCCCGATTGTGTTGCAATTTATAGAGAAGTATTCCCGGACCTAGGCTTTAGCGTCTAAATTATTTATTGCTGTATAGCTATATGCGCAACATGTACGAAAGATTCTTTAATGACATAAATAATGAGTCTTTTGTTTTGGCTAACATCACATTAACTTGCAGATTCACAATTGTTTCCTTCCAGCTTCTCTGTGATAAAAATCTGAATTTTGGTTCACTAGTTTCAGTTCCCATCCACTGAAACCAACGATATCAATAACGCGATTTCTTCTGCCATGGAATCTCAGACACAGAAAAAATGCATCTTAGAAACTCTACAATTGTTTTTTGGACTGGCGGCGATCTTTCGTTAAGAACAGTCATTAAAATGTATTAAGTTATTTACAATGCGATAAAAAATTAGTCAGCCAAAATGTTCAGTAGTTCTTATTTTATTATCTAACGGACCCCACTTTAACTTTCAGACAGCTATGCACGATCCAGCCGGACTCCAGTGTTAAACGTTTTAGTTTTTGTGAGTGAAATATCTGATTTAGAATTTTGAAATGTTTATAATGTGTTACAAATTTAATCAGCTTTATTACCATAAAATAATTCCGTAAAATGTTCAATAAATACAATTTTAAAAAGAAATAAAATACAACCTGGGGTCCACTTGGTTCCCTCATAGCAGTTCATGTCCCATAAAATGTTCAATAAATACAATTGTAAAAAAATACAATACAACTGGGATCCACTTGGTCCCCTCATAGCAGTTCATGTCTCATAAAGTGTTCAATAAATACAATTGTAAAAAAAAATAAAATACAACCTGGGATCCACTTGGTTCCCTCATAGCATTCATGTCTCATAAAATGTTCAATAAATACAATTGTAACAAAATAAAATACAACCTGGGATCCACTTGGTTCCCTCATAGCATTCATGTCTCATAAAATGTTCAATAAATACAATAGTAAAAAATAAAATACAACCTGGGATCCACTTGGTTCCCTCATAGCATTCATGTCTCATAAAGTGTTCAATAAATACAATTGTAAAAAAATAAAATACAACCTGGGATCCACTTGGTTCCCTCATAGCATTCATGTCTCATAAAATGTTCAATAAATACAATTGTAAAAAAATAAAATACAACCTAGGATCCACTTGGTTCCCTCATAGCATTCATGTCTCATAAAATGTTCAATAAATACAATTGTAAAAAAATAAAATACAACCTGGGATCCACTTGGTTCCCTCATAGCATTCATGTCTCATAAAATGTTCAATAAATACAATTGTAAAAAAATAAAATACAACCTGGGATCCACTTGGTTCCTTCATAGCATTCATGTCTCATAAAATGTTCAATAAATACAATTGTAAAAAAATAAAATACAACCTGGGATCCACTTGGTTCCCTCATAGCATTCATGTCTCATAAAATGTTCAATAAGTACAATTGTAAAAAAATAAAATACAACCTGGGATCCGCTTGGTTCCCTCATAGCAGTTCATGTCTCATAAAATGTTCAATAAATACAATTGTAAAAAAATAAAATAAAACCTGGGGTCCACTTGGTTCCCTCATAGCAGTTCATGTCTCATAAAGTGTTCAATAAATACAATTGTAAAAAAATAAAATATAACCTGGGGTCCACTTGGTTCCCTCGTAACTGTTCATGTCTCATAAAGTGTTCAATAAATACAATTGTAAAAAAATAAAATATAACCTGGGGTCCACTTGGTTCCCTCATAGCAGTTCATGTCTCATAAAGTGTTCAATAAATACAATTGTAAAAAAATAAAATAAAACCTGGGGTCCACTTGGTTCCCTCATAGCAGTTCATGTCTCATAAAGTGTTCAATAAATACAATTGTAAAAAAATAAAATATAACCTGGGGTCCACTTGGTTCCCTCGTAACTGTTCATGTCTCATAAAGTGTTCAATAAATACAATTGTAAAAAAATAAAATATAACCTGGGGTCCACTTGGTTCCCTCATAGCAGTTCATGTCTCATAAAGTGTTCACTAAATACAATTGTAAAAAAATACAATACAACCTGGGGTCCACTTGGTTCCCTCATAACTGTTCATGTCTCATAAAGTGTTCAATAAATACAATTGTAAAAAAATACAATACAACCTGGGGTCCACTTGGTTCCCTCGTAACTGTTCATGTCTCATACAGTGTTCAATAAATACAATTGTAAAAAAATACAATACAACCTGGGATGCACTTGGTCTCCTCATAGCATTCATGTCACATAAAATGTTCAATAAATACAATTGTAACAAAATAAAATACAACCTGGGATGCACTTGGTCCCCTCATAGCATTCATGTCACATAAAATGTTCAATAAATACAATTGTAAAAAAATACAATACAACCTGGGGTCCACTTGGTTCCCTCATAACAGTTCATGTCTCATAAAGTGTTCAATAAATACAATTGTAAAAAAATACAATACAACCTGGGGTCCACTTGGTTCCCTCATAACAGTTCATGTCTCATAAAATGTTCAATAAATACAATTGTAAAAAAGTACAATACAACCTGGGGTCCACTTGGTTCCCTTGTAACTGTTCATTGCTCATAAAGTGTCAATAAATACAATTGTAAGAAAATACAATACAACCTGGGGTCCACTTGGTTCCATCGTCACTGTTCATGTCTGATAAAGTGTTCAATAAATACAATTGTAAAAAATACAATACAACCTGGGGTCCACTTGGTTCCCTCATAACAGTTCATGTCTCATAAAATGTTCAATAAATACAATTGTAAAAAAGTACAATACAACCTGGGGTCCACTTGGTTCCCTTGTAACTGTTCATTGCTCATAAAGTGTCAATAAATACAATTGTAAGAAAATACAATACAACCTGGGGTCCACTTGGTTCCATCGTCACTGTTCATGTCTGATAAAGTGTTCAATAAATACAATTGTAAAAAATACAATACAACCTGGGGTCCACTTGGTTCCCTCGTAACTGTTCATGGCTCATAAAGTGTTCAATAAATACAATTGTAAAAAAATACAATATAACCTGGGGTCCACTTGGTTCCCTCGTAACTGTTCATGTCTCATAAAGTGTTCAATAAATACAATTGTAAAAAAATACAATACAATCTGGGGTCCACTTGGTTCCCTCGTAACTGTTCATGTCTCATAAAGTGTTCAATAAATACAATTGTAAAAAAATACAATACAACCTGGGGTCCACTTGGTTCCCTCGTAACTGTTCATGTCTCTTAAAGTGTTCAATAAATACAATTGTAAAAAAATACAATACTACCTGGGATGCACTTGGTCCCCTCATAGCATTCATGTCACATAAAATGTTGAATAAATACAATTGTAACAAAATAAAATACAACCTGGGATGCACTTGGTCCCCTCATAGCATTCATGTCACATAAAATGTTCAATAAATACAATTGTAAAAAAATACAATACAACCTGGGGTCCACTTGGTTCCCTCATAACAGGTCATGTCTCATAAAGTGTTCAATAAATACAATTGTAAAAAAATAAAATACAACCTGGGCTCCACTTGGTTCCCTCATAGCAGTTCATGTCTCATAAAATGTTCCATAAATACAATTGTAAAAACGTAAAATACAACTTGGGGCCCACTTGATCCCCTCATAGCAGTTCATGTCTCATAAAATGTTCAATAAATACAATTGTAAAAAAATAAAATACATCCTGGTGTCCACTTGGTCCCCTCATAGCAGTTCATGTCTCATAAAATGTTAACCAAATACAATTGTAAAGAAATAAAATACAACTTGGGGTCCACTTGGTCCCCTCATAGCAGTTCATGTCTCATAAAATGTTAAACAAATACAATTGTAAAAAAATAAAATACAACTTGGTGTCCACTTGGCCCCCTCATAGCAGTTCAAGTCTCATAAAATTTTCTGCATCTTGAGAGTTTTATGTTGGCTGCCTTGTGCTTTTCAATTATTCTCATGCATTGTTGGTTTGGAATGTGTGGAAACAATTAAGTACTCTTCTAGTAAGTACTGTAAGGTGTAGTCATGTCGAAACGGAAAGGTGAACATTTAAAAGGCCGATGTCAGTTATTACAGAAAAACAAGAACAAAGTGTGAGAGTTGCAAGAAATTCATTTGCTATACTCACTGTAAGAAAATGCAGAGAGTAGTGTGTCTTGGATGTTACACTTGCTGAACATGAATTATAAGACTCCGTGTAAAAAGTAACACGGTACTGGTAGTGTATTATAAAAATGTTAAAATGCTTGTGAATCCCTGTGAAAAACGAAACATAAAACAAATTATTTCATCTAATGCGATATTACTGGTAAATAAAGATAATATTGTTATTATTACTCTATTTTACGTCGCCTTAACTACAGGGTCATATCGTGACGGATCTGCTAGTGGATAACTGTTAGATCGATGTGTGGCGGACAGTTAGCCTTCTAGGTCTCATCCCTGTGTCCACAGGAACCTTGTGCATAGCAACTGGATCTTCTGCTTCGTGCCATGCAGATGGCATTAGGGTGCCGTCCAATCTACCTGCTGCCTTTCATATAGAAAGGCGGACAGTTAGCCTTCTAGGTTTCATCCCTGTAACCATGCCAACTTGCTTCGTCATATGTCCACAGAGATAGTGCATAGCAACTAGATCTTCTGTTTCGTGCCATGCAGATGGCATTAAAATGTCGTCCATTCTAACTGCTTTCATTGTATGTGGATAGAAAGGCGGACGGTTTGCCTTCTAGGTCTCATCCCTGTAACCACTTGCTTCGTCATGCGTACACAGAGACCTCAGTGCATAGCAACTGTATCCTCCCTACCTGCTTTCATTGTCTATGGATAGATGACACAGCTTCGCTATTACCGTCTATTTTTCATGTTTACTACTGTTTTAGACTTAAGGTGGAACTTTAGGTCGTGGTATTAAATATCCAATCCGGTATTCACCTTGGTGACTGAGAGAAACCACAAAAAACTCAGTCAGGGTCCACGGGATTTGAACCTGGGATTGCGGGCCACCGCCTGAGCCATCCCGCTCGGTAAGATAATATTGTAATTTGTAATTCGGGTATTTGTTTGACAATGCTAATTGTTTGTAAAAATGTGTTGAAACATCAGAATTTTTGTTTTAAAATGGTTTTATTTGTTGCTTGGGCTCGACTTGGGCCTTTCTCAGTGCTTTAAGGAGGTGCAAAATCATAGCAGTCCGAAGGTAAAAGCAACTATCGTATTTTCGGCCAGTCAATTTCACCTCATAGAAATATTCGCCGCTCCTAAACCTGTGGAGAAATGCTCTACAACATCCATATCCTTGCAAAGTTTGTGTTAAATATAATTATTTGCCCAAACCTTCCCTTAGCGTAAACTACTTGTCCAGAAAGTGATTATAGGTCTCTACTCCACATTCAATTCCTTCTACTTCAAGTCTCTACTAAGCCTAGATTAATCAGTGGAAGTACCAATAACGCTTGGGTGGAAATGGTTGTACACGCAGTTATTGCAAGTGCCGCTTTACGTTGAAATATGTCTTAAGTTTCCATCTCTAACTGTGTCTCCAATACCCACTTTCGCTGCGGCTACCTACATTGAGCATCAAACAACTGTTACTAGTCTAACTTGTTTTTCTTAACAGATTGCTAATTCTTGACCCATTCACACTTTCTATAGAAATGCAGTGTCAAGTACTTCTGGTTTCTTGAGTAATACTCCACATACTACGAAAATCTTAGTTTAGCAACTTAATCAAGTAGTAATGGTAGTTGAGGCAGTATTTTATATCACAACACTGTGAATGCCAGAGTGATTGTAGTGTAAATTAACATTATTATATGACATTGATTTGAGATGTTTGTTAATTATAAGCATTGTTATGAAATAAGTTTACACGGCCTCACTGAAACTGACAATAGGAGCGGGTAACAATGAGCGAGGGGGTGAGTTGTTTATTAATTAGATTCGACAAACAAATGACGTCAGAGTAGCGCGCTTTTCATTAGAAATGGAGGGAATATCTTCCCTAGAGCATATGTGTTCGTAATTTTGATTGGTTATAAAAATAGACGCTAATGTTGGCGCGCTTTTTTTAACCAATAGCAGCTCTGTTATAATTTTTAGGCATATCGGGGTGAGGGAGTATAAATTCTAAAGCCAGAGACAAGTATCGCACAGTTTAAGAGAATCATTCACGCGTTACACGTCGCACAGTTCAACAGAATCATTCTCGAGTTACACGTCGCGCAGTTCAACAGAACCATTCACGAGTTACACATCGCGCAGTTCAACAGAATCATTCACGAAGTACACGTTACGTAATTCTACAGAATCTCTCGCATCGTAAAGTTAGTTATAAAATGTGAAATACGCGAATTAATAATGTACGGCAAGTACGTGATTATAGTTACATTCGAAAATATAACAGTTTCGGTCGGGCCTGTATCAAGAGTAAATATGTGACATTAATAAAGTGTGACGGCAATAAAAGTGTAAAAACAAATTCTTTTATCAGTGTTATCTTTCAGTAACAACTCCTTTCCGTTTACACACCCTGTTCAAGAGATTTGCTCGACTGAGTGATAATAGCTAGCCGGAGGACAAAGAACCCAAAATTTAAAAATAGTAAAACAATAACAGGCGCTCAGCAAATAAGATAACACGAACGATACCGCGACATGGTCATGCTTGATTACTAAGGTTTCTAGATGGATTCTTACTTTCTCTACCACGCACGTAGTAGTTAGAGAAGGTATTGCATTCCACCCGAAAATTTGATATCGATATTTCACCGAAATCACATATTTTGAAGCCCCCTGAATCTAAAAGAAAAGCATTTTTAGAAAAAGGTCAGTACATGTGTGTCTGTGAACAGCATAACTCAAAAACAAAAAGTCGGATAAACACCAAACTAGGTGTTTAGGTTCAGTAACTTTTAAAGTTGCGACACTAAGATTTTCAAGAAAATCACCCCAAACCAGACTAGCCTTTACATGGAACATTTTTCTAAAAAATGGGTTTAAGATTTTGATTAAAATATATGTTGAATTTTCTGGGAATGGCCTTTCCATTCGGAAGGAATCTTATATTCCTAGTAAATGTCAAGGGATGGACGTAAACTTGCTGCACAAGAAATGTAGATCTCTTTAAAACACGCAATTTACTTCAAATAACTTTTCGTAGCATCAGCCATTTCCCAGACATGGCTTTTTAATGGTTCGCATTGTTCATTCCTTGGTCATTTTTAAATATTTTTTTATATTATATATACATGGAGGACCATTTAAGTTGAGACTCTACAATATCTCCAAAAATAAACGTTGTAGAAAGAAATGTCTTGAATAAAAGTTGCTTGATATTATTGGGGAAAGTAAATGCCATTAGTCGTGTTTTGTTTGGAGGACGTTGTGATTATCATTTAGGGTCAATTTAATTTTTTAAATGGGAACCTACTTTTTATGTTGTTTTCTCAATCCGCATAAGAACCTAAACAGTATTTGTACAAAGCATTCTGCAATTGTTCTTACACCAACGTAAATAATAACGAAAATTTTGAATGGCTGTGTACGAAGAGCGAAATGTATGGTTGCATCATCCATGGGTGGTCATTTGAGGATCAAATTACGTTTCGTAATTGGGAATCAACATTTTTTTATTTTGTTTCCTTATTCATCAGCACAACATATACTGCTTTTAAAAACCACTTTCTAATGAGAAAACGGCACAAAAATGTAGGTTTCCACTTAAAAAAATTGAACCTAAAATGACCATTATAACTTCCTATTTTGTGTGGAGTGGACCATTTCCGAGATATTGCTAGTCATATGACATAAATTGTGTTTTTTAACGAGCTCTACATTTTTACTTTCGCTACTACGTATAGTAAGTGGGGGAAGTATGCCAAATTACCCAAAAATTCGATACCGAGATATCACCGGAAATACATGTTTTGATACCCCCTGAATCCAAAAAAAGCATTTTTGGAAACATGTCCGTGTGTGTGTCTGTGAACAGCATAACTCAGAAACGAACAGTCGGATGACACCAAACTTGTTTTGTCTTGGATATGCAAAGAGTATTAATCTGTGGCAAAGAGAATGGTGCTGCACATAGCAACCAGCTATTAAGAGATATGTATATGCTTAAAGGCTACTGTATTTCTATATTGCCCTTGTAAATATATATTCCCCTTACATCTACAAGAAAATTAGCAATAAGATAGAGTCTGCAAATGTTTATCTCGATTAACATGTAGTAGATGGAGTATAAGCGTTTGTAAAAATAGTTTGTACAAGAGTAGAGAAAGTCATGTGAGTGTAAAACATCAGATTTTTTCCTGTGCAACAATTTTGTTTATCTCTTACGGTTTACCACCTATGGAAAAGCCATTGAGAAAGAAGAAGACTTTTGGAGACATTCCCAGAAAATTCAAAATATGCATTTTATTTGTCATTAAAATATCTTAAGTATGTGGTATTTTAATCAAAATCTTTAGAGATATTTTTGAGAAAATCAAAATTTTCGAAAACGTTTTCATGTAAAGGGTAGGACATGTTTGAAAGATACTTAACCTGAATACCAAGTTATGTATTTATCCGACTTTTCGTTTTTGAGTTATGCTACTCACAGATACACAAGACACCCATTCACACATTCACTCAGACACACACCGAAAATTTTTCTAAAAATACTTTTCTTGGATTCAGGGGGCTCAAAACATGTATTTTCGGTGAAATCACGATATGGAATTTTTGGGTAGAATATAATACTTCCCCTACTTGCTATACGTAGTAGAGAAAGTAAAAGTATCGTTCGGTCAGTTAAACACAAATGAAATTCCAAAGCGAAAAATAGACTTTCCATTTTGTAATCGATGTGTATTCCCGTTCTCGTTACCGCGCTACTCTTGTATGCTGTACTGACTCCGGTTCCCGTTTCCGTTTTGGTTCGAGTTATAGTGACTTGTGCCTTTACAAGTTACTTTCCCTATGAGGATTGAGTATCTCCGATGTTGTTCAAAGCTTAAGTCACCCCTTCTTTGCAGATACCATAAATTATTACCCCTTGGCGGTTGTCACAATTTTATGGCCATCACTAAAATTCATTGCTGCTTCACTTTTCTTTCACATGCCATATGTGACCTGGAAAATAGAAGCGTGGCATAAACAGGATGGAATAAGGGAGACATGATTCACTACCCTAAAATACTGGTAACGTTTTATAATATTTATACAATTTTTACTTCTCTACTTCGTATAATAAGTGGGAAAAGAATTGTATTCCACCCAAAAGTTTGATACCGAGATTTCACCGGAAATACACGTTTTGAGGTACCCTAAATCCAAATAAAGCACTTTTGTAACCATGTTCGTGTGTGTATCAGTCTCTCTGTCTCTCAGTCTCTGAGCAGTTTCAAACGAAAAGTGCGATAAATTCTAAACTTGGTATTTGAATTTAGTATCTTCCAAGGATGCGACACGAAGATTTTCAATAAACTCCCGCACCCCAGACTCACTTTACATGGAACATTTTAAGATCATTTTGATTTTTCCAAAAATGATTAACGATTTTGATTAAAATATCGTATGTTTAAGATATTTTCATGTTAAATGAAATGTATACCTTGAATTTTCTGGGAATGTTCCCAAAAGCCCCCTTTATTCTGAATGACATTCGCATAACTGCTAAGCCGTAAGAGGTAGACAAAGTTTTACTACACTCAATTTGTGTCATATACATTTTTTTTATGTCCAGTGAACCATTTCCAATATATTTCTTATTATTTGTTTGAATTTTCCAATACTTACACTTTTTATCAACTGAGAATTCGTTAATCTTTTTGCTTTCTCTACTACGTATAGTAAGTAGGGGAAGTATTGTATTCCATCCAAAAATTCGATATCGAGATTTCACCGGAAATACATGTTTTGAGGCCCCCTGGATCCAAAAAAGCATTCTTAGAAACATGTCCGCGTGTGTGTCTGTGAACAGCATAACTCAGAAACGAACATCGGATAAACACCAAACTTGGTATTTAGGTTCAGTATCTTCCAGAAATGGGACACGGATTTCAAGAAAATCCCCCCACCCCAGATTACCCTTTACATGAAGCATTTTTCGAAAATTTTAATTTTCTCAGAAATGTCTCTAACGATTTTGATTAAAATATTATATATTTAAGATACTTTCATGGCAAATAAAATTTATATCTTGAATTTTCTGGGAATGTCTCCAAAAGTATTCTTCATTGTGAACGACTTTTGCATAACTGGTAAACTATAAGAGATAGACAAAATTTTACTTCACAAAAAATGTAGATCGCGTTAAAATACACAATTTATGTCATATACATTTTGTTTTATTAAGTGAACCGTTTTAGAGATATTGTTTGTTATTCCCTTAAATTTTCCAATACTTATACTTTTTCTCAAATTCGTTATTCATTTTTTTTGTCCTGGTAATGCAAAGAAAATGGCATACTCCACATAGCAACCAGCTCTTAAAAGATTTGACTATCGCTTAAAACCTATCATATTCCCCTTGCATCTACAAGAAAATTAGCAATAAGATTAACATCTCGATATCTCGATTAACATGAAGCATATGGAGAGTAAGCGTTTGTACAAAAAGTTTGTACAAGAGTAGAGAAAGTCATCAGAATTTTTTTTGTCCTGGACATACAAAGAGAATGGAATGCTCCTCATAGCATTGCTCCTAAAAGATTTGACTATGGCTTAAATCCTGTCATATCTCTCTTGCACCTACAGAAGATTAGCTATAGGATAGTTACTACAAATGTTCTCGGTTAACATGAAGTACATGGAGAAAAAGCGTTTGTATGTATATTTTGCGGAAGAGTAGAAAAAGTCGTGTGAGTGCAACACATCGGTGTGACCTTAAAGATTTACCATGAAGGAAAGCTAACGTGAAATGCATAGAAAAAAAATCAATATTTCATGTATATATAACATGACTTTAAGCATTCTTGACAATAGCATTTACTATGTTTTAAATATAATTTACATACAATTGTAATCCTTTGATTTGACTTTAGAATTTACAAGCGCTGCTTTAGGGTGTATAATCGTATAACAACTTCCAACAAACTACAATTTTAAAGATTATTGGTTTCTGTACAACTCGATAACTTAAATGATTAAACATTTGAATCTTCATGGCGTGATTAGAATTCATGCATGCTACTTATGCAACACCTTCAGCGAAAACGCGAGAAAAGTAATTTTGTGAATAGCTACCAAAGGAATGTAGGTACCTTAATAATTTAGAATAGTCCAAAACGTATAGAATTTTCCTACCCTCACTATGCCATGTGCTAGTGCCTCTGAAGTAAACTCCGTACTTCTCTCGGCGAACTGTCGATGTGCTTAGCCTGCCCCGGGAGGTGCCAGCCGTCCTTATAATGCGCGACTTTGGCGCTACTGTTGTTTGACTCATCGGCAGTGCAGTCAACACTTGGCGCCTTTCTCAACCGGGCTGACCCCCGCCGCTTAGATCGTTCTCAAATCTTACGAGCCAAAATATCGTATAAGATCTAATATTTTTCATCCGGCCAAGGACGATGAAGGATGTAGAAACTGACCTTATACTCATGCAGATCAAACTCCAACAGCTGGCAGTTCTAAGAACGTTGCGGAGAGTTCCAAATGGCACACATTGTGATCCTTATACTTTTAAAATAATGCGATAATTATAATTTATAAAGTTCGAGATATTCAGAACAAAATTTGTGTAAGTAAATCCATGAAGTTGACTTTAGAATTTGTACCAGTCATTTTCCGGATTCTTATGTAAGCAGGGGTGTGGTGATATGGTTTTTAGGGAAGTGATCTCCTCGTGTTTGACACGTGGCGGTATTATGAAAATCATGTTGACACTCGTATACATCAATGCACTAGTCAGCAGACTCCTGGGGTATGTATAGAACTTTTGACAGCTCGCGCTCTGCTCGATCACTTGCCTATCAGCACTCTGTGCCGGGCAGTTCTTTAAATTTATTTTGTGCTAAGTGCAATTTCGATATAGGCCCTAGGCACGACGAAGATTGGAACGCCGAACTTCTTCCGTCTACCACGTAAACCCCTAAGCTAACTCTCTTCCCCTTGCAATGTAGTTTAGATTAGATATTGGAAAGATTAAAGTCTCTCTTGGAAGCCGAATTACATGTCTGATAGAGTTACCAATTCACCACCCTTCCAGCTGCCCGTACCCTATGTCCTTGATGACATCCCTGAGTTGCGTTCATGTCTTCGTCACCTCTGGAAAAGGCGCTGATTTGGGCAAAGTGACTATTGCGTCACAATATTTAATAAACAATCAACGAATAATGCTGTATTGGTTGAATAAGTTCATTGACTGTACAAACCACGTATAAGGAAGACATCGCTTGAAGTCATCTGAAGTTGGTAGGGCCGACTCTGCTTCCTTCACTGCAGACCCTTCGCTACGTAAGGTCTCGTGATGAATACAGTTTACCTTCCTTAGCAGTTACATAAATACTCATTCCGCTATGAGGGTTGGGTATCTCTGAGTTTGGCCAAAGCTTAAGTCACCATCTCTTTGCAGTACCTTTGGAAGTTGTGTGAATTTTATGACCATCCTAAAATCCATTATTCTTTTGGTTGCCCTCACATACCATATGTGACCGGGAAAATGGAAATATGCATTAACTGAATGGAATGTGGGAGAGGTTACGAATACTACCCTAGAATGCCATAAGAGTCTTATAATATTTAATTAATAATTAAAAAATAATACAATTTTGTTTGAAGAATTACACTGACTGTGTAAATCCAATAAGTTCACTAATTTCAACTTACTCCGGTTTAATCAAAAACTCTTTCGCATTTCAAAATATTATGGAATGATGTATAACAAATGGTACATTACCTAACCTTGCATTATTTCGTTCTTGCTTTGTCCATTTATATTGCCTAACAAATTACTGTTCTGTTTAACCAAGCATATAAATGTTCACAATTTCACTATATAGCTCTTAACATTTGTCCCATTTGGCTTGATTACGATTTACTAAAGTCTAGTTAGTACTTTCATATTACTTTTACAAATCCTTGAGTCAATAAATTAACTTTAACTTAGAAAGTTTAAAAGGTAAAGGAACGTATCACGGAAGGACACCCACAAACGGGGCAGAGCTCTGCACGTAAGCCAGTCGGCCCAATGTGCTTCCAACGTGACCCCTGGGAGGGGAGGCTGAGGGGAGAGACCCGAAGGGCGACTAGATCCGAATTCCGACGGGCGCAAACATGGACGGGGTCCCTAACGTTTCCAGATATAGCGTATCCGACGCCGCACGGTCCCTGCCCTCAAACCACCAACCACCCCGGAGCGGAGCCCCACGCTGAGGAGAGACCTAACTGAGGGGTACCGCAGCGATGCCAGCGAAGAAACCATTACAGAGGGCAAGCCACCGCCAACCGCAACCCACCGAACACCGTCGCCTGGGCCTACAACCCTGAAACAGATGAGAAGGAAGATGATGGGTATAGGAAATGAGAGGAAGGAGAGTCGTGGTAGAAGATAAACCACCCCAGCAAACGTCTGGCGACCCGGGGAAATCACGAAAACCCATGGGTCAGAACGGGTGATCGCCGGGGATCGATCCTGGAACATCCCAAATGCGGGCCACAAACGTAACCGCCAGAGCCATCCCGCTCGGTAAGTTTAAAACATAATATAAGATCCAAAAGAATAGCCGAAACACTATAAAGAAAAAGAAATTATCCTATCAAAATGTCAAATCAGTGGACAGCTCTAACGTGACGAAGACTCCAGAAGTACCACCGGCGTACTCTTGACGACCGGTCGACGACTTCCTTACGACAAACGGAATCTCTAATTGAGCACTGCCCTCCAGGAGACGGAGGTGAAGTGGCTAGCTGATCTTGCATATACGAGGTGGCATTTCCAACGCTGCTGACACAGCATAGGCGCGGGAGTATTGACACTGGGTCTAACCTTCAGAAGGTGGCTTCTGTGTACGCTCGCTCAAAGTAAAAGTGGCCAGTGTCTTGAAGAGTTAAATTTTTTCAAATATCCTTCAAGTGAACGCGCGGTTCACAACCGTCAACTTCTGTGCGCCGCTTTGGTTAAAGCTACTTAATTTCTATGCAAGCATCTCGAATTCGATTCTCTAATGGATTGTTATATTTTATGTTTTACAACTCGTTTTGCTGTAATACAGTTAAATGATATAGTTTGTGTTACTTCATTTTACTTACAAATATAATTCCAATAATGGTGAAATTTGTGGCTACAAAATTAAATTAATGAGCATGAAACCTCCTTCAGACGGATAAATTAATATCATGGTTGCCAACTGTCGGTATGACGGACTAATAAATACGCGCCTCATACATAAAAATTCTGATGTGTTGCACCCACAGGACCCTCCCTACTCTTGTACAAACTATTTTTACATCACTTATGCTCATCTACTTCATGTTGATCCTGATAAACCTTTGCAGAAACTATCTTATTGCTAATTTTGTTGTAGGTGCAAGGGGAATATAGTAGGCTTTAAAGTGACAGTCAAATCTTTTAAGAGCTGGTTGCTATGGTTCCCATTTCAGAAAAACCATAAGTATTGGAAAATTAAAAAAAATAACAAGAAATATCTTGGAAATCGTTCACTCGACAAAAAACATTTTTTCCGTAGTAAAACTTTGTCTCTTACGGTTTACCAGTTATGCGGACGTTCCCAGAAAGTTCAAGATATACGAATATATTCAATTTTACATGAAAATATCTTAAATATATGATCCTTTATTCAAAATCGTTAAAGGCATTTTTGAGAAAATAAAAAATTTGAAAAATGCTCCATGTTAACGGCAGTCTAGAGTGGGAGGATTTTTTGAAAATCTTCATGTTGTATTTTTGGAAGATACTAAACACTGAAATACCAAGTTTGGTATTCATCCCTACTTTCGTTTTTGAGTTATGCTGTTCGCAGACTGACAGAGAGATAGACAGACAGACGCATACACACACGAACATGTTTCCAATAATGCTTTATTTGGATTCAGGACATCTCAAAACATGCATATATGGTGAAATCTCGATATTGAATTTTTGGGTGGAATGCAATACTTCCCCTACTTGCTATACGCGCACAGGAGTAACATTTTTAAAAAGGAATGGATATAATTGTTAGGGGAGATGTATTATGTGTGATAAATTGGGTAGCACTTTTCATTGGCTAATAGAATGTGATAAGGTTAAAAGGTGGAGAGAGGTTATGTGGAATAAAAAATGGGACAAGCTAAATAAAGAAGCAGTAGCATTAAAAATGTTGGGAAGCACAAAAGCAGAAACAATTAAAATGATGGGGACATTTTTAGGCAACACAAGGGATAAGTGGATAAGGAGCTTAAGTAAGGTGCAGGAGAATGGGCATAGTTTGGAAAGTGGAGAGATAGTATAGGAGCTTTATCCCATATATACAGCCTAGGGGCTAAATATGGGAGAGCTAGAAAACTGGAGCACTAGACCTAAGTTTTAGATGTAAGTTTTATTTGTACTATTGTAATAATGATGAAATAAATATTACATATTACATATATTACTATACGTAGTAGAGAAAGTAAGAATGGAGAAAACCTGTTATATATTTACTTGTGTATTAAAAATGAAAAGGTGGAAAGGTTGAGTAGCTTCACGGAGATTTGAAACTGCAACCTCAAGAACAGTAAGCTAGCTCTCTACCTCTGAGCTGAGTGCTGCAGTAAGCGTGGTATTGTAACGAGTTTTAGTCTTACGTTTTCTTTGAGAACCATACATCAATAAAGTTGTTTTGGTTATAAATATTCAGTGTTGAAACACTTTGAAACATCTGTCTGTTTGAAATCGCGTATATGAATTGTTTTCTCAGAAAACTTGTGATTATAATTGTGTTTCCCATTTTAACTACTTCAAGAATACACGCAGTCTTGTAAGTCTGTTGGTCCGAGCGCTCACGGAAGAACCATCTCTCAAGCCGGCCAGTTTCAAATCGACGGGTACGCATCGGTAATGGTGGTTTAAACGTATAATATTGTGTTGTGAAATAATGAAAGCATTTGTAAAATATTCGTGTATCGAGAAAAATAAAATAAACATTATTTTGTTACTGAGCCCCAGAGCAGTTAATATGTTCACAGTCAAGAAAACTGCTTCGCTACGACGATTCACTGCACTAGAACTTCTCTTATGTACCTTCCACAACCGCTTCAAATTGAACCGCTCCGTCGCCAGCCCTAATTAAAAACGTTTGTAATTACACATCGATTTTCAAAGAAAATGAAGCTGTTAGTGGAGGGTCATTCCAAAAGTTTTGAGAATGGACGCAATAAAACATTAAACATTTAGATTTGATCAATGCATGTTTTCAAAATATCCTCCATTGCATTCTATACGCCGTCTCATCCTTTCAAACCATTTTTCAAATATTGAGCGCCATTCTTCTTTGGAGAGAGTGCAAATGCACTCTTCGTAGACAGCTACTACGGCTTCAGGTGATTCAAATCTTTTACCTGGAATCTCTTCTTTCATTTTGGGGAATAGGGGAAAAAACAGCATGGGCCAGATCTGGACTGTAGGAGGATGGTTCAAATATCTGACTTGTAACTCCTGCAGAAATTGGATTGTTTCTTGTGCAGTGTGGTCAGAGGCATTGACATGGTGTAATAAAATTCTACGCATACCAGTCTTAGGATGCTTTTCTCAGTTCATTGAACACTTGTGGCAGACATTTTGTGGTGTATCATCTAGCAGTAAGAGTCTTTTGTCCCTCAAGTTGAATCATCATAATGTGACCACTTGCTGAGAAGAAAGAACAGTTCATCTTCTCTTCGCTTGGCTTTTGTTGGGGGATATTCTCCAGGGAAGACCAGACCGATGACTGTCCTTTAGTTTCTGGATCATACTGGTAAATCCAGCTTTGGTCACCTGTTACAACGTTAAATTTTCGCAGTAATCTGTTCGTGTTATCTTATTTGCTGTGCGCCTGCTATTATTTTACTATTTTGAATTTTGGGTTCTTTTTCCTCCTGCTAGCTATTGTTACTCAGTCGAGCAAATATCTCTAAGTAGGGCGTGTAAACGGAAAGGGGTTGTTACTAAAAGATAACACTGATAAAAGAATTTGTTTTTACACTTTTATTGCCGTCACACTTAATTAATAGTTCACTTCTGTAATCTTTATACACGCCTGACTGAAACTGTTATATTTCCGAATATAATTACTGTCGTACGGTACTTCACATTTTGTAACTAACTTTATGACCGAGAGATTGCTGAGAACTGCGTATTGTGTACCTCGCGAGAGAGATTTCTTAGAACTACGCGATACTTGCTTTTGGCTCAAGAATTTATACTCCCTCATCGCGATATGCCTAAACATTATAATAGAGCTGCTATGGTTACTAAATCGCGCCAACATTAGCGTCTGTTTTATAAGCCAATCATAATTGATAATACATATACTCTAGGGAAGATATTCCCTCCATTTCTAAAGAAAGGCACGCTACCCTGACGTCATTTGTTTGTCTCTTCCAAGTGATAAACAACTCACCCCATCGCTTCATTGTTACCCACTCCTATTGTCAGTTTCAGCGAGGCCGTGTATACGTATTTCCTAACAATGCTTATAGCTAACAAACATCTAAAATCATTGTCATACAATAATGTTAATTTACACTACAATCACTCCGGCATTCACAGTGTTGTGATATAAAATACTGCATCAAAATATGTTTTTGGAGCTTCCTCCACTGAATTTTTCAATCATTTCCTAGCACCATTGCACACGTGCTTGTTTCTGCTCATTCTCCTGACATCGTTTTTCTTTCAGGATTGTTCTCACTGCTGCCGGTCCAATATTTAGGGCTTTTTGGATCTGACCATATGTGCAATGATGACCTTCCCACAACAGGTGCTCTGCTTCCACCACATTTTCACCATTGTTGCTGTAGCCGGCCGTCCTGCTCGGTCTTAATCTTCCAGGAAATATCTTCCTCTTCTGAACTCTGCATACCATCGATAAATGGTGGATTGCGAAGGACAAAGATCCCCAAATGCACGATGCAGTCGTTCAAGGCATTCTCTCTCCCCTAAACCGACTTTAAAGTCACAGACGTTCATAGCACGGAAATGTTCTCGTTTGAGATCCATCCTAGCGTATGGCGTAGCAACACCTGCTATACATACACATATGGTGCTGACGCTGCAATTGGAGCGCGCCCAGAGTTGTTGCTATCTAAAGTTAGGAAAAGCTGCTTTGGCTTAGCACTACTCATCGTTGCCCATTCCAAAAACTTTCAGAGTTCTTCAAAACTTCGAGAAACTAAAAATGACATTTTAAAGTATTACTGGTGTGATATCATCTTTCATTGTACTGGCACTTAGTGTGAAACAATGACAACTTTGTGATTCTGAAGGATATACATTATTCTCACTTTAGTATGCTTTTTACTTGTTCTACCACGTACTGAGTAGATAGAGGATGCATTGCATTTCAACAATAGAATCGATACCGGGATTGCATATGTTTTTAGACCCACTAAATAAAAATTAAGACATGTGTGTGAAGTGCATATCTCAAAAACACATTTCGAATAAATAGCAAATTTGTTATTTAAAAAAAAATTCATTAATATCCCCCACACCACATTCCCTTTACATGTTTTTCGTTATTTTGAATTTCTCAAAAATGGTTCTAATGATTTTGATTAAAATACGATATATTTACCATATTTACACGAAAAATAACGTATATAAATTACTTTTCTGGGTATAGTCTGTGAAGTCCCCTTCATTCGGAAATAATTTTGTACATTTTCTGTAACTGAAAACCCATAAGAAATAGACAGAAGCTTACTGCATACAAAATTAAGATTTCTTTAAAACATGCAGTTTATTCCACATAACCTTTTGTGGCATTGCCATTGTTATTAGTTTGAATTTTTCATTACTTTGTCATTTCTTGAAGTGCTGTGACCATTCGGTTGTTTCATGGAAAGACTATGGTATTTGAAGGTCAAGCATATGGTGACCCGCTTTTACACTTTGACTTTTACTTCCTGTTTTCCGCTTGTACAACAGACTAATTTAAAAAGTTCAGCAAACACAGTTCTCCGACATGGAAAATGAGCCACCCGTGACCCCCTATGGAGTAGAAAGAGTGACCACATAAACATGTTTCCCCCTCCGCTCCCCAATCACTACACAAAGAGGGGGAGCTGAATGTTGGCAGGACTTTAAAAGAATGACGAGGTAATGAACAATTCGAACCAATACTAACGGATATCTCATAAATGACTTACGCCACAAAAATAAGTTCTGTGTTTTAAAGAGATCTACAATTTTTGTGTAGTACGTTTTCGTCTATTGTTTACCAGTTATGCAAGATTGTACAAAATTCCTTCCGAATGATGAAGACTTCATAGGCTATTCCCAGAAGATTCAAGATATACATTTTATTTGTCATGTAAATATTTTTAGCATATTGTATTTTAATTAAAATTGTTAGAACCATTTTTAGATAAAAAATTGTAACAATGTCTCATGTAAAGGGTAGTTTGGGGAGGGGGATCCTCTTGAAAATCCTCTCTCGCATCCTTGGAAATGAGAAAGGTGTATTGTAACGTTATTTGCACCACGCTTTGGGCACCAATTTGAAGTAGGTGGTATTGAAGGAGTTGTATTATAGTTCTTATGTTGGGGAGCCGTACTTGAAGTAGTTGCAACCGCACGTATGGTAAAAAGTTTCCGGTAGCCTTCGCCCCAAATATATTTTTACTGTTTCTTTAAATATTATGTATTTATGTTTGCCTCGGCTGCGTCAGTATTTATTTTAGATGTCTTGGCAGGGTTGTGCTGCGACTTAAGAATGTAGGCTTACACAGATTATAATTTTACTTCACTTCTTTTATTAATGCTTGACACGATTTAAATAATACTTCACTGATATAGAGCTGTGAGATTCTTTTATTAATTATTTGCACTTTTTAACACGTAAATTTATTTTTCGTCTCACACAAATACGTATTAAATCTCTCGAGGTCGTGTCTCGCATCCGGTTATAAACACTGTCTGCAGGCAACTGAACTGATTTCAACCGCCTAAACTTGTAAATTTCTGTATGTATAGTCTCTGATTGGCTATTCCTAATCTAATAGAATACCTTCATTTAACTAAAGCTTTTTCTGATTGTTGATTGGCTATTTTATAAACTGTCACTAAAATTACATTATTGCTTCCAAGAATCACAAGTAACATTATTAAACTCTCAAACTCATTATTGCCTCAAGGTTACCTCATTGTTAGCAACTTTTAACTTATTATTCTCACAGCTCCTACATTATTAAATTACGTAATACATTCATATAACATTATTGAACATATATACAATAATATTAGCATATGCAATGACTGTAATATACATTTTTTATATATTGTTACATACACATATTGCTTTAAGGTGGGCTGTTTTTGAATTTATGCATTATATAATTAGACTGAAATTATTTAAGTGTTAAAAATACTGCCTCAGATGGTACGGAACCAAAATACTAAATTTGGTATTTATTTTTTGAGCTATGCTGTTCATAGACACACACGCGTGCACGAATATTTTTTTTTAAATGCTTTTGGGGGGATTCATGGGTTCTCAAAATATGTATTTTCGGTTAAATTTCGGTATGGAATTTTTGGGTCGATTGCACTACCTTCTCTAGCCACTGTGTACGTAGAAGAGAATGTAAAAACTGCAATATTTAGTTTTCACCTATTGGTGAAACGAAGTATACATATTTTATGTAGTAAGATGCTGTCTATCTCTTACAGTTTACCAATTATACAAGTGCATTCAGAATGAAGAGGACTTCATAAGTTATTCCCAGATAATTCAAGATATACAACTTATTTGTCATTGAAATACTTACACTTGCCAACATGTTACGAATTAAAGAATTTGAGTGCTTTGAAGATGTCCATGCACTAGATGCTGTTGGATGTAATCGTTTTATCGACACTATGGTTTTAAAAAATCTGATGTGTTACACTCACATAACTTTCTCTACTCTTGTACAACCTAATTTTACAAACGCCTATTCTCCATATGCTTCATGTTAATCGAGATATCGAGATGTCAATCTTATTGGTAATTTTCTTGTAGATGCAAGGAAAATATGGTAGCTTTTAAGCGGCAGTCAAATATTTTAACGCTGGTTGCTATGTGACGCATTCCATTCTCTTTGCATGTCCAGGACATAAAAAAAACGAATAACGCATTTGAGAAAAAGTATAAGTATTGGAAAATTTAAGGAAATAACAAGCACTATCTCGACAACGGTTCACTCAACAAAAGAAATGTACATGACATAAGTTGTGTATTTTAACGCGATCTACATTTTTTGTGTAGTAAAATTTTGTCTATCTCTTATGGTTTACCAGTTATGCAAAAGTCGTTCACAATGAAGAATACTTTTGGAGACATTCCCAGAAAATTCGAGATATACATTTCATTTCTCATCACATTACCCTAAACATATGATATTTTCATCAAAATCGTTAGAGCCATTTTTGAGAAAATTAAAATTTTCGAAAAATCTTCCATGTAAAGGGTAGTCTGGGGTGGGGGGAGTTTCTTGAAAACCTTCGTGTCGCATCTCTGGAAGATACTGAACCTAAATACCAAGTTTGGTGCTTATCCGATTGTTCGTTTTTGAGTTATGCTGTTCACAGACACACACACACACACAGAGACACACACACGGACATGTTTCCAAAAATGCTTTTTTTGGATTCAGGAGGTCTCAAAACATGTATTTCCGGTGAAATCCCGGTATCGAATTTTTGGGTGGAATGCAATACTTCCCCTACTTACTATACGTAGTAGAGAAAGTAAAAATTAGCTGAGACACTTTTTACATAGACAACAGATGATAACTTTAAAGGCCAATATAATTAGTGCTTCGCGTCTACTATTCACCATCACCTCTTAAAACACCGACATTATATCAAGAGTAATTAGTCACCCACGTGGTAGTATTACCTTTTTATTTTCTCTACTACGTATAGTAAGTATTCCACCCAAAAATTCGATACCGAGATTTCACCGGAAATACATGTTTTGATACCCCCTGAATCCAAAGAAGCATTTTTGGAAACATGTCAGTGTGTGTGTCTGTCTGTCAACAGCATAACTCAGAAATGAACAGTCGGATAAACACCAAACTTAAAATTTAGGTTCAGTATCTTCCAGAGATGCGACACGAAGATTTTCAAGAAAATCCCTCCACCCCAGACTACCCTTTACATGGAAGATTTTTCGAAAATTTTAATTTTCTCAAAAATGGCTCTAACGATTTTGATTAAAATATCATATGTTTAAGATATTCTCATGAGAAATGAAGTGTATATCTCGAATTTTCTGGGAATGTCTCCAAAAGTATTCTTCATTGTGAACGACTTTTGCATAACTGGTAAACCATAAGAGATAGACAAAATTTTACTGCACAAAAAATGTAGATCGCGTTAAAATACACAATTTATATCTTATACATTTTTTTTGTTGAGTGAACCATTTTCGAGATATTGCTTGTTATTCCATTAAATTTTTCAATACTTAATTTTCTCAAATGGGAATTCGTTATTCATTTTTTTGTCCTGGATATGCAAAGAGTATTAGTTTGTGGCAAAGGGAATGGTGCTGCACCTAGCAACCAGCTATTAAGAGATATGTATGTGCTTAAAGGCTACTGTATTTCTATATCGCCCTTGTAAATGTATATCCCCCTTACATCTACAAGAAAATTAGCAATAAGATAGAGTCTGCAAATGTTTATCTCGATTAACATGAAGTAGATGGAGAATAAGCGTTTGTAAAAATAGTTTGTACAAGAGTAGAGAAAGTCATGTGAGTGTAACACATCAGATTTTTTATACGAACTTATATAAAATACATTAAATGTATTTTTGTAAAACGAAATTATGTAATACAGGATGCTCCGAAACTATAGGTATGCCGCTGTATCTCCGGCGCTGACGTTCCATGAGGGGTAAAGAAAGAGATAGGCATATATCAGAATGGCCACCTTTAGCAATACTAGGGCTGTGAATTTCCACAGTAAAGCAAGCTATTCTGATTCGCTTTAACAAATAAATCAGGACTGTAATTTGATTTCTTCTAACTCTGTAATAAATATAGTCTACTGTTGTTGCTTAGAGCTTTGCTGAACATAAAGGACAACACGAAAGAAAAGATTAAAAGATCCGGCAAGGTTTGCAGTGCTGAGTTGACTCGCACAGCAAAGGGTGGAAGTTGTCTGCTAGGACCAATTACAGGCTCCCTCTCTGTGTGCGTACACTGCAGTTTGTGTTGCCGATTTTCTTGTAAGTGAAGGACGTGTCGTCAGTAGCTGTTTGCTTTAGTCCAGGTGAAGTTTGTTTTCTGTGCGCATGCGATTTACTGCGTTACCCGTGTGTAAGTTTCCTGTAAATGCTATCTCCATACTTTAAATACTCTAACATAGGCAACTATTTCATTGTTTGCATTTTAGGAAGAGATAGTACAGATATACACACGTGGTCACAGTAGGGGTAAGAATAGACAACACTACCTCTCTCGGTCGTACTAAATGTGAAGAAGAATAGTTCTTTACGTTGTTTATTTATTTAGCTCCACGTGTGGACGTCAATTTGAAGTAGTATTGTTCTTCAACTGTTGTAGTTTATTGTTGAATCGTTGTTTATTTATTTATTTCCACACTTGGGAAACCAATTTAAAGTTGTTGTTTACGTAACTTAGCACCATGCTTTGGGCGTTCATTTGAAGAAGTGGATTGTTTGTTACGTAATATGCTACTACGTATGAAAACCGATTTGAAGATGTATTTTTGTTGTTACGCTCCAAGTTAAAAAAAATTAACTTTGTTATTAAACTGCTTCTATAGATATTATTTATGTTTGTTTTGCCTCGGCTGCTTCAGTATTACTTTAGAGATACGTTTCTCTTAATCAGGGTGTGGTGTGACACGAATGTAGGCTTACACAGATTTTAAGTTTAAATTCACTTGTTTTTATTAATCCTTGACACAAACTAAATAGCACTACACTGATATTAAGAGCTGTGAGATTCTTTAATTTAAAACTTGCACTTTGTTATCACGTATACTTAATTTTCGTTACACACGAATACGTAGTATTTTTTTAGAGAGCACATCATCCATCCGGTCACTACCAAGGTCTGCCAGCAACTGAACATATTTCAACCGTTCAAACCCGTAAACTTTTTTATTTCAAGTCTCTGATTGGCTAATCCTAATCCAATAGAATATCTGCATTTAATTAAAGCTTTTTCTGGCTGTTGATTGGATAATTTTAAACTGTCACAAAATTTACGTTATTGCTGCCCTAATTATGACTAGTAGTATTCAAACTCTCAAACTCATTATTGCCTCAAGGTTACCTCATTGTTACCTCATTGTTAGCAACTTTAAACTTATTATTCTCATAGCTCTTGCATTATTAAATTACATAATGTATTCACATAACATTATTAAACAGGTTTACAATAATATAAGCATATGCAATGACTTACATATATTTTTATAAATAATTACATACATATTGTTTCAAGGCGGGCTGTTATTGAATTTACATATTATATAATTCAATTGAAACTATTCAAGTATTAAAATACTGCCTCTGATGTCAGAGCCAGAGATAAAACGGAGGTAGTATACTCGTTGAAATAATGTAGGTGTAGAGAACTTCAAAACAAATATATTTCGATAAGGAACATATGGTCCCTGACAGCAATTTCTAATGCTAGGGGCGATTTACCCAGAAGGTAGTTTAGTATACTCATTACAGCAGTGGCATTCACAGGAACTACTCGAATGCGCGACCATTGTGCTGTATGCACGCAGTACATGATCGGACCATTAGTTGTCGTGTCTGTTCGAAGACTCCTGACATGTCCGCAATGGTACCAGCAGCGACGGCAATTCTAGCGACGAGGTCCTCTTCTGTTTCCATGTTGGTTTCATACACCAGCCGCTTCGTATGCCCCCAGAGGAAGAAATCCAAACACGTGATGTCAGTGACCTGGTTGGCCAGGTCATAGGGCCACCTCGGCCGATCCATAGATTCCCGAAGGTTACCCTCAGACGATTCCTCATAGTAATGCTGAAATGGGCTGGCGCCACATCGTGCTGCAAGTACATCCTTTGTCTAACATTCAGAGGTGCATCCTCCAGCAGTTCTCGCAACACATGTTCCACGAAGATGCGATAGCTCCGTCCGTTGAGGAGGAATGGAAGAATGTATAAACTGTCACAGAGAATGCCGTGTTTCCAAACAGACCTCACAGCCAACCGTTCGTACACAGAGCAGGTTTGAAGGTAATACACATTCCCAGCCAACGACACCGACACAACAGCTTACGTCAGTACCACTCACAAACAGTTCTCTAACATTACAAGTTGACTTGAGAGACATGTTCCTTATTGAAACATATTTGTTTTGTTTGATGTTCTCTACCACCTGTATTAATTTGTACCAGTAGGTTTGAAGCATCTGTATGTACAATGTTTAATTCTATACCTACAATTGTAACCCTGGTTTTTTTCTTTTCTTTGCAGGTGAGTTGGTATCGCTGAGCTGCATAAACTTCTGCGAGTTGGTAAATGTATATTTTAATATTTCGGAATTCTAAAATGTTTATTATTTTATAAGCTATATTAAGTATGAAATATACTCATGGCTCTTAAAGTTCATTACAAAAATCCACCTAAGCTGAAAGACTACTACCAAATTTTAAACAATTTTCTCCAAAGCTAGTCTAGGCTCTCTCAAGAAGTAGTAAAGAAGAAATTAAAATGTAAATTGCATATAGGTTGCTTTATAATGCCGAAGTTTCGCTATTTCGGTCCTTTTTATTCCGAACACTCTGCTTAGTGTGATACTTCCACAGCGAAATTCTTAATCGAATACCTACACTACGTGATCAAAGGTATCCGGACATCTGGCTGAAATTGACGTACAAGTTCGTGACGCCCTCCATCGGTAACTCTGGAAGTCAATATAGTTTTGGCCCACCCTTAGCGTTGAAATTGAGTTTTATTTATGGACGCTCTTTAACTACTATGGTTTTTAGCGTCCCATTCTATATTGGGCGTGAAACACCGGTAATTTTGCTCAGAGGCCTCTTTATCGGGCTTGAGGTTCTTTTACGTGCCGTAAATCTACGACACGGGACCACCGGCTTTACTTCCCTTCCGAAGGAAGCCGTGCTAAGGATTTTTACGCCCGAAAAAATCCATCGCCCTCCGCCGGGTTTGAACCCGCGACCTTGGGAACTAGAGGCTAGCACGGTACCACTAGTCCACGGAGGACGACTACCCTTAGCGTTGATGACAGCGTTTACTCTCGCAGGCATACTTTCAATCAGGTCCTGGAAGGTTTCTTGGGGAATGACAGCCCATTCTTCCGGACTGCGGAACTGAGGAGAGGTATCGATGTTGGTCGGTGAGGACTGGCACGAAGGTGTTCTATAAGATTAAAGTCAGGACTCTGTGCAGGCCAGTCCGTTACAGGGATGTTATTGTCGTGTAACCGCTCCGTCACAGCCCGTGCAGTATGAACAGCTGCTCGATCATGTTGAAAGATACATTCGCCATCCTCGAATTGCTCTTCAACAGTGGGAAGCAAGAAGGTGCTTAAAATATCAATGTAGATCTGCGCTGCCACGCAAAACAACAAGGGGTGCAAGCCCCCTCCACGGAAAACACCACACCATAACATTTCACTGTTGGCACTACGCACGCTGGCAGATGACGTTCACCGGGCATTCGCCATACCCACACCCTGCCATCGGATCGCCACATTGTGTACCGTGATTCGTCACTCCACACAACGTTTTGCCACTGTTCAATCGTGTAATGTTGACGCTCCTTACACCAAGCGAGGTGTCGTTTGGCATTTTCCTGCGTGATGTGTGGCTTATGAGCAGCCGCTCGACCATGGAATGCAAGGTTTCTTACCTCACGCCTAACTGTCATAGTACTTGGAGTGGATCCTGATGCAGTTTGGAATTCCTGTGTGATGGCCTGGATAGATGTCTGCCTGTTACTCTTTACGACCCTCTTCAAATGTCAGCGGTCTCTGTCAGTCAACAGACGCGGTCGAGCTGTACGCTTTTGTGCTGTGCATGTCCCTTCACGTTTCCACTTCACTATCACATCAGAAACAGTGGACCTAAGGATGTTTAGGAGTGTGGAAATCTCGCGTACAGACTTCTTACACAAATGACACCCAATCACCTGACCACGTTCGAAGTCCGTGAGTTCCACGGAGCGTCCCATTCTGCTGTTTCACGATGTCTTATGACTACTGAGGTCCGGACCAGGCAGTAGGTTGCAGTATAAAGCACCTAAGATGAAAAAATATGTTTGTGCGGGTGTCCGGATACTTTTGATCACATAGTGTATATGTGATAAAACGGACATCTTGGGTACGTTACCTTCTCTACCGCTTATTGACGGTAGGTAAAGGAATTCAGTAATTAAGATTTTATCGAAATTCATATGATGTGTAAACATTTACATTACTTTCTCTACCACGTGCCTACATAGTAGGCAGAGAAGGTATTGCGTTCCACCCAAAATTTTGATACCGAGATTTCACTGGAAATACATACTTTGAGGCCCCATGAATGCAAAAAAGAGATTTTTAGAAAAAGTACCGTGTGGTGTGTGTGTGTGACAACAGCATATAACTCAAAACCGAAATATCGGATAATCACCAAACTTGGTATTCAAGTTCAGCATTTTCCAAAGAGGCGACAAGAAAAGTTTCAAGAAAGTCGCCCAACCCCCAGCTGCCCTTAACATGGGAAATGTTTCGAAATTTTTTAGTTTTGCTAAATAGCTCTAACGATTTTGATAAAAATGTCATATATTAAAGGTATTTCTTGGGAAATAAAATGCATTTCTTTGAGGCGGTCCTTATGCCGCTGGGTTCACAGATGCGGCTAACTTACCGCCTCTCGTCGGTCCGGGGGATATGGTGCGGCTGCCAGGCGCTGTCCTTTATGTCCGTTGTGAAGTCGCCTCCGGTGACTTCTTCTTCTGCGCGCGTCTCCGATGCGTCGAAGATCGAAGATAACCCACGCTCCGTCGTACATTACACCATTTAAACTAATTTTGGTTTTGCTGAGGGCGGAGGATGGGAATTTGATAGGTGTTTTTGTTTTAACCAAAAACAGGTCGAAGATTTCGGGCGTACAGTTTCTGGGTGAGGACGGGTAGTAATGAAATTCATGGGACTCACCAATACTAGGTTTATTTTCCGTAGCAGCAAAACAATATTTCACTTTGCATACTTTGTTCCTGGCACAAGATGACCTAAACCCTAACTTCTTTAATATAGCGTATTTAACAAATTGATATAATGCCAGACGTATCAGTGCCCCGATCACTACTAGTGTCTAACGCTTTGTTTCAAATACCCAGATGCACTGCCTTGATCACTCACACGATTGTAATTTACATCCGCATCGGCGGAATTATATTTAACACTGCGACATACTTATCGCGGGAATTCTAGAGGCGAGAGACGCGGATTCTGCGTCGTGCACGTTTGGAAGACTGGGGGCCTTAGCCATATTTTGTCGCTCTTTTATACTCAACACACCCTACTCTAGGGTCACCATGCTAAAACTTTCTTATTGGCTATCTTTTCGCGGGGCTCGAAGCGTGGGCTTTCAGTTTTGTACTGATAGGCTGAATATATGTCACATGGTACAAACGTCACGCGGGACTTTATTTAGTTTCGCGCGAATTTGCTTTCCTGCGTCCACGGAAGCGTCAATCCTTGCTAACAAAGCCATAACAGAATCGTACCCTCCCGTTATTTTAACAGACTGCAGCCAAACAGAGTAATAAAGCGTGCTGCTTTTCCCTAAACTGTCCAACTTCTAGCCTGCCACACTCGTCTTGCCAGGAACATGTTTCCATACAGAAAAAAATACAGACTACAAAACAATATTTACACAGAAATGATTAATAAAACTATATAAGCATATATGTAAAAAATAATACAATAACAGGGGCTATCTACCGATACCAAACACGAGGTAGGCATATCCCGTTTCATCTTCAATTCTTTGGAAATTCTTGTATATTCCTCCGTATTCGGAAGGAATTTTGTATAAACTTGTTTAACACTTAAACGTTAAGCGTAGATGAAAATGCACTACACAAAAAAAAAATGCGGGTCTCTTGAAAACACAATTTACGTCAAATAAGTTTTGTTTGTGGCATAAGCCATTTCAGAGATATCCGTTATAAATGGTTCGAATTGTTCAATACTCAGCCATTCTTTTCCAGTTCTGCCGACTTTCAGTTGTTTCTCGCGATGTCTGGAAGGAGTATGGAATTTGGCCAGCAGTTAGCATCCAATTCTTACACATTTGATACCGCTGTTCCCTTGGTGTCTATAAGGAAATATGTAATGTTGCTATTCCTGCATAGGTATGTCTCGATTAAAATGAAGTAGATAGAGAAATGTGAAGCTTTCGTAAGACATTAATTCCGACTGAATTGGCTCTGGCGGTAACGTCTGGGGCATTCGGGAGGTCCCTGGTCCAATTCCCGGCGACCGCCCAATCAGACCCATGGGTTTCGTGGTTTCGCCGGGGTCGACATGGGGAACGCTGGGGTGGTTTCTCCTCTGCCACGATTTCCTTCTAGATCTCGTGGTGTATGGCGGTGCCGGGGAGATGGCGCGGATGCTTACTCAGTGGAAAGGATGCTCCCCGTGGACACCAGATGGCTGCGCGACTGGTGCGTCATTCATAGCCCTCTCTCGGCGTCTCCAGCAGTGGGACTGGCCTGCGAGTTTGGAAACGTTAAGAACTTCCGCGCGTCTCTGTGGTCTGTCTGCCTATCCTATAGCCTCTTGTGTAGTTCCTTCAGTTCACCCCATCCTCCTGAGCGGTGCTAGGCACAATAGACCTATGTCGGTCGCGGTGCAGGGGTGTTCCCCTAAGTTCAGCTACCTATAACCATTAGGGGATAGTGAAAGTCATGTGAATGTAATACATTAGGTTTTTTATGTTCTCTACTACGTACATATTAGGTAGAGAAGGTATTGCATTCCACGCAAAATTTCCATATCGAGATTTCCCAGTAAATGTATGTTTTGAGGCCCCCTGAATCCAAAAAAATCATATTTAGAAAAAGGTCCGGGTGAGAGAGAGAGAGAGAGAGAGAGTGTGTGTGTGTGTGTGTGTGTGTGTGTGTGTGTGTGTGTGTGTGTGTGTGTGGTTCTGTGAACAGAATAACCAAAAACCGAATAATCGGATACATGTCAAAACTGGTATTTACGTTCAGCACCATTCAAAGAAGCGACATGAAGGATTTTCAAGAAAATCCTTCCACACCAAACTGCTCTTTATGTGGAACATTTTTCAAAACCTTTGATCTTCTAAAAATGGCTCTAACGATTTTGATTGAAATAGCATATATTAAAGATATCTACATGACAAAATGTATATCTTGAAGTTTTTAGAATAGCCTGTGATATCCACTCCTTTCGGAAGGAACTTTGTATGATCTTATGTAACTGATAAACGTTATAGACGAAAACGTACTACACAAAACACGTAGTTGCTTTGAAACATACAATTCATTTCAAATATTTTTTTGGCATAAGCCATTTCAGAGAGATATCCGTTATTAATGGTTCGAATGCTTCATTACTTGGTCATTATTTTAAAAGCCCCTTCAACATTCAGTTGTTTCTTGCGATTGCATGGAAACAGTATGTAATTTTAAGGCCAGCGTTCAGTTCTTAAACATATGACTATCGCTGTTCCCGTTGTATCTATAACGAAATGCAAAGGTTTATTTGGGTTAAAATGTAGTGGATAGAAGAATAAGGTTTAGTAAGAGTAGTTTGTATACCCACTAATATTAGGAATGATTCATGATCGCTTTATTTTATTTGTCAAACGGGTTTCCGTTATAAAATAATGTTTTGTTGTGGTCACTACTGTGAAACGTTAGCTCAATATCACCATATTCTCTTCATATAGATACGGAGTAAATCCTAACACACGTTTTTGATAGGAATGACATTAATGCAGATTCCACGATATAATAATAAGCTTCCAGATAGCTACAAAGATATACAGCACGTTTCTTTGAGAAAATTCTGAATCCAGTAAAGCTGAAAAGCAGTTAGGTTATCGAGCAGGTTTATTAAAGATTTTGTTTTACAGCATATAAAGCAGTATAGATGAATGGATTTTTCAAGAAGAATTCGATAGCTTTTAAATTAACTAGAATGAATATATTAAGAAAATAGATGAATTTATGTATCGAAAATAAAGAGCAAACTTAAAAGAAAACATGAATCAGAGATAGACTCCAATTCAGACAGCAGCAACAAGAGTGAATGTCATTTAGCATAATGGAGTCGGCCCAGTGATTTATTACTTTCTCTACTACGTATAGTAAGTAGGGGAAGTATTGTATTCCACCCAAAAATTCGATACCAAGATTTCACCAGAAATACATGTTTTGAGACCCCCTGAATCCAAAAAAAGTATTTTTGGAAACATGTCCAAGTGTCTGTCTGTGTGTCTGTCTGTGAACAGTATAACTCAGAAACGAGCAGTCGGATAAACACCAAACTTGGTATTTAGGTTCAGTATCTTCCAGAGATGCGACACGAAGGTTTTCAAGAAAATCCCCCCACCCCAGATTACTCTTTACGTGGAAGATTTTTCGAAAATTTTAATTTTCTCAAAAATGGCTGTAACGATTTTGATTAAAATATCATATATTTAAGATATTTTCATGACAAATAAAATGTATATGTTGAATTTTCTGGGAATATCTCCAAACGTATTCTTCATTGTGAACGACTTTTGCATAACTGGTAAACCATAAGAGATGGACAAAATTTGACTACACAAAAAGTGTAGAGCGCGTTAAAATACACAATTTTTGTTATATACATTTTTGTTGTTGATTGAACCATTTTCAAGATGTTGCTTGTTATTCCCTTAAGTTTTTCAATACTTATTTTCTCAAATGGGAATTCGTTATTGATTTTTTTATTTTGGATATGCAAAGAGTATTATTCTGTGGGAAAGGGAATGGTGCTGCACCTAGCAACCAGCTATTAAGAGATATGTCTATGCTTAAAGGCTACTGTATTTGTATATTGCCCTTGTAAATATATATTCCCCTTACATCTACAAGAAACTTAGCAATGAGATAGAGTCTGCAAATGTTTATCTCGATTAACATGAAGTAGATGGAGAATAAGCGTTTGTAAAAATAGTTTGTACAAGAGTAGGGAAAGTCATGTAAGTCAAACACATCAGATTTCTTTTTATTTTTTTCCCCGTTTAGGAACATAGTTGTTTTGTTCCATTTATGTGCCTGCCTTACTGTCTCAGGTGATTCGGAAACAATGTTTATCTACAATGTTGCCCACTGGTTTATATTTACCTATTGTTGCATGATAATACCGTAATTGTTTAAACAATTCTAAATCCTCTCTCCCCCTCCTCCCTCTCTCTCTCTCTCTCTCTCTCTGTTACTCATCATTTCAGTATCTGAGGACGGTAAGGTCTAATTCTGGTTATAAAAAAAACAATATCATGCTATCGGGTACGAACAAGGCACCTGAACTCTAACGATTCATCCTCACTTCTTGTTTTCATTATGCCTTCCTCTTCCTTTTTGATTTCATTAATCACTTCCTCTCTTATTTTCCACACACATATAAATTTGTCTCTACGGAATGTGTTAAGATGTGCACACTTTTGTCTGCGTTTTAAACATTGTTTATAAATAACAAATGTGTCTTCAGGCACTAATTTTAATTGATTCTTGCTTATGGAAACCTTAGCTTTGACGGTAGCAAAAATGTGTACAGCGTACGAATGGGAAAAGCATTGAAATGATGTGTTTAAAAATTACTTAACATTGCTTTATTCTTATCACATAAACACTTATTTAACACTGAACTTAACACAAATTCTGTTTCATCAAACAATGTTAACTTTAACAATGTGTTAAAAGTCTGTGTTAAGTTAACATCGCCGTACACCTGTGTAAGGCGTTTAACAGATGTTAGAAGTTGGAAAATGGCTGCCGCAAACCAAGTTGTTGACGCGAGTTTTCTACAATTGGCATTTTAATGCCATTCCTAATAGAAGAGCAGGCGTACGTCATAATAAATTTGAAACCCTGCAAAAGGAGGCATTTGTAAAGCGATACAGACTGTCCAAGTTAATTAGGTACTTGGATTTAACCGGAAGGTTTCCAAAGCAATTGCTTCAAGAAGCAAACAGTATTTTTTTCGGGCCTGCTTAATTAATCAGCCTTAACACACTTTCATCCACTTTATCTCAATGCAGTGTCCACCACCAGTTTTTAATCGTCTTAAACGCTCTTCCCACCTAACGCTTCTGGTGCTGCACTTTATGTTAGCACAAAATTGCCGCAGGAGAAATGCGTTCATTCCAATTCAATTATTCGCGGATTTTGTCCAGGCCGCAATCTCATCCTTTAACGTAAGACCGTCGACTTTTTCACACTTGATAACACGTCTATACTTATTAACCCGACGTTAATTAACGTGTGAAACATATCGCGATTCCAGCCTCAAACAATCGAGAACATCACATGGTAATTGCCATGCTTTGACGTTAACAAAATGTTAACTAACAATTTGCTGTAAAATCTTGATGAAATGCAACAGTTTTAAAATTACTTTAAGCTTTAACACTTTGTTAAAATACAAGAGTATTTTTAAAATCGGTTGGTGAAACTGGCCTAAAGACTATTTGAAGAATACAACAGTTTCAATATTTCTGGCAAGTACCATGCGTTCGATTTATAGCCGGGCTACAGATCGCATATTTCAGCTTTCACTGAAGTTACCTTGGTACGTTTTCGCCGTGTATTAGGACGAATCACTCGCCCAAGGCTGCATTTATCACCTGTGTTATAGTGCGTCAGTTTCTGCATTCAGTTCTAGCTGTAAAGACTAGAGTTTGTTCATTGTGCCTCTCAAAGGAAAAAGTTTATTCAAGACGACTCTGTTGCGTGTGATTTACTTTAGAGTATTCTTATTATTGTTGCTGTTCTTGTCTTATTTGTCCATTGCTATGCCTACTAAAATGCACGCTTGAACAAAGGATTTTTATGTACGATACATACGTAAAAGCCGAATCATGTAGTCAGGTGCGTCGACAGTTTCAGGAGTAATTTCCTGGTATTTTAGTTCAAGAGGAGAACTATTAGATGTCGGGTTAATAAGTTTCGACAAAGGGATTACTAAAGACTAAACCTAACAAGCTAGAAAAACATGCTCTAACGGAGGAAACAATTGACGAAATTGGTGCATCATTTCAACTCTCTCCAAAGAAGTCTTTAAGGCGCGTTGCACAGCAAGTGAGTGTTTAAGAAACCTGTGTTCATACAACCGCTAAACGTTCAAAATTGAAACCCTACGGATTGACTAAAGTTCATGAATTACAACCTAGTGACGACAGAAAAAGGGTTAATTTCTGTAACTAATTTTATAAAATATCGTTAATAATTGTCTTACGGTTTCGTTTAAATGACCATGTCGCCTCACACAATACAAAGCATTGAACCACAGGAAATCTTCGTTTAATTTATGCAGTTACATTGCTTGATGTAAATCTTGGTGTAGGTATGCTGTGACAGCGGAACCGATAATAGATTTCAGTGATACCGTAAGTTCCTATAGGTACCACAGAGATATTCTTGCAAAATTTTTACTTTCTCTACTGCCTATAGTAAGTAGGGGAATTACTACATTCCACCGAAAAATTCGACCGAGATTTCACTGGAAATACATGTTTTGAGTCCTCTGAATCCAAATAAAGCATATTTAGAAAACGGTCCGTGTAGGTCTGTGCGACTGTATAACCCAAAAACGAAAAGTCGGATAAATACCAAACTTGGTATTTAAGTTTAGCATCTTTCAAAGATGCTACAAAAAGTTTTTCAAGGAAATTTCCCCACCTCCGACTACGCTTTACATGGAACATTTTTCGAGAATTATGATCTTCTCAAAAATGACTAACGATTTTGATTAAAATATCATATATTTAAGACATTTTTATACCAAATGAAATTTATATTTTGAATTTTCTGGGTATGTCCCCGAAAGACCTCCTCATTCTGAATGACTTTTGCTTAACTGGTAAACCGTAAGAGATAGACAAAATTTTACTGCACAAAACATGTATATCTTGTTAAAGCATACAATTTATGTCATGTACATTTTTTGTTGGAGTGAACTATTTCCGAGATATTCCTTGTTATTTGTTTGAATTTTCCAACACATACTTTTTCTCAAATGGGAATTCGTTATTCGTTTCTTTATGTCCCGGACATGCAAACAGAATGGAATGTTGCCATAGCAACCAGCTCTTCAACGATTTGACTGTCACTTAAAGCCTATCATAGGAGGTGTGATCAAAAAGTTTCCGGAATGACGTCATAAATACTACACAACAGTTTGTTTTGTCTAATCTGCACTGTCACCCTCGAAGTAGTCTCCTTGGGAGTTGATACACTTGTCCAAGCGTTTCTGCCACTGCTGGAAGTACCTCTGGAAGTTCTCTTCTTTCAACATGTTCAGAGCCTTCTGCGATTCGCGATGGATGACATCAGTGTCCTCAAAACAGTGTCCTCGGAATCGCATTTTAAGTCGCGGGTAAAGAAAAAAGTCCGCAGATGCCAAATCTGGAGAATAGGCGGGATGGGGAACAGCATTCATCCTATTTTTATCCAAAAATTGGCGAACAGAAAGGACTTTGTGCACGGGCGCATTGTCATGATGCAGGAACCAGTCACCACTCCTCCATTTCTCCGGCCGTTTGCGCCGCACATTCTCCCTTAATATTTGCAGCACTTGTTTGTGGAACACTTGATTCACTGTTTGACCCTGTGGCACAAATTCCTTATGTACAATGCCTTTAGTTCAAAAAACACAATCATCATTGACTTCACTCTGAATCGAACTGTCTGGCCTTTTTCGGGCGTGGAGATGAAGAACTCTTCCATTGTGAAGATTGTTGCTTCATTTCTGGACCGTACCCATAAATCCATGTTTCATCACCAGTAATAATTTTCTCCATAAACTGTGCGGCATTTTGTAGCTGTTCTTTAAGATCTGTGCAGGCAATCACACGGCTTTCCTTTTGGTCATTTGAAAGCAGGCGGGGCACGAACTTGGCGGCAATCCTTATCATGTTCAAATTGTCTTTCAAAATCCCTTGAACGCTTCCAAAGGAGTGTCCTAATGATTCAGAAAGTTCTCTTATTGTAATGCGCCTATCATTTAAGACCATTTCCCTCACCTGATTGATATTTTCATTAGTTTTGCTGGAACAGGATTGTCCCGAACGATCTGCATATTTAACTGATGTCACACCACTTTTAAATTTCGAAAACCACTCAAATGCTTGAGTTTTGCGTATAACGTCCTCCCCATAAGCTGTTCTTAACATTTCATAGGCTTCTGTTGCAGTTTTACCGAGTTTAAAGCAAAATTTGATGTTCGTTCTTTGTTATTCGTAATCTGACAGTTTTGCTACGCGGAAAAATCGCAGCACAAGCAAAACACGTGTTCACTTCAGAGCGTCTACCTCGTCACTACATGGTTACAGGAAGTCACGTGACCTCTCATTGTTATCGGGAAGGAACGCTGCATGAACAGTCTGGGTAATAATTAAAGAAATCTTAGTGTCAGCATTGTTGTGAATCCATTCCGGAAACTTTTTGTACACACCTCGTTTTACCTTTACACCTACAAGAAAATTAGCAATAAGATGATTTCCGCAAATTAACTGAAGTAGATGGAGAAGAAGTGTTTGTAAAAGTGGTTTGTATAAGGGTAGAGAAAGTCATGTGAGTGCAACACATAGAATTTTTTTTCAAATATTCTAAAATTCTTAAACAGCACTGCTTAAAATTCCTTAGACGTATTTGACGATAGGATAATTTCTAAAGGATTATGGCCCACCGTTCCGCGGATCTTGCTGTGTGCTACTTCTATTTGTGGGAACGCTAAAAATAGTTTGTAGGTACAATCCCCAAAACATAGACGAATTTAAAGGCTATATAAGAACAGAAATTATGAAAACTACTCAAGAAGAACTTAATGCATGTGCATGGAAGTTTCAACCGAAGATGCCAGGAATGTGTCAATGCAGATGGACACCACTTCAACACAGATTTAAACAAGGTTAGTAGTCATTATAGTGCATATTACTAACTCACGTGAGTTAGTAACATAGGAGTTTTAGAACGGAAAACTCCCCACTGAAATAGGCGGAGCATCCATATGAGCAATCCCGGCCCGGCAATATAACGAACGCACTGTATTAAAAGTGACTAAGAAGGGGCTTATTGTACACTAATAAAACCAAAACCTTTGTCCTGAAAATAAAATAATATAAAAACCTAAAACCTCAAAAAGACCGCATGTGCGGAATTTTTTATCTATGAAGAGAACTTCTGAGACATGTTTTACTGTAGATATTACAAAATATTTTACAAATTTGATACTTTGGGTAAAGATACGGTAGGTGTACCGAGAGGAATGGCTCAGGCCCCGTCACGTTTTGATTCCTGCCCACCGTGCCTTCTACCACGACTTCTCCTTTCTTTCATTTCCTATCATTTCATCTGTCACCCTTTCATCTTTCAGGAAGTGTCTTCGGGTTTCAAGATGTAGCTAGTGTCGGGGAGATGGCATGTTTGCTGCGCTTTGTAAAGGATTTATTCCCGTAAAACACCAGGGTGCGATGGCCCGCTTGCTAGGGTCGCTTTGTCAGCCTCTCGCGGGATTCTTCGCCTCTGCTGGTGCAGGCGGGTGCTTCAAACTAGAAATATTAGGGACTTCCGTGCGCCTGTATGGACCTGTCTGTCTGCGGACTGCGACTCCTTCACTTTTTCCTTGCCTCCCGGGGGGTGTAGTGCAATAGATCTAGTTGATCGCAGTGGCGAGGTGTTCTCCTATGTTGAATTACCTCAACCTCTAAAGCAGGTTAAAATATTGAATGCCTCACTGTTGGAAAGTCAATTTGAAGGAGTTGAAACCACGTATATTATTCTGCAGTTGATGAGCCAAACTTGATGAAATAACTGCCCCACGTATGGTAGAAAGTATCCGGTGGCCTTCGCTCCAAGCTTACTTTCTAGTGGTCATCGCCCCAAGTTTACTTTCTGGCCTTCGCCCCAATGTTTAAGAATCAACTTTGTATTTTTTTGTTTTCTCTAAATATTATATATATTTAGGTTTGCTTCGGCTGCGTCACTATAAATTTGTAGAAACATGTATTTCTTTGCAGGGGGTGATGCGGCTAAAGAATGTAGGCTTACACAAATTATAATTTTTATTTCACTTCATTTATTAATCCTTCATGCGATTAAATAACACTTCACTGATTTAGAGAGCTGTGAGATTATTTATTAATTACTTGCACTTTTTAACACGTAAACTTTATAATATTCTCTCCGTAATGAATTTTCGTCTTACACTGAATACGTACCGGCGAATGAACGAACTGTTTTAAATATTACATTATTGTTTCCAAAAATTACTAGTAGCATTATTAAGCTTTCCAATTCATTATTGCCTCAAAGTTACCTCATTGTTACCTCATTGTTAGGAACTTTCGGCCTCTATTCTCACAGCTTCTACATTATTAAATTACCTAATACATTAACATAACATTATTATACTTATACACAATAATATAAACATAATACAATGACTGTTACATACATTTTATATATTATATTATACAGATATTGCTTTAAGGCGGGCTGTTATTTTTTTATATTATATAATTAGACTGAAATCACTTTATTATTAAAAATACTGCCTCAAACTTCTATTCGTTTATTAGCGGATATAATAAACCATTCTTACTACTATCCTTATTTTCCTGTCTACTATGTAAATGTAAATAAACCTTTGCAAAAATAGTTGTATTACACATTTCGTCATAGATAGAGAGGAAACAGTGATAGTCAAATGTTTTAGAACTGAACGCTATGTGCTGCCTTAAAATTCCATACTGTTTACATGCAATCGTGAGAAACAACAGAGACTTCAAGAGAATGACAAAGTATTGAACAATTTGAACCATTAATAAGGGATATCTCAGAAACGGCTTATGTCACAAAAAGGTGATTTGAAGTAAATCGTTTATTTTATGAGATCTGCATTTTTTGTAGTATGTTTTCATCTATAGCATTAATACAATTTTATACAAAGTTCCTTCCGAATAATGAGGACTTCAGAGACTATTCCTAGAAATTTCAGGATGTACATTTTATTTGTCATGTAAATATCTTTGATATATAGTATTTTAATTCAAAACTTTAGAGCCAATTTTAAAAATAAAAAAGTTTGAAAAGTTTTCCATCTAAAAGGTAGTTTGGGTTGGAAGGATTTCCTTGAAAATCTTCGTGTCCCACCTTTGAAAGGTACTGAATCTGAATACAAAATTTGGTATTTATGGAAATGTTCGTTTTTGAGTTATGCTGCTGACAGACAGACACACACACAGAGATACCCACACGCACAGCCCTTTTTCTAATTGTTTTATTCAGGGGATCTCAAAACGGGTGTTTCCGCTGAAATCTCGGTATATAATTTGTGCAATAGCTTCTCTAAGTACTAGGTACGTGATAGAGTAAAAATGAAATTCACGCTTTATACAGTGTCTTTCAGAAAATATGCTGCTTAAATTGCTATCACATTGATTTATCAACATTTTAGACATTAGAGGAATCTACACTATGTGATAAGAAGTATCCGGACACCCCCACAAACATACTTTTTCATCTTAGGTGCATTGTGCTGCCACCTACTGCCTCGTACTCATCCGCGACCTCAGTAGTCATTAGACATCGTGAAACAGCAGAATGGGACGCTCCGTGGAACTCACGGACTTCGAACGTGGCCAGGCGATTGGATGTCGCTTGTGTCAGAAGTCTGTACGCGAGATTTTCACACTCCTAAACATCCCTAGGTCCACTGTTTCTGATGTGATAGTGCAGTGGAAACGTGAAGGGACATGTACAGCACAAACGTGTACAGGCCGACCTCGTCTCTTGACTGACAGAGACCGCCGACATCTGAAGAGGGTCGTAAAGAGTAATAGGCAGACATCTATTCAGACCATCACACAGGAATTCCAAACTGCATCAGGATTCACTCCAAGTATTATGACAGTTAGGCGTGAGGTGAGAAACCTTGGATTCCATGGTCGAGTGGCTGCTCATAAGCCACACATCACGCAGGAAAATGCCAAACGACGCCTCGCTTGGTGTAAGGAGCGTCAACATTACTCGATTGAACAGTGGCAAAACGTTGTGTGGAGTCACGTATCATGGTACACAATGTGACGATCCGATGGCAGGGTGTGGGTATGAAGAATGCCCGTTGAACGTGAAACGGCAACTCTAGGCCGGGCCCGAGAACAGTAATTCTAGATAACTTATTAATTAACTTTTAGTGATGTTAAATCGTATTATGTAAATATCTTTTTCTCATACTGCTTGTATATTTTAAGAAGGGTGATTTAACATTATGTATCTATCTAGGTTACTAATATTAGTAGAGTTATAAATGGTTTAATGTAAATAATTTAAGCGCTATGTTAAAATACTGTCCACGAGGGAATGTTTTAGCTACAGGAATAGTGCTTTCGAAGGCAGAAAACCTAGTTTTATTACCTCTCTTCGGTCGCCGTGCTATTATTCCTACAGCGAGGGTGTAGAGCCTTTGTCCCATTATTTGATAATTCGCCGTGACCAAGTGAGTGAGACAGACAACCTTAACGGTAAATGTAGGAAAAGCCGCGATTTATATTAAAATTGGACCAATGAAATCCCTGGAAGTTTATTCGAAATAGTTAGACGCGTCGAGTCGCGCTAAAAATGTACCAATAGGAAAGGAAGCAGCCTCAGAAGCCTGAGACTATAAATGAATCTGTTTGGGGAAATTTCGGGACAGTTTTGGTAATGTGTGGTCAGGGAGAGATGCTGCAGGATGCGTGAGATATCGCGCCAAGAAGGGAATCAAGTCAGCTTTGTAATGTCAGCTTAGTATTGCAATTTATTCGACAGTTTTTGTCATGTGTGGTCAGGGAGAGATGCTGCAGGATGTGTGAGATATCGCGCCAAGACAGGGAATCCAAATAGTTTTAGCAACACACCTAAGATCCGCTACTCTTAAAGCGACAATAAGAATATTTAAACTTCAAGTCATATCCGCGCCATAGTTTAACAGCGGTGGACAGTATTTTACAGCGGCCATACCAGTTTTGTATACTACGAGTGTTAATTAAATAAAAAGAAACGGCAGTGTCATCTTTTCATAAACAAAGCAAGTCTATGTCTTCCTATATCACCACCCGAGATCTACGTTTTCCTTTACCGAGGATAAGTCCATGCTCCCATAGAATTTAAGAACAATTACTGAGGCTAGCCGAGGATAAATTGAAGAGAACCAACCCACTGAGAACTTCTGGAAGCAACGGGAGAAGCATCCAGGTAAGCCTAACAGCAACGGATGAGGAGGTGATCGCCGCAAACTGGCGCCATAACGTGGAGCTCGAAAGGAAGAACGACACAAACGGAGGACTAGGAAACAACGAACAGACGAAGAATCTTCAGAGGAAAGGGGCACAGCAGAACAAAATTACAACGCGAACTTCTAGTCTACCTACGTGGGACAACAAAACAGCTGAGAACATCGCTTCTAGAACTTCACCAGGATTCGAACCCGGAACGCATCAGTTAACATTGAAAAAAAATACAGGTTAGAACTTTTATTCAAAAACAAACAAAAAGGCATGCAGAGTAGTGACTCAGTTTTGTGAACACATGTTATTGAGAGGGGGTAAAGTCATTACTAGGGAGGTAGAACTTGCTAACGGAACCATGAGTAGGTCAAGGGAAGATTTGAAAGAATTGAATGGGGAGGCTATTGTCAGCATAACAACAGATGGAGAAAATATGGGCGCAGCAGAAGTAGAAGTTAGGCTAGAAAGGCAATCACCGAATAAGCAGGTCATTGACGCAGGTCAAAACCAGCTGCTAATATTGCTTCAACAGTTAAGCGCAATAATAGATGAACGGGGTAAGATCTTCAATGAACATAGTAAAAAGTTAGAAAGCATAATAGATGAACGGGGTAAGATCTTAAGTGAATATAGTAAGAACGTAGAAAGAATCGGAAGTCAACTAGATAAGAATTTAGAAGGGGAATCAAATGGGCATAATAAGGACGTAGAAAGAATCGTAAGTAAGCAGAGTAAGGGCTTAGAAAGAATCGTAAGTGGACAAGATAAGAATGTAGAAGGTGAATCAAATGAGCATAATAAGGACTTAGAAAGAGTCGTAAGTAAGCAGAGTAATGACTTAGAAAGAATCGTAAGTGAACCAGATAAGAATCTAGAAGGGAAATCAAATGAGCATAATAAGGACTTAGAAAGAATCGCAAATGAGCAGAGTAAAGACTTAGAAAGAATCGTAAGTGAACAAGATAAGAATGTAGAAGGGCAGAGTAAAGACTTAGAAAGAATCGTAAGTGAACAAGATAAGAATGTAGAAGGGCAGAGTAAAGACTTAGAAAGAATCGTAAGTGAACAAGATAAGAATGTAGAAGGGAAATCAAATGAGCATAATATGGACTTAGAAAGAATCGTAAGGGAACAAGATAAGAATGTAGAAGGGAAATCAAACGAGCAGAGTAAGGACTTAGAAAGAATCGTAAATGAGCAGAGTAAGGACTTAGAAAGAAAATTGAGTGAACAGAAAAAGGATTTCGAAGGGAAATTAAGTAAGCAGAATAAGGACTTAGAAAGAAACTTAAGTGAACAAGATAAGAATGTAGAGGGGAAATTAGTTGAGCTGATGAAGGGGAAGCTAATAGAAACACTTGAAGGGAAATTACTACAGATACTAGAAACTAAAGAGCCGAAAACACTAACGGGAGAAGAGACGTTAAAGAAAGCTTTTGAAAGAATGTTAAAAAGGGCGCAGAAAAGAAAGCAGGAATTTAAAACAAGGAAGCGAAAGAAAGGGTTGATCGAACTTGGAGAATTAGTATGGGTATAAAAAAAAAATCCAGCATTCAAATTAAAAAAAAAAAAAAAAAAGAAAAGAAAGACATAATATCATTGATCCTGACTCTACAGTGCCTGGAAAGGAGAGCTTTCACATGTGAATTAATGAATTATCGTAAGCAGTTGTGCAGAACATTTTTTTTTGCATTACTAAAGAGACTTGAGTATTAAATGCTCATTAGTGATAGTGAAGAAGAACAAGAAACACCTTTGCCATTAATATGTTTCAGTTTCTTTCTGCTTGAATAAGTTTGTCTTAAGGTTGAAACAGCTTTTATTGTCAGAATATTTATTATATTTTTTTTTGATATTTAGCAATATTTGTAAATTATTAATTGGTTGGTATGCTAGCAATATGCTGACAGTTTTCTTTAAACATATAAATTAGTTTTATTAATTATAAAAAAAAAGGTATCATAGAATGGAAAATTTATTTAAAGGTCCATACAGGGTGATTTACATTTGAGTTACAAGAAATAAAGAATTCCAAGATCGTAGGGAGATACCATAAACAGTTGCTCAAACCGTACAAATGTTTAGAGAATGAGAAGGGTGAAGAATGTAATGAAAATAGTCAGGTTAGTTTACTCGAAATGAGGTAGCAACCCTATGAACAAATAGTAAAGGTAATACACCCGATAAATAAGGAGGTAAAGAAATAAATAAATGCATAATAATTATGTATCAATATGTATGTAAATAGATTTAAGTTCTAGAACGTAATTTAGGTATTAGCGTATTTCTCTCCACCACAAGTTATTCGTGTGCGCGAAATGTATTGTGTAAGAATGTCTCTCGGAAACCTGTTTTTAAATGGTGAGAGGGGATCAACCATAACAAATGTGGAGTGAATGACCCAAATATAAACACCACTGGTGTGGCAGAACCCTTGTGAAGGAACCGGTATAGCGAAGGGTCTATGTCAACAAAACAAACGAACAAAGGCCATAATCAGAGGAATTATTCTGGAAAAGAAAATTGTATCAAGTGCTCAAAAAATTTATTCTTTTCCAGAACAGGGCAATTTGAAACGGCAACTCTAGGCCGGGCCCGAGAACAGTAATTCTAGATAACTTATTAATTAACTTTTAGTGATGTTAAATCGTATTATGTAAATATCTTTTTCTCATACTGCTTGTATATTTTAAGAAGGGTGATTTAACATTATGTATCTATCTAGGTTACTAATATTAGTAGAGTTATAAATGGTTTAATGTAAATAATTTAAGCGCTATGTTAAAATACTGTCCACGAGGGAATGTTTTAGCTACAGGAATAGTGCTTTCGAAGGCAGAAAACCTAGTTTTATTACCTCTCTTCGGTCGCCGTGCTATTATTCCTACAGCGAGGGTGTAGAGCCTTTGTCCCATTATTTGATAATTCGCCGTGACCAAGTGAGTGAGACAGACAACCTTAACGGTAAATGTAGGAAAAGCCGCGATTTATATTAAAATTGGACCAATGAAATCCCTGGAAGTTTATTCGAAATAGTTAGACGCGTCGAGTCGCGCTAAAAATGTACCAATAGGAAAGGAAGCAGCCTCAGAAGCCTGAGACTATAAATGAATCTGTTTGGGGAAATTTCGGGACAGTTTTGGTAATGTGTGGTCAGGGAGAGATGCTGCAGGATGCGTGAGATATCGCGCCAAGAAGGGAATCAAGTCAGCTTTGTAATGTCAGCTTAGTATTGCAATTTATTCGACAGTTTTTGTCATGTGTGGTCAGGGAGAGATGCTGCAGGATGTGTGAGATATCGCGCCAAGACAGGGAATCCAAATAGTTTTAGCAACACACCTAAGATCCGCTACTCTTAAAGCGACAATAAGAATATTTAAACTTCAAGTCATATCCGCGCCATAGTTTAACAGCGGTGGACAGTATTTTACAGCGGCCATACCAGTTTTGTATACTACGAGTGTTAATTAAATAAAAAGAAACGGCAGTGTCATCTTTTCATAAACAAAGCAAGTCTATGTCTTCCTATATCACCACCCGAGATCTACGTTTTCCTTTACCGAGGATAAGTCCATGCTCCCATAGAATTTAAGAACAATTACTGAGGCTAGCCGAGGATAAATTGAAGAGAACCAACCCACTGAGAACTTCTGGAAGCAACGGGAGAAGCATCCAGGTAAGCCTAACAGCAACGGATGAGGAGGTGATCGCCGCAAACGTCATCTGCCAGCGTGTGTAGTGCCAACAGTGAAATTCGGAGGTGGTGGTGTGGTCGTACTTTTCCTAGAGGGGGCTAGCACCCCTTGTTGTTTTGCGTGGCACGATCACAGTGCAGACCTACATTGATATTTTAAGCACCTTCTTGCTTCCCACTGTTGAAGAGCAATTCGGGGATGACGATTGCATCTTTCAACAAAATCGAGCACCTGCTCATACTGCACGGGCTGTAGCGGAGTGGTTACACGACAATAACATCCCTGTAATGGACTGGCGTGCACAGAGTCCTGACTTGAATCCTATAGAACACCTTTATGATGTTTTGGAACGCCGACTTCGTGCCGGCCTCACCGACCTACATCGATACCTCTCCTCAGTTCCGCACTCCGTGAAGAATGGGCTGCCATTCCCCAAGAAACCTTCCAGCACCTGATTGAAAGTATGTCTGCGAGAGTGAATGCTGCCATCAAGGCTAAGGGTGGGCCAACACCATATTGATTTCCAGCATTACCGATGGAGGGCGCCACGAACTTGTACGTCATTTTCCGCCAGGTGTCCGGATACTTTTGATCACGTAGTGTATTTAGTATCACCTACATCCTCATTATATATGGGGATTGTCTTAGCAGTTAATCATTTACTTTGCAACACCTTCTGAAAACAATACAACTAGTGATGGGACGATACCACTATTTCTCAAAACTCGATACCGTAACAGATGTTGCAGTTCCAATATTCGATATTCGATACTTACTTCATAAAAAGCTGTAATGGCGATAGCTTGGTCACTAAATTATGTTATTAGTAGTAGTTTTCTGTGTATAAATGCAAGCAACCAATTTTGTATTGTATGCTAATTCGAAATTGTTCCTGTTTGGCATTTCCCAATTGGCAGCAACTTTATCTTGATAATGCCAAATATGTACCTTTTAATGCGGTAATAAGTAATTAGCCATATAACACTAGGAAACACACTAAGTTTGTGTATTAACCCTCTCTACTACCCACCCTCATACATTAGTATAAGATGTTTAATACAAAGGTATATTAGACACAATTAAAGATTTGAAGAAAAAAATCAAGTATTATATGAAAAGCAGAAAATAAAGGAATAAGGGATTTTTATTTAAGAACACGAGCTATTTCCATGCACCAATATTATCGCACCAATCCTGGCTATTGCAGAAACGTAATCAGCACGTTAGCTATATCAGCTTTATTAACAACTCAGTTAACGCTGCATGTTACATGAGTATTCCTGCTATTTCCCCCAATGTTTGGCATGTTTTCATTTACACACAAGAGGCAATGGAATTTTGCATTCATTTACCCACAGGAAACGCAGTCAAGGTCTATCAAGAACTTTAGTCCAGTCACTCTTTGGGGATACGTGCGAGGTCATAACATAAATTTTTTCATCCCTTATCTAGCATAAAGTTTAACGCAACAATTTTCAGTAACGAAAAACTTAAAAGTTTAAAAGTATCGAAGGTTCATCTCAAAGTACTAGGCCAACTACCGAGGTAACGACGGTATGAGGTCGCATCCCTAAATAAAACTCTATAAATTATCGCATAGAATGTCAGACCCTAATAGGTATGAAATGTCTGGAAAAGACGGAGTTGGTTTGTGCGACTCGACGCATGTCTCGTGAAGGCTGATGACTTAGGACCGTTGTTACTACGTCTGCAGTTTGCAAACCCGTAATTACCTACCTACACGTCTTGAGACGCCATGCGCATTCAACTGCGACAGTACAACGTCCTCTGAATAAAACGTAAGTTTTTATAACTAACAAGCACCAGGAACCCCGCAAAGAGATGAACAGAGGCTAATGAAGAAAAATTATTCCATTATGCACACTGTAAGCACAGAAAGCATTCTAAAGCCTTAAAAAGACAGTCTTGGAGGTAAATTGGATATATCTCTCTGCATGCATGTTGCCATTAACATTGCTTTTCTATTCTCGCGCTGTCGCCAAGTTGCTAATAACATAGTACAAGTGTTCAGTTGCTATAAATTTCAGCTTTGAACATGTTATCCTATGCAGAATATTTTTATCGCTTTTTAGAGAGTTTATAGATTTCTGTCAGCACAGTTTTCTAAAGAAAAATATTTTTTACTTTCTCTACTAGGTAGATGGATGGATGGGTAAGGTTATTGAAGCTATTACCCAAGTATTTAGTTCATGGATCATTGACCGCACATGCATAATTAAAATACGAGGTTTGGCGACAAAATTGACAACAGAAAAAGAAGACAAAACAAAAAATAACAAGAAAAAGGAAAATAGAGATAAACGCCCTTTGACTAACTGAACAAATTTGACCTAGCTTCCGTACTTTAGCCAAGGCCCAAGTTTTGCCAGTTCCTCTGGTCAGCCAGTAGCTCCCAACATGCCAATCTCTTTCTTTGACGGACTTACGAATTTTTATTTGTGTTTAATCGTTCGCTAGTTCTCCTAATAAGTAGGGGAAGTATTGCATTCCACCAAAATTTCGATATCGAGATTTCACCGGAAATATATATTTTGAGACACCCTGAATCAAAAAAAGCATTTTCAGAAAAACGTCCTTATGTGTCTACGAGCAGCATAACTACAAAACGAAAAGGTGGATAAATGCCAAACTTGGTATTTACCTTCAGTATCTTTCAAAAGTTTTCAAGAAAATCCCCATCACATATTACCCTTTACATGGAACATTTTTCGAAAATTTTGATTTTCTAAAAAATTACTAACGATTTTATTAAAAAAGCATATGCTTAAGATATTTTCATGGCAAACGAAATGTATATCTTGAATTTTCTGGGAATGACCCCAAAAGTCCTCTTCTTTCTGAATGACTCTTGCATAACTAGTAAACCGTAGGAGATATACAAAATTTTAGTACAAAAAAGTTTAAATCTCGTTAAAACACACAATTTATCTCATACATGTTTTTTTGGACCGAGTAAATCGTTTTCAAGATATTCCTTGTTATTTGTTTGAATTTTCCAGTACCTATACTTATCTCAAATGAGAATTCGTTATTCTTTCCTTTCTTTTTTATTTTTATGTCCTGGATATGCAAAGAAAATGGAATACCCACATAGCAACCAACTCTTAAAACATTTGACTAACACTTAAAGCCTACCGTATTCCCCTTGCACCTACAAGAAAATTAGCAATAAGATAATTTCTGAAAATGTTTATGTGATTAACATGAAGTAGAAGGAGAATAAGCGTTTGTAAAACTAGTTTGTACAAGAGTAGAGAAAGTCATGTGAGTGCAGTACATCAGATTTGTTTGAAAAAATCCGACATTTGCTGTTTCTATGCTTATCGCGCAGTAACTAATAAACTAAATGGTGGAACATAATATTTTTTTCTTAGCTAGAGTGAACTTGAATGCTGGTATCTGCCCAATTTGAAACCTCTGTGTCTAATAAAATGAGTGCTACTTCTATATACGTAGCAGAAGGAATAAAAATACAATAAAATATATAAACTGATTCGTGCAATGTACTAGGTGAGGTTGTTAAGACGTTAAAAATCTGCATACTACGGAGGGTTATTCGAGATCTATGGTAACAATATCAGACGAGCACAATAGCTCCGTGCTGAAACATGTGGAACCGAATAAAAGTTCAGCAGTATGTGTGTATGGCTGTGTTTGCTCAGTTGTGTGCTCTTGTTCTTGCTGCATCAATTGGCGTCAAAAATAGAGCCATTCTGATAAGGTTACGTTATTACCCTTTCCAATGCAAAATACTTGTATCCTAAGATTATACAACAGTGTAAGAGCCGTGCAAGAAAGTGATCTCATGTGCACTCAACAAAAAAGGTAAGGCCACATTAGGACTTATTCCAAAGGACAAGAAGCAGGGAAATCCACAACCGGCCCCAGTCGCACCCCGGAAATAATTTGGAAGGTGAAGGCCCATACTTCTGGATCAAATCCTGCAACTCAGAGGGCCATTGCACTGTGATTGGGGATCTCTGTTGCTACTGTGAACACCATAATTAACCAGGATTTGAATCTAGAAAAGTACCATAAGAGCCGGGGATATAGGCTGTTGCCTAAACACATTGCAGAACGTGCCACTAACAGCAGAAAGCTATATGAACGATACCTATCTGGTGAAAAGTGGATGTTTGTTGTGTTTTTAGATGAGGTATGTGTTTATCTAAGTGACTGCAGCAAACCCTGGCCTATATATTACCGACCAATGGGGAGAAAACAGGGTGTGAAAGTTGGCATAAGGAAACTAACGAAATCTTCCAAATGGTTTCATGATAATAACAAGGTAAATTAACCATTCGTCGTGTACATAAAAATATGAAAATCAACTGGGCATATTTTTACTTTCTCTACTACGTATAGTAAGTAGGGGAAGTATTGCATTCCACCCAAAAATTCGATACCGAGATTTCACCGGAAATACATGTTTTGAGACCTCCTGAATCCAAAAAAAGCATTTTTGGAAACATGTCCGTGTGTGTGTCTGTGTGTGTGTGTGTGTGTGTGTCTGTGTGTGTGTGTGTCTGTGTGTGTGTCTGTGAACAGCATAACTCAAAAACGAACAGTCAGATAAGCACCAAACTTGGTATTTAGGTTCCGTATCTTCCAGAGATGCGACACGAAGGTTTTCAAGAAAATCCCCCCACCCCAGACTACCCTTTACATGGAAGATTTTTCGAAAATTTTAATTTTCTCAAAAATGGCTCTAACGATTTTGATGAAAATATCATATGTTTAAGATAATGTCATTTGAAATTAAATGTATATCTCGAATTTTCTGGGAATGTCTCCAAAAGTATTCTTCATTGTGAACGACTTTTGCATAACTGGTAAACCATAAGAGATAGACAAAATTTTACTACACAAAAAATGTAGATCGCGTTAAAATACATAACTTATGTCATATACATTTCTTTTGTTGAGTGAACCGTTTTCGAGATATTGCTTGTTATTTCCTTAAATTTTCCAATACTTATACTTTTTCTCAAATTCGTTATTCATTTTTTTTATGTCCTGGACATGCAAAGAGAATGGAATGCGCCACATAGCAACCAGCGATAAAATATTTGACTATCGCTTAAAAGCTACCATATTCCCCTTGCATCTACAAGAAAATTACCAATAAGATTGACATCTCGATATCTCGATTAACTTGAAGCATATGGAGAATAGGCGTTTGTAAAATTAGATTGTACAAGAGTAGAGAAAGTCATGTGAGTGTAACACATCAGATTTTTAGACTAACGTCCTGATTCCAGTTTTCAATACAAAAATCCCTGCGGTCTATGGTGCAGATGTAAATAAAGTCTGGTTGCATCAGGATAAGGCGTCAAGCCATACATGTGCTTTAACCTACAAATGTTTGGAGAGCATACAGAGAAAAATGCGAGTACATTCCGTACCTTTCAGCGACATCCGTGTTATGTCATCTGCTGCATCATTAATGGAGTTTTGTGCATTTGGGTACTGAAATGAGCCCTTTCTATTGTATTTCTATATTGTCCTTGTAAATATATATTCCCCTTACATCTACAAGAAAATTAGCAATAAGATAGAGTCTGCAAATGTTTATCTCGATTAACATGAAGTAGATGGAGAATAAGCGTTTGTAAAACTAGTTTGTACAAGAGTAGAGAAAGTCATGTGAGTGTAACACATCCGAATTTTTACTTTCTCTACTACGTATAGTAAGTAGGGGAAGTATTGTATTCCATCCAAAAATTCGATACCGAGATTTCACCGGAAATATATGTTTTGAGACGCCCTGAATCCAACAAATGCATAACTCAGAAACGAACAGTCGGATAAATACCAAACTTGGTATTTAGGTTCAGTATCTTCCAGAGATGCAACATGAAGGTTTTCAAGAAAATCTCCCTACCCCAGACTACCCTTTACATGGAACATTTTTCGAAAACTTTAATTTTCTAAAAAATGGCTGTAACGATTTTGATTAAAATATCATATGTTTAAGATACTTTTATGATAAATAAAATGTATATCTCGAATTTTCTTGGAATGTCTCCAAAAGTATTCTTCATTGTGAACGACTTTTGCATAACTGGTAAACCATAAGGGATAGACAAACGTTTACTGCAGAAAAAATGTAGATCGCGTTAAAATACACAATTTATGTCATATACATTTTTTGTTTTTGAGTGAACCATTTTCGAGATATTGCTTGTTATTCCCTTAAATTTTTCAATACTTATTTTCTCAAATGGGAATTCGTTATTCATTTTTTTTGTCTTGGATATGCAAAGAGTATTAATCTGTGGCAGAGAGAATGGTGCTGCACCTAGCAACCAGCTATTAAGAGATATGTATACACTTAAGGCTACTATATTTTTATATTACCCTTGCAAATACAAAACAAGGAGAACTTCGTAGGCCTTAACCCATAGTCAAATATTTTTAGAACTGTTCACTATTTGTAAAATGTAATTCTCTTTGCATGTCAAAAGATCGTTTCTGCAAATGTTTATCTGGATTAATATGAAATGGATGGAGAATAAGAGTTTGTAAAAATGGTTTGTACAAGAGTAGAGAAAATCATGTGAGTGTAACACATAGGATTTTTGTTATGTCCTGGACATGCAATGAGAATGGAATGCTCCACATAGCAACCAGCTCTAAAAATATTTAACTATCGTGTAAAGCCTACCATATTCCCCATGCACCTACAAGAAAATTAGCAATAGGGTAATTTTTGCAAATATTTATCTCGATTAACATGAAGTAGATGGAGAAAAAGCATTTGTAAATATAGTTTGTACAAGAGTAGAGCTTCAAGCGACTGCAATAGATCGGATTTTTTATAGTAAAAATACATCGAACACAAAAGTATCCTCTCTCAGCTGTCTGTACTATCCACAGGGAAGAAACTATAAAGTTTTAAATTGTAACGGCTGCCTTAGGTCTGTCTTCCGCTCAACGATCAGTTGTTGGTGCTAAGCCAGACACTGCAGTAAACGTATGCAAGGTTGCCAGAAGGAAAATTAAAATTGTATTTCTCAAGAATCGAAATACTAAATTTGACAGGCGAAATTCTAATACATATGAATCGAAGATATAATATTATCTATGTTTAAACAGTTTTCATATGAAACGTAGGCATAATTTGAACACAAGATAATTTATTACAAATACTTTTCGTATTGCTCCAATCTTTAAAAAGAAATTATTTCATATATGGTTTACATCAAAAACAAATCTAGACACACCTTTTTAATACGAGCTTATAAAGAAATACAGTATTATTGAATTGACGTAAACATACGTACACATAGCGTACACATTCAGACGTTCCAGCAGTTGGATCATTCATAATTAATACATGTATTCCCCAATTAATCTTTAGGTGGAATTAATACATACCACGCTCCATGCAGACATAGAACTAATGGAAAGAAAATACTGTATTCCTTTGTCAAAGCATCAACATAATCGCGGATGGTAAGGGATAACAAACTTTTCCCCGCACCGAGGCTACAAGTATCTGCGTACAAGACCGCATTACAGATAACTTACAACCAGATTTCATGTAGCGAAGAGAAAATCGGCCGTGGTTGCGTTTCATTATTTTCCAAAGATAAGTGCCTTCAAGAAATGAAAGAAAAAAATACTATGTGTTACACTCACATGACTTTCTCCACTCATGTAGGAACTATTTTTACAAACGCTTATTCTCTATATGCTTCATGTTAATCAAGATATCGAGATGTTAATCTTATTGCTAATTTTCTTGTAGCTGCAAGGGGAATTGCTAGGCTTTAAGCGATATTCAAATATTTTAAGAGTGGTTGCTATGTGGAGTATTCCATTATCTTAGCATTATCAGGAAAAAATAAATGAATAACAAATTTGAGAAAAAGTATAAGTATCGGAGAATTTAAGGGAATAACAAGTAATATCTCGAAAATGGTTCATCCAGCAACAACAAAAAATTGTGTATTTTAACGCGATTACATTTTTTTGTAGTAAAATTTTGTCTATCTCTTATGGTTTACCAGTTATGCAAAAGTCGTTCACAATTAGAATACTTTTGGAGACTTCCCAGAGAATTCGAGATATACATTTCATTTGTCATGAAAATATCTTAAACATATGATACTTTAATCAAAATCGTTAGAGCCATTTTTGAGAAAATTAAAATTTTCGAAAAATGTTCCATGTAAAGGGTAATCTGGAGTGGGGGGATTTTCTTGAAAACCTTCGTGTCGCATCTCTGGAAGATACTGAACCTAAATACCAAGCTTGGTGTTTATCCGACTGTTCGTTTCTGGGTTATGCTGTTCACATACACACACACGGACATGTTTCCAAAAAGTAACTACGTACTATACACTCGTAGTAGAGAAAGTAAAAAAATGCAGATATAAAAATCCATATTTTGTAGGTTCTTTCGTTTAATATTTTTTAAACAGAGATATATGCAATGAATTATCGAATCATTCCAATTTGTAAATAACTTTTCTTCTCAAACTTGAAACTATTGGAGAGAAATCTGCAACATCAATGTGGGAATGGCCCCTTGTCAGTATAAGCTCTTTACTTCAGTACCTCCTCACTCCTCTACGCTGATGCCTGAGTGTGGAAATCTGAAATAAGAGATTGTGATTCACATTTTTTATTCATCAACTTTTTATATTAAAGTGTACATATACCAGGTGTTAAAAAAAAGTATTCCATATTTTGAGAGGTAGTGGTATGTACAAAAACAAGAAAAAATGTCCAGTAAACATTTGCTCTAAAATGCATACCTTAAGAACTATGAACACTTGTTCATCTTCTGTGAAACATCTCTTCTACTGCAAGTTCTCTCCTATTACCTATGTACAACCTGCAGCAGGTCGTAAACAAATGAAACATTACCTTATTGTTGTCCATGGATATAGAATGCAGTAAACACTGTTAGTGGTGTTACTGTAAACCGTATTCACAATTCTGGGTAAGTGCAACGCATATTCCTATTAGTTCTAATGGAATCAGTTTCTGTTTTGATAAGTTTGTGAAATGTTTCTACATTGCAGTTTTATATTTAAATCTTTGGTCTATGTAAACCCGATTAATGATGTACGAACGCTAAAGGAAGGCATCAATGCCTGCCAGAGCATCCGTGACCGACTTGGAGAGGTGAGAATAAGTGTGATTCCCTAAGATGTCGGACAGAAGCATGCCCAAGAATGGGCACCATATTCAGTATCTCCTATAGCGATGGTTCACGAGTGCAAGCAGATTACATTAGAAGCTATGCACTTTCACAGGGTCCCCTGGGGGGTGTTATCAAATTTTTGCGTGGAATGCAATACCTTGTCTATTTCTACGTACAGCATAAGACAAAATAAATGAGTAACATCCAGAGAGAAAGTTCAATTCGGAAAACATCGGAAGCATTCGCTGACGCTGAGCTCAGAATACACGATTTAGTACCACCCTGCGTTAATTTCAAAGTATGCGATAAGTTGGAAGATCTCTTTCAATGTGCTTGTATGCGTGGTAACCGAGCGGTGAAACGCATGTTTCTGGTAATTGGTACAACCTGGGTTTGAGTCTTTGGTGGTGTAACTTTTTTATTATTTACATTTTAATTTGTTAAATATATGGCAATGCCCAATGTATGGAGTTTGTTTCTAAGTTTTTAGTTTAAACAGCATTTTCTCGAACTAACATAACCTTTCTCATATAAATTACCCTTTTCTCATAAAGTATTGATGATAGCTCTACGGAATTTTGGGATGATAAAAACAACACCTTAGCATCTTTATGAAACTACATTGATGTTAATAGGATAATTGGATAATTGAAAAAAAAATTAGTTACTGATAAATTTGAAAAAGAAATTCACCATTAAGAAAACAAAATTGTATCTTCCTTAATAAGAAATATTATGGTATAAATCTTGTTTGGTAACCTTTTAGGATGTGTATCTATATCCTATAAAAATTTTACCACGATATCTAAAATGGTTTCCGGGACAAAGAGTCATAAACTTAGTAAATTTAATATTGGCGTGATAGGGCTTTCAGTCGTCCATTAACAATTACAGTACTGGATCAAAAATTGTAATAAATGTGTTTATATTACCTGCGTAAATTAACTTCAATGTTTTTATATTCCCCAAAATTTTGAATTCCCACCAAAATGATTCTGACGGCGCAATTTGCGCCATGATTCCGCCCCCCCCCCACCTGGGCAGCCCTGTTCCGGCATGTCAAAATGTATTTTTAAATAGTAAATGAATAGCTAATAATTATGTCTGTTTCAAAACTTATCTTTGTTAATAGTCCCTATTTGCCTATTTGCCTATTACGACAAGCCCTAATCATTGTGCAGAACTGGCTAAAATTAGCTCAATTATGTAAAACTGTTGTAAATTTTTGTGACTTTTCTCGCAAACTAATGGCTATCTTCGAAAAGGCTGGATTTAACCACAAAAGGGCTAAGTTGGCATCATTGCTAACGCGAGGCAATTACAAAAAAAAAATCAGTTAAAAAACACATTTATAAAAAAAGTGAGCCTTACAGTGATGAAGGCGCCACTTCTCATATTAAAAAATCATTTGTACTATATTTAGTAAAACGGTAAAGGGGCGTATCACGGGGGCCACCGGAACTGGGGCAGAGCACCGCACGCAGGTCAGTCGGCCCATTGTGCTTCCAACGTGACCCCTGGGAGGAAGCGATGAGGAGAGAGACCCGAAGATCGACCAGATCAGGATATCGACGGGAGCAAGCGTGGACGGGGTCCCTAACGTTTCCAGATAGAACGTATGCGATGCCGCATGTTCCCTACCCACAAACTACCAACCTCCAGGGTTGAGACCCATTCTGAGGAGAGACCTAACTGAACGGTACCGCAGCACCGCCACGGACGAAACCTTTACAGAGCACAAGCCACCGCCCAGCCGCAACCTGCTGAACACCGTCGCCTGGTCCTGCAACCCTGAAACAGATGACAAGGAAGATGATGGGTACAGGAAATGAGAGGAAGGAGAGTCGTGGTAGAAAATGAACCACCCCAGCATTCGCCTGGCGACCCGGGGAAACCACAAAAAACTCATGAACCAGAGTGGGCGGTTTCCGGGGATCGATCCCGGAACCTCCAGAATGGGGCCACAGATGTAACCACCTGAGCCATCCACCTTGGTAGGATATTTAATAACTGAACACTTTAAAAAGTTTGTCTGTTTCTAGGAATTAATTTTCTAATTTTAGATTTGTTATTTATGAATTAAACTATGCAAGAAATTATACAACAAATTTATATACCATATTCAATGTATATACATATATATGAATGTGTAAACATTATTTATTTATTTATGTCTGTATTTGTTATTTTAATGTTTTGCTCCTAGTAAGGTTTGTATACAGCAGCCTTCAGTTGTAGGAAATAGATTTTTTCAATAAATACATTCTCTTAATGGAGCTCTAGTTGCTATTTTATCTTATTTTAATTACTTTAAGTAAATACTTATTTTAAAACTACTCACTAAGTATTTCTTCCAACAGAAAAATACTAAACTTGTGAACTGGGGAGTTTTGCAGTATCATTAAAGCTTTAAACATTTATATATTATACTTGTTCGGCGTAAAAATACTCAACTATTGGAAGAGATTTGGATAAATCTGTGTGGTGTTCTACTGATTTAGTACCGTAAATTATGGCATTGGCGAGTAACATGCATGACATTTATATTGCTGTCTGCGCTGCCACTTTATCTTGTTTTATGTGTTTATCACAACATGAGCAAAAGCTATCGCCTAGATGATTTGATATTCTAGCACGGACAGGAGTTTTATTATCTCATGCTAGAACAATTGCGTGAATGTCTACATTACCGGGTAACACGTGTAATGGTTTCAAAGATGGCCGATAGCTGTGCATTTTACTACACTTTAATCCATCCATAAAAACGCCCAACTATTGATGAAAATCAGACCTTAGATAGGTTTAATTATAAGACTTTACTTGCTGGTGAACATATAGGACAATGCTGACAACGAAACTTATTATTACGTTGTTTCATTAGCGATGTCTGATTTTTAATTGGGTCGTATGCTTTTATTTTTGTCAGTACTATTTTAGGGTGCTATGGTTATTGTTCCATGTTGAACATGTTGACAGCCAGCATTTCGTAATACAAGATTTTTAAAATGAGGGCAACAAAGTTTGAGGTTAGAGTCCTTCTGAAGCACTAATGGAAACAAGATTATAAATCCACTGTCGTTACAACGTTCTGAAAAACCCAAGTTAAGGAATATTAAGAATACATGCAGAGTTTTGGAAGAAAATCTACAGACAAGTACTCGGAGGTTGTCAGAAGAAGTAGGTGCTTCAAAAGATACCATACATCGCCATATTGAGACACTTAAAATCGTTCAGAAGCTATAAATTTGTACCACATGAATTGACACCTGATCAAGCGCAACGTAGAGTGGATATATGTCGTAGCTTTTCGCTAATCCCTGGGTTTATAGATTTATCAATAGAATTGTTACTTGTAATGTAAAGTGGGTGTATTAACGCAACCCATACACCTCGAAACAGTGTATCTATACTCGTTAGCCTGCAAACGTTGTCGTTAAAAGAAAATGTGTTCGGCCCCAAAATAATATGTGTCTGGTGGAATGTTGCAGTAGCGTAGCTTGATACTGTGTTCTGGGTGTATTAGATGTTAAAAATTGAATTTAGAATTTTTAAATATTGCACAAATTCTCATACATTAGTGTTTCATAAAATAGTGTGAATTCTCTATTAAGAGATGATTATTGTTATTGTTATTATTATTATCATTTGTTGTTTTAGTGGTCATTAGCATCTCTACTAATTGCCGAAATTGACTGAACATGCATTTTAAACTAAACTATATTATAAAAATCTGATGTGTTACACTCACATGACTTTCTCTACTCTTGTACAAACTATTTATACAAACGCTTATTCTCCATATGCTTCATGTTAATCGAGATATCGAGATGTCAATCTTATTGCTAATTTTCTTGTAGATGCAAGGGGAATATGGTAGGTTTCAAGTGATAGTCATATATTTTAAGCGCTGGTTGCTATGTGGCGCATTCCATTCTCTTTGCATGTCCAGGACATAAAAAAAATGAATAACGAATTTGAGAAAAAGTATAAGTATTGGAAAATTTAAGGGAACAACAAACAACGCCCTGCAAGGACATCCATGTCTCTAACAATAATACTAACGCAGCCGAGGCAAACATAAATATATGTAATATTTAAAGAAGCAGTCCAAATTACAAAGTTAACATTTTTTAAACTTGGGGCAAAGGCTACCGGAAAGCGGGTACTATACGTGCGGTTACTCCAACTTCAGATTGGCTCCCAAAACGTGGGGCAAATAACAGTAACGTAAAAGTAATCTACGTCATCTCAATTAACATGAAGTAGATGGAGAATAAGCGTTTATAAAAATTGTTTCACAAGAATAGACAAAGTCATGCGAGTGTAAGACATGCGGTAGTAGTAAACATTTGGGTAGTACATGTTGGTCTATCGCTTAACGTCTTCCAGTTATATAGTTTATACAACACTCATTCTGAATGAAGAGGATTTCACAGGCTATTCACAGAAAATTCAAGATATACGTTTTATTTGTAATGTATATATCTTTAATATATCGTATTTTAGTCAAACTCGTTACAGCCGCTTTTTTGGAGAAATAACATTTTCGAAAAATCTTCTATGTAAAGCGTAGTTTGGGGTGGAAAAATGTCGAAAATCTTTGTGTCGCATCTTTGGAGGGTACTGAACCTAAATATCAAGTTTGGTATTTTATCTCAGACAGTATCTCCTGTATGATTGTCACTTTTATAATCATGTATATATTAGATTTAGTTAGTGTAATTACATTGTATAACCATCTTTCTGTATCAAAAAACTACATTATTTTATTTAATATTTTGTTAGATATATTTTACTCATGTAAGATGCATAAGATTTCCACGCAATTTTCGACAAAAGCCAGCGCAGTAATGCAGTACTGAGGGGAAAGCTGAAAACCCAACAAAAGTCTTTTATCAATTATCAGTGCTAGAAAGACGCATGCAACTGACTCTAAGGAAATCCGAAAACAATCTGGTAATCGGGGAATCCTAAATTGATTAGATTAGATTAGATTAGATTAGATTGGATTGTATTTTGTGAGTTCACTAGCAGCCATAAAGACTTGTGAACATAGAACATGTCAAGGAAATGTACAAAAACATATAAACATAAATATTACAGAGATTATAGAACATTTGAAATCAAATAGACACATACAATATGCGTGTCAAGGAAATATAGAATAAAGTTACATATATACATAAATATTACATAGTACACAGAACATTTAAAATAAAATAAAGACAAGTTATATACAAAATGAAACCAATCAAGTGTAATTTTGTACAGAGTCGAATACCTCCTTACCGTTATAAGGTTAACATACGTATAGGCAAGAGCAGTTATTTTAACATTCACTAGGCTTGTACCTTTGTTCGTCTCATCATTTTGTTCTATTTGATTTGTAATACATAGCATTTACTGTCAGTTCTTAATATACATACATTTAAATAGCTTCATTAACTCTAAAGCAGGCATCAAATATAACTGGCAATTGTCATTAATATTTACTAATACTACTTACAGAGCTATATATGTATTATCATCAGGATAATTTGTCATTCAGATAATCTTGTACAGAATAATATGCTTTTGAGCATAGGTACTCTTTAACAGCAGTTTTAAAGACATTGAAATTGTCAACTTTTCTCTTAAGATCATTAGGGAGAGTACTAAATATTTTTATGGCCTCGTAATATACACCTTTGAAGCAAGAAAGCTTTGCACTGGGATGATGGATGTTACCCTTTTGTCTAGTGTTTATCTCATGAATTTCCATGTTTGTAATACATGTGGTTCGATTGTATACATAAATTTTAGGATTGAAAATATATACATACAAGGTAGGGTTAATATTTTCAGTCTTCTAAAAAGATGTTTGCAAGATTGTTTCCTTCCATGTGACTTTGAGAGGACAAATCAGCGTACCCTAAACGCCCTCCAGATTTTGTTAAGTTTACTCACGCTTCTCATCAACCAATAGGAACATTCGTAAGAAAACTCGAACCGCCAAGAACTCAGTGTATATAAAGTCAGTCGTCTAGTGAACTCTGTTGGGTAATAAACCTGCATCACTTTGCAGTAAAGTTCTACGGCAACAGAAAAATGGATTAACAAAGAAAATCTTATCGTGTGCGCGAAGAAGACATAAAGTCGGCTGAAAGTGTTATCAAAGTAAATTCAGTGTTACACAGCAGTAATAAGTAAATTATTCACGACAATACATAGAAACAAAGTGGAAAATGCGTCATAGGTAATAAATGTAGGTGATGTAAAGGGTTCATCAATTTACTCTTTGCATGATATCTTCATAATTAAATTCGAGGGCTGATTCATCATGACAATCAAAGACTGAGACTGATTTTTTTCCTCTAGCTTTCGTGATAGTTTCGCATCTGTAACATAAATATTTGAAATAGCGGGTTTTTATTTATAATGTTGGTAGGTGGCAGCACTCTCGTATTTGTAGGTTGGTAGTAATGCTCTATTTTGTAAACCCTACGTGCATTTCGCATACAAGACAATGGAGTTGATGCATTTTTAAATCGATTATCAGCGGTGATGAGTCATGGCTGCATCATTATGATCCTGAAGGAAAACAAGCCGGCACAGTGTGGAAATCGCCAGGTTTTCCAACACCAAAAAAGCCAAAAGTTGTTCCATCTGCAGGGAAAGTGATGGTGATCACATTTTTTTGCTGTAATGGAATGATTTACCAGCATGCGGATCCCCCTCACACTACTGTTACAGCAGCATACTACACGTCAGTATTGGCTACACTGAGGAAGCGCATTGCAAAGAAACGACCAGAGCTTTCTCGGACTGGGTGGGACTTCATCATGACAATGCACGACCTCACGTCGCAAATCAAGTCATGCAGTTTCTGGCTCTATTCAACATTACCTGTGTACCACATCCACCTTATAGCCCCGATCTTGCACCCTGTGACTTGTTTTTATTCCCATCACTAAAGGCAAAGCTTAGGGGTATTCGATTTGAGAACTCTGAAGCTGTGCTCAAGAAAAGTGAGGCGATTCTCAAGGACCTGACAAAGAATGGTCTGCAGTACGTGTTCAAGGACTGGCAGAGACGATATAAAAAGTGCATTGAAGTAGGAGGGGACTACTTTGAAAAAGATCATGTAAACATTGAATTGGAGTAATAAACATCTGTGAAAAAAAATCAGTCTCAGTCTATATTGATCAGCCCTCGTACTTCAACTAATGTTACTTAGTTCTTCAACATTCTTTCTTACGATTTGATACCTTCTGAGATCTGCAAATCCAATTTCATGCAACATAGTTCAACAGGTATCGACAGCAGCCGAGGCCAGTAACAACAAAGAAGGGAACATCCATACAGCTACAGACAAGAAGAAGACACGAACTCGTTACCTGCCGGCTCCATAATTAATAAATAAATAGAAATCCTGCTAGAGGTGGGGTCCGATAATACAAAAGGACAGCTGCATAATTTATAAAGCAAAATAACCCCTCATCGCGACTTTTCGTTTTTGAGTTATGTTGTTCACTTACACACGGATATTTTTTAAAATATACCATTTTTACTTGCTCTACTACATATAGTAAGTAGGGGAAGTATTGTACTCCACCCAAAAATTCACCGGAAATACATGTTTTGAGACCCCCTGAATCCAACAAAGCATTTTTGCAAACAAGTCCGTGAGTGTGTCTGCCTGTGTGACTGTGTGTCTGTGCATGTGTGTCTGTCTGTGAACAGCATAACTCAGAAAGGAACAGTCAGGTAAACACCAAACTTGGTATTTAGGTTCAGTATCTTCCAGAGATGCGACACGAAGGTTTTCAAGAAAATCCCCCCACCCCAGACTACCCTTTACATGGAACATTTTTCAAAAATTTTAATTTTCTCAAAAATGACTCTAACGATTTTGATTAAAATATCATATGTTTAAAATATTTTCATGACAAATAAAATGTATATCTTGAATTTTCTGGGAATGTCGCCAAAAGTATTCTTCATTGATAACGATTTTTGCATAACTGATAAACCATAAGAGATAGACAAAATTTTACTACACAAAAAATGTAGATAGCGTTAAAGTACACAATTTATGTATATACATTTTTTTTGTTGAGTGAACCATTTTCAAAATATTGCTTGTTATTCCCTTAAATTGTTTAATACTTATTTTCTCAAATGGGAATTCGTTATTCATATTTTTGTCTTGGATATGCAAAGAGTATTACATCTGTGGCAAAGGGAATGGTGCTGCACCTAGCAACCAGCTATTAAGAGATATGTATATCCTTAAAGGCTACTGTATTTCTATATTGCCCTTGTAAATATATATTCCCCTTACATCTACAAGAAAATTAGCAATAAGATAGAGTCTGGAAATGTTTATCTAGATTAACATGAAGTAGATAGAGAATAAGCGTTTGTAAAAATAGTTTGTACAAGAGTAGAGAAACTCATGTGAGTGTAACACATCAGATTTTTCATTCAAGGTGCCCAAAACATGTATTTCTGGTGCAATACCCTGAATATCTACTATGAACTTGGCAGAGAAAGTAAAAACACAAATAGGGACTTAGCGTTTTGAAAATGTAAATTATTTGACGGTTCAAACCAATAATAAAGGAAATCTCGGAAATGTTTAATGCAAAAAATGGAAAATTTTGTGTTTTAGATTGCCTATACATTTTTTGCCTCGTAAGTTTGTGTGTATTGTTCGCAGAAAATTTAAGATAGACATATTATTTGTCATGCAAATATTCAAAACGTATATTATTTTAATTAGCATTCACAGAACCATTCTTCATAAAATCAAAAGCAAAGCATAGTTTGGAGTTGGGGATTTTCAACAGTAGTAGCACTAGTGGTGATAGTTTTACGACAATTTAATTCAGGTTAACGAATGCTTCTAATCATGATAATTATTTCGAGACCGAAGGTCGAGAAATATCCATATTATGAAAAGATGCATGAGTTTGAAACGGAAATTAAATTGTCATGTAAAACTGGTAGCCCGAGTGCTAGTTGGCTAGATAATCACACGAAAAATTTATTATAAACTTAGCTAGTTTAGTGCCAACCATGTTTATTAGTCCTGTAAAATGGAAGCAATCTCCTTGTCACTAACTGAGCCGTCAATTTTATAATTTCGCTGGTACAGTATTCTGAAAATTGGTTCCACGCCATATTTTTGTTCTTCTTTGTGCTTTCTGGCGTTAAGTCATCTACAGCTGCTTTTATATTACCAATATTTTGACTTCCAAAGCGCGACATCTTCAGTTGCTATTATTGCAGTCACAGCCTACGTGATCCCACACACTGCTTCATACCGGGAGCCAAAATCCAACGAAGACTTTTCACATAATAGGGGCAAAGCTAAAAATCTGATGTGTTACACTCACATGACTTTCTCTACTCTTGTACAAACTATTTTTACGAACGCTTATTCTCCATATGCTTCATGTTAATTGAAATAAATATTTGCAGACTCTATCTTATTGCTAAGTTTCTTGTAGATGTAAGGGGAATATATATTTACAAGGGCAATATAGAAAAACAGTATACTTTTAGCACATACATATCTCTTAATAGCTGGTTGCTAGGTGCAGCACCATTCCCTTTGCCACATCCAAGACAAAAAAATGAATAACGAATTCCCATTTGAGAAAATATTAAAAAATTTAAGGGAATTACAAGCAATATCTCGAAAATGGTTTACTCAACAAAAAAAATGTATATAACCTAAATTGTGTATTTTAACGGGATCTACATTTTTTGTGTAGTAAAATTTTGTCTATCTCTTATGGTTTACCAGTTATGCAAAAGTCGTTCACAATGAAGAATTCTTTTGGAGACATTCCCAGAAAATTCAAGATATACATTTTATTTGTCATGAAAATATCATAAACATATGATGTTTTAATCAAAACCGTTAGAGCCATTTTTGAGAAAATTAAAATTTTCGAAAAATGTTCCATGTAAAGGGTAATCTGCGGTGGGGGAATTTTCTTGAAAGCCTTCGTGTCGCATCTCTGGAAGATACTGAACCTAAATACCAAGTTTGGTGTTATCCGACTGTTCGTTTCTGAGTTATGCTGTTCACAGACAGACACACAGACACACACACGGACATGTTTCCAAAAATGCTTTTTTTTGGATTCAGGGGCTCTAAAACATATATTTCCGGTGAAATCTCGGTATCAGATTTTTGGGTGGAATACAATACTTCCCTACTTACTATACGTAGTAGAGAAAGTAATTATTTGGGATACTTCTTAAGTTACCCTTGTAGTTATAGTTATAGAAATGTTTGTCACGTACACGTCCCCAGCAATGGCTACTGCTTTCCCTTCAATTAGATTGTAAATATTTCAAAATTAACAAGACATCACTTAATGTTTTGAGTGGGAAGAAATCTTCTCTTAAGTAACACATAGATGAGATACGGCGTTTCATGACAAAAATGGCATTAATACAGACACGGATATTAGGGAAGAAGAGGCTCTATAAATATAATCACCCTCTTTTTACTTTATCTACTACGTATATGTAGTATGACGTATAAGCAGGACCGGAGGGGGATTTAGCATCTTGACCTAAGGAGATATTTTGTGCCTAGGCCTATAACGGGCGCCTCTTGGAGGGAAAAAGGGGCGAGGTGAGAACAGACATAGGGCGACCTGATCAGGAGGCACGACAGAGCAGAGGGCAGAGTCCCTATACGGTCCAGATTGAAACTCCCGGTGACAGGTGGTACAACCGGCTCCCCTCCACCCCGCGGGCCTGCACATTCCATTGGGGGACGAAGTTGTACAGAGAGCACCGTTTTTCCCTGTCCTGCAATGCCGAGACATTTACGACCCTGAAACGGCCAAGCAGATGGAAGGTGAAATCAAATGGAAGGTGAAATGGAGGGACAGGAAATTTGGGGGATGTAATTAATCTATCTAGCATTCGCCTAGCGACCCAGGGAAACCCCAAAACACCCATGAGTCAGGAAGGTCGGCCGCGACAATCGAACCCACGACCTCACGAATGTGAGTCTCAAGCTATACGCCTGCGCCACCTCACTCAGTACGTACACTTAGTAAGTAGGGAAAGTATTATATTTTACCCAAAAATCCGATGTCGGGCCATTTTATGGAAAATGTTTCGAATATTTGATTTTCTCCAAAATGGCTCGCACGATTTTGATAAAAATAACATTATATTTAGGATTTTTTCATGACAAATGACATGTAGGTATATCTTGAATTTTCTGGAAATAGCCTCTAAGGATCTCTTCATTCTGAATGACTTATGCAGAACTGGAAACCGTAACAGATGGACAAAGTCTTACTACACAAAAAATGTAGATTTTATAAAGCACATAATTAGGTTCTTTTTGTTGGTGGAGTTAATCATTTTCGAGGTATTACTTGCTGTTGGTTTGAATCTACAAATACATTCTTAAATGAAGTGATACGTTTTTACCTTCTCTACCACGTAAATATACAGAATGTAACAAAAGTGTACTACATAAATTGCAGGACACATTCCTCACACGTAGACAACGAAATTATGTTATATGTACACGGGTCTGGAAAACGTTTGTTTCCATGTTACAACTAATTTTCTACAGCTCATTAATCATGGGAAACACACACGAACAGAACGTTAAAATCATGGGGAACGTGCACTCTTGGTTACGTCTGGTTACGTTGTCATTATCGTAGGTGCACCGCCAGTGTTTTGTTTTACATGTCCCTGTTGCCATGCGACTTACGTCATTGCTTGTTTACGGGTAACATCAACTGCTCCAGTGAGCAGTACGACCTTGGCAAGCACACGGGTTACTGCGTACTGGTAGAGTCGATCACAGACTTGGCTCGTGCAATGTAAGTGTGCACAAATGGAGAGATGGCAGATGCCCATTTGATGTATGCATTAGCAGACGGCATGGCGCTTGCACTCAACGTTTGTACCGGGAGAGATTTCCAGGAGAAGGTGACCCGACAGGAAAACGTTTGAAGACATTCATCGTCGTCTTAGGGAGCATGGGTCTGATACTCGCGACCGGGGGAGGCCTAGAAGGACGAGGACACCGCAGCGGGAGGCGGCAATTCTTCAGGCAGTTCACGACAACCCTAGTATCAGTACAATGAGTGCAACAATGAGTGTTGACCACATGACTGTCTGGCGAGGTTACACGAGGTCCGGCTGTATCCATACCATTTACAGCGTGTGTAGGCACTATCAGCAACTGCACGGGTACGCATCTGCGAATGATTTATGCAACAAATTGTCAACCCTAATTTTAGTGCAATGGTACTGTTCACAGGTGAGGCGTCCTTTCAACGAGATCAGATTATAAATTATCACAATCGGCATGTATGGGCTGACGTCAATCCTCACGCAATTGTTGAAGCAAGCCAACAACAAAGATTTTCTGTCAATGTTTGGGCCGATATTGTTGGTGACTGTTTGGTAGGGCCTCACGTTCTTCCACCCAGGTTCAACAGACAAAGTTACCATAATTTCTTAGAGAATGCTCTATCTGATCTGTTAGCAGATGTGCCTTTAGCTGTGCGACAAAACATGTACTGCATGCACGATGGAGCACCTCCTCGTTCTAGTGTTAATGTCCGTCGGCTTCTAAATAAGGGATTCGGTGACAGATGGATAGGTAGAGGTGGACCAATTGCCTGGCCTCCACGCACCCCTGACCTAAACCCACTGGACTTTTATTTGAGAGGTCATTTGACAGCTCTTGTGTATCGAAACTCAGTACCAGATGTTCAGAGTCTCCGTGCCCGTATTATGGAAGGCTGCGAAAACATTGCAGGTATTGCACTCCACCCAAAAATTCGTTACCGAGATTTCACCGGAAATACATGTTTTGAGGCCCCCGAATAGAAAACGTTTTGGGTGTAATATCTATTTATCAGTCTTTTCGGTTTTGAGTTATGCTGTTGACAGACACACACACACAAATAACATGAACCATTTTCTAAAGATGCCTTTTGTGGGTTCAAGGTGCCTAAAAGCATGGCTGAAATCTGGATAGGGAATTTTTGGTTGGAATGCAATACCTTCTCTATCAACTATGTACGTGGTAGAGAAAGTAAAAATAGATAATTGTAGTTTACTATTCTATAGTATTACGGATAGAGTTTCTAAACGCTTGTGCCACAAACTGGTCATAGATAATAACACCAATTTCATGACAGGCAAAAGGAGGTCAAGTACTCTACTCTTCTTGTACAGCAAGTTGTTCAATGGGAGAATTTAGGCGCAGGATCCATGTCCGCCGAATCAAGTTAGCATAGCAGCTAACAACCTTCATGCCTCCCGGGCCGTGGGACTAGTGTAATAGGCTGCAGGTAATATCTGGGGTTCCTCCCCGTCTTGTCGGAACCCTTCTCTCCATGGAGTGGTATGAATATCCGTAATTGTTTTTCTTCATTTCAGCCTACAGCACATCTTTTTATAGTAAACGACGTGGAACTTACAGTCAGAAGAGCGGGAAGGAAGGTGCTACTTTGGAAAGGTTGCACTTGCGAATTCCAAAAATGCTTAGAAAGTGACGTAGCGCGATGGATGTGCAACGTAAATGTTTTCTAAAGTTTATTAAAACCAACTCCATTGTAACGGTGAATTTTCTTAAATGCTCTGCTAGATTTTTCGTAATATCTCTTCACGCTACCATTTTCGTTATCTTTCTTTAAACTTTTGTTAGTCGAAGCCTGTTTCTTATTGTTAACGAAATTACTACCTGGTGTGTGCATTCGTATCAACCACTTGACCTTCGTCCTAAATCACAACACCGCACACCATTCGTGGATCGTATTCACCACTCAGGAAAGGTTAAAGGCCTAAGACAAAGGAGGAATGACTAAGCCAAGATAAAGAAATAACTTGAACTAAATAAACTGTGCATAATACTCTTGGTCTGATATTTACTAGAACAAATCCGTGCCAAATTTTATAAATATTAACAATTCTCAACTTACAATTTCTTTCGTAATGTTTCATATACGTTCCGACAACAAGCTTCCAAATTAAGCTTAAAAATTATACTCTTGTATTACAATTATTCTGTACATTTAGTATACAAAGCACTCGACTCGTTCCCTTTGAATACACGCAAGAATACTGAAATAAGAATCTATACCCAAATATAACGCTTTTGCTCACAGCACCTTTCCTAAAGTATTAAACAGCGACTTTTACAAGTATGCGTGCATACGCCCAATGATTTAAATTTAGAACTTTACTGTCGAAATACATTAAAGAAGATTTTACCAAAGCCGAGACTTCCAGCGTACACAACGCGACCGCTGCTCACGAAACTGCTGTTGTAGTAGCACGTTGACTGAAAAGCGCCTCTCTTTTTCTTTCTTCTCGCTACTTCCAGCTAGATTCTCAGTGCCGGGGAGAGGGGATGTGAGCAGCAACAGTACTGCCTTTTCCCTATTGTGCCACTTTGAGGAACAATTTCCTCTCCGGGCGACGTGGTCAATAGACGAAACAACTAGTCTGGCTATAAGTTTCTTACTTTTCTAGCGATGACATAACATGGCCAAGTCACCGCTTCTCGATAGTTATCAATTACCATTACTGTAGTGAACGATTGTGCCAAAATTGCACACCATTGAAGATACAGATGTCCTGGAGAGTCAAGAAGACCACAACACGCGCCACTATCTAGCACAAAATTCAGAGGCAGAAAGTACTTTGTGATCTGAAGAGAAAAGCTACGAAGGATATATCTGAGAGGCCATCAAAACTAATAAACAAATGAAGAGAGAAAACACGGAAGAAAACACCACTAGAGACATCGACAGTTTCCCTGAGTCTAATATAACGCTAGGCGGGAAATGAAAGGAAGACCTTCATGAAATTTGTCCCACCTTTATTGACACTTTTCATGCCAAAAAAGTTGATTATATTTTATTTCTTTTCAAAGCACTGCTCTAACTAGTTTTATAGAAATACCATGTGAGTAACGTTAATATAACAAATAACATGTATATCGGAATTTCCTGGGAGTAACCTGTGAAGCCCTCTTTACTTTTGATGAATATTAGAAAACTTTATTTAATTGTGAAACCCTATTTCAGGAAAACATAGAGCTCATTAAAATGCAAAAATTGCCTAAAATAACTTTTTTCAGCGGCAGCTATTTTTGAAGTATTTCGTGCAATATGCATATTTACATTTTGCAAACTTTAAGTTAAGAACATAAATGTTCAGTACGTTTGATGTATCTTTCTTTTGTTTTAACTTCCACGATCTTATGACGAAACAAAAAGAGTTCTAGCACCTGACTGCCGTTTATATAAGCATGTAGGAGCAGTTAATTTATATGAATAATATAATATGCAATGGCTTGTAGAAAGAAAGCCATATGAGTGTAACATAGCTCATTTTTAATTTTTTTACTACGTATAGTAAGTAGGAGAAGTATTGCATTCCACCCAAAAATTCCATTCCGAGATTTCACCGGAAATACATGTTTTGAGGTCCCTTGAATACAAACTTTTTTTTAGAAAAAGGTCTATTTGTGCGACGGCGTGCCTGTCTTTAAGTCTGTGAACAGCATAACTGAAAACGAAAAGCCGGATAAATACCAAACTTGGTATGTAGGTTCAGTATCTTTCAAAGATGCGACACGAAGATTTTCAAAAAATCCCCCTACCCTAGGCTACCCTTTACATGGAATATTTTTCGAAAATTTTGATTTTCTCAAAAATGCTTTTAACGATTTTGATTAAAATATCATATGTTTAAGATATTTTCGTGGCAAATAAAATGCATATCTTGAATTTTCTGGGAATGACCCCAAAAGTCCTCTTCTTTCTGAATAGCTTTTCCATAGCTGGTAAACCCTAAGAGATAGGCAACATTTTTCTACACAAAAAATGTACATCTCGTTAAAACGATTGTCATATACTTTTTTTTGTCGAGTGAACCATTTCCAAGATATTCTTGTTATTTGTTTGAATTTTCCAATTCTTATACTTTTTCTCAAATGGGAATTCGTTATTTGTTTTTTATGTCTTGGACATGCAAAGAGAATGGAATGTTCCACATAGCAATCAGCTCTTAAAATACTTGACTATCACTTAAAGCCTACCATATTCCCCTTGCAGCTACAAGAAAATTTAGCAATAAGATTAACACCTTGTTATCTCGATTAACATGAAGTAGATGGAGAGTAAGTGTTTGTAAAAGTAGTTTGTACAAGAGTAGAGCAAGTCATGTGAGTACAACGCATCAGATTTTTTTCAGTTCAAGAACATTTCAATGGTTATTGTATTAAAACACGTGTATTTGGTTTTTCTTTTATGCGCAAAATCTCCGCGAAAATTTGTTATATCATAAACACGCAAGCGCAAAAATTTAAATATGAAACACCAGATTTGATGTAGCTTATTCCTAATAAAACCTGTTTCGCTCAAATTCCTATAAATCTAGAACTGCTACCTGCTTTGATGGGAGGAATGAATCCTTTGTAATTACGAGCACTTAGAGGTTCAGGGGGCATGAATCCTATTTTTATGACCGCGGGAGGCATGCATCCTGTGCCCGAGGGTTATTAAACCAGAACAAAGAGGGTCTTTCTAATGTCCTTTGTTGACCTGGAAAAAACTAGATTTGTTTTGAGAAATCAACACCTCGAAAACGTTCTCTAGGAAATGTTATTCAAAGGGAAACTTTGCTTTGACACGTGTCGCTAGGAGACGGGGCAATGCGGGGTCTCGACGTTGACAACGCGACGGGGTGCAAATCGATGCTAACCCTCCTCACCTCGCATCTGTTTCGTCTGGAACTACAAGACGTGGTTCTACCTCGCAATAGACAAAAGGCCACGTCTGAAACCCTTCATATGCGTTTAGAAGAGAACTCGTAAACTACAACATTTTCTCGGAAAATATGACTTAAATAAACACTGTTCATAAACACACAAGGTTTCTAAGACTGCGCCGAATATCAAATACACCGCGTCAAGTTAAATTACAAAATAATGTTTAAAAGTTAAAGGTCATTACATATTACTATACTTTCATACCTACTTTAATGGCTAATTTGGTAAAAATATTGCATAGGGAACAAAAATGTATATAATACTGTCTTTAAGAGTACATGTGAATGCTTAACAAAGCTCTAGTCCACAATACCGCCCATTTTAAGACACTTTCTTAACCAATAAATCCATCACGATATGTCGATATTTTACAGTAAATACATGTTTGAAGCCCACTGTATCCTCCCTCCAAAAAGTTTTTTAGGAAAAGGCCCGGTTGAGTATGTTTTTATCAGTCAGTCTGTTTGAGCGTGTGTGTAAAATTAAACTCAGTTTTACTTATGGACGCTCTTTAATTACAAGGGCAGTCCCAGAAGTACCCGATTTGACGTATATATAGCGGTTGTTGTTTCAAACAAATGACTATGGTAGAAAGTACCACCCTTATAAAGCTTAAGTTTGAATTTTGACGATGCTACCTTAAATAGTAATTGTTTGGCAGCCATTATTAGTGAACTCTCTCAGCGGATTTATAAACATGGATAAAACCAGCCATCGTTATGTGATACAATACTTTCATTTGAAAGGTCTTAGTCCAACTAATATTAAAGCTAAGTTAGATTCTACTCTGGGGGAGTCTGCTCCTTCGTTTACAACAGGAAAATATTGGGTTGCAGAGTTTAAGCGAGGCCATACAAGCTGCCAAGACGAACATCGCAGTGGTCGACCAAATGAGGTGACCACGCCAGAAATTGTGAAGAAAGCCCACAAAATGGTATTGGATGACCGTCGACTAAAGGTGCGCGAGCTAGCAGACATCGTAGCCATTTCAAAAAGTGCTGTACTCGCACACTAAGTGAAAATTTAGACATGAGATGGCTGTGCGCAAGATGGGTGCCGCATTTACTCCCAATGGAATAAAAGCAGCGTTGTGAGGATGCTTCAGCCGAGTATTTGGCGATGTTTTGCTACAAAAAACCGAATTTTTGTGTCGATTCATAACCATGGATGAAACATGGGTCCACCACTTCACACCTGAGACGAAGGAACAGTCAAAACAGTGGATTGTAAGGGGAGAATCGGCTCCAAAGAAGGTGAAGACAGTTCCATCTGTAGGCAAGGTCATGGCGTCAGTTTTTTGGGGATGCGGTGGGATAATTTTCATTGGTTATCTTCAAAAAGGAAAAGCAATCAATGGCGAGTATTATGCTAACTTATTGCAGCGTTTGAATGATGAAATCAAGCAAAAACGGCCGCATTTAGAGAAAAAGAAGGTTCTGTTTCATCAAGACAATGCACCAGTTCACACAATGCCAAAATCAATGAGTTAAAGTTCGAAGTGCTTCCTCACGTACCCTATTCGCCAGACGTAGCCCCCTCTGATTATTTTCTGTTTCCAAAGTTGAAGAAATGATTTGGTGGTGAACGATTTGCCAACAATGAAGAGGTGGAGTTTGCAGTTGATGACTGCTTTGCAGAACTCGACGGTTCTCGCTATAAACAGGGTATCGAAGCTATTGAACATCGCTGGGAATAGTGTATCGAGCTGAAAGGAAACTATGTAGAGAAATAAAGATGTTTTTTCCCGTTTTGTGGTTTCTTTCTTATGTCGGGTATTTAGAACAGGCCTGATACTGTGGTGTTTAGCGTACCATTCTATATTGGGCGTGAAAGACTGAAAATTTTGTTCAGAGGCCGTGTGCATGTGTGTGTGTCTGTGAACACCATAACTTAAAAACAAAATTCCCAATGAATACCAAACATGCTATTTAAGTTCAGTAGTTTTCAAAGATGCGATACGAAGATTTTGAAGTAATTCATCCCACCGCAACTACCTTTTACATGGAACATTTTTGGAAATTTTGGATTTTCTCAAAAGTGGCTCGAACGATTTTGTTCAAAATACCACATATTAAAGATAAAACACGAGTCATGCTCACGCCGCAAGCGCGCCGTTACGGTGACGTGATCAAGTTGCAATTTTGTGTGAATTTGAGTCAGACTTTAGGCTTGCGGTTGTAAATGTGTTGGTTCGGGTATCATATCGTGAGTAAATCAATTTTAAAATGGAAGCTGAAACCGAGTCAGGTTCGATTACACATATTACACAAGTTCAGCTTACAGAAAAGTTAAACACGAGGAAAGTGGCTGCTAGATGGGTTCCGCATGATCTGAGCGAAGAGCAGAGGAATTGCTTCAACGTTATGAACAGAAGGAGAACAGTTTCTGAAAAGGATTGCTGCACTTGATGAAACCTGGATACAAGATTTTGGGCCAGAACTGAAGTCTCAGTCGTCACAACGGAAAAGTTCGGAAAGTTCTCCACCCCGAAAAAACTCCGCACCAACAATGAAACTCATGATGATATTTGCGTATGATATGAATGGAGTCATAGCTACAAATAGAGTGCCCCAGAGGATATCTGTAACACGCACTTATTACAAGGTGTTTCTGCAAAATGTTTTGCGCTTGAAAATTCGTCAAGGAAGGCCTGACATGCTTGCAGCTGGTGTCCTCATTTTGCACGATAATGCAAAACCGATATTGGCCTACCAGTGCGAGAAACGCTCGACAAAGTTGGATGGAAAATACTACCCCAACCACCATACAGTCCTGATATGAGCCCACTAGACTTTGATTTGTTACACAAATTGAAGGAACCACTCCGTGGAAAACGTTTTGATACAATTGATGAAGCTTCCAATGTGATGACCCGAATAATCAGACAGCTCAACAATGAAGCTGTCCTTTCCGGAATAAAGAATTTGCCAAAACGTTGAAAAGCCGTTTTGCAAGAATGGAGATTATGTTGAAGGCCTATAGAGATATATTGTAAAGTAAATTATTTTCTTTACTTCTATCTTACAGTGTGCAGAACTTTTGAAATGGCCCTCATATATATCTTGAATTTTCTGGGAATATTCTGTGAACACCTCTTGTTTCGGAAGAGATTTTGTAGAATCATGTAAACCCGTAAACGATAGCGATAGACTAAAACGCACTATGCAAAGATTAGTTCTCTATAATACACACAATTTATTTATAATATGTCTTTATGGCATAAGCCATTTCCGTGATATCCGTCATTAATGGTTCGAATTCTGCAATATTTGTCATTATTTTAAATTCCTGTCGATTTTCAGTTGTTTCTTGTGATTGCATGGAAAGAGTATCACTTTTATGGACAGCATATAGCGTCAGATTCACGTCAGATTAATTTATATTGCGCATTCGTGGAGGGCACTGCCAATCCAAACATATTAGTGTAAACCGTGAGAATAACGATGTCATAGATAGTTGCAAATATGCTCAGTTACGATTTCATACCGGTTTTTTACTTTCTCTACTACGTACAGTAAGTAGGGGAAGTATTGTATTCCACCCAAAAATTCGATACCGAGATTTCATCGGAAATATATGTTTTGAGACCCCCTGAATCCAAAAAAAGCATTTTTAGAAACATGTCCGTGTGTGTGTTTGTTTCTGAACAGCATAACTCAGAAACGAACAGTTGCATAAACACCAAGCTTGGTGTTTAGGTTCAGTATCTTCCAGAGATGCGACACGAAGTTTTCAAGAAAATCCCCCCACCGCAGATTACCCTTTACATACAACATTTTTCGAAAATTTTAATTTTCTCAAAAAGGCTCTAACGATTTTGATTAAAATATCGTATGTTTAAGACATTCATGGCAAATAAAATGTATATCTTGAATTTTCTGGGAATGTATCCAAAAGTATTCTTCATTGTGAACGACTTTTGCATAACTGGTAAACCATAAGAGATAGACAAAATTTTACTACACAAAAAATGTAGATCGCGTTAAAATAGACAATTAATGTCATATACATTTTTTTTGTTGAGAGAACCATTTTCGAGATATTCCTTGTTATTTCCTTAAATTTTTCAATACTTATTTTCTCAAATGGGAATTCGTTATTCATTTTTTGTCTAGGATATGCCAAGAGTATTAATCTGTGGCAAAGAGAATGGTGCTACACCTAGCAACCAGCAGTCGATGCTTAAAGGCTACTGTATTTCTATATTGCCCTTGCAAATACAAAACAAGGGGATCATAGTACGCTTTAATCGATAGTCAAATATTTTTAGAACTGGTCGCTATATGTAAAATGTAATTCTCTTTGCATGTCAAAAGATCGTTTCTGTAAATGTTTATCTCGATTAATATGAAATAGATGGAGAATAAGAGTTTGTAAAAGTGGTTTGTACAAGAGTGAGAAAGTCATGTGAGTGTAACACATCAGATTTTTTGAACCCAGTTCATAATAACACAATAGCTTAACCTAACATCGCGTCCCTGTGGTTTCACTACGGCTGGCTATGGGCTGATGATCTACGCTTGCTTCATACTCGCTCGTTATGCCATTTCTATCTCGTGATATTCTCTAAGGTTGGCGGCCCTTACGAAAGCCATAAAATGCCCATGTACGGGCTGAACCGTAAATTAATCAGTGAAGGTAAGTAGGAAGTATTTTAATGCGCAAAATTGAAATACACAGTTAAATTTGTCGCGGTATCGTTCGTGTTATCGTATTTGCTGAGCGCCTGTTATTGTTTTACTATTTTGAATTTTGGGTTCTTTGTCCTCCGGCTAGCTATTATTACCCAGTCGAGCAAATCTCTTGAACAGGGTGGGTAAACGGTAAGGAGTTGTTACTAAAAATAACACTCATAAAATAATTTGTTTTTACACTTTTATTGCCGTCACACTTCATTAATTTCACATATTTACTCTTAATACACGCCCGACTGAAACTGTTATATTTTCGAATGTAAATATAATCACTTATTTGCCGCACATTATTAATTCAAGTATTTCACATTTTTGTAACTAACTTTACGACCCAAGAGATTCTGTAGAATTACATAACGTGTAACCCGTGAATGATTCTGATGAACTGTGCAATACTTGTCTCAGGCTTTAGAATTTATACTCCCTCACCCCGATATGCCTAAAGATTATAATCGAGCTGCTATTGGTTAATAAAGCGCGCCAACATTTGCGTCTATTTTTATATCCAATCAAAATTCGAACACATATGCTCTAGGGAAGATATTCCCTCCATTTTTAAAGAAAGGCACGCCTGTCTGACGTCATTTGCTTGTCTCTTCTAATTGATAAACAACTCACGCCCTCGCTCATTGTTACCCGCTCCTATTGTCAGTTTCAGTGAGGCCGTGTAAACTTATTTCCTAACAATGCTTATAATTAACAAACATCTCAAATCATTGCCATACAATAATGCTAATTCACACTACAATCACTCTGGCATTTACAATGTTGTGATATAAAATACTGCCTCAATTTACTATAATCCTATACTTTATACGTTCACATGTCTTTAGACATACACTTAATAGACATTACAAATATTATGCAAGATATTATCAATAGTAATATCATAAGCCCTGAAGGTTTTTGATAATTTAATTGAGCGCAAATAATAGTTTCAAACACGAATTTAAAAGCATAATTGAATTAACAGAGAAAACTATCTACTGCGAGTGAGATTCGGCTAGATAGATTAACAAGAATCCAACATTTTATACATAATTACAGCTTGACTGTAGTTCCTCAGAAAATTAAACAAATAAAAAGCATATCAACAAACACAATTAACTCCCATAGAAACGACTGTTTCTCTGCGCTTTCCAATTTATTTTCTCTAGTCGTACATTGCCTTATTTCTCTTGCTATTCAGAGATTACAAATCTTCAATGACTTCGTTTATTCCGATAATGTTGTCGTCAGCTAATCTAAGCATATTTGCTTCAAAACAAGCGCTTGTTAGAAAAAAAAATCTGATGTGTTACACTCACATGACTTTCTCTACTCTTGTACAAAATATTTTCACAAATGCTTATTCTCCATATGCTACATGTTAATCGAGATATCGAGATGTCAAACTTGTAGCTAATTTTCTTGTAGATGCAAGGAGAATATGGTAGGTTTTAAGCGATAGTCAAATATTTTAAGCGCTGGTTGCTATATGGCGCATTCCATTCTCTTTGCATGTCCAGGACATAAAAAAATGAATAACAAATTTGAGAAAAAGTATTGAAAAATTTAAGGGAATAACAAGCAATATCTCAAAAATGGTTCACTCGGCAACAAAAATGTATATGACATAAATTGTGTATTTTAACGCCATCTACATTTTTGGTGTAGTAAAATTTTGTCTATCTCTTATGGTTTACCAGTTATGCAAAAGTCGTTCACAATGAAGAACACTTTTGGAGACATTCCCAGAAAATTCGAGATATACATTTCATTTATCATGAAAATATCTTAAACATATGATAAGTTAATGAAAATCGTTATAGCCATTTTTGAGAAAATTAAAATTTTCGAAAAATGTTCCATGTAAAGGGTAATCTGGGGTGGGAGATTTTCTTGAAAACATTCTTGTCGCATCTCTTGAAGATACTGAACCTAAATACCAAGTTTGGTGTTTATCCGACTGTTCGTTTCTGATTATGCTGTTCACAGACACACACACACACACACACACGGACATTTTTGTAAAAATGCTTTTTTTGGATTCAGGGTGTCTCAAAACATGCATTTCCGGTGAAATCTCAGTATCGAATTTTTGGGTGGAATACAATACTTCCCCTAATTATTGTACGTAGTAGAGAAAGTAACAAATGAATCCATAACATCGATGAGAGAAATGAAAAGCCATATTTGTGTAGTGTAGTAATGAGTTCAGAAAAACAAGCGAATCGAAAACGAAAATATTTTACAAAAATATTTTTATGCATTACAATCACCTGCCTTTCTTTGCCCTCTATGGCTTATTAGTGGGTATAAACATTATTCTTGCTAATGTTTATTTTCCTATCTACTTCGTTTTAATCGAGATAAACCTTTCTGGAAATAGCCTGCATTACACATTTCGTTATAGATACAAAAAGAATAGCGATAATCCAATTTTTAGGAACCGGACGGTATACGCTGTCCTTAAAATTCCAGTCTGTCCATGTCATCGCGAGAAACAACTGAAAATCTACAGGCCTTTAAATGAATGGCTAAGTATTCAACATTTCCAACTGTTAATAACGGATATCTCCGAAATACTGATGTCAAAAAATATGTATTTGTAATAAATTGTATGTTTATAGCTCTGCATTTCTTGTAACTACGTTTTCGTTTATCGCTTAACGTTTGTCAGTTACACATAGTCATTCTTTCATTCTTTTAAAGTCCTTTCGTATTCAGTTTTTCTTGCGACTCCATGGAAACAGTATACATTTTAAGGCCAGCATAAGGCGTCTAGTTCTTAAACATTTGACTGTACCTGTTCCCTTTGTATCTATGATCAAATTTGTCATGTAGCTAATTCTAGAGAGATTTATCGCAATTAAAATGAAGTAAACAGAAAATAAGCTTTCGTAAGAATATTTTGTGTAACCACTAATAAAGAGTAGAGAAAGCCATGTGCAAGTAACACAACAAATTTATAGAATATATGAGAATCGCTTCCTAGATCCCTAGTCCAACTGAAGCAGAGATCACAGGAATAAAGACATTGGTCAGGTACATTCACGTGACTTTCTCTACTCTATTATTTATTAGTGGGTATACAAACTATCCTTACTAAAGCTTACTTTTGCATTTACTTTATTTTAATGCAAATAGAATTTTGCAGAATTAGCTACATTACAGATTTTGTTATAGACTCAAACGAAACAGCGACAGTCAAGTGTTTAAGAACTGGACGGTATTTGCTGGCCTTAAAATTCCATACTGTTTCCATGACATCGCGAGAAACAATTGAATATCTAAAGGATTTTAAACGAATGACTAAGTATTAAACAATCCAAACATTAATAAGGGAAATCTCGGAAATGGCTAATGTCACAAAAAAAAAGATTTGAAATAAATTGTGTGTTTTAAAGATATCTGCACTTTTTGTGTAGTACGTTTTCGTCTATCACTTAACGTTTCCCAGTTATACCAGACAATAGAAAATTCCTTCAGAATGAAGAGGTCCTCAAGGCTATTGTTAGAGAATTCAAAGTATACATTTTATTTGTCATGTAAATATATTTAATATAGGACATTTTAATCAAAATTATTACAGCTATTTTTTAGAAAATAAATTCCGAAAAGTGTTCCATGTAAAGCATAGGTTGTAATGGGGGAAGGGATTTTCCTGGAAATCTTCGTGTCGTGTCGAAGGTGTCAGCCTAAATGCCAAGACTGGTATTTCTCCGAGTTTTCGTTTTTGAGTTATGCCGTTCACAGACACACACACACGCACAAGGACGCGAGTTCGTGCGGAGCTTTCTCTAAAAATGTGTTTTGGATTCAGGGGTCCCCAAAATATGTATTTCCGGTGAAATTACTGTATTGAATTTTTGGGCGGAATGAAATATCCTATTTATCTACTATGTGCGTGATATAGAAAGCAATAAGCTTTAATAAGAATAGTTTACCGAGCGGGATGGCTCAGGCCTAACGTCTGTGGCGCGCACTCAGGAGGTCGTGGGTTCGATTCCCGTTGTGGACCTTTCTGACCTATAAGCTTTTTCTAAGGGTTTTTCCGGGTTGCCAGGCGAATGCTGGGAAGGATAATTACATTCCCCGAATTTCCTGTCCCTCCATTTCATCTCCATTCTCATTTCACTTCGCCTGTCATCTGCTTAGTCTCTTTCAGCGTTGCAAGTATCGGCGGCAGGTTTCGGCGTGTGCATGGCAGGGGAAAAGGATGCTCTAAGAAAACGTTCGTTCCCGCACTGAGAGCGGTCTCGGATCCCGGGCCTAGGGGATGTGTAACCCTTGAAGTTGAGTAATTGTCTTTACGTTATTTGTACAACGTATAGGCGTCAATTTGAAGTAGGTGTTGTATTGTAGTAGTTTGCACCAGCACGTATAGTAATCAGTTTCCGGTAGCCTTCGCCCCAAATGTATTTTCAGATTGCCTTTGCCCCAAGTTTTAAAAAATATTAACTTTTTAATTAAATTGTTTCTTAAAATATTTAATATTTATGTTTGCCTCGGCTGCGTCAGTATTATTTTAGAGACATGGATATCTTGGCAGGGCGTGATGCGACAAGAATGTAGGCTTACAAAGATTTTAAGTTTTAATTCACTCCTTTTTATTAATCCTTGACACAAATTAAATAGCACTTCACTGATATGGGGAGCTGTGAGATTCTTTTATTTAATACTTGCACTTTTTAATACATATACTGTTTTCGTCTCACACGAATACGTAATTAATTTCTCGAGGACACATCTCGCATCCAGTTACAAACACTGTCCGCAGGCAACTACTAGATTTCAACCGTCTAAACTTGTAAATATCTGTATTTCAAGTCTCTGATTGGCTATTTTTACTCCAATAGAATACCTGCATTTAACTAAAGCGTTTTCTGGTTCTTGATTGGCTATTTTTTATAAACTGTTACTAAAATTACATTAATGCTTGCAAAAATCACAAATAACATTTAAACTCTCAAACTTGTTATTGCCTCAAGGTTACCTCATTGTTACCTCATTGTTAGCAACGTTTAACTTATTATTCTCACAGCTCCTACATTATTAAATTGCGTAATATTTTCACATAACATTATTACACATGGATACAATAATATAAGCATATGCAATGACTGTTACATACATTTTAGAAATTATTACATACACATATTGCTTCAAGGTGGGCTGTTATTGAATTTACATATTATATAATTTGGCTGAAATCATTTAAGTGTTAATAATACTGCCTCAGCCTACAGGGGGCAGGGGAGCCGGGTGCACCAGTCAGCACCCGGGGAGTTCAAATATGTGAGTGGTAGGAACCTTGCCCTCTGGTTGTCGTGCTTCCTGGCTCAGCAGCCCTCTGTCTCCTCCCACCTCTTCCCTTCCTCCCGGGGCACCCCGGTCAGGAGCCTAGGAACAAAAGATCTGTGTAGGTTGAGGTGTTAAGCCCCCCCCCCGCTTCTAGTCATATCGTATTCTAAGGCTAGTTTCTGTACACCAATAAGCGAAAGCAAACACGCTCAAGGTCCAGCCATATAATTGCTGGCATCCGATCAGCATTTAATTACACACAATTAACAAGTAAAAACTCAAGAGTTTTGAAATTATAGTGTGGTCGACCAAAACAGTCGTATGCAACTTGACTATGGTGGTGATTAAGACGCTCGCATTTAAATTATGAAACCAGTTGTAACGCGTTGTTGCATAATATACTTTAATATGCTGTCGCACATTAGCTACGGAATTTAAGGCCAGTATATAGCGACTGGTTTTTAAACAGCTGAATATCCATTAGGTTTCCTCTTATCTCCGTTGTACCTACAGTGGCATTTGTAATAATACTGTTTCTTCTATTATCATGAAGTAGGAAGAGATATAAGCTTTCCTAAGAATAGTTTCTAGAAGATGTATGAAAATGAACTATAAATTTCAACAATTCAGTTTCGCTAATCATCTCTCTCAATATCTCGAGGAATTCAACATCACATTACCCGAACTATAGCATAAAAACTTAGTAAAATCCCTCGACCTATGGACTGCACGAGTATTCAGAGGGATACATCCCTCACTCTACTTATATTTTACCTTTAGCTATGAGTCATCCAATGAGGTGTCTTAAAGAGGAAGTGAGCTAATACATGGGAAACAGGTGTACGTCACTGTTGTGAATGCACCAACTTTGTAGTAGAAAAATTTAATAGTATCTTGTTTATATCGATAACTTAAAAACTGAAATCGTTATTCGAGTTCTGCAAGAGGTATGTTAAAGTGCACAGTTTTAAGATGATGATGTTTTGCTTTAAAATAATTAAAGCCGCTAAGTTTCTTTGTAAAACTTCAGTTTAAATAATTTGTATTATGAAAACCAATCAGTGAGGAGCTTTTTTACTTGAAGAGATAGATGGGGGAGTGAAGGCTATGAATTACCCTAAAAAGTGTGAATTTGGAGGTCATCCCATGATAATACCTCATGTATGTGAAATGCTATCGCTAGTTATATGCAAACATTTGTTTTCACACCACTACACCTTGCTCTTTACATGGCCTGTCACAGCAATCTAGAAACTCAGCGTTGTTATTGCAATGCTCCTGTGTCTTTAGTCCTACCTCTAGAGTTTGATAGTTACAACAGTGGTGTGATTTTCTGGGAGTAAAATAAAGCACGGGCGAGGCGAAATTATGGGTGTGCTGCTTAAGCAGCGACTCAGAGGTGTGCCCGCCCGAGGCAGTTAGAGAGGGGGAATACATGACCAGATGAGTACACCCCCAAGATTTTTTCTAAGTTGTTAAAGTATAATTCCATATTGTTATCCACCTATAGCACCGTGGAAACCCAAGCCTCCCTAAGTTGATATCTCTATGTTCAGATACAGCAAATCTACTAGTAAGATCTTTACTTTGCGAAGAATGTTTCAAGATCTCTACACATCAAATTCATCTTCAATTCCGATTTATACTGATGGCTCTAAACTTAACAACTGCGGTTGCGCAGTAGTATTCTCTGATCACACGATGCTGCACAGTTTACCTAATTACCTCAGCGTCTACACGTATGAGCTATATACAAACCGTTTTGGACTGAAATACATCCTAGACAATATACACTATGTGATCAAAAGTATCCGGACACCCCCACAAACAAACGTTTTTCATCTTGGGTGCTTTGTGCTGCCACCTACTGCCTGGTACTCATTATCCGCGAGCTCGGTAGTCATTAGTCATCGTGAAACAGCAGAATGGGACGCTCCGTGGAACTCATGGACTTCGAACGTGGTCAGGTGATTGGGTGTCACTTGTGTCAGAAGTCTGTACGCGAGATTTCCACTCTCCTAAACATCCCTAGGTCCACTGTTTTTGATGTGATAGTGAAGTGGAAACGTAAAGGGACATGTACAGCAGAAAAGCGTACAGCCCGACCTCGTCTGTTGACTGACAGAGATCGCCGACATTTGAAGAGGTTCGTAAAGAGTAACAGGAAGACATCTATCCTGACCATCACACAGGAATTGCAAACTGCATCAGGATCCACTCCAAGTACTATGGCAATTAGGCGTGAGGTGAGAAACCTTGGATTCCATAGACGAGCGGCTGCTCATAAGCCACACATCACGCTGGAAAATGCCAAACGACGCCTCGCTTGGTGTAAGGAGCGTCAACATTACACGATTGAACAGTGGAAAAACGCTGTGTGGAGTGACGAATCTCGGTACACAATGTGGCGATCCGATGGCAGGGTGTGGGTATGGCGAATGCCCAGAACGTCATCTTCCAGCGTGTGTAGTGCCAACAATGAAATTCGGAAGTGGTGGTGTTATGGTGTGGTCGTGTATTTCCTGAAAGGGGCTTGTATCCCTTGTTTTGCGTGGCACGATCACAGTGCAGACCTATATTGATATTTTAAGCATCTTCTTACTTCCCACTGTTGAAGAACAATTCGGGGATAGCGATTGCATCTTTCAACACGATCGAGCACCTGTTCATACTGCACGGGCTGTGACGGAGTAGTTACACCACAATAACATCCCTGTAATGGACTGACCTACACAGAGTCCTGACTTGAATCCTATAGAACACCTTTGGAATGTTTTGAAACGTCGACTTCGTGCTAGGCCTCACCGACCTACATCGATACTTCTCCTCAGTTTTGCACTCCGTGAAGAATGGGCTGCCATTACCCAAGAAACCTTCCAGCCCTTATTGAAAGTATACCTGCGAGAGTGAACGCTGTCATCAAGGCTAAGGGTGGGCCAACCCATATTGACTTCCAGCATTACCGATGGAGGGCGCCACGAACTTGTACGTCATTTTCAGCCAGGTGTCCGGATGCTTTTGATCATGTGTAGGTATACAGTATAACTTTTTTGTCATATTCACGAACTCTTTGAGTGTTCTGTTGGTATTACATCACAAAAACTCATTGTCTCGCATACTGGTTGCAGAACTATTAATGTTATACAATACACCAATTCTTCTGGTAAATATATCAAACTGAGCTGGACTCCATCTCACGTCGGCATCCAAGAGAACGAGGAAGCTGACGTTGCAGCCAAAGAGGACACCAGCATCCTCCAAAGAACTGTAGAATACCATACTGTGACTTCCTCAGATATACTCAGAAGAAAATCACTCGAATATAGAAACGTATTGGAACTGTTCATCTACAAGTAAACTGCATGACATCTACCCTCCTCGGTTTTCTAAATACCCAGTGATTTCCCTTCCTTACAAGGACCAAGTTGCCCTCACACGATTACGCATAGGACATACAGCCATCACTCACTCCTACCTTATATCTCATGATTCTCCTCCACTTTGTAACTTCCGTAATTGTCCACTTACTATATCTCAAATTATTCTGGATTGTCATCACCATACGAGTGCTACACGAGATTGTGAAGTTCGGAGATGCCATCAGCAATCCAGTGTTTAAACAAATGATACTTAGGTATATTAAGCAAACTAAGATATTGTCACAAGCTGAGCGTTGTGACTGGGGGACATAGCTTGGAAAGTCAGATGGAAGAGACTACACTCGCCCATACCTGAATCACTTATTAAGCCAACCTAACTAAGATCTACAATATATCCGAGTTTTCTCCTGATGAAAGCTCATCCTTTTGAAGCTTTCTCCTGACAGGATACCGTCCTTTTGAAGCAAGAACCTTACAGAATGAATAGTGTTGAACACAAGTACTGAGTCACATTTAACTACCCTGAAAATATACCAATAATATAGTTAAGCAATATTAATGAATCTGAGTTTATCCCATATGGGACTTAGCTACCGAGGGTTGACCTATCGATGAGAGGTGGCATTGTGGAGTCAACGGGACGGGCATTTCTAAGACAAGACCAGAACACCGTCACAGCCGGTTCCACATTTTTTCCTTCCTCTATACGTATAGTAAGTAGGGGAAGTATTGTATTCCACCCAAAAATTCGATACCGAGATTCCACCTGAAATATATGTTTTGAGGCCCCCTGAATCCAAAAAAAAGCATCTTTGGAAACATGTCCGCGTGTGTCCGTCTGTGTATCTGTCTGTGAACAGCGTAATTCAAAAACAAACAGTCGGATAAACACCAAACGTGGTATTTAGGTTCAGTATCTTCCAGAGATGCGACACTAAAGTTTTCAAGAAAATCGCCCCACCCCAGATTACCCTTTACGTGGAACATTTTTCGAAAATTTTAATTTTCTCAAAAATGGCTCTAACGATTTTGATTAAAATATCATATGTTTAAAATATTTTCATGACCAAAGAAATGTATATCTCGAATTTTCTGGGAATGTCTCCAAAAGTGTTCTTCATTCTGAACGACTTTTACGTAACTGGTAAACCCTAAGAGATAGACAAAATTTTCCTGCACAAAAAATGTAGATCGTGTTAAAATTCACAATTTATGTAATATACAGTTTTTTTTGTTGGTTGAACCGTTTTCGAGATATTGCTTGTTATTCCCTTAAATTTTCCCATACTTACACTTTTTCTCAAATGGGAATTCGTTATTCATGTTTTTGTCTTGGATATGCAAAGAGTATTAATCTGTGACAAAGAGAGTGGTGCTGCACGTAGCAACCAGCTATTAAGAGATATGTCTATGCTTAAAGGCTACTGTATTTCTATATTGCCCTTGCAAATATAGAACATAGTAGGCCTTAAACGATAGTCAAATATGTTTTATTCTGAGAAATAAACGAACTTCTATGATTTTGTGAATCTTCTATCGGCTTTTATTTCAAAGGATGCTGATTTGAACCAATTTCGTAAGATCGTTTCATTTTATTAATTCATATCTTATTGTTCGTTATAGTAGCATTTTAAATGTCCCTATTTCAGTTTATATTTTTTGTTTCCACGGTTTAAGGGTTGTTTCATTTTATTCATTCATATATTATTTGTTATAGTACCTTTTTCAGGTGTTTCTGTTTTGGTTTCTGTTCTTTGTTTGCTGTTTTACGTTTTAACACTTTTCATAATGCCTAGTAAGAAACGAACTAATTTTAATTCTAATGTTAAGAAGTTGTTTTACGTGAAAGCAGTCAAAGTGATTGCTGGTACCTTCAGCTAAAATAACGACATGTTTGGAGAGGTTAAAAACACACAGTGCACAGGCAACTCGGTGATGGCGTTATGTTTTTCAACTGTAATAAACATTGATGCTTGGAGTTCTGAAGTAATTGATAAAATTTCTTCATTTAGGCAATGATTTGCACTTAAAATCAAGTTCAAATTAAGATGGTGTTATGCCATATCCGCCTTACTTGTGCGCTAATGAGGTTTGCTACAGGATATTGTAATTGATGATGTAAAAGTAATCAGCAATGCAGTGACAAATAATTTTGTATTGCAAGGGATCACACCGAGGGATTTAGGCAGTGTGTTCATAACATTTTTATGTCCTGAACATGCAAAGAGAATGCAATGCTCCAGATAGCAACCAACTCTTAAAAGATTTGACTATCGCTTAAAGCCTACTAAATTCCCCTTAGATCTAAAAGAAAGTTAGCAATAAGATGGAGTCTGCAAATGTTTATCTTGATTATCATGAAGTAAATGGAGAATAAGCGTTTGTAAAAGTAGTTGGTACAAGAGTGGAGAAAGTCATGTGAGTGTAACACATCAGATTTTTTATATAAGTTATGGCTGGTTAGATGGTTCTGTGCAATATGGTGTGGCACCGTCCTAGGTTTGAATTGCAACTGCCAATAGCAACAAAGTATTCAAATTGTTATAGAACATTCCATTAATGGCTACGTGCATCAGCTTCCTCATGCACATAGCCATGAGGAAGTTGATGTCATGGTGAAATCCAGGAATTGTCATAGGAACTGGTTAAACCTTACTTTTCTGTTTCATATAATGTTGCCTGCAATTACTACACTGCATAACTCTAAATATATGTCCAAAATGTTTCATAATTTATTGCACCTCTCATCAATATACGTGGCAATATAAGCCAAATTATAATGCTGTCTGACTAATGTACAATTACAGTGTACTTCATTATATGGTGGTCTATATTCTTATGGTGTCGCGATATGACCAGCGACTTAAAACAAATTTTAAAAAACTATAATGTTGGAGAAATCCATATGATTGTAACACATAGTTTTTCTTTATTGTGTTTAACATGATTTCGCCCGAGCGAGACATTGGAATTCGCAGAAGTGCAAACCTTACACCACATAAGGAAGCACCATGATGCAAACCTCGCCGGCAGTCGAAACATCCATATACGTAGTGTATTCTATTATTGTAAACGGGATAAGGGAGAAATGATTTATCCAGCGCTCTAAACAAATAAGGAAGTCCAACAGTAAACTGAATATTCAGGTTAAATGTTTATTGAACCAAAATGGGGTTTAAACAACGTGAGCCTACTAAAAGTGGCAAAGAACGTAACATAGAAATACCGGCTCTAACACACGGCATGAAAAGAAATTCCTAAGTGAATGTAATTAAAAAAAATCTGATGTGTTACATTCACATGACTTTCTCTACTCTTGTACAAACTATTTTTACAAACGTGTATTCTCCATATGCTTCATGTTACTCGAGATATCGAGATGTCAATCTTATTGCTAATTTTCTTCAGGGGGTCTCAAAACATGTATTTCCGGTGAAATCTCGGTATCGAATTTTTGGGTGGAATACAATACTTCCCCTACTTACTATACGTAGTAGAGAAAGTAATTAAAAGGTGATGATAGTTGTTTAAATAGACAGGCTCACAAAGTGACATGCAAATTGTAATTAATGCACCGAAGTCCAGCAGTGTCAAGGCGAGTGACCTTGTATCCTCCGCGAACACTGTGATCGATGAAAGTGTATGGACGGAAGTTGTCAAGGGGAAAACCAAATATCGTGCAATAGTCGTCGGAAACATCAACAATCAAGATCCAAACTTGCTGTTTCTAAAAGGTATCCCAAAATGACAGCTCCTCTCCATTGATGATAGGGTGACCAAGTTTTTGAAAGCAAATTTTAAAGAAAACTGGAAGCCAGGAATGCTTTTCAAGTCTCTACAAAGAAAGTGTCCAAACTGTACCCAACTCTGAGAAATGGACAAAGAAAGTTTGCATTAGGCATTTTTTACTTTCTCTATTATTTACGTATAGTAAGTAGAGGAAGTATTGCAATCCACTCAAAGAGTCGATACCGAGATTTCATTGAAAATATATGTTTTGATGCTCCCTGAATTAAAAAGAAATTTAGAAAAAGGTTCCTGCATATGTGCGAACAGCATAGCTCAAAAAGAACACATTACGTCAATTTTTTAATGGCATAAAGCTTTGCGAAATATTCTTTGTTATTGCTTTGAATTATTGCTTTACATATACTTTTAGCGAGCAGGATGGTTCAGGCGATTACGTCTATGGCCCGCATTCGGGAGGTCCTGGGATCGATCCAGGCGACCGCCCCTCTGACCATGGGTTTTTCCCCATGTCGCCAGGTGAATGCTGGAATGGTTCAGCTTCTACCACGACTCTCCTTTCTCTCATTACTGGTACCCACCATCTTCCATGCCATCTGTTTCACGGTTAAAGGACTGGGCGACTGTGTTCTGTGGGTTGTGACTGGGCGGTGGCTTGCGCTCTGTAAAGGTTTCTACACTGGCGTCGCTGTGGTACCGCTCAGTTATTTCTCTCCTGCGTGGGGCTCCGCTCCGGGAGACCCTGGAGGTTGGTGGTTTGTGGCCAGGGACCGTGGAGCGTCGGATGCTTTCTATCTGGAAACGTTAGGGACCCTGCCCTTGCTTGCTCCCGTCGGCATTCGGGTCTCTCACCTCATCCTTCCCTCCCAGGGGTCACGTGGGAAGCACTATGGGCCGACTGGCCTGCGTAGCTCTGCCCCGGTTCCGGGGGCCCCTCCGTGATATATACCTTTAACTTTACATATAGGTTTTAGTTTCTCTATCCCGTACCTAGTAGATGGAGAAGGGACGGCTTTCCACGTAAAATTCCGTACTGAGTTTCATAAAAATATATGCTTTAGGCTCCCAGAATCCATAAACAGAACAAAAAATAATAAATAAATGTTATAAAAATGACCGTGTGTGTGACTGTGAACCGCATAACTCAAAAATGAAAAGTCCGACAGCTACCAAACTTGGTTCTTTAAGTTCAATAACCCACAAAGATCCGACACGAAACTTTTAGAGAAAATACCCCACCCCAAATTACACTTTACATTGAAGTTTTTTCGAAATTTTCTATTTTGTAAACAATGGCTCTAAAGTTGTTGATCATATATTAAAGATATCTACATGAAAAATAAAACGTGTATCTTGAATTTTCTGAGAATAGCCTGTGAAGTTGTCTTCATTTGGAAGGAATTTTATATAATCTTATAATTGTATAATCTTTATATAATTCTTTCGCTCTTTCTACTATTGTTATTAGTGGATATACAAACTGTTATTAGCTTATTTTTCTATCTACTATATTTCAATCCAAATAAACCTTTGCAAAAATAGCTACATTACACATTTATTGTAGATAAAAAGGAAAGAGCTATATCAAATATTTAATAAATGGACGCTACATGCTGGCCTTAAAATTCCATACTGCTTCCATGCAATCGCGAGAAACAACTGAAAATCGATGGGACTTAAAAAAGAATGACAAACATTAAACGATTCGAATCTTTAATAACAGATATCTCAGAAATGGCTAATGCCACAAAAAACTTAATTTAAATAAATTGTGTGCTTTAAAGAGATGTGTATTTTTTGTAAAGTGCGTTTTCGTCTATCGCTTAACGTTTACCAGTTATACAAGATTGTACACAATTCCTTCCGAATGAAGGGGACTTCCTGGGCTATTCCCAGAAATTTCAAGATATACATTATATTTTGTATGTTAATATCCTTCGTATATGGTGTTTTAATCAAAATCTTAGGCATTTTTTTTAGAAACTCAAAACTTTCGAAAAATGTTCCGTGTGAAGGGCAGTCTTGGCATGGGGATATTCTTGAAAACCTTTGTTTCACATCCTTGGAAGATAATGAACACAAATTCCAAGTTTGGTATTTATTATGCTTTTCGTTATTCTGTTCAAAGATACACAGACAGACAGGACACATACACGCACCTTTTGCTAAAAATGATTTTTTTTATTCAGGAGGCCTCAAAGCATGTATTTGCGGTGAAATCTCAGTATCGATTTTTTTGGTGGAATGCAATATCTTCTCTACCTGCTATGTACGTGTTAGAGAAAGTAAAAACATATTTCGTATACCTTCTAATTAACAATAGAGGGTAGAGAACGTAGAGTAAATGTGACACACCGATTTTTTTTTCTTTCAAGTGGTAATTCGCAATTAGTTCTTTCTCGTGGTCATGCAAAGAACGTGGAAATTCAAAGCTATCACATAACGATCCACTTTTTTAAAGATCGCTTAGCCTTCTGTATACCTCTTACACGAGGGTTGTTTTTTAAGTAAGAACCGATTGTATAGTGTTCGCGCAGAGTGTCAGGTAACGCCGATTTAAGCTCAGCCACTCTTAGCCGGGCCCCCACCACTCTGCCAGTAAGTTTCAACACACTTATCTGGACGGCCTACAGGCGCTTCGCTATTGATGAACTTCATCAACATTTCGCTCAAGTTTAAAGGTCAGTAATTTATGTAATTGTTACTGAAAAACTTCAATAGAAAAAAAATGTGTGCAACATGGACTGGCGGCATAGCTCTGTGATGACGGTATCCAAAAGTTGGTGCCACGACTGAACAAGTCAGTACATTAATGGCGAATGGTGACTATGTAGAAAAATAGAACCATGTTCATATTTTCACTGCGTATAAAGGTTAAGTTCATAAATAAAATATTTCGTGTGCTACAACAAAGCAGTTCTTACTTAAAAATCTGATATGTTGCACTCACATGACTTTCTCTACTCTTGTACAAATTATTTTACAAAAGCTTATTCCATATACTTCATGTTAATCGAGATAAATATTTTCAGAATCTTACTGATAATTTTCTTGTAGGTACAAGGGGAATGTAGTAGGCTTTAAGCGATAGTCAAATCTTTTAAGAGCTGGTTGCTATGTGGAGCACTCCACTCTGTCTGCATGACCAGGACATAAAAAAATCTGATATATTACACTCACATGACTTTCTCTACTCTTGTACAAACTATTTTTACAAACGCTTGTTCTCATATGCTTCATGTTAATCGAGCTATCGAGATGTTAATCTTGTTGCTAATTTTCTTGTAGATGCAAGGGGAATTGGTAGGTTTTAAGCGATAGTCAAATCTTTTAAGAGCTGGTTGCTATGTGGAGCACTCCACTCTGTCTGCATGACCAGGACATAAAAAAATCTGATATATTACACTCACATGACTTTCTCTACTCTTGTACAAACTATTTTTACAAACGCTTGTTCTCATATGCTTCATGTTAATCGAGCTATCGAGATGTTAATCTTGTTGCTAATTTTCTTGTAGATGCAAGGGGAATTGGTAGGTTTTAAGCGATAGTCAAATATTTTAACGCTGGTTGCTATGTGGCGCATTCCATTCTCTTTGCATGTCCAGGACATAAAAAAATGAATAACGAATTTGAGAAAAAGTATAAGTATTGGAAAATTTAAGGAAATAACAAGCAATATCTCGAAAACGGTTCACTCAACAAAAGAAATGTATATGACATAAGTTGTGTATTTTAACGCGATCTACATTTTTTGTGTAGTAAAATTTCTTATGGTTTACCAGTTATGCAAAAGTCGTTCACAATGAAGAATACTTTTGGAGACATTCCCAGAAAATTCGATATATACATTTCATTTCTCATGACATTATCTTAAACATATGATATTTTCATCAAAATCGTTAGAGCCATTTTGGAGAAAATTAAAATTTTCGAAAAATGTTCCATGTAAAGGGTAGTCCGGGTGGGGGGATTTTCTTGAAAACCTTCGTGTCGCATCTCTGGAAGATACTAAACCTAAATACCAAGTTTGGTGCTTATCCGACTGTTCGTTTTTGAGTTATGCTGTTCACAGACACACACACACAGACACACAGACACACACACACACAGACACACACACACACACACACAGACACACACGGACATGTTTCCAAAAATGCTTTTTTTGGATTCAGTGTGTCTCAAAACATGTATTTCCGGTGAAATCTCGGTATCGAATTTTTGGGTGGAATACAATACTTCCCCTACTTACTATACGTAGTAGAGAAAGTAAAAATCTGATATATTACACTCACATGACTTTCTCTACTCTTGTACAAACTATTTTTACAAACGCTTGTTCTCATATGCTTCATGTTAATCGAGCTATCGAGATGTTAATCTTGTTGCTAATTTTCTTGTAGATGCAAGGGGAATTGGTAGCTAAAGGAAAATCACACTGCTCCTCCTAATAAATAACAAAATATGACAGAAAAACAACTACTGACTAGTTACGTTGTGGCGTGGAACATAGCTCAAATCCTTAAATCTTTTCAAAAGGGGGAGTCTGTTAAATCATGTATGATGGACGTGGTAAAAATTGTGTGCCTCAGGAACTGATTAATTTTAAAAACAACTTGCACCTTTCACGACAAAGTATCTGCCGAAGAATTGAGTTGTTGTCCACTGATACAAGTAGACAAGTGAATGTGAAAATCCGTAAATTTGTGTGCTTTTCTCTAGCTCTTGATGAAAGGGCAGATTTGATTGACACATCTCAGTTGGCAGTATTTGTAAGAGGAGTTGATGAAGAATTAAATGTCTGAGAGTATGTGCTGGAGTTATTCCCTTTGAAAGACACTACTAAAGTAGAAGACATATTCAATGCTGTTTGCATATTTGTAAATAAACACAATTTAGAATGGTCCAAGACAGCATCAATTGCAACGGATGGATCTCGCTCGGTGACTGGAGGTAAGAAAGCCTTAGTTGGCAGGCTCAAAGCCTTTCTTAAGGAAAAGCGTGTATTAAATATCTGTACCTTGCATTGCATTCTACACCAAGAAACCCTTTCTATATTAAATAAGTATTTCTAAGTTTACATTGCAGTACATTAGCTGTTAGCAGATACATGACATTTGTGAAACATAACGTTGTATGTATTAATTGCAAGTGTTTCTTTGTAATTAAACACTGCTAATGTATAACTCTACAAATAATACAATTCTCTGAATGAGTACATTCATTTCGAACAGTCATATGCGTCCACTCCTAGGACACCTCTTGCTGTCTTTGTTACGTGCAAACAATGCAGACGTTGCGACTGCTTAGCGGGTTGCGTTTCCAGTATGTCTCGGAAGGCTGTCTTGGCCGCCCTTGCTCTACATCGTAAAAAATGCTCGCCTCCTTTGAATATGCTAGAAACACGGGGATTTTATGGCCCAAAGCTTCGGCTGTTACAAAAAAAGCTAGGAGTTGCCTCGCTTGTATTTATTTATAGAATCTTGCAGATTTCCCTGCGTAATCTTGCTGATGTCTAAAATTCTTCATGCAATTAAAAACATATATACATACGTGTTCTTTGGGGCTTTCATATTATGTTAATTTCAAATAATTCGGGCCGGAATTGTGGATAATTTTCATTTCAGATGCTGATTAATCGTCAGTAACTCCTTAATTAGCTTTAGAAAATTATTACTTTCTCTACTACGTATAGTAAGTAGGGGAAGTATTGTATTCCACCCAAAAATTCGATACCGAGATTTCACCGGAAATATATGTTTTGAGACCCCCTGAATCCAAAAAGAGCATTTTTGGAAACATGTCCGTGTGTGTGTCTGTCTGTGTGTCTGTCTGTGTGTCTGTGAACAGCATAACTCACAAACGAACAGTGGGATAAACACCAAACTTGGTATTTAGGTTCAGTATCTTCCAGAGATACGACACTAAGGTTTTCAAGAAAATCCCCCCACCCCAGACTACCCTTTACATGGAACATTTTTCGAAAATTTTAATTTTCTCAAAAACGGCTCTAACGATTTTGATTAAAATATCATATGTTTAAGATATTGTCATGACAAATAAAATGTATATCTCGAATTTTCTGGCAATGTCTCCAAAAGTGTTCTTCATTATGAACGACTTTTTCATAACTGGTAAACCATAAGAGATAGACAAACGTTTACTACACGAAAAATGTAGATCGCGTTAAAATACACAATTTATGTCATATACATTTCTTTTGTTGAGTGAACCGTTTGCGAGATATTGCTTGTTATTACCTTAAATTTTCCAATACTTATACTTTTTCTCAAATTCGTTATTCATTTTTTATGTCCTGGACATGCAAAGAGAATGGAATGCGCCACATAACAACCAGCGTTAAAATATTTGACTATCGCTTAAAAGCTACCATATTCCCCTTGCATCTACAAGAAAATTACCAATAAGATTTGACATCTCGATATCTCGATTAACATGAAGCATATGGAGATTAAGCGTCTGTAAAAATAGTTTGTACAAGAGTAGAGAAAGTCATGTGAGTGTAACACATCAGATTTTTTGTTGTTATATACTCGAGTGTAACCGGAAATAAAGCTACAATTTTAAATAAATAATATCTCATATATGCACTCACCAGTTTCGGTTAATAATAATGTAACTAATCTTTAAATAGTCGCACTGGTGTATTGCATACGCCCCTTCTCCAGTTTTGCTTATTTTGCGATGCTGAAATTTGACCTCTCATTATTGAGGTTTGCAAATTTGGATCATGTACTTTCCTTCCTACGTGGTGCAAATACGTGGTAAAGCATGTCCGAGGCAGCAATTGATATCTGCTGTACACCATGCAAGTAGTACTCTAACGGATAGGTGTATTGACATACAATGTCATACTCGGAAATAATTTTGACTACGGATTTGAACTAGGGTTCTTCGGTTTTCTGTGCCGTTGCTCTAATCAACTGAACTACCACGACATTAAATTTCTCAAGTGGCTGGCATTTTTACTTTCTCTACCACGTACATAGTAGGTAGAGAGGTTAAAAAAAACATTTTACCAGAAGGTCGTATGCGTGTCCTGTCTGTCTGGTGCCTGTGAACAACATTGCTTAAAAACGAAACTTCGGATAAGTAACAAACTTAGTATTTAAGTTCAGTATCTTCCATGGATGCGACACGAAGATTTTCAAGAAAATCCTCCAGCCCCAACTACCTTTTAAATGGAACACTTTTCGAACAAATGTATTTTGTAAAAGATGGCTCTTAACGATTTTGATTAAAATAGCATATATTAAAGATATTTATACGGCAAATAAAATGTATATCTTGAATTTTCTGAGTATAGCGTGTGAAGCCCTCTTTATCCGGAAGCAATTGTGTACAGTATTGTATAACTGGTAAACGTTAAACGAATACGTAGATCTCCTTAAAGCACACACTTTAAGTCTAATAAGCGTTTCTTGTGGCATAAGCCATTTCTGAGATATCCGTTATTAATGGTTCGAATTGTGCATACTTGGTCATTATCTTAAAGTCCCATCACATTCAGATGTTTCTCACGATTGCATGGAAACAGTGTGGAATTTTAAGGCCAGCATATAGCGTCCAGTTCTTAAACATTTGACTATCGCTGTCCCCTTTGTATCTATAACGAAATGTGTAACGTGGCTATTTCTTCAAAGGCTTATTTGGATTAAAATGTACTATGTATAAAATCAAGCTTTAGTAAGAATAGTCACTAATAAAGATATATGGTGTATATTATGAGACCATAAAAACATTTTAATACTCTCCCTAATGATCTTAAGAGAAAAGTTGACAATTTCAATGTCTTTAAAACTGCTGTTAAAGAGTACCTATGCTCAAAAGCATATTATTCTGTACAAGATTATCTGAATGACAAATTATCCTGATGATAATACTTATATAGCTCTGTAAGTAGTATTAGTAAATATTAATGACAATTGCTAGTCATATTTGATGCCTGCTCTAGAATTAATGAAGCTATTTAAATGTATGTATATTAAGAACTGTCAGTAAATGCTATGCATTACAAATCAAATAGAACAAAATGATCAGACGAACAAAGGTAAAATCCTAGTGAATGTTAAAATAACTGTTCTTGCCTATACGTATGTTAACCTTATAACAGTAAGGAGGTATTCAACTCTGTACAAAATTACACTGGTTTTGTTTCATTTTGTACATAATATGTCTTTATTTTATTTTAAATTTTCTGTATACTATGTAATATTTATGTATATGTGTAACTTTATTGTACATTTCCTTGACACGCATATAGTATGTGTCTATTTTATTTCAGATGTTCCATATTCTGTGTAATATTTATGTTTATATGTAATTTTTGTACATTTCCTTGACATGTTCTATGTTCACAAGCCTTTATGGCTTCTAGTGAACTCACAGAATACAATTTAATCTAATCTATGACAAAAAGCCATATGAATGTATTACATAAGGTTTTTTTCCCGATAAACCACAAACCTATCTCAAATTCATTTTGAGATGACACAGCAACTTACAATCAATCCTGGGATTCATAGTTAACCACTATTATTCAACCAATGACAATACTTGGCAGCAATGAAGATGTTCCTCTCAATATTTTAAGTGTTTCTGACTCAGTTTTTTTGCGCTGATTTAAAAAATGTTATTATTTTCTCTAAATAATAAAGATTCGATCGGAATATCAATTTTTTTGTTTTCTTTCGATTTTAGATTAGATTAATAGATGAATATAGTTTCCAGAAGTAACTGCAACAAATTTCCGGATTTTTGCTGCTATGTCTGCAGATATTACATAAGTTCAATGCATAAAAAGTACAAAATAACTCCAGTCACTAAAATTACATAGCTTACAGTGTTTACTCTGAAGTCCCAATAGGTGACCAGAACAAATCATGGGCTCCACACTTCTGCTGCAGTTCATGTAAATCAACTTTAGAGGGATGGTTACGCGGTTCTCGGAATCGTAAGCCATTTGCAGTTCCCAGTATTTTGAGAAAGCCAAAGAACCACCATGATTGTTGCTATTTCTGCAAAATTGATTTGTCATCCTTTAAAAATGTAGAACATCGATGGAGACTGCAGTATCTAGTTATACCATCGTCCATCGCTCCTATCCTATATGGTCCAGAACTTCCTAATTCTGAACGACTTGCCAATGATATATAGGTAGAAGCAAGTCCATCGCCCAATGAAGCTTGTACCCATGTCTGACAGTAGTTACCCTATTTGGACAATTCAACCAAGAAGCATCATTTCACAAATCAGGAGGTACTTGATGATCTTAAATTAAAAGTAGAGCTCCTAGAATCCCGCCTTCAAGAGAGGAATTTGTTGGACAATAGTTGCAAGGTCTCGAAATACAGGCAGCGGCATCATACATTTGCACAGTACTACAAGTATAATGCTTGCCTCTGTTACTATAGTAATATTAGCAGTCTTTTTGATGTAATTGGAATAGAAAGCAATCCCGCTGCATGGGAGTTTGAAAGCGGTGTTGTTGCATAATGGTAACATTATCCATTTATTCCTGTTGGCCATTCTGTTTAATTGAAAGAGGATTACATCAGTGTTAAATTGCTATTAGAAAAAAATCAGTACAATCACTATAAGTGGGATGATTGTGGTAACTTCAAGATACTAGGCCTTTTGCTGGGACTCCAAGGAGAATTAACTAAGTGTCATGTTTCCTTTGTCTATAGGACAGCCTAGCAACTGACAAACGCTACATCCAAGAGAGTGGCCTTTAAGGAAGAACTTGTTTCAGGACAACATAATGGTCTACATGAATCTCTAGTTGACAGGACAAATATCTTACTACCACCTCTGCAAATTAATTTGAGACTAGTAAAGCAGTACTCAAATCATCGGTTAAATCTTCAGATGCTTTGCAACATATTCGCTCCATATTCCCACTTTGTCGTGAGCCAATTGTGGTGCTTCTTTCACCGAGTGGCTGTTTTGCAGAAATGACCGTAGTTCTTTTATGTACCTGCAAACATGATGTACAATTTTCGGTCCCCTGTTTATTATTACGCCGGCAGCCTGCCTTACACCAGAAGTCGGCTGCACCAGGTTTCTACAGCGCTCGACAGGTTATGTCCTCTCCACCAGTATAGGTAGCGCTATATGTTGGCTCCACGTCATCATCACCTGACCTTCCCAGTGCGTACCCCGAGCAATGCATCAAGAGAAAAAGCAGTGTGACAGTTAGTTCTCGACGACCAGTGAAGGACTTTTATTGAGCTTCGTGTCTTCCTTTGGGACTGTATGGATTGTTACTTTTATTTAAAGTTGCTTTAAATCCCTGTTCAGTTCCTTTAAGCTTTGCTAGTACAAAACAGCTATTACTCTGGGGGAATGCTTTATTTCCAAGGCATTCTATAATGGGCCCGGCATTTTACTTTTCTAGTTTTTTTTAAGTAATTGTAACTTCTATGCATCGACTACTTCCAAATCGACCTCGGAAGAACGTTACAGTCGATGCAAAGGTATTTATTGGAGTTTTTACAGGGCATTAGATTAGACAGATGCGGGAGACTTAGAACAAAAAATTACACAAGTCGAAAAAAGTGTTCTGGCAAGCATTTCCTAATGTTGTGCATATCTTCCTGGGAAACAACAAAAGCCCAATTATTTAGAGTTGATTGAGAAGTTGCCGAGTTCATATCGTAACTTAGTTTGCAAAATGTCAACAAAATTACATTACCTGGACTACATTTGGAGTTAAACCAAATTTGAGTGATGTGAGCAAACAACATGAAGAGCGATTCAATTTAAGATATGAAGAACATGGAGTTACGGTATTAGAGAAGATAGGACACAAACATGTGGAGGAACTAGATTTGGAGTTTGGTGAGAGACAGCCAGCAGGAACACAAAAGAAGACCATATCACAACTTCAATTTTAACTAGTGGATTGTCAAGTCAACGATGTTGAAACAAATCCCATTTTATATACTTGCTTTATTTATATCGAGAATATGAAAGAAGGGACGGTGAATATCACTGTTTTGAAGGCCATAACTCAAAAACCAAGCATATCCGAACACAGGAAATAGACTTTTTTATTGTCTACATATGCGGAATGCATACTGAGTTTATGCCCTCTATTTTTTAAATACTCTGTATATTTCTCAAACATGTAAGTCAATTTCCTTGAGAACTACTGATGTTATGAATATTAAATTGACAAAGTTTAACTCTGGATGCCTGAATTATACAATAATCATGAAAAAGCTGGAAGGAACAAGAAGTTGCCCAAATTTGTTATACAGTGTAATTTGTTGTTCTTTCACGCATGCCGTATATAAGCTAAAGTTGAAAATGTATAATCGGATTGAGAAATTCAATAGCATAGCCTAGATTTGGTACTGTAACGTATATTCCAGCTTCATCAGTTGTATTACTCTGCGGCGAGTTATTTATCTGTTGTTCTGGACGAGTAGGTAAATGCCTACATGCTTAATGCAATCTACTTGTTTCCTGTATGCAATCATGTTATAGCAAATTGGGCCAATTTTTACGTCCTGGCAACGTATTTCGTCACTTTTTTTGTCGTGTTGAAGTGAACATGACATGTTTTAACTTGCTGCAGGTCTTCAACGAGTAGGCAAAATACTTCAGGAAAAAAACTGCAAATATGTTGCGTGATAAATTCAGAGAGGAGATAATTGGAGGTTCTGACAGTGATGGGAGTGAAGAGGCAATAAACTTCAGTGACCATGATACAGATTCACAACAAAGTGGTTACACCAGTTCAGGTGATGAAGTGGATCAGCTAGTAGAATATTTTGTTGCTATGGATAAGAACAGAACACAGTTCGAGTCCTAGTTTCATCATTAAAGGCCAAAAGTGTAATGACAATTTTACGGACCTAAACTCCATACTAGTGATGCACATAATAAACTTTTTGCTTTTATGAAAATAATTTCTGAAGCCATCATTAAGAATACTGTGCAATATACAAATCAACACATACTTCATATTCAACAAAGATATGATGGGGAAGGGTACGCCCATTTTGTTACAAGAGAGGAAATTTTAGCATTCATTGGCTTGCATTTCCTTTACTAGACTACAGTTCTTGATAAATCTTGACTGCTTTTTCTGTGGTGAATGGATGCAACATTTCATAAACTCTTATGTGTGAATGAATACTTGCAAAACAATGGGGAAACGTTAACTGAGTTGTCAATGAAGCTGGTTTAGCTGACGCTCTAAATTACGTTTCTGCAATAGCCTGGCTTGGTGACTGCCTCTCAGCCATTACTACTCCGGTGACCAAAATCTGTGGATTCAGCAGAAACAAATCAGAGCTTAAGGCGTGAGATAATATAGCACATGGGAATATTTATTCTTACATGAATGTTCGTGTACTTAAATAAAACTCCTAGATTCCTTTATATTTCTGGATTTCATATTCCTTTATTTTTTTCTTCAAAACATTAATTGCATCACTAATGTATGAGGGTGGGTAGTAGAGAGGCTTAATCCACAAACTTACTATGTTTCCTATTGTTATATAATTAGTTATTACCGGATAAAAAGCACATATGTGGCATTATAAAGGGAATAAGAGTTACTGCCAATTGTGGAATGTGAAACAAGAACAATTTTGGAATTAACATACAATACAAGAGTGGTTACGTGTGTTTATATACAGAAAACTACTAATAAGAACATAATACAGTGAACAAGCTATCGCCTTTACAATATTTTATAAAGTGAGTAATGAGTATCCAATATCGGTGCTAAAAATCAGCATCGGTATCGAGTATCAAGAAATATTGTTGTCGTCCCATCACTAAATTTATTTCAAATAATTTTTAAATGGCTGATGCCATTTCCAAAATATCCATTATTAATGGTTCGAATTCCTCAATACTTAGCCATTCTTTTAAAGTCCTGTCGATTGTCAGTTGTTTGTCACCATGTCAATGAAGGATTTAAGGATATGGGATTAAAGGCCAGCGTATAATGTCCAGTTAGGTGGTGTCGGGGCGAGTGGTTAGACTGCTCGCCTCTCACGATTGTCAGTTGTTTCTCACGATTGCATGACAAGCGCCGGCATATAGCGTCCAGTTCTTTAACATTTGACTACAGCGGGATGGTTCAGGCGGTTACGTCTTGGCCCGCATTCGGGAGGTCCCGGGATCGATACCCGGCGACCGCCCACTCCAACCCATGGGTTTTTCGTGGTTTTCCCGGATCGCCAGGCGAATGCTGGGATGCTTCATCTTCTACCACGACTCTCCTTCCTCTCAATTTCTGTACCCATAATCTTCCTTGTCATCTGTTTCAGTGTTCGGCAGGTTGTGGCTGGGCGGTGGCTTGCGCTCTGTAAAGATTTCTTCCATGGCGTCGCTGCGGTACCGCTCAGTTAGGTCTCTCCTCAGCGTGGGGCTCCGCTCTGGGGGACCCTGGAGGTTGGTGACTTATGGGCATGGACCGTGCGTCTTCGGATGCGTTCTATCTACAAACGTTAGGGAACCCGTTCATCCTTGCGCCCGTCGGCATCCGAATCTGGTCGCTCTTCGGGTCTCTCCCCTCATCCGTCCCTTCCAGGGGTCACGTTGGAAGCACAATGGTCGACTGACCTGCGTGCGATACTGTGCCCCGGTTCCGGGGGCCCCTCCGTGATACGACCTTTACCTTTTAATCATTTGACTGTCTCTGTTCCCTTTATATTTATAAAAATGCATAATGTATCTATTTTTACACAGGTTCATTTGGGTTAAACGTATTATATAGAAAAATAAACTTTAATAAGAATAGCTTGTATGCCACCAATAAAGAGAGTAGAGAAAGTAATGTGAATGTATCACAGATTTTTTTTATTACTGAATCCGTTTTCACAAAATAGACTTCCTCTGTGTTTACAATAATTATAAATATCATAAATGTCTCCCTCCTGATCAGTTTTAGGCTATAAATTGCTAATCAAGGAGGGGTGTATGCAGTCCACTACATGAACAATAAAGAAACAAAATAGGCGCGATTGCTTAAGAATTAAATATTTCATAATGTCACATTTTTGTTTGTGGAGCAGTGGTTAAATGCCGAAATAGTTACTCATGATGAAGCGTTAACATTAGGTTTTATTTTGCGAGTGGGAATGTATGTGAAACGAGGCTGTAGGTCGAGTGAAGCAATTCTACGAGCAAAATAAAATAAATTTTAACATATGGGGCATATACTATTTTAGACAACTCCGAAATTAGCAAAATAATAATAATAATAATAATAAAAAAATAGTACTATAGGATGATCCGTTTGAGGTGTCAGAAAAGTAAAACGTTATATATAAGAGAATAATGCACACATCTCTGAGCAGTTCACTGTAATATAAGAGGAAAGGATGAAAGTTAACAATGAGTGATGTTTCAGACTTCATCCGTATGGCATGGCAGCACTATTGTGCATAGGAGACAAAATGGTGGTCATGATACAACAGCGCACTCGTGTGTTGAATGATATGTGAAATGTATCGTACGAGACGTGTGGGTTCTCGGTTTTCCATATAATGCAATTATGGTTTTTGACCCGGCCACTCGCAAGAAATGTGGCTTTTTCTATGAACATCCATCGTTTTACCATTGACCGTCCTCTTCTTGCCTCAAGACAGCAAACTAGAGATGAGCTTCATAATTACGCTGTGTCAGAGCATGCTTTCGCTAAGTCTGGATGAAACATCTTAGGGTACTGTCTAACAAGTTAATTAACAGTTGCGTATGACGTATTCTGTTCTGCTGATAAGTGATGGAGTAACATCCATGGACTTCAGCCATTTTGTTTCCCATGCACGACAGTGCTGCCATGCCACGCGGATGAGGTCTGAAGCATCACTCATTGTTAACTTCCATTCTTTTCACTTATTTTACAATAAACTGGTCAGAGATATGTGAGTTGACCTCTTATCTATAACGTTTTACTTTTCTGACATCCCTAAAAATGGCGTCTAAAGCGAGATAAACAGACGTGAGAAGGAGAATATGGATGTTTCGTTGATTCGCTAGCAGTATTTGCCTTACACCAGTCAATGAAGCGATTAGTCAGTCACCATGTTAAAGATCTTTTTACACAAGTCCGGGCGACACACGCGGGTAAAGAGAGGCATACGACATATAATATTTTTGGGACTTGTGAAAATTTTTTATTGTCTACATCCTCGGAGAGTAAAGGTTCAAAATTATTTCAAAGTAATTTATTTCAAATAAGTCAAAGGACTTTATTTGTATGTAAAAGGTAAACAAAAACTGAACCAGACACGTGAAGAAAGCCAGCTCGAAATTGTTTAAGGGAATGATTAAATATAGGGAGTGTTAAATACGAAGAACGTTTTGAATTGTTTAATGTATTTATGAGGAGGTAAGTTTTATATATATATATATATAATTTTAAAAGAAACAAAGTTTACGAAATTCTATTAAGATCAGATTTGATCAGTCCTCGTATATATATACAACAAAGACTGAGACTTTTTTTTCACAGATGTTTATTACTCCAATTCAATGTTTAGATGATCTTCTTCAAAGTAGTCCCCTCCTACTCCAATACACCTTTTTTAGCATCTCTGCCAGTCCTTGAACACGTGCTGCAGACCATTCTTTGTCAGATATTTGAGAATCGCCTCACTTTTCTTGAGCACTGCATCAGAGTTCTCAAATCGAATACCCCTAAACTTTGCCTTTAGTGATGGGAATAAAAAAAGTCAAGGGTGCAAGATCGGGCCTATAAGGTGGATGTGGTACACAGGTAATGTTGAATCGAGCCAGAAACTGCATGACTTGATTTGCATTGTCATGATGAAGGCGCCAAACAGTCCGAGAAAGCTCTGGTCGTTTCTTTGAAATGTGCTTCCTCAGTGTAGCCAACACTGACGTGTAGTATGCTGCTGTAACAGGTGTGAGGGGGAACTGCATGCTGATAAATCATTCCATTACAGTCAAATAATGTGATCACCATCACTTTTCCTGCAGATGGAACAACTTTTGCCTTTTTTGATGTTGGAGAACCTGGAGATTTCCACACTGTGCTGGCTTGTTTTCCTTCAGGATCATAATGATGCAGCCATGACTCATCACCGGTGATAATCGATTTAAAAAATGCACCACCTCCATTGTCTGGTATGCGAAATGCACGTAGGGTCTACAAAATAGAGCGTTACTACCAACCTACCAATACGAGAGTGCTACCAACATTATACATAAAAACCCGCTCTTTTCAAATATTTACGTTACAGAGACGAAACTATCACGGAAGCTACAGGAAAAAATCAGTCTCAGGCTTTGTTGTTATAGCGGTTATATATGTATATATATATATATATATATATATATATATATATATATATATATATATATACCGCTATAACTGTGAAGGGTTATCGTTTGTTAAAATTGTAAAGTAAGTTTGTTTTCCCAACATGTATATGTTGTACACAAGTGAATTGGAAACGAAATACATTATGTGAGGGCAAGGACACCTTAGAAATTCACGAGTTCTCAAAAGACACATATACATGCATACAGGGTGGGCCATTTAAGTTTTGAAATGGAACCTATAATTAGGGCCAACTTAAATTGACCCTAAAATGACCACCACAGCGTTCTCCAAACAAAACACGAATAATGGCATTTACTTTCCCCTATAACATCAAGCAACTTTTATTCAAGACATTTCTTTCTACGACGCTTAGTTTTGGAGATATTATACAGTCTCAACCTAAATGATCCACACTGTATGTATATGTATATACACTCACACATCTATACACCTTGTCCTTGCATATATCAACTTAGGGTCCGATTCGCGTCCTTTTAAGTGATCTGTTATTCAACTGACGTATAAATAATTCCTTAGTGCCTGTTACCTATAACTATATGTCAGGACATTAATTACAAATGTTACCAGAAAGGTTAAAACAGATCGTAACAAGTGGGGCAAGTGACATTATATGTTTTATCGCACTAGGGTTATAAAGTTAATGAATAAATGAATAGCCGATTTGTCCCTGGAGGGCTAAGACCTCCTCTTGAGAGGGGAAGTACAACTTTTAATTCCTGTTTCTTGCCTTAAACGTTCTAATTGTAGCTTCAAGTGTCTATAAAAATGATTTATATTTAAGAGTAAAGGTTATAAATTAATAAATTATTTTTATAGACCCACTAGCAACATGCATGGGGGGTAAACTTAGATTGCAGATTGTGGAAGGCTTCTGTGAGGCCTTGGCTCACAGGAGATATATTGCTTTTGGGAAAATGTTTTTTAGAATTTGAAACCATATCTGTTACGAGACTGTATTCCTTGCTAAAGGGTGCAGGCATAATGAATTGGGTTTAAAACGATATAGGTAGCCAAGTAAGCCCAAGGAGATATTACGGAAATCTGTTTCGAACAAGACAAGAGTATGCATGGGGATTGGGCTATACAGATTAAAAGTCACATTTAAAATTAAGGAATCTAGTCTACTGTATACAACGGAATTTAAATACACGTTTAAAGTATGCTCAATCTAACGTCAGTGCAGTCTACGTCAGTACATTATGTGTCTGCTTTTACAGAAGTGACAAATTGTGTTTCAATGTATTCTTAAAGAAAACTGTATGAGTTTTTAAGTTTTATCCTTAAAAATAACACCAGAAAATATATTTTAGTAGCAGACTATAACGCGACTTATTAATAACTTAATCTCGTTTGGTACTATGCAGCCTAACTTTCAATTACGAGGGATGATCAATAAAGACTGAGACTATTTTTTTCACAGATATTTATTACTCCATTTCAATGTTGACATGGTCTTTTTCAAAGCAGTTCTGTCCTACTTGAATGCACTTTTTATACCGTCTCTGCCAGTCCTCGAACACATGATACAGGCCATTCTTTGTCAGGTCTTTGAGAATCGCCTCACTTTTCTTCAGCACTGCTTCAGTGCTCTCAAATCGAATGTCCCGGAGCTTTGCCTTTAGTGATGGGAATAAAACGAAATCACAGGGAACAAGATTGGGGCTATAAGGCAGATGCGGCACACAGGTAATATTGAATTTAGCCAAAAATTCCTGGACTTGATTTGCAACGTGAGGACGCACGTTGTTGTGATAAGCTCTGGATGTTTCCTTGCAATGTGCTTCCTCGGTGTAGCCAATACTGACGTGTAGTACGCTGCTGTAACAGTGGTGTGAGTGGGAACAACAATCACAGCAACTGTGTTGATGTTGACTTCAGTCATAGCAGAAGCCGAAGCAGTAGGCCCACCTTGCTTAGCACAGAGGACTCGCTCTACTTTGAAGTCTTTGAACCACCTAAACACTGTTGCACGAGGTAGTGCATCTTCACCGTATGCTTGCTTCAGCTTTTCCAAAGTTTCAGAGGCTGTATGATTTAAACGAAAACAAAATTTTATTGCTCCTCTTGTGTCACCTTCATTTTGTGGTATGCGAAATTCAACTAAGGTCAACAATATACAGCATTACTACCAACCTACCGATACGAGAGTGCTGCCGCCTATGGACATTATACATGTAACCCCGCTCTTATCAAATGTTCATGATAGAGACAGGAAACTCTGAAGAAAGCTACAGGAAAAAATCAGTCTCAGTCTTTATTGATCAGCCCTCGTAATTAACCTAAAATATCTGGTTGTGAAGGAGGTAATGGAACACGTGCAATGTTACTAAGTACAAAGCTACTTTCTGCTACTGTCCCAGACTGCAACGGTGCAGTCTTGAGTGTGGAAAACAATAGTATATTCTGATACAAGAGGTAAAAGTAGAGTTTTAGTTTGCGAGTAGGAATGTGTGCGAAACGAAGGCCATAGGCCGAGTTTTGCAATCCCACCGGCAAAATAAGACCGTTTTTATCATGTGTGGCATATACGTACTAGGGCGGATCGAAATGTACCGCACAATAATTGTTTTTTGCCTTGGTATTGCAGCTGGAATGTTGCAATTTCTCACAGATATAGTTTGAACTTTTCACTACAGAGCTCTAGCGGGAGAAGCGTGAACTACGCAGCAAAGATGGCACGCAAGCTACTGTCGTCCACGTGTGAAGAGCAGAGCGGTGTGGTTCGTTATTTGTGGGCCAAAGGGCATAAACCCAGTGATATTCAGAGATACATGCGTGGCGTGTATGGGGATGATTGTATGGACCGTAGCAATGTCTCCAGGTGGTGTGCATTCTTCCTAGAGGACCGTGTGAACTTTAGTGATTTGCCACGCTCCGGGAGGTCGGTAACAGCTGCAACACCGCAGAATGTTAGAGGCATTGAGGCGGCAATTTTGAACGACCGGCGTGTGCAACTGCGAACCTTATCGCATCAGTTCAACATTTCCTATGGTGCAGTATACGATATTGTTCATGACACGTTGAAATTTCATAAAGTTAGCGCTCGTTGGGTGCCTAAGAACCTGACAGACAACCACAAGGGCCAGCGAATGATGACGAGCTTGAATCACCTAACGCGATACACCGTAGAAGGGTATGACTTTCTGAAGGAATCGTCACTGGTGATGAGTCCTGGGCATACCACTACACGCCTGAAACCATTCAGGCAAATATGGAGTGAAAACATGCGGGTTCCCCAGTGAAAACACAAATTCAAAATGACTCAATCTGCTAGAAAAGTGTTTGTGACGGTGTTCTGGGATATGCATGGTGATGTATTGGTGGACTTTGCTGAACATGGTACCACTGTGAATGCTGCAGCCTACATGAAAACCTTGGTGAAGTAGCGTCGTGCCCTTCGTAACAAACGCCACAATATGAATGCTGACGATGTCAAAATTCTTCATGGCAATGCTCGCCCCATGTTGCTGGTGCTATTCGTCAGAAAATAACCAAATTTGGTTGGGAGGTACTCCAGCATCCACCATACAGTCCGGACCTTGCATCGTCGGACTTTCATCTGTTTGGTCCCATGAAGAAATTCCTGGCCGGTCAACGCTTTGCGACAGATGCGGATGTGAAATCAGTAGTCCGCAGATGCTATACTTCTACGAACAGGGCATATTGAAACTGGTATCACGATGAGATAAATGTGTTGAGAAACTTGGTGACTATGTCGAAAAGTAGGTAAAAGGTGTATGTTCGTTTGTGATCTTTTTAACTATTAAACTTTTTTGTAAAAAAATTATTGTGCGTTACTTTTCGATCCGCCACCGTACTATTGTTTAGACGGCGCTCGAAATTGTGAAATATCAATAATATTATCACATTTAGAATACGGTTCTTTAAACCCGAGAAATGACGTTAAGAAAGCGATATGTCGTATATTTTGTTTATTCGCTAGCAGTGATTTTCAATGAAATTATTTTCACCGTGTTTTGCCTTACACCGCTCCACACACTTTCGACATGTGAATTAAAATGCTGGAGAAATAAATTCATGTAATCGTAAAATGCGAGCAGAAAAGTGAGGAATTTAGGCAAAAACGTTGAATATTTCCATCTTTAATATTTCATTCCCACGTCATATAAAAACCTATTTCAACCACTATCTTAGTTATTACACAAAAATATTGGTCTATTTAATGCATGAAATATAATATTGTAAAGACCAGGGTTGCAATTTTGGGATTTTTTCAAAAATGTATATAAAACTCATCAAATGAACGATTTGGAAAATCCCCAATATACGTAAACTGTGTTACCAATTGAAATTCCTGTGAAAACAAAATTAGAATTCTCTCTTCGTTAGTTTGGCTGCTAGAATTTGTGTGTGAATAGTACTTGTGATGAGGAATGTAGCTATCTTCTAAACATATAACACGAAGATTTTCAAGAAAACCCCTCACAATAAACTACCCTTTAGGCACTGGCAAAATTTTAGGACATTGTTTCTTTCCTATAAAAACGGCTCTAAACAAATTTTATTAAAATATAGTATATTTAAGATATTTACGTGACAAATAAAACATACTCCTTGAATTTACTTGGAATAGTCTGTAAAGCTCCCTTCATTCGGAAGGAATTTTGTGTAATTTTGTATAATGTGTAAGCCATAAGAGAGAGACAAAAACTTAACCTTTTGTGTCATCAGCCATTTCCGAGATATACGGAATGTAGAAAGGCCCGCGATGTGGAAAGAGTATGGGCATTTAAGGCCATCCTATAGCGATACGCGTTTAAACATCTGACTATCGATTCGGATTTATCAATTTCCCTGCACCTACAAAGAAAATGTAATGAAACTATTTCTGCAAAAGTTTACCTCGAGTAAGTAGTTAGAAAAATACGCTTTCAAAAGAACAGTGTGTAAAAGTTATATACATAAAAATGATGGACAGAAAAATTCTTGTGTTACATTAACATGACATTTTCTACCCTCTATCATTTATTCGTGGGCATACAAACTATTTTTACTAAAGCTTATTACTTTCACTACTACGTATAGTAAGTAGCGGAAGTATTGTATTCCACCAAAAAATTCGACACCGAGATTTCACCGGAAATACATGTTTTGAGACCCCCTGAATCCGAAAAAAGCATTTTTGGAAACATGTCCGTGTGTGTTTCTGTGAACAGCATACCTCAGAAACGAACAGTCGGATAAACACCAAACTTGGTATTTAGGTTCAGTATCTTCCAGAGATGCGACACGAAGGTTTTTAAGAAAATCCCCCCACCCCAGATTACCCTTTACATGGAACATTTTTCGAAAATTTTAATTTTCTCAAAAGTGGCTCTAACGATTTTGATTAAAATATCATATGTTTAAGATATTTTCATGACAAATAAAATGTATATCTTGAACTTTCTGGGAATGTCTCCAAAGTATTCTTCATTGTGAACGATTTTTGCATAACTGGTAAACCATAAGAAATAGACAAAATTTTACTACACATAAAATGTAGGCTGCGTTAAAATACACAATTTATGTCATATACATTTTTTGTTGAGTGAACCATTTTCGAGATATTGCTTGTTATTCCATTAAATTTTTCAATACTTATTTTCTCAAATGGGAATCCGTTATTCATTCTTTTTCTCTTGGATATGCAAAGAGTATTAACCTGTGGCAAAGGGAATAGTGCTGGACTTAGCAACCAGCTATTAAGAGATATGTATGTGCTTAAAGGCTACTGTATTTCTATATTGCCCTTGTAAATATATATTCCCCTTGCATCTACAAGAAAATTAGCAATAAGATAGAGTCTGCAAATGTTTATCTCGATTAATATGAATTATATGGAGAATAAGCGTTTGTAAAAATAGTTTGTACAAGAGTAGAGAAAGTCATGTGAGTGTAACACATCAGATTTTTTTTCTATCTACTACATTTTAATTCAAATAAACCTTTCCAGAAATAGCTACAATACAAATTTCCTTATAGATTCAAAGGGAACAGCAATAGTCAAATGTCTTAAGAACTGGACGCTATATGCTGGCCTTAAAATTCGATGCTGTTTCAATGCAATCGCGAGAATGACAAAGTATTGAAGAAATCGAACCATTAATAACGGATATCTCAGAAATGGCTTATGCCATAAAAAATTATTTGAAATAAATTGTGTGTTTTAAAGAAGTCTAAATTTTGTGTGTAGTACGTTGTCGTCTATCACTTAAGCTTTCCCAGTTATACAAGATTATACAAAATTTCTTCTCAAGTTGTTCTCAGAAAATTCAAAATATACATTTTATTTGTAGAGTAAATATCTGTAATGTACGATACTTTAATAAAAACCGCTAGTCATTTTTTAGAAAGTCAAAGATTTCAAAAACTCTTCCATGTAAAGGGCAGTCTTGGCTGGGGGTATCTTCGTGTCGAATATTTGGAAGGTACTCAATCTCAATACCAAGTATGGTGTTTATCCGACTTTTCGTTTTTTAAGTTATGATATTAAAAGACACACACACACACTCATAGGCCTGTTTGTAAAACTGCTTTTTTTTAAAATTGGAGCCTCAAAACATGTATTTTCAGTGAAATCTCTGTATCCAACTTTTGGGTGAAATACAATACTTTCTCTACCTAGTAGATATGTGTTAGAGAAACTAATAATATTTCATAAGAATAGTTTGTATACGCACTAATAAGCAATAGAGGATAGAGAAGGTTATGTGAATGTAACACATCAGATTCTTTTTTAATTTAGAGGGCATCAAAATAAGGGGAAGATAATGGAAAGAGCTTTGAAATTTTGGTTCAGAACTTTAAATCTAGGAAAAAGTAATGTGTTAAGACAATGTATTGAATACCAAGAGAATAGCTTAAAGAATGATGGATGGGTAAGTAAATTAAGGAACATTTTGGAGAAAAATGGGTTAGGAGATGTATGGAGAAGGAGAGAAAATAACGTGAAAACTTTTTGGAAAAAGGCGAGGAAAAGACTGGAAGATATAGAAATACAAATCATGTTCAGTGAGATTGCCGAAAAGAGCTCATTAGTTTATTATAGGCCAATGAAAAATACATGGGTTAGGGAAAAATAAATAGTCATAGTAAATAAAGAAGAGAGAGAATCTATTGCTTGTGTAAGATCCGGAGCACGGAGGCTAAGAGGGTTAAGACAGGGTATTCCTCAGAACCAATGTCCTATATGTGGTGGTAATGAAGACATTGAACACATAGTATTTAAGTGCCAAGGAACAGAAAATTGGAGAAAAGGATTTTTTAATAAGAAGTGGTTGAAGGGCATAGAAATACACTTATGATTGAAATGATATGCAAGGACGCTAGAAGCATTGGGCAGTTTTTGTGTAAAGTAAAAAATGAATGGCTTTGGACAGTGGAAAGAGAAAAGTAAGAGGTAGTGCATCTTACTTTGAATGGAAAACTATAGTGAATGTGTGATGGTTAAGTAATCAATAAGTGAAAAGTGAAAAACAAGTGGAAATGGGACATGAAAAAAAAAGCGCAAGATAATTTATTGACAATAAATTGTAAAATGTAAATAAACTGTAGTGATTGTCTAATGAATGAGTGACCAGGGTCAAAGTGGAGTAGACAATCAAATTTGTAAAACTCTTAGTACAATAAAATACATACATACATATTTGCAGTGAAATACCGAATCGAATTTTTGGGTGGAATACAATAACTTCTCTGCTTGCCAGATATGTGGTTTAGAATACAAAATGCATTCCTATTTTAATCCCTTTCTTTGTGTTTTTCTATCATTCATTTGGAGATGACGAACATTATTAAACCGTTTTGTTTAAATCACCCGTAAGCTAGCGCAACTCTGACCATGGGTAATAGCACTGTTTCATCATACGTTGTTTTAGGATTTTGCATATTAGACTTTACTCCGCATTCGCAGTTATTGGCGAGGGTGCCGACGTGCCCCTCTGACGCGATTCCGTTGACCTCCAGCCTCCAAATCGGGTTTACACCGGAATACACACTTTTCATTGGTTACTGCATTTTTTTCAAGCTGAGTGGAAATTTCCTAAGGTTGCATCGGCCTTCAAAGTCTGGACGCACGTCTGGCTTTGCGGCTCCTGTCCATCATACTTAAGCAGGCGTCTGGGAAAGCCTTGAGTATCTTAGGGACGCAGCCCAACTCAGGTTACAAAAACAAATATGGTTGATGCCGTATGTCAGAGCGGTCAGGTTCTAACTTGAGTCCCCAGATATATAACCAGAGATATCACCAGACAACCTGTTTATAAAAGACTCATTCTTTACGTGCTCTGTTAGATTATGAGTCTTTGTCATATAGTATATAAACACTGTGTAATATTTTCTTCGGTGCAAAGATTTGGTCATCACTAGCGCCCGGATTTTTTTCCTCGCTATTTAATTAACACATTTCACAGCTCCTGGAGCAGAATATGCGAATTTCATTACATCTAAAAAAAACCTAAATGAGGGGTTGACACCTAAAATAACCTAAATAGCTGTTTTTCCTTTTTCGAAATGAAGGAATGTTATTTTTGGATTGAAGCTCATTGTAAAATTATTTCCACCACTTATAGCCAGTAGATAGTTCAAGTTACTACAGTTAAACGCAGCACATGTGATGTGGTGACACCTGGATGCAACTGATAAAAGTCAGGACTTGGCTCAGGACCCTCTAGAAACAACGGACCTGACACTGGGTTCGAGATTGAGAAAAATGGCGGCGGTAGTTGGTGGTGATCCCTGCGGTGTTTACACTCGCTAACTGCTGTGCTGTGTTTCCGATGCCTGTGATTTATAGTATTTTAGTAACTGCGGCAGTTTGTAATCACATTAGCGAAGCAATAGTGTTTGAAAACCTTTATTTGAGCAATTTGGGAAACGGGAATAATCCCAGTCATTCGTTTTCACTGCCGTGTGCTTTCCAAGTGTTACTTATGTTTACTAATATATTACATTAGATTATGGCTACATTAAATGTAAAGTATAATTATACTTTTTTAATTTATCTATTTGAGAATATAGTTTGTGTCACGGTTACTGTGGTGAAATAAAGAAATTGTTACAGTTGTAAATATACTTAACCTAAAACATTACAACACCATTATGTTTCCGGATGTAAATCGAACTTTGATTATAATGAATAGAGGTGCAAATAATTGTGGTAAACATTTTAAAATATGCTATATACAGTGTTAATTTGAGTTATAAAATATATTAACTTATGTATATTTGTGAGATACAATAAAACAATTATGAGTATTTGAGTGTGTATGTGTATAGTGAGTCCCAGTTATTCTCTTATACCGGAGTATTGCCATTCATTTTTTCCAAAATATAAAGATTTAAAAGAAAACAGTTAATATACATAAATCGTAAACACTTTCCGCCTTCGAAGGATTCGCCTGTATGCATACATCGTTGTTTCCGACCTAGTTATAAGAAAGGATAAATTCCGTTACGGTGGTTCTTTTATAACGGTTCCAAGAAAGTGGTTAAACTGCAGAATGGTGCTTTTCTGACAGTTTGTTTTAATTCAGCCATCGTATTTATGCTGTTACGTTGTTGCATGCAATACTGTAGACTGCATGAATGTTATTTTGCAATGCTATTTAAGGTTATGTATTTCATATATTTCACTTGCAGTGCTGGTTTAAGACTACTTATTTGTTATATTTCAGTCTGTCGGTGTGGACTCTGCAAAAACTAGTAAAGGATGCTATAAGTCGCTAAGTGGTATAGTTTTGAATAATTATTGCAAACTTATAAATGAAAAGCTTGTTGTTTGAGGTTACATATTTCATTTAATGTTAAAATGCATTTAGGTTGCTTTAAAGACAGCGTTTTTGTGCACAGCAGCATATATCTACACAAAAGACATGTCACTGCACCACATTAATTGTATTTTACTGTGAGAAGTCATAACTTGTAGACAAGAACTGATTAAGGCATTTCACAAATTCCCACCACATACGGCCGCTATTTTGAATGACAGTGTCAGGTCCGTTATCCAGAGGGTCCTGCTTGGCTGTCTGCTGCCATTTATTAGGTTGAACGCTTAAAAGATATTAAAAATGTCGTCAATGAATTGGATGAAACAGAAGCTTCCTGCATTGCCAAGGCTAAGAAATCACTCGAGTGTCCCACTCTTGCCGCTTCCCTTACATATATTAAGGCACATCTTTGTTTTATACCAGGAGCTTTTCTCCGGTTGTAAAATACAGCTTTGCCACTGAAAGATGCTCTAGATATCATTAGCAATGTTTCCAGTAAATAAATACCTTAACCAATGGGAGTTGCATGTTCTTCGAAGTTGCAGAATATTCTTCAAGGAAATCCTACTTTTGAAGATGTGAAAATCATCGATTCAGTAATGCAGCGAGAAAAGTATACAGGAGAACTACCCCTAGAGCCTGCTGCACTGGCATCTATGTTCTAGCTCCAATGACGTCATGTTCCGTTGAAAGAACCTTCTCTGCATACAAGAATGTGTTACGTGATTATAGGAAATCGTTTACGCCAGAAAATTTGAGAATGTATGTATATACTGCAATGTCAAAATGTAAATCTTACAACTAAGTACCAGAAAAGCAAAATTATTGATAGCTGTATTGATCCACGAAACAAAACACACACAAAAAAAAAATATATTTATTTTAATGAAGAAAAACCTAAAAAAAACTATTTTAAGCACATAAAAAACCTAAAATGAACGTTTATTCCACCTAAAAATCCAGGCCCTAGTCATTACCTTTCTTCTCCGCCATAATCACTGTTTACCTATAACCTGGATGCAGCTTAAGTGTTAAATTAAGCACCGTGCTATGGACATGCTTAACTTATTAAACGTAACAAATTACTGTCAAATGTCAACATTCAGTTGTTTCTCGCGATGTCATGGAAACAGTATAGAATTCTAAGACCAGCATATAGCGTCTACTTCTTAAACATTTGACTATAGCTGTTCCCTTTGTATCTACAGGGAGAGACAAAAAACTAGGAACCGGCTGCGCGGTGTTTTTCCTGTCCGCGTTCTTGGCGCTCGTTGCCGTCTGCCGCTATCATAGAAAGGCGCGGATGAAAGCATGCAACATTTTTAAAACTATTTTTTTCTTGCCAACTTTATGAAAGGAGATGCTGAAACTGGCCACCGTCGTTGTCCATACATTTTCGGCACCACTTTAGGAAACTATCCATCACTCGCCAATTTTTTTCGAGTCAACAGCTGACGCCCGTACATATATGAACATAATTTTGCCCCCTGTTTTAGAGAATTAACAGCCAGGGAGCGTGATTTTGCCTTTTTTCAAAAGACTCTGCAACAGCTAATACGGCCAATATTTCGATGAGGGCAATTAAAATTGCGTTTGAGGACAGAATTATTATTAGCGATTTATGGCCCCCTCGGTCCCCCGACCTAACCCCCTGCGATTTCTATCTCTGGGGTAACTTAAAACAAAGTGTACAAGACAAACCAACACACCCTGGAAGAATTAAAACAAAATATCCGACGGGAAATTGCCAGCATTTCTCAAACGTGAACTACGGCGAGTGAGTTTTAAAAATGTTGTGTATGGTTTCATCCGCGCCTTTCTATGATAGCGGCAGACGGCAACGAGCGCCAAGGACGCGGACAGGAAAAACACTGCGCAGGCGGTTCGTAGCTTTTTGGCTCTCTGTATAACTAAATGTGTATTGCAGCTACTTCCGGAAGGATATATCTGGATTAAAATGAATTATATAGAAAAATAAATTTCATAGGAATAATATGTACAGCCACTAATAAGGGATAGAAGGTAAAGAAAGTCATGTGAACGTAACAAATAAGTTTTCGATATTGTTTTTCAGCGTATGGCCATCAGCCAATGGTCACCAAGGTATCAGATTGCTGTGGCCAAGTTCCGTTCTACGTTTTTGTATAAAACGTAACAAATGCACTCAGAAGTGAAATAGCTGAACGGCAGTAACATTGATTTCCACTGCGACCACTAAATTAATTTCAGCGTATTTTTACTTCGAAAATGAATAAAAAATATAAGTACCCCGTTTAATAGCTAAACAGAACAATAATTAATAGGTGAAACAAAGATAAAATGAGACAAAAATTAAACCTTTCATTAACGACCAGTCCTAGACCTTTGAAGTCATTGAACAGATTTATATAGGGTAGCTTTAAAGGGTTCCGGAACATAATTTAATTTTAATGTATACGTTAGTGTTTTGTAGTTATGATAATGTTCATGTCATTTAATAGAATTTTCCATTATCATAACGGTTGTTGTATTTGCAATCACCTTTTGTTGCTTGTGCATTAGATAATGTCGGCTACAGGGCAATACCCAAACATAAAGTGTTGTGTTTTCTTATTCAAATCTATATTAGAAACGTTAAGACTACTCGAAGAAGGATATGGTGAAGTAGCAATGTAAAACAAAAGAACAGGTTTAAATCCGGCATAAATCTTTTAGTGAAAGCCACGAAAGCAGCAAAGACTACCGGCGTAGTGGTTGGCCAACAACTGCACCGGCAATCACTACTTTCTGTCGTGTATTAGTGGGTATAGAGACTATTCTCACTAAAGCTTATTTGTTACCTATTGATTTTAATTCAGACAAACCTTCGCAGAAATAGCTGCATTATACATTTATAGATACAAAGGGAACAGCGATAGTCAAATGTTTTAGAGCTAGACACTACATGCTGGCCTTAAAATTCCATACTGTTTCCATGCAATCGCAAGAAACAATTGAAAATCATCAGGACTTTAAAAGAATGACAAAGTATTGAAGAAATCGAACCATTTATAACGGATATCCCAGAAATGGCTTTGAAATAGTGTGTTTTAAAAAGATCTGCATTTGTTTGTGTTGTAGATTTTCGTCTATCGCTTAACATCTACCAGCTGTATAAGATTATATAAAATGCCTTCCAAATGAAGAGGACTTCATAGGCTATTCCCAGAAAATTCAAGGTATACATTTTCTCACGTAAAAAAATATATATTGTTGTAGTAAAAATCATTAGTAATTTTTTACAAGATCAATTAATTTAAAAAAATATTCCATACAAAGGGTAGTTTGAATTGGGGGTATTTTCCTGAAAACCTTCGAGTCACATTTTTGGAGGGTATTGAACTTAAATACCAAGCTCACCGAGCGAGATGGCTCAGGCGGTTACGTGTGTGGCCCATTTCGGGAGGTATCCGGATCGATCCCCGGCTACCGCCCACTCTGGTCCATAATTTGAAATCGTGATTTCTTCAGGCCACCAAGCGAATCTTGGGATGGTTCATCTTCTACCACGACTGTCCTCCCTCTCATATTCTGTATCTTCCTCATTGGTTTCGGGGCTGTAGGTCCAGGCGAAAGTGTTCGGCAGGTTGCGGTTGCGCGGTGGCCTGCGCTCTGTAAAGGCTTCTTCCCTGGCGTTACTGCGGTACCGCTCTCTTAGGTCACTCTTCTGAGTGTGCTGCACCCCGGGGGACCTGGAGTTGGTGACATGTGGGCAGGGACCGGGTGGAGTTGGAGACGTTTTATCTGGGACCCCGTACATGCTTGTGCCCGTCGGCATCCGGTTCTGGCCACCCTTTGGGTCTCTCCCCAAATCCTTTCCTCTCAGGGGTCACGTTGGAAGCATAAAGGGCCGACTGGCCTGCATGCGGTACTTTATACCGGGTGCCCCTCCGTGATAAGCACCTTTACCTTTAAATATCAAGTTTGGTGTTTATCCGCGATTTCGTTTTTGAGTTATGCTGTTCACAGACACACACACGGACCTTTTCTAAAAATGCTTTTTTATTCAGGGGAGCCTCAAAATGTCTATTTCCGGTGTAATCTCGATATCAAATCCTTGGGTGGAATGCAATACCTTCTCTATCTAGTAAGTACACTGGCGTGCATAAAAGGTGACCCATAATAGCACGGAGCTGTAAGATATGTTTCTACCAACAAAAATTACTACCAGGCGTGACCACCTCTATTTTTCGAGCATAATTCTAGCCACTGAATTGAGAGGTACTTTACCTCCCCTAGAGTATTGAAATTGAGTTTTTATTTATGGACGCTCTTTAACTACTATGGACGTTAGCTCCCATTCGATATTGATCGTGAAAGACCGGTAATTTTTCCTCTTTATCAGGCTTGAGGTTTCTTTACGTGCCGTAAATCTACGACACGTGACCACCGACTTTACTTCCCTTCCGAAGGAAGCCATGTGTAAGATTCTGACGTCCGAAAAAATCCATCGCCCTCCGCCGGGTTTGAACATAACCTCGGGAACTAGAGACTAGCATGATAACCACTACACCAAGGAGGACGACATCCCCAGAGTATGGCTGAGCTTCCATTACAACTTAAACCTAATATTTTCATGCTACATTACCACTTCCTCAATGCGTTTTCTGATTGTCCTTTAGTAGCGACAACTTTGATCTTCGTCTCCATATCGCTGATGAAGGCTCTCATATACATTGCCGTTTGTGAAAATTGCAACACCAAGAAGGAAACGCATGAATTCAATGAATGTAATACCACAAGTTAGGTACATGATAAATAACAAATGATAAACTTTTCAAATCTATACATGACTTTTGAGCCCCAATATTCAGTATTTGGTGTGGCCTCCATGCTCTGCAATTAGAGCTGCTGTCCGCCGCGGCATTGAATCAAAAAGGTTCTGAATACGTTCTTGAGGGATTTCCATCCCCGCAGTTTGTATTCGAGCCCACAAATACGTAGCACTGGTTACTGGAGGACCGTGACGCACCAAGTGCCAACCAAACATATCCCAGAATGCCCGATGGGCGACATGTCATTCGAACTTGCAGGCCAGGGAGCAATGACACCCGTCGCTCTACGAAGAAGCCTTGTACATTCCTCGCAATATGCGGCCGGGCATTGTCCTGTTGAAATATGGCCTGTGGAGATGTCTGAAGCAGGGGGAGTACCTCAGGCTCTACAACCATCATTAGGTATGGGCTGCTGTTCAAATTGCCCGTAGGAGGCGAGATCGGTTGTTGTGTCCAATGGCGCCCCAAACCATCACACCTGATGTTTGTCCGCTATGCCGCTCAACCATGCAGCCCTTCATGTTGCGCTTACCACGGTACCGGCGGAAACATATACGGTCATCTCTGTAGGACACGTTGAAGCGCGACTCGTCCGAAAAGACTACATTTTGTCACTCAGCACCCCAGTGACGGTGTTCACGTGCCCATTGCAGTCGGAGGAGTTTGTGGTTCTGCACAATGGAAGCCGACGTAATTACATGCATGCAACCAGTCCAAGCTGCAGCAGACGACGACGAACCGTTGATACAGACAAGTTCACACCCGTTGCAGTGCTCCAGCGTCGAGCCAACACTGTGGATGAAGCTGTACGGTCCGTTACGACCATGCGGACAAGATAATGGTCATCCCGTGCTGTGGTCATGTTCCGTGGTCCAGTACCCACTCTTCGCTGCGTACGACCTTCATCTATCCACTGCTTCCACACACGCATCACTGTCGTAGCAGCATGCCCTGTACGAGCCGAAATGTCATGGTATGACTAACCCGCTTCCCGGAGACTGATCATTCTGCCCCGTTCGAACCTGCTCATATGCCGATATGGCTCCCTTTGAAGTCGGCGAGGCATACCTGCACTTACATTATTGTTTCCACCTTGTTTGACAGCTCTTCACTGACTACACTGGACGCAACACTGACCTTGTTGGACCGACACGAGAGGGCTCTGCTCGGCGTACGTATACCCCATCTCTCTGCAAACCTAATCGCTTATTGCTTGCACTCTTCTACATTTCCACCAAGTTTGGAGTTATTCGAGAAATTCTTTCTTGGGGTTGCAATTTTCACAAACGGCTGTGTATGTCAATTTTGTAGTTATCGTTTAATTTAACCGCATATGCAAATAATTCTTCACCCCTTACCCTAGAAGCCAACTTATATTGTAATTGGTTTAGCGTTTCTTGTGTGCCAATCGAATCACTTTTATAGATATGGTGCCTGAACCATCCCTTCATTACACTACATTGTAGGCACCGCTCATTGGTTAGTTCGCATGTCCCTGTATTGTTTTTAAGGTCGGTCACAATACCGGCTGGGTGGAGTCAAAAGTAGGTTACCTGAAAGTGGAAACCTTACAGAAGGAACAACACCATGGCGATCTAGGGTAAAAGGACCACTTTTTATACACGACAGTGTCCTTCATAGGAAATAAATTAAGCATTGGACGTATATGGGTTGTGTCTTTTTCACCGTGAGTTTATTCTACGCATACTGAAACGAAAGAGCCAACATTTCCAATCCTGTAGATCTATGTGTCACCACCGGAGCCGCGTGATGAAGGACCCACCAGTCTAGCAGCCTTCTTGTTTCCACTTTCCAGTGAGCATGCTTCCACGCAATCTATCTGGCAACGCCATACACCACGAGACCTAGAAGCGCATCTGAAAGATGAGAATGAAACAGAATGAAAGGGAATTCATTACATCATTACTTCTGAATACATTTTACGTTTTCTTCAACCTGTGTGTGTTTTCTTCAAACTAGCACTTTCACCTATAATGCCTTCCAAAAATGCCATAAGTATACGTGATTTTAAGCTGTATAAATAGAAATAATTGCTATAAATAATTTTCGTATATTAAATCAATGTGCAATGCAATAAGCTTGACTTGAAAAGATTTGTCCGGAGAAAAAAACGGTAATTAACGAGTTATGTAAAGCAAACTCATTAGTAATAGCCTAAGTAGCGAACGCGCTAGACATAAAAATTCTTGGAATGTAATTAGGTATGGGTTCAGTACATGTCTTAAGTCACGTAGACAGAAATGCTGTAAAAGAGAAAGGGAATGAAGTTGTGCGATTCGGGGAGGTTCCGCATATTAACAGTGTCAGATACGCATAAGTACGACTTTTAAGATTGATCCGCTCGAGAAGGGACAGAGGTAGGGGTATTGATATTTGGGCGAAGTTTAAGATAATACAACAGCGTGTATTGCTAAAAATTAGCGTCTTTCTTTTCTTTCGTGTCTAAGACCTCGCTGGGTTATCCTTTGCTTAGCGGTGGCCGCGAGGGGTTTTTGCGATAAGCATTTTAGAGACTCACGGCAAATTACGCTGCTAGTTTCTTTTATTGGGAAACAGTTATTTCGAATTGTAAATTTGATAGTGTAGAAGTTAGCAAGTATAATAATTCAACTGTTATAGTTTCAAGTGCAGCAATTCATAATCCGTTTCATTCTTTGTTTTAAAACGGGCGACAACTCCCTTCAATAGCTAAAGTATTAGATCACATTAAACTTCTCAATCAATTATAACTTATGTATCCTTTCATACTAAGCCTACGCAGAGAAAGACCTCATAGCCAACCACTATATCAGCCGGCAGCAGAATCAACAGCAGATATTAGAAACGACGTCAAAAGGTGACTCCGAGCATTCGGCTTCAAAAATTGGCGCGTCATCATGGTGCAATACAGCACAGGAAGAACTAGCAACCGCTAACAACAAAAAACTTTCGGAAACAATGAATGCTTCGTTACTTGGCGCAGTGATACCATTAACGCGTTGACATTCCCCCTTTTTTGTAATGTTTCTCTCTGACATTCTCCCTTTTTGTGCAGTAGACCAACAACTTCAACAAGCTACAAATCGGGCACTATGCTCTTTTTAGCACTGGAATGAAGCGTTCTACTCGCTTTGATGTATAATACTTAACGTTGAACTAATGTTTTCAAAATGGATGACATTCCCGTTTTTTTGCAATGCCCTCTTTATGTACTTCGGGTAAAATCTCTATATTGGGTTGACTGGAATATTCTGCTGCTGCTGCTGCTGCTACTACTACTATACATATATTGTAACACCCCACGGGGGTGGTAACCCCGCAGTAGGTGATTACACTACGGGGGTGGTAGCTCAGAGGTAGGGGATGCGTCGTTACTGGGGTGGTAGGTAGGCCAGGGTGGCGTTCTAGGACGGGGGGTATTTAAATAATGCACAGGGGATGCATTGACCCAATAAATTATATTATTCCTTTAGCGTGAGTACATTGGCCACTCAGATTGGGGTGAAGCCCGATAAGCAAGCAGAACTTAGAAGAGATACATTCTTACCTGTTCACCTAGTGTTGCGTTGGCGACTCGTGTACGGGGTCTCGACGACTGATTCAACAATTTATCATTGATAACTGACCTGACAATTACTCATTGATAACTGCCCTCTGACAACTGACTGATAACTGCTCTCTCACCACTGACGATCGATTGCCCATTGATGACTCCCCTCGCCCGAGTCAAACCCCCGTAGTATAAATACGTACAGAAGAGCTGACTCGGCGTTCCTTAGCGCGGTCGTGTTGAGGTAACCCTATTTCGACACTTTAGGCTTGTTTACGTCATATGATATATATGTGTGTGTGTGTGCGTGTGTGTGCAAATTAAGGTTAGATTTTGTATTAAATATTTCAAACTAGAAAAATTACGATAGCAATGTAAAATATAGAAAAAGCTCAAAAAAGAGCGGTGAATTGCATGGGAATGTCGTCCAGCGTGGTCTAAGTGTACCATGCTAGCCTTTAGTTTGAGGTCGCAGGTTCAAACCAGGCGAAGGGCGATGGATGTTTTCGGGCGTAAAAATCCTTAGCATGGCTTCATTCGGAAGGAAGTAAAGCCGGTGGTTCCGTGTCGTAGACTTACGGAACATAAAATAGCCTCAAGCCTGATAAAGAGGCCTCTTAGCAAAATGTCTAGTCTTTCAAGCCCAATATAGAATGAAACACTAAGAACCATCGCAGTTAGAGTTCACGAATAAAGCTCAACTTAATAAAGCAAACCGATAAAGTATTAAAAGGCCGTGGGCTAAGCGTGAAATTACTTACACCCGGCTTAACAACGACTTTGAAGTTTGACCAAAACGTCGGGTGTAGACCACAGCCTTCCAGCCCGAAAGATTTTAATATTTTAACGATTAATTACGGCCGTGAAAGTCTTCGCACTTATATAAAAGGTAAACTTAGGGGATTTTCTTGCCCAGGGTTTATACTCACAATAATGGACATGGTACTGTAACGTTTGACGTTGAGACGTGAATTTGAAGACATACTGAGCCAGGGTGTGAGTATGAGGTGTTAGGATTGTCTTTAAGATTACGCTTCTGGCGAGGTGCTTTTAGAACAAAAGGTAGGAACTCCGCAAGGAGGGAGGGTGTTTGCTTCCTCAAGAGGTAGTAGTGTGTCAAAGGGTTAGCATAGGTTAGCAAAGTAAGATAGGATACGACTGAAAGCGGGAGGGGATTTAGCACGACCTACGCAGATGTTTTGTACTTAGGACCCTGACGGGCGTCCCCGGGCGGGAGGGATGAGGTGAGAAGAGATAGAGGGCGGCCGGACCAGGAGTCACGACAGGTAGAGGACAGGGGCCCTAGTTAACAGATTTGAATCCCCGAGTGGTGGCTGGTGCTGCCGGCTCGCTTATACATGCCGTGGGGGGTCCGGGGGACGAAGGTTTCCTCAGAGCCTCCTTTTCCTCTGCCATGCACGCGCCGAGACCTCAAGCCGACACTTGCAACCGTAAAAGAAACCAAGCAGATAAAGGCGAAGTGAAATGAGAATGGAAATAGAATGAAAAGCCAGGAAATTCGGGCGATGTAATGATCCTCCTCAGCATTCGCTTGGCAACCCGAGGAAACCCCAAGAAAAACCGATAAATCAGGAAGGTCGGTCACAGGAATGAACCCACCACCTCCAGAATGCGGGACATAGATGTTTCCGCCTGAGCCGTCCCGCTCGGTCAGCAAAGTAGGAACACTGTTATTTTCTCTGGTGGTAGGTTTTACTCAGCAATTTCCTATTAACAGTACATAGTACGGAGGCCACTGTGCTTAAACGAAAAGAGGAGAAAAAAAATCTGATGTGTTACAGTCACATGACTTTCTCTACTCTTGTACAAACTATTTTTACAAACTCTTATTCTCCATATGCTTCATATTAATCGAGATAAACATTTGCAGAAACCATCTTTTGACATGCAAAGAGAATTACATTTTACACATAGTGACCAGTTCTAAAAATATTTCACTTTCGCTTAAGGCGTACTGTGTTCCCCTTGTTTTGTATTTGCAAGGGCAATATAGAAATACAGTAGCCTTTAAGCATAGACATATCTCTTAATAGCTGGTTGCTATGTGCAGCACCATTCTCTTTGCCACAGATTAATACTCTTTGCATATCTAAACAAAAAATAAATAACGAATTCCCATTTGAGAATATACATAAGTATTGAAAAATTAAGGGAATAACAAGCAATATCTCGAAAATGGAATTTTTCCGTAATAGAATTTTGTCCATCTCTTATGGTTTACCACTTATGCAAAAGTCGTTCACAATGAAGAATACTTTTGGAGACATTACCAGAAAATTCAAGATATGCATTTTATTTCTCATGACAATATCTTCAACATATGATATTTTAATCAAAATCGTTAGAGCCATTTTTGAGAAAATTAAAATTTTCGAAAATGTTCCATGTAAAGGGTAATCTGGGGTGGGGGATTTTCTTGAAAACCTTCGTGTCGCATCTCTGGACGATACTGAACCTAAATACCAAGTTTGGTGCTTATCCGACTGTTCGTTTCTGAGTTATGCAGTTCACAGACAGACAGACACACACACGGACATGTTTCCAAAAATGCTTTTTTTGGATTCAGGGGTCTTAAAACATATATTTCCGGTGAAATCTCGGTATCGAAATTTTGGGTAGAATACAATACTTCCCCTACTTACTATACGTAGTAGAGAAAGTAAAAATGAGAGAACAATGATTTTAAGTTGACCGATTAGTTTTCTGATAGTATGGGATTTTTATTGTTGTGACATTTTAATTTTTTCTAATTCTACGGTTTCTGAGGACATTCGGCTGAGCTTAACCGCGCAGCCACCGTCTTTGCTGCGACCCTCAGGAGACACTGCTGGTGGTCCTGTTCCCGCTGTAACTGTAGACCCCAATGGAAGCGACTCCGTTCTGTCTAACTTGGGTAGCGAGGTCTGAAATTAGAAACAATAGGATTCAAAATAGTTTAAAACGACGACTAGTGAGAATAAGATAAGAGAACTTAAGGGAAAAATCTGATGTGTTACGCTCACATGACTTTCTCTACTCTTGTACAAACTATTTTTACAAACGCTTATTCTCCATATGCTTCATGTTAATCGAGATATCGAGATGTTAATCTTATTGGTAATTCTCTTGTAGATGCAAGGGGAATTTGTAGGCTTTAAGCGATAGTCAAATAGGTATTTTAAGAGCTGGTTGCTATGTGGAGTATTCCATTCTCTTTAGATTACCAGGACAAAAAGAATGAATAATGAATTTGAGAAAAAGCATAAGTATTGGAACATTTAAGGGAATAACAAGCAATATCTCGAAAATGGTTCACTCAACAAAAACAATGTATATGACATAAATTGTGTATTTTAACGTTCTACATTTTTTGTAGTAAAATTTTGTCTATTTCTTATGGTTTACCAGTTATGCAAAAGTTGTTCACAATGAAGAATACTTTTGGAGACATTCCCAGAAAATTCAAGATATGCATTTTATTTCTCATGACAATATCTTAAACATATGATATTTTAATCAAAATCGTTAGAGCCATTTTTGTGAAAATTAAAATTTTCGAAAATGTTCCATGTAAAGGGTAATCTGGGGTGGGGAATTTTCTTGAAAACCTTCGTGTCGCATCTCTGGAAGATACTGAACCGAAATACCAAGGTTGGTGTTTATCCGACTGTTTGTTTCTGAGTTATGCTGTTCACAGACACACACACGGACATGTTTCCAAAAATGCTTTTTTTGGATTCAGGGAGTCTCAAAACATATATTTCCGTTGAAATCTAGGTATCGAATTTTTGGGTGGAATACAATACTTCCCCTACTTACTATACGTAGTAGAGAAATTAAAAATAGCTCGCCTCACGGCAGCTAAAATTAAAAATATCAGTATTGCCAATGTGATAATAGAATATACGGGAGATCCTAAGGGAAGAACCATCATAGACTTTATTAGGAATATACAACAAATGGCTGTGGTAGGGAACTAGGCAAACAGTGATCAACTTAATACAGATAGAGCTAAGTTAGCAGTCACCGCCTTAGAAAATTTTTTAGAGGGAGATCAGATTTGCAAGGCGCTAATATCACTTGGAAGGAGTTTAAGAGAGCGTTAATTGTATATGTGGCATCTCCGGAAAGAAAACAAGAGTAATACCAATCGCAGAGAAAGTCAAAGTACTTAATTGGCTACTTCTTTGTGCTCCTAAACATCACAAAGCAACGTGTAATCATACAGTGCGACGTAAAGTTGCTGTATAGACGGAATCGCAATAGTATTCTTCATCCAAAGTGAACACAATGATCTCTCGTTTTTCTGTAGCTATATCCTCAGGACAGTATCAAATTATGGGTGAAAATCAATTAAGCGGCGGCCTAAAGCGAGGAATGTAAATTTACATTTTCTAACCTATTTTATAATATATAGGTGAGATTTTATCTACCCTTCCTAAATGTTTGATTGCTAGAGAGAGACAGGTATGATGTGCCAATGGTAACCTTTTCAGTGACACGTCAAGGTTTCAAAATTAAGTAAAATACTTATGTTGTTTTCAAATATCTGTATACTGTATTCACTTTTAAAATGTATTTTAATCATCTACAATTCTCTTAAGTATATTTAACATTTATCAATGAGGTTACACTGCCTTGCTGTACTATCCGCTTTCATATCTCACGGATAGACGTTGACCTTCAGTGACTCTGCTGTCAAATACATTTTTGTGTTACTAGCCATTTTCTAAATATACTGTGACAATTGAGAACGCCAGTTACTGCGAAACACACTTTATTAATCACTTACGTAATCAGTGTAGCACAAACGTTAATTTGGGTCATTTTTAGCACACACTGGGAACACAACTGGTCCACCGAATCATAACTCACAACTGATCTGCTGTACTAGACGGTCCACTTTTCAATTCGTAACTTCTTAATTAACTGTCTGGGCAAGAGCAGCCACTTATATAAGTCTCGTATACAAAGCGGAATGTTCTAGAAAGGGGGGGCTACTAGAACATGTAACGTGCTGACCCATTTAGGGCATAAGGGATTTGCTACACAAGGTGTATCGTGTGTGTTATGATAGGAGCACAAAATGTAATAACGGTTTATTATAAAATCCTTTGTATTTTTAATAATTCAGTACGATTCAAGAGAGCTTACAATACATTGAAATATTTAAGAAAATCAAGGTTAATACCTTTCAAGTACAATCATCAGGTATTCTTCTGTCTTCACCATATTTAATTTGTCTTTGCAGTATTATAACCATTTAATTTCCTGCCATTGCAAAAGCAATATAGATACAAATTACAAATAATGAATGCTTCTCTTACGGGTATACGTTTTGAAAGCCAAGGGTAGAAAGTTAGATTTTAAATGTTTACCAAAAGGATATGATTAAATTTAGAAATTGTCGAAACATTACCCTTGGCAACCTTAAGCCAAAAACTCGCCGAAGTCCAAGAGAGCTAAAAGCCCTGGGAGCTCGCTCGCTCAGATCCCTCGTTGGTAGCTGTCTTCTCATCTTGCCCGGGAGCTTCATGTTCCACTCATGTCTAGGAGGGCGCTGTGATGAGTGACGTGGAAAAAACAGTCAATAGTAGCTCTGGGCAACCATAATGATGTTCTACCAGTTGCTACGTCAAAAATTACATATTTCGATAACGCTCTGTGTTGATGAGCTCGCGACATGTCCGCTGGCAGGGGAGGGAATAGAAACGGCATAAACATGCAGAAAGGAATATTCTGGAACAGGATAGCGGCACATAATGGTTATTGTTCCTCACGGGCTATTGTCCCCACGGTCGTCGAAGGCTCCATCCAGGTGCCAGAACGGAAGACGCTTACCAGCGACCTGCAGGTAGATTCGCGTGCGCGATGACAATACGATGTTAAGCTAAATCTGTGCGTCACACTTCTTGTGGGACTTGGCCTACAAACCGGCTGCCGATCTCAAACCCACACACGCAAGGCAGCCGATATGGGGAGACATGTGGTCAGCACTATGCTTCCTCCCGCTGGAACATTGGATATCGTGGCTACAGACCGCTCCTCAAATGAATCACGCTGAGTGGTCACCGGTATTATGCATGGGTCAGATAAATTACGGAGTTAGTGTTTTGAATTTAAGAATTTGCGACTTTGGGCGTAATACTGAAATATCAAACACAATATTCACCCTACATCTGAGACAAAGCAGGGAAATAAAATATACTCCCTATACTAAATATGTGTCGCTGAAGCTTCCCAGCTCCTTTGGTATCATTGACCTTGTCTATTTACCGTATCTTCAGATAGAACAGGCAAAAACGAAGAGTATAGATATGTAATATACTGACAATAAGTGATGATCCATTAATTGTATGTACACCCATAGACAAAAAAATCTAATGTGTTACACTCACATGACTTTCTCTACTCTTGTACAAACTATTTTTCCAAACGCTCATTCTTCATATACTTCATGTTAATCGAGATATCCAGATGTTAATCTTATTGCTAATTTTCTTGTAGATGCAAGGGGAATTGCTAGGCTTTAAGCCTAGCCAAATATTTTAAGAGCTGGTTGCTATGTGGAGTATTCCATTCTCTTTGCATTACCAGGACAAAAAAATTCTGATGTGTTACACTCACATGACTTTCTCTACTCTTGTACAAACTATTTTTACAAACTCTTATTCTCCATCTATTTCATACTAATCGAAATAAGCATTTGCAGAAAGGCTTTTTTGACATGCAAATACAATTACATTTTAGACACAGCGAACAATTCTAAAAATATTTGACTATCGCTTAAGGTGTACTGTGTTCCCCTTGTTTTATATGTGAAGTGGCCTTTAAGCATATACATATCTCTTAATAGCTGGTTGATTTGTGCAGCACCATTCACTTTGCCTCAGATTAATACTCTTTGCATATACAAGACAAAAAAATGAATAACGAATTTCCATTTGAGAAAATAAGTAATGAAAAATTTAAGGAATAACAAGCAATATCTCACAAATGGTTCACTCATCAAAAAAATGTATATAACATAAATTGTGTATTTTAACGCGATCTACATTTTTGTGTAGTAAAATTCTGTCTATCTCTTATGGTTTACCAGTTATGCAAAAGTCGTTCACAATGGGGAATACTTTTGGAGACATTCCCAGAAAATTCGAAATATACATTTCATTTGTCATGAAAATATCTTAAACGTATGATATTTTAATCAAAATCATTAGAGCCATTTTTGAGAAAATTAAAACTTTCGAAAAATCTTTCATGTAAAGGGTAATCTGGGGAGGGTGGATTTTATTGAAAACCTTTGTGTCGCATCTCTGGAAGATACGGAACCTAAATACCAAGTTTGGTGTTTATCCGACTGTTCGTTTCTGGGTTATGCTGTTCACAGACAGACACAGACACACACACACACGGACATGTTTCCAAAAATGCTTTTTTTGTATTCAGGGGGTCTCAAAACATGTATTTCCGGTGAAATCTCGGTATCGAATTTTTGGGTGGAATACAATACTTCCCCTACTTACTATACGTAGTAGAGAAAGTAATTAATGAGTCATGTCTTGAACGCAACCTTTTCTTAAGTCCTACACGGCACAGCGCCTTGTCTACACCATACGCAATACAGTTGTGTAGCTGCTGCTAGTTGTACGGCATTACTAAACATGCTACCTTCCAGTTTTCTTCCTTGTAGTGCTGTGGCAAAACGTAGGGTACTTGTGTGGTTAAGGCCGCTGGTTCGCTTCTCGCATGTAGAAAACACTATTTTTTTCTTCTATTAATAATGTTTAAACAACACCTAGCGGAAAATGCAGTATTTTCCGTATATTGCGTTTTATACTCGGCATTCACTAAAGTTAATAATAGAATAGTTATTTTAAAGCTTTTACTATACCTAACTGCAATATGCTGCACCCGAAACCACGTGATACTCAGGTGTTCAAGCGCATCAGGCCCGAAAATGTTCTCTTCCAGTGAATCACACCACATTTACTAGCCAGAACGCGCACACAAAGACATAGGCATAAGGAAGTCTCTCCTCGCACTAGTCGAATGTAGGAGGCTTTTCTGCCCGTGAAGCTGCAGCTCGTACTCGACTCCCTGCAAAGGCAGCAAGCTATAAGGGGGTGAGATTATCAGGTAAGGGATTGAACGCTTCGTCCTGGTTCAGGAAGAAGACATGTGTCCACTCCTGAAATAAATACAGCTTTAATTGCAGTAGTTGAGACGAACCCTTTCCAAACTGCTTCTAAAATGAAGGCACATTTATAATTCGCTAGATCAGCTCGAACACCTCTTGCACAAAGGGCAGTTAAAAAGCAATATCTGACAGACGATCACAGATTCTTTCGCCTCGCGTTTGCAGAGGAAAATGTCAGCCGTGACTAGAATAACATGATGTTCTCAGATTAGGTGACATTTTCTTCTATACGTAAGGGAAAGGTGGTTGTCTACCGTCCAAAAGGGTACCGATACGATGCAAAATACGTGGTTTCACAATTTTACCATGATCGCGTATCTGTATCTGGGACTGGATATCAAAAGACTTCTAGAAGTGTTGTGGTAGCTTGACGATACACTGAACAGTGCGCAAAACACGGTAATACTGGAAATATTTTAATTATCTCTGAGAGGATGATATATTCTGATGTAATTGTTGAATTCGTACAACATTCGTCCACACAAGTCGAAAGGTTTCAAATTGGTTTTCAGAGAGGCAGGATATCCGGGTAGTAGACTGGCCTCCCTATTCACCAGATTCCAAATCCATTGAAAATGTATGGGCTGAGGTGTAAAGGGAGCTCCGCTTGAATTTACCTGCAGATGCTCGAAGGATAAATTATGGTTTCTGGGCACAAATTCAAGAAGCCTGCAATGTTATAGCTTCTCGTCCACGTTACTTCAGGGATTTAATTTCATCTGTATGCGAAGATTGAGGGCAGCTATATGTGCTTAGGGTCCATACACTCTTTGTCTATTTTTTGAGTTTTAGTTTTAGAAGGTAACGGATTTTCTACACATCCAGTCATAAAATTAAGAACATAAAAAGTAACAACTAAACCAAGGTTTGAACCGAGTAGCTAATGACAGCAAGCTTGGCCTTCTTAACCTCTCGGCCACCGCAACGTTGTTTCGTGCACTGTTTTCAGTAACTTATAAGGTGACCATTGTCTCAAAGACACAGACCATTCTACAGTTACTGCATGCACGTTGTGAATACAGCGGTTAAGAAAATACCAGAAGCCCTTCGATCCGGACATGGAACCTGGGAATTCTTCGATTTTTGTCCGCGGGGGTATAACTGGCGCAACAGTTCTAGGCACGTGAAAATCTTAATGACAGCTATGAAGCGAGTTACATACCAGATCAGGAGGTGACCGGTCGTCTGCATGCTGCAGGAATGCGTGGGACAGTCATTGTCAAATATCCGCACACCGGTTATGCACTGCACTACACGATAAACTTATAGTTATATACAGTATATTTAAATCCACCACTGTAAAATGCCCTTAATATAAAAACACTGTCAACCGTCTGCCTCCAGTTCTTCCACACCTGACAGCCCTTCCCCTTCTGCGGAATCACTCACATCATTGCCGCCATCACTGCTGTCGCTACTTTCTGCACCATTATCCTGGATGAGAATTTTTTCTAATTGATTTTCTGCAATTCCGTATTTTTTGAAATAATGATTATCAATTTATTCAACATGTCGATATACATTTTCCCATTCTGGCCTTCCAATTTCTACAAATCGCTGGGACATAACTGCTCCACATCTTTTAGTTTAAAAGTGATATTTCTGTAGGCCACCCAGTTTTTGACATCAGCCCAGATTAATTCGATTGGGTTTAGATCTGGGTGATACGGTGGCAGTCTAAGTACATTATGGCGATGTTGTATTAATATCTGGCCAAGTATTATGAGTTATGACTTCTGAAGGGATTTGTTGGCTTTAACTAAGTTATATTTGTTTTACTCATGCTTTCATCAAAAGCTATATTATGCTTAAGCAACCAGGTTTTTTATTTCTTCTTTCAAGGTATTTGAGGTAGGTTGTTTGTCAATTTGAGTGTTACACATTGTGAAGCATTGTCGATAACCAGAATAGACCCAGCAGGCATATTAGGTATCAACATGGTGTTGATCCACTTCATGTAATTTTCTGTATTCATTTCTTCCTGTTTTTTGTTGCGACTTGTAAAAGAAGGGCATTTGGAACGAACAGCATGAACGATAATAAGTATTTGCCCTTTGGCAACAGGTGCCTGAAAACCTAATTCGCTATCGTCACTTCAACTTTTAGATGTATGACTGCTGTGTATGTACGACTCATCTTCATACACTATAGTTTGACCCTCTAATTTGTACCTCTGAGTAAGGTACTCTTCCAGCTGAGATCGTATGTCGTGCTTTTCTATTAGAACTCTATTTGGTTTCGTTTTCTTCCACTTAAACCCTAAATCTTTTATAATTTTTCTGAGATTTTTAGCAGCATCTTGAAAATGTATGCTGATATAAGTACATATAAAATTATGGTCATTTGGAAAGTTAGTATCACACTGCAAAATTCAGTGTCATAGCCGGGATTTGAGACCTGTAGCACCACCTTGAACATTTATGACATCTTTCAGATTGATGAACAATCTGCTTATTGTTGGCACAGTTTTTTCTTCCACATAGAAATTGTGAATCGTGCACCGAATGACGCATTTGTCGAAATCGTCTATTTCTGTAATACGTTTAGGGACCTTATGTTTCTTCACAGGTGTGTCAAATGGTACTCTTTCATCCATATGGTTTTTCTTATCTTTGAGAAATCTGGAAACGGAACTCAGTGAAACAACAGTTGCTTTGGCTACTCTTTCTTTCACTCTCTTAAGGTTTTTGTGGAACTCGGGTAAACATATATTTTTTTTCCTTCATCTCTGCTTCTTGCTTCATGAAGTCGAGGACATTTGCAATTATTTCCCTGCTTTGAATACGTAATATATTACCATTTAACTTTGAAAACGTAGGAGCCATGGTTATAAATATCACAAATATAAAATAAGCACTATTTACGTACTGATCTCTTTGAAATTACAAGATGCAGACACTTTCTATGCAGACTGTATGTATTACGCGCTGTGAGTAAGCAAAGGTATTATATCGCTTTCGTTGATTAAGCTAAACATAAACCATTCCTAGGCTCGGCAGCTGGGGTGGCAATCAAGGTCACGATTCCAGAAGTTTTGCGCCAGCTATACATACATGTATTTTTATACTGCATTAATGCCCTGTGATAACTGCTCAGGAATTCAGAAGATGCCGCACCTCCAGACATCCCTCTTCCCTGGAATTCAATCCAAGATCTGAAGCATATTCAGAATGCAACTTGAACCACCGCACATAGGGGGTATTTGATCCATAAAACGCGCACAAATGTCGGTAGTTATTATACAAACAAGCGAATTCTCCGAAACGGTGGCTACCTGATAAGGTTGAAATTCCGAGTGAACATAACAACCGGTAGTGTTTAGCTGACTCAGAGTGGCATAGCCAGTCGTCATCAAGAGCTTTGCTGATTTCAATACACTGGAAGTAAAGTCTAAGTGGAAGCAAAATAAAAAATCTTCTATGTTACTTTCTAGTAATTTTTAAGTGAATTGTTGTGATTTTTAACTGGATAACGTTGAACAAGGTATGTACTATTACTAGAACTACTTTAAAATGTTTGTAATTTATTTAGAACTGTATGACTTGGAAACTGAGAAGCAAAGCCGTTGTTTTTTCACTAAAACTACATTTACAAGTTAATTAATTTATGTTCCCAACTTTTCCAGTTATGCTCTTTGTAATATGTTAGTTTCATTGTGTATTTACAAACCATTTGAATATTAGCAACCAAAAATTGTCAATTAAGGTTGTACTACATGTTTTAGTGCAGCCTATATTTGTTACGAAAATAAAAAATTTGCAACTGCTCGTCTCATTTTCGTTCTTTTCTGGATCTTCTAATGTGAAGGTTGTTATTCGGGAATTTATATTTAAGAAGTTCAAGCAAATTCGGAAACAGATGTTTCCAAACAGTTGGATGTATTTCAAAATGAAACAATAAATTGTCCTTGTTTTCCTACAGAACAAAGACCTGAATTCGCTAGTAATATGTACATTATAAATAGATTATTATTGACGTATGACCCCTACTTAAGTTCCATTATAAAACGAAAGAATGCTTATTACCATGCTAGCCTCTAGTTCCCGATGTCGCAGGTTCAAACCCGGCGGAGAGCGATGGTTTTTTTCGGGCGTAATAATCGTTAGCATGGCTTCCTTCGGACGGGAAGTAAAGCCGGGGGTCCCGTATTGTAGATTTACAGCACGTAAAAGAACCTCAAGCCCGATAAAGAGACCTCTGAGCAAAATTACCAGTCTTTCACGCCCAATATACAATGGGACGCTAAGGACCACAGCAGTTAAAGAGCGTCCATAAATAAAACCCAGTTTCAATTTATAAAAAGAAAAATCAAATCAGTCTTTTAGCAAGACTGCAATAGAAATGCTGCTGCCTTGGGAAAGTAGTGACCAAGCATCTGAGGAACATGCAGAAAAATATATGAAGAGGGTTGGGAAAATAAATTATATTCTAAAGTAAACTGTTTTATTTCCTTGTTCGTCCTGTACGTAAGTGTCTGGTTTATACGTAATTTACTTATTACAAAAAAGCTATTTTTAAATATTGCAAGTAAATGGAAAAGAAAACACATAATACCAATAAGGAATAGACAGAAACAGTTCAGTTCAACAGCAATTAGAACTGCTCATTTTTACTTTCTCTACTACGTATAGTAAGTAGGGAAAGTATTGTATTCCACCCAAAAATTCGATACCGAGATTTCACCGGAAATACATGTTTTGAAACATGTCCGTGTGTGTGTCTGTGTGTGTGTCTGTGAACAGCATAACTCAGAAACGAACAGTCGGATAAACACCAAACTTGGTATTTGGGTTCAGTATCTTCCAAGGATGCGACACGAAGGTTTTAAAGAAAATCCCCCCACCCCAGAGTACCCTTTACATGGAAGATTTTTCGAAAATTTTAATTTTCTCAAAAATAGCTCTAACGATTTTGATTAAAATATTATATGTTTAAGATATTTTTATGACAAATAGAATGTATATCTTGAATTTCCTGGGAATGTCTCCAAAAGTATTCTTTATTGTGAACGACTTTTGCATAACTGGTAAACCATAAGAGATAGACAAAATTTTACTACACAAAAAATGTAGATCGCGTTAAAATACACAATTTATGTCATATACATTTTTTTGTTGAGTGAACCATTTTCGAGATATTGCTTGTTATTCCCCTAATTTTTCCAAAATTTATACATTGTCTCAAATGGGTATTCGTTATTCATTTTTTTTTGTCCTGGTAATCCAAAGAGAATGGAATACTCCACATAGCAACCACCTCTTAAAATATTTGACTATCGCTTCCCCTTGCATCTACAAGAAAATTAGCAATAAGATTAACATCTCGATATCTCGACTAACATTAGGCGTATGGGGAATAAGGGTTTGTAAAAATAGTTTGTACAAGAGTAGAGAAAGTCATGTGAGTGTAACACATAAGATTTTTCTCTTAGTGTTGTTGTTTTTGTCACATACGTGACAGGTGCTGAGCTCTTCGCTGGTGAGGTACAAACAACATTCTGACGTATACTAAAGAGAAAGGAGCACAAATTAGTACCAAGTTACTTTGTTCGCATTTTTGGCTCAAATATACCTCACTGTGCATCCCTTTTATATATGCCAAGCTACTATAATAAGCCATGACTTGATAGCCTGAAGAAGCAAGATTTCAAGCTTAAACTGAATGAACTAACAGGCTTTAAGTGGGTGTATTAAATATTAAAGTTTTACATTGATAACATATATTACATATATTTTAATATTTCTACTTTCTATACTACCTATAGCAAATAGGGGAAGTATTGCGTTCAACCCAAAAATTTCATACCGGAATTTCACCGGAATTACATGTTTTGAGGCCCTCTGAATTCACAAAAAGCATTTTTAGAAAAGGTCAGTGTGTGTGTGAAGAGCATAACTCAAAAACGAAAAGTCGGATAAATACCAAAGTTCGTATTTAGGTTCAGTATCTTTCAAAGATGCGACACGAATATTTTCAAGAAAATCCCCCCACCTCAGACTACCCTTTACATGGAAAAGTTTTCGAAAATTTTGATTTTCTCAAACATGACTGTAACGATTTTAATTAAAATACCATATGTTTAAGTTACTTTTATGGCAAATTAAATGTATATCTTGAATGTTCTGGGAATGTCCCCAAAAGTCGTGTTCATTCTGACTGAATTTTGCATTACTGGTAAACCGTAAGAGATAGACAAAATGTTGCTACACAAAAAATGTACATCTAGTTAAAACACACAATCTGTGTCATATACATTTGTTTTCTCCAGTGAACCATTTCCGAGATATTCCATGTTATTTGTCTGAATTTTTCAATACTTACACTTTTTCCAAATGGGAATTCGTTATTCGTTTTCTTTATGTCCTGGACATGGAAAGAGAATGGAATGTTCCACATAACAGCCAGCTCGTACCAGATAATTTCTCAAATGCTTATCTCGATTAACATGTAAAAGTAGTTTGTACAAGAGTACAGAAAGTCATGCGAGTGTAACACAGCGGATTTTTATAATAAGTACATTTAGAGTAGATTTCTCATGTATACGGTATTTATTTGGCACTTCGTTGCTGAAAACTGACTGTACGAGTTTCATTTAGTGTTTGCAGTCATGTATATGCAAATTATATAACTCTCTAACAACTAAAGCTTTTATCACGTACAGCAAACAAACTTGGACAGTTTTACATATACAAAGAGAAGGTTATCTGAATGAGGTAATGTGTTGCATTCTGCTGAATCCCTGTGTATATTACTACTTATAATTTCCTAGTGTTTTGAATGTCATAAGGCATTAGGTGAGAAAGAGAATACTTGTTAGTTTCATAGTTAACATAGCAGAATTGGGCGGTCGGAGTAGCTGTAGAATACAATATCCAGACAATTGTATTTAACATAAAACTTGTGCTAAAAGAACAACCTTTTTTAACGTACATAGTCACTTTATGAGTGAAAATCCTCCGTTTTGAATGGTATGGTTATATCCTCTAGGAAATATTACCATTATCGGTGTACCAGAATTTTGTTTATCAGAATTTACTTTATTTTACGATAAGAAAATGATTACAAAGGGCAAGAAAGTAACAAAACGATGGCCAAAACATTATGCGTTACGTTCACATAACTTTCTCTACCCTCTATCAGTTATTAGTGCACATACGAATTATTGTATTACACGTATCGTCATAGATTCAAAGAGAATAGCGATAGTCAAATGTTTTAGAACCGAACGCTATACGTTGGTCTTAATATTCCATACAGTTTGCATGACATAGCAAGCAACAATTGAAAAAGAAAGGACTTTAAAAGAATAGCAAAGTATTGAACAATTCGAAGTTCACTTGATAGAGCATCTGCCTGCTGTGCGAGGTCCCAGGTTTGATTCCCGGTGGGGGTGGGAAATTTTTCACTAGTAAGTTTAATTCCTATCCCCAAAGTATTGAAGTATGAATGTGTGTGTGTGATCTAATAACTAAAACCTAAAGTACAATAAAGCCAACGACTGTGAATACGAGTTAACACCATTACCGTAGTCTATAAGTTCCAAATGAAAGGTCGCCGATAAGACCAATGTAGTTAAAGGCTAATAAATGGAACTTAAAAGTTATTAGAAATACATTGCGTGCTTTAAAGTGATCCACATTACGTCAATCATATTTTATTATGTAATCATCATTACATCTACATCATCATCATCATCATCAATACCCATATTGTGATCTCCAACCATCCATTACCAAGGACATCCGATAGAGATCATGCTTTCAACCGTAACTGCAGAAGAGAGCCGAGAATCTGGAGACTTAATTAAGCTACGGAACCTCCACCAGATGGCAAGACGCCTCAAGGGAGCCTCAAGAAATTCATTTTACTTTTACTTTGTATTCCACCCAAAAATTCGATACTGAGATTTCACCGGAAATACATGTTTTGAGACCCCCTGAATCCAAAAAAAGCATTTTTGGAAACATGTCCGTGTGTGTGTGCCTGTGAACAGCATAACTCAGAAACGAACAGTCGGATAAGCACCAAACTTGGTATTCAGGTTCAGTAACTTCCAGAGATACGACACGAGGGTTTTCAAGAAAATCCCTCCACCCCAGATTACCCTTTACATGGAATATTTTTCGAAAATTTTAATTTTCTCAAAAACGGCTCTAGCGGTTTTGATTAAAATATCACATGTTTAAGATACTTTCATGACAAATGAAATGTATATCTCGAATTTTCTGGGAATGTCTCCAAAAGTATTCTTCATTGTGAACGACTTTTCCATAACTTGTAAACCATAAGAGATAGACAAAATTTTACTGCACAAAAAATGAAGATCACGTTAAAATACATAATTTATGTCATATAAATTTTTTTTGTTGAGTGAACCATTTTCGAGATATTGCTTGTTATTCCCTTAAATTTTCCAATACTTATGCTTTTTCTCAAATCCGTTATTCATTTTATTTGTCCTGGTAATGCAAAGAGAATGGAATACTCCTCATAGCAACCAGCTCTTAAAATATTTGACTATCGCTAAAAGCCTACCAATTCCCCTTGCATCTACAAGAAAATTAGTAATAAGATTGACATCTCGATTAACATGAAGTATATAGAGAATAAGCGTTTGTAAAAATAGTTTGTACAAGAGTAGAGAAATTCATCAGATTTTTTGTCAGATTTCAATATCAGAAGTATAGTGGAATGCAATACGGCCTCTACTTACTAGGCTACATAAAGTAAAAATCTGATGTGTTACATTCACATGACTTTCTCCACCCTCTATAATTTATTAGTGGGTATACAAATTGTTCTTACAAAAGTTTATTTTGCTGTCTAATACATTTTAATCCATATAAACCTTTCTGAAAATAGCTTTACACATCTTGTTACAGATACAGAGGGAATAGCGATAATCAAATGTTTAAGAATTGGATGCTATACGCTGGCTATACTGTTTCCATAACATTGCGAGAAACATTTCAAAATCGACAAAACTTGAAAAGAATGACTAAGTATTAAACAACTCGAAATATTAATAACGGATATCTCGTAAATGGCTGATGCCACAAAAATTTATAAATTGGGAAAGTCATAAAAGAAATTGCTTGTTTTAAAGGGAGCTGCATTACTTGTGTAGACTTCAAAGGCTATTCCCAGAAAATGTAAGATATGCATTTTATTTTTAATGCAAATATCTTTAATATACGGTATTTTAATCAAAATAGTTAGAGCCATTTTTTAGAAAACAAAAATTTTGTAAACTGCTCCATGTAAAGGGTAGTTTAGAGAGGGGAGCTTTTCTTGAAAATCTTCGTATCGCAACTTTGGAAGGCACTAAGTGTAAATACCAAGTTTGCTATTTAACCGACTTTTAATTTTTGAGTTATGCTGTTCACAGACACACACACACAAGTAGATACAAACGCTCGCGTGCACACACGGGCCATTTTCTAAGTTTTTATTTTTTGTATTCAGGGGGCCTCAAACGTGTATTTCCGGTAAAATTCCGTATCAATTTTTGGGTGGAATACAATACCTTCTCTACCTAAGTACGTGGTATACAAAGTAAAAATACGTTTAGGTTAATAAGGTAGATTAGAACCTTAATATTCGTTGTATAAGCCTGATTGCTGCGTAACAAACAAGCGCAACTGTTTGCAACGGGTCTCTGTAAACACAGGAACACAATTTTCAAACATCTACTCTGGATTTCATTATGGTTTTATTCCGCACCTAATGGTTAGAACTAAATAAAATAAAAACAAATTGATTCCCTTCTGCCTGTTTGCAGCCAATTACATATCATAAGTATGTTTCATTGCACTATTCCTTTTAGATATCAAGCTTCAAAGCGTTAGCCTAAGTTAGGAAGCGTGCAGCAATAGCGAGTTAATTATGCTGACTTTGTACCGACTTCATCCAAATTTTAAACGTGTTGATACAGTGGCTTCAAACCCTTGTGTATAAGATTTCAACTGAGTATGTGCTGTGATTCGCTAAACATTGAAAATCCTCTGTCTAAAGTAACCTTAACTTTGTATTTTCAACAACTGAAATGTAATGACCAGGAACCCTGACGATGTCATCTTTTAATTGTTGCAACCCGGAATTGCTAACGAGTACGTAAATACTTATCATTGGTCCCAGGTTATGAAAACGCACACGTATTAGATCATTTTTGGCATTTTATGTCATTCTCTGTTTTAGGGCATTTTCTTGACGTTTTTACTTTCTCTACCACTTATCTAATAGTAAGAGAAGGTATTGACTTCAAATCAAAGCATTCTATAACGAAATTGCACCGGAAATTCACGTTTTGTTGCCCCTCAATGTACAAAAAAATCATTTTTAGAAATAGGTTCGTATGTGTGTGTTTGTGTGTGTGTGTATGTGTGTGTGAACATCATAATTCAACTGAAAGTCGAATAAATACTAAACTTGGTATTTAAGCTCAATCATTTTCTAAGAAATGCCTCTAACAATTTTGATTAAAATGTATTAATGATATTTACATGACAAATAAAATATATATTTTGAATTTTCTGGGAATAACCTGTGATGCTTACTTCAATGGTAGACATTTTGTATAATCTTGTATAACTGGTAAACTTTAAGCAATAAATGAAAAGTACTACACAAAAAATGTTGCATGTAAAGGGTAGTTTGGATAGGGGGATTTTCTTGAAAATCCTCGTGTTGCTTCTTTGGCAGGTACTGAACTTAAATACCAATTTTGGTATTTATCGAAGTTTTCGTTTAGAGTTATGTTGTTCACGGACGTTTTTCTGAAAATACTTTTTTTGCATTCAGGGAACTCAAAGCATGTATTTCCGATGAAATATCTGTATCCAATTTTTGGGTGGAATGTAATACCTTGTTCACCTACTCGTGTACATAGTAGAGAAAGTATTAAATGAATTGATAGCTTTGATTTCACTTTGCGCTATATAGGTACGTACGTCACTATCCACTTGCCAGTCACCTTTCTCTCTTGTTTAACTGACTTGTTTACTTCTAATACGTACTATGTGCCTTGGCACTGACCACGTAGGATTGTAAAGACACAAACCGCAATTACTGATGTCACAGGCATTTTGATTAATCCAAAGTTAATTCCAAAATAAATAAATGGTATACATTAAGTTATACATAGTATTAAATAAAAACAACGGTTAACTCGCAGCAAACTTTCAAATTTGTTAGAATTCTCGCTTCGCAGGTCTGACTGCAAATCGTTTATAACTCGGTCATAAGTATCTCCGTGCCACATTTATTTTCTTTCGTCTTTTTAACGTCCACTTTTGTTAGGAAGACATATTAATGTAATTCATCAGAATACAGATGGAGAACTTTCTCAAAGAGTAAGCACCCAAAACCTCCTTCAGTGCTTGCGTGATTGTACCATGTGGGTTTGCTGTTTCGAATCTCCCGCACTCAAAGCCTTCATCGATGGCTGGCCGACCTTCTACCATATGTGTTTGCTTTCTCGAACCTCCCACATCACAGCCTTCATCGATGTCTTGGCCGACTGTTCCACGAGGGTTTGTTTTCTCGAATCTGCCGCACTCAAAGCCTCCATCGATGGCTTGACCGATTGCATCATGTGTGTGTTTGCTTTCTCGAATTTCCCACACTCAAAGCCTTCATCGATGGCATGACCAAATGTACCTTGTGAGTTTGCTTCCTCAAATCTCCCGCACTCAAAGTCTTCATCGATGGCTTGGCCGACCTTCTACCGTATGGGTTTGATTTCTCGAATCTCCAGCACTCAAAGCCTTCATTGATGGCTTGGCCGACCTTCTACCATATGGGTTTGTTTATCGAATCTCCCGCACTCAAAGCCTTCATCGATTGCTTGGCCTACCTTCTACCATATGGGTTTGATTTCTCGAATTTCTGGCACTCAAAGCCTTCATCGATTGCTTGGCCAACCTTCTACCATATGGGCTTGATTTCTCGAATCTCCCGCACCCAAAGCCAGCGATTGCTTGGCCTACCTTCTACCATATGGGTTTGATTCCTCGAATCTCTGGCACTCAAAGCCTTCATCGATTGCTTGGCCAACCTTCTACCATATGGGCTTGATTTCTCGAATCTCCCGCACCCAAAGCCAGCGATTGCTTGGCCTACCTTCTACCATATGGGTTTGATTTCTCGAATTTCTGGCACTCAAAGCCTTCATCGATTGCTTGGCCTACCTTCTACCATATGGGCTTGATTTCTCGAATCTCCCGCACCCAAAGCCAGCGATTGCTTGGCCTACCTTCTACCATATGGGTTTGATTCCTCGAATCTCCCGCACTCAAAGCTTTCATCGATTGCTTGGCCGACCTTCTACCATATGGGTTTGATTTCTCTAATCTCTGGCACTCAAAGGCTTCATCAATGGCATGGCCGAATGCACTATGTGTGTTTGCTTCCTCAAATCTCCCTCACTCAAATCCTTCATTGATTGCTTGGCCGACCTTCTACCATATGGGTTTAATTTCTCGAATCTGCCGCACCCAAAGCCTTCATTGATGGCTTGGCCGACCTTCTACCATATGGGTTTGATTTCTCGAATCTTCCGCACCCAAAGCCAGCGATTGCTTGGCCTACCTTCTACCATATGGGTTTGATTTCTCGAATCTCTGGTACTCAAAGCTTTCATCGATTGCTTGGCCGACCTTCTACCATATGGGTTTAATTTCTCGAATCTCCCGCACTCAAAGCTTTCATCGATTGCTTGGCCGACCTTCTACCATATGGGTTTGATTTCTCTAATCTCTGGCACTCAAAGGCTTCATCAATGGCATGGCTGAATGCACTATGTGTGTTTGCTTCCTCAAATCTCCCTCACTCAAATCCTTCATTGATTGCTTGGCCGACCTTCTACCATATGGGTTTAATTTCTCGAATCTCCCGCACCCAAAGCCTTCATTGATGGCTTGGCCGACCTTCTACCATATGGGTTTGATTTCTCGAATCTCCCGCACCCAAAGCCAGCGATTGCTTGGCCGACCTTCTACCATATGGGTTTGATTTCTCGAATCTCCCGCACCCAAAGCCAGCGATTGTTGGCCGACCTTCTACCATATGGGTTTGATTTCTCGAATCTCCCGCACCCAAAGCCAGCGATTGTTGGCCGACCTTCTACCATATGGGTTTGATTTCTCGAATCTCCCGCACTCCAAGCCTTCATCGATTGCTTGGCCGATCTTCTACCATATGGGTTTGATTTCTCGAATCTCCCGCACTCCAAGCCTTCATTGATGGCTTGGCCGGCCTTCTACCATATGGGTTTGATTTCTCGAATCTCCCGCACCCAAAGCCAGCGATTGTTGGCCGACCTTCTACCATATGGGTTTGATTTCTCGAATCTCCCGCACTCCAAGCCTTCATCGATTGCTTGGCCGATCTTCTACCATATGGGTTTGATTTCTTGAATCTCCCGCACTCCAAGCCTTCATCGATTGCTTGGCCGATCTTCTACCATATGGGTTTGATTTCTCGAATCTCCCGCACTCAAAGCCTTCATCGATTGCTTGGCCGATCTTCTACCATATGGGTTTGATTTCTCGAATCTCCCGCACTCAAAGCCTTCATCGATTGCTTCGCCGACCTTCTACCATATCGGTTTCATTTCTCGAATCTCCCGCACCCATAGCCTTCATCGATTGCTTCGCCGATCTTCTACCATATCGGTTTCATTTCTCGAATCTCCCGCACTCAAAGCCTTCATCGATTGCTTCACCGACCTTGTACCATATGGATTTGATTTCTCGAATCTCCCGCACTCAAAGCCTTCATCGATTGCTTGACCGACCTTCTACCATATGGGTTTGACTTCTCGAATATCCCTCATTCAAAGCCTTCATTGATTGCTTGGCCAACTGTATCATGTGGGTTTTTTTTCTCCCGCACTCAAAGCCTTCATCGATTCCTTGGGCTACTGTGCATATGAGTTTGCTTTCTCGAATCTCCCGCATTCAAAGCCGTCATCGATTGCTTCGCCGACCTTCTACCATATGGGTTTGATTTCTTGAATCTCTTGCACTCAAAGCCTTCATCGATTGCTTGGCCGACCTTCTACCATATGAGTTTGATTTCTCGAATCTCCCGCACTCAAAGCCTTCATGGATTGCCTGGCCGACCTTTTACCATATGGGTTTGATTTCTCGAATCTCCCGCACTCAAAGCCTTCATCGATTGCCCGGCCGACCTTCTACCATATGGGTTTGATTTCTCGAATCTCTTGCACTCAAAGCCTTCATCGATTGCTTGGCCGACCTACCATATGGGTTTGATTTATCGAATCTCCCGCACAGAAAGCCTTCATTGATGGCTTGTCCAACTGTACCATGTAGGTTTGCTTTCTCCCACATTAAACGCCTTCATCGAATCCTTAGGCAACTGTGCATATGAGTTTGCTTTCTCGAATCTCCCGCGGTCAACGTCTTCATCGATGGCTTGGCTGACTGTACCATGTGGATTTGATTTCCCGAACCTCCTGCACTCAAAGCCTTCAGCGATGTCTTGGCCGACTGTATCATGTGGGTCTGGTCACATTATTGTAACAAATGATAACACTATTGCTGCAAAACACACTTTGATTGTCACTTAGGTAGTTAGCGTAACGCAACCTTTACACTTGAGACACCTTTGGCACACACTCAGAACAGAGCACAACTGAACTGCTGAGTCACAACTGAACTGAACTCCACTGGTATTGTCCTCTTTTCACTTCGGAAATTCTTAACTAACAAAACATCACACGGGCGATAGCAGCCTCCTTGGATAGGTCTCGCATACAAAGCATAATGTTCTATAAAGGTTGCAGAGTGTCCCGAATTCCTGCACCATAAGGGCGCAGGACTGTCCCTCATATAGGGATTCCAATATATTTGCATATATGTTCAATATGGTTTCCATCTAAGTCAAAACATAATTGAAAACGGTCTCCCGTATTCCGCAGAATGTTGCTTACTAAGTCAGGTGTTACAGAATGGCATATGCTTGTGATGCGCTCTCGCAGATAGCTTTTGTCTCTGATCGTGACTATGTAAACTTTGGATTTTACATAACTCCACACAGCACTATCCATCAGGTTTAAATCCGAGATCGTGAAGCCCATTCCACTCGTCCCCTACGACCGATCCAGTGGGGAATATTTTCATCTAGCCAATCACAAACTGAGTGCCATAGTATGGGGTGCGCACCTTGCATGAACCATTCTGGTTTTCCAGAACCCAGTAAATCCAAATCAGGTAGCAAATCCTCTCCCAACATTATCAAATAAAGTTCACCGTTAACTGCTCTGTCAAAGAAGTAGGGGCCTATTACCCGGTCTTTCCACAAACCACACTAAGCCATGGCGCGATCAGCTCCTTGCTGTCGATTAAACAGGAGGACTGCTGTCGGACCAATACCGAAAGTCATTTGAGTCACCTCACCATTTACAGAAAAATTGGCTTTGTCCGAAAACAAAACTTCTTGGTCCTCCTCCAACAAGGTCAAAAACCAAATGCACATTTCCAAACGGCAATTAGGATCGTCTTCTGACATGTGCTGTAACATTTGTAACTTGTACGTGGAAACAAGACATTCCACATAGTGGTTCGAGTAACGTCCACTTCCAACCTTGTTTGGCGGATTGATTCATTCGAACTTGCTGGTACCTTTGCAAAAACTCCTTCCACTATCTCTTCTGAAGTGTTTTGTCGTCCAGATCTTTTACCATCGGCCACACTACCTGTAGCCTTGAACCTTACTAGTAGTCTGCCAACTGTTGTGTGCAACACTGGCTCTCGTTCAGAATGCCTCATTAGCTTATCTTTGGGAGAATCATTCTTTTCCACAAAGAAGGGTAATCTCTACCCGCACCTTATTGGTCAACATTTTTCAGTCCTAGAGCAATTAGTAAAAGCTCTAAGGTGCGGGAATTTTAGGAAAGGAATATCCTAGAACAGGAAAGCGGCACATAATGGGCTACTGTTCCGCAATGGCTATTCGACCGGTGATGGCTCCATCCAGGTTTCAGGCCGAGATGCGCTTACCGGCGGCCCGCAGTGGCTTCGCGTGCGCAGTCATAGTATTTATGTTTCTGACCAAGAATGTCGTAAAACATACTATTGTGATTTGGTTGGACAGTGGCCGGAACAGCTAAATAGGAAAGGATATATGCCGATGCAGCATTATTTCAAAACGAATAAGTTACGTAGAATCAATGGCATAAGGTTAATAGGTGAATCCTTTGGATTAGTCTTAATACTTGTATAAGTAAGGATAAAAAACAGAATAGCCCATTTTTTCTAAAGTGTTAGTTTTAAGGCATACTTATGGCTGAAATGATTTTACTTTCTCCTTCTAAGGCTTCCAAGTGTGTTTGGCACTATTTGGCAACCCTGAATGTGATAGGTGCCATCTGACGTTTCTAATGGAAAGTTTGACATATTTTACTATAACCTACTTCAAACATTTTGTCAATAGAGCGTCATTTGTTTTGTTTACACTAACTTGAAAATTGTGTGTCAACAAACACATGGAATTAACTCCTGAAAATGTTCGTGCAATGATTTATTACGACTTTCGACGTGGATTATCAAGACAAGAGTGCATCGATACTCTAACTTCCACATTTGGCGACGACTTTCCATCCTTTGTCACTGTGATACGCTGGTATAACCAATTTAATCGTGGCCGCCGTTCGCTCAATGATGAAGTTCGTGAAGGTCGTCCAAAATCAGTTGTTGTGCCAGAAAACATTGATGCTGTGCAAAATCCAATAATGAAAGATCGTCATGCGACATATTTTGAGATTGAGACAACCCTAGGCATTAGTTCCACCAGCATATATAAAATATTGCATGATTATTTAGCGTGAAAAAGGTTTGCTCTCGTTGGATCCCACATAATTTGACGCAATCTCAAAGAGATACTCGTGTCGATTGGTGTACAAAAATGCTCAAGAAATACAATAGTGGTGCCTCAAAAGACGTATATAAGATTGTAACAGGTGACGAATCATGGATCTATGCGTATGAGCCGGAACGTAAACAGCAGTCGACTGTATGGGTGTTTCAAGATGAAGCAAATCCAACAAAAGTTGTTCGCCCTTCGAAGCAAATGGTCGCCTGCTTTTTCAGCAAAACTGCCCATTGCCAACAGTGCCTTTAGAGGAACGTAAAACGGTCAATGCTGAATGGTACACAACCATTTGCTTGCCGGAAGTCTTCGGTGAAGTAAGGAAAACCAACAAGAACCGTAGGATCGTTCTTTATCAAGACAATGCGAGCGCGCACACATCTCGTCTAACAGAGTATTTGTGGGCTTAAAATCTAATTGATGGGTCATCCGACATACAGTCCTGATTTGGCACCCAATTTCTTTTTGTTCCCGAACATCAAGAATAAATTGCATGGACAACGATTTTCGTTGGCAGAACAAGCCGTTGATGCCTTCAAAAACCATGTTTTGGAGGTGTCTCAAGAAGACTGGAATAAATGCTTTGACAAATGGTTCAAACGGATGCAAAAGTGTATTGGTCATAAAGGAGAATATTTTGAAAAACAATAAAGCAGTTTTCAATCAGAAATTACTTTGTTTTAATTATTAGGCTCAACATCTATATAGTGTCCTTCGTATTGGGTTTTGTGATGTCTTCTAAATATGCATTTTGAAATCCTCTGGATAAGAGCAGTGTTTTAGAAAAAGTCCTAGCGCCTCTTAGTCTCTAACGTATGTCGTTTTTACTGAACACAACTCAAACACACCTAAGTATCATTATTATCAGACTTCTTATTTAAGCCTTGTATTTTTTAAGGGTGCAAGTATTAATCCCTTATTTTCCCATAAATAGATAACGATTTTATTAAAGTATAATATGTATGAGGTACTGGCAGTGTGAATTAAGTATATACGTTAGATGTGATGTAAGTAACCCATAAAGTGTTAGTGTTCATTACATTTTACGTCTCGAAAACAGTAAGAGTTAGAGAAAAACACTACAAAAAATTTCTAGTGTGATAAATTCACATGACTTGCTCTACCCTCTATCGTTTATTAGTGGATATACAAACTAGACATACTAAGGTTTATTTTCACATCTACTTAATTTTATTCCATATAAACTTATCAGAAAGGTTTAGATTTTACATTTTGTTATAGATACAAAGGGAACAGCGATAGTGAAAAGTTTAAGAAGTGGACAACAAAAAACGTTATTTGAAATAAATTGTGTGTTTTAAAGAGATATACATTTCTTGTGTAGTACGTTTTCTTCTATCACTTAACGTTTACCAGTTATACAACATTATACAAAACTCCTTCCGAATCAACAGGACTTTACAGACTGTTCCATAAAATTCAAGATATACATTTTACTTGTCATGTAAATATCTTTAATATACGGTATTTTAATCAAAATCGTTAGATCTATTTCTCAGAAGATCAAAACTTTAGAAACATGTTCAAACTAATGGTAGTTTTGTTTGAGGGGATTTTCATGACAATCTTGGTGAATCTGAACATACACTACGTGATCAAAGGTATCCGGACACCTGGTTGAAAATGACGTACAAGTTCCTGACGCCCTCCATCATTAATGCTGGAAGGTAATATGGTATTGGCCCACCCTTAGCCTTGATGATAGCGTTCACTCTCGCAGGCATACTTTCAATCAGGTGCTGGAAGGTTTCTTGGGGAACGGCAGCCCATTCTTCACGGAGTGCGGAACTGAGGAGAGGTATCGATGAAGGTCGTTGAGACCTGGCACGAAGTCGGCGTTCCAAAACATCCCAAAGGTGTTCTATAGGAATCAAGTCAGGACTCTGTCCAGGCCAGTCCATTACAGGGATGTTATTGTCGTGCAACCACTCCGCCACAGCCCGTACATTATGAACAGGTACTCGATCGTGTTGAAAGATGCAATCACCATTCCCGAATTGCTCTTCAACAGTGGGAAGCAGGAAAGTGCTTAAAATATCAATGTAGGTCTGCACTATGATCGTGCCACGCAAAACAACAAGGGGTGCAAGCCCCCTCCAGGAAAAACACGACCACCTTCGAATTTCACTGTTGGCACTATACACGCTGGCAGATGACGCTCAGCGAGCATTCACCACACCCACACCCTGCCATCGGATCACCACATTGTGTACTGTGATTCGTCACTCCACGCAACGTTTTGCCATTGTTAAATCGTGTAATGTTGAAGCTCCTTACGCCAAGCGAGGCGTCGTTTGGCATTTTCCTGCGTGATGTGTGGCTTATGAGCAGCCGCTCGACCATGGAATCCAAGGTTTCTCACCTCACGCCTAACTGTCATAGTACTTGGAGTGGATCCTAATGCACTTTGAAATTCCTGTGTGATGCTCTGGATAGATGTCTGCCTATTACTCTTTATGACCCTCTTCAAATATCGGCGGTCTCTGTCAGTCAACAGACGAGGTCAGCCTTTACGCTTTTGTGCTGTACGTGTCTCTTCACGTTTCCACTTCACTATCATATCAGAAACTGTGGACCTAGGGATGTTTAGGAGTGTGGAAATCTCGCGTACAGACTTCTGACACAAGTGACACCCAATCACCTGACCACGTTCGAAGTCCGTGAGTTCCACGGAGCGTCCCATTCTGCTGTTTCACGATGTCTAGTGACTACTGAGGTCGCGGATGAGTGACAGGCCGTGGATGGCAGCACAATGCACCTAAGATGAATACGTATTTTTGTGGGGTGTCCGGATACTTTTGATCACATAGTGTAAGTACCAAGTTTGTATTTATGCGAGTTTTCGTTTTGAATTATGCTGTTCACAGACACATGTACACACGCAGACCTTTTTCGAAAAATCTAATTTGTTACATCCGCATGACTTTCTCTGTCCTCTATCGCTTATTAGTGGATGTACAAATTATTCTTACGAAAGTTTATTTTCATATCTACTTCATTTGAATCGAGATAAACCGTAAGAGATACAAAGATACAAAGGGAATAGCGATAGTCCATTTTTTTAGAAATGGACGCTATACGTTGGTCTTAAAATTCTATACTCTTTCCATGACATTGCGAGAAACAATTTGAAAATAAACAGTACTTTAAAAGAATGGCTAAGTGTTGAACAATTCGAACCATTAATAACGCAAATGGCTGCTGCCACAAAAAGGAGTATTTTAAATAAACGGTGTGTTTTAAATAGATCTACAATTTTTCTGAAGTACATTTTCGTCCATAGCGTAACGTTTACCAATATACAAGTTTTACAAATTTCCTTCCGAATTAAGTGGACTTTACAGGCTGTTTCCAGAAAATTCAAGATATAAATAGTATTTGAAATGTAAATATTTTAAAAATATAATATTGTAATCAAAATCATTACAGCCATTTTTTAAAAAAATAAAATTTTTTAGAGAATTTTCCATGTAAAGGTGGTTGGTGTGGGGATTACCTTGAAAAATCTTTGAATCGCATCCTTGGAAGATACGGAATACCAAGATTGGTACTTACTTATCCGACCTTTTGATTTTGATTATGCTGTTCACAGACACACAAACGGAGTTTTTTCTGAAAGTACTTGCTCTCGTTCATTATTATCTCAATAGCTCAGCAGTGTTGCTTAATTACACGCATTGTTTAGTTAATGGTACATAGAGGAAAGCAAAATTTAGTAGATTTTTTGTAGAATGCTATATTGATAAACAATAATTAGAAAGCTACATAAGTGACCGAAATTTTTTGCTCCAAAGATGAATACCCTTCATACGTCGGTACCTCATTCTCCTCACAAGACGTATATATGTTCTTGGGGACAACGCCTTGCAATGGGAAATTGATTTAATACACAATGGAATTCATACGAGAGTCGCATACATTAAGAATGAGCTTGGCAAAAGCCAATACACGTGGCGGCGACACAATAAGCAGGATTCAATTACACGTTATTGTTAATCTGGTTTTCTTAATGATATGTGGCGGATCTCTAGAATTGACCTTGGAAGACTTGGCATTTTTACTTCCTCTGCTACGTATAATAAGTAGGGGAAGTATTGTATTCCACCCAAAAAGTCGATACCGAGATTTCACCGGAAATATGTTTTCCGACTCCCTGAATCCAACAAAAGCATTTTGAACAGCATAACTCAGAAACGAACAGTCGGATAAACACCAAACTTGGTATTTAGGTTCAGTATCTTCCAGAGCTGCGACACGAAGGTTTTCAAGAAAATCCCCCCATCCCAGATTACCCTTTACATGGAATATTTTTCGAAAATTTTAATTTTCTCAAAAATGGCTCTAACGATTTTGATTAAAATATCATATGTGTGAGATATTTTCATTACAAATGAAATATATATCTTGAATTTTCTGGGAATGTCTCCAAAAGTATTCTTCATTGTGAACGACTTTTGCATAACTGGTAAACCATAAGAGATAGACAAAATTTTACTACACAAAAAATATAGATCGCGTTAAAGTACACAATTTATGTCATATACATTTCTTTGTTGAGTGAACCATTTTCGAGATATTGCTTGTTATTTCCTTAAATTTTTCAATACTTATTTTCTCAAATGGGAATTCGTTGTTCATTTTTTTGGTCTTGTATATGCAAAGAGTATTAATCTGTGGCAAAGAGAATGGTGCTGCACATAGCAACCAGTTATTAAGAGATATGTCTATGCTTAAAGGCTACTGTATTTCTATATTGCCCTTGTAAATACAAAACAAGGGGAACATAGTACGCCTTAAGCGAGAGTTAAATATTTTTAGAACTGGTCGCTATGTGTAAAATGTAATTCTCTTTGCATGTCAAAAGATCCTTTCTACAAATGTTTATCTCGATTAATATGAAATAGATGGAAAATAAGAGTTTGTAAAAATAGTTTGTACAAGAGTAGAGAAAGTCATGTGAGTGTAACACATCAGACTTTTTTCTCCGACCTGTCAGTCATAGCCATGGAGAACTAGATAGCAAGGGGGCGTATTTGTCCTCTTGAATGGTTGATGAGAACTGAGTCCCTCATTGAAAAGCATAGGGCATTTCGACGAATGCCAAATCGTCGCACTTTTCGTTTTAAAGTTCCAATTGATCAATAACGGAGACTATGGCGTGAGGAAGAAAGCGTGATAAACAGATCAAAACTCGATCATTTTGCAGAGATCAAACACAGAGTGCAGCATACAACAATGTCTTCAAAATAATAGTACGCATTTAAAAGTCATTAAATTGCTTTTCAAATTTGAAATTAGAAAGTGTAGTTTAAAGTAATAATTAAGCAAGAAAATATGTGCTAGCAACTGTTATAATGGTAGATTATGACACAAGGGATAAAATCACGTTTAACACGTGTAGTATATAGTATTTTTACTTTTTCTACTACGTATGCTAAGTAGGGGAAGTATTGTATTCCACCCAAAAATTCGATACCGAGATTTCACCGGAAATACATATTTTGAGACCCCCAGAATCCAAAAACGCATTTTTCGAAACATGTCCGTGTGTGTGTCTTAAACAGCATAACTCAGAAACGAACTGTCGGATAAACACCAAACTTGGTATTTAGGTTCAGTATCTTCCAGAGATGCGACACGAAGGTTTCTAAGAAAATCCCCCCACCCAGATTACCCTTTAGGTACATGAAAAAGTTTTCGAAAATTGTAATTTTCTCACAAATGGCTCTAACGATTTTGATTAAAATATCATATGTTTAAGATATTTTCGTGACAAATGAAATGTATATTTCAAATTTTCTGGGAATGTCTCCAAAAGTATTCTTCATTGTGAACGACGTTTGCATAACTGGTAAATCAGAAGAGATAGACAAATTTTACTACACGAAAAATGTAGATCGCGTTAAAATACACCATTTATGTCATATACATTTTTTTTGTTGAGTGAACCATTTTCGGGATATTGCTTGTTATTCCCTTAAATTTTCCAATACTTGTACTTTTTCTCAATTTCGTTATTCATTTTTTTTGTCCTGGTAGTGCAAAGGGACTGGAATACTCCACATAGCAACCAGCTCTTAAAATATTTGACTATAGCTTAAAGCCCACCAATTCCCCTTGCATCTACAAGAAAATTAGCAATAAGATTAACATCTCGATTAACATGAAGCATATGGAGAATAAGCGTTTGTAAAAATCACCTTTGGTTTTTCGTGATTTCCCCAGGTCGAATGCTGAGATGGCTCGTTTCTAATACGACTTTCCTGTCTCGCAACACTTTCATAGGCTTTAGGGTTGCAGGATCAGGCGATCGTGATTGGTACGTGGGTGGGGTGTTGGAGTTAGCGTAGTATAAAGCATTTCTCCCTAACGGTTAGATTGCCGGCTGATGCCGCTTCCCAGGGAGCTCGTTTCCGAGACCCCATGGTTGATGATGGCGCAAGCAAGTTCAGAATTGGTTCACTGTGAAATTTTTGGGGTCCCCGTCTTTGCTACCGTACATCGTTGTCTGGATTTGGTCACCCTTCGGTTCTCCCCTTCATTTCGTTTTCCCAGGGATCACGTAAGAATCACAGTCATACTGAGATAGCCTAGATGAGGTAATGAACCTCCTTCCTGTGAGGCTTTTAGCCTTGACTCGTTTATTTTTTGTTCCTTTCCTTTTATTAAAGGTCGATCAGCAGTTTCCCGCTTTACAAACCAGGCAGAATACAAGATACATAAAGTGACACAAAATACATAAGGTGACTCAAAACAAAAGTATAAAGAACTACATAGAAAAGGACAAAATGAGAACAACCAGTCGAGCCACTCTGTAATGTAATGACCGTGGTGACAAGATTCCAAGAAAAAGTTAAACTGCCATCAGAATGTGTCAGGAGGCAACAAGAAGTCTTGCGGTAGGCGGTTACGGATACTGGTGGAAACGTTGGTCCGACGGCCAAGAGAAAATTAAGACCGTAACGAGAACTGACGGTAACTTTAAAAAGAATGTCTGCGTTTGGTGACGCATGAACGTCTTTGTAAGACCGATTTCTCTGTGAAGTTATGCGCTGCGCAAGAACCATGGCACATTCAAGGCCAGGCGGAAGCCCGTGTTTTGAAGCGCCTCAAACCTCTTGAGTACATCAGACGCAGCTCCACCTCGACTGTACAGGCGTAGGTTAACAAAGGTCGGATCAATGCAGTGTGGAGCAAAATAGTGATATCACATCTGTTGGACGTGTTCCTGTTGATTATTGGTCAGAGTTTAAATATGTAAGATTACGTTTAACGTTGACGTGGGCTTTCCAGGCCAGAGGACGCTCAAAATGCACTCCCAGATACTGCAGTGTTATTTGGGCGTTTCAAGGGTACCGCTACGCCGTCAATGATGAGCAGTGGTGTCAGTCCAGGTCAACGGAGAGCAAAGACCATAGCTTCTTATTTCGACTGGTTGAGCACAAGATGCAATCACAGATACCAGGAGGTGAGAGTTGAGTTTTTTTTCTGTACAGAAAGAATGCTATATTAATGCATTATTAATAAAGTTATACATAGTCCAGTCATTAGTTCTGCCCTATGATTAAAAGGCGATATGTCTTAAAATAAAGGACAAAAAAAGGTATAACATATATATTTTAATTCACTGACCAATGAATATTTCTTACACTATACGTCATTCAAAAAGATCACCTCTGGCCTTTACACAGGAACTTAATCTGTTAGGCCAGTCTGCTATTGCAGCATGGATGACATCTAGAGGAATTTTCTGCGCTGCCTTTACGAGATCTCGCTTTAGAGATTCCAAACTGAAATGAGGTTTAGCACAGGCCTTATTCTCCAACATATCCAGTGTGTTCAGGTCTGGGTTGCCAGAGGGCCAATCTTCTGATGCAATTAATTCTAGAACATTGTCCCTGAGCCATGCTGGAGTTGTTCTAGAAAGTCCCAATGGCTTCCATTGAAGAGTGTGGTGTTCAAGGGTCTCACAACTCTCTCTAGGATGTCCTCTTGGTATCCCCTGGCTCCTGTTTTTGCTCCTTGTTTGCAGAAATGGAGAGATGTTACTCCTTGATGTGGCAAGCCCCACCAAACCATCACTTATACTGGGTGGTGCTCTCTCTGGATATGGGGGACTGATACTTGAGTTTCCTCTGAGCTCCGTGCATATATTTTATCATTTTCCTTATTGCACTTGTGAAAATTTTCTCATCTGTGAAGAGCATATTTTCATAAACATTCTGAGCATGCCACTACAAGAGACTCTTTGATCTTTCGTACCTGATCTTCTTTAGGTTCGAGGTTAAAAAATGTCCCACTGACCGTTCGATAAGCTCTCATATGAAGGTCTTCTCTGATAATCCGAGAAATGGGTTTGGCGGATACATTTAACTTGTGGGTCATTAGTTTTTGCCTCCGGAGGTGGGTTTCGACATATTCGTCCTCTTACTGCTTTGACCACTCCTGAAGTCCTTATGACATGTGACCCGCCAGAACTTGGTAATTCTTCAATAGAGGAAGATGCATCTAATCACTTGGCAGTTCGGTAAACAAATTTCAGTAGGTTTCTTACTAAACTTATAAAGAGCAATCACTGCAATTCTTTTTACTTTCTCTACTACGTATAGTAAGTAGGGGAAGTACTGTATTCCACCCAAAAATTCGATACCGAGATTTCACCGGAAATACATGTTTTGAGACCCTCTGAATCCAAAAAAAGCATTTTTGGAAACATGTCCGTGTGTGTGTCTGTGTGTGACTGTGAACAGCATAACTCAGAAACGAACAGCCGGATAAACACCAAACTTGGTATTTAGGTCCAGTATCTTCCAGAGATGCGACACGAAGGTTTTCAAGAAAATCCCCCCACCCCAGACTACCCGTTACATGGAACATTTTTCGAAAATTTTAATTTTCTCAAAAATGGCTATAACGATTTTGATTAAAATATCACTGTTTAAGATATTTTTATGACAAATTAAATGTATATCTCGAATTTTCTGGGAATGTCTCCAAAAGTATTCTTCATTGTGAACGACTTTTGCATAACTGGTAAACCATAAGAGATAGACAAAATTATACTACACAAAAATGTAGATCGCGTTAAAATACACAATCTATGTCATATACAATTTTTTGTTGAGTGAACCTTTTTCAAGATATTGCTTGTTAAAACCTTAAATTTTCCAATACTTGTACTTTTTCTCAAATTCGTTATTCATTTTTTTGTCCAGGTAATGTAAAGAGAATGGAATACTCCACATAGCAACCAGCTCTTAAAATATTTGACCTAAGCTTAAACCCTACCAATTCCCCTTACATCTACAGAAAATTAGCAATAAGATTAACATCTCGATATCCCGATTAACATGAAGCATATGGTGAATAAGCGTTTGTAAAAATAGTTTCTATAAGAGTAGAGAAAGTCATGTGAGTGTAACACATCAGATTTTTTTAAGTTGTAGAGCTATAAACATACAGAACAAAACTTATGACTGGACTGTGTATATAATATGTATTCTTGATGTAATCATAATGTTAATTACGAGTAGATTTGTGTGATTGTTATTTAACTATATATGTTAGCGACATTTCTGGTATAGGGCGCAAGAACTTAAACTAATTTGAGTTTTATTCATGGACACTTTTTAACTGCTGCGGTCCTTACCGTCCCATTCCATACTGGGCGTGAAAGGCGGGAATTTTGCTCAGTGGCCTATTTATGTGCCGTAAATCTACGACACGGGGCCACAGGCTTTACTTCCCTTCGGATGGAAGCCATGCTAAGGATTTTTACGCCAGAAAAAAGTCATCGCCCTCCTCCGCGACCTCGGGAATTAGAGGCTAGCATGGTAACCACCACACCACGGAGGACGACGAATAAGAACTTGCTTCACATAAAAATAAGGGAAACTTTGACATAGTAGAAAGAGCTTTTGCTATCAGTGCGCGCTAGAAAGGCAAAAGTTGTCCCACATCAGGTGAACTCCGAAGAAAGTTACAGGCCGGGGATTCCTCCATTGTCTCAAATCATGTGACTGTTGGGAAGCCAATAGGAAGAACCTAACCCCCCCCCAGATTTCTCAAATTTCGAAATCGCGCGACTAGTCAGCCAATAAGAAAATTAGAAGTAAAATACGGACCAGTCGACTATCATCCTATATAAGCTATGTTCCGCAAGACAAGTTACGCCTTCTGTTAAATTCCTTTGCGGGATAAATCTGCGACACTGAACATAAGTTTTCCGCTCCAGAACAATAAGTGTTGAAGTAGATTATGTAGTCCCACGTACGGGAGCCAAACTTGAAGTTGTTTAATTGTTGTTGTTGCACCACACGGGCATTGCGGAAGATACACTATGTGATCAAAAGTATCCGGACAGCCCCACAAACGTAAATTTTTCATCTTAGATGCATTGTGCTGCCACCTACTGCCTGGTACTCATTATCCGCGACCTCAGTAGTCATTAGACATCGTGAAACAGCAGAATGGGACGCTCCGTGGAACTCACGATCTTCGAACGTGGTCAAGTGATTGGGTGTCACTTGTGTCAGAAGTCTGTACGGGAGATTTCCACACTCCTAAACATCCTTAGGTTCACTGTTTCTGATGTGATAGTGAAGTGGAAACGTGAAGGGACATGTACAGCACAAAAGCGTACAGACCGACCTCGTCTGTTGACTGACAGAGACCGCCGACATTTTAAGAGGGTCGTAAACAATAATAGGCAGACATATATCCAGACCATTACACAGGAATTCCAAACTGCATCAGGATCCACTCCAAGTACTATGACAGTTAGGCGTGAAGTGAGAAACCTTGGATTCCATGGTCGAGCGGCTGCTCATAAGCCACACATCACGCAGCAAAATGCCAAACGACGCCTCGCTTGGTGTAAGGAGCGTCAACATTACACGATTGAAGAGTGGCAAAACGTTGTGTGAAGTGACGAATCACGGTACACAATGAGGCGATCCGATGGCAGGGTGTAGGTATGGTGAATGCCCGGTGAACGTCATCTGCCAGCTTGTGTAGTGCCAACAGTGACATTCGGAGGTGATGGTGTTGTGGTGTGGTCGTTTTTTTTTTCCTGGAAGGGGCTTGCACCCCTTGTTTTTTTTTGCGTGACACGATCACAGCGCAGACCTACATTGATATTTTAAGCACCTTCTTACTTCCCACTGTTGAAGAGCAATTCGGGGATGGCGATTGCATCTTTCAACACGATCGAGCACCTGTTCAGACTGCACGGGCTGTGGCGGAGTGGTTACACTACAATAACATCCCTGTAATGGACTGGCCTGCACGAGTTCTGACTTGAATCTTATAGAACACCTTTGGGATCTTTTGGAACGCCGACTTCGTGCCAGGCCTCATCGACCTACATTGATTCCTCTCCTCAGTTCCGCACTCCGTGAAGAATGCGCTGCCATTCCCCAAGAAACCTTCCTGCACCTGATTGAAAGTATGCCTGCGAGAGCGAACGCTGTCATCAAGGCTAAGGGTGGGCGAACACCATATTGACTTCCAGCAATACCGATGGAGGACGCCACGAACTTGTACGTCATTTTCAGCCAGGTGTCCGGATACTTTTGATCACGTAGTGTATGTTTTTTGGGGTGTTTGCCCCAAGTTTTAAAAACCAACTTTGTATTTGAATGTTTATTTAAATATTATATATGTATGCCTCGGCTGCGTCAGTAGTATTTTATCTCTTAGCAGGGCTGGTGTGGCTAAAGAATGAAGGCTTACACAAATTATAATTGTATTGTACTTTGTTTATTAATCCTTTACAAGATTGAATGACACTTATCTGATGTATCCTACTGTAGACCTGTGAGATTATTATTAATTGTACTTTTAAATACATAGGCTTTATATTATTCTCACCACAATGCATTTTTATGTCTCGCACTGAACACGTACCGTACCAACCAGGTATGCAACCTAACTGTTTGGGAACACTATCTTGTAGCGTCTCCCGCCTGAATTTGTACAATTCCTCTATTTCAAGTCTCTGATTTGCTAATCCTACTCCAATATAATACTTTTATGTAACCGAAGCTTTTTTTCTAGCTTTTGATTGGCTATTTATAAGCTGTTTTAAATATTATATTATTGTTCCAAGATTTCTTAGTATCATTATTAACCTTTCTAATTTATTGTTGTCTCAAGGTTACCTCATTGTTAGCAACTTTCGGCTTCTACTTTATAATTCTGTTTGCTACAGAGCTATTCTCACAGCTCCTTCATTGTTAAAACTACGTAATACATTCACATAACATTATTATAGATGTACATAATAATATAAACATAATACAATGACTGTAACATACACTTTATATGTTATATTATACACATTTTGCTTTAAGGCGGGCTGCTAATATATTTTATATTATATACTTAGACTGATATCATTTAAGCTATAAAAATACTGCCACAGTGTAAATATGTAATGTAAAGAATATCGTGTACACGACGGTGACTATTTCAAAGCGAAAGTACTTGTGTTAACTCACAAGACGTTAGAACCGTCAGATAAATGATTCCGCGTTCATAAATTTGTGCGACGTTAGAAACAAACAAAGAAGTGTCGAATGCGTGAAGTCAAGAAGTTCCAAGGAAGTGTTTTGTGTAAGTGAACAATCTTCAACGAACAAAATGGTGCGCGAACTAACGATCCCAAGTCCGGTAAGGTGGAAATGCGTCAATTATCGCTATCAGAACTATTGTAAAGGATTCATATTTTCATGGAAACTTATTTAACGTAAACACCATCAATTAAGTTTAATAAGTGTCTTCAATTTTAGCACATATTCTTATGAGGCACACCCTTGAGACTCCCATATCTAAATCTCATGCTCAATAACATTCATCAACAGCCGTGGACAGAGCACTTCAAATGCAACAGATAGAATCTGAAGACACGACGAGCCGACTCTATAAACAATTAAAACAATGTCATTTCTATTCAGCGAGAACAAAAGCCATGCAATGATTATTTTGAGGTGGCAAATTTATGTCAAGTTATCCTTCGCCATTTATGTTGCATAATTAACGATTTTACGACACGTAAAAGAACCTCAAGCCTCATAAAGAGGCCTCTGAGCAAAATTACCAGTCTTTCACGCCCAAGTATGGGACGCTAAGTACCATAGTAGTTAAAGAGCGTCCATAAATAAAAGACTCAATTTAAATTCGACAAGGAGGACACTGCGGCAGAGTATTTAAAGCGTCGAAGGAAATGAAAACTGTGAGTTTAAGTTAATGAGCAATAAATATAAAACGAAAGCAAAGGACTTGATTAGGGTTGATGTGACACTACCACACGTGTGGGAGAAAAAGCGATAGTATTGCGATGTTTGAATAAACTGTATGATTGTTCGAATAAAGACTGTGCAACTGCAAATAAAAACAGTGAATTTTGTGCAAATTTACTTGCCACTCAATGGACTCAGCTATAAGGAAGTGGAGAAAAGCTGCGACAAATCAGAAGTGGTAAGGTAAAGCAGTAGAAAGGAATTTGCCCAACACTAATGAGCGACTGAAATGTTAAGAAGGATAACATGAGGTAACATTTACTTTGCAGAATATCAATTGGGAAACAGGAATATGTTAATCAATGTTGAAATAGGACAATATTAACAGTGAAGACTCAATTGATAAAATAAATGAGTCGAAATGATATTAAAACATGATGGTAAAAGATGGACGATCGTTTCGAGGTTTCAAGGCCCCATCATCGGCAAGAAGACGACTGAATCTTGCTCCAAGAACACAAAATGTATTTACCCATTCGACGATTGGAAGGCCCTCAGGTGGTAGTTTTCATAACTGCTGAAGGTGAACCAGAAGGCTGCTGTACCGACATCTCCTGTAGTGTAGTGGAACTTGAAGTAGGATGGGCTCCATCTTGGACTGTTTTCTTCTGAAGTTGAACCAGAAGGCGGGTGATGTCATCCAACGACGGAATTTCAAAGTTTACAACTTATGAATTGGGGAAAAATATTCATTATTAAAAATAATGACGTCACCCGCCTTCTGGTTCAACTTCAGAAGAAGATGGAGCCCATCCTACTTCAAGTTCCACTACACTACAAGAGATGTCGGTACAGCAGCCTTCTGGTTCACCTTCAGCAGTTATAAGATTACCACCTGAGGTCCTTCCAATCGTCCACTGGGTAAATACATTTTGCATTCTTGGAGAAGTTTCAGTCGTCTTCTTGCCGATGATGGGGCCTTGAAGCCTCGAAAGGATCGTCCATCGTTTACCATCATGATGTAAGTGAAGACTTTTAATATCATTTCGACTCATTTATTTTATCAGGAATATGTTAGCCATATAAAGGAACTTAATGAATGATAGAAACACATTTTTTCAGAAACATAAGAAAAGAAGATGCTCGGAAACTCTCCTGTATACCAGGCGTTATCAGTTATGCTACGTGCTAATTTCCGCAATTACTTGAAGAATGGAAAACATTATAAGGAGTAAGATATATACTGAACTCCTGTAGCACCAATCTGCAAATTATGTAATAGTACAAATAAGATAAGTGGAAGGCCAGTGTGGAAAGACTGAATATTTCACCTGGAAATATCAATGAACAGTGTGCAGAGGAGAGCAGTAAAAATCTGATGTGATACATTCACATTCCTTTCTCTATCCTCTGTTGTTTATTACTGCGTATACAATCTATTCTTACTAAAGCTTATTTTTCTATCTACCTCATTTTAATCTAAATACAGCTTTGCATAAATGGCCACACAACACATTTCGTTATGCAAACAAAGGCAGCAGCGATAGTCAAATGTTTAAGTACTGGACGTATACGCTGGCCTTAAAATTCCATAGTGTTTCCATGCAATCGCTGAGAAACAACTGAAAATCGGTGGGACTTGAAAAGAACGACAAGGTATTGAACAAATCGAAACATTAATGACGGATATCTCGGAAATGACTGATGCTATACAAATTTTATTTGAAATAAATTGTATGTATTAAATAGATCTACATTTTTTGTGTAGTACGTTTTCGTTTATCGCTTAACGTTTACCAGTTATATAAGATTACGCATACTTCTTCTAAATGAAGTGGACTTCACAGGTTATTCCCAGAAAATTTAAGATATACTTTTATTTTGTAATGTAAATATTATTAATATATGGTATTTCAATAAAAATCGTTAGAACCATTTTTTAGAAAATTCCATGTAAAGGGCAATCTGGGGTGGAGGAATCTTCTTGAAAAGGGCGGTATTTATCCGACCTTTCTTTTTGTGCTATGCTGTTCATAGAAGCAGACACAAAGACACACACACACACACACACACACACACACACGGACCTCCTTCTAAAAATGCTTTTCTTTTTGGATTCAGGTGCCTCAAAACATGCATTTCCTGTAAAATCTCGACATCGATGTTTTGGGTGGAATACAGTACTTCCCCTACTTACTATACGCAGTAGAGAAAGTAAAAATGTACCAGTGATTTTCAGAATCAGTGCTCGGGAAAATGGAAAAGCTAAAAAATTGAGAAAACATACACCCGGATGAAGCTGCGATGAAATAAGATGAGAAAGTGCTAAGGATAAATAAGAGTGACTGAAGCTAAAGTATTAATAAGTAAATAAATAAATATAAGCTTTAGAGAAACATACAGACACAGCTTGTTGCCCTAAATTAAGGGTTTAGTGCTTACTAATTTATTTCGGAAACAGTGTTTGAATGACGGACAAACGGGAACACTCAAAAAAAATCTGATGTGTTACACTCACATGACTTTCTCTACTCTTGTACAAACTATTTTTACAAACGCTTATTCTCCATCTACTTCATGTTAATCGAGATAAACATTTGCAGACTCTTATCTTATTGCTAATTTTCTCGTAGATGTAAGGGGAAAATATATTTACAAGGGCAGTATAGAAAAACAGTAGCCTTTAAGTACATACATATCTCTTAATAGCTGGTTGCTAGGTACAGCACCATTCCCTTTGCCACAGATTATAACTCTTTGCATATCCAAGACAAAAAAATCTGATGTGTTACACTCACATAACTTTCTCTACTCTTGTACAATCTAATTTTACAAACGCCTATTCTCCATATGCTTCATGTTAATCGAGATATCGAGATGTCAATCTTATTGGTAATTTTCTTGTAGATGCAAGGGGAATATGGTAGCTTTTAAGCGATAGTCAAATATTTTAACGCTGGTTGCTATGTGGCGAATTCCATTCTCTTTGCATGTTCAGGACATAAAAAAATGAATAACGAATTTGAGAAAAAGTATAAGTATTGGAAAATTTAAGGAAATAACAAGCAATATCTCGAAAACGGTTCACTCAACAAAAGAAACGTATATGACATAAGTTGTGTATTTTAACGCGATCTACATTTTTTGTGTAGTAAAATTTTGTCTATCTCTTATGGTTTACCAGTTATGCAAAAGTCGTTCACAATGAAGAATATTTTTGGAGACATTCCCAGAAAATTCGAGATATACATTTTATTTGTCATGACAATATCTTAAACATATGATATTTTAATCAAAATCGTTAGAGCCGTTTTTGAGAAAATTAAAATTTTCGAAAAATGTTCCATGTAAAGGGTAGTCTGGGGTGGGGGGATTTTCTTGAAAACCTTCGTGTCGCATCTCTGGAAGATACTGAACCTAAATACCAAGTTTGGTGTTTATCCGACTGTTCGTTTTTGAGTTATGCTGTTCACAGACACACAGACACACAGACACACAGACAGACACACAGACACACAGACACACAGACAGACACACACACGGACATGTTTCCAAAAATGCTTTTTTTGGATTCAGTGATTCTCAAAACATGTATTTCCGGTGAAATCTCGGTATCGAATTTTTGGGTGGAATGCAATACTTCCCCTACTTACTATACGTAGTAGAGAAAGTAAAAATGAATAACGAATTCCCATTTGAGAAAATAAGTATTGAAAAATTTAAGGGAATAACAAGTAATATCTCGAAAATGGTTCACTCAACCAAAAAAAGTATATGACATAAATTGTGTATTTTAACGAGATCTCCATTTTTTTGTGTAGTAACATTTTGTCTATCTCTTATGGTTTACCAGTTGTGCAAAAGTTGTTTACAATGAAGAATACTTTTGAAGACATTCCCAGAAAATTCGAGATATACATTTCATTTGTCATGAAAATATCTCACACATATGACATTTTAATCAAAATCGTTAGAGCCATTTTTGAGAAAATTAGAATATTCGAAAAATATTCCATGTAATGGGTAATTTGGGGCGGGGGAGATTTTCTTGAAAACCTTTGTGTCGCATCTCTGGAAGATACTGAACCTAAATACCAAGTTTGGTGTTTGTCCGACTGTTCGTTTCTGAGTTATACTGTTCACAGACACACAGACATACATAGACACACACGGACATGTTTCTAAAAATGCTTTTATTTTTATTCAAGGGGTCTCAAAACATGCATTTCCGGTGAAATCTCAGTATCGAATTTTTCGGTGGAATACAATACTTCCCCTACTTACAATACGTATTAGAGAAAGTAAAAATATAAGGAGTAATTAGAACAGCTCTGCGAGAGAAAGAATCACCAAATAGCTTGGCTGCTCTATAGGAGTCAAGTATAAGAGGATGAAAACGTACTTCCAAATTTGATGGAATAAGTAGAACTAGCGAATGGGGAACTAAAGAAGGGAAATACTATACTGGAGTAGTTAAAGGCCTGGGTGCACTAACAATATTCCTGCTCCATACAATATAATACATAAAAACTGTATAATTCGGCGACTTCATCAGGCTGTGAAGATGAAAACAGTGAACAAATGTCTCGTCATATTTTGGTGGATTGACGTGTGCATTCGTAGGTTTCATTTCACCTTCTGATACTTCAGTCTTCAAATCATGAGTCTCCTACCAAATGCTTCATCAATGAGAACATCAAAAACACATTTCAATCTTCCAAACGCATATGGGAGGTCCTTCAGGTCCATTGTCAGCTTTAATCCTCTACTCTATTTATTAGCTTTTCTTCAACATTTCTGTCTTTGTTTCTTGCTTCATGATCTACTACTTCACCTCGATCATAATCTACTAAATCTACTCAGAATTCTACTAAGAATTTGATTAATTCTGAGCTTTTGTTATACTCTGGATATCCATTGTAACAAATTAGTAAACCAATTTTAAGAATAACAAAACTTATTACATTCCTATAAAATTCCATTAACTCTTTGCTCCCTCTGTCAGATCACCTGCAGGAGTCCTGTCAACAACCGCGCATCCGGGACTATTCTCGATCTTTCGACAGATATAGCTGACTGCATTGTGTAACCAAAGGCGTCTCTATCGTTGAAAAGAGGATAGAGTGAATAAAAGTATGTCGTTTTGCAACAATAGCGTAAGTGCTACCGAAGTTGAACACTGTGTATGCAAAATCATTCCGCACGATGGTAATGTTCGCTAATGAATTTCCACACACTTTCACACCCGCCGTCGTTAGGCTGAAGTTGCAAAGTTATAATCAGACTGTTATAGCTTCGGCATATTGTGCCGCTGTTCTAATCAATGATCTACAGTGCAATAAACAAATGAATGGCGTGGATCTCGGCCTAATGAAATGACTGGTGATTTTACTTCTACATTGGAGAGATAGTGCTCGACGGTGTTTTTGAACTCCTTCCAATCTACTTGACTGTAATATTTAACCTAAGAGGTTCCACTTCAAAGCTATCGGATGCTAAATGCAATATTGAACGAAATGTTCTTGATAATGGCAATATCCAGAACGTCTGGCATGTGATTTTTATTATATGGGATATGAATAGGCTCTTCTGGCTCCGATATGAGAAACCTTGTATTATGAATGTAGTTTAGCAATTTTGTAACTTGCGGGTTCGTATTTATCATATGCCATAGCATATGTTTGCAGTTATAGTCCCCGGCCACTATAAGTTTTGCAGCTGTTTTATACAGGAGCCTATGGCTCATTAGTCCACTTCAATTAGCACGGTAGCGCCATCTCCACTTTACTGACTTAACCATTTACATTAGCGACTCTGTGTGGCGATATTAGCAACTTGTTTAATGCGGCCCACTGGGCCTTGTCCAAAAGGTTTTATAGCTGTTGTGAAGGTTCACAATTATTATTATTGTCATCATCATCATGATCATCATTGTGTGCCTCTAAAGTTATTAATAAAGCATTTGATAGTTCATACATCACAGCAAACTTCATAGATTAAAGATTTTCTTTTAAGGCATTAAGTTTTTGGAAGCATATTTAATGCAGCTAATTCTGTTTTAATTCCCTCTACTACGTACCTAATGTAAGTAGGGGAAGTTGCACCAAAAAATTCTATATCGAAATTTCACCGTAAATACATGTTTTAAGGACCCCGAACCGAAAAACAGCATTTTTAGAAAACGATCCGTGCATTTGTGTCTGTGAACAGCATAATTAAAAACAAAGAGTTAGTTAGATATGAAACTTGATAATTAATTTCGGAATCTTCCAAGGATGCGACACGCCAACCCAAACTACCCTGTTCATGGAAATTTCTGAAAATTTGTGTTTTCTCAAAAATAACTCTAGCGCTGCTGATTAAAATAGCGCATGACAAATAAATTAGATATCTTGAATTTTCTGGAGTAGTCGCTGAAGTATTGTTTATTCTTAATTACTTTTGCGTAACTGGTAAACTGTATGGGGTAGACAAAATCTTATTACATAAAAAATGTAGATCTCGCTAAAGCACAGAATTTGTCTAATAATTTTTGTGGCATTAACCATTTCCGAGATATTCTCTGTTATTGATCTGAATTTTGAAACACTTATACTTATCTCAAGAGGAAAATTGCTATTCGTTCTCTCATTCTCTCTTGGACATGCAAAGAGAACGGGACTTCAAAGCCATCACATAGTGACAGGCTCTTAAGGGATTTGACTATCGCTTAAAGCCTACTGCATTCCCCTAATCCCCGTGTACCCACAAGAAAATATATAATACAATAAGACAGCTTATGCAAGGCTGCCTCTGTGGTCTGGTGATTAGGATGATGTTAGCCTCCAAATCTAGAGGTTCCGGATTCGATTCTCGGCTGGAGAGTGGGGAAAAGGAGAAATAGTGGTAGAATACACCACCCGGCATTCGCTTTGGCAACCACGAAAAACGCCATGGTCAGCGTGGGCGGTCACCGGGAATCGAATCCGGGACTTCCCAAATGCAGACCAAGACGTTGCCGCCTGAGCCATCCCGCTGGGTGTGTTCCAGTGTGCTTCTAATACTAATACTTGCTTCAAGGAAAGAGTATTCCTCGTGGGTACCAGAGGGCTGCTAGGTTGTATAAGTTGTTCATCGCCCATTTTGGGTGATTCCGGCGGTGGGTCGGGTCTACCTGCAAGGAAATGTTAAGAACGTATGCGAGTCTCTATGGCCTATCTGTCTGCGGCCTGTAGCTTTCTATGGTTCCTTCGCTTCATACAGTTCTCCTGAGGATGGTAACCACAGTATGTACGTAGATCTGTCTGCATAAGCCGTGGTGTACCCCTCCGTCCCGATACCCATGGGAGTTTGGGTACATCTGGCGGTTTTCCGTCCAGGCGGGGATATGAGACACCTCAAGGTCCTCCGGTACCGCCCTTGATAGCCGGTAGACAGCCTGGTAGGTTGCTGTCGGCCCAACTGAGCTTATTCGACAGTCTTCTCCTTTTGGGATTGATGCGCGTATCCACTTCCGCACTGTAATGGGGGCTGCATTATATTTTCAACGGCCCAACAAAAGCTCTCGTGGGAGAGAGTGTCACTCGGATGAGGGCCTACTCCTAGGGCCACATGGGAGTTGTCCCCTGGTGTCTCATATCCCCCTCCGTTGTATATCCTGTAGTGTTCTGTGATTACAAAAGAAAATTGCATTTATTTCACAACTCGAGCAATAGTTTGAAATGAGCATGTAGTGTGCAAACACTGCGTCAAATATGACACATAGGTGTGCCTTTATTAATGTATTTTTCCTACCTCAGAAATTTTCTCACGATTTATCATATGTAACACGTATTGCAACGAGACCATCATCTGTAGTCCACTCTTACATATTTCTCTTCAACGAAATATCAGTACCACCTTCAGATTTTCCAACTCGTCTCTCAGCATACCTCAAGGAATGTAACATTACTCTGCCTATGTTCCCTTGTTTCATAGATTCATATTATATCCCATGGAGACTCACCCCTTTATTGACACATCACCGGCTAGACGAAGAAAATCAACAACCGATAGTGTTTCTGTAAACATTGTTTAACAAATTGTGCACACTTTATTCAACACACACTCACATCTTCACTGATGGATCCAGACTCGATTGGTCATAATGGATGTGCAGCGATATTCCCTAATTACATCATGCATTATAGTCTTTTCAACTATTTCTCTGTCTATTCTTGTGAATCGTTCGCAATGAAGCTCTCATTGGAATATATACTTTATAATGATTACCTACATAATTACATAATACGAGGGCTGATCAATAAAGACTGAGGTTAATTTTTTCCTGTAGCTTTCTTGAGAGTTTCCTGTCTCTACGATGAATATTTGAAAAGAGCGGGGCTTCATGTATAATGTCCATAGGCGGCAGCACTCTCGTATCGGTAGGTTGGTAGTAATGCTGTAGTTGACCTTAGTTGAATTTCACATACCACAAAATGAAGGTGACACAAGAGGAGCAATAAAATTTTGTTTTCGTTTAAATCATACAGCCTCTGAAACTTTGGAAAAGCTGAAGCAAGCATACGGTGAAGATGCACTACCTCGTGCAACAGTGTTTAGGTGGCTCAAAGACTTCAAAGTAGAGCGAGTCCTCTGTGCTAAGCAAGGTGGGCCTGGTGCTTCGGCTTCTGCTATGACTGAAGTCAACATCAACACAGCAGCTGTGATTGTTGTTCCCACTCACACCACTGTTACAGCAGCGTACTACACGTCAGTATTGGCTACACCGAGGAAGCACATTGCAAGGAAACATCCAGAACTTATCACAACAACGTGCGGCCTCACGTTGCAAATCAAGTGCATGAATTTTTGGCTAAATTCAACACTATTTGTGTGACGCATCTGCCTTATAGCCCCAATCTTGTCCCCTGTGATTCCTTTTTATTCCCATCACTAAAGGCAAAGCTCCGGGGCATTCGATTTGAGAGCAGAAGCAGTGCTGAAGAAAAGTGAGGCGATTCTCAAAGACCTGACAAAGAATGGCCTGTACCATGTGTTCGAGGACTGGCAGAGACGGTATAAAAAGTGCATTCAAGTAGGAGAGGACTATTTTGAAAAAGACCATGTCAACATTGAAATGGAGTAATAAATATCTGTGAAAAAAATTAGTCTCAGTCTTTATTGATCAGCCCTCGTACATACAGTAGCGCTCAAAAGTGTTTTGTAGTTGAGGTTTTATGTTGTCAGTACTTTTTGCATGCAGGCACAACAGAGCGGCACATTTAATTGTGTCACCCATGACTAGCCACACAGTGGTCATATGTGGTCACATATCTAGTAAATAAGCAAGTACACAAATAGCAATATAAGTACATATTCCTTTATCTAAAAAGTATTTTGTAATGTGATTTGGTGGTAGGGTATTCATTAAATACTCATTAAAAAATCTGATGTGTTACACTCACATGACTTTCTCTACTCTTGTACAAACTATTTTTACAAACGCTTATTCTCCATCTACTTCATCTTGATCGAGATAAACATTTGCAGACTCTATCTTATTGCTAATTTTCTTGTAAATGTAACGGGAAAATATATTCACAAGGGCAATATAGAAAAACAGTAGCCTTTTGGCACATACATATCCCTTAATAGCTGGTTGCTAGGTGCAGCACCATTCCCTTTGCCAGAGATTAATACTCTTTGCATATCCAAGACAAAAAATGAATAACGAATTCCCATTTGAGAAAATAAGTATTGACAAATTTAAGGTAATAACAAGCAATATCTCCAAAATGGTTCACTCAACAACAAAAAATGTATATGACATAAATTGTGTGTTTTAACGCGCTCTTCATTTTTTGTGTAGTAAAAGTTTGTCTATCTCTTATGGTTTACCAGTTATGCAAAAGTCGTTCACAATAAAGATTACTTTTGGAGACATTCCCAGGAAATTCAAGATATACATTGTATTTATCATAAAAATATCTTAAACATATGATATTTTAATCAAAATCGTTAGAGCCATTTTTGAGAAAATTAAAATCTTCGAAAAATGTTCCATGTAAAGGGTACTCTGGGGTGGGTGGATTTTCTTGAATACCTTCGTGTCGCATCCTTGGAAGATACTGAACCCAAATACCAAGTTTGGTGTTTATCCGACTGTTCGTTTCTGAGTTATGCTGTTCACAGACACACACACACAGACACACACACGGACATGTTTCCAAAAATGCTTTTTTTGGATTCAGGGGGTCTCAAAACATGTATTTCCGGTGAAATTTCGGTATCGAAATTTTGGGTGGAATACAATACTTCCCCTACTTACTATACGTAGTAGAGAAAGTAATAAAAATTACTTAGGCATTCAGACGGTGTTTATTTATTTGTAGAGAGAACTAGAAGCATGCCAAAACAAAAAGAACACTCAGTTGGTGTGAGACAAGCTGTTTTGAAAAAGGGAAAGTCACAAACTCGGCATACCACAACTAATAAGTGTGTGGAGTCGACGGCAACCACAGGAAGGAACAGTAGCCAATAAGCCAAGGTCTGATCGTCCTCGAGAAACAAAAGTGAGGGAAGACAGAATGATTTATAAGCAGTCGAAACTGATCGAAGAAAATCGGCTCGACAAATTAGGAATGATCAGGAGCAGCATCATGGACTGAACCTACATGTCTCTACTGTAAAACGTTGCCTAGTAGCAGGTGATTTAAATGGTAGACGACCACCATATAAACCACTCATAAATTCAAAAAACAGGAAGGCCAGGTTAGAGTTTGCAAAGCAACATAAAACTTGGAATTCTACAGATGGGCGTAAGGCTTTATGGAGCGATGAAGAGTGAGAAAGTTATTGTGTTTACTGTTTGTTTATTTATTTGTTTTACTGTTGTTGCAGTTGTTGAATGTTTGCACCACGCTTTGGGCGTCAATTTGAAGTTTGTTTGTTACGTAATATGCCAATACGTATGTAAATCCAATTTGAAGATGATGTAATTTTTGTTGTTTCACTCCAAGTTTAACAAAAGTATATTAACTTTGTTATTAAACTGCTTCTATATTTATGTTTATGTTTGCCTCGGCTGCCTCAGTATTACTTTGGAGACACGTTTCTCTTAATCAGGGCGTGGTGCGACAAGAATGTAGGCTTACACAGATTTTAAGTTTAAATTCACTTCTTTTTATTAATCCTTGACACAAATTAAATAGCACTACACTAATATCAAGAGCTGTGAGGTTCTTTTATTTAATACTTGCACTTTGTTAACCCGTATACATAATTTTCGTTTCACACGAATACGTAATATATCTTTAGAAAACACATCTTCCATCCGGTCACTACCAAGGTCTGCAGGCAACTGAACATATTTCACCCATCCAAACCCGTAAACGTTTGTATTTCAAGTTTCTGATTGGCTAATCCTAGTCCAATAGAATACCTGCATTTTACTAAAGCTTTTTCTAGCTGTTAATTGGCTATTTTTAAACTGTCACAAAATTTACATTATCGATGCTCTAATCATGACTAGTAACATTTAAACTCTCAAACTCATTATTGCCTTAAGGTTACCTCATTGTTACCTCATTATTAGCAATGTTAAACTTATTACTCTCACAGCTCTAACATTGTTAAATTACGTAATGCATTCACATATCATTATTGAACGTGTTTACAATAATATAAGCATATGCAATGACTGTTACATACAGTTTTAAAAATTATTACATACATATTACTTCAAGGTGGGCTGTTATTGAAATTACATATTCTAAAATTTAATTGAAATTATTCAAGTGTTAAAAATACTGCCTCAAAAGTAAATGTAATTTATTTTCTTCTGATGGTGTGCAGTATATACGTCGACCAAACATCCTAAAGGACAACAGAAGGTACCAGGTACTAGCCATTAAGCACAGTCTGGTAGAGACATGATGTGGGAATGTTTTCCTAGAAGTGGGGTTGGTCCTCTAGTCCAAATAGAAGGCAATATGGATCGTTTCCTGCACAGTGACATTTTAGAAAAGAATATGGTTCCACAAGGGAGGAAGAATATGCCACGTAATTGGATTTTTCAGCAGGACAATGACCCAAAATCGCACCTCCGGACATTAAAAAAATTCTTTTAAGATGAAAAAAATCAAACTTTTGGAGTGGGCAAGCCAGAGCCCGGATGTAAATCCTATAGAACACCTATGGAATGAATTGGATCGATATATTCATTGTAGAAGCTGCTAAAATAAGAATAAATTTGCTGCTGCCTTATTGGAAGAATTGTCAAAACGCCCATTCGACTGATTAATTACTAACGCTTATGTTCAATGCCAAATACATGTGCAGCCGTCCTCGTGGCGTAAAAATCCTTATCATGGCTTCTTTCGGAAGGGAAGTAAAGCCGGTGGTCCTGTGTCGTAGATTTACGGCACGTAAAAGAACCTCAATGCTGATAAAGAGGCCTCTGGGCAAAATTACGCCCAATATATAATGGGATGCTAAGGACCATAGTAGTTAAAGAGCGTCCATAAATAAAACTCAATTTAATTTAGCTGTGATCAAAGCTTGTGGCTATGCAACGAAATACTGAGTTTTTTCTTTCAGATTCGAAATATTATTGTTTTATTCTTACATACTTAGGCCTACAAATTACTTTTGAGCCAATAGAATGTTTATTTATATTTATGTAAGATAACTTTGTATAAACTAAATTATTTTTGCACTTAATTGGTTATAATTACATACTTTACCATTATCCACTGGCATTTTTTCTATTGAATACCTATATTTCTATAATTGTAACTAATGCCTTCTGCAAAATACTTTTGAGCGCTACTGTATAGATTCATAGGTTCCCCAAAATTTCTTGTACTTCAATTTGACTTCCCAGTTGTTAGGTCTATTCAGATATTTTTCAGAGTTGTGCAAATAATTCTCACGGTTATCTACCAGCTAATTAATTTCATAATTGCATTTAATTGCAATTTCGGGGGCTAACGCAGATGACGTGTTAGCAGGCCTCAGAAACTATCGCACGGAGGTTAAAAATCATCTACATTTTCCCCAGTGAGGATACACAGACCACAAAAGAGCAAGAAGAAAAGAAGGAGGAAGAGCAGGAGGAGGGAACATAGATAATAGCTCCGAGTCGATGTGAAAAAATTGCTAATTAGTTACATTCTGCATCTGTCAGTACATTTCACTGCCACATTTGACCGTTGTCTAATAACGGTGGGTAAACGGCGGCACCAGCCCTTCACACATCCGCTTCTATACAAAACGTTTAAATATACTATAAAAAGTATTCTTGCATAAGAGGCTAGACGCAAGGACAAGTGCATGATATGCAAAAATTCATTCAGTCTGCACGCAAGCTGAATTGCCCTAAAGGTAGATCCGTCTGCGAGTGTTTTTAGGTGCATTTAAGTGAAGAGAAAGAACAAATCCGGAAATTAAGAGAACAAGAGATGCAACGTGCAGGCGCAAGTGGTAGCAAACATCTGTCGAGAAAATTAACGTATAATGATACACTAATTAGAAACACAACTCGAGAAAACCTTACGTCTCCCGGTTAACTTCAAAAAGCGTCTTTGTTCCCTGCATGTCACTTTGTTATTCTTTTTATGCATATGAAATTTGGTGTCAATTATTCATCAAACACATTAAGGTTTCGTGTTTCAGTTCATATCTCTCTACAAGGGCTTGTCGATGTATGTGTCTTTATTTGATTAAGTAAAGAGGCTTCTAATAATGAAATGGTAACCGATGTAACTTAAAATTAAAGCATTTTAAACACTATATAAATCTGATATGCCACATTTACATGCCTTTCTCTACCCACTCTCGCTTAGCTTCCGCAAACTATTCTTACGAAATCTTATTACTTTCTCTACCACGTATACATGTTAGCTAGATAAGGTATTGCATCCCATCCAAAATTCGATACCGAGATTACACCAAGAATACATGTTTTCAGATCCCCGAATTCAAAAAGGCATTTTTAGAAAATCAACATAAACAACCTTAAAAATTTAGGTTTCCATTTTAAAAAAATCTGATGTGTTACACTCACATGACCTTCTCTACTCTTGTAGAAACTATTTTTACAAACGCTTATTCTCCATATGCATGTTAATCGACATGATAATCTTATTGCTACGTTTCTTGTAGATGCAAGGGGAATATGGTAGACTTTAAGCGATAGTCAAATCTTTAAAAAGCTGGTTGCTACATAGAGCATTCCATTGCTTTGCATGTCCAGGACATAAAAAAATGAATAACCAATTTGAGAAAAAGTATAAGTATTGGAAAATTTAAGGGAATATCAAACAATATTTGAAAATGGTTCACTCAGCAACAAAAAAATGTATATGACATAAATTATGTATTTTAACGCGATCTACATTTTTTGTGTTGTAACATTTTGTCTATCTCTTATGGTTTACCAGTTATGCAAAAGCGTTCACAACGAAGAATACTTTTGGACACTTTCCAGAAAATTCGAGATATACATTTCATTTGTCATGAAAATATCTTAAACATATGATATTTTAATAAAAATCGTTAGAGCCATTTTTGAGAAAATTTAAATTTTCGAAAAATGTTCCATGTAAAGGGTAGCCTGGGGGGATTTTCTTGAAAACCTTCGTGTCGCATCTCTGGAAGATATTGAACCTAAATATGAAGTTTGGTGTTTATCCGACTGTTCGTTCACAGACACACACACAGACACACAGGACATGTTTCCAAAATGCTTTTTTCGATTCAGGGGGTCTCAAAACATATATTTCCGGGGAAATCTCGGTATCGAATTTTTGGGTGGATTGCAATACTTCCCCTACTTACTATACGTAGTAGAGAAAGTAAAAACTAAACTGAACCTAAAATGATTATCATAACAGCCTCAAACAAAACACGATTAAAGGCATTTACGTTCCCCCATAATATCAAGAAACTGCTATTACGGACATTTCTGTTTACAACGCTTAGATTTTGAGATATTCTATAGTCTCAACTTAAATGTTCCAACCTGTATATTAGTTTATATTTTCAAGATCTCAGAATAAAGAAAAATTGCTAGTATTTGTTTTTATGTGGCTAGTAAATCCTTTAAAACAAAGATTTTTGCACAAAACATATTTGCATAAAAAAGGAAGCAAAGAAATTATTCTTATTAATACACTCCTTGACTTACAATAGGGGATATACAACCCTTGACATTACCAACAAAAAAATGTCAAACAGGAACAATTTCAAGATTACCATACAATAAAAAATGTGATGTATTGCACTCACATGACTTTCTCTACACCTGTACAAACTATTTTTACAAATGCTTATTCTCTATCTACTTAATGTTATTCGAGGTAAAACTTTGCAGAAATTATCTTATTGCTAATGTTCTTGCAGTTCCAATTGGAATATGGAAATACAGTAGGATTTAAGTATAGTCAAATTTTTCAAGACTTGGTCGCTATGTGGAGCATTCGATTCTCCATGCATGTCTAGGACATTGAAAAAAAACAATGCGAATAACGAATTTCCACTTGAAAAAAAATGTGTGTGTTAGAAAATACAAACAAATAACAAGGAGTTTCTCGGAAATAGGACATAAATTGTGTGTTTTAACGAGAGCAACATTCTTTGTGTCGTAAAATTTTGTCTATCCCGTACGCTTTACTAGTTATGCAAAAGTCATTAAGAATGAAGAGAACTTTGGGGGACATTTCCAGAAAATTCACGATAGACGTTTCATTTGCATGAAAATATCGTAAACATATGATGTTTTAATCAAAATCATTACAGCCATTTTTGGGAAAATCAAAATGTTCCGTACAAAGGGAAGTTTGGGTTTGGAGGATTTTTCTAAAAATCTTCGTATCGTATCCTTGAAAGATAGTAAACTCGAATACCAGGTTTGGTATTTGCCCGACTTTTCATTTTTGAGTTATGCTGTTCACAGACAGATACATACACACTCACTTGCACACAAATGGATATGTTTCCAAAAATGCTTTATTTGGATTCAGGGCACCTCAAAACATCTCTTTCCGGTGAAATCTCGGTATCGAATTTTTGGAGGGATGCAATACTTTCCCTGCATACTATACGTAGTAGAGAAAGTAAGAAAACGAAAACGAATTCCCATTTGAGAAAATGTATAAGTATTGGAAAATTCAGACAAATAACAAGAAATATCTCGGAAATGGTTCAATCGACAAAAAGATGTATATGACACACATTGTGTGTTTTGACGAGCTCTACATTTTTGTGTAGAAACACAATGGTTGCGGTTTACAAGTTATGCAAAGTCAGTCAGAATGAAGGGGACTTTTAGGGATATTCTCGGAAAACTCAACATATACACTACGTGATCAAAAGTATCCGGACACCTGGCTGAAAATGACATACAAGTTCGTGGCGCCCTCCATCGGTAATGCTGGAAGTCAATATGGTGTTGGCCCACGCTTAGCCTTGATGACAGCGTTCACTCTCGCAGGCATACTTTCAATCAGGTTCTGGAAGGTTTCTTGGGAAATGGCAGCCCATTCTTCACGGCGTGCGGAACTGAGGAGAGGTATGGATGTAGGTCGGTGAGGCCTGGCACGAAGTCGGCGTTCCAAACATCCCAAAGGTGTGCTATAGGATTCAAGTAAGGACTCTGTGCAGGCCAGTCCATTACAGGGATGTTATTGTGGTGTAACTACTCCGCCACAGCCCGTGCAGTATGAACAGGTGTTCAATCGTGTTGAAAGATGCAATTGCCATCCTCGAATTGCTCCTCAACAGTGGGAAGCAAGAAGGTGCTTAAAATATCAATGTAGGTCTGCGCTGTGATCGTGCCACGTAAAACAACAAGCGGTGCAAGCCCCCTTCAGGAAAAACACGACCACAGCACCACCTCCGAATGTCACTGTTGGCACTACACACACTGGCAGATGAAGTTCACCTGGCATTCATCATACCCACACCCTGCCATCGGATCGCCACACTGTGTACCATGATTCGTCACTCCACACAACGCTTTGCCACTGTTCAATCGTGTAATGTTGACGCTCCTTACACCAAGCGAGGCGTCGTTTGGCATTTTCTTGCTTGGTGTGTGGTTTATGAGCAGCCGCTAACCATGGAAACCAAGGTTGTTCACCCCACGCCTAACTGTCATAGTACTTAGAGTGGATCCTGATGCAGTTTGGAATTCCTGTGTGATGGTCTGAATAGATGTCTGCCTACTACTCTTTGCGACCCTCTTCAAATGTCGGCAGTCTCTGTCAGTCAACAGACGAGGTTGCCTTTGTGCTGTACATGTCCCTTCACGTTTCCAATCCACAATCACATTAGAAACAGTGGACCTAGGGATGTTTAGGAGTGTGGAAATCTCGCGTACAGACTTCTGACACAAGTGACACCCAATCACCTGACCACGTTCAAAGTCCGTGAGTTCACTGAGCGTCCCATCTAGCTGTTTCACGATGTCTAATGACTACTGAGGTCGCGGATGAGTAGGTGGCAGCACAAAGCACCTAACATGAAAAACGTATATTTGTGGGGGTGTCGGATACGTTTGATCACATAGTGTGCATTTCATTTGCCATGAAAATATGTTTTAATCAAAATAGCTTGGTTCATTTTTGAGAAAGTGAAATTTTTCGTATATGTTCCATGTATTGGGTAGTTTGTGATGCTGGGTTTTCTTGAAAATATTCGCGTCGCATCTTTGGAAGGTACTGAACCTAAATAGCAATATCTTATCCGAATTTTAATTTTTGAGTTACGCTGTTCATAGGCACATACACAGACACATTGGAACGTAACAGACACACGCGCGCCCGGACGTTTTAATCTAAAAGTGCTTTCTTTTATTCCGGGGATCTCAAAACATGTATTTCCGATGAAATCTCGGTATCGAATTGTTGGGAGGAATGCAACCCTTCTCTACCTGGTTATGTGTGTTGATACGCTGAAAACTACTATTCAGAACATAATTCAGTCAACAACCAATCTTTTTTTCAGGTTTTTATAAAGTGCGTATCGAGTATCCAATATCGGTGCTCAAAAGCAGTATCAGTATCAAGTATGGAGAAATAGTGATATCCTCCCATCAGTTGAAATTACCAATGTAACATAATTACAATTCTTAATTTTTAAAAGTAATTGGTTTTTACTTATTTCTTCCTACCAACAAAATGTCACTAAACGGCAAATTTATATACCCGCATTCCTTGTTTGGATGATGTAAAAATATGTGGCACTATATATTTTATACAGCAGAGTTACTTAGCTTTATATTATTATTATTATACTTATTGGTAATTATTATTATTCTTAAAAATTTAGCTTTCAAGAATTCTTTCCAATAATTCGAGGGAGTAATCATTTTACATAATTTGTGATTATATAAACCCATGTACTTCTCAACGTAATGTAATTTTTTCACTTTACGCGACTTATTTTGACGGAGGATACGTTGTTTACTTATAGAGCCTTTTCCCACATAAGTTTAAATATAACACGCGGTAATTCTTCGTCTCCTTAACGCCTCGCAATATTAAACACCAAACTATATGTCCTGAGATTCACGTCCTACATCTATATTGATCTAACACGTCTGCTGCGTGTAGGTTCACTCTCTCGTCTCCTAAAACATGTTGCTCTTCCCCCACCTCCTACATTGTAGGTTTCCCTCCGTCTTTCTACGCTTTCAACTGTTTATGACTTTTACACGTTAATATCACATTTATTTATAATTCGCGTTGTATATTAATACTTGTTGTTTCAAAATATTTTGTTTCACAACGTTACTTTGGCAAATATTTCTTTCTTTAACGAATTTATTACATTAATTAGTAACGCTCATTAAAAAAATCTTATGTGTTACACTCACATGACTTTCTCTACTCTTGTACAAACTATTTTTACAAACGCTTATTCTCCATATGCTTCATGTCAATGAGATATCGAGATGTTAATCTTATTGCTAATTTTCTTGTAGATGCAAGGGGAATATGGTAGGTATTAAGCGATAGTCAAACATCTTAACGCTGGTTGCTATGTGGCGCATTCCATTCTCTTTGCATGTCCAGGACATAGAAAAATGAATAATGAATGTGAGAAAAAGTATAAGTATTGGAAAATTTAAGGGAATAACAAGCAATATCTCGAAAACGGTTCACTCAACAACAAAAAATGTATATGACATCAATTGTGTATTTTAACGCGATCCACATTTTTTGTGTAGTAAAATTTTGTCTATCTCTTATTGCTTACCAATTACGCAAAAGTCGTTCATAATGAAGAATACGTTTGGAGACATTCCCAGAAAATTCGAGATATATATTTCATTTGTCGTAAAAATATCTTAAACATATGATATTTTAATCAAAATCGTTAGAGCCATTTTGAGAAAATTAAAATTTTCGAAAAATGTTCCATGTAAAGGGTAGTCTGGGGTGGGGAAATTTTCTTGAAAACCTTCGTGTCGCATCTCGGGAAGATACTGAACCTAAATACCAAGTTTAGTGTTTATCCGACTGTTCGTTTCCGAGCCATGCTGTTCACAGACACACACACACACACACACACACACACACGGACATTCCCAAAAATGCTTTTTTGGATTCAGGGGGTCTCAAAACATGTATTTCCGGTGAAATCTCACTATCGAATTTTTGGGTGGAATAAAATACTTCCCCTACTTACTATACGTAGTAGAGAAAGTAAAAATGCCCGTTGGCATCTTCTTCTCTCTTTGTCTTTCACATTTATACAATTTCAACAATTATTCTGCTATTTAATTTATGACAAATTAAATACCGTTTCAGTCCTACTTATAGGATTATAGGAGTTCTAATTGGTAAAGAATGTCGTATGAGTGGGCTATGTCGGATTTTTCGTTTTCTATAACAGATTTCAGCTACAAATACTAAAGAAGTTCCTTTTATGAGTCCCTATTTTTACTTTCTCTACTACGTACAGTAAGTAGGGGAAGTATTGTATTCCACCCAAAAATTCTGTAACGAGGTTTCGCCGGAAATATATGTTTTGAGACCCCCTGAATCTAGATAAACATTTTTGGAAACATGTCCGTGTGTGTCTGTGAACAGCATAACTAAGAAACGAACAGTCGGATAAACTCCAAACTTGGAATTTAGGTTCAGTATCTTCCAGAGATGCGACAAGGTTTTCAAGAAAATCCCCCACCCCAAATTACCCTTTACATGGGAGATTTTTCCAAAATTTTAATTTTCTCAAAAACGGCTCTAACGATTTTGATTAAAATATCATATGTTTAAGATATTTTTATGACAAATAAAATGTATATCGCGAATTTTCTGGGAATGTCTCCAAAAGTGTTCTTCATTGTGAACGACTCTTGCATAACTGGTAAACCATAAGAGATAGACAACATTTTACTACACAAAAAATGTAGATCGCGTTAAAATACACAATTTATGTCATATACATTGCTCGTTATTCCCTTAAATTTTTCAATACTTATTTTCTCAAATGGGAATTCGTTATTCATTTTTACTTTCTCTACTACGTATAGTAAGCAGGGGAAATATTGTATTCCACGCAAAAATTCGATACCGAAATTTTACCGAAAATACATGTTTTGAGACTCCCTGAATCCAAAAAGCATTTTTGAAAACATGTCCGTGTGTGTGTCTGTATGTGTGTGTGTGTGTGTGTGTGTGTGTGTGTGTGTCTGTGTATGTGTGTCTGTGTGTCTGTGTGCCTGACTGTGAACAGCATAACTCAGAAACGAACAGTCGGATAAACACCAAACTTGATATTTAGGTTCAGTATCTTCCAGAGATGCGACACGAAGGTTTTCGAAAAAATCCCCCCCCAGACTACCCTTTACATGGAACATATTTTGAAAATTTTAATTTTCTCAAAATGGCTCTAACGATTTTGATTAAAATATGTTCAAGATATTTCCATGAGAAATAAAATGTATATCTTGAATTTTCTGGGAATGTCTCCAAAAGTATTCTTCATTGTGAACGACTTTTGCATAACTGGTAAACCATAAGAGATAGACAAAATTTTACTACACAATAAATGTAGATCGCGTTAAAATACACAATTTATGTCACATACATTTTTGTTGTTGAGTGAACCATTTTCGAGATATTGCTTGTTATTCCCTTAAATTTTTCAACACATTTTCTCAAATGGGAATTCGTTATTCATTTTTTTTTTGTCTTGGATATGCAAAGAGTATTAATCTGTGGCATTTGAGAATGGTGCTGCACATAGCAACCAGCTATTAAGAGGAATGTCTATGCTTAAAGGCTACTGTATTTCTATATTTCCCTTGTAAATATATATTCCCCTTACATCTAGAAGAAAATTAGCAATAAGATAGAGTCTGCAAATGTTTATCTCGATTAACATGAAGTAGATGGAGAATAAGCGTTTGTATAAATAGTTTGTACAAGAGTAGAGAAAGTCATGTGAGTGTATGTAACACAGATGTTTTTGGATACTTGCTGCTTTTCTATTATTTGCACAAGTTTTTAATATGTGAAAAATCTAGGAGTACCCGGCTAATTTACCTGAAGGCTGGCCCCGTAGCCCAGTGGGTAGAACACCTGCCTGCTGTGCGAGATATCCCAGGTTCGATTTTCGGCTGGAGTGGTGAGAATATTTCTCTGGCCAATATTATTCCTTATCCTGGAAGTATTAATGAGAGTGTGAATGTGTGTGTCTGTGATCTAATGATTAAAACCCAAAAAGTTCGAGAAACCCAACAAGAGAATACAAATTAACACTATTGCCAATAGGCAATACGTTCCAAAGGAAAGGCCGCTGATAGAACCAATGTAGTTAAAGGCGGGTTATAAATGGAACAATCAAACAAACACTCCTAAAATATTCCGATTGTGTTTTATCTGTATACTCGACTGCTTTTTATGAGTATTGCCATTTGGTCTAGCGCTTCTTCAGCATAAAAAACACTTCAAGGTTCAAATGCATTTTCAATGAAACATGTGGGTGGGAAATTTGAGGTAATTAATACACTGTTGAACACAAGAATGAGGGTTATTTGTGATTAAAAGTTTTATACTAGTTTTATAAATGTACTCGTAAAATAACAAAAATAAATTATCCATGTTCGTAATAGTATTACCTATTTTGGCAAGTATTACCCAGTGGGATGGCTCAAGCAGTCCGCATTCGGAGAGTTCCGGGATCGATCCCCGGCAACCGCCCACTCGGGCTTATAGGTTTTTCGTGGTTTTCCCGGGTCGCCAGACGAATGCTGCGGTGGTTCATCTTCTACTGCAATTCTCCTTCCTCATATCCCGTGCCCATCATCTTCCTTGTCATTTGTTTCAGGGTTGTAGGACCAGGCGACGGTGTTCAGTTAGTCTCTCCTCAGCGTAGGACTGTGCTCCGGGTACCCTGGAGGTTGGTGGCTTGGGGACATGGAACAATGTCTATTTAACTCTTTATTATGTCCATCCAAATGGAAAAGGCATTTTGCCTAACTTTTGGGCTCTAATTAGCACTATTAAAGGGAATGAATAATTCATGTATTTCAAATTTATACAGCTTAGTTTAGGTTGAAGATGTTATATTGTTGTAGGAGTTGTAATATATTTCAACTGTTGGAGAACCGAACTTGTAGTAGTTGCAACCGCACGTATAGTAAACAATTTCCGGTAGCCTTCGCTCCAAATGTATTTTTACTGTTTCTTTAAATATTATATATTTATGTTTGCCTCAGCTGCGTCAGTAATAAATGATAGAGATACGGATGTCTTGGCAGGGTTGTGGTGCGACTAAGAATGTAGGCTTACACAGATTATAATTTTACTTCACTCCTTTTAATAATGCTTGAAAAGATTTAAATAACACTTCACTGATACAGAGCTGTGAGATTATTTTATGAATTACTTGCACTTTTTAACACGTAAACTATTTTTCTTCTCACACGAATACGTATTAAATCACTCGAGGATGTGTCTCGCGTCCGGTTATGAACACTGTTTGCAGGCAACTGAATTGATTTCAACCGCCTAAACTTGTAAATTTCTGTATTTCAAGTCTCTGATTGGTTGTTCCTAATTCAATAGAATACCTTCATTTAACTTAAAGCTTTTTCTGGTTGTTGATTGGCTATTTTATAAACTGTCACTAAATTTACATTATTGCTTCCAAGAATCACAAGTAACTTTTAAACGTTCTAATTCATTATTGCCTCAAGGTTACCTCATTGTTAGCAACTTTTAACCTATTTCTCACAGCTCCTACATTATTAAATTACGTAATACATTCATATAACATTATTGAACTTGTATACAATAATATAAACATTTGCAATGACTGTAATATACACCTTTTGTATATTGTTGCATAAACATATTGCTTTAAGGCGGGATGGCATTGAATTTATATATTATATAATTTGACTGAAATCATTTAAGTGTTAAAAACACTGCCTTAAGGTTGCCTAAAGTTGTAGATGCTTTAAACAATAACATTTCTAGACTAAACCCCTGATACATAGGCAACTTCTCTGCTTTAAATGTGTTGCGGGGCGACCTGGTCTACGAACAGTGAAAGCAGCATATTGATATAATCAGTGTCACCAGTACAACAAATTCTCCTGCTGCTTAATTAAAACAGAGATTACACCAGAATATCAGGGATTTTAGACAGTATATCTGATTCTCCTAAGCGCCTATTGCTATAGAGGTATAAATGAGCCATATGTATCTGAAACACGCTACATACTGTCTTAGTTGGTTTCAGACTCCTTTTAGCCTGAAAGTACTCGCTTCTTAACAATAGAAATGAGTGCAATCTGCACTTGATTTCACACACTTTATTCAACATGAAGTACATATATTTTATGTAATATATGTGTGTAATATATAAAACTGAAGATATACATGCTATTTGCATATGCCAAACATAATATTTGTAACAAAATACATAGAAGAATTCATTATAGTACACTAATCAACGAAAATTATTTCATTTAAAGTTTATTTTGGAGTGGAAGAATTACCAGAAAATGTTTCACTAACATGCTTAATGTAATTCGCCGTCTATTCCACTCTTTGTATACGAGTTTCGCTGTTCTAATAGACAATACGTATAATAAGTAGGGGAAGTATTGCAATACGATGTGGTGATTTCACTGGAAATATGTATTTTGGGGCCTCCTGATCTCCCTTTTTACAAAAAGATCCATGGATGTGTGTGTGTGTGTGTGTGTGTGTGTGTGTGTGTGTGTGTGTCTGTGAACAGCATAACTTAGACACACAAACACCAAACTTGGTATTTACGTTCAGTATCTTCCAGAGATGCGACACGAAGGTTTTCAAGAAAATCCCCCCACCCCAGATTACCCTTTACATGGGACATTTTTCGAAAATTTTAATTTTCTCAAAAATGATCCTAACGGTTTTGATTAAAATCTCATATATTTAAGATAATTTCATGACAAATAAAATGTATATCTTGAATTTTCTGGGAATGTCTCCGAAAGTATTCTTCATTGTGAACGACTTTTACATAATTCGTAAACCATAAGAGATAGACAAAATTTTACTACACAAAAATGTAGATCGCGTTAAAATACACAATTTATGTCATATACATTTTTGTTGTTGAGTGAACCATTTCCGAGATATTGCTTAAATTTTCCAATACTTATACTTTTTCTGAAATGGGAATTCGTTATTCATTTTTTTGTCCTGGTAATGCAAAGAGAACCACATAACAACCAGCTCTTAATATATTTGACTATGGCTTAAAGCCCCTTGCAATTCTCCTTGCAACCACAAGAAAATTAGCAATACGATTAACATCTCGATATCTCGATTAACATGAAGTAGATGGAGAATAAGCGTTTGTAAAAATAGTTTGTATAAGAGTAGAGAAAGTCATGTGAGTGTAACACATCAGATTTTTTGATTATGCCTCCATCTTATTAAGGTATTAAAACATATTTGGGGGGGCAAGAATGGTAATGGGTTGTCATTTTTCTTGTAACTGTTCCTCTAGTTTGTCACCATTAGTTTTCCCATTTATTTTGGGAGAAGTACACATTCCTGCTAAAAGAGGAATTCTTTTTTATTTCTGAAGTGTTAATTTATCACACTATTATTATTATTATTATTATTATTATTATTATTATTATTATTATTGTTTTTGTTGTTTTAATGTAATATTTGTATCAATGCTTTTTACAGTTAATCATTTATATTTTCAGGTCAGTCAGAGCTACACAACATAATATTCGTGTCTTGGTAAGTCACTTGAAATAAAATTTGCCTTTCTTGCAAAACTCTTCTTACGAAGATACGATAAGCTACATAACAAGCATATCATTTATATTTTAATTGGAAACGTTTGTTCACCAGCTCTTTTTAACAATTCCTTCTGAAATAAAATTATTCTCGCAGGGGAATGTTATCAGCAAAGTCTTGCAGTTAAAGCTTTGGAATGAAAGCTGAATGCTTTTCGAATTGCTGAGGAAATTAATTGCTCTCTGGGAGCAATTTAACATGGTTCTCTTTAGGTAGGTTTCTTAGAAGAAGTCTTAACGACGATTGTATTGAGTCGCCGTTTTAAACATGGAATTTGCACACAATAGAGCTTTTCTCGTGTTATATTAAGCTGAGATTAGAAGACTGTTTCGTCACGTTTAATCAAGAATTTTTATTTCGGAACTTAGCATCTTAAATGTATGAAGTATCTTGAAAATCTAAGAACGAATTAGCGTATATGAGATGGAATGATATGTAATTTTAAAATCATTGTGAAATCTAATGACAGGTAATATCAAGGAGAATGCAAATTTATTATTCAGTCTGCGTAATCTTTTGCGGACTCTCGTATTACATAAAATAAACCATGGAGGCGGTGCAGCGAAGTGGTTTCGTTTCTGGCTCTCGTGTTAGGGTCCGGGTTTCGATTCCCGGCTCTGGGGTGGCGATTTTAAGTCTGCCGTATCCACGCCTTCACCTCTATCTTGCCCAACGTGGTTCGGACTCCATGTAAAAGCTGTAGGTCCTCTCAATCCACTGCATTCTCAACATCACCCTACCTCGGAGCAGATCTAGGACAAATACCCTTTGGCTTACAATAAGTGCACGTAGAGACTTTGTACCGACAGTGCGGCGAGGGGTAACCTGGAACTGTAAACAGAAGCGTCAGAGGTAGAACAGAACATAAACACAGAGCTCGCAGTAGAACTATACCATACCAGTTATGCAAGCGATTACTGACTGTCGACACTGCAGCCCAGGTTCGTATATTAGCACATCACGTGTACTACATAAGGTGGTAGTTATGTTGATTCCTCCCTCAATGGATATTTGTCCTGGCTCTACATCAGAGGCCCGCTGGGTGCCTCCACCTCAGAAATAGGTCCAGTCGTCGCTTGGAATGAGGTATCCCCGAAGGCCATAGGCCATATGGGAGCGTTAGAAACGACGACATAAATTGAAGCTACGTTTTGAATTAATTACTACCGCCCTGCCAAAATATAAAAATGTTTCAAATGTTCTACAATAGTTTACTGTTATAGTGCACTTAAAAGTAACTTTCAAAACAGATGTTGGACTACTGTTTATCACTCAGTAGGTATTAACTGGAGTATGAAATGTGATTGGCTAGCTTTAGCTCTACTCTTTGCTATTGGAAGAAGTTATGAACGGATTAAAACTTTAGCAGGGTATAAGTGCTCCTTCTGTAGTGCACAATGATGATGTCTTGGTGAAAATGACATCGACTGTGTTATCGCCTAAGATGCGTGGGTAGATTTCCGATTTCCATAATTATGATTAATATTTGTTCTCTCCTTGTATTTGGCTTCATATTTATTTACTGTTGCATCTAATTTAAATTACGAATTTCTTTAGCCTAATTTGTGTACCAATGACAAACATTTGAAAACTATAGGTTAATCCTATAAAAAATCTTCAAAATTCCTCTTTTTTGGTTCAACTGATAAGATCGGATACCACGTTTACTCATTTTCAAAGCAGATGTTGGACTACTGTTTATCACCCAGTAGGTATTAACTGGAGTATGAAAAGTGATTGGCTAGCTTTAGCTCTACTCTTTGCTATTGGAAGAAGTTATGAACTTCACGTAAACTTGTTAGTCATTTAAAACATCTCTGCTGCGTATGTCTTATCTGGGTGCAGTGTGGCTCATGACGTCACGCGTCAACTCAACAACAGGCCGTAACCCAGTAACCATTCACCTTGGGATGGTGAAACTGCGTGCGTTGTTATTTACTCCTGACCACAAACTAATATGGTGAATGAAATATTCATTCTTCTGTTTCGTTCACCTTAACGTCATATGCGATTATTTCATAGAGAATTGAGCATTAGATAGGATAATTTTATATAGGCAATTTTACTGTTGCAAGTAGCCGTGCTTGGTTGAAAAGGCAGCTTACTTAGATTAAGTTGGTAAATTTCAGGTACAGATCGTATAAAAGTAAATAGGCAAATTAACTACTACTCGTCTAAATGAACCAGTCTAATCTAGCCTTTTAAAAGGGGATGAATGAAGTAGATTTGATTCTGGAGTTAAATACCAAACTGGAACCGAAGTGTTGCATTGAGCCCGAATATTACGTCATGGTTTTATTGTGTTTCCTACCCATGCAAAAGGGAGCACTTTTGACAAAAGTTGAGTGAGTGGGGGGTGAGTGAGTAAGAGAGTGAGTGAGTGAGTGAGAGAGAGAGAGAGTAGTGAGTGAGTGAGTGAGCTCTTAAAAGAAAAGTTGAAATAATAGCACTTTTTGTGCTTAGGTCTTTAGTCATGCATGCAAAGATTTACAGGGAATGTATTTCATCTCAAGTTACCTACTTGACATGCATTATTTTTTACTTTCTCTACCACGTATATAATGGGTAGAGAAGGTATTACATTCCACAAAAAAAATGATACCGAGATTTCGCCAGAAATACATAATTTGAGACACCTTGAATAAAAATAACAGTCTTTTTAGAAAAAGGTCCATGTGGTGTGTGCGTGTGTCTATGTGTGTCTGTAAACAGCATAACTGAAAAAAAAACCAAACTTGGTATTTAGGTTCAGTATCTTCCAAGGATTGAACTCAAAGATTCTCAAGAAAATCCTCCACCCCAAACTACCCTTTACATGAAAAATTTTTCAACTTTTAAATGGCTCTAACGAATACCATATATTAAAGATATTTACGTTACAAATAAAATGTATATATAAATTTTCTGGGAATATCCTGTGAAGTTCACTATATTTGGAACGAATTTTCTATAATTTAGTATAACTGATAAACATTAAGCGATAGGTGAAAACATAGAGCACAGAAAATCTGATAGCTTAAAAATACACAATTTATTTCAAATAACTTTTTTTGTGGCATCAGCGATTTCGGGATATCTATTGTTAATGATTCGAATTGTTTAACAATTTGTCATTGTTTTCAAATGCTTTTGTTTCTCGCTATACAACTGAATAGACCATGGAATTATAAGGCCAGCGTATAGCGTCTAGTTCTTAAACATTTGACTATCGCTATTGCCTTTCTATCTATAGGAAAATAAATGTTCGTAAGAATAATTTGTATACCCACTAATAAGCATTAGAGGGTAGAGAAAGTCATGTGAATGTATAACATAAGACTTTTTTCAATAATTTCTCTGAGAGTTTTCATTATAATAGATACTATTTGAAAATATTTGTATAATAGAGTATATAATTTTAATTTTGTGTAAACAGCCTTAAATGAAAGTTAACATTTAACACCAAAGGGCGTCGGGGTAGCTCAGTGGTTTCGTTTCCGGCTCTCGTACTGAAGTCCGGAGTTCGAATCCTTGACCTACCCACGCCTTCAGCTTGACTTGCTCATGTAAAGTATTTCCAAGGGTCAACGTGGATCGGAGTCCACGTCAAAAGCTATAGGTCCTCTCATTTCATCACTATTTTCATCATCACACTAACATCGGAGGCAACGAATTCCGCCAATTAGGGGCGTCCATCTCAGAAATGGGTCTGGTCATCGCTTGGTGGAATAAGGCAATCTTTGAATGTCATAGGCCATATGGGAGGTGTTAGAAAACGATGACAACATTCAACAGCATGTTCGCAATAAGCTGATTGTGGTGGTTGAAACGTTGTTAAGTTTTCAATATTCTTCAAAAAACATCACATGAACTTCTCTAATCAATTTGTTTCTTTTTATATAGCATCGATAAACCATTCCTGCAGAACTTTATCCTTCCATCTACTTCAGGTTATTAGTGTGAAAAAGTATGCATAAACACCTTCATTATCTATAGGTTTTGTTATAGATACAAAGGGGATAACGATACAAATGTTTAAAGAGTGTCGCTATATGCTGGCCTTCAACCTTGAGGCAGTATTTTTAACACTTAAATAATTTCAGTCTAATTATATAATATGTAAATTCAATAACAGCCCGTCTTGAAGCAATATGTGTATGTAATAATTTGTAAAATGTATATAACAGTCATTGCATATGCTTATAGTTTGTATACATGTTCAATAATGTTATGTGAATGTATTACGTAATTTAATAATGTAGGGGCTGTGAGAACATTGAGGTAACAATGAGGCAACCTTGAGGCAATGATGAGTTTCAGAGTTTAACAATACTACTTGTGATTCTTGGAAACAATAATGTAATTTTAGTGACAGTTTATAAAATAGCCAATCAACAACCAGAAAAAAACTATAATTAAATGAAGGTGTTCTATTGGAGTAGGATTAGCCAATCAGAGACTTGAAATACATAAATTTACAAAGTTTAGGCGCTTGAAATCAGTTCAGTTGCCTGCAGACAGTGATTATAACTGGATGCGTGATCCGTACTCGAGAAATATATTACGTATTCGTGTGAGACGAAAATAGTTTACGTGTTAAAAAGTGGAAATATTAAATATAAGAATCTAACAGCTCTCGATATCAGTGAAGTGCTATTTAGTTTGTCAAGGATTAATAAAAAAGAGTTAATTAAAACTTATAATCTGTGTAATACTACATTCTTGTCGTACCAAAACCCTGCTAAGAGAAACGTGTCTCTAACAAATACTGACGCAGCCGAGGCAAACATAGATATTATATTTAGAGAAACAGATAAATTACAAAGTTAATTTTTTTTAAACTTGGGGCAGAGGCCACCTGAAAGTAAATTTGGGGCAAAGGCTACCGGAAACTTTACTATACGTGCGGTTGCAACTACTACAAGTTCGGCTCCCCAACAGTTGAACTATAATGCATCTTCAAACTCCTACAGCAATATAATTTCTTTAACCTCCATACTCTTTCCGCGACATCGCGATAAGCAACTGAATAGCCACAGTATTTTAAAACAGTAGTAAATTATTGATATCTCGAAAATGGCTGACGCCACAGAAAGGAATTTGAAACATGGTGTGTCTTAAAGAGAGCTACAATTTTTGTGTAGTACATTTTTGTATATCCATTATGGTTTACCAGTTATAAGAATTCCTTCCGAGTGAATACCTCACAGGCTGTTCCCAGAAAATTCAACATATAGTCTTATTTTTCGCGTAAATATTTTAATCAAAATCCTTACAGCAATTTTGAGGAAATAAAAAATTTCTAATAATTTTCCCCATAAAGCGTGGTTTGAAAGTGCTGATTTCCTTGAAAAACTTCATGTGCATGTTTGGTATTTAACGGTCATTTAATTATTGGGTTATGTTGTTCAGATACACACACACACACACACACACACGAACCATTTTTTATAAATCTTATTTGTTACATACACATGACTTTCTCTACCCACTATCATTTATTAGTGGGTGTACAAAGTACTCGTACGAACATGTATTTTCGTGTACTTTATTTTAATCCAGATAAGCACTCCGGAAATACTTGAATTACACCTTTCGTTACAGCTACAATGGGAATAGCGATAGTCAAATGTTTAAGAAGTAGACGCTTTACGCTGGCCTTAAAATTCCATACTGTTTCTATGACATCGCGAGAAACAACTGAAAATCGACAAGATTTCAGAACAATGGCTAAGTATGTAACAGTTCGAACCATTAGTAACGGATATCTCGAAAATGGCTGATGCCACCAAAATGTTATTTGAAATAAATTGTGTGTTTGATACACATCTACATTTTTGTGTAGTACGCTTTCGTCGATCTTCACCAGCTACACAAGATTATACTAAATTCCTTCCCATGAAGAGGACTTCACAGTCTATTCCCAGAAAATTCAAGATATACATTTTATTTCTCATATATATCCTTAATGTGTGATATTTTAATCAAAATCGTTAGAGCCATTTTTATAAAATAAAACATTTCGATAAGTCTTCCATGTAAGTGTAGTTTGGGGTGGGGAAATTTTCTTGAAAATATTCGTGTCACATCTTTGGAAGATTCTGAACTTAATGCGACATTGATGTCAATGCGACATATTACTTTCTCTACTACGTATAGTAAGTAGGGGAAGTATTGTATTCCACCCAAAAATTCGATACCGAGATTTCGCCGGAAATACATGTTTTGAGACCCCCTGAATAAAAAAAAGCATTTTTGGAAACATGTTCGTGTGTGTGTGTGTCTGTGAACAGCATAACAAAGAAACGAACAGTCGGATAAACACCAATCATGGTATTTAGGTTCAGTATCTTCCAGAGATGTGACACGAAAGTTTTCAAGAAAATCCCCCACACCAGATTACCCTTTACTTGGAACATTTTTCGAAAATTTTAATTTTCTCAAAAATGGCTCTAACGATATTGATTAAAATATCACATGTTTAAGATATTTTCATGATAAATGAAATGTATATCTCGAATTTTCTGGGAATGTCTCCAAAAGTATTCTTCATTGAGAATGACTTTTGCATAACTGGTAAACCATAAGACATAGACAAAATTTTACTCTACAAAAATGTAGATCGCGTTAATATACACAATTTATGTCATATACCTTTTTTTGGGTGAACCATTTTCGAGATATTGCTTGTTATTCCCTTAAATTTTCCAATACTTATACTTTTTCTCAAATTCGTTATTCATTTTTTTTTGTCCTGGGCATGCAAAGAGAATGGAATCCTCCACATAGCAACCAGCTCTTAAACGCTTAAAGCCTAGCACTTCCCCTTGCATCTACAAGAAAATTACAAATAAGATTAACATCTCGATATGTCGATTAATATGAAGCATATGGAGAATAAGCGTTTGTAAAACTAATTTGTACAAGAGTAGAGAAAGTCATGTGAGTGTGAGACATCAGATTTTTTGGGTGGAATGTAATACATTCTCTACCTATCGGTACGTTGTAGAGGAAGTGAAAATGTGTTTTTATTCAGTGGGCCCCAAAACATGTATTTTGGGTAAAATCCCGATAATGAATTTTCGGGTGGGATACGTAGCTCCTATACGTAATATAGGTACGTAAGTCAATATCAGAGTCCTTGGCAGGCGAATGCAGGGCTCTCGACATAATAGATAGGCATGTATTTCATCCCTTTGTCAACAACGCGGCAGGTAGGATCAACATATCCGCCCATCTTATAGCTGCTATCCTTTAAGGATGTAATGTTCCATAACGAGACCTACAGTCCAATTTTTATCCTGCTTAACTTTAGCAGTTTTCGCGGCCTGTTCTTATTCAACTTTTTTTTCTCTTTTCTACGTACATAGTAGGAAGAGAAGGTATTGCTTTCCACCCAAAAATTCGATACCGAGATTTCACCGGAAATACATGTATTGAGGGCCCCTGAATAAATAAAAAATCATTTTTAGGTAAATGTCCGTGTGTATAAGTCAAAAACGAAAAGTTTGATAATACCAAACTTGGTATTTAGATTCAGTGCTGTCCAAAGATACGACATGAAGATTTTGAAGAAAATTCTCCCACCCTGAACTACCCTTTACATGGAACATTTTTCGAAAATTTTTATTTTCTAAAAACGGCTGTAGCGATCTTGATTAAAATACTATATATTAAAGATATTTATATGACAAATGAAATGTATATCTTGAATTTTCTGGGAATAGCTTGCAAAGTCCACTTCATTCGGAGGGTATTTTTCATAATCTTGTATAACTGGTAAACGTTAAGCAAATGACCATAACTTACGACACCAAAAATCTAGATTCCTTTAAAACCACAACTTATTTCAAGTAATTTTTATGTGGCATAAGCCATTTCCGAGATATCCGTTATTAAACAATCGAATTGTGTTTTTCGTAGCCATTCTGTCAAGGTTCAGTTGTTTCTCGCGATTGCATGGAAACAGTTCGACATTTTAAGTCCAGCGCATAGCGTTCGGTTCTTACACATTTTTCTATCGCTGTTCCCTTTGTAACTACAAAATGTGTATAAAGCTATTTCTAGAAAGTTTTATCTAGATTAAAATGAAAAAAATAGGAAAATAAACTTTCGTAGGAGTAATTTGTGTACCAACTAATAAGTGCTAGAGGGTAAATAAAGCCATGTAAATATAACACATCAATTTTTTTAATATTTCACTGCTGGAATTAGCACAAAGAATTTCGTCTTAGGCAATGTACCTGTGAAATTGGGTTGAAATCTGGATTTTTCTATGTTCTGTTTTGTTTTGTTTCTTTTTATGTTGTTCAAATCGCATACTTTCATTTGGCGCCATTAATTTACTACAATAGCCAATAATTAACTCTTTGCGCGGCCTTTTATATACTTCTGAAGACAGTATTGAAATGTACATTCCCATTTTGAATGTCGTTTTTCTCATCAGTTTTCATTATTTAAAAGCTTTCACGTGTCAAAATAGTTGGTAGAATAACTTCTAATTTTCACAACAATTTAATGAATGATTACATAAGAACCCACTAGCCATTTTTTACTTTCTCTACTACGTATAGTAAGTAGGGGAAGTATTGTATTCCACCCAAAAATTCGATACCGAGATTTCACCGGAAATATGTTTTGAGACCCCCTGAACCCAAAAAAAGTATTTATAGAAACATGTCCGTGTGGGTGTCTGTGTGTGTGTGTGTGTGTGTGTGTGTGTGTGTGTGTGTGTGTGTGAACAGCATAACTCAGAAAGGAACACTCGGATAAACACCAAACTTGGTACTTAGGTTCAGTATCTTCCAGAGATGCGACACGAAGGTTTTCAAGAAAATCCCCCCACAACAGATTACCCTATACATGGAACATTTTTCGAAAATTTTAATTTTCCCAAAAATGCCTCTAACGATTTTGATTAAGATATCGTATGTTTAAGATATTTCCATGGTAAATAAACTGTATATCTTGAATTTTCTGGGAATGTCTCCAAAAGTATTCTTCATTGTGAATGAATTTTGCATAACTGGTAAACCATAAGAGATAGACAAAAGTTTACTACACGAAAGATGTAGATCGCGTTAAAATACACAATTTATGTCATATACATTTTTTTGTTGAGTGAACCATTTTCGAGATATTGCTTGTTATTCCCTTAAATTTTTTACTACTTTTTCTCAAATGGGAATTCCTTATTCATTTTTTTTGTCTTGGATATGCAAAGAGCATTAATCTGTGGCAAAGAGAATGCTGCTGCACCTAGCAGCCAGCTATTAAGAGATATGTCTATGCTTAAAGGCTACTGCATTTCTATATTGCCCTTGCAAATACAAAACAAGGGAACATAGTACGCCTTAAGCGATAGTCAAATATTTTTAGAACTGGTCGCTATGTGTAAAATGCATGTCAAAAGATCGTTTCTACAAATGTTTATCTCGATTAATAGAAATAGATGGAGAATAAGAGTTTGTAAAAATAGTTTGTACAAGAGTAGAGAAAGTCATGTGAGTGTAACACATCAGATTTTTAAATCTTACAATTATGCATACTTATTAAATATTTTCAAACTTTGATGTTCATAAAAACCAACAAAATATAAATGCGAAATCGTTACCTTTTCACTGGCATACTCCATTTGAATATAAAAACTATTGTGTAGGATTCCTTATAAACATAAAATTCTGAATACGATGTAACAAACCGTTTGTCACTTGGGTTAATTGTGTTTAATTAACACAATTTAATTAATTAAATACGAACAAAAGCATTCATATTTCTGAAACAAATACTTATAAATTTTGTGTACGGTTTTTATATTAACTTACAGCTTACAGTATAGTAATACAAATTTCAGGTCGCTCAAAAGAAAATTGTGGATTCAAACACATAAACTTTCATTAAGGAAGTGCATTTTTATTGCAATAAATAAATGAGATTCAGAGTTCTTGATTTCGGTACATATTTTTAGTGTATCTGAAGGCAATTCAAATGTGGTGATAATCAGTAAAGTTCATAATAGCATAAGCAATAATTGGATTATACCGTGTATTCGTGCCATGATGCCCCGTATGTCTCTCAGTTTCAAAATAGGGCACTTCCAAATAAACTGCTCTTTTGAACTGTGACAAAAGTATTCTTAATCAGTGAACGTGGACAATTTAATAACTTATAAAAAATAAATTACAAAGAAGAAAAACTTTTACAACCAAAATGCACAATATAAACGAAAATGGTGCGTAGTGCAGTTATGAAAAGAGTATTAGAAGGAATTTTCACTTCAGTGGCAAGAAACCACACTCATTTCCTAGATAATCAGTTACAAGCAGTGCACTAATGTTGTTATATTTACTTTTGAAAACCAAAATTTAAAATCTTTAGTTTACCTATATTCTGACTGTAACACTAACATTCAACAAAGTTTCGGATGAAGAAAGGTTATTCAAATCAACGAGACTCTTGGAACGGACATGTTCTAAAATATTTATTTATAATAATTTACGAGTTTCTGAAGGGTTTTGGACTAACAGAAGTTTGAGCTCGGAGGAGAAAAAAATATATAATATCGAGGGTCTTTTAGAATCTTTCAAATGCACAAGTATATTTGGACATTTACTTCGTAATATTTTAAAAGTGTGTCGGGAAACCTTTAGAGAAAGAGAGAGTGCCGGTGTGCTCTGCCCTTTTGCAATATGATTGTAATTTTGACGACACATTTAGAAATTCTTCTTGTATTGAGTGCTGGGGAATGCTGATTTAGCAATTAACTGTTTTTCTACATAACCCGTGTGTAGCCCAAGTTGGAATGGTAGAATCAGACAACCGAAAAATTCAATTCCGTAGCTGGGATTTGAACTGCAGATCTTCCGGTTCCGTCCGGTTGGTCTAACCAACTGAGCTACCATGGCACCATGCCGACACGACCTTAGATTCCCCAACTGTCTTTTTACTTTCTCTACTACGTATAGTAAGCAGGGGAAGTATTGTATTCCAACCAAAAATTCGATACGGAGATTTCACCAGAAATACATGTTTTGTGGTGCCCTAAATCCAAATGAAGCATTTTTGGAAACATGTCCGTGTATTTGTGTGTTTCTGTCTGTGAAAATCATAACTCAAAAACGAAAAGTCGGATAAATACCAAACTTGGTATTTGAGTTTAGTATCTTTAGTATCTACCCTTTACTTGGAACATTTTACGAAAGTTTTGATTTTCTCAAAAATGTCTCTAATGATTTTGATTAAAATATCATGTTTGAGATATTTTCATGATAAATGAAATGCATATTATGATTTTTCTGGGAATGTCCTCAAAAGTCCTCTTTATTCTGAATGGCTTTCACGTAACTGGTAAACCCCTAAAGATAGACAAAATGTTACTCCACAGAAAATGTAGATTTCGTCAAAACACTCAATTTATGTCATATACATTTTCTTTGTCGAGTGAACCATTTCCGAGATATTCCTTGTTATTTGTTTGAATTTTCCAACACTTTTTCCGTCCTGGACATACAAAGAGAATGGAATGCTCCACATAGCAACCAGCTCTTAAAAGATTTGACTATCGCTTAAGGCGATTTTATCCTTGCACCTACAAGAAAATTAGCATTAAGATGTTTATCTCGATTAACATGAAGTAGATGGAGAATAAGCGTTTGTAAAAATGGTTTGCACAAGAGTAGAGAAAGTCATATGAGTGCAATACGTCAGATTTTTTTCCGGGTAAACCACAAGGAGATTTCAAATTCAGTTTGAGATGACATATCCCAATGGCGACTTAGAATGTAGTAAGTCACAGGCTTCATAGTTTTTCAAATATTAGATCAAAAATGGCAATTGGGGATCTCCTTGTGGTTTACCGAAAAAATCCGCGTCAGTTGGGGAATTTAAGATCGTACCGGTTGCCATGGTACCTCGTTGGTTAGAGCAACCGGACGGAAACCGGAAGAACCATGGTTCAATCCTGGCTATGGCTGAATTTTTTAGTTGTTTGAGTCTATATTTGCAATACTGAGTTAACTTGGACTATGCAGGACTATATTTCACCCAGGGAAATATTGAATAGTATATATTTTGGAATTGAGTATAAAACAGAGGACTGGAATAGCATGGCTTAGGTTGGGAGGGTGGAAAGCTCGCAAGATTGTTGATGACGATGGCAGGAGGATTTGCCCATTATGCGGGGAACAAGAAGACTGGACGCATATTTTGGCAGCATGCGTGCAGACGGAGGGTATTAGGAAAAAACTATTACCGGAAGTATTTTTGGCTTCCAACAGACGGAGGACAGCATGCTGGGACATGATTCTAAACAGCCAAAACTGGCCAAGCTTGGGCACATACTTAATGGAAGTACGTGTACTAAGAGATAAGGTGTTTATGTAATTTTTCTTTAAACATATGTGGTGCCTGAGTACTTGTGCGCGACTGTGTGTGTGTGTGTGTGTGTGTGTGTGTTTGAGTGTGTGACTCAGTGTGTTTTTTTTTCAATTTTATATGTATGTATGTATATAGTGCGGTGATTGTAAAAAAAAAAAAATAGTTGTTTTCTGGTTGATACTGCAAGTCACGTATACAGACCAGGTATTTATCTAGAGAGCATGTACGGTCTTATGACCCATGCGACTGTGTTATGCAATTAATGTAATACTAAATACTTAATAAATACCACCACTACTACTACTTCTTTCGGATATACCATTTGTCTCTGCCACTTGAGAGGAGTGTAACGAATAAAAATAAAATCGGATCATAAGAGAGGCGGTATAGAATTCTAGGCATTTCTTTGTCATCTCAGATATTCTAGAAAGTTTTTATAGGTTGGCCATCGTATTTCCGAAGTAGAATTCTCAATTCCCTAGAGCTTCTTCAGCCTACATGGAGGACTACTAAACTTTGATAATAAACTTTTTGCAGATGTAAGTACATGCATCTTTGGTAACTCAATATCATCTTAACTTATGTGTATGTTAACTATCTTCTCTCAAGTTAACTTTTGGCCAGAAATTATTAATTAATCTACCCAAAAACAATTTTTAGTTTCTCTACCACGTACATGTTACTTAAAGAAATTATTGCATTCCACCCAAAAATTCGATACCGAGTTTTCACCGGAAATACATGTTTGAGGCCCACATTTTTAGAAGTGGTCCTTGTGTTTGTGAACAGTATAACTCAATAACGTGAGGCAGTGTTTTTTTAACAGTTAAATGATTTCAGTCAAATTATATAATATATAAATTCAATAACAGCCCGCCTTAAAGCAACATGTGTATGTAACAATACATAAATAGTGTATATTACAGTCATTATATATGTTTATGTTATTGTATACACGTGTAATAATGTTATGTGAATGCATTACGTAATTTAATAATGTAGGAGCTGTGGGAAATAGATCAAAAGTTGCTAACAATGAGGTAACAATGAGGTAACCTTGAGGCAATGACGAATTTGAAAGTTTAATAATGCTACTTGTGATTCTTGGAAGCAATAATGTAATTTTTGTGACAGTTTATAAAATAGCCAATCAACAACCAGAAAAAGCTTTAGTTAAATGAAGGTATTCTATTGGATTAGGAATAGCCATTCAGAGACTTGATATATAGAAATTTACAAGTTTAGGCGGTTGAAATCAGTTCAGTTGCCTGCAGACAGCGTTACTAACCAGACGCAAAAAGTGTCCTCAAGAAATTTAATACGTATTCGTGTGAGACGAAAATAGTTTTACGTTTTAAAAAGTGCAAGTAATTAATTAAAGAATCTCACAGCTTTCCAAATCAGTGAAGTATTATTTAAATCGTATCAAGTATTAATAAAAGGAGTGAAGTAAAATTATAATCTGTGTAAGCCTACATTCTTAGTCGTACGACAACCCTGCCAAGACATCCATGTCTCTAACAATAATACTGACGCAGCCGAGGCAAACATAAATATATAATATTTAAAGAAACAGTTAAATTACAAAGTTAATATTTTTTTTAACTTGGGGCAAAGGCCACCTGAAAGTACATTTGGGGCGAAGGCTACCGGAAACTGTTTACTATACGTGCGGTTGCAACTACTACAAGTCGGCTCCCCAACAGTTGAAATACTATACAACTCCTTCAATACGACCTAATTAAAATTGACGCCCAAAGTGTGTTGCAAACAAGTAACTACAAAAAAATACTCCTTTCTCAAAGTATTCGTGAAAGGCTTTCCCAGGAATTCAACCTGGGCTACATGATGCCCTGGGAAAGACAATATCTGTTTCTTCAAACCACATTTTTGCTGTAACAGAAGAATACACAGATGCATTATCTTGTTGAAAATTAGACTTTCTCCCCCTAGGTCTTCATACATTTGAATCAATTCTGTCTCTAGCATCTTAGAGTACATGTTAGTTCATTCTGGTGTTCAGCCAAGCAATGCATGATTTACCTTTAGAACAGGAGTCCCAAATCATAACACATCTGCCACCAAATTTCTCCTGATTCCTATTGGCTGCTCTGTTCTAATACCATGCTGATAATATTTAAACATATTAGGTCCGTCTAAATTACAATTCTTCTCATCACTGCAGGTCACCTTTTCCCATTCTTTAGTCCATGACATACTTTTTCCCAAAATCAAATCAAGCCTTCTTATGAATGAGTGTTAGAGCTGGATTACACAGTTGTTTCTTGAATTGAAGATGTTTCTCATTCAACAAAATTTTTCTTACACATCCGCCAATTACTGGCACCTGTAAATCAGCAAAACAGGTTTGGAAGAATTAACAATTTTTGACCTTCTTTTGTTCAAAAGTAAATGTTTAAATACCTCAGATAATTTTCTACTTTGCGCATAGCTTTTAATCTTTCCATATTGTGCATCCAATGTAACAAAACTATCAATCATGAACTACAAGTGAAGTAGGAATGTAGTTGCGTAAAAATATTAGTTGCCTGAGGAAAATATGTTGTTGTTACGTATTTTTAAACTTGAAGAAGATGTATTTGTTACGTAATTTTAACTTGGAGATCATGTACGCTTACGTAATTGTATTTTACGTAATATTTATTTAGTTGCATTTAAGGAGTTCCTAAAAACACGCTTTGGGCGTCGGTTGGAATTTTGTTGATTACGTAATAGTTACTGTTATTGCGCAATATGCAGTTACGTATGAGAAGCTGATTTCAAGACGTGTTTTGATTATTACACTCCAAAATTTTACACTATAATATTTAACTGTGTTATTAATACTGCTTCTATATATTATTTATGTTTGAATTTGCCTCGGCTGCGTCAGTCTTACTTTAGAAACAAGTTTCTCTTATTCAGGGTGCGGTGTAACAAGAATGTAGACATCACAGAATTTAACTTTTTTAAATTCACTTCTTTTATTAATTCTTGCACATTTTTATAAAGCACTACACTTTTTAAGAACTGTGAGAATCTTCAATACTTTCACTTAGCGCGTACATATTTTACGATTTTTTGCACGTAGAGAACATATCTTCCATCTGTTCACTACCAACGCTTGCTAGCGACTGAGTAAGTTTCAACGGTTAAACCTGTAAGCTTCGGTATTTCAAGTCTCTGATTGGGTAATTTTAGTCCAATAGAATATCTGCATTTTACTTAAACTTTTTCCTTGCTATTCATTGGCTAATTTTAAACTGTTACTGAATTTACTTTATCTTTGATATAATCATGACTGTTAACTTATAAAACTCTTTAACTCATTATTGCTACAAGGTTACCTTATTATTACCTCATTGTTAGCAACTCAAAACTTATTATTCTCACAGCTCTTGCATTATTAAAGTATATAATGTATTCACATAGCATTAATAAAACATGTTTACAATAAAAACAAGCATTTGCAATGACTGTTACATACAATTCAAATAATTATTACATACTTATTGTTTCAAGGCGGACTGTTATTGAATTTACTTATTGTACAAATGCAATTAAAATTATTCAGGTATTAAAATACTGTCACACAAGGGTTCAACTTTTTGGCATCACATGACTATACAGTCCCATTTTCTTTTACACGCTGATATTTCCTATTTCATCACATGATAAGCATTTCCCACATGGCATTGTCACAATAGTGATTTATGGAATACACGTCAAGCAGTTACTACTGGTGTCTGTTTACTGACTGTAGCAGAGGCACATATGCAACCCCTAACACCACACAGCTCTGACCGCCTTTATACAGATTTCACCCTCTACCACATGAATCATTGATTCCTTGTTATACTGTACTACTGATATCAACAGAGATACCATTCGAATGCATTTTTCAGTGTACTGTATCTCATACTATTGTACATGTTTTATATCAACGATATTCAAAAGAACATGTTCATTTTACTACTAATATCTATGTCCTATTTCCACTACTGCAGCTATATTATCAGCTTTTTTACTTTCTCTACTACGTATACTAAGTAGGGGAAGTATTGTATTCCACCCAAAAATTCGATACCGAGATTTCACCGGAAATGTATGTTTTGAGACCCCCTAAATCCAAAAAAAGCATTTTTGGAAACATGTCCGTGTGTGTGACTGTGAACAGCATAACACAGAAACGAACAGTCGGATAAACATCAAACTTGGTATTTAGGTTCAGTATCTTCCAGAGATGCTACACGAAGGTTTTCAGGAAACTCCCCCACTACAGAATACCATTTACATGGGACATTTATCGAAAATTTTAATTTTCTCAAAAACGCTCTAAGGATTTTGATTAAAATATCATATGTTTAAGATATTTTCATGATAAATAAGATGTATATCTTGAATTTTCTGGGAATGTCTCCAAAAGTATTCATTGTGAACGACTTTTGCATAACTGGTAAACCATAAGAGATAGACAAAATTTTACTACACAAAAAATGTAGATCGCGTTAAAATACACAATTTATATCATATACATTTTTTTGTTGAGTGAACCATTTTCGAGATATTGCTTGTTATTCCCTTAAATTTTTCAATACTTATTTTCTCAAATGGGAATTCCTTATTCATTTTTTTGTCTTGGATATGCAAAGAGTAGTAATCTATGGCAAAGAGAATGGTGATGCACATAGCAACCAGCTATTAAGAGATATGTCTGTGCTTATATTGCGCTTGCAAAACAAAACAAGGGGAACATAGTACGCGTTAAGCGATAGTCAAATATTTTTAGAACTGTTCGCTATGTGTAAAATGTAATTCTCTTTGCATGTCAAAAGATAGTCTCTGCAAATGTTTATCTCGATTAATATGAAGTAGATGGAGAATAAGAGTTTGTAAAAACAGTTTGTACAAGAGTAGAGAAAGTCATGTGAGCGTAACACATGAGATTTTCCTTTCTCTACCACGTACCTAGGTAGAGAAATATTGCATTGGATCCAAAAATTCTGTACTGAGATTTCACCGGAACACATGTTTTGAGGCTCCCTGAATCAAAACAGGACATTTTTAGAAAAATGTCCGTGTGTGTGTGTGTGTGTGTGTGTGTGTGTCTGTGTGTAAACAGCTTAATTGAAAAACGAACAACCGGATAGATATCAAACTTGGTATTTATGTTCAGTAGCTTCCAAAGATGTGACAAGAATATTTTCAAGATTATCTCTGCACCTTCAACTACCCTTTACATGGAACATGTTTTTAATTTAATTTTATTTTCTAAAAATGTCTGTAACAGTTTTAATTAATATGCCATATACATATCAAGGATATTTACATGGAAAATAAAATGCATATCTTGAATTTTCTGGGAAAAGCCTGTGAAGTCCTCTTCATTGGAAGGAATGTTGTATAATCTTGTTAAGTGGTACACGTTAAGCGATAGACGAAAACGTACTACACAAAAAATGCACAACTCGTAGAACAGACAACGTATTTCATATTAGCTTCTTTGTGGTAGCAAAAATTTCAGATATATACGTTATTAATAATTCGAATGTCTGTGGCCCGCATTCGGGAGGTCGTGGATTCGATTCCCGCGTCCGACCTTCCTGATCTATAGGCTTTTTCGGGGTTTCACCTGGTCACTAGGCGAATGCTGGAAATGCTCATTGTCTCCCCCGATTTTCTGTTCCCTAATTCCATGTCATTTCATCTTCCTCCTTCCGTTACAGATTAGCTGTGGGGCTGCGTGTCGGACGTCTGCGGACAAATGCTTGCGTGTTGGAATTTCTTCTCGGCCCCGTCAGATAGAGGTCGCTCGAGTCTTCGCTGTTGGGTCTCCGCTAGAGGAGAGCCTGTGAGCCATCTTCCGGTGTCTTGGGAGCGCTGACTTGAGCGCTCTCCGGCTGGGTGGTCAAGCTTGTAATTGTTAGGGACCTCTGCGCGTCTGTGTCACCTGCGTCGGCCGGTCCTGTAGCCGATACGTTACCTGCGGTTCCTTCATCTCATCCGTTGCTCCCGGGGGTGTATACACAAGAGACCCCTGTGTGGGTCGAGGTACTAGGTGTCTCCTCCGTAGCGAAGTCCTAATCCTAATGATTCGAGTTCTTCACTACCTTGACATTCTTTTAAGGTCTTGTTGATCTTCAACTGTATGTCGCGGTATCATGGAAACAGTGTGGAATTTTAAGGTCAGCATATAGCGTCCAGTTCTTAAACATTTGACTGCCGCTGTTCTCTTTGTGTCTATAACGAAATGAGCTAATTATCACTAATAAGCGATAGAGGGTAGAGAAAGCCATGTGAATGTAACAAACTTTTACTTTCTCTACTACCGATAGTAAATAGAAGTATTGCATTCCACCCAAAAATTCTATATCGAGATTTCACAGGAAATACATATTTTGAGGCCCCCAGATTCCGAAAAGTCTTTGTAGAAAAAGGTCCGTGTGTGTGTCTGTGTGTATGTGAACGGCACAACTCAAAAACAAAAAGGCATATAAATACAAACTTGGTATTTAGGTTTACTATCTTTTACAGATGCGGCCCGAAGATTTTTAAGAAAATCTATCCACCCCAGACTACCCTTTACATGCAATATTTTTCGAAAATTTTGATTTTCTTAAAAATGGCCTTAACGATTTTTATTAACATGTCATATATTTAAGATATATTAATGACAAATAAAATGTATATCTTGAGTTTTCCGCAAATGTTTATCTCGATTAACATTAAGTAGATGGATAATAAGCGTTTGCAAAAATAGTTTGTACAAGAGTAGAAAATTCATGTGAGTACAGCACATCGGATTTTTAAAAAAAGGTCCACTTGTGTGTCTATATGTCTATGAGCAGCGTAACTCAAAAACGAAAAGTCGGATAAATACCAACCTTGGTATATTTATGAATTCTGAATGCCTTTTGCATAACTGGTAAATCGTAAGAGATAGACAACATTTTTCTACACGAAAAATGTAGAGTCTTAAAACTCACAATTTACGTCGTATACATTTGTTTCTGGAGTGAACCATTTCTGAGGTATTCTTTGTTATTTGTTTGAATTTTTCATTACTTATACTTTTTATCAAATGAGAATTTTTTCACTTTCTCTACTACGTATAGTAAGTAGGGGAAGTATTTTATTCCACCCAAAAATTCGATACCGAGATTTCATTGGAAATACATGTTTTGAGAACCCTGAATCCCAAAAAAAAAATTTGGAAATATGTCCGTGTGTGTGTGTGTGTCAGTGAACATCATAACTCAGAAACCGAACAGTCCGATAAACACCAAACTTGGTATTTAGGTTCAGTATCTTCCAAGGATGCGACACGAAGGTTTTCAAAAAAAATCCCCCACCCCAGACTACCTTTTACATGGAACATTTTTCGAAAATTTTAATTTTCACAAAAATGGCGATTTTGATTAAAATATTGTATGTTTAAGATATTTTCATTGGAAATGAAATGTATATCTCGAATTTTCTGGGAATGTCTCCAAAAGTATTCTTCATTGTGAACGACTTTTGCATAACTGGTAAACCATAAGAGATAGACAAAATATTACTACACAAAAAACGTAAATCGCGTTAACATATACAATTTATGCCATATATAGTTTTGTTGTTGAGTGAACCATTTTCGAGGTATTGCTTGTTATTCCCTTAAATTTTCCAATACTTATACTTTTTCTGGAATTTGTTATTCATTTTTTTTATTTCCTCGACATGCAAAGAGAATGGAATGCGCACATAGCAACCAGCGCTTAAAAGATTTCACTATCGCTTAAAACCTACCATATGCCCCTTGCATCTACAAGAAAATTAGCAATAAGATTAACATCTCAACTATCATGAAGCATGTGTAGAATAATCGTTTGTAAAAATAGTTTGTACAAGAGTAGAGAAAGTCATGTAAGTGTAACACATCAGATTTTTACTTTCTCTACTACGTATAGTAAGTAGGGGAAGTATTGTATTCCACCCAAAAATTCGATTCCGAGATTTCACTGGAAATACATGTTTTGAGACCCCCTGAATCCAAAAAAAGCATTTTTGGAAACATGTCCGTGTGTGTGTCAGTGTGTGTGTCTGTGTGTATGTCTGTGTGTGTGTGTGTGTGTGTGTGTGTGTGTGTGTGTGTGTGTGTGTGTGTGTGTGTCTGTGAACAGCATAACTCAGAAACGAACAGACGGATAAACAGCAAACTTGGTGTTTAGTTTCAGTATCTTCCAGAGATGCGATACGAAGGTTTTCAAAAAAATCCCTCCACCCCAGTCTACCCTTTACATGGAACATTTTTCGAACATTTTAATTTTCTCAAAAATGGCTCTAACGACTTTGATCAAAATATTATATGTTTAAGATATTTTCATGGCAAATGAAATGTATATCTCGAATTTTCCGGGAATGTCTCCAAAAGTATTCTTCATTGTGAACGACTTTTGCATAACTGGTAAACTATAAGAGATAGGCAAAATATTACTACACAAAAAATGTAGATCGCGTGAAAATATACAATTTATTCCATATACATTGTTGTTGAGTGAACCATTTTCGAGGTATTGCTTGTTATTCCCTTAAATTTTCCAATATTTATACTTTTTCTCGAATTCGTTATTCATTTTTTTATGTCCTGGACATGCAAAGAGAATGGAATGCGCACATAGCAAGCAACGCTTAAAAGATTTGACTGTCACTTAAAACCTACCATATTCCCTTGCATCTACAAGAAAATTAGCAATAAGATTAACATCTCGATTAACATGAAGCATATGGAGAATTATCGTTTGTAAAAATAGTTTTACAGCAGTAGAGAAAGTCATGTGAGTGTAACACATCAGACTTTTTTTAATACCGTGGACGGGCAGAGAAAATGGAATGCTCCAGATACTGACCAGTTCTTAAAAGATTTGACTATCGCTTAAAGAGTAAAAGAGTGCTCTATTCTACAAGAGAAGAGAAAGTCATGAGTGTAATACATCAGATTTTTGTTGCTATTCTTCTGTTATTGCTATTGTTTTGGACATTAGAGGCAATGTTTATTTTCTTTAGAGTTAGTGCGTCACTGATTCACATGGTACGTAACAACGGGTTGGTAGCTATTTTGCTATGCTCTGTGGTCCAGTTGGCAATTCGTTTATCGCTAGCGTAGTCTACTGACACTGCTTGCATAGTGGCCTTGTTCCACATTCTGAGATTATCTGTATGCTGACTTGGATGTGTGGAGTGAGTGTCCGATCTTAGTAATGAGAAAAACCAGACCAGTGCTAGATTTATGAATATGGGCCAGCACTATGAGCGATCATACGTAATCTATAGAAGTGAACAAAAGGTACACAAAGTTTCTTCTCTGGAATATAAAGCTGGTAATGAATATTGTTTTTATTGCGAAATAGCCCAATTAGGACTACGCAAATAATAAGAATGCGTTTGTTTATTTTCCTTTGAATTCATAGCTCTCTAATTCTTTGGCTGTGGGCTTTCTTTCTCTCGTCTATGTCCATGTTCCAGTTTTTTTGTTGGGTTTGTCCTCTATTTTAACTTGTCAATTATGCACTTTGATTTTAAAGATATCTCTGATTATATTATCTTCTTACGTAATTCCTGCGAATTTGAAGGCATCTTTACTTTCTCTACTACGTATTGTAAGTAAGGGAAGTATTGCATTTCACCCAAATATTCCATATGGAGATTTCATATAAAATACATGTTTAGCGGTGACCTGATTCCAAATAAAGAATTTTTGCAAACATGTCCGTGTGCGTGTTTGTATGTGTGTCAGTCTGTATGTAACAGCATAATTCAAAAACGAAAAGTCGGATGAATACCAAATTGGTACTTGTGTTTATTATCTTCCAAGGATGCGACACGAAGATTTTGAAGAAAATATTCCACCCCAGACTACCTTTACATGGAACATTTTTAGAAAATTTGTATTTTCTCAAAAATCGCTATAACGATATTGATTAAAATATCACATATATAAGGTATTTCTATGGCAAATGAAATGTATATGTTTAATTTTCTGGGAATGCCCCCAAAAGCCCTCTTCATTCTGAATGACTTTCGCATAAGTGGTAAACCGTAAGAGATAGACAAAATTTTACTGCACAAAAATGTAGATCTCGTTGGTACACACAGTTTGTCATACACTTGTTTTTTTGTGGAGTGAACCAATTCAGAGATATTCCTTTTTATTTGTTTGAAATTAGTAATACTTACACATTTTCTCAAATGGGAATTCGTTATTCGTTTTTATTATGTCCTGGACATACAAAGAGAGTGGAATTCCCCACATAGCAACCAGCTCTTAAAAGATTTGACTATTGCTTAAAGTCGTCTACCATATTCCCCTTGCACCAACAAGAAAGTTTTCAATAAGATAGTTTCTGCAAATGCTTATCCCGATTAACAGGAAGTAGATGGAAAATAAGCGTTTGTAAAAAATGTCTGTACAACAGTAGAGAAAGTCATGTGAGAGCAACACATCAGATTTTTTAAAATTGTGTTTACGCTGTTCTTTTCTAACATTGCTGTCTCTCAATGAGTGTAAGCCAAGGGTGGCGAAAACGCCATCCTTCCGCGAGTCACCAAATATGCAACACGCACTGCAGCATGTTAAAAACAAACGGACGGTTGCAGGGAGGGAACGGCGCCTATGAGTCAAAATAACTCGCGAGTCACGTTTTCGCCACCTCTGGTGTCAGCCATTCAACGTCTTCGCTGTCAGGTAAGAGTAGAACGAAGTTCATTCACGCTAATGCTCCAGTTCCACGCTGGCCTTGCTTACTTGAAATTGCCCCGTTGACTTCTGCAACTTTATCTGCACACGTGTAATACCTGGCATACGGAGGGTTGTTCACAATCTATGGTAATAATATCAGACAAGCACAATGTCTCCGCGTTGAAACATGTGGAACTAATTGAAAGTTCAGCAGTGTGAGTGTATCACTGTGTTTACTCAGTTGTGTGCTCTTGATCTGGCTGCATCAAATGGCATCAAAAACAGAGCCATTCTGATAAGGGTACATTATTTGCCTTTTCGATGCAAAATACTTGTATTGTAAGATTATTAAGCAGTGCCAGCGGTGTGGTTTTACCATATCCAAGAAAGTGATCTCATGTGCAATCAACAAAAAAGGTAAGACCACATCAGGACTTGTTTCAAAAGGCCAGAAACAGGGAAATCTACGACCGGTCACCAGTTGTATCCGGAGATAATTTGGATGGTGAAGGTCCATGCCTCTGGACTAAATCCTGCAAATCAGAGCGCCATTGCACTGTAATTAGGGATCTCTGTTACTACTGTGAACACCATAATCAACTAGTATTTGAATCTAGAAAAGTGCCATAAGAGCCGGGGATATAAGCTGTTGCCTAAACACATTGCAGAACGTGCCACTAACAGAAGAAAGCTGTATGAACGATATCTAACTGGTGAAAAGTGGATGTTCATGATCCTTTTAGATAAGGCATATGTTTATCTAAGTGACTGCAACAATTCCTAGGCTATATATTACCGAAGAAGGGGAGAAAAAAAATTGAAATTAGGTATAAGGAAACCAACGAAACTTTTCCCAATGGTTGTCATGTACATAAAACTATGAAAATCAACTCGGAAAACATAAGACCAACGTCCTGATACCAGTTTTCCATACAGAAATCCTTGCTCTCTATGGTGGAGATGTAAATAAAATCTGGTTGCATCAGGATAAGGCATCAAGTCATACGTCTACTTCAACCCACAAATTTTTGGAGAACATAGAGAGAGAAATAGGTATATACATTCCATAACTTTTAGGACATCCGTGTTGAGTCATCTGATGCATCACGTTTGGGCTACCAAAAAGAGCATTTGAAAGCAGATGCGGCGAACTTTGGATGGTCTCTGGAAAGCTACCAGGAGGAATGGAATAAACTGGACATCCCTGTATTTCGTAGCAGTTTGCTGTGCTGCAGATTGGTAGCTCAAGCTAAAGGCTGCCAGATAGAACATCACTGCTGGCGGAGGCGTGGTTTTTCATAAGGTAAGGGGGTCTTAAGTTTGTTACCGTAGATTGCAAACAACCCTCGGTAGTATTCCGTTTTGCAAGTTAATACTTTGCCAAGTGACATGGTCTCCATCGCAAGAACGACTAAACATTTTAATTTAATTGTTTACTGCATGTAACTAAGCAGTAATTGCTTGCTGTGAAATTATTCATAGGCTAAAGTGTATCTTAAGTAATGTAAGCTAGATAGAACACTCAGCTTTTGTATGAATAATGATACGCCGGTTGACGCCGTGATCCCGCTACCCGCCGATTAGTAGGACAGGGAGAAAAGAGAGATACCAGCTAACGTAAATCCCTGGAAAGCCTTCGAGATGCAAGGAGATACTTCTGGGTGCTTTCGCCTCTCTCGAACTCTCCAGAAAATTCAGAATTACTTCCAGGAAACTCTACGGCATATATAATCGACAGTGAGTGTGAACATAAAGTGATCACTTTTGACGACAGCTGTGAGGGACAGTGATTGATACTCGGCATGCAATTAGTGAAGTCCAGCGTTCGATATTGCAGCGAGTGAAGCGTTCCAGCCTCTGCTTCGCGCGTGATTCATTCCACTGCTTCGCGCAAAGCAAAGTGTAGTGAAGTAAGGTGAAGTGTTTGAAACTCTACTAAGTCACACTAGAAAAGTGAAGTGACATTGAAAATCAACAGACAGAAATCGAACAACACTGCACTGTTTAACTGATATGTTATACGAGGGTTGGGGCAAAAGTCATGGCAACTATTTTTTTACTTATAGATATGTGAACGGATCACAGACGTATATGTGTCGTGTGGAAGTTCTGCAGGCATAGTGTGTATGCAGAACAAAAGATGGCTCTGTGATGGCTGGTAATAGGACAGCGGGGGCTGTGAAGTCAGTCAGTTTGTGAGTGTCGTGCGAGATGGAAGTAACCCGTGTTGAGCAGCGCGCTTACATCAAAATAGCCGTTCTCCGAGGGAGAAATGCGATGGAATGTCACAGAGAATTAGTGGAAGCCTTTGGGAATAATGCCCTACCATACCGTACAGCAGCACGGTGGGTAGGAAAGTTTCAGCAAGGACGTGTGTCAACCAGTGATGAGCAACATACGGGACGACGTGGCACGTGTCGTCATCGAACAGCTCCTGGATGAAGACAGGCGGTGGACACTACTGGAGTTAGAGATGGCAAGTGACATCGAGAAACGCACCGTCCACAGGATATTGCGTAATGAGCTGCAACTACGCAAAATCGCATCGCGGTGGATACCGCATGCACTGACGGAAGTTCAAAGGTGGGTGCGCTATGCAATATATCCTCCGACCACCTTGCACACTGGCAACAGGTCGGCGATCAATTCTTGTCACGAATAATCGCCATCGATGAATTTCGGACCAGGGCACACGAACCAGTCCGCGGAGTGGCGACATGCTGGATCACCAAGGAGGCAGATGTTCCGTCAGAATCCTTCCCCAGTAAAATTTATGGTTATTGTCGCGTATGACGTCAGGGGTGTCATTGTTTGCCACTTTGTACCACATGGAGAACAGTGACCGCACGGTACTACAGGGAATTCCTGGTACGACAGGTACGACGTGGCATTCAGGAGAAACGTCCGTATCTTGTGGATAATGCAATAATCCTGCACGACAATGCAAAACCTCATAAAACAGACTGTTTAGGGCAGCTACTGCGACGTTGGGGATAGGAAGAATTGGAGCACCCCCGTACTCTCCCGACATTTCGCCCTGTGACTTTGATCTCACCCGAAAGATTAAGGAACCACTACGTGGTAGGCGGTTTGCAACACGAGAGGACATTGCTAATGCTGTGTGCGAACAGGTAACCCGATTCATACATGGTGCGGCAAATGCTGAGGCAGATGGTATTCAGCGCCTCCCACATCGTCGGCAACGTGTGGTGACAGTAGCAGGGGACTACTTTGAGGGTCTTTAGGCCCAGGTTTGTCGTGTCAACTGTATGTGTACTGTGTTGTCATTCTTTTGCACCGTGAAGGTCATATTCCCCTGTTACTACCGTAATAAATTAGTGTGTTACGATATTTCAGTGCTATTCTTTGTCCACACATGTAGCTAACACCTTGTCCTTTCGTCTGTATATTTCACATTTTCCAACCGGAACTGCTATCTTCAAATAGTTGCCACGACTTTTGCCCCAACCCTCGTATTTACTACGCGACTGTCTCTAGTCATGTGAGTGTATCACATGCGTTTTTGTTTTTCACTTGCTGTTTGTAGGTAAGTATTGGTTAGGTACCTATAGATATCTAAGGATCTAAGTGTGCGACTATCTCAAGTATCCCTTTTGTCTTTAGTCAAATAAGTACAGAACCTTTGTTTGGGGGCATGTTCAAACATACAAAACTCTAAAGTGTTACATTCACATGAGTTTCTCTACCCTCTATCGTTTATTAGTGGGTACACAAATTATTCTTACGAAAGTTTATTTTCTTATCTACTTTATTTTAATTGAGATAAACCTTTCTGGAAGATGCATTACAAATTTCGTTGTAATTACAGAGGGAATAGCGATAGTTATGTCTTTGAACTGAACGCTATACACTGTCCTTAAAATTCCTCACTCTTTCCATGTCATTGCAAGAAAGAACTGGAAATTCACTTTCAAAGAATGGCTAAGTATGAAGCAATTGTTTTATCCATTAATAACGGATATTTCCGAAGTGATTGATGCCACAAAAGAACCATTTGAAATAAATTTCGTACTTTGAAGAGATCTACATTTTTTAATACGTTTCGTCTACCAGTTATACAGATTATACAAAATACCTTACGAATGGAGAGGACTTCACAGGCTATTCTAGAAAATTAAAAATATACATTTTATTTGTCATGTAAATAAATATATTTAATATACATATATATTAATCACAGTCGTTAGAACTATTTTTCATAAAATAAAAATATTGAGAAAATGTTCCATGAAAAGGACAGTTTGGAGTGAAGGGGTTTTCTTGAACATCTTGTGTCGCATCCTTGAAACCCACTGAACTTAAATACCAGTTTGATATTTATCCAACCTTTCGTCTTTAGTTATGCTGTTCACACACACACACACACACACGAAATTTGTTTAAGAATGCTTTTTCCACCCAAAAATTCGATACCGAGATTTCACCGGAAATACATGTTTTGAGACTCCCTGAATCCAAAACAAGCAGATTTGGAAACATGTCCCTGTGTGTGTCTGTGTGTGTGACTATGTGTGTGTGTCTGTGCGTGTGTGTCTGTGTGTGTGTGACTGTGTGTGTGTGTCTGTGCGTGTGTGGCTGTGTGTGTCTGTCTGTGTGTCTGTGAACAGCGTAACTCAGAAACGAACAGTCGGATAAACACTAAACTTGGTATTTAGGTTCAGTATCTTCCAGAGATGCGACACGAAGGTTTTCAAGAAAATCCCCCCAACCCAGACTACCCTTTACATGGAACATTTTTAGAAAATTTTAATTTTCTCAAAAATGGCTCTAACGATTTCGTTTAAAATATATGTTTAAGGTATTTTCATGACAAATGAAATGTATATCTCGAATTTTCTGGGAATGTCTCCAAAAGTGTTCTTCATTCTGAACGACTTTTGCATCACTGGTAAACCATAAGAGATAGACAAAATTTTACTGCACAAAAAATGTAGATCGCGTTAAAATACACAAGTTATGTCATATACAGTTTTTTTATTCAGTGAACCGTTTTCGAAGTATTGCTTCTTATTCCCTTAAATTTTCCAATACTTATACTTTTTCTCAAATTCGTTATTCATTGTTTTATGCCCTGGACATGCAAAGAGAATGGAATGCGCCACATAGCAACCAGCGCTTAAAATATTTGACTATCGCTTAAAACCTACCATATTCCCCTTGCATCTACAAGAAAATTAGCAATAAGATTGACATCTCGATATCTCGATTAACATGAAGCATATGGAGAATAAGCGTTTGTAAAAATAGTTTATACAAGAGTAGAGAAAGTCATGTGAGTGTAACACATCTGATTTTTTATTATTTATTTATTCAGAAGACCTTAAAAGATCCATTTCCGGTTAAAATATCGATATCGAATTTTTGTGTGGAATGCAATTTCTTCCCCACCTATTATATACGTAGCAGAGAAGGTAAAAACATAAAAATTAACCTTAAATAAAATATAAACCATTTTGGCTATATTAGAGGAATTTCTAACCGGTTCTCTTCCCCCTTCAGTTTCCCTCCTCGCCGTATGCCGGTAAACAGTTTATGCGAAGTCTGTGTTTTACAGAGGTTGATTCATTGCGAGGCCACACGTTTCAGAGTTGCAGTATGTTAGTGCTATTATATTGCCAAAACGTCTGTATACTATAAGCCTCATAAACTTCATATATGAGAAAAACTCTTACAGAGAAGTGATAAGGCGATTTATAGACAGATTCCCTGCTGTTCATGCTCCTCCAGAGAAAATGTTCCTTATATTGTGGAAAGATTTAGGGAGACGGGATCTATTCTCGATAAGAAACCGAAATTAAGCCGCCATAAAAGTTAGAACGAAGTGCAAAGAAATCTTTGAGAAAGCCTACATTTGAATCCGAAATTTACAAACCTCGGCCAATAGCCTTTCAAAATTAAAGCACTAAAACTGCAGTTCAAGAATTCTAAGCAAGCGATATTTTAAGAGGAGTGAATTTCTACAGTTGGTTATGCAATCATATTAATAATCGCTCTATTGACCCGCGTTTAATTTTTTCTTATATTGGTGAAGAATATTTGTTGTGAAGAATACATGAATGTGAATACAAATTTTCTTAGAAGGATGAGAGATGCGTGGCAGCACAAGGACACCATTTATAATATTTTTTCTGCAGAAGATATGAAAATCTATGCCCTTGAAATTAAGGGGCTATGAATATCTGACACCGCCGGCAAACAGCATACTACTCGAGAGTATGCCAAGAAAACTCCCTTTAGACTGCCCACGCGTCCAAACGAAAGCTCTGTAACTCTCTCGATAAGCTGATCTAAATCATAATTTGTATGATAATAGGGCACATATGGTGTGCACATTCACGTAAGAGAGACATTGCCTACTTTAGGTATGAGATTCTTACAAAAGTGAGATGATTTCTTAACATTGCTTATTTTTCTATAAACACCTTCATTTTGGGCAGTTATACAGGTGTTTCGGCGGCGCCGTGGCCGAGTGGTTAGACCGCTCGCCTTCCACCGAGGCGGCCCGGGTTCAATCCCAGGGACCTGCATGTGGGATTTGTGGTGGACGAAGCGGCGTCTGGGCGGGTTTTCTCCGGGTTCTCCGGTTTCCCCCGCCATTCATTCCACCAACTGCTCCATCATCACCTTTCCTTTCATCCATTTCACCAACATTTCGTTTCATCTACTTCCTTCATCCCATACCAGGCATCGGGCTGATCCCCCATCCGGGCTGTTCTGTCTGATCCATGAGTGTCTGCTCCTCGACGGGCCTCTGACCCCAGGCACCCGCCTGTAAGTCCTGGGGTGTGTAAGTCCTACATAAGAGGAGGGTAAACCGATAATGAATGAATGAATACAAGTGTTTCATTCACTCTCACCCCAGATTTACGTCTATAGCGGATCTTCAGATTTATTCGGCCTTTACCACCAACCGTTTTAAGTGAATGGCGTCATTATTAATCAGAGAGCCCCTTTTCTCAAAGCGGAGGTTCGGAACTGAACCTCAGACTGCATGCGTTTCCGACTTAGTAAACATATTGATGCACTGCGGCGGTGCAGAGCTGTTTTTCATCAGGATATTTTGTGCGTTCTTTGCACGCCAGTTGGGAGTGACCAACGATCACAGAATTTGCATGGTTGAGTGCTAAGCCGAGACACTTTACGCTACAAAAACCGTTACCTATCATCATACATGCTGAGATTACAAATTTACGAGACGCAAGCGAAAGAAGTTCCAAATGTAATACTGGAAAGTTACGATACATGTCCCATTTCAATAAGGTGACCTCGAAACTGTTGACTTCCATGCCTTCCACTGATCTTTCGCTAGTCCTCTGCAAGAGGCACTGGTGATAAACTCATTTCAAAGTATTGACGTCATGCCCAGACAACCAACTGGCGGCAACGACCGAATAAGGTTATCTTCGTATAACTTAAAGTAATGGTCGTAATTTTATACAATTTGCTACGGACTTTCCTTGCGGTATGAGAAGCGATGTAGCAATGAGAAATAGGTCCACAATGGTTCTATGTATGCTCATCGCGAGTCAGCCATTTTGTTATCCTGAGGACGCTTGCTTTCTTATATGTTCCAATTTGTTGTGAGATTGTGGAGTTTTTGTGAGACGCCGGATGCAGTATAGGGACGGTGTGGTATTCGAATGCAGCACAGAGCAGTTGAGTGGAACAACGTGTGCTTAGTGTTTACACGTGTTGGAAAATGGAGTCTATAAAGAAGTGCCAGAAGCAATTGTTGGCTCCATCTTTCACGAAACAATACATACTGCAATGTACATGGAAATATTCAATGAGTTTGTAAACTATTTTGGATGACTTGGACTTACTACTGGCTATTTTTAGCCGGAATGCGTCACTTGTTACACTTCCAACATCAGCATATGACGCGGTCTCCCCTCATAGGTTACTAAATTAAAATTAAATTGCGTTTTATTTATGGACGCTCTTTAACTACTATGGTTCTTAGCGTCCCATTCTATATTGGGCGTGAAAGAACGCAAATTTTGCTCAGAGGCCTCTTGAGGTTATTTTACGTGCCGTCAATCTACGACACGGGACCACGGCTTTACTTCCCTTCCGAAGGAAACCATGCTAAGGATTTTTACGCCCGAAAAAATCTATCGCCCTCCGCCGGGTTTTAACCGCGACCTCGGGAACTAGAGGCTAGCATGGTAACCACTACATCACGGAGGGTGACTCATAGGTTAAGAGGGGAGTGGAAACTGCTTGGCGCGATCTTGTTTTGAGGTCTTTGTGGAGTAATTTCCGCTTCTTCGCCTGTATCCGATGAATTGATAATGCTAATTCGTTTAATGGTTATTGACGTTGACACCCTATTACTTGAAGCGCTCATCGGAAACAATGGACTCTGCTTGCGTTTTATTATCCCAAGCGGGAATTAGATCTCGGGCGTTCAGGTGCGTTATTTCACTGAAGTCATCACATTAACAAGGTGTTCTTGGTCATTAAAGAACATGCACCTACATTCTTATATTCATATTTCATATTCATACCAACATATTCTGCATTGTTTAAACGAATCATACGTATCGTGTCTGTAATAATAAAATCGCCTTAAACAAAACTACAATTCTAAACTATCCGTCTATCGTAGCGCTAGAAGCATCTACTTCAAAATGAGGTAATGGAAAGGAATAGCCTACCTCTGGTTTTGGCTACATTGAGCCATCGTTGTTGAAAATGACTGTAAGCACATGTAACCATCTACTCAATTGTGTGACCTAGCGGAATGCTCATGCGGCAAAATCTGTGGTCCGCATTCGGGAGGTCCCGGGTTCGATTACTGGTGACCATGTGGTTCTTCGTAGTTTTCCCCTGCCCGCCTAGGAAAATGCCGAGGTGTTGTATTCTACCGCGAGGCAGTATTTTTAACACTTAAATGATTTCAGTCAAATTATATAGCATAAAATGCATTAACAGCCCGCCTTAAAGCAATATCTGTATAATATATAAAATGTATGTAACAGTCATTGTATTAATGTTTAAATTATTATGTACATGTGGAATAATGTTATGTGAATGTATTACGTAATTTAATAATGTAGGAGCTGTGAGAAAAATAGGTTAAAAGTTGCTAACAATGAGGTAACCTTGAGGCAATAATCAGTTAGAAAGTTTAATAATGCTACTGGTAATTCTTGGAGCAACAGCAATGTAATTTTTGATACAGTTTATAAATAGCCAATCAACAACCGGGAGTTGGAGTAGGATTAGCCAATCAGAAACTGAATGCAGCAAAATTTACAAACTCAGAACATAGCAGACAACGTTCCTAACCGGACGCGAGACGCGTCCTCGAGAAGTTTAATACGTATTCAGTGTGGGACAAAAATAGTTTACGAGTTATAAAGTGCAAGTAATTAATAAATAATTTCACAGCTCTCTATATCAGTGAAGTGTTGTTTAATACGTGTCAAGAATTAATAAATGGAGTGAAGTAAAATTATAGTCTGTGTAAGCCTACATTCTTCAGCCGCACCACAGCTTGTTAAGAAATTCATGTATCCACAAATTAATACTGACGCAGCCGAGGCAAACAGAAATATATAAAATCTTTAAAGAAAACAATAAAATACATAGTTGATTCTTAAATATTGGGGCGAAGGCCTCCGGGTACCATACTTGCGGTTGCAACTACTTCAAGTTGGGCTCCCCAACAGTTGAACTACAATACAACTCCTACCTCAACCACGACTTATTCTTTCTCCCATTTCCTCTCATTTCATCTCTCATTTTCACGTTTCAGGCGTGTCTTCGGGTCCTGCGGTGCTGGTGCTGTCGGGCAGATGGCGTAGCTGCTTGCGCATTGTAAAGATTTCTCCCCGTGAACTTCAGGGCGGTTGTCCCGCCCGTTAGTGTCGCTTCGTCGCCCTCTCTCTACTATTGCGCGGGTGTTAAAGGTGGAAATATTAGACACTTATGCGTGTCTGTATCGCCTGTCTGCCTGTGGACCTACGACCTCCTACGACTCATTCACCTCACCCTTGCCTCCCAGGGAATACAGCTACAATAGATCAAGCTGGTCGCAGTAGCGAGGTGTCCCCTCCGATAAACATATCCTACATCCTATTCAGTTGTGTAAAGGTTCCAGGATTCAGTCATAATATACAAGTACAGGTGTGGTATTACACAACTCAAGGCAAAAATTTGGTTTTGCAATCCTTTCTTGCCGCAGTTAAGCCTTTGGAGTACTAGGAACGTTCCCTCTCTGTCTTTATCTCTCTCTCTCTCTGTCTCTATTTCCCTTCGCATTACTAGTCAAAAAGAAGGAGAAAAAGAAAGAAAGAAATGCGCGCACTGCAGTCATGTGTTAACAGCTGCGAATACTATCTGTCACTTTTGCATTTCCACATGATGCGACGAATGCATCCCTTTTAGCTGAACAGGAATTACTCTGACAACCACTCTACGGATTATGTAACTGATATTTCAGTGAAAAAATGCCGCGTAATATTCGTTGATGTAGAATTTTTCCTGTGCTGCAAACACACAGGATAGCGGCAGAAAATGAAGTGGAAACGTGCTGTGCATTTTCATTCTTACTTTCTCTACATGTACGTACGAGGGCTGATCAACAAAGATTGAAACTGATTTTTTTCACAGATGTTTATTACTCCAATTCAATGTTTACATGATCTTTTTCAAAGTAGTCCCCTCCTACTTCAATGCACTTTCTATAGCGTCTCTGCCAGTCCTTGAACACGTGCTGCAGACCATTCTTTGTAAGATCCTTGAGAATCGCCTCACTTTTCTTGAGCACTGCTTCAGACTTCTCAAATCGAATACCCCTAAGCTTTGCCTTTAGTGATGGGAATAAAAAGATGTCACAGGGTGCAAGATCGGGGCTATAAGGTGGATGTGGTACACAGGTAATGTTGAATCGAGCCAGAAACTGCATGACTTGCTTTGCGACGTGAGGCCGTGCATTGTCATGATGAAGTCGCCACCCAGTCCGAGAAAGCTCTGGTCGTTTCTTTGAAATGTGCTTCCTCAGTGTAGCCAATACTGACGTGTTGTATGCTGCTGTAACAGTAGTGTGAGGGGGAACTGCATGCTGGTAAATCATTCCATTAGTCACAAAATGTGATCACCAGCACTTTCCCTGCAGATGGAACAACTTTTGCCTTTTTTGGTGTTGGAGAACCTGGCGATTTCCACACTGTGCTGGCTTGTTTTCCTTCAGGATCATAATGATGCAGCCATGACTCATCACCGGTGATAATCGATTTAAAAATGCAGAATTTGATTGCGCTGTACTGCTCCTCTCGCGTCACCTCCATTGTCTGGTATGCGAAATGCACGCAGAGTCTACAAAATAGAGCATTACTACCAACCTACCAATACGAGAGTGCTGCCGCCTACCAACATTATACATAAAAACCCGCTGTTTTAAAATATTTATGTTACAGATACGAAACTATTACGGAAATTACAGGAAAAAATCAGTCTCAGTCTTTGTTGATCAACCCTCGTACATAGGAGATAGAAAAGCTACTGCAAAATTCGATTGCAGACTTCACCGGAAAAACATACTTAAAATCCCTGAATAAAAAAACACTGATGTGTTACATGCACATGACTTTCTCTACCCTCTATGTCTTATCAATGGGTATACAAATTATTCTTACAAAAGCTCATTCTCTCTACTTCAATCCAGTTAAATGGCTCAGAAAATACCGCGTTACATATTACGTTATAAGTACAACGGGAACAGCGATAGTCAAATGTTTTAGAACTGAACGCTACACGCTGGACTTAAAACTCTTTTCATAACATCGCAAAAAACAACTGAAATTCGATAGGATTTGAAAAGAATGGCTAAGTATTGAACAATTCGAACCATAACATATATCTCGGAAATGGCTGATGCCACAAAAAAGTTGTTTGAAATAAATTGTGTGTTTTAAAGAGGTTCTACATTTCTTATGTAGTATGTTTTTATCTATCGCTTGACGTTTACCGTTATACAAAATTATACAAAATTTTTTCCGAACCAGAGGATTTCAAAGGCTATTCCTAGAAAGTTTAACATATACATTTTATTTGCATGTACATATCTTTAATAAATGGTATTTTAAACATAATCGATATAGGCATTTTTAGAAAATCAAAAATTTCGAAAAATCTGCCATGTATCTGGTACTTTGATATGGGGGGGGATTTGTTGAAAAAATTGTATCGCAACTTTGGAAGATACTGAACCTAAGTACCAAGTTTGGTGTTTATCCACTTTTTGTTTTTGAGTTATACTGTTCACAGACGCACCTACAGATACACATCGGATCGTTTTCTGAAAATGATTTTTCTGGATCCAGGTGCTGAAAACATGTATTTTCGGTGAAATCTCGGTTAAAATTTTGGGTGGATTACAATACCTTCTTTACCTACTATATACGTGATAAGAATAATTTTGGCGTTTTCAGTTAAAATACCTATATATTTAGTACATTTGTGATTAGCAAGGTAATCCTAACAAGGGCAAGATTACCGAGTGAAAGCATTTTTACAAAAGGTCCATGTGTGTGCGTGTGTGTGTGTGAACAGCATAACTCAAAAACGAAATGTCGGATAACTACCAAACTTGGTATTTTACTTCAATGCCTTCCAAAGATGCGACAAGAAGATTTTCAAGAAGATCCCCCCAACCCCACCCACCCTACATGCAACATTTTTCGAAGCTTTTCATTTTCTAAAGCTTGGATCTAACATTTTGATTAAAATACCATGTATTAAAGATGTTCACATGAGAAATAAAATGTATATCTTGAATATTCGGGGAATAGCTTGTGAAGTGCTCTCCAATCGGGCGGAAGCTTATATAATCTTGAATAAACTGGTAAACGTAATCAAAAAATCTGATGTGTTACACTCACATGGCTTTCTCTACTCTTGTACAAACTATTTTTATAAACCTTTATTCTCCATATGCTTCATGTTAATCGAGATATCGAGATGTCAATCCTATTGGTAATTTTCATCTAGATGCAAGGGGAATATGGTAGGTTTTAAGCGATAGTCAAATATTTTAAGCGCTGGTTGCTATGTGGCGCATTCCATTCTCTTTGCATGTCCAGGACATAAAAAAATGAATAACGAATATGAGAAAAAGTATAAGTATTGCAAAATTTAAGGGAATAACAAGCAATATCTCGAAAACGGTTCACTCAACAAAAGAAATGTATATAACATAAATTGTGTATTTTAACGCGATCTACATTTTTTGTGTAGTAAAATTTTGTCTATCTCCTATGCTTCACCAGTTATGCAAAAGTCGTTCACAACATAGAATACTTTTGGAGACATTCCCAGAAAATTCGAGATATACATTTCATTTCTCATGAAAATAACTTAAACATATGATATTTTAATGAAATTCGTTAGAGCCATTTTTGAGAAAATTAAAATTTTCGAAAAATGTTCCATGTAAATGGTAGCCTGGGGTGGGGGATTTTCTTGAAAACCTTCGTGTCGCATCTCTGGAAGATACTGAACCTAAATACCAAGTTTGGTGTCTATCCGCCTGTTGGTTTCTGAGTTATGCTGTTCACAGACACACAGACACACAGACACACACAACACACAGACACACACACAGACACACACACTCACACACACAGACACACACAGACACACACACACAGACACAGACACACACACAGACACAGACACACTGACACACACACAGACACACACAGACAGACACACACACAGACACACACATACTCACACACAGTCACACAGACACACACACACACAGACACACACACAGACACACACACAGACACACACAGACACACACACACAGAAACACACACACAGAAACACACACAGACACACACTCACACACACAACACACACACAGACACACACAGACACACACACACTTACACACGCAGACACACACACAGACACACACAGACACACACGCTCACACACAGACACACACAGACACACACACAGACACACACACTCACACACACAGACACACACAGACACACACAGACACACACGCTCACACACAGACACACACAGACACACACACAGACACACACAGACACACACACAGACACACACACAGACACACACAGACACACACACAGACACACACACAGACACACACAGACACACACACAGACACACACAGACACACACACAGACACACACAGACACACACACAGAAACACACACAGACACACACTCACACACACAACACACACACAGACACACACAGACACACACACACTTACACACGCAGACACACACACAGACACACACAGACACACACGCTCACACACAGACACACACAGACACACACACAGACACACACACTCACACACACAGACACACACAGACACACACGCTCACACACAGACACACACAGACACACACAGACACACACACTCACACACACAGACACACACAGACACACACGCTCACACACAGACACACACAGACACACACAGACACACACGCTCACACACAGACACACACAGACACACACACAGACACACACACTCACACACACAGACACACACAGACACACACGCTCACACACAGACACACACAGACACACACACAGACACACACAGACACACACGCTCACACACAGACACACACAGACACACACACAGACACACACACAGACACACACACAGACACACACACAGACACACACGCTCACACACAGACACACACACAGACACACACAGACACACACGCTCACACACAGACACACACGCTCACACACAGACACACACACAGACACACACAGACACACACACTCACAGACACACACAGACACACACAGACACACACACAGACACACACAGACACACACAGACACACACACAGACACACACGCTCACACACAGACACACACACAGACACACACAGACACACACAGACACACACACAGACACACACAGACACACACACAGACACACACACAGACACACACACAGACACACACAGACACACACAGACACACACAGACACACACAGACACACACAGACACACACAGACACACACAGACACACACGCTCACACACAGACACACACACAGACACACACACAGACACACACACAGACACAAACACAGACACACACAGACACACACGCTCACACACAGACACACACAGACACACACGCTCACACACAGACACACACGCTCACACACAGACACACACGCTCACACACAGACACACACACAGACACACACGCTCACACACACAGACACACACACAGACACACACGCTCACACACAGACACACACACAGACACACACGCTCACACACAGACACACACACAGACACACACACAGACACACACGCTCACACACAGACACACACAGACACACACACAGACACACACACTCACACACACAGACACACACACAGACACACACACAGACACACACGCTCACACACAGACACACACGCTCACACACAGACACACACACAGACACACACACAGACACACACACAGACACACACACAGACACACACGCTCACACACAGACACACACGCTCACACACAGACACACACACAGACACACACACAGACACACACGCTCACACACACAGACACACACACAGACACACACACAGACACACACGCTCACACACAGACACACACACAGACACACACGCTCACACACAGACACACACACAGACACACACAGACACACACGCTCACACACAGACACACACAGACACACACGCTCACACACAGACACACACAGACACACACACAGACACACACACAGACACACACACAGACACACACGCTCACACACAGACACACACGCTCACACACAGACACACACGCTCACACACAGACACACACGCTCACACACAGACACACACAGACACACACACAGACACACACGCTCACACACAGACACACACGCTCACACACAGACACACACGCTCACACACAGACACACACGCTCACACACAGACACACACGCTCACACACAGACACACACAGACACACACACAGACACACACACGCTCACACACAGACACACACAGACACACACACAGACACACACACAGACACACAGACACACACGCTCACACACAGACACACACGCTCACACACAGACACACACACAGACACACACAGACACACACACTCACACACACAGACACACACAGACACACACAGACACACACAGACACACACGCTCACACACAGACACACACAGACACACACAGACACACACGCTCACACACAGACACACACAGACACACACGCTCACACACAGACACACACAGACACACACGCTCACACACAGACACACACAGACACACACAGACACACACAGACACACACGCTCACACACAGACACACACAGACACACACAGACACACACACGCTCACACACAGACACACACAGACTCACACGCTCACACACAGACACACACAGACACACACACAGACACACACACTCACACACAGACACACACAGACACACACGCTCACACATACAGACACACTCACACACACATACACACACAGACACGCTCACACACACAGACACACACACTCACACACACAGACACACACAGACACACACACAGACACACACACAGACACACACACTCACACACACAGACACACTCACACACACATACACACACAGACACACTCACACACACAGACACACACACACTCACACACACACTCGCACACAGACACACACAGACACACTCACATACACAGACACACACAGACACACTCACACACACACAGACACACTCACACACACAGACACACACACACAAACACACACAGACACAGACACACACACACTCACACACACAGACTCAGACACAGACACACACAGACACAGACACACACAGACACACTCACACACACAGACACACACACTCACACACACAGACACACACACTCACACACAGACACACGCAGACACACACACACACAGACACACGCAGACACACACACAGACACACACAGACACACACAGACACACACAGACACACACAGACACACACAGACACACACACACACACACAGACACACACAGACACACACAGACACACACAGACACACACAGACACACACACACAGACACACACAGACACACACACAGACACACACACAGACACACACAGACACACACAGACACACACTCACAGACACACACAGACACACACAGACACACACACAGACACACACAGACACACACACTCACAGACACACACAGACACACACAGACACACACACAGACACAGACACACACACTCACAGACACACACAGACATACACACTCACAGACACACACAGACACACACACAGACACAGACACACACACTCACAGACACACACAGACACACACACGGACACACAGACACACACAGACACACACAGACACACACACAGACACACAGATACACACAGACACACACACAGACACACACAGACACACAGACACGCACAGACACACACACAGACACACACACAGACACACACACACAGACACACACACAGACACACACACTCACACAGACACACACACACTCACACACACACTCACACACACACGCACTCACACACACAGACACTCACACACACAGACACTCACACACACAGACACACACACAGACACACTCACACACAGACACACACAGACACACTCGCACACACACACACTCACACACAGACTCACACACAGACACTCACACACACAGACACTCACACACACAGACACACACACAGACACACTCACACACACAGACACACACACACACAGACACACTCACACACACAGACACACTCACACACACAGACACACACAGACACACTCGCACACACATACACTCACACACACACTCACACACAGACACTCACACACACAGACACTCACACACACAGACACACACACAGACACACTCACACACACAGACACACACAGACACACTCGCACACACATACACTCACACACAGACTCACACACAGACACACACACAGACACACACACACTCACACACACAGACACACACACTCACACATTCACACAGACACACACACACACAGACACACTCACACACACAGACACACACACAGACACACACACACTCACACACACAGACACACACACAGACACACACAGACACACACACACACTCACACACACTCACACACACAGACACACACACGGACATGTTTCCAAAAATGCTTTTTTTTGGATTCAGGAGGTCTCAAAACATGTATTTCCGGTGAAATCTCGGTAAGGAATTTTTGGGTGGAATACAATACTTCCCCTACTTACTATATGTAGTAGAAAGTAAAACTGTAGATCCCTTTAAAGCACGCAATTTATTTCTAATAACCTATTTTGTGCCATCAGCCATTGCCGACATATCCGTTATTAATGGTTCGAATTGTTCAATACTTTGTCTTTCGTTTAAATTCCTGCCGAGGTTTTGTTGTTTGTGGTCTTGTTTTGGCCTGCTGCCCGTTTGCATTTCTTTGGAGTTTGATTTTCCTTGTTATCATGTTTTAGCAACCTCAGTAGTTGTTAAAAACATATATGAAAGAAGAAAGGGATAAATTTGAAAATTTAGTCCAAATGCAAAAACTTTGGTTTATTTCTGTTTCTTCTCGCACAGTAAATCTAAGTATTTTTCTGCAGTTTATCTTATTCAGGTCAGATTAGTTATTTATGCAACGAGTTCGCGTTGAAAACTTCATTAGTGTCTTAATAAACATTATATGAGAGTTTCATACAATAGTTTCTCTACGACATTTATATATACAATTAATATTTAATATTTAGATGCATACGAAAGAAAGTAGAAAAATCTGACGTGTTACACTCGCATGACTTTCTCTACTCTTGTACAACCTATTTTTACAAACGCCTATTCTCCATATGCTTCATGTTAATCGAGATATCGAGATGTTAATCTTATTGCTGATTTTCTTGTAGATGTAAGGGAATATATTTACAGGGGCAATTTGGAAATACAGTAACCTTTAAGCACATACATATCTCTTAATAGCTGGTTGCTAGGTGCAGCACCATTCCCTTTCCCACAGATTAATACTCTTTGCATATCCAAGACAAAAAAATGAATAACGAATTCCCATTTGAGAAAATAAGTATTGAAAAATTTAAGGGAATAACAAGTAATATCTCGAAAATGGTTCACTCAGCAAAAAAAAGTATATGACATAAATTGTGTATTTTAACGCGATCTACATTTTTTGTGTAGTAAAATTTTGTCTATTTCTTATGTTATGCAAAAGTAAGTCACAATGAAGAATACTTTTGGAGACATTCCCAGGAAGTTCAAGATATACATTTTATTTGTCATCAAAATATCTTAAACATATGATATATTACTCAAAATCGTTAGAGCCATTTTTGAGAAAATTAAAATTTTCGAAAAATCTTCCATGTAAAGTGTAATCTGGGGTGGGGGGATTTTGTTGAAAACCTTCTTGTCGCATCCTTGGAAGATACTGAACCTAAATACCAAGTTTGGTGTTTATCAGACTGTTCGTTTCTGAGTTATACTGTTCACAGACGGGCTCACACCCACCCACCCACCCACACACACACACACACACGGACATGTTTCCAAAAATGCTTCTTTTGGATTCAGGGGGTCTCAAAACATGTATTTCCGGTGAAATCTCGGTATCGAATTTTTGGGTGGAATACAATACTTCCCCTACTTACTATACGGAGTAGAGAAAGTAAAAGTGTGATAAATTAATTTCTCGATACGTATTTTAAATGCGCCTCGATAACAAGTGAATGTCGATTCAAGGTCGCAGGTATTGATTTTACAAGATGGAGACCGGAATGTTTATTAGTGAATTTGAAAAGGTGGAATTTAGTTCCACACCTCCTGGTATCCTGGAGGAGGCGAGGAATGTTAGCAAGAATTTACTTCTTGGAAAATTAAAGAAAATGTATGATAAGCTGTGTGACACGTTCATGTTTTGTCGAGCAGAGAAAACGTAAATTCATTGTCAGAGAATGTGTTCATAGATTACTTTGATCAAAATATTAAGTCTTATAATGCTGGTATATTAACTGTTTTATCAAATCAAGTTGGAGATGTTGCTTTATTAATAGCAATTGCATGAACGTTAAATTTTGGAAGATGAAACTATATTACTTTCTCTACTACGTATAGTAAGTAGGAGAAGTACTGTATTCCACACAAAATTCGATACCGAGATTTCACCGGAAATATATGTTCTGAGACCCCCTGAATCCAAAAAAGCATTTTTGAAAACATGTCCGTATATGTGTCTGTCTCTCTGCCTGTGTGTCTGTGAACTCAGAAACGAACAGTTGGATAAACACCAAACTTGGTATTTAGGTTCAGTATCTTCCAGAGATGTGACACGAAGGTTTTCAAGAAAATCCCCCACCCCAGATTACCCATTACATGGAACATTTTTCGAAAATGTTAATTTCCCGAAAATGGCGCTAACGATTTTGATTAAAATACCATTTGCTTAAGATATTTTCATGACAAATAAAATGTATACTTTGAATTTTCTGGGAATGTCTCCAAAAGTATTCTTCATTGTGAACGACTTTTGCATAAGAGATAGACAAATTTTACTACACAAAAAATGTAGATCGCGTTAAAATACACAATTTATGTCACATACATTTTTTGTTGAGCGAACCATTTTCGAGATATTGCTTGTTATTCCCTTAAATTTTCCAATGCTTATACCTTTTTTCAAATGGGAATTCGTTATTCATTTTTTTGTCTTGGATACGCAAAGAGTACGAATCTGTGGCAAAGAGAATGGTGCTGCACCTAGCAACCAGCTATTAAGAGATGTTTATGCTTAAAGACTACTGTATTTCTATATTGCCCTTGCAAATACAAAACAAGGGGAACATAGTACGCCTAAAGCGATAGTCAAGTATTTTTAGAGCTGGTCATTATGTGTAAAATGTAATTCTCTTTACATTTTAAAAGATCGTTTCTGCAAACGTTTATCTCGATTAATATGAAATAGATGGAAAATAAGAGTTTGTAAAAATAGTTTGTACAAGAGTAGAGAAAGTCTTGTGAGTGTGACACATCAGATTTTTTTATTTGGATTGTATAATAAATAAATATGAATTATAGAAATGTCAAAAACAATGAAATCTCCAACCTTGTGGACAAATTATTCGCTACTCTAAATGTAAAACACGGAACTGATATATCCAAGTATAAAAAGTTGTATTAACTGTTAAAACAGCAATCGGTAGGGTACAGAGGGAAAATGCAAAAATATTTTCGACAAACGAAATTGAAACCTTCACTAATTAAGCACCTGACAATACGTAAGGTATGTAAATGTAATTATTTTCGTTAAAATAAACTGTTCTTAATAGGACAGTGCGTAAGCGCGGAAATCTGCATCGATATGGACAACAGTAAATGAACACATTTAAGCGTACGAGTCGAAAAACAAATATTTCGCTATATTGTTCATTATAAATACATGAATGTGTGGTACGAGGTGTGCTGAAAAAGTAACGGGAGTTTTTATTTTTCTTAAAGAATTTTTATTTAATCATCAGCATCAACTTTGTCCCCTTGTTCCAGCGCCTTTTCCAATCTTGGAAGCACTTCTTGAACTCACTTTTCGTTATGGTGTTCAACTCTTTCAGCGATTCTGCTTTTATCTCATCAATAGTGGCAAAACGTCCTTTCATGGTTATCTACAGTCTCGTGAATAGAAAGAAGTCGCAGGGTGCTATGTCCAGCGAATACGGTGGCTGAGGCAGCATAAGTTTTGTTTTTTGCCAAAAAGTTACGAGCAAGCATTGAGGCGTGAGCGGATACAATATCGTAATACAATTTCCAAGCGGTTTTGCCACAATTCTGATCGTTTTATTTCGGATTGCTTCACGCAAACGGCTCATGACTTCCAGGTAGTATTCTGTACTGACTGTACGACCATAAGGCAGGAACTCCTGATATATTATCCCATTGTAATCGAAGAAAACAGTGAGAAGAACCTCCACAAGTGATCGAATTTGTCGAGGTTTTTTTTCAGTCTTGGCTCTTTAGGCAGTTTCCATTGGGACGATTGGGCCCTAGTTCCGACGTCATACCCATAAACCTTCTTTAGAAGTTTTGGATGATTTACGGCTTCATTCAGCAATTCCTGAACGATGTCTACGCGACGTCGTTTTTGGTCGAAATTCAAAATTTCGAACAAACTTTGCTGCTAACCGAAAAAAATTGCTTGCATGAGCCAAAGGATATGCCGACATCATCAGGAATCTCTCTGATGGTGACTCGGCGATTTTCCATATCCATTTTCTTTACTTCTTCCACATTGTCGTCAGTAATTGATGTGTTAGGGCGTCCAGGGCGGTTGTCGTCTTCAATGTCTTCTCGACCCTCTTTGAAACGTTTATACCACTCGTAAACTCTTGTCTTACTCATAGTAGATTCGACAAAAGCCACAGTCAAAATTCAAATGCGGTGCTGCACTTTATTCCGTTTTTCAAGCAAAATTTAATGCAAATTCTTTGAACCATCTTTTTCGAAAGTAGAACAAGTCATATAATTATAACTTTATCGTTTGCTTTACCTTTGTGTTTACCAGGCACTCGAAAAGACGTATAACTTTTTCCACTGTCAACAATAAACTAAATATTCAAAACGGCTGAAACTGCAAACATACATCAGGAAACTGTGTACCAACAAGATAAAATAAAAGCTTTGAACATCGGATGTATAAAGCATGCGAAATTAAAAAATTCCCGTTATTTTTATCGCATCTCGTATGTAAGTTGAGGATGTAATTGCATACGTTTAGACATTTATTTAGTCTTCTTATGGCCATTTGGTCTATGAGAAAGATTTTATTGTTTCACGTATGGAAATGGCGATTTGAAGTTGTTTGTATTGTTATTATTTGCCCCACGTATAGACGCCAATTTGAGATACTTTATTTGAAGTAGTTCGTATGGTAGGAGTTGTATTATAGTTCAACTGTTGGGGAGCCGAACTTGTAGTTTTGAGTTTTATTTATGGACGCTCTTTAACTACTATAGTCCTTAGCGTCCCATTCTATATTGGACGTGAAAGACAGGTAATCTTGCTCAGAGCCCTCTTTATCAGGCTTGACGTTCTTTTACGTGCCGTAAATCTAAGACCGGGACCACCGGCTTTACTTCCCTTTCGAAGGATTCTTTACGCCCGAAAAAATCCATCGCCTTCCTCGGAGTTTGAACCCGCGACCTTGGGAACTAGAGTCTAGCATGATATCCACTACACCACGGAGGACGACATTCTTTAACACAAACATAAATATCACTGAACCTACGAACTCGTGAAAAAGCCGCGTGTAACTGTCCATGCGAAAAAACTGGTTCTCATAAATACAATCCAGCCCTTTGAAACGTCCGACCTTGTGCTCTATTAATGGTCATAGCGAAAGCTACTTTTATTGGGAACTGTTTTCTTATTGTTTGGAAAGACATGGTTGGATCAGGAGTGAGATTAATGCGGGGTATGAACACAGTTTTATCGGACTGAGTGAATATAGCAGTGATGATCTGCTCGCCTACATTAATCTTGCACCATTAATTAATCCCTGATTAGCGTTAAGACTTATAATTAACACAATAGTAGCATTTTTCTTTAAAAGTAATTTATGAGGTGGTAAACCTGACGAAATTCAAGAATTCTTTAGGGTACAATTGAGCGTTGTTTATTTCTTTATGTTGGACAGAATCCGACCTGAGGTAAACCTTTTTCTCTCCAGGTAACAAATTGGAAATGTCATATTCACTAGTTGTTGTACAATTATCTTTTTGAAAATAAGATCGCCGATGAATGGAATTGCGAAAAGGTTTGTTCGTTGATTTCTGTGACATTGAATGTAGTGATAACAATACTAACGTAATTCCAATAACAAAGCTACGGAATTTTGATGTATTCATTGTGGTAATCCGTTTGAACTTCTGAATCACCGTTACCCAATTTAAGCACTTACTGAAAACGGGATCATCATTTATTTTATATTTTGAATCTATGTATGGATTTTAGCATCGTTGGGATCGTTGAACGGTAATTTCGATGATAGTTGTTCTATTGTCATGTTTAACGACGGGTAACACTTGACGGAAATCTCCACCAAACAGAATTATTTTGCCACCACAAGTAAGATTGATATTCATGATGTCCCTTAAAAGTCGATCGACAACGCTCAGTGCGTTTTTGGAAACTACTGAAATCCTGTCCCAAATTATGAGGTCTGAGTCACGAAGTTGTGCATCCTTTGTGTGTGTGTGCGATTCGATGAGACCGATGGGTTCCATGGGTACAGTTAATTTGAAAGTCGAATGTGATGTGCATCCCCCTGGTAGGAAATTGGCAGCAATGCCTGCCCATGCACCTGGTAAAACAACCTTGTTTTCACCTCGTAAAATGTGGCACAATGTTTTGTAGACAAATGTTTTACTGGAGTTCACTGGTCCGTCAATGAAATAAAAATTGCAAATTTTGTTTCTTACTGCATGTAATATTTCCTCAGCTATTGCTTTCGTGAGCTGTCTTGACGTTCGTACGTTCTTCTACGTTGTAGGCTTCTGTTGTATGTTGTACGATAGTCATAACAAGGTCGGTAGGTTGAATTGTTGGCAAGATTTGCCATGATATTTAAAAGACTTTCCATTTCTTGCAGTGTGAGGTTGTAGGCTTCAGGTGGAGTGTGCTGTCTTTGAAAGTCTTCTGAAAATGCGTCCTGGTGTGTTATCCACAACTTGCGTACATTGGCAGGAGCACAGAATATGCAGATGAGGGCTAGAGACATCTAAATTACGTTGGAATTTGTGTCTGACAGCTTCCTGCAAGCATTCTTTGCATTCGGCGTCGCTAATGACCAAGTGTAACTTTTCTTCAGCTTGTGGAAAGGAGTTGCACAGTATTCCACCAACTGTGCATATAATCTCAAACGACTGCGGTCCTTTGACGTGCTAGTAATTCTCGGAGGTAATACCTTTGGATTTTGGCTGGATTGATAGTGTAGATCCGCCTAAAACACTTGGTCTCCTTCTTGCGAATATTCCGCTGTTCTTTTGATCACAAAATGTTCTGGAAATTCGTGGTAAAGATACTTGCGACGGTAATATTTTCATTGCACAATTTAAAAAATGCCATCAGTTTGGAGTTCCTATAAAGACGAGCATCAGTTTCATATCCGGCCTGAAAGTACACAATTTGTTTTCCGGTAAGTGGACAGGGAGTCGTATGAGATTGGTGAGAAAGTCGACGTTCGTGTGTTAGCGATATAACCTCTGGTGATCTCACATAACGACAGCTCAAATAAATGTCCAGTTCGTCAACGGTGAGTTGCTGTTGACCTTCAGAATCTGAACGCAATCTCAAAGCTGCGCAAACATGTCCTTTGTACACGTATTTGTACAAACATTTAATAGATTTGATTGACGAAAAAGATTTATATGAGAACAGGTATTTTCTACTGAGAAATCTACAGTATGATACAATCCACCAACTATCGATTATAAATTACCTGTCATTATAACGTCGTTATCGCGTTGTCTATAAATAGGGTAGCCATTAACATTTAAATTAGTTTGCTGCTGAAAATCTTCTGGGTAAATTTTGATGCATTTTTGCTCTCGCATGAATGGACTGTTTGGATTGATAGTACCGCAAGGTCCGTGTACCACGCATTCCTAAATAACTTCAAAAAATTGAGGGTCTGTTTCTTTATCTGGAACTTCTGCACAAATTAAACAGTCTACATCTTCAGCAGAACGCATTTTATCTTAATTTAACAGAATGAGCAGAATGTGTGCATGATGGTGACCTTAGCATAAACGTAACCAATGACTACGCCGAGTACAAGTTTTTTTAAAAGATCATCTAATAACGCCAGTAATTTAAATGAAAAACCCTAGAAACTAAGCCAGGTCTATGTTCAGCTCCCTCATATGGTATCAGTTGAGATGTAATTTCAGTCCACTACGGGTTGCAAGTAATTGTGAGAAATAGACCAGGCTTTCCTAAGCGGGCAACAGTGGTCATTGCGTCTTGATAATTTTGAAATGTATTGCGAGGGCTGCCAATATAAGTTGAATGAAGAATAACTGCCCGTCTTTGTTCAGCATTAGTGTTAAGAAAGTCCAACACACCTTTGTAACTATGAACTCTGAGTCCTTTTTAATGGGATCTGATGAATGCCAACCTGGAACCTTCTACTTTGTCATAACGGTCAACTCTTGAAATAATTTACCTGAAGCATTAAGTAGACCGAAACCATTACTAACTGCTAAACGATAACAATAGCATTATGACTGTGTTGTGACTGCTCTCAACGCAGTAGTATGAATTTGAACATGTGGCTTAACGTACAGTCCAACCAGAACCCCCAAATGGAAAAAGCAATGCATAGCACATTGGAACAGAATGGGGGTTTTGTAAGTGCACCAGTTGTTTTAGAATATATGACAAAATCAACATTGTTTGGTGGTGTTCCGTCATCAGTGACAAAAACAGCAGCCACCTCACTGACTATAGGCGCATTGGATCTTCCAGTATGAAATGTATTGTTAGTAGTAAATTGTAATTGAAAATCAGGTATAATGTGAGGTATAGATTTTATATATTTAAGAAATTGTACATAAGAATTATGTGTATCAACCATTGTTTACAGTATAACCATTAATTCCCTGTAACAGTTTCTATTGACATTCTCTATACGATGTTGTAATGCACTATCAAAATCTACAGGTCGTCCTCCGTGGCGTATTGGTTACCATGCTAGCCTATAGTTCCCGAGGTCGAGGGTTCAAACCCGGCGGAGCGCGATGGATTTTTTCGGGCGTAGGGAGGGAAGTAAAACTAGTGGTCCCGTGTCGTAGATTTACGGCACGTAAAAGAAACTCAAGCCTGATAAAGAGGCATCTGAGCAAAATCTTTCATGCCCGATATAGAATGGGACGCTCAGGACCATTGTAGTTAAAGAGCGTCCATAAATAAAAAAAACTCAATTTTTCAAAATCTACAATGAAAAGGCCAGCGTAAGTTGGTGTAGCTCCTATCATACGATACACCTTCCCATGTATTTTAAAACAATATGGACCTCTGCCAGAAAGGCCAGCTGAAATAATGTGAACTGAAGCAATGCCAGAGCATTTTAAACAAAACTCTAATACTTTCTAGGTAGTTCTTAGTAATCATTCTGCTCCTTTCTCAACCATATGAGGATTTGAAGGTCTTCACAAACTTTAATTTGCTCTAAGTTAACCTTTCCCTTGTCACTGAACTCCCCTGCAAATAACCCTGACGAGCAATGTACGCACATCACTGTGTGTTGCACTTCATTGTATTTAGGGAAAAGACGGGCAGAACAGTCTGTTTATATAAGTTTATATAGTTGTCTTCTTGCACTGATGTTTCGTTGGAGGTGAAGTAGGTAAGTTGGTAGCACAGTGTTTTTGTCTTGCACTAACTGTTGTTGTTGAGCATTGAATCTGTCTTGTCTGCGACTGCGCTGAGCTTCTCTATCTTGCTGAAGTCGAAGTTGTCTTTGTTCGTCACTTTATTTGGCATTTCTTCTTCTACGATCTGTGACACATTCCAGTGGTGTGGATCACCCTCTGGTTGAATGTCTCCCTTTCGGTCTGCTTGTTGTACCTTTCGGCATCGTGGGAAACCTGAAACACATAAGGAAAAATTAATAATAATAATTGACGCAGTAATTTGTATCACAAATTATGTAAATGTCAAGAGTGATTATAGTGTGAATATGCATTATTGTGTGACATTGATTTGAGATGTTTGATGATTGTAAGCATTGTTGAGAAGTGGGTTTATACGGCCTTACTGAAACTGACAATAATAGCGTGCAATAATGTAGCGAGGGGGTGAGCTGTTTATCATTATTAGAGACGAGCAAATGACGTAATATTGCCGCGTTTTTCTTAGAATTTGCTGGAACATTTTTCCCTAGAGCATATGTTTTCGTAATTTTCATTGGATATAAAAATAGACGCTAATGTTGGCGCGTTTTATTAACCAATAGCAGCTCGGTTATAATCTTTAGGCATATCGGGGTGTGGGAGTATGAAAAGAGCTAAGTCAGAGGTAGATCCCTCCTAGTCCATCGGAAACATTTGTACATTACACGTCGCTCCCAGTCCATTGGAAACATTTGTACATTACACGTCGCTGAGTTCAACAGAAAAAGTCATGGTGAATACATAGCATAGTTTATCGATTTGCAGTGTACGCGTAGCAAAGTTATGAAAAATCTCAAGTGTTGTAAAGTTAATTACACAAAAAGTTGAAGTACGCGAATTAATAATGAGCAGTAAATAAGTTATTATAACAGTTTCAGTTTGGCGAGTGTCAAGATTAATATGTGAAAGTGAATAAGGTGTTAAGATAATAAAAGTATAAAACAAATTCTTTTATCAGTGTTATCTTTGGATAAAACCTCCTTTCCGTTTACATACCTGTATAAGATAAGTGCTCGACCAAAAAGATCATAGCTAGCCGGAGGACAGTGAACCAAAGAATTAAACACAATAACAGGCGCTCAGTAAAAGATAACACGAAGTGACCGCGACAAATTGTCTTTTATACGTGCGGCAGATAAACAGTAGCATTTTTCAAACAAACCTAACAAAGAATACCGCCGCATATTTGGCTCCCAAACGTGGGGCTCAATAAATAAATAAACATAAAACCGTCGCATAATAAGTATTGAAGAATAAAAATATATAAATATAATAAATAGGAATATTTCAAGCAATACCTATCTGTTTTCCTTTGTTGGTGATGCAGACCAATGTTCTTGAGGTTAGGATAACTACAGTGTCCATAAAAATACTGTCATACATTGAGCAGGTCTTGCCTCGCTTTGCATAGTCCTATTTGGGAGAAGGTCTTGACATTGGAAAGAAAATTGAAATGGTTTTTATTATACCTCATAGGCATTGAATGTGGCCCCCACAAGTAACGCTGCAGACATCAAGGCGATATTCCCATTCACGCCACACACGCTCCAACATATCTGATGAAATGGACTGTATGGCAGCAGTGATACGAAGTTGTACTGCTTGAGGTTTTGAGGCAATGGGGTACATAGACACAATCCTTTATGTAACCCCATAAAATGAAGTCACAGACCGTCAAGTCAGGCGACCTCGGCAGCCACTTGTAGAAGACATTATCTTCATTTCCGGCACGTTCAATCCATCTTCCTGGAAGCAGCTCCTTCGGGTGTTCCCGAACATGTAAATGCCAGTGAGGAGGTGCTCCATCTTGTAAAATAAATTCGTTGCCTTCTTCTTCCAATTGTGGAAATAACCTTCAGTGAGTATGTCAAGTTAAGTTGGACCGTTGACAGTCGCCTCTCGAAAGAAAAATGGGCATAGACATGACGTTTGCATACGGCACAAAAGACATTCATTTTAGGGGAGTCTCTTTCAACTTCTAAAATGTCAATCGGATTTTGGCTCCCCCAAATCCTAACATTATGCCTTTTCACTTTTCTACTAACGTGGAATATTGCGTCATCACTGAAAATTATTATTTCTGACAGATTTTCATTATCCTCCATTAGTACCAATAAATGTTAGGGAAATCTAAGCTTTTACAGGGTCATCAGGTTTCAACTTATGCAGTAATTGCAGTTTGTAGGGGTGAAACTTTAGTCGCGTACGCAGGATCTTAGATACGGTGGATTTAGGGATGTTTAATTGCTGAGTAACTCTACGGACAGACCTCCTAGGACTACGTACAAATGCCTCCCGCACTTGTTTCACAATTCCCGCATTGACAGATGGTCTTCCTGAATGGCCTTTTCTTTGATGACACAGCAGCCATGATCCACAAAAATCACGATACCACTTCAAAATTGACGTGTGTGTAGGAGCTTGATGTTGAAACCTTCGCCTAAAAGCACACTGAACCTGCACCAGACTCTGCGTGCTATGATATTCCAAAACACACCAACTATTTTCTTGTGGGTTCGCCATAACTCCTTAAAACTTCTTTAATAACAACACAGTTTTAAAAGCAAAGCATTCACATGTAACCTGCCTGCTAATTATCCAGCAATGCACCCATATCGATTAATCACAAACATGACTGAATTTAGTTTCTGTGTTTGATTTTCGCGAACTCGCCCATTGTTGTCCATTGTTGATATGCACAAAAATATTTGAGTTTTTCTTTGGAATGTCACCAACTTCACCGAAATACGACTACCCAAAGCGACGCAATGCCAGTTCAAAGAATGGCAGTATTTTTATGGACATACTGTATAACGTAAAATTGCAAACACTGTAAAGTAATGAAAACATTAATAAATAATGAATAAATAAAACATAAAACAATTAAGTTATAAAATTATAGATACTTAACTGTGTTGAGAAACGTTGATTAATTCGGTTTATTCGCGTGATAGACTCCAACAGCTTTCGTGCATGTTGGTTAAACAGATTGTCAATAGATGGCGCCTTCTACATTCTTTACAATAGGGTTTTTATAAAAAGGTTTTTAAAATAAAGGAGGTCGTGCATGCTAGTTAAACAGAAGATGGCTCCTCGACGTGTATGACCAAACTGCGATTGGTTTAAAATAAAGTTATTAACGAAAGCATTCGTTTTAAAATAATTGTTTATTTATCGTCATTAGTGATGAACGTAATATTCAAAATCATGGCTTTATCATTGATTTTGATGAAGTATTGAAAAAAATATGACGCACCTAAAAAAACGTTGAGAAATAATAAATAGGAATTAATAGAGAGAACATTATGATGAAAGTTTACTCAAGATGTAATGAATGAGTGTTAGAAAGTGAGAATGACATTGTTACTTTCTCTACTACGTATAGTAAGTAGGGGTATCAAAAATTTGATACCGAGATTTCACCGGAAATACATGTTTTGAGACCCCTGAATCCAAAAAAAGCATTTTTGGAAACATGTCCGTCTGTGTGTCTGTGACTGTGTATGTGTGTGTGTGTGTGTGTGTCTGTGTGGGTGTGTCTGTCTGTGAACAGCATAACTCAGAAACGAAGAGTCGGATAAGCACCAAACTTGGTATTTAGGATCAGTATCTTCCAAGGATGCGACACGAAGCTTTGCAAGAAAATCCCCCCATCCCAGAGTACCCTTTACATGGAAGATTTTTCTAAAATTTTAATTTTCTCAAAAATGGCTCTAACGATTTTGATTAAAATATCATATGTTTAAGATATTTTTATGACAAATAAAATGTATATCTTGAATTTCCTGGGAATGTCTCCAAAAGTATTCTTCATTGTGAACGACTTTTGCATAACTGGTAAACCATATGAGATAGACCAAATTTTACTACACAAAAAATGTAGATCGCGTTAAAATACACAATTTATGTCATACACATTTTTGTTGTTGAGTGAACCATTTTCGACACATTACTTGTTATTCCCTTAAATTTTTCAATACTTATTTTCTCAAATGGGAATTCGTTATTCATTTTTACTTTCTCTACTACGTATAGTAAGTAGGGGAAGTATTGCATTCCACCCAAAAATTCGATACCGAGATTTCACCGGAAATACATGTTTTGAGACCTCCTGAATCCAAAAAAAGCATTTTTGGAAACATGTCCGTGTGTGTGTCTGTGTGTGTGTGTGTGTCTGTGTGTGTGTGTGTGTCTGTGTGTGTGTCTGTGTGTGTGTGTGTCTGTGAACAGCATAACTCAAAAACGAACAGTCGGATAAGCACCAAACTTGGTATTTAGGTTCAGTATCTTCCAGAGATGCGACACGAAGGTTTTCAAGAAAATCCCCCCACCCCAGACTACCCTTTACATGGAAGATTTTTCGAAAATTTTAATTTTCTCAAAAATGGCTCTAACGATTTTGTTGAAAATATCATATGTTTAAGATAATGTCATGAGAAATGAAATGTATATCTCGAATTTTCTGGGAATGTCTCCAAAAGTATTCTTCATTGTGAACGACTTTTGCATAACTGGTAAACCATAAGAGATAGACAAAATTTTACTACACAAAAAATGTAGATCGCGTTAAAATACACAAGTTATGTCATATACATTTCTTTTGTTGAGTGAACCGTTTTCGAGATATTGCTTGTTATTTCCTTAAATTTTACAATACTTATACTTTTTCTCACATTCGTTATTCATTTTTTTTATGTCCTGGACATGCAAAGAGAATGGAATGCGCCACATAGCAACCAGCGTTAAAATATTTGACTATCGCTTAAAACCTACCATATTCCCCTTGCATCTACAAGAAAATTACCAATAAGATTGACATCTCGATATCTCCATTAACATGAACCATATGGAGAATAAGCGTTTGTAAAATTAGATTGTACAAGAGTAGAGAAAGTCATATGAGTGTAACACATCAGATTTTTTTGTCTTGGATATGCAAAGAGTTATAATCTGTGGCAAAGGGAATGGTGCTGCACCTAGCAACCAGCTATTAAGAGATATGTATGTGCTTAAAGGTTACTGTATTTCTATATTGCCCTTGTAAATATATATTCCCCTTACATCTACAAGAAAATTAGCAATAAGATAGAGCCTGCAAATGTTTGTCTGGAATAACATGAAGTAGATGGAGAATAAGCGTTTGTAAAAATAGTTTGTACAAGGGTAGAGAAAGTCATGTGAGTGTAACACATCAGATTTTTTTTGAATACGTTAAACAGAGGATTTGACAGTTCATTGTTACCTTGATCTTCCAAACACAGGACACACAAAAATCAGGTGCTGTACAATTTGAGGGGATCCACAAGAGCACGAATAATCCTATGGGATATTGATCCTAAATCTTTCGAAATATGACTTAATTTTATCATGGCCAGATAGGAATTGAGTAAGCACAAAGTTCGGCACAAGACCTTTGCTCTAGTCGATGCTGGATCTCAGGAAATAATATTTATCGTGTCCTTCCAGTGTTGTCGTTCAGATGTGTTCTATTGAAGAGTCGTGTGGTTTTTAATTTTCCTTTCCAGTAAACGTTTAGGGCTTCATCACATGAAACTGCCATCTTATATTTTGCAGCTTCTTTTACTAGTAGGTCTGCTTTCTCTTTTCCAATAACTCGCCTCCAGTTATGTCGTCACCGAGCCATTCTACTGGTCTTCACGACTGGAGTATGTACATATCTATGCAGGTAGGAGGTGTGTGTATCTGTTTACCTTTTCACACATGCAGTGGCGTCCTGTTTTATTCAGATATGAATATACAGGGGGACAATTTAAAGAGTCGTCGTCAAGCCCTATCTCACTAATGTTAAATTAACTATATTTATGACCTGTTTTCTCAGAACCCACTTAACACAGCCATGTAATATTTTAACATAAGATTTTGAGTAAACTGGTTCGTTTTGATTTTAAAATACTGATTAAAAAAATTATGTTGTTTTTTTATAAACTTCTAAAATTTTCAATAAAATCTTTTAAGAATGAACTATTTGAGCTTAAACTAAAGCAATTCCACATCATTATGGCATTATTTGTGCTATGTGGTAAGCTTTTATACACATAAACCTTGTAGTTTCAGAGAAAACGGGTCCTTTATATTAAAAAATTTTGTTTTGAGTAATTCACATTTAAAGTAAACATCTCTAGAAAACTCACTTAATCATAATGCTTTTAGAAATTGATTTATAATAGTAACAAGTTCAGTATTTTAGTGAACCAAACACCAAATTAAGGGAAATTAACCATATCTTCATAAAGTGCAAAAATATATTTTTTTTTCGTTTTTGGCTTTAATTAAAGTTGCTTGATATTATGGAGGAAAGTAAATGCCATTAGTCGTGTTTTGTTTGGAGGACGTTATGATGTCCATTTTAGGGTCAATGTAATTTGACCCTAATTGTAAGTTCCCATTTTAAAAAATTAAATTGCCCCTAAAATGACCATCACAACGTCTTCCAGATAACACACGACTAATGACATTTATTTTCCCCCATAATATCAAGCAACTTTTATTCAATATATTTCCTTCTACAACGCTTAGTTTTGGAGGTACTGTACAGTCTCAACTTAAATGGTCCATCTTGTATAATTTGAGCAATAGCTTTACTGGTCATCCCTTATAATAAGCATATTTAAACATATAACAAAGTGAAACTCTGTTTTGTACAGTATCTACACAATAAAACATTTTTAGTTGCAACACAATGTAAAACTAACTTGACATTATTTCAATAATCTCCTTTCTTGTCCAATTCCTGATTTAGCCGCCTAGGCACTGAATCACATAGGTGCTGGAAGAAATCTTGGCACTAAACGCAACTGTTCCCAATTTTTACTTTCTCTACTACGTATAGTAAGTAGGGAAGTATTGTATTCCACCCAAAAATTCGATACCGAGATTTCACCGGAAATACATGTTTTGAGACCCCCTGAAGCCAAAAAAAGCATTTTTGGAAACATGTCCGTGTGTGTGTCTGTGTCTGTGTGTGACTGTGAACAGCATAACTCAGAAACGAACAGTCGGATAAACACCAAACTTAGTATTTACGTTCAGTATCTTCCAAGGATGCGACACGAAGGTTTTCAAGAAAATCCCCCCATCCCAGAGTACCCTTTACATGGAAGATTTTTCGAAAATTTAAATTTCTCAAAAATGGCTCTAACGATTTTGATTAAAATATCATGTTTAAGATATTTTTATGACAAATAAAATGTATATCTTGAATTTCCTGGGAATGTCTCCAAAACTATTCTTTATTGTGAACGACTTTTGCATAACTGGTAAACCATAAGAGATAGACAAAAGTTTACTACACAAAAAATGTAGATCGCGTTAAAATACACAATTTATGTCATATACATTTTTTTAGTTGAGTGAACCATCTTCGAGATATTGCTTGTTATTTCCTTAAATTTTCCAATACTTATAATTTTTCTCAAATTCGTTATTCAATTTTTTAAGTCCTGGATATGCAAACAGAATATAATGCGCCACATAGCAACCAGCGCTTAAAATATTTGACTATCGCTTATAACCTACCATATTCCCCTTGCATCTACAAGAAAATTAGCAATAAGATTAACATCTCGATATCTCGAGTAACATGAAGCATATGCAGAAAAAGCGTTTGTAAAAATAGTTTGTACAAGAGTAGAGAAAGTCATGTGAGTGTAACACATCAGATTTTTACGATAGTGTTCCCAGAGGGCGAGAAGTAATTCAGGCGCCTAAGTCAGAATTGGATAAGAATGGAGATTGGACAAATTAAACTAAAAATCTTACCTCTTACTCCAGCACGCTTCGGTGGGCCATTGTACTGTTGCAACGTCATCTTCAATATTAAAGACTAAGTGTACGTAATCACTGATAAAAGCCGTGTTACCCATGGGTTTTCCCTGGTTTACCCGTGGTCGGCAGGTGAATGCTGAGGTGGTTTCTTCTCTACCACGAGATATTCCCTTCGTTTAGTCTACGGGGATCGAACCGGCACCTCCTGAATGCGAATTTGAGACATTACCGTGGGCACGTCGCTCGGTAAATTTCGGCTAATTTCGTGATTTTCCGAGTTGCTGATTACAAAAATTTAACGAATTGTACATTTATAAATAATGTACGACATTCATAAAACTTCCGAAATCCCTTCCAGATACCGGAGAGAAGGTTAAAATGCTGAACATGTATATTTACTTCCTCTATTACGTTCTTAGCAGGAAGAGAACGTATTGTATTCCAACTAAAAATTCGACATCGGAATTTCGCCGGAAATACATGTTTTGAGTCCTTGTGTATGTGTGTGTTTGTGAACAGCATAATAAAAAGCATTACTTTCGCTACTCTTGTAAAACTATTTTTACAAACTCCATCTACTTCATGTTAGTCGAGATAAATATTACTAATTTACTTGTAGGTGTAAGGGAATATGGTAGACTTTAAAGCAATAGTCAAATGTTTTAAGAGCTCAAAATCGACATACAAAATCGAATAACGAATTCCCATTTGAGAAAAAGTACAAGTATTGTAAAATTCAAACAAATAACAAGGAATATCTCGGAAAGCGTTCACTCCACAAAAACCATGCATATGACATAAATTGTGTGTTTTAAAGAGCTCTAAATTTTTTGTTTAAGAAATTTTGTCTATCTCTTACGGTTTACCAGTTATGGTACTTTTGAGGACATTCCCAGAAAATTCAAGATATACATTTTATTTATCATGAAAATACCTTAAATATATGATATTTTAATCAAAATCATTAGAGCCATTTTTAGAAAATCAAAATTTTCTAAAAATATTTTATGTAAAGGGTAGTCTGGATTGGGGGATTTTCTTGAAAATCATCCTGTCGCATCTTTGAAAGATACTGAACCTAAACCTTCTAAACGTGCTTTATTTGGATTCAAGGTTTTGATTATAACGATTGTATATTGAAGATGGACGCTGCTTGAATTGTCTAGGAATACCCTATGAACCCCTCTTCATTCGGAAGGAATTTTATATAATATTGTATAACTACTAAACGTTAAGTGATAGACGAAAACGTACTACACAAGAAATACAGATATCTTTAAAACACACAATTTATTTCAAATAACTATTTTCTAGCATCAGCCATTTCCGAGCTAACTATTATTAATGGTTGCAATTGTTAAATACTCAACCATTCTTTTTATCCTCCTGTCAACCTTCAGTTGTTTCTCGCGATTCCATTGAAACAGTATGGAATTTGAAGGCCAGCGTATAGCGTGCTGTTAAACATTTGACTATCGTTGTTCCCTTGTATATTCAGTAATAAACACGAGGCTAGAGAAAGTCTTATGAACGTATTATATCAAATTGATTTTTAAACTGCTTTACCGATTCCTAATTCATTATATACTAATACTTGTAGCTGCTCCACAGAGTTCGTACGTATAATTCGTTTTATTCTCTTTTTCTGAAATGGAGTGTTTACTTAGAAGCTAAGCAACAACATCAAGGATAAGCTGTATAAGACAGACTCAGTGTGTTCTCTTGAGGACGTGCTTTAGCGCTGCTGTGTAGTATTACAGCAAAAAGAATAAACAAATAAAGCAGTGTAAGGTTCCTGGTTCACGAGCTTGGCAATAAAACACGTACGGCAAATAAACACATTATGCTCTTCACTAAACCAATAATGCCCATTACACACCTTTCGGTGTCTGTTACTGGGCGTATTGAACTAAGCTGCTAGATTAACGTAATGTGTGTACCGATTTAAAATGACGCTGTTTTACAGTATCAGCTTTGATGAGAGGTTTTAATTCAAGGTGATTTAATTCTCTATGTAATATTTTGACTGTTTTATGAACGTTTTTCTACTTCTCTGCCACGTACATAGTACATAGCGGAGGTGTTGCATTACACTCACACGACTTTCTCTACTCTTATACAAACTATTTTTACAAAATCTTATTCTCCATCTCTTTCATATTAATCGAGATAAACATTTACAGAAACGATCTTTTGACATGCAAACAGAATTACATTTTAATACAGCGACCAGTTTTAAAAATATTTGATTATCGCTTAAGGCGTACTATGTTCCCCTTGTTTTGTATTTGCAAGGGCAATATAGAAATATAGTAGCCTTTAAGCATCGACATATCTCTTAATAGCTGGTTGCTATTCTTTGCATATCCAAGACAAGAAAATGAATAATGAATTCCCATTTGAGAAAAAGTACACGTATCGGAAAATTTAAGGGAATAACAAGCAATATTTCGAAAATGGTTAAACCAACAAAAATAATGCATATGACATAAATTGTGTATTTTAACGCGATCTACATTTTTTGTATAGTAAAATTTTGTCTATCTCTTATGGTTTACCAGTTATGCAAAATTCGTTCACGATGAAGAATGCTTTTGGAGACATTACCAGAAAATTCAAGATATACATTTTATTTGTCATGAAAATATCTTAAACATATGATATTTTAATCAAAATCTTTAGAGGCATTTTTGAGAAAATTAAAATTTTCGAAAAATGTTCCATGTAAAGGGTAGTCTGGGGTGGGGGGATTTTCTTGAAAACCTTCGTGTCGCATCTCTGGAAGATACTGAACCTAGATACCAAGTATTGTGTTTATCCGACTGTTCGTTTCTGAGTTATGCTGTTCACAGACACGCACACGGACATGTTTCCAAAAACATGTATTTTCGGTGAAATCTCGTTATAGAATTTTTGAGTGGAATGCAATACTTCCCCTACTTACTATACGAAGTAGAGAAAGTAAAAAAGACATTTTTACTTACTACCCAAAGCCCAAACCAATTCATAATATTTTTAATAAATATGACATTGTTACTTTGGCATCACCTTCTACTTATATCTACTACCGTTCATTTTTATAGCTTCTGCAAATTATTATTATAAAAACTTATGTTTCGATACACTTCTTTTTTTTCGAAAGGGATTGCACTCCATATTAATCGAGATAAACTTTCGCAGAAATCACACATTCATTTAGTTGTAGGTACAAGATACAAGAGACACAGGAAGCCAAATCGATTGTCAGGTGTTTCAAAGCAGGTCGCTGTCTGCTGACCTTAAAATTCCTTATTGTTTTCATTACATCGATAGCAACAACTGAATAGCGACAGCACTTTAAAAAGTGATAAACCTATTGAAAAATTCAAACCAATAATTATAGCTGCTGCCACAATAACCTAATTTGAAGAGATTTACATTCTTACTTTCTCTGCCACATACATAGTACATAGAGAAAGCATTGCATTCCACCCAAAATTTTATATCGAGATTTCACGAGAAATATATGTTTCGAGGCCCACTGAATCAGTTCAGTATGTTCCAACGATGTGACACGAATATTTTCAAGAAAATCCCCCACCCCAAACTACCCTTTACATGAAACGTTATTCGAAATTTCTGCTTTTCTAAAAATCTGATGTGTTACACTCACATGACTTTCTCTACTCTTGTACAAAGTATTTTTACAAACGCATATTCTCCATCTAGTTCATGTTAATCCAGATAAACATCTGCAGACCTTATCTTATTGCTAATTTTCTTGTAGATGTAGGGGAAAATATGTTTACAAGGGCAATATAGAAAAACAGTAGCCTTTAAGCACATACATATCTGTTAATAGCTGGTTGCTAGGTGCCGCACCATTCCCTTTGCCACAGATTATAACTCTTTGCATATCCAAGACAAAAAAAATGAATAACGAATTTGAGAAAAAGTATAAGTATTGGAAAATTTAAGGAAATAACAAGCAATATCTCGAAAACGGTTCACTCAACAAAAGAAATGTATATGACATAAGTTGTGTATTTTAACGCGATCTACATTTTTTGTGTAGTAAAATTTTGTCTATCTCTTACGGTTTACCAGTTATGCAAAAGTCGTTCACAATGAAGGATAATTTTGGAGACATTCCCAGAAAATTCGAGATATACATTTCATTACTCATGACATTATCTTAAACATATGATATTTTAATCAAAATCGTTAGAGCCATTTTTGAGAAAATTAAAATTTTCGAAAAATGTTCCATGTAAAGGGTAGTCTGGGGTGGGGGGATTTTCTTGAAAACCTTCGTGTCGCATCTCTGGAAGATACTGAACCTAAATACCAAGTTTGGTGTTTATCCGACTGTTCGTTTTTGAGTTATGCTGTTCACAGACACACACACAGACACACACACAGACACACACACACACAGACACACACACACAGACACACACACGGACATGTTTCCAAAAATGCTTTTTTTGGATTCAGGGAGTCTCAAAACATGTATTTCCGGTGAAATCTCGGTATCGAATTTTTGGGTGGAATGCAATACTTCCCCTACTTACTATACGTAGTAGAGAAAGTAAAAAATATAGCCCTACAGATTATAATTAAAATACCATACATTAAAGATATTAACAAACAAAGTGCATATCTTGAATTTTCTAAGAATTGCCTGTGAAGTTCTCTTCATTCGGAAGAACGTTTGTATAATCTTGCATAACTGGTAAACGTTAACAATAGACGAAAGTGTACCACAAAAAATAATGTAGATCCCCTTAAAACACACAATTTAATTCAAATACTTTTTTGTGGCATAAGCCGTTTCAGAGATATTCGTTATTAAAGGTTCGAAATGTTAGTACTTGTAATTCTTTTTTTGTCCCATCAATTTACACCTGTTTCTTGCGATTGCCAGCGTATAGCGTCCAGTTCTTAAACATCTAACTATGACTGTTCGCTTTGTATCTATAACGAAATGTGTAAGGTAGCTATTTCTGCAAACGTTTATTTGAATTAAATGTAGTGATTAGAAAAATAAGCTTTAGTAAGAATAGTTTTTATACTCATTAAAGATAGAGGGTAAAGAAAGTCATTTGAATGTATCACCTGAGATTTTTTTCCAGTAAGATTTGTCTGTCTCTTATGATTTACTGTTGTACAAAATTATACAAAAGTCCTTCCGAATGATGAGAACTTTACAGAGGATTCCTAGAAAAATCGAGATATACATTTTATCAGGCCTGTAAATATTTCGCATGTATCTTAATCCATTTTTTAGTAAATTAAAAAAATCGAAAAGTTTACTGCGTAAGGTTAGTAGCAAATTTTGTTTTAGAGTTATACTGAATTATTATTATTATTATTATTATTATTATTATTATTATTATTCTGTGCAGTATTTTCAGAACTTGGGAGGTTAAGGAAATCGATTATCCGTCGATGTTACTCATCCTTTTGCGTGAATATCAGGCTATTTTTTATCGGCTGTATGGAACTATAATTGTAAGGGATAAGGGTGAAGATTCACCATAAAAAGTTTGTAGATCGTATTACAATACTTTCATAAAGAATGAGAGGAAGTAAATGGGATTAATTAAATTGTCGTTCGAGTCTAAAAAGCCAACCGTGAATTCTCGAGAAACTAGCTAGTGCAAATTAAATTAAATTGAGTTTTATTTATGGACGGTCTTTAACTACTATGGACCTTAGCGTTCCATTCAATACTGGGCGTGTAAGACAAGTAATTTTGTTCAGAGGCCTCTTTATCAGTCTTGAGGTTCTTTTACATGCCCTAAATCGGGACCACCGGCTTAACTTCCCTTCCGAAGGAGGCCATGCTAAGCCAGCTAATGTGATATAAAGTGATTCATATATTGATGATGCCAAAAATAATGTGTAATAGTAGATTATGGCACAAGGGGCAAAAGTGGAGTTTCATTTTGCGAGTAGGAATGCTTGTGAAACGTTTCACAATCCTGCGAGCATAATAAAACCACATTTAACACGTGTGACATATGCTATTGTTTTTACAGCGCTCAAATTTGTAAAATATCAATAATGTTATATTGTATTGTTTCCGGAAACTAAGAAATATCACGTTTAGAAAGCGTTCTTAAAACAATAAAAATGTGATGTGCTACACTCACATGACTTTCTCTACTCTTGTACAAACTATTTTTACAAACGTTTATTCTCCATATTCTTCATGTTAATCGAGATATAGAGATGTTAATCTTATTGCTAATTTTCTTGTAGATGCAAGGAGAATATGCTAGGTTATAAGCGATAGTCAAATCTTTTAACCGTTGGTTGCTATGTGGCGCATTCCAATCTCTTTGCATGTCCAGGACATAAAAAATCTGATGTGTTACACTCACATGACTTTCTCTACTCTTGTACTAACTATTTTTACAAACGCTTATTCTCCATCTACTTCATGTTAATCGAGATGAACATTTGCAGAGTCTATCTTATTGCTAATTTTCTTGTAGATGTAAGGGGATAATATATTTACAAGGGCAATATAGCAAAACAGTAGCCTTTAAGCACATACATATCTCTTAATAGCTGGTTGCTAGGTGCAGCACCATTCCCTTTGCCACTCTTTGTATATCCAAGACAAAAAATCTGATGTGTTACACTCACACGACTTTCTCTACTCTTGTACAAACTATTTTTAAAAACGCTTATTCTCCATCTACTTCATGTTAATCGAGATAAACATTTGCAGACTCTACCTTATTGCTAATTTTCTTGTAGATGTAAGGGGAATATATATTTACAAGGGCAATATAGAAATACAGTAGCCTTTAAGCACATACATATCTCTTAATAGCTAGACGGACACACACAGACAGACACACAGACACACAGACACACACACGGACATGTTTCCAAAAATGCTTTTTTTGGATTCAGGGGATCTCAAAGCATGTATTTCCAGTGAAATCTCGGTATCGAATTTTTGGGTGGAATACAATACTTCCCCTACTTACTATACGTAGTAGAGAAAGTAAAAAATGAATAACGAATTCTCATTTGAGAAAATCAGTATTGAAAAGTTTAAGGGAATAACAAGCAATATCTCGAAAATGTATATGACATAAATTATGTATTTTAACGCGATCTAATTTTTTGGCGTAGTAAAATTTTGTCTATCTCTTATGGTTTACCAGTTATGCATAAGTCGTTCACAATGGAGAATACTTTTGGAGACACTCCCAGGAAATTCAAGATATACATTTTATTTGTCATAAAAATATCTTAAACATATGATATTTTAATCAATATCGTTAGAGCCATTTTTGAGAAAATTAAAATTTTCGAAAAATGTTCCATGTAAAGGGTAATCTGAGGTGGGGGTATTTTCTTGAAAACCTTCGTGTCGCATCTCCGGAAGATACTAAACCTAAATACCAAGTTTGGTGTTTATCCGATTGTTCGTTTTTGAGTTATGCTGTTCACAAACAGACAGACACACACACAGACACACACACACGGACATGTTTCCAAAAATGCTTTTTTTGGATTCAGGGGGTCTCAAAACATTTATTTCCGGTGAAATCTCGGTATGGAATTTTTGGGTGGAATACAATACTTCCCCTACTTACTATACGTAGTAGAGAAGGTAAAAATTGCGTTAAAAAAGCCAGATGTCAGAAGTTTTGTTGATTCGCTAGCAGCCATTTTCAGTGAAATTGCTTTCATCATGTTTTGCCTTACACCAGGTAATGAAGCGTTTAAATGCCAATCAATATTGCTTTCTGGACCTTTTTTTAGTAACTACTTCTACTGTTATTCTTTCTGCTGCCTCATCCTCCATAGTCTAGGGGTGCCATGGTTCCTGAGGTCGCGGGTTCAAACCCAGCTGAGAGCGATGGATTTTTTTAGGGCGTAAAAATTCTTAGCATGGCATCCTTCAGAAGGGAAGTAAAGTTAGTGGTTCCGTGTCGTAGATTTCGAACTTCAAGCCTGATAAAAAGGCCTCTGAGCAAAATTTCCAGTCTTTCACACCCAATATAGAATGGGACGCTAAGGGCCATAATTTAAAGGGCGTTCATAAACAAAACCGAATTTAATTCCTATCTGCTGCTTCTCTAATTTCACCTCCATTTCAGTTTCTTCTGAACTCATAATTTCAGCCATTTAATCTTTATATAAGTTAGATAATAGTTTAGCGTTTTATATCAAGGAAAGCTTCAAATATGACATATGGCTAACTCTACAACGAGTTGTGATAAATTGAAGTACGGCGATTTGTATTGTGCAGAGATAATGCGGTCTCCATGAGCAATGAATAATGTAAAAAGAAATAATGAAAAGTAAAACCTAATCAAACCAAATGGAGTTATTAAACGCATGCAAATACAAAGGGTAATTACCATGAAACCAAAGTTGGTCACAATGAAGATAATCAGAACTAATGGGATAATCTAAAGCTTTTAGCTCGTGTTCACTGTGTTAGAGCTTCTACCTTTAGGCCATGGTGTCTAAAAATTATATTTCAAGGTTTAAAGTTTTAGAGTGAATAAAATTCCATATGCCAGTTTTGTATATTTGTGTTCAAATAATATCGTAGTATTTCAATTTTTTTGAAGGTTACAGTTTATGATAGATTAACGATTAGCATAAATAAAACATTTTTTTTTTAAATCTGATGTGTTACACTCACGTGACTTTCTCTACTCTTGTACAAAGTATTTTTACAAACGCTTATTCTCCATCTACTTCATGTTAAGCGATATAAAAATTTACAGAAACTGTGTTATTGCTAATTTTCTTGTTGGTACAAGGGGAATATGGTAGACTTTAAACGATAGTCAAATCCTTTAAGAGCTGGTTGCTATGTGGAGCACTCCATTCTCTTTGCATCTCAGGGCGTAAAAAGAAAATAACGAATTCCCATTTGAGAAAAAGTGTAAGTATTGGAAGGTTCAAAAGTAATAAGGAATATCTCGGAAATGGCTCACTCGACAAAACAAAATGTATATGATATAAACTATGTTTTAATGAGATCTACATTTTTTGTGTAGAAAACGTTGTCTATCTCTTACGGTTTACTCGTTATGGAAACGTCATTCATAAGAAGAGCACTTTTGGGGACATTCCCAGAAAGTTCAAGATATACATTTTATTTGTCATAAAAATGCCTTAAATATACGATATTTTAGTCAAATTTGTTAGCGCCATTTCTGAGAAATTAAAAATTTTCGAAAAATTTTCTATGTGTCGGGTAGTCTGGGGTGGATGGTTTTCTTGAAAATGTTCGTGTCGCGCCTTTGAGAGATGTTGAATCTAAATACCAAGTTTGTTATTTATCTATATTTTCGTTTTTGAGTTATGCTGTTCAGATCCACAAAGACACACATCCACACGGACATACCTTTTTCTAAAAGTGCTGTTTTTGGATTCAGGGTGCCTCAAACATGTATTTCCGTTGAAATCTCGGTATCGAATTTTTGGATGGAATGCAATACTTCCCCTACTTACTATACGTAGTAGAGAAAGTAAATATAAAAGATATCTTTAAAATGCACTTATCATTATGATAGAGTGAATTAAAGAAGAGTGAAAAGAATTCCATATGCCAGTTTTGTGTATTAGTATTTAAATAATATCGTAACATTTTCATTTTTTCAAAATTACGGTTTGTACCGGATTAATAATCAGCATAAATAATGAAGAAAGATAGTTTCTTGTAGGAGTTACTGTTGTTAGAGTTTTTGCACCACGTATGGACGTGAATTTGAAATAGATATTGTTTGTAACGTTGGAGTTTACGTTGTTTATGATTTTTCACCACGCTTTGTGCGTTCATTTGAAGAATATTGTTTGTTACCTAATATGCTGCTACGTATGTAAAGTCTATTTGAAGATGTATTTTTGTTGTTACACTCCAAGTTTAAAAAGTATTAACTTTGTTATTAAACTGATTCTATAGATATTATTTATGTTTATGTTTGCCTCGGCTGCGTCAGTCTTACTTTAGAGACATGTTTCTCTTAATCAGGGCGTGGTACGACAAGAATGTAGGCTTACACAGATTTTAACTTTAAATTCACTTCTTTTTATTAATCCTTGGTACAAATTAAATACCACTACACTGATATTAAGAGCTGTGAGATTCTTTTACTTGATACTTGCACTTAGTTAACGCGTATATTTAATTTTTCGTTACACACAAATACGTAATATTTCTTTAGAGAACACATCTTCCATCCAGTCACTACCAAGGTCTACAGGCAACTGAACATATTTCAACCGTAGAAACTTTTAACTTTTTGTATTTCAAATCTCCGATTGGCTAATCCTAGTCCAATAGAATACCTGCAATTAATTAAAGGTTCTTCTGGCTGTTGATTGGCTGCTTTTAAACTGTCACAAAATTTACATTATTGCTGCCCTAATCATGACTAGTAGCATTTAAACTCTGAAACTCATTATTGCTTCAAGGTTACCTCATTGATAGCAACGTTAAACTTATTATACTCACAGCTCTTGCATTATTAAATTACGTAATGCTTTTACATAACATTATTAAACATTATTAATATAAGCATTTGCAATGACTGTTACATGCATTTTTATAAATTATTGCATACATATTGCTTCAAGGCAGGCTGTTATTGAATTTACATATTATATAATTCAAGTGTTAAAAATACTGCCTCTATAAAACAAATTGTTTTTAAAACTATTAAAGATATCTGCATGAAATTAAAAACACGCTTATAATTGTGGTATAGTAGCATTTGACAGCATTTTGAAAACGTTTAGATTAAAACTGCAGGATTTAGAAACTGAGTGCAGCAAAATTACTTTATTGGGTACAAGAATATTGTGCACATAAATACATTCACCTTCCCCATACCTTGTTGCGGGTTTAATGGTTGCGAAGAATGGATTACTGCACTCAACGTCGCTGTACACCAGTTTGAACTAGGATTTATGGAGTTGATATTTTAACAAGGCCCAAAGTTGTTGTCGAGAAGGTTTGAATCAGTAATGTGATGTGGGTAGAGCAGTGAGAACTCTTGTGGCATCCCAGGGCGTTTAAGTGTAGGTAGAAAAACGTATTGATTGTTTTTTTAAGAAATTACCTAATTTATGTTTCAGAATCTCAACTTCTTTATTTTTAAAGACCACCTTTCTCGCTTAACAAGAAATTGCACTTAGGTTTTTCATCACAATCATTGCGTGTATAGCAAGAGAAGATTTAAATTCCCGACAGATGATATGCTCGTATGTTTTATAAACATAAATTATCCACCGTAAGCAATGCTTTGAACATTAATACTCACTATCATGCGTCAAAAGTAAATCAGAAATCAATAATAATTATTATTCTCCAATATGATGAATTATCTTTCACTTGCTTTACTAAAAAGCCACCTGATATTTTATACCCCCTATAGCTTATTAGTGGGTATAGAAACTATTCTTACCTAAGCTTATTACTCTCTCTGCTACGTAGAGTAAGTAGGGGAAGTATTGTATTCCACCCAAAAATTCGATACCAAGATTTCACCACAAATACATGTTTTGAGATCCCCTGAATAAAAAAAAAGCATTTTTGGAAACATGTCCGTGTGTGTCTGTGAACAGCATAACTCAGAAAGGAACAGTCGGATAAACACCAAACTTGGTATTTAGGTTCAGCATCTTCCAGAGATGCCACACGACGGTTTTCAAGAAAATCCCCCCACCCCAGACTACCCTTTACATGGAACATTTTTCGAAAATTTTAATTTTCTCAAAAATGGCTCTAACGATTTTGATTAAAATATCATATGTTTAAAATATTTTCATGACAAATGAAATGTATACCTCGAATTTTCTGGGAATTTCTCCAAAAGTATTCTTCATTGTGAACGACTTTTGCATAACTGGTAAACCATAAGCGAATATACATGTTTTTTGTTGAGTGAACCATTTTCGAGATATTGCTTGTTATTCCCTTAAATTTTTCAATACTTATTTTCTCAAATGGGAATTCGTTATTCATCTTTTGTCTTGGATATGCAAAGAGTATTAATTGTGGCAAAGAGAATGGTGCTGCACCTAGCAACCAGCTATTAAGATATATGTATATGCTTAAAGGCTACTGTATTTCTATATTGCCCTTGCAAATACAAAACAAGGGGAACATAGTACGCCTTGAACGATACTCAAATATTTTTAGAACTCGTCGCTGTGTGTAAAATGTAATTCTGTTTGCATGTCAAAAGATCGTTTCTGCAAATGTTTATCTCGATTAATATGAAATAGATGGAGAGTAAGAGTTGTAAAAATAGTTTTTTTACAAGAGTAGAGAAAGTCATGTGAGTGTAACACATCAGATTTTTTTTCTATGTATTACATTTTAATCCAAATGAACCTTTGCATAAATAGCTACATACATTACACATTCCATTATAGTTACAAATGGAACAGCTATAGTCGAATGTTACTGGACGCTTTAAGCTGGCCTTAAAATTTCATAATGTTTCCATGCAATCGCAAGAAACAACTGAATGTTGAAAGAATTTTATGACCAAGAAATAAACATTTCGAAGCTTTAATAGCGGATATCTTAGAAATGGCTTATGCCACAAAACAACTTATTTAAAATAAATTGTGTGTTTTAATGAGATCTACATTTTTTTATTTATTTGTATTTGTTTTTATTAAAATACTGTATATTAAAGGTATTTACATGACAAATAAAATTTATATCTTGAATTTTCGGGGAATAGCCTATGAAGTATTTCTTCATTCGAAGGGAATTTTGTATACTGGTAAACATTAAGCGATAGAGAAAAATGTACTACACAAAAATGTAGATCTCTTTGAAACACACACTTTATATAAAATAAATTTTATGTGGTGTAAGCCTTTTCTGGAGATATCCATTATTAAATGTTCGAATTGTTCATTTCTTGGTTATTCTCTTAAAAGTTCTGTCATAATTCAGTTGTTTCTCGCGATTGCATAGAAACAGTATGGAATTTTAAGGTCAGCATATAGCGTCCAGTTTTTAAACATTTGACTGTCGCTGTTCCCTCTGTATCTATAAAGAAGTGTGTAATATAGCTATTTCTGCAAAGATTTATTTGGATTGAAATACAGCAGATAGAAAAGTAAGCTTGAGTAAGAATAATTTGTGTACCCAATAATAAACGATAGAGAATAGAGAAAGTCATGTGAACGTATCACATCAGATTTATCCTTGTATTATTGAACAATATAATAATTGTAATTCATAAATAGAAGAGGCAGAATGTTAGCATCTAAAATATAAACTTCTCTAAGAAAAAATAATTTTTGATGGGAAACATATTGAACAAATTAAGAGTTTTAACTAATTTGAACACACCTTTAATAAACTAAAAAATGTTATCACATAATATGTGACAAACATAAGAGATTATTACACTTACCAGAAGGTTTATGTTTTTATTTTGGCATTACTGTTCGCCTACAAGTATGTACTTCAAACAGGAAAGAAGGTAGAAGGGAAGTTTTCGAAAATGTTAGGAATGAATTAAAGACTTTCTCACTGTAAAATAAAATAAAATTATACAAAAATACTTAATTAGTAAGAACTTGTAGAAAGAAAGGAAAAATACTTTACATACATATAATAACCACTTTAAATTAAAAGTTAAAATATATAAGGACTGTTGATAAGGGCCTTTCAATGGAGATATCAGAGATCCAGTCTCTTATAGAGTTAACAGGTGATTATAATTGTTGTTGATAACGGTAATAAATAAAATTACTTTTAAGATGAAAATCAAATGAGCAGTAACTTAATAAAATTGTCAAAGACTTTCACCCTCTTGAAAAAGCTTAAATGAGAACAACAGAATTACGAAGAGAAGGAAGTAAAACCAGTAGGACCGGTCACTGCTCTGTCTTCGATGTCCTGGAGGTCAATGCTTACGCTCCAATATCTACTTAAGGAATTTTAACTGATCCCATAATTGAGCTACAAGATCCTGATAATATGAATATTACTGCTGGGAGCTCTGAAATCACTTTTAGAGTGATAACACCATCGACCGCATCAGACGTCGATATAGCACAATGAGAAACATGAATACAAACGTCACTGATTCGATACCTTGTAGCCGTGAAATCTATACATGTTTACATCCCTGTGGATTTTCATATTTATTGAGAGTTTCCGCAATGTTGCTTTTGGTATCAATGAGTGATTGATTATAAGTTCACTTTGCTGTGCATTTTGATTGAAAAAATTAGCACCTGTTCCCCCAAAACTGCGGTCGCACATTGTTTTAACAGCACAAAACACGTTACGCGCAGATTATAAGTACATTCACCAGACTCGCTAGACTCGCTAATATTTATGCATGTGTAACTTTATCGTTCACAGTGGGATAAAGGAGTCTTGCCACATTTGCCGATGCTGGCCGAAGCCTTTATTTATCCGCCAACTATAGATATTTTTTTTTTTCACATGCATTTTTTTTATTTTACGTTTGTTGCTCCCTTCTCTTGTTTGAAAATGTAGTTCAATACTGATGTTTGCTATCATTTCTCATTTAAAAGACTTTAGCCTGCCACTCGTGATACCAAAAACATCTGATGTGTTGTACTCACGTGACTTTCTCTACTCTTGTACAAATTATTTTTTTATAAACGCCTATTCTCCAAATACTTCATATTAATCGAGATATCGAGATGTTAATTTTACTGCTAATATTCTTGTAGGTGCAAGGAGAATATGGCAGGCTTTAAGGATAGTCAAATATTTTAAGATCTGGTTGCTATGTTGAGCATTCGATTCTCATTGCATATTCAGGACATAAATAAGCGAATTTCCATTTGAGAAAAAATATAAGTATTGGAAAATTCAATTAAATAACAAGGAATATCTCGGAAATGGTTTACTCGACAAAAATGTATACGACATAAATTGTGTACAAAAAGTTTATCTATCTCTTACAGTTTACCAGTTATGCAACAGCCATTCACAATGAAGAGGGCTTTTGAGGACATTCCCAGAAAATTAAAGATATACATTTCATTTGTCATAAAAATATCTTAAACGTATGATATTTTAATCAAATCGTTAGAGCCATTTTTGAGAAAATCAAAATTTTCGAAAAATTTTGCATGTAAAGGGTAGTCTGGAGTGGGGGATTTTCTTGAAAACCTTGAGTCTCATCTTTGAAAGATACTGAACCTAAATGCGAAGTTTGGTATTTATCCACTTTTCGTTTTTGAGTTATGATGTTCACAGACACACATTCACAATTACAGATTTTTTTCTAAAAATTGTATTTTTTATTCAGCGGCCTCAAAACAGATATTTTCGGTAAAATCTCGGTATCAAATTTTTGGGTGGAATGCAAAATTTTCCCTAATTACCATACGCAGTAGAGAAGGTAATTAGGTCACTTAGTCTACTACTGGTTCTTTGCGGGTTTCGTGAAGTCGGACCCAATAACCCCTTTTATAATAAGCTCGTTCCGAGTGCATCCCTTATTTACACGAGGCCGTCCACAATGATTACATGAACTAGTCCCTGGTATGTACAGGTATAAACATTTTCCTTTCCATTTTAAACTGACTTAGGACTATCAGGCTATTACTGCTGGTATGACTTAAAATGTTTGATACCAATGCGTACTTAGTGCTGAGCCACTTCGTCAAATTACTCCTCTCTAAGCAGAATATAATTTAAAAGCTAGGCTTCTAACAAAATGGTGTCTTGTTATGACATGCGTATTATATTCCCTTATTTTAAGTAAAATAAAGGTCTCTTTGTGGCATTTATGGTATTTTACTTTCTCTACTACATATAGTAAGTAGGGGAAGTGTTGTATTCCACCCAAAAATTCAATACCGAGATTTCACCGGAAATACATGTTTTGAGACCCCCTGAATCCAAAAAAAGCATTTTTGGAAACATGTCCGTGTGCGTGTCTGTGTGTGTGTGTCTGTCTGTCTGTCTGTGAACAGCATAACTCAGAAACGAACAGTTGGATAAACACCAAACTTCGTATTTGGGTTCAGTATCTACCAGAGATGCGACAAGAAGGTTTTCAAGAAAATCCCTCCACTCCAGACTACCCTTTACATGGAACATTTTTCGAAAATTTTAATTTTCTCAAAAATGGCTCTAACGATTTTCATTAAAATATCATATGTTTAAGATATTTTCATGACAAATGAAATGTATATCTCGAATTTTCTGGGAATGTTTCCAAAAGTGTTCTTCATTGTGAACGACTTTTGCATAACTGATAAACCATAAGAGATAGACAAACTTTTACTGCACAAAAAATGTAGATCGCGTTAAAATACACAATTTATGTCGTATACGGTTTTTTTGTAGAGTGAACCATTTTCGAGATATTGCTTGTTATTCCCTTAAATTTTCCAATACTTATACTTTTTCTCAAATTCGTTATTCATTTTTTATGTCCTGGACATGCAAAGAGATTGGAATGCGCCACATAGCAACCAACGCTTAAAAGATTTGACTGTCGCTTATAACCTACCATATCCCCCTTGCATCTACAAGAAAATTAGCAATAAGATTAACATCTCGATATCTCGATTAACATGAAGCATATGGAGAATTAACGTTTGTAAAAATAGTTTGTACAAGAGTAGAGAAAGTCATGTGAGTGTAGCACATCAGATTTTTTTTATTTTGATCTCATTAAAATATACTTCTCACTTTCAACGTTCTTTAAAACTTCAATTAATTGAAACGGTTGTGTGTGCGGGTGATAAAATAGTCCATTCATTTTAGCATTGAACGCTTTGCAATTATTTGTTCTGCGGACGGAACTTTCGAGAAATGTGCCCATATTTCTGGTGGAATATACTGTCTCCATCTATGTAATATTGTAACATGCAGTCACAGAAAGCTTCAACTGTTTGTCATTTGGCATTCGGGAACAAAAATCTTCTGCAAAACTGTTACCTATTTCTTCTGGATCCAATAGAGGTAACCCAAAAAGTTCTTAAGAAAATCGCTAATTTCACTGCGTTTTTCTTGGTATGCACTGCTTAAACTCAATTCTTGAGTTTTCTTCCGCCAGCTCTGAGCTAAGTGGAAGAAAGCGAATTGAAAATGGCCAAACACTAGAGACACCAATACGAATAGCTTGTTCAAAGATACAAAAAATATATGTTAGTGAAAAATGTCCGTATTTCAAGCACCCATCCACTGTATGTTCAAAAAATTGCGCATGTGTTTGCGATTGTTTGTTTAGTAAAAGGAAGAAAACCAGTGGTGTATAAACGTTCTCATTAATTCTTCCATGGATAGTGAAAATCTGATGAAACATTTTGGGCTACTTTTAAATATACCGTCTACAAATATATTGTCCAACTTACACAAGCATTCCAAATTACTTTTGGTTGTTGAGCCCACAATATTATCTCCCTATCATTTACGAACATAAAGCGTTGGGCATTGTTCCTTATAACCTCAAGTGAATCTAGTGCATCGTGAGTTTCTTGTAAAACTTTAAGGTAGCTTAGTGTATACCTTACCTCTTGCGTGCTAAATCACTTGGTGTCTCAGGCATCAGCGTCTCCTTCATGTGGATTCCAGGTCATGTGGGCATCTCAGGTAAGGAGTCTGCCGACGCCGCTGCCAGATCGGCGATTTTATTACTCAGATATTTTAACTCTGTTGTTCCCTCCACAGATTTGTTTGTTATTTTACGTAGCCGTATCCTCTCGCTTTGGAGGGATGAGTGGACGGCCCTCCGGGGGAACAAGTTGCGGGAGGTTAAGCCTCTCCCGTTAGTCTGGGGTACCTCTTCTCGTTCGTGTCTTCGGGAAGAGGTAATTTTAGCTCGTTTACGGATTGGACATTGCCGTTTTAGTCATAGATATCTGCTCAGTGGTGACCCCGCTCCACTCTATAAGCAGTGTGATGTGCCCTTAACGGTGCGTCACATTTTAGAAGAGTGTCAGGTTTTAGCTCCATTGCGTGTTCGTGTTGGTCTGCCTGTTGGCATAGCCACCGTTTTGGCAGACGACGCGCGTGCTGTAGAATGTGTTTTACGTTTTATTAGTGACAGTGATTTTAATCGGCGCATTTGATGCGTTGAGCGTCCTTTAACTTTGTAATTTTATGTCTGTTTTAATGGGGCCTCCACACCCCAGTGGACATATGACGCTCATGTCCCTCGCATTCTACAGTTCTTGACACGTTGTTTTACTCTTATTGACCATGATATTAGTGTGGTAGGTTTTAGAATTTGGTCTGTTGGTTTTGCTGTTTTCGACCAAGCGGGTTTGTGTGTGATATTTTAATTTTTGGCTTTTAACTTTTATATTTTATACATTGTAAGGGCGCTAATAACCTTAGATGTTGAGCGCCCTTAAACCCCATCTCATCATCATCACATGCGTGCTAAATGCTCTTTATTATCAGAGTGGCTTTGATGTCAGTGTAGGTGCGTCTGCTTTGATCAACTCTCGGTGTAACAATTTTATAGGCCGCTCATATGGATCATCGATGGCTTTTCTTTTCACAGAGTTACTTAACTTCTGCCTGTTAAGTACACATTCACAGGTTTTGTTATGATTATGGTGTGTAAAATTGTCTATCACTTCCTTTTTTATCATCTACGTTTACAAATACTTACATTTATCCTTGGAACAAGTCTATCTGTCAGTTCCACCCGCGAAACATTTTTGAAATCTGAAGTTCTCCACGTTTACTGTGCATAACCGTATTACAAAGGTTCATTTTCCGTTATATGATTATCTCACTCATAAGACTGCACTGAGGTTACACAGGGTAGTAGATATTGATCAACGTTCTTCTTTGTGGTGGCGAGTTCATACACAGCGTAGCAGGTAAACAACTGCCGCGCGGGGTCGAGTTTAGTTAACTTTCCTTTCTTACCACCCATAGTCTAGACTGAGTTCGTTAGCAGCCATTCTTTGATTACGGTTGATTCTAATACATGAGGAGATTTGAAACACTACATAAACATTGACGTGGTAATGTGGGAATGAGTGGTTCCAACTGCTTTCCCTTTGTATTCTTCCCCTACATCCGTGAAGTGATTGTTCACTAGAATGCTGTAAACTGGACGATACACGTTTCAAATTCCCTCTAAATTTTCATACATATTATCTGTTAAGAAAATATTTCATGGTAGAATTCTCTTTCTGTACACACTTTCTGTACACGCAGAAAAATAGTACTTTAGTGGCATAATAAATCAAATCCAGATGACATTTAAACATAACACTCGACCATAAAGCAAGAGATATATATATCGGCATTGTTTTTATGTTTTGATAAACCTTGCCAGCATTTTACACCAAACAATTCATTTTCAAAATAAATACAGTGTCTTCATTTTATGCCACGGCCGCAGATCGCGCGAATGTGTGCTCCGCACACAGTCTACTACATTACAGGGTTTTCCGTTCCGTAACTTCCGCAATATTATTCCCGAGTGTTAGTAACAAATATGTAATGAGTACTAACCTTGTTATAAGTGTTGTTGAAAGTGATGTCCATCTGCGCGAAGACATTCTTGACATCTTCGGATGAAATTACCATTCACACGCATAAGTTCTTCTTGCGTAATGTTCATAATTTCTGCTTTTGTACTGTCCTTAAGTTCGTCTGTGGTGTAGCGTTTAGCAATCCTGTTGTTTCAAGTTTATTGACCGAACATCTTACAGTGTCCCTGCCTGGAACTGCATAACCAGGAAATTGCTGCTGAAATTGTTTACACACCTGTAAAGACACACGAAGACAAAGCAACGACTGAAATAGCTCACAGCTGATGAACGTATCCTCTACGCAGTGGCATAATACTGAGGTTACTGTCATCTTGGCCGATACACATATAAGGTAGTCGTGGCCTTGGCATAAAACGACGGCACTGTATTCATACGTTAACGTCGTTTTATTCGTTCACAAAGGTGAAATATGTATTTGGCAACATGGGAGCATCTTCGTTCACAAAAGAAATACTGCTTATTATGCCGCAGTTTTTAAATACAATATATTCCTTCTCATACTGCTGCTAAGATTTTGATGGCAGCAGTTCCGATTCAATGTTTCTGGCTCTGATTGAAATTTTCTAAAGATTTTCACCTATACTTTCAGTTCAAATTTGTTGTTTAGAAACGAGCACTCAGAATAAGCGGTTCCATCTGTATCTGGTGTTGTTGCGGTCAACGCTTCTTAGGAGGCGTTGGTACGGTTCATAGCGTAGGATTCAGGCGGCTATGTGGGTACTCAACAAAGGACTGACTGTGCCTTTTGTAGTTGTACAGTATTTATTTTTACACTTATTTATGTTATTTAATATAATTTAGAGAGATTTTACTAAAAACTATCGTAGCATCACGTACTAAAAGCTTCAGGGGAGCAATTAAGTATTTTGGACCTGGTGTAAACCGAGTTGCTACATAAATAGCTATAATGTGAATATACATTTTTAAGAATTAACTGTATTGCTACGAGCTATAGCTTTCCCTCATAAATGGAAGACACTGGCGTTCAATAGACGGGATGTATGTTTATGCAGAGCGAAATGTTAGAGCAAGTGACCGAATTTAAGTATAATGAATCGTTAGTTACAATATTTGATAGATAAAATATTTATAACTATATTTTACTTGCCAAATATTAATATTTAGTTATATTTGCAGTACAGTAGAAGGAAGCATTAAAAGTAAAACAAGAATGGAATTCTGAATAAGCTGATTAAAAAAAGGCAGTGGTCATCCAAAACAGTATTGTTATGGAATCGTTTCTTGCAGAGAATTGGAAAAAGTACATTAGGCAATAATTAACCTTATGACACCTTATACTGGCTATCTTAAAGCAAATTTTTGTATTAGTAGTACAAGGGAAGTGACATCAACAAAATGTTTAATGCTGCACTCTTAATCGTGTCTTTTACTCATATTATAAAAATGGAGGAACCTCAACTAGAAAGTGTTCGGACCATATGGGGTGGGTGACGGTAAGGCGATACAAGGTAAGAGGACTGCCGCCCAATCATTCACTCACAATAGTCAAATTCGGGTACTCATTCCGCAAACTAAGTCCCTCACAAAATGTAGATAATTAGAGAGAAACTTAGAAACACACTACATATAAAAATCAAATGACCAGGCCAAAAACATCAAAGACAATGATACAAAGTTTAGAAGTATAAATCAGTCTGTGGCTGAGCAAAATAACTGAATTTTAATGTTGAAGCACAGGCTTATCAAAAAACTTTTTCATACATTCACATGACTTTCTCTACCCCTTCGTTTATCGGTGGGTATACAATACATTCACACTAAAGCTTATTTTTCTGTCTATTTAATTTTAATCTAAATTAACCGTTGCAGAAATAGTTACATTACACATTTCGTTATGGATACAAAGGGGACAGCGATAGTAAAATGTTTAAGAACTGGACGCTATATGCTGCCTTAAAAGTTCATACACTTTCCAAGCAAACTGAGAAACAACTGAATTTTGACAGGACTTTTCACCAAGTAATGAACAATTTGAACCATTATATCTCAGAAATGGCTTATGCCACAAAACATGTTTAAAATAAGTTAAGTGTTTTAAAGAGATCACCATTTCCTGTGCAGTACGTTTTCGTCTGTCGCTTAATGTTTACCAGTTATACAAGATTATACAAAATTCCTTTTGAATGAAGAGGACTTCAAAGGTATTCCCAGAAAATTCAAGACATACATTTTAGTTGCCATGTAAACATCTTTAATACGAGGGCTGATCAATAAAGACTGAGACTGATTTTTTTCACAGTATTTATTACTCCATTTCAATGTTGACATGATCTTTTTCCAATTAGTCTCCTCCTACTTGAATGCACTTTTTATAGCGCCTCTGCCAGTCCTCGAACACATGGTGCAGGCCATTCTTTGGCAGGTCTTTGAGAATCGCCTCACTTTTCCTCAGCACGCTTCAGTGCTCTCAAATCGAATGCCCCGGAGCTTTGCCTTTAGTGATGGGAATAAAAAAGAAATCACAGGGGGCAAGATTGGGGTTATAAGGCGGATGCAGTACGCAGGTGATGTTGAATTCCTGGACTTGATTTGCGACGTGAGGCCATGCGCTGTTGTGATGAAGTCGCCACCCATTCTGATGAAGTTCTGGATGTTTCCTTGCAATGTGCTCCCTCAGTGTAGCCAATACTGGCGTGTAGTACGCTGCTGTAGCAGTAGTGTGAGGAAGAACAACAATCACAGCAGCTGTTTGATGTTGACTTCAGTCATAGCAGAAGCCGAAGCACCAGGCCCACCTTGCTTAGTACAGAGGACTCGCCCTTCTTTGAAGTCCTTGAACCACCTAAACACTGTTGCACGAGATAGTGCATATTAACAGTATGCTTGCTTCAGCTTTTCCAAAGTTTCAGAGGCCTGTATGATTTAAACGAAAACAAAATTTTATTGCTCCTCTCGTGTCGAGTGGTATGCGAAATTCAAGTAGGGTCAACAATATACAGCATTACTACCAACCTACCGATACAAGAATGCTGCCGTCTATGGTCATTATACATGAAATCCCGCTCTTTTCAAGTATTCATGGCAGAGACAGCGAACTCTCAAGAAAGCTACAGGAAAAAATCAGTCTCAGTCTTTATTGATCAGCCCTCATACATTGTATTTTATTCAAAATTGTTAATCATTTTTTAGAGAATCAAAATTTTCGAAAAATGTTTATGTAGAGTGTAGTTTGTGTTGGAGGATTTTCTTGAAAATCATCGTATCGTATCCTTGGAAGATATTGAACTTAAATACCAATTTTGGTATTTATCCGATTTTTCGTTTTTTAGTAATGCCGTTCACAGACACACACGGACATGTTTCCAAAAATGCTTTATTAGGATTCTGGGGGACTCAAAACATCTTTTGGGTGAAATCTCGGTATGGAATTTTTAGATGGAATGCAATACCTTCTCTACCTACTATGTAAGTGGTAAAGAATGTAAAACTGGCAACAGGAAAAGCCGGATGAACAATCCGGTCAGAAAGCTTTCTTGCAGTTGAAATATTCGGCTTACTATGTCATACAAGAAACTCACCAAGGGGGAGATGTGCCCATTCAAACTGGATGATACAATATCTTGAGCCAGGTGAAGGACGGCCGGAGCTAGGCAACGAAGGCAACCGACACGCTACGTACGGTAACTAATTGATATAGAATCGGTAGACAACCCCGCCCAACGGCAGGTAGCGAAATTATTCGGAAGTGATGTGCGATCAGCACAATCCATAAAAAGATCCGTCAACATCTGCACAGTAAGAGCCACTGCTGCTGGTAGAAATATGATATTATTCGCCGTGGCAGCCAGATTTAAATTGCTGGTAACCACTTGGCTTTTTCTCATGATGTAGAATAAGCTGTTTGTTTAACTACTTATGTTACTTCGCTTAAACTGCATACATGGCTTTATTGCAACGGATCTGTTAGTAGATAACTCGCAGTTAGCCTTCTAGGTCTCATCCCGTAACTATACCATCTTGCTTCGTCACGTGTCTATAGAGACCTCAATGCATAGTAACTGATATTCTGCTTCGTGCCGTAAAGATGACATTAGGGTGCTGTCCAGTCTACCTGTTTTCACAGTTAGCATTCTAGGTCTCATCCCTGTAACTATACCATCTTGCTTCGTCACGTATCTATAGAGACCTCAATGCATAGTAACTGGATATTCTGCTTCGTGCCGTGCAGATGGCATTAGGGTGCTGTCCAGTCTACCTGTTTTCACAGTTAGCCTTCTAGGTCTCTGTAACCATATCATCTTGCTTCGTCACGTGTCCACAGACCCAGTGCATAGCAACTGTATCTCTGCTTCATGCCGTGCAGGTGGCATTAGGGTGCGTCCAGTCTTCTTGCTGCCTTTCATACAGAAAGGCTGACATTTAGCCTTCTAGGTCTCAACCCTGTAACCACTTGTTTCATGTGTCAACAAAGACCTCAGTGCATAGCAACTGTATCTCTGCTTCGTGCCGTGCAGGTGGCGTTAGGGTGCGTCCAGACTTCCTGCTGCTTTTCATATAGAAAGGCTGACATATAGCCTTCTAGGTGTCATCCCTGTAACCACTTGTTTCATGTGTCCACAAAGACCTCAGTGCATAGCAACTGTATCTTTGCTTCGTGCCTTCCAGGTGGCATTAGGGTACATCCAGTCTTCCTGCTGCCTTTCATATAGAAAGGCTGACATATAGCCTTCTATGTCGCTTCCCTGTAACTACTTGATTCATGTGTCCACAAAGACCTCAGTGCATAGCAACTGGATATTCTGCTTCGTGCCGTGCAGTTGGCATTAGGGTGCGTCCAGTCTTCCTGCTGCCTTTCATATAGAAAGGCTGACATTTAGCCTTCTAGGTCTCATCCCTGTAACCATTTGCTTCATGTGTCCACAAAGATCTCAGTGCATAGCAACTGTATCTCTGCTTCGTGCCGTGCAGGTGGCATTAGGGTGCGTCCAGACTTCCTGCTGCTTTTCATATAGGAAGGCTGACATTTAGCCTTCTAGGTGTCATCCCTGTAACCACTTGCTTCATGTGTCCACAAAGACCTCAGTGCATAGCAACTGTATCTCTGCTTCGGGCCGTGCAGGTGGCATTAGGGTGCGTCCAGTCTTCCTGCTGCCTTTCTTATAGAAAGGCTGACATTTAGCCTTCTAGGTCTCATCCCTGTAACCACTTGCTTTATGTGTCCACAAAGACCTCAGTGCATAGCAACTGTATCTCTGCTTCGGGCCGTGCAGGTGGCATTAGGGTGCCGTTCAGTCTACCTGTTTTCATTGTGTGTGGATAGATGGCACAGCATTCGCTATTACCGCCTATTTTTCATTTTTACTATTGTTGTAGACTTAAGATGGAGATTTGGGTCGTGGTATTAAACATCCAATCCGGTATTTACCTTGACGGCTGAGGGAAACCACGAAAAAACCTGTCAGATTGGTCGGCCCACGGGATTTGAACCCGGGACCTCCCGAAGACGGGCCACAGACGTTACGGACTGAACCATCCCGCTCGGTGAATAAACTGTCTACACTAAGGCCCGGTTTCACAGTATAAGCTTAAACTTCGAATCGGGCTTAACCAGAGGGTTAAGCTACAGCTGAGTTTTACAGTGCGTAGTTCAAGCGCTAAGCCGAGATTATACGGGACTCGACTTAAACCATACTGAACTGCGGTTTAAGTTAAGGAGTCGCCATGTTATCCGAGGACGACGATTTTAGTGACGAGGAAATGCAAATTATTTTAAACTACATTCACAACAGAAGACGGCCTAAAGTGTTTAGAATGCGTCCAAATCATTTCCACATATTGAATGATCGAGAATTCTACCAGAGGTTTCGGTTAAGTAAATAGTCTGCGATTATGGTACTAGAGATTATTGATGTTGCAATTAAACATAAAACAGACTGGTAATTAAATTTATTCTTACACTTTTATAATATACTTTATCGCTCATAAGGTATTATTACTTTATATTTCAGGAACAAAGCCCTCTCGTCAGAAGCGATGCTTCTTTTGACATTGAGGTTATATGCAAGTGGAAGCATGCTAATTTCAGCTGGAGGTTTTTCCGGCGTCTGAAAATCTACAGCATGCAGGGTTGTGAAAATTGTTTCATATCCATCAATTTGGACACCAATTAATTCCTTTATTTCCTCGTCGATTGGCGTAATTAACGATGGCATAGCTGGACCTCCACCTGTACCCTGAATAGCACGTTTCTCGTCGGCGTATTTCTTTTTTGTAACTTTCTTCAAATTGATATATTTCTTCTTCAACACGGTGGCATCTCTGTATATTTTTCCGCTCTTTGCATTGAATAACTTCGCAATTTTCCCCCCACGTTTGGTGTGTTTATACTGCTTTACAACTTCTAACAGAATGCTAACTTCTTGAGAAGTGAAGTTAGCAGTACGTTTTGGCTCTGATTTTTCGGTCATTTTAATGTGTGTATCTGAATAACCTATAAAACCTTACGAGTCAGGAACAGCGCCGCCATTAACAAATGATGGGAATTCGCTCGATGCGCATGCGCAAGCGTTACCAATTTTAAAGTTCCGAGGAAGTGTTCAGCTCAGTAAAGCCAAATGTGCTTACCCTACTGTGAAACTCGCAAAGCTTTAACCAAAGCTTAAGTTTTGTTTAAGCTGCGTCCGTAGCTTAGTAAAGGTTCGACTTAAGCCTGAACTGTGAAAACGGCCCTAAGTAAGATCAGTTTGGGTAAATGCTAAAGATAGAATTAATTAATATGCTTCAGATGAGCGGGATTTTACATATTCACTTAATAATACTTAGGGAAATGGGCGTGTTTCAGATGAATCGAATATATTTTTTCTGGTAATACATATTTATAAAACTGAAATAGAGGAGATTCTAATAACATCGGAGGAATGCTAAATACCGCTCTTCAATCATATTAAAAAAATTCTTATGTGTTACGTTCACATGACTTTCTCAACTTATTATCATTTATTCTTATATAGCTTCTACAAACTATTCCTACTAAAGCTTGCTTTTCTAACTGTTTTATGTTAAACGAAATAAACATTTGCAGACATACTTCCATTATATATTTCATTGAAGTTACAAGGGGGATCGAGAAAACAGACGATAATCAGATGTTCAGAAAGCTGGCCTAGAAATTGTATAATGGTTCCATGACATCGTGAAATAACCAAACAGCGAGAGCACCTTAAAATCGTATATGTTACATTCACATTACTTTTTCTACCCTCTATCGTTTATTATTGGGTATACAGACTAGTCTTACGAAAAAGTATGTCTCTATCACTTCATTTTAATTGAGACAAACCTTTTCAGAAATAGCTACATTACACATTTCGTTATAGATACAAAGAGAACAGAGATAACCAAATGTTTAAGAACTGGACGCTATATGCTGGTCTTTAAAGCCCATACTGTTTCCATGCAATCGCGAGAAAAAACTGAAGGTCGAAGCGACTTTAACAATTCGAACCATTAATAATGGCTTATGGTACAAACAATTTATTCACAAAAATTATGTTTTAAAGAGATTAATTTTTTGTGCAGTGCATTTTCGTCTATTTCTTAACGCTTACCAGTTATACAAGACTGTACAAAATTCCTTACGAATAAAGAGAACTTCACAGACTATTCCCAAATAATTGAAGATATACTTTTTGTCATGTGATTAGTTTTTACATATGGTACTTTAAACCGTTTTTGATACAATAAAACAGTTTCGTAAAATATTCATTGTACGAGGGCTGTCCAGAAAGTAACCTTCGTTCATGCATAGCACGAGAAGTAGATTGGGTAGCGCCGCCATTTCGACATCAGCCTGCGCAGTGGCGCAGTACGCTTCTAGCTATGCAAGGTGGAGCATCGTACTGTCGCATGTTTGCTAGTTTAACCTAACAACATGAGCGCCGAAATAACAAATCCAGCCAGTGTGAAGTGTGAAAAGGCTAAGAAGAGCAATCCAAAACAAGCCGTCGTGGTCTTCTGACATCTGCTGTTATGTTTTTGTATACAGCAAACAACACAAATGAACTTTTGGCCAAATTCAAATGGGACTTTTTGACCATCCCCCGTACAGCCCGGACTCGGCCGCTAGCGATTTCCATCTGTTCCCGTAAATGAAAAAGTGGCTTGCAACTCAGCGTTTTGGCAATGACGAAGAGCTTCAAAACGCTGTGGCAAGTTGGCTTACTTCACAGGCGATAGAATTTTATGCAGAGGGTATTTCAAAGACTATGAAAAGGTATGACAAGTGCTCAAATCTGTTTGTAGAAAAATAGAGTAAAGCTGTAGTTTTCAGATGCATATAATTAAAACCTTTGTATGTATACCGGTTTCATGTTTATTTCAAAACGGAGATTACTTTCTGGACAGCCTTCGTAATAGGGTAGTTTGGGATGGGGGATTTTCTTGAAAATGCTCGTGTCACATTTAGAAGGTATTAGGACTAGGAGCGGAGGAGGACTTAGCGCCTGGACCAACGCAGATGTTTTGTGCCTAAGCTCCTGAGAGGGAGGGGTGAGGTGAGAGAAGATAGAGGGCGGCCGGCCAGGATGCAAGACCGGGCAGGGTCCCTACCTTTTTCCAGGTTGAAACTAACTCCCCGGATTGCAGTTGGTGCAACCGGCTCCCTTCTCCCTCTACAGGCTTGCATAGCCCATTGAAGGGCCCGGAACTGGAGACCACCCCCATTCCGGGGGTCGAAGTGTTACATAGAGAATCCTTTTCCCCCGCCGTGCACTACCTCCGACACTTGTAACTCTGAAACAGCCAAGCAGATGAAAGGTGAAGTGAAATGAGAATGGGGATGAAATGGGGAACGGGAAATTCGGGGTATGTAATGGACCTTCCCAGCATTCGCCTAGAAACTCGGGGAGACCCCGGAAAGAAGCCCATGAGTCAGGAAGCTCGGCAGCGGGGGTCGAACGGACGACCTCCAGAATGCGGGCCACAGACGCCTTGGCTATCCCGCTCGGTTGGAAGATACTGAAATTAAATACCAAGTTTAGTATTTAACGGATTTTTCATTTTTGAGTTATGCTGTTCAAGACACACACACGCACACACACACACACACACACACACACACACACACACACACGGACAACTTGTACCTTATGATGCCCTCGTCATTAGACTTGTTGCCAAAATAATTACCACGCATTTACTCTTTCTGTTAGGCTTATTTTAAAAATATTGGATCTGCAGAGGTTTCGCTACTGCAAAAGACTGTTTCGATATTAAACTATGTAACTTTAGTTTTAGATTTTTCTCATAGCGTTCTCTGAATACTTTTATAAGTTTAAATTTACTGCAAAATATTTTTCTATATTATTATATAGATCCTAATTCCTTTTGTATATTAAAATAGTCGTTTTTATAATTTCTTAAATGGTTTTATAATATGATCAGTTCATATTAATTCCTTCTTCTGTAATGTTATCCCCTAGTGATTGACTGTGTATATATTACTGCATCGTAAAGTCATAACTTAGCAGAATTTTGTTCAACTTGTAGAGTATTTTCTGTTTCTATATACATTATCCACATTATCTAATACATTTATTACTTTTTATATGTATACTAACCAAGCGGGATGGCTCAGGCGGTAACTTCTGGTCCGCATTCGGGAGGCCGTAGGTCCGATTCCCGTGGCCAACCTTTCTGACCCATGGGATTTTGAGTGGGGGGTTAATCCGTGTCGCTAGGCGAATGCTGGGAAGGATAATTAAGTTCCCCGAATTTTCTGTCCCTCCATTTCAGCTCCGTTCCCATTTCTCTTCACCTTTCATTCGTTTAGACTCTTTCAGGTTGTACATGTCGGCGGGAGGTCTCGGCAGGAGAAAAGAATGCTTTCTGGTAACCTTCTTCCCCCGGAAAGGGTCGGTCCCCGGGTTCAGGGCCCCCCAGGGTGTATGTAAGCATAGGGGAGAGGGGATCCGGCTGCAACAGTGCTCATCCGGGGAGTTTAAATATGTAAATGGCAGGTGCCCTACCCTATGCCTGTCGTGCCACCCTGTGTCTCCTCTCACCTCAAACCTCCCGTCAGGGGCATAGGTACAAAAGATCTATGTAGGTCTACGTGCTAAGTTTCCGTCCTTGTTGAATCCTAATGCTAATACTATATGTATACTAGTTATCTTACCCGGCGATGTACAGATGCAAGTTTGTAAGCTTGTAAATATCAAAGCAATGTGGAATAGTCTAATAAATAGCACTATCATGCTTCATGTGTATATGTTGGGGATTTTAAAAGCCACGCATAACTACACAAACAATGTCAGAGAGCTCTGATATAGAAAATAATTTAAGACTAGAAATAAAACAAGAATAAAATCGCAAATACAAATGCGTTTTATGTGCTGTTATTTGATTACAAATACAATACGCTTTCGATACGTTAATGTATTAGAGCATAAACTTACGCTTCTAACACGTAATAGAGACATTGTGGGTCGGATCCATGAAATTTGTTCTCCATCCTAAAAGAAAGAACTGTAAGCAGCTTAGATTTTTACGCAAGGTTTACCATGTGGGAGGATGCAATTATTCAAAGTTTGCATGTCACCCATGTCCTGCGCCGTGGCAGGAGCGTGCAGCTCTGGTTCCCGACCACGGAATGCCCCCGAGTTCGATCCAACCCATAGGGGTGCGGATTTTAATTACCGGGTACGGGACCGGTGCCCATTAAGTACCATGAGGAAATTGAGGAGCTGCGATAGGCAGCGATCCCAGTAATGGAAGCCAACATTCCGTTTGGGGGGTGTGTGGCGCTGGTCCCGTATCGCTTGGATGGTCGAACACTTCTGCCGTGCATACGTGGGAGTGAGGCCGGCAGTAGCCAGAATGGTAGCACTAGGCGCTCCATGAGCTGTAAGGCTACGGGATTATTATTACTATTAATAAGTTACCCTATAATGTTTGCTAAATTCTTTAGCGTAAAAGCAAAATACTTTTTTTCGGAAAGGTAAAATGGTACAGATTTGTGTATAAGCACGCCGAATGAAAATATAGCATCATTTATTTCTATTTAATTTTTAAGTGTAATATAACATATGATGAAAATATAATATCGGTGTATATTTTACTGTTAAAAGGTTAAAACCTGCAATTGTTACTTTTCCTTTTACGTATGTATTTTAATTCAAATAAACCTTTGCAGAAACAGCTACATTACACATTTCGCTATAGATACAAAGAGAACAGCGAAAGTCAAATGTTGAACAACTGGATGGTATATGCTAGTCTTAAAATTCCATGCAATCGCGAGAAACTGCTGAATGTTGACGGGACTTTTAAAATTATGACCAAGAAATGAACAATTTGAACGTTTAGTAACGGATATCTCAGAAACGGCTTATACCACAAAAAATTATTTTAAACAAATTGTGTGTTTTAAAGCAATCTGCATTTTTGTGTGGTACGTTTTCGTCTTTCGCTTAAATGTTTACGATTTACACAGGATTATACAGAATTCCGTCCGAATGAAAATGGTTTCATAGACTATTCCCAGAAAATTCAAGATATGCATTTTATTTGTTATTTAAATACCTTTCATACATAGTATTTTAGTCAAAATCGTTAGAGCCATTTTCATAAAAGAAAAAAGGTCGAAAAATGTACCTTTCCTTGGGGAATTTTGTTGAAAGTCTTCGTGTCTCAATTTGGAAGAACCTAGATACCAAGTTTGGTATTTATCCAACTTTTCCTTTTTGAGTAATGGTGTTCACAGACACATAAACACACAGATGTGTTTCCAGAAATGCTTCATTTGGATTCAGGGGTCCTCAAAACATGTATTTCCGGTGAAATCTCGAATTGAGTTTTTGGGTGGAATGTAATAGCTTTTTTATCTACTAGGCTTGTGGTAGAGAAAGTAATTGTATGGAGATTTTCTTAAATGTTCCTAAATAAACAATCACAGTGTGCGGAGCTATTTGAGTATGGAAAAATAATGAAAAGGTTTGCGAGAATATAAGGCTTAAATTTGTGCGTGTCTATTAATAAACATGGGTCTCTCTATTTATAGCTTCAGTTAATTGGTATTTTAAATATACCTATGGAAAAAACTGTTTTCTTAAAGTTTAGAATTAATATTATTTTATTTTGAAACAATTTAATTGTTTACTTTTTCACAATCTTTTTGTTAAACTTCACAGATGCGTTACCTTAAATAAATCAATAGAGAGCTCGATATACCTGAAAAGTAAGATTAAGGAAATAAAAACACATCGTGTTTGCAGTCAGAACTCTCCTAGGGTCTCGTCTCTCGTGAGAACAGCGGTTTTAGAAAATTGCATGTTTCTCGTATAGAGGATACAGACGTTGCATGTGTAAAACATTTCCTTCACATGCACTTTTATTTTACTTTATACAATTTTCGTGCACCAAGTATAATTACTAGAGGTCGATAGGTAACTTGCAGTAGACAGATTGAAGATTAAATTTTGTGGGACATGCCAGGCAAGATGCTGAAGAAAAGCTATGCCCAGCGCAATGTAAGACCAAGCTATTACAGTCATATTTTTCTCGTTAATATGACTTTCTCGACATTTATGTATATACGTATGCAGCTTTAACAAGCTACCATGCTAGCCTCTAGGTCCTGAGGTCGCGAGTTCAAACCCGGCGGAGGTCGATGGATTTTTTTCGAGCGTGAAAATGCTTAGCATGGCTTCCTTCGGAAGAGAAGTAAAGCCGGTGGTCCCATTTACGGCACGAAAAAGAACCTAAGCCTCTGAGTAAAATTTCCGGCCTTTCACGCCCAATACCGGATGGGACGCAAAGAACCATAGCAGTTAAATAGCGTCCATAAATAAAAACTCAGTTGACAAGTATTACATTAACGGCATCCAAGGTTACATTGCATTTCGTTACGTTACATATTTGAAAATGAACATAAAACAGCAAGTTTTTCCTCATTTTAAGGATTAGACCAATAACTTATTCCGTTTACATTTCCTCTTACTCTACTCTAACTTAGGGAGTCTAAAGCTGAGGCAGTATTTTATATCACAACACTGTGAATGCCAGAGTGATTGTAGTGTAAACTAACATATTGTATGACAGTGATTTTAGATTTTTGTTAGCCATAAGCATTGTTAGGAAATAAGCTTACACAGCCTCACTGAAACTGACAATAGAGTGGGTAACAATGAAGCGAGGGGGTGAGTTGTTTATCACTAAGAAGAGACAAACAAATGACGTCGGGGTAGCGTGCCTTTCTTTAGAAATGGAGGGAATATCTTCCCTAGAGCATATGTGTTAGTAATTATGATTGGCCGACAAAACAGACGCTAATGTTGGCGCGATTTAGTAACCAATAGCACCTCTATTATAATGTTTAGGCATTTCGGGGTGAGGGAGTATGCAACTGCCGCTGCCAGCACCAGTTCTGGTGCAGCCAACCAGCCCTGGGGCGGCCCTGCCGCTCTGGAGGGCAAGAAAAGGGCACTTAGCCAAGAACGCCTAAGCGGTAATGGCAAAGTGCCATGTTTGGACCAGTCCAAGCTTTCAACCAACCAGGGCGTCTCTCGCGAAGTTTCTTCTGACCGAGTAGACCAAATTTCGGAGCTCTGCTCCGACGACGGTCGAGCCAATTTAGGATCCCAACATTCAGTCTACTCCTCCATGGAGGAGGATGAGGCAAGCTCCTCTGGCCTTTCCACGGCCGGAGAGGACGACGACTTCCGTGAAGTGGTTTCACAGAAAAGGAAGCGTGCTTCCCGATTGGCTGCAGGGGGCGTGCCCTCTGGCCAATCAGGAGCGTCCGCGCAGCCTGCCGCTTCTGGGTCCGCCCAGAACGCCGGGCAGCGGAGCCACGTTCCACCCATCATCGTGGATGACTTTGCGGGGTCTGTAGGCTTCCTGAAGGAAGTCATGCCGACCCTGATCGGGTCATGCACGGTGAGGCGGAACAAAAGCCGATTCATCTTCCAGGCTAAGCAGGCCGGAGACTATTCGACGCTGCTTAAACAGCTGGGTAGGAGGGGCATTCCCCATTTTACCTTCGGCCTGGATAAGGCCCGAGACATTCGCAGGGTTATCCGAGGATTGCCAGCGGATACTTCGGTGACTGACATCGAGGACGACCTCACCCGCCAGGGCATCACTCCAAGACTGGTGAAGCAGCTCACCAGACCAGCTCCAAATGGCCAAGGCCCCACCCCCCTCCCACTATTTTTAGTAGTCGTGGAGCCGTCAGCAGACCCGGAGGCAAAGATAGATGGTGTCACCACCATCTACCTTCGGGTTCACATCGAACCATCCAAGGGCTCTGGCGGTCCCCCACAGTGTTACTGGTGTCTGGGGTTTAACCACTCCAGCCACTTCTGCTTCCGCAACCTGCGCTGCTTAAGGTGCGGAGGCTCCCATCCAAGAGAGGTCTGTCCCCGAACAATCGCCGAGGTTCCCACCTGTGCTAACTGCAAGGGGGAGCATGTGGCGTGTTACGGCGGGTGCCCTACGAGGAAGGCTGTGATAGCCTCAAGGAGACCACCTGCACCAGCAGCCCCCCAAGGTAGGGGAGGCCAACCAGCACAACAGCAGCACCCGCCAGCTCCGGCTCCGCCACGGCAACAACATCAGCCTGCTTCCCGACGCTCTTATGCAGCAGCACTACAGAGCACCTCGGGTAGACCTGCGGTGTCAAGGGCCCCCACACAACCCACATCCAGCAAGGCGCAAACACCAGCTCCAGACACCCCAAAACCTCCCCGTCCCAGAAGGACAAGGAGACGTCGTCCAGTGCGAGAACCGGACTCGGAATTCGAGGCCTCGTGTGAGCGTGGTACTCCCACGCTTCCGCGTAGGTCGAGGGCCGATAAGGGGACCAATGGACCGGCGCCCTTGCCCAAGCCCCCCACTCCTCTCCCGAGAAGAGCCCCAACCCCTCCTCCTGCACCACAGGTTTCCGATGTGCTGGGGTGGTTGCAGCAGCTGCTGCAGAACCACGGCCAGCGCATCTGCGACCTGCTGGTCAGGTTCCTATCAACATCTGACCAAGCCGCAAAGATGGTAATTGCCATGGAGGGGCTCACACTCCTGACCACTGTCATCCAGACGGCCCGAAATGGCGAATCGAACTAGGTCACGTACCTGTTTCGGTTCGCGTTTTGGAACGCGGGTGGAATGGCCGATCAGGGGAATGAGCTCCAGCACTTTGCTGGCTCATATGCCTTGGACCTCATCTTAGTCGGGGAAACACATTTGAAACCCCACACCCGATTCCGTCTACCGGGCTTCAGCTGCCTCAGGACTGACCGATTGGGCCGCCGAGGAGATGGCACCGCGGTTCTCGTGAGGAACAGTGTTGTCCAACGCCCAATCCTTCTCCCGCCACTTCAAACCCTGGAGGCCACGGCCGTCTGTATTGCTCTCGGCGGTGCGGAAGTCATGGTGGTGTCTGTTTACCACCCTCCACAAAGGCTGTTCGTACTTAACGATTACCTATCCATCCTCGCCCTTCATCCTAACGTTATCATGGCTGGGGACTTCAATGCCAAACATATGCGTTGCATTGCTGCCCCCGTCGTGTAGACGAGGCAATGAAATTATACGTATGATAGATGCGGACCCTCAACTCAGAGCAGAGGGTCCCTGGCAACCTACACACCATCCACGAGGTCGAGGACGGGCTACTGTTATCGACTTCGCGATCATCAAGCATTTCCCCTTTCATATCTCACTCACATCCATCAACGCGCTACATTCAGACCATAATCCTGTGTTAGCCGAGGTTAACACCCAGGTTGCCAGTCACGGCGTCCCGGTTGAACACCGGGAAGTCGACTGGGAATGCGTCAAGGTTTGCCTCAACGACTCCCTTCCACCCAACCCGAGAATCGTAGACGTCCCAACCCTGGAGGCGGCTGTCTCCTCCTTCACTTCCATCGTGGTACGAACGGTTCATAACCTCACCGTCAACACCCCAGCTCCCTTGCACCCTGACGTCCTTTCTCTTGAACTCCATCTGCTAATCCGCCGCTCCTGGGCGGCACGCAGACTCTACCAGCGTCACCGCACGCCACATAATCGAGTGCTTCATAGGCGCCTGCGCCGGGAGGTCCGTCGCCGACTACGCGAGCACAGAGCGCGAGCGTGGAAGGAGACGATGAACCGCATGAACCTCGAAGATGGCGACGTGTGGAGGATTGCCAAACGCCTCCGCAACCGCAGAGATCAATACTCCTCCCCTCTCCACGGCACCCAAGGCCTTGCTTACCTCCCCCAAGCCAAAGCAAATGTGTTTGCCGACTACCTTGAGAGAACCATGAGGCCTCGAGATGACCCCCAGGACGATGCCTTTTCCGAACGTACTCGGAGGGAGGTACGCCGATTCCTTCGACGTCCCCCCGACGATGCGGATCGATATCCCGTCATAAGACCTTCAGAAATCCAGGGCGCACTCCGGCGTCTCAACCCCAAAAGGGCACCGGGGCCTGACGGGCTTACACCCGCCATGCTACGACGCCTTCCCTTCCGGGCTGTGCTCTTTCTCACCAGGGTCTTCAATATGTGCTTCGCCCTAAGTCACTTTCCACGCGAGTGGAGAGAGGCTTGGGTTATCTTCATATTGAAGCCGGGGAAAGATCCGGTACATCCTGCCAATTACAGATCCATTAGTCTCCTCTCTGTCCTTTCAAAAGTGTTTGAAAGGACCATTCTTACCCGCTTGTCTCCCACTTTAGGGGACATTCGAGCCATCCCACCACATCAGTTCGGCTTCCGTCCTGGGCACTCGACCTCCCAGCAATTGCTGCGTGTGGTGGAAGCGGCTGCCCTGGGCTTCCAGGACAGGGCTTACACCGCCGCAGTTTCACTGGATGTCGAGAAGGCCTTCTCGACGACCTGGCATGCGGGTCTCCTCAAAAAGCTCATCCAACTGAAGCTCCCTACACACATAATACACCTACTACACACATATCTAAAACACCGCACTTTTGTAGTTTCGGTTGCGGGACACAAATCTACACTAAGGCCAATACGAGGCGGAGTCCCCGAAGGTTCTGTGTTATCCCCCACACTCTTTAGTGTATATGTGGCCGACCTACCCACAGAGCAGCACGTCAACATGGCACAGTACGCTGATGACGTGCTCCTGTACTGTACAAGCAAAAACCCAAACAGAGCCTTCAACCCCATTCAGAGACACCTCCGCCTCCTCCAAGAGTGGTGCAGGCGTTGGCGATTATCCATTAACCCGGCAAAAAGCCACGCCATTCTCTTCACCAAGCGCCGCTTTCCCGCAATCTTCCCCACATTCAGCTATCTCGGAAGAAGGATAGAATGGACAAATGTCATTACCTACCTGGGGGTTAAGTTAGATAAGGGCCTAACTTTTCGGGGACACGTCGGGGACGTCGCGCGTCGGGGGCATGGGGCTGCGGCTTCATTGTACCCGATGCTGAGGTCTGAGATGCCTGTCCCTTTAAAGTTACACCTTTTTCGAGCGCTGATAATCCCCTTCCTGCTTTATGCCTGCGAGATCTGGGGCATGGCCGCAGATTCCAACCTGCTGCTCCTGCAACGGGTACAGAATAGGTGCCTTCGGGCCATCTATTGTGTAAACCGCTCCTTTCCCGTGAGACTGCTTCACGAAGCCTCATCTCTTCCTTACGTGGAGGATGAAATTAGGCGCCGGGCCGCAAAATTTTACGACCAGTTGCCATACCATCAGAGCGCCCTAGTTAGGTCTCTTGGGGATTATAACCCCAGAACACGCCGCTTGAGGCATCACCGGCTTCCCCGCATGGCTTGCGGGCATATCCGGTAACAGCGGAGTAATTCCAACAGCAGCTAAAGCTGAACTCCAATACAATCCCTTCAAGAGTAGCTTGGACTTCAAAATTAAAATCCCAACATATTTATAATTACAAAATTCATATCATCAGCGGTGCACAAGGGCAGTTGCACCATGACCGGCTACCGTCGAGGAACAAGCTTTGTTACCTCCTTTCTCTCCCCTACCTAAAGAACAACCGCCATCCTGTAACCCCCATATCCCGTCACTACGTGGTAAAGCCCTAATTAGGGAAGGTACACGCCTAAACACACCATCGGGTTGCCCTCAACCTGCCATCTGACGTACGTACGTAAGTATCGCGCAGTTCAACAGAATCATTCACGAGGTACACATCACGCAGTTCTCATCAATCTCTCGCGAGGTACACATCACGCAGTTCTATGGAATCATTCGCGAGGTACACGTCGCGCAGTCTAGAAGAATCTATCATGAAGTGCACATAATACAGTTTGGAAGAATCTCTCGCGTCGTAAAGTTAGTTACAAAATGTGAAGTACGCGACAACTATTACGACAGTAATTACATTCGGAAATATAACAGTTTCAGTCAGGCGTGTATAAAGATTAAAGGATGTGAACTATTAATTAAGTGTGACGGCAATAAAAGTGTAAAAATAAATTATTTTATCAGTGTTATCTTTTAAAAACAACTCCTTTCCGTTTACACGCCCTGCTTAGAGATATTTGCTCAACTCTGTAATAATAGCTAGCCGGAGGACAAAGAACTCAAATTTTAAAAAATAATAAAACAATAACAGGCGCTCATCCAATAAGATAACATGAATAGATTACTGCGACAAAGCTTCTTTTGCCTTGAGGTTTGTAGTTATATACAATCAGTAGTATTTAGTAATTACTCAATCTTTCTATGGTTTTTCTTCCAATTTCCTTTTCATTCCTCAAATTTTTGAGCTAAAATATACTTAGTTACTCGCGTATGTATTCTTCGATAAGTATCTTCTACTGCATTCTAAGCATTCTTAGAAAAAAGTCCTGTTTGTGTGTCTGTCTTTGAACAGCATAACTCAAAAACGAAAAGATGGATACATACCATGGTGGGTATTTAGGTTCAGCGCGTTCCAAAGATGCGATACTAAGATTTTCAATTAAATCCCCCATCCCAAACTACATTGAACACTCTTTTTAAGTTACTGATTTTCTAAAAAACGCCTCTTAACGATTTTGGTTAAAATACCACACATTAAGGATACTTACATAACAAATAAAATGTATACCTCGGATTTTCTGGGTATAGCATGTAAAGTCCCCTTCATTGAGAAGCAATTTTGTATAATTATATTTAAGTAATAAATGTGAATGATAGAATAAAACATAATAAACAAAGGCGTAAGTATCTTTTAAAACACACAATTTATTAGAATTAAGTTTTTTGTCGCATAGGCCATTTCTGAGATATTCGTTATTAAAGATTCAAATTGTTAATTTCCTGATCAATCTCTTAAAGTATTGTCAACATTCAGTTGTTTCTCGCGATTGCATGGAAACAGTATGGAAGTTTATGTTCAGTGTATAGCGTCCAGTTCTTAAATATTTATCTGTCGCTGCATCTATAACGAAATCTGTAATGTATGTAACTATTTGTGCAAAGGATTATTTGAAATAAAATATAGTAGATAGAAAAATAAGCTTGAGGAGGAATATTTTGTATACCCACTAACAAACGATAGAGTAAGAGAAAATTACGCCAATGTATCCATCAAATTATTTTAGAATATGATTGTTTAGTGAAACTTATTTGTAATTTTTATTATTCTGTTTTACTCATGTTACATATGTATTCTGAATCTTCATTGTCACCTGTATTGTAGGCAGATGTTTTAAATGAAACTATATATGAAAATAGATTGTCTATTTTCGTATTGTTACTACTAGTGGTGATCATGATGAATAGAATATATTAGATATATCCAGTTTGAATATATCACTCTAGTGTATTAAACTTTAATTTAAACAATTTAAAGTTTTAACGTATATTCGTACTCAAATTGAAGTATAGGTCTAAAATAGAGTACGCCATCTAGAGATTATTTCCCATCCATTGTAATCATCATTCCTTTGGACAACACCTTAAAATATTTTAATCAATTTTGGCCCTTATCTTCAATGACAATATTGTAAGCTTTAAACACTGCTTTTAAGCCTTTCTCGTAATATTCTTTGAGTAATTCATATTGCATACTGACATTTTTACCACTTTCAGTACACATAATAATTTATCAACAATTTATACAAAGATAACAAAAATATACCCATATGAATTTACGTTATCTAGACTAAATTAAAACTGTGTTTTATTTATGGACGCTCTTCAACTGCTATGGTTCTTAGCGTCACATTATATATATTGGATGCGAAAGACCTGAAATTTTGCTCAGAGGCCTCTTTACTTCCGTAAAACTACGACACGGGACCACCGGCTTTATTTCCCTTCCGAAGGAAGCCATGCTATGGATTTTTACGCCTTAAAATGTCCATCGACCCCCGCCGGATTTGAATCCGCGACCTCAAGGACGAGAGGCTAGCAGGACGATTTATCCTTACTAACCTAGCCATTATGCGAAACTATCAAATTCCAACTATTTGACATGAAATTCATCTCCTTGCGTGTTAATGTATTTTCCACGAGGTAAATATAAGAATAATTTTCTGTCTGTAGTTCATATTAGTAAAGACCTTCATCTCCGAGATATTTTAATCAATATGTGAATAAATGTGATAATATGACATTCTTTGTGTGAAATAGTTCCGAATATCATTTTCTAATATAGGTTTTCAAGAAAATTCCTTAATTTAGGGAGTCCTATTCTGCCTTATACATATTTCTTTCTGGAAGGTAAGCCCGCGGCTTTAACTATTCAACTTCATTGAGGTTATTGATATTTTTAGGTTCTATTTTTGTTAATATGTTATCCACTTTAATCCTCTTGATAAAATTTCTTGTTTTTCTTTCAGGTTTCTATCAAAGCGTTCCTCAACTCTGATTTTCTATTCTGTTAGAGTACAAGGTGTGTTTCAAAAAGAATAACCCGATTTCACAAGGCTATAACTTCTACATGAATGCAGATAGAATCTTAAAGCCAATTTTAAAATACACATCTAAACCACAAGTTTTTATTGGCGCTAATTGAAAGTTGCTGGTTTACATGGACCCTGGTAGGGATCTTCAGCTACCTCGCTCATCTAGTACCCATATTTTGCATTCTCCATTTTAACAAATGGAAATCAGTTATAACTGTGCAACATACTAGTAAGCGTCATTGAGTGTACATTAATCGCAGAGCATTAGATGTTTACACCAGCGGTAAATTAAATTAAATTGAGTTTTATTTATGGATGCTCTTTAATTACCATGGTCCTTAGCGTCCCATTCTATATTGTACGTGCTCAGAGGCCTCTTTATCACCATTGAGGTTCTTTTACGTGCCGTAAATCTACGACACGGGACTACCGGCTTTGCTTTCCTTTCGAAGGAAGCCATGCTAAGGATTTTTACGCCCGAAAAAATCCATCGCCCTCCGCCGGCTTTGAACCCGCGACCTTGGGAACTAGAGGCTATCACGGAGGACGACTTGACACCAGCGGTTTCAAGACACTATTTGTTTATGTGAGAGAAAATCCACAGGTCGCCCCCATGTGCTCAAACAAAGCAGAAGCAATATTAGATTGGCCGTAAAGATGTTATGAATCTTCCAGTGCACTATTGGCCTCCAAATTCGCTTGGTTTCACGGGCTCGCCTTCCAACAGCTGTGGGCAACCTGCAATGCTGCATAGAAACAACAGTGGCTACATTAAGTCCAGACATCTCATATAAGTATGGTATGAGCTGACCATCATCTAGATGTTGGTTTTGTGTCCGGTAATGAGTATTTGTGAAATGTATTCAAATGATGTAAATAATAAAAGGCATCTCAAAGCTTTATGCGCATACATGTAAAATATGTAGCCTTGTGAAATCGGATGATTCTTTTTGAAACACCTGTACAATAATTAGTTATGCCAAATTCTTTCATTAACTCCTTAAATCCTTGTTGTAACATCCTTTGCTGTTGACTTCACATAAAGTTTTAGGTTTACGAACGCTATTATTCGAATCGATTTTAAAAGATTCGAAATATTACGTCCCGTTATAGGGAAGGTATATCTTGAGAAAAAACCTAATCACATGAGCATTTGTGACCTTTATCCATTTTCCAAATTCGTATATTTCTATGGAACTATTATTATCACAAATAATTATTTTCGATTATAATCGATTCCATCTCCGTCTCCGCCTTATGTTATTAACACACCAACACATTTTACGGCGAGTTCCTAACATACGGAAGTTATGTATAAGGAACATATATGCTGATTTACTTTCTATACTCCCGTCGGTGTATCTTTGCACTTGACAGTTCGTGTGGCTTCGCGTAAGGTTGGCTACATTGTGGTTGCGACGTTGCCAGAGTGGCTAGTAAACAACAGCTGATTGTTCTCCTTTCTATCGTGTCTAAGCCGCATACAAAAAGTGTATGTAAGCAGCGAACGTCAATGAATAATAACTATTTCGTATTATTATTGTTAATTGAAAATAACTCTGCATAAACATTGCAGCGTATGTAGAATAAATTACGCACTTTTGACAATATAAAAACAAAATAATACAGACTTCCTGCAACAATGAGGAGAAATAAAACAAATTATAAGCATGCCATAACATAACAAAGTTCTTTTCACCCACCCATTTAGAACTGCAATGGCTCAATTCCATCCAAATCCCCGTTGTCGTCGTCATCATCATCTTCGCCAATGCATATCATCAATGGTTCACAGTCACTAATAATTCCGTCTATTTCTTGTGCTTTTCGTATTAGCTTATTCACATGATCTACTGTCTTCTTCCACGAAGCCGCGTCCACCGTAGTCTTGTGAATAACAGTTCTCGTGCTTAGTCCAAGAGCTGCTGCAGTTCGTTGTACGGCTTTATCAGCAGGAATAGAGGGATTGCCACGAAGCTTCACATACTCCTTTTCCTGTTCAAAGAATTCCCGGGTTCTCCTTAATAGTTCCAATGCCTGACTATTAAGTGGCACACCTCGGCACACTTCGTGAATCATCACTCGGCGATCGGCGTCGTTTTTCAGACATTGTCGCACTTAAGTTTTGTTTAAATAAATAATATGAATTAAATATATATATATATATATAAAATAGATAAATATAAATAAATATATATGTATAAACGAACAATAACAAAACTATCAAACAATAACCGCATATATAAATAACAATGCACAATATGTAGCTTGCAAAGAACAACTCAACGCTCGTGCTAGAGATTCACAAACTGAAGCACATCATTGGGAATAGTTACATCCGGCAACAGAGCCGACTCTAGTTCCGGTTCCGCTTTGCCATCGACCATCCGGAATGCTGCCTTGTGATTGGCTTAGGAAGTCAAGCGGTTGAAGCTTTTCATCTGTTTTTTTGAGTGTACCAATTTAAACGCTAGCTGTCAAGTGCAACGTTACAGCGGCGGGGGTATAGTCCTTTGAGTTTGGGCATGAATAAACAACTTTGTGAAATGCTTAGTTGAATCGGTAAACTACGCCGCTAAACGACAGCTACCGACATTATTTGGGATTTGTTAGCCGAAATGACGCAATAAGAATGAAACTAATATGCGATTGCACAATTTAAGGCGGCATTCCTGACGTACCTGAGCGTCTTCTCAATTCATGACAATAGCTTAAAATAGAAACCGCAATAATTCTGACCATCGACAAAGTAGCAGATGAATGAAAATGCGATAAACCATTAATCATCAGGAAAGAAAAAATTATAGTCTGAGGTATCGGATCCAAGTCAAAAACAAATCAGGGGCTTTATTTTAACTATTACACCACGGAAGTCGTGTTTATATTGACCTATAAATCCACGAATACCTTTAATCTACTACAGAGGAATCTGTAATGACAATAAACATTAAATAAAACAACCTCAATATCCTTCCCCCGTTGATTTGTAGTCCATTATGTGTAGGTATATGTTATTGCACACTGTATTTTACTTTTACTTAGCAAACGTTCCAAGCGTTTCGGAAATACTCGGCTGCTTTGCTTCGGAAACACTCGTCTAAGGATAGATTACGGATTGAATTTCGAGTTTACTATCCAAGACGCCAGTAATTTACAGTATTCGGATTTTCTTGAGCGGTCTAGAACATAAATACTTTCAGAACAAGCCTAAAGTTATTTATTTATTTAAGGCCACGAAGTTTTGTTTTCCACTCTACCACAGTGACGCCCAACCTTAAGCGAAACAGGGAAGGGCGGACTTACCTCCACACATTGTTTGCGGAGCTATGACGTGTTCATGTGCTCATGGGTTGTCCAAACTCCAATGCTTGGTTATCTTGTATCCTCCTCAGTGAGTGAATGAAGGGAAAATGTTTCATAACACAAAACGAAAGAGGTGGGGTAAGGCGATAATGTGATGTCATTAGCTCATGAGAGACAAGGTTGGCTTCATTGCTGTATCAGGAACTACAGTACAATATAACATAATAAAACCATAAACATACAAAGCTGTAACAAACATGTTAAAATTAAAAAAAATAACAACCATACCGAAATTATTTTAAGCGGAATATCCACAATATGTTTATGGTTAAGTAGAATGTCGTAAGGATCTCAAAAACCCCCATTTGACAGAGCGGGATGATTCAGGCGATTTTTTCGTGGTGCACCTTAGTCAACCAAGCGAGGTGGCGCCGCAGTAACGTGTACGACTTGTATCCAGGAGTCGACCAATCTGATCGAAGCTTTTCGCGATTTTTCTCGGTCGCTGGGCGAATACTGGGTTGAATAATTGGATCCACAATTTGTTTTTGTTATCCTTGTCATCACTACGTTTCATTTCGTTCTTCTTCAATGCCATACCAGGCATTGGACTGATCACCCATCCTGGATATGCTATGATACAGAGTTTGCTTGCTCCTCGACAGTCTACTGACCCAAGGCATTGGCTTGTAAGTCCCTGAAAGAGGATGGTAACCAGTTTAAGAAGAAGTCCCTTAGTCACCAAGGTAAATATGGGATTCTATATTTAATATAATGACCCTCAAAATTCCACCTTAACTCTAAAACAATAGTAAAAATGAAATTATCCACAGATAATGAAAACAGGTAGGCTGGACGATACGTATAGAGGGAGAGATACAGTTGCTTGGCACTAAGGTCTCTGTAGACACTTGTCGAAACCGCCATCTACCAGTCTCGTATAGAAGCAGTGGTGCAGTTGCCCAGCACTTACGCCTCTGTGGACACGTGACGAAGCAAGATAGTGTGGCACAGGAATGATACACCTTGTCCGCCACACACCGAGCCACGAGGTATTTCCTAACAAATCCGTTGAGATATGACCACGTAGTTAAAGGGCCTATGATGAAAGCCTAGTCTGTACTTCTTGTTTCATAACATCATCGTCGTTTACGTGTTTTCCACCAAGGGATTTCTTCAAACGCATAAACAGATAAAAATCGTTTGGTGCCAAATCCGGGCCGGGGTGGTCGAATTGTTCCTAACCAAGTGATGGGATCAGATCTTGAGTTTGTTTGGCTGTATGTGGTCGGGCATTGTGACTCATTGTTTCTCCATAAACCTCACACAATTAGCGATGAATGTTTGCTGGCGTAACATTTCGAAACGCTCTAACAATAGGAAAACACAAAGTGACGTTTGTTCATAGCTGCGTCTGGCTTCCTAATGCATGGAGAAAGTGATCGACCATGCTCAAAATCGTGAATGTAGAGGCAAAATATTAAAACGGTACTTACTTTAAAAGCAGGGAAAAAATTCCCATTTGAAATTCACAAGGCAGGCTTAAGCGTTTTAAATATAAGGCTCTATGGATTGAGTCATACTTGATATGAAATCATTTTGTTTATTAAAGGAAGCATATTCTGATTAATAGTTTATCATGCAGCCATAAGACAAGTTTTCTAGTATGGCTATAAATGTGAGGTAGAAATCTGGTAACATATTAGGCAACGTTATCTTTACGCCGGGGCATTTCGCTGTTAAAGCACGTAAGGAACAGGTTTCCCTACTTTCTTCTAAGCAGAGTTTACTACCGAATGTTCTGTTCATCCATTGACGTAGGTCAGTATCTGTCCTTGTTGCTAATTAATGTTGATGGTCAAATGATGAACGTAAAACTTAAAAGAAATTATTGCGCAATATAAACTTATCTGAAAGTTGCTTGAGTAAGGCAAGCAGCCGGTTCACTCTAAGGTATAGAGGCTTGAAAAATTGCAGAATCTAGTTCTGTAAATAGCGGTTGCGTCAATAAATTGTCCCTGTTTTTAATGTTTGATATTTCGCTAAGTTTGTAACATATGTTTCTTCTGTTTTCAAGTAATTGTTGTGCAAGCTTGGGAGAAATGTTCATGCGGTTTTCATCTCGGTTAAGAGAATTAAAATTGCCATATTTTATTTGGAAACAACATCAGTGGTACAAACACAACGTAGATATCGTAATGAATTTAATTGTCGAGTAGCATCTCTCCAAATACCCTACTACGCATTGTAAAGAAATTTAAGGAACAAAGGACTGTTCTTAACCTTAAGAAAGGAAATTCAGGTAGACTGAGATCGGCGAGGGCGCAAGAAAACATTGCAGCTGTACGGTTTCAGTCAATCAGAGTTCAAAAAAGGACACCGAAGGCGTGCAAGAGAACTGAGGATCCATCAGGAGTATTTTGAAACAAAAGTTAAAACTGTTACCGTATAAACTGCAAGTGTAGCAGTGACTAACAGTTCAACGAAAACGTGAACGTTGTAATGTGCAATAGTTTTAACCAAAGAGTGGAAGATAATGATGAATGGGTGAACAATATGTGGTTTACAGACGAAGCCCATTTCCAACTGGTATACCCTGTTCTTAGAGGTGGTCATATCGAAAATGTTGTTATAAATGGACAATTCTCCTTGGGGCATGTTTCAAAACCAGTTGCTTTCATTAAAAAGTAGTCTCCCATCTTTCTTTTGTAAATCTGTACCAATATAGTACATCAATCTTCAATAGCTTGGAAGCTAGGCAAATATTAAATCAGGTACATTTTATTGGCGCACCCTGTAGATACAAAAATCTGTAGATTTTATCTTAGTATTAGCACTATGAATGGTAGCGACAAGAATTGCACAATTTTTTAAAGTAAGATCAGTTGCAGTAAAAGTTTATCTAATAAAGCAAATGAAACCTGTATTGCATATGTGATGTGCAACAGTCACAATTCTTTTTATACTGATTGTTAGTAATTTGCATTCCTAATAATTATAAACTTTTCCATGGATTTATTGTTCAATAGAATAAATATTCGTCGTAATAAAAAGAACGAAGCATATAATACATCTGTAGTCTGAGACAAAAAAAGTAGAAATATGGATGTTAGTATTAAACTCATAAAAATCTAAGGAGCTGTGACATTTCAGAATTCTTGGAGAAAAACTGTGAATATTGTGACAGCGGCTATGGTCCAAGATTATCGGAAGGTCGGCGCCGGGCAGTACGAGTAAACAAGATAACTACCGCCCGCCAGCGTAAACACCGGGCGCGCTATCGGGGGATAACTACTGGCTATATAAGCGAGCGCTCTCGTGAGAAGCAGTCAGTTTAAGTTGAGAATTATTGACTCAGTGTGCGAGGGAGTTAGCGACTGCATTCCTGAAGCGACATGAAGAGCGATTCTCTGAGCGAGTTGGTGACGATTGTTGTAACGTGCAGCGAGTGCTACTGCGGAGCGTCGGATTGTGGAAGTTTTGTGTTCGACTCCGGAGTGAAGTGAAACGTTCGTCAGGAAGAGGCTACGTCACCAAGGAAGTTAAGTGACAGAATCGAACTAGTCACCTTAGTGAAGTGGCATTACTGAAGTGAACTCTCAGTGAAGGTAAACTACTCGTACATAAAGTGGATAAAGTCACAATATTTCAGAATAGGTAATATGTTGAGACGATATCCCAGGTAACAATTACCTAATTATTGATTAATTAATCAACGCCAACCGACATGCGTATTCACATTCATTTTATACTGTAAATAAATGTACGTAATGTTTAAGTTAGTATAGTGAGGCCATGAATACATTTTTGTTATTCGCTGCTCGCAAGTCTTCTTCTTTTGTGTATGTTCCCTAGAAGCAACGAGAGAAAGCGCGCTAACTAGGAACAACCATCTTTAGTAGAAGGACGAAGTTGTAAATATGACAAAGAAAGCTTCCAGAATGTTCCACGAAGTTTTTAATGGAACCAACCGAAACTTTTAAACTTTATAGTGATATGACATCTGTGGTAAACTAGTATGTAAGAAAATCACAGATTAGGTCCAATAAGATTCAAGCACTTTTATTTGAACTAATATTAGAAACGACGCTATAAAAGTTTATCTACTACTATAATAAACTCTGATGCTTTAGTTCGTAGTTACTAGGCAACAAACGTATACTCTAACAAAAGAAGCTATCAAAACTTAACATAGAGGCTCAGCAAAACGTAAAATAACTTTAATTTTCAATGGATTTTAAATTTAGATTTAATTTTAAAAATACCTTTAATTTTCCACACTTACTGATATCAATATTATCATTAATCAAATCAGTTGATCTCACCATGGAATATTTACTCCATAGGCATGCAACTTTAATACTTTTCAACTTCTCATAAGAATATCTCAATAAAGAATCTTCATTTACATCTACTTCATTACCCACACACTAGTCCTTGAATTTCGTATAACAACATAACTAAACTTTCCTTTCTTTTTTGGAAGTATATTAATAGTTGCATTTTGGACTGCTTTTGAAACTGTTCCTTATGAACCGTGAAAATCACCCTCTTCGTTCATTTTTACTTTAAATTCACATATGTTATATTCTGCATCCAAAATTGCAGAATATTTATCGTGTCTTTCTTTTCAAAGCCCACATTACCCTTTCTCTAAATATATCGTTTCCGCAATGATTAAATTTCGTTAACTATACTAAATATACAACATATACTCAAATACTTTTGTATTGTAGACTACACGTTACAAATTAGATTTAATAACTCCCTTCGATCGTGTTCTGGCTTGAGGCTCTAGTTCTAAACCTCTACTTCTGTAACTAGTACTCTAAGTAACTATTGGAATAATTTCAGTTCGCACTCAGATTCGACATGTAAAGGTTTCTACAAGGAATAGCTCCATTAAGTTGCTTCATAAATGCGTTAACATTACAAAACACAAGATACTCTTGCAGATTTTTAATAATCCTACGTAGACTACATATAGACGTATCATTGTCTAAATAATTCACTTAAATTTACACATTAGGATTAGGGTTACGCAACGGAGGGAACGCGTAGCACCTCGACCCACATACATCCCCGGGAGGAACGGATGGGATGAAGGAACAGCAGGTGACGTATTGGCTGCAGAACCGGCAGAGGCAGGCGACAGAGACGTCCAGGGTTACAAGTTTTGTGCCCATCAGCGGATAAGCTTGGCTCAGCAGCTGAAACTCGAGCGGCCACCATTTGACGGGGCGAGAAGAGGTTCTAATACGCAAGTTATCTGCGCCATCTGTCTGCAGTCGTCCACCTGTAATGTGAAAGAGGAAGATGAAATGAGAGGGAATGAGGGAAGAGAAATTCGGAGGAGTCAATGAGCCATCCCAGGATTTGTCTAGTGACCCGGGAAAATTCCCGAAAAAACGCATGGGTCACGAACGTCGGTCGCGGGAATCGAACCCACGACCTACCAAATGGGGCCACAGACACAACCGCCTGAGCCATCGCGCTCGATTAAATTTACACATACTAAGTCAGAACTTAAGAATTCTGTATCTGCCCAAACGAACGTATGTATACTAAGACGTAGAAGACAGTATGTGAATAAATAAAACGAGTATGTGATAATGCTATGTAAACTATAATGTTACACCATATACGTGTGAGTATAATATTTCAGCAACTCTTTCGTGTTTTCTTTATATTTCCTGCCTCCTAGCACAGTGGCAACGTCTGTGGTCCGCATGCGGGAGGTGACGGGTCTGGCCCGTTCGTGGTTCCCCCGAGTCGATAGGCGAATGCTGGGGTGGTCCATCTTCTACCACGACTCTTCTCCCTCTCATTTTCTCTGGCCATCATTTTCTTGTCATCTGTTTCGGCGTTTGCGGCTGGACGGTGGCTTGGGCTCTGTAAAGGGTTTTTCCCTGGCGTTGCTGCGGTACCGTTCAGGTCTCTCCTCCGAGTGGGCTCCGCCCCGGGGACCCTGGAGGTTGGTGACTTGTGGTCAGGGACAGGGCGGTCTCGGGTGCGTTCTATGTGAAAACGTTAGGGACCCCGTTCACGCTTGCGCCCGTCGTCCGGATTTGGTCGCCTTTCGGATCTCTCCCTTGATCCCTCCCTCCCAGGGCTCACGTTGGAAGCAAAAAGGCCCCTTATGACCTACTTGCGGTGTTCTGTCCCTCCGTGATACGTACTTTTACCTTTTATATCTCCTGCCAGCGTTCGTTGCTCCACGCCTTGCAAGAGCAAAATGTCACTGCATAACTAACTGACCGAGGCATAAACACTATAAATAAATATAATTTGGCATATTAATAACTCTGTCAACACATACAACAAAAAGAGTGCATTATAATTGACGCCAACACGTCCGGCTAATAAGGATGCAAATGTAACAGAATATATATTTCCTCTTTAATAAAACATTTCCCTGAAGTGGGTAATTTGATTTCTGTTTATTTGGTTTTGGTTATATAAATCTCGATGATAATCTGAGGATATTATTACATATTTACAAAACTAATAACTTGTATAGTTTATATGTACGGATGTGTTAAACATACGAGATTTTAAACAAAACCCATGGAGCAGTTTTTGAGATAATAAAAAAATAATGGTTGTTGAGCCCACTTTATAAAGTTGAGGTGAAACGTCACGAAAGCATGTGATTTAAATTGAAGATGTCGTTTCTATTGCTTCTATTGAGCATAAGAAACGTACAACAAATATTTACTCGAGTAACAATGAGAGTGGATCGTAGAGAATTTTAATATCTACGATTGTGCTGAGATTTTGTAAACTAAAGCAACGCCTCCACAAAGGTTACGCAGAATCCTACTTTAAATGAATGAACGTTGGGTGAGCTCAAAAGAAGAATTCTCCTCCTAGTTGTGCAAAATTGTTTCCGGAAAGTGCTGTGTTCAATCCAGGGCGATTGTCCACTCTGACCTATAGCTTTTTGGTGGTTTCCCGGGTCGTCAGGCGAATTTTGGAGTGGTTTTCTTTAGGCCCGAATTTCCTATCCCTCCATTTCGTTGAATTCATCATTTCATTCATTCTTCAGCCCGTTGGTCTCTTTCAGGTTCGGAAGTATCGGCGATGATGTTTCGGTGCAGCATGGCAGGGGAAATTGATGCTCTTTGTGAACTCTCTCCGTCCCTCGGTTTTCGGCTGGCTGCCGGGGTATCGGAACACTTGAACTAACGTAATGTTGCCACATTTCCAAGAAATGGGCTTCTAGAATCTCCCGCACTCTGTTTACTCGGCGCATCTCCCACTCCTGAACCATGAATGCCCACATATGCTCAGTGGGGTTTAAAATCAGGAGACTTCGGGGACCAATCGATGAACACAATTTATGTGGGTTTTATCAACCAGTTTTTGGTGGAATTGGATATGTGCACAGAACTGTTGTGTGCATAAACAATATTCCTCCTGTTCCGGTAAATTAGACACTAAGATGGCAACAGAGTGTTCTGGAGGATATCAATATACACCGCACTAGTCATTCATATTTGTCCTGGTTCAGATGCTGTCATATAGGCCCAGAAGTGAGCTGATATTTTTCCAGAGAAATGTCCATACACAACATGTCTGAGATCGTGTCGTGTCACGCGGCCTATAGAGACGCATCCTAACCTTGCTGGTCAGATAGGAACGCCTTTTAGTACGACCAAGGTCATTAGATCCAGAAGGCCTGCGGTAGTTGGAGGTTTCTTTGTGCCCAATCCAATACTCTGGCGTTTTGAGCCTAAGTGAGGATTGCTTTGGTGGCAGGACGATGAAATTCAAGGCCAGCCTCCTTAACTCACCGCCGTATAGTTTCATGAGAACACCTATCTTCCACAGCCTTGTCCAACAAAACGGATCTATGTGCAATAGGATGCTCTCTCACCAGTCCTCGTTCTGTGCAGCAGTAATTGCCCGACGCCTTCCTGATCTTGGTAGCGACGAGGCCCAGTCAACGCCTTCCGCTTGATGTTGGCGAAACCATGTCTTCACCGTCTAACGATTAAGGGAAAGTTCTCTAAAGATCTGGGAAACATTCTTGCCCCATGAGAAGCGTCCTTTGATCTCGCCCCTCTTTGCTGCTGTCAGCTTTTGGCAACCACTGCAGTATGCATACTGCTTCGTTTTGCAACGAATGTTTAAGAATGACAGTCCTTCATCCCCTCTCTCTGTAAGGTTGGGCATCCTTGATTTTAACACTTTATAATGATAAAGAGGAGAAAGCGTCGTGATTCGTGTATGGTTTGCATTCGAATGTCATTATTTTCAAGTGTCCATTAAAGGGAACATGTAATAACTGTTATATCATTTTAACGATGTCATCATTATTTGTCTGTGGTTAACAAAAGCAGCTAAGGGAACTTATACTCTACACTGAACACTGCGATACTCATTTTTGTTCTACATAATTCTTTCCTTTTATTCTTTATAGATGTAAACGAATATCTAGAAACAAAAACAAAATATTCAAAGCATTTCTCAGGGTGTTACGACTTTACACCTTGCAATGAATTTTGCTTCTAAGTTAGCGACAGAATAAAACAATATCATTTCAATAAAATGTAAATTATCCAACTAAGAAATAGCTGAGACCGTTGCAGCGCTATCTGTAGAATCCAAAAGTGCCAGCTGTTGGTGGTTCCTTTCTCGCCTCCCGCATGCGTACTTTATGCAATGGAAAATTAACATTTACTTTAATTCTCTAGATTCTTTTATCAGGATTGGAGAATCACGATAAAGACACACCTCAGTTTGTAGAAAACTGAGGTAATGGAGACATAGCAACATCGTATAGTGCTTGGAAATAAACAAAATGGCAACGCTGCTAGGTGCAAATGGTTGCTTTACGTTCAGGTAATCTACAACTGCATTGTGTTCTGTTTAATATACATTAATTACTTTATTCCCTGGCGTCCAACAACACATTTTTTGTGACCATTAATACCTCTTTTTAGTATTAAATGCTTTCCCATGACGTGTTAAATTCTATGATGTATTAAATTCGTTTGCATCGATTCTCACATAGCATGGTATTTGTGTCGTAATACTGCATAATTAGCTGTAAAGGAATGTAGTCATACTGAGTTCACTCAAAATTTCTAAAATAATTAGCCTACAATGGTTGTAGGGAAGCAAAGGCAAAACTAGTTCAACTAGGCTTCCCATGTTTGTTGTTGACGTAAGAGCACCACTGCATCAGTCACCCAAAACACCATTAAAACGTTTACCGCAGAAGACAGGGTACAGCTACTCAATGTGTCAAAGAGCTGTGAAAAGTGCAGGCCTAAAGGCGTATAGGATTACGGTTGTCCATCAGTTACAGTAACCAGATAAGGATAGACGACTGAATTATTGTCGTTGGTTTCAGACGTTCATTGTGCAAAATCCTGCCATATTGTCCATCACATGGTTCACAGATGAACCATGGTTCCATTTATCCGGCTTAGAGAACTCAAGCAACTTACGTTATTGGGCCAGCGAAAATCCACATGTTATTCATGAAGCACCTATGCACCCGGTTAAAATCGGAGTTTGGTGCGCAAATAGTGGGACCAATTTTGTTTTAAAACAATGTACACATTGGAGATGACGTAGAGCTGAGTCAAGGATATTTTCAGCAAGACGATGCTACATGCCATACATCAAATGAATCCATGGGATTAATTGCAAGTTACTTTGACGACCGGATAGTTTCCAAGAACCTCTGGCCACCGAGATCTCTGGATATGACATCGCCGGACTTCTTTCTATGGGGTTACTTAAAAGACAGGGTTTATGCCACACGTTCCCAGACATTATCCAGGAGATTCAAGCTATTGAGTCCTCAAACGCTTCCAGTAACATGGACGACGTGTTGAGTTGTGCCCTACGCAGGATGGAGGACACTTTCAACATTTGCTACACAGGTAAATAATCTCCCAAAATTCCTTCTGCATTTCAGGTATAATAACTTGTCGCTAGTATAACTCGTGTTGAAACAATTAAAAAAATAAGTGTGTCAGTTCTTCATAAATCACCCTGTATTACATCAAGGGCTTGTTTATTTTTACTTTCTTTACCACGTACACAGGTAGAGAAGGTATTGCATTCCACCCAAAAATTTCATACCGAAATTCCACCAGAAATACATGCTTTAAGGTGCCCTGAATTCTAATAGAGCAATTTTGGAAAATGTCCATGTGTGACTGTCTGTGAACAGCATAACTCAAAAACCAAAATTTGGATAAATGCCAAACTTGGTATTTGAGTTTGGTATCTTTCAAGCATGCGACACGAAGATTTTAAAGAAAATTCTTCCCTCCAAACTACTCTTTACATGGAATATTTTCGGAAATTTTGATTTTCTCAAAATTGGCTATAACGTTTTTGATTAAAATATCATATGTTTAAGGTATTTTCATGGAAAATAAAACATATATCTTGATTTTTTGGGGAATGTACCCAAAAGACCTGTTCATTCTGAATAACGTTTGCAAAACTGATAAACCGTAAGATATAGACAAAATTTTTGTCGAGTGACACATTTCCGAGACATTCCTTGTTATTTGTTTGAATTTTCTAATACTTATATTTTTTCTCAAATTGAAATTCCTTATTGTTTTTTTTTATGTTCTGGACATGCAAAGAGAATGGAATGCTCCATATAGCAACCAGCTCAAAACATTTGACTATCGTTTAAAGCAACACCATATTCTCCTTGCACCTACAAGAAAATTAGCAATAAGATTAGTATGAAGTAGATGGATAATAAATATTTGTAAAAATGGTTTGTAGAAGAGTAGAGAAAATTATGTGAGTGTAGCTCATCAGATTTATCACATTTTTAGAAACGTCCGTGTGTGTGTGTGTGAGTGTCTGTGAACATCTTAACTCAAAAGCAAACATTCGGATAAACACCAAACTTGGTATTTAGGTTTAGTACTTACTGAGGATGCGACACGAAGATGTTCAGCAAAATCCCCCCTCCCCAAACTACCCTTTACATGGAACATTATTCCAAAATTTTTATTTGCTAAAAACGGCTCTTACGATTTCGATTAAAATGCCATACATTAAAGACATTTCCATTGCAAATACAATTGTATAACTTGAATTTTATGGGAATAGCTTTTGAAGTCCTGTTGATTCGGAAGGAAGTTTGTATAATATTGTATAACTGGTAAACGTTAAGCGAAGAAGAAAACGTACTATAAGGGAAATGCAGATCTGTTTAAAACACACAATTTATTTCAAATAACTCTTTTTTGTGGCAGGAGCCATTTGCGAGATATCCATCATTAATTCTTCAAATTGTTCATTCCTTGGTCATTCATTAAAGTCCTTTCAACAGTAGTTGTTTCTCATGATTGGATGGAAGCAGTATTGAATTTTAAGGCCCGAGTATAGCGTCCAGTTGTTAAAAATTTGACTATTACTATTGTATTTGTATGTATAACAAATCTATGATGCAGCTATTTCTGCAAAGATTTATTTGGATTAAAATGAAATAGGTAGAAAAATAAGCTTTAACAAGAATAGTTTGTATACTCACTAATAAGTGATAGAGTTAGAGAAAGTATGTGAGTGTAACGCATCAGGTTTTTTTTTTATTATTCGTGCGTATGTTTCTTGCAGGGTTCACGAGTCCAAAACATATACCTATTAGCACGTAGCTGCAGTGACGTGCCATGTAGCCAATGGAATTTTACACACCGTTCCAAAATGTTCGAGAATCGCGGAGAAGAGAAACTTCCAGAAGAGTCTAGTTAACTCTGGATAGTGTTTCTGGTGTTTACGCTAGGCTGCTCATCTTCCCTACCTCTTGCCAGCCGGCGGTCGACGCCAGCACGTAGATGCTCGGCACGTAGATTTCCACAATAGCCAAAAGAAAACAACTAAAATGAAAAACTATTATTGGGAAGATGGGTATCGCATTAACAGCAAAAAGCTCCCAGGGAGCTATAAAACCATCGTCTTAAATATCACCTCATGTCATGCAGAAACAACAAGTAGAAAGTACGAGGGATGATCAATAAAGACTGAGACTGATTTTTTTTTCACAGATGTTTATTACTCCATTTCAATGTTGACATGATCTTTTTCAAAGTAGTCCCCTCCTAACTGAATGCACTTTTTATAGCGTCTCTGCCAGTCCTCGAACACATGGTGCAGGCCATTCTTTGTCAGGTCTGTGAGAATCGCCTCACTTTTCTTTAGCACTGCTTCAGTGCTCTCAAATCGTATGTCCCGGAGCTTTAGTAATATGAATAAAAAGAAATCACAGGGGGTAAGACCGGGCTTTAAGGCGGATGCGCTACACAGGTAATGTTGAATTTAGCCAAAACTTCCTGGACTTGATTTGCGACGTGAGGCCGCGCGTTGTCGTGATGAAGTCGCCACCCATTCCGATGATGTTCTGGACGTTTTCTTGTAATGTGCTTCCTCAGTGTAGCCAATACTGACGTGTAGTAGCTGCTGTAGCAGTAGTGTGAGGGGGGAACTGCATGCTGGTAAATCATTCCATTCCGAAACACCAGGCCCACCTTGCTTAGCACAGAGGACTCGCCCTTCTTTGAAGTCCTTGAACCTCCTAAACACTGTTGCACGAGGTAATGCATCTTCACCATATGCTCGCTTCAGTTTTTCGAAAGTTTCAAGGCTGTATGATTTAAACGAAAATAAAATTTTATTGTGCTGTATTGCTCCTCTCGTGTCACCTCCATTTTGTGGTATGCGAAATTCAAGTAGGGTCAACAATTACTACCAACCTACCGTTACGAGAGTGCTGTCGCTTATGGACATTATACATGAAACCCTGCTCTTTTCAAGTTTTTGTGATAGAGACATAAAACTATCAAAGAAACTACAGAAAAAATCTGTCTCAGTCTTTATTGATCAGCCCTCGTATTTAGGATTGCTGGAGTCAACGAAACGAAACGTAAACGGAAATTTAACCGAAAGGAATTCCTTAACAAACATCATTCGATAGAGTGGTCAACATAAAAATTATTGCTGTGATAGCGAGAATGTACATAAGCTCAGTAATAACAATATTCAGGATACAATAATCGGATAAGAATAACAAACCACAGATCTTTAGCTTACACACTTACAAGGTGTGCACAAAATATATAGATTTACAGAGAAACGACGGGCAAATGGAATACCATCACAAACTTACAAACGAGAACTCTAAACCATAAGAGAATTTTAAATTACGTATTTAAAATTCTAGTTTGGCAAGTATGATTTAAATCTTAAGATCAAATTAAATTAAATTGAGTTTTATTTATGGACGCTGTTTAACTGCTATGGTTCTTAGTTTCCCATTCTACATTGGGCATGAGGCTATTTTACGTGCCATAAATCTACGACACGGGACCACCGGCTTTACTTCTCTTCTGAAGGAAGCCACGCTATAAGTGCCGGGGTTGAACCCGCGACCTCGGGGAGTACTTTATCCACATGATTGTAAATGTTAATGGGAAATATATGTACATTGTTTGGATAATAATTTAGTGGGAAATGGGTACAAGTTATCAATAAATAGCTTTTTAAAGCAATGTATGACGTTAACATAATAGCTCAGCGTTGTATCCCATTTTATTATACGAGGACTCTCTGTTCAGTTTGGGCTAGCACGTAACGTATACTAAGACAAGAAAGAAAAACAATATGAAGAAGTCGTGCCGAAATGGACTATCATCGCAACAGACACAAAAGTAAATTATTGCTATTCAGTACCTATGGGAACTATAAATGATAAACATTACCATTTCTGTGGGACCTATGATGAGATCGTAAAGCAAATCTGAACACACTTTTGTACTAGTCGCCACGATATGAATGCGTGCGGTGAAAACAAGAGAGCGGGGCATGGGAACGATAGTTTGACGTTTGCATTGTCAACAGAAACAGTGGCACCTTCTTTCAAGTGCGCCCATATTGTGGCGACAAGTACAAATCTTATGACACCAACATAATGTAGCTACAAAGGCATTCTTACGAAAGTTATTTGAATGGTTGCCGCCGAGTTGACGACTAACGTGCAGACCGCAAATTTAGAATTAACTGGACGACGTCATTCGTATACTTCTCAACATTTAGAAAGGAGAGAATTTAGGTATTAGACAAGAATGACAGTTTTTAGCGAGCTTCGTCCCCCGCAGCACTAAAATTAGTGCTGGAACTTAGCGAAATAAGAATCTCATTCAATATGATGTTCAGTTTGATGGAAAGTTTATTTACCCTGCTGAATGGTGCAACCAAAACAAATGCAGCAAATCAAATACCGTTTACGAATCCAGAGTTCGATAAGGGTCAGAAGTAGCAAAATAGTTCCTTGAGATGTTGCTGGTAGAAAGTCCGACAAACTTTTGAAAATGCATGTGTATTTTTGGCAACAGCACGTGGAAAGTCGGTATAAATAGCTCTCAACTTGATGTCTCTGACGTACAACGTGCGCTCAGTGCAAGGTCGGCATCTAAGCACAGATGTGCACAGTATTTTGTTTTTTAAATAAAGCTCCTTACTTCCTAAGCCTCATCTATTCGCCAGGTCCCCTGGCAGGACTTCGGTCATGGCAGGTACCTGTATATCCTTCCACCGCTCCTTCCCTATGGTAGTAGCAACTAATCCCCTGCGTGGGTGCTTATTTCGAGGGTGCTCATGCGGAACCTCCCTTGCTTCCCCGAACTTTCTTCCAATGTCAATTATAACTTATATTTATAAAAAAACGGAGGGACAGTGACGCCAAAGTTAGCCAAATGCGCTCTTCGTAGACAACGAATCGTTGGTAGGATTTTACATGCGCTGTGATGTCAGAATACATTCCTTTCCAGATGAAATTATTACACATTTATCTCAAAGCTATACATGTATTACTAAAATAAGAATTGTGGGAAAAACTAGGGACACGTTATAATAGAACCTTGAGTCTAATGTCCTGAGAGCCTCCGGCTTGTTTTTTAAAATAAATACCGTTTCGTTATTTTGCCACTGCAGTCGCGATTTTGAACAAGCGCGATCACTTTTTCCATTCATTAGGAAGCCAGAGGGAGCTGTGAGCGATTGCCACTCTTTGTTGTCCTGTTGTTAGAACGTTTAAGTGTTCAAAACAATCGAACAATCGTCGACTGTGAGATCGGATCAGTGATTCTTTTTTTTTTTTTTCTTTGTTTTTACTTTCTCTACTACGTATAGTAAGTAGGGGAAGTATTCTATTCCAACCAAAAATTCGATACCGAGATTTCACCGAAAATGCATGTTTTGAGACCTCCTGAATCCAAAAAGAGCATTTTTGGAAACATGTCCGTGTGTGTGTGTGTGTGTGTGTGTGTGTGTGTGTGTGTGTGTGTGTGTGTGTCTGTCTGTCTGCGAACAGCATAACTCAGAAACCAACAGTCCAATAAACACCAAACTTGGTATTTAGGTTCAGTATCTTCCAGAGATGCAACACGAAGGTTTTCAAGAAAATCCCCCCACCACAGATTACCCTTTACATGGAAGATTTTTCGAAAATTTTAATTTTCTCAAAAATGGCTCTAACGATTTTGATTAAAATATCATACGTTTAAGATATTTTCATGACAAATAAAATGTAAATCTTGAATTTTTTGGGAATGTCTCCAAAAGTATTCTTCATTGTGAACGACTTTTGCATAACTGGTAAAACATGAGATAGACAAAATTTTACTACACACAAAATGTAGATCGCGTTAAAATACACAATTTATGTCCTATACATTTTTTTGTTGAGTGAACCATTTTCGAGATATTACTTGTTATTCCCTTAAATTTTTTAAAACTTATTTTCTCAAACGGGAATTCGTTGTTCATTTCTTGTCTTGGATATGCAAAGAGTATTAATCTGTGGCAAAGGGAATGGTGCTGCACGTAGCAACCAGCTATTAAGAGATATGTATATGCTTAAAGGCTACTGTATTTCTATATTGCCCTTGTAAATATGTATTCCCCTTACATCTACATGAAACTTAGCAATAAGATAGAGTCTGCAAATGTTTATCTCGATTAACATGAAGTAGATGGAGAATAAGCGTTTGTAAAAATAGTTTGTAGAAGAATAGAGAAAGTCATGTGAGTGTAACACATCAGATTTTTTTGTTTTTTGTTTTTTTGAATGCGAGAAATGCTATGCCAACAAACATTCATCGCCGATTGTGTGAGGTTTATGGGGAATCAATGAGTGACAGTGCCCGGCCATACACACCAGAACAAACTCCAGAACTGAATTAATTGTTCTTCCACACTAGTGATGTGTGTAGGACAAGGTTGGAAATGTAGAATCAGAAGAATTCAATGCCCTAGCCAGAATTTGACTATGGATCTCCCGGTTTAAGTCCGTTTGCTCTAACCACTGAGCTAACATGACAACATGACGGTAGGATATTAAATTCTCTATCTGATTGGCATTTTTCCTGGCAAACCACAAGGAGATCTCAAGCTGTTTGGAGATAACATACCTTGAATGGCGATTTACAATGCCAAATGTACTTTAAGTCCCGGGCTTCATAGATTAGCATCTATTAGACGAATTATGCATTGATTGTTTTTCCACACTACCCATGTGTGTAGGACAATGTCCTACCGGCATGTTTCCATGGTAGCTCAGTGATTAGAGCAACCGTTGGGAAACCGGGAGTTTCATGATTCAAATCCCGGCTAATGCATTGAATTTTTCAGTCGTATGATTCTGCCTTTCCAAATTCTGTTTGCATCATTTGGCTGGGAACAATTCAACCATCCACCTTACAATCCGGGTTTGGCACCAAGCGATTTTCATCGGTTTCTTCATCTGAAGAAACTCCTTGGTGGATGCTGATGTTGTGAAACAAAAAGTACAGACTTGGGTTTTTTCACAGGCTGCAACATTCTTTGGCATACAACAGCTGGTTTCCTGTTACAAGAGCTTGAATAGCGGCGGGGACTGTGTGGCGAAGTAGTTTAAGGTAATGAATGATAACAAAACATTGGGAAAATAATATTCTGTTAGTTTCTAAAAATTATCGGTACTCACTTTGAAAACACGGCTCTTAAAGCAACGTCTCTCAGCAAGTAATAACTTTTTTCGGAAAAGAATAGCAAACTAATAGTGTATTCTAAAATAAAAATCTGTTCGCATAACCAGCGAACATCCTGGTTAATCTATCCACGACCACATTAACCGGACCCCTTATTTGGACTGCGGCAAACATAAAAGCAGCCATACGTGCTGTAAAACTGGCCAATCTTCTTATCTTTCATGGAGATGCTAAATCCACTGTAATTGGGTGATCATCACATTACAAGAGGAAATGTAATACGCTAACATATATGTTTACGTAACTTTACTATCAAAAGTAGGACTACTAAGGTCTCTAATTCGTAGATCGAGTGACATGTCTACAGATGAAGGACAGCTGACTGATGCGGGCTGTTGCGCAAGCCATTTATTGGGTGACCAAAAAATCAAAATAAATGTTGATAAAGGATTGGATCCCCTCCTCCAGCGGATGCCACCGGTCTGCGACCCTTTGGAAATTCCTAAAGGAGTACGAAGGGCACTATTTATATTTTGAGCCTTGGCAACCCTAAATGTTCTAGGTGCCATCTGACGTTTCCAATGGAAAGTTTGACATTTTTGACCATAATATACTTCAAACATTTTGTGAATAGAGCGTCATTTGTTTTGTTTACACTAAGTTGAAAATGGTGTATATGCAAAAACATGGAATTAACTCGTGAAAAAGTTCGTGTAATGATTTATTACGACTTTCGACGTCAAGACATGAGTGCATCGATTAACTAACTTTCACATTTGGCGACAAAACTCCATCATTTGACACTGTGAAACGCTGGTATAACGAATTTAATCGTGGCCGCAAATCAGTTGGTGTGCCAGAAAACATTGATGCTGTGCAAAAACTAATAATGACAGATCGTCATGCGACATATTGTGAGATTGAGGCAACCCTAGGCATTAGTTCCACCAGCATATATAAAATATTGCTTGATTATTTAGCCGTAAAAAAGTTTTGCTCTCGTTGGATCCTACATAATTTGACGCAATCTCAAAAAGATGCTCATGTCGATTGGTGTACAAAAATGCTCAAGAAATACTATGGGGTGCCTGAAAAGGCGTATATAAAATTGTAACAGGTGACGAATCATGGATCTATGCGTATGAGCAGGAACTAAACAGCAGTCGAATGTATGGGTGTTTCACGATGAAGCAAATCCAACAAGTTGTTCGCACTCGAAGCACTTCGAAACAAATGGTTGCCTGCTTTTTCAGCAAAACTGGCCATGTGGCAACAGTGCCTTTAGAGGAATGTAAAACGGTCAATGCCGAATGGTACACAACCATTTGTTTGCCGGAAAAGACTTCCGGTGAAGTAAGGAAAACCAACAAGAACCGTAGGATCGTTCTTCATCAAGACAATGCGAGCGCACACACATCTCGTCTAACAACAGAGCATTTGAAGGCTCAAAAAATCGAATTGGTGGGTCATCCGCCATACACTCCTGATTTGGAACCAAATGACTTCTTTTTGTTCCCGAACATCAAGAATAAATTGCGTGGACAACGATTTTCGTTGGCAGAAGAAGCCGTTGATGCTTTCAAAAACCATGTTTTGGAGGTGTCTCAAGAAGACTGGAATAAATGCTTTGACAAATGGTTCAAGCGAATGTAAAAGTGTAGTGATCATAAAGGAGAATATTTTGAAAAACAATAAAACAGTTTTCAATCAGAAATTACTTTGTTTTAATTATTCGGCTAAAAATATAATTAGTGCCCCTCGTACAGCGGTCCTGGCACTTCTAGAAATGCTGTGCGGTATCTACTGGTGAATAAACTCAGACAAAGCTAAAACCAAAGTGCTTATTACAGCATATCTCAGGTTTTTGATACAGAAAATATTGACCGGAAGATATAAACAATTAAATAGTGAAATAGTAGTAAGGTGGAGAAGTAATTGCTGAAAATAATTTCCTTGTATTAAATAGATATATAATGTAATAAACATGAGTTGAAACGATCTGTCCGGAGAAAAAGGTCATTAGCGAGTTATGTTAAGGAAATATTTAGTATAAAGGTTCCTGGAATGCAGCGATTGTTGAATTCAGTACGTTTGATAATTCACGTAGAAAAGAACAATGTAAAAAGATTTGAAATTCGAGAAGGCACCACATAGCAACAGCTTCAGAGGCACATGCATAGAATTTTAGGATTGGTGCGCTAAGAAGGAACGTAGGTAGGCGGAGCTTAAGTTAAGAAAAGAGCATGCATTAAAATCAGAGACACATTCATGACTTTCCTAAGACTCTTGACTCTCGTATGTAATTTTCCAGTTGTGTAGCGCCGGCGTTAGAAAGGTTTAGCGGCTATTGAGGGGGATCTTTCCGAGCAACATTACTGCGACTTACAGTAACTGATGCTTCCGTTTTATTATTGTTATAGAAGTACTTAGTTTGTTAATCCAACAGTCGGCGACTCCTCTAAATCTGAACATTTTAGTTAACATTTACATTTATCAGCTAACTAAACTGGCGTTATCCTTTCAAAATACTCTCTAGCACACCGAGATAAAGCACTCATAGCTATACCACTACAGCAGCTGGTACACAAGACAACGCAAATGAGCTACGAGATTGTAAAGCTCGTCAACACAGCAGGAGACATTAAATTTTATAACATTTTGAAACAGGGAGCAGCATCAAAGTTGTTGCATCGAGAACGGATTCATCTTCAAATGCTGCTAGCTGAGACGATTTTGTTTCAAGCTTAACCACTTTGTGACGTAAACAGTTTAATGATTGAGCAAGGTGGGCAAAATGCCCTATACCGCTGCTGAAAAAGCTACCACGCCCATAAATTGATCTATCGCTTTAAGATATGCAATGGTGAATGCAATTAAATGACATCTAATAACCAGGGACGAACTAGATCTGCGGTAACAACCGAGGACAAGATGTCGTAGCTCAAGAATGGAAATTTCTAATTGGCGAACCTGAGCTCGCATAGTTAATAGTTCCACCCTCATTTATCGTGTGTAAACACTTCACGAAAGTTAACGAATGTATTTCAAATTTAGATGAATATGCACAAAAAACAACCTAATAACAACAAATGTATTGAGTTTAAAATATAAACATATTGAGATAAAGCTTCTGTCCCGCGCGCGTGAAGTTATCCGCGGGCCGGCAGTACGAGATCATCCCCACTCGTCTACTTGGTCATCTGGATACGGCCAATGACCGGTCTCTTCAGAACACTAGTCGCGTAACGAACCCATTATGTGCTGCTTGAATAGAAACAAATTATACAATAAGTATTGATTAATAAACAACTAATTTGGAACATATGTTCTGGTATAGGCAACCAGATACCAGTATGATATATTACAGATTTATTTTATTTTTATTTTATTTTCATTTTGTTTATTTGTCGCAGAACATTCATTTCGACATGTTCTAGTAGCCCCTCTTTCTTGAACATTCCTCCCGGGCTGCTCTTGCCCGGGAGGAATGTTCCGAAGTTACGAAGTCAAGTGCTGTCAAGAGTATGACAGTGTCGAGTTTAATTCAGTTGTGAGTTGTAACTCGCAGTTAGGTTGTTAGCTGTAATTCAGCAGTTGTGATTCGATTCGACGGATCAGTTGTGTTCTGTTCTGAATATCTTCAAAAGTGTCTCAGGTGTAACGTTTATGCTACACTGAGCATCTAAGTGACAAACAAAGTGCATTTAGTAACAACTGGTGTTCTCATTAACTATCCTTTATAAAAACAAAGGTCAAAAACCCTTGTTTAAGGAAGGAATATAAAATGAGTGGCGCTTGTACACCACATGAGTAAACATGTTATGGTAACTCGCACGAATACTGATGGATTAAAATGAGATACTGAAATGGACTTCTGATCCGGTAGACTTCAAAGAAATAATATTTTGTATTTATTTATAAACTGTGTTGATTAATGTATTTTAACGATATTAGGGCAGTTACATTTTTAATTTCTCTACTACGTATAGTAAGTAGAGGAAGTATTGCATTCCACCCAAAAATTCGATACCGAGATTTCACCGGAAATACATGTTTTGAGACACCCTGAATCCAAAAAAAGCATTTTTGGAAACATGTCCGTGTGAGAGTCTGTGTGTCTATGTGTCTGTCTGTGAACAGCATAACTCAGAAACGAACAGTCGGAAAAACACCAAACTTGGTATTTAGGTTCGGTATCTTCCAGAGACGCCACACGAAGGTTTTCAGGAAAATCCCCCCACCCCAGATTACCCTTTACATGGAAGCTTTTTCGAAAATTTTAATTTTCTCAAAAATGGCTCTAACGATTTTGATTAAAATATCATATGTTTACGATATTTTCATGACAAATAAAATGTATATCTTGAATTTTCTGGGAATGTCTCCAAAAGTATTCTTCATTGTGAACGACTTTTGCATAACTGGTTAACCTTAAGAGATAGACAAAAGTTTACTACACAAAAACGTAGATCGCGTTAAAATACACAATTTATGTGATATACATTTTTTTTGTTGAGTGAACCATTTTCGAGATATTGCTTGTTATTCCCTTAAATTTTTCAATACTTATTTTCTCAAATGGGAATTCGTTATTCATTTTTTTTGTTTTGGATATGTTATAATCTGTGGGAAAGGGAATGGTGCTGCACCTAGCAACCAGCTATTAAGAGATATGTATGTGCTTAAGGGCTACTGTTTTTCTACATTGCCCTTGTAAATATATATTCCCCTTACATCTACAAGAAACTTAGCAATAAGATAGAGTCTGCAAATGTTTATCTCGATTAACATGAACTAGATGGAGAATAAGCGTTTGTAAAAATAGTTTGTACAAGAGTAGAGAAAGTCATGTGAGTGTAACACATTAGATTTTTTAAATCCTCGTGCTACGTGGAATAGTGGTTATCATGCCTGTCTCTAATTCCTGTGGTCACCAGTTCAAACCTAGCTAAGGATAACCGACACTTTCGATTATAAAACTCCTTACCATTGCTTCAAAAGGCATTGGTGCAGTGAGATCTTTATTCGTGTATAAAATAGCATCATGCCCTAAATTTGACACACGCCTTTTTCATTCCTCTACTACGTATAGCAAGTAGAGGAAGTATTATATTCCACCCAATAATTTGACGTCAAGGTTTCACCGGAAATATAGGTATATTTTGAGTTCCCTGAACTAAACAAAAAGCATTTTTAGAAACATGTCCCCGGTTAGTGTGTGTGTGTGTGTGTGTGTGTGTGTGTGTGTGTGTGTGTGTCTGTGAACAGTATTACTCAAAAGTTGGATAGTACTAAATTTTGTGTAAGTGCAGTGTCCAGTGTAAGTCCAAGGATGCGACACGTCGATTTTCCAGAAAATCCCCCACCCCAACTATCCTTTACATCGAACATTTTTCGAAAGTTTTGATTTTCTATTAAATTGGCTCTAACGATTTTGATTGAAGTAGCATATATTAAAGATATTTACGTGTCAAATAAAATTTATATCTTAAACTTTCCGGGAATAGCCTGTGAAATCCAGGAAGGAGTTTTGTATAGTGTTGTATAACTGGTAAACGTTAAGCAATAGACGAAAGTGCACTATACAAAAAATGCAGATCTCTTTAAAACACACAATTTAATTCAAGTAAGTTTTGTAGCATAAATCACTTCTGAGACATCCGTTATTAAGTGTTCGAATTGTTCATTACTTGGTCATTCTCTTAGAAGTCCTGTCAACATTCAGTTGTTTCTCGCGATTGCATGGAAACCGTATGGAATTTTAAGGCCAGCGTATAGCGTACAGTTCTTAAACATTTGACTATCGCCGTTCTCTTTGTATCTATAAGGAAATATGTAATGTAGCTATTTCTGCAAAAGTTTATTTGGATTATACTGTAGTAGATAAAAATAAGCTTTAGTAAGAATAGTTTCTATAACCCTAATAAAGTTAGAGAGTAGAGAAAGTCATGTGAATGTATCACATCAGCCTTTTTTTGTCCAAGTGCCATCCAGAGTGAAACGAGTTAATCACTCATCTGGCGTAGTGGCAAATTTGACTTCTTAGGGAAATCCTCGCTAGAGGTCTCTATGTGCTACAATTGTCTACAGCGGATTATCGTCAACACCATCACTTGGCTTAAAATACGGCCAACATGAAAAGTGGACCTACGGGGAGGAAGAAATTCAAAATGTGAAACACTTCGATTACCTAGGAGTAAGGTTTGATATGGGCGGAAAATGGACAAGAACATGGAGTTTATAAAACACAAAGGGATTGGACAACTTTCTGAAGTGTTAAGGATATTGACCCGGGTACCAGATATGCCAGTAAAAACATTACAGATCATGTATGAAGCAATGGTTAGGCAGTGAAGTGTGGGAATGGGAGAGGGTGTATAATGTAAATAAAATACAATGCAATTTCTGGAAGCGCATTCTAGGGTTGGGGAGGGGTACTTCAAACTACGGAGTTCTTCGTGAGGTAGGATGCTGGGAAGATGCTGTATTTGCTAAACTAAACGTTGTTAAGTACTGGCTGGGAATAATCAAAGGTGATCAAACAACTCTGAGAGCAATATGTTATCGTCATCAAATGAACAACATAGAGCATCCAAAATGGTGGGCGGCGGGGTTGCAACGCGAATTATCAAAAATTGGCTTAAATGATATCTGGCAAAGGGTTAATGAAAATACACACAGTGCCGTGAGAAAGGTCAAAAGACGACTATGCGATATAAACAGGCAGAAAATAGAATCTGAATGTAGACAAAGATCAACATTGGAGATACAAAATGAAATAAAAACTAGGTGCGGTAAGGAAACATATATTTTGGAATTGAGTATAAAACAGAGGACTGGAATAGCATGGCTTAGGTTGGGAGGGTGGAAAGCTCGCAAGATTTGTTGATGATGATGGTAGAAGGATTTGCCCATTATGCGGAGAACAAGAAGACTGGACGCATATTTTGCCAGCATGCGTGCAGACGGAGGGTATTAGGAAAAAATTATTACCGGAAGTATTTTTGGCTTCCAACAGCATGCTGGGACTTGATTCTAAACAGCCAAACCTGGCCAAGCTTGGGCACATACTTAATGGAAGTACGTGTACTAAGAGATAAGGTGCTTATGTCATTTTTCTTTCTTTTCTTTAAGCTTGTGTACTTGTGCGCGACTGTGTGTGTGTGTGTGTGTGTGTGTGTGTGTGTGTGTGTGTTTGTTTGAGTGTGTGATTAAGAGTGTTTTTTTCAATTTTATATGTATGTATGTAGTGTGGTGATTATAAAAAGTTAGTTGTTTTCTGGTCGATACAGCAAGTCACGTATACAGCCCAGGTATTTTTCTAGAGAGCATTTACGGTCTTATGATCCATGTGACTGTGTTGTGCAATTAATGTAATAATAAATACTTAATAAATACTACTTCTACTACTACTCAAGCTCTGGGGAACCGACTTAGTTCTCTTCTACAGTATAGTATTGATTCGGTGTAAAATTAGGGGTACCTGGAAGCAGATGGCGAAAACCTAGATCTGCTATATAATACCATTCAGTACTTTGATATTTATCCCATAAGAGCTGTGTACTCCTCTCTTTGGTGATGATGATCACGAATATATGTTCCATATACCCCATCGACTGTAATTTGTAAGCAGAACTACATTGTACGTAAGGCATATTCAAGACTGTAGATCACGGGTACCCCACGAAAAGGCCTCAATGAAATGTGTGTAGCGGATACTCCAATGTTAGCCACTGACGTCCTTGACGCATTCTCAGAGCGATTGCATTTCCGAGGCTATTAACATGATGGATTTAAACCAGAAGCCCGTTTTCAAACGAGTTCATTGAATGTTATCGAAACAACTGGCAACAACGCAGAAACAAATGTGTTTACACAGTCCAAAACTTGATATATCGCCCAATTGCCTGAAAATATTACGCTGCAGTTTGTTTGGTATCACATCTTTCGAACGGACACATTTATAAACTTGTGAAATCACAACTCTGGATCCACTAACGAAGAATCACGCCTAATTGCGGTTCATGATAAATAGAAGGAGTAATTGCTGAGACCGCCTTGCAATAACCGTCCGCATTATACACGCTAATCCGCTTGAGATGTCGAACAAAATAAAATGTTGTATATAAAAGGTTAATGCACACATCTCTGAGAAGTTTCCTCTGATATTAGCAGAAAATATGGAAGTTAACAACGAGTGATGTTTTAGACTTCATCCCGTGTCCTGGCAGCGCACTCGGTGTGTCGTATGGTATGTGAAATGTGTCATATGCGACGTGTGGGTTCTCAATTCTTCAAATAATGCAGTTATGCTTATTGACTCGGCCACTCACATGAAATGTGTGTTTGTACATGAGCATCCATCGATTTAACCACGGATCGTCCGCTTCCTGCCTTCCATACATCATGAAAACAAACTTGGAACTAGCTTCGTAATTAGGCTGCATGAAAGCTTGCTTTTGCTGGTTATGGTATGGAAACCTCTTAAGGTACTATCTGTCAATCTTCCGATAGGGCATACTGACCTTTGAAAGTTTGCTGGGTCCGTGTTACCCCTGAAAAGTTCGCATACCCTATGACACACTGAGCGCGCACTGTTGTGGTATGACCATCATTTTGTCACCTATTCATGATAAGCGCTGCCATGCCCAAGGGTGAAGTTTTAAACATCACTCATCGTTACCTTCTATCCTTTCAGTTTACATTACAGCAAACTATTCAGGAATGTGGGCATTAACCTCTTATATATATAGGATGGAACATTTAAGTTGAGACTGTACAATATCTCCAAAACTAAGCGTTGAAGAAAGAAATGTCTTTAATAACAGTTGCTTGATATTATGGGGGAAAGTAAATGCCAATGTGTTATTTGGAGGACGTTGTAATGGTCATTTTGGGATCAATTTAAATCATAACGTCCTTAAAAAAACCAGGACCATTTACTTCCCCCATAGTATTAAGCAACTTTTATTAAAGACATGTCTTTCTACAATGCTTAGTTTTGGAGATATTGTAATCTCCGCTTAAATCCGCCCTGTATAATATTTAATTTTTCGACATCTCAAATGGTTCATCCTGTATGTTGCTAATAATGTGCCCCTGTTGAATGCATGCGAAAGATTCCACGGCCGGTGTCAACGTTATCATGTTCTTCCGATGTGTGCCACGTCTTACACTGGAAGAGCAACACAATAATACTGTTCTAGTGATATCTTGTGTCTTCCAGTTCCCGTAAGCGGAGGAGGGTGCGGCCGCTGCGGACCCTTAGCACTCGTGCTGTTTCTGACGTTCTAGAAGTATACCAGGCCAAACATTAGAGCACCTCCGGAAGGGAGTTGTTCGGATTGGGTTGGACTTGGCGAGGCAGTGGTTCCCGAAACCCATGAGATATCGGGGACGTCTAGTTGGAAATTTCCGCCCCGATGATCTCCGGCACCAAACATGAGAGCTGGTAGACGTTGGCTGGACACTGTCGCCCCACCAGGGTTTCCGGTAGTCCTTCCCTCTGGGGTTAATGTGCCTAAGTAGCGCATCCTTTCCGTCTCTGTGGAGCAGAAGCGTCGGACAGTGTGGTGTCCTACTCCCGTCTCGGCAAATCAGGGCGTCGGCATATAAAATAGACACCGTACTAATGGAACTTGTTCCCTGGGGTTCCGAGGGTGCGGGCTGATCAGTCAGTCCAGATTCCATTGGTCGTTTCCGTACCTTGTAGTATATCTGTCTGATAACATAGCACTTTCCAGCACCTAATATAGCGCTGAAATTGTACGTGCTGACTGAAACCCAGTCAGGTCCTACATCATGTTCAAATATGTTATACCGAGGAGCAGAATAGGGGAATATTAAGTTTTAAACAGTATACAATTTCAAAGGACTTGTGAGGTTGCCACTTACATTATATCAATAGAATCACAGAATAATATCACATGGTATTACCCTTACTTCGTTGGGTAACCATTGCAGAGGCATTGTGCAATGGATTCGCTGTTCTCACCCAAAACATAAAAGCATGAGGAGGTCAGATAAGCCAAGCAGCCGCTTACGACAGACTTGTCTGTAGAAGGGAACCCCGGCCAGTCGAAAAGGGAAGCCCTAACGAGTGCCGTAGGGGATAAGAGTCCAAAGATGAAAACCAAAGCTCCGAAGCTAACGCAGGAATAAAGAAAGACGCAGAAGGTATCTCCCAATATAGACAAAGATAAAATTCTGAAATGTAACTTCCACTGTTTTATTTTACTAAACAGTAGCCATGAAACATCGCTTTTCACAAAACAACAAAATACAACAAGGAAACACTTAAGTTATAAAAACACAGAAATTGAAACAATGCTCATCAAACTAATGACAGTCACAACTTCAAACATTTAGAGCTGGAAGGAATTAATCAAAGCTTAACTTAAACAAAATTTAACTTTCAATCGCACAAGTATTTAACCAGAACTCTCATAAATATACTACTAGGGATAGGTTTTCAGAATGTATTTTAATGATAATAGTAAAACAAACTTTAACTAAGCAAAACTGTAAAGCAACACTAATATTAATAACTTGAACACAAAAATGGCTTTAATAGTAATAGAACCAAAGCTTCAACTGACCCAAACTTTAAAGCAAATTTAAATATAGCAAAATTTAAGTGAAAAAATTAAAGTAAAACAAACAAAAGAAAATACCAAGTTTACATCAACAGCATTCCCTTATGGGTGATATTTAAATATCTGGATATTTTAGAGATCAGGTGCAGCATAAATCTAATACTTATAAATGAAATTTAAAGGCACCCAGAAAATGTAAGTTTCTTCTAAATTTTGAAAAGTTATAAATCAAAGAAACCATAAACATCTGTCACAAAATCACCCCTCACCAGAGTGAGTAATAATTTAGCTGCTTTTGAGCACTCACAAGATTATTAACTAAATAGCATTAATGCTTTATCCTGAAAAAGAAAACTGTTTGACATTACCTAGGCAAACGAACGTTTTACCAAAGGCACACATCCAACTATAACAAAACTCATGCACTAAAGAGCAACAGGTATTCTAATATTTTCTTTTAACCCGAGAGGTAAGTAAGAGTCACAAACAAAGCGGTGGAAATGGTAAAATGGCTCAATACGTAAAACAGGCGAGATTATACCAGCCAAAGTATTTCAAATATTGCGTGGAACCAAAATATTGTGCCCAATAGTGCACGAGTTAATTCTGCAATTGTAAAACCAGTTGTAAGCGCAATTACATTCTTCATAAATTAATAACAAGTCTGATAAATCACCTAGCAAAATACAACCCAAAGGAAACAACCATAGGCACCTTAACTAAATCGTAAGCAGTTCCGAGTATATCCGGGAAAAATTGCCAAAATAGTGCAATACCTTTCCAGCCCACTAATATTACGATAAGAAGTGAAAACGCATCCACGATAAAAAAAAAGGTATATATATGAGATGTTTCGGGACAGGCCAATTAAACATACATATAACATTGGATACCCTTGAGCTTCTATACAATCCAGCTTTACCCTGTCACGCCAATCTCAAGAGCAATACCCTTAAAAGCTTCTTTAATACTTTCCCCATTAATATCCCAATAAAAGAATCACATGTAACCGCAATAAAAGGCCATAAATATTTCATTAAATTATTCCTTATTAAACCCACACAGAAAACCTGAAAACATTCCTCTTTGGTACTCTTAGAAGTCGTACAATACACCCTCATTTATAAATAACATGGCCTATTTAACCCAGTATTAATTTCTGGCAAAGAAACCAATGAACCGAAACACACTAAAACTATGAATAATATTAAGAGCCAGCCACTTACGAATTGCCTGTAAAAAACAAACATACATTATGTTTTCTGCCCAAATCCATTCACCATTACCAGAATACAGATCAGCTGACGACAAAAGCCTACCTTTTCTTATGCAGATAGTCCAAAACCTATTCCAAACGATATGCTTTTAATGAATCCAAAAAAAAACAAAAACACTTCCACAGACGGATAGACGTCTAACCGGGCAGAGAGCCGTCTCTGTAATCCTATCAAAAAACTACTCCTCATTGCATAAGGCCAAGCGCGGACCAAGCCCACAATACAGAGAGGAAAAAAAGGGGGAACAGCAAAGAGTATAGTAAAGCAAAGGGACAAACAAAAAGGCTACGCAAGTGACTGACTGGATGTATCTAACAACAACAACAACAACAACACACACACACACACACACACACACAATACGTACAACATATCAGCACAATTAGAACAGTGCGGTGTCGTTTTCGACATGATTGTGTGAGATAGATTTCTGTCAAAATTAATGACACTGTTCATAGGGAGCAATACCAACGGAATGGTAGCAAGGTACTAACAGTAATCCTTAGCATTTTTCTCTTGGTATGCATTCTTTTGCTAGTATTAACGTAATTAACTTGTAGAATTCCCGTTGGTAGCTAAAATCCTACTGATACAGGAAGGAAAATATAGCATTCTCATCATTTTATAACGGTAATGTTAATCATCAAATGTTGCAAGATATACTGCCATAGAAGTGTAGAACGACAAGAAAATTAAACAGAAAAACTATAGATACACGAGGCGTGTTTTTACTTTCTCTACTACGTATAGTAAGTAGGGGAAGTATTGTATTCCACCCAAAAATTCGATACCGAGATTTCAACGGAAATACATGTTTTGAGACCCGCTGAATCCAAAAAAAGTATTTTTGGAAACATGTCCGTGTGTGTGTCTGTGAACAGCATAACTCAAGAACGAACAGTCAGATAAACACCAAACTTGGTATTTAGGTTCAGTATTTTCCAAAGATGCGACACGAAGATTTTCAACAAAATCCCCCCACCCCAGACTACCCTTTACATGGAACATTTTTCGAAATTTTTAATTTTCTCAAAAATGGCTCTAACGATTTTGAATAAAATATCATATGTTTAAGATATTGTCATGAGAAATGAAATGTATATCTCGAATTTTCTGGGAATGTCTCCAAAAGCGTTCTTCATTCTGAATGACTTTTGCATAACTGGTAAACCATAAGAGATAGACACAATTTTACTACACAAAAAATGTAGATCGCGTTAAAATACACAATTTATGTCATATACATTTTTTTTGTTGGGTAAACCATTTTGGAGATATTGCTTGTTATTCCCTTAAATTTTCCAATACTTATACTTTTTCTCAAATTCGTTATTCATTTTTTTTTTGTCCTGGTAATGCAAAGAGAATGGAATACTCCACATAGCAACCACCTCTTAAAATATTTGACTCTCGCTTAAAACCTACCATATTCCCCTTGCATCTACAAGAAAATTAGTAATAAGATTAACATCTCGATTAACATGAAGCATATGGAGAATAAGCGTTTCTAAAAATAGTTTTACAAGAGTAGAGACAGTCATGTGAGTGTTACACATCAGATTTTTAAGATAAGTACCGTTTTAATATTTTGCCGCTGAAGCGCTGCTGTCGCGATTTTCAGTATACGCGCTCACTTTCTCCATTAATAAAGAAGCCAGATATAGCTGTGAGCGATCGTCATCTTGCGTTTTCCTCTTATTAGAGCATTTCGAAGTATTCAAAAAAATCGAACAACCTGCCGACTGTCAAATTCGATCAGTGATTCGTTTCCTGAATGCCAGAAATGTTACGCCAGCAAACATTCATCGCCAATTGTGAGAGGTTTATGGGGAAATTATGTGTGACAGTGACCGGCCACACACATTTAAACAATCTCAAGGTCTGGTCATATCATTGTTGGAAACAATTCAATCACCCTCTGGATTTAGTACCAAGCGATTTTCATCGTTTCTTTATCTCAAGAAATTCCTTGGTGGAAAACATTTCAACGACGATGATGATAAACGAGAAGTACTGTTGGACAACGAGAAGAAGGCGAGCGGGGCCTGAGGGGCGAACGGGGTTCTGTAACTGTTTATCCGCTCACGTACTTTCGATTGTTTACTACGAAATGTGTTTATGTGTGCAAATGAACCACCCATGCTGCCAGATCTGATACTAGTAGAGCAGCAACCGCCGTAATAGGTGTTAACGCATTGGCTCTTGCCATGGGTGAGTACTTGCAATACCGTGTAGTACTTATAACCTCCTAACATGCTTATCGTATCCACACGGCGAGCGTAAATATGATACGGACGCAGGAAAGTGTTGATGTTACACATTCCTCTCGCTTGCCTTCTTCTCGTGGTCGCACAGTACAGACTTCGCTTTCATCACAGGCGGCATCATTTTTGGACGAAAGCATACAAAAACTGCTTTCCCGTTACAAGTGCCTGAATAACGGCCGTGACTATGTTGAGAAGTAGTGCTCGTAGAACGTGTAAAGTAATGAATCATAATAAAGTATTTGGAAAATGATGTGTATCATGTTAAAAAATTATCGATACCTACTTTTTTAAACATCCCTCGTATAAACGAGTACATTGTTCAAACGGGCATTTTTTTAATTTAGACTCTTTGATTTATAACTTCAAATATGCTGTAGCTTTATCATTAATAATTATCCTATGTGAGCAATTTTTAAATATATCTTTTTAACTTTAAAGTATTAGTTACAGTTTCAAAAGTGCTGTTCTGGCATTTGAACTTCCGTGCATTTTATTATGTTTAAAAGGCAGTAACATGTAGCATGTATTAAGTATTATTCAGGTGTTCCCACTGAGTCTTATAGTCAGTAAAGAACAGAGATTGTCGTGTGAAACGCCTAACACTTATAGATAATACTCGCTTACGAGTATATAACTTTCTACTTGACGGCTTCTGAAGAAAGTAAATATTATTATTATTATTATTATTATTATTATTATTATTATTATTATTATCATCAACTTCAGGGCCTTTTTACTGAAGGAAGGAAAAAGTTTTAAAAATCCTTAACAGTTTTCCATTTCTGAGAAAAAAATTGTTAATTAGTTTTATTTATCGATAATTTCTATTTAGATTCTTGGGAAAAATTTTAATACCACCATTTACGTGTTTTATAAACCTATTTCATACTGCTAAACTTCTATGGATTGTATTGGATTAGATTATCGCTAGGTCTTTTAAGCCCTAGTATTAGCGTCTTGATTTATTGTGAAAAAATCCTAATCTATATTTCCCAGTTTAAAATAATGCTTTTAATAAAGCTTAAAGTTTCTCTGCTGGTAGTGAGGAATATGCCCCGCGCTAGGGAAGGCAGACTAAAAGCCCCAGTTTGAGCGAACATTGGCTTTGCAGTCGCAAGGTATGTGTTTCGCCGTTTCCTCAGGGACCATTTTAGAGAAATGATCCCTGATAGGAGGCCACTCGGTATCCTCAACTCCTGTTTGGTTCATGCGAGGATCTCTTTTGATCTTTACGCTGAGAGTTCTTGAACTTATAGCATGATTTAGCTTTGTAACCCTATTCCAATAGCTTTTACATATTTTCCCTTCCAAGACTTTCATATTTTCATTAGATAACAATTTGGCATCCCGAAAAATGGTTCTGGACCATTAAATGGAGTAGTGGCTACCTCCTTGGATAGGCGATCAGCAGTTTCATTGTCTTCAACACCTACATGTCCTGGTACCCACATTAAGGTAACTGTATTCCTATGCGCCAGTTGGTAGTTTTTGCTCAACAGTATAAGCATTAAGAGCCTTTAATGATGCTTGGCTGTCTGAAAAAAAATATAAATTCTGGCGACATGAAGGTCTTTATTGGTATATACATGGGCACACATTTATATTGCATGAACTTCTGCTTGAAATATGGTGGGATCGTTACCAAGGGCGTTTTATAGGGCAAACGTGGACCATATAGACCCACACCAGTTTTCCCATTAATTCTTGAGTCATCTGTGTGCCAGATGAGTGACTCTTTTTAAAATTAGGTCCTCCTTCGAGCCATTGACAACGTTCATTGACAACCCAATCTTAAAGAAACGATGAAGGTTGGGTCTTGATGTCATAGAGTCTAGTAACATAATGAAGTTTTCCTGTTTAAACTCATTGAGTCTCACATTAGTCATTCAACCTGTGTTAGTGTAGCACCTATCTCTAATAAAAATGTACATATTGTGTCTTTTGTCTTTGTTGCAGAGGAAAACATAACAGTATCAAGAGAATCAATTCTGGAACTTCTGGAAAGATTCAGGTTACCATGGGAGACTTTGCCACTCATTTATGTTGTTCTGGATGATGCAAGATGTGACGTCAGTGAAGCCTCTAAACGTATTCTCAAAGGTACAAAAAACAATAATTCATATGCATAATAATACGTTGAGGGATGAAAATAATTACAGTGGTAAGCTACGCAGCGTATCAAATTTATATGAAAGGAGCTGTTTTAGATGAGCAATTGCATACGAATAGCAAATTTATAGACAGTATGATTAGTATGTCATCAATAGCTAATTAACTGAACCAGGTGCTTATTTTCGTCCCTTGTTAGTTATGCTGAGCATGTCGAACATTTCTTTTTACTATACAAACAAAAGAAAGGAAAGAAAAGTGAAACAAAAATTTGCATCTAACTGCAAAGATTTCTAAGTACTATTCAGGTAGACGCTACTTTTTGAATGCTTGTTCCACGTCGTTTGATTTTACATCTTCCCTAATGTAAGGCACTCAGATTTTGCTTTCATTTTTCAGAAAATTATAAAGTTAATTCTTGAAATATCTGCTCTACGCGTCAGAATGTTTTAAGATACCGTTATGCTTATGCTATTGCCTATGTCAAGTTAGTTAATTCTGTTCACCAGCGAGATAACTCCAAGCTCAGTCCACGTTGAACAGAACTGAAGCCGATAGGCGACTTGAAGAGTTTTTACTTACTTGTCCGCTTCATCAACACTATCTGCATCACATGTTGTATATTATAAGCCAATTTTGTCTTCAATAAAGACTGAACTGGTCATTCTTTCTTGTTAAACCTACCTGTGGCTAGTTTTAATACTTGTTTTAGAAGCGTGGCGGCGCCGTGGCGAGTGCTTCGCCTCCTCGTCTCTCAAGAGAACAGCCGCATTTCTGTTGCACTACGCTAGGGAATGCTACCAGTCTTTTCTCCCCTCCCTTCTCCAACCTTCTCCTTGTTTGCGTTTCTGCAGGATCAGGTCGAAAAAGTGATACTCTATGCAGTATTTGTTTGGATAAAGCGGCGTCTGAGCGATCTTTCTCCAGGTTCTCCGGTTACCCCGTCATTTATCCCACACATGCCATTAATCACTTTTCCTTTCATCCATTACACCGTCATTTCGTATCATCTCCTTCCTCGCTCTCATCCCAGGCCTCGTGCTAATCTCCATCCTGTTCTTCCGATCCAATTAGTCTCTCTGCTCCTCGACAGGCTCCCGCTTCTAAGTCCTCCAAACGGGGAGGGTAAACAGAGAAAGAAGAAGTGTTGGTATTGCATTATAGTCATTTCGTTCTAAATAAATCAATAATTAATTTATTCGTTTTAGAATTATTCTACTTATATTTTTAACATCTAAATGTCTTCTTATGTTCTCATTTCTAATTCGTTTGATTATTTTATTCCCCCAACATTTTTAAAACCGTCATTATCTTGCTTTGTGTTTCAAATAGCTATTAATAATTCCAGTAAATATTGTTTTGTACTCCTAATTATTGTGGAATTATTATTGAAACTATAAGACACTTTACAGCTAAAAACGTTAAAGTGTATAACGCACTCTTCTTTTTCCTTCACGGTTTAGCCATTTGCCTATTCCGGCCTCATATTTGTTGAAACCATCTTCTTCGTAGTTGTCCCCTAGATTTGTAACAAATGGCGTATTTAGGCATTTTTTTCTTCCGGCATACGGTGGAGGTGTTCAGCCCATTTATTTCTACGTATATCTCTTCTAATAGTGGTTGTACTTCCAGCTCTCCTCTAATTGCCTCATTTATAACGTATTCCTCTCTCGTACAGCCCTTAACTGATGTTGAAAGCCTTATTTAAGCCGCTTTTATCTTACTTTTTTTTTCCTTAACAGTCCATGCTTCGCTTCCATATAGGGTACTCAATCAATTAATTTTTAATAAAATTGTTAAGTTTCTTTCTGGTTATCAGCAGTTAATTTTTTTCTTTGTTGAACCTATGTAGCCATTTCAGATAGATGAGCTATGGAGGCTGTTCCGTAGCCTTCATGGTTTGTTTTGAGGGTGCTCCTTCCCTTTGAGATAGTGCCTTCGCCATCTTTAAGTTCTGTCCGTCCCAACATTTCACAGGTTGCCTTCATTTGTCGCAGTTCTCATGGTTAGTGTTATCTTATTTACTGGGCGTCTCTTGTTTTATTATTTTTAAATTTGGGTTCATTGTCCTCCGGCTAGCTATTATAACTCAGTCGAGCAGGGCGTGTAATCGGAAAGGAGTTGTTGCTAAAATATAACACTGATAAAAAAATTGTTTCTACACTTTTATTGCCGTCACGCTTAATCAATAATTCACATATTTAATCTTTATACACGCCTGACTGAAAGTGTGATATTTCTGACTGTAACTACAGTCGTTATAGTTGCCGCGCACAAATTACTTCGCGTACTTACATTTACATTTTTTAACTACCTTTGTAACGTGCACCTCGTGAGAGATTCTTCCAAACTGTGCGAAACTTGCTTATGGCTCGAGAATATATACTCCTTCACCCCGAATTGCCTAAACATTATAATAGAGCTGCTATTGGTTACCAAATCGCGCCCACTTTAGCGTCTGGTTTGTCAGCCAATCACTGCTACTAACAAATATACTCTAGGGAAGATATTCCCTCCATTTCTAAAAAAAAGGCACGCTACCCTGACGTCATTTGTTTTTCTCTTCTTAGTGATAAACAACTCACCCCCTCGGTATATTGTTACCCACTTCTATTGTCAGTTTCAGTGAGGCCATGTAAACTTATTTCCTAACAATAATTATGGCTAACAAACATCTAAAATCTTGTACATACATTAATATTAATTTACACTACAATCACGTTGGCATTCACAGCATGTTATGATATAATACTGCCTCACATTAAGGCTTGGAATTATGCGTATTTCTCCTTAACCCTGAGATGCGGGCCTTCGCCAGGTATCATAACCTGAAGATCTGTAGGCAGGGGTGTATATATTAAATTTACTATTTTTACTTTCTCTACTACGTATAGTAAGTAGGTGAAGTATTGCATTCTACCCAAAAATTGGATATCGCAATTGCACCAAAATACGTGTTTTGAGGCCCCCTGTATCCAAAAAACAGTTTTAGAAAAAGGTACGTGTGCGTGTCTGTGAACAGCATAACTCAAAAACGAAAAGTGGGATAAACACCAAACCTCGCATTGAGGTTCAGTATCTCTCGAAGATGCGACACGAACCTCTTCAATAAAATCCATCCACCCCAGACTACCCTTTAAATGGGACAATTTTTTGAAAATGTTTGTTTTCTCAAAAATGGCTCTAACGATTTTGATTCAAATATCATATGCTTAAGATGTCGCATCCTTTAAAGGTACTAAGATACTGAACCTAAATACCAGGTTTGATACTTATCGAACTTTTCGTTTTTGCGTGGAATGCTGTTCACAGACACACACGGACCTTTTCTAATTTTTTTTTTTGCGATTTCGGGAGCCTCAAAACATGTCTTTCCGGTGAAATATCAGTATCAATTTTTGCGTGGAATGCAATACTTCCCCTACTTACTATACGTAGTAGAGAAAGTAAAAAGGAATTGTGCACTGCTGCGCGAATTGTATTCTTCCCAAAATCTACACATTCTTGCATCGCGTATTTCTCACGGTTTAGTTTTCTCCCGGCTGTAACTACCTCTCTCGTTTCAATTTTTTCTTTACGATCGCTGTTTATATTTGTATACGAAACACCAATGAGATCAAACAGTACTTTCACCATTTCTTTCACAGGAAGTGTTGGATATTTCTCACATAAATCATACGAGGGGAACTATTTATATTTTGAGCCTAATAATTAAAACAAAGCATTGTTTTTCAAAATATTCTTCTTTATGATCAGTACATTTTTGCATCCGTTTGAACCATTTGTCAAAGCATTTATTCCAGTCTTCTTGAGACACCTCCAAAACATGGTTTTTGAAGGCATCAACTGCTTCTTCTGCCAACGAAAATCGTTGTCCACGCAATTTATTCTTGATGTTCGGGAACAAAAAGAAGTCATTGGGTGCCAAATCAGGCCTGTATGGCGGATGACCCATCAATTCGATTTTTTGAGCGTTCAAATACTCTGTTGTTAGACGAGATGTGTGTGCGCTCGCATTGTCTTGTTGAAGAACGATCCTAGGTTCTTGTTGGTTTTCCTTACTTCACCCAAGACTTCCGGAAAACAAATTGTTGTGTACCATTCTGCATTGATCGTTTTACGTTCCTCTAAAGGCACTGTTGCCACATGGCCATTTTTGCTGAAAAAGCAGGCGACCATTTGCTTCGAAGTGCTTCGAGTGCGAACAACTTTTGTTGGATTTGCTTCAGCTTGAAACACCCATACAGCCGAATGCTGTTTACGTTCCGGCTCATACACATATATCCATGATTCATCGTCTGTTACAATCTCATATACGTCTTTTGTATTTCTTGAGCATTTTTGTACACCAATCCACACGAGCATCTTTTTGAGATTGCGTCAAATTATGTAGGATCCAACGAGAGCATTTCACGGCTAAATAATCATGCAATATTTTATATATGCTGGTGGAACTAGTGCCAAGGGTTGCCTCAATCTCATAATATGTCGCATGACGATCTTCATTATTAGTTTTTGCACAGCATCAATGTTTTCTGGCACAACTTATTTTGGACGATTTCACGAACTTCATTATTGAGAGAACGGCGGCCGCGATTAAATTCGTTGTACCAGCGTTTCACAGTGGCAAAGGATGGAGCTTCGTCGCCAAATGTGGAAGTTTGTTGATCGATGCACTCTTGTCTTGATAATCCACTTCGAAAGTCGTAATAAAGCATTGCACGAACATTTTCACGAGTTAATTCCATGTGTTTGTTGACACACAATTTTCAAGTTAGTGTAAACAAAACAAATGACGCTCTATTGACAAAATGTTTGAAGTAGATTATGTCAAAAATGTCAAACTTTCCATTGGAAACGTCAGATGGCACCTACAACAGTCAGGGTTGCCAAGACTCAAAATATAGATAGTGCCCCTCGTAATAAACATTCTACACTAGTTTTTTTTCTCCACCAGTCAATCGTTTGCCCGGCTTATACAATGCGTAAGTCGAGGAAGACATAAGAGCAAATACACCGTCAGCCATGATGCTAAACACAAACTGCTAGTTGCTGTTGAAAACAATATTCTGCGCATACCCGGATGTCAGGTGACTCATACGAATTGCATGTTGGGATTGTAGCTCTGGGTAACATTGTAAATCAGCGTTAATTAAACTCCCGGGTATTTGCATAGAATATTATACCATTTAAGGATAAATTCATTCTAAAATTTAGCTTATTAGCACGGGACTACTTTCTGCGCGCATTGCTACCGTGTTGTGCCACGGTTCACTGGTCACGTGGGTTTGTTTTGGCGCGGATAAAGTATGAGTGAATACAGTATAGTTTCTAACTCTTGCTAATTTACTTCACTGCTCCGTTGCTAATGCTAAATGTAAGGTTGATTATTCCAGAGTTTCTACTGGAGCTTTACAACATCGTTTTGGGTGTAAAAAGAAAATCAACTTTACTAGAGAGTGTTTCTATTCCCGTCGTGGTTTAGGAGGTATATGTTTGTCTAGTGATCTGTTAGGTCCTGAACTTCATTTTCTGTAAACTTCAAGCTGTGTGTGTAAGGTTTTCCATGTGAGTGTTCCCTTACGCTGTACATGTGAGGAGCAGATAATTTTAAGCTTTTGTTTTCCCGGGTACATCTATGCATTGATTTCTTAAAACTTAATTCATGGTATGTTTAGACCTTGAGATATAACACTAAACAAGCTATTGATACACTGGTGAATGATTAATTCCAGAAGGATTGACATTTACTTTCTTTGGATATAGGTTTTTAAGTTTCATTGATTCTATTCATTAAACATCTAGAGTTAATTAGAAATCTTCGACATGCCTCATAAATGTGTTATTAACTTGTTTCATTACTTATAACGAACTAAAGATTGTTTACTTTTTATAGTTTATTTGCAAACCTGTTTATAACTATGTATTTATTTTTTTCCAATAGGATGTTACGTCAAAGCTAATGATAAAATAATTGTAAATGCACTCAAGAATAAATTCTACGGGACAAACGTTTATAATACCATTGGAATAAATATCAGAAGCAATGGCTTTTACATCACATGAACCTAATTTTTGTACCCCTGGAAATAAACAGGCATTACTTCTTTGGAAATGCTTAATTATCCAGCCCAAGTGTGCAACATAAACTTGAGAATGCAAGACAAGCTCTATGCTTCTACTACACACTTCGGAGTTTCAGAACGCTAATGTATTACTGCGATACCTTATAAAAACTTTCAGTGATAAACGCCATTAAAATAATGCAGAAAAGCAAAAATGATTTTGTACAACACTGTGAGAAGGGACACGCTACATTTGCAGTAAATTGCAAAAAGCATTCTACTTACGGATAGAAGTTTTAATGAAAAACAATTTTTGATGCAATTTACTATCATTTTTATAAAATAGCTATTGGATGATAAAGAAAACAGAATGTCAAGAATATAGATTAGAAACATATTCAGCGTATGTTCTAACAACATTCGATAATAAATAAATATAACACATTTACTATTTAAATTATACGTTATCAGCAAAAAGTGCATCAGCATTAATAGAACAAATTCAGTATGAGCTAATTATGAATATTCATACCTTCAGTATCATTGATGACGACATTCATGAATATACTATGCAACCCAGTGTGGCCAAATGTGGAAAGCATAACCAGAGTGAGATTTGTAAGTTTCTAAAACACCAAATTAAGAGGAAGGAATTTTTAATGGTAGAATGCTTTACAAGCTAAGGGGTGTCAGTGCAAAGGACAGCGTTCTTTGTCGTCAAAGAAAATAAGTAAGGAACTAGGCTACAAGATTAGGAATCTCAGAAAAATTAACTTGTATCACAGTTTGACTAAAAAGGAATACAGTGAAATGAAATAAGCTATTTTCATCTCTTCAAACCCATGGTGCGCCAGCCCAGAATTGGACAAGGCCTACCGCCCCGACCACTGAGTCCCTAACCTCTGCCCACTCAGGCGTCATTAGTGATCGGCAATACTGGTGGGTGGGACGTGGTCAGCATTCCGGATCCCTCCCTGCCAGTTAAGGCTGTCTTCTCAACCAGGGCTGTTACGTCTCATCGCTTAGCTCTACAAGTGGTCACTCAGGTACCCCGTAACAGACTTCTCAACGGGGAGGAAATCCCGTGCCAGTACCGAGGATCGAATTCGGGTCCCCCGAGCCAGAGGCACGCGCACTATATTTTCTTCTCTTATTAAACAAAAAAAAAAATAGAATATATAATACAGGGATGCCATTGGAGGAGACTCCAACCTTAATCTATTCCATATTTTATTGTTTTGCCCACCGTAGAGCTTCTATTCCATTAGCACTGTGTCGACGGACATTCCGATCATCCCCAACACAAGAAGTTGGAGGGAGAAAGCAGACTGACACTGTCACAAAATGGCATACTTGATGTAGAAAGTAATAACGCTATGATGTATTCATCGAAAATATATCATATATAATCAATCCTGAATTCATGTGAACTACTTGCTCATAATTACAATGCAAACCTAAAGATCGTTTTATTACTGGAGTTAATATTTTTCAGAAAAGCAACAAGCTCATCCCAAAGTGACATAAAAGAATAATCTTCTACTGGGAAATAAAACTGCAGATTGCTAGCAATACCTGATACTGAGAAAGTAAATACTGTATCTAACGAGAAAAAAAATGTCAGATATGTACATGAAATTAAATTCTGAGAGAAGTAAAAGATTTCATCAAAACATGATGGTATTAAAGGGAAAAGTAATAATTTAAAAAAAAAGCACGCAAAGAAATTATATTCCTAAGTGTGTAAGGATACATTCTTCTTATAAATACGTGACCTGATGTCACAAAATCGACAGCTAGGAAAGTAAAACATTTAACAGTTTGTTAAGTGAAAGCATTATTGATTCGTTTATGCTTAACAAACATATACATATAAACTTGTTTGTGTCATGTACATGCTATAAGATTAATTTTAAAGTGAATATAGGAAAGAAATTACAATTACTGGATTTTCATCTTCTCTTTTATCGCCATCAGAGAAGTTGCTGAAGGAAGAAGTCTTAAAATTGTTATAAAGGTACATATCATGGAGGGGCCGGTGGAACCGGGGCAGAGCACCGCACGCAGACCAGCGGCCCCTTGTGCTTCAAACGTGAGCCCTGAAAGGCAATGATGAGAGGAGAGTCCCGAAGGGTGGAGCAGAGTGCCGCGCTGAGAAGAGGCCTAACTGAGCGGTACCGCAGCGACGCCAGAACCTTTACAGAGCGCAAGCCACCGCCCAGCCGCAACCCGCCGAACACCGTCGCCTGGTCTTACAAACCTGAAACAGCTGACAAGTAAAATTATGGGTACAGGAAATGAGAGGGAGGAGAGTCGTGGTAGAAGACGAACCTGGCATTCGCCTGGCGACCCGGGGAAACCACGAAAAACCCATGGGCCAAGTGGGCGATCGCCGGGGATTAATCCCGAGACCTCCCGAATGCGGGCCACAAAGTAAACGCCTGAGCGTTCCCACTGGGTTTAAAGTTACTATACTTTAATAAATAAAAAATATCACTATATGAGTTGCATAGCAAATGTTTCTGAAGGTAAGGCAAAATATTAGGAAATAACAACGCATAATGCCTTGAAGTGAGCGACGCTTAAGCCACATGTATTTAAAGTATATGTTTGAAGCTATTTGTACATAATATTTAATAATCGAGAATCTAACAGCAGTATCAAATAGATTATTTTAATTTTAGTAAATATAAATCACTTCAGAAACTCATAACAAAGTGAAAAGTAAAATGGAGGAGCTATTATACAGGATATATTTTTCTCAATTAAAAAGTAATACAATAATAAATCATAGATGAAATTAGACTGATATGTTAATCATAAGAAAACAAGCAAAAATGCTATCTGATATGAAAAGAAAGTAAATTATTAAGAAGAGAAGCTTCTATGTTCATTAAGTGGTAAAAATCTCAATAACCTGGAAACCACTCAACAAATATTTACAGACCATGTGCTTCTGATATAAAGAAATCTAAAGGAGCTGTGCGTTGATTGCAGAACGGTTTGCACAAAACTGGTATCAATAATACTGGAAAGAGAACTAAAACTTTGTGTTCCTTATCTCCTCTCAGAATACACAAGTTAGCGAATTGGACATGATAGAAAAACACATTAACAAATAAAACTCTAGACTCCATAATTTTGAGGAGCTATAAAATAAACATTAAAGAAATATCAGGAAAGAAACACAACTTTTATCACTCCAGCTATACCTTATAGCTCTGATGCCTGGATAAAAAGGACCAGAAAAAGAGAATGAAAGTAGTAAAAAGAAGATTGCTTATGTCAACGTTAAGTTACTTACATAAAAGCAATGACCAGATATATTTGTAATTAAAGGTATAAATCACATTAAATATTTAGTGAAACTTGTGGTTAACAATAGTGGATTAACTGCTAAACATCGACATCATTGAATGCCCTTTAAACTCTTCAAGTATCGACCTTTCTGTACGAAAAAGCTTAAGAAACTATGGTAAGAAGAACTAAGTATTTCTGGAGAAGGAATAGGTCTGAATCTTAATGTTGATGGTGATGAAAACAATTCTTACTTTATAATGGTTTGGAAAAAAATGAATTCATCATATACCTCAAAAAGCACTGACGATATCTGCTGTCAGCGATGGTCTGTACTCTTTTGATATATTTCTCAAGTAGCAATTCTTAAAACATTTGTTTTCGACTTCTTCTGAAATGTATGGCGTTGAAACTGCATGTATGTTTCTGAGACGAATAAATTGCAACGTATTGATAATTAGAGCTTTCTGCATTAAACTGCTTTATATTATCAGTAAAAAAAGTCACGAAAGGAGTTGCTGGAAATGTATTTAGGCACGCTAAACAATAAGTGAGATATAGAACTAAGTGTTTCCTTATACCAACGTATACTAATAGATTAAAAAATAAAAACACAACAAATGTTTCTACAAGATATGATCCATAAGATATCAGAACACAGAAAAAATGTAATGTTTATATTAATTTTTCTAGAGCAAATTCCTTACTCAGAAACTTAAAAAACCAAACCTGAATTATCATATAAATAAATTGAAACAAGAAGCTGCACTTTGTTACAACACTGAGCCTTGGGCATTAAGAACGAAAGAGAAAAGCAAAATAACTACTAATCAAAATTATAAAATGTACCTATATAAGATACACAGCAGAACACACTAAAATAATGGAATCATAAACATAACGAGGAAATAATGGAAGAATTATTAGTCGGACACGATATGATTGCGCTTGGAGGAAGGCGCCACGTCTTGATAGTCAATGCAAGGCTATCAGAGAGTAATGTAGGCATCTGACAGGAAAACGTTTGCGGGGTGTACCACGTGGCAGCTCACGATGTCATAAATATATCTACTATCTACATTAAAAACATTGGCAACGTTAGCACTCCAGCGTGTTTCGCTTGGAGTAGTGTGTAAGTGTTTTCTAGTGCTTGATAAAGTTATTTACAATGTCCAGTAAGAAAGGAACAACTTAACACAATCAAGCAAACGAAACAGTTGCTAACGTTGTTAAAATCTCTGACGAGAAAGCAAACAAAACTGATCATTCGGCATTACTAGCAGAAGAGCGTATGTTTTCTAAGAGGCCTTAAGTCTTGTTGATATGCTGAAAGAAGAGCCGTAGTCTTTCTCAGATAGCGATAGAATATTTGATGTCAACACATTCCTTACAGACACATTCTCGTGAGAGAAACTCATTAGTGAGGGGCAAGGTGAAACGGGAATGTATAGTTGCATAATGAAAATAGCACCACATTTGCAGCTCTCAGTCTCACTATATAGTAAATGCAACTCCGAACTACGGATGTTTCTTTACCTGACTGTTCTTGACTTGTTCCGCAACTGTTTAGTTTCTTTTCCCACCGCACGTACTCATATCGTGGCCGACTACTACAATTAGAACTTAACTTGATCACATGTAACATTACCACAAAAAATGAATACTTCATCTGCAACGCATAAGTACCGATAAAGTCCCAAAAGCCACACTTTACTATGCTCCAAAAGGGAAGAGATCTTTAGGTCGTCCAAGAAACGTTGGACTGAAAATCCAAAAGGCCTTAGTCCTAATACTTGAAAGGAAGAAGAAACAAAACATGAAGGCGACCTAAGGGGCAATACCAACAAATTCCATTTGGGATCTTCAGATTCGAACACTTTACTGCTGTCTCTCAGCTTAAATTGTGAAAAAATAGGGAATGAAGGACATTTATGAATAAAAAAGTGTATAACTGGAGGATAAGTCGCTATAAGAAGGAAAAAACTATCATCACATATATTTGTTAAGTTATTTGTTCCAGAAAACACTTCAGCATGTTGTTTACAAATTAACTGGATATGGAACCAAAGCAAGCCCTTCTTTTTAAACTCCCCATTAATACTATCCTTAAATCGAAAGTGAAATAAACTGAACTTAAAGAATAAGGAAAAATGCACCCATAGTTACAGATATCGTGTAAATGAATACAAATATCTTGCAGTTCACCAGTTGTGGCTTGGACAAGAAATAATGTTAATAACTTCTGAATACTCAACATGGAGATAACTGAATTTGGTCTAAAGCAGCTTAGATTATTTCAGGTTGCAGTGTTTACAAAGGCAGATGCGAGTATCATTCTGGTAAATTTTTATTAAACATTTGTTTTATTCTCAATTCTTAATATCCCTGTATTGCAGCTTCAAGGATATGTGTTACAGTTCCTCTTACTTGCTGTGTGTTCTATCTGTCAGTAAGTATATTTTATTATTAACAAAATTATTGGCTGGTGCATTTGCTGGGCAGGAGAGTCACGATTTATTCAGGTAAGCTATTGCACATTTACTTCTGTGCAAAATAAATATTTAGCAAGCTCACCAAGGTTGTTTAAAGGAAGTAATGGTCTATGCAAGGGATGAAATGCAAAGAGAAGAAATGACTTCAAGTAAGATCAGAATCAACCGAATAAAGAGATTATGGAAGGTAAAATGAAGGCTTTAAATTATCAGCTTCATATTTCCAGATATAAGTTAATCCTCTAAAGTGGCCATAAAGGATTAATATTATTCTGAACACGTATACATTAAATGCACCAGGCATCCAGTACCAGTTCAATAGCTATTGCTTAGAAAACTTCCATTACAATTATAATTAATCAACTGCTGGGCACTAAAGTTATTTTAAACAAGTAGATATATAGACAGAAAATACATTTACTACATCCCAGTACAACATTTACAAGGTGACAATAAATAACTCATTCCAAAAGCATAGGCAGACAAACTGGAAAACAACAGTAGCTACTTGGCCAGCGTTTTTGGTTCCATTTAAATGCTAAACTGCATAGCCAAACATTTCATTAACTATGTATTTTGTAGCTGTGCAGTTACAAAATAATACAGCTTAACTTGCCACTTCGTCTTGAGAAAAACTGGTGGAAAAAAAACTAATAATACAAACGATGCAGAGCTCAGAGTCTTAAATGCGATAGTTGTAACTTCTGAAATCAGAGTTTATTGTGCTTTACTAAATAGAAACTGTACTGCAGCAGAAATAGCAAAAGTTTCGCGAGTATGCAAAACTCCCTTTGTGTTCCCGTTTTATCTATACTGGGCAATTTTCATTCTGCATGAAGAGAAACTGTTTTGTGTCATGTTCAACATGACATCAATAGGTAAAATCAATATCAGAAGTTCCCAACAAGTATTCAATTAGTATTGTATTATTAAAAATCCCGATAAAAGGATTTACACGGCAATTATAGTTTTATTTGCAAAACATTACAGTGAAACTCCTTAGAGCTCAACATGCAATCAAAAGTTGAAGAAAACAATAGTGAATGACTTGATCAAGGATGTAATAATTGCAAAGGAATTTATAATCATTAATCTATGCTAACTACAATTTGATATGATTGTATGTGAGAAACTAAAAAGGTAATGCTTTATTAAATATGGTATGCAAAACGACAAAGCTATTTCACAGTGAAAACGAGTTTATGAAGAGAAGCATACACTGTGATTTCTTAAAACTTCAAGAACTTCAATCTCACAGGCTGTACTAAGTTGCCTGTTATATGAAGATACAACTTTTGTGCCAGATGTGACGTCAGCTGTATTCAGGAGAAAATAAACATTACTGAGTCTCCATGCCAGGATTTTGATGCGCCTAATGGTGAGTAGAACATTCCTTTATTTGCATGTTTTTGGTGGCCATTTCTGTAGGTTCTAAACTCTAATATGGTGTACTGGAAATGTTAGAATCTACAAAATGATCAACCAATGATGTATTGTTTATAAGTGTGTATTTCTATGTACACTCAGTCAATTTAAAACCGAGCGGCTCTGAGAAACGGAACTCGAATCGGTATATTCTGTAGTAGTTATAATGGGGAATACAAATAAAATCTCAAAAGTCTTCGAGAAAATGATTCATATACGAGATTTCAAACCAACAGATCGAGTTTTCAGAGTGTTTCAACGCTGTATATTGTAACAAAGACACACTCTATTGATTTATGGTTCTTAAGTAGAGTATGATTAAATGGCACGCTTACTACAGCACTCTTAGCTTAGTGGTAGAGAGTTAGCTTAGTGTTCCTGAGGTTGCAAGTGTAAATCTCCATGGAACCATTCCATTTTTTCTTTTTTCATTTTAAATGCGTGACTAAACATTTAACAGGCTTTTTTAATTGTTTATGTATACGGCGCATATTTAGTAGTCCGTCATAGCGGTAGATGACAACTATGAGATTAATTTATCGGTCGGGAGGAGGTGTCACACTCAATTTAATTTTATAACCGCAAATTTCATCATTATTGCTTAAATTTGTAAGTAAAATGATGTAACACGCGCAGTATTATTTACAAGGATTGTCCCAGAAGTACCGGACCTAACAAAAAAACACAAACATTTTGGGGGGAAAAACATCTTTATTTCTCTACATAGTCTCCTTTCAGCTCGATACACTTTTCCCAGCGATGTTCAATAGCTTCGATACCCTGTTTATAGTGAGAACCATCGAGTTCTGCAAAATAGCCATCAATTCCATCTCTTCATTCTTGCCAAATCTTTTACCACCAAGTCATTTCTTCAACTTTTGAAACAGAAAATACTCAGAGGGGGCTAAGTTTGGCGAATATGGTGCATGAGGAAGCAATACGAACTTTAACTCATTGATTTTAGCCATGGCGATAATGGATGTGTGAACTGGTGCATTGTCTTGATGAAACAGAAACTTCTTTTTCGCTAAATATGGCCGTTTTTGCTTGGTTTCATCATTCAAACGCTGCAATATGTTTGTATAATACTCGCAATTGATTGCTTTTCCTTTTTGAAGATAATCAATGAAAATTATCCCAAGCGCATCCCAAAAAACTGACTCCATGACCCTGCCTGCAGATGGAACTCTCTTTGCCTTCTTTGGAGCCGATTCTCCCCTTTCATTCTACTGTTTTGACTGTTCCTTCGTCTCAGGTGTAAAGTGATGGACCCATGTTTCATCCATGATTATGAATCTACGCCAAAGCTCGGCTTTATTGCAGCAAAACATCGCCAAACACTCGACTGAAGCATCCTTACGACGCTGTTTTTGTTCTATTGTGAGTAAATGCGGCACCCACCTTGCGCACAGCTTTCTCGTGTCTAAATTTTCAGTTAGTGTGTGATGTACAGCACTTTTTGAAATGTCTACGATGTCTGCTAGCTCGCGCACTTTCAGTTGATGGTCATCCAATACCATTTTGCGGATTTTATTCACAATTTTTGGCGTGGTCACCTCATTTGATCGACCACTGCGATGTTCGTCTTAGCAACTCGTACGGCCTCGCTTAAACTCTGCCACCCAATATTTTACTGTTGCAAATGAAGGAGCAGACTCCCCCAGAGTAGAATCTAGCTCAGCTTTAATGTTAGTTGGACTAAGACTTTTCAAATGAATGTATTGTATCACATAAAATGACCAGTTTTATCCGTGTTTACAAATTTGCTGAGAGCGTTCAATATTGATGGCTGCCAAACAATTACTAAACAACGTAGCATCGTCAAACTTCAAAGTTAAGTTTTATAAGGGTGGTACTTTCTACCATAGTCATTTGTTTGAAACACAGCCGCCATATATACGTCAGGTCGGGTAGTTCTGGGACTGCCCTCGTAAATATATTACGTAATACGAGTTGTAAAAAATAAAAGATAAGAATCCGCTACGGAGAGAATCGAACCAATCTGCATTTTTATAAGTTAGGTAGTTTAACCTCTGCTCCACGTCAAGCACAATGTGGAGGTAATCAAATCAGTGCCTTGTGGCTTGTATTACAGAGTTCGTCAAAGCGGCGAACAGAAATTGACGGTTGTAAAGTGCTTAAGAGACCGGCCACTTTTAGTTTGACTGAGTGTACGTTATTAGTAGTTATATGCCAACGTGTACTATCAGCACTTGTTTCTGTGTTTGGTGATTAAGGAAAATTACACCCTTTGGCGTTTAGGGTCGATACTGCCTATCTATGCTAGATTTCAAGTACCAGCATCAATTTGCTAATTTGTTTACCCTGTTTATGTGCACAGTATAATTTTCCTACTTGTAGTATAGCCACTATTCATCGTTGATGTTTCTGTCAGCTGCACAGAGCTCACCATCGGAGGTGAGCTAGGTCCTTCGTCCTAGGGGTTCTCAAATGTGCTACGATGGATATTGCAGAGGATGCTCTGCATCCATAATACAAAAGCTGGTGATAGACTTCTCATATAGGAGTTCGGCTGGCTTTCGTTAAACAGAAGGAAGCTTTCTTAGTTGCATTAGGATTAGCAACTTCAAGCTTCTAAAGCCTGGTGTTTTCTTTTTCGTGTGAAAATAAAACAACTGTATAGCGTCTGGTCTATTACTACGTAACTTGTTTCGTGAACACGTGGCACTTGAATGCTGCAGTGTTTATACGTTTAGGAAAACTGAAAACTTGGGCCTAGTGGAAAGGCGGATAAAGCAGGGTACTTAATAATTGACTTCACTTATATCATAAATTCCGCATAATAGTTTGTTAATTATTTATTTATTGATTACCCGATATGACTACTTCAAATGACAAAATAATTGTAAAATAACCACAACTATAGACAATATTTTTTATTAATTTTTGTTGGGTAAAACAGGGTACTTAGATTATTATATAAATTTCAAAATACAAAATAATTTTTGGAAGTGTTCTAATTCATTTTAGGTGTAAAAACACAAATTGTCATCCTAAGCATCAATGCCAGCACACTTCATGAACCCATTCACTGCACTTACGACATTTAAACCATCCTTCTGTAGGCTTAGAATTAGAAAATAATTCGTTACAATAAATCCTCTTCTCCTTGCCCTTCTGATGGTGTGTTACCATCCGATATTAAGACAGATATAGCTTCATTCCTTCACCATTATTGTTGCAGTAGACGTAGCATTTGGCTCTATATCAAGTTTTCTTTTTGCAATATTACTACTCTTCATGGATGAAATTAGCTCTTCTTTGTAAGGAGAACTTGTTAGGATTGTGTCTTCACTCTTATTCTTTTGGTGATTTTGTAATTACGTCTCGCCCTCGGCATTGCATTCAGTTCCTGCGGAGAGATTTGAAAGCTGAAGTTAAAGCTATAGCTCTATCTGAATGGAAAGATCTTGATGATACTACAGACAATGGTCTCTAGAGCAGGTTCTTTTATGGCTGAAACAGACTGTGTTTCGTATACTGCTCTGAAGTAGATTCTGTTGTTGATGGAACAGATGAAGGCTCTAAAGTAATTCCGAAGACTCGACATCTCCAATGGCTGTAGTATCAACAGGCTGGAACATCCAATCAGAAAAAATATCTGGATCCAGATAAGACTCGGTTTTATAGGATGGATTCATAGCATTTTCGATCGAAGCAGCTTATCTGAAGGCTACTTAATTGGCTGCTGATCGCCCGTCCAGAATAAGATGGCAGCCACTTTCGAGCCTCCTGAGAATATCAGTTATTCAAGGGTTCCATGAAACCAAAGCCCAGTGCGGGGGTAAGCATAAGAGATTGGCATTACTTTCTCTAGCCATCTCAATAACCTCAATACTTGTATGACTTGATTGGCCTTCAGAAGCAGAAGAACTGGTTTCTCTTTCCATGGTTTTGAAAATTGAACGAAACGTTGAAGGCAGTTACATTTCTGCTTCCATCCACTGGGGTGGTACTTTGCAGCAGAACCTGGCGGAGCATTATCGATCAGTTCAGGCTTAGCTATTTGTTGTGGGAACATAAAAACTACGGTCATGTAAACTCCCGAATCGCTCATGGAGGTTTCGGCAATTACTGGGATGCTACTTTCCGCAAAAACCAAGCACCAACTTGTCGTTTCCTCTCAAAGCAAGGACTTTCAATTGCTTATAGATACGAAATAGCTTCTAAACAATAATTTACAGTTTCCCAAAAACAATGAAAAAATCTGATGTGTTACACTCACATGACTTTCTCTACTCTTGTACAAACTATTTTTACAAACGCTTATTCTCCATCTACTTCATGTTAATCGAGATAAACATTTGCAGACTCTATCTTATTGCTAATTTTCTTCTAGATGTAAGCGGAATATATATTTACAAGGGCAATATTGAACTACAGTAGTCTTTAAGCATAGACATATCTCTTAATATCTGGGTGCTAGGTGCAGCACCATTCCCTTTCCCACAGATTGATACTCTTTGCATATCCAAGACAAAAAAATGAATAACAAATTCCCATTTGAGAAAATAAGTATTGAAAAATTTAAGGGAATAAAAAGCAATATCTCGAAAATGGTTCACTCAACAAAAAAAAATGTATATGACATAAATTGTGTATTTTAACGCGATCTACATTTTTTGTGCAGTAAACTTTTGTCTATCTCTTATGGTTTACCAGTTATGCAAAAGTCGTTCACAATGAAGAATACTTTTGGAGACATTGCCAGAAAATTCAAGATATACATTTTATTTGTCATGAAAATATCTTAAACATATGATATTTTAATCAAAATCGTTAGAGCTATTTTTGAGAAAATTAAAATTTTCTAAAAATGTTCCATGTAAAGGATAATCTGGGGTGGGGGGATTTCTTGGAAACCTTCGTGTCGCATCTCTGGAAGATACTGAACCTAAATACCAAGTTTGGTGTTTATCCGACTCTTCGTTTCTGAGTTATGCTGTTCACAGACAGACACACAGACACACACACGGACATGTTTCCAAAAATGCTTTTTTTGGATTCAGGGGGTCTCAAACATGTATTTCCGGTGAAATCTTGGTATCGAATTTTTGGGTGGAATACAATACTTCCCCTACTTACTATACATAGTAGAGAAAGTAATAAGGAACATGATTTCAAAATGAAAATGTAGGGTATGAGGTAGATTCTGTTTGCGAACGGTTTTAACGAAGTTCAGGTTACAAATAATAGCGGCAAATAGTAATCCAAGTCTCACATGATGATAATAATAATAATAATAATAATAATAATAATAATAATAATAGCAATAATACGGATGTGATATCGATACCGTCGATACCTCGATTCTCTCGATACTCCGTGGTATCGAAGTATGTCTAATACTTTGCGATAAACCTTCAATACCTTTCCGATACTTTTAAATTGTTTAATTAGTGAAGGTTGTTGCGTATAACTTTGTGCCATATAAGATATGAAAGGAGTGCAGATTTCATGTTATTGCCCCACAGGCATCCCCAAAGTGTTTCTGGACTATAATTCTTGATACACCTTTACTGGTTTCCTGTAGGTGAATGCAACAATCCATAGACACTTGCGTCTAAATGAAAACACGCAAAACAATGCGGGAATGAGTAGAGTTACTTGTGTAACATGAGCGTTAACAGAACGGTGAATGAAGCTGATTTAGCTGACGCACTATATCACGATTCTGCAATAGTCTGGCTTGATGATTCAGTCTCAGCTATTACATTACCTACTCCAGTGACCAAAATGTAGAATCCAACAGAAACAAATCAGAACTCAAGACATGAGATAATACAGCGCATGAAAATATTACTATTACTTTCTCTACTACGTATAGTAAGTAGGGAAAGTATTGTATTCCACCCAAAAATTCGATACCGAGATTTCACCGGAAATACATGTTTTGAGACTCCCTGAATCCAAAAAAAACATTTTTGGAAACATGTCCGTGTGTATGTCTGTGTGTGTGTGTCTGAACAGCATAACTCAGAAACGAACAGTCGGATAAACACCAAACTTGGTATTTAGGTTCAGTATCTTCCAGAGATGCGACACGAAGGTTTTCAAGAAAATCACCCCACCCCAGATTACCCTTTACATGGAACATTTTTCGAAAATTTTAATTTTCTCAAAAATGGCTCTGACGATTTTGATTAAAATATCATAAGTTTAAGATATTTTTATGACAAATGAAATGTATATCTTGAATTTTCTGCGAATTTCTCCAAAAGTATTCTTCATTGTGTATGACTTTTGCATAACTGGTAAACCATAAGAGATAGACAAAATGTTAGTACACAAAAAATGTAGATCGCGTTAAAATACACAATTTATGTCATATAAATTTTTTGTTGAGTGAACCATTTTCGAGATATTGCTTGTCATTCCCTTAAATGTTTCAATACTTATTTTCTCAAATGGGAATTCGTTATTCATTTTTTTGTCTTGGATATGCAAAGAGTATTAATCTGTGGAAAAGGGAATAGTGCTACACATAGCAACCAGCTATTAAGAGTAATGTCTATGCTTAAATCCTACTGTATGTCTATATTGCCCTTGTAAATATATATTCCCCTTACATCTACAAGGAAATTAGCAATAAGATAGAGTCTGCAAATGTTTATCTCGATTAAAATGAAGTAGATGGAGAATAAGCGTTTGTAAAAATAGTTTGTACAAGAGCAGAGAAAGTTATGTGAGTGTAACACATCAGATTTTTTTTCTATGGATAGAAAGCTTTAAAAGGAAGTTTTAGCACAAAACATAGTTACATAAAAAGGGAAGGAAAGAAATTTATATTATTATTATTATTATTATTATTATTATTATTATTATTATTATTATTATTATTATTGACTAACAATAGGGGATATATAACCTGTGGCATTATCGTGGTAAAAAAATTGCTGCCAACTGAAGAGTGTCAAACAGGAACAATTTCGGAATTAACATACAAATCAAATTTGGTTGCATGCGCTTTTACACAAAACTACTAATAAGAACATAATTCAGTGAACAAGCTATCGCCTTTACAGTTTTTTATAAAGTGAGTAGCGAGTATCGGTGTACATAAGACAGTATCGATATCGAGTATCAACAAATAGTGGTATCGGCCCATCATAAATATTGAGAATAAAAAAAAATTAAAATGTTAATTACGAAGCGTGCGATAAGGATTATATTGAATTAATTTATTCTTTTGTGTTTATAATTGGGGTGTAGTATAATTTCCTTGCTGATATGTTGTGACTTTCGATTTCGGATTTAATTTAAAGGGTTAAAGATTTTATTTGTTTTTAATATAGCACTAGATATTTGTATGTTCTCTTTGCGATCGTTATTTGTTATAAGACAAAATACTTCTGTTAAGGTTCAATGCTTTGCGTTGCCAGAGAGTACTGTGAGATAAAGGTTTGTTACTTTATTTTTTTTACCACGCTTTGGGCGTCAATTTGAAGTAGTTTGTATTGAAGGAGTTGTATTATATTTCAACTGTTGGGGAGCCGAACTTGTAGTAGCTGCAACCGCACGTATAGTAAACAGTTTCCGGTAGCCTTCGCCCCAAAAATGTATTTTTAGGTGGCCTTTGCCCCAAATTTAAAAAAAATATATATTAGCTTTGTAATTTATCTGTTTCTTTAAATATTACATTTATGTTTGCCTCGGCTGCGTCAGTATTTGTTAGAGACACGTTTCTCTGAGCAGCGTTTTGGTGCGACAAGAATATAGGCTTACACAGATTAAAATTTTACTTCACTCCTTTTATTAATACTTGATACGATTTAAATAACACTTCACTGGTATAGAGAGCTGTGAGATTCTTTGTATTAATTAATTACACTTTGTAATACGTAAACTTATTTTTCGTTTCACACGTTTATATATTATATTTCTTGAGGACACTTTTTGCGTCTGGTTAGTAACTCTGTCTGCACGCAACTGAACTGATTTCAACCGTCTAAACTTGTAAATTTCTGTATTTCAAGTCTCTGATTCGCTAATCCTACTCCAATAGAATACCTTCATTTAACTAAAGCTTTTTCTGGTTGTTGATTGGCTATTTTATAAACTGTCACTAAATTTGCATTATTGTTACTTCAAGCATCACAAGTAGTACTGTTAAACTTCCTTACTCATTATTGATTCAAGGTTACTTCATTGTTACCTCTTTGTTAGCAACGTTTGACCTTTTTCGCACAGCTCCTACATTATTAAATTACGTAATGCATTCACATAACATTATTGAACATGTTTACAATATTATAAGCATATGCAATGACTGTTACATTCATTTTACAAATTCTTACATACTCATATTGCTTCAAGGCGGGCTGTTATTGAATTTACATATTATATAATTTGACTGAAATGATTTAAGTGTTAATAATACTGCCTCAAGTGATAGAATAACAAATGGATAGGTAGAGACGCCATTTGTACAAATGTCTTAAATGTTTAATTTAATGACATTTTGTAAGTGCATTTACAAGTTGCATTATATAAAGTGAATTATTCGATTGTAAGAGAGCTTGAGGCAGTGGCCTAGCGTGATTATCGGACTCGGGTATGTACCCCAACGTATATTGTAAAATTCGTTAAAATATGACCCAACTTAAACAGAACTGCCTATATCAGCATACTTAATCTCAGCTAGACAACATGTAATGTAAACAAGATGTTCCTGATTAATTCAATTTAAATTGCCTAGTAAATTGATAAAAGAATACCGAGTACACTGGAAGGTAGTTTAATAAACATAATTTAGAATAATGATGTTTATAAAAACTAAATGTTATTCACTCACGCTTAGTTTAGCCTACTTCGTGTAAATCAGCTGGATCCTCCGATTTTTCTGAGCAAAAATTACGTCATCCTCAAATGAAAGTCGCGAACGTAGATCTTGTAGAAACTTGCTTTCGAACTTCATCATAGCAAGAGCTGAGAGTCTTTCTTCATGCTGAGAGTAGCGAAAATAATCTTTAATTTTTCTCAAGCAGGAAAACGATCTTTCTACTGAAGCACTAGTTGTTGGTATAGTCAGGATTAAAACCGTCAATTTTAAAGTTTCAGGAAACACTGTAGAAAATTCCATTGTCTTTATATATTGGTGAAGCTCTACGACACTATTTCTTTCCATATCAGGAACAACATAAATCACACACAGCTCACTTTTTATAGCAACAAAATCAAAAAATGTTCCATAATTAATTTTCAAACTTCCAAATGTCTCCTCCGGGAACCCTTTTTGAAGTTAGAGAATTGTGCATGGTCAGGAAGACAGAGGAACTGTAACTTTGAAATTTCACTAAATCTCCGAGATACGCTTTGCCCTACGGTATCAACAATTTCAAAAAACAATCGCCTGTAGTTGAATTCATCACTGCTAGTGCCGGATATACTACCAAGACGAATTCTCTTTGCTTGAAGATCACTGCCACTATCATCAATTTCCTCCCAAAATCCGTCAAATTCATTCCTGTAGTTGTGCAAATATTGCTTGAAATTTTCTAGCATTCTATTGCAGTAAGCAATATCTGAAAGATTTTTCTGGAGAATTTGGAACAGAACATCACAGTACAGGGATATGTTAGCAAAAATTGTCAAAAGGAAATTAAAAGTGAAATCTTTTATCCTGGTTAATAAGCCTATTGCACACGTAACGGTGTCCTCGTCCCATTCGGAGTTTTCATTTTTTACCATTGTCTCAAACAAATGTTCGATATCAATTTTGTGTTCCTTCACTGTCCGAACTAAACGGCTTTGGAAATTCCATCGAGTTCGAGGAACACTAGGAATTCGTTTTTTCATATGCATGTCCAAATCATAAACTCTCTTTGTGGATTTAGAAAAGAATGTTCCAAAACCTGCTAGAGAGGTAAAGAAGCGTTTAACTTCTTTGATAAAACTAGCGGACTGTGACAGCACAAGATTTAACTGGTGAACGAATATGGCAGATTTAGAATGTTCTCTGAGCTTCGATTGCAGTCCATTGTGTTCCCCTGCCATGACTGCTGCTCCATCATATGTTTGGGCAATTAGTTTATTTGAGCAAGAAAAGTCGTTAAGAATACTGAGAGCATGGCTCAAAAGAGAATCTGCTTTTCTGTCACAACTTACATCTGTAAAGCAAATAAACCTCTCTTCAACATTTCCATCAACAGTTATATATCGGAAAACGGTAGAGAGTTGCTGTTTACTACTTATGTCAAGAGTTTCATCTAATATCATTGAAACAAAGAAGGTGCCAGAAATTTCCTTATTAATTTCACGCGTCATGGCGGCACTCACACTTGAAATTAAATTATTCTGAATATCAGGTGAAGTTGCACGAAAAACAATCGACTTTTCTAAGTGCCCTTTTAGAGAGTTGTCATATACTGCTAATTCATTTAAATATTCAATATAGTTGCCCCTGTTTGAAGATCCTTCATTCTCATTGTGACCACGAAAAGCATACAGCCCGTACAAAATGACAAAGTAAAGCTCTATTCTTTTTCACTTCATTGTTATGCTGTTCAACTGAGAGTTTATACTGACTATTCAATGAAAATTCTATTCTGGTAGTTTTCCCGAAAAGTTTTAGTTGTTTTTCACATATTATATGATTACAAGAATAGTTGTGTTTTTTTTTGGCTGCCTTATAAATGTTATTCAAATCTTCATAACCGCTAGAATACCAGACACACTTTTCATTTGAAAAAAGAAGACATGACCAACAAAACAGTTTGTTTAAGGTTTTACAACCGCACAGCCATGACTCATTTTCATAAACTTTGATGCTGAAATGCCTCACACACTTTTTAATGTTTGTTGTAATACTGAGTACGGGCTTTGGAGGACCTGATGTAATTATATCTTCCTTTTCAGAGAAATGTAATGTCTGGAAGCTTCTTACCTTGAGTTTGTTGATCACACAACAGTTTATTTCCATTTTCGTTGCCACAACTGCACTGAAACAATGCATTGTTTGCTATTGTTGTTATCCGCCTCGTGACCTCTCGGATGTATACTACCTGTGTACATAGCTTTCTCCCAGAACCTGCGCAAATCCTAACCTACACTACGTGATCAAACGTATCCGGACACCTGGGTGAAAATGACGTACAAGTTCGTGGCGCCCTCCATCGGTAATACTGGAAGTCAATATGGTATTGGCCCCCCTTAGCCTTGATGACAGCGTTCATTTTCGCAGGCATACTTTCAATCAGGTGCTGGAAGGTTTCTTGAGGAATGGCAGCCCGTTCTTCACGGAGTGCGAAACTGAGGAGAGGTATCGATGTAGGTCGGTGAGGCCCGGCACGAAGTCGGCGTTCCAAAACATCCCAAAGGTATTCTATAGGATTCAAGTCAGGACTCTGTGCAGGCCAGTCCATTACAGGGATGTTATTGTCGTGTAACCACTCCGCCACAGCCCGTGCAGTATGAACAGGTGCTCGTTCGTGTTGAAAGATGCAATCGCCATCTCCGAATTGCTCTTCAACAGTGGGAAGCTAGAAGGTGCTTAAAATGTCAATGTAGGTCTCCGCTGTGATCGTGCCACGCAAAACAACAAGGAGTGCAAGCCCCCTCCAGGAAAAACACGACCACACCATAACACCACCATCTCCGAATTTCACTGTTGGCACTACACACGCTTGCAGATGACGTTCACCGGGCATTCGCCATACCCACACCCTGCCATCGGATCGCCGCATTGTGTACCGTGATTCGTCACTCCACACGACGTTTCACAACTGTTCAATCGTGTAATGTTGACGCTCCTTACACCAAGCGAAGGCGTCGTTTGGCATTTTCCTGCGTGATGTGTGGCTTATGAGCAGCCGCTCGACCATGGAGTCCAAGGTTTATCACTTCACGCCTAACTGTCATAGTATTTGGAGTCGATCCTGATGCAGTTTTGGAATTCCTGTGTGCTGATCTGGATAGACGTCTGTCTGTTACTCTTTACGACCCTCTTCAAATGTCGGCGGTCTCTGTCAGTCAACAGACGAGATCGGCCTGTACGCTTTTGTGCTGTACATGTCCCTTCACGTTTGCACTTCACTATCACATCAGAAACAGTGGACCTAGGGATGTTTAAGAGTGTGGAAATCTCGCGTACAGACTTCTGACACAAGTGACACTGAATCACCTGACCACGTTCGAAGTCCGTGAGTTCCACGGAGCGTCCCATTCTGCTGTTTCACGATGTATAATGACTACTAAGGTCGCGGATAATGAGTACCAGGTAGTAGGTGGCAGCACAACGCACCTAAGATGAAAAACGTATGTTTATGGGGATGTCCGGATATTTTTGATCACATAGTGTATATTTGCTTTGATAGTGGGTAACCAAGTGTCCAAAGCACACTCAAATTTTTACAATTGAAGAAACACACATACAAGAAACAAAACAACTCGCAAATTACTCCCTATTCACGTCTATAAATACAAGAGTATGAGCACGATTTTTAACGCGAGATGTACTCCAACCCAGTACCCCCATGGGTTAAGCACACAATGCCAGTTTCCTCCAGCTGACGGTAGGTGCCGTTGATCCGAGATTTATTTCTATACAGACTGGCGCAAATTTAAATCATAATATTTAGAAAGTTTGGTTTTTAATGGCATTAAGACGACTGTGTATTAAAAAATTATAATCAACACCAATTTTGCCACCAGTTTGAGAAAAATTACAGGGTATGCAGTACATCTCTCACATCCATTGACGCTACGCCCCTGGTGAGGGTTAGTTGAGGGTGCATCGAAATTAATACGTTTTGCAGTATAAGAGATGTAAGTGGAAGCAATATATAGAAGAATAAATATAGTAAGAGAGATTGAGGTTTTAATGTTACTACGCGTTGCCAAATTTATCCTACGGTCAAAGCCCAGAGATATAAAAACGGAGGCAATGAGTAATCGGATGTTATTCAGCGAAGGTAAGACCTGTTCAACAGCATAGTGGAATATCGTGTGACCACGAAATACCGCAGGCAACGTTATAACGACTAAGCAGCGCTGTAACTATACAATTCAAACACATTAGCACACTATCGTGTGGCAAACGTTAACTACAACCCCAACGTCACTGCTCATTGGCACAACATCGAAGGATTAAAATCTACGTCATCCAAACCACCGCAGGTTAAATACCTATATTAATTTACATTCTTTAGCTTATTATTCTCGTATCAATATGGCCATATAAGGGTAAAGATAAGGGTATACGTACCACGGAGGGGGCCCCGGAACCGGAACAGAGCACCGCACGCAGGCCAGTCGGCCCATTGTGCTTACAATGTGACCTCTGTGAGGAAAGGATGAGGGGAGAGACCCGAAGGGCAACCACGCCCGGATGCCAACGGGCGCAACATGGACGGGGTCTCGAACGTTTCCAGATATAACGCATCCGACGCCGCACGGTCCCTGCCCACAAAGCACCAACCTCCAGGGTCCCCCGGAGCGGAGCCCCACGCTGAGGAGAGAGATAACTGGGTGGTACCGCAGCGACGCCAGGGAAAAACCTTTACAGAACGCAAGCCACCGCCCAGCCGCAACCTTCAGGACACCGTCACCTGTTCCTACAACACTGAAACAGATCACAAGGAAGATAACGGCTACAGGAAATGAGAGGAAGGAGAGTCGTGGTAGAGGATGAACCATCCCAGTATTCGCCTGGTGACCCGGGGAAATCACCAAAAACCCATGTGCAAGAGTGGGGTCGCCGGGTATCGATCCAGAGACCTCCGGAATGCGGGCTATACACGTAACCGCCTGATCCATCCCGCGTGGTATATGGTCATATAGGTATAAAATGGTTTACATTTGTTGCAGAAAAATACAGACACTTACAGAGCTAGCAGTTTAAATTTGTTCACTAGGTCGAGTTCGTACTCAGTTTCTGTTCCTTTCTTCCGGAACTCGTGGTGCTCGAACGGTATACTAGTCGTCCTCCGTGGTGTAGTGATTATCATGCTAGTCTCTAGGTTCCGAGGTCGCGGGTTCAAACCCGAGGGAGGGCGATGGAGTTTTTCGGGCGTAAAAATTCTTAACATTGCTTCCTTCGGAAGGGAAGTAAAGCCGGCGCTTCCGTGCCGTAGATTTACAGCACGTAAAGAACCTCAAACCTGATAAAGAGGCCTCTGAGCAAAATTATCGGGGCAATTAGCAAAATACTAATAGAGAAAATATTTTATCCACAAGTTTTATGAAGCTGTCAGATCTCAATGAGAACTTCATAAGATATGAATTGTGAATCAAGCAACACTTTCAGCATCTATTATGAAAAGGGTGGGTAATAAATTCCGTTCTCTAATAGGTAAGAGCCAACTTTTCAAAACGTGAACCATCGGAGGGCAACGAATTAGCTGAAAAGCATAGGCAACAAACGCGGGGACAAATTACCCATATTCTGAACTAGTGGTTGGACATCTTTAAGCTGCTTAGTTTTAAAAGCGCCTCCCCTTTTCAGGTTTATACTACCTTCCTCCAAAAGCCTCTGTCCTGCCAATCGTCTTCATTAAATTTTTTCCCAACATATCCCTGGCTGCTCCACATCTGGCTTTTTCTCCTCCCATATGGCGACCATAACAGCATCTGCTTGGGCCATTCATCTTCTGGCATCCTCTGAACGGCCAGTACTATCGTAGCGTCCTCTTTTCAAGCCTTTTCATTAGAGTTTCTTCTTGTTCCATTAGGGCACCGTGCATCATGTTGGAGTAAATAGCTTCGGTAGTAAGTTTACTAAAGAAGTCCATACTACGGAAGTAGGTTACTACGGGAGCAATTTACTCCGGAAGTAACGTTGGAGAGCTCAATTACAATTTATCCTTTTGATTTTGACTACGGAACTAAGAGCTTCGGAGGTATTTTTCTGTTTGGATGATTTACTTGACGCCACCATGAATAATGTTATGTGCTATAAAAATGGGGGAAACGTCAGCAAAAGATATAAATGTTGGTTGGTAGAAATAAAGAAAATCCATTTTAAAAATTGAGTGCAAAAAACGTGTTATAAAGATGCTGGAAAATCGTGACGGGCGAGTTTAATGCTTCGAGCGATGGGAAACGTAATGAACAGCAGCTTAAAATTCTGGAAACAATGTTTGTAATCTTTATTTTGCATCGCAGATCATTTGCGTGTTGATGGGGAAATGTCCTTTCCGATTTCGGAAAAGTTCACCATATTCACGGATGGGCAAACATTAGTAGCATGCGTGCAGTCAATTACACCCATAATGTGTAGGAAATCTGCAGTGTAGAGGGTGTAGAAGAATGCGTTTTATTTTCTGAACACAGGGCTGTCCTCTGACCTTAAAGCAGTTCAGAAATAATATTAGCAGAATAAATGTTGGTTAATTAACTAGTGTACTCATTTCACAAACTATACTATTAAAGTTGACACTACCAGGTTGAAAATACTGGTAACTAAATATAAGGACCAATTGTAAATAGATAAGTACCTCGAAAATAGTTACGTACTTTGTAAATTGTTAAGTACTTTGTAGATAGTTAAGTAAATTGAGAATAGTTAAGTAAATTGTGAATAGTTAAGTAAATTGTGAATAGTGAAGTAAATGGTGAATAGTTAAGTAATTGTGAATAGTTAAGTAAACTATAAATGGTTCAGTAATTAGGGATTTTAAAAGCTTCGTTAATATTTAAAATTAATCATTTTGTATTGTTAGTCTTGTTTATTATTATTATTATTGTAAGCTAGTCATGGTGATGTAAATTTTGTACGGTTTAATTCTGCCACCGGGAAGTACCCAATTGCAGAATAAATACATACATACATACATACATATATACATACATACATACATACATACATACATATATTTATATGTGTTGGTACGTTGCTCTTAACCTCAAAAGCGCTCTAACAACGATGAAGTACACGACCAGCAGACGCATGGTGAACGTTTATTTATAAGATCGCCTGTAATGCCGGGATTACGATGAATTTTACTTAACGTAATGGGAATGATTCTTGATTGGTAGTTCTTTTATTACTTCGAGCTAGTGCTTCATGCCGGTTGGTTCTAATTACCATGTGACATCAAACTTGACGTAACGGGAAGGAAAAGTTTGACATTGCCAAACTCAAGTTTCGTCCCGTTAACTCAACCCTAAATAGCTCCATTTAATATAGTGTTAGACTGTCACGTTGCGTTAAATTCGTGGTAATGTCGGCTGAAGTATCTGAAATGTTCCGGTACGAAAGTCTCGTAGGACGCCTAACAATAATTGTAGTTTGGATTATAGAGCTATATTCTTGCCTGAATTTTGTTGTAAATGCTTTCCAAGCATCTTCAAAAGGAATGTAAAATAATTTTCTAATACCGAGACGTGCTTTGAACTACGGTATTCTAATTCAATCAAGGATTACTTCACCCAGGTCGCAAGAGTAAATTCTAACCTATATTTGTGCTCTATTTAATTCCTTCGTAACATACGCATGATGGTGCCCTCCGAAATTTCTTCTTCGATAATTCAATCTGGGAGTATATGAAAGGAGTAAAATGCTTCAGAAGTATTTTACTCTCATATGGAAGTCGCCGAGTGTTGACTTGAATAGTAGTTTACTACGTAAATATAAAACTTACCTTAGGTTGGTGCACGGCGCCCTTATTTTTACTTTCTCTACTACGTATAGTAAGTAGGGGAAGTATTGCATTCCACCCAAAAATTCGATACCGAGATTTCACCGGAAATACATGTTTTGAGAATCACTGAATCCAAAAAAAGCATTTTTGGAAACATGTCCGTGTGTGTGTCTGTCTGTGTGTCTGTGTGTCTGTCTGTCTGTGTGTCTGTGTGTCTGTGTGTCTGTGAACAGCATAACTCAAAAACGAACAGTCGGATAAACACCAAACTTGGTATTTAGGTTCAGTATCTTCCAGAGATGCGACACGAAGGTTTTCAAGAAAATCCCCCCACCCCAGACTACCCTTTACATGGAACATTTTTCGAAAATTTTAATTTTCTCAAAAACGGCTCTAACGATTTTGATTAAAATATCATATGTTTAAGATATTGTCATGACAAATAAAATGTATATCTCGAATTTTCTGGGAATGTCTCCAAAAATATTCTTCATTGTGAACGACTTTTGCATAACTGGTAAACCATAAGAGATAGACAAAATTTTACTACACAAAAAATGTAGATCGCGTTAAAATACACAACTTATGTCATATACGTTTCTTTTGTTGAGTGAACCGTTTTCGAGATATTGCTTGTTATTTCCTTAAATTTTCCAATACTTATACTTTTTCTCAAATTCGTTATTCATTTTTTTTATGTCCTGAACATGCAAAGAGAATGGAATTCGCCACATAGCAACCAGCGTTAAAATATTTGACTATCGCTTAAAAGCTACCATATTCCCCTTGCATCTACAAGAAAATTACCAATAAGATTGACATCTCGATATCTCGATTAACATGAAGCATATGGAGAATAGGCGTTTGTAAAATTAGATTGTACAAGAGTAGAGAAAGTCATGTGAGTGTAACACATCAGATTTTTTTACTAGAAACTCGTATTCTAGAGACACGACAACTGTATCAGTGCATCCATCTCTACTGTATTTATCATTTTTTCTGTCTTTGCATCAAAGCCCACCCTTCTCTTCCGTATGTCAGGATACTTCAACAATAGCTTTTAAAATCAATTTTGTTTTCTGTGATAGGTTTCAGTGCCTCAGAAAATTCTTGCGATATGTCACATCTTTAAGCTAGCGGTACTTAATAATACACTGGGTATATTACTTTCACAATTCATTTGCACCAGTTATATTTTTCGGAGGACTGGATTCAAACACAAATGGAACATCTAGTTTTTCTGAGAAGTACAGCCACAAAAAGAGAGCACAGAAAAAGTGCTTTTTATGTGTGCATAAAAAGCGAACTCCTTTAGGGGTGTTCATATACTTATAGGAACTTCTTATAAATTAAGTTAGCAGTTAATGAATGACTACGCAAATAGCTACAGTGTGAGTCTCTTAAAATAGTTGAAACTTAACAAATTATGATAGTTACATTATGACTCCCGAGTGGGATGAGTCAGGCGGTAATGTCTGTGGCCCGGATTCGGGACGTCGCGGAATCGATGCCTGCGACAGCCCACTTTGACCCATGGCTTTTTTCGGGGATTTTGCCGGGTCAGGCGAATGCTGGAGTGGTTTCTTTCAAGCCCCGTATTTCTTGTCCGTCCATTTTATTCCATTCTTCATTTTATTCATCCTTCATCCCGTTGGTCTCTTTCAGAGTTGGAAGTGTTGGCGATGGTGTTTCGGTGCAGCGTGGCAAAAACGGGTGCTCTTTGAGACTCTCTCCGTCCCTCGTCTTTCGACTGGCTGCCGGGACATCCGAACCCCCCTTGAGAGGCATTGGGGTGGGGTCTCCGGACTGCCTGTTCGTCTGCCAGGTGTCTCTATCAGGAAACGTAGGGACCCTGTCACTGCTGTGCCGTCGCTTCTGGTTCCGGATGCCTAAGTCATGTTAATTTAACACATCAGATCTTTACTATCTCTAACACTACATAGTAGATAGAGAAGCTATTGCATTCCACCCAAAATGTTTACCGGAAACACGTTTTGAGTTCCCCTGAATAAATAACATTTTTAGACAAAGGTCGTGTGTGCTTCTGTGAACCGCATAACTCAAAAACGAAAAGTCGGATAAGTACCAAATTTGGTATTTAAGTTAAGTATCTAACAAGGATGTAACACGAACATTTTCAAGATGTGTCGCACTCACATGACTTTCTCGAATCTTGTACAAACTATTTTTACAAACGCTTATTCTCCATCTACTTGATATTAATCGAAATAAACATTTGCAGAAACTTATTGCTAAGTTTCTTGTGGTTGAAAGGGGTATATGGTAGGCTTTAAGTGTTAGTCAAATCTTTTAAGAGCTGGTTGCTATGTGGAGCATTCCATTCTCTAATACCTTTGCAAGTCCAGAACATTAAACAACAAATAATAAATTTCCAGAGAAAAAGTATAAGTATTGGAAAATTCAAACAAATGACAAGGAATGTCTCACAAATGTTCACTGCACCAAAAAAAAATATATGACCACAAATTGTGTGTTTTAACGAAATCTACATTTTTTTGTGTTGTAAAACTCTATCTGTTACGTTTTACCAGTTATGCAAAAAACATTCAGAATGAAGAGCACCTTTGGGGACATTCCCAAAAAATTCAAGATATACGTTTCATTTGCCGTAAAATATTTTAAATATATGATATTTTAATTAAAATCGTTAGGGCCATTTTTGAGAAAATCAATTTTTTTGAAAAATGTTCCATGTAAGGTAGTATGGACTGAGCGGATTTCCTTTTTAAAGATACTGGACTTAAATACCAAATTTGGTATGTATTCGACTTTTCATTTTTGAGTTATGCTGTTCACAGCCACACATCCACACAGACACACACATGGGCCATTCTCTAAAAACGCCTTTTTTGGATTCAGGGGTCCTCAAAACATGTATTTCCAGTGAAACCTCGGTATGGAATTTTTGGGTGGAATGCAATACTTCCCCTAGTTACTACATGCTGTAGAGAAAGTAAAAACGAGTACCAATTCTCATTTTAGAAAAAGTATAAGTATTGGAAAATTCAAACAAATAACAAGGAATATCTCGGAAATGGTTCACTAGAAAAAAAACATGTATATGACATCAATTGTATTTTAATGAGATCTACATTTTTTGTGTAATAAAATTTTGCCTATTTTTACGGTTCACCAGTTATATGAAAGTCATTCAGAATGAAAAGGACTTTTGGGGACATTCCCAGAAAATTTAAGATATAGTTTTCATTTGCCCTGAAAATATATATTTTAATCAAAGTCGTTAGAGCCATTTTTGAGAAAATAAAAATTTTTGAAAAACGTTCCATGTAAAGGGTAGTTTGGGTGGGGGGATTTTTTTGAAAATCTTCTTGTCGCATTCTTGGAAGATAGTAAACTAGAGTACCACGTTTGGTGTTTATCCGTATTTTTGTTTTTGAGTTATGCTGTTCACATACAGACGCACAGACAGACATGCTTCAAAAAATGCTTTATTTGGATTGAGGGTACCTTAAAACATGTATTTCGTTGATATCTCGGTATCGAATTTTTAAATGCAATGCATATTTCCCCTACTTATATGTGTAGTAGAAAAAGTAAAAATGTAGATCTCTTTAAAGCACACAATTTATTTCAAATAAGTTTTTCTGTGGCATAAGCCATTTCTGAGATATTGTTATTAATGGTTCGAATTGTTCATTACTTGATCATTCTCTTAAATTCCTTACAAAATCCACTTGTTTCTCGCTATTGCGTGGAAACAGTACAGAATTTTAATGCCCGCATATAGCGTCCAGTTCTTAAACATTTGACTATCGCTGTTCCTTAGTATCTATAAAGAAACGTGTATTGCACTTATTTCTGCAAAGGTTTATTTGAATTGAAATGTAGTAAATAGAAAAATAAAATTTAGTAGGAATGATTTGTATACCCATTAATAAACGACGGAGGGTATCACAGATTTCTTATTTGTATTTTTATTCCCTAATTTGGGGCATGATACTTCTAATCCCGCATTTACCTTATAACTCAGGGATACGCTGTTCATTTCTATGAGTGTACTTAAACGCATTCTAATAGTTACTTCTCTCTTCTAGAGTGTCAGCACAAGCATACTCTGTCTATCCTGGATAGAAATTCGGATCGATGATTCTAGTTTGCCCGTAAGCTGCGTATACATTAGAGATTGAACTTGTGTTTAATTAAATATCAAAAGCTTTATAGCGGAATAAAGTATGAAAAAGTAATGCTAGCAAGAGCTTCCCTTTGAACAACGTTTTTTGGGAATATGATTTCAAGAAAAAAAGGATTCTGTTTTAATTTTTACTTTCTCTACTACGTATAGTAAGTAGGGGAAGTGTTGTATTCCACCCAAAAATTCGATACCGAGATTTCACCGGAAATACATGTTTTGAGATTCCCTGAATCCAAAAAAAGCACTTTTAGAAACATGTCCGTGTGTGTGTCTGTGTGTGTGTGTGTGTGTCTGTGTGTCTGTGTGTCTGTGAACAGCATAACTCAGAAACGAACAGTCGGATAAACACCAAACTTGGTATTTAGGTTCAGTATCTTCCAGAGATGCCACACGAAGGTTTTCAAGAAAATTCCCCCACCCCAGACTACCCTTTACATGGAACATTTTTCCAAAATTTTAATTTTCCCAAAAATGGCTCTAACGATTTTGATTAAAATATCATATGTTTAAGATATTGGCATGAGAAATGAAATGTATATCTCGAATTTTCTGGGAATGTCTCCAAAAGTATTCCTCATTGTGAACGACTTTTGCATAACTGGTAAACCATAAGAGATAGGCACAATTTTACTACACAAAAAATGTAGATCGCGTTAAAATACACAATTTATGTCATATGCATTTCTTTTGTTGAGTGAACCGTTTTCGAGATATTGCTTGTTATTCCCTTAAATTTTCCAATACTTATACTTTTTCTCAAATTCGTTATTCATTTTTTATGCCCTGGACATGCAAAGAGAATGGAATGCGCCACATATCAACCAACGCTTAAAATATTTGACTATCGCTTAAAACCTACCATATTCCCCTTGCACCTACAAGAAAATTAGCAATAATATTAACATCTCGATTAACATGAAGCATATGGAGAATAAGCAAGCGTTTGTAAAAATAGTTTGTACAAGAGTAGAGAAAGTCATGTGAGTGTAACACATCAGATTTTTTAGTGTATGCATGCATAAACTCCCACGCACTAATTAGCATGTTATAGATTAACTACAATTCCTTCTGTACCTTTTTCTCATGTTGGCAAAAGAGTTTGTCAGGGCCAGGAGGTGCAAACAGAACTAGACGTTTGGATAAGACAGAGGGTATACAGCACTGATCCAGGAATGTGGATATAGTACCGACGCCCCAAGAGAGGAAGGATGAGGCGAAGCGAGACACTGGGTGGCCGGAATCAGGAGTGGAAGCACAGCAATGGTAGAGTCCCTACAGTTCCAGACATAGGCGCCACGGCAGTGGGACGGGCATACCTGGGACGACATGAAGAAAAGAAAGGACGACAAGACGCTAATTTTAGCAATACACGCTCTTTTATTACTTAAGCTCCACTTACCTTAGAACTGTCCCATCAAGGTTCCTTCTCGCGCAGGGCCAATCTTAAACACCTACGTATGCATATCTGACACGGTTACTATGAGGTACCTCCCCGAATCTCAGAATTTTATTCTCTCTCTCTCTTTTACATAATTTATATCTACGTGAATCTGAGTACTGAACCTTAACTGTATTCCAGGAATCTTTACACCAATGCGTTCGCTCCTCAGCTATTATTAATGACTTTGCTAACTGTTTATTGCAATTATTTCTCTGTATTATTATTATTTCTTTATTTAATTGTTTATATCTTCCTGTCAGTAACTACGGTATTAATATTTATCCTATAACTCTAAGGCGCATTTAATTCAGAATTAATATATTAAGAGTGGTTTGTAGATTTTTTATATACGGCGAAAAAGCATTAAAAGTAGCTAACAGCTTAACTTTTTCCATGTTACTTTCTAAATCCTTGTATATTCCGTGTGGGTGCTTAAATTACTTAATTTTAGCGTGAACCTATAGTTTATAAGTCAACTTAGAGACTTGAACGTTTGTGATCTGGAAGAGAAAATATTCTATCGGTTCTCCACATTTATAATAACACAAAAACGTATTTCATTCCATCATTCATTTTAAGAGTTCATACTGTAGCATCAGTCTAACTCGAAATAAAGTTACATGATTTAAGACACCAAAGGCCTCCCTCGAAAGAAGGGAATCGTCCCACATCTGTGGTGTCGGTATAGGTGTCTCCCTCAAATTCAAAATGTACTATATCGAATCTCATTTGAGTTACATTACCTGCATAGTATTCTCTTGTAGCTTTCCCTTATACTGAGAAAACGAGCATCGGCCTTATTTCCTGGTAGGGCAGGGTTTTCGACACCTTCAGCTACCGAGATGCGAGCGCTGCGTACCCCTAGCACTCGTGGTACTTCTGATATTACTATAAGTATGTCCGGCCGAATATATGAGCCCCTCCCTAAAGGGAGCTGTTCGGATTGGGTTGGGCTCGACGTGGCAGTGGTTTGCAATACCTATGGGAGATTGGGTATGTCTGGACGGTGATGACAAGGCGGGGCTGTGAGACATCTAAGTGTACTCAGTACTAACCTGGACAGCTGGTAGACGAACTACTAGATCATTGTCGGCCACACCGAGGTTCTTTGTTAGTTTTCCCTAAGCAGGAGACGGAAGTTTCAGTTATTAGCCTAATGGAAAACCCCACGGAAGGGAAAGGCACTCGGTTGACGGTTTCCCCTAGGCAAAGAGGGGAGCTTCCGCTCCGGGTAACCTTGTTTGCTAAATCGGGCTTATTTGAGCATTGTTTTGACCATTTCATTTAGTGATCGTTTGATATGACTTAAAAGTTTAAAAAATACTATTATTTACAAGCAAACATTACTATTTTAAATATCTAATCTTTCCTTTATGTGGCTGGTTCTTGTTTCTATCATTGACGCTGTTAAGTATGCATCAAAACTTAAAGTTTAAACTTAAAAAGTTAAAGCGAGTTTTGGATTCTACACTATCCTTTTGCTCTTTATGTTTTACAAATTGTAAAATATCTGTGAGCTTTGAAAGTGAATCATAGGTTTCTCTTGGTGGACAGTGTTATTTATATGATTCTAATAGCGTGTATACTCAGCACAGATCCTTAGAGGCCTCAGAAAAGAATACTGTTTGCTAACTGTAAATTATCATCGACAGGAAAAAGGAAATTAAAAGCTAGGGCAGCACCAATACAATTGTACATTCTCTCCAGTATCGAGTATGTCGCTCTGCGGAAATTCTACCTCCGTGGTAAAAGTATCTTACTTCCTCGAGTCTCAGAAAAGGGCTATTCGTATGGACTACTTAGCGGCACGTATATAAAGGGCACTTATTATATTCCTCCTAATATGTACCTCAGAGGTATTGCAAACAAAAAGTATAATAGCATTTTGTTCTGCAATCAGCCGCTTTGAAAAACTTATGGTTGGTTTTCTAAATTAGATGGTTTATTCCACGAGAATGTATTAAAATAATAGTCGGTAGTAAGTGTGTGACACCATCCAGGGCTTTGTAATAATTAAATACTCTCTGAGTACCGTTTTCGGACTTAATGTGGTTAGAAACATAGGCAACGTTGTTTGGTCAAGGTAGATCAGTGTGAGAAAGAGCCCCCGGACGTAACCAAAACAGCATACCTGAACTGGAGGTGGTGGGACTACCGGTTTTGTTTTTCATACGATGCTTAATCCAAACAAACACGACTAAAGGGTAGTGTAACGTTTTGGCCAAATAACAAGTACAACTTGGTAGGTATTGGCCTAACGCTAATAGTATGAAAATAATACCTTCATCGCATTAACCACACAATGTGGACAGCTCCACTAGTAGTTCAGTCATTATTAGAGTAGTATCATACTACGCATTGAAACGCACTAGTTAGTGATAAAAGAACGAGGTGTGGTTAGTGGATAATTATGTGCACGTAAACCTCAAGGAGTGTGCAGTCAGCACACGAAGGAGGGCAAGCGTGAAGTAGCGTTGCCGCAGAAGAGGCAATTTTAAATCCTCTGGATGAATCCAGCAAAAGTATTCGGAGAATAGTTCGCATGGTTGGCGTCTCCCATTGGTTTGTTCTTAGGACGCTGAATATACAGTTATTGCGACCGTATCATATCCAACGTTTACAATGTCTCACAGCAGCAGATTACGCGCCTAGGCTAGTTTTCGTCAATCGATTCCTTAAAAAAGGAGCAAATATGCCACAATAATTATGGCAACAGACGAAGCTACCTTTACAAAACAAAAACACACATGGGCGGAAGAAATCCCTCACAGCATCAGGAAGCATCACTTTCAACGGTGATTTGCTGTGTACGTATGGGTAGAAATACACGAAACGTTTATCTACACTCATGAACCGCGCGCCAGCGAAAGTGAAACTTGTGTACGCGCTGACCTGACTTTAAAAGGCAGATTACCAATAACGCTCCCAGCTACCGTTCGGCTACCGTGCGAAGAAACGTCGCCAACCTATGCGTTTTATGTTCATGAAGAACCTAAAATATTTCCGCAGGAAACGGCCATAGAAGAAAATGAAGGATACAAAAATATGTTCCAAATAATGAGACCTCTAATTGGTTTAAATTAATATAATGACCGCCCTTCCACCCGATATATAAATGGAAATCGGGGGCACAGCTATTCTGATGGGCATGACAGAGGAGGTGGAAATATATCGTGATTCAACCCTATTATACCCTTAAAAATAAGAAAAAGAAATGGAGGTAAGAAGAGATATGAATATACTTAACCCAGATGAAGACCACTCAAGCGCGGGGTTTATGGATTTGGCCCCTGTTTCGGATGCTCCGCAATTCAGATTTTAGCTCCGACCGTACTTTCAATGAACTTATTCCATGCATTGCAAAATTGTTTGGGGGAGGGAGGTCTGACTCGCATCACAAATGTAAGCCAACCCTATAGTTCTCAAGTCCTTCCTTAATTCTGAAATCTATGTCGAAATTCTTCCCGTTATAAATTGTTAATTGTCCTAATTAGGGATTAATGTCGATGAATAATTCGCACCCAGTACTTCATTGCTTTAATTTCTCACGCTAATACTGCATTAAAAGCCCAAGATTCTGTTATGATTCCGCAGGTTGTCATGTCCATTCAGGCTTTCAGAATTACTTTAAAAATTGCTTCTCTCCTCACCCAAATATTTACCGCTTTTGTTCTTGCACTCATATTTTCATCGTGAAGGTAATCGTGGTTGTACCATATACAATCATCAATAAAGTTGGAGAATATCTCTTCGAATTAATGACTGACTGCTGTATCACACACTTCAATATGGAAAATACGTATTAAAATCGTAAGGCACTCCGAACTGACTTTGCTCATTTATTTAAATTTGAACCAAAATATAGAGAAGATTGTGATCAAAGACTTATTTAGCATTTAATTAATCTTCATGGTCTTATGTACATAATCTTTCAACAAAATAATTTAAAACATAAAAAATCTACTCTCACTCGAATTATCCCACGCGATAAACGCTTGGAAATTTTAAAATTATAGGTTTGCATATTACTTCTTACAGTCAAATATTAAATTTTGTGCAATATAAGACATTTCCGTAAATTTTAATAAAGTATGCAACAACTTTTAATTTAAAAAAGGTTCTGAATTTAATTTTTAAATCACTAAATCCAAAACTATGCTTGATATTAAGAAAACGTTATTTGAAACACTTTATGAACCTTCACATGATGTATACTGAACCTATCAAACAAAACAAGCAAACATTACGCCATGGGGAGCACCTTTAAGTGGTAAAAACATAAAACAACATTACGAGAAAATCAGCTTTTAAAATGCATACGCATCTCTGTTAAAATGTAAGTTTTGAATATATAAATGTCGTCTTTAAAATTGAGAATTTCGAAAAAGTTATTTCTTTAAAATGTCAAAACTTCTGTGTCAAGTACCCTTAAAGTTAGTTAGTACTTTTTTTACTGCATATATCAGTAGGGGAAGTATTGTATTCCACCTAAAAAAATCGATACCAAGATTTTACCGGAAATTATGTTTTGAGGACCCCTAAACCCCTACCCAAAACAGTTTCAGAAAAAGGGGTGTCTGTGAACTTGATAACTCAAAAAGGAAAAGTCGGATAAGTGCTATACTTGGTATATAGGTTCAGTATCTTCGAAAGATGCGACACAAAGATTTTCAAAAAAAATTGGTTAAAAGACCATATGTTAAGGATATTTACATGATAAATAAAATGCATATCTTGAATTTCCTGGCAATAGTCTGTGAAGTCCACTTCATTCGGAACGAATTTGGTATAGTCTTGTATAACTGGTAAACGTTAACCGATAGAAAAACGAACAGCTCAAAAACTAAAAGCCTTTAAAACACACGGTTTATTCCGAATAGCTTTTTTGGCATAAGCTATTTTTGAGATATCAGTTATTAATGCTTCGAATTCTCCAATACTTCTGTCGTTCTTTTGTAGTCTTGTTTTTTTTTCTCGCGATTGCATGGACAGTGTATGGAATTTTAAGGCTAGCATATAGCGTTCAGTTCTGAAACATTTGGCTATCACTGTTACATTTGTATCTATTACGAAATGTCTAATGTAGCTATTTCTGCAAAGGCTTACTTGGATGAAAATGAAGTAGATAGAAAAGTAAGCTTTAGTAAGAAAAATTTCTATACCCACTAATACACTATAGAGGTAGGGAAATTCATGTGAATTTAAGACAGCCAATTTTTTAGAAATGTTAAATACATTTATCCTTATAACTAGATTTTTCAGGGAATATGTGCATCCAAGGTAGGCGTGCGTCGTTGCTTAGTATCTCATTTTTTCGGCTTTATTGTTGGTCTTTCTACTCAAGTTTCCCTTATTTGTTACAGCTCTACTATCTTAGTTCCACTGAGATTATGATTAAGCACGTATGCTCACTCAACAGCATTAAAAGAGAAATGAGATGAGGCAAAGTAGCATTGCCGCTACTTGCTTCGTTGAGGCCAATCCTGCGCACAGCCGCCATCTTGTGTCGCTGTGCTCTGCGTTGTATACCATACACATAATCTTTCAGACACATTGTTTCCCAAGTTTTTCAGATAAAGAACAATGGAAAATGGAAGTTGAAGCAGAGAGATTGCTAATTAAATGAATATTAATTAATGCAACCCCTTTTTTGACACTCTCAGACGGTTTTAATGACAAATTGGTAATATTCAGCAAGCATCGAGGGCAAAGTTATAACTTAATTTACTGGTATTACTTGGTCTAAAGCTATCGTTGATGCAATAAAAGTGTATAAAATATCTTGTAGCTTAAAGCTTTCGGAGAATTAATTAGAAATTCTGATCGCATTGCGATAATTAACCCTCCTTGCAGAGTCGGAGGAACACGCCTCCTTCCTCACGCTTCTGGTATCACAAGTTCATAATTTGATCTAATTCTTCCTCACGATAGCTGTTACATGGGTTAATTAGCAAGACGTTTATTATAGAAACATGTAGAGCTATAAAGTGCACGCACGATGACCAGTTATAATTACAGTTTGAGCGATAAGTCGCCGAACCCGTCCCCTGTAAGTATCAAATGTTGTTATGCTATGTAGCTATGTTACTCTGTCGGAGCCAATTGTTGGAATTCATGGATACATGTTTTCGCAGTCGAGTTTTAATTTGTAGCTATGACAGATGTGAGCGGTCGTAGTTACACTATAGAGGAGCGCTTAGTGACCAAGTGTGTGGGTGCACGAACGACAACACACAGGACAGACAATGAGACAGATTATGGGAGCATTTCAGGAAAGGTTTAATAAGACTCCACCGCGAAAAGCAACGCTTCTGAAATTGGGAAACACGTGCGTTTGCTTTTGGCAGTGTTAAAGACAGGCCGCGGAGTGGAAGGAAGAAGACACGAGAAGAATATGTACCGGAGTCTCTGCTTCGATTGAACAATATCCTATGAAGTCGACACATATACTTGCTTCGGAACTCGGTATACCCAGGACAACAATGCGACATCACATGAGAAAAGACCTTAACGACCGACGTTCGTAAACGAGTTATCGGATAGAGACCGGAATGAGCAAGTGTTAGCATGCCGTGCTATGTTAACTCGATTCCCAAATGCAGTAAACTGTGTCTTTTGGGTCAAAGAGAATCCTCATCACACATCGAGTCAGAAAGGAACCCCCACAGGTATTGATATGGGCAGGGATAACATCACAACATCTGCTTGGAACGTACATTTTTTAATGAATTACGAATGGTGAAAATTATTTAGACATGTTACACACATGGTTAATACCCCAGCTCGAGGAAAGGGACCTCACAGAACGCATATGTTTGCAGCAAGTTGGAGCACCACCTCACTACGCTCTTGCAGTGCGCGAGTTCCTAAATGAACACTTTTCAGGAAAGTGGATAGGGAGTGGTTCATCAGCAACACCAGCTCTTGGCATTGAGGATGCATTTTGCTCTATGACACTGGACTTGCTGAAGAATATGTCAAGAAGAACATGGAGGCGTATGGAACTGCGTTTACAGCAGGATGGGGAACATACACATATGTTGGGCACTTAATACGTAAGTACTTGTGCTAAAATAAATCAATTATGATTCGATACTAGTGGGGTATGGGGACATTTTGCCCACTCTGTATATCCACTAGGTGGCCCAACCGCGCCGTCTTTGACGTGTGCAAAAACTCCTTCGTGTGTTAAAAGATTTGCAAAACTCAGCGATGCAATTCCAAGTAAACATAGGTCAGTGGGGAACTGGCATATTAGCGTCCTAAAAATGCATTACTATAACTACTACTACAGCGGTTCTCAGAAACGTCCACATGGATAAACGGAGACGTTTGGAACATACTATCAATCAACAGGGGCAGAATTTGAACACCTATTCAATGAGCGAAGTCAGCATAACAGTACCGTTAGATGATGATGGTAATAATAAGAAGAATAAGAATAACGTTTATAATAGCAAGCGAAGAAATGTCAGTGAAACACTGCGTGCTCTAATATTTGTTGCTTATAGTCCGTAATGCTATACAAGAAGAGCGTAAATACAATTTAAAAAATAACTATGTGTGGATACCTTTAAGTGAATTTTAATTATTTGTGAGTATATAAAGATAGTTAATTCCCTCGAAAATAAAGCCTGTGTAACGGAAGTGGAAAATATTCTAAGACCTTTTCAGTCCATTTTTGTCTATCATCACGGACTGTGCACTCTATTGCAAGCCTGGGAAGCGCCTCTCAGCGAGCGCGATCCGTTCATTGTCTTTGCTGATAAGCAAGCGGAGTAGAAAGAAGCTCGCCTGGCCCTAGATCAGTCGGTAGAGCACCTAACTGCTCTGCGAGGAGTCCCGGGTCCGATTCCCGGCTGGGGGTGGGAATTTTTCTCTAACCAAGATTATTCCATATCCTCCCCGGAGTCTGGAAGTATGAATGAGAATGTAATGGGTGTGTGTGATGTAATGATTAAAGCCTAAAGTTTAATATAAAACCAAAGACAAGTTAATACGAGTTAACACCATTGCCTACAGCCCATAATATGTTCCAAAGGAGAGGCCACCGATAAGACCATTGTATTTAAAGGCGGGATATAAATGTAACTTAAAATAAAACGAAGCTCCCTCACGCTAATTCGTCAGTTCCCCACTTACCTGTGTTTACTTGGAATTGCCCTGTGGAGTTCTGCAACTCTTTTAACACACGAAGGGGTATCCACAGTCTTGAAACACGGCGAGATTGGGCTACCTGGTATATACAAATTCTAGGATTACTTATGCTACAATGCGCCACTCTGACGCCATTTTCGAATCGTGTTTGTATTAATTTTGAGCTCAAGAATGAATCAGTTACTAACAAACTTCTTCAATGAAATGTGCAAGCTCCAATTCCTCTGGTCCAAAGCGCTGGGAGCACACAGCAGAAGCGACATTGGGGTGCCAATTTTTTCTGCGTATTGTTTTTTTCCCATGCTTCTCTTACGTCTTTCCGAGCTGAAAAAAAGGAAATATAAAACTAACCCTTAACTGTGCTGGTGGAGTCTGGCCCAAAGCCTCCTTTATTTTTTAATATTTCACGAGTTAAATGCCGGATGTCGAGGCTTTTTGTAATCTTATTGTACGTTGTCATTTGGCAGTTGGAGAAAGTGCCTTGCATAGTTGCTGCTCAAAGGTGAAATATCATAATTTCTTACCCTTTAGACCCCAACAACATATAAGTGTATGCTTTTTTACTTTCTCTACTACGTATAGTAAGTAGGGGAAGTATTGTATTCCACCCAAAAATGCGATACCGAGATTTCACCGGAAATATATGTTTTGAGATCTCCTGAACCCAAAAAAAAGCATTTTTGGAAACATGTCCGTATGTGTGTGTGTGTGTGTGTGTGTGTGTGTGTGTGTGTGTGTCTGTGAACAGAATAACTCAGAAACGAACAGTCGGATAAACACCAAACTTGGTATTTAGGATCTGTATCTTCCTAGATGCGACACGAAGGTTTTCAAGAAAATCACTCCACCCCAGACTACCCTTTACATGGAACATTTTTCGAAAATTTTAATTTTCTCAAAAATGGCTCTAACGATTTTGATTAAATATCATATGTTTAAGATATTTTCACGACAAATGAAATGTATATCTTGAATTTCCTGGGAATGTCTCCAAAAGTATTCTTCATTGTGAACGACTTTTGCATAACTGGTAAACGATAAGGGATAGACAAAATTTTACTACACAAAAAATGTAGATCGCGTTAAAATACACAATTTATGTCATATACATTTTTTTAGTTGAGTGAACCATTTTCGAGATATTACTTATTATTCCCGTAAATTTTTCAATACATATTTTCTCAAATGGCAATTCGTTATTCATTTTTGGTCTTGGATATGCAAAAAGTATTAATCTGTGGGAAGGAATAGTGCTGCACCTAGTAACCAGCTATTAAGAGATATGTATGTGCTTAAGGGCTACTGTATTTCTATATTGCCCTTGTAAATATATATTCCCCTTACATCTACAAGAAACTTAGCAATAAGATAGAGTCTGCAAATGTTTATCTCGATTAACATGAAGTAGATGGAGAATAAGCGTTTGTATAAATAGTTTGTACAAGAGTGGAGAAAGTCATGTGAGTGTATCAGATTTTTTTCATTTCCCTTGCTGTAAGAGACATTACAACCAAACACCACACACGTGGTGACCATTACGGTTTGATATTACACTATTAATGTACTGAATAATTCAGTACCTCACAACATAAAAGCTTATTTTTGTGCATATTCAACTCTCACGAGGCTTACTCTTCTCAGAAACATAGTGACAAACGAAGCGGGATGGCTCAGGCGGTTAGGTCTGTGGCCCGCATTCGGGAAGTCGTGGGTTAGATTCCCGAGGCCGACTTTCCTTTGGAGGTTTCCCTGGGTCACTAGGCAAATCCTGGGAAAGCTCATTGTCTTCCCGAATGCCTCTTTCCTCATTCTTTCTCATTTCATCTTCCTCTTACAGGTTACGGGTTGGCTTTGAGACTGTGTGTCGAACGATTGTGGACAGGTAGGAACCTTTTCTCGGCCCCCTCAGATGGAGGCCGTTCAAGTCTCCGCTGTTGGGTGAGATTTCCCCGATCTCCGCTGGAGAGAAGGAGCCTGTGATCCACCCGCCGGTGGCTTGGGAGGGCTGCCTTGAGCTCTCTCCGGCTGGATGGTCAAGCTTCTAACGGTTAGAGACCTCTAGCGTCTCTGTCGCCTGTGTTGGCCGGTCCTGCAGCCAATACGTCACCTGCGGTTCATCGCATCCGTTCCTCTCGGGGATGTATACACAAAAGATCGCTGTGTGGGTCGAGATGCTAGGTGTCCCCTCCGTATCGTAATCCTACTCCTAGTGACCAGCTTGAGGGCCGCGCGCAAAGCATAGGTATAGGTAGATATAGAGAATTGCCAATCTAATCTTATGTACCTGTGGTATATGTAGGATATTGCAAAGTTCAGCTGGGATGTGCGCGGACATTAGCTTCACATATTAATTAATATAGTCATACCACCATTTAAACCAGTTTAACGAGATATTCGGGTTATAGAATAAGATCCGGCAAAACGGTCATGTATTGGAAACTAGTATGATGCTTGATAGTATATCTTGTAGCAAAATAAACCAATTGCAGCAAAAAACGAACAAGCACCACTTCATGCAAACCTACATTGCACGTAGACGATTACCGTAGCTAATACATGTGAAATGTTGCTGGCATTTAAACTCTGCGTTCCAGCATTATTATCGCAATATTACTTTCACTACTACGTATAGTAAGTAGGGAAAGTATTGTATTCCAACCAAAAATTGGATACCGAGATTTCACCGGAAATATATGTTTTGAGACCCCCTGAATCCAAAAAAATGCATTTTTGGAAACATGTACGTGTGTGTGTGTCTGTGAACAGCATAACTCAGAAACGAACAGTCGGATAAACACCAAACTTGGTATTTATGTTCAGTATCTTTCAGAGATGCGACACGAAGGTTTTCAAGAAAATCCCCCCACCCAAGGTTACCCTTTACATGGAACATTTTTCGAAAATTTTAGTTTTCTCAAAATGGCTCTAACGATTTTGATTAAAATATCATAGGTATAAGATATTTTCATGACAAATAAAATATATATCTTGAATTTTCTGGGAATGTCTCCAAAAGTATTCTTCATTGTGAACGATTTCGAGATATTGCTTGTTATTCCCTTAAATTTTTCAATACTTATTTTCTCAAATGGGAATTCGTTATTCATTTTTTTGTCTTGGATATGCAAAGAGTATTAATCTATTGGCAAAGAGAATGGTGCTGTACCTAGCAACCAGCTATTAAGATATGTGTCGATGCTTAAAGACTACTGTATTTCTATATTGCCCTTGCAAATACAAAACAAGGGGAACATAGTACGCCTTAAGCGATAGTCAAATAGTTTTATAACTGGTCGCTATGTGTAAAATGTAATTCTCTTTGCATGTCAAATGATCGTTTCTGCAAACGTTTATCTCGATTAATATGAAATAGATGGGGAGTAAGAGTTTGTAAAAATAGTTTTTACAAGAGTAGGGAAAGTCATGTGAGTGTAACACATCAGATTTTTTTATAATACTGCACGTTTTAAAGACGACTGTATAAAGGATTTCACAACGTATGTTTAAAACGTGTCCTGAGTTATTGAAGTTTAAATAATGCACCAAGGGATCTAAAAGCTACACATTCCATTTCTTAATGTGATTCGAAACAAACCAAAATTGACAAGCAGAGGAATTCAAGTTCTGGCTCCAACTTTGTCGGTATGTACATGTGTTTACCTCGCAATCTGCTGTAAAGGACTGATACATTTTCTTTTAAGTATATCTTAAGCTAAATTAAATTAAACCCAACATTTATATCAGATTCCCAATAAGCACTGAGCTTTCAGAACTACCAAATCGATCAAAGGGTAACGTGCAGGAAAAGCGAAAGATTTCTGTAACACCTAGAATCCCCTTTTTGGTGACTACACATAATTGTTACACTCCTTAGTTAAACATGATGCGCGTTTACACATCTTAAACAATCAGTATACATGATAACTCATAAATAATTTTACAATAGTAAATGCAACTAGAAACGTTTCCAATAAAAGTGTTAACGATAACTGATCAGGGATAAAATTCACGAAAGGATGACATAGAATGCATATGATACTGCCTGTTACAATATGAGCTTGCCTAATTAGTTAATATAAAATAATATGATCACAGTGATAAACTGCAATAGAGATGGAGAAGTCGTGTGTTGACAAGGTTGGAAAGGTAGAATCAGACGACTGAAAAATTCTATGCCATCACTGGGATTTGAACCGCGGATCTCCCGGTTACCGTCCGATTACTTTAACCATTGAGCTACAATGGCAACATGCTGTACGACATTAAATTCTCCAACTAATTCGCATTTTTCCCGGTAAACCACAAGGAGATCTAAAATTGTATTGAGAGGACATACCCTTATGGCGATTGGGTTAATTAATTGACGTATTAGTGGTCGAAACCATGAAACCCGAGACTTAAAGTACTTACAACATTTTAAGTCGCCATTGGGGTATGTCATCTCAATGCGATTTCAGATCTCCTTGTGGTATACCGGGAAAAATGTGAATCACTTGGGGAATATAACGTCGTACCGGCATGTTGCCATGGTAGTTCAATGGTTAGACCAACCGGGCGGAAACCGGGAGATCCTTGGTTCGAATCCCGGCGTGTGTGTGAGAGAGAGAGAGATAGAGAGAGAGAAGGATAAAAACTTCTTATTACGCTCCTAACCATCACTCTGAAGGTTTGGTCAACGTTAAAGGCTGAAAATAAAATAAAAACGCAAGCACTTGCTGCCCAAAACAAAGAAATCGTAACAAAACACAATCCACAAAACCGAACGGGATGGCTCAGGTGGTAACGTCTGTGGCGCGCATTCGGGAGGTCTTGAGGTTTTTTCATGGTTTTCCTCAACCGCTAAGGTAAATACCGGATTGGATGTTTAATACCACGATCCAAAGTTCCGCATCAAATCTGAAACAATAGTAAAAATGAAAAATAGGTGGTAATTGCGAGTGCTTTGCCATCCATCCACAGACAATGAAAGCACGTAGACTGGACGGCACCCTAATACCATCTGCACGGCACGAAGCAGAAGATCCAGTTCATATGCACTAGGGTCTCTGTGGACATGCGACGAAGCAAGATGGTATGGTTACAGGGATGAGACCTAGAAGGCTAACTGTCCGCCACACCTCGATCTAAGAGTTATCCTACTAGCAGACCTGTCGCAATATGACCATGTAGTTAATGCGACGCAAAAGAAATAGAGTAATATTAAATAGTAATCCACAAAACCAATCACCGACCGGAAAAAAGGGCTTCAGCTGGGAAATATGAGCACGACAAATATTTTGAACGAGGATTTGCTTTACTTTGAGAGGTACCTCCTTAGATATGGTCCATATCTAAGGGGGTCGATTACAATACACTACGTGATCAAAAGTATCTGGATACCGCACAAACATACGTTTTTCATCTTAGGTGCATTGTGCTGCCACCTACTGCCTAGTACTCATTATCCGCGACCTCAGTAGTCATTAGACATCGTGAAACAGCAGAATGGGACACTGCGTGTAACTCACGGACTTCGCACGTGGTCAGGTGATTGTGTCACTTGTGTCAGAAGTCTGTACGCGAGATTTCCACACTCATAAACATCCCTAGGTCCACTGTTTCTGATGTGATAGTGAAGTGGAAACGTTAAGGGACATGCACAGCACAAAAACGTACATACCGACCTCGTTTGTTGACTGACAGAGACCGCCGACATTTGAAGAGGGTCGTAAAGAGTAATAGGCAGATATCTATCCAAACCATCACGCAGGAATTCCAAACTGCATCAGGATCCACTCAAAGTACTATGACAGTTGAGGGTGAGGTGAGAAACCTTGGATTCCATTGTCGAACGGCTGCTCATAAGCCACACATCACGCAGGAAAATGCCAAACGATGCCTCGCTTGGTGTAAGGAGCGTCAACATTACACGATTGAACAGTGGCAAAACGTTGTGTGGAGTGACGAATCACGGTACACAACGTGGCGATCCCATGGCAGGATACCCATTGAACGTCATCTGGCAGCGTGTGTAGTGCCAAAATTAAAATTCGGAGGTTGTGGTGTTATGGTGTGGTAGTGTTCTTCCTGGAGGGGGCTTGCACACCTTGCTGTTTTGCGTGGCACGATCACAGCGCAGGCCTACATTGATATTTTAAGCACTTTCTTACTTCCCATTGTTGAAGAGCAATTCGGAGATGGCGATTGCATCTTTCAACACGATCGAGCAACTCTTCATACTGCACGGGCTGTGGCGGAGTGGTTACACGACAATAACATCCCTGTAATGGACTGGCCAGCACAGAGTCCTGATTTGAATGCTATAGAACACCTTTGGGATGTTTTGACGCCGACTTCATGCCAGGCCTCACCGACCTACATCGATACCTCTCCTCAGTTCCGCACTCCGTGAAGAATGGACTGCCATTCCCCAGCGAGAGTGAACGCTGTCATCAAGGCTATGGATGGGCCAACACCACATTGACTTCCAGCATTACCGATGGAGGGCGCCACGAACTTGTACGTCATTTTCAGCCAGGTCCGGATACGTTTGTTCACATAGTGTATATGGTCCACAGTAACGAGCCATCAACCTTGCTGCAAATGCGTTCTATTACAAACTAAAACGAAAATTTCTGCACATTATCTGTTTTCCAACCTTAAAATAGGAAGGCTTAGCCCTTCAACTTATAGTTTTTGACTCAGCTCATGAGCCTACTTTATATTACTCAAAACCCTCCGCCAATTCTCTAGATAAGCAGCTGTGGTTATCTCTTCAGGTAAGTCTCTCGACTAAGTTTGATAACGGTGAGTTGAACTGGAAAATGAACTTACGAAGACCAGCTTAATGGGTCTCGTGTCTCGTCTTGTTAAAGGTAAACTGAATCTTCTGTAAGTTAGTATCATACTGAGCATGTTACTGCTGATTAAATCCTATCAGAGCAGATTTCAGATTAGGCTTCAACCTCTCTGGTTGGGATATTGCAACGTAACGCAAGTCACACCCCACTCAAAACAAATCTTCTAAACGCTTTCGCAACCAAATTGTGACCATTTGTCACAGAAATACAAATAAACTTAGTAGAACGTCCCAAAGCTGAACAGAGAAAAGATCCAGTATACCCAAACAAGTACTCAAGTGGCTGCGTGGCATAATTAGAGGCCCAACTACCCAAAGTGGTCCTCATAGCGGCTATGGTATGGGTAAAACATAAGCTTCACAGGCCCAAACAACAAACAGGAATAGATTTATCCATTCATTTCCTTAGGAAATACCCGCATATATCCTAGCGAATCTTCAAACTGCACAAATGACCACCAAGGACGCAAAAGGAAATATTCAAATAAATGGGCATCCATCGTGGAGGAAAATGATCTTAAATTTCCAACTCTGATTCGCACAAATAGAAAAAACGCAATCGCGTAATCTATGGGGATGAACTTGCTGAGCTGCCTTCAAGTTGCAGTGGCTAATAGTTCCGTGTGCTAATTGAGCTTAGATGAGTGGCTACGTCATTGCGAATCGATCTGCAATTTAAGCAGCTTTGAGCTTGGACGGTACTTACACGAGTGATCCTCCACTTCTGACATAAACCCTGTGGGGCACATATTAATTCATCGTGATAAGGATCCCACTTTAAGCTGTAGGCCGTCGATGTTCATTTGGATGCATTTTCCTAATTAATTAATACCTACTGAGCTGTACTCCTAAAGATTTCCGGAAATGTAACACACACACACACACACACACACACAAACTGAAGTGTCTCCTGTCGTTCAAACACTAGCCAAATCTACAGGTTCTTTAGAAAAGAACGCGTCAGTCACAACATTATCCGAGCATTCAGTATGAACGGTTGTAAATTTGAAACCTAAAATAATTACACCCAACGAATTTTTTGGGGGATCGCAAGGGTCCCAGTTACCACACTCAAGAACAAAAGGAACGTGCTCCAAAACCGTACGATACTCCTCCGAACAAATTTCGGAAACAGACAAGGCTCATACACAGAAAATGTTCTTGTGTCCTCGGCCAAAAGACGAGAACAAAAACAAATAGGACAACATCCGATCGGAAAATATTGGAGCAAAACAGCGGTCATCGAATGTGTCGAGGTGTCTATTTGTAAAACTATCAAAACCGTCACTTTAAACTGGTCACGACTTCCAAAGATGGATAGTTTTAGAGAGCATAATCCACTCTGGTAGTAAAATGATTCAAACGGGTAGCTAAACAAGTCACTGTTTCCTAGTGAGGTTAGTGTCGCCTTTCAAATCCTCTAATAGGAAACACTATCGCAGGCTGACCATTTACTTGCTTGACTAAGGGTAAAATCCCCTGAACATGGCTAACTGGGGTGCTTAACCTGATTTCTATTTCCAAGTCAAGCTTAACGTCTGGTTTTCTCAACAGCTCTGAATACGGTAAGCCTGGCATGGGCATCAACACACACCACTTCAAACTTCAGTTCCAGATTAGTAATTGAGATTAATATTAAGCACATCAGTCACTTTTATTTTATCACTACGGGATCAATTTAAACGCTATTTGACTAGTGCGATAGCTCTACCCCCGCATGATGTAAATATGCGCTTATAATAATACTATGAAAATTGAAACGCGGTTAAATATATAGAAGATAAAACAAACGGTAGGTAGCTGGGCTATAAAGGTTGGACCATTTAAGTTGATATTGTACAGTATCTCCAAAAATAAGTGTTATATTTCAAGTTGATAGTTTGTTGTATTGTTATTTGCCCCAAATTTTGGGAGCCAATTTGAAGTAGTTTGTATTGAAGGAGTTGTTGGAGAGCCGAACTTGAAGTAGTTGCAACCATATGTATGTTACCCGGTAGCCTTCGTCCAAAAATTTAAAAATATTAACTTTGTAATTTGACTGTTTATTTAAATATTATATATTTATTTTTGCCTCGGCTGGGTCAGTATTATTGTTAGAGACATGGATTTCTTAGCAGGGCGGTGGTGCGACTGAAGAATGTAGGCTTACACAGATTATAATTTTTAATTCACTTCTTTTTATTAATTTTTGACACGATTTTAATAACACTTCACTGATATAGAGAGCTGTAAGATTTTTTTATTAAATACTTGCTCTTTTTAAACACGTAAACTATTTTCTCACACAAAATACGTACCAAACTTCTCGAGGACACATCTCGCGTCCGGTTAGGAACACTGTCTGCAAGCAGCTGTATGAGCGCTGTCTACAAGCAACTGACTTCTGAGTTTGCAAATTTTGCTCCATTTTAGTTTCTGATTGGCTAATCCTAGTCCAATAGACTACCTTCATTTAAATTAAGCTTTTTTTCTGGTTGTTGATTGGTTATTTGTAAACGGTTTCAAAATTTACATTATTTTGCTCTAATAATGACTAGTAGCTTTATTAAAATTTCTTACTCATTATTGCCTCAAGATTACCTCATTGTTACCTGACTGTTAGCAACTTTTAACCTATTATTCTCACAGCTCATACATTATTAAATTATGTAATACGTTCACATAACATTATTACATATGTATACAATAATATAAACATATACAATGACTGTAATATACACTTTTTATATATTTTTACATACACATATTGCTTTAAGGGGGCTGTTACTGAATTATATACATTATATAAATTAGATTGAAATTATTTAAGTGTTAAAAATACTTCCTCATAGAAAGAAATGTCCTGAATGAAAGTTGCTTGATATTATGGGGGATGCATTAGTCGTATTTTATTTGGGAGACGTTGTGATGGTTATTTTAGGGTCGACTTAATTTGACCCTAAGTGTAAGTTCCCATTTTGAAAAATTACATTAACCCTAAAACGACTATCATGATGTCCTCCAAACAAAACACTCCTTTTACTATTCCCCGTAATATTAAGCAACTTTTATTCAAAACATTTTTTCTAGCTTATTTTTGGAGATATTGTACAGTCTCAACTTAAATGGTTCATCTCCTCCAAAGACGATGATAACAAATACCCTTAATGTGACTGGGATAGAAAACACGGAAATTAAAATCAGTACCTTGAACTCCCAAAATCCACATATTTTAAGTATCACTAAAGTTTTGGGCGAAACGCGTAACAATTACTGGTTTGTAAAACTATAATTATTTTACAGTTAAGCTCTTATCATCGCAAGGCAACATCTGTATACACAATACTACACATATGTGAAATAGCTTTAAATTCATTATTGAAATGCAACACTAATTTATTTACTGAAACCAAATATTGTCCACATTCTCTAACAAAATCTGCTGCGTTATTCCTAAAATAGTGTTGATTACTTCTTGATTATTCAAATTATTCCATTTCGTAAATCCTGCCATTTTCGTCAATATTTTTAAGCACATATTTCCATTTCCATTTCTGTGTCAAATTCATTCTTTTAAGGAATGTACATCTGAAGTAACCCTTTTCCGCTTAAACTACTAAAAATATTTAGCTTCTGCATTATTTCAAATCTAGGTATATCTGTAATTCTGTTAGGTTTCAGGAGAGTCTCTTCTTCCGTCATTCCTGTCTTGTGCTTTGTTCATTTCTCGCAAAAGTTAGTCCTAAATAAATGTAATTCTTAACGTGGTCCAACATCTATTCTGTGCGTGTCTTTCCCATACAACAAACGATCCTCTCTTGACTGTTTTCGTATTAAATTCACCGCATGCAGACATTCGTAATTATTTCTATATTGTCTAATAACCCTCATATAACTATTTTCTCCAATCGCAGTCTTCTTCTTCTTCTTCTTCTTCTTTTGTAAAGAAATATTTCTGAAAAATAAAATCAGGCTCTGAATATCGTCCTGTTCTTTGCTAACATTTCCCGTTAAACCATTGTGACATTTTGAACTAACAGCAACTTTTTCTTGCAAACAAAGTTATCTACTTATTATTATAAATTAAACTTAGTTATCTATTTCTAAAATGGTACCAAATTTACTTATTTATTATTACAGGACAAACTGTTGTGGCAGTTTAAGTTGCAGAATTAAATGGAACTAAAAGAAACTAAATTCATCTTGAAATAACATTGGGTAGACATACCCTTTTTGGTGCAATTGCATTAAGGAAACCTTGGCGTTTTCCTACTGAACCTTTAATTACTGTTGCCCTCAACTAAATTTCATTGTCTTGGTTCACTACGTCTTTGAACTATTAAACTGCATTATTATATGAAAAATATAGAAGTAATTGATTATTGTAGTATAATTTAGTCACGATCATGTAAAATCTGAATTCATTTGTTTGAGGAACAATGTTTTCCGATAACATTACGAAGATCTCCTTTGGCCTGTCTACCTCATTGTATGATCATCAAAGCAGCGAGCGTGTTTTCAATATCTTCATTCGCTCGTTCTACAGACCTTTACTCTGACACTGCCGGGATTTTCTATTTACGATTTTGAGTTCAGGTGATATGGTTAATAAATTCTGGGCGATTGTCCCATGTAGTATACAAGGTGAACCATTTAAGTTGAGATTGTACAATATCTCCAAAACTAAGCGTTGTAGAAAGAAATGTCTTTAGTAACCGTTGCTTGATATTATGGGGGAAAGTAAATGCCATTAGTCGCGTTTTTACCCATCCCATCCGCTTTTAGCGATCTTTCTTAAGTAGCAGAAACTGGCTACATTTTAAGTGAACTGTTGCCAACCACACAAGGTGAAAGGCCGCTAATATGTGAATGCTGCAAATATGTGAAAATGTAGTCGGGTCATTGGGATTTAGCCTCACAGATCTACGGCTACACCTTGTGGCTCCGCTCCGCTTTCGGCCGCAATTGCTTCGCTCCTCCACTTAAAAACATCCCTCGGCTATGCAGCTTAGTCCCCTCAATGATGGGCTGGGATTAGCCCCCCCCCCCCCACCAGAATTCCGTGCGTTGGAGTATTTTCCGATGGGGAATGTTCGCAGCCAGTGGCGTTTCCAAATGGGTTTTGTGAAACTGGTGATTAAGTAACAAAGATGTTCCTACTGAATGTATGTGTTAAAGTAGGTTATGTTGTGTAAAATGTCTGTGTGTTACCTGCGTACATTTTGTTACTCTGAAGCAAATAAACTAGTGGGTATAGAGGTTTTGCTCGTCCTGGTATACCAAATAATACCCGAAATGTTTACTGGTCAGCAAAGCAGTAATTACTGAAAAACTAAACTAAAAATCTGATGTGTTACACTCACCTTACGTTCTCTACTCTTGTACAAACTATTTTTACAAACACTTATTCTCCATATGCTTCATGTTAATCGAGAATCGAGGTGTTAATCTTATTGCTAATTTTCTTGTAGATGCAAAGGGGATTTGGTAGGCTTTAAACGATAGTCAAATATTTTAAGAGCTAGTTGCTATGTGGAGTATTCCATTCTCTTTGCATTACCAGGACAAAAAAATGAATAACGAATTTGAGAAAAAGTATAAGTATTGGAAAATTTAAGGGAATAACAAGCAATATCTCGAAAATGGTCCACTCAACAAAAAAAATGTATATGACATAAATTGTGTATTTTAACGCGATCTACATTTTTTGTGTAGTAAAAGTTTGTCTATCTCTTATGGTTTACCAGTTATGCAAATGTCGTTCACAATGAAGAATACTTTTGGAGAAATTCCCAGAAAATTCGAGATATACATTTCATTTGTCATGAAAATATCTTAAACATGATATTTTAATCAAAATCGTTTTAGCCATTTTTGAGAAAATTAAAATTTTCGAAAAATGTTCTATGTAAAGGGTAATCTGGTGTGGGGGTATTTTCTTGAAAACCTTCGTGTCGCATCTCTGGAAGATACTGAACCTAAATACCAAGTTTGGTGTTATCCGACTGTTTGTTTCTGAGTTATGCTGTTCACAGACAAACACACACACGGACATGTTTCCAAAAATCTTTTTTTGGATTCAGGGATCTCAAAACATGTATTTCCGGTGAAATCTCGGTATCGAATTTTTGGGTGGAATACAATGCTTCCCCTACTGACTATACGTAGTAGAGAAAGTAAAAATGTAAAGTGATGAAATATGAGCTAGGGACAACTTTGATGGGAAGTTCGCATTCTATGAAGACGCCTTTTGACCACTATACACCCACTCAAAGTATTCGTCTGCACTTTAAAAAAGTTCTAGCAGCCACATTAACGTAGGGAAAATTTAGTTCTTTTGGACATAAAGATCAACTGGTAATATCGTTTTGGCGGTTTTCAGATCGTTCAAAATTTTTGAAGCACATTACAAATTTGCAACACCTTTGTATGTGGTGTTTACAAAATTATCATGCAAGCATTGAGTAGAGAACTGGTTTTTTTTACTTGTCCTTTCTGTGAAGATAAAATTTTAATTGAGGAAGGAATAAAATGTCAAAGTTGGGAATTTTCAACGTTTTTGCCTTAATTACTAATTTTCGGCCTACTTTCTAGACTTCACGAATTTATTTCTCCACCAGTTTAAGTCAAATGTCAATGGAAGTTTGTGGATGTATGCCAAAAAAAATTCTCTACTCAACGCATGAAAAGTAATTTTTAAAACACCATGTACAAAAATGTTGCAATTTTATTATATTTTTCAAAAAATGTATAAAACTGATAACGATCTGACAAACCGCCAAAAAAGTAAACTGTATTACCATTTGACTTTTATGTCCCAAAAAGTGGGATTTTCCTTCTATTAATTTGGCTGCTAGAATTTTTTAAAACGATGACGAATAGTTTCTTGAGAGGATGTATATCGGAAACGTTTCTGCTGCAAATTTAATCTCAAATAACCAATGGTGCAGTCAAACTAAACAAAGAAAATATAACTCTGTTTCAATTAACCTGCCATTAATTAGAACAGGACCAGCAGCGTAATGCTATTTGTTCTTTTTCCTCTGCTTTGCTTTACCTTGTTTATCTATTGTTAGCTCGTTTTCTTCGTGTTGGAAAGATGATACATTGTTTTATGGGATGCAATAACAAACAAATAAGTACCATGTCAGGTACCCTGCTCATTAACAATAGTTCATACTTGCGAAAGTAGTAATTTGAACATTTCTGTGTTTAATGTTGCTTATTAACAACATCCCTTAAGGGGACAAGGTGCTCTGAAATGGTCAAAAATCATATTTTTTGTTTTAAGCAGTAATAAAACCTCTATTATTTCCAGTTTCTGAAAATATATACTTTTTGGGGGATAAGAGTTTTTTAAGACATTTACGTACCATTTAATGCTAGTCTGCATTCCTTTAAAGCCGTCATGCAACGTCCCTTTTTAGAAAATGTTTGTATCTTTCAACAACGAACGACTATATCATGTCCAGCGAGCAGTTCAGCAATTAACAAGAGAGACCAGAACCAAGGCAATCAGAAAAGCTGAAGCAATTCAGGAATGAATGTGCAGATGATTATGACCCTAGGATGTACTGAAGTGTGTCAGAATTTTAATGTTCAAACTTTAAATTCCGTTTCCTCAAAGCAACATTATTGAATACGTATGTACGTATGAGAGGTAGGGAGTTGAAATTTTCAGTACATGTATACAACATACAGCTAAACTTTCTTAATCATAATAATAATAATTTTATAATGTATATTAGTTATATTAAGAAAGTAACAACATTGCAAATTTTACACATTTTTACCTTTTTAACTTTGCAAATAACTTTTTTTTCAATTTCTAGTGAACTGTTACACATAACTAAATAATTCAGGTTCAGAACATAGTTGATTATACTAAGAACAAGCATGCAAAAGTGTGATTCTGTATTGCAAGTAGTATCAGAGAAAAAGGTACATGAATTCACATGTTTTAAGAGTAAATTTTATTATTTTTCTGTTGAAGGAAGCAATCTTTATGGAGTCTACTACTGAAGCTATCAATGCAAACAACCACTTGAAATAATGTTCAGGATCTATACAATATTTTACAAAATTTTCAGGAAAAACCATTGAGAACTTTAAGAGCAGTGGTAATTTAACATACTTAAGGTCTAATTTCCATGTGTTCAAACTACCTTGTCCCCTTAATTAGGTTTTATGTTCCCGAATACCTGTTAGGTACATCACATTATAGAACTACAGTAGCTGAGGGTTGACTTCGCTCCAGTAATTGGGTGACAACGAACCTCTGGAATACGTACAAGCAATTGCATACATTCCGTTTAAGACAAAGTAGTAACACGACGCATCGCTCCAGCATGGTCTAAATTCTGGTCTCTGCTCTTGGAAAAGTCTTACAATATAGGTTTGAAAGGTAAAGTAATTAACATGTGTATTTTGCCAACTCTGTTATACGACTCACAAACATGGAGTTCAATAAAAAATCAGAGGCAAGCGATAGATATCTGACAACGGATATTGGAAAGGAAACTATTTAGTATAGCACTGAGAGATACAATGCAGAATCAATGAATATGGTAGAGGACACGATTAAAGGACGCCGCGATCACAGGAAGCTACCTAAAATGGAGATGGGCAGGACACGTTTAGCCAACGCCCTAATAGATGGGCACACAGGACTTCTTGGGACCCCAGGATTGGTTAGAGGAACATCGGCAAGCAGAGAACCCGCTGGGCAAACGAACTGAAGAAGACATTTGGCAGCAGGTGGACCACGAAAGCCCGAGAGAGAGAGAGAGAGAGAGAGAGAGAGAGAGAGAGAGAAGCTTTGAAAAAACTAGTAGACATGGCCAATAGGACAATAAATTAGTTTGATGTATATAGGCTAATTGTGAATTGTGAATCCATGAAAGTTAGTTTAGTAAGGGTACTATAACTATATGATTTGAGAGCAGCTAATAAATCAACCAGTCTCCTGAAAAGCAGTGTTCCGGTTGTCGCAGTAATCTGTTCGTGTTATCTTTTTTTGCTGAGCGCCTTTTATTGTTTTACTATTTTGAATTTTGGGTTCTATGTCCTCCGGCTAGCTATTATTACTCAGTCGAGCAAATATCTCTGATCAGGGCGTGTAAACGGAAAGGAGTTGTTACTAAAAGATAAGACTGATAAAAGAATTTGTTTTTACACTTTTATTGCCGTCACACTTAATTAATTTCACATATTTAATCTTATGCACGCCTGAATGAAACTGTTATGTTTTCGAATGTAACTACAATCACTTATTTGCCGCGCACTATTAATTCGCGTATTTCACATTTTGTAACTAACTTTACGACGCGAGAGATTCTGTAGAATTGGTAATGTGTATCTCATGAATGCTTCCTTAGAACTGCCTGACGTGTAACTTGCGAGAGAGATTTCTTAGAACTGCGCGATACTTTTTTTTTTTTTATTTTTTGGTGTGGCCCCTCCTCCGCCACACCAGGTGACGATCATCCGAAAGGGATCTACATCGCCTCCCCTACCATGCACTAACTACAGCTAATGGATGGGAGAGGGAGTGGTGCTAGTGGTGCCAGGTACCGCTTGCGCAACCTGGGGTTAGTGGGTAACTCTACGAAAGACGCCGGCCTACCAGGGGGTAGACAGGCAGAGGTGGATCCAGGGCCATCACTTGGCTCGTGGCCCAGTGCTGGTGCCTGGTGTATGTTAGTGAGGTATTCATGCTCATGCAGGTGGAATTTTGTGTTAGGTATCGTGCTTAGTGATAGAGTAGAAGTGACCATGCTTACTTACGTGTCGGGTCGGTGCCGTCGTCTCTGTTGGTGTGGGTTCGTCCTGAGAGGAAACATAGAATGTGAGTTTCAGTTACCTATTCGTGTTCCATGTTAGCGCGGTGGTCGTCATGGCGGGATAAGATGCATTAGGTACTGTGTGACAGGGTCGGGGCCAGTTTGCTTGGTGATGGGAAGAGATCTGTCAAAAAGAGACAGGGGTCGTTTGTGCTTGTCTGCTTCTGTAGTGTACTGGCCTAGGCCTTGTATCAGAGGGTTATGGTGGGTTTTGGATCGTCTGTATAGATCGTAGGCGAGTTTCTTAATAAATTCCTCTATTGTGTGTAGTTTGAGTTCGTCGTGCAGTATGTCTGCGGGTGTGCTCTTTGGTACTCTTGCGGCCATTCTGATTATTTTGTTTTGTATCATCTGCAGCGTGCGTATGTGCGAGGGGGCACAGTGTCCCCAGACCGGTGCCGCGTATGTCATTATCGGTCTGATTAGGCTCTTGTACAGTGTGATGCTAAGGGCCGTGCTTAGTTCCGTCAATACTTGCCTTTGGCTCAAGAAAATATACTCCCTCACCCCGATATGCCTAAACATTATAATAGAGCTGCTATTCGTTAATAAATCGCGCCAACATTAGCCTCTATTTTATAAGCCAATCATAATTACTAAAACATATGCTCTAGGGAAGATATTCCCTCCATTTCTAAAGAAAGGCACGCTACCCTGACGTCATTTGTTTGTCTCTTCTAAGTGATAAACAACTCACCCCTCGCTTCATTGTTACCCCTCCTATTGTCAGTTTCAGTGAGGCCGTGTAAACTTATTTCCTAACAATGCTTATAGCTAATAAACATACAAAATCATTGTCATACAATAATGTTAATTTACACTACAATCACTCTGGCATTCACAGTGTTGTGATATAAAATACTGCCACACGGTTGATCGTCATTAGAAAGTGTCAGAAAATAGCACAAGTTATTATTTAAGTTAAATCTTCTGGTTCATCATGTGCAATCATTTATTGAGGCAAATATGATGCTACTCTGAAAGTTTTTTCGATTATGAAATAATATAGAATGGTATATGCAGAACTTGAAGGCTGTACATTACAGTTATGTTCACAAAACGCAGTGTATAAATTGAAAAAACTCAAAAAGTGCGTTATCAGTATCTGCTGGAATCCAAAAGTTGTATTTCTTTGAATCTGCTATCTGATAGTGCATATAAGATATTTATCACTCACCACGTCTTTGACTGGAGCAACGTGGTTTCTATTTGCAAAATTGATGTATAGTTTTAAACGATGAACACCGATATTCCATCTAATAATACGTAAATTATAACTAAGGTTATAGTGTAGTTAACCAGTAGTCCAGAATTAAAAGTATTTGCAGCACTGTAAATCATCATACGATATCTCAAAATAACTGAGATCGCCTTGGAGGTTCGCCCGGAGATATCAATCAGTATGAGCGTAGTGCGTGTTTAAGTGATCTCTTTCCAGTAGTTCAACAGTAGAGCATCAATTTAGAAAATAAAATATTTCGACTACCGGGCTCGACACTGAGTTTTTCAAACCTTATTAAACATTTTAAATGTATATACCGTATTGTAACGCTGTACCGACGCGTATATGCAATGCATGTTTCTTTCGTTCTGATACTTTTGGGTGATCCGTTTGAGATGCCCGGAAAGTAAAACCTTATAATACATAAAAGATAATGTATACATATCTGAGCAGTTTGCTGTAATATATGCAGAAAGGATGGACGTTAATAATGAGTGATGTTTCAGACTTCATCCGCATGGCATGGCAGCGTTATTGTGCATAGGGGACAAAATGATGGTCATGACACAACAGCACACTCAGTATGTTGTATGGTATGTGAAATGTGTCGTTTGAGACGTGTGGGTTCTCGGTTTCCCAAATAATGCAGTTACGCTTGATGACTCGGCCACTCATATGAAACGTGGCTTTGTGCATGAACATCCATCTATTTAACATTGATCATCCGCTTCGTGACTCACAAACATCATGACAGCAAACTAGAGATGAGTTTCGCCGTGTCAGAGCATGCTTTCGCTGAGCATGGACGGTAATTTCTTAAAGTACTGTTTAACAATCTTCTTAACAGGTTGCATATGGTGTATTCTGCTCTTCAGTGGTGGAGTGATTTCCACGGACTTCTACCATTTTGTCATCTATGCTCGATAGTGCTGCCATGTCACGCATTTGAAGTCTGAGACATCACTCATTGTTAACTTCCGTACTTTTCGCTTATTTTACAATAAACTGCTCAGAGATGTGTGCATTAAACTTTTATATACAACATTTTATTTTTCTGACATCTTAAACGGATCACGCTGTATATATATATATATATATATATATATATATATATACAGGATGGACCATTTAAGTTGAGACTGTACAATATCTCCAAAACTAAGCGTTGTAGAAAGAAATGTCTTAACAAGAATTGCTTGATATTATGAGGGAAAGTAAATGCTATCAGTCGTATTTTGTTTGGAGGACGTTATGATAGTCATTTTAGAGTAAATTTAAGTTATTTTGAATGGGGACCTACAATTAGGGTAAAATTAAATTGACCCTAAACTGACCATCACAACCCCCTCCAAATAAAACACGACTAATGCCATTTACTTTCCCCCATAATATCAAGCAAATTTTATTAAAGACATTTCTTTCTATAATGTTTAGTTTTGGACTGTACAGTCTAAACTTAAATGGTCCACCCTGTATATTTTTATATAAATGGCATTTTTATATAACCTCAATTCCTCACATAAAACTACACTGCTATAGTCAGGTGTACTTAAATTTCAGCAAATGAAGAAACATCGGTAAACATTTAAGTAACTTGGTTATTTCTTTTGCGTCAAGGAGGTTGCAGCTGTCGTGAATGTTTGCTTCTCCTAGTTTTGAGCTTAATATTTATCATACAGCGTTCAGATATTTTTGAATGTATCATTTATCCGGAGCCGAAAAAAGAATAAATTTGTAATGGGCGGAGAAAGTCATTTGAAGCTGCATATCATATTAGTCTACCATAATTATTCAAAATTACGAATATTTATCTTTAATTATGTACGTAGCAGACATGCAGAACCGGGTCGCTTCGCAAGCTGGATTAGATAAACAAATTTTCCCGGAGCTCACGGTATAAAGCGTGCAATTAAATAACTGACAGATGTTATGACTTGCTTACGGAAGATAAAGATGTCATAGCACCATAGTGTAGACAGAGAAAATATGCCCCTTCGAATTTGCATCTGTTTTCCCAATTATATTTACCAATGTATGGGTATAGTGGCTTTTAAAGCAAATAATCCGGTTAGAACGAAAATAATAATAAACGAGAACATTTTTACTAACTCTACTACGTAGAGTAAATAGGGGAAATATTGTATTCCACCCAAAAATTCGATACCGAGATTTCACCGGAAATACATGTTTTGAGACCCCCTGAATCCAAAAAAATCATTTTTGGAAACATGTCCGTGTGTGTATCTGTCTGTGAACACATAACTCAGAAACGAACAGTTGGATAAACACGAAACTTGGTATTTAGGTTCAGTATCTTCCAAGGATGCGACACGAAGGTTTTCAAGAAAATCCCCCACCCCGGATTACCCTTTACATGGAAGATTTTTCGAAAATTTTAATTTTCTCAAAAATGGCTCTAACGATTTTGATTAAAATATCATATGTTTAAAATATTGTCATCACAAATAAAATGTATATCTTGAATTTCCTGGAAATATCTCCAAAAGTATTCTTCATTGTGAACGACTTTTGCATAACTGGTAAACCATAAGAGATAGACAAAGTTTTACTACTCAAAAATGTAGATCGCGTTAAAATACACAATTTATGTCATATACATTTTTTTTTTGTTTGTTGAGTGAACCATTTTCGAGATATTACTTGTTATTCCCTTAAATTTTTCAATACTTATTTTCTCAAATGGGAATTCGTTATTCATTTTTTTGACTTGGATATGCAAAGAGTATTAATCTGTGGGAAAGGGAATGGTGCTGCACCTAGCAACCAGCTATTAAGAGATATGTATGTGCTTAAAGGCTACTGTATTTCCAAATTGCCCTTGTAAATATATATTCCCCTTACGTCTACAAGAAAATTAGCAATGAGATAGAGGCTGCAAATGTTTATCTCGATTAACATGAAGTAGATGGAGAATAAGTGTTTGTAAAAATAGTTTGTACAAGAGTAGAGAAAGTTATGTGAGTGTAATACATAAGACTTTTGTACAGGTATCCCACTTCAATTATCCAGGTTGTGATATTAGTTTTAAGTATGAAAAAGACATTGAGAAGAAGCTTAATAAATTTCAAGCTATCTGTGGAACAAATGGAAGAACTTTGGGAAGAAAAACAGGAAAGGAAACACAAATTAAATGCTATAAAGTTGCGGTTGTGCATACTCTTCTATATGATTCCGAATCATAGGCAAGAACGGAAAAAAAAAAAAAATACGTATACGCACACAGGCAGCAGAAATGAAGTTCTTGAGATATGCAGAAGACTGTACTAAAATGGAAAAACCTTTTCAGTTAACGATAAGATAGACGAAATAGTATGAAATTGAAGGATCATGTTGATAGAATGATAGAAAATGAATTATCGGCCGATTGGTAAGAGAGATCTGTGTAGACCTCGTAAAAGGTGGATGGATGATAGAGACAGGAACAGGTGAACACCTAAACCCTGAAAGGGGAAGAAGCAGAATGTATTATGCGTTTTGGAGCACTCGTGAACAGTAAAAAGGCTTAAGGTTAGAGGGCAGTAATACAGTACAGATAAGGATTTCCCCACCTCTGTTGTAGACATTTTGTACGTACTTAATTTCCGGAAGTGAAGCACAGCGACTTCCTGGATTAATTCGTCACGTTGTAGGCGACTGATCTCTAACAGCTCCACTGTGCTCCAGGAACTTTCTCTTCGTTAATTCTAATGAAAATTATGACATACCCTATAGGATTTATATTAGAGTTTTTACAAACCTCTTAAATAGGACCCCTCCCCCTTTGAAAACTCTATTGTATTAAATGTGTATTACAGTTTTGATATTGAAAATTGTCGCAGTAATCTGTTCGTGTTATCTTTTTTATTGAGCGCCTGTTATTGTTTTACTATTTTGAATTTTGGGTTCTTTGTCCTCCGGCTAGCTATTATTACTCAGTCGAGCAAATATCTCTTGATCAGGGGGGGGGGGTAAACGGAAAGGAGTTGTTACTAAAAGATAACACGGATAAAAGAATTTATTTTTACACCTTTATTGCCGTCACACTGTATTAATTTCACATATTTAATCTTGATACACGCCTGACTGAAACTGTTATATTTTCGAATGTAACTACAATCACTTATTTGCCGCGCACTATTAATTCGCGTATTTCACATTTTGTAACTAACTTTACGACGCGAGAGATTCTGTAGAATTGCGTAATGTGTACTTCGTGAACGCTTTCTTAGAACTGCCTGACGTGTAACTCGCGAGAGAGATTTCTTAGAACTGCGCGATACTTGCCTTTGGCTCAAGAATATATACTCCTTCACCCCGATATGCCTAAACATTATAATCGAGCTGCTATTGGTTACTAAAGCGCGCCAACATTAGCGTCTATTTTATAAGCTAATCAAAATTACAAACACATATCCTCTACGGAAGATATTCCCTCCATTTCTAAAGAAAGGCACGCTACCCTGACGTCATTTGTCTCATCTAATTGATAAACGACTCACCCCATCGCTTCATTCTTACCCGCTCCTATTGTTAGTTTCAGTGAGGCCGTGTAAACTTATTTCGTAACAATGCTTATAGTTAACAAACATCTCAAATCATTGTCATACAATAATGTAAATTTACACTAAAATCACTCTGGCATTCACAGTGTTGTGATATAAAATACTGCCTCAAAATACATAACAACATTAGGACATGTGCTTTGGTAGTGCACTGGCAGTTACAAAGCAGGTAATATACCGAGCGAGACTTCTCATCCTGCGGATTGGTAACTAGGCAAGCCTTCATTGACAGTCAATGCGATAAGCGGGTGCTGACACCGCATTCACCAGCTCGCTCATTAGGGCTACGGTGGTGCTCATTAACGTGCTCTAGTAGCGCAAAGGTTAGCAAGCTGGAAAGTCGTGGTGAAGAACGGAAGTTCAAATCACGCCTGGGAATAAATGTGTCTTTTTATTCATTTCTGGTCATGCTTGGAGAACGTTCCAGAAAATCATGATTTCTTTTCCGTTACTCTAACAAGTAACGATTGCTGTTTTAATAAAATTCACATAATTAAACTAATTAAGTGAAACGACACTTTCATGCCAAACTATCAGTTCCCGTTATATTTACTAAACATAAAAAGTACCTTCACAGAAGGCCAGCGCGCAAACTTTTGCGCTATGAGTGCAAGTCACTGCACGCACAGCGGTGCAAAACAGTCATTTCGGTCGAAATTGATACAACCGAATGCAGTGGACAGTGTTTACGGCATAGTCTGTACAACATTGGGACTGCATTAACTTCTGAATCCGCAGGCGGAAGAGTCTCACCCGGTATATACAGGTGAATCACCTAAAACTTGCACCGCAAATATTTCGGAAATGTAAAGTGCTATTGATGTGCAGTTTTGACAGCATTGATTGGTAGTCAGGAGCTCGTACATTTAGCCTATAAACAGATTTTAATAATACTGACAAAGTGTATTTTTTATCAAACATACAATTTTAAATGGAGCAATGCCTAGTTACATCAACAGAATAAAGGTAGGCTGAATTAGAATGGCATGGTCTTTGTTGCAAGATTCTAGTTCAGGTGGTTTACGAGAAATCGCATTTTGAAAAGCTTCCACCCCGACAATTGTTTGTCCCATTCAACGTGTTTGGTTGCTAGGTACGATGTTACTTTTGTTTGCATTATGTTTTTCTGTTCATTGATTGCATTGCGACTTTCTGGTCAGTTAGTTTGTGACAGTTCAAGCAGTAAGTTGTGAGTGGAAGATGGGCTTTACTAATGCAGAAAAACCCGACATGCTCATGGTGTATGGAGAGTGTAGGAAGAATGCAGTCCGTTCCTGTACGGTGTATGCGGAAACGTATCCCAATAGATGTCAACCATCTCGGCAATTATTTATCAACCTCTTCAACGAATTACGTGAAAGTTGTACTGTAACACCTAGAAAACGTAACAGAAAGAAACAAGTGACTGGAGAAGAGGCAGAAATTAATGTTTTGGGTGTCGTTGCAGTAGACCCGCAAATTAGTTCCCGCACGTGGAAGTGGCATAAGTCAGATAAGTGTACTGCGCATTCTCCATAGACATAGGTTCCCTCCCTATCACACTCTCTCCATCAAGAGCTGCATGGAAATGATTTTGAGAACTGTGTTAACCTTTGTACATGGGCATTAAGACATGTACCTTGTTTAGTGGTGAGGCAACATTTACTAATCATGGCCAGATAAACCGCAGAAACATGCAGTATTGGTCTGTTAACAATCCCCGTTGGCTTCGTCCGGTGGAACATCAGCCTCCATGGAGTTTAAACGTGTGGTGTGGGATAGTGAACCATCAGCTCATAGGCCCTTTATTCATAGAAGGAACAATGAACTCGCACAACATCGCAGACTCTGACAGACCGTTTGCCAAGATGCTGAGAAGACGTTTCTTTTCAGACTAGGAGGAACCTGTGGTACCAACATGATGGTTTTCCAGCCCATAGTGCACGAAGTACTACAGCTTGTCTTAACGGATTGTTTCCAAATCGTTGGATTGGACGAAGAGGACCTGTACCTTGGCCGGCCCGTTCACCGGATCTGACCCCTTTAGATTATTTTCTGTAGGGAAGGCTGAAAGACACTGTCTACAAGGATGTACCAACTACACCAAACGATATAAAACGACGTATTACTGCTGCCTGCTCTGAAATTTCTGCTGAAATGCTAGAACGTGTGCAGCAGTCTTTCCATAGAAGACTGGAAGCATGTATTGAAGCTACCGGTGGTCATTTTGAACACAACGTTTGAAGGGCTATGTTCTCTTTACTTGTAAGAATCCACTTAAGTATTGTAATTCCCTTTTGTTTTTCTTTAGTTTGTGCTACCACAGGTTGTACAAGTGTCGGTGCGTTAAAGTTTCAAAATAAGATTTCTCGTAAAGCACTTGCACTAAAATCTTGTAGCAAACGCCACTGATATTCTAATTTACCCTACCTTTATTCTGTTGATGTAACTAGGCATTGTTCGATTTAAAAAATTGTATGTTTGCTCAAAAATACACTTTCTCAGTATTATTAAAATCTGTTTGTATGCTAAATGTACGAGCCCCTGACTACTAATCAATGCTGTGGAAACTGCACATCAATAGCACTTTTCATTTCCGAAATATTTGCAGTGCAAGTTTTAGGTGATTCATGATGTATACATACATACACATGGAATGCATCACTCAATTACTGTCTCTACTATATACTTACAGTAAGTAGAAGTACTGTATTGCACTGAACAATTTGATGTCGAAAGTTCACCGAAAACACATGATTTGAGACCCCTGAACCCAAAAACACAATTTTTAGAAAGCTCCCTTTTGCATATATCTCGGTGTGTGTGTGTGTGTGTGTGCGCGCGCGCGCGCGCGCGCGCTACGAGTGCGACAAGAGGAATTTGAAGAAAATCCCCCCTACTCCAAAGTATACTTTACATGAAAAAGCCTTAGTTATTTCTGATTTTCTCCAAAATGGCTCTAATTACTTTGATTAAAGTTCTATATGAGGTGGCCCAACGTGTATTTGACGTCTGCGTTAAAAGAGTTGCAGAACTCAACGGGGTAATTCAAGTAAACATTGCTCAATGGGGAAATGGCGCATTAGCGCCCTAGAAACCTACTGCTACTATCACTATTACTAATACTGCTGCTGCTGCTGCTAATAATAAGAAGAAGCAGAATACAGCACAACAGTACCTTTAACCGTTTCTGAGATGTGCTTTATTATTGGTTAGCATTTCCGCAATACTTTTCTCAACTGTATGCTAAGAGAACAGAATTTCAGAGGCATTACGTAGCGACCGGCTTGTGACTGTCACTTTAGCTTAATGAAGTGTCTAAATGAGTAATGTGGGTTTAGTTATATTAACAAATTTTAGTCAGACTGCCCAGAAAATGTAAAATACAATCCGTTGCGTAATAGCTATGATTATGAAAAATTGATACAATTGCAGGAACTCATAATAATAATAATAATAATAATAATAATAATAATAATAATAACAATAATATGAATAATGCATAACTTGCCTGAGGAAAGCTTGTTTTTATATTTGCCCTAGTGTTCATAATCAAGTATGTACGTTGTTAGGGTAAGAATGAAGTAATGCATAAATTAAATTGTAGTTGAGATTATGGAGGCATTGAGAAACCGGCAGAAGTTTCCGCGCTCGTGTACGTTACCTACTTCTGCTACAGTGACACTTCTGTCGTAGTGTGCTTACATCTAGTGGCGTTGAATGTAAACTTATAGTGACGGTATGGAAACAAGAGTGCGGGAAAAGCTTCGCGCGATATTGCACTTCTTCACGTATGCACGATCCTTATGTATTTGGCCCCCTAAGGTAATTACGTCTTAACAGTTGCGCATGTGCAGAAGCTCTTTAAAACATGCAAACGTGAAGATGCGGCTGTGTTGCCATGTTTCATTAAGTTTAGAGGAGTATCTGGTAGATTTAAACGCCGTAAATTTTAAATTACTGCTTATACGTTACGTTAAATAGTATTCAAAGAAACAAATAGCCAATAAATCTACAAGATGTTAGAAGTTAGGGTGTTTGCGTGGTCTTGTGCAGCAAGTAATTGTTTATAGCTAGTGTGGAGAATAGTATCAACCAACGGAATCCCTATTCCACATGTAGGTTATTATATATAAATCATCGAGGTCCTGTAATCAATCTCAAATAACAGTTTGTAGCCTTTGTATTTTGCATATCTGGTATACTCGTAAGAGGCAGACCTCCAAATTGAAAGAATTGTTTTTAGCTCCATTTAGCCTTTAACCCCATTGGACTTATCGGCGGCCTTTCCTTTGGAACTTATTGCCTAAGGCAATGATGCTAACTCGAATTTCTTGCAATTGGATTACACACACATGCACACTCTCATTCATACTTCCAAACTAGAGGATATGAATTAATCTTGGCTAGAGAAAAATTCCCACTCCCTGCCAGGAATCGAACACTGGACCCCTCGCAAAGCAGGCAGGTGCTCTACCGACTGAAGTACGTGGCCACTCTGAGTAGAGTTGGTCTTATGACGGAAGTATAGATGAGTTTTATATGTTCATGTCACTGTCCATTTTCCAAGCATAAGCATTTCGCTTGTGTATTTCTGTGTCTCATAGCATTTACTACGTTTATTCTAGATAAATGTTTAGTCAAAAAAGGCTGTTATATCCCCTTGATTTTTCTTCTCTTTTAACGGATTATTCTCCTCTTCGTGGGACTTACGAGGCAAAGCCTTGGGTCAGTTGCCTGTCGAGGAGCAAACAAACTCTGGGTCATAGCATATCTAGGATGGGTGATCAGTTCAATGCCTGATATGGCGGTGAAGAATAAGGAAATGAAACTTAGTGATGAAAGGGATGATAGAAAAATTCGCGGATCAAGTTACCCAACCAGTCGTCGCCTAGCGACCAAGGAAAACTGCGAAAAAACTTTCGGTTAGATTGGTTGGTTCCACGGTTTTGAACACGGGGCCTCCCTAATACGGACCGTCTGGGTTTCCAGCTTGCCATTTCCTTAACCTTGTAAGAATGTTGGTATTCCTCCTTTGTTTACTGGTTAATGAGTCAGATGCCACTTATAACTGAATTTCACAAGTTTTGATTTCTGGAGATTACCTTCACACGTGCACGTTTGGACTTTTGGTGAACACCGTAGCACAAGTTCGGAGCTAGGTAGTGACGTTGACCTCTGACACATCTGTGTTGTTCCTGGCAGTTGCTTCAGTGGACTCAGAGTCCCGGGTTCGATGGTTGGATGGCAGGGATTTGGAATTGTTTTTTTGGTAGAGCTGAGGTTCTATTTTTCAGGGGTGGTGACACTGCCTTGATGATATTAATAATACTGCCGGCGAAGTTTGAGTTATTTCTTTATTTGGTTACGTAGATTCCTATCTGGTCGACCCGCCACCTTCGTCGTCGAAACCACCGTTATTCTTATCACTTTCGAAGTCGCTACTTATGTGTTTCTCCGACTAGCCCTCGAATTGCCTAGATTTCATAACTTCATTTTTACACTATAAACTTTCTGATTATTTTCTTCTAATTTCGTTTCGTCGACCGTCCTCGTGGTTAGTTTGTATCGGAATGTCTCGGCGTTTCTTTTCCTCTTTCACGCCTTTCACCAAACTTAGAATTTTCCCCCACCTTTCTTAAGTTTCGTTCCGTTTTAAGTTCAAACGTATCATGTGATGCATACGCGATCTTTTGATTGGCTATCATTTTTTGTTTCATGATTTTTATTATTGGCTACCCCCACTTGACAACTTTCACATCTGCTTCTTACAGCTTATTTTGAGTTTTAAAATCTTCCCACGAATATTCTTAGATCGTAGATAAGGCACGTATACTTTCTGACCCTGCTAAGCTTTGAAACCGTTGTAAACTACACGTCCGAGCCAGAGTACAAAGCGAAACTTCCGGTAGGCTTGTTGTTGCCCATCGCAGGTAGATACATCCTTGGAGGAGAACAAACTTTGTTTCTCTGTCTTTCCTACAAAACCCATTCCTAATATGAATTCAGCACATTTTCGTCGTTATGTTCGATCGTATATTATTATTATTTCTCCTGGGTCTCGATAACCAGCTTCAGTAGCTATTGATTCAAACGTTCCTGTGCTAATAACCGTGACATCATCTGCAAAGTGGGCTATAGTTAAACTATTTTGTTTTGAGAAATCAGTTGTATAGATTATATGTGTACACATACGCGAGCTGAACGCTATCGCGAACTTGTATCCAGTGTATGATAGTGTCCGGAGAGACGTTCTTCCCGATCCACTGCTAGTCACATCAAATGAATGTTTGTGCTGCATTTCCCACACTTCTGTACGTGTATAGAGCGTGCTGGTTTTTATGTGTCGCTGAACTAGAGGAACGCTCAAATATCCGCGCTTTGGTGATCGGGTTGAACAGTGTCGCGAACCTGTCTCCTTTCAATTCTTGTTTACGAAGCAGGTCGCGATGAGCTTCACTCGCATCTCTGTATGAACCTTTACTCACTCTAGGTTGCATGCACCGACCTAGAGTAAGCTCTACCTCCGTAGTAAACTGCTATTCAAGTCAACACTCGGCGATCCATACGAGAGTAAGCTATTTCCGAAGTATTTTACGTTGTCCTCTTTGGTCTAGGGGTATAATGCTAGCCTTTGGTTCCGAGGGCGGTGGATTTTTTCGGGCGTATAAATCCTTAGCATGACTTCCTTCGGAAGAGAAGTAAAGCCGGTGGTCTCGTGTCGTAGATTTACATCACGTAAATGAACTCCAAACTTTTCGGTCTTTCACGCCCTATATACGAATGCAGCATGGTAGTTGAGGCAGTGTTTTTAACAGTTAAAAGATTTAAGTCAAATTATATAATATTTAAATTCAACAACAGCCCGCCTTGAAGCAATATGTGTATGTAATAGTTTGTAAAATGTATGTAACAGTCATTGCATATGTTTATATTATTGTATACATGTTCAATAATGTTATATGAATGTATTACGTAATTTAATAATGTAAGAGCTGTGAGAATAATAGGTTAAAAGTTGCTAACAATGAGGTAACAATGAGGTAATGAGTTTGAGAGTTAAATGTTACTTTTGATTCTTGTAAGCAATAATGTGATTTTAGTGACAGTTTATAAAATAGCCAATCAACAACCGGAGGGGGTTTTATTTAAATGAAGGTATTCTATTGGAGTAGGATTAGCCAATCAAAAACTAAAAAGGAGAAAATTTTACAAATTCAGAAGTCAGTTGCCTGCAAACAGTGTTACTAATCAGACGCGAGACACATCCTCGAGAGATTTAATACTATTTTCGGTGAGACGAAAAAATAAGTTTACGTGTTAAAAAGTGTAATAAATTAATAAAAAGAATCTCATAGCTCTCTATATCAGTGAAGTGTTACTTTAATCGTATCAAGTATTAATAAAAGGAGTGAAGTAAAATTATAATCTGTGTAAGCCTACATTCTTGTCGCACCAAAACCCTGCTAAGAGAAACATGTCTCTAAAATGAATACTGACGCAGCCGAGGCAAACATAAATATATAATATTTAAAGAAACCGTTTAAATTACAAAGTTAATATTTTTAAACTTGGGGCAAAGGTCACCTGAAAGTACATTTGGGGCGAAGGCTACCGGAAACCGGGTACCATACGTGCGGTTGCAAACAAACTTCAAGTTCAGCTCCCCAACAGTTGAAATACGATACAACTCCTTCAATACAATATATCTTTCTCGTAGTTAAAGAGCGTCCATAAATAAAACAATTTAATTTAGTTTTTTAAGCATTTTACTCCTTTCAGATACTCCCGGAGAAAATTACCACAGAAGCAAATGTCCGAGAGCACCGTCATGTAATACGTTACTACGGAAGTAAATACAGCACAACTATAGGTTAGAATTTACTCTCACCACCTGCATGGAGTAACTCACATGTCGTTTAAATAGAATATTGTACGTATCGTGTTTGCAGGAAGATATTTTGTCGTATTCCTGGATTACTTAGATTACGTTAATGATCTCGACGAAGAAAACAACGGAATGAGATAGTACATATAGTACGGGTAAGGTGAAATCCATATGATACTTATAGAGAGAGTTTAAGGAGCGTTTCTGCATTGGGAAACACTCCTGCTTGTAGAGCATTTACAGCAAAACTCACGCTGGTAATTCAGCTGTATCACCAAAACTACAATTTATGTGCGGCCTACGAGTATTTCGTACCGGATCTTACAAACGTTCACCGTACGTCTGCTGGCCGTATTTTTTAATCGCGTTGTGTACAGTGCTTTTGAGGTTAAGAGCAAGGTACATAAATAAATATACACGAGTGTTCAGAAAATTAAAGGCAATTTTTCTTCACCTTTGGAGGTATCCCATACGCTGAAGGTGTAACTTAATGTTGCATGTTCCCATTCATATTCTCAATGCACGCATGTTATTATTTTGAGCCCATTCGTGAAAATGGCGAACTTTTCCGAAATCGAGAAGGGTATTTGTCCATCAACACGCAAGTGATCTGCGATGCAAATTTGACGGTTAGGAACATTGTTTCCAAAGAATTTAAGCTACTCTTCTATAGTTTCTTGTCGCTTGAAGCATTAAGCTCGTCCGTCACGACTTTCCAGGAATTTCTCTTCCAGCATCGTGTTTTTTTGCACTCTATATTGTTACATTTATCTATTTCTTGGACGTTTTCCCCTTTTCCTGTCGCATAAACTTATGCACGATTGCTTGAAGTAAATAGGCGCAAACGATACTCCGGGATTAATGAACTCTTAGTAACAAAAGAGTAAATTGTAATTGAGCTCTCTGATTTTACTTCCGGAGTTAATTGTTCTCTTAGTAATCTACTTTCGTAGTACGCCTTCTTTAGTAAACGTTACTTCCCAAATAATTTACTCCAATATCTGGGCACGCTGCACTCTTTATGGTAAACCACAGGAAATGGCTTGCAGTGCGCTGATTATCGGCAGGAATACGGCTTAATTTCTATAAGAACGCTTCATGATGTACCTTTACGAAGGCTTTTTCGATGTCGAAAAACAAATCGAGAGCACTGTCTTCGATGTGATGTAATTGTTGCGGGCAAGAGTGTTGCTCCAAAATACCAATTGTGTGCGAACAACTGTTTCAAGCAATGGCAGTAGTCGAGATGAGGAGTTGTTCAAGGATCTTAGGCTGATAAAAGGGCAATTGTTTGGCTCATTACTTTCTTTACCACTACATAGTAAGTATTGATTTCCATCCAAGAGTTCGACATAGAGATTTCACCGGAAATATATGTTTTGGGGCCCTCTGAAGCAAAAACTAAGTTTTAGAAAAGGATCCATGTATGTGTGAACCACATAATCAAAATTAAAAAGTCGCATAAATGCCAAACTTAACTTCAGTATTCCAAAGATGCGATACGAAGATTTTCAAGAAAAATTCCCCCAACCCAAACTACCTTTTACATCGACACATCGATGTTTTTGATTCCACCAAAAAGAACTCTAACCATTTTAATTCAGGTAGCTCATTGGCGTTTAAGACAATTACTTGACAAATAAAATGTATACATTTGTTGAACTTCCTGTGAATAGCCTTTAGGTTTAATCGTAAGAAATTTTATATAAGCTTACACAACGGGTAAACCATAAGAAAGAGACAATTTTTACTACATAAAAATAAACATCTCTTTAAGACGCACAATTTATTTTGATATGGTTCTTATAACGTTGGCGCCTTATGAAGTTGTTTATAAGCATTGGTTGTTCGCTTCCTCGATGCGTATTTCTCTTCTTTCTCCGGCTAGCGTTGAGCAGTGTCGACTCTGTAAAGTCTACAGGGTGTGGTGAAATTATATCCATTACGATCATAACAACATCAGCTCTGGTGAATATTGACTTTATTATATTGTTATACTACGCATTCAGGAACGCGAACCTCCACTTCGTTAATTATCCGCGACTGACCTAGTGATGCTTTGTAGTCAGCAGTATTAAAATGTAATGAATAAGTTTTCCCCGCGTTCATAGCCACGGCCTAACTTGTACGGTGCAGAGTTCAGCCAAGAGTTACTTGTCGTAAGATTCAACGAAGAAGCGAAGTTACTTGTCCTAGAGTTTAGCGAAGAGTGTGATTACATGTAGCATGTTGCAGCGACGAGTGAAGAGTGTAGAGTGTCGTTACTAGTATTTTGTGAATTTCGCCATGTCTGATTTCATCCCTACTCCGCGTTCGATTTTCAATCATGTGACGATCTCCTGTTTTCGGATTCGTCAGTTTGTATTTATGGCATTCCATTTACTGACTAAACTTTCAGTTCTGCACAACTTTCTCTTCCCACGGTACTATTTTCAATTTGTTTAATTTATGCTGTAGCACGTACGTATGTTTATGGCTTTAAGCCTTTTCTCGGTACAAACCTCGTGTTTCTTCCGCTTTGAAAAGAAACAAGCACTTTCCTCGTAGACACTTTTTAATGGCCCTACGCTTTTGTATTCAGTTTTGCCGACGGACCCATCCTGTCCCAAGAAAAGGGATATGCCAGTGACCTGAACCTTATTTCCTCAAGCAATTTGCAATGTTTCCGCATGAAGGTTCTTTCCTAACGAGTTTAAATACAGTATTTTACATCTTTGTTTAGTCTATTTACAATCAAATCAAATATGGAGCCGAGTTGATATTTTACGTCTTTATTTAATCTATATACAATTAAATCAAATACGGGGCCTAGTTGAACCGTATCAATTTCATACAACTTCATTTTGGCAGCAGCCATTTCCGTAACCGTTAATACTGGTTTGGATTGTTCTTTACCTTGTAATTTTTATTTTCTCTACTACGTATTGCAAGTAGGGGAAGTATTGCATTCCACGAAAAAATTCGATATCGAGATTATGCCGGAAATACATGTTTTGAGGCGTCCTGAGTCCAAATAAGGTATTTTTGGAAACATGTCCGAATGTGTGTCTGTCAGTCTGTGAACAGCATACCTCAACATTAAAAGTTTAAATACCAAATCCGGTACTTGAGTTTACTATCTTCCAAGGATGCGACATGGAGATTTTCAAGAAACTCTCCCCACCACTGACTACTCTCTAAGTGAAACATTTTTCGAAAATTTTGATTTACTCAAAAATGGCTCCAACTATTTTGATTAAAATATCGTATGTTTAAGATATGTTTATGGCAAACGAAATGTATATTTTGAATTCTTTGGGAATGTTCCCAAAAGCCCTCTTCATTCTAAATGACTTTTGTATAACTGGTAAACGGTAAGAGATAGACAAAGTTTACTACACAAAAATGTAGATCTCGTTAAAACACACAATATATGTCATATACATTTTTTGTGGGGTGATTCCTTGTTATTAGTTTGAATTTTTCAATACTTATACTTTTTCTCAAATGGGAATTCGTTATTCGTTTTTTTTTATGTCCTGGACTTGCAAAGAGAATGAAATGCTCCACTTAGCAACCGGCTCTTAAAATATTTGACTATCGCTGTTGTCATTTCTCACAATGTCATGGAAACAGTATGGAATTACAAGACCGGCAACCCGCTTTTATACATCTGACTATCGATTCTGTTTCGGCTGTCCCTTCGTGCCCCCATCGAAATGTGTAATAAAACAAATTCTGCAAAGGTTTGTCTCGATTTACATGAAGGATAAGAAAGGTTATATATAGAAGGTAAATAAAAAAGGATAGTCGGTAGAGAAAGTGATGTAAATGTAACACATTAGAATTATTTTTTGTTTATATTGGGTATTTTTATCATGAAAACAACAATATGGTTCTGCTTGTAAGGAAAGCGATCATTCCATTATATAATTTAAATTATTGTATTAGTGCAGGCAAGTGATTTTATGACACGGTGTTATTTTCGTATATATTCCTCCAATTCCATGTGTTGGGTGGTTGGACTTTCCGGCGAGGCGGTGCTAATATAATAGAAGCTCCTTGGAGGGTAGGCAAACCGAAGCACAAAACGGAGAATGGATTAAACCTTGTGTCCCCTCCAATGGCAGTCTCATAATAGCGCTTTGTTTCGTATACTTTCTGAAGTTGTACGATTATGTCACAGCCAGAGGTTTTTTGTATGATCTTTTACGGTTAAAGTGAAAAAACAACTGAGAGATAACCTACTCTAAGGTACTATGAAATTAGCATCTTCAATAGAATTGGGGGTAAACTATTGATGTAACTGGTCAAAAAAATGTGTTTGCGCTTTCCTCAGCTGTTATGTATCATTTGCGACACGCGACACGATATTGCTACTCAAAATCCTGAATTCACAGTGGAGCAACACTTGGCGTTGCGACAATGAGCGACATGCGACACGATATTGCTCCTTAAAATATAACATTTACAATGGAGCAACACTGACTACGTGACAATGAGCGACATGCAACAATACTGCTCCTCAAAATCTAGTATTTACAATGGAACAATACCGGCTACGCGACAATGAGCGACACGATATTGTTCCTCAAAACCCAGTATTCACAATGGAGCGATACTGGTGACGTGCCATGAGCTAGATGCGACACGATATTACTACTGAAAATACTGTGTACAGAATGGAGCAATACTGGCTAGGCGACAATGAGCGACATGCGACACGATATTTCTCCTCAAAATCTAGTATTTACAATGGAACAATACTGGCTATGCGACAATGAGCGACACGCGACTCCATATTGCTCCTCATACTCTAGTGTTCACAATAAGGCAATACAAATTTACATTGCCGTGCGAAGTTCGGGCGAAAGCTCTTAATCCAACATCGAGGTCACAATCTTTTCTTTCAATATGAACTTTCAAAAAAACTTAAGGATTCTAAAAAAAAGTTTCTCTTTATTTATGGAGTTTAAATCCATTGTACTATTCTGCCATATTAGAAATTAAGTTTTCGTTGTATTTTTCCATTTATTTGAACTAAATTCATAGAATTCTGAAAAAGAACGCATTTCTCTGAAGATTGATGTTATCTTAACAAGAACACATATTGTGTGGATGCCGCCATGTCGCGCGGTAGAAATTAACTCCAGTTCAAATTTTCGTGGCGCGGATTTTGTTGCGTCCATGCTGAATACGTATTGGTCAATTGTTTTGTCGCTCATATCGCGTCGCCAGCATCTCTCCATTGTGAATCGGCATAAACATGAGATAGCCGCTTTGACCTACATATCCGCAGCTGTGCTTTGTGTGCGAGTGTTCAGGGCGGCGGGTTTCGTAACGAAGAGGTTCCAAGTCCAAATACCGCTTCCGTCTACTGAGTTTTATACCTGTAATGCATGGTACTACAGTATACATGTATGTGCAGAGCCATACCTTGCAATTGATTAAAATGTGTACCACTCCTAAAATCTCTGTAACGTACATACAACATTACCAACGACGAGATATAACTTCAAGAAGTGGACAGGGATTCGGGAACACCGTTTGTATAATATATATCTGTGTGTGAGAGAGAGAATGACGTCATTATTATTTCAGTGAGCCCCTCGTCTCAAAGCGGAGGTGCGAAATTTAACCTCGGACTACATGCGTTTCCGATTTCGTAAACAGGCTAATGTACTGCGGCGGTGCCGAACGGTTTTTCACTAGCACATTTTGTGCGTTCTTTGCACGCAGATAGAAGTGGCCGCCGATCACAGAATTTGTATGGTTGTGTGCTGCTTCCGAACTGGAAGGATACTTGAAGGAGTCTATCGTTATGATATTGGCTGCTGAAAATTAATTAAATTGAGTTTTATTTATGGACGCTCTTTAACAGTTGTGGTCCTTAGCGTCCCATTCTATATTGGGCGTGAAAGAGCAGTAATTTTATTCAGAAGCCTCTTTATCAGGCTTCAGGTTCTTTTACGTGCCGTAAATCTACGACACGGGACCACCGGCTTTACTTCCCTTCCGAAGGAAGTCATGCTAAGGATTTTTACGCCCGAAAAATCCATAGCCCTCTGCCGGGTTTGAACCCGCAACCTCGGGAACTAGAGGCTAGCGTGGTAACCATTACACCACGGAGGACGGCATATTGGCTGCTGTGTGAATGATTTCATCAAGTCCGGAGACAAAAACTGACTAAAAAAAACAGTTGTTTTTGTTAACAAAAAAGGAGAAACAACTACAATATTTGTAAATATTTAAAACATTAGTAAGGTTATTTCAGCTGCTTTGTATTAAAAAAGTTAAGGTTGTGCATTAAAGCCAAGACACTCTACAACAAAAACCATCCATTTATTTGAGTTACTTAGCATACATGCTGAGACAGCGAGTTGACGAAACGCAACTGAAAGAAGTTCCAAATATAAATACTGGAAAGGTACGATGCGAAACCCATTTCAATAAGGTGACCAGAAGCTACTGACATTCGCCCCTTCCACACATCTTTTGCTAGTCCTTTGCGAGAGGCATTTGTGATAAACTCGCTTCGAAGTATTGACATCATACACAGACAACTGACTGGCGGCAATGCCGAATAAATCTGAATATAATATATACCGCGTGAATCTTCTCATCCTGCGGATTGGTCACTAGGCAACCCTGCATTCTACGGACGATGTGAAATGCAGGTGTTGACACCGCATTTGCCAGCCCGGTGATTAGCGCTACGGTGGTGCTCGGTGTCAACGTGCTCTAGGAGCGCAATTGTTAACATACTGGAAAGCCATGGTAAAGGTCGGAAGTTCAAATCACGCTTGCGAATAAATGACTGTTTTGTTCATTTCTATTCATGTATCATAACGTTCTAGGAAATCATGATTTCTTTCCGAATGCACTAGAAAGTGGATTTGCACAAGTGCCAATTTGTGTTTCAATGAAATTCACCTAATTAAACCATCAGTTCTCGTTAAATTTACTAAACGTAAAAAGTATCTTCAAGTGGCAGTATTTGAACCTGGAACCTTCACTACTGAAGCCTAACGCGCACACTGTTGCGCTACGAGTGCAAGCGGTGCAAAGCAGTCTTTTCGTCCGAAATTGATACGACACAGTGGGCAATGTTTACGGCATAGCCTGTACAACGCCGAGACTGCATAACTTCTCAATCCGCAAGATGAGAAGACTCACCTCTGTTTTCTCCAATAAAGATATCAAGTATGCAAGCACTCCAACATTGTGTGGTTAGTAATGGTCCATTTACCTTACAACTGGCAGAACACACCAACTACGTTCTTGTGGGTTCGCCATAACTCCTTAAAACTTCTTTAATAGCAACACAATTTTAAAAGCAAGCATTCACATGTAACCTGCCTGCTAGATATCACACATTGAACCCATATCGACTAATCACAAAACATGTGAGTGAATTTAGTTTCTGCGTTTGATTCCTACTATTCCGCCTATTGTTGTCCATTGTTGACATGCACATTTTTTCTTTCGAATGTCACCAATTTCATTTAAACACGATTATCGAAGGTGACGTGGTGCCTGTTTGGAGTATGACAGTGCTTTTATGGACCCATGTATTTATAGGATCAAAAGAAGTACATGGGACCTAACTTCCCAACCAGAACCCATACCCAGTAATATGTGTTAACCATTATACTACGAGCAGACACAACCATAAGAGTTGCTCTGCAGCCATCTACTACCCGTGACTAAACCTAGCGATTTAATCAATTGACGCAGGTAATTCTTTCTGCCCCAAGTTTAGACGCAATATGACGCAGCCTTGCTACGTCCTCCAACAATGAAGCAATACCTTTGCCTCACGGTTGCTGCTTGTCTCCTCCTAGATGGTTCTTCTTTTGCCACGGCTGCTCCAGCATGAAACCTTAACCACGGGGTATGCGTGGGTGTGTACAGAGAAACACGCAAACGCTGTCTTAGAACACATTTATTCACTATTTAAAATAATACTTTAGGTTTGCCGATCACCATTAAATGCATAAAATGCTACTGTGTCTTTACCAAGACCGAAGGATATTAACCAAAGCTAAGCGTTCTACCCTCTAGCATGTTCGCTGCCAATGTTCACAGCTCGACGAGAATGTCGTCCCACACTCGCCAGGCACTCAGGACAGACTGATCTACCCACGCTGCACAAGGAAAACCAACGCCTAAACTTCCCCTCTCTCCCCTCAAACTTAGCGTCATGATGCTTAGAATGGCCTTCACCAGGCTAAATGCAGCTGTACTCGGCTAGTTACCAGGAAATACTTGATTCAATGGTATTTATTCTTTCTACCTGAGGCTGGTCCCTAATTAACAAAACTGTGCCTGTCTGGTCTTTCTGTCGCTTTTACAGTCAACAATTTTCACAATGCTTCTCCTTTTTCTACATACACTGATTTTAAACATATTATTACTTATTTTATATTGCTATCATTCTTAGAATATTATGATAATTATTGCCTTTATAATTCAGGCTTCACAATGTTGCCAACTAACATATGAAATAAAATTTTCCAAAACACCGGACTAAATTCGCTGTCATTCCCCCAATAGTTACCACTATTTTAATGTATACAGAATATTTACTTTCTCTATCACGTACAGCAGTGGCTGGTACAGAACCTATTGCATTCCACCCAAAAATTCTATATCGAGATTTTAACGGAAATACATGTTTTGAGGCCCCCTGAATAATAAAAGCTTTTCTAGAAAAAGATCTTAGTGTGTGTGCCTGTGTATGTGAACAGCATAACTCATAAACGAAAAGTCAGATAAATACCATACATGATATTTAGGTTTAAAACCTTCCAGGAATGTGACACAAAGATTTTCAAGTAAATTCCTCCACCCCAAACTACGCTTTATATGAAACATTTTTCGAATTGTTTATAATTCCTGACGATTTTATTTAAAATACCATAAAAGAAAGATATTTACAAGACAATAAAATGTATATCTTGAATTTTCTGGATATAGCCTGAGAAGTGCTCTTCATTCAGAAGGAATTTCGTATAATCTTGTATAAGTGGTAAACGTTAATCGATAGACGAAAACGTACTACACAAAAATGTAGAGCTCTTTAAAACACACAACTTATTTCAAATCACTTTTTGTGGCATAAGCATTTCCGAGATATCCGTTATTAATGGTTCGAGTTGTTCAGTACTTAACCATTAATGTAATAGAAAAAGTATGGAACTTTAAGGCTAACGTATAGCGTCCAGTTATAAAACATTTGACTGTCGCTTTTCCCTTTATATCTATAACGAAACGTAATGCAGTTATTTTCAGAAAGGTTTACCTCGATTAAAATGAAGTCGATAGGAAAATAACCTTTCATAGAATAGTTAGTATACCCACTAATAAGCGAGCAAGAGAGTAGAGAAAGCCATATGAAGGCAACACATAAGATTTGTTTATTAACAGGTACAGTGAGGTATATTAAACCTGTAGAGCGGATTGATAAGTTTGACGAGAGATAGCGTTCTAATTACAGGTTTCTTGTTTGCACCCAAGTCTTAATCCATTCTGGGTATAATCGCAAAAATTCTTCATTTGTTTCTTAGAACATTTTTGAGAGCGTCTAAAATAAGCAAATGTGTGTTGTTTCGTAGAAAATGGGGAAAAGTGAATTTCGTGTTCTGATAAGGCACTATTTTTTGCGTTGTAAGACAGTGAAGAAAACGCAAGAAAAGCTGAACAAGTATTATGGGGACTCTGCTCCATCACATGACATGGTTCACAGAATTTCGATGTGACCGTTCGAGCACAAGAGATGCTGTGCGCACAGGACGGGCGGTTGAGGTCACAATAGAAGAAATAGTGAACAAAGTTCACGATGTTGTGTTGGAAGACCGCCGATTAGAAGACCGAAAACATCGCGAGTGAACGGGTGTATAATATTCTGCACGAATTTTTGGGTATGAGAAAGCTGTCAGCAAGATGGGTGCCGCGACTGCTAACAGTTGAGATCAAGCAGAATCGTGTGACCATTTAACAGGGATGTTTGAACATGTTTCAGCGCAACCCAAATGAGATTTTGCGGCGTTATATCAGGTTTGATGAAACTACTATCAACCTGAAACCAAAGAACAATCAAAGCAGTGGATTTCCTTCTGCGAACCTGCTCCAAAGAAAGCGAAAACCATTTTGTTGGCAAAAAAAAGATCATAGCAACTGTCTTTTGGGATTCACAAGGGGTGATATACATTAACTGGAAAAGGGTAAAAGGATCACAGGTTCATATTATACCGCAATGCTGGATCAGTTTCACAAGGAATTTTTAAAGAAACGATCCCATCTGGTGAAAAAAAGATTCTCTTTCGCAAGGATTATGCAGCCGCACACAAGTCGGCCATTGCCATCGCAAAATTTGTAGAATTGGGCTACGAACTGCTACCTCACCCACCATATTCTCCAGATTTAGCTGCAAGCGACTTCTTCCTCTTCGCAAACCTGAAAAAGTGGCTCGCTGGGAAGAAATTCACGTCCAGTAAACCCATTATGGCAAAAACAACCTCATATTTTGCAGACTTCGAAAAATCATATTTTTTGAAAGGGTTAAAAACTTGGAGAAACGTTGGACAACGTGTATTGAGTTGAAAGGAGACTACGTTGAGAACTAAAATTGATGTTTTGGAAAAAAATGTTATTTTCTGTAAAACGTTACTGACTTATGAATTCGCCCTCGTATGTAAGTTACAGAAAACAAACGTGCTTCGATATTAAGGTTTTATATCTGGGGGATCTTCAGCCCCCTGAGTGCGCTGTCTACGCTCCTACTCCATTATGTCTGCCATACTTATCTTGTTTGGGGATGAGTAAAAGGAACAAATTTGTAGTTTCGCACCATCAGGAGTAATAAGAGTGAAATAGGGACAGAGAAACATGGGGATCACATAATGTTTTATGTAGGAGGCTTAAAGAGGGAACTGTTAACCTAGGTTCCAGACACGAATTGTAAGGTATAATGTTGTACCTCACGATAAACTGCAGTTAGGAGGCTCTGCAGTCTGTGTGGAGTTGTGCAATCCGGCAGTCATACATAAAGACAACTCTGCAACTAACTAGCGACACGCGCACTACTTCAGATCTATATTTGCCCGACCTTGTCCTTCGCAACTTAATGCTCCACGTGTCGAACGGCTAGGCGGGGAACTGTGGGGGAGTCCCTAGCTGCAGCGCTGTCCAACTCGCGCATTTCCACCTTGCGGTGCATTTCCGGCACAGTGGGAAAAAAAACCTACCAGGGCTTTCTGTGGCATTCCGCGTTGCTAACGACAAAAGGAACCCGGTTATGCAATAATTACCTGTTTCAAGTATTAGCCAATTTTAATTGAATATACTTGCTTCTTTAGTTGAGCTAAAGCCTACAGTACTCCCGAAAAATCAAGACAATTCCGATTTTGTGTGCGGAGAAAAATTTCTGTTAAAAATTATGAATAACTAAGACAAATACGATATACATATCTGTAAGTTAAATTTAAGGGGGAAGAAATAGAAAGTTTCAAAAATAAGCAGACGGATCTAAATTAGCTGCAGTTTTCGGAACTACTAAAAACAACCGAGTTTTTACTTTCTCTACTAGGTATAGTAAGTAGGGGAAGTATTGCATTCCACCCAAAAATTCGATACCGAGATTTCACCGGAAATATATGTTTTGAGACGCCCTGAATCCAAAAAAAGCATTTTTGAAAACATGTCCATGTGTGTGTGTGTGTGTGTGTGTGTGTGTGTGTGTGTGTGTGTGTGTGTGTGTGTGTGTGTGGGTGTGTGTGACTGTGAACAGCATAACTCAGAAACGAACAGTCGGATAAACACCAAACTTGGAATTTAGGTTCAGTATCTTCCAGAGATGCGACACGTAGAATACCCCCCTCCCCAGATTACCCTTTACATGGAACATGTTTTGAAAATTTTATTTTCTCAAAAATGGCTCTAACGATTTTGATTAAAATATCATATATTTAAGATATTTTCATGACAAATAAAATGTACATCATGAATTTTCTGGGAATGTCTCCAAAAGTACTCTTCATTGTGAACGACTTTTGCATAACTGGTAAACCATAAGAGATAGATAAAATTTTACTACACAAAAAATGTACCTACATCGCGTTAAAATACACCATTTATGTCATATACATTTTTTTTTGAGTGAACCATTTTGAAGATATTGCTTGTTATTCCCTTAAATTTTTCAATACTTATTTCCTTAAATGGGAATTCGTTATTCATTTTTGTGTTGTATATGCAAAGAGTATTAATCTGAGGCAAAGGGAGTGGTGCTGCATCTAGCAACCAGCTTTTAAGACATATGTATATGCTTAAAGGCTACTGTATTTCTATATTGCCTTTGCAAATGCAAAACAAGGGGAACATAGTACGCCTTAAGCGATTGTCAAATATTTTTTAGAACTGGTCGCTATATGTAAAATGTAATTCTCTTTGCATGTCAAAAGATCGTTTCTGCAAATGTTTATCTCGATTAATATCAAATAGATGGAGAATAGGAGCTTGTAAAAATAATTTTACAAGAGTAGAGAAAGCCATGTGAGTGTAACATATCAGAATTTTTTTTTTGTCCTGCTAATGCAAAGAGAATGGAATACTCCACATAGCAACCACCTCTTAAAATATTTGACTATCGCTTAAAGCCTAGCAATTCCATTTGCATCTACAAGAAAATTAGCAATAAGATTAACATCTCGATTAGCATGAAGCACATGGAGAATAAGCGTTTGTAAAAATAGTTTTTACAAGAGTATAGAGAGTCATGTGAGTGTAACACATCAGATTTTTTGTTTTATTCTAGCATTTCCAGCCATAATAATGTGAAAGGTTATTATTTTTTCTACTACATGTATAACTAGGGGAAGTATTGCATTCCACTCAAAAATTTCATATCGAGTTTTCACTGGAAATATATGTTTCGAGGCCCCTGAATCCAAAAAAATCATTTTTGGAAACATGTCCATGAGTGTATCTATGTGTCTGTCAGACTGTGAACAGCATAACGCAAAAACGAAAAGTCAGATAAATACCTAATTTGCTACTTGAGTATACTATCTTCCAAGGATGCAACACGAAGATTTTCAAGAAAATCCCCCCACCCCAGACTACCCTTTACAGGGAATATTTTTCTAACATTTTGATTTTCTCTAAAATGGCTCCAACGATTCTGATTAAAATATCATTTGTTTAAGATATTTTTATGACAAATGAAACGTACATCTTGAATTTTCTGGGAATGTCCTCAAAAGCCCCCTTCATTCTGAATGACTTTTTTGTGGAGTGCACCATTTCCGAGATATTCTTTGTTATTTGTTTGAATTTTCCAGCATTTATACTTTTTCTCGTGGGAATTCGTTACTCGTTTTTTTTATGCCATGGACATTCAAAAAGAATGGAATGCTTCACATAGCCACCAGCTCTTAAACGCTTTGACTATCGCTTGAAGCCTACCATATTCCCCTTGCACCTACAAGAAAGTTAGCAATAAGATTGACATTTCGATATCTCGATTAACGTGAAATAGATGGAGAATAAGTGTTTGTAAAAATAGTTTGTGAAACTGTAGAGAAAGTCATGTGAGTGCAACACAAGGGTATCATCCATATAAGCATTTTTATTTCAATATAACATGAAAAATGTGTTACATTATAACTTTATCTACCCTCTATTGCTTATTAGTGGGACACAAATTATTCTTACGAACGTGTATTTTCGTATCTACTACATTTTAATCGAGATAAACCTTTCTAGAAATAGCTGCATCACACATTTCGTTATAGATATAAAGGGAAAAGCGATAGTCAAATGTCTAAGAACTGGTCGCTAACTGCTGGCCTTAAAGTTCCATACTCCTTCCATGACGATAGAAACAGTTGAAAGTCGATAGAGTAAAGGAATGGCTAAATATCGAATAATTCGAAACACGGCTGGCCCTGTAGCTCAGTCGGTAGAGTAATTGCCTGCTGTGTGAGGGGACCCAGGTTCGGTTCCCGGCTGGGGGGGAAATTTTTCTCCATCCAAGATTATTCCTTATCTTCCCCAGAGCCTGGAAGTGTGAATGTGGGTAGTATCTAATGATTGAAAACCAAAAGTGCAAGAAACCCAACGACAAGATTTACACGAGTTAACACCATTGCCAATAGGCAATAAGTTCCAAAGGAAAGGCCGCCGATAGGACCAATGTAGTTAAATAGGACTAAAAAACAAAACAAAAGTCATAACATTAATAACCGATGTCTCGGAAATGCGTGATGCCACAAAAAAGGGTAATTTCAAGTGAATTGTGTGTTTTAAAGAGATATATTTTGGTGTAGTATGTTTTCGTCAATGACTTAACGTTTACCAGTTACACAAGATTATACAAAATTCCTTCCGAATGAGGGGACTTCACAGGCTATTCCCAGAAAATTCAAGATATACATTTCATTTGTCATGTGCTTTAAACATGGTATTTTAATCAAAATCATTAGAGCCATTTTTTTAGAAATAAAACATTTCGAAAAATGTTCCATGTGAAGAATAGTTTGGGGTGGGGGGGTTACTTGAAAATCTTTGTGTTGCATCTTTGGAAGGCGCTGAACTTAAATACCACTCCAATTTTTTGAGTTTCTCACCGATTGAGCGGTTTCGTCTGTGGTCCGTATTCGGGAGGTCGTGAGTTCGATTCCCGTGGCCGACCTTCCTGACCCACGGGATTTTTCGGAGGCTTTCTGGGTCGTCAGGCGAATGCTGGGAATTATTCTCACATCTCCCGAATTATCTGCCCCTCCATTTCCTCTCCTTTCTCATTTCATTTCATCTTTCCTCCGTTGGTCTCTCTCAGGGTTGGAAGCGTCGACGATGGTGTTTCGGTGTAGTGTGGCAGGGAAAAGGGATGCTCTTTGTGACTCGCTCCGTCCCTCGGCTTTCGGCTGGCTGCTGGGGGTATCCGAACCCCCTTGAGGGTCGTTGGACCCCTCTGTGCGGGGTGGTGTCCCTGGTCTGCCGGGGAGTCTCTATCTGAAAACTTAAGGACCCTGACATTCCTGTGCCGTCACTCCTGGTTCCGGCCACCCGGTGTCTCCTCTCGCCCATCCTTCCTACCGGGCACGCCCCCTTGTTGGGAGTAGGTACAATATCCCCTACGTGGATCAGTGCCGAGTCTCTTCCATGGTCGAATCCAATTCAATCCAATCCTATGCTGTTCTCAAACACACACACACTACGAATGTTTTTTCCAAAAACGCTTCTTTTGGGTTTCAAGGTGCCTCATAACATGTATTTTCGATGAAATCTTGGTATCGAACTTGTAGGTGAAGTGCAATACCTTCTCTACCTACTATGTACGTTGTAGAAAAAGTAAGAATTCACTTACAGTGGATTTTATAATTATATTTTGAAAAATAGGAGCCTGCTAGAACGTATTATGAAACTAAGAAAAATATTATTGGTCTTATTACAAAATAACTTTTGTTTATATTTGTATGTATGCTATCATCTATTCCTCCCAGTGGTGTCAAAAAAGGTTGTCCCGATTTCAGTTCCCCTATACATGGCAACTCTAGTTAAGCTAAATCAGTATACATAATTAGTAACAGGTTATTATATACGTACACAACATTATTCCTAATATAGTTTACGTAATACTACCTATTTAAGCAGGTTTTTACTGTGTTCAGTATAGCATTAATTGGCTCATTATGGCACGAGTGGCAATTATAACAATGACAGATTTCCTATAGCAATGACATAATATCCCAAGCTACCGAGTGCTATAGAGAGGAGTAAATACAATTCTGATTTTCTTTTCTCTGAGCAAGGAAGATGCAAAAACTTCTGTACATTATTAAATATAGAATATCGATTTCAATTTATAATTACCACGCTGTGCCAGTAATATGTGGACTGCAACACAGCCCGTAACATCTACTCACTTCTCGCCCAAGAAAGGAACGTATGCAGGCGGCTGTCTTGTTTATCTCTTCAACACAGCAGGTAATAACAAATGACTTGCGGGGAGGGAAGCTAAGGTCTCATGACATATCAAGCTATGTCAGCTATGGATAGCAAATAATTTATTTATTTTCTGCAATTTATAGTAGTAGGATTACATAAAATGTTATATCCAACTTATAGACAATATAAATGCGACACTAGTGCCAAAATCATCAAGATTATAAATATTACCATTATTGTCATTCCATTAAGGTACACTTTTCTAGACCCTAGATACTGTTTCTCCAGATAGTTTTCACTACTAATGATGAACTTGTCATTACAGACATTAGGTTTTTCGGTCCTTTCGTCACAGAACGAGATCTCCTGAGACGAAAATAGTGCAAGTACGTCTTTTAGATTTTCTTTTCATTAAAACGTTTGCAGCAAAAGAGTTTCCTCATACGAAGAAACAAATGAAATCGTTTTCTGCCAAGTCTAGCTTTAAGGAGAATAAATGGCCACAAATGACATTTTTACTTCTCTACTACGTATAGTAAGTAGGGGAAGTATTGTATTCCACCCAAAAATTCCATACCGAGATTTCACCGGAAATATATGTTTTGAGACACCCTGAATAAAAAAACAGCATATTTGGAAACATGTCCGTGTGTGTGTGAACAGCATAACTCAGAAACGAACAGTCGGATAAACACCAAACTTGTCATTTAGGTTCAGTATCTTCCAGAGATGCGACACGAAAGTTTTCAAGAAAATCCCCCAACCCCAGATTACCCTTTACATGGAACATTTTTCGAAAATTTTAATTTTCTCAAAAATGGCTCTAACGATTTTGATTCAAATATCATGTGTTTAAGATATTTTCATGACAAATGAAATGTATATCTTGAATTTTCTGGGAATGTCTCCAAAAGTATTCTTCATTGTGAACGACATTTGTCTAACTGGTAAAATAAGAGATAGACAAAATTTTACTACACAAAAATGTATATCGCGTTAAAATACACAACTTATGTCATATACATTTCTTTTGTATGGTGAACCATTTTCGAGATATTGCTCGTTATTCCCTTAATTTTTTCAATACTTATTTTCTCAAATGGGAATTCGTTATTCATTTTTTTTGTCCTGGATATGCAAAGAGTATTAATCTGTGGCAAAGAGAATGGTGCTGCACCTAGCGTGCAGCTATTAAGAGATATGTCTATGCTTAAAGGCTACTGTATTTCTATATTGCCCTTGCAAATACAAAACAAGGGGAACATAGTACGCCTTAAGCGATAGTCAAATATTTTTAAAACTGGTCGCTATGTGTAAAATGTAATTCACTTTGCATGTCTAAAGATCGTTTCTGCAAATGTTTATCTGGATTAATATGAAATAGATAGAGAATAAGAGTTTGTAAAAATAGTTTGTACAAGAGTAGAGAAAGTCATGTGAGTGTAGCACATCAGATTTTGTAAGTTTTTATGTACCCTTATTGATTGAAATTTCTTCTTGAATTTGATATATATTTTACCATACTAGGCACAAAAGTTCTATTTTAAATATTTTTTAAATATCTGATGTGATACATTCACGCGAATTTCTCCAACCTCTATCTTTATTACTGGGTACACAAACTATTCTTACTAAAACTTATTTTTCCTTCTACCATATTTTAATCCAAATAACCCTTTGCATAAATAGCTACATTACACATTTCCTTATGGGCACAAAGATAACACCGATAGTCAAATGTTTAAGAACTGGAAGCTATGTGCTGCCTTTGAAATTTCATACTGTTTCCATATAATCGCGAGAAACAACTGAAAATTAAATCGACGGGACGTGAAAACAATGACACGTATTGAACAGTTCGAACTTTTAAATGGATGTCTCAGAAACTACTTGTGCCACGCAAAAAAAATTATTTGAAATACATTGTGTCTTTTAACCAGATCTACATTTTTTGTGTAGTACGTTTTCGTTTACCGCTTAACGTTTACCACTTACACAATGTTATTCAAAATTCCTTCCGAATGAAGAGCACCCAGAAAATTCAAGATACACATTTATTTGTCATGCAAATATGTTTTAATCAAAATCTTTAAAAGCATTTTTTAGAAAATCAAAATTTTCTAAAGGGTAGTTTCACATAAAGGGTAGTTGGGAGTGGGAGTATTTTCTTTAAAATTTTTCTGTCGCATCCGTGGAATGAGGTAGTATTTTTAACACTTAAATACTTTCAGTCAAAATATATAATATGTAAATTCAATAATAGCTCGTCTTGAAGCAATATGTGTATGTAATAATTTGTAAAATGTATGTAACAGACATTGCATATCTTATATTATTGTATACATGTTCAATAATGTTATGTGAATGTATTACTACTTTAATCATGTAGGAGCTGTGAGAATAATAAGTTAAACGTTGCTAACAATGAGGAAACCTTGAGGCAATAATGAGTTTGAGAGTTTAACAATACTACTTGTGATTATTGGAGTAGAATAATGTAATTTTAGTGACAGTTTATAAACTAGCCAATGAACAACAAGAAAAAGCTTTAGTTAAATAAAGGTATTCTATTGGACTAGGATTAGCCAATCAGAGACTTGAAATACATAAATTTACAAAGTTTAGGCGCTTGAAATCAGTTCAGTTGCCTGCAGACAGTGGTTGTAACCGGTTGCGAGATGCGTCCTCGAGAGATTTAATACGTATTCGTGAGTAGTAATAGTCCCGGATGAGCCAATTGTTTTAACGATAATCCTGCCGCTAGGGGCGCTAGTGTCGCTAGTGTCGGTGCGTGCGACGGCGGCGGCGGTAAGTTTGAAAAGCGCCCTGAGCGTTAGGATTATCGTTAAATCGGTTGGCTCATCCGGGACGAGTTGAAAGAATTGAGGAAGTGACGTGGAGTGTTTTGATTGGTTCGTTAATTTGGGGTGGGAGATGGAGGAAGGGAGATGGAGGAGTATGGAGGTCGCGTGATGGAGAGGAGCTGGGTGGCGAGGTGTTGTCTGTGCGGAGGTCGGTACTGAAATGGGGGAAAAGATGGGGAGCGAGGGATAAAAAGTGTAAAGGAAAGTGACGTGTGAAGTTGTGATTGGTGGGAATAAGAAGTGAGTTTATTGGTGGAAAGGAGCAAATGAGAGTTGTTGATTGGTAGGAATAAGAGAGATTATGATTGGAGGAAAAGAAAAAGGTGTGGGAGTGGGGTATGTTGGAGGTGATGGGAAAGGTGAGTTTTGCTAGCAGCAAGATTTGCAAAAGCCTGTCTTGAACTGATCAGCAATTTTTGAACGTCGGATGGTAGTTTTCTTGAGTGGATAGAGAGATGGGGGCGATATGAGATGCGGTGGCGAAAATGGGAACTAGACAAGGTTGTTGAGACAAGAGGTTTAAGGACGAGGAAATTTGGAGGTTAGTGGTGAACACGGCGGTCGCAAGAGGTGGGGGTAAGGAGACGCAGTGGTGAGAATGGGAACTAAAAGAAGATGGGGGTAGCAAGAGTTTTAGAAGAGTAGATTTTGAGGTTAAAATAGTGGGAACTAAAAATGGCGGAGGGTCTGCGACAAGGAGATGCGGTGAGAACTAAACAAGATGGCGGACGCAAGAGGTGGGTAAGGAGGTTTGAGGTTACAGTACCAAAACACGAAAGGATATATTCCTAAGCCAAGCAGGTCCGAAAAATAATTATGCGTGTGTTACTTACCTGTTACCGGTGTGGATGCGTCACCAAAAGCGCGGCACGCGAGACGGAAAAATAAAAGCAAACTGTTTTTGAAAATGCTTAACCAGCTTTAAGATCAACCAACATCACTACGCACTGATATACCTAGGTTTTTAAAGCGGTACAGACACCCTTTGCAGAGGCGTAATTTAACTATACCAAAAACCTGGTACTGGACCATCGTGATGGTCGCTAGCGTACGTAGGAGCAGGGTTCTCATAGCCGGTCGAAAGCGGTCAAAAACGTGTACGACGTAGGTGTTGACAGTAGCTGCTGTCGAGCCAACGGTCGAGGTGTGAATAAACAAGATCTGTTCTCGCCGGCAATTTGGTTCGGAGATGTGAGCAGCGGCGAGGTGTTGTCTGTGCGGAGGTCGGGACTGAAAGAGGGAAAAGATGGGGAGCGAGGGATAAAAAGTGTAACAGAAAGTGACGTGTGAAGTTGTGATTGGTGGGAATAAGAAGTGATTTTATTGGTGGAAAGGAGCAAATGAAAGTTGTTGATTGGTAAGAATAAGAGAGGTTATGATTGGTGGAAAGAAAAAGGAGTGGGGTATGTTGGAGGTGATGGGAAAGGTAAGTTTTGCTAGCAACAAGATTTGCAAAAGCCTGTCGTGAACTGATCAGCAATTTTTTGAACGTTGGATGGTAGTTTTCTTGAGTGGATAGAGAGATGGGGCGATATGAGATGCGGTGGCGAAAATGGGAACTAAACAAGGTGGTTGAGACAAGAGGTTTAAGGACGAGGAAATTTGGAGGTTAGTGGTGAACATGGCGGTAACAAGAGGTGGGGGTAAGGAGACGCGGTGGTGAGAATGGGAACTAAAAGAAGATGGCGGTAGCAAGAGGTTAGAAGAGTAGATTTTGAGGTTAAAATAGCGGGAACTAAAAATGGCGGAGGGTCTGCGACAAGGAGATGCGGTGAGAACTAAACAAGATGGCGGACGCAAGAGGTGGGTAAGGAGGTTTGAGGTTACAGTACCAAAACACGAAAGGATATATTCCTACGCCAAGCAGGTCCGAAAAATAATTATGCGTGTGTTACTTACCTGTTACCGGTGTGGATGCGTCACCAAAAGCGCGGCACGCGAGACGGAAAAATAAAAGCAAACTGTTTTTGAAAATGCTTAACCAGCTTTAAGATCAACCAACATCACTACGCACTGATATACCTAGGTTTTTAAAGCGGTACAGACACCCTTTGCAGAGGCGTAATTTAACTATACCAAAAACCTGGTACTGGACCATCGTGATGGTCGCTAGCGTACGTAGGAGCAGGGTTCTCATAGCCGGTCGAAAGCGGTCAAAAACGTGTACGACGTAGGTGTTGGCAGTAGCTGCTGCCGAGGCAACCGTCGAGGTGCGAATGAACGAGATCTGTTCTTGCAGGCAATCTGGTTGAGAGATGAGAGGCGCGGTGGTAAAAATGTGAACTAAATAAGATGGCGGAGGCACGAAGTTGAGGTTAAGGAGCGGCGAGGTGTTGACTGTGCGGCGGTTGGGGTCTGAAAGAGGGGGAAAGATGGCGAACGAGGGATAAAAAGTATAACAGAAAGTGACGTGTGAAGTTGTCATTGGTGGGAATAAGAAGTGATGTTATTGGTGGAAAGGAACAAATGAAAGTTGCTGATTGGCGAGAATAAGAGAGATTATGATTGGTGGAAAGAAAAAAAGGTGTGGGAGTGGGGTATGTTGGAGGTGATGGAAAAGGCAAGTTTTGCTACCAACAACATTTGCAAAAGCCTATCCAGAACTCATCAGCAATTTTAAATAACTAGTGTTTCGGGGGTTTTCTCTGGTTGGTAGACGAATGCAAGCTGTTTCTACCATACTTATATTATTCGTCTTTTTCCTTTTTTTTTTTAAAATGACTAGTTTTTTTTTTTTTTGGGAGTTTTCTGCGGATGGTAAACAAATGCAAGCTCTTTCTGCTTTTTCATAGGTTTTCCCTGGTTGGTAGGCGTTTTCTGTACTGGTTGACGAAGGCGTTTCTAATTTTGGAGGTTTTCTCAGGTTTTTAGCGGTTGTCCCTGCCCGGTAGGCAAATGATGAAGTTTTACCTTGTCGGCGCACGGATACTAGGCACGTACTGGCGCGCACACACACACACACACACACACAGAGAGACAGACAGACACACAGACAGGCACACACACACGGACATGTTTCCAAAAATGCTTTTTTTTTTTTTTGATTCAGGAGGTCTCAAAACGTGTATTTCCGGTGAAATCTCGGTATCGAATTTTTGGGCGGAATGCAATACTTCCCCTACTTACTATACGTAGTAGAGAAAGTAAAAAAGTATTGAAAAATTTAAGGAAATAACAAGCAATACCTCAAAAGTGTACTATCTTGTTTTCACGGGTTTTCCAGATCGGTAAGCGTTAGAATACTCTTAGAGCTTTTTTCAGGTTTTTTAGCGGTTGTCCCTGGCCGGTAGGCAAATGATAAGGTTTTTCTATAACGTCGTCGTTTTGGCTTGTGGCGCACGGATACTAGGCACGTACTCGCGCGCGCGCGCACACACACACACACACACACACTAAAATAGTAGCGTATAAAAAAAAACTGATGTGTTACACTCACATGACTTTCTCTACTCTTGTACAATCTAATTGGTAGCTTTTAAGCGATAGTCAAATATTTTAACGCTGGTTGCTATGTGGCGAATTCCATTCTGTTTGCATGTTCAGGACATAAAAAAAATGAATAAACGAATTTGAGAAAAAGTATAAGTATTGGAAAATTTAAGGAAATAACAAGCAATATCTCGAAAACGGTTCACTCAACAAAAGAAACGTATATGACATAAGTTGTGTATTTTAACGCGATCTACATTTTTTGTGTAGTAAAATTTTGTCTATCTCTTATGGTTTACCAGTTATGCAAAAAAGTCGTTCACAATGAAGAATATTTTTGGAGACATTCCCAGAAAATTCGAGATATACATTTTATTTGACATGACAATATCTTAAACATATGATGTTTTAATCAAAATCGTTAGAGCCGTTTTTGAGAAAATTAAAATTTTCGAAAAATGTTCCATGTAAAGGGTAGTCTGGGGTGGGGGGATTTTCTTGAAAACCTTCGTGTCGCATCTCTGGAAGATACTGAACCTAAATACCAAGTTTGGTGTTATCCGACTGTTCGTTTTTGAGTTATGCTGTTCACAGACACACAGACACACAGACACACAGACAGACACACACACGGACATGTTTCCAAAAATGCTTTTTTTTTTTGGATTCAGAGATTCTCAAAACATGTATTTCCAGTGAAATCTCGGTAACGAATTTTTGGGTGGAATGCAATACTTCCCCTACTTACTATACGTAGTAGAGAAAGTAAAAATGAATAACGCATTTGAGAAAAAGTATAAGTATTCGAAAATTTAAGGAAATAACAAGCAATATCTCGAAAATGGTTCACTCAACTAAAAAAAAAATGTATATGACATAAATTGTGTATTTTAACGCGATCTACATTTTTTGTGTAGTAAAATTTTGGCTATCTCTTATGGTTTACCAGTTATGCATACTGAACCTAAATACCAAGTTTGGTGTTTATCCGACTGTTCGTTTTTGAGTTATGCTGTTCACAGACACACAGACGCACAGACAGACAGACACACAGACACACAGACACACAGACAGACACACACACGGACATGTTTCCAAAAATGCTTTTTTTTTCTGGATTCAGTGATTCTCAAAACATGTATTTCCAGTGAAATCTCGGTATCGAATTTTTGGGTGGAATGCAATACTTCCCCTACTTACTATACGTAGTAGAGAAAGTAAAAATGAATAACGCATTTGAGAAAAAGTATAAGTATTGGAAAATTTAAAGGAAATAACAAGCAATATCTCGAAAAACGGTTCACTCAACAAAATAAATGTATATGGCATAAGTTGTGTATTTTAACGCGATCTACATTTTTTGTGTAGCAAACTTTTGTCTATCTCTTACGGTTTATCAGTTATGAAAAAGTCGTTCACAATGAAGAATTCTTTTGGAGACATTCCCAGAAAATTCGAGATATACATTTCATTTCTCTCGACATTATCTTAAATATATGATATTTTCATCAAAATCGTTAGAGCCATTTTTTAATACAAAGAGAACGGGATTTCACAAGTGAAACAGTACTGTGATAACGATACCACTGAAACAAAAAAAAAAAAATCTGATGTGTAACACTCACATGACTTTCTCAACTCTTGTACAAAGTATTTTTACAAACGCTTATTCCCCATCTAGTTCATGTTAATCGAGATAAACATTTGCAAAATCTATTTTATTGCTAATTTTCTTGTATAAAAAAAAAATCTGATGTGTAACACTCACATGACGTTCTCTACTCTTGTACAAAGTATTTTTACAAACGCTTATGCTCCATCTAGTTCATGTTAATCGAGATAAACATTTGCAAACTCTATTTTATTGCTAATTTTCTTGTAGATGTAGGGGAAAATATATTTACAAGGGGAATATAGAAAAACAGTAGCCTTTAAGCACATACATATCTCTTAATAGCTGGTTGCTATGTGCAGCACCATTCTTTTTGCCACAGATTAATACTGTTTGCATATCAAAGACAAAAAAAAATGAATAACGAAGTTCCATTTGAGAAAATAAATATTGGAAAATTAACAAACAATACCTCGAAAACGGTTCACTCAACAACAAAAATGTATATGGCATAAGTTGTGTATTTTAACGCGATCTACATTTTTTGTGTAGCAAACTTTTGTCTATCTCTTACGGTTTATCAGTTATGAAAAAGTCGTTCACAATGAAGAATTCTTTTGGAGACATTCCCAGAAAATTCGAGATATACATTTCATTTCTCTCGACATTATCTTAAATATATGATATTTTCATCAAAATCGTTAGAGCCATTTTTTAATACAAAGAGAACGGGATTTCACAAGTGAAACAGTACTGTGATAACGATACCACTGAAACAAAAAAAAAAAAATCTGATGTGTAACACTCACATGACTTTCTCAACTCTTGTACAAAGTATTTTTACAAACGCTTATTCCCCATCTAGTTCATGTTAATCGAGATAAACATTTGCAAAATCTATTTTATTGCTAATTTTCTTGTATAAAAAAAAAATCTGATGTGTAACACTCACATGACGTTCTCTACTCTTGTACAAAGTATTTTTACAAACGCTTATGCTCCATCTAGTTCATGTTAATCGAGATAAACATTTGCAAACTCTATTTTATTGCTAATTTTCTTGTAGATGTAGGGGAAAATATATTTACAAGGGGAATATAGAAAAACAGTAGCCTTTAAGCACATACATATCTCTTAATAGCTGGTTGCTATGTGCAGCACCATTCTTTTTGCCACAGATTAATACTGTTTGCATATCAAAGACAAAAAAAAATGAATAACGAAGTTCCATTTGAGAAAATAAATATTGGAAAATTAACAAACAATACCTCGAAAACGGTTCACTCAACAACAAAAATGTATATTACATAAGATGTGTATTTTAACGCGATCTACATTTTTTGTGTAGTAAAATTTTGTCTATCTCTTACGGTTTTTCAGTTATGAAAAAGACGTTCACAATGAAGAATACTTTTGGAGACATTCCCAGAAAATTCGAGATATACATTTCATTTCTCACGACATTATATTAAACATACGATATTTTTCATCAAAATCGTTAGAGCCATTTTTTTTAATACAAAGAGAACGGGATTTCACAAGTGAAACAGTACTGTGATAACGATACCAACAAAACTAATTATTATTCACCCACTGAAACACATAAAAAAAATCTGATGTGTAACACTCACATGACTTTTCTCATCTCTTGTACAAAGTATTTTTACAAACGCTTATCCCCCATCTAGTTCATGTTAATCGAGATAAACATTTGCAAACTCTATTTTATTGCTAATTTTCTTGTAGATGTAGGTAAAATATATTTACAAGGGGAATATAGAAAAACAGTAGCCTTTAAGCACATACATATCTCTTAATAGCTGGTTGCTATGTGCAGTACCATTCTTTTTGCCACAGATTAATACTCTTTGCATATCAAAGACAAAAAAAAAATGAATAACGAATTCCCATTTGAGAAAATAACTATTGGAAAATTTAAGTAAATAACAAGCAATATCTCCAAAAACGGTTCACTCAACAATAAAGATGTATATGACATAAGTTGTGTATTTTAACGCGATCTACATACTTTCGTACTCACCTATAAGATATAGAGGGTAGAGGTCGTACGAACGTAGCACTTTGAGAATTTATATTCAACAGTTGGTGTTACTCCTTAGAAAGGAAGTATCTGCTGATTTTTATTTAATTCTTTACATTTTACATAACACGTATGCACTGGCACAACACAAAAGCACTACACACGATACTCAGTTTTAATATTTGCACTAATAACATCAGGAATAACTGAAGTCTGCAAACAGTCATTTCCCATGTGCAGCCTTACGTACAGAGAACGTGTGTGGCTGATCTATGTGTAAAAAGAGCCTGAGAGCGGATGTACGTCAGCGGTAAAATCTTTTAAATGCATTTTTATTGGCGATGGTAGAAATCGTGCAGTGGTGGATCGTGAAAATTCATATAAATGGATGTATCACCTCATAATAAGCCTCTATATACCAAGAATATTGAGTTTTTAAAAAGTCAGCAACTGTACCTGTGTTTCTATACGTGAACGTCAGATGGCAGCTTCGATACGTGTCCACGGAGACCTTAGTGCTAGGCAACTGTACCTCTGTTTCTATACGTGAACGGCAGATTGCAGCTTCGATACGTGTCCACGGAGACCTTAGTGCTAGGCAACTGTACCTCTGTTTCTATACGTGAACGGCAGATTGCAGCTTCAATACGTGTCCACGGAGACCTTAGTGCTAGGCAACTGCACCTCTGTTTCTATACGTGAACGGCAGATTGCAGCTTCGATACGTGTCCACGGAGACCTTAGCGCTAGGCAACTGCACCTCTGTTTCTATACGTGAACGGCAGATTGCAGCTTCGATACGTGTCCACGGAGACCTTAGTGCTAGGCAACTGTACCTCTGTTTCTATACGTGAACGGCAGATTGCAGCTTCGATACGTGTCCACGGAGACCTTAGTGCTAGGCAACTGTACCTCTGTTTCTATACGTGAACGGCAGATTGCAGCTTCGATACGTGTCCACGGAGACCTTAGTGCTAGGCAACTGCACCTCTGTTTCTATACGTGAACGGCAGATTGCAGCTTCGATACGTATCCACGGAGACCTTAGTGCTAGGCAACTGCACCTCTGTTTCTATACGTGAACGGCAGATTGCAGCTTCAATACGTGTCCACGGAGACCTTAGTGCTAGGCAACTGTACCTCTGTTTCTATACGTGAACGGGAGATTGCAGCTTCGATACGTGTCCACGGAGACCTTAGTGCTAGGCAACTGCACCTCTGTTTCTATACGTGAACGTCAGATTGCAGCTTCGATACGTGTCCACGGAGACCTTAGTGCTAGGCAACTGCACCTCTGTTTCTATACGTGAACGGCAGATTGCAGCTTCGATACGTATCCACGGGGACCTTAGTGCTAGGGAACTGCACCTCTGTTTCTATACGTGAACGGCAGATTGCAGCTTCAATACGTGTCCACGGAGACCTTAGTGCTAGGCAGCTGTACCTCTGTTGCTATACGTGAACGGCAGATTGCAGCTTCGATACGTGTCCACGGAGATCTTAGTGCTAGGCAGCTATACCTGTTTCTATACGTCAACGGCAGATTGCAGCTTCGATACGTGTTCACGGAGACCTTAGTGCTAGGCAACTGTACCTGTGTTTCTATACGTGTCCACGGAGACCTTAGTGCTAGACAACTGTACCTCTGTTTCTATACGTGAACGGCAGATTGCAGCTTCAATACGTGTCCACGGAGACCTTAGTGCTAGTGCTAGGCAACTATACCTCTGTTTCTATACGTGAACGGCAGATTGCAGGTTCGATACGTGTCCACGGAGATCTTAGTGCTAGGCAACTATACCTGTTTCTATACGTGAACGGCAGATTGCAGCTTCGATACGTGTCCACGGAGACCTTAGTGCTAGGCAACTGTACCTGTGTTTCTATACGTGAACGTCAGATGGCAGCTTCGATACGTGTCCACGGAGACCTTAGTGTTAGGCAACTGTACCTCTGTTTCTATACGTGAACGGCAGATTGCAGCTTCGATACGTGTCCACGGAGACCTTTCGCTTCAGGTGACAAAATAACACTAGACACTTGTGTGCCGTGGTGTAAGCCGCAATCACGGTATTGGTAGCGTGGATCTCCTTGGGGCTCTCCTCGGAGTTACCTCAACACCACGTACATGACCTGGTTCGTCACGGGTACGCAGGTCTGCACTACCACTTCCTCGGCGTTGAGCAGGCCCAGGAGGCGATCGTACCGGTACACCAGCTAGCACGTGGACATGTTATCGCGCTGTGGTGTTGCGTGTGCGAGGTATGGAAACTCAAGGACGCAAAACATGCACGACCGAGGGTTAAAAAGCAGAACAAGTAGTGACGTGGAGCGTTGTGATTGGTGTAAATAAGACGATCTCTGATAGGTGGACAAATTGAAATAACGTGATGTGATAGGCGAAAATAAAGTCAAAGGTGATTGGATGAAAAATGACGAGAAGGAATTAGCGGTGAATTTGTGAACTAAGATGGCGAAGATTTTTTTTTTTTAAAAAAAAGGATAATATAAGTACGGCAACTGTAACGGTTTACGGCAAACGCGCGCCCCGCAATGCGTCACGCCCGGGCAATAAAACAAAAATCATATTGAGCAAGATGCCCGGCGTGACGCATTGCGCGGCGCGCGTTTGCCGTAAACCGTTACAGTTGCCGTACTTATATTATCCTTTTTTTAAAAAAAAAAAATCTTCGCCATCTTAGTTCACAAATTCACCGCTAATTCCTTCTCGTCATTTTTCATCCAATCACCTTTGATTTTATTTTCGCCTATCACATCACGTTATTTCAATTTGTCCACCTATCAGAGATCGTCTTATTTACACCAATCACAACGCTCCACGTCACTACTTGTTCTGCTTTTTAACCCTCGGTCGTGCATGTTTTGCGTCCTTGAGTTTCCATACCTCGCACACGCAACACCACAGCGCGATAACATGTCCACGTGCTAGCTGGTGTACCGGTACGATCGCCTCCTGGGCCTGCTCAACGCCGAGGAAGTGGTAGTGCAGACCTGCGTACCCGTGACGAACCAGGTCATGTACGTGGTGTTGAGGTAACTCCGAGGAGAGCCCCAAGGAGATCCACGCTACCAATACCGTGATTGCGGCTTACACCACGGCACACAAGTGCCTAGTGTTATTTTGTCACCTGAAGCGAAAGGTCTCCGTGGACACGTATCGAAGCTGCAATCTGCCGTTCACGTATAGAAACAGAGGTACAGTTGCCTAACACTAAGGTCTCCGTGGACACGTATCGAAGCTGCCATCTGACGTTCACGTATAGAAACACAGGTACAGTTGCCTAGCACTAAGGTCTCCGTGGACACGTATCGAAGCTGCAATCTGCCGTTCACGTATAGAAACAGGTATAGTTGCCTAGCACTAAGATCTCCGTGGACACGTATCGAACCTGCAATCTGCCGTTCACGTATAGAAACAGAGGTATAGTTGCCTAGCACTAGCACTAAGGTCTCCGTGGACACGTATTGAAGCTGCAATCTGCCGTTCACGTATAGAAACAGAGGTACAGTTGTCTAGCACTAAGGTCTCCGTGGACACGTATAGAAACACAGGTACAGTTGCCTAGCACTAAGGTCTCCGTGAACACGTATCGAAGCTGCAATCTGCCGTTGACGTATAGAAACAGGTATAGCTGCCTAGCACTAAGATCTCCGTGGACACGTATCGAAGCTGCAATCTGCCGTTCACGTATAGAAACAGAGGTACAGCTGCCTAGCACTAAGGTCTCCGTGGACACGTATTGAAGCTGCAATCTGCCGTTCACGTATAGAAACAGAGGTGCAGTTCCCTAGCACTAAGGTCCCCGTGGATACGTATCGAAGCTGCAATCTGCCGTTCACGTATAGAAACAGAGGTGCAGTTGCCTAGCACTAAGGTCTCCGTGGACACGTATCGAAGCTGCAATCTGCCGTTCACGTATAGAAACAGAGGTGCAGTTGCCTAGCACTAAGGTCTCCGTGGACACGTATCGAAGCTGCAATCTCCCGTTCACGTATAGAAACAGAGGTACAGTTGCCTAGCACTAAGGTCTCCGTGGACACGTATTGAAGCTGCAATCTGCCGTTCACGTATAGAAACAGAGGTGCAGTTGCCTAGCACTAAGGTCTCCGTGGATACGTATCGAAGCTGCAATCTGCCGTTCACGTATAGAAACAGAGGTGCAGTTGCCTAGCACTAAGGTCTCCGTGGACACGTATCGAAGCTGCAATCTGCCGTTCACGTATAGAAACAGAGGTACAGTTGCCTAGCACTAAGGTCTCCGTGGACACGTATCGAAGCTGCAATCTGCCGTTCACGTATAGAAACAGAGGTACAGTTGCCTAGCACTAAGGTCTCCGTGGACACGTATCGAAGCTGCAATCTGCCGTTCACGTATAGAAACAGAGGTGCAGTTGCCTAGCGCTAAGGTCTCCGTGGACACGTATCGAAGCTGCAATCTGCCGTTCACGTATAGAAACAGAGGTGCAGTTGCCTAGCACTAAGGTCTCCGTGGACACGTATCGAAGCTGCAATCTGCCGTTCACGTATAGAAACAGAGGTACAGTTGCCTAGCACTAAGGTCTCCGTGGACACGTATCGAAGCTGCAATCTGCCGTTCACGTATAGAAACAGAGGTACAGTTGCCTAGCACTAAGGTCTCCGTGGACACGTATCGAAGCTGCCATCTGACGTTCACGTATAGAAACACAGGTACAGTTGCTGACTTTTTAAAAACTCAATATTCTTGGTATATAGAGGCTTATTATGAGGTGATACATCCATTTATATGAATTTTCACGATCCACCACTGCACGATTTCTACCATCGCCAATAAAAATGCATTTAAAAGATTTTACCGCTGACGTACATCCGCTCTCAGGCTCTTTTTACACATAGATCAGCCACACACGTTCTCTGTACGTAAGGCTGCACATGGGAAATGACTGTTTGCAGACTTCAGTTATTCCTGATGTTATTAGTGCAAATATTAAAACTGAGTATCGTGTGTAGTGCTTTTGTGTTGTGCCAGTGCATACGTGTTATGTAAAATGTAAAGAATTAAATAAAAATCAGCAGATACTTCCTTTCTAAGGAGTAACACCAACTGTTGAATATAAATTCTCAAAGTGCTACGTTCGTACGACCTCTACCCTCTATATCTTATAGGTGAGTACGAAAGTATGTAGATCGCGTTAAAATACACAACTTATGTCATATACATCTTTATTGTTGAGTGAACCGTTTTTGGAGATATTGCTTGTTATTTACTTAAATTTTCCAATAGTTATTTTCTCAAATGGGAATTCGTTATTCATTTTTTTTTTTGTCTTTGATATGCAAAGAGTATTAATCTGTGGCAAAAAGAATGGTACTGCACATAGCAACCAGCTATTAAGAGATATGTATGTGCTTAAAGGCTACTGTTTTTCTATATTCCCCTTGTAAATATATTTTACCTACATCTACAAGAAAATTAGCAATAAAATAGAGTTTGCAAATGTTTATCTCGATTAACATGAACTAGATGGGGGATAAGCGTTTGTAAAAATACTTTGTACAAGAGATGAGAAAAGTCATGTGAGTGTTACACATCAGATTTTTTTTATGTGTTTCAGTGGGTGAATAATAATTAGTTTTGTTGGTATCGTTATCACAGTACTGTTTCACTTGTGAAATCCCGTTCTCTTTGTATTAAAAAAAATGGCTCTAACGATTTTGATGAAAAATATCGTATGTTTAATATAATGTCGTGAGAAATGAAATGTATATCTCGAATTTTCTGGGAATGTCTCCAAAAGTATTCTTCATTGTGAACGTCTTTTTCATAACTGAAAAACCGTAAGAGATAGACAAAATTTTACTACACAAAAAATGTAGATCGCGTTAAAATACACATCTTATGTAATATACATTTTTGTTGTTGAGTGAACCGTTTTCGAGGTATTGTTTGTTAATTTTCCAATATTTATTTTCTCAAATGGAACTTCGTTATTCATTTTTTTTTGTCTTTGATATGCAAACAGTATTAATCTGTGGCAAAAAGAATGGTGCTGCACATAGCAACCAGCTATTAAGAGATATGTATGTGCTTAAAGGCTACTGTTTTTCTATATTCCCCTTGTAAATATATTTTCCCCTACATCTACAAGAAAATTAGCAATAAAATAGAGTTTGCAAATGTTTATCTCGATTAACATGAACTAGATGGAGCATAAGCGTTTGTAAAAATACTTTGTACAAGAGTAGAGAACGTCATGTGAGTGTTACACATCAGATTTTTTTTTATACAAGAAAATTAGCAATAAAATTGATTTTGCAAATGTTTATCTCGATTAACATGAACTAGATGGGGAACAAGCGTTTGTAAAAATACTTTGTACAAGAGTTGAGAAAGTCATGTGAGTGTTACACATCAGATTTTTTTTTTTGTTTCAGTGGTATCGTTATCACAGTACTGTTTCACTTGTGAAATCCCGTTCTCTTTGTATTAAAAAATGGCTCTAACGATTTTGATGAAAATATCATATATTTAAGATAATGTCGAGAGAAATGAAATGTATATCTCGAATTTTCTGGGAATGTCTCCAAAAGAATTCTTCATTGTGAACGACTTTTTCATAACTGATAAACCGTAAGAGATAGACAAAAGTTTGCTACACAAAAAATGTAGATCGCGTTAAAATACACAACTTATGCCATATACATTTATTTTGTTGAGTGAACCGTTTTTCGAGATATTGCTTGTTATTTCCTTTAAATTTTCCAATACTTATACTTTTTCTCAAATGCGTTATTCATTTTTACTTTCTCTACTACGTATAGTAAGTAGGGGAAGTATTGCATTCCACCCAAAAATTCGATACCGAGATTTCACTGGAAATACATGTTTTGAGAATCACTGAATCCAGAAAAAAAAAGCATTTTTGGAAACATGTCCGTGTGTGTGTCTGTCTGTGTGTCTGTGTGTCTGTGTGTCTGTCTGTCTGTGCGTCTGTGTGTCTGTGAACAGCATAACTCAAAAACGAACAGTCGGATAAACACCAAACTTGGTATTTAGGTTCAGTATGCATAACTGGTAAACCATAAGAGATAGCCAAAATTTTACTACACAAAAAATGTAGATCGCGTTAAAATACACAATTTATGTCATATACATTTTTTTTTTAGTTGAGTGAACCATTTTCGAGATATTGCTTGTTATTTCCTTAAATTTTCCAATACTTATACTTTTTCTCAAATGCGTTATTCATTTTTACTTTCTCTACTACGTATAGTAAGTAGGGGAAGTATTGCATTCCACCCAAAAATTCGTTACCGAGATTTCACTGGAAATACATGTTTTGAGAATCTCTGAATCCAAAAAAAAAAAGCATTTTTGGAAACATGTCCGTGTGTGTGTCTGTCTGTGTGTCTGTGTGTCTGTGTGTCTGTGAACAGCATAACTCAAAAACGAACAGTCGGATAAACACCAAACTTGGTATTTAGGTTCAGTATCTTCCAGAGATGCGACACGAAGGTTTTCAAGAAAATCCCCCCACCCCAGACTACCCTTTACATGGAACATTTTTCGAAAATTTTAATTTTCTCAAAAACGGCTCTAACGATTTTGATTAAAACATCATATGTTTAAGATATTGTCATGTCAAATAAAATGTATATCTCGAATTTTCTGGGAATGTCTCCAAAAATATTCTTCATTGTGAACGACTTTTTTGCATAACTGGTAAACCATAAGAGATAGACAAAATTTTACTACACAAAAAATGTAGATCGCGTTAAAATACACAACTTATGTCATATACGTTTCTTTTGTTGAGTGAACCGTTTTCGAGATATTGCTTGTTATTTCCTTAAATTTTCACAATACTTATACTTTTTCTCAAATTCGTTTATTCATTTTTTTTATGTCCTGAACATGCAAACAGAATGGAATTCGCCACATAGCAACCAGCGTTAAAATATTTGACTATCGCTTAAAAGCTACCAATTAGATTGTACAAGAGTAGAGAAAGTCATGTGAGTGTAACACATCAGTTTTTTTATACGCTACTATTTTAGTGTGTGTGTGTGTGTGTGTGTGCGCGCTGCGCGCGCGAGTACGTGCCTAGTATCCGTGCGCCACAAGCCAAAACGACGACGTTATAGAAAAAACTTTATCATTTGCCTACCGGCCAGGGACAACCGCTAAAAAACCTGAAAAAAGCTCTAAGAGTATTCTAACGCTTACCGATCTGGAAAACCCGTGAAAACAAGAATAGTACACTTTTGAGGTATTGCTTGTTATTTCCTTAAATTTTTCAATACTTTTTTTACTTTCTCTACTACGTATAGTAAGTAGGGGGAAGTATTGCATTCCGCCCAAAAATTCGATACCGAGATTTCACCGGAAATACACGTTTTGAGACCTCCTGAATCAAAAAAAAAAAAAAAAAAAAAAAGCATTTTTGGAAACATGTCCGTGTGTGTGTGCCTGTCTGTGTGTCTGTCTTGTCTCTCTGTGTGTGTGTGTGTGTGTGATGTGTGTGCGCGCCAGTACGTGCCTAGTATCCGTGCGCCGACAAGGTAAAAACTTCATCATTTGCCTACGGGCAGGGACAACCGCTAAAAACCTGAGAAAACCTCCAAAATTTAGAAACGCCTTCGTCAACCAGTACAGAAAACGCCTACCAACCAGGGAAAACCTATGAAAAAGCAGAAAGAGCTTGCATTTGTTTACCATCCGCAGAAAACTCCCCAAAAAAAAAAAAAAAAAAACTAGTCATTTTAAAAAAAAAAAGGAAAAAGACGAATAATATAAGTATGGTAGAAACAGCTTGCATTCGTCTACCAACCAGAGAAAACCCCCGAAACACTAGTTATTTAAAATTGCTGATGAGTTCTGGATAGGCTTTTGCAAATGTTGTTGGTAGCAAAACTTGCCTTTTCCATCACCTCCAACATACCCCACTCCCACACCTTTTTTTTCTTTCCACCAATCATAATCTCTCTTATTCTCGCCAATCAGCAACTTTCATTTGTTCCCTTTCCACCAATAACATCACTTCTTATTCCCACCAATGACAACTTCACACGTCACTTTCTGTTATACTTTTTTATCCCTCGTTCGCCATCTTTCCCCTCTTTCAGACCCCAACCGCCGCACAGTCCAACACCTCGCCGCTCCTTAACCTCAACTTCGTGCCTCCGCCATCTTATTTAGTTCACATTTTTACCACCCGCGCCTCTCATCTCTCAACCAGATTGCCTGCAAGAACAGATCTCGTTCATTCGCACCTCGACGCGTTGCCTCCGGTGCCTGCAAGAACAGATCTCGTTCATTCGCACCTCGACGGTTGCCTCGGCAGCAGCTACTGCCAACACCTACGTCGTACACGTTTTTGACCGCTTTCGACCGGCTATGAGAACCCTGCTCCTACGTACGCTAGCGACCATCACGATGGTCCAGTACCAGGTTTTTGGTATAGTTAAATTACGCCTCTGCAGAGGGTGTCTGTACCGCTTTAAAAACCTAGGTATATCAGTGCGTAGTGATGTTGGTTGATCTTAAAGCTGGTTAAGCATTTTCAAAAACAGTTTGCTTTTATTTTTCCGTCTCGCGTGCCGCGCTTTTGGTGACGCATCCACACCGGTAACAGGTAAGTAACACACGCATAATTATTTTTCGGACCTGCTTGGCGTAGGAATATATCCTTTCGTGTTTTGGTACTGTAACCTCAAACCTCCTTACCCACCTCTTGCGTCCGCCATCTTGTTTAGTTCTCACCGCATCTCCTTGTCGCAGACCCTCCGCCATTTTTAGTTCCCGCTATTTTAACCTCAAAATCTACTCTTCTAACCTCTTGCTACCGCCATCTTCTTTTAGTTCCCATTCTCACCACCGCGTCTCCTTACCCCCACCTCTTGCGACCGCCATGTTCACCACTAACCTCCAAATTTCCTCGTCCTTAAACCTCTTGTCTCAACCACCTTGTTTAGTTCCCATTTTCGCCACCGCATCTCATATCGCCCCATCTCTCTATCCACTCAAGAAAACTACCATCCAACGTTCAAAAAATTGCTGATCAGTTCACGACAGGCTTTTGCAAATCTTGTTGCTAGCAAAACTTACCTTTCCCATCACCTCCAACATACCCCACTCCTTTTTCTTTCCACCAATCATAACCTCTCTTATTCTTACCAATCAACAACTTTCATTTGCTCCTTTCCACCAATAAAATCACTTCTTATTCCCACCAATCACAACTTCACACGTCACTTTCTGTTACACTTTTTATCCCTCGCTCCCCATCTTTTCCCTCTTTCAGTCCCGACCTCCGCACAGACAACACCTCGCCGCTGCTCACATCTCCGAACCAAATTGCCGGCGAGAACAGATCTTGTTTATTCACACCTCGACCGTTGACTCGACAGCAGCTACTGTCAACACCTACGTCGTACACGTTTTTGACCGCTTTCGACCGGCTATGAGAACCCTGCTCCTACGTACGCTAGCGACCATCACGATGGTCCAGTACCAGGTTTTTGGTATAGTTAAATTACGCCTCTGCAAAGGGTGTCTGTACCGCTTTAAAAACCTAGGTATATCAGTGCGTAGTGATGTTGGTTGATCTTAAAGCTGGTTAAGCATTTTCAAAAACAGTTTGCTTTTATTTTTCCGTCTCGCGTGCCGCGCTTTTGGTGACGCATCCACACCGGTAACAGGTAAGTAACACACGCATAATTATTTTTCGGACCTGCTTGGCTTAGGAATATATCCTTTCGTGTTTTGGTACTGTAACCTCAAACCTCCTTACCCACCTCTTGCGTCCGCCATCTTGTTTAGTTCTCACCGCATCTCCTTGTCGCAGACCCTCCGCCATTTTTAGTTCCCACTATTTTAACCTCAAAATCTACTCTTCTAAAACTCTTGCTACCCCCATCTTCTTTTAGTTCCCATTCTCACCACTGCGTCTCCTTACCCCCACCTCTTGCGACCGCCGTGTTCACCACTAACCTCCAAATTTCCTCGTCCTTAAACCTCTTGTCTCAACAACCTTGTCTAGTTCCCATTTTCGCCACCGCATCTCATATCGCCCCCATCTCTCTATCCACTCAAGAAAACTACCATCCGACGTTCAAAAATTGCTGATCAGTTCAAGACAGGCTTTTGCAAATCTTGCTGCTAGCAAAACTCACCTTTCCCATCACCTCCAACATACCCCACTCCCACACCTTTTTCTTTTCCTCCAATCATAATCTCTCTTATTCCTACCAATCAACAACTCTCATTTGCTCCTTTCCACCAATAAACTCACTTCTTATTCCCACCAATCACAACTTCACACGTCACTTTCTGTTACACTTTTTATCCCTCGCTCCCCATCTTTTCCCCCATTTCAGTACCGACCTCCGCACAGACAACACCTCGCCACCCAGCTCCTCTCCATCACGCGACCTCCATACTCCTCCATCTCCCTTCCTCCATCTCCCACCCCCAAATTAACGAACCAATCAAAACACTCCACGTCACTTCCTCAATTCTTTCAACTCGTCCCGGATGAGCCAACCGATTTAACGATAATCCTACCGCTCAGGGCGCTTTTCAAACTTACCGCCGCCGCCGTCGCACGCAGCGACACTAGCGACACTAGCGCCCCTAGCGGCAGGATTATCGTTAAAACAATTGGCTCATCCGGGACTATTACTACTTTCGTGTGAGACGAAAAATAAGTTTACGTGTTTAAAAGTGCAAGTATCAAATAAAAGAATCTCACGGCCCTCTATATCAGTGAAGTGCTATTTAATTTGTGTCAAGGATTACTAAAAAGGAGTGAATTAAAACTTAAAATCTGTGTCAGCCTACATTCTTCAGTCGTACCACAACCCTACCAAGAGAAACATGTCTCTAACAATAATACTGACGCAGCCGAGGCAAACATAAATATAATATTTAAAGAAACAATTAAATTACAAAGTTAAATTTTTTTTTTTTAAACTTGGGGCAAAGGCCACCTGAACGTACATCTGGGGCGAAGGCTACCGGAAACCGGGTACCATACGTGCGGTTGCAAACAAACTTCAAGTTCAGCTCCGCAACAGTTGAAATATAATACAACCCCTTCAATACAAAAAAATATGATGTGTTACACTCACATGACTTTCTCTACTCTTGTACAAACTATTTTTACAACCGCTTATTCTCCATCTACTTCATGTTAATCGACATAAACATTTGCAGACTCTATCTTATTGCTAATTTTCTTCTAGATTTAAGGGGAATACATATTTACAAGGACAATATAGAAATACTGTAGCCTTTAAGCACATACATATCTCTTAATAGTTGGTTGCTAGGTGCGGCACCATTCCCTTTGCCACAGATTAATACTCTTTGCATATCCAAAACAAAAAATTGAATAACGAATTCCGATTTGAGAAAATAAGTATTGAAAAATTTAAGGGAATAACAAGCAATATCTCGAAAATGGTTCACTCAACAAAAAAATGTATATGACATAAATCGTGTATTTTAGTGCTATCTAAATTTTTTGTGTAGTAAAATTTTGTCTATCTCTTATGGTTTACCAGTTATGCAAAAGTCGTTCACAATGAAGAATACTTTTGGAGACATTCCCAGAAAATTCAAGATATTCATTTTATTTCTCATGAAAATATCTTAAACATATGATATTTTAATGAAAATCTTTAGAGGCCATTTTTGAGAAAATTAAAATTTTCGAAAAATGTTCCATGTAAAGGGTAATCTGGGGTGGGGGGATTTTCTTGAAAACCTTCGTGTCGCATCTCAAGAAGATATTAAACCTAAATACCAAGTTTGGTGTTTATGCGACTGTTCGTTTCTGAGTTATGCGGTTCACAGACAGACAGAAACATACACACACGGACATGTTTCCAAAAATGCTTTTTTTTGGATTCAGGGGCTCTCACAACATGTATTTCCGGTAAAATCTCGGTATCGAATTTTTGGGTGGAATACAATACTTCCCCTACTTACTATACGTAGAAGAGAAAGTAAAAGCAACTTCTTCAAGTTGAGTAATTGAAAGAACTAATAATTTTCTTAATATAATTTCAAAGTATATTGAATCGTTAGATGACTGAAATTCCCAAAGCGTGGTAAAAAATTTATCGTAACAATCCATCTTCAAATTGGCGTCCAAAACGTGGGGCTAATAAATAATCTTCTTCCGGAAGATGTTGGACATAATACCAAGTTTGGTGTTTATCCCATTTTCGTTTTTGAATTATGCTGTTCACAGACACACAGGACGTTTCCAAAAATGCTTTATTTGGAGTTATGAGGCATCAAATCATGCATTTCAGGTGAAATGTTGCTATCAGTTTTTGGGTGGAATGCAATATCTTCTCTAACTACTATGTACGTGGAAGAGGAAGTAAAAATGGTACTGCATCTGCGATTTTGTACTATGAAATCCGTACCATTTGTTCTTCTTCTTCTTCAACTGATTACCCTCATTTTTGTAGTACTTATACCCCAATGCCTTGAAGCAGTAACCTGTCGATGAACAAGTAAACTCTGGATCATCCAGGATGATTGATCAGCCTAATGCCTAGTAAGGCGGTGAAGAAGAAGGAAATGAAATGTAGTGATGAAAGGGATAATAGGAAAATTCTCGGATCAAATTATCCAACCCACCACTTGCCTAGCGACCGAGGAAAACCGCAAGGAAACCTTCGGTCAGCACCGGGTGGTTTTAAACTACCGAGTGCGGTCCACAAACGCCTGAGCCATTCCGCACAAAGAACCAAATGGATAACTCCTAAACATTTTGAAGTAGAGTCGTAAACTTTACCCCATATTTTAGGAAAGTTTTGCTCCACAAATTGGTGTTACTCTTGCATGACAAGTTCTGTGTGTTTAAGCCATGTGATTTCTTTCTATGTGTGAGTTTTGTGTCGAGACCCCTCTCTGATTGTTTCAAAGACTGCGCCGTTGGTGGCAGTCCCCGGTTCGATGCCTGCTCGGGTTGGAGTCGAACGCGGTGTAGTGGTAGAGATAGAAGTAATGCTAAAATTCACTGTACCTGTTTTCTCCATCCGACGTGACTTCGTCTTGTCCTTCTCGCTGTTACCCTGGCTAGTTGGTTCTCAGCGGTGATGTTTGCATGGACTCTGCCTATCATTATTGTCAATAAGGTCGTCGATCTCAGTGGTGGTACTAGGAGCTCAGAGGAGAATTTACTACTCACTGTAATGTTTGGTTTATGGCTATTTATTGTTACTTCCTCACTCTAACACTACATAATGTTCCTGTTCACTTATCACCATTTGCGCGCCAATTTCGTTTGACGGAGTATCGAACTGTTCATATCTAAAAGTCAACTGTGAACTGCCTTATTTTGGGGTGAATCCCGACTATTTAAAGAACACAATCTTCCACCTGAAAGTTAGGTATCGGATTTCTTATTGGTCAGTTTGTATATATCATGTGACCTTTTTCCCGGGCTTCTCTTGGTAAACTGCCGTTCTGTGTTATATTTTCCTCGCTCCACACTTCCGGAGCGGAAACAAATAGAGTCATAAAACCTTACCCTAGACTAACACAAAAGATCCCGTTACGCTGCACATGTGAACGGCATATTTCTACCCCAACTGCAGATTTCAAGACATTCTAAACTTAGTTAAACAGGAACATCATGTACACGAAAAATAACACATTATACAAAAATTACTATTTATATGGTTTTCACATTGTACACTTATATCATTTACATATCACGTTATACACTGAAAAATTTAGCACATAATAAAATTATTTCGGGTGCATTCTGTCTCAGCTTATTTTCTAAATTTTTGCTTTGAACAGCGCTTTCTATGAACGACATTTTCAACTGAAACTGTTGAACATAGCTAAATTAAACTTTAAGATGGTAGGAAAACACCCTTAAATGTTGTTGTATAACTACTTCGGTGCTAATAACATAGGAGGTTCTTTTTTTAAGAAACCTGATGTGTTACATTCACATACCTTTCTGTACCCTCTATCCTTTATTGGTGATTACACAAACTATTCTTACTAAAGCTTATTAGTTTCTCTACTACGTACAGTAAGTAAGGGAAGTATTGTATTCCACCCAAAAATTCGATACCGAGATTTCACCGGAAATACATGTTTTGAGACCCCCTAAATCCATAAAAAGAATTTTTGGAAACATGTCCGCGTGTGTGTGTGTATGTGTGTGTGTGTGTGTGTGTGTGTCTGTGTCTGTGAACAGCATAACTTAGAAACGAACAGTTGGATAAACACCAAACTTGTTATTTAGGCTCAGTATCTTCCAGAGATGCGACACGAAGGTTTTCAAGAAAATTCCCCCAGCCCAGATTACCCTTTACATGGAACATTTTGCGAAAATTTTAATTTTATCAAAAATGGCTCTAACGATTTTGATTGAAATAGCATATGTATAAGATATTTTCATGACAAATGAAATGTACATCTTGAATTTTCTGGGAATGTCTCCAAAAGTATTCTTCATTGTGAACGACTTTTGCATAACTGGTAAACCATAAGAGATAGACAAAATTTTAATACATAAAAATGTAGATCGCGTTAAAAACACAATTTATGTCATATGCATTTTTTTGTTGAATGAACCATTTTCCAGATATTACTCGTTATTCCCTTAAACTTTTTAATAATTTTCTCAATTGGGAATTCCTTATTCATTTTTTTGTTTTGGATATGCAAAGAGTATTAATCTGTGGCAAAGAGAATGGTGCTGCACATATCAACCGGCTATTAAGAGTAATGTCTATGCTTAAAGGCTACTGTATTTCTATATTGCCCTTGTAAGTATATATTCCCCTTACATCTACAAGAAAATTAACAATAAGATAGAGTCTGCAAATGTTTATCTCAATTAACATGAAGTAGATGGAGAATAAACGTTTGTAATAATAGTTTGTACAACAGTAGAGAAAGTCATGTGAGTGGTAACACATCAGATTTTTTTTCTATCCACTACATTTTAATCCAAATAAAGCGTTGCAGAAATATCTAGATTACACATTTCGTTATTGATACAAAGGGAACAGCGATAGTCAAAGGTTTAAGAACTGGATTTTATACGCTGCCTTAAAATTACATACTCTTTCCATGCAATCGTAAGAAAAAACTGAATGTTGAAAGGACTAAAGAAATGAACAATTCGGATATCTCAGAAATGACTTATACACAAAACAGAAATAAAAATAAATTTAGTGTTTTAAAGAGATCTACATTTTTTATGTAGTACGTTTTCGTAAATCGCTTAACGTTTATCAATAAACAAAATTATACAAAACCCTTCAAAAATTAAGAGGACTCTACATGGATTTTAACAATAAATATCTTTAATATGTGCTATTTGAATCAAAACCCTTGGAAGCATTTTTTAGGAAATAAAACATTTCGAAAAATGTTGAATGTAAGGGTAGTTTGGGATGTGGGATTTTATTAAAAATCTTCGTGTTGAATTTTTGGAAGATATCGAACCTAAATACAAGTTTGGCACTTATCTAACTTTTGGTCTAGCTGTTGACACACACAATTTCCGATATAATTTCAATGGAATTTTTGGGTGGAATGCAGATCCTTCTCTACTTACTACGTACGTGGTAGAAAAATAAAAAAAATCTGATGTGTTACACTCACATGACTTTCTCTACTCTTGTACAATCTATTTTTACAAACGCCTATTCTCCATATGCTTCATGTTAATCGAGATATCGAGATGTCAATCTTATTTGTAATTTTCTTGTACATGCAAGGGGAATATGGTAGCTTTTAAGCGATAGTCAAATATTTTATCGCTGGTTGCTATGTGGCGCATTCCATTCTCTTTGCATGTCCAGGACATAAAAAAATGAATAACGAATTTGAGAAAAAGTATAAGTATTGGAAAATTTAAGGAAATAACAAGCAATATCTCGAAAACGGTTCACTCAACAAAAAAAAATGTATATGATATAAGTTGTGTATTTTAACGCGATCTACATTTTTTGTGTAGTAAAATTTTGTCTATCTCTTATGGTTTACCAGTTATGCAAAAGTCGTTCGTAATGAAGAATACTTTTGAAGACATTCCCAGAAATTTCGAGATATACATTTCATTTCTCATGACATTATCTTAAACATATGCTATTTTCATTAAAATCGTTAGAGCCATGTTTGAGAAAATTAAAATTTTCGAAAAATGTTCCATGTAAAGGGTAGTCTGGGGTGGGGTATTTTCTTGAAAATCTTCGTGTCGCATCTCTGGAAGATACTGAACGTAAATACCAAGTTTGGTGTTTATCCTACTGTTAGTTTTTGAGTTATGCTGTTCACAGACACACACACACACACACAGACACACACACACACAGACACACACACACACAGACACACACACGGACATGTTTCCAAAAATGCTTTTTTTGGATTCAGGGAGTCTCAAAACATGTATTTCCGGTGAAATCTCGGTATCGAATTTTTGGGTGGAATACAATACTTCCCCTACTTACTATACGTAGTAGAGAAACTAATAAGTTTTAGTAAATTTTAATATAAAATTGTAAAGTTAAGAAAATAACCCTAGCTTCCTTAAAAAACAAACCTGTTGTATAGAAATAGAGTACTGTTTTTAGAAGGTAAACATCTACAACGTATAAATTTCAGCCATATCCTAAAGCATTTCTGAGACAATGGGTCATGAATTTAGGCTCACGGCAGATAGCTCCCTAAACAAGATAGCGATCAACAGCTCATGTGCATCTTTTATACACCGCTGACTCGGCACTAAGTGATGTCAATTGTTTTTGCATTTAGGACGTTCCTTTGCTGAAAACATTTCATGAAGATCTTTCGTCCACCGTTAGGTCAATTAATGGAATTAAAAGTTATTAAGCCCTGGACTTAAAGTACTTACAGCATTGTAAATCCCATTAGGGTATGTCATCTTAATACAATTTTAGATCTCGTTGTTTACCGGGAAAAATGCGAATGAGTTACACTCACATGACTTACTCTACTCTTGTACAAACTATTTTTACAAACGCTTATTCTCCATCTACTTCATGTTATTCCAGATAAAAATTTGCAGACTCTATCTTATTGCTAATCTTTGTAGATGTAAGGGGAATATATATTTACAAGAGCAATATAGAAATACAGTAGCCTTTAAGCATATACATATCCCTTAATAGCTGGTTGCTAGGTGCAGCACCATTCCCTTTGCCACAGATTAATACTCTTTGCATATGCAAGACAAAGAAATGAATAACGAATTCCCATTTGAGAAAATAACTATTGAAAAATTTAAGGGAATAACAAGCAATATCTCCAAAATGGTTCACTTAACAACAAAAATGTATATGATATAAATTGTGTATTTTAACGCGATCTACATTTTTTGTGTAGTAAAATTTTGTCTATCTCTTATGGTTCACCAGTTATGCAAAATTCGTTCACAATGAAGAATACCTTTGGAGACATTCCCAGAAAATTCAAGATATAAATTTTAATTGTCATGAAAATATCTTAAACATATGATATTTTAATAAAAATCGTTAGAGCCATTTTTGAGAAAATTAAAATTTTCGAAAAATCTTCCATGTAAAGGGTAATCTGGGGTGGGGGGATTTTCTTGAAAACCTTCGTGTCACATCTATGGAAGATACTGAACCTAAATACCAAGTTTGGTGTTTATACGACTGTTCGTTTCTGTTTTATGCTGTTCACAGACAGACACACACACAGACACACAGACATGTTTCCAAAAATGCTTTATTTGGATTCAGGGGTCTCAAAACATGTATTTCCGGTGAAATCTCGGTATCGAATTTTTTGGTGAAATACAATACTTCCCCTACTTACTATACGTAGTAGAGAAAGTAAAAATGCGAATGAGTTGGGGAACTTAATTCGTACCGGCATGTTGCTATGCTAGTTCAGTGGTTACAGCAGCCGAACGGAAACCCGGAGATACATGGTTCAAATCCCGGCGATGGCATTGAATTTTTCAGTCGTCCGATTCTACCATTCCAACCTTGTCCAATATACGGCTTGTGTGGAAGGACAATTAATTCTATTGTGCGAGTATGTAGTACCAACCTGCATAATTGCAGCCAGCCTCTTTATTTACAACATGGAATGTACATGTTCCCTGACCTTACACTCTTGACTTCTCTTTGTGGAGACACATGAAGTACTACATCTGACACGCCTGTTGAATCTGAAGAGAACTTGTGGCAAACACAGCCTGCCCAGCTGACGAAATCAGAGAAATGGCTGGTGTCAGTGCGAGTAGGCAGCATATGGCACGCCAATGCAGTTTGTGTTTACCCCAATGGACGTACGTTTCAACATTTGCTTTAAATGAGAAATCTGTGGAGTACTGTAAACACCAAGGTGTTTGTGTATTCTGTTTTTGTTGCTTGAACTAAGATTTATTATTCTTCCTTTCCATCAAGCATTAAACCTTTCCAAGGTTGTTGCGTGCTACAAATGTTTAATTTATTGATTTAGCCATCGTTTCCTGGGTTTTCCGACATTTCGTTTTCCTTTAGGTATGTGGTAGAATATTTTCCTTGGATAGCGTTCCTCACTCATTCTCTCTACGTGTTGTAGCCAATTTGTCTGTTCTGCTCTATTTTTACTTTCTCTACTACGTATAGTAAGTAGGGGAAATATTGCATTCTACCCAAGAATTCGAGACCGAGATTTCACTGGAAATACATGTTTTGAGCCCCCTGAACCCAAAAAAAGTATTTTTGGAAACATGTCCATGTGTGTGTCTGTGAACAGCACAACTCGGAAACGAACAGTCAGATAAACACCAAACTTGGTATTTAGGTTCAGTATCTTCCAGAGATGCGACACGAAGGTTTTCAAGAAAATCCCCCCACTCCAGATTACCCTTTACATGGAACATTTTTCGAAAATTTTAACTTTCTCAAAAACGGCTCTAACGATTTTGATTAAAATATCACATGTTTAAGATATTTTTATGACAAATGAAATGTATATCTCGAGCTTTCTGGGAATGTTTCTAAAAGTATTCTTCATTGTGAACGACTTTTGCATTACCCGTAAACCATAAGAGATAGACAAAAATTTACTACACAAAGACGTAGATCGCGTTAAAATACACAATTTATGTCATATACATTTTTTTGTTGTTGGGTGAACCATTTTCGAGATATTGCTCGTTATTCCCTTAAATTGCCCAATACTTAAACATTTTCTCAAATTCGTTATTCATTTTTTTTTTGCCCTGATAATGCAAAGGGAATGGAATACTCCACATAGTAACCACCTCTTAAAATAGCTGACCATCGCTTAAAGCCTAGCAATTCCCCTTGCATCTACAAGAAAATTAGCAATAAGATTAACATCTCGATATCTCGATTAACATGAAGCATATGGAGAATAAGCGTTTGTAAGAATAGTTTGTACAAGAGTAGAGAAAGTCATGTGAGTGTAACACACAAGGTTTTGTTTATTTTTTGAATTATTTATGGCTTGTTCTAATTCAAATAATTCTGGGTTGTCTGTTTCAATTTTGTATGTATTCTCAAGTACTTCTCGTTCTATTTTTTCATGGTCGCCTTAGTTCATAGATCTTAGCGATATTGGAGCAATATATTACAATCTAATATACAGAATAATGATTATTTAACTTACTGACACAAATACAATACCGTAATTTACGTCGTTCATTTTGTCGTATTTAAACAAACTGGGTGGGAGGCAGTAATTACATTATCTCGTCTAGCACTTAAACGAAGCACCGCAGCAAAAAGCGTGGTTTAACAAAATGCGTTCCAAATTACGTTATCTATCAGATCCCAAAGTTTGTCGGTCTAATTCTGGGACATCCTGTACAAAAGTCAGTGTGTGTGTGTGTGTGTGTGTGTGTGTGTGTGTGTGTTCCTTATAGGCTTCTACACCGTTGTACCGATTGACCAAACTTGACACAGACAACTTTTAACACAAGGCGAAAATTACTGTCTAGTTTAGAATTCAAAAGTGCACCCTATTTCACGCGATTAGTTATTTAAATTTATGTAATGCCTACAAAACCTCGCAAGACCATCCCTCTCATGATGATGATGATGATGATAATAATAATAATAATAATAATAATAATAATAATAATAATAATAGGTGAATATTGCCAAAATAAGAATAATTGCTTAAGCTCTCACAGCCACACAAAACGATAAAGGAACAGCGACTTCACATATTATTCTTGATCTCCTCTCTGACATTGATCATGGAGTAATGGCACAGTCAAATAAATAAACTACAACAGCTATGTCACCGGTGGCTATGATTATGCAGATATAAAGGGCTATAAACGTTGTTAAAAATTAACAACATTTCGAACTTATTATATTAGACTGTGATAACAGCAACAGCATCAAAGCAAAGAAAATACCACTTCCTCTTATTCTACTTTATTTTCATATGATTACTTATTGCATATTGATATAAAATAACACAAAGGCATTCTTTCTGTATGGTTTATTTCTCTATGAGAAGTATGTGATGCTTTTATAACCATAAAAACAAAAACTGAGTGACATAAAATGACAGTGGCCATGGATAACAACAACAGTGTAAAACCAGTCGAAGTATTTCTTATTGTTTTCTTTTCTTTGTAGGTACATTCATTTTGGCCATAATTTTATTTTGTCTTTCGTGTGTTTGCTTAGTGGTTAAGGTATGGTGATTACTGAGAATGAAGAGCGTTATATTGATGTTACTTAAACTGCTATTATTTCTTCCCAACTGAGATTTGCGCTATGTAATGTGTCGCGGTATCGTTCGTGTTATCTTATTTGCTGAGCGCCTGTTAATATTTTACTATTTTGAATTTTGGGTTCTTTGTCCTCCGGCTAGCTATTATTACTCAGTCGAGCAAATCTCTTGAACAGGGTGTGTAAACGGAAAGGAGTTGTTAATAAAAGATAACGCTGATAAAAGAATTTGTTTTTACACTTTTATTGCCGTCACACTTCATTAATTTCACATATTTACTCTTGATACACGCCCGACTGAAACTGTTATATTTTTGAATGTAACTATAATCACTTATTTGCCGCACATTAATTCGAGTATTTCACATTTTGTAACTAACTTTACGACGCGAGAGATTCTGTAGATTTGCGTAACGAATGATTCTGTTAAACTGCGCGACGTGTAACCCGTGAATGATTCTATTAAGCTGTGCGACGTGTAACCCGTGAATGATTCTGTTGAACTGTGCGACGTGTAACCCGTCAATGATTCTATTAAGCTGTGCGACGTGTAACCCGTGAATGATTCTGTTGAACTGTGCGACGTGTAACCCGTCAATGATTCTATTAAGCTGTGCGACGTGTAACCCGTGAATGATTCTGTTGAACTGTGCGATGCTTGTCTCTGGTTCATAATTTATACTCCCTCACCCCGATATGCCTAAACATTCTAACAGAGCTGCTATTGGTTAATAAAGCGCGCCAACATTAGCGTCTATTTTTTTTATCCAATCAAAATTACGAACACATATCATCTAGGGAAGATATTCCCTCCATTTCTAAAGAAAAGCGCGCTACTCTGACGTCATTTGTTTGTCTCTTCTAATTGATAAACAACTCACCCCCTCGTTCATTGTTACCTGTTCCTATTGTCAGTTTCAGTGAGGCCGTGTAAACTTATTTCCTAACAATGCTTATAATTAACAAACATCTCAAATCATTGTCATACAATAATGCTACTTTACACTACAATCACTCTGGCATTCACAGTGTTGTGATATAAAACTGCCTCAAATGTGACAGTGTGGAACCGTCACTTAGTTGTATTAACGAGAAATCATCATTACAAACTGTAGTATTTGTGGTTTTTCGGCAGTGCTTTTGCACAGGGTTTCTCAGCACTATTATTACTATTACTTCTTCTTTTTAGAGCCCTGAGAGTTTTATTTAAATTTTTGTTTGTGTATCTATGTAATACTTTTTAATACCTCCAAAGAAACGCAAGCCTACTAAGCAAGTGAAACATAAGACTAAAAGAGATGGGGATAACCTATCAAACCACGGGGAATGCCGGATATTTTAGCTAGTTGAATTCGGAATATTATAGATGAATCCGTGCTTCAGGGTGATTTAAATGAAATAAGTACTTGGGCTGCTGCAAATAAAATGAAATTAATGCTAAGAAAAGTAAGTCCATTGCATTTAGCACATCTAAGCGGTTAATCCTACGTAATTATTACATGGGCGGGGAAACATTTCGCAGGTTGACAGCTGCAAACATTTGGGCGTGTACTTGGCGAGTAACGCTGGATGGGACGACCAGGTAAATTCTGCATCAAGGAAAGCGTGGAAAACATTACATTTCATAATGAGGATACTGAAATAGGGGAGCGCAAAGTCTAGAGAAACTGTCTGTAAATCTTTAGCACGTTCGGTTATGGAATATGGAGCAGCATTTTGGGACCCTATAGAATTAATCAAATTGATTCGTTAGAAAATATACAGTGAAGGGTATAGCATTCATAAAAAGAGGTAAATATTTTGGGCCCACAAAAGGGGAAGAGATTAAATGGGAGCCTTTAAAATTCCGGGTAAAAGGCATCGTTTATGAAAATTATTTAAAGCTTATGCTGGTTTAAAGGAATGGGTGGGCATTAGTAAAAGATTGGAGAACCCGACATATTACGGAAGAAACGGTCGTTTGTTTGAAATTAAGGGAAGAAGACACAGAACCGACGTAGGAAAATTCTCCTTGGTTAGTAGAATCACTGAAGAATGGAACGAATTGCCTATAGCAGCCTTTTAGATCAGTCCTCTGTCCGTGAGGAAATGTAGGAAAATTGTGTATAGAATAAATGTTGGATAGTTAATCATTAAGTTCCTTAGATATATATTTGAAATTTTATCAGTTTTTTGTGCGTACTAATGGTAAATTTATTGTCTATACTGACTGGATAACTAATTAGTGAATGTAAATAGTAAAGTTGAGGCAGTATTTTATATCACAACACTGTGATTGTATTGTAAATTAACATTATTGTATCACAATGATTTTAGATGTTTGTTAGCTATAAGCATTGTTAAGAAATAAGTTTACACGGCCTCACTGAAACTGACAATAGGAGTGGGTAACAATGAAGCGATGGGGTGAGTTGTTTATCACTTAGAAGAGACAAACAAATGACGTCAGGGAAGCGTGCCTTTCTTTAGAAATTGAGGGAATATCTTCCCTAGAGCATATGTATTTGTAATTATGATTGGTTTATAAAACAGACGCTAATGTTGGCGCGATTTAATAACCAATAGCAGCTCTATTATAATGTTTAGGCATATCGGGGTGAGGGAGTATAAATTCTTGAGCCAAAGGAGGTATCGCGCAGTTCAAAAGAATCATTCACGAGGTAAACGTCGCGCAGTTCTACAGAATCATTCATGAGGTAAACGTCGCGCAGTTCTACAGAATCTCTCGCGTCGTAAAGTTAGTTACAAAGTGTGAAGTAGGTACGCGACAACTATTACGACAGTAATTACATTCGGAAATATAACAGTTTCAATCAGGCGTGTATAAAGATTACAGATGTGAACTATTAATTAAGTGTGACGGCAATAAAAGTGTAAAAACAAATTCTTTTATCAGTGTTATATTTTAGTAACAACTCCTTTCCGTTTACACGCCCTGCTTAGAGATATTTGCTTGACTGAGTAATAATAGCTAGCCGGAAGACAAAGAACCCAAAATTCAAAATAGTAAAACAATAACAGGCGCCAAATAAAAAAGATAACACGACAGATTACTGCGACAAAAATTAATGATTTCAAAACTTTTAGTTGTTATGTTACTCTGGTAGCTATAACAATATGATTGGTCATAGAAAGTTATTCACAGTATTGCTCATTGTTCATTGTCTGTGCACTTATTTTTTGCAATATTTTGTATACTAACTCTGCCACCGGGTAATACCCAATTGCAGTGAATAAATAAATACATACACATACATAATATTTTCGAATTAATATTTAAATTTCAGATCAGTAGATTCGCGTTTAACCGAGGCTTGGGGTTAACCGAGACAGCTGTTGCGAAGTAAACGTACCTGCGTATTTTTTGTATCAGTGCAGTGTAGCGTCCAAGAAATGATATAATTGCCTTTTAATTAACGTTATAAAGTGTGCAATATAAAATTATTAGTAAACAATAACTGCGCAGTTTTAAGCATTTTTTCGTCATTTACGATCTGTTATCGCACTATTTCTCTATTATCCTAGTTTTTCGGTATCCGAGGTAGTCTCTGTCTCAATTAGCTCGGATAATCTCAAGTTCACTGTCTTTCCATTATTTATTGTTCTTTGTGTATTATCCTTATAAACTGTTGAGGTGTGGTCAATCTAAGATAATGCAGCTAAACGGAAAAGGAAACAGTTTACGGCTTTATGTAGCCCTTGAAGCTCTTGCCTCTTATGGGGTGGGGGGGTGTTAAAAAAATTCGTATAAGAACGTGAAGATTCAGGTTGGTAATGAAATGTGTCCTTCGCCTTCACAAAATGTAGCATTTTTACCTCCCATATTGCTACGTTCTATCCACTAGACTGATAACTTGCTCACCCCATCCCAAAATTAATAATAATAATAATAATAATAATAATAATAATAATAATAATAATAACAATAACAGAGGTAAAGCACAAGTAGATACTATGAAGTGGACTGGTGAAGTAAAAATGACTTAAAATTAGCGGAAATTACGCAAGAAAATATCCTAACTATAGATATTTTAAGAATCAAAGTGAATAGGTGGCAAGCTGACTTAAAAGACAAACCGAAGGAAAAAATCTGATGTGTTACACTCACATGACTTTCTCTACTCTTGTACAAACTATTTTTACAAACGCTTGTTCTCCATCTACTTCATGTTAATCGAGATAAACATTTGCAGACTCTATCTTATTGCTAAGTTTCTTGTAGATGTAAGGGGAATATATATTTACAAGGGAAATATAGAAATGCAGTAGCCTTTAAGCACATACATATCTCTTAATAGCTGGTTGCTAGGTGCAGCACCATTCCCTTTGCCACAGATTAATACTCTTTGCATATACAAGACAAAAAAATGAATAACGAATTCCCATTTGAGAAAATAAGTATTGAAAAATTTAAGGGAATAACAAGCAATATCTCCAAAATGGTTCACTCAACAACAAAAATGTATATGACATAAATTGTGTATTTTAAGGCGATCTAGATTTTTTGTTTAGTAAAATTTTGTCTATCTCTTATGGTTTACCAGTTATGCAAAAGTCGTTCACAATGAAGAATACTTTTGGAGACATTCCCAGAAATTTCAAGATATACATTTTATTTGTCATGAAAATATCTTAAACATATGATATTTTAATCAAAATCGTTAGAGCCATTTTTGAGAAAATTAAAATTTTCGAAAAATGTTCCATCTGGAAGATACTGAACCTGAATACCAAGTTTGGTGTTTATCCGACTGTTCGTTTCTGAGTTATACTGTTCACAGACAGACACACAGACAGACACACAGACACACTAACGGACATGTTTCCAAAAATGCTTTTTTTGGTGTCAGGAGGTCTCAAAACATATATTTCCGGTGAAATCTCGATATCGAATTTTTGGGTGGAATACAATACTTCCCCTACTTACTATACGTAGTAGAGAAAGTAAAAACTGAAGCAACACAGACAAGACAAGAAAAGAATGCCCACAGCCAAAGAATGTGAGAATTATTGCTTCAAAGGAAAACAAGAAACATCTGTAAGTAGTTTTCGTAGTCCTTCATGAGCTCATTCGTAAGTATAATAATAACATAACAATAATAATAATAACAATAATAATTTTGTGATACGTAAACATACATGCACAAAAGTAATCACTGAAATTGTCAAATATATTCATATGATCGTATGGCTCTTGATTGTATTTTTCTCCAATGAGATTCAGTTCTTTGAGATATATCTAAAAATCATCAACATATGCGACTTTACATCCCTATTCCATGATGACAATAGATTTAAACCTTACTTTTATTCCTAATTGAGAAGAAATGTTTGACATAAATATAGTAACTGTTGTCTTTCTACTCTCTAATGACATTTAAGCGGGATAGCAGAAGTCTGATTATTTACACCAATCAAAGCAGAATTTATTAAGACCTGCTCTTTCCTTTCACGCAGAACAGAGCATTGTTCAATTGTTCATTATTTGTATCTTAGGATGTTTCAGGCTAGTTACAAAGAAAAATGAAAATCTGATGTGATACATTCACATGACTTTCTCTACCCTCTATCTTTATTTGTGGATATACAAACCATTCTTACTAATGCTTATTTTTCCATGTACTACATTTTAATCCAAATAAACGTTTGCAAGAATAGCTACATTACCCACTTCGTTATATATACAAAGAGAATAGCAATAGTAAAATTTTTAAGAACTGGACGCTATATGCTGACCTTAAAATTCCATACTGTTCCCATACAATCGCGAGAAACAATTGAAAATCGACGAGACTAAAAGATTGACAAGCATTGAACAATTCGAACATTTAATAGCGGATATTTCAGAAACGGCTTATGCCACAGAAAAACTTATTTAAAATAAATTGTGTGTTTTAAAGAGATCTACATTTTTTGTATGATACGTTTTCGTCTATCGCTTAGCGCTTACCAGTTACACAAGATTATACAAAATTCCTTCCGAATGAAGTGGACTTCACAGGTTATGTTTAGAAAATTCAAGATATGCATCTTATTTGCCGTGTAAGCATTTTTAATATATGATATTTTAATAAAAATCGCCAGAGCCATTTTATTAAAAAATCAAAGTATTCGTAAAATGTCCCTGTAAAGGGTAGTTGGGTGTGGAGGGATTTTCTTGAAAATCTTCATGTCGCACCTTTGGAAGGTACTGAACCCAAATACCAATTGTAGTATATATCTGACTTTTCTTTTTTGAGTTATTCTGTTTAAAGACACGCGCACACACACACATTTCATTTTATAAACATGAAATCTCAATATCAAATTGTTGGGTGGAATGCAATACCTTCTCTATGTGCGTGGTAGAGAAAATAATGAGTGTGTGGGGTCTGGTGTTACCCAAAATACGTGGAAGAAAACAAAACTATTGAGATATAAGGAAATGGCCAACGTTTTCTGCATAAAGTGTACACGCGCAGCTCTTTATTTCGAATCCAGCTCCAGTTTCTAAATTTGCTTTAGCTGCTCTTTTTATTTTTCTCTCTTTACATTGGTCTCGGTAAATTGGCCATAAACTATGAGGCAGAACAATTATTTGTGTATTTATTACTTCCAGTCATCGTTTATTCCAGAACGACCTGGAGCAAGTTTATCCTGCTTCTTAAAGACGTAAATGTCACAATGTGGGTAAATATGTAGCTTTTTGTGCTGTAAACTTTGAAACTAACTCAAAATAACACAGAGTGAAGCAAAATGGTTACTATCATATTGATTTAAGGCAAATATTAAAGACTGCTTCATTGGTCACCAGGTGGGGATTAAGCTGCGCTCTGTAGCTGTTCCATTTCGTCCCGGAAGCAAACACTCTGTTGCGTCGCCAGGGTCAGTGACCATCTTATTGAAACTAGTTTATACCCACCCTCATTGGCGTCTGCCTCACATTCAAGATGTCTCGAGCATGAATATCTCTGTTGAATAAAGCCTTTCTTTCTATCGCGATGTTCCTTCTTCATTGGTAGACGCAGACGAATATCGTGCAACTATACGGAATCCCACGTTATTATACCACTTCTCTCATTTCACTCATTCACAGTTGGTGAAAGGTTAAATACTTTACAAAGTAATCGTACAAAGGCTTATTCTTCTATCTGCTTCATCTTAATTGAGATAAACAATTGCAGGAACGGTTTTATTCCTAATTTTGATTTCCTTTCAGGTACAAAGGGAATACGGTAAATTACAGAAACTACCTTATTGCACATTTCGATTTCGCTTCAGGTCGAAGGAGAACACACTGTATTGCTGAAATTATTTATTACACATCTCGTTACAGCTACAAGGGGAATACAGTAAATTGCAATACTGGTTTTATGACATTTCGTTACAGCTACAAGGGGAATACAGTAAATTGCAATACTGGTTTTATGACATTTCGTTACAGCTACAAGGGGAATACAGTAAATTGCAATACTGGTTTTATGACATTTCGTTACAGCTACAAGGGGAATACAGTAAATTGCAATACTGGTTTTATGACATTTCGTTACAGCTACAAGGGGAATACAGTAAATTGCAATACTGGTTTTATGACATTTCGTTACAGCTACAAGGGGAATACAGTAAATTGCAATACTGGTTTTATGACATTTCGTTACAGCTACAAGGGGAATACAGTAAATTGCAATACTGGTTTTATGACATTTCGTTACAGCTACAAGGGGAATACAGTAAATTGCAATACTGGTTTTATGACATTTCGTTACAGCTACAAGGGGATTACAGTAAATTGCAATACTGGTTTTGTGACATTTCGTTACAGCTACAAGGGGAATACAGTAAATTGCAATACTGGTTTTATGACATTTCGTTACAGCTACAAGGGGAATACAGTAAATTGCAATACTGGTTTTATGACATTTCGTTACAGCTACAACGGGAATACAGTAAATTGCAATACTGGTTTTATGACATTTCGTTACAGCTACAAGGGGAATACAGTAAATTGCAATACTGGTTTTATGACATTTCGTTACAGCTACAAGGGGAATACAGTAAATTGCAATACTGGTTTTATGACATTTCGTTACAGCTACAAGGGGAATACAGTAAATTGCAATACTGGTTTTATGACATTTCGTTACAGCTACAAGGGGATTACAGTAAATTGCAATACTGGTTTTGTGACATTTCGTTACAGCTACAAGGGGAATACAGTAAATTGCAATACTGGTTTTATGACATTTCGTTACAGCTACAAGGGGAATACAGTAAATTGCAATACTGGTTTTATGACATTTCGTTACAGCTACAACGGGAATACAGTAAATTGCAATACTGGTTTTATGACATTTCGTTACAGGTACAAGGAAAATACAGTGAATTGCAGTACTGGTGTTATTACACATTTCGTTACAGCTACAAGGGGAATACAGTAAATTGCAATACTGGTTTTATGACATTTCGTTACAGGTACAAGGAAAATACAGTGAATTGCAGTACTGGTGTTATTACACATTTCGTTACAGCTACAAGGGGAATACAGTAAATTGCAGAAATGGTTTTATGACACATTTCGTTACAGGTACAAGGGGAATACAGTAAATTGCAGAAATGGTTTTATTACAACGTTTCGTTACAGGTACAAGGGAAATAATGTAAATTGCAGAAATGGTTTTATTACACGTTTCGTTACAGGTACAAGGGAAATGATGTAAATTGCAGAAATGGTTTTATTTCACATTTCGTTGCAGGTACAAGGGAAATAGCAATCCATTGAAATGTATGATGTGTCCAACGGTGGTAAGTGAACTTTCTATATACTTGTGTTTTTTGTTGTTTGAGTAAAATAGTCGTTTGTTGGATGTATTTCTGTCTTTCAAAGGATTTTCAAGAAATACAACATCACCTTGTCTACACGGAATAACCACAATATACAGAAACTACTACGCAACAGAACAAAAGACCCTAACCCCAACCATAAATTGCCTGGTATATATAAAATAGTTTGTAATGACTGTAACCTGGTATACATTAGAAGAACCAAAATAAATCTTGAAATAAGACTTAAAGGGCATATGAGATGCACTTACCAAAAACAGACGGATAATCAGCAGTAGCACATAATTTCTGGTCTTCAAACCATGAAATCACTCCAAACATAAAACTCTTAAAAGCAATAAACAATTGGACATTTGGGAAAAAATACATATCGTCAAATATAGGATCACCTAATGAATTTCGAACTACCGCCACCCACAGCCTTTGGAGGTTCATCAACCCAGCACCAGAGAACACCATTAACCACACACATTCCCCAGACAATAACCGGCAAAATCAGTTGGAAACATACTGACGATGGGAGCAAGTCGTTCTCCCGAAACGCGCTCAAGTAAGAACATTTTAATGATGTAGTGTAACAACCTCCAACTCTCTTATTTTAAGTTGGTTATATTTTAAAAAAATCAATGGCTGATGAATTTTGATAAAAATGAGAAATTAACAGAAAAAGTCTATCCTTTATGAAGCACATTGCTGTATTAAAGTATATCACTGAATGTAGGAGGCACGGAACTATATCCTGTAAAACGTCAGTCTGATGACCTGATAGCTTCTGAGGTAATGGATATGAGGTTAGTAGCCAGTTTATGCAGAGAACTCTAGACCAGGTATGGACGAGCGCGTGTCACATTCAAGAGGAAGAGGTACTGTAACGTAACGCTACCCTCTATCCCTCTATCCGAGCAGTGGCGTAATGCGATTCTTAATTTTGAAAAGCTAGAAATACCTCTTTATTATAGTGCAAGGTATGCATAAAATGAGAAAACTAAATCAAGTGCTTTATTCATTATTATTCATACAATAAATAATTCATACTTGTTTTTAAACTGAACAAATAAATACAGAGTGATTTATGAACAACTGACACACTTCTTTCTTTAATTATTCTGTTCGAAATTCACTCATTGCCCCAATTTTAGTACCAAATTAAGCAGAACGTTCTGGAGTTTCGATTGCCTGTCGCTAAATGCACAGATGTTCATGTTTTATTTCTAATTGTTAGGTTTATTGTCGGCAATTGTTTTTGAGATTTTGTTCTAGTCAACGTTAAAATGGAATACACTTTAAATGAACGACTCTTCCTTGTAAAGCAATACTGGATTACGAATTCAATTACAGCTACTCAAAGGGCATAACAGAGAGAATTTGGTGTTCGGAATCCTCCCCAAAGAAACACTATTCTGGGACACAACGGATCTCTGGTGAGTGAAAAGCAAAACTCGTTCATCTAGGATTCCCACGGTTGTTGTTTTCATAAGAGTAGGACTCGATCAGTCATCCAAAAAAATCATTAAGACAGGGTACAGCTACTCAATGTGTCAAAGAGCTGTGAAAAGTGCAGGCCTAAAGCCGTATAGGATTACCGTTGTCCATCAGTTACTGCAACTAGATAAGGATAAACGACTGAGTTATTGTCGTTGGTTTCACGTTCATTGTGCAAAACCCTGCCTTATTGTGCATCACATGGTTCACAGATGAAGCATGGTTCCATTTATCCGGCTATGTGAACTCAAGTAACTCACGCTATTGGCCTAGCAAAAATCCACATGCTACTCATGAAGCACCTATGCATCCGATTAAAAGCGGAGTTTGGTGCGCAATATTCTCACAGAGAATAATGGGACCAATTTCTACTTTCTCTACTACGTATAGTAAGTAGGGGAAGTATTGTATTCCACCCAAAATTTCGATACCGAGATTTCACCGGAAATACATGTTTTGAGACCCCCTGAATCCAAAAAAATCTGATGTGTTACACTCACATGACTTTCTCTACTCTTGTACAAACTATTTTTACAAACGCTTATTCTCCATATGCTTCATGTTAATGGAGATATCGAGATGTCAATCTTATTGATAATTTTCTTGTAGATGCAAGGGGAATATGGTACGTTTTAAGAGATAGTCAAATCTTTTAACGCTGGTTGCTATGTGGAGTATTCCATTCTCTTTGCATGTCCAGGACATAAAAAAATCTGATGTGTTACACTCACATAACTTTCTCTACTCTTGTACAACCTAATTTTACAAACGCCTATTCTCCATATGCTTCATGTTAATCGAGATATTGAGATGTTAATCTTATTGGTAATTTTCTTGTAGATGCAAGGAAAATATGGTAGCTTTTAAGCGATAGTCAAATGTTTTAACGCTGGTTGCTATGTGACGCATTCCATTCTCTTTGCATGTCCAGGACATAAAAAAAAATCTGATGTGTTACACTCACATGACTTTCTCTACTCTTGTACAATCTATTTTTACAAACGCCTATTCTCCATATGCTTCATATTAATCGAGATATCGAGATGTCAATCTTATTTGTAATTTTCTTGTAGATGCAAGGGGAATATGGTAGCTTTTAAGCGATAGTCAAATATTTTATCGCTGGTTGCTATGTGGCGCATTCCATTCTCTTTGCATGTCCAGGACATAAAAAAATGAATAACGAATTTGAGAAAAAGTATAAGTATTGGAAAATTTAAGGAAATAACAAGCAATATCTCGAAAACGGTTCACTCGACAAAACAAATGTATATGATATAAGTTGTGTATTTTAACGCGATCTACATTTTTTGTGTAGTAAAATTTTGTCTGTCTCTTATGGTTTACCAGTTATGCAAAAATCGTTCATAATGAAGAATACTTTTGGAGACATTCCCAGAAATTTCGAGATATACATTTCATTTCTCATGACATTATCTTAAACATATGATATTTTCATCAAAATCGTTAGAGCCATTTTTGAGAAAATTAAAATTTTCGAAAAATGTTCCATGTAAAGGGTAGTCTGGGGTGGGGGGATTTTCTTGAAAATCTTCGTGTCGCATCTCTGGAAGATACTGAACGTAAATACCAAGTTTGGTGTTTTTCCGACTGTTAGTTTTTGAGTTATGCTGTTCACAGACACACACACACACACACACAGACACACACACACACACAGACACACACACACACACACACACACGGACATGTTTCCAAAAATGCTTTTTTTGGATTCAGGAGGTCTCAAAACATGTATTTCCGGTGAAATCTCGGTATCGAATTTTTGGGTGGAATGCAATACTTCCCCTACTTACTATACGTAGTAGAGAAAGTAAAAATGAATAACGCATTTGAGAAAAAGTATAAGTATTGGAAAATTTAAGGAAATAACAAGCAATATCTCGAAAACGGTTCACTCCACAAAAGAAATGTATATGACATAAGTTGTGTATTTTAACGCGATCTACATTTTTTGTGTAGTAAAATTTTGTCTATCTCTTATGGTTTACCAGTTATGCAAAAGTCGTTCACAATGAAGAATACTTTTGGAGACATTCCCAGAAAATTGGAGATATACATGTCATTTCTCATGACATTATCATAAACATATGATATTTTTATCAAAATCGTTAGAGCCATTTTTGAGAAAATTAAAATTTTCGAAAAATCTTCCATGTAAAGGGTAGTCTGAGGTGGGGGGATTTTCTTGAAAACCTTCGTGTCGCATCTCTGGAAGATACTGAACCTAGATACCAAGTTTGGTGCTTATCCGATTGTTCGTTTTTGAGTTATGCTGTTCACAGACACACACACACACACACACACACACACACACACACAGACACACACACGGACATGTTTCCAAAAATGCTTTTTTTGTATTCAGTGAGTCTCAAAACATGTATTTCCGGTGAAATCTCGGTGTCGAAATTTTGGGTGGAATACAATACTTCCCCTACTTACTATACGTAGTAGAGAAAGTAAAAAGCATTTTTGGAAACATGTCCGTGTGTGTGTCTGTGTGTCTGTCTGTGTGTGTGTGTCTGTGAACAGCATAACTCAGAAACGAACAGTCGGATAAACACCAAACTTGGTATTTGGGTTCAGTATCTTCCGAGGATGCGACACGAAGGTTTTCAAGAAAATCCCCCCACCCCAGAGTACCCTTTACATGGAAGATTTTTCGAAAATTTTAATTTTCTCAAAAATGGCTCTAACGATTTTGATTAAAATATCATATGTTTAAGATATGTTTATGACAAATAAAATGTATATCTTGAATTTTCTGGGAATGTCTCCAAAAGTATTCTTTATTGTGAACGGCTTTTGCATAACTGGTAAACCATAAGAGATAGACAAAATTTTACTACACAAAAAAGTAGATTGCGTTAAAATACACAATTTATGTCATATACATTTTTTTTGTTGAGTGAACCATTTTCGAGATATTGCTTGTTATTCCCTTAAATTTTTCAATACTTATTTTCTCAAATGGGAATTCGTTATTCATTTTTTGTCTTGGATATGCAAAGAGTTATAAGCTGTGGCAAAGGGAATGGTGCTGCACCTAGCAACCAGCTATTAAGAGATATGTATGTGGTTAAAGGCTACTGTTTTTCTATATTGCCCTTGTAAATATATTTTCCCCTTACATCTACAAGAAAATTAGCAATAAGATAGAGTTTGCAAATGTTTATCTTGATTAACATGAAGTAGATGGAGAATAAGCGTTTATACAAATAGTTTCTACTAGAGTAGAGAAAGTCATGTGAGTGTAACACATCAGATTTTTTTTAAAACAATATGAACACTGCATAGTACCGACGAATTTTCATGGAGTTTGCTGAGGAACAACACGATGTAGAGCAGAGTCAATGATATTTTCAACAGGACGGCGCTAATGCCATACATCAAATGAATCCATGGCACTGATTGCAAGTTTCTTTGACGACCGGATAATTTCTAAGAACCTGTGGCCACCGAGATCTCCAGATTTGACATCGGCGGGCTTCTTTCTTTGGGGTTAGTTAAAAGACAACGTTTATGCCACACGTCGCTGGACATTGGACGATCTGAAGCACAACATTACATAGGAGATTCAAGCTATTGACAACAGAGTTCTCCAACACTTCCAGTAACATAGAACGATGTGTTGAGTTGTGCCTTATGCAGGAGGAGGACATTTTCAACGTTTGCTATAGAGATAAATAATCTCCAAAAATTCCTCTGCATTTCAGTTATAATAAGTTGATGCTAGCATAACTCGTTTTGAAACAATTAAACAAATAAATGTGTCAGTTCTTCATAAATCACCCTGTAAAATATCCTTACACACTTGCAGGGTAAATGAACAAACAGTACTCAGTGCTTAGTGTTTGCAGTAAGTATATCTTGCTTCAATTGAAGTTGCTGACCTACTAATTAGAGCCAAAGGTACTATCCCATGCTTTCTACTTTCTCTACCACGTACCGAACAGAGAACGAATTGAATTCCACCCAAAAATTCGTTACCGAGATTACACGGAAATACAAGTTTGGGGACCCTCTGGATAATAAAAAAAAAATTCCGATGTGTCTCACTCACATGACGTTCTCTACTACTCTTGTATAAACTATTTTTACAAACGCATATTGTCCACCTACTTCGTGTTAATCGAGATAAATATTTGCAGAAATTATCTTACTGCTAATTTTCTTGTAGGTACAAGGGGAATATGGTAAGCTTTAAGCGATAGTCAAATCTTTTAAGAGCTGGTTGTTATGTGAACCATTTCATTCTCTTTGTGTCTCTAGGACATTAAAAAAGCGAATAACGAATTCCCATTTGAGAAAATGTATAAGTATTGGAAAATTAAAACAAATAACAAGGAATATCTCGGAAATGGATCACCTGACAAAAAAGTTATATATGTCATAAATTGTGTGTTTTAACGAGATCTACATTTTTTGTAGTAAAAGTTTATCTAGCTCTTACGCTTTACCAGTTATACAAAATTCATTCCGAATGAACAGGACTTTTGGGGACTTGCCAGAAAATTCAAGATATACATTTCATTTGCCATGAAAGTACGTTAAACATATGATATTTTAATCAAAATCGTTACAGCCATTTTTGAGAAAATCAATATTTTAAAAAAAATGTTCCATACAAAGGGTAGTTTGGGATGGGAAGATTTTCTTAAACATCTTTGTGTTGCATTTTGAAAGAGACTGAACCTAAATACCAAGTTTGGTATCTATCCGACTTTCGTTTTTGAGTTATGCTGTTCACAGACACACAAATGCATATCCACACAGATACACGTACTAACCTCTTTCTAAAAATGCTTTTTTTTGGATTCAGGGGGCCTCAAAGCATCTATTTTCGGTGAAATCTCGATATAGAATGTTTGGGTGGACTGTAATACTTCCTCTACTTGCTACACGTACTAGAGAAAGTGAAAAGCATTTTTAAAAAAATTCCGTGTGAATTGCATAAACTCAAAAACGAAATCTTGGATAATTGCTGAACTTCGTATTTAAGTTCAATATCTTCCGAAGATGCGACACGAATTTTCAATAAAATCCCCTACCCCAAACTTTCTCTTTATTTTCTAAAACATGGCTCAAGCGATTTTGAATAAAAACGATATCTTCAAGATATTTTATGACAAATAAGATGTGTATATCTTGAATTTTCTGGGAATAGCCCGTGAAGTCCTCTTCATTCGGAAGGATTTTGTATAATCTTGTGTAACTGGTAAAGGTTGGCTAGTAGAGGAAAACGTACTGCACAGAAAATGTAGATCGCTTTAAAACACACAACTTATTATTATTATTATTATTATTATTATTATTATTATTATTATTTTTATTATTATTAATATTTTTAGTGTTACGAGAGCAGTCCCAGAAATACCCAATACCCGTATATATAGCGGTTCTTGTTCCAAACGCATGGCTGTGGTAGAAAGTAACACCCTTATAAAGCTTAAGTTTGAAGTTTAACGATGCTACGTTATTTAGTAATTGTTTGGCGGCCATTAATAATGAACTCTTTCAGCGAATTTGTAAACATCGATAAAACTAGCCATCGTTATGTAATACAATACCTTGATTTGAAAGGTCTTAGTCCAACTAATATTAAAGCTGAGCTAGATTCTACTCTGGGAGAGTCCGCTCCTTCGTTTACAACAGTAAAATGTTGGGTGGCAGAGTTTAAACGGTCCATACGAGCTGCCAAGACGAACATAGCAGTGGTCGAACAAATGAGGTGACCACGCCAGAAATTGTGAAGAAAATCCACAAAATGGTATTGGATGACCGTCGACTGAAAGTGCGCGAGCTAGCAGAATCGTAGTCATTTCAAAAACTGCTGTACATTGCACACTAACTGAAAATTTAGACATGAGAAAGCTGTGCGCAAAATGGGTGACGCATTTACTCACAATGGAACAAAAGCAGCGTTGTGAGGATTTTCAGTCGAGTGTTTGGTGATGTTTCGTTGCAATAAAGCCGAGTTTTTGCGTCACTTCATAACAATGCATCAAACATGGGTCCATCACTTCACACCTGAGACGAAGGAACAGTAAAAACAGTGGATTGAAAAGGGAGAATCGGCTCCAAAGAAGGCGAAACAGTTTCATCTGCAGCCAAGGTCATGGCGTCAGTTTTTTGGGACGCGCGTGGGATAATTGTCATTGATTATCTTCAAAAGTGAAAAGCAGTCAACGGCGAGTATTATGCGAACCTTTTACAGCGTTTGAATCATGAAATCAAACAAAAACGGCCGCATTTAGCGAAAAAGAAAGTTCTGTTTCATCAAGACAATGCACCAGTTCACACATCCATTATCGCCATGGCCAAAATCAATGAGTTAAAGTTCGAATTGCTTCCTCATACACCATATTTGCCAGCCTTAGCGCCCTCTGATTATTATTTTCTGTTTCCAAAGTTGAATAAATGGCCAACAATGAGAAGGTGGAGTTTTCAGTTGATGGATATTTTGCAGAACTCGACGATTCGCACTATAAACTGGGTATCGAAGCTATTGAACATCGCTGGGAAAAGTGTGTCGAGCTGAAACGAGACTATGTAGAGAAATAAAGATGTTTTTTTGCCAAAATTCTTGTGTTTTCTTTGTTAGGTCGGGTACTTTTGTGACAGCTCTCGTATATACAGACAAGTACATACACACACAGTACATTGTACAGTATCTTTGTATGCTACAAAATATGAAAGAACCCATTTTTTCTAAATGTCTTACCAGTTTTTGTGAAATGCATCTTGTAATTGCGTTAAGCAATGTTCCACCATTGAGTTAGAGGACTGCTTGTGTGTTGCAAACAGCAAATGAGAAGGGGAGGGGTGGAGTTTGCTTGACACGCGGTGACACTCTGGCCCATAGCTGCTCTAAATGCCTGGACACCATTTGGACATAATTTACGTTGGAACGTACCTTATGTTTGCTACCTCTTAAGGGTATTTCATTTCTCTTTGAAAGTGGGTTTCGCAGTGCCAGAAAGTGTTGTAGGGAAAATCTTTTATGTACAGTGATGGTCAGTTACTGTCGCGTGAAAGCAGACAGGCGTAAAATCATTTAGTTACGATGCCTAAATTCAGTCAACAATTGATATGTAAACTTTATACTTATGTTAGTGAATTTCGTACCCATGTGCCAACTAATGGAGCAGTTTTATTGTGTAAGGTTTGTGGAAATATAATCACGGGGGAAAAAGAAAAATGCTCTTATCAATTGACACGTGTTAAAACAAAGCACAAATCTGCCCTAGTTTCACGCTTCAAAGAGTGGTGATAATAAAGTAAGGCTACTTCTAACAACTGCTGCCATAACCAGAAGGCAGTCAACAGTTTTCATTAAATTCGTGTAGTGATGGGACGATACCACTGTTTCTTGGTACTCGATACTCAATATCGATACTGATTTTTGACAGCGATACTCGATACCCGATACCCGATACTCACTTTATAAAAACTCAAAAGGCGATAGCTTGTTCACTGAATTATGTTCTTATTAGTAGTTTTCGGTGTATAAACGCCTGTAAACAATTTTGTATTGTATTCTAATAATAAAAATTGTTCCTGTTTGACATTCTGCAATTAGCAGCAATTATTTTATCTTGATATGTCATACGTCTTGATAATGTTCATATTGCATACTGTTGGTCAAGGATAAGGATGATGATCATAATAATAATAATAATAATAATAATAATAATAATAATAATTTCTTTGCTTCCCTTTTTACTTTCTCTACTACGTATAGTAAGTAGGGAAAGTATTGTATTCCACCCAAATTTTCGATACCGAGATTTCAGCGGAAATACATGTTTTGAGACCCCCTGAATCCAAAAAAAGCATTTTTGGAAACATGTCCGTGTGTGTGTCTGTGTGTGTGTCTGTGTGTCTGTGAACAGCATAACTCAGAAACGGACAGTCGGATAAACACCAAACTTAGTACTTGGGTTCAGTATCTTCCAAGGATGCGACACGAAGGTTTTCAAGAAAATCCCCCCACCCCAGAGTACCCTTTACATGGAAGATTTTTCGAAAATTTTAATTTTCTTAAAAATGGCTCTAACGATTTTGATTAAAATATCATATGTTTAAGATATTTTTATGACAAATAAAATGTATATCTTGAATTTTCTGGGAATGTCTCCAAAAGTATTCTTTATTGTGAACGACTTTTGCATAACTGGTAAACCATAAGAGATAGACAAAATTTTACTACACAAAAAATGTAGATCGCGTTAACATACACAATTTATGTCATATACATTTTTGTTGTTGAGTGAGCCATTTTCGAGATATTGCTTGTTATTCCCTTAAATTTTTCAATACTTATTTTCTCAAATGGGAATTCGTTATTCATTTTTTTGTCTTGGATATGCAAAGAGTTATAATCTGTGGCAAAGGGAATGGTGCTGCACCTAGCAACCAGCTATTAAGAGATATGTATGTGCTTAAAGGCTACTGTTTTTCTATATTGCCCTTGTAAATATATTTTCCCCTACATCTACAAGAAAATTAGCAATAAGATAGACTCTGCAAATGTTTATCTCGATTAACATGAACTAGATGGAGAATAAGCGTTTGTAAAAATACTTTGTACAAGAGTAGAGAAAGTCATGTGAGTGTAACACATCAGATTTTTATATAACTACATTTTGTGCTGAAAACTTTCTTTTAAAGGATTTTATTATGAAAATTAGACTTGCGGCACACCCGTAACCTATGCTTGTGACCCGCGTTTGACTTGCGTAAACACAAACTAACAGACAGAAGGAAAGAACAAATATTTCCATGCGCTGTATTATCTCAAGTTCTGATAGGTTTCTGCTGGTTTCTCAGGTTTTGGCCACCGGAGTAGGTAAATGTAATGGCTGAGAGTGAGTCACATTACAGAAACGTGTCGTCCTAAGTGGTGTAGTGGTTACCATGCTAGCCTCTAGTTCACCGTGTTGCGGGTTCGTTTTTCGGGCGTAAAAATCCTTAACATGGATTCCTTCGGTAGGGAAGTATAGCCGGTGGTCCCGTGTCGTAGATTTATAGCACGTAAAAGAACCTCAAGCCTAATAAAGAGACCTCTGAACCAAATTACCGGTCTCTCATGCCCAATATAGAATGGGACGCTAAGGGCCAAAAAGCGTCCATAAATAAACTCAATTTAATGATTTTTGCAGAAACGTGATTTACTGCATGAACTAAATCGGTTTCATTCACAATTCAGTTAACGCTGCAATGTACACGAGTACCTCTACTCTTTCTCGCATTGTTTTGCATGTTTTTATTTTACACTCAAGAGTTTATGGAATGTTACATTGATTAGCCCATAGAAAATGCAGTCGAGGTTTATCAAGAACTATAATCCAGCAGCTCTTTGGAGACACGTGCGATGCAATAACATGAAATCTCGACTCCTTTCATTCCTTATCTAGCATAAAGTTAAACGCAAAAACTTTCAATAATGCAGAACTTAAAAATTTCAAAGTATCGAATGTTTATCTCAAAGTATTACACATATTTAGATACCACCGAGTATCGAGAGTTCGAGGTATCGAGGTCCCATACCTAGATAGTTGATACCGGCAGAGTCTATAGGGTTTATAACAGAGGGGTACACCTGGCATACTGCGACCTACGGGAGACTATTGCTGCTACCACTTCCAGGAGGAAGGGATGAAGTGAAGGAACCACAGGAGTCCACAGGTTGTAAACAAACTGGCACCAGGACACGTAGAAGTCCCTAATAGTTTCTGGCTCGAAGAATTAAAGCTGCCAGAGAGGGCGATGAAGGACTTCAACCAGCAGGTCTCTATCGTCTATGGGGAATACTCTTTCCTTTGAGCAAGCACCCGCACCTTCTGCCCAGCACCGCCTAAAAGCATATCTTAAAGATGAGAAAGAAATGAAATGAAAGGTTTGGAAAGGAAAATGTGGTAGAGGAGAAACCACTTCTACATTCGCTGATCACATAACGTTCCTTCAGCAGGACATACATATAGTGAATTAAATTTTATTAATAAATAATTATTATTCTGTTTTAATGTGGCAGAATAGAGCAGCCAATTTAAGCTCAACAAATAAAGTTTCATAATTTTTTTAGAAACAATAGCTGCATTATACAAATTTGCCGACCAGGGAAAACCGCGTAAAACTTAAGGTGCGTGTGGGCGATCAACGGGAATTGAACCCGTTATCTCCCGAATTGCGAGCTTCACATGTTGCCGCGGAGCCGACTCCCTTGGTCGGCAGTGTCTAACACAAGAACACTTACAGCAATACATTATGTTAATGTGCAACGGCATAATTTGTATGGTGTTTAAATCACATACGATTATTAAATATATTATGATCATAATATTTTAACATCCGTAATGCGTTTTACTTTCTCTACCACGTACTAGTAGATAGAGAAGGTATTATTGAGTTCTCCCAAAAACTCGATATCCAGATTTCACCGGAAATACATGTTTTGAGGCCCTCTGAATAAAAATAAAGCATTTTTAGAAAAATGTCCATGCCTGTGCGTGTGCGTGTGTGTGTGTGTGAGTGTGTGAACAGCATACGTGTCTCAAAAACAAAAAGTCGGATAAATAGCAAACTTGGTATTTAGGTTCAGTATTTTCCAAAGATGCGACAGAAGATTTCCAAATATGCCCTCCTAAACTACCCTTTACATGCAACATTTTTAGAAATGTTTGATTCTCTAAAAAATCGCCCCAACGATTTTGGTTAAAATGCCTTATATGAAAGATAAAATGTATATTTTTAATTTTCTGGGAATAGTCTATGAAGGAATTTTGTGTTATCTTGTATAACTGGTAAATGTTAAGGGATACACGAAAATGTACTACATAAAAAGTGTAGATCTCTTTAAAACACACAATTTATTTCCAGTAAGTTTTCTTGTGGCATAAGCCATTTCTGAGATATCCGTCATTAAGTGTTCGAATTGTTCATTTCTTTGTCTTAAAATATTGTGAACATCCAGTTTCTCGCGACTGCATGGAAACAGTATGGAATTTTAGGGCCAGCATGTAGCGTCCAGTTCTTAAACATTTGACTATCGCTGTTCCCTTTGTATCTGTAACATAATGTGTAATGTAGCTATTTCTGTAAAGGTTTATTTGGATTAAAGTGTTGTAGAGGGAAAAATAAGCTTTAGTAAGTTTGTATACATACTAATAAACGATAGAGGATAGAGAAAGTCATGTGAATGTATCACATCACATTTTTTAAATTATCGCGCCTTTTATACGTTTTTATTGACACGTTTGCCGTCTATTTTAAAATGCGTAAACAATCTGGTTCTATTAATGATACATTTCCAGAAGCACCTTTAAGAAAACATCAATGGAAGGCAGTATACGGGCTTCTGGCCTCACTTTGGTTATTATAGGGAATTTCTATCAAATTATTATAATCCATACTCTCCTCAGATCTTTAATATCATATCAGATACGGCTGACTGAGAGGCGTTCACAATACAGCATTAATTAGGAGGGACACCGCTTTGAACATCTTAATTAGGAATAGTGTTTCAACTAAAATTCCTAAGGATCGAGTGTATAGTTTGTATTTTCTCTGCCGTGTACATAGTAGATACAGGGATATTGTATTCCACCGAAAATTTGCTATCGAGAGTTCACCGGAAATACATGTTTTGAGATCTCTGAATCCAGAATAGTGCCTTTGGAAAAAGTCCATATGTGTGTGTGTGTGTGTGTGTGTGTGTTTGTGTAATGAATACTATAAATTAACAAAATTATGTATTTCAACCATATGACATTCTCTACTCTTATATAAACTATTTTTACAAACGCTTGTTCTCCATCTACTTTATGTAAATCGAAATAAAAATTTCCAGAAACTATCATATTGCTAATTTTCTTGTAGGCACAAGGGGAATACGGTAGGCTTTAAGCGATAGTCAAATCTTTTAAGAGCTGGTTGTTATGTGGAGCATTCCATTCTCTTTGAATGGAAATGGTTCACTCGATAAAAAGATGTATACGACGTAAATTGTGTGTTTTAACGAGGTCTACAGTTTTTGTTAGTAGACATTTATCTATCTTTTACGGTTTACCAGTTGTGCAAAAGTCATTCAGAATGAAGAGGTCTTTTGGGGGCATTCCCAAAAAATTCAGGATATACATTTCATTGCCATTAAATATCTTAAACATATGATATTTTAATCAAAATCGTTAGAGCCATTTTTGAGAAAATCAAAATTTTCGGTAATCTTCTATCTAAACGGTACTTTGTTGTGTTAGGACTTTCTTGAAAATCGCAACTTTGGAAGGTACTGAACTTAAATATCAAGTTGAGCAGTTATCTGAGATTTTGTTTTTAAGTTAGGCTGTTCACAGTCACACATACACGGACATTTTTCTAAAAATGTTTTTTTTATTTATTCAGAGGGCCTCAAAACTTATACATACTTACTACGTAAAATGTCGGATGAATACCAAACTTGGTATTTGAGTTCAACACTTTCCAAAGACTTTGAAAAAAATCCCCCTCACTCTAAACTACACTTTGCATGGTAAGTTTGTGTTTTTATTTTATCTTTTGAAAAATGGTTAAAACGATTTTGATTAAAAAGACATATATTAAAGACATTTACATGACAAATAAAATGTTTATCCAGAATGGCATTTATTCAAATAAAAGCCGCTGCATTTCTGAGAATAGCCTGTTATTCCTCTTCATTGGGAAAGATTTTCATATAATTTTGTGTAACTGGCAAAGTATAAGATATAGGCAATAATTTATTACACGGAAAATGTAGATCTCATGAAATAACACAGTTTATTTCAAATACATTTTATTGTGGAATCAACCAATTCCGAGACATACTTTGTTATTGGTTTGAATTTTTCAAGCTTTCGTCATTTTCGAAGTGGTCGGGTTCAGTTGTTTCTCGCGATGTCAGGGAAACAATATGGAATTTCAAGGCCAGAAGATAGCGTCCCTGTTTTAAACACTTGTCTATCGCTTCGGTTTCCGATATCCGCGTGTTAGCTAAAACGAAATGTGTAAAGGTTTATCTCGACTGATATGAAGTAATAGACAATTAGGTATTATAGGTATAGCTCGTAGAAGATATAAAAGGTGCCATTTTATACATCCATTTTTACCTTTTCTACTACGTAAAGTAGAAGTAGTGTATTCCATTCAAAAATTCCTTTCGAGATTTCACCAGAAATAAACGTTTTGAGGCGCCTTGAATCAAAATAAGGCATTTTTGGAAACGTTCTTGTGTGTGTCTGTCTGTGAACAGCATAATTCAAAAACCAAAGGTCTGATAAATACCAAACGTAGTATTTTGATTCAGTATCTTTCAAAGATGCGACACGAAGATTTTCAAGAAACTCCCCCTATCCCAGACCATCCTTTACATGGAATATTTTTCGAAAAATTTTATTTTCTCAAAAAAGGTTCTAACGATTTTGATTAAAATATCATATGCTTAAGATATTTTATAGTAAATGTAATGTATATATTGAATTTTCTGGAAATGTCCCCAAAAGTCTTCTTCATTCTGAATGGCTTTTGCATAACTGGTAAACCGTAAGTAATATACAAAATGTCACTACACAAAAAATGTAGATCTCGTTAAAACACACAATTTATTTCATTTTTTTTTCCAGTGAACAATTTCCGAGTTATTTGTTTGAAGTTTCCAATACTTATACTTTTTCTCAAATGGGAATTCGTTATTCGTTTTTTTTTCTTTTTTTATGACCTGAACATACAAAGAGAATGAAATCTTCACATAGCAAGCAGCTCTTAAATTTGACTGTACCATATTCCTTTTGCACCTATAAGAAAAATAGCAATAATTTTCTGCAAAAGTTTATCTCGATTAACATGTAGTAGATGGAGAATAAGAGTTTGTACAAGAGCAGAGAAAGTCGTGTGAGTGCAACACATCAGCTTTTTCCACCTTTAGTGTACTCGGAAATGATTTTTGGTGAGCAATTTGGGAACTACTTAATAGAGCAGTATGCTCACCACGTACCTTCCTCATATCGAGCGAGACGGCTAGGCGGTTATACTAGCATTCGGGGGTTCCTGGATTGGATTCCCGTTGTGCCTGCCACTCTAATCTTCGGTTTTCCCTGTTTGGTAGGCGACTGTTGGGGTGGATTATATAAAGCCAAACATTTTCCTATCCCCCATTTCCTGCTATTTGTTTCCCCTTAATGTTTATCAAGCTAAAGGATCAGGCGAGGGGACGCGGTCGAGGCGTGCGACGGTGGAGCTTGCTGTGAAGTAACTGTCAGCCCTGGCGTTCGCTGTGTAATGGGTCCTCAGAAAGACCTCTTCGTGGGGAGAAAGACGAGTTAAACTAAATGGAGAGCGCGCTGCAGTCGATCTTTGTTGCAAAAAGCGAACAGTTGTAATTAGCGCCGCCATATTGATGTATGGTAAATAGTGAGGATGTGATTATTGCATACCGAAAAATGATATAGCATACTCTAATAGAAACTTAAATATGGATAGTAAGTAGTTTAAGTATTCCATTTCACTCAAAAATTCGATACCGAGATTTCACCGGAAATACATCTTTTGAGGTGCTCTGAATCCAAATAAAGCATTTTGAAAACATGCCCGTGTATGGGTCTGTCTCTGAACAGCCTAACTCATAAACAAAAAGTCGGAAAATTACCAAACTTCATACTTGAGTTAAGTATCTTTCAAGGATGCGACACGAAGATTTTAAAGACAGCCCCCCCCACTCCAGACTACCCTTTACATGGAACATTTTTAAAATATTTTGATTTTCTCAATAATAGCTCTAACGATTTTGATTAAAATATCATATGTTTAAGATATTTTTATGACAAATGAAATGTATATCTTGAATTTTTTGGGAATGTCACCAAAATCCTCTTCATTCTGAATGACTTTCACATAACTGGTAAACCGTAAGAGATAGACAAAATTTTACTACACAAATATTTAGATCTTGTTCAAGCACACCATTTATGTAATATACATTTTTTTTGTTAAGTGACCCATTTCCGAGATATTCTTGGTTATTTGTTTGAATTTTCCAATACTTATACTTTTTCTCAAATGACAATTTGTTATTCGTTTTTTATGTCCTGGAGATTCAAAGAGAATGGAATGTTCCACATAGCAACCAGCTCTTAAGTGTTTGACTGTCGCTTGAAGCCTACCATATTCCCCTTGTACCTACAAGAACATTAGCAATAAGATAGTTTTGCAAATATTTATCTCGAATAACATGAAGTAGATGGAGAGTAAGATTTGTATAAATAGTTTGTACAAGAGTAGAGAAAGTCATGTGGGTGCAACACATAGGTTTTTTATAATATAATTAACGAATGGGCGAGGATAAGAATAAGATGAATGTTTTAATGATGGTTTATATATGTTTAGATATGGCGATATATTAAAATTACTTCTAGGTACGGAAAAAAGGAAGATAGGATTTTTATAGTCCCACCCATTCCCTTAATACAAGCAGGAATTTCAAGAAAACACTAAACTCACATTGATTTCAATGATTAACATTTGATTGCACTCTGCCTACAAGACTCATTGTATGTCTCGTCTTTTGCGTTGAGCGAGCGGATCCATCTATCGCATTTTGAAAAGCTTCTGTTTTTTTATTATCTATGCACGACGTAAATAGATACGTAAAATCTGATTTCAATTAATAATGCTTAAAGTAAATATGTGTATATACAGTGTGATTTATCACGAACTGCCACATTTCTTTGTTTAATTATGCTGTTTTCGAAATTCACTCAATGCCCCAATTTTAGCACCAAATTAAGCAGAACGTTCTGGAGTTTCGATTGCCTGTCACTAGATGCGCAGATGTTCATGTTTTATTCGTAATTGTTAGTTTTATTGTCAGCAACTATTTTTGAGATTTTGTTCTAGACAACGTGAAAATGGAGTACACATTAAATGAACTCTTTCTTGTAAAGGAATACGAATACGAATTCAATTACAGCTACTCAAAGCGCATACCAGAGAGAATTTGGTGTTCGGAATCCTCCCCAAGGAAACAATACTGGGACTGGTAAACAAATACCTCTGGTGAGTGAAAAAGGCAAAACTCGTTCATCTAGGCTTCCCACGGTTGTTGTTGACGTAAGAGCACGACTTGATCAGTCACCCAAAAAATCATTAAGACGTTTGTCGCAGGAGACAGGGTACAGCTACTCAATGTGTCGGAGAGCTGTGTAAAGTGCAGACCTAAAGCCATATACGATTACGGTTGTCCATCAGCTACAGGAACTAGATAAGGATAAACGACTGAATTATTGTCGTTGGTTTTAAGCTTCATTGTGCTAAATCCTGCCATATTGTCCATCACATGGTTCACAGATGAAGCATGGTTCCATTTATCCGGCTATGGGAACTCGCATATGCACCCGGTTAAAATCGGAGTTTGGTGCGCAATATCCGCACAGAGAATAGTGGGACTAATTTTTTTTAAAAAACAATGTGAACACTGCAGAGTACCGACGGATTTTCATGGAGTTTGCTGAGCAACAACACGATGTAGAGCTGAGTCAAGGATATTTTCAGCAGGGCGACGCCATACATGCCATACATCAAATGAATCCATGGCACTAATTGCAAGTTTCTTTGACGACCGGATAATTTCCAAGAAGCTGTGGCCACCGAGATCTCCGGATTTAAACATCGCCGGACTTCTTTCTATGGGCTACTTAAAAGACAGGGTTTATGCCGCACGTCCCCAGACATTGAACGATCTGAAGCACAACATTACACAGGAGATTCAAGCTATTGACAACAGAGTCCTCCAACGAGTGGCCAATAACATGGAATGACGTGTTGAGTTGTGCCTTATGCACGATGGAGGACATTTTCAACATTTGTTATAGAGATAAATAATCTCCCAAAATTCCTCTATATTTCAGGTATAATAAGTTTTCGCCAGCATAATTCGTTTTGAAACAGTTAAAGAAATAAATGTGTCAGTTCTTCATAAATCACCCTGTATAACAGGTCTTCAGATTTATTGGGCCTTTACCACCGTGGGTTTAAACGAATGGCGTCATTATTAATTCAGCAAGGCTCTTGTTTCAAAGAGTGCATACATTTTTCTGACTTCGTAAACAGGTTGATGGACTGTGCGGTGCAGAACTGCTTTCACTAGGACAGTTTGTGCGTTCTTTGCATCGCGATGAAAGTAACCACCGATCACAGAATTTGCGTAGCTAATCCGAGACACTCTACACTACAAAACGTGTCCAATTATTTGAGTTACCTATCATCATACATGTTGAGATTGTGAGTTTATAAGACGCAAGCGAAAGAAGTTCCAAATGTAAATACTGGAAAAGTACGATACAAGTCCCATTTCACTAAGAGACCTCGAAACTGTGACATTCATCCCTTCCACTAATTTTTCGCTGGTCCACTGTCAGAGTATTGACGTCATGCGCAGACAACCAACTGAAGGAAACGACCGAATAAATCTGAGGACACCGTATATGTATAACATTCAATTTTATAAAAAGTTGCATCTATCAAGTTGGGAAAAGCCTTCCCTTCGCGTATTCTCAGAAGAAATAGTTTGGAAAATCAAAACGCTACCAATTAATATGCCTATTATAGTATAACAACTTAGTAAAATCCCTCGGTCTACGGAATGCGCGACTATTCAGGACGGATAAATCGCCCCCACTCTACTTGTCTTTTGCCTTTAGCTACTGAGTTATCCAAAGAGGTGTCTTAAAGAGGAAGTGTGTGGATACGCGGGAAACAAGTGCCACGTCACCTTGTGAACACAACAATTTTATGGTGTAGAAAAATGTAATAGGATCTTGTTAACATCGTGATGACTCAAAAACTAAGATCCTTATCCCTGTTCTGTAACAGGTATGTTAAAGAGCACAGTTTCAAGATGAGGGTCAAAATGTTTTCCCTGTAAAAAATTAAATGCGCTAATTTTTTATGTAAGACTTAAATTGAAATAATTAGTACGAGGGCTGATCAACAAAGACTGAGACTGATTTCTTTTCACAGATGTTTACTACTCCAGTTCAATCTTTACATGATCTTTTTCAAAGTAGTCCCCTCCTACTTCAATGCACTTTTATAGCGTCTCTGCCAGTCCTTGAACACGTGCTGCAGACCATTCTTTGTCAGGTCCTTAAGAATCGCCTCACTTTTCTTGAGCACTGCTTCAGAGTTCTCAAATCGAATACCCCTAAGCTTTGCCTTTAGTGATGGGAATAAAAAAAAGTCACAGGATGCAAGATCGGGGCTATAAAGTGGATGTGGTACACAGGTAATGTTGAATCGAGCCAGAAACTGCATGACTTGATTTGCGACGTGAGGCCGTGCATTGTCATGAAGTCGCCACCCAGTCCGAGAAAGCTCTGGTCGTTTCTTTGCAATGTGCTTCCTCAGTGTAGCCAATACTGACGTGTAGTATGCTGCTGTAACAGTAGTGGGAGGGGGAACTGCATGCTGGTAAATCATTCCATTACAGTCAAAAAAAGTGATCACCATCACTTTCCCTGCAGATGGAACAACTTTTGCCTTTTTTGGTGTTGGAGAACCTGGCGATTTCCACACTGTGCTGGCTTGTTTTCCTTCAGGATCATATTGATGCAGCCATGACTCATCACCTTGCTTAACACTGATAAGTCGGCCTTCTTTGTAATCCTTGAACCACCCAAACACTGTTGCACGAGATAGTGCATCTTCACTGTACGCTTGCTTCAGCTTTTCATAAGTTTCGATGGCTGTATGGTTTAAACGAAAACAGAATTTGATTGCGCTCTACTGCTCCTCTCGCGTCACCTCTCGCGTCACCTCCATTGTCTGGTATGCGAAATGCACGTAGGGTCTACGAAATAGAGCATTACTACCAACCTACCAATACGAGAGTACTGCCGCTTACCACCATTATACATAAAAACCCGCTCTTTTCAAATATTTATGTTACAGATACGAAACGATCACGGAAGCTACAGGAAAAAATCAGTCTCAGTCTTTGTTGATCAGCCCTCGTATTATGAAAACCATTCAGTGCGGAACTTTTGTCCTTCAAGAGATAAGACAGGGGGTGTAGGCTATGAAATACCCTAAAACGTGTGAAATAGCATTTGGAAGATATCCCATAACAATACCGTATGTATGTGAAATGCTATTGCTAGTTATATGCAAACATTTGTTATGACACCCGCTGCGCCTTGCTCTTTGTGTGGCCTGTCACAGCATTTTTATTGCAATGCTCATGTGCCCTTAGTCCTGCCTCTACAGTAGTAGGTTAGTTACAACAGTGATGTGATAAACGATTTTGTAAAATAAAATAAAATAAAATAAAACACGGGATAGGCGAAATTATGGCGTGTGGTGCTTAAGCAGCGACTCGGAGGCAGAGTAGAATGCCTCCTCCCCCCAAGGCAGTTAGAGAGAGGGAATACATGACCTCTCCCAAGGGTTTTTTTCTAAGTTGCTGATTTATAACTTATTAAAGTGCTATATTTATAACTATGAGCATATGCGGGGCCTGTATGTCTGTTTGTCATAAGATAATTGTATTACAAGCTGCACGGAATGTGGTAGCAAAAAGCATGTTTACCATCCATCAACATGTCGGACAGCTGCAGATGACAGCTCGTGTTCTGTATGGATATAAATCGCTGGAGAGGTCCCGCCGTGAGGGGTTGAGGTCGCCGTCTCTGCCCCCCTGCGTGTCCTTTGCTTCATCCCTTCCTCCTAGAGGTTTCTGTGGTGGGTCTTCACGTGTTTTTGTGTGCCGATATGTAACTCCACTTCCCAATAATCATAACCATACCCTGCACTTGGTCCATGTCATTCTATACGGACTAAAGTAGGCGAAGTATGTAGCGGGCGTCCGATAGGCATTGATCCATCAGTGACAGTACTGATAGTTATGTTCAGTTTTAGAAGATGGTGTCGCAAATTATCCCTGTTATAACGTGATAAATAAATGTGAAATGTTTTTATATTGTTTTTAGGTTCCCCGTCTTTAACTGCAGTGGTCTTATCGGCGCCACTTATTGCTAGAGACTAGACAATGTTTTTTTTCTTACTCTATTTTAAGTCGCTTTATCTGCAGGATCATATAGCGAAGGATTTGTTAGTGGATAACTCTTAGATCGAGGTGTGGCGGACAGTTAGCCTTCTAGGTCTCATTCCTGTAACCAACCGCCTCGTCGTCCACAGAGACGTTAGTGCATAGCTTCTGCTTCATGCCGTGCAGATGGCATTGGGGTGCCGTCCAATCTAACTGCCACTTTCATAGAGAAAGGCGGACAGTTAGCCTTCTAGGTCTCATCCCTGTAACCATGCTATCTTGCTTCGCCACGTGTACACAGAGCCCAGCGCATAGCAGCTGGATCTTCTGCTTCGTGCCGTGCCATCCAGTCTGTGGATAGATGGCACAGCATTCACTATTTTTCATTTTTACTATTGTTTCAGACTTAAGGTGGAACTTTGGATCGTAGTATTCAATATCCAATTCGGTATTTATCTTAGCAGATAAAGGAAAACCACGAAAAAAACTCAGTCAGATTAGTTGGCCTACGGGATTTGAACCCAGGACCTCCCGAATGCGGGCCACAGACTTTACCACCTGAGCCATCCCGCTCGGTTAGACAATGGTGTTGGGTTATTTCATTAGATGGCACACATCCACATTCTCATCAATACTTGCAGACTTTGGGAAGGATAGTCCCCTTAGTTGGAAATCGAACCAGGGACCCCAGGCACAGCAAACAGTTGCTCTACCGACTGAGCTACGGGGCCAGTCTTTTTTATATTCCTTTACAACAGAGTACACGAATAACTCTGTTTCGAAAAAAATCTGATGTGTTACACTCACATGACTTTCTCTACTCTTGTACAAACTATTATTACAAACGCTTATTCTCCATCTACTTCATGTTAATCGAGATAAACATTTGCAGACTCTATCTTATTGCTAATTTTCTTGTAGATGTAAGGGGAAAATATATTTACAAGGGCAATATAGAAAAACAGTAGGTTTTAAGCACATACATATCTCTCAATAGCTGGTTGCTAGGTGCAGCACCATTCTCTTTGCCACACATTAATACCCTTTGCATATACAAGACAAAAAATCTGATGTGTTACACTCACATAACTTTCTCTACTCTTGTACAATCTAATTTTACAAACGCCTATTCTCCATATGCTTCATGTTAATCGAGATATCGAGATGTCAATCTTATTGGTAATTTTCTTGTAGATGCAAGGGGAATATGGTAGCTTTTAAGCGATAGTCAAATATTTTAACGCTGGTTGCTATGTGGCGAATTCCATTCTCTTTGCATGTTCAGGACATAAAAAAATGAATAACGAATTTGAGAAAAAGTATAAGTATTGGAAAATTTAAGGAAATAACAAGCAATATCTCGAAAACGGTTCACTCAACAAAAGAAACGTATATGACATAAGTTGTGTATTTTAACGCGATCTACATTTTTTGTGTAGTAAAATTTTGTCTATCTCTTATGGTTTACCAGTTATGCAAAAGTCGTTCACAATGAAGAATATTTTTGGAGACATTCCCAGAAAATTCGAGATATACATTTTATTTGTCATGACAATATCTTAAACATATGATATTTTAATCAAAATCGTTAGAGCCGTTTTTGAGAAAATTAAAATTTTCGAAAAATGTTCCATGTAAAGGGTAGTCTGGGGTGGGGGGATTTTCTTGAAAACCTTCGTGTCGCATCTCTGGAAGATATTGAACCTAAATACCAAGTTTGGTGTTTATCCGACTGTTCGTTTTTGAGTTATGCTGTTCACAGACACACAGACACACAGACACACAGACACACAGACAGACACACAGACACACAGACAGACACACACACGGACATGTTTCCAAAAATGCTTTTTTTGGATTCAGTGATTCTCAAAACATGTATTTCCGGTGAAATCTCGGTATCGAATTTTTGGGTGGAATGCAATACTTCCCCTACTTACTATACGTAGTAGAGAAAGTAAAAATGAATAACGAATTCCCATTTGAGAAAACAAGTATTGAAAAATTTAAGGGAATAACAAGCAATATCTCGAAAACGGTTCACTCAACAACAAAAAATGTATATGACATAAATTGTGTATTTTAACGCGCTCTACATTTTTTGTGTAGTAAAATTTTGTCTATCTCTTATGGTTTACCAGTTATGCAAAAGTCGTTCACAATGAAGAATACTTTTGGAGACATTCCCAGAAAATTCAAGATATACATTTTATTTGCCATGAAAATATCTTAAACATATGATATTTTAATAAAAATCGTTAGAGCCATTTTTGAGAAAATTAAAATTTTCGAAAAATGTTCTATGTAAAGGGTAATCTGGGGTGGGGGGATTTTCTTGAAAACCTTCGTGTCGCATCTCTGGAAGATACTGAACCTAAATACCAAGTTTGGTGTTTATCCGACTGTTCTTTTCTGAGTTATGCTGTTCACAGACAGACACACAGACACACACACGAACATGTTTCCAAAAATGCTTTATTTGGATTCAGGGGGTCTCAAAACATGTATTTCCGGTGAAATCTCGGTATCGAATTTTTGGGTGGAATACAGTACTTCCCCTACTTACTGTACGTAGTATAGAAAGTAAAAAAACAATAGACACGCCTTTATGTGCTTAGTAATGAAGTTTCTATTGAAACGCTCCTTAACTATTTTACACGTGCTACTGTAATGCCGCTCTCGTTCTCGAAAGAGCGTTTTTAATTACGGACCTAACATCATAGGTGTGATACAGCAGGGTTGCTTTATAACGCAAGAAACGACTCGAAGTTCTGTCGCTAAAACCGCGACTGCGATTCTCCTTTTTGCTTACTCAAGGTAATTCGCTTCAGTTGCCGAGAGTAGTTTGTGAAAATTAGGGTTTCAGAATGTAGGTTAATAGTTTTCGTGACAGATTTTAACCACGCTATTTCCATTAGCAGTTTTCTCTATTTGGGTACCCAAAATAAAGATTTCAAAATGTTGAGCATCAGATTCCTTGCTAGTTTCGCATGTTATACCACCATCACTGCTTTTATCCCCCATGGTGGTGTACTTGTTTGAGCATTGGCCCACTGTACCCAGGAATACGGGTTCGATACGGATAGAGGGCGCTGATGATCTTAGCTGTTTAACCCCATCACATCATCATCGATACGGATAGGGCTATGCCATAAGGCGAGCTTAAATGATATGTTCATGACTGTGAGATGATACTCCTGAAATTCAGCGACCCTGGCAGTTCCTTGCGTCGTTAAATAAGCCTTAACATTATTATTATTATTATTATTATTATTATTATTATTATTATTATTATTATTATTATTATTATATTTGGGGAGGGGCGAATGATCCACAGTTCTCTCATTCTTTGGCTGTGGTCTGTCTTTCTATCGTCTGTCCATGTTGTTGCAGTTTTTTGTTTGTTTGTTTGTTTTTTGGGTTTATCCTCTTGGATAACTTGCCACTTATGCACTTTGATTCTAAAGATATCTTTGTTTAGGATATATTCTTGCGTAATTCTTGCCAATTTTAAGTAATTTTTACCTTCTCTACTACCCATAGTAAGTAGGGGAAGTATTGCATTCCACCCAAGAATTCAATATCGAAATTTCACCGTAAATACATGTTTTGAGATCCTTGAATAAAAAAAGTGTTTTTAGGAAAAAGTGTGTGTGTGTGTGTGTGTCTGTGTTTCTGTGAACAACATAACTCAAGAACTAAAAGTTGGATAAATACCAAACCTGTTAACTAGATTCAGTATCTTTCAAAGATGCGACACGAAGGCTACCACCCTAGAATACCCTTTACATGAAACTTTTTTTGAAACTTTTGATTTTCTCAAAAACGGCTCTAACGATTTTGATTAAAATATCATATGTTTAAGATATTTTTATGGCAAATCAAATGTATATCTTGAATTTTCTGAGAATGTCCCCAAATGTCCTCTTACTCTGAATGAGTTTTGCATTACCGTAAGAGATAGACAAAATTTTACTACACAAAAAATATAGACCACGTTAAAACTCGGATTCTGCAGATGTTCATCTCCATTAAAGTGAAATAGATGGAGAATAAGCATTTGTAGAAATAGTTTGTACAAAAGTACAGAAAGTCATGTGAGTGCAACACAACAGATTTTTACTTTCTCTACTACTATAGTAAGTAGGGGAAGTATTGCATTTCACTAAAAAATTTGATGCCAATATTTCACCGGAAATACATGTTTTGATGCCTCCTGAATCCAAAAATGAAGGATTTTTTAAAAAAAAGTCTGGGTGTGTTTGTCTGTATGGACGCGTCCGTGTGTCTGTCAACATAACTTAAACGAAAAGTCGGATAAATTCCAAACTTGGTTTTAGGTTAAGTCAGACTACCCTTTACATGGAAGATTTTTCGAAAATTTTGATTTTGTAAAAAATGGCCTTAACGATTTTAGTTAAAATGTTATATATTTAAGATATTTTCTTAGCAAGTAAAATTTATATCTTGAATTTTCTGAGAATGTCCCCAAAGTCCTCTTCATTCTGAATGAATTTTGCATAACTGTTACCTTAAGAGACAAAATTTTACTACCCAAAAATGTAGATCTCGTTAACACACACAACTTATGTCAAATACATTTTTTTCTTTCTTCCATGTCCTGGACATGCAAAGAGAATGGAATGCTCCACATAGCAACCAGCGTTAAAATATTTCACTATCGCTTAAAGCCTACCATATTCCCCTTGCACCTACAAGATTAGCAATACGATAGTTTCTGCTAATTTTTATATCGATTAACATGAAGTAGATGGAGAATAAGCGTTTGTAAAAATAGTTTATACAAGAATGGAGAAAGCTATGTGAATGTAACATATAAGGTTATTTCCTTCATCAATCCACTTCGTAATATCTACATATATATTTTTTTAATTTCATTTTTACTTCTGAGTCTGTATTGTTCACCTATGACTTGTGGACCTAACATTTGTGTTATAATTTTGCTTTCTTTTTTTGCAATATTTTTGATATCTGCTTTTCTGTTCAAAATTAATGTTTCGGCTTCGTAGAGGCATAATGGTTTAATTTCAGAATTATAGCGTATTATAATTATTATTAACCGTTCCTTTCAATATTTCTGACGTTTGCCATATCAATTTAAATTCTGTAAAACTCGTATGCAATTTGAATCAGAAAGATAAAAGTAAGCAAGAAATTTATAGCATTACTTTAGAAAATGAAACACCATGAAGTCATTTTTCCCCCTTGGGGAAGCATTTCAGAGTAGTCTCGGTGCTCTATCAACTGAAATGCAATCCAGAAATACAGAGGGTTCTATCCGGTTTCCTTGAATTTAATTCTATGAAAGCAAGATGAAAGTCTTACACACGTAATTATGGACGTATACTTTTACGCACACAACTGAAGTTTTTTCGTCACTTATGTTCTCGGCACTGATAAAATGTCGCTGACGGAAAAGCGCAGCAAACGTTTCTTTGTTAAGCAACAATTTCAATGTTGATGTACTTGTTCGCGAATGTATATATAACATGTTGTAGACAAAAAGTTCAAGTTTTTTTCCAACAAGATGAAGTAGCGCCTCACTGCAGCATGATTTAACAATAATCCCGAGACAACAAATTCTCAGACGGGGGCATCGCCTTCAAACAGAAGTGCTTTCTAGTTCTGCGATTAACTTCTTTCTTGCGGCCATGTCGAGGACATTGTATTTCGTGACAGCAGAGTGGAAGAAGTGGCAGTTAATACACCGGATATCCCTTTCCTGCCCAAACAAAGAATTATAGGAATTAATTGACCTAATAGTGGTTGAAACTAAAAGCCCGGGACTTAAGTACCTACAAAGAATATAAGTCGCCATTGGGGTATGACATCTCAATACAATTTGAGAATCTCCTTGTGGTTTACCGGGAAAAATGCGAGTCAGCTGGAGAATTTAATGGCGTACTGGTATGTTGCCATGGTAGCTCAGTGGTTAGAGCAACCGGACGGAGGCCGGGAGAACCGTGGTTCAAATCCGGCTATGGCATTGAATTTTTCAGTCATCTGATTCTACCTTTCCAAAGAATTATAGTAACAAATTTCTTCATATGAAAAGAAAACAAAAAGATAGAAATGCATAAGTCATTTCAAATGTATAGGGTGGACATTTAAGTTGAGACTGTACAATATCTCCAAAACTAAACGTTGTAAAAAGAAATGTCTTGAATAAAAGTTTCTTGTCATTATTGAGAAAGTAAATGCCGTTAGTCGTGTTTTATTTAAAGGATGCTGTGATGGTCATTTTAGGGTAAATTTAATTTATTTTATAAGAACCTACAATTAGGTACATTTAAATAATAACGTCCTCGAAACAAAACATTTCTAATGGCATTCACTTTACTCCATAATATCAAGCAAATTGTATTAAAGAGATTTCTTTCTACAACGCTTAGTTTCGGAGATATTGTACAGGCTCAACTTAAATGGTCCACCCTGTATATATAATTATTTGTGTATAAAATATACGGGACTCGATAAACCCATTATGTCATAGATATTTCACGACATAGGAACAAATTAATACAGTGGACTCATGATTATCCGTGCTACCTGGGACCAAGATTACCTCGGATAATACAGAGATAATACGCTAATTAAATAGCCCATAAAGGACGAAAAACGCATAAATTATATAGTAATTGTATATTACATCACTCCTTCAAATGTACATTGAATACTTTATACAGTTTAAAACAAAAGATAAACACATTACGCATTAAATGAGAAGATTGCTTTTTGAAAAAAAGTATTTCATAGTTTTAGGCTAACATCTTGCCTCTCATAGACGTTGCGATATAACGCCAACGATGTAGGGACAGTAGATCAAGCGGCCGAGATTCTTCTCGCTGTTCAATTATATATAGTAGCTTCGATCACCCTCAAAATCCCTCAGAATGGATGTTTTCGGGGTGAACTCATCGCTGTCGTACTCCTCTTCAAGACTGATGACCTCTTCAACAATAGCGTCGTCAGTCGGCTCCATTTGTTGATCTTGGTTACACCACTCGAGGACCACTTCATTTTCGATTGTCGTTTCCGCTGGCAGATAACGCAATAGACAGCTGTTGTACCATTAGCTACAGTACCATTCAACTCCGGTGACCCAGCAATCCAGCAATCGAGAGCAGCTCGCTAGCGCGGCTTTACCTGTGCGATATATGCATTAGGTTCAAGGTTCAAGGTTATTTATTAAGTCTAAAGAGCCTGAAGTCAGTACATGTGGCCTGGCTTTCAGAAAATAATTTATATTGTATTATAAATTGCGGTTTTCAATGGCTTTGTCTATCGGGTTTAGTCTGAACCCATACAGTTGCCCTTTTTTGGGGGGGCAGCCGAGAACAGTTCTTGCTTAACTTGGGGGTTATTCAAGTAGGCTGATGAGCGAATCGCCGTGGGGGGTCGCTCATCCAGCTAGCGACCAGACCCAATACAGCTTAACTTGGAGAGAGCGAGATGGATTAGTAGCCCTTATGCAAGCGGTCCCATGGCGTCCTTGGGTACACGGTAGCTCTTCCGTCTTCTGGGGGCCCTATGGTCAAGTGAACCAGAGCGTTTGCAGCTGATTGGGATGGGTAGCAAGTTTCGTTGCATGGTGCGGCGTCTCTCGCGATTATCTCTCATACATAATCCTTAATGTTCTGAACGGTCTGCAGTCTGTGGATGGAGGATGCTGCCACCCATCCTCACACCTCGCACCCGTATAGAATCAAGGGTAGGATCATGCCTGATACAGACATAGTTTTAGGTGAGTAGGCGAAAAACAGGATACAGCTATCTGAGTGGCCGAGACAGACCTTTACCCTGACATGTGGAACGAAAGTCATCCCGCGGTCGAGAAGGACCCCTGGATATTTATACTGCCTAGTACCGCCCTGGTGCAAATTATTTATATATATGGTTAATTGCGAGTCTACAGTAATGACACAAAATTAGAAAACATCCCTAAATGCTCGAGTACTACAAGAAAAAAAAATCTGATGTGTTACACTCACATGACTTTCTCTACTCTTGCACAAACTATTTTTACAAACGCTTATTCTCCATATGCTTCATGTTAATCGAGATATCAATTTTATTGCTAATTTTCTTGTACATGCAAGGGGAATATGGTAGGTTATAAGCGATAGTCAAATCTTTTAAGCGTTGGTTGCTATGTGGCGCATTCCAATCTCTTTGCATGTCCAGAACATAAAAAAATGAATAACGAATTTGAGAAAAAGTATAAGTATTGGAAAATTTATGGGAGTAACAAGCAATATCTCGAAAATGGTTCACTCTACAAAAAAAAATGTATACGACATAAAATGTGTGTTTTAACGCGATCTACATTTTTTGTGCAGTACAATTTTGTCTATCTCTTATGGTTTACCAGTTATGCAAAAGTCGTTCGCAATGAAGAACACTTTTGGAGACATTCCCAGAAAATTCGAGATATACATTTCATTTGTCATGAAAATATCTTAAACATATGATATTTCAATCAAAATCGTTAGAGCCATTTTTGAGAAAATTAAAATTTTCGAAAAATGTTCCATGTAAAGGGTAGTCTGGGGTGGGGGGATTTTCTTGAAAACCTTCGTGTCGCATCTCTGGAAGATACTAAACCTAAATGCCAAGATTGGTGTTTATCGGACTGTTCGTTTCTGAGTTATGCTGTTCACAGACACACACGGACATGTTTCCAAAAATGCTTTTTTTGGATTCAGGGGTCTCAAAACATGTATTTCCGGAGAAATCTCGGTATCGAACTTTTGGGTGGAATACAATGCGTCCCCTACTTAGTATACGTAGTAGAGAAAGTAATAAATGTTTTACAACACAACACCATGGCAGTTACTAAAACATGTCTTCTGTCATACAGACACACGGAACCTTGCATTTAGTGTGCGGTCGTGACTTAATGCTATTAACATACCACACATCGACCTCTCTCGTTAACAAACCCTGGTAAGTTATCTCCTCTGCCAACTAACATAGTAATACGCGGATGACATGACAATTTTTGCCAGTGACGATAGAAGGCTTACAGAAAGGTATTAACAGGTTGCAAGAATATTGTAAACAATGGGGTTTGGTGGTAAACATTAATAAAACGAAAACAATAGCTTTCAAAATTGGCTATGTGTATGGCAGGGATGAAAAATGGTGTTACAAGGGGCTAGAACTATAAAACGTTAAACATTTCTCCTATTTAATAGTAATGTTTAATATGAGAGGTAAATGGAACAAGCATCTATCAGTAACTAACTACAAAGCACGAGGGTAGTTAAATGAATTATTGCGTACCCTCTCACGGATACCGGATGTACCTGTAGATACATTAGAAAAGATGTATAACTCTATGATAAGGCAGGTTTTGTTATACGGAAGTGAAATCTGGGGATGACAAAGAGCAGAGCATGTAAATAAAACGCAGATGGCATTTTGGAAAAGAGTTCCTGGAGTTTCACAAGGCACATCAAATTCGGGGGTATTGGGGGAGGTGGGATGTTATGAACACACAATACACTGCAAAATAAGAGCAGTTAAGTACTGGCTGAGGTTGATGCAGGGGAATAACTCCACATTACGATCCAAATGTTATAAATACCAGCGAGAAAACCTGTCTAAGTTTTGGGCAGCTGACTTAGAAAGGGGTTGAGGAGAATAGGAATGGGGCAGTATGACAAAGAGTTTAAGCAAATGACAAAAACATAGGAAAGGATCAAAAGAAGATTAAGAGACATCAACCAACAGGAAATAGAATCGGATTATAAAATGAAACCTTCTCTAAGTCTAGCAAATGAAATACAATTGAATTGGGGTAAAGAGGCATATATACTTAACATAGTAAGAAAGGAAAGATCAGGAATGGCATGGTTTAGACTGGGTGGATGGAGGGCACAGAAAATGACTGACGATTCTGGCAGGAGAATCTGCCTATTCTGTGATTTGAAAGTCCCTCAAGAAAGAGATTGGCATGTTAGGAGCTACTGGCTGACCAGAGGAACTGACAAAACATGGACAATTCCTTGACTAAAGTGCTCGAAGTTAGGTCAAATTTGTTCAGTTAGACAATGTAATTTATATCTATTTTCCTTTTTCTTGTTCTTTTTGTTTTCTTTTCTTTTTCTGTTGTTTATTTTGTCACCATACTTGTATCTTAAATATGCATGTGCGGTCAATGACCCATGCAATAAATACTTGTGTAATAACTTCAATAATTTGAAACCAATAAAGATACCTTATCTATCATCTACCTATCTATCTAACATAAAATATTTTGGGCGTATTAAACGGGTTCATCGTTTTTAAGCCATCAACTCTTGAGCAACTATTCTCCTAAACTGTAACAAATGACACAAACATTTATATAAGTTATGTCAATAATTGCCCAAAAATTGCCCACGTTTGGGAGATCTACCATAAACTTTGTTCATCTATATAGTCTACTCACCATGTTAGTATTATAGTTATGAACCACAAATGAATTTCCATCTCTTTATCTCCTGACAATTGTAGTAGACTCATTACCATCATTAAAGACGAGAATTCCATGCACTATAGAAGCCCAAATATGCATGCATGCACTATTAAACTACAATACGTGCACGATCAATTGAAAAATATATTAAAATATGCACTATCAATTTTGTTCCCAATTCACTTCGCTTATTTCACAGTTAACAATTAACAGCATTTCTAATTTTTTTTGTGTGAAGTTTCTGGGCTTTTCTGTAAAATATTATCTGAGTTTCTCAAGTGGTATATTTGCTGCTACAAAAGCATCGCACAAATCCATGTAACATTTGGTATAAAATTATAAAAGATCCTCCGGTTATATAGATATGGTTTTCAAAAAACTGGAATTCTTATTTAATTATTTACAATAAATTTTGTAGTGTTTTACATAGAAGAAGTGCTGTAGAAAATTTTCGGAAAAGAATAGCTTATCTCTTTACTACAACAATCACAGAATACATCAGCCCCATCTGACCCTAAGAAGCACAAATCTTTAATACACAGTGTTTGTAAGGATATAAAAGCATTAAGTTAAAATAACTGGAACATATGTTTCAAAGGGATAAAGACACTTGTGGGGGGTCATTTTGGTAATGAAGTGGCGGACCAAGTAGAGAAGGAGGCAGCAAATTACAATGATCTAGAAGTATGCTACAATAAAACGTCAAAATGTGAAATATACAATCAACTGCAGAACTTAAGTTACAAGAAATTGCAAAGATAATGACACTAGAGATATGTCCACTCCCTTGTACCTATATATTTGAAATAATAATGTTTATCCATAAAACCAACAACAATTCTAGTTCTCTCTTCATAAAAAATGAACAAATATACCGGTGTAACACAAGGCAAATTAGTAATTTACATACCTATCAGCATAATACCTCTTTGTGCAAAAAAAGGTATATTGCACTTCGGAATAAGGATATACAAAAGCTTACCAGAATTCTTGAAAGGAATACAGAAAAAAATGAAATACTGTTTAAAGGCTGAAACGTGCTGTTTTGACCCAAGAGGAAGTGGATTAAATTAGGAATAATGGCAGATTCCTGCTTGAAAATATATTCCATAAATTAATTAACAAGCCGAATTTCTTCCATTTAATAAATTCACACTTCAATAACATAAATAATTACAATTTACAAAACCCTTATTCGTTCACCATTCTTTACATTCCTTACGGCTTTAAATTAAATTACAATAATTACAGAATTGCTTCCTGCTCTCACATGTACCGATATATTTTTAAATTAACAGCAATAAATCTATAGTTAAACGATCAATCCTTTCCCGGTAAAGAATTACTAAAGAGAATTTTGAATACGTTAAGCCAAAAATGAATTTAGAAATAGCATCCAGAAAGCCTTCTATCTAAACGTTGTTCTGTTGTTTTCCTCGTAACCTAGCTCGTCGTCGAAAAAAGACTGATCAGCCTTGTGGACAGCACATTGAAGAAAGCTGGAACTGATCCGGCGCCTGCGCAGTCGACGACCATAATCGCCCGACGTACTGCGTGACTCAAAATAACTGCGCCCTTTCTTCTTGTTTTCGTTTCCTTGAGAACCACTGTCATAGTCGTTTCACTTCTGTTCCCGTACATGACAGTCATCCTTTAGTACAGCCCAGTCGCGTAAAGTAGATTTTTCCGGGGAGGGTCAATTTGGCACAAGGCATATCTAATAAAATACTGCTTCTACTCAATCCAAGATTTCCTAACTAACGAAATCAAATCTTTGTATATCACACCTTTAATTTTTATTCTTTGCATTATACATATTTTAGTGATAATTTTGTAAATATTTTGTTAATTTTATTCTGACGTGTCCAACATTGATTGTACTTTCTGTACCTAACAATTTACTGGATTACAAAGTTACTCACTCACTCACTCACTCACTCACTCACTCACTCACTCACTCACTCACTCACTCACTCACTCACTCACTCACTCACTCACTCACTCACTCACTGACTCACTCACTCACTCACTCACAATTAACATAAAATGGCAAACTATTGAAGTCCTATTTCACAGTACGTATCAGAATAGAAACAAAAATAACATTAACGTCCAATATATCAAGCTTTTTAACTGGTCATGGACAAATAAATGCAACTTTCATAGATTTAAAATAACTGATGACCCCATGTATAAGTGCAAAGAGAACGAGCAGACTATACAACACTAACTATATGAATGTACTTTATTAAATAATGATATAATAACTTAAAGAGAAAGGTAACAAAAGTAAATGGAATGTGGCCACCTGAATTAAAAGCTTTAATTAGAACGTATAAAAACTGTTTATCATATTTGTTAACAAAATTAATTTTAATTATTTAAAAATATGTAAAATTATAATAGTTTTTCACAGTAACTCTGGAAGTAAAATGTGTTATTTCTTGTAAAATATTCATGTAAAGAAGCAAACCCTAGTAGTATTACAAAAATGTAATGGAACATGCTTTAATAAATCCATACCAAAAAAATCACTCTCTGATCTAATAAAATCCTTTTCTTTTAACACTGTGCAAGTAGTAAACTTCTGGAAATGGACGCATATAGGAAGCACATTAACACACTAAGACAGGATAACACAGACATTTACCACTTAAAAGGTTCACACACACACACACACACACACACACACACACACACACACACACACTGCGAAGACAGTTTAGCGAATGATTTCAGTTTTAGAGGAATCGATACTGCTAGTAAGGTTGTTCAAATTCCATACTGTAGCTATTTAGAATTGCAAAGTCAAGCGGATACTGTAATGACAAATGTGATGCAATGGCTCTGCTCCAACAAGCTGATGCTTAATACAAAAAACTCGCACTGCATACAAATAGCATTATCTGATAGAAGTGACACAAGTGCAGCATTTAAAATTACATATAATAATGAAATACTTTATCTCCACGAGAACATTTTACACATAGCGACCAGTTCTAAAAATATTTGGCTATCCCTTAAGGCGATTTATGTTCCCCTTGTTTTGTATTTGCAAGGGCAATATAGAAATACAGTAGCCTTTAAGCACATACATATCTCTTAATAGCTGGTTGCTAGGTGCAGCACCATTCTCTTTGCCGCAGATTAATACTCTTTGCATACCCAAGACAAAAAAATTAATAACGAATTCCCATTTGAGAAAATTATTGAAAAATTTAAGGGAATAACTAGCAATATCTCGAAAATGGTTCACTCAACAAAAAAATGTATATGACATAAATTGTGTGTTTTAACACGATCTACATTTTTGTGTAGTAAAATTTTATCTATCTCTTATGGTTTACCAGTTATGCAAAAGTCGTTCACAATGACGAATACTTTTGGGGAGATTCCCAGAAAATTCGAGATATACATTTCATTTGTCAAGAAAATATCTTAAACATATGATATTTTAATCAAAATCGTTAGAGCCATTTTTGAGAAACTTAAAATTTTCGAAAAATGTTCCATGTAAAGGGTAATCTGGGGTGGGGGATTTTCTTGAAAACCTTCGTGTCGCATCTCTGGACTGAACCTAAATACCAAGTTTGGTGTTTATCTGACAGTTCGTTAATGAGTTATGCTGTTCACAGACATACACACACACACACACATACGTACGTACATGTTTCCAAAAATGCTTTTTTTGGATTCAGGGGGTCTCAAAACATATATTTCCGGTGAAATCTCGGTATCGAATTTTTGGGTGGAATACAATACTTCCCCTACTACGTATAGTAAGTAGGGGAAGTATTGTATTCCACTATTGTAGGGGAAGTATTGTAATTCGATACCGAGATTTCAGCGGAAATACATGTTTTGAGACCCCCTGAATCAAAACAAGAATTTCTGGAAATATGTCCGTGTGTGTATGGGTGTATGTGTGTGTGTGTGTGTGTGTGTGTGTGTGTGTGTGTGTGTGTGTGTGTGTGTGTGTGTGTGTGTGTGTGTGTCTGTGAACAGCACAACTCAGAAACGAACAGTCGGATAAGCACCAAACTTGATATTTAGGTTTAATATCTTCCAGAGATGCGACCCGAAGGTTTTCAAGAAAATCCCCCAACCCCCGACTACCCTTTACATGGAACATTTTTCGAAAATTTTTATTTTCTCAAAAATGGCTCTAACGATTTTGATTAAAATATCATATATTTAAGATATTGTCATGAGAAATGAAATGTATATCTTGAATTTTCTGGAAATGTCTCCAAAAGTATTCTTCATTGTGAACGACTTTTGCATAACTGGTAAACCATAAGAGATAGACAAAATTGTACTGCACAAAAAATGTAGATCGCGTTAAAATACACAATTTATGTCATATACATTTTTGTTGTTGAGTGAACCATTTTCGAGATATTGCTTGTTATTCCCTTATATTTTCCAATGCTTATACTTTTTCTCATATTCCTTATTCATTTTGTATATGTCCTGGACATGCAAAGAGAACGTAATGCGCACATAGCAACCAGCGCTTAAGAGATTTTACTATCGCTTAAAACCTACCATATTCCCCGTGCATCTACAAGAAAATTAGCAGTAAGATTAACATCTCGATTAACATGAAGCATATGGAGAATAATCGTTTGTAAGAATAGTATGTAAAAGAGTAGAAAAAGTCATGTGAGTGTAACACATCAGATTTTTCTTATGTAGAATCTGCTCTTGCTTATGAAATTTTCATATGGAGTTCTGTCACAGAAATAAAAGTTCTTTTTGTAGCACAAAAGAAAACAATAAGAAATGTAAAACTTATTTTAAGGAAAACAACATACTAGCCTTACCTTGCTTATATATTTTAGAAACTGTTTGTTTCATAAATAACAACATTCAAAATTTCCAGATGAATAATACAATATATGATCATAAAACAAGGAACAGCAATAAAATACATTTACAAAGTTCTAGATTTACTAAAAGAGTTAACTCCGTTTTACACAAAGGTATTCACATGTACAACTTAATCACTGAGAAAATAAAATGTAAGGATAAAAACAATTAAGAAAATATGCAAAAAGATTTCTAATAAATTATAGTTTTTATAGTACTCAGGATTTTTTTCAATATTTCGGATATCATTGTTAGCTGTAAGATAGCAGACTTGTATTTAACTCTTTATTATTATACGTGTACTTATATGAGTAATATCTACAGGTTTCACGTTTCAATTATATTTGTACCAAAACTCTTCATTATGTACTATAGTGACCATTATGATTGTATTTTTCCTGTAAGGTTTTTTTCTGGTTTTTACATTTATATGTTTTGTGTTATTGTATTAATTAATCCATTTTGTCTAGTACATTGTACATATAGATTCTTATTGTATTTATTTTAACTTAATTTTTACTATGTTGGTACTTTGTGGGTTTAAGACTGTGTTACCATATTTCCTATTATGTACATGTATAGATATAAACTTTAACGAAACCATGAAATTGCAAAAATGTTTCTAATGGTGAATAAACACTTACTTTTACTCACTCACTTACAAGACCGCTCTGCGGCTGTCGCTTCAGTCGTGGTACCTGATTTAGGGCCGGTTTCACCAACAAATGCTAAATTTTAACACAATGTTAAACTGAGTTAATACTGAAGTTAGCACAAATTCTGTTTCATCAAAGAATGTTAACTTTAACAATGTGTTAAAGTCGATGTTAAGTTAACATCCCTATTCCCCTGTACTGAGGCGTTTAACAAATGTTAGAAGTTGGAAAAATGGCTGCCCCAAACCAAGCTGTTGATGGGAGTTTGCTACAATTGGCATTTTTGAATGTCATTCGTAAAAAAGAGTAGTCGTGCGTCATAATAAATTTGAAACCCTGCAAATAGAGGAATTTTTAAAGCAATATAGACTGTCCAAGTGATCATAGTTTTATGGGAAATACGAGAGATTAGAATACTACCAACAGAAGCATGCCTTTTCTCCTAAGTGTTAATTAGGTACTTATATTTTATGCTAATAACTTTTTTCATTTGCTTGTGATAATGTTGGTATTTCCAAAGTGCTTTTATCCGGAAGGTTTCCAAAGCAATTGCTTCAAGAAGCAAACTATTTTTTCGGGTCTGCTTGATTAATCATCGATAACACATTTTCGTATACTTTAGTTTCAATGCAGTGTCCACCACCAGTTTTAAACCGTCTTAAACGCTCTTCGCACCTAACGTTTCTGGTGCTGCACTTTGTTAGCATAAAACTGCCGTGGTTGCTTAGGACTTAAGAGAAACATGTTTATTCCAATTAAATTACTCCTGCATTTGGTCCCAGGCTGCAATCGTATCCTTTAATGTAAGACCGTCAGCTGTTCCACTCTTAATAATACGTCTATACTTATTAATCAGATGTCAATTAACGCGTTTCAAACGGTAAAACATTTGACATCGTGATTTTAACCTCAAGCAATTCGGAACATCACATGGCCATGCCATGAATGTAAATAATTTTCGACTACTAACACAGAGAACGCAGCGATACTTAGACAAAAGGCATCGGAGTGCGTTTAGCAGCAGTGTAGTTCGGCCATCACCTTCTCGAAAGGCAGTTGTCTTTCTCGATAACAAAAGCTTTAACCTTATGTTAAACTTTGAACATCTTGTTAAAAAACAATGTGTTAGAGTATTTTTAATATCGGTTGGTGAAACTGGCCCTTAGAAGGCTAAATTTCCATTGTCGCGAAATCAACTGGTGATTATTGTGGATAAATAAATCTGTTTATGACAGGCGTCTGCAGAGGGCTGTAGGTAAAATTCTGGGAATCCCAACTTTCCATTTGTTATACCCCCTTTCCTTCTTCAGTCCTGATTCCTGAAGCATAAATAAGGATAATAAAATCCAAAAACTGAGATGACTATTCAAGACCATTAAAACATGCATTTAAACTGAAAACAATGTATATTATATGCACAATTAAGCTAAAACGCCTTATATATGCATTATACATGTTTTAATCCCCCAAGAGGTTAAAATATGCAAATATGCACGGAAAAAGTACGCATATTTGAAGATAGAAAGTATTGAAATGGATAAGTACTAAGTTTGACCTATGTCCAATGATCCTATAAAAACATGTATTTGCATGGAATTCTCGCACGATATTTGAGGACAGGATGATTATCCTGTTATCTTACCATTTGAAAACAGATATACCAAATCTATCATAAAAATCACTTTCTTTCAAGTTTTTGTCCTCTATAGTTGGTGGCACACCTTTCCTATCCCTCCTAATAGTTTCACAAGCCAACATATTATTGGTCTTCAAAAACTCATGTAATCTTAGGTAGCGAAAAAGTTACGAAAAATAATGAGTTTCCAATTTATCAAATGTCTTGTAAATTCCATTACCGCCCTTTCACCAAGACCATACGTAATTATTCTTCCTCAACATATCCCTACCATGATAATTCTGGAAATTTGAAATGAAGCCATTCTGATCAGCAAGACACGTTTAATTGATTTCATGATATTGCTTAATGGTACGTTTAGTAGCACGATAATCTCGTCTGCGCTCAGGCATCTAATGGAATTATGTACATCGAGTATATGGAATCGTGCCAATATAACGCGCAGTGGTTTATGTTCGTAAGGAAAACCGCCTTTGCCACGCTCAGTCCCCCTTTACCTCCACTTAATCTTTGTCTTCTCCCCTCCTTTTCCTTCGCTCCTTGCCTAAAACCAACCTGTGTTCATAGGCTAATATTTTAGTGTCAGACTTTTGACATCAAACCAATACGAGACGGACTCATCCCGGCGTTGGTATGGACCGTCTTTGCAAATCATGCCTTAGGCCACTCAGGTGAAGTATTAACATTTTGCCGTCCATTTAGGCCTGATCTTTGTACATAGGTCAATGCTTGTGTGTCAGGTTTGAATTAAAATCACAGAGATTGGCTCACCCAGGGCTGGAGTGGAACACAGATGAGTTTCTGCCAGCATTAAATAAAGAAAAACACCAGGAAATCAGAAGCTATCTGGTGCGCTTTTACTGTGATTAATTCTCACATCTAAGATGGAGGTAAGCCTCATGAGGAAACAGGCGGATCGAAAAGAGGTCACGGCTAGACTCACTACAGGATAGGAGAATGCTTTCCCAAAGTGTTTCTTTAAAACACCAACATCAAGCAGAACACGTTAAAATAAGAGTAGCAAATACAAAGCTGGGTTTCATATGAAATTCAGGACTTGATTATTCACAAGATGCAGACTCTAAATAGCTTAAATACAGTAGAGGAGGCGCGTGTATCCTTAAAGTATAATAGAACACTCATATATAGCTTAAAACAACAGTTAATCACCCCTTACACAGTCAACACTTCATAACATAGTTATAATTTTAATAATTACAGAATAACAATAACAATTTGAAATAAATTTGGACGAGGTTAAAGCTCTTTGAAACTTCAAAAACAAACCATACTTGTAAAGGGCTGTAAAATATGTATATCCCATCTGAAAAGCTTGATAGCAACGACAGCTATCAGAAAAACCCAAGTTCACGCTGACCCAGATATCTGGGCGAATACACAGCCGGAACCCAACTCACATAAGAAAAGTAAGGACAGTCCAGGAATAACCCGACCCCGTGAACCTAACGCGAAAGGAACAGAGAATACGCCAAAACCTCGCAACGAGAAATAACGAAACTATTCACGAGACAAAACAACAAAAAACAAAATCCATAATGGTGTGATCAGCACAACCTGTTTGTAATTGTTGCTTAGATCTTCACTGAAGGGACGCAATAAGCTTTTACTCTTTAGGACTTGCCTGGTTATCATTAATATGCAAATTTGCAAGTATGTTCTCAAAGCGATTTCTACCCAATCATTAACTTATTAAAGGGGCTGGCCCAGATCAGCACACGTAGCCCCAGTAGTCTTTCTATAATGTAAGAGAACTGTACCCATAAAAATGGATGCCAATGAAGCACGGCAACTCATTTCTCTGAAGACAAGAGTGTCTTCCTCTGGCGCATAGAAATTGCTGGATGTGCTACATCGCTTGTCACAGGATTCAGCAAAACAGAGCATACATAATTTGGTGAGTCACATGCAGCAAATACAACTCTCGTTCATTCCTGTAAAACATTAAATTATATGAAAACATTTGTACAAAGGCATATACAGGGTGAATCGACTAAAACTTGCACCGAAATATTTCGGAAATGGAAAGTGCTATTGATGTGCAGTTTTCACAGCAGTGATTAATAGTTAGGGGCTCGTACATTTAGCCTATAAACAGATTTTAATAATACTGAGAAAGTGTATTTTTTGAGCAAAAATACAATTTTTAAATGGAACAATGCCTAGTTACATCAACAGACTAAGTTTAGCGCCCTTAAACCGCATCAACAGACTAAACCTAATGTAAATTAGAATGTCAGTGGCGTTTGTTGCAAGATTCTAGTGCAAGTGGTTTACGAGAAATCTTATTTTGAAACTTTTACCACTGACACTTGTGCAACCTATGGTAGCACAAACTCAAGAAAAACAAAACGGAATTACTATACTTCTGTGGATTCTTACATTACAGTACACGCTTCCAGTCTGCTATGGAAAGACTGCTGCACACGTTCTAGCATTTCAGCGAAATTTCAGAGCAGGCAGCAGTAATACGTCGTTTCATATCGTCTGGTGTAGTTAGTACGTCCTTGTAGACAGTGTCTTTCAGCCTTCCTCACAGAAAAATAGTCTAAAGGGGTCAGATCCGGTGAACGTGCCGGCCAAGTTACAGGTCCTCTTCGTCCAATCCAACGATTTGGAAATAATCGTTAAGACAAACTGTAGTATTTCGTGCACTATGGTCTGGACAGTCATCATGTTGGTACCACAGGTTCCTCCTAGTCTGCAAAGGAACGTCTTCCAGCATCTGTGGCAGATGGTCTGTCAGGAGGCTGCGATACTTGTGAGAGTTCATTGTTCCTTCTATGAACAAAGGACCTATGAGCTGATGGTTCACTATCCCACACCACACGCTTAAACTCCATGGACGCTGAATTTCCACCTGAGGAAGCCAACGGGGATTGTCGACAGACCAATAGTGCATGTTTCTGCGGTTTACCTGGCCATGATTAGTAAATATTCTCTCATCACTAGACAAGATACATGGTGAATCTGGAGTATCATGTCTTAATGCCCATGTACAAAAGTTAACACGATTCTCAAAATCATTTCCATGCAGCTCTTGATGGAGAGAGATGTGATAGGGATGGAACCTATGTCGATGGAGAATGCGCAGTACACTTGCCTGACTTATGCCACTTCCATGTGCGATTGTGCAGGAACTAATTTTCGGATCTACTGCAACGGCAGCCAAAACATTAATTACTGCCTCTTCTCCAGTTACTTGTTTGTTTCTGTTACGTTTTCTAGGTGTTACAGTACCAATTTCACGTAACTGGTTGAAGAGGTTGATAAATAATTGCCGAGATGATTGACGTATTTTGGGATACGTTTCCACATACACGTACAGCAACGAACTGCATTCTTCCTACACTGTCCATACACCATGAGCATATCGGCTTTTTCTGCAGTAGTAAACCCCATCTTCCACTCAAGACTTACTGCTAGAACTGTCACAAACTGACCAGAAATTCGCAATGCAATCAATGAACAGAAAACACAATGCAAACAAACATAACAACATCGTACCTAGCAACTAAGCAGGTTGAATGGGACAAACAATTCTCGGGGTGGAAACTTTTCAAAATACGATTTCTCGTAAACCACTTGCACTAGAATCCTGCAACAAAGACCATTGGCATTCTAATTTACCCTACCTTTATTCTGTTGATGTAACTAGGTATTGTTCCATTTAAAAAATTGTATTTGTGTTCAAAAAATAAACTTTCTCAGTATTATTAAAATATGTTTATAGGCTAAATGTACGAGCCACTGACTACCAATCAATGCTGTCAAAACTGCACATCAATAACAGCTTCATTTCCGAAATATTTGCGGTGCAAGATGTAGGTGATTCATATATATATATATATATATATATATATATATATATATATATATATAGATATAGTTCAGAAATTAACACTACAAAATCTACCAGATATGCTTATACCTTCCCGATAACTATATCCTGATATTTATGCTGCTGCATCTATGTTTCTCCATTTTCTGTTGACCTCCATTGGTAACCTTTTCCGATGGTCGGTTGTGGCTGGCTCAAGGGGGACTGCATTTTTTATCTGCTCAGGTTGCTGCAAATTGGAGACATCAGACCTTGTATTCTTCCATCCAACTGTTACACAAACATATTGTCAAATACATTATCACCTTTCTTTGTCAGCTGTTTATCTTCAATCGGATCTAATAATCAGACGGCAATTTCATCCGTTTCATTAAAGCCTCTTCCTGTTCATAAACATTTTAGAGCTATCGATGAGTCTGAAAGTAAAGTAATAAATTATTATCTGTGTTTATCAAACGTGGATTTATAACAAATAACTTACACAAACATGATACTAATACAAAAGAAGAAAAGTTAACTCAAAGACAACAGTGAATTACAGAAAAGTTGAATTTATAATACATTTACACTACATAACACACACACACACACACACACACACACACACACACACACACACACAGGTACCATTATACACGAAAGGCGTGACTAAAATTTCTTTCATTGCTATATTATTAGAAATGAACCGTCTTTGCTGACTATAGTGCAATAATAGTACTATGAAACAACCAAAAATAAGATTAGCATAAGTTTACAATAACCTATAAATGCCTGTACCCTGACGACACTAATACCACTTTTATTTCACGCCATTGTTAGAGTTATAAAACGGTATTATGCTAATAATTGCAAAATATATTACCCTTAAGCAATAAAACGCATTAGCATAAACATAAAGTACCTACCTACTTACCATTATTCTGTTTTCTCCGACAGCGTGTAGAAATTTATTCAACACAACCAGCTATGTGAACTGTTGAATGCACTGCAGTTTACTGCACTCTGTGTACCGCTTGTTGAACTAACACTGCCAGCAAAGCTGTACGTATGCAAACACAACGTACTTTGATGTTCTAACAGGAGCTTAATGCAAGAAATTGCTTTTATGCGTTCTTGTGTTTTAAAGTCGCGTCGGGCAGGAATGGGATATAATACAGAAAAACGAGTGTTTTTTCGATTCTGTTGTACACACAATTTGATTGTAATTCGTGCAGATATGTATTCATTGCGTTTGTGACATTGTTGAGGTGTAGGATCAAATGTCCTGATTTACAGAGTTTGTTTTAACTACGGTTTAAATCAATGGCGTTCAAGAGCACTACACTGTATAAGAAACAGGTAAAACAATTATTTAGGTATGTACTTCGCATTTTCCCAAAATGTTCATCAGAATTGCACTTCAAATGGAGGGAGGGGAAAAGAACTCGGCTTCAGTCGCAGAGAGTTTTTATTACTTTCTCTACTACGTATAGTAAGTAGGGGAAGTATTGTATTCCACCCAAAAATTCGATACCGAGATTTCACCGGAAATACATGTTTTGAGATCCCCTGAATCCAAAAAAAACAATTTTAGAAACACGTCCGTGTGTGTGTGTGTGTGTGTCTGTGAACAGCATAACTCAGAACCGAACAGTCAGATAAACACCAAACTTGGTATTTAGGTTCAGTATCTTCCAGAGATGCGACACGAAGGTTTTCAAGAAAATCCCCCCACCATAGAGTACCCTTTACATGGAACATTTTTCGAAAATTTTAATTTTCTCAAAAATGGCTCTAAGGATTTTGATTAAAATATCATATGTTTAAGATATTTTCATGACAAATAAAATGTATATCTTGAATTTTCTGGGAATGTCTCCAAAAGTATTCTTCATTGTGAACCACTTTTGGTAAACTGGTAAACCATAAGAGATAGACAAAATTTTACTGCACAAAAGATGTAGATCGCGTTAAAATACACAATTTATGTCATACACATTTTTGTTGTTGAGTGAACCATTTTCGAGATATTGCTTGTTATTCCCTTAAACGTTTCAATACTTATTTTCTCAAGTGGGAATCGTTATTCATTTTTACTTTCTCTACTACGTATAGTAAGTAGGGGAAGTATTGCATTCCACCCAAAAATTCGATACCGAGATTTCACCGGAAATACATGTTTTGAGACCTCCTGAATCCAAAAAAAGCATTTTTGGAAACATGTCTGTGTGTGTGTCTGTGTGTGTGTCTGTGTGTGTGTGTGTCTGTGTGTGTGTGTGTGTGTGTCTGTGAACAGCATAACTCAAAAACGAACAGTCGGATAAACACCAAACTTGGTATTTAGGTTCAGTATCTTCCAGAGATGCGACACGAAGGTTTTCAAGAAAATGCCCCCACCCCAGACTACCCTTTACATGGAACATTTTTCGAAAATTTTAATTTTCTCAAAAATGGCTCTAACGATTTTGATTAAAATATCATATGTTTAAGATAATGTCATGAGAAATGAAATGTATATCTCGAATTTTCTGGGAATGTCTCCAAAAGTATTCTTCATTGTGAACGACTTTTGCATAACTGGTAAACCATAAGAGATAGACAACATTTTACTACACAAAAAATGTAGATCTCGTTAAAATACACAACTTATGTCATATACATTTCTTTTGTTGAGTGAACCGTTTTCGAGATATTGCTTGTTATTCCCTTAAATTTTCCAATACTTATACTTTTTCTCAAATTCGTTATTCATTTTTTTATGTCCTGGACTTGCAAAGAGAATGGAATGCGCCGCATAGCAACCAGCGTTAAAATATTTGACCATCGCTTAAAAGCTACCATATTCCCCTTGCTTCTACAAGAAAATTAGCAATAAGATTGACATCTCGATATCTCGATTAACATAAAGCATATGGAGAATAGGCGTTTGTAAAAATAGATTGTACAAGAGTAGAGAAAGTCATGTGAGTGTAACACATCAGATTTTTTTGTTTTGTTTTACAGAGTATTAATCTGTGGGAAAGGGAATGGTGCTGTACCTAGCAACCAGCTATTAAGAGATATGTATGTGCTTAAAGGCTACTTTATTTCTATATCGCCCTTGTAAATATATATTCCCCTTACATCTACAAGAAACTTAGCAATAAGATAGAGTCTGCAAATGTTTATCTCGATTAACATGAAAAGTAGATGGAGAATAAGCGTTTGTATAAATAGTTTGTACAAGAGTAGAGAAAGTCATGTGAGTGTAACACATCAGATTTTTTTGTCTTGGATATACAAATAGTATTAATCTGTGGAAAAGGGAATAGTGCTGCACCTAGCAACCAGCTATTAAGAGATATGTATGTGCTTAAAGGCTACTGTATTTCGATATTGCCCTTGTAAATATATATTCCCCTTCATCTACAAGAAAATTAGCAATAAGATAGAGTCTGCAAATGTCTATCTCGATTAACATGAAGTCGATGGAGAATAAGCTTTTGTAAAAATAGTTTGTACAAGAGTAGAGAAAGTCGTGTGAGTGTAACGCATCAGCTTTTTTTTAAATTAACATGCTCATGTAAATACGTCTATCTTGAAATATTTGTTGGTAAGTTAAAGATGGCATTGTGACTGTTTTGACGTTAGTTCCGAAAATATTTCATATTTAGACCACACTGAAGGACGGGTTACCATCACCTTATTTGATGTGACATAATTACATTTTGGCATTCTACCTTTTATCGCGGAAACTCCTGCACTAAAATTGTAATTTATTCATTTATTCATTGATTTACAAATTGCTACAAACATTCCTCTAGCAACGCGATGCAGCACAAGTAGGTTTCGTTATGTAATTAGGTGCCCTTCACTACACGTGTCAAGGGCAAATGGCACTGCAAAAGATAAACACGCATACATGAAACGGTTTTGTTTCTTCTGGAAGTGCATGAGATAACTGCCAAAGCGATAAGCTTGCCATGCGGTTTCGCGTATTCTTGCTGCAACAATGCTGTCATGTCTGATGCGTTACATTCACATACTTTTCTCTACCCATTATCGCTTCTATAAACTATCGTTTAAAAAACTTACTTCTGTATCCGCTCGTATCACTCAAGATAAACGTTTGCAAAAAATAGTTTCATTACATATTTCGTTATATATATTAGAGGGAATAACGATAGTCAAATATTTTAGAACTAGCCTTAAAATTCCATACTCCTTCCATGACATAGTGAGAAACAGCAGAAAATTGAATGACTTAAGTATTGAACAATTCGAACCATCTCGAAAACGGCTAATGGCACAAAAAGGTTCTTTGAATAAATTGTGTTTTTTAAACAGAACTACCCTTTCTTGTGTGGTACGTTTTCGTCTATCGCTTAAGGTTTACCAGTTATGACAGAATATGTAAATTTCCTTCTGAATGAAGAGGATTTCACAAGCCTTTCCCAAAAAATTCAGGGTATATATTCTATTTGTAATGTAAACATCTTTAATATATGGTACTTCAATCAAAATCCTTAGAGCTACTTTTTATAAAATAAAAAAATCTTCCATTTAAAGGATAATTTGTAGTGGGAAATTTTAATAAACATCTTCGTGTTGCATCTTTTGGAACGTATTCAACCTTAATACCAATTTGGTATTTATCCGACATGTTGTTTTTGAGTTATGTTGTTCACAGACACATACAAACATACGTACATATTTTATCAAAACGTTTTTTACTTCCTCTACTACGTATAGTACTGATAGACCACGAGAAGAAGGCAAGCGAGAGGAATGTGTAACATCAACACTTTCCTGCGTCCGTATCATATTTACGCTCACCGTGTGGATACGATAAGCATGTTAGGAGGTTATAAACTACTACACACTGCTGTCAAGTACTCACCCATGGCTAGAAGTCCAGCAGCCGTCGTGCAAGATACAAGTCTGAGAAGAAGATCTGGCAGCATGGGTGGTTCATTTGCACACATAAACACATTTCGTAGTAAACGTAGTAAACAATCGACAGTACGTGAGCAGGTAAAAAGGCCCCGCTCGCCTTCTCGTTGTCCAACAGTAAGTAGGGGAAGTATTGTATTCCACCCAAAAATTCGATACCGAGATTTGACCGGAAATACATGTTTTGATACCCCCTGAATCCCAAAAAAAAAGCATTTTTGGAAACATGTCCGTGTGTGTGCCTGTGTGTCTGAACAGTCCGATAAACACCAAACTTGGTATTTAGGTTCAGTATCTTCCAGAGATACGACACGAAGGTTTTCAAGAAAATCCCCCCACCCCAGATTACCCTTTACATGGAAAATTTTTTCGAAAATTTTAATTTTCTCAAAAATGGCTCTAACGATTTTGATTAAAATATCATATGTTTAAGATATTTTCATGACAAATAAAATGTATATCTCCAATTTTCTGGGAATGTCTCCAAAAGTATTTGCATAACTGGTAAACCGTAAGAGATAGACAAAATTTTACTGCACAAAAAATGTAGATCGCATTAAAATACACAATTTATGTCAAATACATTTTTTTTGTTGAGTGAACCATTTTCGAGATATTGTTTGTTATTCCCTTAATTGTTCAATACCTATACTTTTTCTCCAATTCGTTATTCAGTTTTTTTTTATGTCCTGGATATGCAAGGAGTATGGAGTACTCCACATAGCAACCAGCTCTTAAAATATTTTACTATCGCTTAAAGTCTACCAATTCCCCTTGCATCTACAAGAAAATTAGCAATAAGATTAACATCTCGATATCTCAATTAATATATCAATATCTCATATGGGGAATAAGCGTTTGTAAAAATAGTTTATACAAGAGTAGAGGAAGTCATGTGAGTGTAACACATCAGATTATTTTTTATTCAGAGGCCTCAAAACGTGTATTTTCAGTGAAATCTCGATATCCATTTTTTGGGTGGAATGCAATATTCTCTATCTACTATGTACATGGTAGAGAAAGTAAAGGAATCTTATGCGATACGTTCACATGACTTTCTCTATCCTATCATTTGTTAGTGGGTATACAAACTAGTCTTACTAAAGAATTTTTTATCTACTTCATTTTAATCTAAATAAATTAACTTTTGCAGAAATAGCTGCATTACACATTTCGTTATAAATACAAAGGGAACATCTATAATCAGATGTTAAGAACTGTACGCTAAATTCAATAGTGTTTCCATAACAATAATTGACTATTGACAGGACCTTAAAGAATGGCTAAGTATTGTACAACTCAAACCAGTAATATCTCGGAAACTGCCGATGCCACCTGAAACTTTATTTGAAATAAATTGTGTGTTTTAAAGAGATCTACATTTTAGTGTGTTGTGCGTTTTCGTCTGTCGCTAAAGGTTTACCGGTTATGACAGAATATATAAATTTCCTTCCGAATGAAGAGGTCTTATCAAGATATTCCCAGAAAATTCAAGATGTATATTTTATTTGTCACGTGAATGTAATTTGGTGTGAGGGGTATTCTTGAAAATCTCCGTGTTGCACCTTTGGAACGAACTGAACCTTAATACCAAGTTTGATATTTATCCGACATTTCGTTTTTGAGTTATACTGTTCACAGACACATACGCGGACCATTTTTTAAAATAATTGTTTTGGATTCAGGGGTCCCCAAAACATGCATTCCTGTATAATCTCGGTATCAAATTTTTGGGTGGAATGTAATACCTTTTCTACCTACTACCTATATGTATGTGGCAGAGAAAGTAAAAAGAATTTCTCGGTAACGACTGATGCCACACACACACACACACACACACACACACACACACACACACACACACACACACACACAAGAACAAGTTATACAAAATAAATTGTGTGTTATGAAGGGATTTACAATTCCTGTGTAGTAAGATTTCGTCTATCGCTTATGCTTTTCCAATTATAATAAATTGACCAAAATTCCTTTCCAAATGAAGGATATTCCCGGTATATTCAAGACGCACACTTCATTTGTTATGCAATCCTAAATACAAGGTGGGCCATATTAATCAGATATGTCGTCCTCCGTGGTGTATTGGTTACCTTGCTAGCCTCTAGTTCCCGAGGTCGCGGGTTCAAACCCGGTGGAGGACGATTGATTTTTTTTCGGGCGTAAATATCCTTAGCATGGCTTCCTTCGGAAGGGAAGTAAAGCCGGTGGTCCCGTGTCGTAGATTTACGGCACTTAAAGAACCTCAAGCCTGATAAAGAGACCTCTGAGCAAAATTACCAATATAGAATGGGACGCTGAGGACCACAGCAGTTAAAGAGCGTCCATAAATAAAACTGAATTTAATTTTTTACACTTGAACTGTGTATTTCTAGGAACGGATGAAACACGTTTACTAAATGCTGTGCATATTAGGTAACAAAATGCTGGAGTATAACATAATGGTGATTATTTGACTATCGCATGCCTTAGATGGGCACCATATTGACGAGGATATCTTTGGGCTCTGTTAATCATGGTTGGAATGGTCTCTATTCCTTCAGATGTTTTCGAGTTCAACATTCATTTGGGTCTTCGCTTTAGATGACCTAAGTACCATGCGTGTTTTTAAAGTAAGCACCGGAAAGTTTTTAAAAATATCAGAACATTGTTTTTCAAATATATATTATTATTCATTACCTTACACCTTACATTACTCTCCACATAGTCACCACCGTTGTTTAGGCACGTAACGGGAAGAAACCCATACAGGGTGCATAGCCACAACCCGTCGGTGGTCGCAGGGGATCGACCCCAGGACCTCCCGAAGGCGAGGCTCACGTTACCGGGTCCCCACCTCCCTCGTAAACGGTAGCAATTTTATATGGTCCTATCTACTTGGTTTGCCCTATTATATTCTTACTGTGTAATAATTCTAATATTACACTCGTATATCCTATATTGAAATACTTACTATTATGTGCCGTAAGTTGTCTAATACTGCATCTCATAAACTGATATACTAATATGGTTTTATTTGCAATTGTGTCATCCTGATGTACCAATTGAAAAGAAGTCTGTAGCAGAGCGTTCTTCTAGATCGGATCAACCGAAAAGCCCGAAAGCTGTGTTAGACCACATATATATCAAATGGCTCAAATAAGCTGTCGTTTACAGTTTTGTTTCCCGTATTAATATGTGCAAAAGAAGTTGCCGCGTCACCGGTGTTCAAACGGACAGTGCAGGTACGCAGAGGTAGCGCTGCTCTCTGCATTCTGATAAGTGAAAATGAAGGGTGAGGTGAAAATACAGGTAAATTAAGGGCAGTGCATCTCAAAAAAGTGCAACAAATTGCAGATATACAAGGACTAACAATCATAGAAGATCACACAGAGAATAAAGACTAAATGCCAAAACATTCTACAGAAAATAAGGGCTGTTTAACAATTTGTAACATGATGAACAATACAAAATCATCAGACGATAGCGTAGTATACTTGACATATGTACTGTTAACATCCTGTGGCGTTAAAAGAAGCTTCTCACAGTTCAAAAATTGTTTAAGTGATCGTCGCTGACGTTTGAACATTCGATATTTTAAGAATGTCTATAGTAGTGCAGTGCAATTTGGCTCTGATGGCCCTAAAGCTATGAATTAATCACAAAGGCAAGCTTCTTCTTTTAACTTTACTAATATTTCAACACATCCATCGTATTTGTATATTGTCATCTGCTAGACCTTAACGGGGTGTCGACTGCACGCTTTGCGTGGCTTGTGTACGTTGGAAACAAACACAGACGCTGGGCATACAGCTGTATAACGTCTATGCCCACGCATCCTAACGACAAATCACATAAATCCTTATCTTTACTCATAAACGTCGAGTGGTCACCTGCTTGCAGTGCCAGGTCATTAAGGAAAGCAGGTGACGGGTACCATGTTCAACAACCAATACATGGAGATGGTTATAATCTATGGGGCGGTACACTGAAATGCAGCTGAAGTAAAAGACTGCATTCTGAACGCTTTCCGATGTAACACTTGAGTAGGGTATATAGAGGAATTCTGGCGCAGTTTTTGCGTTTATATGGGAAAGGATAGGGAAAACGGGGGTATATGCGCTGGTTCACGGAGGAAAATGCGTTTATATGCAGAAGATAGGGAATACGAGGACTGACGCTAGGCTAGACAGTGGTTGAAGGAATGAGGATGTGCTTTATATGAGAGATACGTGGAATACGAGGAGAAGTGTTGGACTAGATAGGGGTTGAGATATGGAATATGCATTTATATGGGAAAGATAAGGAAAACGTGAACAGAGGCTAGGATAGACAGATACTGAAGCAGGGGGAATATGAACATATTTACAGGAGAGATAGGGGATACGTGGAGAGGTACTAGACTATTCAGGGTTTGAAGGGTAGAGTATGGCTTTTTATATGGAGAGACGAGGAAAACGAGGGTATATGCTAGGTTGAGAGAACCTTCAAGGAGGAAAAAATGCGTTTATATGGGAGAGATAGGGAAAACGAGGAGAGTTCTGAGGTAGAGCAGGGACTGAAGGAGGGAGAGATATGCTTTATACGACAGAGATAGGGCATGCGAGGGGAGGTGCTAGTGCAGACAGAGGTTAAGGAGTACGGTATACATTTATATGAGGAATATATGGAAAACGGGGGGCAGGCGGTATGATAGACAGAAGCTGGGCCACTTTTGCGTTTATATGGCAAAGGATAGGGAAAACGAGGGTATATGCAACAGTTCAAGGAGGAAAATGCGTTTATAGGGGAGAGATAGGGAATACGAGGGCTGATGCTAGCCTAGTCAGATGCTAAAGGAGGGAGGGATACGCTGTATACGAGAGAGATAGGGAATACAAGGAAAGATGTTATACTAAACAGGACTTGAAGGATAGAATATGGCGTTTTATATGAGCGAGAAGTGAACCGAGGAGAGGTATTAGGCTAGGAGTTTTGAATGATAGAGTAGGCGTTTATATGCGAGAGATAGGGAATACGAGGAGAAGCGCTAGGCTAGACAGGGTTGAAGTAGGGAATGCGTCTTATATGCGAGAGGTGGGGGGAATATGAGGAGAAGTGTTAGGCTAGACAGGAAGGTCTGAATGATAGAGTATGCGTTTATATGGGAAAGATAGGGAAAACGAAGGTAGGTGCTAGGTTGAGAGAGTCTTCAAGGAGGAAAATGCATCTATATGAGAGCGGTAGGGTATACGAGGAGAGGTGCTAGTCTAGATATGGTTTGAGGAGCAGAGTATACGTTTATATGGGAGAAATATGGAAAACGGGAGAGATACAAGGATAGACAGGGTTTGAAGGAGAAGGAATGTAGGTTTATACGGTAATATAGAGAGTAATTCGATTATAAAACTTTTATCATCCAGCGTTACAACACTTTTATATACTTTTTTCTAAACCTTACAAACTTTTTATATGTTAAAGAGTAGTGTGCGAGATGGGGAGGGACAAACTGTATATCGTTTCACAGTGAAGTATACGTCCTAACCTATTACCACCACCTTGTTTGCCCTGGATCTTCTCATTGTCTATTCATTCCTATCATCATCTAACGTAACCACGTAACAAGACGTAACACAACGTAACATAACAGCATGACAAGACGTTACACTACGTAACATAAGCACGTAACCACGTGTCAAGACGTAACACCACGTAACAAACTCATCACGCTATTTAACAAACTGTTCGCGATATATAACAAACTGATCACGCTATGTAACAAACTGATCAGTCTATGTAACAAAGGAATCACTCTATGTAACAAAGGAATCACGCTATGTAACAAAGGAATCAGGCTATGTAACAAAGGAATCACGCTATGTAACAAAGGAATCACGCTATGTAACAAAGGGATCACGCTATGTAACAAACTGTTCGCGCTATGTAACAAAGGGATCACGCTATGTAACAAATAGTTCGCGCTATGTAACAAAGGAATCACGCTATGTAACAAAGGAATCGCGCTATGTAACAAAGGAATCACGGTATGTAACAAAGGAATCACGCTATGTAACAAAGGAATCACGCTATGTAACAAAGTAATCACGCTATGTAACAAAGGAATCACGCCATGTAACAAAGGAATCGCGCTATGTAACAAAGGAATCACGCTATGTAACAAAGGAATCACGCTATGTAACAAGCTCATCACGCTATGTAACAAAGGAATCACGCTATGTAACAAAGGAATCACGCTATGTAACAAACTGATCACGCTATGTAACAAAGGAATCACGCTATGTAACAAACTGATCACGCTATGTAACAAAGGAATCACGCTATGTAACAAACTGTTCGCCCTATGTAACAAAGGAATCACGCGAAGTAACAAACTGTTCACGCTATGTAACAAAGTGATCACGCTATGTAACAAACTGATCACGCTATGTAACAAAGGAATCACGCTATGTAACAAAGGAATCACGCTATGTAACAAAGGAATCACGCTATGTAACAAAGGAATCACGCTATGTAACAAACTGATCACGCTATGTAACAAAGGAATCACGCTATGTAACAAAGGAATCACGCTATGTAACAAAGGAATCACGCTATGTAACAAAGGAATCACGCTATGTAACAAAGGAATCACGCTATGTAACAAACTGATCACGCTATGTAACAAAGGAATCACGCTATGTAACAAAGGAATCACGCTATGTAACAAAGGAATCACGCTATGTAACAAAGAAATCACGCTATGTAACAAACTGATCAGTCTATGTAACAAAGGAATCACGCTATGTAACAAACGAATCACGCTATGTAACAAACTGATCAGGCTATGTAACAAAGGAATCGCGCTATGTAACAAAGGAATCGCGCTATATAACAAAGGAATCACGCTATGTAACAAAGGAATCACGCTATGTAACAAAGGAATCACGCTATGTAACAAAGGAATCACGCTATGTAACAACCTCATCACGCTATGTAACAAAGGAATCACGCCATGTAACAAAGGAATCACGCTATGTAACAAGCTCACACGCTATGTAACAAACTGATCACGCTATGTAACAAAGGAATCACGGTATGTAACAAAGGAATCACGCTATGTAACAAAGGAATCACGCTATGTAACAAGCTCATCTGCTCACGCTATGTAACAAAGGAATCACTCTATGTAACAAACTGATCACGCTATGTAACAAAGGAATCACGCTATGTAACAAAGGAATCACGCTATGTAACAAGCTCATCACGCTATGTAACAAAGGAATCACGCTATGTAACAAAGGAATCACGCTATGTAACAAGCTCATCACGTGTATTAACCCCCAGCCATATAACCTCAAGTCCAGAGACAGGATGTTTATGACGTCACACCCAGAAACAGGATGTCTGGCAGCATCAAACACGTTTAAACCCGTCTCATAACTACCTGCTTATGATGTCACACCAGCAAGAGAAGTATTCCCTCACGCTCATTCAGACATATATTTCAAATTCAAGCCCATCACCACTACCACCACCATCACCACCTATTGTACCAAGGTTAATTCAAGCTGTATTATCACAATACTTAAAAGTAAAAGCTTAAAAGGTAACGTAGAAGATTTTTCCCTTATTTACTTAATTATTTCATGTTTTCATTCCCTTTTCAATTCTTCCTTTCCATCTTCCCACAGAAAGACCATTACATCTCGCTGCAATCACGAGAAAAGCAAACGCTCATTCAGGCATATATTTCAAATTCAAAGCCTACCACCACCACCACCACCACCACCACCACCACCACCGCCACCACCACCACCACCACCACCACCATTACCTATTGTACGAAGGTTAATTCCAGCTGTATTATCACAATTCTTAAAGTAAAAGCTTAAAAGGTAACGTAGAAGCTTTTCCCCCTTATTTACTTAATTATTTCATGTTTTTATTCCCTTTTCAATTCTTCCTTTCCATCTTCCCACAGAAAGACCATTACATTTCGCTGCAATCACGAGAAAAGCAAACGCTCATTCAGGCATATATTTCAAATTCAAAGCCTACCACCACCACCACCACCACCACCACCACCACCACCACCACCACCACAACCACCACCACCACCACCACCATTACCTATTGTACGAAGGTTAATTCCTTCTGTATTATCACAATTCTTAAAGTAAAAGCTTAAAAGGTAACGTAGAAGATTTTCCCCCTTATTTACTTAATTATTTCATGTTTTTATTCCCTTTTCAATTCTTCCTTTCCATCTTCTCACAGAAAGACCATTACATTTCACGACAATCATGAGAAAAGCAATTTTTCCAGAGTTACACAGATTCTAAGCTTCTAGAATCGAACTCGGTAATACTTTTAATAAATGTGTTTTAGCTCCCCAATATCAGCATCTACCATTTAATCTTTACTTCACATCGTATAAAATACGATTTCAAACGTCCATGGAATGAAGTTTCATATTCTTTCATGTCACACTCCTCCATCGTAGATAACAACTCATGCTTTGTCGGCTCTAATCTACGTTTCTTCTCAGGTCTGCTTATTTCACACGCATCTTCGTGTCGACGACCCTTATAACTGTCTTTGAAGGCTACGTTACAATATTTACACTTGAAGAGTTTTTTACAACGTAGCTCATGTCGTCTTTTATCATATCCACGGAGGAACTTCTTACAGCATTTACCACAAGAATATCCTGAGACACTAGGAATGATATCCTTATACGAGGACTTATTCATTTTTCTTCTTGATATAATAAGGTATTTACCTTTCTTCAAGGAAATGTACGCCTTGATATCACTTAGAAAGCTGATTATTTTCTGAGAGAACAGCGATGTTAACACCTCAGAGATGATCAACAGAATGAATTTCAATACTCAAGTTCGCTCTATTTATAGAGAAAGCACGAACCTTTTTAATCAATTATATCCTGATTATTAATACTAAAAACGGTGATGAAGCGTGTAAGCTCTTATATATTTCAATTCGTGTTACACTGATGTTCGAGCGTCTCCGTATAGCTTCGGATGTTTAGAGAGAGAAAGTGTAAAGTATTGTGAAGATGTTATGTATTGTTCGGCTATAATCGTACAGATTCGGAGAGCTTGACTGGTGAAGGTGATGAACGATCCGTCAACCGAGCAGGAGGCAAGCAGTCCCTTCGCGCAACGAAACCTAGATGCAAAAGAAAGAAAATCGTGTTAGATGAGAAACCACCCAGACATTCGCCTGCAGACCATGGAAAACCATGAAAAAATATGTCAGAGTGAGAGTCCAACGGAACTCGAACCAGGGACTCTAAAAGCACACGTGAAAGGTACAGATTATATAGAATGAAAGGAAATCGGTGACGGTGAGAAACCACTCCAGCATTCGCCTGCAGACCAGGGAAAACCTAAAAAATATGATGTCAGAGTGATCGACCAACAGGGAAATCAAACAAAAGACCTTAGAAACATATAGGTTAAGATGTAAATCAAATAAAAATGCAATAAAATCGTGATAGATGAGAACCCACTCAGACATTCGCCTACAGACCATGGAAAACCATGAAAAAATATGTCAGAGTGAGCGTCCAACGGAACTCGAACCAGGGACTCTAAAAGCACACGTGAAAGATACAGATTATATAGAATGAAAGGAAATCGGTCACGATGAGAAACCACTCCAGCATTCGCCTGCAGACCAGGGAAAACCTAAAAAATATGATGTCAGAGTGATCGACCAACAGGGAAATCAAACAAAAGACCTTAGAAACATATAGGTTAAGATGTAAATCAAATAAAAATGCAATAAAATCGTGCTAGATGAGAAACCACCCAGACATTCGCCTGCAGACCATGGAAAACCATGAAAAAATATGTCAGAGTGAGCGTCCAACGGAATTCGAACCAGGGACTCTAAAAGCACACGTGAAAGGTACAGATTATATAGAATGAAAGGAAATCGGTGACGATGAGAAACCACTCCAGCATTCGCCTGCAGACCAGGGAAACCATGAAAAAAATCAAAGGGCTGAGCGACTGACGGATAGAGTGTGCGACCGACAGAGAAATCAAGCAAAAGGTTTCTAGAGACAAAAAAAGATGCAATTGAAATGGAATCGTGATAGATGAGTACCCACTCAGGCATTCGACAGCAGACCAGGGAAAACCATGTAAAAATCGATATCGGAGTAAACAATTGATTGAAATCTAACCCCTGAACCCTAGAAATTCACGACAACTGAAAACGAAACCCAGATAAAAAGGAAATTTTGTACACCCTTGACGAAAAAACCCCGTCCGCTGGGGAAGTAACCTTTAAGTATACAATTGACGTCTGTCATACCGATAAGGGACGGTTTGAAAGGCTTCCTAATTGCTCTACGCAAGTCACCCGAGCAAACACAGGAAATTCCTAAACCAGACAATTACAAGCCTGCTAAAACATTTTTTCCTACAATAAGTAATTTAAATTCTACATGAAGATTATTCCAAAAGTTTCATATCTCTTATTTCCTTCAATAAAATATCGAATATGACTCTAGCACCAGGAAAAAAAATTAAACGGTGGGAAGCGATATTTTCTTTTTACGCTGAAATTATAATTAAACGCATAGCGTTCTTGCAGGAAAACCCGCCCATATAGATTATAGGAATGGATTCTGTTTAAAACATGTATTTTCACGCGGGGTGTATAGATTGTATCAGTAAGCATTCGTGACTATTACAATTATTTCCAAGTATTATTTTAAAAAAGGTTGTCTTATTCTCTTAGTAAACATAGGTCGAGAACGTTTTTTTACTTGGTATTTAGGGGCGTTCTTGCGGGAAAACACTGTCCATATAGATTATAGGAATGGACTCTGTTTAAAACATGTATTTTTCACGCGTGGTGTATAGATTCTCAGTAAGCATTCGTGACTATTACAATTATCGCCAAGTATTATTTTACAAAAAGATTGGCTTATTCTCTTAGTAAACATAGGACGAAATCGTTTTTTAAACAACTCTCCATTCGAGAGATATCTTTTTTTATTATTCCAGCAGAGAGAGAGAGAGGGAGAGAGAGAGAGAGATCGGGCCATATTTGTTTAAAAAAGCTTTTTTTTCATTCACAGGAAATCTTCGAGAAAATTCGAGGAATTATTCAGTTGTACACCCTTGCTAAAATAGTTTGTATACCCTTTGAAGAATGTTTACCTGGCTGGCGGAGTCTTGGAAATACCTCTGGCGACAGGCTGTCGCCTGCACGGCATTTTGGACATTTATACATTAGGGAGGCTATTGTGCTTTAAAATGGGATAGCTATGTTTTAAGCTTTCCACAACAAATGTTTTCCTAATAATTAATATAATTCTACATGAAGAATATTAATGAATAAGTTTTCAATTAAACGTATACTGTATAGATTCTGTACTTAAACATTCGATTGTATCTTTGTCATTATTTAAATACTCGCATACAAGAATTGCAGGCCTGATATCAAAAATTGTAGAAGTTTTTCCACCCTTATTTAATTAAATTCATGTATATACTCTATTATTTAGCGATTTTTTCAATAATTTTTCCCTCTCATGTACATCATTCGTCAAAAAATCAGTGTACAATACGCATTTTTATACGTTTTAATGTTCTTTTATTTTTAAAACCGCTGCATTTACCCGTAATTAGGAGCAATAATTTTTTTTCAGATTTACACCGATTTTTAGCTTGTAGAATTGAATTAGGAAATGTTTTAATAAATGTATTGTATTTTTTAGCTTAAAGTATCTACATTTTTAAAGTTAGCATGCCCGTTATTTGTATTTAGCGTAAAGATATTCATATATCATTTTTAAATCCCTCTTCTTAAATATAATGTATCGCAATCCATTTTTAAAATCAAATCATACATGCGTTTAATGCATATAATGGATGTCTTCATATACCCAATATGGCTGCCATACACGTTAAACATTCAATATGGACGCGTCAGGCATCTTTTTCATTGAACATGCTTCCGACTCTCTCCGATAGGTGGAGCGCATGATGCCTGCTACGAGGATGGAGGGGGACAAAACAGATTTATTTACGCCTGCATTGAAGATAGCGTACCAGTCGGCCTGAGAGCCTCGTTCAGGGAGGTCGTATAGTTCTCGCAGCCATGTTAATACGCGTCGTCGTATCGCATGTTCGTTACGTAATTTTTTTTGTTTTTTTGTTTTTACCTTTCTTAGTCATACATTCATCTAAGAGATATAATATTCGCAAGTATGACAGATGTCCAAATATACATAACAAAGAAATTAGTTACTGACATAAATGTAATATCGTATGTTCACCATTTTATTTTAATTACTTTTTTATTTTATTCGGGGGATGAAATTTGTATTCATGTCACTGGATTCAATCCTAGTCCTCCAGCCCGACTTGGAACAACAATCAATAACGCGCGACATTACAAGGATATAATCGGTAATAATAAATTTTCTTTTGGAAAGACCATCAAATAAAAAGGCCTGTAAACGTATGTATTTCCCCTCACTTCCCCTCTTCCCCCCACCCTACAGTAGAATAAGAATGCCGATACGCAGCTTCAAAGCCGATATCAACCACTTATAAATTCCTTTCTTCTATGCCGCCGACTCCCACCCCCGCTTTTTGCTATTCCGACACCGCCATTTACGATGAGAACAGTAATGAATTGTCCTGTGTCTCTGTTTTGCGGTGAAAGAATAGCACACGTGAAAACACTTAACCTTTGTGGTTTCACCCTTAAAAGCTACTGGAGCATGATACCCCTCCTCTCTGCTCTACTCCAATACAGGCCAGTATGGGAGTAGAGCACAAAGAGAGGGCGTGCCCAGTGTACGGGATAGGATTAGAAAGGATGGGGTAGGGGGATCGGGTGTCCAGTAGCTTTTAAGAGTGAGGTCACAAGGGAAGGGGTGGGGGAGGGGTGGCCGCCAGCACGTGACCAGACCACATGGGAGAAGGGGGCGGGGCTAGTGGCACCTGCGGCCAGGGCGGCATGTGAGGCCTCAAAGGGAGGGGGCGGGGCTTGTCGGCATAGATCAAAGAACCTTATCAGATGGCGGCAAATCCTTTGCGCCAGAATCGGCATTCTTATTCTACTGTAGGGTGGGGGGAAGAGGGGAAGTGAGGGGAAATACATACGTTTACAGGCCTTTTTATTTGATGGTCTTTCCAAAAGAAAATTTATTATTACCGATTATATCCTTGGAATGTCGCGCGTTATTGATTGTTGTTCCAAGTCGGGCTGGAGGACTAGGATTGAATCCAGTGACATGAATACAAATGTATGACTAAGAAAGGTAAAAACAAAAAAACAAAAAAAATTACGTAACGAACATGCGATACGACGACGCGTATTAACATAGCTGCGAGAACTATACGACCTCCCTGAACGAGGCTCTCAGGCCGACTGGTACGCTATCTTCAATGCAGGCGTAAATAAATCTGTTTTGTCCCCCTCCATCCTCGTAGCAGGCATCATGCGCTCCACCTAGCGGAGAGAGTCGGAAGCATGTTCAATGAAAAAGATGCCTGACGCGTCCATATTGAATGTTTAACGTGCATGGCAGCCATATTGGGTATATGAAGACATCCATTATATGCATTAAACGCATGTATGATTTGATTTTAAAAATGGATTGCGATACATTATATTTAAGAAGAGGGATTTAAAAATGATATATGAATATCTTTACGCTAAATACAAATAACGGGCATGCTAACTTTAAAAATGTAGATACTTTAAGCTAAAAAATACAATACATTTATTAAAACATTTCCTAATTCAATTCTACAAGCTAAAAATCGGTGTAAATCTGAAAAAAAATTATTGCTCCTAATTACGGGTAAATGCAGCGGTTTTAAAAATAAACGAACATTAAAACGTATAAAAATGCGTATTGTACACTGATTTTTTGACGAATGATGTACATGAGAGGGAAAAATTATTGAAAAAATCGCTAAATAATAGAGTATATACATGAATTTAATTAAATAAGGGTGGAAAAACTTCTACAATTTTTGATATCAGGCCTGCAATTCTTGTATGCGAGTATTTAAATAATGACAAAGATACAATCGAATGTTTAAGTACAGAATCTATACAGTATACGTTTAATTGAAAACTTATTCATTAATATTCTTCATGTAGAATTATATTAATTATTAGGAAAACATTTGTTGTGGAAAGCTTAAAACATAGCTATCCCATTTTAAAGCACAATAGCCTCCCTAATGTATAAATGTCCAAAATGCCGTGCAGGCGACAGCCTGTCGCCAGAGGTATTTCCAAGACTCCGCCAGCCAGGTAAACATTCTTCAAAGGGTATACAAACTATTTTAGCAAGGGTGTACAACTGAATAATTCCTCGAATTTTCTCGAAGATTTCCTGTGAATGAAAAAAAAGCTTTTTTAAACAAATATGGCCCGATCTCTCTCTCTCCCTCTCTCTCTCTCTCTGCTGGAATAATAAAAAAAAATATCTCTCGAATGGAGAGTTGTTTAAAAAACGATTTCGTCCTATGTTTACTAAGAGAATAAGCCAATCTTTTTGTAAAATAATACTTGGCGATAATTGTAATAGTCACGAATGCTTACTGAGACAATCTATACACCACGCGTGAAAAATACATGTTTTAAACAGAGTCCATTCCTATAATCTATATGGACAGTGTTTTCCTGCAAGAACGCCCCTAAATACCAAGTAAAAAAACGTTCTCGACCTATGTTTACTAAGAGAATAAGACAACCTTTTTTAAAATAATACTTGGAAATAATTGTAATAGTCACGAATGCTTACTGATACAATCTATACACCCCGCGTGAAAATACATGTTTTAAACAGAATCCATTCCTATAATCTATATGGGCGGGTTTTCCTGCAAGAACGCTATGCGTTTAATTATAATTTCAGCGTAAAAAGAAAATATCGCTTCCCTCCGTTTAATTTTTTTTCCTGGTGCTAGAGTCATATTCGATATTTTATTGAAGGAAATAAGAGATATGAAACTTTTGGAATAATCTTCATGTAGAATTTAAATTACTTATTGTAGGAAAAAATGTTTTAGCAGGCTTGTAATTGTCTGGTTTAGGAATTTCCTGTGTTTGCTCGGGTGACTTGCGTAGAGCAATTAGGAAGCCTTTCAAACCGTCCCTTATCGGTATGACAGACGTCAATTGTATACTTAAAGGTTACTTCCCCAGCGGACGGGGTTTTTTCGTCAAGGGTGTACAAAATTTCCTTTTTATCTGGGTTTCGTTTTCAGTTGTCGTGAATTTCTAGGGTTCAGGGGTTAGATTTCAATCAATTGTTTACTCCGATATCGATTTTTACATGGTTTTCCCTGGTCTGCTGTCGAATGCCTGAGTGGGTACTCATCTATCACGATTCCATTTCAATTGCATCTTTTTTTGTCTCTAGAAACCTTTTGCTTGATTTCTCTGTCGGTCGCACACTCTATCCGTCAGTCGCTCAGCCCTTTGATTTTTTCATGGTTTCCCTGGTCTGCAGGCGAATGCTGGAGTGGTTTCTCATCGTCACCGATTTCCTTTCATTCTATATAATCTGTACCTTTCACGTGTGCTTTTAGAGTCCCTGGTTCGAATTCCGTTGGACGCTCACTCTGACATATTGTTTCATGGTTTTCCATGGTCTGCAGGCGAATGTCTGGGTGGTTTCTCATCTAGCACGATTTTATTGCATTTTTATTTGATTTACATCTTAACCTATATGTTTCTAAGGTCTTTTGTTTGATTTCCCTGTTGGTCGATCACTCTGACATCATATTTTTTAGGGTTTCCCTGGTCTGCAGGCGAATGCTGGAGTGGTTTCTCATCGTGACCGATTTCCTTTCATTCTATATAATCTGTATCTTTCACGTGTGCTTTTAGAGTCCCTGGTTCGAGTTCCGTTGGACGCTCACTCTGACATATTTTTTCATGGTTCTCCATGGTCTGTAGGCGAATGTCTGAGTGGGTTCTCATCTATCACGATTTTATTGCATTTTTATTTGATTTACATCTTAACCTATATGTTTCTAAGGTCTTTTGTTTGATTTCCCTGTTGGTCGATCACTCTGACATATTTTTTAGGTTTTCCCTGGTCTGCAGGCGAATGCTGGAGTGGTTTCTCACCGTCACCGATTTCCTTTCATTCTATATAATCTGTACCTTTCACGTGTGCTTTTAGAGTCCCTGGTTCGAGTTCCGTTGGACGCTCACTCTGACATATTTTTTCATGGTTTTCCATGGTCTGCAGGCGAATGTCTGGGTGGTTTCTCATCTAACACGATTTTCTTTCTTTTGCATCTAGGTTTCGTTGCGCGAAGGGACTGCTTGCCTCCTGCTCGGTTGACGGATCGTTCATCACCTTCACCAGTCAAGCTCTCCGAATCTGTACGATTATAGCCGAACAATACATAACATCTTCACAATACTTTACACTTTCTCTCTCTAAACACCCGAAGCTATACGGAGACGCTCGAACATCAGTGTAACACGAATTGAAATATATAAGAGCTTACACGCTTCATCACCGTTTTTAGTATTAATAATCAGGATATAATTGATTAAAAAGGTTCGTGCTTTCTCTATAAATAGAGCGAACTTGAGTATTGAAATTCATTCTGTTGATCATCTCTGAGGTGTTAACATCGCTGTTCTCTCAGAAAATAATCAGCTTTCTAAGTGATATCAAGGCGTACATTTCCTTGAAGAAAGGTAAATACCTTATTATATCAAGAAGAAAAATGAATAAGTCCTCGTATAAGGATATCATTCCTAGTGTCTCAGGATATTCTTGTGGTAAATGCTGTAAGAAGTTCCTCCGTGGATATGTAAAAGACGACATGAGCTACGTTGTAAAAAACTCTTCAAGTGTAAATATTGTAACGTAGCCTTCAAAGACAGTTATAAGGGTCGTCGACACGAAGATGCGTGTGAAATAAGCAGACCTGAGAAGAAACGTAGATTAGAGCCGACAAAGCATGAGTTGTTATCTACGATGGAGGAGTGTGACATGAAAGAATATGAAACTTCATTCCATGGACGTTTGAAATCGTATTTTATACGATGTGAAGTAAAGATTAAATGGTAGATGCTGATATTGGGGAGCTAAAACACATTTATTAAAAGTATTACCGAGTTCGATTCTAGAAGCTTAGAATCTGTGTAACTCTGGAAAAATTGCTTTTCTCATGATTGTCGTGAAATGTAATGGTTTTTCTGTGAGAAGATGGAAAGGAAGAATTGAAAAGGGAATAAAAACATGAAATAATTAAGTAAATAAGGGGGAAAATCTTCTACGTTACCTTTTAAGCTTTTACTTTAAGAATTGTGATAATACAGCTGGAATTAACCTTCGTACAATAGGTAATGGTGGTGGTGGTGGTGGTGGTGGTGGTGGTGGTGGTGGTGGTGGTGGTGGTGGTGGTGGTGGTGGTGGTGGTGGTGGTGGTGGTGGTGGTGGTGGTGGTGGTGGTAGGCTTTGAATTTGAAATATATGCCTGAATGAGGGTTTGCTTTTCTCGTGATTGCAGCGAAATGTAATGGTCTTTCTGTGGGAAGATGGAAAGGAAGAATTGAAAAGGGAATAAAAACATGAAACAATTAAGTAAATAAGGGGGAAAATCTTCTACGTTACCTTTTAAGCTTTTACTTTAAGAATTGTGATAATACAGCTGGAATTAACCTTCGTACAATAGGTAATGGTGGTGGTGGTGGTGGTGGCGGTGGCGGTGGTGGTGGTAGGCTTTGAATTTGAAATATATGCCTGAATGAGCGTTTGCTTTTCTCGTGATTGCAGCGAGATGTAATGGTCTTTCTGTGGGAAGATGGAAAGGAAGAATTGAAAAGGGAATGAAAACATGAAATAATTAAGTAAATAAGGGAAAAATCTTCTACGTTACCTTTTAAGCTTTAACTTTTAAGTATTGTGATAATACAGCTTGAATTAACCTTGGTACAATAGGTGGTGATGGTGGTGGTAGTGGTGATGGGCTTGAATTTGAAATATATGTCTGAATGAGCGTGAGGGAATACTTCTCTTGCTGGTGTGACATCATAAGCAGGTAGTTATGAGACGGGTTTAAACGTGTTTGATGCTGCCAGACATCCTGTCTCTGGGGGTGACGTCATAAACATCCTGTCTCTGGACTTGAGGTTATATGGCTGGGGGGTTAATACACGTGATGAGCTTGTTACATAGCGTGATTCCTTTGTTACATAGCGTGATTCCTTTGTTACATAGCGTGATGAGCTTGTTACATAGCGTGATTCCTTTGTTACCTAGCGTGATTCCTTTGTTACATAGCGTGATCAGTTTGTTACATAGAGTGATTCCTTTGTTACATAGCGTGAGCAGATGAGCTTGTTACATAGCGTGATTCCTTTGTTACATAGCGTGATTCCTTTGTTACATACCGTGATTCCTTTGTTACATAGCGTGATTCCTTTGTTGCATAGCGTGATTCCTTTGTTACATAGCGTGATCAGTTTGTTACATAGCGTGTGAGCTTGTTACATAGCGTGATTCCTTTGTTACATGGCGTGATTCCTTTGTTACATAGCGTGATGAGGTTGTTACATAGCGTGATGAGGTTGTTACATAGCGTGATTCCTTTGTTACATAGCGTGATTCCTTTGTTACATAGCGCGATTCCTTTGTTACATAGCCTGATCAGTTTGTTACATAGCGTGATTCGTTTGTTACATAGCGTGATTCCTTTGTTACATAGACTGATCAGTTTGTTACATAGCGTGATTTCTTTGTTACATAGCGTGATTCCTTTGTTACATAGCGTGATTCCTTTGTTACATAGCGTGATTCCTTTGTTACATAGCGTGATTCCTTTGTTACATAGCGTGATCAGTTTGTTACATAGCGTGATCACTTTGTTACATAGCGTGAACAGTTTGTTACTTCGCGTGATTCCTTTGTTACATAGCGCGAACAGTTTGTTACATAGCGTGATTCCTTTGTTACATAGCGTGATCAGTTTGTTACATAGCGTGATTCCTTTGTTACATAGCGTGATCAGTTTGTTACATAGCGTGATTCCTTTGTTACCAAGCGTGATTCCTTTGTTACATAGCGTGATGAGCTTGTTACATAGCGTGATTCCTTTGTTACATAGCGTGATTCCTTTGTTACATAGCGCGATTCCTTTGTTACATGGCGTGATTCCTTTGTTACATAGCGTGATTCCTTTGTTACATAGCGTGATTCCTTTGTTACATACCGTGATTCCTTTGTTACATAGCGCGATTCCTTTGTTACATAGTGTGATTCCTTTGTTACATAGCGCGAACAGTTTGTTACATAGCGTGATCCCTTTGTTACATAGCGCGAACAGTTTGTTACATAGCGTGATCCCTTTGTTACATAGCGTGATTCCTTTGTTACATAGCGTGATTCCTTTGTTGCATAGCCTGATTCCTTTGTTACATAGCGTGATTCCTTTGTTACATAGAGTGATTCCTTTGTTACATAGACTGATCAGTTTGTTACATAGCGTGATCAGTTTGTTACATATCGCGAACAGTTTGTTACATAGCGTGATGTGTTTGTTACGTGGTGTTACGTCTTGACACGTGGTTACGTGCTTATGTTACGTAGTGTAACGTCTTGTCATGCTGTTATGTTACGTTGTGTTACGTCTTGTTACGTGGTTACGTTAGATGATGATAGGAATGAATAGACAATGAGAAGATCCAGGGCAAACAAGGTGGTGGTAATAGGTTAGGACGTATACTTCACTGTGAAACGATATACAGTTTGTCCCTCCCCATCTCGCACACTACTCTTTAACATATAAAAAGTTTGTAAGGTTTAGAAAAAAGTATATAAAAGTGTTGTAACGCTGGATGATAAAAGTTTTATAATCGAATTACTCTCTATATTACCGTATAAACCTACATTCCTTCTCCTTCAAACCCTGTCTATCCTTGTATCTCTCCCGTTTTCCATATTTCTCCCATATAAACGTATACTCTGCTCCTCAAACCATATCTAGACTAGCACCTCTCCTCGTATACCCTACCGCTCTCATATAGATGCATTTTCCTCCTTGAAGACTCTCTCAACCTAGCACCTACCTTCGTTTTCCCTATCTTTCCCATATAAACGCATACTCTATCATTCAGACCTTCCTGTCTAGCCTAACACTTCTCCTCATATTCCCCCCACCTCTCGCATATAAGACGCATTCCCTACTTCAACCCTGTCTAGCCTAGCGCTTCTCCTCGTATTCCCTATCTCTCGCATATAAACGCCTACTCTATCATTCAAAACTCCTAGCCTAATACCTCTCCTCGGTTCACTTCTCGCTCATATAAAACGCCATATTCTATCCTTCAAGTCCTGTTTAGTATAACATCTTTCCTTGTATTCCCTATCTCTCTCGTATAAAGCGTATCCCTCCCTCCTTTAGCATCTGACTAGGCTAGCATCAGCCCTCGTATTCCCTATCTCTCCCCTATAAACGCATTTTCCTCCTTGAACTGTTGCATATACCCTCGTTTTCCCTATCCTTTGCCATATAAACGCAAAAGTGGCCCAGCTTCTGTCTATCATACCGCCTGCCCCCCGTTTTCCATATATTCCTCATATAAATGTATACCGTACTCCTTAACCTCTGTCTGCACTAGCACCTCCCCTCGCATGCCCTATCTCTGTCGTATAAAGCATATCTCTCCCTCCTTCAGTCCCTGCTCTACCTCAGAACTCTCCTCGTTTTCCCTATCTCTCCCATATAAACGCATTTTTTCCTCCTTGAAGGTTCTCTCAACCTAGCATATACCCTCGTTTTCCTCGTCTCTCCATATAAAAAGCCATACTCTACCCTTCAAACCCTGAATAGTCTAGTACCTCTCCACGTATCCCCTATCTCTCCTGTAAATATGTTCATATTCCCCCTGCTTCAGCATCTGTCTATCCTAGCCTCTGTTCACGTTTTCCTTATCTTTCCCATATAAATGCATATTCCATATCTCAACCCCTATCTAGTCCAACACTTCTCCTCGTATTCCACGTATCTCTCATATAAAGCACATCCTCATTCCTTCAACCACTGTCTAGCCTAGCGTCAGTCCTCGTATTCCCTATCTTCTGCATATAAACGCATTTTCCTCCGTGAACCAGCGCATATACCCCCGTTTTCCCTATCCTTTCCCATATAAACGCAAAAACTGCGCCAGAATTCCTCTATATACCCTATTCACGTGCCTTCTGCACACGTACAGAGATGTAACTAGGAACGGGTGAATCATTCCAGATATTATTGTGTTTAAGTCATTAATTCTTATCGCTATTAGGACAAAGAAGAGCTGCGGATGACCTGAGATTTCAAGGACTTCAATACAAAGGATTTTGAAGGAGAAAGAATAGCATCTCTATGAACTGCACGCACACCAACAGTTTTATGGGAACGATTTCCAAATTCGCGTATCGTTTTGTGCAAGGTTTTTGAATAAAATAAACAAAAATCCGGATTTCGCCAGGCAGGTTTTACAGGTAAATTAATGTTGTTTCGCCAGTGACTCCAATGTAAACAAACCATGTTCATTGCTGGGCTTTTGAGAATCCTCACCGGTTACGACCACATCACACGCAGCCTCAGTGGGGTGTTAACGCGTGGTGCGGCATTCTAACAAACAACGTCAATGAACCAGTTTATTTGGCTCTTACTCTTAACGGACACTTTATTTGCAATTCCTTCTGAATGTACTAAATCTCGAGAACCTTATAGAGGACGTCCCACTTTAGATAGTCCTGAATCACAGCACCGCGTGCATTTTGCTAGAGGAATTGGAGAATATCTCAACAATTGGAAAGGTAGAATCAGATGACTGAAAAATTCAATGCCATAGCCGGGATTTGAACCACGGATCTCCCGGTCTCCGTCCGGTTGCTCTAACCACTGAGCTACCATGGCAACATGCCGGCACGCCATTAAATTCTCCAGCTGACACGCATTTTTCCCGGTAAACCACAAGGAGATCTCAAATTGTATTGAGATGTCATACCCCAATGGCGACTTACATTCTTTGTAAGTACTTAAGTCCCGGGCTTTTAGTTTCAACCACTATTTCAATTAATGGAATTAATTGTTCTTTCACACAAGCCGTGAAATAACAATTAATTCCACTATCTCAACAATGTGTACCTCGAACATTGGATAGGTGGCCCGCATAATCGCCCGATTTCACTCGCCTGGATTTTTTCTTATGCAGATTTACAAAAGTCATGGTTCACGATATGGAACCAGAATATCCAGAAATTTTGAAAGAAATAGTAAGTATTGTATGTATTACCGAGATGGATGGCTCAGACAGTTATGTCTGTGACCCGCACTCGGGAGGTCATGGGTTCGATTCCGTGGCAGACCTTCCTGAGCCATGGGTTTTTCGGGGTTTTCCCGGATCCCCAGGCGAATGCTGGAAGGACTCTCACATCCCCCGAATTTCCTGTCTATTTCATCTCCATTCTCATTTCACTTCATCTTTCGTCCGTAGGTCTCTTTCAGGGTTGGAAGTGTTGGCAGTTCGGTGCAGTGTGACAGGCGAAAAGGATGCTCTTTGTGACTCCCTCCATCCTTCGGCTGGCTGGCGGGGATATCCGAGCCCCTTTGAGGGGTGTTGGACCCCCCTCTGTGGGGGTGGGATTCCCGGTCTGCCTATCCATCTGCCGGGAAGACTCTATCTGGAAACTTAGGGACCCTGCCATTCCTGTGCCGTCACTCCTGGTTCCGGCCGCACGGTGTCTTCTCTCACCTCATCCTTCCTCCCGGGGACGCGCTCTTTTGGGGCGTAAGTACAATATCCCTTATGTGGACCAGTGACCAATCCAGCTATGTATTTCAATATCAGTAGACATTGTAAGACGTCATGCTGATACTGATAGGCGATTACATCAATGCATCCATCAAGCCGAGTATGTATTTCAACATGTTCACTATGAATAATGCTGCAATAGACAATATTTTAATTCTAAAGTAGCTTTAAAGGGCCATAAATATAATAAAATATCTTATATGACACACTCACATGGCTTTCTCTTCCCTCTGTCGTTTATTAGTGGGTATACAAACTATTCTTAATAAACTCATTTTCTGACTACTTTATTTTAATCCATATAAACACTTGCAGAAATAGCAACATTACACATTTCGTTATAGATACTAAGGGAATAGCAATAGTCAATTGTTTAAGAACTGGACGTATACGATGGCCATAAAATTGCATACTGTTTCCATGCGATCACGAGAAACAACTGAAAGTAGAACAGCACTTTAAAACAATTACCGGGTAATGAACAATTCGAACCATTAATAACGGATATCTCAGAAATAGTTTATGCCATAAAAAAGTTATTTGACATAAATTATGTGCTTTAACGTTATATACAGGTTTTGTGTAGTACGTTTTGCTCTATCGCTTTACGTTTAGCAGTTATACAAGATTATACAACATTCCTTCTGAATGAAGAGGACTTCACAGTCCTCAGTCCTCCAGCCTGAAAATTTAAGATATAAATTTTATTTTTCATGTAAATATCTTTAATACATGTTATTTTAATCAAAATCGCATTGTCCATTTTTTTTATAAAGTAAAAGCGTTCCAAAAAATCTTGCATGTAAATGGTAGTTTGGGGTGGGAATTTTCTTGAACATTTTTGTCTCGCATCTTTGAAAGGTGCTGAATCTTCCTACTATGTACATGGTAGAGAAAGTAACTAGAATTTTGTTTAGCCTTGTTCACTTTTCAATTGTATCATAATTGTTGCACTGATTGTAGGTAACTGTCAGGTAATTATATGACTTAACACACGTGTACTCAAGGTTTAGCCCAGCGGCGATCTTCATCTGTTTCTCATCTGAAGAAACTCCTTTGAAGAAAACATTTTAACGACTATGATGTGAAACAACAAGTGCAACTTGACTTCCTTCACAGGCGGCACCATTCTTTGACGAAGGCGTACTTAAACTGGTTTCCCGTTACGTGCCTAAACAACGGTGGTGACTATGCGGAGAGTAATGTAAGGTAATGAATGATAATAGTATTTGAAAAACAATGTTCTGTTATTTTTAAAACATTTCTAGGGGCAGCTCAGTTAGAACCCGCCCACGGGTGTTCTCAAGCGACGCTCCTTCGGGGTACATGAAGCTTAGGGGATTGTGGATGCTTGTGGTGGAGCGTTCAATTTGGAAACATTAGGAACCCCGTCCATGCCTGCGCCTTGTGCTTTTGCCGAGTCAGCCAGTTGGCCCTGTAGCACGTTGGTTCGATTTCGTAGTGATAATTACACATCGGACTTTAAGGCAAATAACTATTTGGTTCCTTTATTGCGGCCTGGAAAATAATTGTAGATATTTATATATCATGAAATATCAAGCCTACCCAATGCACTCTATACCGCCCGAAATTCCCTAAAATTATGCTCAATGCCTACTGTAGTTTTACTTTTTGGGGGAAGACTATCCAAAATAAGTAATTATAGGGTTTCTAAAGGGGTGCTTAATGCTTATTTTAATGCTTTTTTTGGATTTTTTGATTCATGAAGCTAGCAGTTGTACCACATGGGTTGTGACACGAAGATGTAAATGTTTTGAGCTTCTGTAGAGGGAATAAATTCAGATTAGCCCGGTTTTATAGCTTACTGTAAAAGGCGGCTCACAGGCAGGCAAGCAACCAAGCATTTTCGTTTATTAAGAATTTATTGTTAAACTCCAATAACTTTAAAATATTGGTTCGTTGATAGTGTTTTCTTCAGATGATCGGAGGGGACTCGGCACTACCGTAGTGAGACAGAACGGAATGGTTCAGGTGGTTACATCTCTGGCCTGCATTCGGGAGCTCCTGGGATCGATCCCGACGACCGCCCACTCTGGACCATTGGGTTTTTCGTGGTTTTCCCGGGTCGCCAGACGAATGCTGGGATGCTTCGTCTTCTACCATGACTCTCCTTCCTCTCATTTCCTGTAGCCATCATCTTCCTTGTCATCTGTTTCAGAGTTGTAGGACCTGGCGACGTTGTTCGGCTGGTTGCGGCTGGGCGGTGGCTCTATAAAGGTTTCTTCGGTAACACTCAGGTGTCTCCTCAGCGTGGGCTCCGCCCCGCGGTTCCCTGGAGGTTCGTGGCTAATAAGCAGTGACCCTGCGGCGTCGAATGCGTTCTATCTGGAAACGTTAGGGACCCCGTCCATGCTTGCACCTGTCGTCATCCGGATCTGGTCGCCCTTCGGATCCTTCCTTCCCAGGGGTCACGTTGAAAGCACAAAGGGCCGTCTAGCCTGCATGCGGTGCTCAGCCCCGGTTCCGGGAACCCATCCGTGATACGTACCTTTACCCTAGTGAGTATTGTACCTGTGCCCCCACAAGGGGGCGCCCCCGGGAGGGAGGAGGAGGTAAGAGGAGACATCGGGCGACCGGAACCTGGAGTGACGGCACAGCAATGACAGTCCCTACAGTATCCAGACGACCCGACAGTCAAACAAGCAGAACCCCATAGAGAGGGTTCAACATTCCGCTCTGAAGGGACGGTCTTTTTACCCCGGCAACCAGCCGAAAACCGAGGAACGAGAAAGTTCCACACAGAGCATCCTTTTCTCAAGCCACGCCGCACCGAAACACCATCGCAGACATTTCCAACCCTGAAAATGGCCTAACGGGGTGAAGGATGAGTGAAATGATGAATGGAACGAAATAGAGGGACAGGAAATTCGGAGGCTGAAAGAAACCACTACAGCATTCGCCTGATGACCCTTGAAAACCCCGAAAAAATCCATGAATCAGAGTTTGCGGTCGCAGCGAATCGCACCCGGGACCTCCCGAATGCCAGTTGCACGTCTTATTGCGGCACCACCTCGCGCAATTGGTTACTATTTTAATACATTCTTCTCATCTTCAGTCACGGTGTAACACACATGAAATAGATTAAAGTGGTTACACAAAAGTGTGCATATTTTACGTGTGGTAGTAGGAAACATCCGTAGTACAATCAACCTTGTATCGGAAATGCACTGTTATGATATAAACACAATATTATGCACTACAAACTGCCTTGTACACATCCTCCGTACACGTCTGACTATAGATTCTGTTTTCTGTGTCTTCTTGTTGTACCTACACACAACGAAATAGTAATGAGCTCATGAAACTATTTCTGTAAGGACTTATTTCGATTAACATTAAGTACGAGAGGTATTTTGAAAGTAAGGTCGGTTTTGCAATAAAGCACGAACTAGTATATATTTTTCTATAGTTTATTTTTTACATTCTATACTACGTATAACAAGTAGGAGAATTATTGCATTCCACCCAAAAATTCTATACCGAGATTTCACCGGAAATACATGCTTTTGAGGTGCCTGAATCCAATAAAGCATTTTTGGAAATATGTACGTGTGGGTGTCTGCCTGTGAAACAGAATAACTCAAACCCGAAAAGTCGGGTAAATACCAAATTTGGTATTTGAGTTTAGTATCTTCCAACGTTGCGACACGAAGATTTTCAAGAAATCCACCCACCCACTACCCTATAAATGGAGCAATTTTTAAAATTTTTATTTTCTCAAAAATGACTTAACGATTTTGGTTAAAATACTATAAGTTTAAGATATTTTCATTGCAACTGAAATGTATATCTTGAGTTTTCTGGGAATGTCCCCAAAAGTCTGAATGACTTTCGTATAACTACTAAACCGTAAGCAACAAAAAAATCTGATGTGTTACACTCACATGACTTTCTCTACTGTTGTACAAACTATTTTTACAAACTCTTATTCTCCATATCCTTCATGTTAATCGAGATATCGAGATGTTAATATTATTACTAATTTTCTTGTAGATGAAAGGGGAATATGGTAGCTTTTAAGCGATACTCAAATATTTTAACGCTGGTTGCTATGTGGCGCATTCCATTCTCTTTGCATATCCAGGACATAAAAAAATGAATAACGAATTTGAGAAAAAGTATAAGTATTGGAAAATTTAAGGAAATAACAAGCAATATCTCGAAAACGGTTTACTCAACAAAAGAAATCATTATGACATAAATTGTGTATTTTAACACGATCTACATTTTTTGTGTAGTAAAAGTTTGTCTATCTCTTATGGTTTACCAGTTATGCGAAAGTTGTTCACAATGAAGAATACTTTTGGAGACATTCCCAGAAAATTCGAGATATACATTTAATTTCTCATGACAATATCTTAAACATATGATATTTTAATCAAAATTGTTAAGAGCAATTTTTTAGAAAATTAAAATTTTCAAAAAATGTTCCATGTACAGGGTAGTCTGGGGTGGGGGGATTTTCTTGAAAACCTTCGTGTTGCATCTCTGGAAGATACTGAACCTAAATACCACGTTTGGTGTTTATCCGAATGTTCATTTCTGAGTTATGCTGTTCACAGACACACAGACAGACACACACACACGGACATGTTTCCAAAAATGTTTTTTTTTGGATTCAGGGAACTCAAAACATGTATTTCCGGTGAAATCTCGGTATCGAATTTTTGGGTGGAAATACAATATTTCCCCTACTTACTATACGTAGTAGAGAAAGTAAAAATGTATACCTATCTCGTTAAAACATACAATTTATGTTATATACTTATTTTTTCGAGTGAATCATTTCCTAGATATTCCTTATTGTTTGTTTTAATTTTCCAATACTTATTCTTTGTCTCAAGTAAGTAAGGGAAGTATTGCATTCCACCCAAAAATGCGATACCGGGATTTCACCGGAAATACATGTTTTGAGGTCCCTGAATCCAAATAAAGCATTTTGGGAAACATGTCCGTCTGTGTGTCTCCTCTGAACAGCATAACTCAAAAACGAAAAGTCGGATAAAATCCAAACTTGGTATTTGAGTTTAATATTGTCCAAGGATGCGACACGAAGATTTTCACGGAAATCCCTCACTCCAGACTAACCTTTACGTGGAACACTTTTCGAAAATTTTGATTTTCTAAAAAAAATGGCCTAACGATTTTGATTGTAATACCATATGTTTAAGATATTTTCGTGGCAAATAAAATGTATATCTTGAGTTTTCTGGGAATGTCCCTAAAAGTCCTCATTCTGAATGACTTTGGAATAACTGCTAAACCTTAAGTCATAGACAAGTGTTTACTACACAAAGAATGTATATCTCGTTAAACACACAATTTATATTATATACTTTTTTTGTCAAGTGAACCATTTTCGACATATTCCTTGTTATTTGTTGGAATTCTCTAATACTTATAGTTTTTCTCAAATGGGAATTTGTTATTAGATTTTTTATGTCGTGGACATGCAAAGAGAATGGAATACTCCACATAACAACCAGCTCTTAAAAGATTTGACTATCTCTTAAAGCCTACCATATTTCCTTGCACCTACAAGAAAATTAGCAATACGTTTCTGCAGATGCTTATCTCGATTAACATGAAGTAGGTAGAGAAATAGCGTTTGTAAAAATAGTTTCTCGAGAGTAGAGAACGTCACATGAATGCAACACATCAGACTTTTTACCTAAGCCTTCGAACCAGTTATCAATATTTTTGGAACATTTGTCTTATCGTAGCATAAGTTTTTTAGAACCTCGTCACAGACTCCCGCCACCAGTTTATTTAGGAAACGTGTAGCTGTTTCTGGAGTTACATTTTTCTGTATTGAAAATGAGTTAGGAAAATCTATCAAAGGTTCTTGAAGGACATAAATAAGGAGTCGCCTGTTTTTGTCCATCATCACGTTAGCTTGCAGACTCACAATTGTTTTCTTTCAACTACTCTTTGATAAAGATCTGTCTTCCGGACCACTAGTTTCAATCCCCATCCCTGACGCCAACGATTCCTTCTGACATGGAATCTTAAGACACAGAAAAAGTGATGTTAGAAACTGTACGATTGTGTTATAAATTAGCAGAACCTCTATTAAGAGGAGCCACATAAAATGTACTCTACAGCAGAATAAGAATTTAATTGATTGTAAAAACTCTGCTGAAAGAAAGCTTATGGTATAAGCAATGGAATAAAAAAATTAGTTAAGATATTTAGCAGTTCTTATTTTATTGCATAACGTACCCTGCTTTAAAAATATTCCTGGTAGAAAATTAAGCTTTCGTAGGAACAGCAGTATTTAACTATACAGAGTGGACCATTTGAGACTGTACAATATATCCAAAGCTAAACATTTTAGAAAGAAATGCCTTCATTAAAAGCTGCTTGATATTATGGGGGAAAGTAAATTTCATTAGTCGTGTTTTGTTTGGAGGACGTAATGATGGACATTTTATGGTCAATTTCATTTTACTTTCTCTACTACGTATAGTAAGTAGGGGAAGTATTGTATTCCACCAAAAAATTCTATACCAAGATTTCACCGGAAAACATCACCGTGTGTGTGTCTGTGTGTGTCTGTCTGTGACCAGCATAACTCCAAAACGAACAGTCGGATAAACACCAAACTTGGTCTTTAGGTTCAGTATCTTCCAGAGATGTGACACGAAGGTTTACAAGAAAATCCCCCCACCCCAGATTACCCTTCACATGGAAGATTTTTCGAAAATTTTAATTTTCTCAAAAATGGCTCTAACGATTTTGATTAAAATATCGTATGTTTAAGATATTTTCATGACAAATAAAATGTATATCTTGAATTTTCCGGGAATGTCTCCAAAAGTATTCTTCACTGTGAACGACTTTTGCATAACTGGTAAACCATAAGAGATCGACAAAATTTTACTACACAAAAAATGTAGAGCGTGTTACAATACACAATTTATGTCATATACATTTTTTTTGTTGAGTGAACCATTTTCGAGATACTGCTTGTTATTCCCTTAAATTTTTCAATACTTTTCTCAATTGGGAATTCGTTATTCATTTTTGTCTTGGATATGCAAAGAGTATTAATGTGTGGCAAAGAGAATGGTGCTGCACCTAGTAACCAGCTAATAAGAGATATGTATGTGCTTAAAGGCTACTGTATTTCTATATTGCTCTTGTAAATATATATTCCCCTTACATCTACAAGAAAATTAGCAATAAGATAGAATCTGCAAATGTTTATCTCGATTAACATGAAGTAGATGGAGAATAAGCGTTTGTAAAAATAGTTTGTACAAGAGTAGAGAAAGTCATGTGAGTGTAACACATCAGATTTTTTTTAATGGGAACCTATAATTAGGACCAATTTAAATTGACCCCAAAATGACCATCACAACGTCCTCCAAATAAAACACGACTAGTGGCATATACCTTCCCCCGTAATTTCAAGCAACTTTTATTCAAGACATTTCTTTCTTCAACGTTTAGATTTGCAGTCTCAACTGAAATTGTCCATCCTGTATAAAGATAAATGATAGTGGGTAGAGAAAGTCATGTAACATATGATGGTTTTACTTTATCTAGATGTTTTTATTCTTACGATTTGGAGTCGTATAGAAAACGGTGGTTTGTGCCTCAAGGATGTGTTCTCGTATACAGAATTTTATTCAGAGGCGGTTCACATATATCTGCTTTTCATAACCGACATGTAAGGTTTGGGGGATTGTTAAGTTTTTCAGCACGGCTTTGAAGCGAAGGTCACTCAAATATAATAAGCCATTGACATCTCATTTTATCAGCTACAGGAAGTAATTACATCAGCTGTGTCATGCAATTTCAGCTGTATCATGTTACATCACTCAAGGGCACTCAGCGTGAGTCGCGCATCTCATAGTGTTCGTAGCAGGGCACTACACGTGTCAGTAATGAGTCGAGTTGGAAACATCTGATCTTTTACATTCGCATGTGCAGTGGCGGCTGCTATATAAGAGCACAAGAGAACGTGAACATTAACTTTTCACTCCTTGCACATTTATTGGTTATTACTTTCTCTACCATGTACCTAGTATGTAGAGAAGGCATTCATTCCACCTAAAACTTCGATACCGAGATTTCACAGGAAATGGTTGTTTTGAGACCCCCTGATTCAGAAAATAATTAGAATAAGGTCCATATAAATCAAAAACGAAAAGTCGAATAAACACCAAACTTGATATTTATGTTCAGTATCTTCCAAAGATGCGACACGAAGATTTTCAGGAAAATACCCCTAACACAATCTACCCTTTACGTGAAACATTTTAGAAATGTTTATTTCCTAAAAAATGGCTCTAAGAATTTTGATAAAAGCACCATGTCTTCAATATATTTACATGCAAATAAAAAGTTTATGTTGTATTTTCTGATAATAATCTTTGAAGTCCTCTTCATTCGAAAGGATTTTGTAATATCTTGCATAGCCGGTAAACGTTAAGCAATAGACGAAAACACACTGCACAAAAAGACTAGATCTCTTTAAAACACACAATTTATTTCAAATTAAATTTTTGTGACATGAGCCACCATTATAGTTTGAATTCCTCAATACTTAAGCATTCTTTAAAAGTCCTGTCGATTTCCAATTGTTTCTCACGATGTACTGGAAGCCTATGGAATTTTAACACCAACATATAGCATCTAGTTCTAAAACATCTATCTCCATCCCCTTTGTATAACAAATGTGTTATACAGCTATTTCCGGAAAGGTTTATCTCTAGTAAAGTATAGTAGATAGGAAAATAAACTTTGGTAAGAATAATTCGTATACCCACTAATAAAACATAGAGGGTAGAGAAAGTCACGTGAATGTAACACATCCGAAGGTTTTTCTTTGAATGCTATTAAAGTGACGTGTATGCGGTAATTTAAAATCCACGGCGTTTAAATTTTCCGCGCAACTCTTCCAAACTCGATTAACTGTGGCAACAGGGTCGTAGAACATCTTGACTTGTGCACGTTTTAAGAAGATTTTGCGCATTTGCGATTGGTATGTAATAATTACCTTACGGGCCAAATATATACCGGTGGTGCACACTTGAAGGCGTGCACAAAGCTTCTCCCGCGCTGTTTCCATACCATCACCACAGTTTCACGTTAATGTCACTAGGTGGTAGAACAATGTGGAAAACAGTGTTTATACGAGTTAGAACCCAAACTAACTGGCGGGCACTTTAGCAGAAGTGTATGTAAGCTGCACGAGCGCGGAAACTTCTCCCGCCTATTCCTTGCTGCCCATGATCTCAACTACAATTTAATTTGTACATTACTTCTTTCTTTACCTAACACGGTATACTTAATTATGTACACAATAACATCCACAAAAACACCCCTTTTGCGATACAACTAATGCATTATTATTATAATCATCATCATCATCACCATAATTATTGTTGTTAGGAGTGGCTGCAGTTCTATCACTTTGTTCATAATTATATAATTATTGTGCAGCAGGTGATGTTTCACATTTTAGAGCTATCTGATTCTAAAGTTTTGTGAACACCCAGCATGTGTACTAACGAGCCGCTACTAGAGATGACTTTCTTTATCCATTCTCATACATTTTTATACAGAGTGTATCATAATTAATCAAACTGAAACGATTTCAACCATACGATAATAGTATCAAAACATTCCCGTAAACATGGGTCCGCAAACAAGCCGTGTGCGAGATTTATTATTGCGAATGTGTGGTTATGAGCCGCTACTGACGTGAATTGCTTGAAGATGTTTCCCTTGAGCAACATCGGAGCATGTGCATGCATGATGGAGCACCGGCACATTTTGATGCTACTGTAAGAAGACATCTAACTTGGAGGTATGGTCCAAGATGGATAGATCAATGAGGACCTGCACCTCGGCCTCCACGATCACCTGATCTCATTCCTTTGGATTATTCTTTATGGGATCACTGAGAGGTGTAGTGTACACCACTCCCGTTCATACCAGTTGAGTACTGGAACAGAGAATTATACGTGTTTGTCAAGAATTCCGAGATGATCCGGGGGTGTTTGAAAGAATTCGTAACTCATTGCAGAAATGAGGCAGTATTTTATATCACAACACTGTGAATGTCAGAGTGATTGTAGTGTAAATTAACATTATTGTATGACAATGATTTGAGATGTTTGTTAATTATAAGCATTGTTAGGAAATAAGTTTACACGGCCTCACTGAAACTGACAATAGGAGCGGGTAACAATGAGCGAGGGGGTGAGTTGTTTATCACTTAGAAGAGACAAACAAATGACGTCAGAGTAGCGCGCTTTTCTTTAGAAATGGAGGGAATATCTTCCCTAGAACATATGTGTTCGAATTTTGATTGGATATAAAAATAGACGGTAATGTGGCGCGCTTTATTAACCAATAGCAGCTCGATTATAAAGTTTAGGCATATCGGGTGAGGGAGTATAAATTCTAAAGCCGGGGGCAGGTAACGCACAGTTTGACAGAATCATTCACGGGTTACACGTCGCGCAGTTCAACAGAATCTCTCGCGTCGTAAAGCTAGTTACAAAAATGTGAAATACTCGAATTAATAATGTGCGGCAAATAAGTGATTGTAGTTACATTCGAAAATATAACAGTTTCAATCGGGCGTGTATCAAAAGTAAATCTGTGAAATTAACTAAGTGTGACGCAAATAAAAGTGTAAAAACAAATTCTTTTATCAGTATTATATTTTAGTAACAACTCCTTTCCGTTTACACACCCTGTTCAAGAGATTTGCTCGACTGGGTAATAATAGCTAGCCGGAGAACAAAGAACTCAAAATTAAAAATAGTAAAACAATAACAGGCACTCAGCAAATAAGATAACACGAACGATACCGCGACAGAAACGAGTGCAGTATTACATCCAGAGGTAAGGACGACACTTTGAACACCTTTAACACGTAAGAGTTTACAGTATCAATAACATGTAACATACTAATGTAGAATTGTATTCCTTGTTAAGTTAAGCTATGAGTGAATTTAGAGGCAACTTAGAACGGCAATTATTAAACCAAAAGTCTGCCTTTGATATTCATTTGTACTAACTAGGTCAATGTTGCTATGAAGTCAGTGGCGGCATCTAATCACACATTTGCAATTATCACGCACATGGCTCCTTTGCGGACCCATGTTTACTAGAACGTTTTCGCCTCTACTAGGGCGGATTGCAAAGTAACGCACAATAATTTGTTTACAAAAAAAGGTTAATAGTTAAACCAAAAACAAAATCACAAATGAACTTACACCTTTTACCTACTTTTCGACATATTCACCAAGTTTCTCAACACATTTCTTCCATCGTGATACCAGTTTCAATATGCCCTGTTCGTAGAAGTCCGTTTCCTTGGAGTATAGTCATCTGCGGACTGTTTATTTCACTTCCGCATTTGTCGCAAAGCATTGGCTGGCCAGGAATTTCTTCATGGGATCATACAGATGAAAGTCCGACGGTGCAAAGTGCAGACTATATGGTGGATGCTGGAGCACCTCCCAACCAAATTTGGTGATTTTGTGACAAACAGCAGCAGTAACATGGGGGCGAGCATTGTCATGAAGAATTTTGACATCTTCAACATTCATGTTGTGGCGTTTGTCACGAAGGGCACGACGCAACTTCACCGAAGTTCTCATGTAGGCTGCAGCATTTATAGTGGTCCCGTGTTCAGCAAAGTCCACCAATACATCGCCATGCATATCCCAGAACACCGTCATTAGCACTTTCCTAGCCGATTGAGTCACTTTGAATTTTTTCTTCACTTTCCTTTTAGAAAGTCATACCCTTCTGCGGTGTAACGCGTTAGATGATCCAAGCTCGTCATAATGCGCTGGCCCTTGTGGTTGTTGCTAGGTTCTTACGCACCCAGCGAGCACTAACTTTACGAAATTTCAATGTGTCATGAGCAATATCGTACACTGCACCATAGGAAATGTTGAACTGTTGCGATAAGGTTCGCAGTTGCACACGCCGGTCGTTCAAAATTGGCGCCTCAATGCCTCTGACATTCCGCGGGGTTGCAGCTGTTACCGGCCTCCCGAAGCGTGGCGAATCAATAAGGTTCACACGGCCCACTAGGAAGAATATACATCACCTGGAGACATTGCTACGGTCCATACAATCATTCCCACACATGTCTCTGTGAATATCACTCGGTTTATGCCCTTTGATCCACAAATATCGAACCGCACCTCTCTGCTCTTCACCCGTGGACGACAGTAACATGCGCGCCATCTTTGTTGCGTAGTTCACGCTTCTCTCGCTAGACCTGCACATGAAACAAAAAATAACCTCTGTGGTGAAAACTTCAAGATATATCTGTGTGAAATTGCAACATTCCAGCTGCAATACCAAGGCAGAAAAAATTATTGTGCGTTACTTTTCGATCCACCCTCGTATTATCGTATACTTTCAACCGTTTCAGTTTGCGTATTAATTATTATACAGCCTGTATAGGTTTCACACACTATATTTACAAAATTTATGTTATATGTATTTCATGTTAATGGAAATAAATGTTTGCAGCAGTAGTTTCAGTAGGTGCACATATCATTCTAGGCAAACTGAGCGCTCTGTCTCCGCGGTAACGCGCATGGCTCGTATTCGGGAGGTCCCGGGTTCCCATCTCAACGCTATTTTTTCTCCGTGTCAAGTAGTCGAATACTGGCGTGGTTCCTCTCCTACCCAGAATTTCCAATTCCCAAAATTTCGGGGTTATAGGACCAGGCGATGGCGTTCGGTGTGTTGCGACTGGAAATGCGCTTTGTAAAGGCTTCTCCTTGACTTTAGTTGGACTCCTCATGGACCCGCTTTCTGGGGGCATCCCTGGACCTTAAGCAGCCCCCGGAAGGCTGGGAGGTTATGGGTAGGGCTGGCTGGCGTTCGGATCCGGTTGCCCTTCAAGTCTCCCCACCTTGCTTCCTCCCAAGGGTCACGTTAGCAGCATAAAGGGCTACACTGGCATCATTGCGGTGCTATGCCCCGGTTTCGGGCCCCACTCCGTGATCCGTACTCGAACTACTACTCGTTCTAGGCAAAAGGGGTATACGGAAACCGAAGCGATAACTAGTCATATGTTTCAGTCAAGGTGGCTATAGGCTGACCCTGAAATTCCAAACTCTTTCCATGACCGCTAGAAACAGCTGATTGACGACCACGTAAAAACTGCATAAGGTATTGACAAATTTAAACCAATAACAACGATATATCGTAAGTGGTTGATGCCACAAATAAAGTTATTTGAAATAAATTCTCTGTTTTGTCTCAGTATCTCAGTTACTTACTTATCTTTAATTGTCGGGCGCTTATTGTTTAATTATTTTTAAATATGGGTTCATTGCCCTCCGGCTAGCTACTGTAAATCAGTCGAGCACTTATCTCCAAGCAGGGTGTGTAAACGGAAAGGAGTTGTTGCTAAAAGATAACACTTATGTGGAACATCTGAATCGTAGACTTTTATTGCCGTCACACTTAGTTTAAGTTAATAATTGACATATTTAATGTTTCTACATGCCTGGCTGAAACTCTTATATTTCTAAACTTAACTACAGTTCTTTTAGTTGCCGCGCACCAATTACTTCACATACTTTACATTTGTAACTAACTCTGCGACGTGTACCTCGTGAGAGATTCTTTAGAACTGTGTGACACTTCTTTATCGCTCGAGAATATATACTCTTTCATCTCGAATTACCCAAACATTCTGATATAATTCTTTTTGTTCACCAAATTACGCCATTTTAGCGTCTCTTTTGGTCCGCCAATTCACTACTACTGACATATATACTCTATGAAAGATATTCCCTGCATTTCTGAATAAGACATGCAACCCAGTGACCTCAATTCCGGCTTTCTCTTCTTGGTGACAAACAACTCACCCTCTCGGTTTGTTACCCAACTTCTATTGTCAGTTTCAGTTAGGCAGTGCAAACTTATTTCCTAATAAGTCCTTATAATTAGCAAATATCTAAAAATATGTATATAAAATAATATTTTACACATAAAGCTGGTTAAAGAATTACTTCGTTATTTACACTATAATCACTCTGATATTGATAGCATGTTGTGACGTAAAATATTGCCTCAGTTTTAAGGATATCTACATTTTTTGTCCTAAGTTTTTCTCTATCAGTTATAGTTTACTCGTTAAAGAAGTCGCGATATAACCTAGTAGTCAAAGCGACTATAAATAAAGAAAAAAAAATCTGATGTGTTACACTCACATGAGTTTTTCTACTCTTGTACAAACTATTTATACAAACGCTTATTCTCCGTCTACTTCATGTTAAACGAGATAAACATATGCAGACTCTATCTTATTGCTAAGTTTCTTGTAGATGTAAGGGGAATATATATTTACAAGGGCAATATAGAAATACAGTAGCCTTTAAGCATATACATATCTGTTAATAGCTGGTTGCTAGGTACAGCACCATTCTCTTTGCCACAGATTAATACTCTTTGCATATACAAGACAAAAAAATGAATAACGATTTCCCATTTGAGAAAATAAGAATTGAAAAATTTAAGGGAATAATAAGCAATATCTCGAAAATGGTTCACTCAACAAAAAAAAAATGTATGACATAAATTGTGTATTTTAACGCGATCTACATTTTTTGTGTAGTAAAATTTTGTCTCTCTTATGGTTTACCAGTTATGCAAAAGTCGTTTACAATGAAGAATACTTTTGGAGACATTCGCAGAAAATTCAAGATATACATTTTATTTGTCATGAAAATATGTTAAACATGTGATATTTTTATCAAAATCGTTAGAGCCATTTTTGAGAAAATTAAAATTTTCGAAAAATATTCCATGTAAAGGGTAATCTGGGGTGGGGAAATTTTCTTGAAAACCTTCGTGTCGCATCTCTGGAAGATATTGAACCTAAATACCATGTTTGGTGTTTATCCGACTGTTCGTTTGTTTGTTATGCTGTTCACAGACAGACAGACACACACACACACACACACACACACACACACACACACACACACACACACGTACATGTTTCCAGAAATGCTTTTTTACTTTCTCTACTACGTATAGTAAGTAGGGGAAGTATTGCATTCCACCCAAAAATTCGATACCGAGATTTCACCGGAAATACATGTTTTGAGAATCACTGAATCCAAAAAAAGCATTTTTGGAAACATGTCCGTGTGTGTGTCTGTCTGTGTGTCTGTGTGTCTGTCTGTGTGTCTGTGTGTCTGTGAACAGCATAACTCAAAAACGAACAGTCGGATAAACACCAAACTTGGTATTTAGGTTCAGTATCTTCCAGAGATGCGACACGAAGGTTTTCAAGAAAATCCCCCCACCCCAGACTACCCTTTACATGGAACATTTTTCGAAAATTTTAATTTTCTCAAAAACGGCTCTAACGATTTTGATTAAAATATCATGTTTAAGATATTGTCATGACAAATAAAATGTATATCTCGAATTTTCTGGGAATGTCTCCAAAAATATTCTTCATTGTGAACGACTTTTGCATAACTGGTAAACCATAAGAGATAGACAAAATTTTACTACACAAAAAATGTAGATCGCGTTAAAATACACAACTTATGTCATATACGTTTCTTTTGTTGAGTGAACCGTTTTCGAGATATTGCTTGTTATTTCCTTAAATTTTCCAATACTTATACTTTTTCTCAAATTCGTTATTCATTTTTTTATGTCCTGAACATGCAAAGAGAATGGAATTCGCCACATAGCAACCAGCGTTAAAATATTTGACTATCGCTTAAAAGCTACCATATTCCCCTTGCATCTACAAGAAAATTACCAATAAGATTGACATCTCGATATCTCGATTAACATGAAGCATATGGAGAATAGGCGTTTGTAAAATTAGATTGTACAAGAGTAGAGAAAGTTATGTGAGTGTAACACATCAGATTTTTTAGGATTCATGGGGTCTCAAAACATGTATTTCCGGTGAAATCTCGGTATCGAGCTTTTGGGTGGAATACAATACTTCCCCTACTTACTATACGTAGTAGAGAAAGTAATAACAACAAAACTTATACAAATTTCCTTCCCAATGAAGAGGACTTCACAGGCTATTCCCAGGAAATTCAATATACCGGATGGACCATTTAAGTTAAGACTGTACAGTATCTCCAAAACTAAGCGTTGTAGATAGAAATGTCTTTTAATAAAAGTTGTTTGATATTATGGGGGAAAGTAAATGCCATTAGTCGTGTTTTATTTGGAGGACGTCATATCATTTTCGAGAATGCGAACAGCAACGTGTACCTCAACTGAAATGCTGACAGAAGAATGCCAAATAACGATTATTCATATCGCTAAAATTAACTGTTGTATTCGATTCAGCTTTAATGACCAATTTTAACAGAAATGTGTATTGATACATAACGGAAATATCGCATTTGCATTAAAACGGGAGACGGGCCACTTATTTGCGCCACTCTGTAATGCACACTGCCACTAGCGCCAAAGTGAATTTACACCAGGAGCAGAGCCAGCCATCCGGTTGAATGTCTCTAATCCGACACGTATATTTAATGATTCTAGCGGATTATAACATAACTTGGCGTTACAGTCATATATTTCGTATTAAAAGTGCCCAAATAGTTTCCTGTCATACCTGATAATTATTCAGTTTTATTCTGGCATCTACTGAGCGAGATGGATCCGCGGTAATGTGTGAGGCTCGCATTTGGGAGGTCCCGCGTTCGATTCTCGCTGATCCACACTCTGACCTTGGGTTTTTCGTCGGTGGGCAAATGCTGGAATAGTTTTTCATATTTGAAGAATGGTTTGTTGTATTGTAGTTCAACTGTTGGACAGCCGAACACTTAAAGTTCTTTGCAACCGCACGTATAGTACCCGGTTTCCAGTAGCCTTCGCCCCAAATGTACTTTCCGGTGGCTTTTGCCCCAAAGGTTTAAAAAATATTAACTTAGTAATTTGACTGTTTCTTTAAATATTATATATTTATGTTTGCCTCGGCTGCGTCAGTATTTTTGTTAGAGACATGGATGTCTTAGCAGGGAGCGGTGCGACTGAAAAATGTAGGCTTATACAGATTTTAAGTTTTTCTTCAGTCCATTTATTAATGCTTGACACGATTTTAAATAACACTTCACTGATATAGAGTGTGCTGTGAGATTTTTGTATTTAATTGCAGTTTTTAACACGTAAACCATTTTTGTTTCACACAAATTACGTATTAAATTTCTCGAGGATTAGTAACACCGTCTACAACCAACGAGTGCAGTTATGAGCGGTGTCTACAAGCAACTGACTTGATTTCTACTGCCACATTTGTAAATTTCTGTATTTCAAGTCTCTGATTGGCTATTCCTAATTCACTAGAATACTTTTATTTACCTAAAGCTTTTTCTGGTTGTTGATTGGCTATTTATAAATTGTCTCAAAATTTACATTATTGTTGCTCCAATAATGACTAGTAGCATTATTAGACATTCTTACTCATTATTTCCTCAAGGCCACCTTATTGTTACCTCATTGTTAGCAACTTTTAACCTATTATTCTCACAGCTCCTACATTATTAAATTACGTAATACATTCACATAACATTATTACACATGAATACATTAATATAAACATTTACAATAACTGTTATAAACACTTTTTATATATTGTTACATACACATATTCCTTTAAGGCAGCCTGCTATTATATTTATATTACATAATTTGACTGAAATCAATTAAGTGTTAAAAACCAGGAGCAGAGCCAGCCATTCGGTTGAATGTCTCTAATCCGACACGGTATTTTATAACATAATTTGGAGTTACAGTCATATATTGCATATTAAAAGTGCCCAAATAGTTTCCTGTCATACCTGATAATTATTCAGTTTTATTCTGGCATCTACTGAGCGAGATGGATTCGCGGTAATGTGTGAGGCTCGCATTTGTAAGGTCCCGCGTTCGATTCCCGTTGATCCACACTCTGACCTTGTGTTTTTCGTCGGTGGGCAAATGCTGGAATAGTTTTTCATTTACCATGATTCATTTTTCTTTCCCTCCGCTTCCTTCTCATCTTTTAGGTATGTTTCCTGGCGCGGGTGCTTTCTCAAAGGAAACAAAGGACACTAAAGAGGTGTTTGGTCGACGGGTCGTACATCGCTATCTCTTAGACAGCTCCAGCAGTGGGAGGAGTCTTCGGGGAACTATTACGGACTTCGCGCGTCTCTGTTGCCAATCTGTGGTTACTTCGCTTGATGCCTTCCTATAGGGTGGTGGTAGCTGCAAAAGATCTATGAAGGTCAGACTGCGCGAGGTGTTACCCCCTTCGTTATACAACCTATACATTTGAGTCGTTTTTTTAAAGTACGTAACGATTTTTTTTAAAAAAATCTGATGTGTTACACTCGCAGGACTTTCTCTACTCTTGTACAAAATATTTTTACAAACGCTTATTCTCCATATGCTTCATGTTAATCCAGATATCGAGATGTTAATCTTATTGCTAATTTTCTTATAGATGCAAGGGGAATTGGTAGATTTTAAGCGATAGTCAAATATTTTAAGAGCTGGTTGCTATGTGGAGTATTCCATTCTCTGTGCATTACCAGGACAAAAAAAATGAATAACGAATTTGAGAAAAAGTATAAGTATTTAAAAATTTAAGGGAATAACAAGCAATATCTCGAAGATGATTCACCCAACAAAAAAGATGTATATGACATAAATTGTGTATTTTAACGCGATCTACATTTTTTGTGTAGTAGAATTTTGTCTATCTCTTATGGTTCACCAGTTATGCAAAAGTCGTTCACAATGAAGAATACTTTTGGAGACATTCCCAGAAAATTCGAGATATACCTTTCATTTGTCATGAAAATATCTTAAACATATTATATTTTAATCAAAATCGTTAGAGCCATTTTGAGAAAATTAAAATGTTCGAAAAATGTTCCATGTAAAGGTTAATCTGGGGTGGGGGGATTTTCTTGAAAACCTTCGTGTCACATCTCTGGAAGATACTAAACCTAAATACCAAGTTGGTGTTTATCCGACTGTTCGTTTCTGAGTTATGCTTTCCACAGACACACAAGCGGACATGTTTCCAAAAATGCTATTTTTGGATTCAGGGGAGGTCAAAACATGTATTTCCGGTGAAATATCGGTATCGAATTTTTGGGTGGAATTCAATACTTCCCCTACTTACTATACGTAGTAGAGAAAGTAAAAAGGAACACATTTTTTTCCAAATACTTCATTACCGTCCATTACCTTAAACCTTACTATTTCTCCGCATAATCACCGCTGTTATTCAGACATTTGTAAAGATAAATCAATTTTTTTATGTCTTCGTTAAAGAATGATTTCGCCTGTGATTAAAACGAAGTCTGTACTTCTTGTTTCACATCATCGCCGTTGAAATGTTTTCCACCAAGGAAGAAACAGATAAAAGTCGCTTGTGCCAAATCCGGACTGTAGGGAGGGTGGTCGACTTGTTCCCAACCAAATAATGCGATGATATCTTAAGTTTGTTTAGCTGTGTGTGGCCGGGAATTGTCACTCATTATTCCCCATAAACCTTACACAATTGGCGATGAATGTTTGCTGGCGTTACATTTCTCGCATTCAGAAAACGAATCACTGATCTGACTTCACAGTCGGCGGATCGCTCGATTGTTTTGAACATTTCTAAACGCTCTAATAACATTAAAACACAAAGTGACGATCGTTCACAGCTGCGTCTGGCTTCCTAGTGAATGGTAGAAATGATCGCGCATGCTCAAAATCGCGATTTTAGCGCTGCAATGGCAAAAAATTAAAACGGTACTTATTTTAAAAACACGCCTCGTATATTCTGGCATCTAATAGGTGTGGAAACACAGTTTGCTTAAGATTTTAGACTAGAAAGACAGTGCAAAAATAAGTATTAGTAAGAAGAGTCGCAGATGTTTTTTACCGCGCTAAGTGGGTTAACATTAATTGTTAGTCGTCGATTGTGAAGTCTGTTTCTGGCGTGTCAGATGTAAACAAAACTTACTCTTGCACAGTACTAGTCATTGTCACTAAGTGTGTCTGATATGAATCCTTATCAGATGATACAGTAATACCAAATGCACGTCTTGTTCAGCAAATGAGCATGTAACGGTAAGTATCTCATTGTGTATCAGTTCTCATTAAGGCCGCAAGTACGCACTTGTCGTGTGAGGTTACATTTCATTTTAACTGCAAGTTAAGATATTTCATAAACTCAGATTTCAATCATTATCGCCATAATAACAGCGCTTTTGTTCATATACTGCATCCGTAGTTCCTTGTTTCTAACCTCAAAATGCTCTTTCTGGTATTGCCTTTCTGCTCTACAAGTTTCTACACATTGTTTTTCCGCAATTAGAGCGTCATAGAAAATCTCACTTCACCTCGCGTCTTAGTCACATTATTTCTCGTTGTAGGTGGCCTTGCAAAGCCATGGCCATTTCATTGGTTGCTTTAGGCCACGGTGCAAGGGAGCGCCACTCCTTCTGCTAAATAGTTGCACCAATAACTACAATAAAGGTTACAAAATGGCGTAGAAATAAAATATATGTTTACGCTCTTGATCGTATTGGCTAAAAGAGAAAGAGGTAGAGTGAGTGTATTCAGTTTGGCATACAAGGCCTCTTATCGTGATTGGCAGCCCATACCATATCGGCTGGTACCGATATTCATTATTCATTAAATACATAGCAAGGCAGCACTTTATAACAAAAATCTGATGTGTTACACTCACATGACTTTCTCTACTCTTGTACAAACTATTTTTATAAACGCTTATTCTCCAAATGCTTCATGTTAATCGAGATGTTAATCTTGTTGCTAATTTTCTTGTAGATGCAAGGGGAATATGGTAGGTTTTAAGCGATGGTCAAATATTTTAACGCTGGTTGCCATGCGGCGCATTCCATTCTCTTTGCATGTCCAGGACATAAAAAATGAATAACGAATTTGAGAAAAAGTATAAATATTGGAAAATTTAAGGGAATAACAAGCAATATCTCGAAAATGGTTCACTCAACCAAAAAAAAATGTATATGACATATATTGTGTATTTTAACGCGATCTACATTTTTGTGTAGTAAAATTTTGACTATCTCTTATGGTTTACCAGTTATGCAAAAGTCGTTCACAATGAAGAATACTTTTGGAGACATTCCCAGAAAATTCGAGATATACATTTCATTTCCCATGACATTATCTTAAACATATGATATTTTCATCAAAATCGTTAGAGCCATTTTTGAGAAAATTAAAATTTTCGAAAAATCTTCCATGTAAAGGGTAGTCTGGGGTGGGGGGATCTTCTTGAAAACCTTCGTGTCGCATCTCTGGAAGATACTGAACCCAAATACCAAGTTTGGTGCTTATCCGACTGTTCGTTTTTGAGTTATGCTGTTCACAGACACACAGACACACACACACACACACACACACACAGACACACACACGGACATGTTTCCAAAAATGCTTTTTTTGGATTCAGGAGGTCTCAAAACATGTATTTCCGGTGAAATCTCAGTATCGAATTTTTGGGTGGAATGCAATACTTCCCCTGCTTACTATACGTAGCAGAGAAAGTAATATAACCCAATTTTATATCCATAATACGTATGTATGTCATATTCGGTAAACCATATACATATTTATCTCTAGTTTCTAAACATGATCAGTCAATTAAAGCAAAATAGTAATTTGCATTTAGTAAACGAATATCATTATCTGCGGATGTTTTACGGGGCGTACCCATTTTCTGACGAGTATGTAGACCGTCTTCCCCACTTTCCTGGAATAGTTTTATCCAGTAGTTTCTTATAAAAACACTTTCATGTACTGCCGTTGCAATTGCTGTAACAGTGCGACCAGCCTCCCACGTACCCACGATACATCCACGAGTAATTTCGCTAGTATACGGCATGACTGGTTCTGAGACAAACATGTTTTGGTTCCAATAACACCAGGAAAAACAAAAGCATCAACCTCCCCTCTTTTCCCACTTATTGCTGTGTAATCAAGCCACCACGCTCTGCGATAGGTAAGGTGAAGGACACCCCTCAAGAGACCCCAGAAAACGATAAAAAAAATCCGCCTAAGATATTCTTTGGCGTTCTTTGTACATATATTGATACTCTGTATACAGGGTGGACCATTTAAGTTGAGACTGTACAATATCTCCAAAACTAAGCGTTGTAGAAAGAAATGTCTTTGATAAAAGTTTCTTGATATTATGGGGGAAAGTCGTGTTTTATTTGGAGGACTTTTTGATAGTCATTTTAGAGTCAATTTAATTTGACCCTAATTTAGTTCACATTTAAAAAATTAAATTGACTCTAAAATGACTATCAAGACGTCGTCAAAACAAAACACGACTAATGGCACTTACTTTCCCCCATAATATCAAGCAAATTTTACTTTCTCTACTACGTATAGTAAGTAGGGGAAGTATTGTATTCCACCCAAAAATTCGATACCGAGATTTCACCGGAAATACATGTTTTGAGAGCCCCTGAATCCAAAAAAAAAAATTTTTTGGAAACATGTCCGTGTGTGTGTCTGTGTGTGTGTCTGTGTGTGTGTCTGTGAACAGCATAACTCATAAACGAACAGTCGGATAAACACCAAAGTTGGTATTTAGGTTCAGTATCTTCCAGAGATGCGACACGAAGGTTTTCAAGAAAATCCCCCCACCCCAGATTACCCTTTACATTGAAAATTTTTCGAAAATTTTAATTTTCTCAAAAATGGCTCTAACGATTTTGATTAAAATATCATAGCTTTAAAATATTTTTATGACAAATAAAATGTATATATTGAATTTCCTGGGAATGTCTCCAAAAGTATTCTTCATTGTGAACGACTTTTGCATAACTGGTAAACCATAAGAGATAGAGAAAATTTTACTACACAAAAAATATAGATGGCGTTAAAATACACAATTTATGTCATATACATTTTTTTAGTTGAGTGAACCATTTTCGAGATATTACTTGTTATTCCCTTAAATTTTTCAATACTTATTTTCTCAAATGGGAATTCGTTATTCATCTTTACTTTCTCTACTACGTATAGTAAGTAGGGGAAGTATTGCATTCCACCCAAAAATTCGATACCGAGATTTCACCGGAAATACATGTTTTGAGACCTCCTGAATCCAAAAAAAGCATTTTTGGAAACATGTCCGTGTGTGTGTCTGTGTGTCTGTGTGTGTGTGTGTGTGTGTGTGTGTGTGTCTGTGTGTGTGTCTGTGTGTGTGAACAGCATAACTCAAAAACGAACAGTCGGATAAACACCAAACTTGGTATTTAGGTTCAGTATCTTCCAGAGATGCGACACGAAGGTTTTCAAGAAAATCCCCCCACCCCAGACTACCCTTTACATGGAACATTTTTCGAAAATTTTAATTTTCTCAAAAATGGCTCTAACGATTTTGTTTAAAATATCATATGTTTAAGATAATGCCATGAGAAATGAAATGTATATCTCGAATTTTCTGGGAATGTCTCCAAAAGTATTCTTCATTGTGAACGACTTTTGCATAACTGGTAAACCATAAGAGATAGACAGAATTTTACTACACAAAAATGTAGATCGCGTTAAAATACACAATTTATGTCATATACATTTCTTTTTTGGTTGAGTGAACCATTTTCGAGATATTGCTTGTTATTTCCTTAAATTTTCCAATACTTATACTTTTTCTCAAATTCGTTATTCATTTTTTTATGTCCTGGACATGCAAAGAGAATTATTTGCGCCACATAGCAACCAGCGCTTAATATATTTGACTATCGCTTAAAACCTACCTATTTCCCTTGCATCTACAAGAAAATTAGCAATAAGATTGACATCTCGATATCTCGATTAACATAAAGCATATGGAGAATAGGCGTTTGTAAAAATAGATTGTACAAGAGTAGAGAAAGTCATGTGAGTGTAACACATCAGATTTTTTTGTCTTGGATATGCAACGAATTATAATTGTGCCAAAGGGAATGGTGCTGCACCTGGCAACCAGCTATTAAGATGTATATATATGTGCTTAAAGGCTACTGTTTTTCTATATTGCCCTTGTAAATATATTTTCCCCTTACATCTACAAGAAAATTATCAATAAGATAGGGTCTGCAAATGTTTATCTCGATTAAAATGAAGTAGATGGAGAATAAGTGTTTGTAAAAATAGTTTGTACAAGAGTAGAGAAAGTCATGTGAGTGTAACACATCAGATTTTTATTAAAGACATTTCTTTCTACAACACTTAGTTTTGGAGATATTGTAAGTCTCAACTTAAATTGTCCATCCTGTTTATTGGTTATGTGTACTAGTGCCTGATGTCTTTATTCAGCCTATGAAGAGAGAGCAGAATCATCAGGTATAGCCGGGTTGCATGTCTGGTTCTAGATTGTGCTTCTAAATCACCAGGTCATCTGATACAATCATATGGACTTAACTAGGCATACGACCGTAGAGTTACCACTTGGCATCTTTCCGCTCCTTCTCGCTTTGCACTAATTGATAACACCAAAGGAATATTTCGGGTTCCTATGCTGCTACAATTCAGGTGGAGTGTCGTTGCTTATGCCTTTGTAAACCGGGACTTTCATCTGTGACAGTCATAGCAGCACCATATTCATTCACTGTCTCTCCCTGTGCCCACTGGTTTACATTTCATTACAAATGACGGGTGTTACTACATTTTTACTTTCTCTACTACGTATAGTAAGTAGGGGAAGTATTGTATTCCACCCAAAATTTCGATACCGAGATTTCACCGGAAATACATGTTTTGAGACCCCCTGAATCCAAAAAAAAGCATTTTTGGAAACATGTCCGTGTGTGTCTGTGAACAGCATAACTCAGAAACGAACAGTCGGATAAACACCAAACTTGGTATTTGGGTTCAGTATCTTCCAAGGATGCGACACGAAGGTTTTCAAGAAAATCCCCTCACCCCAGAGTACCCTTTACATGGAAGATTTTTCGAAAATTTTAATTTTCTCAAAAATGGCTCTAACGATTTTGATTAAAATATCATATGTTTAAGATATTTTTATGACAAATAAAATGTATATCTTGAATTTCCTGGTAATGTCTCCAAAAGTATTCTTTATTGTGAACGACTTTTGCATAACTGGTAAACCATAAGAGATAGACAAAATTTTACTACACAAAAAATGTAGATCGCGTTAAAATACACAATTTATGTCATATACATTTTTTTAGTTGAGTGAATCATTTGCGAGATATTGCTTGTTATTTCCTTAAATTTTCCAATACTTATACTTTTTCTCAAATTCGTTATTCAATTTTTTATGTCCTGGATATGCAAACAGAATAGAATGCGCCACATAGCAACCAGCGCTTAAATATTTGACTATCGCTTAAAACCTACCATATTCCCCTTGCATCTACAAGAAAATTAGCAATAAGATTGACATCTCGATAGCTCGATTAACATGAACCATATGGAGAATAAGCGTTTGTAATGATAGTTTGTACAAGAGTAGAGAAAGTCATGTGAGTGCAACACATCAGATTTTTTTTTTGTGCACTCTATCCAAAGTGTAGTAGGTCATTACGTTGTCTCTTTCCAGGCTCATTATCTGAGATTGACTTCCACGTCTTTCTTCTCCACGTCGTAAGGTGTAATCATACAACTGAAGAAGTTTTTGCCAATAACCTCATTTTATTGTCATCTCTGGAAGATACATTCATTAGGTTAAGGTTTAAACGTACAAGAAGCATTCCTCAGTATTGAAGTATTTATCCCTATTAAGGAAAATTTTCACCTCATGGCAGAAATTTAAACCTGAATCTCTAACTCGTTAATTACTAGTCGCAGAAGCAATATATTTTTACTTTCGTCGACCAAATGCTGCAAAGGTCATTAAAGAACCTGGTATAGTGAAGCGTTTCCAGATTGACTTAAGAGTAATTATCACTCTCGACCGTTATACGTCGTGGTGTAGTGGTTACCATGCTAGCCTCTAGTTCGCGAGGTCGCGGGTTCAATCCCGGCAGAGGGCGATGCATTTTTTTCGGGTGTAAAAATCCTGAGCATGGCTTCCTTGGGAAGGGATGTAAAGCCGGTGGTCCCGTGTCATAGATTTACGGACGTAAAACAACCTCAAACCTAATAAAGAGGCCTCTGAGCCGGTCTTTCACGCCCAATATAGACTGGGACCCTAAGGACCACAGCAGTTGAAGAGCGTCCATAAATAAAACTCAATTTAATTTAAGTTTTCATTCCTGACCACTTTCACTCTCTCTCTCTCTCTCTCTCTCTCTCTGTATAGGGTATAAACAGCTTCATAACGGTTTCCGAACCCTTAATCAAACGCCTTGTATGATACATTGATTAAACTGGAATGCATGATACGTGACATGATATGTCTTCATAAACGTCAAAGACCCTTGGACACCTATAAGTAGATTCTAAAAGAAAGAAAACCTTACTTCACAGAAAAGGTTACGTCAGTCAAGGTGGAGTGAAACAAAATAAGGTTATAAATATGCAAATAAAGTAAAATATGCATGTATATAGATAGTATACTATTTAATTATACGCCATAATTCCCGCTGGAAAATTCGCGATGCTAGTTCCCGCGTCATGTATATGTTGGTTCAATGCCTTCTTGCTTGTTTCTCGATTTTCCTTCTAGGCCGCGCGTAATTCGCTCTTCACCTTTTTTTTCTCCTTAGCCATCAGTTGCGTGAGACAGACGCAACCTGGTCTGGAAGCCAGGGCTTGAGAGACTGTCTTATAGGTGCTCTCTAAAGTATTTTTTTTTGGTGTGCGAAGCAGTAATTTACGGCAGACATGAATGTTTGAGGTCGTCCCTTGGCCATTTTAAGATGTTGAGAGCTGGCGTTTTTATGCCGTTAGGCGTATTTTTAAAAGATAATGGCATTTATGCAATCTCTGTTTTGTTATTTGCAAATTTGTAGTACCAGTGCTGCAAGTTTCTGATTGATCGTTTTACCGAGTGTAAACCTGGCCTTTCATTCGCAAGCGCAGGCAGTTGAATACTCCTGTTTTAGGTAAACTCTAATACGTCTTGTTACTGCTTGGAGTTAAAGTAAATGAAGTACGACTTAACTGGTAAATGCGGTAATTTTCATCTCTTCCGCGTAATTTAATTTCTACCATTATATACATTTTTCTCTCACAAAAGGTGAAGTAGCCGTCAGACATTATATATATATATATATATATATATATATATATATATATATATATATATATATATATATTTATTGAGAACCTACAGTTTTAAATTTGCGTGCAAATAAATATATTTCTATGTGTGAGCCGTGATTGTCATAATTTGTGCCAGATTATATTTTGTGTATGTGTGCTAGGCGAATTCAAGTTTCATGGGTGTTTGAGCAGTTAACTAATGAAAGTTTGTTGTAAGGGAAGGTGAAGTCATATTGGGCAGCATAAGGTATACCTGTTGTGGCTAGGTAATATGTAAATTTATTATCTAATATTGTGGTCTCACGCAGCACTGAGTTTAGTTTTGTGCTTATTTCAGTGACCCTTAAAACACTAGGTACAAATTTTGTAGTTTCTTTAAGTAGTTCAGAATTTGTGCCCACAACTATTTAAAATTAGCTCGTAACGCATTCACGTTTACTGAAACGTCGTGGCCTATTCAGGACATTTCATTAAATGTAGTTAATATATAGATATTGCCTGATGCGACACGTGGTTTCTTATTCAAGCTAAACGTTATAAAACTTGAACCTCGTCTTTTATAGCAGATGGCCAATATATATTCAAAGCTTTGTTTCAGTTCTAGTCATTAAATTTATAAAATAGATTTATTGCGGTTAAGGAGTTATGTTTGTACAGCTGGCCTTGTTGTTTTATTAGTCATTTATTATATTTTTACTTTCTCTACTACGTATAGTAAGTAGGGGAAGTATTGTATTCCACCCAAAAATTCGATACCGAGATTTCACCGGAAATACATGTTTTGAGACCCCCTGAATCCAAAAAAAAGCATTTTTGGAAACATGTCCGTGTGTGTGTGTCTGTGAACAGCATAACTCATAAACAAACAGTCGGATAGACACCAAACTTGGTATTTAGGTTCAGTATCTTCCAGAGATGCGACACGAAGGTTTTCAAGAAAATACCCTCACCCCAGATTACCCTTTACATGGAACATTTTTCGAACATTTTTATTTTCTCGAAAATGGCTCTAACGATTTTAATTAAAATATCATATGTTTAAGATATTTTCAAGACAAATAAAAAGTATAGGTATCATGAATTTTCTGGGAATGTCTCCAAAAGTGTTCTCATTATGAACAACTTTTGCATAACTGGTAAACCATAAGAGATGACAAAATTTTACTACACAAAAAATGTAGATCGCGTTAAAATACACAATTTATGTCATATATATTTTTTTTGTTGAGTAAACCATTTTCGAGATATTGCTTGTTATTCCCTTAAATTTTTCGATACTTATTTTCTCAAATGGGAATTCGTTATTCATTTCTTTGTCTTGGATATGCAAAGAGTATTAATCTGTGGCAAAGGGAATGGTGCTGCACCTAGCAACCAGCTATTAATAGATATGTATGTGCTTAAAGGCTACTGTGTTTCTATATTGCCCTTGTAAATATATATTCCCCTTACATCTACAAGAAAATTAGCAATAAGATAGAGTCTGCAATTGTTTATCTCGATTAACATGAAGTAGATGGAGCATAAACGTTTGTAAAAATAGTTTGTACAAGAGTTGAGAAAGTCATGTGAGTGTAACACATCAGATTTTTGGACTTTATTTCTGCACTGCAGTTCTTCATGTGTTTGATTATCATTCATTATCTCAGTTGCGAGGGAGTTTCATAACAGTCTCCAAATTATTTCAGTGCCAGTGTAAATTAAATCACAACTAGTTAATCACTCTAGCTCGACGTAACCATTAACTACTAGTTCAGGCACAGGAACTCATTCTTTGGTTGCAAATGAGGTGAAATGTGTTAGTGTTATACAGTGGTGAGAGACAGTACGGGACTGTGGTTTCTGTGCTGGTGTTACGTTTGTACCACGTTATTTAGTCAAGGTATTATTACCTTTCTGTATTACCTTAACGCTTTCAAGCCAGGAACTTAGTTTTAAGGAGAGAGAAGGGAGTAGAATTCTTCCCTGCTGTAAGGTGTTCACTGTGGTATAGAGTTTGAGTAGTTTATTTTCCCTTTTGTTGTTGTATTAATTTATTAATTGTTCTTATTTGAGATTTCTTTTATAATCATTTGTTAATAACACAAGCGACTAAAGTTTGGATGTGGATTGCTTGTAGTGTCCCAGTATCCGTGGTTCCCACGTCCTCTAGGGTTAGTTTATTTTTTTTAATCAAGTAATTTTCAATTAACAGCAACGCTTCTCAAGAAAAATCGATTAAACCGGTAATGACCTGGCAGAAAAAACTCAATTTTCAACGATTGAAGAAGCTATTCAACAGCAGAGATCAGCAAGAATCATAGCATGAATTGTCGATAAACAATAACACGGATTAATGAGGTGTAATAAGAATTTACTGATGGTCCTATATATGCGATTTAACATCAACAATGATCCTTTAGTCCTTCACTGTTCATTTATACACTGGTTCCTTAGCCTTTCACTTTTCTTTTCTCCTGTTCTCTCTTGTTAGTTTGGCTTTCTTCAGCCCTATGCACTGATTCTTTAGTCCTTCACTGTTGGTTCATTTACTGGTTCTTTAGTCCTCATATCGGTTCATGTACTGGTTCTGTAGTCCCTCACTGTCGGTTCATGTACTGTTCAGTAGTCCCTCGCCGTCGGTTCATGTACTGGTTCTGTAGTCCCTCATTGTTGGTTCATGTACTGGTTCTGTAGTCCCTCATTGTTGGTTCATGTACTGGTTCTTTAGTCCTTCATGTCGATTCATGTACTGGTTCTTTAGTCTTTCACTGTCGGTTCATGTACTGGTTCTTTAGTCCATCACTGTCGGTTCGTTTACTGGTTTTTAGTCCTTCACTGAAGGATCATTTACAGGTTCTTTAGTCCTTCACTATTGGTTCAGATACTGGTTCTTTAGTCCTTCATGTCGGTTCATGTACTGGTTCTTTAGTCGTTCACTGTCGGTTCATGTACTGGTTCTGTAGTCCCTCACTGTTGGTTCATGTACTGGTTCTTTAGTCTCTGACTGTCGGATCATGTACTGGTTCTGTAGTCCCTCACTGTCGGATCATGTACTGGTTCTGTAGTCCCTCACTGTCGGCTCATGTACGGATTCTGTAGTCCCTCACTGTTGGTTCATGTATTGGTTCTGTAGTCCCTCACTGTTGGTTCATGTACTGGTTCTTTAGTCTCTCACTGTCGGATCATGTACTGGTTCTGTAGTCCCTACTGTCGGTTCATGTACTGATTCTGTAGTCCCTCACTGTTGGTTCAAGTACTGGTTCTGTAGTCCCTCGCCGTCGGTTCATATAATGGTTCTGTAGTCCTTCATTGTTGGTTCATGTACTGGTTCTCTGGTCTTTCATTGTCGGTTCGGGTACTGGTTTTGTGGTCCCTCACTGTCGGTTCATGTACCGGTTCTTTAGTCCTTCATGTCTGTTCATGTACTGGTTCTGTAGTCCGTCACTGTCGGTTCATGTACTGGTTCTTTAGTCCCTCACTTTCGGTTAATGTACTGGTTTTGTAGTCCTTCACTGTTGGTTCATGTACTGGTTCTTTAGTCCTTCACTGTTGGTTCATGTACTGGTTCTGTAGTCCGTCACTGTCGGTTCATGTACTGGTTCTTTAGTCCCTCACTTTCGGTTAATGTACTGGTTTTGTAGTCCTTCACTGTTGGTTCATATACTGGTTCTTTAGTCGTTCACTGTTGGTTCATGTACTGGTTCTTTAGTCCTTCACTGTCGGTTCATGTACTGGTTCTTTAGTCCCTCACTTTCAGTTAATGTACTGGTTTTGTAGTCCTTCACTGTTGGTTCATATACTGGTTCTTCAGTTGTTCACTGTTGGTTCATGTACTGGTTCTTTAGTCCTTCACTGTTGGTTCATATACTGGTTCTTTAGTCGTTCACTGTTGGTTCATGTACTGGTTCTTTAGTCGTTCACTGTTGGTTCATGTACTGGTTCTGTAGTCCCTCCCTTTTTGGTTCATGTACTGGTTCCTTAGTCCTTCACTGTTGGTTCATATACTGATTCTTTAGTCCTTCATGTCGGTTTATTTACTGGTTCTTTAGTCGTTCACTGTTGGTTCATGTTAGGTACTGTAGTCCCTCACTGTTGGTTCATGTACTGGTTCTTTAGTCCTTCATGTCGGTTCATGTACTGGTTCTTTAGTCCTTCACTGTTGGTTCATGTACTGGTTCCTTAGTCGTTCACTGTTGGTTCATGTACTGGTGCTTTAGTCCTTCATGTCGGTTCATGTACTGGTGCTTTAGTCCTTCACTGTTGGTTCATGTACTGGTTCCTTAGTCGTTCACTGTTGGTTCATGTACTGGTGTTTAGTCCTTCATGTCGGTTCATGTACTGGTTCTTTAGTCCTTCATGTCGGTTCATGTACTGGTGCTTTAGTCCTTCACTGTTGGTTCATGTACTGGTTCCTTAGTCGTTCACTGTTGGTTCATGTACTGGTGTTTAGTCCTTCATGTCGGTTCATGTACTGGTTCCTTAGTCGTTCACTGTTGGTTCATGTACTGGTGCTTTAGTCCTTCACTGTTGGTTCATGTACTGGTTCTTTAGTCCTTCACTGTTGGTTCATGTACTGGTGCTTTAGTCCTTCACTGTTGGTTCATGTACTGGTTCCTTAGTCGTTCACTGTTGGTTCATGTACTGGTTCTTTAGTCCTTCACTGTTGGTTCATTTACTGGTTCTTTAGCCCTCACTGTCGGTTCATGTACTGGTTCTGCTGTCCCTCACTGTTTGTTCATCTACTGGTTCTGTAGTCCTTCATTGCTGGTTCTTGCAGTGTTTTTTTAGTCCTTCACTTTTCTCTTCTCCTGTTGTCCCTAATTAGTTTACCTGACTTCAACACTATACACCGATCCTTTGGTCCGTCACTGTTGTTTCATGCACTAGTTCTTTAGTCCGCTTCACTTTTCTTTTCTCCTGTTGTACCTTGTTTAGTTTGGCTGACTTCAACACCTTACACTGATCCTTTAGTCCTTCACTTTTCCTTTCTCCTGTTGTCTTTTGTTAGTTTTCCGATTTCAACACTATATACTGATCCTTTGGTCCTTCACTGTTGATTCGTTCACTAGTTCTTTAGTCCGCTTTTGGTTATGCACTGGTTCTTTAGCGCTTCACTTTTCTTTTCTCCTGTTGTACCTTGTTTAGTTTGTCTGACTTCAACACCTTAAACTGATCCTTTAGTCCTTCAATTTTCCTTTCTCCTGTTGTCTTTTGTTAGTTTTCCGATTTCAACAATATGTACTGATCCTTTAGTGCTGCACTTTTTGTTCATACGCTGTTTTTTTAGTCCTTCACTGTCTTCTCTCTGTTGTCTCCTGTTCTAACAACACTATATACTGATCGTTTACTCCATCACTGTTGGTTCATGCACTGGTTCTTTTGTCCTTCATTCTTGGTTCTTGCGTGGTTCTTCAGTCCTTCACTTTTCTTTTCTCCTGTTATCTATTGCTAGTTTGCCTGACTTCAACACTATACACTGATCCTTTTATACTTCATTTCTTGTTCATGCACTGTTTTTGTAGTCCTTCGCTGTATTTTCCCTTGTTGTCTCTTGCTAGTTTGGCTGACTTCAACACTATACACTGATCCTTTAATACTTCATTTCTTGTTCATGCACTGCTTCTGTAGTCCTTCACTGTCTTTTCTCGTATTGTCTCTTGCTAGTTTGCCTGACTTCAACACTATACATCGATCCTTCGGTCCTTCACTTTTTGTTCATGCACTGTTTCTTTAGTCCTTCACTTTTCTTTTCTCCTGTTATCTATTGCTAGTTTGCCTGACTTCAACACTATACACTGATCCTTTAATACTTCATTTCTTGTTCATGCACTGTTTTTGTAGTCCTTCGCTGTATTTTCCCTTGTTGTCTCTTGCTAGTTTGGCTGACTTCAACATTATACATCGATCCTTCGGTCCTTCACTTTTTGTTCATGCACTGTTTCTTTAGTCCTTCACTTTTCTTTTCTCCTGTTATCTATTGCTAGTTTGCCTGACTTTAACACTATACACTGATCCTTTAATACTTCATTTCTTGTTCATGCACTGCTTCTGTAGTCCTTCACTGTCTTTTCTCGTATTGTCTCTTGCTAGTTTGCCTGACTTCAACACTATACATCGATCCTTCGGTCCTTCACTTTTTGTTCATGCACTGTTTCTTTAGTCCTTCACTTTTCTTTTCTCCTGTTATCTATTGCTAGTTTGCCTGACTTCAACACTATATACACTGATCCTTTAATACTTTATTTTTTGTTCATTCTCTGTTTCTCTGGTCCTTCAGCTTGTTTTCTCCTGTTGTGTCTTGCTAGTTTGGCTGGCTTCAACACTATACACTGATCCTTTAATGCTTCATTTCTTGTTCATGTACTGTTTCTGTAGTCCTTCACTGTCTTTACTCCTGTTGTCTCTTTCTAGTTTGGCTGACTTCAACACTATTCATTGATCCTTAGGTCCTTCACTTTTTGTTCATGTACTCTTTCTGTAGTCTTTCACTTTCTTTTATCCTGTTGTCTCTTGCTAGTTTGGCTGACTTTAACACTATACATGAATCCTTCGGTCCTTCACTTTTTGTTCATACACTAAGGGGAAGATTATACATAACTATCAAATGGGCGGGGAACCAATTCCACATGTGGACAGCTGCAAATATTTGGGAGTGTGCTTGTCAAGTAATGCTGGATGGGGGGAACAGATAAATAGTACATCTAGGAAAGCGTGGAAAGCATTGCATTTCGTAATGAGAATACTGAAAAAGGGGAGCGCAAAGACCAGGGAACTAGCCTACAAATCTTTAGTGCGGCCGGTTATGGAATATGGAGTAGCATGTTGGGACCCATACAGAGTCAATCAGATTGATTCCTTAGAAAAAGTGCAGAGAAGGGCTATAAAATTCATAAGGAGAGGTAAAGATTTTGTGTTTACAAAAGGTGAAGAGAATGAATGGGAGCCGCTAAAAGTTAGGCGTAAAAAACATAGATTAGTTGCGTTATTTAAAGCTTATACTGGTTCAAATGCTTGGGCGGATGTTAGAGAAAGGTTAGAGAATCCAGCACATTACGGTCGAAACGATCATCTGTTTAAAATTAGGGGTAGAAAGTGCAGAACCGACGTGGGAAAATTTTCTTTTGTTAATAGAACCATTGAGGAATGGAATGAATTGCCTGTAGCAGCCTTTCAGGGCTGTCCTCTGACCTTAAAGCAGTTCAGAAATAATATTAGCAGAATAAATGTTGGTTAATTAACTAGTGTACTCATTTCACAAACTATACTATTAAAGTTGACACTACCAGGTTGAAAATACTGGTAACTAAATATAAGGACCAATTGTAAATAGTTAAGTACCTCGAAAATAGTTACGTACTTTGTAAATTGTTAAGTACTTTGTAGATAGTTAAGTAAATTGAGAATAGTTAAGTAAATTGTGAATAGTGAAGTAAATGGTGAATAGTTAAGTAATTGTGAATAGTTAAGTAAATTATAAATGGTTCAGTAATTAGGGATTTTAAAAGCTTTGTTAATATTTAAAATTAATCATTTTGTATTGTTAGTCTTGTTTATTATTATTATTATTATTATTATTATTATTATTATTATTATAATTATTGTAAGCTAGTCATGGTGATGTAAATTTTGTACGGTTTAATTCTGCCACCGGGAAGTACCCAATTGCAGAATAAATAAATACATACATACATACACTGTTTCTGTAGTCCTTCATTGTCGTTTCTGCTGTTGTCTCCTGCTAGTTTGGCTGACTTCAACACTATACATGAATCCTTCGGTCCTTCACTTTTTGTTCATACACTGTTTCTGTAGTCCTTCATTGTCGTTTCTGCTGTTGTCTCTTGTTAGTTTGGATAACGCATTCTTGTACTGATGTTCTGGACTGCTGTCTCGACTAGTAGTTGCTATCTCCCTCTGTCGTTTACTGTGTAGTCAATCTACTGCCGAATGTCTTCTTGATCTCGTCTGACCATCGTGTCCTCTGACCGCCTACTTTTCTTCGTTCTGTCCTCCTGGCTCCCATGTCGTTAACCTGTGGGTCCATCGGTTGGGGTCTTGCTTCATATTGTGCCCCTACCATCTCCATTTTTGATAACAGCTGGTCTTCTCTGCGTCTATTAATTCTGTTCTTCCTCTTATTATATCATTTCTAATTCTCTCTCTATCTCTCCATGTGATGTCTAGAGTTTTTCTTTACGTTTTTCTTTGACTTGTTTGTATGGACGTCTGGTCTTCTTTTGTTGCGCTCCAAGTTTGGGAGTCATATATCTGTGCAGGTAATATGCATGTGTTCCAAGGAGAGAGGCCTGTGCCCCCCGGGGATGTTAATACTAATAAGACTTTAGTATCTAGGGCTAATGTATGTCTCGAGAAGAACTCCAAATTTCAGGAGGAGACTAATACTTGTCTACCTGTACTGAGCAGTAGGTTGGGTGGTTTACTTATGCAGAAATTTTGTTCTCGGGAGTGGATATTACTGCGCAGCTGCAACACACAGCATGAGAGGACGGGGTCTAGGACTAATTGTGGAGGGGAACTTAGCACCACGACGTAAAAGATCTTTTGTGGCTGAAGTTCCTGACGGGGTGCGCACAGGAGGTTTGGGTGAGGTGAGAGGAAATAGAGGATGGCCGGGCCAGAAGGCCTGTACCTTTTACAGATTGAAACTCCCCGGTGCAACCAGCCCCCCTCCCCCCTGCGAGCTTACGCATCCCCTGGGGGACCCGGGACTCTGAGACCGATTCCCATTCTGGGGGACGAAGGGTTTCCCTTGCAATGCAACGCCGACACGTTCAACCCTGAAACAACAAATAGATGAATGGTGAATTGAAATGAGAATGTAGGTAAAATGGTGGGGCAGGAAATTCGGGAATGTAGTGCACCAGCAGCCTAGCAACTCGGAGAAGCCCCCTAAAATCCCACGGGTCAGGAAGGTCAGCCACAGGAATCGAACCCAGAGCCTTCCGAATGTGGGCCACAAGTAACCATGGTAAGGATGATAACTACGTGACTCGTGTTCCGTTTTGTGATTAGTTGTTCACTCGTGTTACCCGTATCCTGGAGCGGTCACGATACCGAAACAGCGAATTAGTTGATAGTGTTCAGAGAATGTCGACGTAATGACAGACAAGCACGAGAACTTTCCAGATAAACGACACCCTACTCAGCTTTTCCATCAATTGGAACAGCTATGTCCGATGGCTCATGGTCGTCTGCATGCGATCACTATGCGTGCGACAGAGCGACTTCAATGCTGTAAGAGAAGCTGTTCCCGCAAACCGTCATATCAGCTACAGCCCGGCAATTCCATTGTCAGAGAGTGCACAGAATAATAAAACGAGACCTTCGATGGCACCGGTAAAACTACATACCACATAGTGACTGCGTCCAGTTGATCCCGCCCGACGTGAATCGTTTACGACTAGAACACCATCTTTTCAATGTAGTACCACATCGCATCGGAATTACATTAACAACAAATAAGTAAATTCCGTGTATCATTGCGAAATATACTATATTGTAATTTAAGTAGCTTAAATAAAAGACACATGTTCACTGTAAAATTAAACATCTGGTCTATATGAACTATTCAAGAAGCACAAAATAAAAACAGCAACCTACGTCACGAAGACTCATAATCAGGCAGAGGGGTTTTAGCAAGTAAACAGCGATTGTGTTACCGCACGGAGTATATCTGACGTCAGGTACTGTGATGGACTTTCTTCCCCAATGCAACAGACGGTTCGTTGCAACTGTTCAATTTATTCGATGCATATATAGATCTGTGGATAACTGTGATAGTATGTCTAAAGTAAAGAAGATTTCATACCAAAAACATCATAATAAGTAGAGTTTGTAACGAAATTTGGCATGAAACACCTCAGCACAAATGGCGAAACCACCAAATGTAACATTAGAGCTTAAAGGACGTTTTAAAGATCATATTAAACAACTTGTAATTGAATGAAACAAGGAAATTGTGACGTTATTAGAGAGAAACAACCAGGAAGGTGGATTTTCAGTCTCTTCAGCTCCGAACTATCCATCAGAATTTTTGAGGATCTCTGTCATACGCTATTAAGTGTTGTATGACAATGAGATTGGAAGATTAACAATCAGGCCGCAGGCCTCGTTTGATAACCAATCGAGTATTGTAATATGTAGTTACGATATGTGTATCTACAACGTTTTATCTACTGTAGTTAAGTAATATCAATTTATTTACTTAGGTAAATTACATCTTTATTTCAGATGTAGTATTAGGAATCACTGAAACAGTACACTGCATAGTTGATACATGTGTGTAGTTGTCCATGCATGGTTTGATAGACGGTTTGTTTGTTAGGGTTTTGTTTAAAACAGAAGAACATGAGTACTCGGTGAATTAAATAAGCTTTGAGAAATGAATTCTGTCAAAGATATTGTAACAGCAGCTAATTCTGCTATAGTTAGTTCAATTCTAATAAATCCCGACTTAAAGTATTGTTTAAATATATTGTTGTAAATTTTTATAATACATAAAATAGGTTCTATTTTGTTTATTATTTATGTGGTTCACAATGCGCAACCAGTTTCGTGTTAAGAGTTACTTTACGAAAATCGTTGCGTAATAGAAGCTTCATTACGAAAGTAGTTGCGTAATGAGGTACCATTACGAAACTAATTATGTAGTGAATAGGTTTACAAGGTTTTTTTTAGTATTGTAAAATAGATATTATGTAACTAAAGTAGATAAAACAATTTACAACTTTCGATGTAAAAGAAAAGGCACTGAAACTCAGATTTCTGTATATTAATGTCTTAATTAAATCTTAATAGCTTTATTGCTCACTATCAATAGCTAAACACACATTTTCTTTTCTTCTGATACTCCTCAATTCTGGTCTACCCGTTATCGAAGTAGGGTGTACTGCCTTCAAACTGTACATCATATTTGTTTACAGAGAACACTGCAAGGTCACAAGCGCTTCCACCTTCCCTCGCCACCAACCCTCGGTGCATTCCTAACTTGATGGTTTACTTACTGAAGCCCCTCTGCCTGCTCATAATAATACCTCTGCATTATTGTACTACATAATAGTATGTCATTTCTTGTTTTTCATTTTACTTCATTTTAAGTTGATGTGGAACGTGTTGGCAATGATCACATTTTAAGAACTATTTGATGGATAGATGAGTGTGTATTTGGAAGTGATGGCATCAACTGAACACCACTATGCCGACAAAAAGCCTCATTGCTGTAAAGCAGTGCACGTCCAAATCAGATCTCGGTCACTGGATTGGACATAGCCCGTAGCAAAAGTGGACGCCGAGAACTCCGGATCTTAGTCCCAAGGACTATTTTCTCCAGAGCTACATTAAAATTGTGTTTACTAAGAATTGCCTCATAAACAGAATTCGCGCAGCAATTGCACAGCTGGATTGTTGCGTATGTATGGGAAGGACTAATGAGAAGGGTCCCATTATGTGCAAATCAAGACGGATCTCAGTTTGAAATCTTCTCTGAGTTTTCAGTACATAACAAAAGAAGCCCCTCCAGGGATCGGGTAGTAGACCATCCAACCTACTGCTCGGTATCTATCCGAGACACCCAGTGCATATCTCAGAAAAAACATTAAGAAATCTAGATGTTGAAATACAATATACGAGGGCTGATCAATAAAGACTGAGACTGATTTTTTTCACACATATTTATTACTCCATTTCAATGTTGTCACGCTATTTTTCAAAGTAGTCCCCTCCTACTTCAGTGCACTTTTTATACCATCTCTGCCAGTCCTCGAACACATGGTGCAGGCCATTCTTTGTCAGGTCTTTGAGAATCGCCTCACTTTTCTTCAGGACTGCTTCAGTGCTTTCAAATCGAATGCCGCGGAGCTTTGCCTTTAGTGATGGGAATAAAAAGAAATCACAGGTGGCAAGATCTGGGCTATAAGGCGAATGAGCATACAGGTAATGTTGAATTTAGCCAAAAAAGCATAGACTTGATTGGCGACGTGAGGCCGAGCGTTGTCGTGATGAAGTCGCCACTCATTCGGATGAAGTTCTGGACGTTTCCTTGCAATGTGCTTCCTCGGTGTAGCCAATACTGACGTGTAGTACGCTGCTGTAACAGTGGTGTAAGTGGAAACAACAATCACAGCAGCTGTGTTGATGTTGACTTCAGTCATAGCAGAAGCACCAGGCCCACCTTGCTTAGCACAGAGGACTCGCTCTACTTTGAAGTCTTTGAACCACCTAAACACTGTTGCACGAGGTAGTGTATCTTCACCGTATGCTTGCTTCAGCTTTTCCAAAGTTTCAGAGGCCTGTATGATTTAAAGGAAAACAACATTTTATTGCTCGTCTTGTGTCACCTTCATTTTGTGGTATGCGAAATTCAAGTAGGGTCAACAATATACAGCATTACTACCAACCTACCAATACGAGAGTGCTGCCGCCTATGGAAATTATCCATGAAACCCCGATCTTTTCAAATATTCATGGTAGAGACAGGAAACTATAAAGAAAGCTTCAGGAAAAAATCAGTCTCAGTCTTTATTGATCTGCCCTCGTAAAAGTTTAAACATTCCTGGTGGTATACGAAGGAGGTCCAGAAAGTAGCAGACGTTTTGAAATAAAAAATTAACAAAATGAAAAAACCCAAAGTTTATTGTATACATTTGAAAGTAACGCTCTTAGACTATTTTATACATAATCGCTATTCAAATTAAGGCATTTATGATACCGTGGCACTAGTTTTTCAATAACGTCTCTGTAGAAATCTGCCGCCTGCCATTTCAACGGTTAGTTTACACCAGCATGCAGTTCTGCGTCTGTCAAAGCGTTGTGTAGCGAGATATTTCTTCATCGCTGGGAAGAGGTGGTAGCCGCTCTGCGCCAAATCCGGGCTGTATGGTGGATGATCGAAACCTCCCATTCAAAACCATCCAAGAGTCCTCGGGTACGACTGGCTGAGTATGGACATGCGTTGTCGTGAAAAAACAACACATCACAAAGATGGAGATACTTTTCAATTGGTTTGTGCTTGTTACTTTCTCTACTACGTATAGTAAGTAGGGGAAGTATTGCATTCCACCCAAAAATTCGATACCGAGATTTCACCGGAAATACATGTTTTGAGACCTCCTGAATCCAAAAAAAGCATTTTTGGAAACATGTCCGTGTGTGTGTCTGTGTGTGTGTGTGTGTGTGTGTGTGTGTGTGTCTGTGTGTCTGTGTGTGTGTGTCTGTGAACAGCATAACTCAAAAACGAACACTCGGATAAACACCAAACTTGGTATTTAGGTTCAGTATCTTCCACAGATGCGACACGAAGGTTTTCAAGAAAATCCCCCCACCCCAGACTACCCTTTACATGGAACATTTTTCGAAAATTTTAATTTTCTCAAAAACGGCTCTAACGATTTTGATTAAACTATCATATGTTTAAGATATTGTCATGACAAATAAAATGTATATCTCGAATTTTCTGGCAATGTCTCCAAAAGTGTTCTTCATTATGAACGACTTTTTCATAACTGGTAAACCATAAGAGATAGACAAAAGTTTACTACACGAAAAATGTAGATCGCGTTAAAATACACAATTTATGTCATATACATTTCTTTTGTTGAGTGAACCGTTTGCGAGATATTGCTTGTTATTGCCTTAAATTTTCCAATACTTATACTTTTTCTCAAATTCGTTATTCATTTTTTTGTCCTGGACATGCAAAGAGAATGGAATGCGCCACATAGCAACCAGCGTTAAAATATTTGACTATCGCTTAAAACTTACCATATTCCCCTTGCATCTACAAGAAGATTATCAATAAGATTGACATCTCGATATCTCGATTAACATGAAGCATATGGAGATTAAGCGTTTGTAAAAATAGTTTGTACAAGAGTAGAGAAAGTCATGTGAGTGTAACACATCAGATTTTTTTTTCTTTCTTTTTGTCAACAGAAACCTAACCACAGACCACACCTCACAAGTGGCGGGATTTTCTTTTCCAGCGCACATTTTAACACGTTACAGAGAACAAAGTAAGGAAGGCGCAGGCCACTCGCTACCACAACTACACTGTATTGACTCTTAGGTTGATCCGCGGCAAAACAAACCCACGTGGTCAGTGCACCGTGGTGCAACACGGTAGCAATGCGAGCAGGAAAGTAGTCCCATGCTAATCTCTGAATTTTAGAATAAATTTATCCTTAAATAGTATAATATTCTATACAAATACCTACCGTAAAACAGAGCTACAAGTCCAATGACGCAATTCGTATGAGTCACCTGACATCCGGGTAGGCGCAGAATATTGTTAACAGCCAGAAACCAGCAGTTGTGTTCAGTATCATGGAGGACGATGAACTCGCTCTTGTGTTTTCGTCGAATTACGTAAAGCATTAGCCGCGCAAACCATTGACTAGTGGTGAAAAAACAATAGTGTTGAATCTTTATTATAAGTTATGTGAGAAATATTCAACACTTTCCGCGAAAGAAATGGTGAAATTAACTTCTGAGTTCACTGGTGTTTCGAGTACAAGTATAAACAGTGCTTGTGCAGAAAAATCTGAAACGAGAAAAGTGGTTACACCCGGAAAAAAAAGAAAGCATATGAAATACGCGATGCAAGAATGTCGTGATTTTAAGAAGATTGCAATTCGCGTAACACTGCAAAATTTCTTTTTTAAAATGAGCTGCCAACAGTTAATAAAGTGCCGCTTCCAGAGAGCGAATAAATTAGGTTGTCGCATACCTGTTACTTTATTTTAGAATTAACTATTATTATATGTGCAAACATTTATTTTGTTGCAACTATCAATCTTATCACCTTTAACCCTTAACAGAATATGCTAGTCACCGTTTCAGTTGTCGAAATAAGGACTCTGTTCTTTTTTTGCACTACGTGCCGCTTTGTACTCGCCACATGGTCTGAAAGTGTGACAGTATTTCTAGTGCGAATGGCGGAAGGATACATTACAGCGGTGCACTGGTCACCTGGAGTTTGTTTTGACGCGGATCAACCTAAGAGTGAATACAGAGTAGATGCGTACTGAGTGTAGGAACGTTCTGAAACCAAGATGGCGGCTCTATCCCCGCCCACCACCGCGATAGGCCAAAACGTCTTACCTTCTGGACGGCCCTCGTAGGTTGAAAAACTATCTTACTTGAAACCATATGTTGGAGAAAATAAATTATATTCTCTCAGTGCATCCAAGACTGCAATGAACTTAAAACGATTAAACTTTCCTAGCTTTACAGATTTATAAGGAAGAGAAACTTGACTTACGCTTCGGTTAAGCCACTGAGTACAGACGTGCTAATACACCTCGTCGTTACACTCTGAAACGTTAGGTAATACACAAGCCTGTATAAAGTGTTTATTTATGCATGTTAGTTTTATATTGTCAAGTAATGAATTATATTCAACACGTTAAACAACAAAACGTGACGTGGAAACCTATTGAAATGATTTCATTCTCTTGAGTACCACAACCTGAGATAAAGATTAGTCGGTAAATAGTTACGCCGGAACAGTAGTACACTCATTCAAAGAACTACAGCGTCAAGAGCTACGTGATTCCACTTCAAATGGCTTACACAATATTTTACTTCAATATACACGCTGAATCACAGCTCGTTGATGTCACGTCTGATGATCGAACTGGCCATGGCACAGTACCACCGCGACCAATCCGGTCGTCCAAACTGTACATCAATGTGGTACCTAACATCGAGTACAAAGTGTGCCGGCGCCACATCGTGTTGAAACCACATAAGCTGACGAATTCCCAGCAGCACTTCTAGGAACTGTGGGAGGACATGTTGAAGGAACGTTTTGTACACGACTCCGTTCAGTATATCAGGAAGTACGTAAAGTTCAATCACAAAATCCTTGACAATATCAGCCCATACATTCACAGCAAACTGCACTAATAGGATCAGTATGTGTAGATTTTTCGTAATCTCATGCATGGCTATTCCTACTGTTGAACATGAATAAACTATTCATAACACAAAAGAAAATAATTAGAAACATGTTTAATTTAAAGAGAACTGAACACTGTAGAAACATTTCAAACAAAACAATATACTCACCCTGCCCTGTTTATACATCTTAGAAACAGTTTGCTTTATAAATAACAACATTCATTACTTCTACTCAAACAGCACCATACATGAGCATTCCACTAGAAGCAGGAATAACATTCACTTACAAGCCGCCAGAACGACAGAAAAGGTTAACTCTATATTACATACAGGAATCCAAATGTATAATTTAATTACAACAAAAATAAATGACAAACATCCACCTAGGTTCAGAAAGCAGGTTAAGAGGTTTTTAATTGATAACTGCTGTTATAATATACAAGACCTTTTTGAGTTCTTTAGCTACAAGGTATAGACACAGAATCTAAATAGGATCCTTTAAGCAATGTTTAACTATCTTTTTATGTATATAGTAACCTACTGAATTGTTTATATTTGTGATGTAATTATTTGTAGAAATAGACTAATCTACTGTACTTGACGAAGCCATGAGATTGTAAAAAATTTCCAATCGGTGAATAAACTATCTATCTGTCTGTCTGTCTGTCCGTCTGTCCGCCCGTCCGTCCATCCATCCGTCCATCCATCCATCCATCTATCTCTTGTTAAATTGCCTCTCTGTAAACACCACCAAAGCAGGATAATTGTGGTTTTCTGTACATTGCTGTAGAAACCAATTTGCAAACTCGAAATGCGGAATCCACTGGCTGCGATTATTTCACCTTCTGTGCATGTTACGGGTGCAATTGTTGTTCATGTACTACTCTAAAAACAGTTGATTGGTTTGAGTTCAGAGTGGTAGAACCCGCAGACTATTAGCGGCAGGATTGTCACCAATCGCGTTTAAAACGCATTCTCTTCCAGATTAGGTGTTCTGGCATACCTCACACGGTAAGTACCTTCCATTCTAATACGGAAAGATCCAGTTTCTCGTAGACGCCTATGTACAGATGGAAAAGTGCTGCGATGTGGTTAGCATAGCTCCGTTGTGCCGCTCTTCCATTGCATGCAGTGAACCTATACACGAGGTGGATATCGGCCAACTCTTCATCAGTAAACCTTTCCATACTGCTATGTATCGCTGTTAACGCACAACTAATATTGCCCGAAAAACAAATTCCTAGACAGAACCGAGCAGTACTGAATTCAAACTTGAGGCCAAAGAAGAGGCCATTACTGTTGTCAACAGCAAGTATTGTGAGCGAATGGAAACAATATGTTTACAAACAAGACACAAAGCGCATACCGTCGACTTTTACACTGTTGTGCAGTATTTTCAGTGCAATACACACACAAGCTAATTGGGGCATTAAACCAAACGAAATGCAATTACTTTCTAACGAGCCGCCGGATACCACGGATCCTTTATACCAAAATACTCGGAAGGTATCCCTAAATAACCTCTGGTTCTGGTTAACCTGTATATTATTGGTACAACTTTTCTCCCATTTGATGAATTCTTTGTGGTTGGAAGATTAACTAAAAATTCTCCCATTGCATCTTTGAAAGAGACTAACTTAAATACCAATTTATTCAACATTCACGCAGCCCTTTTCTAAATTTACGTTGGGTTTATGGGACCTCATAATGTGTATTGTTTAGTGGAAATAAAATATGGATATCAAGTTACGGTCTTGCTTGAATTAATGTGAACATATACATAATTCTATTACAATATTACTTTTTACTATACACAGCGCTAATACCTATTTCATGTGCTCACCCTTGACCTTAATTATCATTTTCACTCGTTTGTGCATAGGGTCAATGAATTCTTTAACATATTTCATTATTTCTGTGTCAAGAAATTGCACTTTTATTACAGCACAAATCATATTTTCTTTGGTGGTGTAGCCTATTATTGTCCCTTTCTGGATAATCGACCAAAGATTCTCGAAAGTGTTGAGATTCTAGGTTAGTCCAAACATTGAAAACAATCTTTTACCATGAAGTCCTTCACATTCTTCGATTTATGACATCAGCCAAGCTCTCACTGAAACATTGCCTTTTCAATGTTCAATGTTTTTTCCAGTCTATTCAATTCTTTGATCAAAAATTGGGATGTACTTGATGCTGTACTTCATTCCATCAATAAGAATCAAACATTTAATGCCTGTAGCTCCCAATCATCCCTTTTTTTGCAGGGGGAGCTTTAGTGTCTGTTTGAAGTGCTTTGGCAAGATTTCCTCTGCAGCTGTTCTCCATATATACGAGATGTTGAAACCCTGCACTTAAATCACTTTCATCAGAGAATAGGACCCTTCTCCACTCTTCTTGTATTCAGCTATGAGCTCTCTAGCCTTTGCCAATCTCTTTTTCTTCATAGAACACGTCAATAGTTGACCGGCCTTCGAGCTTTTCTTCCAACCTCCAGAATCCGCCAACGCACTGTTGAAGCGTCGATTTTCACCCTGGAGCTTCTAAATATTTTTATAAATAAAAAATGTTCTTTTCAGAATTAATTTAGCTGATTCTGATTAGAAAGGTATCATCTTTCCTAGACATTTCATTTTCGGCAATATCGCCTTTTCAATAGCTGTTTTCTAACCGGTCTTAGAGGTTTTCTTCCAACCTCCAGAATCCGCCCATGCACTGCTGAAGCGTCGATTTTTACCCTGGAGGTTCTAAATATTTTTATAAATAAAAAATGTTCTTTTCAGAATTAATTTAGCTGGTTCTGATTAGAAAGATATCATCTTTCCTGGATTTTTCATTTTCGGCAATGTCGTGCTTTCCTTTGACCCAAGCTCATTTGTCCTACTAATTATATAATAATTATTAATTGTTAACAGCTCCCATGCTTAACAATTACATTCAGGTTCTGTCTGTTTCTCAGTCATACTACTAAATTCATGGAAATTTATGATCTAACTTTTCTTTTTGGATCAGTAAAACAGTATAAGAAAACATATGACTCGTTAAGGGAGGGGATACCAAGCACTTCGGCTCCCAATGGATCTTTTGTGTGTGCACTCCTGGAAGGAACGGATGAGGTGAGCGAACCGCAAGAGACGTATGGGCTGCACAGGTGGCCGGCGCAAGTCCGTAATAGTTCCAGGCTTGACCATCCGGCAACGGGAGGGTCCTTCCAGTGGAACCGGGGAAGCACGACCCAGTAATGGAGGCTCTATAGACTTCCCTCTAGCGGAGCCGAGAGGTTTCAAACCGCAAGCCTCTGTGCCATCCGCCCGACATCTACCAAACCACAGCCCGGGAATCAACCTGAAAGATAAAAGGTAAATGGAATAAGAGGAAATGGGGAGAAAGGAAATCCGTGGTGGAATAATCATTCCAGCATTCGCCTATATCAACCAAGGAAAACCACGAAAATGAGTGTGCGGCTACGTCCTGAATGCGAGCCTCACGCGTTATTACCGCAGAGCCATCTCACTCGTAGTAAATATAACATTAGTTTGTATGTAAAAGTCATTCATAATTTACATATCGACAAATGGGTTTATGTAGATTTGTTTTATATTAATTACAGTTGTAATAAGTTTTACAGCTCCATATCCATTGCGAACAAATATATGCTTGCTAAATAAAACGCTAAAATGGCTATAAACACAATCAAATCGCTAAACTTCAAGTACAAGCAATAAAAGCAAAAGCTACAATTAACTTTATTAACAATGGGTTTCAATAATGCGGTGTAGAATTGGAGGGAAAAGGTTATTGATATGGAGTTACTTATTAAACTCAATGTTCCTGTCTGTTCAGACTAATTCGCACAAGACTAGGTCTACGGTGCTGCTGAACAACTAATATCCAAACTAATATAAAGAGAGAGTTTGTGTGTGTGTGTGTGTGTGTGTGTGTGTGTGTGTGTGGTGTGGTGTGTGTGTTTGTGTGTGTGTTTGAGTGGTGTATGTGTGTGTGTTTGTGTGGTGTGTGGTTGTGTGGTGTGTGTGTTTGTGTGGTGTGTGTGTGTTTGTGTGTGTAGTGTGTGTGTTGTGTGTGTGTGTTTGTGTGGTGTGTGTGTGTTTGTGTGTGTGTTTGAGTGGTTTGTGTGTGTTTGTGTGTGTGGTGTGTTTGTGTGTGTGTTTGTGTGGTGTGTGTGTTTGTGTTTGTGTGGTGTGTGTGTTTGCGTGTGTGTGGTGTTTGTGTTTGTGTGGTGTGTGTGTGTGGTGTGTGTGTGGTGTGTGTGTGTGTGTGTGTGTGTGTGTGTGTGGTGTGTGAGCTCAAAACCATTAAACCATGTTGATAAGTCTTTAATCATTGTTCTGACAGACATAGGGCTATAATTTCGTTTCATAAATTACTAAAAGGTTAAAAAGTATTTACAAAGCAATTGTACTTGAATACACTGGAGTTATAAAATAACATACCGACGAACAAGGCATTATCGTTTGGTTGAGAATGCCATGGAGTATAAAAGAGTTGTTACTCCACAGAATATGCATGTAAAATAACACAAATGCCGCAGATATTTCATTCCAAGCAATATATAATATGTAGAAGGTCGCGGTTTAGTACTTCAGAAACAGCAAAACAAATGAGAATCGAATCTGTGTTAAGGGGAAGATTCACATGACTCTTTCCGCCCTCTTTCGCTTATTAGTGGTATACAAACTAATCTTATTAAACCTATTTTTCTATCGCCTGCATTTAATCCAAATAAATATTTGCAGAAATAGCTGCATTACACATTTCAGTATACATACAAAGAGAACGCCGATAGTCAAATGTTCAAGAACTGGACGCTATATGCCGATTTAAATTCCTTGCAATCACCAGAAATAACCGAATGTTGACAGGAGTTTAAAAGAATGACCAAGTAACCAAACAATTCCAACCACCAATAACGGATATATCAGAAATGGCTGAGTCAAAATGTTATTTGACATAAATTGTGTGTTTTAAAGAGGTCTACAATTTTTGTGTAATACCTTTCGTCTATCGCTTGACGTTTACAAATTAACAAGATTATACAACAGTTTTTCGGATTAAATGACTTCGTAGGCTATTCCCAAAAAATTAAACATATATATTTTATTTGGCACCTAAATGTCTTTACTATATGATATTTTAAACGAAATCGTTACAGAAATTTTTTAGAAAATAAATTTCGAAAATATTTTCCATGTAAAGGGTAGTCTAGGTTGGGGAAATTTTCTTGAAAATCTCCGTGTCATAACTTTGTATGGTACTGAACCCAAATACCAAGTTTGGTGTTAACGACTTTTCGTTTTTAAATTATGCTGTTCACAGACACACATACACATATGCGTCCTTTTCTAAAAAATTGATGTGTTACATTCATCAATTTCTCTACTTTTGTTCAAAACTGTGTTTACAAACGCTTTTCTACATCTACTTCATGTTAAGATAAACTTATTGCTAATTTTCTTGTAGGTGCAAGGGGAATACGTAGGCTTTAAGCGATAGTCAAATCTTTTCAGAGCTGGCTGCTATGTTGAGCATTCCATTCTCTTTGTATGTCCAGGTCATAAAAATAGAATTCCCATTTGAGAAATAGTATAGGTTTTGGAAAATTCAAACAAATAATAAGGATTATCTCGAAAATGGTTCACTTGACAGAAAAATGTGTATGACATAAAATGTGTGTTTTAACGAGATCTACACTTTTATTAGCAAACTTTTGTCTATCTCTTACGGTTTATCAGTTATGTAAAAGTCATTCGGAATGAAGAGGACTTTTGGGGACATTTACAGAAAATTCAAGATGTACATTTCATTTGCCATGAAAGTATCTTAAACATACGATATTTTAATCAAAATCGTTAGAGCCATTTTTGAGAAGATAAAAATTTTCGAAAAATTTTCCATGTAAAGAATAGTCGTGTCGCATCTTTGAAAGACACTGAACCTAAATTTGGTATTTATCCGACTTTTCTTTTTCGAATTATGCTGTTCACAGACACAGAGGCAGGCACACACGGAGGTTCTTCTAAAAGTGTTTTTTTAATCAGGGGGCCTCAAAACATGTATTTACGATGAAATCCCTACTATGTACGTGGTAGAGAAAGTAATATTCTAGGTCTTTGTAGAATATAATAATTTCGTAAACAACGGGGGAGGTAAATTAATTTAATTTGTCAATGGAGTTTAACAAACTACCCGTACAACGTCGGGTAAGACAGATAGTCCTAGATAAGCATGTATTGGGGTGAAACGCAAGACACAGTAGCATTCAGCAAGTTTTACAAGAAGTTATCGTTGCACTCCGATCACAAGAAAACAAGTGTACTTAGTCCAGACATTTTCTTGTGGTAGAAAGCTACATTATGCTGTTGACCCAAATTAGCCGCTGTCTCATCTTTCAGGAAGTGCGGCATCGGATCTTATCTCCTAGCTTTATTAGCACTTTACATGTATGGAGTGTCCAACTACTCGGAAAATAGCCATAGTACATTTGCTGTTCATGTAGAACAGGGGTTGCCAAATTATTCATAAAAGGAGGGCCACACATACAATATGTGATCAAAAGTAACCGGACCCTCACAAACATACGTTTTTCATCTTAGGTGCATTGTGCTGCTGCCTGGTACTCATTATCCGCGACCTCAGTAGTCATTAGACATCGTGAAGCAGCAGAATGGGACGCTCCATGGAACTCACGGACTTCGCTCGTGGTCAGGTGATTGTGTCACTTGTGTCAGAAGTCTGTACGCGAGATTTCCACACTCCTAAACAACCCCTAGGTTCACTTTTCTGATGTGATAGTGAAGTGGAAACGTGAAGGGACATGTACAGCACAAAAGCGTACAGGCCGAACTCGTCTGTTGACTGACAGAGACCGCCGACATTTGAAGAGGGTCGTAAAGAGTAATAGGCAGACATCTATCTAAATCATCACACAGGAATTCCAAACTGCATCAGGATCCACTCCAAGTACTATGACAGTTAGGCGTGAGGTGAGAAACCTTGGATTCCATGGTCGAGCGGCTGCTCATAAGCCACACATCTCGCAGCAAAATGCCAAACGACGCCTCGCTTGGTGTAAGGAGCGTCAACATTACACGATTGTACAGTGGCAAAGCGTTGTGTGGAGTGACGAATCACGGTACACAATGTGGCGATCCGATGGCTGGTGTGGGTAGGCGAATGCCCGGTGAACGTCATCTGACAGCGTGTGTAGTGCCAACAGTGAAATTCGGAGGTGGTGGTGTTATGGTGTGGTCGTGTTTTTCCTGGAGGGGGCTTGCAACCCTTGTTGTTTTGCGTGGCACGATCACAGCGCAGACCAACATTGATATTTTAAGCACCTTCTTGCTTCCCACTGTTGAAGAGCAATTCGGGGATGGCGATTGCAACTTTCAACACGATCGAGCACCTGTTCATACTTCACGGACTGTGGCGGAGTGGTTACACGACAATAACATTCCTGTAATGGACTGGCCTGCACAGTCCTGATTTGAATCCTATAGAACACCTTTGGGATGTTTTGGAACGCCGACTTTGTGCCCTCACCGACCTACTTCGATACCTCTCCTCAGTTCCGCACTCCGAGAAGAATGGGATGCCATTCCCTAAAAAACCTTTCAGCACCTGATTGAAAGTATGCCTGCGAGAGTGAACGCTGTCATCAAGGCCAACATCATATTGACTTCCAGCATTACCGATGGACGAACTTGTACGTCAGTTTCAGCCAGGTTTCCGGATACTTTTGATTACGAGTGTAGTAGAACCGTGACATACATAGGTAGATTATGCCGAACTTCTAGGAGGAAGGGATGAAGTGAAGGAATCATACAGCAGGATGCACACCGTAGGCACAGAGACGCGCGGATGTCCCCAATGTTTCCAAACTCTCATCCCAATGTTGGAGTCACTGAGAGAGCGCGATGAAGGACCCACCATTCGAGCAGCCTATTCTTTCCACTCGCATGCATCTGCACCAATCTGTCCGGCACCACCATACACCACGAAACCTAGCAGCGCACATGGCATGCCAGGGAACCATGCCCATATATCAGAATGGGCGGTCGTCGGGGATCGAACCCGCGTCGTTCCGAATGCGGATCACAAACTTGCCTCCTGAGCCATCCCGCTCGGTGGGGTGCCACATTAACCGTTAGAAAATGAATCACGGTCGAAGCCACATAAGATTAGTTTAGGAACTATAAATTTGCAAGCACAAGGAGCACACATCACATCAGTTTTCAAACACAGTATTTTCTTGATTTAAAATCTACACCTACATAATATTAATAACTGATGTAATTAAATGCTTAACAAATGATCAGTCTTTGATTCATAGTCTCATGGCAATGTAAGTCATAGGTGATATACAGGGTTTCCCAAAATTATACCAAGAAACTTTGGTAACTGATGGATAACATTATTTGGAACACTTTTTGTTAAGGCACGTTTTTTGCTGCGGCACTTCCCATGGCAGTGAGGGATCGTAAAAGGGGGAACCTCCCCTAAAAGGGGAAGGTGGCCCTTTGAGTCACGCCATTACGGGCTCATGGGCCTGCTGGCTTTGGGAAATTGGAGAGAATACGGTGGTTGAGGTTGGCAATTTGATGTTGGGATTTTTTTTTAATTTAATTGAGGTTGATATTGCGAAGGGAACCCCTTCAGATGGAGGATGGTGGTGGAGAGATAGCTGGAGGGTAGCACATTATGTTAGGGGGGCCTAGAGCAAGTCTGGGTCGCTTATAGCGAGCCCCGGGGTCAATGTCATACTCCCCGAGGCCGCGGATGAGGTGATTGAAACTGGAAGGGAGTCTAGGGTACAAGCTGTGGGAGAGATGCAGGATGTATTCTGTGAGAGTAGGGAAGGAGAGATCAGCATGGATGTTTTGGCTAGGGATATACCATTCGGCGGCGACAGATGCTCTGAGGTAGCAGTTCTCAAGGACTTGGAGTGTGTGGAGGTGTGTTCTGGCGGCAGCTTCCCAGACTTGACAGGCTTAGGTGAGGGCAAGCCGGAGTACCTGCTTGAAGATCAGGAGTTTATTCCTGAGTGACATTGTTGATCTTGTGTCCTAGACGAGTTAATGTCATTATTGTCTCCCAGCCAGTTTGTTTACATACAAAAATTATAGTACTGTGCGCATCTCAGTAAGGTACATAATCTTAGTAGAACACACGAAAGAAACAAAACACAAACGCTTCAGTTGGTCTATCCTATGTTTACTTCCTGAGCACAATGCTGGCTTTCTTTAAAGTGTGTATTATTGTTTTCCAAACGCATGCTGCTACTACATATTCTCAGCCAGGCCTTAGTTCAATAACAACATGGAACGTACATGTTCCCTGACATTACCCCACTTTTTTTGGAGACACATGAAGTCTAGTTCCTGACACGTCTGTTGAATCTGAAGAGGAACTTGTGGCGCGCATAGCCTGCCCAGCTGACGAAATCAGAGAAATGGCTGGTGTCTTTGGGAGGGTATAGTACAATATGGCACGCCAATGCACTGTTTGTGTTCACAGCAATGGACGCATGTTCCAATATTGTTACAATCATAAGGGTTGTGGCGGGGGACGAGCTACTTAGGATCTTGGTTGGGAAACGGATGGTAGATCAATGGCAACAACTTGGCTTAAACAAGGTTAATGTATTGAGCAGTATCTTAAGATTCTCAGTTGGCAAGTGTTTGGTTTACAATAACCTGAATCATTATCTCTAGTATTATTGTTAAGCTCAGAAGGGGCTAGTAACCTAAGTTCTTATCTTGAGAGATGTGTCGAGAATGTGTCAGGGCAAGTAAGTGAAAGGGTCTGGAGCGCCGTCGAGGTACAGGTACAAGAGCAAAGACTAAGAACCCCCAAATCGAGGTCTGCAGCTCCTTATATAGCTTAAGGATACACAGAAAGGGTTTCTCAATATGGCGGCAGTTATGCTAAATATGGAATGCCACCGCCCTACGTTTGACTTGTAACAACCAGTCAGCGTAACGTATTCGAATTGCTCTAGAATATTCGACATGACGTGTGCAGGACAAAGTTCAACGCTACTCCGTGCAATTCTGCACCTTGACCGGGGAAGTTGACGACATAGTAGAATCCACAGGGTTTTGTCATCGGAAAGGGTTAGCCGCTTCGCGTAGCTTAACAAAGCTTCTGCATTTTTAAGAAGATGTAAAATAAAATCCTAACTAAATTCAGAGTATCATAAAAGGATCAGTAAAATATTACCAAATGAATATAATGGCACACGCCAATGGCACGCGTGACATATTTGCTTTGAATGGGAAAATTGTAGTGTACTGTAAACACTGAGGTGTTTGCGTTTTGTTTATGTGTTCTGTTTTTGTTCCTTGAAATAAAATTATGTACCTTACTGAGATAAATGCAATGCTGTAACTCTCGTAGTTAAGACAACTACAAAAATCACAAATGAACTTGCAGCTTTTACCTACTTTTCGACATAGTCACCAAGTTTCTCAACACATTTATCTCATCGTGATACCAGTTTCAATATGCCCTGTTCGTAGAAGTCCGTTTCCTTGGAATATAGCATCTGCAGACTGCTGAGTTCACTTCCGCATCTGTCGCAAAGCGTTAGCCGCCAGGAATTTCTTCATGGTACCAAATAGATGGAAATCCGACGGTGCAAGGTCCGGACTGTATGGTGGATGCTGGAGATCTACCAAACAAATCTGGTGATTTTCTGACGAACAGCAGCAGCAACAACATGGGTGCGAGCATTGTCATGAAGAATTTTGACATCGTCGCCATTCATGTTCTGGCGTTTGTCACGAAGCACACAACGCAACTTCACCAAAGTTTTCAAGTACTGCAGCATTCACAGTGATTCCGTATTCAGCAAAGTCCACCAATACAACACCATGCATATCCCAGAACACGGCCACAAGCACTTTCCTAGCAGATTGAGTCACTTTGAATTTTTTCTTCACTGGGGAACCAGCACGTTTCCACTCCATACTTGCCTGCTTGGTTTCGGACGTGTAGTGGTATGCCCATGATCCATCACCAGTGTCGACTCCGTTTAGAAAGTTATGCCCTTCTGCGGTGTACCGCGTTAGGTGATCCAAGCTCGTCATCATTCGCTGGCCCTTGTGGTTGTCTGTCAGGTTCTTAGGCAACCAGCTAGCACTAACTTTACGAAATTTCAACGTGTGGAACAATATCGTCACTGCGCCATAGGAAATGTTGAACTGTTGCGATAAGGTTCGCAATTGCACACGCCGATCGTTCAGAATTGCCGCCTCAATGTCTCTGACATTCTGCGGCCTGCAGCTGTTACCGGCCTCCTGGAGCGTGGCGAATCGCTAAGGTTCACACGACCCTCTAGGAAGAATCTACACCACCTGGAGACATTTCTACGGTCCATACAATCATCCCAACACACACCACGCATGTCTCTGTGAATATCATTCGGTTTATGCCCTTTGGTCCACAGATATCGCACCTCTCTGTTCTTCACACGTGGACGACAGTAAAATGCGCGCCATCTTTGTAGTGTAGTTCACGCTTCTCTCGCTAGAGCTGCGCATGAAACAATAAAACCCTCTGTAGTAAAAACTTCAAGCTATATCTGTGTAAAATTGTAACATTTCTGCTGCAATACCAAGGCAGAAAAAATTATTGTGCGTTACTTTTCGATCCACCCTCGTAGTTTGTTGATTATTATCATTTAAAAATTGTGTGTTCACCCAACATTAATTAGACTAGAGAACATTTCAGCGGTAAGCATTTTACGATTTTAAATCGTCATTAGCGCCTAAACAAGGTGCAGATCGGCTTAGAAACACAGTCGTCAAATAAGCCCAATCTAAGACAACAATTTATAATGGTACAGGGATTCAAAAGAGATCGGGTTTTTTTTCTTAGTGATAAATTTCGTGAAGGACGCCCAAGAACTTCTGTTACTAATGAAAATATTTCCGGTGTTCGAGCAATGCTTGAAGAAGATCGACGGACATCTTATGAATTTATTCGGGCAACATTAGGCATTGGTGAAATCCAAAACATTTTACATCAACGTTAGACGTAAGAAAACTGTTGTCGATGGATTTCGCATAAATGACTCTAATCAAAAGCAACAACAACATTGATTGGTGCAGAGAAACTCTGGAAAGATTCCAAGGTGGCCCTTCGAATTTGGTTTGGAATATCGTTACTGATGATTTATTGTTATAATCCTGAAAAGAAAACTCAATCGGCTCAATGGGTCTTTCGAACAGAATCTAAACCTGCAAAAGTCCGACAAATTATCCTCGGCGCCAATCAAGAAGGTGATTGACAGTTACTAACCACGGGGCGGAAAGCTTTAATGAATAGGAGCGGATGAATGCGTCACAGCGGTCGTCATAGCAACCATTAGAAGGACCAATTATAACCAAGACGTTTCTATAGCAACGATAGACGCAAATGCGTTGTTGCATATCGTAACACGTGATTGGCATGACGTGCCGGGCGAGCGACCGTTGCAGTAACATGAACTGAAGTCTTATCTTCTGCTGTGGCTGCAGTTATAAACAATTCCTCATTTTAGCCCCAGCTTGCTTGTGTGTTTGTATCAGTTTAGAGATTGCCTGCGTACTGAAAAGTTCTTTTGCGTCGTCGTATGTGTATGGTATTTGCCTTGTGTTACGTGTATTTGAGGTCGTGCATTTGTGCGTGTGTGTGTTGTGTGAGCATTTATAATTGTGTTTAATGGATATTTAACAATGTCCAAAAATATTGACAAAGATAGCGTAGCCAAACGAAAAACTGGGCGAACTCGGGAACCGAATAAGTCTATCAAGCGAGCAGCAGCAGCAACAACAGCGATGCAAGCGATTCGGAAATCAGTGGCATTTTTCCATTAGAATAAGCATCAATATTTCACAGGTATGTTTCTTCTGTTAACGCAGATCTTTACACTGATATATTCTTGCATGATCTATCCTCTGCACGTAGATTCATTATTTTATAATTGTCTTGGTATACAAAAATAATAGTATCCGTTCTACAATGCAGGCGCAACCCAGTCTCCTTCGACACGCTCTCCACGTGGTCGCGATGAGCGGCAACGTCGCCTCTCTCGCTCCGCGAAATGTCAATCGCCTTCTTGATTGGCGCTAGGTATAGCAGTGCTCGTAAGAAGATGGTTGGTAGTATTTTGTTTTTCTAAACCGGGCCATAGTTGCTGCTGATATGTACACAAATCTCTGTTTACCGCAAATTTTTGAAAAACTTCGTCAAAAATGCCCAAAAGGAAAAATATGAGATCATGACAACGCATCGTCGCATACAGCAAAACTAACAATTGAGTATCTGGATGCCCTAAAGCTCAGCACCATGGACCCTACATCCCTGACCTCTCACCTTGTGATTTCTTTTTGTTTCTAAACATTAAAGATAAAATGCGTGGAAATACCTTTTTGTTATCAGATGAAGCAGTGAGAATTATAAAATCCTGGTTTTTGAAGTGCTTTAGGAAGAGTGATATCAATGTTTTAAGGACTGGCTTCATCGAATGCAAAAGTGTACTTATGTACAAGGGGAATATTTTGAAAAGGTATAAATAATTTAAATTTTTTAAAAGTAATCCTTGTTTAATGTTAAAAAAATGTTCAATGTCGCCCTTGTATATGTAAACACCTGTTACATGAAATATTTTTAGAATAGTTCATATTCAAAGAGAAGCCTTAACCCTATTTTTCTGTGCTATAATTGCAGACATTTGTACTTCTAATTTTGTGCTGCCTATCAAAACAGATTCCAAAAGCTCATCAGTCATAGCAGACAGAGCTATATTTTAATTTGACGTATTTCAGTTTTGAAAATGTCTTTTCACAGGCACGTTAATGCGAACACAGTATTAACTCTCGTGCAAAGTATTTCAAACAAGAAAATTTATCATTCGGGAGACAGCTGTAAAAGTCAACCATATTAAATTATTTATATTTGTCCTTCAGTAGGTTATTACAGTATATATCAATTAAAAATATGAGCGCTTAATTTTATTTAATGGTTCGAAATTCGTAGTAAATTAATCTAATACAGGTGCACCGTTTACTTTTATTTATATTTTCGTTTTAGTTTTGTCGGCGAGCCAAACAAACGTAGCTCGCGGGTCTTAGTTTAACAAACCCTGATCTATAGACTCAGTCTATGTAATAAACACTTTCTCCACCGAATAATGAAAGTTATCCAATCAAGTCTATCACTTTTCGGAACATAATATTACTCTTCACGTGATGTTAAGTCACCGTTTGTTTTCTTTGTTATTTAGTTGTCCTGAATATGTTCTTTGCTCTAGCCCTTGTCACCTTCCTGAAATATAAACAATCAAATAGTTAAATTCATAAATATTTCTTTGAAATACAATATTTTGGACGCGTTACTGGAAGCGAAGAAAGTATACGTACATACAAAGAATTAGTACTAGAATTAGAGTGGTATTTTCAGATTTGCTTACATTCACAACACAACTGATAAGCTTTTTAGTAAACAAGTAATGTTTGTGATAATACGAGGGCTGATCAATAAACACTGAGACTGATTTGTTTTCACAGATATTTGTTACTCCATTTCAATGTTGACATGAACTTTTTCAAAGTAGCCCTCTCCTACTTGAATGCACTTTTTACAGCGCCTCTGCCAGTCCTCGAACACATGGTGCAGGCCATTCTTTGTCAGGTCTTTGAGAATCGCCCACCTTTTCTTCAGTGTTCTCAAATCGAATGCCCCGGAGCTTTGCCTTTAGTGATGGGAATAAAAAGAAATCACAGGGGGGCAAGATCAGGGCTATAAGACGGATGCGGCACACAGCTAATCTTGAATTTAGCCAAAAATTCCTGGAGTTGAGGCCGCGTGTTGTCGTGATGAAGTCGCCACCCATTCCGATGAAGTTCTGGACGATTCCTTGCAATATGCTTCCTCAGTGTAGCCAATACTGACGTGTAGTATGCTGCTGTAACATAGTGTGAGGGGGAACAACAATCACAGCAGCTGTGTTGATGTTGACCTCAGTCATAACAGAACACCAGGCCCACCTTGCTTAGCACAGAGGACTCGCCCTTTAACCTCCTAAACACTGTTGCACGAGGTAGTGCATCTTCACCGCATGCTTGCTTCAGCTTTTCGGATGTTTCAGAGGCTGCATGATTTAAACGAAAACAACATTTTATTGCGCTGTATTGCTGCTCTCGTGTCACCTCCATTTTGTGGTATGCGAAATTCACGTAGGGTCAACAGTATACAGCATTACTACCAACCTACCGATACGAGAGTGCTGCCGCCTATAGGCATTATATATGAAACCCCACTCTTTTCAAATATTAATGGTAGAGACAGGAAACTATCAAGGAAGCTACAGGAAAAATCAGCCTCAGTCTTTATTGATCAGCCCTCGTAGAAATGCTAATTGACAGTCACATTAAAGATAATTTCCAGCAAAAGTTAACGTTTGAAACCTATAAGTGTAAAAACATAAGAAAAGCAGGAAGCTAATAAGCTGGCCCCCTAGCTCAGTCGGTAGAGCGCCTGCCTGCTGTTCGATTCTCGGCTGTAGGGTGGGAATTTTTCTCTAGCCAAGATTATTATGAATGAGAGTGAATGCGTGTGTGATCTAATGATTAAAATCTCAAAAGTGCAAGAAATCTAACGACAAGAGAATACGAGTTAACATTCAGCTAGCTGACGTCTAGGAAAGGATCTTCTGTCTGGTGATAGCAGCAAATTAAGTACACCGTAAGTAACTTTAACTCTTACACATTTATTGACACTAACGTATTGCATACATATTCGCAGCTAACATCACTCTCTCAGTCCCAGTCTAGCCAACATTACAATCATACAAATATCATGCCCGAGTAAGCTTAGCTCAATTCCCGACAGATGGCTTGGCGTTTTCAGGATTCTCCACATCCTCCCCACCCTGATCCGTCCCAATCTCCAGAGAGACGGCTAAATGCTGGTTCACAACCAACGAGAACGGTAACCAGAACGAGAACGGGAAAGTTGAAATACATTTACTCAAATGGGAATGTTCACAATCGACGGGAAGCCGCCCCGGGAACGGGAAAGAAGAGTTGCCCAACTTTTAACTTTCTCGTTCTCGTTTCCGGGCACGGCATATTAGATCCCTATTGTGCATATTAGGCTCTTCACTCTAGAGATTATTCTAAGCGGCCGTGACATGAAACAGGCACTAGGCTCTCTATAGTCGCAAACTGGAAGGAATTAGTAGTAAATGTGCTTCCTAACCTTATTCCGACACCCGCAAATCTAATCAGCGTTGGTTCCTCTGGTGAAGGGGTCATTTGTAGTTTATTTATATGCGACTCAAAACTGGTTATTACCTAAAAACAAGGACAAAAAACTACAAATAACGGCTAAACCCGGTGGAAATGAAAAAAGAACAATAAACAATTTTAATGTATGCCATTAAATAAAGGAATGAAAGCTTGGCATAAGTAGAGGGATCGGAAATGTAATGAATATGCATTTGGATAATGTTTACTCTATCGAATTTTGACGTTGGCTTGGCTAAATTGGAACTAGGTGAAAAAATGTCATTGGTCAGTTAGAAACAAATGAAATTCCAATGCGCAAAATCGACTTTCACTTTGTGATCGATATGCATTCCCGTTCTCGTTACCGTTCTGGTTACCGTTACCGGGTGGTTGTGAACCAGCCTTAACATCAGTCTCTCTCAGTCTCAGTCTAGTCAACATTACAATCATACAAATATCATATCCGTTGCGGATGTAACTCAACATCTGTTGGTAGTAAATGCCTCTAAAATGTCCATTCTTCTGCAGTCTCTTGTCTGATAGAGTAATTTCTTCTTTCCTGAGAAGACTGACTACTCAAGGTTCGTGGTTGTTCTGGATCGATAAGTAACAACCTCTGCTGTTGTAGAGTATTTTCCGTCGTCTGTTTCTGTCGTGCGATACCACAAGAAGCGTGTCAGATCTCTGTCCTTCTTATGTAACAGCAGTTTTAGAAAGCCTTGGTGGATATCTCCGATGATCGCCATGGGGTGCAAGCGAAATCTCAGTAGTACTGACGTTACATCAGGGAGTAAGTTGGGTCCATTTCCAGAGTATCATTAAGTGATGGTGCATTTCTTTCGCATGAAAATCCGTCAAATACAATGCGCCATTTGCAATTACCCCGTTTTTCTTTTCTGGTTATATGGTGAGGCAAATGTCCGATCCTGAAGACGCCTCTGACGACATATCCATAGAAATTCTTATAGGTACTGACTATTACTGCAATTTTGTTAAAGACTCTGCACTCATCCGAATTTCACCATCACTAGTACTGCTGCCTACACGACTGGGTTGGATACTTAGCGGCAATCGCTCAGGTATTACTGCAAAGACTGTGGCTGTGAACTACATAGACTCCAATCAGATAGTCTCTCTTCAAGATAATAGTTTATGACGCTTCTGGGATCTGGAAACCTTAGGAATATCTCCAGGATTCTCCACAAACACCATAAGTTCCATAAGAAAGGCCAGCCGATAAGACCATTGTAGTTAAAGGCTGGTTATAAATGGAACTAAAAAATCGTTTATCGGAGTTTATCTATAAGAAAATGAAAGTTAAAGTATCATAAATATAAATTAAAATCTGATGTCTGTATCTAATGACAATATATAGCAGTAGACAATGATTAACCTCAACGGTTCTATCCTACCTAACAGGGACAAGTTTCAATAAGCACCCCATTGCATGCTGATTTTTAATTCCATTACATCAACAGATGAAAGAATAGGTGTTATAAAGTGTGCCAATATACAAGTGACCAAACAAGCCGCCCTTTGCAGTTTTATGCTTCCCGCATACATAAGTGCAAAGGCAGTTGCCGCATCACTGATGTTCAAATGGTGCAGGTACAAAGCCTAAGATCACTGAGGTAGTGCTGATATGTGCATGTGTTTACATGGTAGTTTCTTACTGATAAGCGTCGCGTGATCGCCTGCATGCAGTTCGAGCCAGGTCATTCAGACAAAAAGATAACGTTCACCAATAACGAACGCATGGATATGTGAACACTATATCGTAGAATATGTGTTTAATAAAGATTCAAAATATATTAAAGCAGGAGAACAGTTCTGAAAAAGCTGTTAATTATGCAAACGGCTTTCAGTAAATCCATAGGTATAGATATAGGTTACTCTAGGGAGGGCGACACCTAGAGCACTACGACCCACATAGATATATTTCAGCTACCACCCCACAGGAGGAAGGGATGAAGTGAAGGAACCGCAGGAGGCTACAGGCCGCAAGCAGACAGGCCACAGTGACGCGTGCAATTCCTAACACTTCCAAGCTCGAAGACCCTCTCGCTGCTGGAGCTGCCTATGGAGGGCGATGAACAACCCGACGACCAAGCACCCTTCTGGTGTCCACAGGGAGTGCTCTTTCTTTGAAAAGGCATTCACGCCATCTGTCCGGCACTGCCATACGCCACAAAACCTACAATCACACCTACAAGATGAGAAGGAAACGGAATGAAAGGGAAATTATGGAATGGAAATCGTGGTAGAGAAGAAACCACCCCAGAATTTGCCTGCCGACCCGGGAAAACCACGAAAATCCCATGGGTCAAAGTGAATGATCGCCAGGTGTCGAAACTAGGACCTCACAAGTCGTATTGCGCACATTACCACGGCGATAACTTATTCGGTAAATTCATAATGCAAGGTTTAGGGCCGCCATTCACTGACGCTCCGAATGGGGCGCTTCCCTTTTGATGACATCGAGAAAATGACGCCCAAAACCGGAGAGTCATCCACTGCCGCGCCAGTGCCAGTCGCCTTAGGAAGAAGAAATATTTGACTAGAGGCAGGCAGAATATGAAATGTCATATTCTAGAGCAGCTTGCTGTCATTAGGGGAATGAGTATTTTTATGCTTAGCAGTGTATGCAATTCAATGAGCCTGACAAAAAATGTCATATTGAATAATATTTTTGTAAAATGTGTTTATAAAAATGTTCATATTTTGTAAGGCTTGGATTGACTACGGAGGGGACTCGGCACCGATCCAGAGTGGATATTGTACTTAAGCCCACAAGGAGGCATCCCCGGGAGGAATGATGAGAGAGGAGACACCGGGCGGCCGGAACCAGGAGCGGTGGCACAGTAATGACAGGAATCCGAAATTTCCAGAGATGGAGAGGGTCACAACGAGCATCCTTTTTCCCTGCCACGCGGCACCGAAACACCATCGCAGACACTTTCATCCCTGAAAGAGATAAACGGGAGGAAGGGTGAATGAAATGAAGAATGGAACGAAGTGGAGGGACAGGAATTTCGGGGGATGAAAGAAACCATTCCAGCAATCGCCTGAGAACCCGGAAAAAAACGAAAAAAACCATGCGTCAGAGTGGGCGGTCGCCGGGGATCGATCCCGAGACCTCCCGAATGCCACAGACGTAATCGCCTGAGCCGCTCGGTTTTTGTAAGGTTTAAGTAATTTCCGTTAGCAGCAAACCGGTCTTTCCAAATATTGCAATGGAACAGTTTTCTTAAAACACACATCCAAACCATTGTTTCCAGTAAGTCAGGTACAGTTGAGTAATGTAGCACTTCCTCCAAGTCATGTGCAAAATTAAACGTCCTGTATCCTTGAAGAGGCTTTTACTTTCGCGAACCGGTGTTCCTAGTGGCATGTTGTAATTAGTATTAAGCAAGGACAAAGCAACCGGTAATTTCTTTTTTTTTCTCTACTTTTAAGGGTTTCGTAGTGATTAAAACCTATAAATTCCTTGTAACTTGTATTTCATTTGAGATTCTACTGTTAAATATGAACAAAAGCATTTTATTTTAAACCAGTGAAGTGAACTTGCTCCAAACTCTCGAAGTATAATTAAGATGTTCTTCCTTTAAAACATCAATGTCAAAATATTTTGAATTTTTTATTCATATTCTGGCAAAAATTTATCTTCATATTTTGTATTTTCTATTTATGAAATTTTCTTTGCTTTGCGTTTCGTTATTTAATCAACCACCGTCTGTAGCGAACGGGCATAAACAATCTATAAATAAGAACTTGTTCCCCAGTTCGTCTAGGGCAGCATTTCTTTTCACTTTGTTGTGGTAGTGACTATTCGTAACTTGCCATAGGCATGGCAAATTTTGTAGGCTTCAATAGCTTCCAGAACCAAAAGCAGAATCCTGACAGTGCAGTTTCTAAAACGTGTGCTCTCAATGGTATCTCTCGATTGACTGATGCTGTTTGGACGAGGATTTATCCACTGACTATACTTCAGCAACTTAAGAAAACCGCTTGGAGGGGTAACTCACCTGTTCATGTGTTCCCCCTCTCCTACTCTGCCTCTGAGTCGCTTCTTACAGCAGGAACGATGGATTTGTGCCGGTGAAGACTGGGTGCGCAATCGTTTAGAGCCCAGTTGCCGAGCCTATATTCTCGGTCATGCGCAGTATACTGAAGTGGCCAGTATCGTGGAGAGCTTTGACCGTGCAACACCAGTCTTCTACCGCTTCGGTGCCAGCACGTTAAGTTTTACAAGTTTTAGAAAGTGATTGTTAATCGCATTCGTGATTAGTGTTTTGTGTCTTGTGTGTATGTGTGTGCGGGTGTATATGTATTTGCTTATTTAGACTAAAATGCCTCCCATTCAAAGCAAATTGGTGGAAAAACACTGCACAGCCAAACACGTGAAGTTGTTAATAACGTCCATTTCTTCATGAAACGGGAAGCAGCTTCTGGCGATATTCTAATTCCATTGAAGAAAGTGCAAGAGAGGGTATGTGCAGCAACAAAAGTATCTGAGAGGACAATACGTAAAATAATTAAAGAAGGGGGAACATGTGAGGAACAGGGAACCTCTTTTGGGACACCTGGAAAGGTACATGGTATACCAAAATGGATCACAGACATTGATGACTTTGATAGGTATGTGATTCGGCAAACAATTTACAATTTTTATATTCAGGAGAAAACCTTGCCCACTGTCAGAAATCTGCTCCTGAAGCTTAAGGATTCCATTAACTTTAAAGGGGGAAGCACTAGTTTAAATATTATCTTACGTGACATGGGTTTCGCGTGGAAGAAAACAAGGAAGAATAAGGTCTTGTTACAGGAAAGACATGAGATAAGAGATTGCCCGTAGCAGCCATCATTCTAGGAATGAACAACAATACGGTGAGTCACATGATAGTATACTACTTAGTTATTCTTTTGCCGGTTTATTTTCCCGGGTTTTCTGTTTTACTGTTTGTTTACCGTTTCCATACACCACATTTACAGAGAGCTGCCTGGCGTTAGATATAGACTCGCTTCAGTGCGCGAGGAAACAAGGTCACCGGCACAGAACCATCGTTTCTGCTGTAAGCATCACACGTCAAGATTTCGTCTAGTCCGTGCTTTCTGTTATTTTATTCTAACAAAATCGTTTAGCACTTAATCACACCACTGTTGTATCTATCCAACTGTAGAGGTAGGACTAAAGATATAAGAGCGTTGCAACAGAAATGCTGTGTTTGTAGATTGCTATGACAGACCATGCAAAGCGCAGAGTGCAGCGGGTGTGAAAACAAATGTTTGCATATAACTAGCGATAGCATTTCACATACTTGCGGTATTATCATGGGATATCGTTCAAAAGTTAATTCACACTTTTTAGGGTATTTCATAGCCTTCACTCCTCCATATATCTCTTCAAGGAAAAAAGCTCCTCGCTGATTGATTTTTACATAATACAAACTATTTCAATTGAAGTTTCACAACGAAAACTAGTGGCTTTAATTTTTTTTACAGGGAGACCAATCACACATCATCTAAAAACTGTGTTCTTTAACACATCTCTTACAGAACTGGAATAGGGATTTTAGTTTTAGAGTTATCACGATGTAAAGAAGACTATTAAATTTTTCTGCACATATAATTGCTGAGTTCACAACAGTGTGGCTACACTTGTTTCCCACGTATCAGCCCACTTCCTCTTTAAGACACCTCATTGTTTAGCGACTGAGGGATTTTACTAAGTTGTTACTATAGCAAGTTAGTTCGGTGGCTTGGAACCGCTTCTCGTAGGATTTCCCCATTAATTATGCGACGATTCGGTGGCGTGTTGGAGTAGTCTGTTGGGTTCTTGCGCGGCTAGATATGTAGCAGACCCATCGCACCACGCCAAACAAATGGCGGCTCGCCAATTCACTATGACAGTTTGGAGTGACACCACTCCGTTCGGACGTTTGGAGCAATAATGAATGGCTGGCTTAAATCCTTCCCCCATCAACCGTTGGAGTGTTGTAATCATAGTGCTTTACTAATGCTTTTATTTTCAGTACAGGCAGATGTAGATTATAGAAGACCTCTATATTATAATATTAGAAAGAAACAATTCTGAAGTTCTTAGATAATTTGACAATACTCTATCTCCATAGACAATCGCACCCAAAACGATTGATACTTTTAGAAGCACTATAGAAGTGCATCCTTTTTAAACTCCAAATTAATAATAATAATAATTGTAATGTCCTTTTTCTTTTAATCACAGCAAACATTTCTCTTTGTATGTGGTAATAAACTGAACTAAGTAGTTTTCTTATCACAAAAAAATCTGATGTGTTACACTCACATGACTTTCTCTACTCTTGTACAAACTATTTTTACAAACGCTTATTCTCCATCTACTTAATGTTAATCGAGATAAACATTTGCAGACTCTATCTTATTGCTAAGTTTCTTGTAGATGTAAGGGGAATATATATTTACAAAGGCAATATAGAAATGCAGTAGCCTTTAAGCATATACATATCCCTTAATAGCTGGTTGCTAGGTGCAGCACCATTCCCTTTGCCACAGATTAATACTCTTTGCATATACAAGATAAAAAAATTAATAACGAATTCCCATTTGAGAAAATAAGTATTGAAAAATTTAAGGGAATAACAAGCAATATCTCGAAAATGGTTCACTCAACAAAAAAAAATGTATATGATATAAATTGTGTATTTTAACGCGATTTACATTTTTATGCAGTAAAATTTTGTCTACCTCTTATGGTTTACCAGTTATGCAAAAGTCGTTCACAATGAAGAATACTTTTGGAGACATTCCCAGAAAATTCAAGATATACATTTTATTTGTCATGAAAATATCTTAAACATATGATATTTTAATCAAAATCGTTAGAGCCATTAAAATTTTCGAAAAATGTTCCATGTAAAGGGTAATCTGGGGTGGGGGGATTTTCTTGAAAACCTTCGTGTCGCATCTCTGGAAGATACCGAACCTAAATACCAAGTTTGGTGTTTATCCGACTCTTCGTTTCTGAGTTATGCTGTTCACAGACAGACACACAGACACACACATGGACATGTTTCCAAAAAAGCTTTTTTTGGATTCAGAGGATCTCAAAACATGTATTTCCAGTAAAATCTCGGTATCGAATTTTTGGGTGGAATACAATACTTCCCCTACTTACTATACGTAGTAGAGAAAGTAAGAAGTCTTCAAACCAAATCTATATAGACTGCAGTTTCAAACCGTCCAGTCCATCCCAGTTCTTTCTTCTGCCGTTTCCTCACCTGAGCTTTTTCGCAATCCCATGACAGCTCATCCATCCGCTCACCAAAAGGATTTTAAAAAGGGAACTACTTTTTCTAATATGAATGCTTTGCTGTATCGGCCTAAGGAAAACTACATAAAAGAGGAAATTTCCACTAGCTTGCTTGAAGGGAAGGACGGGCGGAAATGTTCTGTTTTAAATTCTCTTTACGCCCCATACCTTCCTGACATTATTTCAAAGCACTCACGTTACAAAATATACGCTCTCTTCTTGAAAACGTTTGTTTGCTTCATAGCATTTTAATCGATTGGTGCCTGTCTAGCTTTAACCACTGCTAATGCTAAAACATCAGTAGAAGGATTCTTTTCTCTCTCCTGAGACATTTAGATTTTGAATGCCGTATTATTTTAAATATCGGGCTTTTTGTCAGTCTCAAAAATATTTACAAATAGCATCTTTGCCACAGTTCTCAGTTAGTTAGATTTGAGACTAGTAAACCTTAAGGTAATACAGAGCTTTAGTGACTGATCACCTAATATTTACTGTCCCATACAGGAACAGATGTTTCATTATTCACTAGAACCAATTTCCAATACAAGTTTAGTGCCATCATCTTTGACATTTCTGCTTAAAATCTGTAGTAAAAGTTTTTCTTGACTGCCTCTAATTTTTCTGGAAATTTTTCCACAGCTATGAAAGAGGTACATCCAAAAAGTAAAGAACGATTTGGCATAACTAAATAATAACGAAAGACATCAACACAAAACATTATTTACCAAGATGGAGTACCCTACTTTTTTTCTCAATGTAATCGCTATTGCCCTCAAGGCATTTATTGTAACGTGGTGTCAGTTTTTCAACGCCGATGTTATTTTTTGTGCCGCCAAAAAGTGTCACCTGCCTCCTTGAGGTCTTCGTCGGTTGGAAACACTTTTCCGTCCAAAAAGTCCTTTAGTTTCGGAAAGAAGTGAATATCTGAATTATTTCATCAACATTTCCTTTTAACTCATCCGTAACGAGTGATGGCCTCCCACACCGGTCTTCGTCGTGCACACTGGTACTTCCATGGTTAAACATTATGCACCATTTTTCTCACTGAAGACTCATTCATTGCATTACACTTACATTATTTACCTTTAATTTCTATTGGCCGAACATTTTGTGCATTGAAGAAATGAATTACACTACGCGCTTCACATTTGGAAGAATTTTCAATTGGCGCTGCCATTTGAATACGTTGTAGAACAGACAGACGTGACCTCATAGCAACGAAACTCGGCTCATACTGAGATGGAGTAAGGAGCTAACCAACGTGTGGTGGTGGGGGACTGGCACCGAGAGTGATGTGCAATTGTTCTTTGCTTTCTGGATGTCCCTCATATAATAATAGTAAAAGAAAAACTTCTCAGAACTTTGTGCAATAAATTAACAAGCGATATGGCAAGAAAAGTTGTCTTGTTAACTGAATAACATCTACATTTCTTAAACATAGGTTGGTTTGAACCAGCGAAACTGAACAAATACCATTGGTATTATGGTGTAGAATATTTTAAGGCTTTTATAGCTGGAATTATTTTGCTACAAATGCTGCTGTTCCGCTTAATTCCTAAATGGCTTTCTTATCCCTTTCATCGGCGCCACCATTAAAGCTATTCGAATAGATGTGATCATTAAAGCAAGACGAAATGGACCGGCCATCCATTCAAAGCCATACGTCGCAAGTTGGAGTCCCAGAGACTGCACTCAAATGTGTGTGTGGTAAAGGACGAGGAGGGCACACGTAAAATAACCGGTGTTATAGCACGCTTGGATGCTGACGGAGTTATGAACTTCGAATGCAGTTGCATATATTTTGCTTCTTATTATTTTAAAAAACAATACAGTTTTAGTGAAAAAATTAATATTTATACAATACAAAACAGCAATAAATATCTTTAAAAAACCACTTTTGTTTCAAATTTGGTACCTCAGGCTACAAGTGCCTTAGGATACAAAGCGAGGATTTCATCCAAAGCAACTTCCAGAGAACTACACTTTATATGGACAAATATATTTTTACAGAAATGTCTTTTTGGCGTATGGATTATATTATAGTACGTGACCTGTTGACATGAAAAATTAAACTTTATTTAAAGCTGTTTCTAAAATTAGGCAAAAGTGCTTATAACTCTCGGAGAATTTTGTATAGCTTGGAAATGAAAAAGAAAGAAAAGAAAAAATCTGATGTGTTACATTCACATGACCTTCTCTACTCTTGTACAAATTATATTTACAAAAGCTTATTCTCCATATGCTTCATGTTAATCGAGATGTTAATCTTATTGCTAATTTTCTTGTAGGTGCAAGGGCAATATGGTAGGCTTTAAGCGATAGTCAAATCTTTTAAGAGCTGTTGCTAAGTTGAGCATTTCATTCACTTTGTATGCCCAGGACATAAAAAAATGAATAATGAATTCCCATTTGAGAAAAAGTATTGGAAAATTTAAGGGAATAACAATCAATTTCTCGAAAACGGTTCACTCAACAAAAAATTGTATATGACATAAATTGTGCACTTTAACGCGATCTACATGTTTTGTGTAGTAAAACTTTGTCTATCTCTTATGGTTTACCAGTTACGCAAAAGTCGTTCACAATGGAGAATACTTTTGGAGACATTCCCAGAAAATTCGAGATATTCATTTCATTTGTCATGAAAGTATCTTAAACATATGATATTTTAATCAAGATCGTTAGAGCCATTTTTGAGAAAATTAAAATTTGCGAAAAATCTTCCATGTAAAGGGTAGTCTGGGGTGGGGGGATTTTCTTGAAAATCTTCGTGTCGCATCTCTGGAGGATACTAAACCTAAATACCAAGTTTGGTGTTTATCCGACTGTTCGTTTCTGAGTTATGCTGTTCACAGACACACAGACACACACACGGACATGTTTACAAAAATGCTTTTTTTGGATTCAGTGGGTCTCAAAACATATCTCGGTATCGAATTTTTGGGTGCAATACAATACTTCCCCTACTTACTATATGTAGTAGAGAAAGTAAAAAATGAACGGACAATAACTCCGGGAACATTTACAGCTAATTAAAATGCTCAGTATGGACAAAACGCTAACGTACCTTTTTCCTGGAACTAAAACTGAATCACCAGTGTTAGGATCAATAAACATATACGTGTATTTTGGGTTATACACAATACAAGGTTTGCGAGACGAGATTATCGACGTTTGGCCAACCTTTCACTGTTTATTTCAAATGATGGCTTTAATCATTTCCGAGAAATTTACTGGTGTATGTTAAGGCTGTGTCTCAAATGCTCGATAAGGAAATCCTATCGTTTATTTATTTCTCACTTGTGATGTTAAACTTTTAAGCCAAGAATGTCTGCTCGGGGTGAGGGCTGCGCTGTAAGGGAGCTCGTAGTATAGAGTTATCCCTCCTACCAAGTCGGATGGCTCAGACGTTAACGTCTGCAACCCGCATTTGGGAGGTTCCAGGTCCGATCCCCGGCGACCCATGGTTTTTCGAGGTTTTCCCGGGTCGTCAGGTGGTTTCTTTGATCCCCGAATTTCCTGTCCCTCCATTTCGTCCCATTGATGATTTCATACATCCTTCACCACTTTTGGTCTATTTCAGGGATGGAAGTGTCAGCGCTGGTGTTTCGGTGCAGCGTGGCAGGGTAAATGGATGTTCTTTGTGAACTTTCTCCGTCCCTCGACCTGCGGGTGGTTGCCGGAATATGGATGTGGGACAGTGTGTGAGGCGATTACCAGGGCGTCTCAATCTGGAAACTTAGGGACCCAGTCATTGCTGTGCTGTCACTGCTGGTTCCGGTCCCCCGTGTTTCGTTTCACCCCATCCCTCCCTCCCGGGTACGCCCCCTCATGGTCGGTACAATATCCTCATTTCTGGATCGTGCCGAATCCTTTCTGCTTCACAGTCCAATCCAAAAACCCCTCTCCTCGCTAAATAAAACTACAATTCGCTTCAGTGTATACGCGAAGGCTCAATTTTTACTTTCTCTACTGCGTATAGTAAGTAGTGTAAGTATAGCATTCCATCCAATAATTCGATATCGAAATTTCACCGATAATACATGATTTGAGGCCCCCTGAATCCAAAAACGCATTTTTAAATAAAAAATCAATGTTTCCGTGTTGTGAACAGCATAACTCAAACAAAAGTCGGATAAATACCAAAACTGGTATTTTGGTTCAGTATCTTTTAAAGATGCTATTTGGAGGTTTTCAAGAAAATCACCCCAAACTTTAGATAGAACATTTTTCGAGAATTTATGTGTTTTAAAAACTTGCTCTAACGATTTTGATTAAATATCATATGTTTAAGATAGTTTCATGACAAATGAGATGTATATCTTGAATTTTCTGGAAATGTCCCCAAAAGTCCAGTTCTTTCTGAATGGCTTTTGCATAAACCGTAAGAGATAGACAACATTTTTCTACACAAAAAATGGAGAGTTGGTTAATTCTTTTCATTCATTATCTGTTTACCCTCCTCTTATGTAGGACTTACACCCCCCAGGACTTACAAGCGGGTGCCTGGGGTCAGAGGCCCGTCGAGGAGCAGACACTCATGGATCAAACAGAGCATCCAGGATGGGTGATCAGCCCGATGCCTGGTATGGGACTGGTATGGGATGAAGGAAGTAGATGAAACGAAATGTTGGTGAAATGGATGAAAGGAAAGGTGATGATGGAGCAGTTGGTGGAATGAATGGCGGGGGAAACCGGAGAACCCGGAGAAAACCCGCCCAGACGCCGCTTCGTCCACCACAAATCCCACATGCAGGTCCCTGGGATTGAACCCGGGCCGCCTAGATGGGAGGCGAGCGGTCTAATCGCTCGGCCACGGCGCCGCCGAGAGTTGGTTAAAATGATCTTAAATATATGACATTTTAATAAAAACCGTTGAGTCATTTGTGAGAAAACATAAATTTTCTAAAAATCTTCCAAGTAAAGGGTTGTCGGGTTGGTGGAATTTTCTTGAAAATGTTCGTGTTGCATCTTTTAAAGATACTGAATATAAATACCAAGTTTGGTATTTATCAGACTTCGTTTTGAGTTATGGTGTTTACGGACACACACACACACGCGCGCGCGCGGACCATTCCCTAAAAATGCTTTTATTTGGATTCAGGTACCTCAAAACACGTATTTCCGGTGAAATCTCGGTATCGAATTTTTGAGTGGAATGCAATGCTTCCCCTACTTACTATACGTAGTAGAGAAAGTAATAAGGTCCGTTTTGCAATAATGTACCAACTACTAAATATTTCTCGGTAGTTTATTTTTACCTTCTCTACCACGTATATAATAGGTACAGAAGGTATTGCATTCCACTCAAAAATTCGATACCAAATTTCACCGGAAATACATGTTTTGACGCCCTCTGAATCCAAATAAAGCATTTTTGGAAACATGTCCATTTGTATGTGTGTCTGAAGAACAGCAAAACTCAAAAACGAAAAGTCGGTTAAGTACCAATCTTGTTATTTAAGTTTATATCTTCCAAGGATGGTATGTTTTTCATAAACTTTGATTTTTTAAAAAATGGCCATGTATTGAAATGCTATATATTAAAGATATTTACGTGACAAATAAAACATATCTTGAATCTGCTGGGAAAATCCTTTGAATTTCTTTTTATTCGGATAGAAAGTTGTATAACTAAACGTTAAGCGATAGACGAAAATGTACTATACAAAAAATGTAGATCTCTTTAAAACACACAATTTATTTAAAAAAAAGGTTTTGTAGCATAAGCCATTCCTGGGATATCCGTTATTAATGATTGTAATTGTTCGTTTCTTGGTTATTCTAAAAGGGCTTTCAACATTTCTACTTCTTAAACATTTGACTATCTTTGTATCTAACGAAATGTTTAATGTAGCTATTTCTGCAAAGGTTTATTTGGATTAAAATGCAGTAGATATAAAAAAAATCTTATGTGTTACACTCACATGACTTTCTCTACTCTTCTCTATTTTTACAAACGCTTATTCTCAATATGCTTCATGTTAATCGAGATGTTAATCTTATTGCTAATTTTCTTGTAGGTGCAAGGGGAATACGGTAGACTTTAAGTGATAGTCAAATATTTTAAGAGCTGGCTGCTATGTGCAGTATTTCATTCTCTTTGCCTGTCCAGGACATAAGAAACTGAATAACGAACTCCCATTTGAGAAAAAGTATAAGTATTGGAACATTTAAGGGAATAATAAGCAATATCTCGAAAATGGTTCTCTCAACAACAAAAAAATGTATATGACATAAATTGTGTATTTTAACGCGATCTACATTTTTTGTGTAGTAAAATGTTTCTATCTCTTATGGTTTATCAGTTATGCAAAAGTCGTTTACAATGAAGAATACTTTTGGAGACATTCCCAGAAAATTCAAGATTAGAGCCATTTTTGAGAAAATTAAAATTTTCGAAAAATCTTCCATGTAAAGGGTAATCTGGGGTGGGGGGATTTTCTTGAAAACCTTCGTGTCACATCTCTGAAAGATACTGAACCTAAATACCAAGTTTGGTGTTTATCCGACTGTTCGTTTCTGAGTTATGCTGTTCAGATACACACAGACATACACACGGACATGTTTCCAAAAATGCTTTTTTTGGATTCAGGGGGTCTCAAAATATATTTCCGGTGAAATCTCGGTATCGAATTTTTGGGTGAAATACAATACTTCCCCTACTTACTATACGTAGTAGAGAAAGTAATAAGCTTTAGTAAGAATATTTTGTACACTCGCTAGTAAACGACAGAGGGTAGAAAAGGTCCTATAAATGTATCACATATTCTTTACCCAAGTTATCTATGTTTTTCAAACATTTGCCTTAGCATAGCAAACGTTTTTCAGAAGGTCGTCACAAAACTCTGCCTCCAGTTCATCTAGGAAACTAGCTGTTAAATTTTTCTGTATTGAAAATAAGCTAAGAGGACATTTGCGGTACATGTAGGAAACCTTCTTGAAGGACATAAATAATGAGTCGTCTGTTTTTTGCTAACATCACATTAACTTACAGGTTCCTAAAAATTGTTTTCTTGCAACTACTCTGTGATAAAATATCTGTCTTCTGGACCATTAGTTGGAATCCCCCTCCTGATGCCAACCATACCAATAACGCAATTGCTTTTGTCACGGAATCTTAGACACAGAAAGATGCATCCTAGAAAGTGTACAATTGTTGTATAGATTGGCGACGAACTTCTATTATGACAAGCCATTTAGTCTACAGCAGAATGAGAATTTAATTGGCTGTGAAAACGTTGTGGAAGGAAAGCTTACGGTATATACAGTGGAATGAGAAATTAATGAACCAAAATATTCAGTAGTTTTTATTGTATTGTATACTTTAAAAAACAAACCCTCGTATTAGATACAAGAAGAAGATGAACAGTAACTATATTATTAATCCTACTCTTGGCGTTTGTTGTAACAATGGATCGCCCGGTATATTGAATAAAGAACCCAAGTGACGGTGAAAACCTCGTTCCCTAGAACGAAAGCCTCTGTTACCTTAAAGTGGTTAATTAAAGTGTCCGGAAGGTTTTATTGTCTGTAGACACCCATCTTGCGTGCTCTGTCTGCACTGGCCGCCGATAGTTCCCTAAGGCAAACCGAAATAATCGCAAGGTAACCTTACCAGAGATGTACAGCATGAGGTAAAAGTCGACGCATTTCAGGAGGACGTAATTCCTCCTCTAGAGGAGGATAGTGCTTAGTAGAATGCCATCATAATCATCATCATCATCAGCAGCAGCAGCAGCAACAGCAGCAGCAGCACGGCTTGGATTTATAGACACTCTACGACGACCAACATTTCTTCTCCTTCTTGGAGAGTAGTTGAAAGCTCATTTTGGGATGCGCGATTCGTCCCAGATGTTCCATCCAGTTCTTTTGGCAATTCTGAATTTTGTGTGTTATATTTTGCATATGAAGTTAATTTGAAGCAGGATCTTTATGATGCCGCGATGATGCGACAGTTTGAAGCAGTAACGTTGGTCAACACTGTTGATGTCGTTTACTTTACCTGTTTCGTTGTTGATTCTGCTGCTGTGATCTAGCAGCACGTTGTTGTCTCGTGCGCCAGCTACTCCAGTGGTAAGTTATGAGACCTTTCAGGGTATACGTGGGCGTATTGTTAAAGTATAACACCAGTTTAAATTGAATGAAAAATGTAATGTAATATAATAATTGAGCTTGTGAAGTGAGTTCCCAACTGCTTGAAGATAAAGAATGAAGCAGTATTTTTAATACTTGTATAATTTCAATTAGATTATATAATATGTAAATTCAATAACAGCCAACCTTGAAGCAATATGTATGTAATAATTTGTAAAACTGTACGTAACAGTCATTGCAAATGCTTATATTATTGTAAACATGTTTAATAATGTTATATGAATGCATTATGCAATTTAATAATGTAAGAGCTGTGAGAATAATAAGTTTATAGTTGCTAACAATGAGGTAACCTTGAGGCAATAATGAGTTTGAGAGTTTAAATGCTACTAGTCATGATTAAAGCAACGGTAATGTAAATTTTGTGACGGCTTAAAAATTAGCCAATCAACAGCTAGAAAAAGCTTTAATTAAATGCAGGTATTCTATTGGACTAGGATTAGCCAATCAGAGACTTGAAATACAGAAGCATACGGATTTTGACGGTTGAAATATGTTCAACTGCCTGCAGACCTTGGTAATGACCGGATGAAAGATGTGTTCTCTAAAGAAATATTACGTATTCGTGTGAAACGAAAATTATGTATACGCGTTAACAAAGTGCAAGTTTTAAATTAAAGAATCTCACAGCTCTTAATATCAGTGTAGTGCTATATAATTTGTGTCAAGGATTAATAAAAAGAAGTGAATTTAAACTTAAAATCTGTGTAAGCCTACATTCTTGTCGCACCGCACCCTGCCTAAGAGAAACGTGTCTCTACAAACATTACTGAAACAGCCGAGGCAAAAACATAAACATAAATAATATATATAGAAGCAGTTTAATAACAAAGTTAATATAATATTTTTAAACTTTGAACGTAACAACAAAAACACATCTTAAAAAATCAGCTTTACATACGTAGCAGCATATTACGTAGCAAACAATACTTATTCAAGTTAGCTTCCCAAGCGTGAGGCTTATAACTTACGTAAACAAAACACCTTCTTCAAGTTGGTTCCCATACGTGGGGCATTACTACCTCAAGAATGAAACTGGTTATGAATAGTAGCACTCGAAATTGTAATAACTAAATTATTACATCTTCTAACTACGATTTCAAATAACTGTTTCTGCAATAAAGCAAACTAGTAGCGTAACTTGCCGTGAGCCGCTAAAAGGCTTATCGAGACCTCTCGCAATAACCGCGAAATCTTACTCACAAAAGCGCGTCACTAGGCTCTTAAAATATCGTAAGAGCAGTACATACAGGTTACGGTACGAGAGAGAGAGAGAGAGAGAGAGAGAGAGAGAGAGAGTAACTAACCAACGCATGCACAACTCTGTGCACCAACGACTGTAAGTACCAGTGCTGGTACTAAAGTTAGAGTCACTCTCTCTGATCTAAAATTGCAAGCCTTTATTACTTTTACCTCCGCCTACTTCATTACTCCAATTCCAAATTTACTTCTTGCCCGGACCAATATTAATCTCTTTGCATGTGCGTCTCTGACTGTTACTAATCAGTCTTTCACACTTCTCAGAATTCGTTTTGCCTCTCTAGCTGACTGAATTGCCTACGTGATTGCAAAACGTACTGAGATTTTAACCTTATTGAATTTCCCGAATCTTTAAGCTAATGCGTTCGCTACTTCGGTTGTCGCTAATGACTTTGATTGACATGACTCGCTAATGACCTTTTCTCAGACAAACATTTTAACTCAAGCTTATTACATTATACATAGATTTAATATACTGGAATTATTCATTGCAATGATTTCTCTATTTTGTCATTTATTTAGTTATTTGTATCTGCCCGTCAATAATTACGGCATCTTGGTTTTTGTAGCACCGATCTTAGAAATTACATTTCTGATGCCTCAAGGCATTTTTTATCTTTATGTCTTAGGGTCCATGTTTCTGTTACATAAACAAGTTGTGGAATTACCACGATTTATAAAACTTTAATTGCGTTTCTTTAACGGTTCTATTCTCTAAACATATCCTTGTAGTTCCACGTGCATATTGATATTTATGAAGCTTTTCTTCCGCATCAATTCGTCTCTGATAAGATATCCTGTTAACCCCGCCTCTGTGATGTGGGATAGCGTGTCTACCTAACATTTAAGAGGACCCGAGTTCGAAACTTAGGGTGAGTTACCCGGATATGGTTTCATTTCGGGGTTTTCCCTTATCCTCAGAAGACGAATATTGGGTAACTTTGAGCTCTATGGACCCCGGATCATTTCATGCAATGTCCGATATAACCTACTAGGTAAAGGACGCTGGCGTCCCAAATACCTACTTCAAGTTGGTTACTTTTTCAATGATTTAAATTATGATTGCTATCTTTGATCGTTGATGATTTTTTCCTATGAACGTCATTTCTTTGTCTTTGAACTTATAATATTTAACTTGTATTCTTTAATTATATAATAGAATGGTTGAACAGTTATATGAAGTATATCATCTGTACTAATACATAACCACGTGGTTATCCGTAAAGAGTAAGTAATTCAAAGGTGTATTATTAATTTTATTATTAGTTTCTAGAACATTCAGCCAAGATTCTATGGAATCGTTAAGATATATATTAAACAATGGGTTACAAATGGACTTCCTTGTCCGACACTACCATTTATTTCTGCCATTTTTTCAGGTCAGTTTCCTTTGTCAATGGAAAGTATTGCAATATAGACTACGGGCAGCTTTTATACGAGGGCTGATCAACAAAGACTGAGACTGATTTTTTTTCACAGATGTTTATTACTCCAATTCAATGTTTACATGATCTTTTTCAAAGTAGTCCCCTCCTACTTCAATGCACTTTTTATAGCGTCTCTGCCAGTCCTTGAACACGTGCTGCAGACCATTCTTTGTCAGGTCCTTGAGAATCGCCGCACTTTTCTTGAGCACTGCTTCAGACTTCTCAAATCGAATACCCCTAAGCTTTGCCTTTAGTGATGGGAATAAAAAAAGTCACAGGGTGCAAGATCGGGGTATAAGGTGGATGTGGTACACAGGTAATGTTGAATCGAGCCAGAAACTGCATGACTTGATTTGCGACGTGAGGCCGTGCATTGTCATGATGAAGTCGCCACCCAGTCCGAGAAAGCTTTGGTCGTTTCTTTGCAATGTGCTTCCTCAGTGTAGCCAATACTGGCGTGTAGTATGCTGCTGTAACAGTAGTGTGAGGGGGAACTGCATGCTGGTAAATCATTCCATTACAGTCAAAAAATGTGATCACCATCACTTTCCCTGCAGATGGAATAACTTTTGCCTTTTTTGGTGTTGGAGAACCTGGCGATTTGCACACTGTACTGGCTTGTTTTCCTTCAGGATCATAATGATGCAGCCATGACTCATCACCTTGCTTAACACTGACAAGTCGGCCTTCTTTGAAGTCCTTGAACCCCCTAAACACTGTTGCACGCATCTTCACTGTACGCTTGCTTCATCTTTTCGTAAGTTTTGGTGGCTGTATGGTTTAAACGAAAACAGAATTTGATTGCGCTGTACTGCTCCTCTCGCGTCACCTCCATTGTCTGGTATGCGAAATGCTCGTAGGGTCTACAAAATAGAGCATTACTACCAACCTACCAATACGAGAGTGCTGCCGCCTACCACCATTATACATAAAAACCCGCTCTTTTCAAATATTTATATTACAGATACGAAATTATCACAGAAGCTACAGGAAAAAATCAGTCTCAGTCTTTGTTGATCAGCCCTCGTAGTTGGATCGGGTACCCCTTTTTAAAGCATTATTTCCAATAATTTGGCCTAATCATTCTTTCAAACCCCTTTTCATAATCAATGTACAGTGTGTGTATTTCTAAATTATGGTCTCTTCTCTTTTCCAGTATCTGATTCATAGTGAACATAGTCGATGTAGTTAGTAGAATGTGCGATTTATTAATGGTATTGTTCATTAAAGTAAACCAGATCTCATTGTTTGTACCGCTTCGAATATTTTTAGACTACGACGGGAGTTGCACAATGGTTACCAAACTTAACGGCTATGCATTGTGGCTTCAACCTGTGCAAAGCAACTTAGAAGACTAAGTATGCATATGGACATTTATTTAAAATTGCCCATAATGGAACGCAGGTGTGTATGTTGGTGCTGATAAATCTAGCCCCACTGACAGCTTAACCTACTCTGTTCTTCCAGTTTAATTCTAGCCGCTGGATTGGCAGACTTTATCTCCCCCAAAATATGACCGAAGTGCCCTAGGGTAACATTACAAGCTAGTTGTCTTATTTTCTCACTTGCGGAGTAACGTTAAGGCAACGCTTCGTTCACTTTAGGTGCAAAATAATGTAGAAATAAAGACAAAGTTAAGAACCTTTCCTTTTCTATTCTTTTAATCCACTTAAACCTGTGTTTTCATACTACACTACCATAATGTCTATTTTCTTATTGCCGTTCAATAGCGCTAAAAGCTTCGTTTCTGATGAAAGCTCTAATATGAATGTTGTAGCAGTCGTCCAGTTTAACGATACATGCAAATAATTCTGCGTCCCTTCGTCTAAAGCAGCCTGTTTCAGCTTAGGTGTGCGCCAGAGAGTACTCACGACTTGCAGAAATCTGCCTGCAGCATGCAATGCAGCTCGACATTGGGGCAAGTTGTTTCATGGTTGAATGAAGTGGCAGGAAGCGCAAATATTATGCTATGACCTTCGCCCAGTAACACATTGGCACCGTTGCTGCGTACGCGCGAGTACTCTGATTCAGTTAAATAGAGTTGGAACAGCCTGCTCTAGAAAGGCGAGTTATGTTGTATTAGTTTAGCCTCTCCTTGAATACCGGTAGTAACGAAATTCTTTCACAGAGGTCGTATCCCAGCCACCTCTTTATTTCATACTAATAATTATCGTTCTTTGGTTCGTTTTTGTATCTCTGATTTCAGGCCAGTCGAATAGAGAACTGATACCGGCTGGGTGGAGTCTAAAGTTAGTTACCTGAAGGAGGAAGCCTTATGGAGGGAAAAGAATTATCGCCATCTATGAGAATGTGCCACATTTTTTCCACGTCAGTGTACTTGATACTTTAAAACCGACATGTAAAATGAGTAAACAGCCAATATACAGGCGCATTCTCCTACATTGCAATAGTGCCTTTTCTTCTGCAAGGTTTCCCATTTATCTAACCAACAGTAATTTCCACCCGGCTCTGTGTGATTGGCTTGGAATAAATTCCAAGAAGCATACATGAACCAATGAGCGATGTTATATTCTGTTTGAAGCAAAGCAGTGATTGGAAATAATCTAAATGAATTCAAATCTGATTCACTAAACAGGTAGACATATCCGAATGTAATTTGATTAGCGACTCGACCCTATCGAGGCAGGTAAACTCTTTAACTACTGTGATCCTTAGCGTCCCATTCTATATTGGGCGTGAAAGACCGGTAATTTTGCTCAGAGGCCTCTTTATCAGGCTTGAGGTTCTTTTACGTGCCGTAAATCTACAACACGGGACCACCGGCTTTACTTCCCTTCCGAGGAAGCCATGCTAAGAGTTTTTACGCCCGAAAAAATCCATCGCCCTCCGCCGGGAACTAGAGGCTGCAGACATAATGACATAATGTTTGTCAAAAGTATTGGTAAAGTCATGGAAATGAAATCTACAGGTATTGCCATTATCGAATTAAGAGTACTTCCATCAAGAGGATATTACTTTGATGTATTTGTCAATTTCAGTAATTACTTTGGTCCATATGCATATAGTAGCATAATAATGATTTCATTTATAATAATATACACTTTATTATTTTTAAAATAACAAAGCCTAGTGCCTACAGATAACTGTTCCTGCCACATAGATAATGGTATTATTCTGTCTTTGTGGTAAGGAAATAAGTGGAGACTTAGCAACCTGGAACTATTATTATTATTATTATTATTATTATTATTATTATTATTGCATAATGACCTGATATGACGCTGGTAGCCACTAATGTTTAAATAATTATTTATATTAATGATTAATACTATTATTAATTAAAAAAGTAATAAATTAAATAGAACACAGAAGTACAGTGGCAGTATCATGTTTTGAGAAGATGGCCGACTTGCCGATCAACAGTTTGAAAGCTGACGCATATAGAGGGCGGAGTTACCTAAGTCAATACCAAGTAAACCCCCTCGTTTCTATGTGGGCCACCTTTTCTCTTCCCAAGTGTACGTCCAGAACTAACAGGAAAAGTAAACACCAATTCTTCTCTTTCCAAGCGGAGACTGTAAGTTTGCCCCTTCTCGTTATGAAACCCGCAACTGTCATAATAGGGAGAGAAAACCTACGACTAAGTGGCTGCTAGTCTGGACGCTTTCGTGTTGGCGGCCTCCTACGCTCGACGCGCTGACATTAAAGGTAAAGTTGGATCGATTTTACTCTCGACTATTTCTGTTATAATGTAGGAACATAACCTAGGATATCGTGTTGACTCTATGGTTATGTAAGACAGGAATTTCCACTATGGAGGTAATACAACAGCAAAATAAATTGCAAATTTTCTTTCGAGGAGCCGAAAGTCGTTGCACCAGGATGGAGATTCCACGACTCTACTTGATCACGTAGACATAAGAGTTATATTATTCTTCTTTTCTTCTTCACTTCATGGATTAGGCAATTTGCCCGTTCTGGCTTCATAGCAATTGTCTCCAGCGTGTCCGGGTCGTCCTTCGTCTCTTTTTCTTCTCGGCATGTAGTCCAACGCTGCTTTGAAATCTGCTGTTTTCCTTTCTTAGTAAATATTCTGTCCAATCTTGTCTATTATCTAATATTTCCTTATATACTGAATCAATATTTAGCTCTTCCCTAGCATCTTCGTGTTTTATCCTAACCATCCTCTCAAATTCTTTTGTACTACTTGGGAATTTTATTTTTGCCGATTGAACTTGGCTCAGTTGTTTTTGAGTCGGTATCTATGCTTCCCTGCCATAAACAATGTCGGCAAAGCCATTACTTTACACAATTTCATTTTAGTTGCCTTTCTAACTTTGTTTTTAAGGGTTCTTTGAGTGGTCCCACATTCTACATGAAGATTATTAACTTTTTACTTTCTCTACTACGTATAGTAAGTAGGGGAAGTATTGTATTCCACCCAAAATTTCGATACCGAGATTTCACCGGAAATACATGTTTTGAGACCCTCTGAATCCAAAAAAAACATTTTTAGAAACATGTCCGTGTGTGTGTCTCTGTGTGTGTGTGTGTGTGTGTGTGTGTGTGTGTGCGTGCGTGTGTGAGTCTGTGAACAGCATAACTCATAAACGAACAGTCGGATAAACACCAAACTTGGTATTTAGGTTCAGTATCTTCCAAGGATGCGACACAAAGGTTTTCAGGAAAATTCCCCCACCACAGATTACCCTTTACATGGAAGATTTTTCGAAAAATTTAACTGTCTCAAAAATGGCTCTAACGATTTTGATTAAAATATCATATGTTTAAGATATTTTTATGACAAATAAAATGTATATCTTGAATTTTCTGGGAATGTCTCCAAAAGTATTCTTCATTGTGAACAACTTTTGCATAACTGGTAAACCATAAGAGATAGACACGAATTTAATTATGCAGATAAATTAGTTTTCGTAACATTAATATCAGTAATTCTAAGGTGATACAAAATTCATTAATGTGTATGGTGAAACACTAACTGTAATATTCGATTGCCGTATTGTAAATGTTATAAGTTTTAGCCATGAGCTTGAGATTATTCACTCTCTTCTGCAATAAAAAGAATTGTAATATAGGGAATATATTCGAGTAGAAAACGGAACATGTGTTATAAATAACCTTTAAGTCTAGTGTTCGTACTGCAGGAATGGAATTAAGAAAATATATTCCATCTAGAGGTCTGTATTTCAGTGAAAACAACGACCGTCACTGAACGTGCAGAACGTGCAGATGATTGCATATCAGGCTCAACTTCCTTGCTCCCTTGTTTCTCTGTCCGAAGCACTTCTCTTGACCGAGAGCTCACGGTCGACTTGTATCCCGCGATTAACCGTGGCTATTCGGAGCAATGACTAAGCTTTGGACTGTGTAGGTGAATGAAACAACCTCTTTACTCACTGAATAGCAAATGTGTCGCCTATTTAGCTAGTCTCATTACTTTTGATTTTTTTGGGATGGCCAATTTATGTATTTCGTTATCACCTTATTTTCAATCTACCTATAATAGGTAGAAAAAGTACTGTATTCCATCCAAAAATTTAATATCGAAGTTTTACTGGAAATGCATATTTTGAGATCTCCTAAACCCAAAGAAGAAGTTTAAGAAATATATTCGTGTGTGTACGTGTGTTCAGCTTAACTAAAAAAAAGAGATGTGGGATAAATACCAACATTTATCCTATTTTAAGACCAATATCTTCCATGGATATGGCACCAAGGTTTTCATAAAATTTCCCCCTCCCCAATCTATGTTTACGTGGAACAACATTCATTATTTTCTCAAAAATGGAGATTTTGACTCAAATGCCATATGTTTGAGATACTGACACGATAAATAAAATATCTTTAATTTTCTGGGAAGAGTATATGAACTCCACTTTACTGTTAGGGATTGTGTAACTTAAAAATCAAAAGGGAGAGGCAAAAAACTTGATTACAGAAAAAAATGAATATCTACAAAAGAATATACAATTTGTTCGAAATCCATATCTGTTTTCACATCAACAGTTCCTTTTAGATATTTATGCTGCATGTTTGCATTTTTCCAAGTGCAAATAAATGTGACGAAGAACAAGTTTTTCCAGTTGTTTTTTTCTTCTTACAGAAGTTTGATGACATAAACATAAATCAGTTGAGTGCCTGTTCTTCGTTTTGCATCTAGATGATGGTAGTAGTTGAATTTGTAGTTAGTGGAAGTATTTATAATGCTAGCAGCAATATATTAGTATTTTTATTGCCATTAATGCTCATGATTAGGAATAGCATCTTAGTATATGCAGAGCACACAAAAACAGTTATACACCTTGCTCCTGCGTTAACTTACATAGAATGCGCACATAAAACGTGTTTGGAGAAATACATAAGAATTTGGTTTCAACATCGAAAATAGTAATTAATGCTTCAATCCGATTTATGTCAGCGCTAGAATCGAGCCGCTACGTCTCCAGCCTTAATTGAGCCTGCGCGCCGGAAAATGTGGCTATACGAGTACTGACAAATGACAACTGACCAGCTCCGTTCCCATTCCCCAACCGTACCTGCTTTTCTAAACAAAGCTGTCAGCCTTTTGCCTCTAGTATCTTGGAAAGCTTGTTATTGCAATAGTGATCATTTATGATCATAAATATAGTTTAATTATTGTATTGGAGAATCCATTTTATTTATAATTACATAAAATACCTCTCCGTTGTGAAACCTTCGACAAAAAGAAGTATCAATTTTTGTTCTGCAGAATCCTTCCATAATAATTAATATTACGTAAGCTTTTTCTGTTACCTTTTTCTTCTTTGTTTCTGTTTGTACACATAATCAAGTAGTAATAAATACATCAGGCTTTTATGTATTATGCTCAAGGGCTTCATTTTCAAGGTTATTCTAAAGTCGCACGTAATGGAATAATGTATTCTTTTTTTATTTTTAGTAAGTAATATCGAAACACTCAGTAATATAAAAAACTATAACCATATACCAGGTGGCCCAACCGTGCCGTATTTGACGTGTGCAGACAACCCTTGGTGCGTTAAAACAGTTGCAGAACACAACGGGGCAATTCCAAGTAAACATAGGTTAGTGGGTAATGGGGCATTAGCGCCCTAAAACACCTACTACTACTATTGCTGCTGCAGCGGTTCTCAGAAACGTCCATATGGATACACGGGGACCGTTGGAACATCGTATCAATCAATAGCGGCAAAACTTCGAACGTCTATTCAATGAGGGAAGTCAGCATAACAGTGCCGTTAGATGATGATGATGATGATAGTAATAACGTTTATAATAGCAAGTGAAAAAATGACAAACACTACCTGCTCTCATGTTCGGTTGCCTATAGTCCGTAATGTTAGACAATAACAGCGTAAACACAATTAAAATTAGCGGATATGGATAGGTCAAGTAAAGAATTTTATTTGTCAGTCTAAGAAAAAGTGAGTTTACTCTCTCGAAAATAAAGCCTGTGTAACTGAAGTGGGAAATATTCTAAGATCTTACGGTCCATTTTTGTCTATCATCACGGACCATAGATACACTCTTTTGCAAGCCTAGGAAGTGCGCTCTTAATGAGCGCGATCCGCTTATCGTCTTTACTGATGAGCAAGAGATATAGAATGAAGTTTGGCTGGTCCCGTAGCTTAGTCAGAGATCACCCGCATGCCGTGCGAGGAGTTCTGGGTTCGACTTTCGGAATCTTTGTCTAGCCCTATCCTCCCTAGAATCTGGAAGTATGAATGAGAGTGTGAATGTGTGTGCGATCTAATGGTTAAAGCCCAAAGTTTACTAGAAGCCCAAAGACAAGCGAATAGGCGTTAACAACATTACCTATAGGCAATAACATGTTCCAAAGAAAATGCCGCTGATGAGACAATTTTAGTTATAGGTTGAATATAAGTGGAACTTTAATTTAAAAAAAAAGCAAAAAAAGAAGCTCGCTTACGCTAATTCGCCAGTTTTCCCACTGTCCTGTGTTTACTTAGGATTGCCCGTTGAGTTCAACAACTGTTTTAGCGTACGAAGGGATATCCACACTTGAAATGCGACGCAGCTGGGCACCCTGGTAGATACTATATAACACATTTAGTTAAAATGTTGCAAGTGCAAACTGTGTTAGTGGGAAAACTAAGGATTATTTCATATAATTACATTGTTTAATAACGAACACCTTTATTTTAGAACCAATTCTTTTCGAGTTGCCTAATGTGGTAAGACTTTGTTCAAGCCGATTTATTTATTTATTTCAGTGTAGTAAAATGATACGAAACATTTGCTCAGATTTTGAACCTCCTAAATATCTTCATTTATAGATGTGATTTCCGTAAATTTTATATATATATATATATATATATATAGAAACAACTACTTTTTAAAGCGTATTCAAAACTGCAGCCTGTCCAATATGATCTACGCAGACTTCAAATTACTTAAAGTTTAAAACTACAAAAATAAATAAGTAATTACAATGTAGAATGTCTATTATCCAGATAATAGATTATGCACGAGTAACAAATTGAGTAGTTAATAACCAACGATTTGGGTATATAATAATGTTATAAGTAAATGAATCGCTACAGTTTATAAAAGAATGCAACTGTTTTGTGATTAATTCATCACTCCCAATTGTTGCCACCTCCAATAAAATCTGTAGTTTTATTGTACAAATCTGCGCTTGTACTTCTGCTGAAATATGACTCGCCGGCAGTTGTATTACAACTGGGACGCAACAGAGCGCAGCAGCATTACGGTTGCTTGCGAGCGACCGAGACTTTGCCGTAACCGACCGTCTGTATCTGTTCGGCTGAATGCGCTCGGCTAAACCTGTCTCGGCTGTCGTGCGTGGCAACCAAAGATGCCCCGGTGAGTCACGATCGGTCGTTTTCATGAGAATACATACTTTTAATTGCATCCATATTAATGTTGCGTGGGTTTCATGCTGGTGTGGCGTATCCAGGACACCCGCAAACTTACCATGTATGTGGGAAGCCACTCATTTCCGCTCACAGTGTCCGTTTGGAATATCAACATTGTCCATCTCTGTATTCACAGGGACATGTTAGTGAGGTTGTTGGAGTGCATACTAGGTACTCTATATAACAGATTATACAAAGGGCGGGAGATACTTTTCGCAGCCCCAGGAGGAATGCACGAAGTGAGGGAACGCAGGGTGCTACATACAGACCCAGGCATACAGGTCATAGAGACGCGTAAAGGTCCTTAACGCTTCCTGGCTTGAAGACCCGGTTCAGTGCTGGAGCTGCCCAGAGGGCGATGAACGATCCTTGCAACCAGGCAGCCCTCCAAGGGGAATAGTCTATCCTAGGAGCAAGCCTTCGGGCTATTCGGCACCGCCTTACGCCATGAAACCTGGAAGCGCATCTGAAAAATGAGAAGGAAACGTAATGAAAGGGACAGGAGGGAAAGGAAATCGTGTTAGAAGAGAAACCATCCCAGCATTCTCCCACCGACCAGGGAAAACCGTGAAAACCCAAGATCAGAGTGGGCATTCGACGTGCATTAAACCCAGAACCTGAATGCGGGATTCAGATGTCACCGCGTAGCCAACTTCCTCTGTTAGGGTACAAGTTAGGGCTGGCCGAAGAATGTCAAACAGCTGAATTATCAAAAGGGCATGCTACCACCACTAGTCATATAGACCCTGATTGCCATGCTTTCAGGGCTATTCTGTAACTTTGTTGTTAAGAAGGCGACTACAATTATTTGTTAAACTTAAAGAACCGTTCTTAACAAATGTGGCGCCATTTGGCATTCTGCACTTGTTTGTTATCGCGATATTTGTTTTCCCGCGGTTTGTTAGCTCTCTGGAGTTACTAATAAATGACGTTTTGCAACAGCGTTTCTTCTTCTTCTCCAAAACTACGTCATCACCGTAGTACCGACTACCGAGTGCTTTGTCGCTTTTCTTTACCCTGATGGAGACAAAGCGTGCTATGAAAACATCACAAGAAAAAATATAAAATATATGTGGATTTCTGAAACCCCACCCATTGCTTAGAATAGCATGACTTACACTTTCTTGCGACCCCAAATAATTAGATTTTTATGGGGAATACTTGCCAAGCTGTTGAACAGCTGTGACAGTGGTCCTGTAAAATGAGTGTAATTTTAGGTTAGGAATGATGACAAAAGAATTAACAACGCAGTTTCATTTTGTTTTGATGCAAGTTTCACTAATTCATATCAACCCACAATTATTGCTTAACTTTGTTTATATTTTTTGGTTTTTAATTATACTTTTTAAAGATACCAGTGGTCATACAGATTCTTCTGAAATTCTAATGTATACCATCAAATATAACTTAAGTACTTGTTCTTTTATTAATGATTTTGCAATGTTCAGCTTTAGTTCAGTTCTGTGGCCATGTTCTTGCATCTTAATCTTTGAATGAAAATCATTATTGATATCTAATAATAGGCGGCGCCGTGGCCGAGTGGTTAGACCGCTCGCCTCCCACCGAGGCGGCCCGGGTTCAATCCCAGGGACCTGCATGTGGGATTTGTGGTGGACGAAGCGGCGTCTGGGCGGGTTTTCTCCGGGTTCTCCGGTTTCCCCCGCCATTCATTCCACCAACTGCTCATCATCACCTTTCCTTTCATCCATTTCACAACATTTCGTTTCATCTACTTCCTTCATCCCATACCAGGCATCGGGCTGATCACCCATCCTGGATGCTCTGTCTGATCCATGAGTGTCTGCTCCTCGACGGGCCTCTGACCCCAGGCATCTGCTTGTAAGTCCTGGGGGGGTGTAAGTCCTACATAAGAGGAGGGTAAACAGATAATGAATGAATGAAAATGATATCTAATAATATCCATATTATTTTAGGTAGATATTCGTTAAGTAGAAGATCATAGTGAAAAGAAAGGCAGCTGTAACATGGGAGAATATTGCAGCTACAAGTATTCTATTTCGGATTATTTTTCATACGCAAATTAGTAATAGCTTTCTGCTAGCCAATTCTTTTAGCAGATTGGAAGTTATTTAAAAACAATTCTGGGAACGAAAATGTATGGCTGTACTATTCTACAGCTCTCAAAAGTTCCTAACCTTAACCTAAAACGAGGCAAATGAATTCATGATCCAGTAAATAAACACAAGATTTATCACTACTTGAAGCTAAAATTCTTAAATAAATAAATGTTAGTTTCTATTACGATACAAGATAACACAAGATCAATTTTCGTATTAAAGTCCGTCTCTTAAAACTTATGTTGGGAGTATCATTTACCAATGCTTATCACAGGGAACATTGCTTGCTTAAATGTAATCCGTAACATTTATATTTTAGGTTAAAACGAATAAATAAACATTTGATAATTAAAATGATAAGCTTCAATCGCGCTTTTCCTCTTAAAGTTGAAGTTTTGTTAATTCACGTACGCAAAGGCAGTTTGAAGCAGGAGTTGTAGTGCAGTTCAACTGTTGGGGAGCCGAACTTCGTAGTTGCAACCGCACGTATGGTAAAAAGTTTCCGGTAGCCTTCGCCCCAAATGTTTAAAAAATATTAACTTTCCAATTTGACTGTTTCTTTAAATGTTATATATTTATGTTTGCCTCGACTGCGTCAGTATTTCCTTTAGAGACATAGACGTCTTAGCAAGGCGTAGTGCGGCTGAAGAATGTAGGCTTACACAAATTATAATTTTTAATTCACTCCTTTTTAATTCTTGACACAATTTAAATAACACTTCACTGATATAGAGAGCTGTGAGATTCTTTTATTAATTCCTTGCAATTTTTAAACACGTAAACTATTTTCTCACACAAAATACGTATTAAATTTCTCGAGGACGCATCTCGCGTCTGGTTAGTAACACTGACAACAACCAGCGCATCCAGTTATGAGCACTGTCTACAAGCAACTGACTTCCACCGCCTAAATTTATAAATTTCTGTATTTCAAGTCTGATTGGCTATTCCTAGTCCAATAGAATACCTTCATTTAATTAAAGCTTTTTCTGGTTGTTATTGGCTATTTTATAAACTGTCATAAAATTTACATTATTGTTGCTCCAATAATGACTAGTAGTATTATTAAACTTTCTTACTCATTATTGTCTCAAGGTTATCTCATTGTTACCTCATTGTTACCTCATTGTTAGCAAATTTTAACCTATTATTCTCACTGCTCCTGCTTTATTTAAATTACGTAATACATTCACAACATTGTTACACATGTATACTATAATATAAACATATACAATGACTGTAATATACACTTTTTATATATTGTTACATACACATATTGCTTTAAGATAGGCTGTTTTTGAATTTTATATTATATAATTTGACTGAAATTATTTAAGTGTTTAAAAATACTGCCTCAAAGTAGCATAAAACCGTCTATGCAAATCTGTTGTGTAACAAACGTATTAGCATGAGGGTCTCGGGGTTTGTCGAGTTCAACAAACAAATATTCATTATTAAAAAAAATTCTTTTGTTACGAAGTTACAGAATGCCGATCAATTGGTTAACAGCTTTAACAGGTTGGTAAGCCTTAACAAAACGTTACAGAATAGTCCTGTATATCTACCCAGGTAGTTTCTCTGAAAACAACTGGTTGCATTTGGAACAATATTTTAGAAACACCCAGACTCTAACTTGAACCCGCATAGACATTGTCAATGAATATCATAAGCTTATATTGACTTTAGAACATTATAACTCGATGTATAAACGTTGAAAAACGTGAAAAGCACAAATACAGTTTCAAAAGCAGATATATACCTCTTTACTTAAGGACACTGGGACGTGTGCAAAGCGCAATATTTGTGTTGAATTATGTGCACTTAAAAAAATAAGAATTCAAGGCCTTTTCTCTGTCATAGGAAATAAATATAACACTATCCATAAAAAACTGGATCTTAACACATGATAATAATGCAAAATATGTAATATAAGCTAATACTTTTAGTCGCCTGTTCTTAAATTCAGGTCAATGAATAAGATTCTAAATATATGTTATTAGTTACGTGCACATAGCTGCCACAATGTTGTTGATAGATCTTTTAATTCTTTCATGAGAGACGAAAGACTTAATGATAAAAAAATTAGTGGATAATCTTTTTGATATAGTGAAACATAAGCTCTAAAATTGCCAATAGGGAGAAAACATTCTTAAAATACGTATTTTTAAAATTTAAAAAATGAAATTTTTGCATCTTAAATAGTAGATTAATACCAGGGGCAAAATAAAATCACTTTTAACACGTGTGGCTTATACTATTTTTAAACAGCGCTCTAATTTCTAAAATATCAATAATATTATATTGATTCCTGAAAATAACAGAGATTACGTTTAAAACGCGTTCTTGAAACAAGAGAAATTACGTTAAGAAAACTAGATGTCAGTTGTTTTGTTGATTCGCTAGTTGTCATTTTCAGTGAAATTATTTTCACCATGCTGTGCCTTACACTAGCCAATGAAGCGATTAAATGCAATATCAAATTTCACTTCCATTTCAGTTTCTTCTAAATTCATAATTTTCGCCATTTAATGTTTATGTAGGTTATATAAAGGAGTAACTTTTAGGTGAAGGAAAACTGCCAACATAACGTATAGGTTAATTCCACAACGAATTACGATAAACTGAAGGATGACGATTTGTATTATAAACAGATAATGCGAACGCCATGAGAAATTAATCATGTTAAAAGACATAATTACAAGTAAAAGCTAATTACACCAAGTCGAGTTATTAAGCATGTGCAAATACAAAGGATACGATAATCTAAAGGTTTTAACTGTGTGCACTGTGTTAGAAGTTCTGCTTTGGGGCCTTGCTGTGTAAAAGATATGTTTCCACTCACTTTATTAAAGTGATTAGTTTGTAACATCACAAAAAATGTCATCCCTCTAACTTCAGTACTTTCTGAGAAAAGTGTACCTAAAGCTCTAAATTTTAAACTTGCGGAAAAATATTAAAACCTAAAGCATGTGGGGATGTCGCCCAGGTGACGCCATATTTAAATCACTGTTTAAAGGGCTGGAACACTGAGAATACCTATAGTGTGATACATAATTGGATTCAGAAGATCTCGTACATTTTTATAAAATACAAAATAAAAAATCGGTTTTATTTATTTATACGTTCCAGTACCCTTAAGTGACTAAACTATATTTTCTAATCTATATTTTAAGGTAATAATGTGCTAAAAAGACGTGTTATCTGTCTCTTTAACAAAACGCTGTTTCTTGGTAGCCTCGCTTGTCTATTAGAACTGTTGATAGAACGGAGAGCAGGCAGGAAGAAGGTAAATTTCGAGCAGCAAAAATGTAATTCCAATATGAACTTGATTTTCATGGTTAGTTGCTAATAGAAAGGCAAGAAACAGTCGTGGGACAAAGAATTGCAAGTCTTGGTTGGAATACAATTTTAATGTGCTGTGGACACTGCCCCACATATGGAAGCCAATTTGAAGAAAGTTCTACTTTAGGAGGAGTTGTATTGTAGTTCTACAGTTGGGGAGCCAAATTTGATGAAGTAACTGCCCCATGTATGGTACAAAGTTTCCGGTGGCCTCCACCCCAACGTTCACCTTCCGGTGGCCTTCGCCCCCAAGTTTACTTTCTGGTGGCCTTCGTCGTAACGTTTAGAAATCAACTTTTTATTTTTATGTTTCTTTACATATTATATATACTTATGTTTGCCTCGGCTGCGTCAGTATTAATTTGTAGAAACATGTATCTCTTATCAGGGGGTGATGCGGCTAAAGAATGTAGGCCTGCACAAATTATAATTTTTACTTCACTCCTTCACACGATTAAATAACACTTCACTTATATATAGAGAGCTGTGAGATTATTTATTAATTACTTGCACTTTTTAGCACTTAAACTTTATAATATTCTCCCCGTAATGAATTTTATGTCTCACACTGAATACGTACCTAGCGAACAAACTGCTCAGGAACGTTGCCTTCTAGCAACTGGCGTTTACCGCTTAAATTTGAAAATTTTTCTATTTCACGTCTCTGATTGGCTAATTTTACTCCAATAGTATACTTTATTTAACTTTCAGCTTTTCTGGTTGTTGATTGGTTATTTATAAACTGTTTCAAAAATTACATTGTTGTTCCAAGAATTACTAGTAGCATTATTAAACTTTCCAATTCATTATTGCCTCAAGGTTACCTCATTGTTACCTCATTGTTAGCAACTTTCGGCCTCTACTCTCACAGCTCCAACATTATTCAATTACGTAATACATACACATCATATTTTAATACGTGTACACAATAATATAAACATAAATACAATGACTGTTACATACATTTTGTATATTATTCACATATTTTTAAGGTGGGCTGTTATTATTTTATATTATATAATTAGACTTAAATCATTTTAGTGTTAAAAATACTGCCTCAACACAGAATGCAAAATGCCAATAGGACGTAAAATGTAAAATACGCTGTCTTTTTATAATTTTTTTTCAAGCAGTATAGGGTTATTAGGACATGATTACAGCAAACGCAAGCTGAGACTGTAAAATTTGGATTAATAACACATTAAAGCCTATAAGAAGAATTGTGTTAAGAAATGCTAAGTAAATAAAATACCATGTAACAAACTAAATAACAAGGGTAGAAAAGGGGAATATAAATACAAGAATAAAAGCTAATAAAAAGAACAAAACGCAATAAATAAGGAAATTTAATACAAATAAAACTGAATAAGTGATAAGATATACGAAGCAATGTATTTTGAGAGGAGAGAATGAGCTAAAATCATGCATTTCTAGCCAGTTACCAGCAGCGACCGACTTGCGTCATTGAGAAACGCTAGACACAATAGAATTTGTATGTGCAGGGGAAAGACCGTCGGGAGAGAGGAATAAAAGACGGAAAAACTAAAGTCACTCATATGCACAAAAAATTAAATCAAGCAGAAGTAATGAAATAATGTTGGACGCGAGAAAACTCACTTTGTAATTCATTTTGACCAATAGAATCTGAGAAAAGTTTATTGAAATAGCCAATGAAGACATACGAAAATCATGTGCATAGAAAAAGGGCTGGATTAAAATAGAAAAGGGGAGTGGGCTAGAAACTTATCTATGACAGGAGCGCAGTTTTGGACCAGTGAAAGATCTTCACTTTGTGTAGTTCTGCTGTAAGGGAAATAGGTTGAAATACGGCTAAGTTTTCAAAGTAATAAGTAATTGCCGATATAAGTATACAACACCGAATTTAAATTATAGACGGGATCACGACTGAAACCTTTGTGTGGCAAGAAGTCGAAAGGGTTAAAGGTGTTAAACATTTTTGTGTGGATAATCACATAAAGGGGCAACGTGAAGAAGAAACTACAGCTTGTTATTCATCTCCTATCCACACCACTCTGAGACACGAACTTTGTACCTCACGAAGCATTCACCCTCTACCCTGAGAGCCGAGAAAGCACTACCTTTCCATGTTTTCCTCGCCTACAAACCATTCCTCAATAAACCTTACCAAACGTCGTGTACTGCTACAAAGCGCATACGCAGAAAATAGAAGGTTCCGCTCAATCGAAAAAGTCCACAAAGATAACCAGTAGCTCTCATGTGTTCAGGATGGCAGCCCATCTTCAATAGCTGCTGAGCAGCACTCCCTCTACTTTAGCCGGTCATTAATTAATGCTGAAGCTAAAGTTGGGAAACAAAACTTGGGTAGCTCAGCAGTTGCTACAAAGCAGTAAGTGACATGGCAGACCTGCTGAAATTCAAGACAGTTTTGGAGTATATTCACTAATAAACGATAGAGGGTAGATAACGTCATGTGAATGTAGCACATCAGAGGTTTTGAGAAATACGCTTCATTAAAGGTTGTTACAGATGCACCACTTATTCAACAGTACATGGACGCCACTAAAGTTGTAGTTATTATTATTATTATTATTATTATTATTATTATTATTATTATTATTATTGTTATTATTATATTTATTTTACGTCGCTTTAACTACATGGTCAAATCCCGACGATGTTAGTTGATAACTCGTGGATCAATGTCAGCCTTCTGGGTCTCATCCCTGTAACCACACCTCTTGCTTCGTCACGTGACCTTAGTGCATAGCAACTGTATCTCTGCTTCTGTGAATGGCAGATGGCTGCTTTGACACGTGCCACAGAGACCTTAGTGCATGACAACTGTATCCTGCTTCTGTGACTGGTAGATGGCTGATTTGATACGTGTCCACAGAGACCTTAGTGCATAGCAACTGTATCCGGCTTGTGTGACTGGCATGTGGCTGCTCTGACACGTGTCACAGAGACCTTAGTGCATAGCAACTGTATCCTGCTTCTGTGGCTGGTAGATGGCTGCTTTGACACGTGCCACAGAGACCTTAGTGCATAGCAACTGTATCTCTGCTTCGGTGACTGGCAGATGGCAGTTTTGACACGTGTCCACAGAAACATTAGTACAAAGTAACTGTATCTCTGCTTCGGTGACTGGCAGATGGCTGTTTTGACACGTGTCCACAGAAACATTAGTACATAGTAACTGTATGTCTGCTTTTGTGACTGGCAGATGGCTGCTTTGACACGTGCCACAGAGACCTTAGTGCATAGCAACTGTATCTTCTACGTGCCGTGCAGATGGTATTAGGGTGCCGTCCGGTCTACATGTTTTCATTGTCTGTAGATATATGGCACAGCATTCACTATTGCCGTCTATTTTTCGTTTTTGCTATTGTTTTAAACTTGAGATGGAACTTTGAATTGTGGTATTAAATATTCAATTCGTATTTGCCTTGGCGATTGAGGGAAACTACGAAAAAAACCTTGAGTCAGATTGGTCGGCCCACGGTATTTGAACCCGGGAACTCCCGAATGCGGGCCACAGACGTTACCGCCTGAGAGTCCCGCTCGGTCAAGTTGATATTCGTTTTAAAAGGAGACTTCTCTGACGTGTATAACGCCCGTTCTTACTACATTCGGCACTGGCGACACTGGTGATACATTAAATGAATTGATATTTGCGAAGGAAACCTGAATTTAGGGTACCTCTCCGGCATTTGCCAACAAAAGCTGTAAAAAAGCTGTCAGGGAGGACGGCACTGCTGGGATTTGAACCGCAGACCTCCCGTTCCCAAGTGCGTACCTCAACGACCTCGACTACAATGTTGGTGCCAACATCTTAATGGTTATGTATCTTTGTAAGCTAAAGCCCTTACTGGAGAAGAAACTCAAGCGGAAAACAAATCACAACACTAGACTATTGCATCTGCCCATCTTTTAAGAACTGGTTGCAATTTAGAGTATTTCATTCTCTTTGAATGTCCAGAACAAAAAATATGACGTGTTACACTCACATGACTTTCTCTACTCTTGTACAAACTATTTTTACAAACGCTTATTCTCCATATGCCTCATGTTAATTGAGATGTTCATCTTATTGCTAATTTTCTTGTAGATGCAAGGGGAATATGGTAGGCTTTATGCGATAGTCAAATATTTTAAGAGCTGGTTGCTATGTGGCGCATTCCATTCTCTTTGTATTACCAGGTCAAAAAAAATGAATAACGAATTTGAGAAAAAGTATAAGTATTGGAAAATTTAAGGGAATAACAAGCAATATCTCGAAAGTGGTTCACTCAAAAAAAATGTATATGATATAAATTGTGTATTTTAACGCGATCTACAGTTTTGTGTAGTAAAATGTTGTCTATCTCTTATAGTTTACCAGTTATGCAAAAGTAGTTCACAATGAAGAATAATTTTGGAGACATTCCCAGAAAATTCGAGATATACATTTCATTTGTCATGAAAATATCTTAAACATATGATATTTTAATCAAAGTCGTTATAGCCATTTTGAGAAAATTAAATTTTTCGAAAAATGTTCCATGTAAAGGGTAATCTGGGGTGGAGGGATTTTTGAAAACCTTCGTGTAGCATCTCTGGAGGATACTGAATTAATCCGAGTTTTGGTCTTTGAGTTATGCTGTTGGCAGACACGTACACAGGCCCTTTTCTAAAAATTACTTTTGAATTCAAGAGGTCTCAAAACGTGTATTTCCGGTAAAATATCGTTATTGAATTTTTGGATGGAAAGCAATACTTCCCCTACTTGCTATATGTGGTAGAGAAAGTAAAACTCTCATGTGTTACCTTCACATGACCCTCTCTACCCTCTCTAGCTTATTAGCGGATGTACAAGTTATTCTTACGAAAGTTTATTTTCTTATCTACGTCATTTTATGATTTTAATTATTTAATTTTCTAGGACATTCTCTGTCCTTTCAACATTCAGTTGTTTCTCGCAATCGCATGGAAACAGTATGGAATTTTAAGGCCAGCATATAGCTCCCTGTTCCTTTTGTATCCAATAACGAAATGTGTGATGTAGCTAATTCTGCAAAGGTTTATTTGGATTAAAATGTAGTAAATAGAAAAATAAACTTGAGTAAGAATAGTAGAGGGTAGAGAAAGTCATGTGAATATATCAGATCAGAATTTTTTCTGCTTCATTTTAACCCAGATAAACCTCTACAGAATAGCTACATTACACATTTGGTTATAGATACAAAGGGAACAGCAATAGTTGCATGTTTAAGAACGGACGCTATATGCTGGCCTTAAAATTTCATACTGTATCCATGACATTGCGAGAAAAAAGTGAACTTTGACAGACTTTAAAAGATTGGCTAAGTATTGAACAATTCGAACCGTTAATAATCGATATCTCGGAAATGAGTGATGCCACAAAAAAGTTATTTGGAATAAATTATGTTTTTTAAAGAGGTCCAAATTTCTTGTGAAGTACGTTTTCGTCTATCGCTTAGCGTATACCAATTATATTTAATTGTATAGTACAATATTATACAAAATTAACTCCGAATGAAATGGACTTCACGGGTTATTCCCAGAAAATTCAAGATCTACCCACATTTTATTTGTACTGTAAATATATTTAACATAGATATTTTAATCACATTTGTTAGAGCCATTTTTTATGCATTCAAAAACTTCGAAAACTGTTTTATGTAAAGGTTGTTTTGCACTAAGGGGTTTATTGAAAATCTTCTGTCGCATCTTGGAAGGTACTGAAGTTAAATACCAAGTTTGGTGTTGATCCGACTTTTCGTTTTTGGTTTATATTGTTCACAGGCACACACTCGCCTGTTTCTAAAAATGATTTTTTTGTATACGGGGGGCCTCAAAACATGCATTTGCGGTGAAATCTTGGTATAGAATTTTTGGGTGGAATGCAATACCTTCTCTACCTATCATATATGTGGTAGAGAAAGTAAAAATTGCCTGTTCCTTCCTGTCTTTTTATTTTCTCAAAAATGGCTCATAACACTCTTAATTAAAATGGTATTATTTTCTTCAGAAATAAAATGTATATCTTGAATTTTCGGGAATGTCTCCAAAAGCCCTCTTCTTTCTTGATGACTTTTGCATAAGTGGTAAACCGTAAGAGATACACAAAGTTTTCTCGTTTGTGGCAGTAATTTGTATCACAATAATGTAAATGCCAGAGTGATTGTAGTGTAAATAAGCATTATTGTATGACATTGATTTGAGATGTTTGTTAATTATAAGCATTGTTAGGAAATAAGTTTACACGGCCTCACTGAAACTGACAATAGGAGCGGATAACAATTTGCGAGGGGGAGAGTTGAATATTAATTAGAAGATACAAACAAATGACGTCAGATTGGTGCGCTTTTCTTAGGAATAGCGGGAATATTTTCCCTAGAGCATATGTTTTCGTAATTTTTGATTGGATATAAAAATAGACGCTAATGTTGGCGCGTTTTATTAACCAATAGCAGCTCGGTTATAATCTTTAGGCATATCGGGGTGTGGAAGTATAAAAAGCTAAAGTCAGAGGCTGGATTGCAGATTTCGTCAATCCAACAGAAGCATTCACGCGTTATACGTCGCACAGTTAGTTCATCAGAATCGTTCGCGGGTTACACGTCGCGTAGTTCAACGGAAGCATACATAAAGTACACGTTACGCAATTCTACAGAATCTCTCGCGTCTTAAAGTTTGTTATAAATGTGAAACACGCGAATTAATAATGTGCAGTAAATAAGTGATTATAGTGATATTAGGAAATATAACAGTTTTAGTTTGGCGTGTATCACGAATCAATATGTGAACTTAATTGTGACGGTAATAAAAGTGTAAAAACAAATTCTTTTATCAGTGTTATCTTTGAGTAACAAAATCCTTTCCGCTTACACACCTTGTTTAAGAGATTTGCTCGACTGAATAATAATAATAATAGCTAGCCGGAGCACAATGAACCCAAAATGCAAAATAATAATAATACAATAACAGGCGCCCAGCAAAAGATAACACGAAGTTACCGCGACAAATTGGTTCCCATACGTTGTACAGATAAACATGAAGCAACTTCCAACTACTAACAAATATTCCACTTCACGTTAAAAGGTGTAATTTATGTTATATACATTTTTGTGTGGTGAATAATTTCCGAGATATTCCCTGTTAGTTGTTTGAATTTTCCAATACTTACACTTTTTCTTAAATGGGAATTGGTTATTCGTTGTTTTTTTTATGTCCTGGACATGCAAAGAGAATGGAATGTTCCACATAGCAGTCAGCTCTTAAAAGATTTTGACTATCGTTTAAAGGCTGCCATATTGCCCTTGCAGGTACAAGGACATTAGCAATAAGTTTATGCAAATTTTTATCTTGATTAACGTGAAGTAGATAAATAATAAGCGTCTGTAACAATAGTTTGTACAAGAGTAGAGCACAACACTTTTTATTCTCGCATCTCAATTTCAAACCAAAACACAGGCACATAATTAGTTCCGGATTATCACAGTAGAGGTAAAGTTACCACTATCAAACAGTTGAATCTGAACAGACTATATTTTCAAGCTTTAATTAGCCTGCAAAAATGCCTATGTCACATCGGCAATAAATTAAGTTTCTTTGCAACCTGAAAAACATCTCCATCGGATTGTTGCGGTTTCATTGTCGTTTGTTCGTCTTCTTCTTTTTCTAGAATGCTTCAGAATGTTGGAGTGTTTTTCACATTCACTGCGTTCCTAGTCTTTTTCGCACATTGTAATATGATAATACGTGAATACACTATGTAGAAAAACAAACGCGTTTTCTCTTTACAGAAAGCTATCGTCATTTAGATGCCCGCCCGATTAAAGTCTAAATAATTGCAGTGATGATGCTTACGCATGTTTCCTACAGGCTAAAGATTAATCTGGAAATATAACTCGGCAAATTCGCATTCCGGCTTCCAGTTTGTTCGTAAATTTAGGAGGCAATGCAGTCGTTACATTGTAGCGCAATTCTGTAAGGTTTATATGCTTTTGTTCAAGGAGTGAGCTATTTGTCTATATGGATATAAATAATATTAACGAGCCGAATCGCACTAACATTTTACCACGAAAAATCCGACGTTTCCTTAAATAAAGGTTTATATTTTCGTATTTGTTCACAAAAATGTGTATTTCGTGTTTCTTATGCTTTTTGCCACATTTAAGGGTTTCAGAATTTGGTAATTAGCATGCGTTAAATGAGAACGCAACCTTATACCGAGTGCCCCAAAATAGATGTATACGCACTTTGAACCGTTATTTCTCAGCAACGAAATGAGACAAAAAAATTTGATGTGTTACACTCACATGACTTTCTCTACTCTTGTACAAACTATTTTTACAAACGCTTATTCTCCATCTACTTCATGTTAATCGAGATAAACATTTGCAGACTCTATCTTATTGCTAATTTTCTTGTAGATGTAAGGGGAAAATATATTTACAAGGGCAATATAGAAAAACAGTAGCTTTTAAGAACATACATATCTCTTAATAGCTGGTTGATAGCTGCAGCACTATTCCCTTTTCCACAGATTAATACTCTTTGCATATCCAAGACAAAAAATGAATAACGAATTCCCATTTTAGAAAACAAGTATTGAAAAATTTAAGGGAATAACAAGCAATATCTCGAAAATGGTTCCCTCAACAACAAAAAATGTATATGACATAAATTGTGTATTTTAACGCGATCTACATTTTTTCTATAGTAAAATTTTGTCTATCTCTTATGGTTTACCAGTTATGCAAAAGTCGTTCACAATGAAGAATACTTTTGGAGACATTCCCAGAAAATTCAAGATATACATTTTATTTGTCATGAAAATATGTTAAACATATGATATTTTAATCAAAATCTTTAGAGCCATTTCTGAGAAAATTAAAATTTTCGAAAAATGTTCCATGTAAGGGGTAATCTGGGGTGGGGGGATTTTGTTGAAAACCTTCGTGTCGCATCTCTAGAAGATACTGAACCTAAATACCAAGTTTGGGGTTTATCCGACTGTTCGTTTCTGACTTATGCTGTTCACAGACAGACAGACACACGGACATGTTTCCAAAAATGCTTTTTTTGGATTCAGGGAATCTCAAAACATGTGTTTCCGGTGAAATCTCGGTATTGAATTTTTGGGTGGAATACAATACTTCCCCTACCTACTATACGTAGTAGAGAAAGCAATAAAATTTTTGTTGTGTATGATGCAGAAGGCACTGGAAAAGCATAGCAACGCTTTCATCGTGCTTCATGTATTTATAAACAAACAAAATACCGGTAAGATTGGTATCAAGAAAACCAGTATTCATCGAATTGTGCGAGGTCAAAAATGGAAGCCTTACATACCGAGTCTTCTCCATGCACTAAATGAGGACGACCCAGATAGGAAACTGTGATTTTTGAGCATTGCGACGAAAGGGAAGATTTTCAACAATCAATTGTTTGGTCAGATGAAGCCACATTCAAACTTAATGGCACAATTAATCGGAATAATTGTGTGTACTGGGTTAATGAATACCTAAATTGTTGAAAAATCTTCCAGGAGTAACGGTATGGTGTGGTCTGCTTCCAGAGGAGGAATTGGGCCCTGCTTCTTCGAAGAGACTGTAGCACAGACTTATCTGCAAATCTTGGAAATATAATTATATCTTAATTATATCTTTGAGAATGAAAATGAGGTTTACTTCCAACAAGACGGGGCTCTATCTCACATCCATGTCGTTGCGAGAAATTTTCTCGATCGCAATTCAATCAGAGGTTGATAGGACGATGAGGAAATGTTTGCGGAGTTCCCGCCTCGATCTCCCGATTTAACCCCTCTGGACTTCTACCTTTGGATAGCTTTAAAGAACACGGTGTACGCCATAAAACCGCAGACACTAAAGGAAATGAGAGATCGGATTGAACATGCCATCAATTATATTCCATTACCAACAATCCAGGCGGTATTTCGCTCTGTTCGACGTCGTTATTGGAAGTGCAAGGTGGATATTTTGAACATGTACGGGCTTAAGGAACTTCACACACACTTATAAAAACTCTCTCTCTCATTTTGTTGCTGAGAAATAATGTTTCAAAGTGTGTATACATCAATTTGGGAAACACTATAGATGATGAAACATTTCACGAATATCATTAATGCCAAGGACTAAGAGCTCAAATCATTAGCTGTATATCAGGTTGAAAGGGGATATATTATACATATATAGAGGAATTGTACATATGAAAGTGGAACCATACATATAAGAATTGTACAATAATAATTTAATTCACTAACATGTTAAAATATTCAACACCTAACATTTGTACAGAGCTGATTGTAAGACACGGGCGAGCTAGCAAGAATTCCAAGAAATCATAAAGACCATACCTGTCACGGAGCGGTACAAGCTACATGATGGCGTCTAAGCGCACGGATCTGAACCCACCCATTCTCATACATGTCAGGGTAACGTGGGCCAATAGGAAACGTTACGTTTTTAAACGCGGAGGTGAGCGTCACTAGGCTCCCGTATATAAGGGCAGACAAAGCCTCAGAGCCCGCTTTTACTCTGAATCTAACTCGTCGAGAATTCACGTCAACACGAGGTGCTACAGATGCACGTGGGTGCACAAGGGTGGGGTGCGTGTGAATACAGCTAGGCTCTTGACTAAGTTACAGTGGTGGGATTATTATAATAATGGGAACAGCTAACCGCCCATAACTATTCAAAGTGTGAAATAAACTTCATTGATTAAGGGAAACCTGCAGTATATTTTAACTTGCCTCGCCCACTAGAACTTGAGAGTCAGTAATTAGATATAGTTAGGAATGGAATACCCAACTACCGACGTACACCAATAGCCGAGGAAGAAAAATACTGCAACAGGCGACAACAACCCAAGGATCATCGATTACCCGCTACAAATGTCGCCCAACGACTGTTTCCCACTACAAGGTGGCCCAGCCGCGCCGTATTTCACGTACCTATGTATACATCCCCTCGCGCGTTAAAAGAGTTACAGAACTCTAGGTGTGCAATTCCAAGTAAGCACAGGTCAGTGGCTGGAACGAGCTCATTAGCGTGAGCCACGTTGGTTCTACTTCTCTTGATTATCAGAGAAGGCAATGAGCGTATGGTTTTCATTGAGCGACAATTCCCAGGCTTGAACTAGAATGTAGAGTTCGTGATGATAGACAAGAACAGTGCAAACTGACCGAAAACGTTTGATGGCCGAGTGCATCACTGCCGGTAAATATAAGCTGTTACGATACCCGATTAAACTGTTACCGTGGTAAAGTCATAAAACCTGTGCACCATTGTTAACCCCTTGTTTGAATACCGCAGTTTCGTAGGCTCGGTTTTCTCTGTTTTTCCCCTTCGAAGCAGTATTCAGAAGGCGGTGTGTAATTTCGAGAGTCACTTGCTTGTTATGTTTGTGCGTAGAGTTTAGGTAATGGCTGGGATGGGTCGTCAATGCTGTCCCAGCGAAACTGCTTCAACAGCAGGTGGTCTTCTGGGCTGTATGAGGTCGCGTTATCGTGAAGGAAGGTGACGCCTTCGGTGAGAAGTCCTGATTATTTCTTCCTGTTTGCTTCGCGCAATCGTGACAAGGTCTCGCAGTATCGATCAGCGGTCACTGTGTGCCCACGAGTCCGACACCCACGCTCTCCCAAAACATAGTGACTGTCACCTTCCAGGCAGATGGCGTCATCTTAAACTTCGTTGTCTTTGGAGAGGAGAGGCGTTTCAACTCCATTGATGACCACTTACTGCTGGGGGTGTAGCCGCAAACTTGCGACCCCATTCTGCGACATGCTGACGAGACATTACAATCTATCCGTAAACTTCTACCAGCTGCCGGTGAATTTCAGCCGCGGTTTCATGTTTCGTCCACAAAAATCGAGTAACGGAGGGATTTCTTTGCAAGACTAGTTTTCCAAACGAGTCGCTATTTGTGTTTACCTACAACTAGCGCTGCACAGTTGCCATTCACATGTATTAGAATTGCTGCACACTACTAATTTCTGTATAACGGACCAAGCTCCATGAATATCGACCTTGTAGTCTTAGTCTCTGATCACCCCTCGTATTACCGATGCAGCGCCGTAATGCTATATCTCACCATGCGAGATAAAGCAAAGACTTCCAGGACTACTAAAGAAGCGGGCATTGACATAAGCCAGCATTAATTGTACAGGCTTACCTTTGTTTTCAAACAAAGTACAGGTTGGATGAGAAATCCACGTACTCCCGTGAATATCAAATGATGTTTTGCATGTTCGTAGTATGAAATGTCATTATGCTATGTAGCTATGTTACTTATTATCAATTGTCGGAATCACTTGTTGGAAGAATTCTGGTTACAGTCGAGTTTTAATTTGAAGCCATGCAGATATGAGTGGCCATAGTTACACTATTGAGGAGCGCTCAATGACCAAGTGTGTGGGTCCACGAACGAGAACACACAGGACAGGCAATGAGACAGATTATTGGAAGATTTAATAAGGCTCTACCGCGAAAAGCAACACTTCTGGATTGGGAAAGACGTGCTTTTGCTTTTTGCAGTGTTAAAGACAGGCCACGGAGTGGAAGGAAGAAGATACGAGAAGAAACATGTGCCGGAGTCTCTGCTTCGATTGAACAATCTCCTATGAAGTCGACACGTAAACGTGCTTCGGAAGATCGGAATTAGCGCGTTTGGGCATGCCCTGCTTTGTTAACTCAATTTTTAAATGCAACGAACCGTGCCAAGGTTACGTTTTCAGATGTATGTGCGATTTATCGCAGCTCACGTGCTAGAAATACTGTCTTTTGGGTCGTCAAGTTAGAAAGGAACCCGCCTCACGTAATGATATGGGCAGCGATGACATCTCAAAATCTGCTTGGACCGTACTTTTTTTGCAGGGGCTGTAAATGGCGCAAATTATTTACACATGTTACCAACTTGGTGAATACCTCAGCTTGAGGAAAGGGGTCTTATAGAATTTATATGGTTGCAGCAAGATGGAGAATCTCCTCACTACGCTCTTGCAGTGCCCGAGTTCCTAAATGAACACTTTTCAGGACGGTGGACAGGTCGTGGTTCATCAGCAACACCAGCTCCCTTGAAATGTCGGAAGTCCTGACCTCACCACATCTAAAAACTCGTTATGGGGAGTCATTAAGGCGCACGTATCTGCGCGTCGTTATGCTACAAACGAACTGCGCAATGCTGGTGTGAATATGATGAGATGGGGTTTAAGGGCACTCAACAGCTAAGGTTATAAGCGCCCGTACAATGTATAAAATATAAAATTTAAAAGCCAAAACTAAAAAACCACAAACAAACCCGCTTGGTCGAAAACACTAAAAAAAAAAAATCTGATCTGTTACACTCACATGACTTTCTCTAATCTTGTACAAACTATTTTTACAAACGCTTATTCTCCATCTAATTCATGTTAACCGAGATAAACATTTGCAGACTCTATCTTATTGCTAATTTTCTTGTAGATGTAAGGGGAATATATATTTGCAAGGGCAATATAGAAATACAGTAGCCTTTAAGCACATACATATCTCTTAATAGCTGGTTGCTAGGTGCAGCACCATTCCCTTTCCCACAGATTAATACTCTTTGCATATCCAAGACAAAAAAATGAATAACGAATTCCCATTTGAGAAAATAAGTATTCAAAATTTAAGGGAATAACAAGTAATATCTCGAAAATGGTTCACTCAACAAAACAAAATGTATATGACATAAATTGTGTATTTTAACGCGATCTACATTTTTTGTGTAGTAAAATTTTGTCTATCTCTTATGGTTTACCAGTATGCAAAAGTCGTTCACAATGAAGAATACTTTTGGAGACATTCCCAGGAAATTCAAGATATACATTTTATTTGTCATAAAAATATCTTAAACATATGATGTTTTAATCAAAATCGTTTGAGCCATTTTTGAGAAAATTAAAATTTTCTAAAAATGTTCCATGTAAAGGGTAATCTGGGGTGGGGGATTTTCTTGAAAACCTTCGTGTCGCATCCTTGGAAGATACTGAACCTAAATACAAATTTGGTGTTTATCCGACTGTTCGTTTCTGAGTTATGCTGTTCACAGACAGACACACAAACACACACACGGACATGTTTCCAAAAATGTTCTTTTTTGGATTCAGGGGGTCTCAAAACATGTATTTCCGGTGAAATCTCGGTATCGAATTTTTGGGTGGAATACAATACTTCCATTACTTACTCTACGTAGTAGAGAAAGTAACAACAGACCAAATTCTAAGAACTACCACACTAAAATCATGGTCAATAAAAGGGTAAAACAACGTGTCAAGAACTGTAGAATGCGAGGGACATGAGCGTCAAATATCCACCGGGGAGCAGAGGACCCATTAAAAAGACAATATAAAATCACAAAGCTAAAAGACGCTCAGCGCATCAAATGCGTTGGCTAAAACCAATGTCACTGACGAAACGTAAAAGACATTCTACAGCACGCGCGTCGTCTGCCAAAACGTTGGCTAAGCCAACAGGCAGACCAACACGAACGCACAACGGAGCTAAAACTTGACACTCTGTTAAAATGTGACGCACCGTTAAGGGCACATCACACTGCTCACCACTGAGCAGATATCTATGACTAAAAAGGCAATGTCCGATTCGTAAACGAGCTAAAAGTACCTCTTCCCGACGACACGAACGAGAAGAGGTACCCCAGACTAGCGGAAGAGGTTCAACCTCCCGCAACTTGTTCCCCCGGAGGGCGTCCACTCATCGCGCCAAAGCGAGAGGAGGCGGTGACGTAAAATCACACACAAATCTGACGACGGAACAACAGAGGTAAAAAATCTGGGTAATAAAATCGCCGATTTGGCAGCGGCGTCGGCAGACTCGTTCCCTGAGATGCCCACATGACCTGGAATCCACACGCAGGACACGCTGATGCCAGAGGCACCAAGCGATTGGAGCAGGCCATGTATGCGCTGTACGAGGGGCAAGCTGGTGGGAATGTATTTCGCATTGTAACACCGGACATGCTCAAGAATATGTCAAGAAGAGCATGGAGGCTTATGGAACTGCGTTTACAGCATGATGGGGAACATACAGATATATTGGACACCTAATACGTAAGTATTTGTTCTAAAATAAATTAATTAGCATTCGATACTAGGGGGTGCGGGGACTTCTCGACCACTTTGTGCTACATACTATGTTTCTTCATATTAGGCTCTTTGTGACGGTATGAATTTGCGTGATGACACCATTAGTTAGCTTCATTTACCTACAAATAGGATAAAGTCAAATAATTCTAGTTATGCATGCACAAAACCAATGTGAAATATGATACGGTGCAGTGATGAATTTCTTAGTTCGCTTTAAATACTTCATACAAGAAGGAACTTCACGTAATGACACTTTGGATGTAGGTATATGTTTATGCATCTGTAAACAAAGTGGCATGTGGTCTAATAAAATTCATTGGAATACTTGCCTGATGTTAAAACCGGTAAAAGTACTTTGAGCTGCAGAAACACCTGCTTAACGGGAATCGAAACATTTAAATGCGGAATTAAGAAAGAAATATTTGATCTGAGAATAAGCAATTGAGAGTAGAAAATCAACACTGAGAACAACTGCATAACATTCACTGTGTTCAAACAAGCCACGTGGAGCTGCTAGTAGTATTCGAGGGTATTACTTAGGTATATAAAGTACGATATTTTGTGAGAAGATGATTTGTATTGTAACTTGTTTGCAACACGCTTTGGGCGTCAATTTGAAGTAGGTCGTATTGAAGGAGTTGTATTATATTTCAACTGTTGGGGAGCCGAACTTTTAGTAGCTGCAACCACACGTATAGTACCCGCTTTCCGGTAGCCTTCGCCCTAAATGTACTTTCAGGTGGCCTTTGCCCCAAGTTTAAAAAAATATTAACTTTGTAGTTTTACTGTTTCTTTAAATATTATATATTTATGTTTACCTCGGCTGCGTCAGTATTATTGCTAGAGACATGGATTTCTTTGCAGGGAGTAGTGCGCCTAAGAATGTAGGCTTACACAAATTATAATTTGTACTTCACTCCATTTATTAATACTTTAAACGATTTAAATAACACATCACTGATATAGGGAGCTGTGAGATTTTTTTATTAACTACTCGTACTTTTTAACACGTAAACATATTTTTCGTCTCACACGAATACGTATTAAATCTCTCGAGGACGCATCTCGCATCCGGTTACAAACACTGTCTGCAGGCAACTGAATTGATTTCAACCGCCTAAACTTGTAAATTTCTGTATTTCAAGTCTCTGATTTGCTATTCCTAATCCAATAGAATACCTTCATTTAACTAAAGCTTTTTCTGGTTGTTGATTGGCTATTTTTTATAAACTGTCACTAAAATTACATTATTGCTTCCAAAAATCACAAGTAGTATTGTTAAGCTTTCAAATTCATTATTACCTCAAGGCTACCTCATTGTTAGCAACCTTTAACCTATTATTCTCACAGCTCCTACATTATTAAATTACGTAATATATTCACATAACATTATTACACATGGATACAATAATACTAGCATATGCAATGACTGTTACATACATTTTACAAATTATTACATACACATATTGCTTCAAGGCGGGCTGTTATTGAATTTACATATTATATAATCAGACTGAAGTCATTTTAGTGTTAAAAACACTGTCTCATTTAATTGTATTTATTCATGCTTTAAATGAATGAGCGAGTGCTCCCCATATTTGGTTTCTAATTCCAATGCCTGGCCTTAATGTCCCTATGCTACACCTGTTTTACGAATCTATAAACGCAAATTGAGGTGTTGGATTTTTGTGTTGCCTATTTTAACACAATAGACATCGCGAAAATGTTAAGATTTTACTCCGACTTGGTATTCATTTACTTAGATTAGATCCTTATAATGTGAAGCACGCGCTACAACTCGGTGCATGTATCCGAGGAAGACCAACTCTTACCTTTATGCCTTAGGGAAATGCGTTCTGTCGTTTCTGAAGAGAAAAGTTTGCTTTGAACTGAAACTGATATAGAGATAAGAACCAAGTAGTAAGTATCTTTTACTTTCTCTACTGCGTATAGTAAGTAGGGGGAGTATTGTATTCCACCCAAAAATTCGATACCGAGATTTCACCGGAAATATATGTTTTGAGACCCCCTGAATCCAAAAAAAGCATTTTTGGAAACATGTCTGTGCGTGTATGTGAACAGCATAACTAAAAAACAGTCGGATAAACACCAAACTTGGTATTTAGGTTCTGTATCTTCCAGAGATGTGACACCAAGGTTTTTAAGAAAATCCCCCCACCCCAGATTACCCTTTACATGGAACATTTTTCGAAAATTTTAATGGCTCTAACGATTTTGATTAAAATATCATATGTTTAAGATATTTTCATGACAAATGAAATGTATATCTCGAATTTTCTGGGAATGTCTCCAAAAGTGTTCTTCATTGTGAACGACTTTCACATAACTGGTAAACCATAAGAGATAGACAAAATGTTACTACACAGAACATGTAGATCGCGTTAAAATACACAATTTATGTCATATACATTTTTGTTGTTGAGTGAACCATTTTCGAGATATTGCTTGTTATTCCTTAAATTTTTTAATACTTTTTCTCAAATGGGAATTAGTTATTCATTTTTTACGTACTAGACATGCAAAGAGAATGGAATGCGCACATAGCAACCAGTTCTTAAAAGATTTGACTGTCGCTTAAAGCCTACCATATTCCCCTTGCATCTACAAGAAAATTAGCAATAAGATTAACATCTCGATTAACATGAGCATATGGAGAATAAGCGTCTGTAAAAATAGTTTGTACAAGAGTAGAGAAAGTCATGTGAGTGTAACACATCAGATTTTTTACATGCGAATGAGCTTATTTAGGTCTTCGTAAAATTCTTAGAGATGTTTCTTTGTTTTCCTTTGAGTCCATAGTTCCCTCATTCTTTGGCTGTGGACTTTCCTTCTCTCGTCTGTCCATGTTGTTCCAGTTTTTTCTTCGGTTTGTCAGCTTCAGTTACCTTGTAACCTATGCACTTTCATTATAAAGTTATCTCTCTTTAGAATACAGTGTGATCCATATCTTGTACCAATAATAGGACACATGTGTAACTTTGGGAGAATATAATACACAAGTGGGAGATTACATTGCCCATTATTCCTCAGAGCAAATGTTGGAATTGTCCTCATCCTCATTCATATATATCTGCACTCGATTCACCATATTCTGTGACGTTCTACGAAGAGTATCTTCGCCAATAATGCTTATTTCGTTACTAATGGATTTCATGGAGTTCAGCAGTTCTCCGAAGTCTAATCTTATAGTATAGTCCGACGAGGTTAGACCAGGTGACCTGGGTTGCCACAGACCTTTTGAGGTTATTCGATTATGAAAGAAGCCTATTACAACTTGCTTGAAAGAGTTGGATGTATGACACGTTACTTCACCTTGCTGGAAATAACCTTCTGTCAGTTTGATTTCATCCAGCTGCTCCACAAATGTATTGAAGATGCCCATATAAACTGCAGTGTCTACAGTCGTATCAAACAAAATGGGACCAACAATCCTGGGAGCAGACATCGCGCACTGTACTCCAACCCTTTCATCATGCAGTGGTGCTTCGTGGATGATATGGCGGTTTACAGCAGTCCAGTATCTCCTGAAATTTAAAATTGAGTTGTTCTTATGGACGCTCTTTAACTGCTGTGGTCCTTAGCGTCCCATTCTATATTGGGCGTGAAAGATCAGTATTTTTGCTCAGAGGCCTCTTTATCAGGCTTGAAGTTCTTTTACGTGCCGTAAATTTACGACATGCTACCACCGGCTTTACTTCCCTTCCGAAGGAAGCCTTGCTAAGGATTTTACGCCCGAAAAAAAATCCATTGGCCTCTGCTGGGTTTGAACCCGCAACCTTGGGAATTAGAAGCTAGCATGGTAACCACTACACCACGGAGGCAGAGCCCGTATCTTCTGTTTTGCATGTTGATGTAGTCTGAACAGTAAAACCATGTTCATCTGTAAGGCACGTTATGGATAAAATGTATGGACGTGGAATAAGAAAGCCCTGAAACTATCGCAATAACGCATTCGTTTTCCATGATCTGCTTCTTTCAATTGCTGCGCCATCTGCACTCTATGGTTGCAATCCCGATTTCTTTTCAGCTCTTTGACATGTGCCATATGAGTATCCTGTCTCCTGGCTCAATCGACGCAACGATTTCTTTGGAGAGTTCACTAAGCGTCTTCGAACATTATCAACAACTCTGCACTCAGTGATGGTCTATATCTTCCACTCTCATTGAATACACCAGTTGTCTCCAACTTCCTTACTAGCCTTTGTTGGAACATCGAGCACATTGAATTCTCTTCGAAATTCCCGTTGTGTTGTTATCAATGAATTTGTCTTCCAATGCGTTTTCAAAATAAAAGCATGCTTCGGAAGTGAGTACGGCAAATTTCTGTTACGACTGCAAACTAAAGACTGTCAACAATGCTCCTGCCATTGAAATCAACAAAATAGTCAACAATTGGCTGTGGTACTGATTCTCCCAGAGCCACTTAGATCATTAAAACAAAAATACACATTTCTACGAGCTTTCAGAGGAAAACTATGCTCCATTACAGTAGTTCAGGTTTATACATCGCACTGTGTCTTCTTGCGTAATTTCTGATAGTTTTAAATTTTCCTTTTCTTTTCCAATTCACTTCATAATATCTACTTATGCTTTACCTCTATTTTCATGAAACCCCATTATTTGTTTTATAAGCCTGTTTGAGTTCATTCGTTTAATTTGTCTATAAAATTTGAGCTATCTTTCTTAATGTTACTGTGAATACCTGTATATATTTTCAATTAATGTTTACTTCTGAGTCTAAATTGTTCACCAATGACTTGTGGACCTAAACTGTTTCTTATGGCTTTGTATTGTTTTTCACATATTTTCTATATCTACTTTTCTCTTCAAAATTAATGTTTCTCTACCGTATAGGCACCCAGGTTTAATTACGGTATTATTATGTGTTAATGTATGCTTTTACATGAACGTTTTTGCTTTCTCTACTACGTACAATAAGTATGGGACGTTTTACGTTTCGACCAAAAATTCGATATCCAGATTTCACGGGAAATACACGTCTTGATGTGCCCTGAATCCAAATAAGGCTTTTTTGGAAACATGTACGTACGTACTACGTACGTGCGTGTGTGTGTTTCTGTCCGTCTGTGTGTCTGTCAGGCTGTGAAAAGCATAACTCAATAAAGAAAAACTCCGATAAATACCAAACTTAGTACCTGAGTTTACTATCTTCCAAGGATGCGACACAAAGATTTTCAGGAAAATCCCCCACCTCAGACTATCCTTTATATGAAACATTTTTCGAAAACTTTTATTTTCCCAAACATGGCTCTTATAATTTTGATTAAAGTATCATATGTTTAAGATATTATTATGAGAAATGAAATGTATATCTTGAATTTTCTGGGAATGTCCCCAAAAGCTCTCTTCATTCTAAATGACTTTTGCATAACTGGTAAACCGTAAGAGATAGACCAAATTTTACTACACAAAAAAGTACATCTCCTTAAAACCACAATTCGTCATATATTTTTTGTGTAGTGAACAATTTCCGAGATATTCCTTGTTATTTGTTTCAGTTTTCCTACATTTACTTTTCCTCAAGTGGGAATTCGTTATTCATTACTTTCTCTACTGCGTAGGGGAAGTATTGCATTCCACCCAAAAACTGAGACATATTTCACCCCATATACATGTTTTGAGAACTCCTGAATCCATAAAAAATAAATTTTAGAAAACGGTCTGTGTGTGTGTATCTGTGAACAGCATAACTCAAAAACGAAAAGTCAGGTAAATACCAAACTCGTATTTAAGTTCAGTATCTTTCATAAAAGCAAAACGGGGATTTTCAAGAAAATCCCCCATCCCAAACTACCCTTTACATGGAACATTTTTAGAATATTTCGATTTACTCAAAGATGGCTCTAACGAGTTTGATTAAAATATCAAAGTTTAAGATATTTTTTTGGTAAATGAAATTATATGAATTTTCTGGAACGTCCCGAAAAGTCCTATTTATTCTGAATGATTTTTCCATTACTGCCAAACCGTAAGAGACAGACAAAATTTTACTATACAAAAAATGTAGATCTCTTTAAAACACACAATTTATCATATACATTTTTTTGGAGTGAACCATTTTCGAGATATTCCTTATTTGTTTGAATTTTCCGGCAGTTATACTTCTTCCCAAGTGGGAATTCATTATCGGCTTTTTTTAATGTCCTGGACATGCAAAGAAAATGCAATGCCCCACATAGCAACCAGCTCTGAAAAGATTTGACTATCGCTTAAAGTCTACCATATTCCCCTTGTATCTATATACAAGACAATTAACAATAAGATGAACATCTTGATATCTCGATTAGCATGAAGTAAATGGGGAATAAGCGTTTGTAAAAATAGTCTGTACAAGAGTAGAGAAAGTCATGCGAGTGCAACACATCAGATTTTGCTGTAGATGTTTTGAGTAAACCGCTGCTTTCGTTTTTTGGCATCTGCTTATACCAACTTTAGTTTCGATACCCTTTTCTTGAATTATTTCACCAAGGCTTTAAATAAAGGAACGCGTTTAATTTTTTCATATTTGGATTTTATGTATTTTGCTCATTTTTATTGCAAGGAATGTGTTCAAATTTTTTCGAAGGATGTCTGCATAGCAATTTTTCTGCAATTTCTTTTAATAGTTAAATCTGTTTTTGAGGTGTTAGGATATCACGAATGAGGATTGCTATATCATCTACATATGCTAGGCAATCTATTGTTGTTATTATTGATGGTAGTGGTGGTATTATCATAATCAAAGAACGTGCAATTTAAGTTCGTTTCGATTGTGTTACAACAGTAAACATTCGTGGTTAGCGTGCAAAGGGTTCATAATACACTCCTGGGCGAGTTTGTCACCACCTTTGGCCTGGTGTAAGCGTTGTGACCTGCACGCGGGGTTCCCGAATTCCCGTCCACTACCTGAGGTTATATAAGCTTCTGCTTTTGACCAGAATCAGCTTACTGAAACACACTGACAACTTTATTTATAAATATTAGGATATAACATGGACAGCTGTCACTGTTTCACTACATACAAAGTCCTTCAGCTTTGAAATACTGTTTCATTAACTTAGTTTAACCACCCAAGGAAATAATAAACAAAAAGTGGTTACGTATTATAATTGCAAGCTGCATCGTTGAGGTCCACGCATGTCAGATGCATGTCACATACAAACTTAATAGTTGGCTGTCATGCAAATGCAGGACCAAGGTCAGGGAGTGCATATTCAACAACCGACAGAACCTATCTGTAGGTACAGAACTGTGCTAAAGTATTTGTTCATGTACTGGAAAACGGCACCGAGTGCTTTGAATGAGGGAAGGTGTACGAACAAGTTTTCGGCTTTAAAATCTGATGTTACATTCACATGATCTTCTCTAACCTATATCGAGTATTACTGGGTATAAAATCATTGTAACGAAAGCTTATTTACCTATCTAATTTATTTTAATGGAGACAAACCTTTCCCGAAATAGCTGCGTTACACATTTCGTTATAATACAAAGGGAACAGCGATAGTCAAACGTTATAGAACTGGACGATACACACTGGCCATAATTGCATACTCTGTCCATGACAACCGAAAAACAATTAAAGATCGACAAGACTTTAAAGGAATGGTAAGTATTGAAAAACTGGAACCATTACTAACAGATATCTTTGGAATGACTGCCACAAAAACGTTATTAGAAATATATTATGTGCACGTCGTCGTCCATCGCTTTACGTTCCAGCTTTGCAAGATTACACAAAATTCCTTCCAATGAAGAGGACTTCAAAGGCTATTTCCAGAAAATTCAAGATATGCATTTTTATAGATTGTGTCTCATAAGTAATTGGGTTTTTAAGCAAAGCTTTATTTGGAACTTTTTCTGACAAGAAATTAAACTACTCTTCAAAAGTATAGACCATCAGATTCTAGGTCTTTAGCCATCTTTCAGCGAGGTTTATTATCCCGCGACGGTACCAGTCTCTGGCTTTTGATGCGAAGAATTCGGCGAAATCCTCTTCCACAGCTTCAAACTTTTCGAAATTTCTTCCTCGCAAGAAATTGGCCATTCATCGAAACAAATAGTAATCTGAAAGCCCAAGTTCAGGGCTGTAAACTGGGGGTTGTAGCAGTTCACTCCTTCCAATTCCTGAATTATTCTTATGGTGGTTCTTGCAATATGGGGTGTTGCATCGTCCTGCTGCAAGAAAACTTTATTTGGTTAACTAATGCTGGGTATCTCAGTCTCAAAAGAATTTAATGAACTCATTCCAGGTGTTGAGAATAAAGATCTGCATTGACTGCACGCCCATCTTGAACAAACTTTTAGTGAATCACTCCTTCAAAATTCAACCAGACACACAACATTATTTTGTGGCCGAAGTGATTTTTTATGGTGACTTTGGCAGGTTTACGGGGACACAGCTACTGTTTCGCGGCGTCAGGCTTGTGGTAATAGACCTATTTTTCATCACATGTGACAATGTTTCTGATAAGTCTATCATCCATGAGATTATCGATAAGCGACGACAGATACCCACTATACGTTGAGCCTGTTGAGGTGTCAGTTCATGAGGTACAGATCAACAGCTTCTGTTTGATTTTCCAAGCTTTTTAATCTGCGATGTATGGTATCTTTTGATGGAGCAAGTTCTTCTGACAGCCTACGAGTACTTTTTTGCAGATTTTGTTCCAAAACTCTGCGTGTGTTCTCAATATCTCATAATTTAGATCTTCCAGAACGTGGTAAATCTGTGTTGAAACGTTGGAACCATCGTTGTACCACATGCCCACTACCACTTCTTCCACTTCACATGTTTTTTGAGCCGCTTTATAATCTTCTTTCCAGCAGTGCTTTAGAAGGGCCCTAATCTCAAGCTCTGTAACTTCCAATTTGTGATTGTGTATTAACAACTGATATTCTCGCAATATATGCAATACTAGCGATTGCATCCTGTAAATACCATTGGCAAACCAAAGAAAACCAATTCTATCTTATAAAACATCAAACTTAAAACCCGATATTACTTATGAGACAATCTTACATTTGTCACATAAATATATTTAATATATATGCTATTTTAATCGTAATTGCTAGAGCTATTTTTAGAAAATAAACAATTTCGAATAATGTTCCGTGTAAAGAATAGTTGTGTCGCAGTTTTGGAAGATGTTGAACTTTAGCAACATTGGTGTTTATTCGACTTCTCGTTTTTTGAGTTATACTACTGAAATTCTCCTTCCAACATTATTGTAGGAAACCAAATTTGGCAGTTGTGGGGGACGACAGGACAACAGGAAGCAGGGAAGTGCATATTACCAAAAATCCTAAATAAAACGTCGTTTCCCCTTGTAGGCTGTGAAAGGTGTGTTCTACTTGGGGAGCGCCATTGTAGCGCCAGTCGTGAAATCCTAAGCATACACACAATACACAAAAACAATGTGCAGAAAATTATAGGTTAAGAAGGCAATACCAAGCTAAGCACCTTGCGGTTAGGATAATGTGCTCGTAGATGCAGTATAATAACAGGAGAGCTGCATAGGTATAATTGATATCTGACGATGAAATGTCTTCACTTGCCACTTGAAATGAAATGTAACTTAAACGTACGTACTGTCTCAACTAATGAATACTGGTACACAACGAGAAACTAACATTACACGCGTGTACTGTACTGAACAAAACAGTATTACTGTATCATCCTGTAGGCTTCACATCAGACACACCATGGCTTCCTTCGGAAGGGAAGTAAAGCCGATGGACCCGTGTCGTAGATTTACGGTACGTAAAAGAACCTCAAACCTGATAAAGAGGCCTCTGAGCAAAATTACCGGTCTCTCACGCCCAATATAGAATGAGACGCTATGGACCACAGTAGTTAAAGAGCGTCCATAAATAAAACTGAATTTAATTTATCAGACACACCTAGTGACGGTGACTAGTACTGTGCAGGAGTACGTTTCGTTTACATCTGACACACCGCAAACAGATTTAAGAATCGAAGACTTGAATATGATGGATCTTGCGAGATGGCTCCACGATGAACGTGTGAGGCTCGCATTCGGGAGATCCCGGTGGCCGCCCACTTTGACGATGGGTTTTCCGTGGTTTTTCCTGGTTGACAGGGAATGCTGAAGTGGTGTATTTTTCTCTCTCTCCCATTTCCTCTCATGTTTCAGGTTGCTCTGGGGTTGCGGTTCTGTCGGGGAGATGACACAAAAGCTTGCGATTTGGAAGCCTATAGAACCTCCACTTCTGGGTCGTGTTTCCCCGGTCCCACCAGAAGGACGTCTGCGAGCGACTCTGCCGTGGTCGGGTAGTCAAACTTGGAATGGGACTAATAGGGAGCTCTGGGCATCTGTGTTGACTTGCGCCAGATCTTTGCGATCTTCTGCGGGTCCCTCACTTTATCCGTTCCTCTCTGGGATGTGTGCACAAAAGATCCATTGGGGTCGAGATGCTATGTGTCCCCTACATTAACTAGTCTATCCTATCCTAATATAACGGATTTAATGTTGACGATGTAGGGTAGCTAAAAAGCTTCTGCGACCCCTTGTTCCTAACCTCAAAATGATTGTTATTTCTCACCCAAAATACCTATTAAAAGTTTCAATCTAACTCATAGCTTTTTAATATACATTCATACTGTTAACATATGTAAGGCGTGAATTTATGTTTTCAAATGAGTTTTGTTGATGTTGAGTAATAAAAGAAACCCAAGGTTTGATTTTCCAAGCTTCATTCTTACTTTTCGTCATACACTGCCGATGTGAAAGAATACTTAACACAGCACAGAAACCCTTAGAGCTTTTTGAGTTATGGTGCTTAGCAAATAGACCATAACAAGCTGCTGGAGATTGAATATAATAACATAGTATTAGCGAAAATATTTAAGAGAGTGAAGAACGACGGGGCAGATACTAGAGTTCAAGCGATCCCGTGTGGGGCAGTTCTTGCGGCGTTGTCGAAGTAGCATAACAGAAAAATCGTGTGTGGTTTGCCCTGAAATTTTTGAATAGTTTTGGTGAAATTAAATAGAAACACTGAAATTATAGGCTCAATTCATTTCATGTTATTTAAAACAGGTATAGACAAATTTATATATATTAAAGGGAAAGCCTTGTATATACTACCTGCGGTGAGGGCATAGAGTCATTCTTCAGAGGAATGTCACGAGGGATTTCCAAATCAACGATAAATTCAAAATCAAGAGTAGCATTTCCTAGAGTTATTTCAAGAATAAACTGGTGATAGGTCTACCCAGAGTCATGATTATTAAATTAATGTCACAATATACGAGGGCGACTGATTTTTCCTGTCGCTTTCTTGATAGTTTCCTGTCTCTACCATGAATATTTGAAAAGAGTGGGGTTTCATGTATAATGTCCATAGACGGCAGCACTCTCGTATCGGTAGGTTGGTAGTAATGCTGTATATTGTTGACGCTACTTGAATTTCGCATACCACTCGACACGAGAGAGCAATAAAATGTTGTTTTCGTTTAAATCATACAGCCTCTGAAACTTTGGAAAAGCTGAAGCAAGCATACGGTGAAGATGCACTATCTCGTGCAACAGTGTTTAGGTGGTTCAAGGACTTCAAAGAAGGGCGAGTCCTTTGTGCTAAGCAAGGTGGGCCTGGTGCTTCGCTTCTGCTATGACTGAAGTCAACATCAACACAGCTGCTGTGATTGTTGTTCTTCCTCACACTACTGCTACAGCAGCGTACTACACGCCAGTATTGGCTACACTGAGGGAGCACATTGCAAGGAAACATCCAGAACTTCATCGAATGGGTGGCGAGTTCATCACAACAACGCATGGCCTCACGTCGCAAATCAAGTCCAGGAATTCAACATCACCTGCGTACTGCATCCGTCTTATAACCCCAATCTTGCCCCCTGTGATTTCTTTTTTATTCCCATCACTAAAGGCAAAGCTCCGGGGCATTCGATTTAAGAGCACTGAAGCTGCTGAGGAAAAGTGAGGCGATTCTCAAAGACCTGACAAAGAATGGCCTGCACCATGTGTTCGAGGACTGGCAGAGACGGTATAAAAGGTGCATTCAAGTAGGAGGGGACCACTTTGAAAAAGATCATGTCAACATTGAAATGGAGTAATAAATACTGTGAAAAAAATCAGTCTCAGTCTTTATTGATCAGCCCTCGTATTTATAGTGCAATGTAAACGGCGTTGTTTGAAAAGAAATCAGAATCATATGATGGCACTTCGCTTGTTTGATCAGTATCGAGAGAGGTGGTGCCGCGGTAGCGTATGCGACTGGCATTCGGGAGGTCCCGGATTCAATCACCGGCAACTGCCCTCTCTGATCCATGGGTTTTTCGTGGTTACTCCGGATGCTGGAGTAATTCGTCTTTTGCCATAACTCTCCCGTCCATTTCCTGTACCCATCATTTCCCTTGTCCCCTGTTTTAGAGTTGTAGAACCAGGTGACAGTGTTCGGCGGATTACAGCTAGACGGTTTGTGTGCGCTCTGTGGAGGTCGTCCAGGGACCGCTCGGAGGGATAGCCACCTCTGACTGCTTTCGGACAGACGCTCCTTGGGGACTCAATGGGTGGGCTCAGGCAGCATTGGAGACGTTCAATCTGGAAACATTAGGGACCCCGCCGTCATTCGGAACTGGTTGCCCTTAGGGTGTCTCTCTTCATCCCTCCCTCCCCGGAATCATGGTACAAACACAAGGGGTCGGATGGCCTGCGTACGGTACTCTGCCCCGGTTTCGAGGGCCCCTTCCGTTCGTCAGTGTCTTTACCTTGTTTGATCAGTGAACATTGTTTAGTGCCATCTGGCGTGGAACACTGGAAGTACACAGGTCATATTGTAAGAATACAACAACCAACAATACAGGTTTGCCGCCTCTGTAGTGTAGGTGTAGCATATCTGCCCCGCATTCAAGAGTTCCCCAGTTCGAATCTCGATTAGGTTGAGTTACCCGGATAGGGTTTCTTCCAGTATTTTCCTTATTCTGAGAAGACCAATGTATGTGGGTAGCTTTCACGGCGCGGATGGCACAGGCGGCACCGCCTGTCCCACATTCCGAGGTCACAGGTTCGATCCCCGGCAACCGTTTTTCGGGGTTTTCCGGGTAGTCAGGCGAATGCTGGAATGGTTTCTTTCAGCCCCCCCAAGTGTCCTGTCCCTCCATTCCGTTCCATTCATCCCTCATCGTCTCTCTTTCAGGGTCGGCGATGGTGTTTCGGTGCAGCGTGGCAGGGGAGAAAAACGCTCTCTGTAAACTCTCTTCGTCCCTCGGTTATCGACTGACTGCCGGGGTATCCTATGTGTAGGGTGGGGTCAGCCGGTCTGTTGTCCGTCTACTTCTGGATACTTAGGGACCCTGTTATTGTTGTGCGTCGCTCCTGGTTTCGGCCGCCTCGTATCTCCTTTCGCCCCATCCCGGTTCCTAGCAACGCCCACTCATGGGGCGTAAGTACATATTCCCTGTGGATCGGTGCTGAGTCCTCTACGTTATGGAAGATAATATCAGCTGTAGGTAGCTTTAAGCTCTATCGACCCCGGGCTCATTTGAGATCATTTCATTCATTTCTCGATATGATATATCAGGCTAAGGGGGCGTTAAACGTCAAGGGCCTCCAGTAAAAAATCTGATGTGTTACACTCACATGACTTTCTCTACTCTTGTACAAACTATTTTTGCAAACGCTTATTCTCCATCTACTTCATGTTAATCGAGATAAACATTTGCGACTCTATCTTATTGCTAATTTTCTTGTAGATGTAAGGGAAATATATATTTACAAGGGCAATATAGAAATACAGTAGCCTTTAAGCACATACATATCTCTTAATAGCTGGTTGCTAGGTGCAGCACCATTCCCTTTGCCACAGATTAATACTCTTTGCATATCCAAGACAAAAAAGTGAATAACGAATTCCCATTTTATAAAATAAGTATTGAAAAATTTAAGGGAATAACAAGCAATATCTCGAAAATGGCTCACGAATTCCGAATAACGAATTCCCATTTTATAAATTAAGTATTGAAAAATTTAAGGGAATAACAAGCAATATCTCGAAAATGGCTCACTCAACAAAAAAAATGTATATGATATAAATTGTGTATTTTAACGCGATTTACATTTTTTGTGTAGTAAAATGTTGTCTATCTCTTATGGTTTACCAGTTATGCAAAAGTCGTTCACAATGAAGAATACTTTTGGAGACATTCCCAGAAAATTCAAGATATACATTTTATTTGTCATAAAAATATCTTAAACATACGATATTTTAATCAAAATCGTTAGAGCCATTTTTGAGAAAATTAAAATTTTCGAAAAATGTTCCATGGAAAGGGTACTCTGGGTTGGGGGATTTTGTTGAAAACCTTTGTGTCGCATCTCTGGAAGATACTAAATCTAAATACCAAGTTTGGTGTTTATCCGACTGTTCTTTTCTGAGTTATTGTGCTCACGGACAGACACAGACACACACACGGACATTTTTCCAAAAATGCCTTTTTTTTTGGATTCAGGGGGTCTCAAAACATATATTTCCGATGAAATCTCGGTATGAAATTTTTGGGTGGAATACAATACTTCCCCTACTTACTATACGTAGTAGAGAAAGTAAAAATGCAGATTATGATTTTCTTTGTTGCAACAAACATTATTGAATACTCACTTATTAAATCTGATAGAATTGTAAGAAATTTCCTTATCGTTTGTTATGTTTAATGTAGATGACAAACTAGTAGGTATATTGTATCTTAATTTGTATATAATGTCGGACTGATGCTCTGCATTTAGTTGCAGTAGAGGATAATATTCTGATTTGTTCAGAGTATTAAAAAATCTGATGTGTTACACTCACATGACTTTCTCTACTCTTGTACAAACTATTTTTACAAACGCCTAATCTCCACATGCTTCATGTTAATCGAGATATCGAGATGTCAATCTTATTGATAATTTTCTTGTAGATGCAAGGGGAATATGGTAAGTTTTAAGCGATAGTCAAATATTTTAAAGCTGGTTGCTATGTGGCGCATTCCATTCTCTTTGCATGTCCAGGACATAAAAAAATCTGATGTGTTACACTCACATGACTTTCTCTAGTCTTGTACAATCTATTTTTACAAACGCCTATTCTCCATATGCTTTATGTTAATCGAGATATCGAGATGTCAATCTTATTGCTAATTTTCTTGTAGATGCAAGGGGAATATGGTAGCTTTTAAGCAATGGTCAAATATTTTAACGCTGGTTGCTATGCGGCGCATTCCATTCTCTTTGCAAGTCCAGGACATAAAAAAATCTGATGTGTTACACTCACATAACTTTCTCTACTCTTGTACAATCTAATTTTACAAACGCCTATTCTCCATATGCTTCATGTTAACCGAGATATCGAGATGTCAATCTTATTGGTAATTTTCTTGTAGATGCAAGGGGAATATGGTAGCTTTTAAGCGATAGTCAAATATTTTAACGCTGGTTGCTAAGTGGCGAATTCCATTCTCTTTGCATGTTCAGGACATAAAAAAATGAATAACGAATTTGAGAAAAAGTATAAGTATTGGAAAATTTAAGGAAATAACAAGCAATATCTCGAAAACGGTTCACTCAACAAAAGAAACGTATATGACATAAGTTGTGTATTTTAACGCGATCTGCATTTTTTGTGTAGTAAAATTTTGTCTATCTCTTATGGTTTACCAGTTATGCAAAAGTCGTTCACAATGAAGAATATTTTTGATGACATTCCCAGAAAATTCGAGATATACATTTTATTTGTCATGACAATATCTTAAACATATGATATTTTAATCAAAATCGTTAGAGCCGTTTTTGAGAAAATTAAAATTTTCGAAAAATGTTCCATGTAAAGGGTAGTCTGGGGTGGGGGGATTTTCTTGAAAACCTTCGTGTCGCATCTCTGGAAGATACTGAACCTAAATACCAAGTTTGGTGTTTGTCCGACTGTTCGTTTTTGAGTTATGCTGTTCACAGACACACAGACAGACACACAGACACACAGACACAGACACACAGACAGACACACACACGGACATGTTTCCAAAAATGCTTTTTTTGGATTCAGTGATTCTCAAAACATGTATTTCCGGTGAAATCTCGGTATCGAATTTTTGGGTGGAATGCAATACTTCCCCTACTTACTATATGTAGTAGAGAAAGTAAAAATGAATAACGAATTTGAGAAAAAGTATAAGTATTGGAAAATTTAAGGGAATAACAAGCAATATCTCGAAAACGGTTCACTCAACAAAAGAAATGTATATAACATAAGTTGTGTATTTTAACGAGATCTACATTTTTTGTGTAGTACAATTTTGTCTATCTCTTATGGTTTACCAGTTATGCAAAAGTCGTTCACAATGCAGAATACTTTTGGAGACATTCCCAGAAAATTCGAGATATACATTTCATTTCCCATGACATTATCTTAAACATATGATATTTTAATCAAAATCGTTAGAGCCATTTTTGAGAAAATTAAAAATTTCGAAAAATGTTCCATGTAAAGGGTAGTCTGGGGTGGGGGGATTTTCTTGAAAACCTTCGTGTCGCATCTCTGGAAGATACTGAACCTAAATACCAAGTTTGGTGTTTATCCGACTGTTCGTTTTTGAGTTATGCTGTTCACAGACACAGACACACACACACACACACACACACACACACACACACACACACACACACACAGACACACACACGGACATGTTTCCAAAAATGCTTTTTTTGGATTCAGGAGGTCTCAAAACATGTATTTCCGGTGAAATCTCGGTATCGAATTTTTGGGTGGAATGCAATACTTCCCCTACTTACTATACGTAGTAGAGAAAGTAAAAAGGAGCGATGTTTATCATGTAATGAGGGGAGGGGGTTTAAAGAGATTAGGGTAAAGCTTGATGAATGAGGACCGTGAGTGGTTAAAAGCAAAATCCTTTAACCTTCATCATCCATTATCTCCCATTTGTTGGCATGATTGAAATAGTCAATATAAATAATAGAAATGATTCGAGAGTGCTAATTTATTACCTTTTTAGGGGCTTATTTTATAAATAGTTAAAGCCCTCTTTTGCGCTGTGAAGGTTTCAGCGAAAAGTGTTAAAAATGGAGGGATAATGCAAATTTGGGATTTTTAAACCGTGTATGGCATTATCTATAAAACAAATGCGAGTAAATGAGAGTTGTTAATGAGGACTCCAGTCAAGACCGAAGGAAGTCGAATGCTGGTGACATCGCCTGTTGCATTTTTACTTTCTCTACTACGTATAGTAAGTAGAAGTATAGCATTCCATCCAAAAATTCGATATCGAGATTTCACCGGAAATACATGTTTTGAGGTGCCTTGAATCCAAATAAAGCATTTTGGAAACATGTACGTGTGTGTGTCTGTCTGTGAACACCATAACTAAGAAACGAAAAGTCGGATAAATGCCAAACTTGGTACTTGAGTTTACTATCTTCCAAGGATGCGACACGAAGATTATCAAGAAAATCCTCCCGCCCCCGGACTACCCTGTACATGGAAATTTTTTCGAAAATTTTTAGTTTCTCAAAAATAGCTCTAACGATTTTAATTAAAATATCATATGTTTAAGGTATTTTATGGCAACTGAAACGTATGTCTTGAATTTTCTGGAAATGTTCCCAAAGCCCTCTTCATTCTGAATGACTTTCACATAACTGGTTAACCGTAAGAGAGAAAAAAGTTTACTATACAAAAATTTTTGATCTCGTTAAAACACAATTGTCCTATACATTTTTTTTTGTGTAGTGGACCATTTCCGAGATACTCCTTGTTGCTTGTTATTTGTTTGAACTTTCCAATACTTATACTTTTTCTCAAATGAGAATGCCTTATTGGTTTGTTCTGGACATGCAAAGAGAATGGAATGCTCCACATAGCATCCATCTCTTAAAAGATTTGACTATCACTTCAAGCCTACCATATTCCCCTTGCACCTTCAAGAAGATTAGCAATAATTTTTGCAAATGTTTATCTCTATTAGGATGAAGTAGATGGAGAATAAGCGTTTGTAAAAATAGTTTGTGCAAGAGTAGAGAAAATCATGTGAGTGTAACCATCAGATATTTTGCTTCTAACTCCTATACAAATGAAAACCACAGCGCCACAACGTACATCACGAATCTCAAGTTGTTTCTAATTATTATTTAAGCAGTAAATTGCGTAATTCTCCCTCCCCAAAAATGTTTTTCGTTAATAAGTCTAAAATTCAGGAATGTATACGTGTTTTCGAAATTTTGAATGTAATTCTTAAGTCGAAAACCACTTCACATGTCTACTACTGTCGAACAAATGCTTTTTAGTGTTTTAGAATGTTAACGAATTTTCCGGGTCGCTAAACACAATGTATACTCTCGCCACTTAAAATTGAACGATTGATTTCAAGTCTTTTGGCATATAACGACAGCCACCGATTCCGGTAGCCCTCGTCTTACTTTCAATGGAGGTGGGGAGGGGCGGGTAAGAATTTCGTCCAATTGAGACAGTAACTATGGTTATATATGCCATGTATATAATGATGTGAATTATAATGTGAAATGGTATTAATAAGCAAAATTCTAGTTATAGAAATAGAACTTAAAGCATAAGTTTTATGTATGTGCAAGTGTAGCTGGAGCTGTGGAACCCTTGTTAAAAGCCGACAAACATATCTTTGTGTTATAATTAGGGCCCAGGCAAAAAGGACTTGTACGGGAAAGTCATAAAAGCCAGACATTGTGTCTTTGTGAAATAGAAAAGGCGACAAGCGAACACAACATATTTTTGTAAAGAGGTCACATGTTTGCAAATGTCGAACAATAGCCGGGTAAGTCTTCTGGAAGGTTCCAAGCTGAACGAAGACAGACAATGAAATTTTAAGGAAGAATATGTTTAAAATCTTTAAGAGCAGAAATGTTAGTTGTAGCGTCTCCATCAGACAAGGCGATTGCGTATAAAGTGCTGGGATGTGAATAACATACATGTAAGCTCTACGAAGCAGGCGTTATTAGTTACTTCTCATAATGTAGTAGGAACGTTGAAATGTTATCAATTTAAAAGTCCTTAGGAACGTGTGAGCACGTATAAAATACTTGATTGCTCAGCGACCGCAAGTTTGGCGCACGAACGTGGTAGGGCTCGACCGTTCTACAGCTCCAGCTAACTTAAGTAACTGTGTAGCTTATTACTAAAACAGTAAATGCGTGTTCCATTAAAGCATAGTGTTCTTCATTAACTTAATCTATTGTTAGAGTTGTTACTTTTTACCTTCCTTCCCGTATCACACCCTGCAAAGTTAAACAAGCTCTACCAAAAACCTATATAACAGCAGCGGTGGCAAGAAATAAAAAAATAACATTTTAAGAGTAACAACTTAAACACAAGATAATTATCCGTGTCACCATAGTTCATATATCAATTCATATATTAATATATTGGACAATCTGCGAGTTATGCTCTCACACCACGAGTATACCGCACAATGCAACATTCTTAACTCCGTTTGAAAAGTGACTGACATAGTTGGCATCCAAATGAAGAAAGGCTCGTTTGTTAATCTCTAAATCAATATTATTAGTTGATAATTATTTTCGTTTCATATACTTTTATTTTACTTGGAGCTCTTAATGACAATACAAGATATGTGATTGCCGACACAGTATGTTATTGGCTTGATGCTGAAATGAAAGGAAAACGACAAAGAAACGTATGTCTTACGGTAACACATGTGGTGGTGGTGGTGGTGGTGGTGGTGGTGGTGGTGGTGGTGGTGGTGGTGGTGGTGGTGGTGGTGGTGGTGGTGGTGGTGGTGGTGGTGGTGGTGGTATTACATTAATTGCATAACACATTCGCATGGCTCTTAAGACCGTACATGCTCTCTAGAAAAAATATTTTAACCTTTAATTATTTAATATCTGGTCTGTATACGTGACTTGCAGAATCAACCAGAAAACAACTATTTTTATATTCACCACATTATATGCATATAAAATTGAAAAATACTCTGAATCTTACACATACTCAAGCACACAAGTGTTCAAGTACCACATATATTTAAAGAAAATTTACATAAACACTTTATCTCTTAGCACACGTGCTTCCATTAAGTATGTGCCCAAGCTTGGCCAGTTTTGGCTGTTTAGAATCAAGTCTCCCAGCATGCTGTCCTCCGTCTGTTGGAAGCCAAAAGTATTCTGGTTATAATTTTTTCTGCACGCATGCTGCCAAAATATGCGTCTAATCTTCTTGTTTTCCGCATAATGGGCAAATCCTCCTGCTATCATCACCAGCAATCTTGCGAGCTTTCCACCCTCCCAACTAAGCCATGCTATTCCCGTCCTCAGTTTTATACCCAATTCCAAAATATATGTTTCCTTACCGCATCTAGTTTTCATTTCATTTTGTAGCTCCAATGTAGATCTTTGTCTGCATTCAGATTCTATTTTCTGCCTGTTTATATCACATAGTCGTCTTTTGACTTTTTTCACGGCACTAACACATTTACTACTATTTAAGAGAAAGAATGTACATATAGGGTGCGGCAGTGGGATAGGATGATTTTTTTACACACCTGCTGTGGGACACTCAGAACGACTTTAAACAAAACACACGTACTGAAAGTACAATCCAGTTTTTTAACGTCTCATTAATTTTAAAAAAACTATGTTTTGTAAGTAGTCTTCACGGCAACGAATACACTCCTCCAATCTGCTGTGAAACTGCCCCAACAAGGATCGATGGCAGTAATTTCGTTCCTTATGTCTCCCAATCGTGAAATTATGCATCCTGAAAAATGGTTCGCAGACAATTCATTGAACCATGGGCAGTGTGCGCTGTGGCGACAGCTTGCTGAAACCTTAATTTAGTCAGGAATTTCCAATTTTAAGAAACTTTTTGTAGCATTTTGACCGTCACAGTACGACCATCTACTTCGAAAAAGTACGGGACGATAATTCCAAAGGCAGAGACGCACAACAGACATTGCTTTTGGACTGTGCAGTGGTTTTTCCCACAATTGTAAGGGTTGTTCGTCACTCCAGTAGGAAAACTCTGTTTATTTGCATAACCAGAAAAGTGAAAATGTGCCGACACAGTCTGTTCGGAATATCAGGATTAGAATTCAAAATGTCAGTAAACTGTCTACAAGACTGCATTGGAGGAAGTTTATCAATTGGTTTAAGTCGGTGCACAAATTGACATGTGTATGGAAGAAATTTGAGGCCACAGTGTAGGATGCGGCGAAAACTTCTAATAGATTCAGAGTCATTGACTGACGCCTTGCAGAGCTGCACAGTTTCTCTAACTCTCGCAACGTTCTCAGGTATACGGGCTGTTTTTGCACTACCAACAAATTTATTACAAATATTGCCAAAATTGTTAGTGCTCACCCGCTTTAGGATAGTGTTTCGGGACGGAATTCTTTCATACTTTCGGTATTTAATTCATTTTTAAATATTCTCTGCACGTGAGTAGTCGATTTCAACTCAATACACGTTCTGTCATCGACCAGTGGATATTACCTATGTTTGACAACACTAATGGCCATGTGCACCATTCTAGATAAAATCTTTGTTGATCGAGCGTCACTGAAACGCGATCAAACTTTGACCGCGGTCAATTATAAGTTGCAGGGTATTATGGTTGATTCTCGTTCAACGAACCGCACCAGCTGAAGAGGTTGCAGTACATTTACAATCCCCTTGTCTATATCGCTTGTTTGTGTTTTGATTTTGAGGCAGTATTTTATATCACAACACTGTGAATGCCAGAGTGATTGTAGTGTAAATTAACATTATTGTATGACAATGATTTTGTATGTTTATTAGATATAAGCATTGTTAGGAAATAAGTTTACACGGCCTCACTGAAACTGACAATAGGAGCGGGTAACAATGAAGCGATGGGATGAGTTGTTTATCAATTAGAAGAGACAAACAAATGACGTCAGGGTAGCGTGCCTTTCTTTAGAAATGCAGGGAATATCTTCCCTAGAGCATATGTGTTTGTAATTTTGATTGGCTTATAAAACAGAGCTAATGTTGGCGCGATTTAGTAACCAATAGAAGCTCTATTATAATGTTTAGGCATATCGGGGTGAGGGAGTATAAATTGTTGAGCCAGAGGCAAGTATCGCGCAGTTCTACAGAATCATTCACATGGTAAACGTCGCGCAGTTCTAAGAAATCTCTCTCGCGAGTTACACGTCAGGCATTTCTAAGGAAGCATTCACGAAGTACACGTTACGCAATTCTACAGAATCTCTCGCGTCGTAAAGTTAGTTACAAAATGTGAAATACGCGAACTAATAGTGCACGGCAAATACGTGATTGTAGTTACATTCGAAAACATAACAGTTTCAGTCAGGCGTGTATCAAGATTAAATATGTGAAATTAATTAAGTGTGACGGCAATAAAAGTGTAAAAACAAATTCTTTTATCAGTGTTATCTTTTAGTAACAACTCCTTTCCGTTTACATGTCCTGATCAAGAGATATTTGCTCGACTGAGTAATAATAGCTAGCCGGAGGACAAAGAACCCAAAATTCAAAATAGTAAAACAATAACAGGCGCTCAGCAAATAAGAGAACACGAACAGATTACTGCGACAATTTTGAAATGTTATGATTGGACATTCTTTTGGCGGTAAACGAAAATAAAGAATAAAAAGTAGTCTCCAAATGTTTCCCAGCACGAGATAGACGTTCTGCTGTAATTAACTGTCTCATATTCCAATAAAATGGAAAATGAAAGAACTGACTCGTGTGCTTTAAAGGAAAAGCAGGGGGTATGGGTGTATTTAGCAATGCATTTAACATCACACCAGGCGAGTTGTAACAACCCCCAAAAAAGAAGAAAGAAATCGCTATTTGTTAGAATAGTGTGAGTCATGGTGTGGAAACTTTCGGAAATTAGAGTTATATATAAACCGCATCATATCTAGCATTTTGATAATACTGCAGAGTTCCTTAACTCCTAATTATGTGACATAATTGTAGGTTTAGAAATGTAGTGATTGAGTTTTTATTATAGCTTATACGTTATTAAAATGATGACTGCAGTTTAAGAAAATATGATGAAGTAATAAAGGCATGTCTGTATTTCCCATGACACCCGGAAAGCTATCGATTTGATGTAACTATCACAGAACTTAATTCTGCCCTCCACGGGAGCGATACAAATCGTGAACAAAAAGAAGCAATTATATCTGGCACATCACTGATAATACGCAACGCTGTTATTCGGGGATGCTAGAAATATCCCCAATCACAATATTAAAAGCCCCTGTTGCGTATGATCTCAAAGTTTTAAAACTGTATTCATAGATGGAACAGGATGATTGCGATTCGTAGGAAACTCTAACCTCTCAGTCATTTCACTTGTATCCTGTCGTCCTCCGTGGAGACTAGTGGTACCGTGCTAGCCTCTAGTTCCTAAGGTCGCGGGTACAAACCCGACGGAGGGCGATGGATTTTTTCGGGCGTAAAATCCTTAGCATGTCGCGGTATCGTTCGTGTTATCTTATTTGCTGAGCCCCTGTTATTGTTTTACTATTTTGAATTTTGAATTCTTTGTCCTCCGGCTAGCTATTATTACTCAGTCGAGCAAATCTCTTAAACAGGGTGTGTAAACGGAAAGGAGTTGTTACTAAAAGATAACACTAATAAAAGAATTTGTTTTTACACTTTTATTGCCGTCACAATTAATTAATTTCACATAATTACTCTTAATACACGCCTGACTGAAACTGTTATATTTTCGAATGTAACTATAATCACTTATTTGCCGCACATTATTAATTCTAGTATTTCACATTTTGTAACTAACTTTACGACGCGAGAGATTCTGTAGAACTGCGTGACGTGTAACCCGTGAATGATTCTGTTGAACTGTGCGACGTTTGCCTTGTGAATGATTCTGTAGAACTGCGCGTTACCCGTCTCTGGCACGGAATTTATACTCCCTCACCCGATATGCCTAAAGATTATAACAGAGCTGCTGTTGGTTAATAAAGCGCGCCAACATTAGCGTCTATTTTTATATCCAACCAAAATTACGAACACATATGCTCTAGGGAAGATATTCCCTCCATTTCTAAAGAAAAGCTCGCTAATCTGACGTTATTTGCTTGTCTCTTCTAATTAATAAACAACTCATCCCCTCGCTCATTGTTATCCGCTCCTATTGTCAGTTTCAGTGAGGTCGTGTAAACTTATTTCCTAACAATGCTTATAATTAACAAACATCTCAAACCATTGTCATACAATAATGTTAATTTACACTACAATCACTCTGGCATTTACAGTGTTGTGATATAAAATACTGCGTCAAGCATGGCTTCCTTCGGAAGGGAAGCAAAGACGGTGGTCCCGTGTCGTAGATTTACGGTACGTAAAAGAACATCAAGCCTGATAAAGACACCTCTGAGCAAAATTACCGGTCTTTGACGCCCAATATAGAATGGGACGCTAAGAAACATAGTAGTTAAGGAGCGTCCATAAATAAAACTCAATTTAACTTTGTATCCTTTGATAACCGGAATTGTTTTTCAAACTTGTTGTCCCATACTCTTCAAGAGGGTCGTCTCTTTCTACAGTGCACCGGTTTCGGTACAGATTTCACCGGAAATACGTGTTTTGAGACCACCTGAATCCAAAAAAAAAACATTTTTGGAAAATGTCCGTGTGTGTGTGTCTGTGTCTGGCTGTCTGTGAACAGCATAACTCAGAAACGAACAGTCGTATAAACACCAAACTTGGTATTTAGGTTCAGTATCTTCCAGAGATGCGACACGAACGATTTCAAGAAAATCCCCTACCCCAGATTACCCTTTACATGGAACATTTTTCGAAAATTTTAATTTTCTCAAAAATGGCTCTAACGATTTTGATTAAAATATCATATGTTTAGGATATTTTCATGACAAATAAAATGTATATCTTGAATTTTCTGGGAATGTCTCCAAAAGTATTCTTCATTGTGAACGACTTTTGCATAAACCATAAGAGATAGACAAAATTTTACTACACAAAAAATGTAGATCGCGTTAAAATACTCGATTTATGTCATATACATTTTTTTGTTGAGTGAACCATTTTCGAGATATTGCTTGTTATTCCCTTAAATTTTTCAATACTTATACTTTTTCTCAAATTCGCTATTCAAATTTGTTTTGTCCTGGTAACGCAAAGAGAATGGAATACTCCACATAGCAACCAGCTCTTAAAATATTTGACTATAGCTTAAAGCCTACCAATTCCCCTTGCAACTACAAGAAAAGTAGCAATAAGATTAACATCTCGATATCTCGATTAACATAAGCATATGGAGAATAAATGTTTGTAAAAATAGTTTGTACAAGAGTAGAGAAAGTCATGTGAGTGTAACACATCAGATTTTTATTTCATGTATTACTTTTAAATCATCTTAAACCGTTTGATGAATTTCAAGAAAAAAATAATGTTTTTGAACTGAGTGGCGTTGTTTAAAGCTAAAATGTGTATCTTCAGTGATGTTATGTCCTCTCTCCATGGTATAACTTCTGCAGTTAGTGATAAGGTGTTCGATGGTGATACGGCAATTGCAGTTCTCGCAGTGAGGAGCATTTTCTTTGTGAGTAAGATGGTGCTAAGCGTGAATGGCCTATTCGTAAATATGATATAAGCAGTTGACCTTTTCTTTTTAGAGTCTGCAATGTGCAAGGTTTTGTGGCGCCTTTACTAACTATGTGGAGTTTGATTGATGTTTTAATGGTCCAGTCTTGTTTTCACTTGACAGTTGGTCTGCTAGAAAAATAACTTTGAGCATCTCTTTAGGGCACTAGTAATTCTTCCACTGGAGATAGCAACGTTGCTTTATTGACTTCCCTATCTGCTTCCTCATTTCCTGACATTCCACAGTGGGACGGAATCCACAAGAATTATATGTTGTGACAATCGACTTATTTGGAAACTAACATTATATTGCATTGTTGGCACTGCTGCATGTGTTATAAACTCAATTTATAAACAGTGTTATTTTGTGGAATTAATTGTTCTTTCACACAAGCCGTGTGTTGGACAGGGTTGGAAAGGTAGAATCAGATATGCCATAGCCGGGATTTGAACCACTGATCTCCCGGTCTCCGTCCGGTTGCTCTAACCACTGAGCTACCATGGCAACATGCCGACACGACATTAAATTCTCCAGCTGATTCGCATTTTTCCCGGTAAACCACAAGGAGATCTCAAATTGTATTGAGATGTCATACCCCAATGGCGACTTACAAACATGTAAGTACTTAAGTCCCGGGCTTTATAGTTGCAACCACTATTAGGTCAATTAATGGAATTAATTGTTCTTTCACACAAGCCGTGTGTTGGACAGGGTTGGAAAGGTAGAATCAGATGACTGATAGCCGGGATTTGAACCACGGATCTCCCGGTCTCCGTCCGGTTGCTCTAACCACTGAGCTACCATGGCAACATGCCGACACGACATTAAATTCTCCAGCTGATTCGCATTTTTCCCGGTAAACCACAAGGAGATCTCAAATTGTATTGAGATGTCATACCGCAATGGCGACTTACAAACATGTAAGTACTTAAGTCCCGGTGTTATTTTGTCTGACCGTGGTATGTTTCAGAAATATGAGCAGATAATTATATAATATGGAAATAGATTCGGAAGCAGTTTTAGAACATCACGAGGAAGAAAGTTATATTTTTGATGAGTGTGTTAGTGAAACTGTTGGAGTTGGAGTTCATTGATTGAAGACAATGACTGTGATTATGATAATGATGTTAACGCAGAACCCAATTTTATTGTATGCACTTCAGGTGACAATGAAACTGATAGGAATATTAGTGATAACAACAATAGTGCAAGTGTAAGAATTGAAGTAGGTGACTAAAAGTAGAAGGGCTTATGTACAAATCCGCCTCGTCCCACTCAAAGAACTGTTGCAAATATAATACGTGGAAACTTGGACTGCAACAACTTCCAATAGTTAATTTAATTTGAAAATTTTGAAGATATAAAAATATATATTTGTTTCTTAACATGCAATATTTCTGACTTAATTCACTTAATAAAGGGCTAGTGCTTACGCAAAAATTGTGAATACAACTATAAGGGAAAAATATAATGGTGGACATTATTTAGCCCTCCCTTGGTCCAGCGCGTTACCTAAAAAAGCTTGGTCCACCTAGGTAACCCTAGTATGTAGATACATAATCTCGGCTTCAATATCTTCAAGTATATCAAAACGAGCGTCCATTTTGTACAACTTGACCGCAGTCAACGGAACTGATCTGGACCGATCACGCGGTCTAAGTTAACCAAAAATCGACTACCTCGTTTAACTTTGAACATTGTCGATGCACTGAAAAACTGCATTGAACGCGGTCAAATATAGCATAGACCGAGCTCATTTTTATGGAGAATGGTGCACGTGTCCATGAGAAAAACAATTGCATGGTTTAGGGATCTCACTAGCAACACTTGAAGTTGATAGTTATTTTGTTATATTGTTATTTTTACGTTGTTATTTGCCCCACGCTTTGGGAGCCAATTTGAAGTAGGATGTTCCTTCACGTATGGAAAGTCAGTTTGAAGAAGATGTATTATATTTCGACTGTTTCTTTAAATATTATATATTTATGTTTGCCTCGGCTGCGTCGGTGTTATTGTTAGAGACATGGATTTCTTTGCAAGGCGTTGTGCGGCTGAAGTATGTAGGCTTTTACACAGAGTATAATTTTTAATTCACTCCTTTTTGTTAATTCTTGACACGATTTAAATAACACTTCACTGATATAGAGAGCTGTGAGATTTTTTATTAATTACTCGCACTTCTTAACCCAAACTATTTTTCGTCTCAAACTGAATACGCATTAAATTTCTTGAGGACGCATCTCGCGTCCGGTTAGGAACACTGTCTACAACCAACGCGTTCAGTTATGAGCGCTTGTCTACAAGCAACTGACTTGATTTCTACCGCCCAAATTTGTAAATTTCTGTATTTCAAGTCTCTGATTGGCTATTCCTAATCCAATAGAATCATTTTATTTAACTAAAGCTTTTTCTGGTTGTTGATTGGCTATTTTTAAATTTTCACAAAGATTACATTATTGCTTCCAAGAATTACAAGTTGTTAATTACAATTACAATTGTTAAACTTTCAAATTCATTATTGCCTCAAGGTTACGTCATTGTTAGCAATTTTGACCTATTTCTCACAGCTCCTACATTATTAAATTGCGTAGTACATTCACATAACATTATTAAACAGGTATACAATAATATAAACATTTACAATGACTGTAATATACACTTTTTATATATTGTTACATACGCATATTGCTTTAAGGCGGGCTGTTATTGAATTATATATTATATAATTAGACTGAAATCATTTAAGTGTTAAAAATACTACCTCACACTGCTGGTTACATCACTCAAAACCACTAGAAAGGGGCGTGTCGTAAAAACCGTCATATCCCACTGCTGCTCTCTGTATAACAAAACAAAGAAACAAAAATGTTATCAGGTACAAACATAGGTTGGTGGGTAGGGTACTTAGGGTGCTGGTACTCATGTTGCGGTCTCAGGTTGAAATCCCAGTATTTATCTCTTTTTGTTCTTCCAATTTTTACGATGATTATTTATCAGATAGCTTTGGCACGTTAATTCGCGTTCGATGTGACGGAGAAATTAAAGAATGTGCCTTTTATTTCTGAGAATTACGTTATAAGTATGCATGATAGATACCCTTAGCTTGATAGACAATTGGGAACAGTCATAGAATACTATTCTTTAAATTTATTTTAATACACTTGAACTCGCTGTTCATATCGGACTCCAAATAATAAATTGCAATTTGGCGTATGTCTTAGTTTGTTTAGTATACTTAAGTATCATTTCTTTAAACACTGGATTGTTTATGACGTCACAAATGTCTGGAACTTCACAATCTCGTCTTGCACTCGTATGATGATAACAACTAGGGCCCGAATTTTTCGGTTTCAACCTATACATTTCCTCACTATTTAATTAACAAATTTCAAGCTATATATTCCTTTCATACTTCCTGAAGCAGAATATGGTAATTTCATTCCACCTAAACAGCCTAAATGAGGGGTTGACACTTAAAATAACCTAAATAGCTGTTATCCCTTTTACCAAATGAATAATGCTATTTTCCGATTGAGACTCTCATCGTAAAATTATTTCCACCACTTATAGCCAGTAGATAGTTCAAGTTACTACCGTTAAACGCAGCACATGTGACATGTGGTGACACCTGGATGCAGCTGATAGAAGGTCAGGAGGAGCGTGAACTGCGTAACGGAATTGCCTCCAGTCGTTCACCGAGAAATGGTGATGATTGATTGTTGCACTAATTTTCTAATGTAATTGTTGTATAGTGAAACAATGCCTAAATCAGATTTATTGAATAAATGGATAGCTGCAGATCCACACTTCTCTACGAATGGTCGAGTAGCCTTCTGTCAGGCATGTTCCAAGCAAGTATGTTTCCCAAAGTTAAAACTGCACTGAAATACCCTAAGCACACTAACTGAAGTGTACTTAAGATCTGAACTTTAATTTCAGGTTAAATGTGAGCAGAAATCTCATCTTGAGCAGCATATATCTGCAGCTGCGCATATTGCAAATGTGGCTATAAGAAAAATCCAGCAGCAACAGTAAGCAAACGCTTATTTCTTCCAAGTTGGCAATCCTGAAGATAGCTTTAACTTTGTCTGTGCCAGGCGTTGGTATTTGCTAATATCCCATGAAATGTGCTAACCAACACGACCTTCAAAACAGTTTTAGAAGAGGTCAGTGGCCGCAATATACCTAATGAATCCACTTTAAGAAATTATTTAGCTCCTGTTCATCAGAAGACACTAGATGAAACAAGAAGAGATATAGGCGACCATTATATCTGGTGTTCTGTCGATGAAACATCTGACAGTTGCGGCCGCTTATTGTGAATGTGATAGTAGGTAAGCTGAACCCAAACGAACCAGGTACAGCTCATCTAATTCTTTGTAATGTAATAGAAAAAAGTAAGAACAGCACAATAGCTTGTGCAGTGAGGGATGCTTTACGCATATTGTGGCCAGCAGAGAATAACAATAATAAGTTCCTTTTGTTAGTGACAGACAGTGCTGCCTACATGTTGAAGGCCGGGTGTGTGCTACATGTTACATGCTTGGCCCACGGCCTGCACCGCCTTGCGGAAGAGATTAGAAGCTACTTCGTTGACGCGAACAGCCTGATATCTTCGGTCAAGAAGGTTTTCTTAAAAACCCCAACACGTACACAATATTCAAAGAGAAAGTACCGGCAACCCCTCTTCCACCTGAGCCGATACTTACCCGCTGGGGAACTTGGCTGTCTGCTGCCATTTACTATGCCTAGCACTTAAAACACATTAAAAATATCGTCCATGAATTGGATGAAACAGAACCTTCCTGCATTGCCAAGGCTAAGAAATCACTCGAGTGCCCACTCTTGCCGCATCCCTTGCATATATTAGGACACATTTTTGTTGTATACCAGAAGCTATTTTCCGGTTGGAAAGTACAACTTTGCCCTGAAAGATGCTCTAGATATCATTGGCAATGTTTCCAGTAAAGAAGTACCTGGACCAGTGGGAGGTGCATACTCTTCGAAGTTGCATAAGATTCTTCAACGAACTCCTAGTTTTGAAGATATGAAAATCATTAATTCAGTACTGCAGGGGGGAAAGCATACAGGAGAACTACCCCCAGAACCTGCCGCACATTTTCTTCATACAAGAATGTGTTACGTGATAATAGGAAATCGTTTACGCCAGAAAATTTGTGAATGTATGCAACTATCTGCTGCAATGCCAGAAAATAAATATTACCAATAAGTACCAGTAAAAGAAAATTATTGATATCTGTATTGATCCATAAAGCAAAACATAAAAAAAAAGTTCTTAATAGGTAAAAAAACCTAAAAAACCTATTTTAAGCATATAAGAAACCTAAAATGAAGGTTGATTCCACTTAAAAATCCGGGCCCTAGTGATGACAATCCAGAATAATTTGAGACACAGTAAGTGGCAACTACAGAAGTTACACAGTGGAGGTAGGGGTGAGTGATGGCTCAACTTGGTCCTTGCGAGGAAGGGAAGTCACTGGGTATTTAGGAGAGTAGATGTAGAGCAGTTTACTTGTAGATGAGCTGTTCCAATGCTGCTTCCATATCTGAGTGATCTTGTGGTTGTATCTGAGAAAACCACAATATGGTATTCTACAGTTCTTTGGAGGATGCTTGGTGGCCTAGAATATTATTAATTACACTCTTACAGTTGTATTTCTTGTTTTTCTTTCAACCACTAAACCATTATTGGTTCGTTACAGCTGCAATTATTGTAGTTGCTGTATCCATCTCTTCCGTGGACGTCCCTGGTCTGTTTTTCCTTCTTTCGGTCGACAGTTCCAACCTCTCCAAGGTAATCTGTTGGTGTCCATTCTGCAGACATGATCATCCCAATGTCTCCTTTACTCTTTTGTTTTCTCTACAAGACTAAATACTTTCCATTCCTTACGAATATCCTCACTGCGGTTTTTACCCATTCAGGTGTGTCCTGCTACAAATCGTAAATATTTCTGCAACTTCGATTTTTTTAATTGCTTATTAGGGTCCACATTTCTGAGGCAGATAATATTACCGGTACTGTTAATACTTTATCAAATTTTATATGTGCTTCCTTTCTTACTTTCTTACCCAGTATTTTTTTCAGAGTGCCAGATAATCTCGAGACGTATTACCTTACTGTGTATTTGCAATGCTTATAATTATAGACGAGAATTCCACGCAAATGCACGTTTTTATAGGATCACTGGACATAACTCAAATTTGAAGTAGTTATTTTCTTTATGTCATTTGCAGCACCCTATGGGAGCCAACTTGAAGTAGGTTGTATTCAAGGAGTTGTATTGTAGTTCAACTGTTGGGGAGCCGAACTTGAAGTAATTGCAACCGCACGTATGGTACTCGGTAGCCTTTGCCCCAATTTTTAAAAATATTAACTTTGTAATTTGACTGTTTCTTTAAGTATTAAATATTTATGTTTGCCTCGGCTGCGTCAGTATTATTTTTAGAGACACGTTTTTCTTAACAGGGTTGTGATGCGATTAAGAATGTAGGCTTACACAGATTATAATTTTACTTCACTCCTTTTATTAATGTTTGACACGATTTAAATAACACTTCACTGACATAGAGAGAGCTGTGAGATGTTTTTATTAAATACTTGCACTTTTAACACGTAAAATATTTTTGTCTCACACAAAATACGTATAAAATCTCTCGAGGAAGCATCACGCATTCGGCTATAATCACTGTGTGCAGGCAACTGCAGCGTCTAAAATTTGTAAATTTCTTATTTCAAGTCTCTGATTGGCTATTCCTAATCCAATAGAATACCTTCTTTTAACTAAAGTTTTTTCTGGTTGTTGATTGGCTATTTTATAAACTGTCACTAAAATTATATTATCGCTTCCAAGAGTCACAAGTAGTATTATTAAACTCTCAAACTCATTATTGCCTCAAGGTTACCTCTTTGTTAGCAACTTTTAACTTATTATTCTTACAGCTCCTACATTATTAAATTACGTAATATATTCACATAATATTATTACACATGGATACAGTAGTATACAATAATATAAACATATACAATGACAGTAATATACACTTTTTATATGGTTACATACACATATTGCTTTAAAGCGGACTATTATTCAATTTATATATTATATAATTAGACTGAAATCATTTAAGTGTTAAAAATACTGCCTTAAATTTGGCAGTTATCCATTTCATTACCTTCTGATTCCAAATATGTGTACCTTTTCCTGCATATTTGAATGTTTTGACCTTTTGGGGATAAGAACATCCACAGTGTATATAAGGCATTTTAGTTTAATTATGCATATAATATACATTATTTTCAGTTTATATGTTTTAATGGTTTTGAGTAGTCACCTTAGTTTTTTTATTTCATGATTGTTATCTTTGCTCTAGGAATCAGGATTGAAGAATAACAGAAACACAAGTTTAAGATTCTCACAATAGGACGAATTTTCCAAAATTTTACCAACAGCCCTCTGCAGACTGCCTGTCATAAACAAATTTATTTATTAACTACCATCACCGGCAAGCCTTTGATTTCGCGGCAAGAATTTAGCCTTCTAGTCAGGCACCTAGGCTGACGCGACAAAGAGACAGTCGCAGAGCGGTCTTATGGAATTTGAACAAACCTTACTAGCAATTTGGATTCTTCTAAAACTGAAATGTCTTTGCAAAACTGTGTGAGTGAACTTCGTAAGTGGTAAATGTCTGTGTTATTCTTTTTGGGTGTGTTAATGTACTTCTAATACTCTCTAATTAAAAGTTTAGGAAATAGTGAAAACGTCGGTTCCCTGTGGTTACCTGCCATATCCAGGCATTTGTCGATTCCCCTCCTTACGATATGTTTCCCCTATCGTTGAAGTGGCCCGGGGTGGGATAGGTCATGTGGTCAATGGTGCGGGAGGATAGGGTGGAGGGAGAAAACGGAATCTAAATTCCCAACAATGTGCATTTATCATTGCCAAGCTGGCATTTCCCTTTTGTTAAACGATACAGTGTTTTAAAGGAAGGGTCAAGGAAATATAAGTTGGCACGTGAAATTGCAATACATTTATTTTAAAGCAATGTGGAAAGGGATGGATGGTTTGCACGTGGAAGGAGTACAGTTTATTTTATTTTAAAGAAAGGGACATAGGAAGGATGCCTTGTACGTGGAAAAAAACATAGTCTAGTTTATTTTGGGTCATAGGAAGAATAGTTTACATGTAAAAGGAACACAGTGGTAAAATTAAATAGCGGTGGAGGCGATCACGTGGTCGCATGGTTAGATATCATGGATAGTCACGTGGTAGAAGAGGAAACATTGGTGCGAACACCTTCGGAAATTGAAAAATGGCTGGATATGGGTAAGCATAGGGTCCCGACAATTTCACTATTTCTGTATGCTCCTTGCACAGTGGATAAAAGTAAGGATTTTTTTAGATTAGATTGGGATATTATATTCTGTGATTGTTGTGGTAAAGAGGTAAGCCATTCTTTTTCCGAAAATCTTGTATGGCACTTGTTCTTTGTAAAACATTATAAACACTTATTTTAAATAATTAGTTAAATAAGAATGCCAGTTTTTTTTAAAAAAATATCCTTGGAGATCTTTTATAATTTCAGATAAAGTGTACTAAAAAGGGAAGTGAATTAATGAATTAGGAACAAAAATGATAGTACTTGATCGTACATGTATTGTAGTTTAATAGTGCATGAATACACACATTTTAGGATTTTATAGTGAAATGAATTTTCGTCTTTAGTTATAGTTCTCGCTGAAACCTAGGATACATAAAAGTATTCGTTTCAAAGGTGGGTGGAAATTACAAATGAGAACGCTTTTATGGACTGTTCCATTAGGATGGAAATTTGGGCTTACAGCGATAAATAAACGGGTGTGTGCTACATAAATGTCTAATATTTTAATGGCTATTCACTCTTTGAAGTTTTATGAGGTAATAACCATTTGCTCTTTACTCCCTTCTCCGGTTGTGCTATTGACCGACATAATATAACCTGTATATGAGTTGGAAAGCACTTTAGGTTATTATTTTTAATTTTCGGTCCACAAAAGGCTGTATGCTACGTTGAAGAACAATGATTAGAAACAGGTATTATAGTTAATATTTTAAATATGAAATGGAGTATCAAAAATACGCATTGATTTCAAATGTACTATACATTTACTCATTGTTTTAAAGTGTTGTATAATACATATTACTAATAAGTTGCTGCTGCCAACGTCGAGGATCATAGACTCAACAATAACACTCGACTCAGTGACAAGTAAAATGAGTAATTTGAGAGAAAACAATATACACAAGGTGAATCACCTAAAAGTTGCACCGTAAATATTTCGGAAATGGAAAGTGCTATTGATGTGCAGTTTTCACCGCATTGATTGGTAGACAGGGGCTCGTACATTTACCCTATAAACAGATTTTAATAACACCGAGAAGGTGTGTTTTTTTAGCAAACATACAATTTTTTAAATGGAACAATGCCTAGTTACATCAACAGAATAAAGGTAGGAAAATTAGAATGTCAATGGTTTTTTGTTGCAGGATTCTAGTGCAAGTGGTTTACGAGAAATCATATTTTGAAAGGTTTCCACCACGACAATTGTTTGTCCCATTCCACCTGCTTAGTTGCTAGGGACATGAATGGTGATGAAATTATGAGGAAAATTGATAGTAATATGGGGTTAAGACAAGGTTTCAAACTTAGCCGTATATTGTTTAACTTATTTATTGACGATATCTTGGAGGAGTTGAATAAGGATAACTTATATTTACCCTCAGTAAATAATAGAGAAATTCCAGGATTACTTTTTGCAGATGATTTAGTGGTAGGTTATATTTCAGTAGGAGGTCTAACAAAAGTGTTACATATCATATATTCATTTTGTAAGAAATGGGGTATAAAAATAAATTTAAAACCAAAGAAAAAGGTATTTAAAAAGAGCTATAAATTGAAGGAGAAGGAAAAGTGTTATGTGGAAGGGGTATGGTTGAAAATATTAAGCAAGTTTGATTATTTGGGAGTGAGAATAAGTAGTAATGGGAGATGAAATGATCACAAGATAAGTGCCTTAGCTAAGGGAAGATTAGCAATGACTGCTATAAGAATATGTTTCAAGAAAATACTAGATATGCAAATTAAATGGTTGGAAAGGGTTTACAAAGCTGTAGTTGAAGCAAAAATTGTCTACGGATCAGAGATTTGGGAAGTGACAAAGGATGGGAGATGACTGATAAAGTACATAGATCGTTCTGTAAATGTATGTTAGGTTTATCTATTTCATCACCTAATGGAGCAGCAATGTTGGAGTTCGGAAGAGTAGGTAGCAAGGGCATGATAGTAGAAAGGATAATTGGCATAGATTGAAATCATTGGACGAGCATATCATCTTGAGGCAATGTTAAATCCAGTACTGGGATGAACTGGTCTCAAGAAATAAGAAGAATTTTACAGGAAATAAGAATAGGTTACTTATGGGAGGAGAGAGAGGGGTTGGTTAAAGGTTTCTGGAAAGAAGTGAGGAACAGAGTGAAAGATACAGAGAAACAAGAATTATTTCAAAGTCTGGAAGGAAAAGAAAGTTTGGAACTATGTAGACAATTAAAGGTGGAGTGGGGAAGGGAGAAGTATGTGGATGTACTCTGTATTCACTCTTCGGTTGATCCGAGTCAAAACAAACCCAGGTGACCAGTGCACCGGTATAATATAACCTTCCGCCATTCGCACTAGAAATACTGTTACAGTTTCAGACCATGTGGCCAGTACAAGCATGTAGAGCAAAAAAGAACAGAGTCTTTATTTCGACAACTGAAACGGTGACTAGCATATTCGGTTAAGGGTTAAAGATTATAACATTGATAGTTGCAACAAAATAAACGTTTGCACATATAATAATAGTTAATTCTAAAATAAATAAGCGAAAAATAAAGTAACAGGTATGCGATAACTTAATTTATTCGCTCTCTGGAAGCGGCACTTTATTAACTGTTGGCGGCTCATTTTAAAAAGGAAATTGTTCACTGTTACGCGAATTGCATTCTTCTCAAAACCACTACATTCTTGCATCGCGTATTTCATATGTTGTTGTTTTCCCCGGGTGTAACCACTTTTGTCGTTTCAGATTTTTCTGCACAAGCGCTGTTTATACTTGTACTCGAAACACCTGAACTTAGAAGTTAATTTCACAATTTCTTTCGCGGAAAGTGTTGGATATTTCTCACGCAACTTATAATAAAGATTCAACACTATTGTTTTTTCACCACTAGTCGATGGTTTGCGCTGCTAATGCTTTCGTAATTCGACAAAAACACAAGAGCGAATTCACCGTCCTCCATGATACTAAACACAACTGCTGGTTTCTGGCTGTAAACAGTATTCTGCGCCTACCCGGATGCCAGGTGACTAATACGATTTGCATCATGGGACTTGTAGCTATGTTTTACGGTATAAATGAGCGTTAAATAAAACCTTAGATATTTGTATAGAATATTATACTATTTAAAGATAAATTCATTCTAAAATTCAGAGTATTAGCATGGGACTACTTTCCTGCGCGCATTGCTACCGTGTTGCACCACGGTGCACTGACCACGTGGGTTTGTTTTGCCGCGGATCAACCTAAGAGTGAATACAGAGTAGGTAATAGGTTAGTGAGAGAAGGGTGAGCCTGGTCTAGATTAAGTGCAAATAGTCTAAGGGGAGATAGGAAGGGAGCGAATTTGGATAGGTGTCCTCTTTGTGGAGGGGCAGATAACGATTTGCATAATATACGTAATTGAATGTGAAGAAACTAAGTTGTGGAGAGATCAGCTTTTGCCTAAAGAATGGGAGAATGTTAACAAAGAAGTATTAACAATTAGGGTAATGAAAATACAAAAGGAGAGGGATATAAAAAGAATAGGAGTATGTATAGGGAGATTAAGAGAAAAATGATTTAGAAAAATAAATAATATGAATTTGTTATGACCCACCATGCATAAATAACCACGGTGTTAAAATGCATGATGGACTAAAGAAAAAAATAGCAACTCAATCCGCTAAGACAAGCTATAGTACTTCCTGCACTATGGGCTGGACAGCCATTGGTGCCACAGGTTCCTCATAGTCTGCAAAAGAACGTCTTCTAACATCTGTGCAGATGGTCTATCAGGAGGCTGCGATACTTGTGCGAGTTCATTGTTCCTCTTATGAACAAAGGGCCTATGAGCTGATGGTTCACTATCCCACATCACACGTTTAAACTCCATGGACGCTGACGTTCCAGCTGAGGAAGCCGACGGGGATTGTCAACAGACCAATAGTGCATGTTTCTGCGGTTTACCTGGCCATGATGTTGCCTCATCACTAAACAAGATACATGATGAATCTTAATGCCCATGTACAAAAGTTAACGCGATTCTCAAAATTGTTTCCATGCAGCCCTTGATGGAGAGAGATGTGATAGGGATGGAACCTATGTCGATGGAGAATGCGCAGTACACTTGCCTGACTTATGCCACTTCCACGTGCGATTGTGCGGGAACTAATTTGCGGATCTACTGCAACGGCAGCCAAAACATTAATTTCTGCCTCTTCTCCAGTCAATTTTTGTATAGCATTCTGGAAATAAATACATACACACTAAAAAAAAAAAGTACGATGTTATGTTTGTTTGCATTGTCTTTTCTGTTCACTGATTGCATTGCGGCTTTCTGGGAGTTAGTTTGTGACAGTTCAAACAGTAAGTCGTGAGTGGAAGTTGGTGTTTACTAATGCAGAGAAAGCCGACATGCTCATGTTGTATGGAGAGTGTAGGAAGAATGCACTTCGTTCCTGTACGGTGTATGCGGAAACGTATCCCAATAGACGTCAACCATTTCGGCAATTATATATCAACCTCTTCAACAATTACATGAAAGTAGCACTGTAACACCTACAAAACGTAACAGAAACAAACAATTGACTGGAGAAGAGGCAGAAATTAATGTTTTGGCTACCGTTGCAGTAGATCCGCAAATTAGTTCCTGCACAATCGCAAGTGGAAGTGGCATAAGTCAGGCAAGTGTACTGCGCATTCTCCATCGACATAGGTTCCATCCCTATCACATCTCTCTCCATCAAGGGCTGCATGGAAACAATTTTGAGAATCGCGTTAACTTTTGTACATGGGCATTAAGATTCATCATGTATCTTGTTTAGTGATGAGGCAACATCATGGCCAGGTAAACCGCAGAAACATGCACTATTGGTCTGTTGACAATCCCCGTTGGCTTCCTCAGCTGGAACGTCAGCGTCCATGGAGTTTAAACGTGTGATGTGGGATAGTGAACCATCAGCTCATAGGCCCTTTGTTCATAAGAGGAACAATGAACTCGCACAAGTATCGCAGCCTCCTGATAGACCATCTGCACAGATGTTAGAAGACGTTCTTTTGCAGACTATGCGGAACCTGTGGCACCAATGGCTGTCCAGTACTACAGCTTGTCTTAACGGATTGTTTCCAAATCGTTGGATTGAACGAAGAGGACCTGTACCTTGGCCGGCCCGTTCACCGGATCTGAACCCCTTTAGATTTTTTTCTGTAGGGAAGGCTGAAAGACACTGTATACAAGTATGTACCAACTACACCAGACGACATGAAACGACGTATTACTGCTGCCTGCTCTGAAATGTCCACTGAAATACTAGCTTGTGTGCAGCAGTCTTTCCATAGCAGACTGGAAGCGTGTATTGAAGCTGCCGGTGGTCATTTTGAACACAACCTTTGAAGGGCTATGTTCTCTTTACTTGTTAGAATCCACAGAAGTATTGTAATTCCCTTTTGTTTTTCTTTAGTTTGTGCTACCACAGGTTGTACAAGTGTCGGTGCGTAAAAGTTTCAAAATAAGATTTCTCGTAAGCTACTTGCACTAGAATCTTGCAACAAACGTCACTGATAATCTAATTTACCCCACCTTTATTCTGTTGATGTAACTAGGCATTGTTCCATTTAAAATTGTATGTTTGTTCAAAAAATACACTTTCTCAGTATTATTAATATCTGTTTATAGGCTAAATATACGAGCTCCTGACTACTAATCAATGCTGTGAAAACTGCACATTAATAGCACATTCCATTTCCGAAATATTTGCTGTGCAAGTTTTAGGTGATTCATTCTGTATATAAATATTACTATCTCTGAAAAATATAAATAAAAATTTTTTCTGATGCTTTTAAAATAATATTTAATATGTATAAAAATGTACTGAATATGCTCAATAAAACAATACAAAAACCCACTCTTCTTTTTATATCCACCACCCTTCCCAAAAACATGTCTGAGTTGTATTCTTGCATTAAATTCTTGATTTTAACAGCACTGTATGCGCAAATTTATGTATATTCGAGAGCGACGGCGATGTGCAGATTATAGAGTTGTGAATTGTTTTAAAGCGTTTTATAAAATTTAAAATTAAATCAAGATTTATTGCTCTCTGCAATGTATTGTGCTATTGCCACTGGAGAATAACAATACGCCGTTATTCTGTTTTATTGTGAAACTTATTTTCCTATTTCCCGAAACGAAGTTTTAACGTACGCTTTAGTCATTGCTTCCCCACCAAACGATTTAATACTAAAGACGGCGGTGATTATCATGATGGTGGTGGTGACAATGGCAGAAGAGGTGGTGGTGCCGGCGATGGAGGTGGTGTTAATGCTGGTGCTGGTGGAGGCGGCAGTGGGATGGTGATGGCTATAGCGGTAGTGGTGGTGATGGTGGCGGTGGTGGTATGGTGGTGACAATGGCAGAAGAGGTGGTGGTGCCGGCGATGGAGGTGGTGTTAATGCTGGTGTTGGTGGAGGCGGCAGTGGGATGGTGATGGCTATAGCGGTAGTGGTGGTGATGGTGGCGGTGGTGGTATGGTGGTGACAATGGCAGAAGAGGTGGTGGTGCCGGCGATGGAGGTGGTGTTAATGCTGGTGCTGGTGGAGGCGGCAGTGGGATGGTGATGGCTATAGCGGTAGTGGTGGTGATGGTGGCGGTGGTGGTGATGGTGGTGACAATGGCAGAAGAGGTGGTGGTGCCGGCGATGGAGGTGGTGTTAATGCTGGTGGTGGTGGAGACGGCAGTGGGATGGTGATGGCTATAGCGGTAGTGGTGGTGATGGTGGCGGTGGTGGTGATGGTGGTGACAATGGAAGAAGAGGTGTTGGTGCCGGCGATGGAGGTGGTGTTAATGCTGGTGGTGGTGGAGACGGCAGTGGGATGGTGATGGCTATAGCGGTAGTGGTGGTGATGGTGGCGGTGGTGTTGATGGTGGTTGTAGTGGTGATAGTGATGATGGTGATGGCGGCGGTGGTGGTTTCGGCGATATCGGTAGTGGTGGCGGATTTGACGGTGGTGACTATGGTGGCGATGGCGGTTGTGATGGTGATGATGGCGATGGTGGTGTTAGTGGTTGCGGTGGTGGTGATGGATGTGGCAGCGATGGTTTTGATGGCGGTAGTGGTAATGTCGGTGGTGGTGATGGTGACGGTGTTGGCGGTGGTGATGGAGGTGACAGAGATGGCGATGGCAAAGTTTACGGTGATAGTTGCGGCGATAGCAGTTGTGATGGTGGTGATGTGGTTATGGCAGTGCGGTGGTGATGGATAACGGTAGTAGTGATGGTGGTTTGATAGCGGCTGTGGTGATGTGATGGTATGGTGGTGGTGATGGTACTGGCTGCAGTGGTGATAGTTTTGATGGTGGCGGCGACGGCGGTGTTGGCGGCGATTGCGGTGGTGTGGTTATGGTGAGGACGATGAAGTCGGTGGCGGCAATGACGGTGATATGGTGGTGGCAGTGCTTGGGACGGTGGTGGGATGCTGGCTTTGATGGCGGCGTTGGCGGTTGCGGTGATTATTGTCTGTTGCGGTGGTAGTGGCGGTAGTGATGGTGGTGGTGCGGTGGTGGTGACTATAGCGGTGGCCATAGTGATGGCGGTGGTGGTTGTGTGGTGGCTGCGATGGGGTGTGCGATGATGGCGATGATTGCGGTGGCGGTGGTCATTGTGGTTCGGCGAGGGGTGATGTTGCTGATGATGGTAATGGCGTTGGTGATGGCGATGGCCTTGACGGTGGTGTTAGTGATGGCGTTGATGGTGGCGGCGATGCCGGTGGTGATGTGAATAACTTTTGTATAACTGGTAAACCTTCTTAATAATCTTACTTCATAAAGAATGTAGATCTCGTTAAAGTACTCAATTTATGTTAAATGTTTTGTAGCGTTAATCATTTCCGAGCAATTCTAGGTTATTCTCATAAATTTTCAAATACTTTATTCTTTTTTCCACCGCAAATCACTATTATTTTTTTTCTTTCTTTTTCGTGTTCATGCAAATAGAATGTATTTCAAAAACATGATCAAGGGAACGGCTTTATAATTCATTTGATTATTGCTTTAGCCTACATGAAATGGGTAAATGAGTGATAAAGCTTTATATTTATTAACAAGAGTACAGAAGCCTAAACGTTTCTAAGAACAGCTTATGGAAGAGTGAGTGGAGAAAGTCACGTGAATGTAACAAATTAGATTTTTTTCTCTCCTGGTAATCTAAAGAGTGGAGTTTCTAAGTCATTACATAGCCACTTGTTTTTACTTTCTATACTGCTTACTTATAGTAAGTAAAGGAAGTATATCCATGTACATCTATATCGAGGTATCCCGAATGTATGTGTCTGGCTCGCTGCTTGTGTGTGAACATCTGAATGTCGGATAAATACCAAACCTGGTATTTAACTTCAGTATCATCCAAGGATGCGACATGAAGATATTGAAAAATATCCCTCCAACCCGCCAAATTACCCCATGCCTGCAACAAACCTCATTATTTTTTATTTTCTAAGAAATTTCTAACGATTTTGAATAAAAGACTTACTACGTACCTATTTAAGATATTCGCATGAGAAATAAACAGAATATTTTTAATTTTCTGTTAGTGGACTGTGAAGTGCTGTTCATTAGGAATGAATTTTATATGATTTCGTGCAACTTATAAACCACAAGAAATAAAATAAACGTTTCTATTTATGGACGCTCTTTAACTACCTATACTATGGTTCTTGCATCCCAGTCTAAATTGGGCCTGAAAGACAGGAAATGTTGCTCAGAGGCCTCTTTATCAGGATTGAGGTTCTTTTACGTGTCTTAAATCTATGACACCGGCTTTACTTTCCTTCCAAAGGAAGCCATGCTAAGGATCTTTACGCCCGAAAAAAATCCATTGCCCTCCACCGGGTCTGAACCCAGGACTTTGGAAACTTAAGAGACGAATTTTAATTGAAAAATAAATGTTTTGTTATCTCGTATCGTAATAAAAACTAACAGTTTCAAATAGGGATAAACCTGTGTTTATTTGCACGGTTCACGAATTCATGTGCCTCGTTTTTAGATTAAGGTTAGGAACGGAACACTTTTGAGAGCTGTAGGATAATAGAACCATACATTTTCGTTCCCAGAATTACTTTTAAATAATTCCCAATCTGCTAAAAGAATTGGCTAGCAGAAAGCTCTTGACCGGTTCCTCGTAACCATAGAAATTGAATTTACACTGATGCTGCTGAAAGGGGAAGAACATAACAGTCAGTTGGGTTATAAAATGATAATTTATACGTATTAAATTTGCGTATGAAAAATAATCCGAAATAAAATACTTGTAGCTGTAACATTCCCCCCTGATAACACAACTAGAGAAACTGACCGTTATTTTTGCTACGACCTTCCCCTTAACAAATACCTATCTAAAATAATATGGATATTATCAGATACCAATAATAATTTGCATGCGAAGATTAAGATGCAAGAACATACCCACACAACTGAACTAAAGCTGAATGTTGCCAAATCATGAATAAACGAATAAGTTCCTACTTATACTTGATGGTATACATTAAAATTTCAGAAGAATCTGCATGACCATTGGTATCTCTAAGAACTATAATTGGAAGCCAAAGGAACCATAAAGAAAATTAAGAAATAGTTGTAGGTTAATATGAATTAATGAAACTTGTATAAAAAAACATGAAAGTGCATTGGTAATTCTTTTGTCGTCATTCCTAAGTAGAGGAAGTCATGTGAGTGTAACACACCAATATTTACAAGAACAAAAATCAAGATAAACAAGAACAAAAATCACACAAACAAAACAGAAGAGAAAAAACTTGTTCACAAGCACACGCTATTATTTACAAAACAAATAACCGCCACTAAGCCACTAATCCTCCCCCTCCAACCCTTAACCCTCTTCCTTACACTCCGATCTGAGTAACAAAAGCACTCGGTAGTCGGTACTACTGCACTGACGGCAGTGTAGAAATAAAACGCCGTCGCAGAGCGCACGAATTTTCTATTAGTCACGACATTGAGCTAACAAACCGCGAGAAGACAAATATCGCAGTAACAAACAAGTTACAGAATGCCAATTAGTCTCACATTTGTTAAGAGCGGTTCTTTAGGCATAACAAATAATTGCTGTCTTCTTAACAACGAAGTTACGGAAAAGCCCCGAATATCTTCAAGTTATAGTTTAGCAGTCTAATTTTGCTTAGATTAGGCTGAAATATCACGAAGTTACAATGTAATGATCTCCAGACTGGCCAGTGTTACATAATAGGGATTGTTCGTTTGTATTTATTTGTTTGGTTTTCACTGTGTCTGTTATTTTTCAATCTCATTGAGTTAAAATGAGCTAAGAAGCCGCGGAATGCGTCGCATGCTTCTTCTATATGTTTGTCTTTGTTTGCCTTTAAATTTATGTGTACGTTTCGGTATGTGTTTGTCATCTTTTTGTTGCGGTCTCCTTTTACGTATAGGCATTTCCTTTTCCTCTGTTGTTTTACGCCACAATTAATGATGCCGAGTTTTAGGTGCATAAAAATGTTTCTATTTCGACTTTGATGAGACAAGGAATTGATCTTCTTCTTATAGTATGTTTGTTTCCTTCGCTTATTTTGTTTCAAATTTCATAGCTTGCGCTTAATTGTTGTGCTGTTCCTGTTTCTTAGTATATCTATTGCTTATATTTTACTTTTTGGCTTTTAATGAGCCAACGAAATGCTTTGCAACGAAACCAAGATAAATTTCACTCATACGCGATACTTTATAAAACTGTAAAGCCGGTAGCTTGTTCACTGAATAGTATTCGTATAAGTAGTTTTCTGTGCGTAAACCCATGTAACCAATTTTGTATTGTGTGCTAATTTCAAAATTGTTCCTGTTTGACATTCCTCAATTGGCAGAAATTTTTTTTCTTGGTAATTCCACATATTATATATACCCTATTGTTAGTCAAGGTTAATAATGATGATAATAATAATTTATTTACTTCTCTTTTTATGTAACTACAGATGGTGTCTCATGACTAATGTCGGTTTTCAAACAAAGCGTTATTTGGAAGGTTTTCTGACAAGAAATTAAACTACTCTTCAAAAGAGACCATCAATTATATGGTCTTTAGCCATCTTCCAGCGAGGTTTATTATCCCGCGACGGTATCAGTCTCTGGTTTTTGATGCGAAGAATTCGGCGAGACCCTCTTCCACAACTTCAAAATCTTGAAATTTCTTCCAAGCAAGAAATGGGCCATGGATCATAACAGATGATAATTGTATGGCGCAAAATTAGGGCTGTATGCTGGGCATGGTAGCAGTTTTACTCCTTCCCATCTCTGAATTTTTGTCATGGTTGTTCATGCAGCATGGGGTGTTGCTGCAAGAAAACGCTATTTCGATTAACTAATGCTGGGTATCTCCGTCTCAAAATTTCATGAACTCGTTCAGTTGTTGAGAATAAGGATCCGCATTGAGTGCATACCCTTTTTGAACGAACTCCTAGCGAATGACTCCTACAAAATTCCATTAAACGCACATTACTTTGAGACCGAATTGATTTTTTTTAACGATGACTTTGGCATGTTGACGAGGACTGAGCCACTGTTTCGAGGCGTCAGGGTTGCGGTAATATACCCATTTTTCATCACATGTGACAATTCTCCTGACAAATCTATCATCTATGGGATTACCGATAAGCTGACGATGGATATCCAATCTATGTTGAGCCTGTTGAGGTGTCAATTCATGAGGCACAAATCTACAGCTCCTGTTTGATACTCCAAGTTTCTTAATCTGGCGATGTATGGTATCTTTTGATGGACCAACTTTTTCTGACAGCCCACGAGTACTTTTTTGTGGATTTTCTTCCAAAACTCTGTGTATTCTCAATACACCATAATTTGGGTCTTGCAGAACGGTAAATCTTTAGTGTTTTCTTCTCCAGTGTTGAAACGTTGGAATCATCGTTGTGCCAACGCTCACTAACGACACCTTCTCCTTCCACTTCACATATTTTTCCAGCCGCGTTAGCAGCTTTATAATCTTGTTTCCAGTAGTGTTTTAGAAGGACTCTAACCTCAAACTTTGTACGAGGGCTGATCAACAAAGACTGAGACTAATTTTTTTTCACAGATATTTATTACTCCATTTCAATGTTGACATTGTCTTTTTCAAAATAGTCCTCTCCTACTTGAATGCACTTTTTATACCGTCTCTGCCAGTCCTCGAACACATGGTGCAGGCCATTCTTTGTCAGGTCTTTGAGAATCGCCTCACTTTTCTTCAGCTTTGCTTCAGTGCTCTCAAATCGAATGCCCCGGAGCTTTGGCTTTAGTGATGGGAATAAAAAGAAATCACAGGGGACAAGATTGGGGCTATAAGGCAGATGCGGCACACAGGTAATGTTGAATTTAGCCAAAAATTCCTGGACATGATTTGCAACGTGAGGCCGCACGTTGTTGTGATAAGTTCTGGATGTTTCCTTGCAATGTGCTTCCTCGGTGTAGCCAATACTGACGTGTAGTACGCTGCTGTAACAGTGGTGTGAGTGGGAACAACAATCACAGCAGCTGTGTTGATGTTGACTTCAGTCATAGCAGAAGCCGAAGCACCAGGCCCACCTTGCTTAGCACAGAGGACTCGCTCTACTTTGAAGTCTTTGAACCACCTAAACACTGTTGCACGAGGAAGTGCATCTTCACCGTATGCTTGCTTCAGCTTTTCCAAAGTTTCAGAGGCTGTATGAGTTAAACGAAAACAAAATTTTATTGCTCCTCCTGTGTCACCTTCATTTTGTGGTATGCGAAATTCAACTAGGGTCAACAATATACAGCATTACTACCAACCTACCGATACTAGAGTGCTGCCGCCTATGGACATTATACATGAAAACCCGCTCTTTTCAAATATTCATGGTAGAGACAGGAAACTCTCAAGAAAGCTACAGGAAAAAATCAATCTCAGTCTTTATTGATCAGCACTCGTATCTTCCATCTTCCATTTTGTGATTGTGTATTAACAACTGACGACTGACTCATTCTCGCGATATACGTAATACCAATTCTATCTTATAAAACACCAAACTTAAAAACCGACATTAGTAATGAGACAACATAGTATATTTTATGTTGAAAACTTTCTTTTAAACGAGTTTTCATTCATATTATAAATATAAATATTTTTTGAGCTGCATTATCTCACGTTCTTAGTTCTTATTTTTTTTCTTCTGGATTCACAGATTTGGACAGCCGAATTAGTAAACGTAATAGCTGAGAGTGAGTTGCCAAGCCAGGCTATTGCAGAAACGTGATTTATTTCGTGAACTAAATCAGTTTCATTCACAACTCGGTTAACGTTGCAAGTTACACGAGTACCTCTCTTCCTTCGCCCATTGTTTTGCATGTTTTCATTTAGACCAAAGTCTATGGAATAGTGCATTGACTAACCCATAGGAAACACATTCAGGGTCTATCAAGAACTATACTCCAGCAAATCTTTACGGACACATGTGAGGCAATAACGTGAAGTCTCGACACCGTTCATTCCTTATCTAGCATAAAGTTAGGCGCAACAACTTTCAACAATGCAAATCTTAAAAATTTAAAAGTATCCAAGGTTTATCTCAAAGAATTGGAGCACGCTTCGAGAGTATCGAGGCCCCATCCCTAGTAGAGACCCTGTCATCGCTGTGCTCTCACTTTGGTTCAGGGCGACTGGTGCCTTCTCTCACCTCCTCCCTCCTGGGGGCGCCCCCTTCGGTACAATATCCTTACTGGAGCAGTCGAGTTCCCTCCGGTAATCAAGGGAAAAAGAACTTCAGTAAATATAAAAGGATTGCAATAAGTTTGAAAGATACCACAATGGAATGATACTTTCAGTAAACTAAACATAAAAATGCGATGTGTTACATTTACATGCCTTTCTTCACCCACTTTTCTCATACTACTATTACAGAAGTTTATTCTTCTGTCTACACCTTGTTAGTCGAAATAAACAGATGTAGTCACAAGTGAGATATAGGAGACTAAAGCAATAGTCAAACATTTGGAAATCGGGTGAAAATTTCACTCCTTGCATGAGAAAAAAAGCTGAAGGGACCTACAGGTTCAATAAATATAAATAACTGGAAATTTAAACGAATAACAAAAAAATTCTGATATGTTGTACTCGCATGACTTTCTCTACTATTTTTACAAACGCTTATTCTCCATCTACTTCATGTTAATCCAGGTAAAATTTTTATAGAAACTATCTTATTGTTAATTTTCTTGTAGGTGCAAGGGGAATATGGTAGGCTTTAAGCGATAGTCAAATATTTTAAGCGCTGGTTGCTATGTGGAGCATTCCATTCTCTTTGTATGTCCAGGACATAAAAATACCAATAAGAATTCTTCACATTTGATAAAAATGATAAGTATTGGAAAATTCAAACAAGTAACAAGCAATATCTCGGAAATGGTTCACTCCAAAAAAAAAAATGTATGGGACATAAATTTTGAATATTAACGAGCTCTATATTCATAACAAGCCATTCATAAAGAAGAAGAGTTTTGGGGACGTTTCTAAAAAAATTCAAAATATAGGTACATTTTATTTGATATTTTAATAAAAATCATTAGAGCCATTTTTGAGAAAATAAAAAATTTCGAAAAATGTTACATGTAAAGGGTAGGTTGGTGTGGGAATTTTCTTGAAAATCTTTGTGTCGCATCTTTGGAAGACATTGAACCCAGATACCAAATTTGGTATTTAACAGACTTTTCATTTTTGAGTTATGCTGTTCAGAAACACATAGCCACTCATACGGGCCTTTTTCTAAAAGTGTTTCTTTTTGATTCAACGCACCTCAAAGCATGTATTTCCGGTTAAATCTCGAATTTTTGGGTGGAATACAATACTTTCCCTACTTACTATTTGTAGTAGAGAAAGTAAAAAGTTTGATATAAATGTTGTTTTAAGAGATCCATGATTTTTCTTGGCACGTTTTGGACTATCTACCGAGAAACATGGCGTCTTGGTTAATGTGTGCGACCAAAACCCGAAGGTCGACCAACCTGACCGAAGGTTCTTTCGCAGTTTTCCTCGGTCGCTAGGCAAATGATCGGTTGGATAATTTGATATGTGAATTTTCCTATCACTACATTTCATTTTCCTCCGTTCTTCTTCACCGATACCAGACATTGGGCTGATCACCCATCCTGGATATACTATGATCCAGAGTTTCCTTTCTCCTTGAGAGGACTAAAGACCCAAAGCATTGGCTTGTGAGTCCTTGAAGGTGTAAGAGCTACAAAGAGGACAATCCAACGAAGAAGAAAAAGAATCTTTTTTGACTACCTCTTACAGTTTACAAATTATGCAAAATAATTCAAATAGAAGATGACTTCACATGCTATTCGCATAAAAGTTAATATATGTACGTATACATTTTATTTTTCATGCAAATATCCTATAAATATAATATATTTTACTTTCTCTACTAGGTATAGTAAGTAGGGGTAGTATTACATTCCACTCAAAACTTCGATACCGAGATTTCACCGGAAATACGCGTTTTGAGGCGCCGTGAATCCAAATAAAACATTTTTGGAAACATGTCGGCCTGTGTGTCTGTCTGTCAGTCTGTGAACAGTATAACTCAAAAATGAAAAGTCGGATAAATATCAAACTTGGTATTTGAGTTTACTATCTTCCAAGGGTGCGACACGAATATTTTTAAGAAAATTCCCCTCTCCCCAGACTATCCTTTACGTGGAACATTTTTCGAAAATTTTTATTTTCTCAAATTTGGCGCTAAAATTTTTTATTAAAATATCATGTGTTTAAAACGTTTTTATGGCAAATGGAATGTGTAACTTGAATTTTCTTCATTCTAAATGACTTTCTCATAACTGGTAAACCGTAAGAGATACACAAAATTTTACTATACAAGAAATATAGATCTCGTTAAAACACACAATTTATGTCATATAAATTTGTTACGTGGAGTGAACCATTTCCGGGATATTCCTTGTTATTTGTTTGAATTTTCCAGTACTTATACTTTTTCTCAAGTGAGAATTCGTTATTCTTTATTACTTTTTCTGCTACGTATAGTAGAGTAGCGTGGGGCAAGTGTACGCACTTAAACTTTCAAGACCTCTGTAACGGTATCTATTCAACCAGTATATGTGAATTTTTTATTATGCAATCTTTATTCTATCGTTTATCACAAACAGTGGTTAAAACCTGTTTTTACATGTGAAAAATAGTTTTATAAATGTTTAATTAAAATGTGACCCATGCGAACTTTTGCCCCATAGATGGGGGTAAGAGTACGCATAAGGTGGGGTAAAAGTACGCAGAAAACAGAAATGTTTAATTTTAATGCTTGGTGCTGTAACTTTAATTACATTATAAGAATACATCAAGGACCTTAGTTTGACTAATATTGAACATCATTTATCTAAGAATAAGATGATAACCTAAATATAAAAATATTTGAATAAAGAAAATGTTGAAATATTCTCATTGTCTGTCATTTTTAACAATAGTCGCAGATAAATTTGCTGCCTCCCTCGTGGTTGGAACAAGCTACATGCACATTTTTGGCACTGAATCCAGTCCTCTTCCGGTGGTTCAACATACTCCCCGTCGCATCCTGGACAGTGGATTTTCTCATTTGAAGTTGAAGTTGACGCTTTGGGTAGGATTGAATGGCATTTGGTCCTTTGGGGCCTCATATCGTTTTTTGCATATTTTGATACATCACGCTTGACGTGTTTTGAAGCACTGGATGATTTAAGGCTTGATTTATTTCCAATCTTCTTTTAAAGGGCGAGCTAGTCAGTATTTCCGATTTTTGACTTCTCTTACTTCTTTGTTCGTCTTTCCTCTGCAATTGAAATTGTGTTATTACACGTCCTGGGTTATTTAGTAACCATTTGTCACACATTGCAGAGTATAGATCTTTTAACGGCTTGAAAAATGATCTGTCAAGGGGCTGCAACCTATGTGAAGTATCGGGAGGAATCGATAATAGATGAATACCATTGTGTCTGCAGTAGACAACTGGGTGCAAGTTTATATGGGATATGTGGTTATCTAGCACCAGAAGTATTGGATTCTCCATGCTTCCTCTTACATGCTTCAGCCACTCAGAAAATAGCTCACTGTTGATGTATTCACTGTCTGAGCACATCATGATTGAACCTGGTGGAGTTCCGTGCGTGAGTTCTTGTTTAGCTCTTTTTCTTGCATATATTATGGCTGGGGGAACATAATTTCCACTGTGCTGACTGCCAAACAACAGTTGTTAAATTGCCTTTTTCTGTAGAAACAATTGTTCCAACTGCTTTCTTACCAGTAGGTGATACAACCTTAAGAGTCTTACTAGGGACAGTGCTTATTCTGATTCATCCATATTATACATTCTTGATAGACAGAACTTGTATTGATCCCTCATTTGTTCAAGATTATCAAAAAACAAAGAAAATTGAGCTTTATTAAAACCCATAACTCGAGCAAGACTTGTTTTGGTGGAAACACGAAGTGATAGTTTGTGCAGTTTCATAAATTTTAGTGCCCAGTCTCTGCCAGCTAATTTGCTGTCCTTGTTAATGTCAGCAAACTGAACTGCCAGTTCTACGCAAATACTTCAATGTTAAACTATAAAAGTGAGAGTCAAGTAGTCTGCAAAGCTCTGCCAAATCCTTCGCATACTGTTCAGCAAACACTGCAGCAAAACGTCCCAGCTTGACACACCGAAACCCTGCAAGAATAGAAATACACAGAGGTATAAGATACATATTTTAATTGCATTTTTAGCTTGGAAAATGAACTACAATTGCTTTGCTTTGCATTGTAATATTTTATCTACTATATTAGAAAATTTTAAAATATTTGTCTATAGTATAGATTATATACAATAAAGTAAAAGAGACCATATACCAGTTTAAGTCGTTTTCTTAGTGCTCCTTCGGATATACCAAGATGCTGTGCAACATTTCGTTTCGAAAAGCCTTGTCCTAGCTTCTGCTTTGTCATATGGTTTTCGGTCAGTTTTTCTTTTATATATCCTGAAATACAAATTAAGATAAGAATTATCAAAGAAATTTCATTAGCAACATTATAAATACATGGACAGCGTTTAAATAAAATTTATTGTACAAATGAAACAGTGAGGCAAAAGTACGCGTGCGTGCACAGTTCGTACTCTTGCCCCGTTGTCGTCTTTAACATTCCCCAGACCGTACTGCCATCTGTGGCCAGTTTCACACAATGGCCAAGCCACCACACGTTATTACAGAAATTTGTCTGAGAAATGACATAATGCTAAAATACCTGTCTCACGTTTCTAATAGCTCAATCACGTTTCCAAAACCACGAAAAATTACATCAAGATGAATGATTTTCAATCTTACCTCATAGTTTAACGACGAAACACACCAGCACAACGAAACTCTGTAGAGAGGCTATCGGCCATGTAATTCTTCCAACAGCATACAGTGCTGCCAATTGTACGGCCGTCTTCATATAAATATCCCTTGTGCGTACTCTTACCCGCCGCGTACTTTTGACCCGCACTACTCTAATTAGGGGGGAAGTATTGTATTCCACCCAAAAATATATGTTTGAGAGCCCCTGAATAAAAAAAAAGCATTTTTGGAAACATGTCCGTGTGTGTGTGTGTGTGTGTGTGTGTGTGTGTGTGTGTGTGTGTGTGTGTCTGTGTCTGTGAACAGCATAATTCAGAAACGAACAGTCGGATAAACACCAAACTTGGTATTTAGGTTCAGTATCTTCCAGAAATGCGACACGAAGGTTTTCAAGAAATTTCCCCCACCCCAGATTACCCTTTACATGGAACATTTTTCGAAAATTTTAATTTTCTCAAAAATGGCTTTAACGATTTTGATTAAAATACCATATGTTTAAGATATTTTCATGACAAATGAAATGTATATCTCGAATTTTCTGGGAATGTCCCCAAAAGTATTCTTCATTGTGAACGAATTTTGTATATCTGGTAAACCATAAGAGATAAATAATAACTGTAGATCGCGTTAAAATACACAATTTATGTCACATACATTTTTTTTTTGAGTGAACCATTTTCGAGATATTTCTTGTTATTTCCTTAAATTTTCAATGCTTATACTGTTTCTCTAATTCGTTATTCTTTTTTTATGTCCGGGACATGCAAACAGAATGGAATGTTCCACATAGCAACCAGCGCTTAAAATATTTGACTATCGCTTAAAGCCTACCAATTCCCCTTGCATCTACCAGAAAATTATCAATAAGATTGACATCTCGATATCTCGATTAACATGAAGCATATGGAGAATAAGCGTTTGTAAAAATAGTTTGTACAAGAATAGAGAAAATCATGTGAGTGTAACACATCAGATTTTTTTATATCCTAGACATGCAAAGAGAATGGACTGCTCACCCAGCTCTTAAAATATTTGACTCGCTTAAAGCCTAGAATATTCCCGTGCAACTACAAAAAATTAGCAATAATATAGTTTCTCCAAATCCTTATCTGGATTAATATGGAGATGGAGAATAAGCATTTGTAAAAATAGTTTGCACCAGAGTAGAGAAAGTCATGTGACTGCAAAACATCAATATTTTTTGTAAAAAAAACAGCGAAAATGGTTAGATATAAAGACAGTCGGTGGTGGGGTAGTTTTCTTGAAGATCTTCGTGTTGCTGCTTGGAACACGCTGAACTTAAATATCAAGGGCCGCATTCATAGATTTCACATTGGTCAGAACTATCTCCAGACTCATTTGGTCCGGACTAAAGGCCGACCGAGTTTTAATATTCATCGACGATAAAAAGTCTGGGACTAAGAAAGGCCGTGGATCAGCAAGAAGAAAACGTTACACGACGAAAAAAGGTGGTTCTGCGCATGCGCGACTGCCATAGAGTAGTAAACTAACCACTGTTACTCTCTAGTTTTTAACTTTCTATGGTCGTTTCACAGCTGTTTTTTCATCGGTTCAGTGCTCACTCCTCGCCCTCATCAAAAAAAGAGATAACCTATAAGCGCGCATTAAAATGGTCGCGGAAGGAAAATGCCTGTTTTCCTTAATACAAAAAATGATGGATATTATTGAAAACAAATCGGTTTTGACAAATGTAAACGCAAAAAGGGGAGGTATGGAAGGAGATAATACATATATAGGCAGTTTTGTGCATGATTCTAAACTATTGCCACCCCTCCCGTTTTGGAAACGTTCTTATCCACCAGATACACAGTTGCATGGCATTGTTAATCATTTCAATAAGAATTTAAGTTGCTGGAATATTAACTTTTAACCTTAGAATTTCAGAATCAAATGGTATTTAAACAGGACGGCACAATTGCTGTTATTAAAATCTCACCCTGGATCTTAACTAAATAAATATTGTGTGATAGTAATTATAAATAAATAATTACCTGAGGAAATTCTATTACGCCATAAACCTTCCGGGATTTGTAATCCTCCTCTCCTCGCCGGGAAAACGTAAGTAAAGCCTGAATTACTTCGAACTTAACCCAAGTGACTTAACTCTACGCGACATAACGTGAAGCTCTTATACATTGTATTAAATTTAGGGTTGTCTTAACGTGGCTTACTTCAACGACATAACTTGAATTTGGCAGTGTCAAACTTTCCTTCCCGTTACGCCAAGTTTAATGTGGCATGGCAATTAGAACCAATCGGCGTGAAACAGTAGCATGGAGTAATAGAAGAACAATCAATCAAGATTCATTCCCGTTACGTTAAGTGCATCGTAATCCCTGTTTAACGAAGGTAAATCTAGCAATGGCATATGAGTCATGCGGTTCACTGACGTCTTACTAAGCTCAGTAGTGTTTTCTTGATACCCTTCTCTTGCATAATGTAGAAGTGCTATTAGCATCGTATCAATTGAGATACTCAAGTCAGGTTATCGTCTCTGGCATATAGGTTAGGATGAATCCGTTTTATCAGCCTTCTAACCTTTGCTTTACTAAAGCTGCATTTGTTTTGAAGTTTAGGTCGCCATATTTTCCAATTATATCTAATTTTGGTAGACAGTTTTACTCCACCGTCTCATTTAGCGAATTCTACGCAAGCAGCGACGCCCATCACTCCAAAGTCATCCATTTGGTAAAGATAGTCTGCCTTTAATCTACCCCTCCGAGGTAGACCAAAAATTGGTCCCGTCTCCAAGGTGTTTGATCCCCGGACCAACGCAAGTCCCGGTCTACGAATAAGAAAATCGTTGGTCCGCTGTAAATCCACCGCAAGTAGCAAGTTGGTCCGGACCAAAATCGACTATGAATACCGCCTCAAGTTTGGTATTTAACGGATGTTTCATTTTAGTAATGTTGTTAACATAACACGCGCGGCGTCTTTCTAACTTTCTCTCCTTACTATAGGCAAACAGACGTGAAAGTAAAAACAAGCTACGTGTATGATATACTGGATCCCAGAAAATGAGAACAGATTGCTCATGTGGTAGCATAAACGTGCATACAAGTGCTTTAATTCAATGAAGCTTCGGACGGGATGCTTTATTGTGGGTGTATACAGTGAAACGCATTGTAAATTGTTTAGCCAAGATGTTGTTTATTGAGTTAATTGTAAGCTATTAAATGTTGTTTTACAGCAATTGTTGCAATTGTCGACACTGACCTGGTTGTATTGCTTATTGCGTCTCACCACGGAACAATGAATTCCTTAGTGGCATGTCTTCCTACTCCCTGATTTTTGCGCCTGCTGCAACGATCCTCGCTACAAGCTCTGCTTCTGTGTTCACCGAAGCCTCGCAGACAAGTGATTTTATGTGCCTCCGCAGCAAGAAATCTACGGTCTGGGAACTTCGTTGCCCATGGAACGGATGCATCTCGACCAATCCACCGACCTGAAAATCTTCTATTGAAGAAATCTCTGATAACACGTGTAAATGGGGAGAGGCACCATTGTGCTTGAATCACATTTTATAACGTGAAATTATAGGAATTTCTTCCAAGAATTCTGAAAGCAGTATTTTATCGGAGAAAATCCAAGTACTGTTGTCCTGTCAGCCGGGGAAAGCAGATAAGGTCAGCGAGATACTATTTACAACTCAATTCTGCGTTGAAGTGCACACGTGTTTCTCAAGGGTTAACGTGTGGCCACATAATGACTGTTTCTACAGTTGAAAATACCCTCGGGAGCAAACTAGGCCTTATCTGTCCACAGCACAATAACGAGAAGTCTGAATTACCAGTCGCTGCTGTGTGTAGACCGGGAAAATCTACATCACGGACGAAGGCCATCACCTCCAAGTTACTGAATTTCCGCAAGTTGGAAAGTGAGTGTTCATACTGACTTGAATACCCCGTACCATAGCTCAGGTGTGTTGAGGGACTGTAAATTGTTAAACTGCCCCAACACCAACACCTCCCTGATGTACGGAACCATGGTCTCCTACCACGTGTATGATTACGATTACATTGATAGTACCAGTCACACTCGTTCGTCGATCAATTGCAACAAATATCCTCGGATTTGGTATTCGTCTGTTTGGGAAGCGCTGTACACGAATTCTTTGAGCTCCAAGTGTCGTACGCATGTCAGCGAGTTCTGGACACGTAAAACGACCCAGATACCTAATCCTTTCCTACAAGCCGGTTAAAACTGAACTAAGTGAAGAGGTTGTGAGGACTAATGTAGGAGGGGTCTTTCTTCCCCCTTCAATTGTTTACTACTAACTGTGTTAACGGAAAGAGGGTGAGAGCTAAGTCAGAATGTGATAACCAAAGTAGCAACGTTTATTGCATAAATAGGTGCAGTGCATACGCAAGTGGCTTATGGTGTGTAATACTTTGTTTACAACCATGACAATATCCTTCCGACCTAAAGTTCATCATATTAAAATACTCATAAAGATGTGCACTACACCACAAAAATCTGTGCTTATTTTATGGACACCTGTGTATTATACAGACTGTTAAATAAAACATATTCCATATTTTGAGAGGCGATAGTATGGACCAACACAAGAAAAAAATCTGATGTGTTACACTCACATGACTTTCTCTACTCTTGTAAAAACTATTTTTACAAACGCTTATTCTCCATATGCTTCATGTTAATCGAGATATCGAGATGTCAATCTTATTGCTAATTTTCTTGAAGATGCAAGGGGGATATGGTAGGTTTTAAGCGATAGTCAAATATTTTAAGCGCTGGTTGCTATGTGGCGCATTCGATTCTCTTTGCATGTCCAGGACAAAAAAAATGAATAACGAATTTTAGAAAAAGTGTAAGTATTGGAAAACTTAAGGGAATAACAAGCAATATCTCGAAAACGGTTCAGTCAACAAAAAAATGTATATGACATAAATTGTGTATTTTAACGCGATCTACATTTTTTTGTGTAGTAAAAGTTTGTCTGTCTCTTATGGTTAACCAGTTATGCAAAAGTCGTTCACAATGAATAATACCTTTGGAGACATTCCCAGAAAATTCGAGATATACATTTCATTTGTCATAAAAATATCTTAAACATATTATATTTTAATCAAAATCGTTAGAGCCATTTTTGAGAAAATTAAAATTTTTTAAAAATGTTCCATGTAAAGGGTAGTCTGGGGTGGGGGGATTTTCTTGAAAGCCTTCATGTCGCATCTCTGGAAGATACTGAACCTAAATACCAAGTTTAGTGTTTATCCGATTGTTCGTTTATGAGTTATGCTGTTCACAGACACATAGACACACACACAGACATGTTTCCAAAAATGCTTTTTTTGGTTTCAGGGGGTCTCAAAACATGTATTTCCGGTGAAATCTCGGTATTGAATTTTTGGGTGGAATACAGTACTTCCCCTACCTACTATACGTAGCAGAGAAAGTAAAAATGTCCATTAAACATGGGCCCTAAAATGCATACCTTAAGAGCTATGAGCACTTGTTCATCTTCTGCTGCAACCACTTTGCTATTACCTACGACCTACAGAATGCAGTAAACAAATTAGCACACGTTACTCTGGCATAGTTTCTAATGTAATCTGCTTGCAATTACATACGACCTACACTTGTGAACCATCGCTAAAGGAGGTGCACAATATGGTGCCCAATAGCACCTTCTGCCTTCTGTAAGACATGCTTCTGTCGTCAGGATCATGCATTCGTACTATTCCAGGTTGGTCACGGATGCTCTGGCAGGCACGGATGACGCCTTCCTGCAGTGTTTGTACATCATTAATGGGGGTTACATACACCAAAGATTTCAAGATAGAACTACAATGTAAAAGCATTTCACAAACGTATCAAAAGCACAAACTGATTCCATTAGAACTAATAAGAATATGCGTTGCACATACCCAGAACTGTGAATACGGTTTACAGTAACAACACTAACAGTGTTTACTGCCTGCTGTACGTCGTACGTAATAGCAAAGAGCCTGCAGTAGGAGAGATGTTTTGCAGTAGTCAAGATAAATAAGTTTTCATAGCTCTTAAGGTATGGATTTTAGAGTCCATGTTTACTGGACATTTTTGTTTCTTGTCCATACTACTGCCTCTCAAAATATGGAATACTGTTTTACCACCTGTTATAACTACTTGCAAGTTCATGAATTGTGGTCGCATGGAAACCATAGTCCCAAACGACTAGAATTTGGCTTCTGAGCTCCCGTAGGCATTAGTACTGCCCTCAAGAGAATCATGCCTTTGATCTTGTGAAGTTATCTCAGAAAGTTCGGTAAATAAGCCTAATTCCTTCTCAAATAAATGTGTGTGTTTGTTTTAATGTTTTCTGAGATATTAAGTAATATTAACGCGATATAATTACATACACAGAAACACCTAAAATGTGCAAAGCAATTTCAGATCTTAACTAATCGGTAAAATAAATGTAGCCGTTAGTACAACCTTATACAAGGCTAAGTAGTAAAGAAAACCTTCGGAATGAAACATAATATCTAAATCCTGATATTGTTGACAATGTTATTGAGCATAATTTATTGTCTTAGCGTGGCCGGGCGATAGAAGACGGCGTGTTAGTTTAAGATTCCTAGAAATTACCTACCATGCCAGAGCTACACTTCAAAGCTTCAGAGCTTATCCTTTTCCTTTCAAAGCCAGTGACCAAAAATCCTACATCAGTACAGAATACGTTTTTGTCAAATACAGAGGTGATGTAATTATTTGAACAACTGGATAGAAAAATAAGTGTATGAATTCACTCACCGCTTGAAAATATAGGGCAAAGAGATGGAACAGGATTTAGAATTCTAGATCGTTGTTTTTCTTACTGCTAAAAGGGTAAAGTCTACAACATTCTACGAATAACAATTTAGCCATATTACATTAATACTTTTGAAAGCAGCTGCCACAACTAAATTACCTTGGCTTATTTTATGTGCTTCAAATGCAGACTTCAAGCTGGAAAACTACTTTTACTTCAAAATATGTGAGGCTAGAAATGTATGGTGCTAAGGATTTATTTCTAAACGAAAGTCGTACAAACGACATGTTTTTGGATGACAGTTGCAGTTATCATGAATTTCGTCCAAGAAGTTGTTATTGTGTATTATATACATATTACATTAAAGACGAATCCATTTATCCTTTAATTACCTACTCCCCGTAGGAGGGTTCTAACCCTTTCAGCTGCCTTGTGACGCTGACCTCTGACTCATCAGCTGTGTTGTTCCTGGCAGTTGCTTCAGTGGACTCAGAGTCCTGGGTTCGTTGGTTGGATGGCAGGGATTTGGGGTTTGATTCGGTAGAGCATGAGGTTCTTGTTTTTCAGGGGTGATGACACTGCCTTGATGATATTAATAATACTGCCGGAGAAGTTTGAGTTATATCTTTATTTTGTTACGTAGATTCCTATCTGGTCAACCCGCCACCTTCGTCGTCGAAACCACTGTTATTCTTATTACTCTCGAAGTCGCTACTTATGTGTTTCTCCGACTAGTCCTCGAATTGCCTAGATTTCACAACTTCGTTTTTTTTACACTATAAATTTTCTGATTATTTTCTTCTAATTCTGTTTCGTCGACGTCCTCGTGGTTAATTTGTACCGGAATGTGCCTCGGCCGTTGTCATGCTTAGTTTGTACCCCACTGTCTCGGCGTGTCTTTCCTCCTTCACGCCTTTCGCCAAACTCTGGAATTTTCCCCTCTCCCTTTCTTAAGTTTCGTTCTGTTTTAAGTTCAAAACGTATCATGTGATGCCTACGCGATCTTTCGATTGGCTATAATTTTTGTTTCATGATTTTTTTGTTATTGGCAACCCCCACGTGACAACTTTCACATCTGCTTCTCACAGCTTATTTTGAGTTTTAAAATCTTCCCCCGAACATTCTTAGATCGTAGATAAGGCACATCTACTTCCTCACCCTTTTAAGCCTTGAGAACCGTTGTAAACTCTGTCCGAGCCAAAAGTATAAAGGCGAGACTTCCGGTATGCAGGTTCGTTGACCATCGCAGGTAAAATACCTCTGCTTCGAGGGAACAAACTTTGTTTCTCTGTCTTCCCGACAAAACCCATTCCTAATATGAATTCAGCACATTTTCGTCGCTATGTTCGATCGTATATTATTATTATTATTATTATTATTATTATTATTATTATTATTATTATTATTTCTCCTGGGTCTCGATAACCAGCTTCATATGCCCTGACGGTAAACTTATCATCGGACCTTTAGGTTGGATGATGGGTTTATCGTCAATGTCCCATCTAAGCTAATCTAAAGTCCCTCTCTCCCTCTATTCCTTTCATTTATCATTTTATTTATTTATTCATTCATTTATTTAGTCAGTGGCTTACGACGATTTGATGGCGAGCCCACCGTTACACATTTATTCTGTTCACAATACATTTCAATCACTGTACACAATACAATTTCAAATTTACACAAGTATTTTCACCAAGTAAAAGAAAAACAATCTACATAATATCTGGCCGTCAACAACCAGGCTACAAAACATTTACATTTAAGAAATCTGTTTATACACACAATACATTCTTCAAACAATAATTTTTTTTTAATTTAATTACACATCTTAGTTCCATCTTCCTCTCTCTCTCTCTCTCTCTCTCTCTCTCTCTCTCTCTTGCACTTTACATACAATACTGGTTTTCTGGAAGCTATTAGCAGCCTCCACACTCAAGACCCCTTTTGGTACCTTTTTTTGCCAGGTATACATTCTGTCCGGTTTTCTTACTCTATGTCATTAACATCGTGAATGTCAAGCACACTGTTTTAACAGGACATTGCTATCCCGAAGCTACCAATTTGTTTGTAAACAATGTTCGCATATTTGACTTTCCTTACTCGTGTTCCGAGTGCGTTTGTACATTTTCCCTATCCGACTCTACTACGTTTCATTGACCCTGCTTAAATGGACGATTGGAGTTGATATACCCTGTCCCCGAAGGTTTGTGATATCCGATAAGGACCTTTCCAACACATATGCATTCGTCTGTATTCCTTCTTTCTCTTGATGGTTTAAGCAGTCTGTTGATGCTACATATTCGCGTATACCTGATAGGGTCATGTTTTGATCACTCACTACCTGCAAGTCGTCCGGTCTCTCACCGAAATAAACATTTTCATTTTCTGTGTTTAACTCACAATACTGGGGTGCTTGACCTACTTCCGATTCATCAGCTGACTGCAGAGGCGTGTCGTTAAGATCTCTCCCTTCGCACAGTTGTTGCGTGAAAATTCTTACCACGTTAATGCCTTTTCCCAATGTGCAAATATTCAATAAAAATGGTTCTTCTGGTATTTTTGTTCTCGTTCCCTGTGTAATGCGAGAACCTGTGCGCATTCTCCGAGGTTGAGCCTGGGAACGCTACAATTCTTCCTGTCTCCAGTTTTCCGACCGTCGTGGCCACGATCCTTGACTGGGGCCTATCCCTTGGCCTATGCTTTGTCCTGCCATTGCCCCGCTTCGGTGACCTATCGCGTCATCCATTTCGCGGTGGACATTTTGCGGCTGTCGTGTCTGTGATAGATACGCGCTCGGCGTCCATGCGTAGCTGTACGTAGGCATGCTTGAGAGCCCATGGTCCTCATCTCTACGTCGTGGGGTCGCTGGCCGGCTTGGAGGTGTTCTTGGCCTGTTCGGAGGTGTCCTTGGCCTGTTCGGGGGAGTTTCTGGGCAATTCGGAGGCGTTCTTGGCCTGTTCGGAGGTGTCCTAGGCCTGCCCGGGGTGTTTCCAGGTCGGTTCGGGGGAGTTTCTGGGCGGTTCGGAGGCGTTCTCGGCCTATCCGCTGTTCCACCGTGGAGGTTATTTCCCCAGTGTTGTCTACTATTCGCCGGGTACCTGGAGAATCTCAGGTAGTGAACGGGATACTCCTCATGTTGCCTCGGTGGCCTACCCGTGCCCGTTTGGTTCCAGGGCCTATAGCTTCTCTCCCGATTTCTTGCAAATGGCTCTTGATAACGCTGTCGGACTGTGGAGTAGTTGTTCAACGCACCTTGTGCCCTCGTCCCATCATTACGATGCGAATTTATCCGATCACTGTGTCTGCCTTCAGTCCTGATTCTGGGCCTATCTTCTTCCCGCGTTCCGTACCCCTGCAGAGCGGTAAGTAGTTCAATGGCTTCGCTCAGCGTCCTCGGGCGTGCTACCACGAGGTGATGACGTATAACGTCTGGGAAGTGTCGTGTCAGGAGGGATACAAATTCACCTTCGGGCATCGGTGGGTCCAGGAGTTGACTTAATTGGCCGAGTCGCAAGAAGTAGTCGACCATCGACTCACGCTTCTCTTCCCTGTATCGGCCATTATTTATTTCTGCGCGCACCCTGTACTGTGCAATGCCACTCCAATATTTTTCCAAAAATGCAGACCTAAAATGTTCATATTGTGCATGCTCGCCTACCGTCAATCGAAACCAACTCAGGGACGGGCCTATCAAGCTCCTTTTTATAATTACCATTTTGAAACGGTCGGGAATTCCCCTAAGCGCGAAATAAGATTCGAGGTCATTAATGAACTGCTTCGCATTATCGACTTCACTGTTGAACTTGGGGATTGGTAGTTCATTCAAAAATTGTATAGGTATATTGCATTGTTGCGGGGGCCCTACGGTGCTTGACATTTCACTTGCCGGGTGCGGTGAGGCCGAAGGAGTGCAGGCAGGTTCGTTCGACCTCGGTTCGCTACTCGGGTTGTTACACTGGAACGACGAAAGCGCGGAAACCTGAGAGGTAATTCGCGCGTCCGTGGCTCCCTGAGATCGCGGTTCGATTTGTTCTACCGCGTCCCTGCGAGCATTGACGGTCTGTGTCAGTTCCTCCCTTAATTTGTTAATTTCATCATTAACCCCTGCTTCAAGTGCCTGCTGCTTATTCTGTAATGATACACAGACTGTCATTGCTTCTTCCCTTGCCTTATCACTAATTGTACGTATTAAGTTTTCATTGTTTACAATTTGTTGGGCCCTGATGGCGTCCATTTCCACGACAAGTTCCTTCCTCACTACTTCTACACTATTCTGTGTTGCTTTTAGTTCGTTTCTTATATATTCTACATCCTCGTAGATTACATTTTGACTTGCTCTAATTTCTAACAAGACACCCTGTATTTTATTTTCTAAGCCCTGACTGATTTCCTTATGTTGGATGCTTAATTGTGAGGCTATCTGCTGCTGCAATGTTTGTTCTTGGGTGGACAATTGTTGTTTGCTCCTGTACTGTTAATCGCTGAGTTAGTGTTTGCCCAAGTGTTTGCTCTTGTTCTGATAATCGTTGAGTCAGAGTTTGCCCTATTGTTCGCTCTTGTTCTGATAATCGTTGAGTCAGAGTTTGCCCTATTGTTTGCTCTTGTTCTGATATTTTAGTGTTGAGGAGGCTCAATTGAGCCAACATTTGTTGCATCATTTCGCTCGTGTTAAGTGATCCGGTAACTTGGTTTCCTAATGTTTCGCTAACTCCGTTTTCTACACCTACCCGCGTGCTATTGTTAGTGAAATTTTCCCCTTGTTCATTGCTATTACCTTCCATATCGTTGCCGGTTAATTTCTTGCTTCTTAACAGCATTTACGTACATACATAACCCAGTTTACTTATATCTATTGCATATACACTCCCTTCCAAAATTTTATTAACCTATGTATCATGCAGTTAACACTTACTCGGTGCTGGGTTGAGCTGCTGCGAAGTGTTGTAATAGTTCACAAAACACTTCACTACACTTACACACTTTTGAACACTGATGATGTCTGCGCTGAATGTCTGCTTCCTTGTTGTAATGGAGCGGCGTCGATGTCGCTTGTTGCCCCACGTCTATCGGTACACTCTGCTGCTGGTGGTTACTGATGTCGTCATCGGCGTCGTCTTCCTTCCGTTGTCGGTTCTCCGGGTGCGTTATCCGCTGGCAGTATTTCGAGCCCCAACGTAGTGGGCGCCAAATGACGCTGACCTCTGACTCATCAGCTGTGTTGTTCCTGGCAGTTGCTTCAGTGGACTCAGAGTCCTGGGTTCGTTGGTTGGATGGCAGGGATTTGGGGTTTGATTCGGTAGAGCATGAGGTTCTTGTTTTTCAGGGGTGATGACACTGCCTTGATGATATTAATAATACTGCCGGAGAAGTTTGAGTTATATCTTTATTTTGTTACGTAGATTCCTATCTGGTCAACCCGCCACCTTCGTCGTCGAAACCACTGTTATTCTTATTACTCTCGAAGTCGCTACTTATGTGTTTCTCCGACTAGTCCTCGAATTGCCTAGATTTCACAACTTCGTTTTTTTTACACTATAAATTTTCTGATTATTTTCTTCTAATTCTGTTTCGTCGACGTCCTCGTGGTTAATTTGTACCGGAATGTGCCTCGGCCGTTGTCATGCTTAGTTTGTACCCCACTGTCTCGGCGTGTCTTTCCTCCTTCACGCCTTTCGCCAAACTCTGGAATTTTCCCCTCTCCCTTTCTTAAGTTTCGTTCTGTTTTAAGTTCAAAACGTATCATGTGATGCCTACGCGATCTTTCGATTGGCTATAATTTTTGTTTCATGATTTTTTTGTTATTGGCAACCCCCACGTGACAACTTTCACATCTGCTTCTCACAGCTTATTTTGAGTTTTAAAATCTTCCCCCGAACATTCTTAGATCGTAGATAAGGCACATCTACTTCCTCACCCTTTTAAGCCTTGAGAACCGTTGTAAACTCTGTCCGAGCCAAAAGTATAAAGGCGAGACTTCCGGTATGCAGGTTCGTTGACCATCGCAGGTAAAATACCTCTGCTTCGAGGGAACAAACTTTGTTTCTCTGTCTTCCCGACAAAACCCATTCCTAATATGAATTCAGCACATTTTCGTCGCTATGTTCGATCGTATATTATTATTATTATTATTATTATTATTATTATTATTATTATTATTATTATTTCTCCTGGGTCTCGATAACCAGCTTCGCTTGGTGAGAGCGCTGCGGACCCCTAGCACTCGTAGTTCTTCTGACGTTGCTAAACTGTATGCACTCTTAGGTTGATCCGTACCAAAACAAAACCCAGGTGACCAGTGCACCGTTATAATGTATCCTTCCGCTATTCGCGGCAGAAATACTGTCATATTTTCACGACCATGTGACAGAGAACATGGTCCGACAACTTAAACGATGACTAGCATACTCTGTTAGGGTTGAAAGTGATAAGATTGATAGCTGCAACAAAATAATTTTTTGCACATATAATAATGGTTAATTCTAAAAGAAACGAGGGAAAAAGAAAGTAACAGGTATGAGATATCTTACATTTATTCGCTCTCTGGAAGCGGCACTTTATCAACTTTTGGCGGCTCATTTCTAAAAACAAAATTCTATCTTGTTACGTGAATTGTATTCTTGTCCCATTCTTGCATGGCGTATTTCACACGCTTTCTGTTTTTTCCCCGTGTAACCACTTTCCCGTTTCAGATTTTTTCTTAACGAGCGCTGTTTATACTTGTACTCGAAACACCGGTGAACTCAGAAGTTAATTTCACCACTTCCTTCACGGGAAGTGTTAGATATTTCTCACATAACTTACAATAAACTTCCAACACTATTGTTTTTTCACCACTAGTCAATGGTCTGCCCGCTTAGTTTTTACGTAAGTCGACGAAAACGCAAGAGCAAATCAGCGTCCGCGATGATACTAAACAGAAACTGCTGGTTTCTGACTACAAATAATATTCTGTGCATACCCAGATGTCAGGTACTAATATGAATTGCATGTTGGGACTTGTAGCTTTGTTTAACGGTACAAATTAGCGTTAATTAGACTTTAAGGAATTTGTATAGAATATTATACCATTTAAGAATAAATTCATTCTAAAATTTAGATTATTAGCATGCGACTACTTTCCTGTACGCATTGCTACAGTGTTGTACCACGGTGCACTGGTCACGTGCGTTTGTTTTGGCGCGGATCAACCTTAGAGTGAATGCAGTTTAGAAGTATGACGGGCCTGTTTTCCGCCAAGGAGTGATTGACGCCCGGATGTTCTACACCAACCATGAGTGAGAGCTGGTAGACAGTAGCTAGGTACTGTCGGCCCCACCGAGGTTCTTCGGTAGTCTGCCTTGATAGGGTTTTCCCTATTGACCTGAGGCGCGTAAGTATCCACTTCCGTCCCTGCGTGGCAGGAGACGAGGGGAGGCAGGCAACGCAGTGGGAGTAGAGTGTAAGATAGTTTCTACCCTAATGGAAACCTCACGAGATTATCTCCTGGGGTCCGAGGGTGTGGGCTGAGTAGTCAACCACGATCCTGTGGTTCTTATATATGGTTACCTACCACAGGTTCAATGTAATACTGGTATTTAATAAAACGTGGTTCATGTCGGCTTAAGCACACAATATGTAAGATTTTATAGATCGAACAGACCTGGTTACTAATCACCAAAAACTAAACATGTAAAGCTGTTATATTGTGGTTTTGGAATTGATTACGCCTCGACATTTAGGGAAATATGGTTATACTCTCAGGCAGAGAGAGAGAGAGAGAGGAGAGGGAGACAATGTTTCCAGAGTACTGAAATTTATGCACACGTTTTATTAGAGCATTCACGTATTTATGTTTGAAATTCGGTTTATTTTGAATTGAATTTCATAAAACATTTTTGGTTTCCCCACATACAGTAAATAGGTAAATGAAATATTGCATTCCACTAAACAATTCTATATCAAACTCTCACTATAAATATACGTTCTTGATGTCCAAGGCACAAAAAAGGAAAATCGTGTACGAAAAAAAAAGTCAGTACGCGTGAGTGTGCGTGTGGACAGACAAAGAATTGAGTCCTATTTGACTCGCACACTAGTTAAACATGCCAGGCGAGGATTTTCAATCAATTCCGCAACCCCAACCACCTTCTCCACAGAGGGTAAACCAGGAACACGTGTGTAGTTAAGAGCTTGTGAGGAAATAACTATTGGGGGTACGGTATAGTGACAGGTGGCCAGTAACTGCTTCGTTCTGATTGGCTGTTCTAAAATGCGCCGTGATTACTTCCCTGATGGTAACACATGCATTCTATACAAGTTTAGATTTTTACTTTCTTTACCATGCACCCGCGCGTGTGAGTGCGGATCTGAACAGCATAACTTATAAACAAAAATTCGGATAAACACCAAACTTGGTATTTAAGTTCAGTATCTCCCAAGGATACGACACGAAGCTTTGAGGCTGTATTTTTAACACTAAAATGATTTCAATCAAATTGTATAGTATATAAATTCAATAACAGCCCACCTTGAAACAATATGTGTATGTAATAATTTGTAAAATTATGTAACATCATTGCATATGCTTATATTATTGTATCCGTGTGTAATAATGTTATGTGAATATATTACGTAATTTAATAATGTAGGAGCTGTGAGAATAGTAAGTTAAAAGTTGCTAACAATGAGGTAACCTTGAGGCAGTAATGAGGTTGAGAGTTTAAATATTACTTGTGATTCTTGGAAGCAATAAGGTAGTTTTAGTGACAGTTCATAAAAATAGCCAATCGACAGCAGAAAAAGCTTTAGTTAAATAAAGGTATTCTATTGGATTAGGAATAGCTAATCAGAGACTTGAAATGCAGAAACTTACAAATTTTAGACGCTAGAAATCTATTCAGTTGCCTGCAGACAGCGATATTAAGCAGATGCAAAAAGTATCCTCAAGAAATATAATATGTATTCGTGTGAGACGAAAAATAAGTTTACGTGTTAAAAAGTGTAATTAATTAATAAAAAGAATCTCACAGCTCTCTCTATCAGTGAAGTGTTATTTAAATCGTGTCAAGCATTAATAAAAGGAGTGAAGTAAAATTATAATCTGTGTAAGCCTACATTCTTGTTGCACCACAACCCTGCCAAAAGAAACGTGTCTCTAACAAAAAAAAATCTGATGTGTAACACTCACATGACTTTCTCAACTCTTGTACAAACTATTTTTACAAACACTTATTCTCCATATGCTTCATGTTAATCGAGATATCGAGATGTCAATCTTATTGGTAATTTTCTTGTAGATGCAAGGAAAATATGGTAGCTTTTAAGCGATAGTCAAATATTTTAACGCTGGTTGCTATGTGACGCATTCCATTCTCTTTGCATGTCCAGGACATAAAAAAAATGAATAACGCATTTGAGAAAAAGTATAAGTATTGGAAAATTTAAGGAAATAACAAGCAATATCTCGAAAACGGTTCACTCAACCAAAGAAATGTATATGACATAAGTTGTGTATTTTAACGCGAGCTACATTTTTTGTGTAGTAAAATTTTGTCTATCTCGTATGGTTTACCAGTTATGCAAAAGTCGTTCACAATGAAGAATACTTTTGGAGACATTCCCAGAAAATTCTAGATATACATTTCATTTCTCATGACATTACCCTAAACATATGATATTTTCATCAAAATCGTTAGAGCCATTTTTGAGAAAATTAAAATTTTCGAAAAATCTTCCATGTAAAGGGTAGTCTGGGGTGGGGGGATTTTCTTGAAAACCTTCGTGTCGCATCTCTGGAAGATACTGAACCTAAATACCAAGTTTGGTGCTTATCCGATTGTTCGTTTTTGAGTTATGCTGTTCACAGACACACACACACACACACACACACACAGACACACACACGGACATGTTTCCAAAAATGCTTTTTTTGGATTCAGGAGGTCTCAAAACATGTATTTCCGGTGAAATCTCGGTATCGAATTTTTGGGTGGAATGCAATACTTCCCGTACTTACTATACGTAGTAGAGAAAGTAAAAATGAATAACGAATTTGAGAAAAAGTATAAGTATTGGAAAATTTAAAAGAATAACAAGCAATATCTTGAAAACGGTTCACTCAACAAAAAATTGTATATGACATAAATTGTGTATTTTAACGCGATCTACATTTTTTGTGTAGTAAAATTTTGTCTACCTCTTATGATTTACCATTCATGCAAAATTCGTTCACAATGAAGAATACTTTTGGAGACATTCCCAGAAAATTCTAGATATACATTTCATTTCTCATGAGAATATCTTAAACATATGATATTGTAATCAAAATCGTTAGAGTCATTTTTGAGAAAATTAAAATTTTCGAAAAATGTTCCATGTAAAGGGTAGTCTGGGATGGGGGGATTTTCTTGAAAACCTTCGTGTCGCATCTCTGGAAGATACTGAACCTAAATACCAAGTTTGGTGTTTATCCGACTGTTCGTTTCTGAGTTATGCTGTTCACAGACACACACACACGGACATGTTTCCAAAAATGCTTTTTTGGATTCAGGGGGTCTCAAAACATATATTTCCGGTGAAATCTCCGTATCGAATTTTTGGGTGGAATAGAATACTTCCCCTACTTACTATACGTAGTAGAGAAAGTAATACTGACGCAGCCGAGGCAAACATAAATATATAATATTTAAAGAAACAGTTAAATTACAAAGTTAATATTCTTTTTTAAACTTGGGGCAAAGGCCACCTGAAGGTACACTTGGGGCGAAGGCTACCGGAAACTGTTTACTATACGTGCGGTTGCAACTACTACAAGTTTGGCTCCCCAACAGTTGAAATATAATACATCATCTTCAAATTGGCGTCCATACGTGGAGCTAATAAATATACCTTCTCAGATTTTAAGGAAAATCCCCAACCTCAAACTATCCTTTACGTAGAACAATTTTCGATATATTTTATCTTCTCAAAAATGGCTCCAACGTTTTGATTAAAATACATATACGAGTACTTAAGAAATTTACATAAAAACAAAAGCATATCTTCAATCTTCCGGATAAAATCTAAAGCCCTCTTTATTCGGAAGGAGAATCTTGCATAATGGGTTAACCATAAGAGATAGACGAAGCTTACTATAAGAAGAATTATACACTTTACTTATTAGGTAGTCTCTCGGTTTCCAAGTTTGGTGTTCTAGTATTGCGAGAATGTGTCAGTCGTCAGTTGTTAATACACAATCACAAAATGGAGGTTACAAAGTTTGAGGTTAGAGTTCTTCTAAAGCACTACTGGAAACAAGATTATAAAGCTGCTCTCGGAGCTCGAAAAATATGTGAAGTGGTAGGAGAAGGTGTCGTTAGCGAGCGTGTGGCACAACGATGGTTCCAGGTTTTCAACGCTGGAGAAGAAAATACTAAAGACTTGCCACGTTCTGGAAGGCACAAGTTATGGGATGTTGAGAATACACAGTTTTGGAAGAAAATCCCCCCAAAAGTACTCTTAAGCTGTCAGAAGAACTTGGTCCATCAAAAGATTCCATACATCGCCAGATTAAGAAACTTGGAAAATCAAACACAAGCTGTAGATCATGAATTGACACCTCAACACACTCAACATGGTGTGGATATCTATCTTCAGCTTATGGGTAATACCATGGATGATAGATTTATCAGGAGAATTGTCACATGTGATGAAAACCCTGACGTTTCGAAACAGTGGCTCAGTCCCCGTCAACCTGTCAGTCATCGTTTTAAAAAATCAGTTAGGCCCCAATGCAATGTGTGTGTGGTAGAATTTTGAAGGATACCGAGCATTAGTTAACCGAAATAGAGTTATGTTGCAGCAGGACAATACAACACTCCATGCTGCACGAACAACCATAACAAAAATTTAGGAATTGGAAGGAGTCGAACTGCTATTACACCCAGCATACAGCCCTGAGCTTACATCTACAGATTACCATCTGTTTCAATTCATGGCCCATTTCTTGCGTGTAAGAAACTTTGAAAACATTGAAGCAATGGCAGTGGGTCTCACCGAATTCTTCGCATCAAACCCCAAAGACCGGTACCGTCGCGGGATAATAAACCTCCCTGAAAAATGGCTAAAGACCACAGTATCGAATGGTCTCTAGTTTGAAGAGTAGCTTTATTTCTTGTCAGAAAACATGCCATATAAAGCTTTGCTTAAAAACCGACATTACTTATGAGACATCTATATATCTTTAAAACACAACAGTTTATTTCAAATAATTTTTTGGCATATTTCCGATATATCCATTAAGATAGGTTTTAATTTTTCAACACTTTATCATTTTTAAGGTGGTGTTGCTATTCAGTTGTTTCTTGTGATGTCGTGGAAAGAGTGCAGAAATAGGAGCCACTTTTCAACATCTATCGATTCGGTTTCCTGTATCCATCTTATACATACAACGGAATGTGTGATGATATCATTTCTGCATAACTGGTAAACCATAAGAGATAGACAAAATTTTACTGCACAAAAAATGTAGATCGCGTTAAAATACATAATTTATGTCATATATATTTTTTTGTTGAGTGAACCATTTTCGAGATATTGCTTGTTATTCCCTTAAATTTTTCAATACTCATACTTTTTCTCAAATTCGTTATTCATTTTTTTTTGGTCCTGGTAATGCAAAGAGAATGGAATTCTCCACATAGCAACCAGCTCTTAAAATATTTGACTATAGCTTAAAGCCTACCAATTCCCCTTGCATCTACAAGAAAATTAGCAATAAGATTAACATCTCGATATCTCGACTAACATGAAGCATATGGAGAATAAGCGTTTGTAAAAATAGTTTGTACAAGAGTAGAGAAGTCATGTGAGTGTAACACATCAGATGTTTTAAAGGGCAACCTATATTTTGTATGTTTTCTCATTCCTTATAAAAATTTAAACAAAACTTAGTAATTGTTCTTACCAACGTAAATAACAACGAAGATTCTTAATGTCTGAGTACGAAGAGCGCAATGAATGCATTCCACGCAGTGCAGCGTAATAACAGTAAGCGAGGAGGCAATAAGACATTGTGTCCATTATTTTGTTTACTTTCCAGAGTAGACGGTTTCCTTGTATCTGTCTTTAGTATACTTGCAGCCGCCTACGAGTCCAGGTGGATCCACTGGTAGTACTTGCCTGCAATTAGCGAAAGAACCATGTACTGTGTAAAAGTTGGTGTATAAAAGTTGTTTATTTTGTGATAAGGAATAAGAAAACAAAATAAAAAAAATGTTAGTTCCCAATTACGAAACGTAACTTGGCTCTCAAATGACCATCCATGACCCAATCATTCATTGCGCTCTTCGTACACAGCCATTCAGAATTTCGCAACCCAGGAGAGAGGGCGTCAACCGAGCGACTCTCCCAAACTCCGAGGGCTTTTCATGTGAGCCGGCACCTGTAAATATTAATCCGGCCCGCCATTACAGGGGCGGAAGTGTATACGTCACTTACGTGCTCAACCCCAAAAAGGGAAGACTACCTAAACTTAGCACACTGTCTACCGGCTATCCAGTGCGGTACCGGAGGACCTTGAGGCGTCTCACAACCCCGCTTGGTCGGAAAAACCAGCCAGACATATCTAATTTCCTATGGGTATTGAAACCACTGTCCCGCCGAGTTCAACCCAATCCGAACAACTCCCTTGCGGGAGGGGCTCGAATGCTCGGCCCAATGTACTTTTAGTAACGTGAGAAGTAGTACAATTGCTAGGAATCCACAGCGCTCGCACCACAGCTGCTGAAGGGGTCGAAACTCCCCCCCCCTCTCATGAGGAGAGGCTCTGATGTGAAAATGAAGCATTTTCGCACGTTGTGCATATAGATTACCTATAATAATAATGCCTTCCAGCAACATACATTTTCGTTACATGCTGTATATAAACAGCTTCCTTTTTTTGCTTCTGTGGCAGTCGTTTGTTTTATCTTTATTTATATTTGTATAGCATCAGACTTAAGCAGGTTTTTGGAGGGAAGGGACGCCGAACGTGATATTCCTGTCTCATGTAGCTTTTGTTCTAGGTAAAATTAGACGACGGATCCCATTGCAACGGAATCTCATTTTCCCCTTGCCCTATAAAAAAATCTGATGTGTTACACTCACATGACTTTCTCTACTCTTGTACAATCTAATTTTACAAACGCTTATTCTCCATATGGTTCATGTTAATCGAGATATCGAGATGTCAATCTTATTGGTAATTTTCTTGTAGATGCAAGGGAAATATGGTAGCTTTTAAGCGATAGTCAAATATTTTAACGCTGGTTGCTATGTGGCGCATTCCATTCTCTTTGCATGTCCAGGACATAAAAAAAATGAATAACGAATGTGAGAAAAAGTATAAGTATTGTAAAATTTAAGGAAATAACAAGCAATATCTCGAAAACGGTTCACTCAACAAAAGAAATGTATATGACATAAGTTGTGTATTTTAACGCGATCTACATTTTTTGTGTAGTAAAATTTTGTCTATCTCTTATGGTTTACCAGTTATGCAAAAGTCGTTCACAATGAAGAATACTTTTGGAGACATTCCCAGAAAATTCAAGATATACATTTCATTTCTCATGACATTATCTTAAACATATGATATTTTCATCAAAATCGTTAGAGCCATTTTTGAGAAAATTAAAATTTTCGAAAAATCTTCCATGTAAAGGGTAGTCTGGGGTGGGGGGATTTTCTTGAAAACCTTCGTGTCGCATCTCTGGAAGATACTGAACCTAAATACCAAGTTTGGTGCTTATCCGACTGTTCGTTTTTGAGTTATGCTGTTCACAGACACACACACAGACACACACACACACAGACACACACACAGACACACACACACAGACACACACACGGACATGTTTCCAAAAATGCTTTTTTTGGATTCAGGAGGTCTCAAAACATGTATTTCCGGTGAAATCTCGGTATCGAATTTTTGGGTGGAATACAATACTTCTCCTACTTACTATACGTAGTAGAGAAAGTAAAAATCGTAAAACCAAAGTTACATATCCTGGAAGAAACTAGAACTGGGTTAACTGTTAGAGAACAACAGAAATAAAAATCGCGAAATACTACTACTATGCATTTCCTACTTTCTTTACTTATTTATCGTGGCCATAAAGAAATGAAAATAGTAAAATAACATCAAATCATCCATATGCTGCTTTCCTTCCTTTATGTTTTAGGGTCATTTATTGTTTTTAACTACGAAAAAGCTATAACTCTCAACCATGCTTAGAATTATTATTACAATTTTAATACTAAACTTCTTTCATTACTTCTATTTTTGCCTTTTGGATTTATTCGACGCTTAAAAAAATAAAATATCTAGTGCGTTCACATAACTTTCTCTACTCAATCCTCTAGAAACCATTCTTACAGATGCTTTTTCTTCTATCCACCTCTTAATGGATTTAATTTTCATTCCATATTTACACATTTCGTTGTAGATATGAGAAGGACACGATAGTGACATATTTTTACTTTGTCTACTACGTATAGGAAGTATTGTATTCCACCCAAAAATTCGATAGCGAAATTTCACCTGAAATACATGTTTTCAGACCCCCTGAATCCAAAGAAAAGTATTTTTAGAAAAACGTCCGTGTGTACGTGTGTGAGCGCGCGATGTGAACAGCATAACCCCAAAACAAAAAGTCACATAAATACCAAAATTGATATTTAAGTTAAGTATCTTCCAAGGATGCGACACGAAGATTTTTAAGCAAATCCCCCAGCCCCCAACTACCCTTTAATGGAACACTTTTCAAAAATTCTGATTTTCTTAAACATGTCTCAAAACGATTTTAGAAAAATGTTCCATGTAAAGGGTAGTCTGTAATGGGGGATTTTCTTGAAAATCTTTGTTTCGCATTTTGGAAAGATACTGAACCTAAATACCAAGTTTTGTATTTATCCGACTTTTCATTTTTGCGTTAAGCTGTTTACAGACACACGGACAGACGTTTTTCTAAAACTGCTTTTTACTTTCTCTACTACGTATAGTAAGTAGGGGAAGTATTGTATTCCACCCAAAAATTAGATACCGAGATTTCACCGGAAATACATGTTTTGAGATCCCCTGAATCCCAAAAAAAGCATTTTTGGAAACATGTCCGTGTGTGTGTGTGTGTGTGTGTGTGTGTGTGTGTGTGTGTGTGTGTGTGTGTGTGTGTGTCTGTCTGTGAACAGCATAACTCAGCAACGAACAGTCGGATAAACATCAAACTTGGTATTTAGGTTCAGTATCTTCCAGAGATGCGACACGAAGCTTTTCAAGAAAATCCCCCCAACCCAGATTACCCTTTACATGGAACATTTTTCGAAAATTTTAATTTTCTCAAAAATGGCTGTAACGATTTTGATTAAAATATCATAGGTTTAAGATATTTTGATGTCAAATAAAATGTATATCTTGAATTTTCTGGGAATTTCTCCAAAAGTATTCTTCATTGTGAACGACTTTTGTATAACTGGTAAACCATAAGAGATAGACACAATTTTACTACACAAAAAATGTAGATCGCGTTACAATACACAATTTATGCCATATACATTTTTGTTGTTGAGTGAACCGTTTTCGAGATATTGCTTGTTATTCTCTTAAATTTTTCAATGCTTATTTTCTCAAATGGGAATTCGTTATTCATTTTTTTGTCTTGTATATGCAAAGGGTATTAAACTGTGGCAAAGGAATGGTGCTGCACCTAGCAACCAGCTCTTAAGAGATATGTATGTGCTTAAAGGCTACTGTATTTCTATATTGCCCTTGTAAATATATATTCCCGTTACATCTACAAGAAAATTAGCAATAAGATAGAGTCTGCAAATGTTTATCTCGATTTACATGAAGTAGATGGAGAATAAACGTTTGTAAAAACAGTTTGTACAAGAGTAGAGAAAGTCATGTGAGTGTAACACATCAGAATTTTTTTTTATAATTTCCTGCCCTAATACGTCGGTGTTCGGCGGGTTGTCGCTGGGCGGTGGATGTGCGTTTTACAGAGATTATTTTCCTGGCTTCGTTGCGGGATTGCTCAGCTAGGATTCACCTCGGAGTGGGCCCCACCAAAAGGGACCGCCGGGGGTTAGGAGGCTTGTGGGTGGCATAGGCGGTGCTCGAACTAGAAACTATGGGTATACCGTGCAAGCTTGCGCCCGTCGTCATCCGGATATGTTTGCCCTTCGTGACCCTCCGCTTATTCCCCCCACAGGTGTCACGGTAGAAACAAAAAGGCTTATGCGGCCTACCCTCGGTGCTCTGCCCCGTTGCGGAGGCTCCTAAGTTGGTCCGTACATTTACCTGCCCTAACAACCTTCGGGCTCTGATGTTTCAAAACACGACTGTTATAAGCGTTAAGCATGCAATGTTGTCCGTCCACGATGGAAACCTTTTTGATAAACATTTTTCTGAAGAAGCCATTGTATAAATTGCAATCAGGTTGAAAATTCATTTGTTGCTGCTGTTTAAATCTGGGTGACATAATAAAAAAATCTGATGTGTTACACTCACATGACTTTCTCTACTCTTGTACAAACTATTTTTACAAACTCTTATTCTCTATCCATTTCATATTAATTGAGATAAACATTTGCAGAAACGACCTATGACATGCAAAGAGAATTACACTTTACACATAGGGACCAGTTCTAAAACTATCGCTTAAGGCGTACTATGTTCCCCTTGTTTTGTAATTGCAAGGGCAATATAGAAATACAGTAGCCTCTAAGCATACACATATCTCTTAATAGCTGTTGCTAGGTGCAGCACCATTCTTTATGCCACAGATTAATACTCTTTGTATATGCAAGACAAAAAAATGAATAACGAATTCCCATTTGAGAAAATAAGTGTTGAAAAATTTAAGGAAATAACAAGCAATATCTCGAATGGTTCGCTCAACAAAATATCTGTATATGACATACATTGTGTATTTTAACGCCATCTACATTTTTTGTGTTTTAAAAGTTTATCTATGTCTTATGGTTTACCAGTTATGCAAAAGTCGTTCACAATGAAGAATACTTTTGGAGACATTCCCAGAAAATTCGAGGTATAAATTTCAATTGTCATGAAAATATCTTAAACATATGATATTTTGATCAAAATCGTTAGCCATTTTTGAGAAAATTAAAATTTTCGAGAAAATCTTCCATGTAAAGGCTAATCTGGGGTGGAGGGATTTTCTTCAAAACCTTCGTGTCGCATCTCTGGAAAATACTGAACCTAAATACCAAGTTTGGTGTTTATCCGACTGTTCGTTTCTGAGTTATGCTGTTCACAGACACATACACCCACACCCACCCACACACACACACACACAAACACACACACACACACACACAACGGACATGTTTCCAAAAATGCTTCTTTTGGATTCAGGTGGTCTCAAAACATATATTTCCGGTAAAATCTCGGTATCGAATTTTTGGGTGGAATACAATACTTCCCCTACTTACTATACGTAGTAGAGAAAGTAAAAATATTAACTTTGTAATTTGACTGTTTCTTTAAGTATTGAATATTATATGTTTGCCTCGGCTGCGTCAGTATTATTTTAGAGACATGGAAGTCTTGGCAGGGCGTGATGCGACAAGAATGTAAGCTTACAAAAATTTTAAGTTTTAGTTCACTCCTTTTTATTAATCCTTGACACAAATTAAATAGCACTTCACTGATATCGAGAGCTGTGAGATTCTTTTATTTAATACTTGCACTTTTTAATACATATACTCTTTTCGTCTCACACGAGTACGTAATTAATTTCTCAAGGACACATCTCGCATCCAGTTACAATCACTGTCCGCAGGCAACTGACTAGATTTCAACCGTCTAAACTTGTAAATTTCTGTATTTCAAGTCTCTGATTGGCTATTTTTACTCCAATAGAATACCTGCATTTAACTAAAGCTTTTTCTGGTTCTTGATTGGCTATTTTTTTATAAAGTGTCATTAAAATTACATTAATGTTTCCAAGAATCACAAATAACATTTAAACTCTCAAACTCATTATTGCCTCAAGGTTACCTCATTGTTACCAATGTTTACCTTATTATTTTCACAGCTCCTACATTATTAAATTGCGCAATATATTCACATAACATTATGGAACATGTATACAATAATATAAGCATATGCAATGACTGTTACATACAGTTTACAAATTATTACATACACATATTGCTTCAAGGCGGGCTGTTATTGAATTTACATATTATATAATTGGATTGAAATTATTTAAGTATTAAAAATACTGCCTCAAGATTTAAGACCTTAGGTTATTTCTCAAAGCCCTCGATATGACCATAGAACTTTATAGGGCGCTGTATAAATGAAACAATTAAAAATAAATTAAACATAACCCCTATGTACCTAAAACAAACGTATTCTTCCGTACAAGTCTAAAACTTAAGTGCTTGTTACGATCTCACAGACACGTTTTGTGCCCAGCGCTTCCTTGGACGGCCCAGACAGCTCTTCTCTGCTGGGCGATAACGAATTATGGTTTTGAAATCCCTGAAGCCCATGCCTCGCTGCCACAGTCAAGCGTAGGTCTTGGTAATGTTTTGTGTAAACGTACTCTAGTATCTCTCTGCATTCATGAAGATTTCATTATTGTGTTTATAATTCCAATGGTTTTAAAATTAATAATTTTGTTTGATATGTCCATATAGGTCAATGTATGTCGAAGATAAGTGAATGAATTTACTCTTTCCAATATTTTAATATAAACAAAATTTTAATGAAAAGCCATTATTTTGTTTTTTCTGTATTAATTTTCATATTATACTTGATGCCAATTTTGTTGACGTTATGCACTGAATATTGTAATTCATCCTCTGAAAGTGCCACTAATGCTACTTCATCTGCAAAATGTAACGTGTCTACCTATAATTCCATGTTTCTGTTTAATTGTATACATCCATGTACTTGCGCTCTCCATTCTGTTTGATTCATATATCTGATAAATAAAAGTGGTGCTAGAGGACATCCTTGTTTCACACTGTATGGATTTCCTGCCATTGTGATAATTTATTAGTTCCTCTCATTGGAATTAAATTTAATTTGTAAAGGTTATACCGAGTGACCCAAATTGATGTATACACACCATATAACGTTATTTCTCAGCAACGAAATGAGACAGAAACAAAGGTTTCGTCGTGTATGATCCATAAGTCACTGGAAAAGCATAACGTTCTTCATGACAATAAACAAACAATATGCCGGTGTGATTTGTCAAGAAAACCAGTGTTCATCGAATTTTGCAAGGTCAAAAATGGAAACTTTACATTCCGAGTCTTCTCCACGCACTAAATGAGGAAGACCCAGATAGTCGACTGCAATTTTGTGAGTGGTTGCTGAACAAGTGTGACTAAAAGGAAGATTTTCAAGACTCAGTTGTTTGGTCAGATGAAACCACATTCAAACTTAATGGCACTGGCTAAGGAAAACCCACACACCGTTGAAGAAAATGCTGCCAATCTTCCAGGAGTAACGCTATGATGTGGTCTGTCTTCCAGAGGAATAATTGGGCCCTACTTCTTCGAAGTAACTATTACGGGTCACACTTATCTGCAAATCTTGGAAATCATGATTCCACGTCTTAATCATCTGTTTGAGAATGAAAACGAAGTTTACTTCCAACAAGATGGGACCCCGCCTCACTTCCATGTCGTGAGAAATTTTCTGGATTGCACACAGAGGTGGATAGGACGAAGAGGAGGTGCTCCGGAGTTCCCGCTCGATCTCCCGGTTCAACCCCTCTAGACTTCTAGTCGTCCTCGGTGGACTAGTGGTACCATGCTAGCCTCTAGTTACCAAGGTCGCGGGTTCAAACCCGGCGGAGGGCGATGGATTTTTTTCGGGCGTAAAAATCCTTGGCATGGCTTCCTTCGGAAGGGAAGTAATGCCGGCGGTCCCGTGTCGTAGATTTACGGTACATAAAAGAACCTCAAGTCTGATAAAGAGACCTGTGAGTAAAATTAACGTTCTTTCACGCCCAGTATGGAATGGGACGCTAAGGACCATAGCAGTTAAGGAGCGTCCATAAATAAAACTCAGTTTCTAGAGTTATACGTTTGGGGAACTTTAAAGATCACGGCTTATGCCACAAACCCTCAAACAGTGGAAGAAATGAAGATCGGATTGAACATGCAAATCAATGCTATTACATTACCAACAATTCGGACGGTATGTCGCTTTGGGAGTGTACTGTGTCAGAAGGTGGACATTTTGAGCATGCTTAAGGATGTTTAACAAATAGAACACAAAAACAAGTTTATTTCTGCCTCATTTCGTTGCTGAGAAATAACGTCTCAAAGTGTGTATACATCAATTTGGGACACACTGTATATGTTCAATATAATTTGTTGGAAGACCTGGTCTTTGGCTAATATGTTTAACCATTGGTTGCTATGCACTCTATCAAGCTTAATCAAAATCTAAAAATCCGAAGCGATTCATTCACATTTTCTCTACCCTCTATCGTTTAAAAGTGGATATGCAGTCTATTCTTACTAAAGCTTATTTTTCTATCTACTTCATTTTAATCTAAGTAAACGTTTGCAGAAATAGCTACATTACACATTTCGTTGTAGATACAAAGGGAACAGTGATAGCCAAATGTTTAAGAACTGGACACTATATGCAGGCGCTAAAATTCCATACTGTTTCCATGCAATCCAGAGAAACAACCGAAAATCGACGGGATTTAAAAACAACGACAAAACATTGAAACAAATCGAACCATTAATAACGGATATCTCGGAAATGGCTGATGCTATAAAAGGTAATGTGTTTTAAAGACATCTACATTTTTTGAGTTGTAAGTTTTTGCTTATCGCTTTAAATGTACCAGTTGTATACGATTATACAAAATTTCTTCCAGATTAAGTGGACTTCATAGGCTAGTCCCAGAAAATCCAAGATATACATTTTATTTTTCATGTAAATATCCTTAATATATGGTATTTTAATGAAAATCGTTAGAGCCATTTTTTAAAAATTCAAAAATTTAGAGATATCTTCCATTTAAAGGATAGTCCGTGGTATGAGGATTTTCTTGAAAAATCTGTGTCGCATTTTTGGAAGGTATTGAACCTAAATACCAAGTTTGGTACTTATCCGACTTTTCGTTATTGAGTTATCTTGTTCACAGCACATACGGACAATTCTGTTTTTATACAGGGGACCTCAAAACATGTATTTCCGGTGAAATTTCGGTATCGAATTTTTGGGTGGAATGCAATACTTCCCCTACTTACTATACGTGTAGAGAAAGTCAATAAAGCTACAGTTTCAATGCCTATACTTAAGAAACTGGAGATACCCTGAGTACTGTGTACTAATGCATTGTGGGATTCTTGGTGTCGCCATAAGCCTGATAGTATGTGAAGCAAGTTCTTTTTTACTTTCTCTGCTGCATGTAGCAAGTAGGGGAAGTATTGCATTCCACTCAAAAACTTCCGTACCGAGATTTCACTGGAAATACATGTTTTGAGGCCCCCTGAATCCAAAAAAAAACATTTCCAGAAAAAGATCCGTATGTGTTTGTGTGGATGTGTGTCTGTGAACAGCATGACTTAAAAATGAAAAGTTCAATAAATACCAAAGTTGCCATTTAGCTTCAGTATCTTTCAAAGGTGCGACATGAAGATTTTCAGGAAACTCCCCCACCCCAGACTACCTTTTACATAGAACTTTTTTCGAAAACTTTGATTTTCTCAAAAATGGCTCTAGCGATTTTGATTAAAATATTATATATTTAAGTTATTTTCATGACAAATGAAATGTATATCTTGAATTTTCTGGGAATTCTCCAAAAGTTCTCTTCATTGTGAATGGCTTTTGCGTAAGTGGTAAACCGTAAGAGAGAGAAAAAGGTTTTGTACATAAACAATGTAGATCTCGTTAAAATGCACAATCTATGTCCCATACTTTTATTATTATTATTATTGTTGTTATTTATCGGGTGAACCATTTCCGAGATATTCCTTGTTATTTGTTTGAATTTTCCAATACTTACACTTCCCAATTCTCAAATGGGAATTATTACAGTGCCGGGTCAGCTACTGTCCCATGGATACTTAGTTTTATTTCCCTCCTCATATTTGTTTCTTCTTATTCTTTTGCTGTTGTTGTCAACATTAGTATCAGTATTATTATTATTATTATTATTATTATTATCATTATTAAATTATCGTTAATAATTTGTACTTCAATATTGACAAGTCAATCTGTACTATAGTATGGCCAATGACAACAAAGTCATCCATCTAGCTGTCCGTATAACTATCCACCCACCCACATATCCACCCACTGATTCCCTATCCACCTACCTACCCACTCATAACCCTACCCATCTACTTACTTATCTACACGACCATCCACCTACCCCTTCCACTCGCCCACCCTTCTTCCACCTACCCATTCAACCATTCTCCTACCCACTTATCCACCCACCCATTCCCCTAGCCGTCTACGTTCCTATATACCTACCCATCCATTCCCCTACCCACCTACGTACCTATCTACCTACTCGACCACCCACCCACCGCCTACCCATCCACCCATTCATCCATTCCCTTAACCACTTACTCACCTACTTACCTACCTACCTACCTACCTACACACACATTCACCCACCCATTCATCCATGCCCCTAACCACTTACCCATCTATTTTCCTACCCACCCCCAACCATTCCCTACTCACTCACCCACACCTACGCATTCCCCTACCCACCCATAACCCTACCCATCTACCTACTTAACTACCTACTCGATCAACCAACCAACCCCTTCCACTCGCCCACCCATTCTTCCACCTACCCATTCAACCATTCCCCTACCCACTTATCCACCCACCCATTCCCCTAAGCTCCTACGTTCCTATCTACCCACCCATGCATTCCCCTACCCACCTACGTACCTATCTACCTACTCGATCACCCACCGCCTACCCACCCACCTACCCCTACCACCCACCCCTCATTCATCCATTCCCTTAAGCACTTACTCACCTACCTACCCACCTTCACACATTCACCCACCCATTCATCCATTCCCCTAACCACTTACCCATCCATTTTCCTACCCACCCCACCCATTCACCTACTCACCCACCCACACCCACCCATTCCCCTACCCACCCATTCCCTACCTACCTACCTACCTAATCTACCTACTCTCATCCACTCCCCTACCCACCTACCCCTACCACCAACTCACCCACCCTCTCCCCTACACACCTACCTATCTACCTCTCACCCACCCATTCCCCTACCCACCTACCCTACTTACCTATGGCTAAAGCATTCATTACGACCTTCTCATTTTGTTAAAGTTTTACAAATGATTTGAATTTACAGTTTACACAGCTCCACCGCTGTAGTTTGTCTGCTATCTGAAACAATAATTGCACGCTCTAATTAAACGCCCAACTCACAAACTACGATCAACACTTAAGACTCCATGCAATTGTATCCCCCTCGCCACAACGTTACCTCTAGGCTCAAGCAAATGAAAGGCTGAAACAAACTTTAAGCTGGAGGTAACAAGCAGGGTTTATAACCGAGCAGCGGGCACATAAATGGCATTCATGGCCGGGCTGAGCAGATATGCTCACTTAGAAATATTAGCACTTAAGTAATATGACGTTATCAGTATCGCTGAAAATGTGACAGAGTCCAAGTACAGCCAAACGGAACGTGCGAAAAAATTGACAAAAATAGTTTGCTTAAAGCTGGACTTAAAGCGATTGAATTAAATCCTTTAAAAGGGTTTTTTAATGAGTTGCAGAAAACGTCCACGGTTCAGAGTCCGTGTTAATTTTTGCAAGAAGCAAAGATAGGACATTTTATTTTGACAGTTTGAAGGCTAACAAACGCAAAACACTAATTTAAAAAATCTGACGTCTTACATTCTCATGACACTCTACTCTTGAGCCAACTATTTTTACAAAAGCTTATTCTCCATCTACTTCATGTTGATCGAGATAAACATTTGCTAATTTTCTTAAGCGATAGTCAAATCTTTTAAGAGCTGGTTGCTATGTGGAGCATTCCATTCTCTTTGTATGTCCAGGACATAAAAAAACGCATAACGAATTCCCATTTGAGAAAAAGTAAGTATTGGAAAATTCAAACATATAACAAGGAATATCTCGGAAATGGTTCACTTGACCAAAAAAACGGATGTGATAGTAATTGTGTTTTAGCGAGATCTACATTTTTTGTGTAGTAAAATTTTGTCCGTCTCTTATGATTTACCAGTTTTGCGAAAGTCATTCAGAATGAAGAGGAATTTTGGGAACATTCCCAGAAAATTCAAGGTATACATTTCATTTGCCATGAAAATATCTTAGAGATATGACGTTTTAATCTAAATCGTTAGAGCCATTTTTGAGAAAATCAAAATTTTCGAAAAACGTTGCATGTAAAGGGTAGTGTGGGGTGGGCGATTTTCTTGAACATGTTCGTGTTGCATCCTTGGAAGATACTAAACTCAAATACCAAGTTTGGTATTTATCCGAATTTTCGTTTTTGAGTTATGCTGTTCACAGACAGGGACACACATCCACACACGCGGAGCTTTTTCCAAAAATGTTTATTTGGACTCAAAACATGGATTTCCGGTGAAATCTCATTATCGAATTTTTCTTGGAATGCAGTACTTCCCCTACTTACTATACCTACGTAGTAGAGAAAGTAAGAATCTGATAACACATTCACATGACTTTCTCTACCCTCTATCGTTTATTAGTGGGTATAGGTACAAACTATTCTTACGAAAGCTTATTTCTTTATCTACTACTCAAAACCTCGATGTCGGGATTTCAACGGAAATGCAATTTTTGAGGCGCCCTGAATACAAATAAAGCATTTTTTTTAAACATGCCCGTGTGCGTAGTTTGGAGTGGGGGATTTTCTTTAAAATCTTCTTGTCGCATCTTTGAAAGATACCGATTTTGCATTTATCTGACTTTTGTTTTTTAATTATGCTGTTCACAGACACGGACACACACACTCACGGACATTTCTCTAAAAATGAATTTTTGGATTCAGGATGCCTCAAAATATGTTTTTTTCGGTAAAATCTCGATATCAAATTTTTGGATAGAATGCAATAGGTACCTCCTCTACCTACTAGGTACAAGGTAGAGAAATTAAAAATCATATGGAGTGCAGAGGTATACTTTAAATTCTTTTGTACGCGGATGACATTGTAGTTCTTTCTAAAACGATAAAAGGTTTGCAGTCTGGTTTAAACGCTCTTCGACAATACTGTAGGCAATGGGGTATGAGGTAAATATTCTTAAAACTAAAACAGTCACCTTTAAAAATGGATATGTGTACGGCCAACATGAAAAGTGGACCTATGGGGAGGAAGAAATTCAAAATGTTAAACACTTCGATTACTTAGGAGTAAGGTTTGATATGGGCGGAAAATGGAACAAGAACATGGAGTTTATAAAACACAAAGGGATTGGACAACTTTCTGAAGTATTAAGGATATTGACACGGGTACCAGATATGCCAGTAAAAACATTACAGACCATGTATGAAGCAATGGTTAGGTCCTCATTACTATACGGCAGTGAAGTGTGGGGATGGGAGAGGGTGGATAATGTAAATAAAATACAATGCAATTTCTGGAAGCGCATTCTAGGGTTGGGGAGGGGTACTTCAAACTACGGAGTTCTTCGGGAGGTAGGATGCTGGGAAGATGCTGTATTTGCTAAACTAAACGTAATCAGGTACTGGCTGCGAATAATTAAAGGCGATCAAACAACTCTGAGAGCAATATGTTATCGTCATCAAATAAACAACATAGGGCATCCAAAATGGTGGGCGACGGGGTTGCAACGTGAATTATCAAAAATTGGCTTAAATGATATCTGGCAAAGGGGTAATGAAAATACACACAGTGCTGTAAGAAAGGTCAAAAGACGACTATGCGATATAAACAGGCAGAAAATCGAATCTGAATGTAGACAAAGATCAACATTGGAGCTACAAAATGAAATAAAAACTAGATGGGGTAAGGAAACATATATTTAGAATTGAGTATAAAACAGAGGACTGGAATAGCATGGCTTAGGTTGGGAGGGTGGAAAGCTCGCAAGATTGTTGATAACGATGGCAGGAGGATTTGCCCATTATGCGGGGAACAAGAAGACTGGACGCATATTTTGGCAGCATGCGGGCAGACGGAGGGTATTAGGAAAAAACTATTACCGGAAGTATTTATGGCTTCCAACAGACGGAGGACAGCATGCTGGGACATGATTCTAAACAGCCAAAACTGGCCAAGCTTGGGCACATACTTAATGGAAGTACGTGTACTAAGAGATAAGGTGTTTATGTAATTTTTCTTTAAACATATGTGGTGCTTGAGTACTTGTACGCGACTGTGTGTGTGTGTGTGTGTGTGTGTGTGTGTGTGTTTGAGTGTGTGATTCAGTGTGTGTTTTTTTTTCAATTTTATATGTATGTATGTATATAGTGCGGTGATTGTAAAAAAATAGTTGTTTTCTGGTTGATACTGCAAGTCACGTATACAGACCAGGTATTTATCTAGAGAGCATGTACGGTCTTATGACCCATGCGACTGTGTTATGCAATTAATGTAATACTAAATACTTAATAAATACCACCACTACCACTACCACTACCATATTTAGGGAAGTTTTGCTCTACAGATTGGTACCAATGTTAAATATAGAAGCTTCTGTGTGCTCAAACCATGTGGATTATTACTTACTGACTTACTTGGCTTACCCTCATCCTGGGTAGGACTTACACCTCCTAGGACTTACAACCGTGCCTAGGGTCAGAGGCCTGTATAGAAGCAGACGAACATGAAATCAGAGAATAAAGAAACCGGAACGGGGGAACGGCCTGTAGCCAGGTATGAGATTGAGGGAAGAAGATAGGAAATGAAGACGAAACGAGAAAGGAAAGGTGATGATGGAGCAAGTGGTTGAATTGGGTGGGGGAAATTGGATAAAACCCGCTTCGTCTACCATAAATCCCAGATGCGGGTCCCTGAGATTGAACCCGGACCGCCTTTGTCGGAAGCGGTCTTATCATTCACGGCGCTGCCCTGGTGACTTTCTGTGCAAGTCTTTTATTCCAGTTTTGCTTTGAGTAGCTTTTTCTGTGAATTACATTTTGTAGTATAAATGACCCGTTTTCACCGAAAGTATTGAAGATAACTGAATCAACGTTAGGATGATAAAAACAAACTAAGTCCTGTTGTAGATCTAGTTTGGTGTTAATAAGTTTGCTTTCTTTTTTAATAATTGCTAATACGTGTTAATCAAACGATGGCATGATTAAGAAACCAATCGCTCATACATAATAAACAAACTTATTATATAAAAATCTGATGTGTTACACTCACATGACTTTCTCTACTCTTGTACAATCTATTTTTACAAACGCCTATTCTCCATATGCTTCATGTTAATCGAGATATCGAGATGTCAATCTTATTGGTAATTTTCTTGTAGATGCAAGAGGAATATGGTAGCTCTTAAGCGATAGTCAAATATTTTAACACTGGTTGCTATGTGGCGCATTCCATTCTCTTTGCATGTCCAGGACATAAAAAAATGAATAACGAATTTGAGAAAAAGTATAAGTATTGGAAAATTTAAGGAAATAACAAGCAATATCTCGAAAACGGTTCACTCAACAAAAGAAATGTATATGACATAAGTTGTGTATTTTAACGCGATCTACATTTTTTGTGTAGTAAAATTTTGCCTATCTCTTATGGTTTACCAGTTATGCAAACGTCGTTCACAATGAAGAATACTTTTGGAGACATTCCCAGAAAATTCGAGATATACATTTCATTTCTCATGACATTATCTTAAACATATGATATTTTCTTCAAAATCGTTAGAGCCATTTTTGAGAAAATTAAAATGTTCGAAAAATGTTCCATGTAAAGGGTAGTCTGGGGTGGGGGTATTTTCTTGAAAACCTTCGTGTCGCATCTCTGGAAGATACTGAACCTAAGTACCAAGTTTGGTGTTTATCCGACTGTTCGTTTTGGAGTTATGCTGTTCACAGACACACAGACACACACACACACAGACACACACACACACACACAGAGACACACACACGGACATGTTTCCAAAAATGCTTTTTTTGGATTCAGGAGGTCTCAAAACAAGTATTTCCGGTGAAATCTCGGTATCGAATTTTTGGGTGGAATGCAATACTTGCCCTACTTACTATACGTAGTAGAGAAAGTAAAAGTAGATTACTATACTTAGAAGACGTGCATCTACATTCCGTGAAAATTTTAGTCTTGTATCTTAAATGGTTTCTGAGATAATGGGCCATGAATTTGGCAGATTTAGCATTAGCAGGATAGGACTTTTCATCACTCCTTAATCAAGATAGATATTTGTAGAAAAGCCTTTCGTTGTAGCAGATATATTTTCTTTACCACATGAACAGCATAACTCAAAAGCCAAAACTCGGATAAATACCAAAGAATGCGACACAAAGATTTTCAAGAAAAATCCCTCCACCCCCAACTTCTCTTTGCATGGAACTTTTTTTTGAAAAGTTTGATTTTCTAAAACATGGCTCCAACGATTTTGATTAAAGTAGCCTATATATGAAGGATAACAAATAAAATATATATTTTTAATTTTCTAGTAATAGCTGTGAATTCCTCTACATTTGGAGGGGATTTTGTATAAACTTGCATAAATGGTAAACGTTAAGCGATCGAGGAAAACATACTACACAAGAAATATACATCCCTTTAAAATATAAGATTTATTTCAAATAACCTTTTGTAGCATCAGCAATTTATCAGCTATTCGTTATTGATGGTTCGGTTTGTTGAATATTTCGTCATTTTATAAGCCCCATCGATTGTTTGTTGTTTCTCGCGATTGCATGAAAACAGTATGGAATTTTAAGGCCGGCATACAGCGTCCAGTTCTTAAACATTTGACTATCGTTGTTCCCTCTGTATCTATAACGAAATATGGAATGTAGGTATTTCCGCAAAGATTTATCTGGTTTAAAATGAAGAGATAGGGAAAAAAGTTTCGTAAGAATAATTTGTATATCCACTAATAAGCGATAGAAGGCAGAGAAAGTCATGTAAATTTAACACATCACATTGTTTACTTTCACTACCACGTACCCAGCAGGTAGATATACCACTTTTCAGGCCCGCTCAATCCAAGAAAAGTGTTTTTAGAGTATTGTCCGGCTGTGGTTGTGTGTGTGTGTGTGTGTGTGTGTGTGTGTGTGTCGATTGGGCCGACTGTGACCTAGCACACTGTCTATCGGATATTCATGACAATACCGGAGGATCTTGGGGCGTCTCATAACCCCGCCTGGACGTATCCAATCGCCCATAGGTGTGAAAACCACTGCCTTGCCGAGACCAACCCAATCCGAACGGCTCGCAGGTGGGAGGGCTCAGAGATTCAGCTCGATGTACTTCTAGTGATGTCAGAAGTACTACGAGTGCGAGGGGTACGTAGTGCCTGTACCGCGGCAGCTGAAGAAGTAGGAACACCCCCCTCGCGGAGGCTTACGCGAGTCAAATCTTTGAAAAGCGGGTCGCTAAGTGACTGCTTTAAAAATCCCATACTCTTTGCATTATCACGAGAGATAAACACGAATGGCCACACAGCACTCCCAAATATAACCTATTTGAAAGTTCAAGTGGAGAGCATAGAATATCTCGAAAATGGTAAATCCCACAAAATATTCTATGCGATACATTCACATGACTTTCTCCGCCCTCTATGATTTATTAATGGGTATACAACTATTTTTACTAAACCTTATTTTTCTGTATACTATATTTTAATCCAAGTAAGCCTTTGCTGAAATAGCTACAATACACATTTCCTTATAGATACAAAGAGAACAGCGACAGTCAAATGTTTAAGAACTACTGGACGCTATATGCTGCCTTAAAATCCCATAATGTTACCAAGCAATCGCGAGAAACTGAATGCTAAAAGGACTTTGAACAAATAATGAACCTTTAATAACGGATATCTCAGAAATGGCTTATTTACAAAAAAAGTTTATTTGAAGTAAATTGTGTGTTTTAAAGAGATCTACATTTTTTGTGTAGTACGTTTTCGTCTACCGCTTAAAGCTTAGCAGTTGCACAGGATTATGCAAAATTTCTTCCAACTGAATTGGGCTTCACAGTTTATTCCCAGAAAATTCAAGATATACGTTTAATTTGTCATGAAAATATCTTTAACATATTGTATTTTAATCAAAGTTGTTCGTCAGTTTTAGAAAATAAAATATTTCGAAAAATGTTCCATGTAAAGGGTGGTTAGGGGTGAGGGCATTTTGTTGAAAATCTTCGAGTTGCATGCTTGGAAGGTGCTGAACCTAAATACCAAGTTTGTTATTTATTATTCGACTTTTCGTTTTTTGAACTATGATGTTCACAGTCGCACAAGGTCTAGGGGATCTTCTAAAAATGCTTTTTTTTTTGGATTGAGGGGGCCTCTCAACATGTATTTCCGATGAAATCTCGATATCGAATTTATGGGTGGAATACAATACTTCCCCTACTTACATACGTAGTTGAGAAAGTAATTAGTTTATATTCCATTCAATTCATCATAAATTCAATAAATTAATTCGCATTCCCAAAATTGTGATGCAGTACATTTCTGGGGCAAAGAGATCGCTTTTGACTTCGTCCCAAGAAGAGATGAAGGGATCATCTCTTAGTGAGATCGTAACAGGCTTGATTACCTAACACTTGGTTAGATGAAGAAGAAGATATTAAGGATTTAAAAGGTATACAAAATTCATTCGGAATGAAGAGGACTTCATTAGGCTATTCACCGAAAACTCAAGATGCACATTTTATTTATTCTGCAAATATCATAAACATATGGAAAAATTAAAGGTACATACCTATCACGGAGGAACCCGAAACCGGGACACAGCATTGCAAATAGGCCTCAACAGCCCTTATTACTTTTAACGTGACAATTGGGAGGGAGGAATGAGGGGAGAGACCCGAAGGTCGACCGGGGGGCAAGCATGGAGGGGTCTATCTTTTTCAGATAGAACGCATCAGCCTTCGCCCGACCCTGTACGCGAGCCCTTAATAACCGCTGGTCTCCCCTTGTGGTTTGCACTTCGGAAGCGGGTCCGGACTGGGCAGTTCTGAGCTCTACAAAGCGCACATCCACCGCTCAGCCACAACGCATTGCCTCCTTGTACCCGATGCTGAGACCCGGGATGCCTGTTCGCCTAAAGATACACTTTTTCCGAGCTTTGATAGTCCCCCTCATGTTTTACGCCTGCGAGAGAGCTGGCTGCTATAGCTACAACCGGCGCAGAATAGGGGACTTCGGTCCATCTATTCTGTCGGCCGCTCCTTCCCCGTGAGACTACTACACGAAGCCTCATTAGGCGCCGGGCTACAAAATTTTACGCCAGTTTACCAAACCATCAGAGTATCCTGGTCAGATCACTTGGGATTACAACCCTAGAACTTGCCGTCTTCGGCGTCATCGGGTTCCCGCATGGCATGCTGGCACACCAGGTAACCAAGGAGTTACACCAACAGCAGCTAAAGCTGAAGTCCATAGTAATTCTACCCAAGAGATGATTGGTCTCAAAATTGAATCCCAACCAAAGAAATTGATAAACACACACCAGGGTGCAGAAGGGCCGCTGCATCCTAACAGGCAGCTCGAGGAGCTAAATGCTTCCTCCTTTCTATCATTACTACCTAAACATAAAACGCCATCCTCAACCATCATTTCCTACTGAAAATAGTCACCCTGTGGTTAAACTCTTATGAGAGTGGGCACGCAGCAAAAATTCACTCGGGCTAAAACTTAGCCTGCCAGCAGCCAGTCGGAGTCGGAGCCACAACGCGTTGAACTCCATCGCCTAGTCCTAGAACTCTGAAAGAGATGACAACGAAGGAGAGGATGTGTACAGGAAGTGCGGGACAGGAAAGTCGTGGTAGAAGAGGAACCACCCCAGCATTCGCCTGCCGACCCGAGTATCCACGAGTCCCATGGCTCAGAGTGAGTGGTCGCCGGGACCTCCCGAATTTGAGTTGCACACGTTAATGCGGCGCCACCTCGCTCGGTTGAATCATATAGTGTTTTAATCAAAATAGTGAGAAAGAAAATTAAACCCAACTAAAAACCGTTCATGTAATTTTTTTCAAAATATTTTTGTCGCATCCTTGTAAGGCGCTGAACTGGAATACCAACATTTGCATTTAATGGATTTTTTCGTTCTTGAGTTATGGTGCACACAGACATGGACAGACGCACACATACAATCAAACACACATGCGGGAATTCTAAAAGAACCCCTTCTTAGGATTCAGGGTACTTCAAAACGTATTCTTTCGGTTAAATGGTAAAAACTGAAGTTTTGAATTTTTGTTCCATCTGATTGGTGCATCACGGGAACAAAGGCTAAATAAAATATGAGCCATTAAAATTAAGAAGGATTCTACCTTGTGTGATTTGACCTGAACACAAATAACGGGTGTTCCGCACACCATAAGAATAGTGTCTATTGCCCTCATTCTTCTTTAATGCTCAGCTTTTAGAAATATTCAGATCATAAATAGGGACTTTTTAAACAGACTTCACTAACTCTACAATGATTGTGTTCAAACAACTTACTTTGCCTATTTAGCTCATGGTCTAAATAATCAACGGTTTCCTGCTGAAAACCTGTGGCTTCTGTTCAGTTGTCAACACAAATTCAGTTGCCGGTTTCAGTGTAAGAGCAAAAGCTAAAACTAAATCTAAAAGTTCGATGTGTTACACTCACATGACCTTCTCTACTCTTGTGGAAACTACCTTTACAAACGCCTATTCCCTGTCTACTTCGTGTTAATCGAGATAAAAATTTGCAGAAGCTATCGTATTGCTAATTTTCTTGTAGGTACAAGGGGAATATGGTAGGATTTAAGCGATAGTCAAATATTTTAAGAGCTGGTTGCTATGTGGAGCATTCCATTTTCTTTGCATGTCAAGGACATAAAAATGATTTGGAAAATTCAATCAAATAACAAGGAATATCTCGGAAAAGTTCATTCGACAAAAAAATGTATATGACAAAAATTGTGTGTTTTATCGCGATCTACGTTTTTGTATAGTAACATTTTGTCTATCTCTTATGGTTTACCAGTTATGAAAAGTTCATTCAGAATGAAGAGGACTTTTGGGGACATTCCCAGAAAATTCAAGATATACCATTTACTTTAATTATACCATATACTTTCATTTGCCATGCAATTATCTTAAACATGTGATCTTTTAATCAAAATCGTTAGAGCCGTTTTTGAGAAATTCAAAATTTTCGAATATGTTCCACGTAAAGTGTAGTCTAGGATGGGAGTATTTTTTTTAAAATCTTCATGTTGCATGTATGAAAGATGCTGAACCTAAATACCAAGTTTGATATTTATTCGACTTTTTGTTTTGGAGTTATGCTGTTCACATACACACATTCAGACAGACACGCACGGTCCTTTTTCTAAAATTGCTTTCTTTTTTGGATTCCGGAGGCCTCAAAACATGTATTTCTGGTGAATTTTTGGGTGGAATCCTAATTACTATATGTGGTAGAGAAAGTAAAAACTGTTAAAATTAGGATTTCATTTTGTACAGCTTCAAAGACATTTAACAGTAAAGATATGCTATTTATAATAATCCATTAAACTTCAGACGGCCTTGCATGGCAAAAATACAACTAGGTTATTTAATATATTCCGTAACTAGTTCAGTTTTTAGATTAATTTTTAGCCTCTGCTCTTGTAGTAAGTAAATAATTTATTGTGATACTACAAGCACAGTTTCTTGATACAGAGTAATGATATCAACATAACCATAATAAAAGATTTACAATTTAATTGTACATTTAACTTTATCTCTACATGGGACCCAAAAGACCCAAACCTGCGGTTGCCAAACTATTGGGTCATGCATATAGCTTGAAATTCAATATGGTTTAACCTTCTTCTTCCTCTTGCTTGCTAATTTTTCTCAGTCATTTGGCTCTTTCTCTGCCTAAAATTTCTTTTGATAGATTTATCCATTCCTTTTACTTTCTCTACTACGTACAGTAAGTAGGGGAAGTATTGTAATCCACCCAAAAAATCGATACCGAGATTTCACCGGAAATACATGTTTTGACACCCCCTGAATAAACAAAACATTTTTGGAAACATGTCCGTGTGTGTCTGTGTGTGTGTGTCTGTAAACAGCATAACTCAGAAACGAACAGTCGGATAAACACCAAACTTGGTATTTAGGTTCAGTATCTTCCAGAGATGCTACACAAAGGTTTTCAAGAAAATCCCACCACCCCAGATTACCCTTTACATGGAACATTTTTAGAAAATTTTAAATTTCTCAAAAATGGCTCTAACGATTTTGATTAAAATATCATATGTTTAAGATATTTTCATGACAAATAAAATGTATATCTTGAATTTTCTGGGAATGTCTTCAAAAGTATTCTTCATTGTGAACGACTTTTGCATAACTGGTAAACCATAAGAGATAGACAAAATTTTACTACACAAAAAAGTAGATCGCGTTAAAATACACAATTTATGTCATATACATGTTTTTTTTGTTGAGTGAACCATTTTCGAGATACTGCTTGTTATTCCCTTAAATTTTTCAATATTTATTTTCTCAAATGGGAATTCGTTATTCATTTTTTTTTGTCTTGGATATACAAAGAGTATTAAACTGTGACAAAAAGAATGGTGCTGCACATAGCAACCAGCTATTAAGAGATGTGACTATGCTTAAAGGCTACTGTATTTCTAATATATATTCCCCTTACATCTACAAGAAAATTAGCAATAAGATAGAGTCAGCAAATGTTTATCTCGATTAACATGAAGTAGATGGAGACGTTTGTAAAAATAGTTTGTACAAGAGTAGAGAAAGTCATGTGAGTGTAATACATCAGATTTTTTTCCAATTCTCTACCTATGTATCTTGGTTTCCCCGCATTCCAAAATTATGTGCCCGTTATGCTCTTTCATCTTAGAAGAAGGACATTTCTCTAGATAGCTCCCTATTCTTAAGCCTTTCAGTTTCATTATCTCTGTTCTAGCCCATGCAAGGTTTCTCTCGCTGCTTTGTCACATATATCAATATTCCCTACACCAGTCTAGTTTCATTTCTCTATGTGTTCCAAATTAACTTGCAAATATTTCTTGTTTTTCAATACATTCCAGTCTCCATTTAATTTCTTTGCAGGCACCATTTTGTGTCAGATCCCTATCTTCCCACATATCTCCAAAACCTGACTTCACCATAACGCCTTTATCTTATTAAGGCCAGTATCTTTCTTATTAAGGCTTTCTTGCACTACCAAACACTGATGTAGAACATTATGCTCATCTAGTTTCCTTATTCTAGTCCAGCATTTCAAGGCTTTCTACTATTTTCCTCTAATTCCAATTCTTCCAAATTCTGCTCCATTAGTAGAGCTCTTGGCAATCTCAAAATTTGTTTGCAGTAGTTCCTATGTGTCATATCTATATTTGTGCATCCTTCCTCCAATCCCCAAATCTACATCCCAAGGAGCATCCTCGTCTTAACAGTTGCCATATAAACTTTCTCCAACCATTTTATTTTCATCCTTGATATTTTGTCCAGACATGTTTTTATAGCTTTTAATGTAAGTTTTCCTTCGGCTAGTACCATTTTCTTCTGCTCACTCCAGGTACCCTTACTAATTAATCTTTGCGACGGTACCATGGGAGGTGCTGTACGCCGATTTGGCGGCACGGGATTTCAGGAATGGTCCTGGGTACGATGCTAGCTCAGGGACACGCTTGGATTAGATCTAGGTTTGGTGGTTAATACGTCTGCTTGATTTCCCTGCCCGTTTATTTCCCGTCACCTTTTTACTTTCTCTACTACTCTGTATTCACTCAGGTTGATCCGCGTCAAAACAAACCCCAGGTGACCAGTGCACCGCTATAATGTATCCTTCCGCCATTCGCACTAGAAATACTGTCACACTTTCATACCATGTGGCGAGTACAAGCGGCACGTAGTGCAAAAAAAGAACAGAGTCCTTATTTGGACAACTGAAACGGTGACTAGCATATTCTGTTAAGGGTTAAAGGTGATGAACTGTTTATACTTGTACTCGAAACACCAGTGAACTCAGAAGTTAATTTCACCATTTCTTTCGCGGAAAGTGTTGGATATTTCTCACATAACTTACAATAAACATTCAACATTATTGTTTTTTCACCACTAGTCAATGGTTTGCGCGGCTAATGCTTTACGTAATTCGACGAAAACACAAGAGCAAATTCACTGTCCGCCATGATACTAAACACAACTGCTTGTTTCTGGCTGTAAACAATATTCTGCGCCTATGCGAATGTCAGGTGACTCATACGAATTGCGTCATGGGACTTGTAGCTCTGTTTTACGGTATAAATCAGCGTTAAATAAAACCTTAGGTATTTGTATAGATTTTAAGGATAAATTCATTCTAAAATTCAGAGATTAGCATGGGACTACTTTCCTGGGTGCATTGCTACTGACCACGTGGGTTTGTTTTGCCGCGGATCAATCTAAGAGTGAATATAGTGTACTATATAACTAGGGGAAGTATTGTATTCCACCCAAAAATTCGATACCGAGATTTCACCGGAAATATATGTTTTGAGACCCCCTGAATCCAAAAAAAGCATTTTTAGAAACATGTCCGTGTGTGTGTCTATGTGTGTGTGTGTGTGTGTGTGTGTGTGTGTGTGTTTCTGTGTGCGTGTCTGACTGTGAACAGCATAGCTCAGAAACGGACAGTCGGATAAACACCAAATTTGGTATTTAGGTTCAGTATCTTCCAGAGATGCAACACGAAGGTTTTCAAGAAAATCCCCCACGCCAGATTACACTTTACATTAAACATTTTTCGAAAATTTTAATTTTCTCATAAATGGCTCTATCGATTTTCATTAAAATATCATATGTTTACGATACTTTTATGACAAACAAAATGTATATCTTGAATTTTCTGGGAATGTCTCCAAAAGTATTCTTCATTGTGAACGACTTTTGCATAACTGGTAAACCATAAGAGATAGACAAAATTTTAATACACAAAAAAATGTAGATCGCGTTAAAATACACAATTTATGTCATATACATTTTTTTTGTTGAGTGAACCATTTTTGAGATATTGCTTGTTATTCCCTTAAATTTTTCGATACTTATTTTCTCAAATGGGAATTCGTTATTCATTTTTTGTCTTGGATATGCAAAGAATATTATCTATGGCAAAGGGAATGGTGCTGCACCTAGCAACCAGCTATTAAGAGATATGTATGTGCTTAAAGGCTACTGTATATCTATATTGCGCTTGTAAATATATATTTCCTTACGTCTAAAAGAAACTTAGCAATAAGATAGAGTCTGCAAATGTTTATCTCGATTAACATGAAGTAGATGGAGAATAAGCGTTTGTAAAAATAGTTTGTACAAAAGTAGAGAAAGTCATGTGAGTGTAACGCATCAGATTTTTTAAATCTGACTCCTGATATTACCTCGCCACTCACACACATGCATTTCTTTGCCGCTGTGCTTCATACAATCGCGCCTATCCGCCGACACGTTTGTTTTCAAAACAACCTCCAAGGAAATACCACGAACCTATGTTTTCTAAACTCTCCTGAATCTTTATTTTAAATTTCCTATCTCTCCATTTCACTATCACATGATTTCTACCTTCTTTCTTATTGGTTCCTGCGGCTATCAGAGCGCTGACCCCTTCCTATGCATCTGATTATGAGGCGACTTAACGGTACACTAACAAAGCGTATTCTCTTCTCACTTGGGTAGAATAAGGGAAAACCAACCGCGTTTCCTGCCTGCTGCTGGCATTGTCTTTTCAATCCATATTCACTTTCGCAGTAACACTCGCTTCCCCGTCTTATTTAGTACTACCATTCCTACAGTTATTAATATTTATTTTCACTATGGTTATAATTTTATATTTAGCTACTGTCTCATCTTACACCTAAATAATCCAACTTATTAACCTCTTCAACTTGTCTTCCTTGCCAATACCATCTCTCTTCTCTCTTTTATTTGTTACCCTTTTTAAAATACAATATTTTTGTTTTACTTACATTGTTCTTACACCCCATTGGTTGCAAAATGTGTCTATTGCATTGATTCCTTTAACTATTCCTACATTGGATATAGATCCTCCACTAAATCCTCTGCGAATAACAAACCTTATTTCATTGTTATGAATTATTGGCACATGCCTACTCTCCACCCTAATTGCCTCAACAATATCGTCTATAAACAATTTAATCAATACAGACTTAACATAGAATCCTGCCTTAGACCTATATATTTTGAATACTTGTAGTTACTTTATTCTTGGCAATTCTTATACAGAAATCATTATTAGTGTATATTCTTTGTAAAACTCTAATAAAGCTAGTGGTTATTGCTTTCTTACTCAATTTGAACCATAGTGCTTCCCGATTAATTTATCGAAAGCCTTTTCAAAATCCACAAATATGATGTATAATCTTCCGTTTTCTGCTGAATACTTAACCAATGAGATTATCACAAAAATGTTATCTACTGTTCTCTTGTTTTGCATGAAACCTATTTGGAACTCAAAAGATTTTCCCTTCTTTCTGCCAATTTTGGACCCTTTCTGCCAGAACCACCGTAAAAATCTTGCTTAGGATGGATAGTTAGCTAGTTACCCTATAGTTCGCTAGGTTGTTCATGTCCCCCTTGTTCTTGAATATTGCCACTACAATAGCTTTCTCCAACTCTCTGGCACACCATCTCCTTCGAAAACGTTGTTTACAGTCCTTACTAGTAATCCCAATCTGCTATCATTTGCGCTCCATGCCTTCCAAAACTCTCCTAGAATTCTATACCACTTGTTTTGTTCCTTTTTAATCTTCTTGTTTGTTCCCATACTTCGTTTACTTCTACCTGACTGTCTAATTGTGGATATAGTCTATATTTTCTAATACCCTTATACAGGTTCTTTCAACAAGAGTGTCCTATCTTTGAACTTATATAAAACACGTTCTATAAATGACAGAGGTTTATTTCTTTTATTATTTTGGAACATAATTAATGTCATTACGTGTGGAAGAGAACATCAGTTAAGTGGCCGCCGCGACGTCGTTGGGTTGCGCGTACACGGTTGACCCAATTTTCAATGACAGAAGAACGTAAATTAGGTCCAACTTCACGAATAACACGAGTGATGTTATTCATAAGATCATTTACTGTTTCTGGCTTGTTGATATAAACTCGAGATTTAACATAACCCCACAAGAAGTAACCCAACGTCGTTAAATCACATGACCTTGGGGACCAGTTAACATCACCACCACGGGAAATGATGAAACCTCTGAATTTCTCCTTCAAAAGATCGATTGTTTCGAGAGCAGTATGACATGTGAAACCATCTTGCTGGAACCAGATGTTTTGGAGATCCATACCATCCAATTGAGGCCAAAAATAGTCCCTTATAAGAGCCCGGTATCTTTCTCCATTGACAGTTAGAGCTTCTCCATCTTCATCTTTAAAAAATATGGAGCAATGATTCCACCATACCAAAATCCACACCACTCAGTAACCTTTTAGGGATAAAGTGGTCGTTCCTGAATCCGCATTGGATTGTGATTGCTCCAATAACGAACATTTTGTTTGTTAACACAACCATCCATCCAAAAGTGGGCTTCGTCGCTGAAGATGATTTTTCGACAAAAATCCGGGTCAGCTTCCAATTGCTCCATAGCCCAGTCAGCGAATACACAGCGCAACCTATGGTCTTTGGCTTTAGTTCTTGAGTTAACACCATTTTGTAACGTGAATTTTCAAGTCCAGATGCAGAATTCGCCAAGTTGTGGTCGGCGAAAGCCCCAATTCTTGCGCTCGACGAGCAATTGATTTGTTTCCGTTCTCGCGTACACTTTCACGAACGGCGCCTATGTTTTCGTTGGAGCGCTTACGTCGATTACGTGCAGGGTTCTTTGATCGCTGACAGAACCACTTCTTTCAAATTTATCGATCAATCGCCGAATCGTTCTCTCGCAGGGACGATTATGCACACCGTAAACTGCACGCAATACACGGAAGATTCGGCGAAGAGATCATCCATTTTGATAATATATTTTCCCAATTTCTACACGTTTCTGAATTCTGCAACGTTCTATGGCTATTTGTCAATAACAAGTGTAACCACATGAAAAAATGACTGCTGTAACTCAATAACAACGGCAACTATCACATCTTAAAGATAGGACACCCTTGTTGAAAGACCCTTTACATGACCTATTCGGTTGCTCTGACCCTAAAAGATTTTCAAAGTAAATGCCCCATACTTCTGGACTTATATTGTTTTCACCATCTCTCCCCTGAATATTCTTTTCACTAAGGACCGTATTGTTTTTGCATCATTTGCTCTTGCCGCCTCAAAACTTTTTTACTCATTTTTCCCCATTCCTTCTTTTTACCTTCCATAAGATATTTTATATCCCCACCTTTCAATTATAATTTTCTCTCTTTCCTGTAAATCTCCCGTTTTCCTCCATTTCCTTAATCCCCTTAAAACTCCCTGTTTCACCTTCCTACAGTCTTCATCGTGCCACCCTTTCTTTTTAAAGTTTAAAACCCCTTACATTCTCGTTTTGCCTCTATCTGTTTCATTAACCTCTCCAGCCTCATTACTGCTTCTTCAGTTCTAGTTTCTTTTAGCGTTTCCTCTACACCAATTACCCTTAGCCAACTTGATTGATACCCAGTTCCTCCTTAAATGCTTCTACTTGATCTTCCCTCCATTTATATTTTTGGATTACAACTCCTCTTGTTCTCAGACCTTTTCTTTTTACTTTCTATACTACGTATAGTAAGTATGGAAGTATTGTATTCCACCCAAAAATTCGATACCGAGATCTCACCGGAAATACATGTTTTGAGACCCGCTGAATCCAAAAAAAAGCATTTTTAGAAACGTCCGTGTGTGTGTGTCTGTGTCTGTGAACAGCATAACTCAGAAACGAACACTCGGATAAACACCAAACTTGATATTTAGGTTCAGTATCTTCCAGAGATGCGACGCGAAGGTTTTCAAGAAAATCCCCCATCCCAGACTACCCTTTACCTGGAACATTTTTCGAAACTTTTAATTTTCTCAAAAATAGCTCTAACGATTTTGTTTAAAGTGTCATATGTTTAAGGTATTTTCATGGCAAATGAAATGTATATCTCGAATTTTCTGGGAATGTCTCCAAAGTATTCTTCCTTGTGAACGACTTTTGGATTACTGGTAAACCATAAGATATAGACAAAGTTTTACTGCACAAAAAATGTAGATCGCGTTAAAATCATTTATGTCATATACATTGTTTTGTCGAGTGAACCATTTTCGAGATATTGCTTGTTATTCCCTTAAATTTTCCAATACTTGTACTTTTTCTCAAATTCGTTATTCATTTTTTATGTCCTGGACATGCAAAGAGAATGAAATACGCCACATAGCAACCAGAGCTTAAAATATTTGACTATCGCTTAAAACCTACCATAATCCCCTTGCATCTACAAGAAAATTAGCAATAAGATTAACATCTCGATATCTCGATTAACATGAAGCATATGGAGAATAAGCGTTTGTAAAAATAGTTTCTACAAGAGTAGAGAAAGTCATGTCAGTGTAATACATCAGATTTTTTACTTATTTGTCCATTGAAATATCGCCCTTGTTGGGAAATGATTACTAGAACTGGTAAGTCCACCACTTCAAAATGGCTAAAATATTTCTCAAGATCTGAAGAGAATAGAATGTAATCTATAGTACACTGGCCATTTCTACTTACAAATGTAAACACCCTCTCCTCAACATTCCCTTTAACTCCGTTACACAACACTAAATTAAGCTCCTCACAAAATTCTGTTGGTTTCTTGCCTTCGCTATTCGTACATTTATCTTTGCTCCTTCTTTTAACATTTCACTCACTTTACCCTCCAACACACTTTCAATATCAATTAACCCAACTCCTGCGTTAAAGTCACGCATTATATAAACCCTTTGTATGAATGCATATTTAGTAGTGACTCCAGGTTCTGTCTTAGCTTATTAAATAAATATGGGGCCTAGAATTCCGAAGAACTTGGTGGGTTATACTACTGCAACACAAACACTTTCCTTCTCCCATAAACATTTAGAACACGCCACAGAACTGCTGTATCTTCTGTTCTTGTATTATTCGCTAAAATAGGTGAACCAAATCTGATGCGAGGTTGTGTTATTTCTTAGACAAAGTCATTCACTACTTGCAGTCGCTCACGATGTTTTCGAATAACACAACGTTTTTTTAGCTTACTTCTCAAGAGTATAGAAGACATTACGTGATAATACAACAGATCTAACTCTTCAATGCCAGTACACACGTGCGAGCCGAATGCTGTCGCGAACTATATCCAGTGCTCTTTTCGCGGAATTCTGTAGTATAATGCGAGTCTTACCACCTGCAGTCAATGAGAGTGTACGGAGGGAATGTTTGCCTCGTCCACTGCTGGCCGGTTTTCCCTTGTCACATCACAGTAATGTTCATGATACATTTTCCACACGTCTGGGCGTGTCTAGAGCATGCTGCTTACTACTGCCAATTCCTGAACTAGCGGAACATTCAAGTGTTCGCGCAGTGGGTGATCGATTCGGGCTGAAAACATTTAAGCTTGAAAAGTGTCACGAAGTATCTGCCTTCGTTTCTTGTTAATCAAGGCATTTCGCGACGAGGTTCACGACGAGCTTCTCTCACATGTCTGTACGTACCTCCAGGTGAGAACAGCTGTCACTTCACGTCAGAAAACCGCGATAAATGTGGAATATAACATCAAAACTCTTTCATACTGGACGACTGTTTTATGGACACAGGGCCTCAAGCAGTGAAGGCTACAATAAAACATAATTATTTTGCGTTCCATGTTACATAGTCACTGAGCGCTATATTCAACTTCGTTGTATAGAGGACATCTTCATAAGCTGTTAGGGAACAAGGGTAGTACACACATTATGAAAACACAACTCCTTATCGCAAGGATCTAGACAACCCATAAGGCCGAGAAGTTACGGTCTAAAACAGAGTAGCAATATGAATAATCGGTAGTTGGGATCTTCTGTCAGCATTTCAATTTATTCCATCAGTTCTTACACCTACATGTTACTGTTCGCATTCTAGTTAATGACTTTCTCGATACAGGAAAGAATTCAAATTGTGGAAGCATATATGACAGCGGGTTCGATTAACGATCGAATCCATTATGTCTTCTCTGCGGAACGAACTGTTAGATCTTCCGGATCTAACAACGTGTGATGTTTTCCTGTGAGGATATTTGAAGAGGAAGGTCCATGAAACAAAGACATCACTGAAGTTGCCGCCATCAATATCGAAACTTTACGCCGGCTGTATCTGAATATGGCTAGATGTGCACAGGTGGTATTGCCACTTTCAACATCTTCAATAACCGGCGAGTGTATTTCAGCAATCCATTCGTCATTCGTTTGTCTGTATCTAATTTATAATTACACGGGCCACTTTTATCTGTGCCAAACATGAGTATTCAAGTTGTGTGAAATTGCCTGTTGTTGTACTGCAGCTCGATTCAATTTTAACGACCATTTTATCGGAAATTTGTATGAATACAGAACGGAAATACCACATTTGCATTCGAACGGGAGACGGGCCACTTTATCTGCGTCACCCTTTAGTTCACACTGTTACTTCACTAATGTGAACTGGTTCAATTTCCCGCCACTCAACTTTTTCGAGACGTAGTGGCGTAATACAATATGCACAAGGTAGCCATTTCTTCCAAACAGTTCATTCGCTGGCAGTAGTCTTCAACTCGTTTGTAGAATCGTACTCGCTCACTGACTACCTGACTGACCGACCGACCGACTGACTCCTCTCGGGAGAACCCTTCCTTATATAGCGAATGGAGTCTTCCACGGAATATTCTAGAACTATCTGATCACACGTTCTGGAGGAGGGGTATAAGCTTCCAGAAGTTTCCGGTTATCTGCCGATAGCGCTTCTGGCGTTTACGCAGGGCGTGAGCGTTGCTTATCTCTGTTTACTTCCGACTTGCCGCCGCCTTCCAATAACCTTGGACCATAGTCGCTGCATCACAATTTACATCAATTTAAACTACACTACTAAAGGTGCTGAAAAATTTTCTTCGGAAACGACAAACATTATGGTACAGCAAAACTATTTCAGTCTACCTTGCCGTATTGGTTGATTAGATTTTGCTACGAATATCGCATCATCCTTAGACGCACCTCCTAAGATCACATCGATTTAAAGGTGATCCCCTTTTTCATCATGTGGATTATAAATCCTTCAATTTCTTGATCCAACAACCCTTCTCTTCCTCAATATCTATAAACTATATAACAATTTCTCCCAGTCTTAAACCTTAAGGTAAGAATGCGTTCTGTCTTCAATCATTGCCTAAGCGGACACAATGGAAAAATCATGGTTATATTCCAAACCAGCACAAGTTGAAGCTTATGTTGTATACCTAAAGCTTTTCTTCTCTCTTTCTCTCTAACTTCTTACCGTCTGTACTTCTCATTTTCCCTTTCACTAACTCCAGTGAAGTCCAACCTTGTCTCTTAGGAGATAATGGCCCCATTTTTGCCTTACCCACGTCTAGTTTTGTGTTATGAAGCATTTACCCTTCACTCACTCACTGACGGCAGGTCACACTGGCATGTTACAAGGTAACCAAGCATTGGAGTTTGGAGAACCCGGACCACAGGAATAAGTCATAGCTCCGCGAAAAATATGTGGGGATAAATCCGCTCTGCCCTGTTTCACTAAAGATTGGGCATCACTGACTACATCTCTCGCTTTCTCTTTCATTCCCTCCCCACCTCCCTGTTTCCCTAATTCTCCCATTTTCCTCACCTTTTCTCTCTTTTCCCCCGTCTTTATACCTACCGTTTTCTCAGTCTCTTTCCCGTTCCACTATATATATTTCTCTCCTTTATTTACCCCTTATGTACATTTCAGATGTAATGCAAGTTATGAAAACATCTAATTCAGCTTTTCGGTTCTAATAAAAATTTAAGAAATTCACAGTATAGAAACCTGTCTCAGTTCCACATGCTTGTTATGTGGACGGAACAATGTTCTTTCTCGTTGTAATGGGTTTTACGTACGTGACAGATTTCGTCCTCCGTGGTGTAGTGGTTACCATGCTAGCCTCTCTTTCCCGAGGTCGCGGGTTCAAACCCGGCGGATTTTTCGGGCATAAAAATGCTTAGTATGGCTTCATTTGGAAGGGAAGTAAAGCCAGAAATCCCGTGTCGTAGATTTACGGAACGTAAAAGAACCTCAAGCCTGATGAGGCCTCTGAGCAAAATTACCGGTCTTTCACGCCCAACATAGAATGTGACGCTAAGGACCATAGTAGTGAAGAGCGTACATAAATAAAACTCAATGTATGTTTTGGACATGACATAACCTTAGAACCTGACTTATTTTGTATGCTTCCGCGCTGGTTAGGAACAAGTATAAACAAACTGCGTAGACTCATGTCTGATAATGTCATATAACGATGTACTATTTCAATAATAATAATAATAATAATAATAATAATAATAATACACCAAAATAAGGTTTGAGTTAAAATTAAATACAGGTAATTAAAAAGAGCTCGCGTTCATCTTAGCTTATCACCACTCTTATCTCTATCACATTACATTCTCTCTGTCAATATATCACTTTACTCCTCTACACAAACTTAAATCCAAATTCCAGTAATCATGTATGAAAAGTGGGTCGCTTAAAAGAAAGTAACATTGAATAACTCTTGGCAGAACTTAAGACCTTATCTAACGTTGGCGGTTCGTTATTAAAGAAAAATTCCAAAACCTTCCTACGAGTGGTACATTTGGTAAAGTCCTCGTCTTTTTCTAGTTCTGGCTTATCTCTGCTTCTTTTCCTACTTGCATTCGTAATCCTCCCGCTTCCTTTAGTTCTTTACGCCCACTCAGAGTATAATATTATTCACAACGACAGCTGATATTTCCTGCATTTAGTTTGTTAAATACATTCAACACAATTTGTTTCTCGCCGCCATTAACGACTTACCTTTGGTATGCTCCATTATTTCATCCCACCAGGCCAACGGCATTTGTATAAGCAGGCATATTTAACGCCTTACTGACTACTTCATTATCGTATAAATGCATGGAGGGGTGAACGACACCACACAGAATCAAATGGAAGCTACACCTTCTTTAGTTTTACCATTCATATTATTTGGTTTATATATTAATCAACAGGTGAATCATGTTTGATTAACATACTTATTGAAAACCCACATACAATAATCATGCATACTTAAGGTACTATATTTTATGGTGTGCTTTGGTTTCCCGCATATGACGGGTTAGTTAATGATGTCACGTGTTTACTTCAAGTTGGGTTCCAAGAGTGGAGCGATTATACAAAAAATAAATTCAGATACCTTCTTCAATATTCACGCAATAGACATTGTTTAAATTAACAAAGATTTTCAACAACATTATGCCTTTAAATCTTATTGCATAACATTTTTAATACTGAATAATAAGCTAGATATTACGATTTTTATTTTACGCTACATTAGACTCTCCCCTCAAAGAGAAAGTAACCAAAATGCTATATAGCCTTATTTTCTAAGAGGTATGTTTTATATACTAATTTTCACAATAACTGGTTTAGCCAATCTTCTAAGAAAAGTTAATTTACACATCAACAAACACAAATGTATATACAATATTATAAAAGTGCTATTTTGCGCTTTAGGGTAGCCTTAAAAGCTTTTATTACAGTTCCATTACATTCATTAGCAGAATTCGCAGCTCTATTTACGTTAGGCACAGAGATTCCTTTAGCCCCGCTTTTATACTACTTTTCTCCTCATCTCCATTCATTTTAATTAGTCTTTACCTCTACTGTCCTCCTTTCTCCTTCTCTTTTATACAATAGAATAAAATGCTGGGAATAAAAATTTAACAACATTTCAAATGGGTTTCTGCGACGGTCACAGTACCATAGACAACACGTTTATTTTATATACGTTAAGAACGGGACAAATGTTAATTAAGCGGGGAAGTCTTCATTGCGCTTTTGTAGATTTAAGAAGGCATTTGCCTGTGTCAATCTGAGCGCATTGTGGCATAAACTGCGCACAAAGGGAATATCAGGTAAAACGGTTAGAGCATTGCAGGCAATCTATTACAATGTGAAATTCTGTGTGTCCGAGCTCTACATAAACTATGGGGGCGTGGGGCAAGGTTACGTTTTATCACCGTTGCTATTTATTCTCTTTGTGGATGATATTACTGACGTGATGCTAGCGGAAAATATTGAAGCATTAATATTGGAGGATTGGCAGAGTCCTGCACTTTTATACGTGTTGTGTTTCACGACAATTAACGGACTACAACGGGGACTAGACAGACTTAAGGATTATTGCTGCGAATGGCTACTTACAGCTAATGTGAATAAAACGAAAACATTGACTTTCAAGAGTGGTTCGGTTTATGGTAGGAAGGAGACATGAACATATGCTGGACAGACACTGGACAACATTAAAAAATTCATGTACTTAGGACTTGCGTTTGCATTGAATGGAAAATGTACAAAACATATTGACATCACGTAATACAAGGCAAGGGTAAAAGCAGGAGAGGTTTTCTGGATACGTAGCAGAATTCCAGATATCTCCATAAATTTACGGAGCGACGATTAGATCCACGAGGACATATGGAGCAGAAATATGGGGTGGGAAGAAACAGAGAGTTTGGAACAATTGAAGACCAGATGTTTTAAAGGAATGCTGGGAGGAGGGAGGAGTACGGCCAACTGCGGAATTATGAGGTAATTTGGAGCGCATAGTGATACATAAGAGTGCAAAATTAGAGCAGTGAAGTACTGTATGAAAATCATTATTCGATACCAATCTCTAATTAGAGCGCCCTGCTACCGTAAATAATTGAGCATGGAAGGAAACTCGACGTGAGCATCAAAATTAAAGAAGGGTTTGGAAACCATAGGGATGGACAATATTTGGATTGCAGGTCAGGGAAATAGGTGGAGTGTAGGGAGAAGAAGTAAGTACCGCCTCTGTGATATTGACAGGCAACAAACAATTGCGCAAGGTTTCGTTAGAATTACAATCTGGGCTGAAATCTGAGTGGGATGTGAAGCAATACATCAAAACGGGCACCAAACTCAATAGAGCACGTGGCTTAAACTGTGAGAATGACGTATGATAAAAATTACTGATGAAAGTGGTAGGAGAACCTGTCCCATTTACGAGGAGGAAGAGTCATTGGAGCATATTTTTGCAAGCTGTAGGTAGGGATATGGAGGAGTGGAGGGAAAAATATTTACCGCGATCCTTTACCATCTCGAATGGAGAGTTAAGGGCATGTTGGACGCTACTGGCAGGCAGGAAAGACATGGAGGGGATAGGTAAATTTGTACTTAAGGCAACACAGCCGAGATGTAAGAAGGCTGATAGCAGGGAAACGGGAATGTAGGAAAAGCTGAACGTTGGTGCTTCATTTTTACTTTCTCTACTACGTACACTAAGTAGGGGAAGTATTGTATTCCACCCAAAAATTCGATACCGAGATTTCACCGGAAATACATGTTTTGAGACCCCCTGAATCCAAAAAAAGCATTTTTGGAAACTTGTCCGTGTGTGTGTATGCGTCTGTCTGTGTGTGTGTGTCTGTCTGTGAACAGCATAACTCAGAAACGAACAGTCGGATAAACACCAAACTTGGTATTTAGGTTCAGTATCTTCCAGAGATGCGACAGGAAGGTTTTCAAGAAAATCCCCCCACCCCAGAGTACCCTTTACATGGAAGATTTTTCAAAAATTTTAATTTTCTCAAAAATGGCTCTAACGATTTTGATTAAAATATCATATGTTTAAGATATTTTTATGACAAATAAAATGTATATCTTGAATTTCCTGGGAATGTCTCCAAAAGTATTCTTCATTGTGAACGATTTTTGCATAACTGGTAAACCATAAGAAATAGACAAAATTTTACTACACAAAAATGTAGATCGCGTTAAAATATACCATTCATGTCATATACATTTTTTTGTTGAGTGAACCATTTTCGAGGTATTACTTGTTATTCCCTTAAATTTTTCAATACTTATTTTCTTAAATGGGAATTCGTTATTCATTTTTTTGTCTTCGATATGCAAAGAGTATTAATCTGTGGGAAAGGGAATGGTGCTGCACATAGCAACCAGCTATTAAGAGATATGCATGTGCTTAAAGGCTACTGTATTTCGATACTGCCCTTGTAAATATATATTCCCCTTACATCTACAAGAAAATTAGCAATAAGATAGAGTCTGCAAATGTTTATCTCGATTAACATGAAGTAGATGGAGAATAAGCGTTTGTAAAAATAGTTTGTACAAGAGTAGAGAAAGTCATGTGAGTGTAACACATCAGATTTTTTCTCATGTCATATTTTCACTCATTGTTAGTGTGCTGTGTATATTTATTCTGTTAATTTCTCTTTGCTTACTATAATGAAGTATAATAATGCATATGCTTTACCGCGGTTTTGGAGGTGCTTTATATTTAAGATGCTATATTTTAATGCGTTTTTTTCGTGCAATGATGTTTTCGTGTAGTGGTATTTTTTTATCGTTTCCTTCTATTTGTTATCGTTTTTATTATTATTATTATTCTTGCTTATTATTCTGTGTATTATAATAGTACGCACGGTGTGCAGACCCTTGCGATCTGTATACACACATATATCCCTTGATAGGGATATATGTGTGTATACCGTTATGTAAATAAATACACTCATTCATTCACTTTACACTCTATTCCACTCCTACCTACCTACCTACCTACCTCCTCTCCCCTCTCCCCCTCCCCCTCCATTCCCACCGTTCCGTTTACTCTTTGTCTATCTACTGCTTAGAAATAATGTAATGCTGTGAAAACGGGTAACCAAACTGTTTCTTCTAGATGTACACAAGTGCTATCTGTTCCTTATGATTGCTATGCAATTGAAACTATGTTTCTCGTGGTAACCGGTTTACGTATCGGAATAAAGTAAAACAAAATTGGTGTAGCTTCTTATGTATCCATCCTATTCAAAGTTTGTTAATAACACAACTTGTAGGGAGGAAAGGGGAAAATGGTAATATGCAAGATGACCACAATTCAATATCTAGGGACGTGAGGATGTAAGTAGTGAGTATTCCGAGTCGTTTTGTCTTACAATTAATGATGTAAAAGGATTGCTGTGTATGGGTGAAGCTAGGATGATGATGGGTAATCCTTTGTGATGTCATGTGTAGCTTAAAGAGGGAAGCTGAGAGAGATGGAATCAGTGTGCGAAATTGGGTAATTTACAGAGAAGGAGGTAGATGTAGGAGAATATAAGATTGTGTGTTCAGATAGAACTAACCAAACACAAGAAATGTCTAGATATATTAGGTATACATGCAGGAATGCCAGAAGCTATATTCGACCTTTAACATCACAATCGGGTTTATGGTATCGTCGTATAGAGATGTAACTAGTACGGCTAATCTGTGACCCATGATGGAGGATATTAGCATTCGATTAGTCGAAGCTATGGTAGCATATGTCCAGTAAATTAAGTAATCAGTAATCCGTAGTCTCTCCTATTGACATACTACAAAGACTTTAGAGCATGGTTAGCGATCATATGGCAGATATCTACTCTCTTCTCCTACAGAGCACCTACATTATGTTTAACTTTAAAGGAGTACAGACAATAATAAAATAGGTTAAACTTACTGATCACGTTTTCTTTTAGCTGTCTCCTCTTTTACTTGGCATTGAGACCAGCACTAGAAGATACTCCTACCCTCTTTATGTTTTCTTCATCGTGGCTAATACGTAAGCACACTGAGAAAAGCATTACCTAAGGGTCTGCGTTACATTCACTTACACCATAGGTAGTCCCAGGAAGGGGCTCAGAGGGTCTATAACCCCCTTAATTATAGAAACAATGTGGCATTTTTTAAATCTTAAGGTTATGGTTTTTGCTTTGCTTTGTAAAATCAATAACAGCACATTTATTGTTATCCTATTTACTTAAACCATATCAGCATTTATTCGTTCACACTAAGTGAGTGAACTTATCTTATCGGTGGAACATCAAAAGATGTTCCATTAGTTCGGGAAGAAAGAAGAAACAGATATGCCAAAACGAATATGCTTTGCATATAGTATTAAATAACTTCTGAATGTGAACTGAGCTCTGAAATAATTCGAGCAAAAGCTTACAGTAAAACTCTTTAATTGAACTACTGAAATATTTCGTTTAAAGGGCATGTTTATTTAAAACTCTTCTATGTTTTCTCAAAATTAATGTTTGGATCCAAAGAATGATACGTGAATCAGTTATGTGTTGTTTCAATATCTAGATTGGTAGAATTCTCTATTACTGACTACATTTTGCTCATTGGTAAGGTAGCAATCCTGTGTCCATCTCTGACTTATACCGAGGCTGCAACACACTATATCCATACACATATGTAGATAATCTGTAATTTAAACTACTCTATTGTAGTAAGGGGATACAGTAATTTTATTAACTTCGACTGACGAAAAGATATGATAATGAATCTTAATAAAGCTCAGGAGTGTTCTTATTAATTCACTGATTTCTAGATTATCCACATAGCTATCTAATTGACATAATGATTAACAACATTACGTTTAATACCCTTGACTTTTTATTGCACTTCCATCAATGTCGAGTGCATATATATTTGGTGTAAGTACAGCTAAACCTTGAATATTGTTACCATTTGTCTTGTTACCATTGTAGTTTATGTAAGAATTAGATATATCTAAATGCTCAAGTATGCACAATTAATCTTGCTATACATCTGCTGAGGTAAGGAGATGAATCAATGAATGAACCTGTATCCATATATATGAACTTGAGGTTTACAATGCTATTATGTGGAAATAATACAATGATGACAGTAACTCAAGTTTTTGGAAATGCTTAAAATGCTTATTTTGTCACTGACTTCTTATTCCATAGTTTTCTCCACATATACGAATGAATGTCTAACATTCTCTATCACAAGACGTATCGCCATACATCCTCGTATATTTCCTATAGTTTTTCCAAATATTTCATTATTACACAACTTATATAACACGTCCTTTTCAAAATAACTTTAACTAGTTTTCTGATAAAACTGATGATCGATAAAACTGTAGCGTTCTATAGATTTTTGTTGCTTGTGCACGATTCATGAATAGGAGCTTAATTCCAATGCAATATAGTGAAAAAATGCTTCTTCAGCAGCTTCAAGTTGAAGAGTTAGCGACTTTGAAGTTTAATGCACTTGGCAGGCCGGATAAATAATTATGGAGGTCATAGTGCAGGATATTGCACATGCACATCAAGGATGATCCTTGAGGATCATCCTTTTTTAAAGACTCTTAAGTCGATATCTTCCGGAGAAACCCATCCAAATCCACTATAAGGAAGGGAATGATATATGACTTAATTATTTATGTGAGTCTTCGTAAACATTATACTGAGAAAATTTCTGAGAGTGCAATTATTCCATGTAGATGGTGTTTGCTTCAGCATAACGATGACATACCTGACATAAATCTCCTCTTATACGAGATTCCACCATGAGAAGGTGATCGTAATTAAGTGAAAATTTGAGCTCAATTGCTCTCTAACGAAGCATATCATCCCACGTAAGTACTAATGTTTTGGGTCAATTTTATTATTTTGCAATATTGTTTGAATGTTTCAGAAACATCTCCGAAGATAAGTGCATCTGAACTTATGTAAAGATAGTTAAGTCGTCTTAAATTTTTAACTATAAAATGCTTTAGTAGTTTGTAGCATGTTCATAGTCTTCATCATTAACGTCTTCTTGCTTTAATTTGTTATAGAACGCTTCCTTTGAAGGCTCCCTCTCATTTCAGCCATCCCATGAACTGAGGTAGTAATATGGGAATACTCTTTGTATGTCATTCAACTCAACCTCTCTTATCCAAAGTACCTTAGTGTTTCAGGGTAGCATGTTAGATGTTTACCAACTTATCCAACCTTGTACTCAGAAATCGAAATGAGTCCACAAATCTGAGCTTCATATTCCGAATATTCTTCAAAAATGAATGAGACATAGTATTCTTATAAATTTGCAATTATCTATAATCTCAGTAACTTAGTGATAATAACATTTAATAATATATACCCAGATTATATAAATATGGTAATTGCAATATAATTAGGAGTGTTAAAACTAGGCTACTTGTATTATTTACAGAACTCGGAGAATATTATGTAGAGCTCAGCGATGTCCATCACTTACATGATCGTGATCACCAACTTCCAGTTGTACACCAATTCTTTACCACAATTAGCATACTCTAGCTGAGTCGAAATCTTTGTATTGTTCATCTGTTAGCTTAAATTGCTTAACATATTTGTATGCATGCATACTACATACATATATGTATTAATTTTCTTTTCAATGGAGGTTAAATACTTCATATACTTCTCAACTGCATCGTAATTTTGATATACATACAGTTCAGGAGGGAGATCAGCTCCTAGATGTTCAACAGAGGATAAGGGTTGGAAGTAAATGCCCAAAATCATTGGAGAATGATTTTGATATGGAGCAGTACAAGCAGAATCGGTATTAGGTACAAACCTATGATATGGGAACAGAGTGTATTCAAAATATGTGTAGATGACTTAGGGCGATTTCAGCATTATCCCCACATTTATGAATTGGACGATAGAGATGTTGACAACAAATTACAGTTTGTTCCTCCAAGTTTTTCAGTCCACTTTGGTCATGCCGATCGTAAAAATGGGTGAATCAGTGTCTGGATGCATATACCTGACCATTATGGTTTGTATTCTGCTGACGAATAATTTGGTTAAAACTTTTGATATATACATAGTGATGCCAGTTGAGGTTAACACCTCACAGAAGGGGATTACGATCAGCTATTCTTACAGGAAATAGATTGATTTGTCGTTCTATCGACAATTATTTGCCAGTGTATTATTTTATCATAATAGTAGGAATGTAACGTATAAAAGGTGACCTCATGTTCAACGTTTAATATTTGCTGACACGTTGCAATTTTTTTCAATGAATTTTGTGAAGATAACTTATGCAACGGATTTCTCGACTTTGAAAATTCTGAGGATTTATGCACGCTTTCCTCGCTTCCACAGTTGGAGGTAACACAATATAAGTTCGCGAAGTAAGATTTACTTATTAAGCCTCAGCCGAATCTCTTTAATGGAAAAAAGTACTCAGTTGCTGCTCTAAGTTGATATTCACCGATCTCAGTAACTTATCTTCTAAAATTTAATTTTTGCGCTTAAATCCGTCTGAAGAAACATAATCTGATTACGGGCTTTAAAAAGTTTTCAGTAATAACAATGGCGTTAATAAATCTGCATTAAATAAAGATATATGCTTTCATTGACATAAGAATAGGCAATAACATTAAATATCTGTTGTTTGTACTCCTGGTAGTAAATATTTATTACTACCCCAAATGTATTACAGGGACGAAATATAACTTTAAATACCATAAAAAGCTTTCTAGTACCCATTCAGTCATATCATATTCTTCAGGTAATACGGACAACGGATGATGTTTTGTTGGTTCAGTTTTAATATCGCAAAACTTATAACTGTTCCCATTAGAGTAACAAAAACAAATCTTCCGCAACATTTACAAAGGAAAGACTCCCCATATGGCGTTTCCTGTAGTCTCTAGTCGTAGATTCTCTGGAAAATACTTCCGCACTTGCTACAGGTATAGCATGCAATACTCATCAAATCAAAATATTGAGAAACGAGGTTTTTGTCCACATTAAGACGCTTCTTGTTAATGATTAGCTGAAAACAACATATTAACACTCATGTGAACTATCAACATTATTTAGCAAATATTTAATAATGTCAAAAATAATAATGCAAAGACTGTAACAAACAGTTAATCAATATGAGAATTATTTGAATTGTTAGACCTACATAACAAATTTGTATACAAAATTAGAAATTGGCATCTGTAATGTAAATTTACGGCTCACATACAGTAGCATAATATGCAATGGCAGGAATATAGATAAGAGTAAAAATACAATGTGTTAAACAAATAAGGAAATAGGGTAGAGAACCCAATATATTAATTATTCGCGCATGAAATGAGAATGTTTACATATATGATGGTTAATACTTGTTCCCATACAATTGTCTGTTATGGAACATAGCAGTAATAGTAACGTCGTTCTCTGTGGTCTAAGGGTACCATGCTAGACACCCATTCCCGGTCGTGGGTTCAAAACCCGCGTAGGGCGATGCAATTTTTGGGGACATAAAAATTCTTAGCATAGCTTCCTTTGGAAGGGAAGTAAGTGGTCCCGTGTTGTAGTTTTATGACACATAAAAGAGCCTCAAGCCTGATAAACAGGCTTCTGAACAAAATTTGCTGTCTTTCATGCCCAAAATAGAATGGGACGCTAAGACCCACATTAGTTAAACAGCGTCCGTAAATAAAACTAAATTTTTTAAACAACAGTAAGAAATAACTAAATGTGTAGCATACCAGAGTTGAAATATAGACGCTGAGATATTTACGTCTTGAAAACTTCCTTGTACAGTCTAAAGCTGGTCTAGCAAGATGAACTGATTGACACAGCTAAAGCAAAATGATGCAATGTGTGTGTGTCTATTTCAAGATCTTATGCAAGAAGCAACCGAGGGAGCTGGTAAAAACAGATGGCTGTTATAGCCTTGTTATGCATATGCGTAATCATAGATTTTTTCGATAAGACAAGCATATTTTACAATAATTGAAGAAAGAAATCTGTTGTACATAATTATTTATCTATTCGCGTATATACGTTTTACCAGATTAAAGGTATTTAAGCATCGAGATCACAAGTTTAATTTCAGAACTGCGGACATTTAAGTCATGTGAAAATCTCCCCTAATATTTTACGAACCTTTACGAAGGTGTACAATTTTTTAATTTATCCTTTAGTATCAACATAAATTACAACTAATTGCAACTAACCTTCACATACAAATTTGTACCAGATATCATTACTAGTGATCGGTGACGACAAATCCGGATTCGCCCAAACAAATATGAACTTATTTAATTCCTCTTGTTGCTTTTTCTACACATCGCTACTAATCCCATGTCCGTGCGCTTTAGAGGAGGCAGTAGCGGTAAAAATGATAAATTAGTATGATGATTATTATAAATATATACAGGTGTTCAGAAACATATGTATGATATTGCAACCAGAGGTGAGATTGTTCAAAATAAGAATAAGTGTTTGTATAATTGTGCGTCGCGTATAAATTACCAGTGAATATAAGATAATGTTACTTGTATGAAGTATATATAACTCAAGCAATGGACTTCGTTCAAGAAGTTAATTATAGTGAACAAAGGTTACTTTATTGTCACAAACGTTTAGCGGTACAAAGGTTTTCGTAAACATCCCTAAATACAAACAAGAGTGGTGACAATTTCTGTTAAATTGCCCTTTGATAACATCTGCCTGTTATGCCGATACTGTTACAGGAGATGCCCATTTGGTTGCCATGCATTATTTTACATGCTCTAGTTCTTTTTCTTAAAGAATCATGAACTCCCTCGACACACCTTGGTGCTCTCGGATATGGCCATGTACATTGGTTACACGCTCATGTAATTTATCCGCATTCTCGATGGGTTCTGCATACAGCAATGTTTTAATGCCCCATAGCCAGATCCAATGGATTAAGGTCCGTTGAACGGGTAGACCATGCCACTGAACCTCCTAGAATAAATTTATGGATTATGAAAAGTTTCGGTTACTTACTGTTACACGATACGTAGAAAATGTGGTGGCGCTCCGTCGTGCTCTAACCACATCCGTTATCTTTCTACAGGGGCAACGTTCTCTAAGAAAACATGGATAATTCATCGCGCAGGAATCGAGGATACATAGCATTCGTTAATGTGTTCGGTAAAATGTCACTCATAGTTCCTGCCCACACATTTATACTAAAACGATTCTGATGTCTCACCTCCATGGCTTCTCGAGGATTTGCAAATTTCCATGCGTGTGTGTGTTGTGGTAGTTCACTATGCCATTTCTTGTGAATCTTGCCTGATCTGTTAATAAAATGTAGGCTTTTAATTGTGGATTTTTAGCACTCTGTCGTAGACGAATTGTGCCTGGCATGGTGGGTAGGAGCTTTGATGTGTTGAATGCGGTAACGGCAAGGCAGCTGCTTATACAGAACTAATAACGCAAGAGCGTTGTTAATACCTTCAGCAGCTGCAGTTCTTCGCACACTTGTTTGAGGATGACGTTCTACGCGTTATGGCACCCGTTCCTGTGCAAGTTCTACCGCTATCCGTTGTTCTGGCTGCAAATGCTTCCTTATCTGCAAGTTGCTGGAATAGCCTACTAACAGTTTTTCCGATATACTGTTAATTTTGTAGATGTCCGTCAGTGTACTTGATACGAGCCTGTTTGACTGTCATTGGCTAATCCATAGCGGAATACAATCTCTGCCATTTCCCTAGTGGAATAGTAAGTCTCCATTTCACTATTTACGTTGTCCACACGGTACAGAATCACTAATCACGTTCGAGTACTTTACTGCAATGGAAGCAATGGCTAATGAAGCTATAACTCATACAAGCATCAGAATTCTGAAAATTGGAAACGTGTAATGATGTTCAACACAAAGAATCAGCCTACACCGAATAATACTCATACTCAAACAATTAAAATCGCTTATATATTAACAGATACTTGTTTCCGGACATACAATTATAGAAACATTTATTCCCCACCTCCTGTTGCAATAGCAGAAACTTTTTTTGTTAAAAACTGGGTATAAATATCATGTGCACTATACTACTAACCCTCTTCAAGAGACAGATAAGTTAAAAGGATATCGAAGCCTGGTCATTAATTTTCCATACGAAAATTCTTTCATCCAAGAGATATGCGAATTTAAACTATCGAGAACACAGATTCCTAGACCCATGCTAGCTTCTAGTTCCCGAGGTCGCGAGTTCAAACCCGGCGGAAGACGATGAACATTTTCGGGTGTAAAAGTCATTAGAATATTTTCCTTCGGAAGAGAAGTGAAACCTGTGAACCCGTGTCTTAGATTTACGTCACATAGAAGAACCTCAAGCCTGATAAAGAGGCCTGTAAGCAAAATTACTGGTCTTTCACGCCAAATATAGAATGGGACATTAAGGACCACAGCACTTAAATAACGTCCATAAATAAAACTCAATTTATTTTGATTCCTAGACCTTTTGTGCAACATCAACCTACAAAGAGGGAAGAAGTTATTAAAGCCTTTACAGATTTAGTTGAAAAACAGGTTGTACGCAATATTAAAATATATGGTAATCAAATCCGGGACCATAAGAGTTAAAACTATTTAATAAAAGGATTCTCTGTAATTAAAATGGGTCAACGCAACATTTTCAACACTCTAGTTCCATCTATTCATAATGTATCTGATCACAAAAATATAAAAGAATTAAAGCCAGCACCTTTTTAGTAAATTCATTAATGAAATGGTTCTTGTCTTTAGTGAGACATCTAACTAAGTTTGACATTAAATGTATATTAGAATGAACCTCTGGTACCTTCTGAATAAAATTAAATTTTGAATCATTTCCAACCTTTTATAGGAAATGATCACAGTATTTTTCAGCACTCTGGTTTATTAAGTCCAGGATATCTAAAGCATTAAACGGAGGAATGGAACGCAGAACCCTAAAAGTAAAACTATGCAATACAATGGGTATTTGTAATCGGCGGGAGTAATCGCAATTTTTCCAGCATAGCATCATTTCATTGGATTGCTGAAAAAGCTCTTGCAAATGTGTCATCAGCCTGTGTTTCTTTAAATAAATTTTAAATAACCTACTAAAAACTAAGTATCAGAGGACGGTTATAGAGAGGGAGGAATGTTAGATTAACGGTAAACTGAACATTACTATCCGTTGAGGGGATTTGGCTGAGTATTAGGAAGTACACCGTTTAGCGGAAGTATTTACAATCGCTATCTCCAGCTATGGAAGCGAGGAAAGCATACATAAATCTTCAGTATTTCAAGGACGAAAAGTCCTTTATGTATGCTATCCTCGTGAAATTTATTGAAAAAGATCCACAATGTGACAGCAAATACAGAACTTTGAAGATAAGTATGTCTTATGATGCTTCGGAAAGAAGAAACTGAATTTAGCGACACTTAAGGGAGTATTACGGTATTGTTACGTTAGTTTTTCGATGGCTTGGATAAGAGAGAAGTTATTAGCTTCAACGGAAACTTCTACGACGTATTAAAGTAAAAAAAATTAATTATGAAGGCTTTGATCCCAAATGTACGAATACAGGTTGGATTAACTGAAAAATTAGATGAATATTCGTGTAGCAATTTTTGTCTGCCTTCAGATACACTTCTGTTAAAAATTAAGACGCGCAACACTAAAAACTCAAAACTGGTAATTCATATTATTATGACTGAATTAGAATGCTAGAGGGATTACTGGATTACGATCAAATTCTCGTGGTGGAATCCGATGTAAGAGGAAATTTGTGTCTGGATTCTCATCATTATGCTGTAGCAAACAGCAGCTATATGAAACAGTTCTATTTTCAGAAGATATTTAAATTTATAATTTGCAACAATCCGAATAAATAATTAGGTTGTGAATGTGTCGTGCGGTTCCTTATAGTGGATTTGGGCGAGTGTCTCCGGAGGATGTCGACTTAAGAGTGGCCAGAGATGATCCTCATCTTAGAAGGGGATGTTGAACATCCTACACAGAACTGTGTCCTCCATAGTCATTTAGCCTTCATACCAGAGTGGATGGAGTCTAAGGAGTCCTGTTGAAAGAAAGTAATTCATCATTTTACAGTTAGGAGAATGTATCATGCTCATTATATGGCCTGGAAACGAACTCTAAACATCTACTAGGACTAACACGGTAATGACATTATTACAATACAATTATTTTGGAATCTCAAGTTGAAGTATAATTATGTATTTATTCATTTATTAAGTGATTGAAGGAGATTTATACGAAGATAAACTGGTTTTTTAACATCTAATTACATCTGATTATCCTAAAATAACATTTGCTATCCCACATAAAAGAAAAGGTATTGCGAAGGTTTAAGAATGAGGTAAATGTTAAAGTTGTTTAACGTTTTGATGGACTTAATCCAAATGGGCGTGCACTATTATTGGTGGATATGTAATAACAATGTAACGGGTATTAAACTTAGTGCCACTAGCGGCTATATTACTTTCGATAGCTAATTGGATTGTCACAGACTCAATGAAATTTTAAAATACTATGTTTTATTCCCATCAGAATATTGTTACTTGAATTACATTATCACCTTAAAGATCAGTCGCAGGTTATGGAATGTCCATATATTCTATGTGCATTACAGCAATGCAACCTCGGTATAAGTGAATGTAATGTAGACCTTGATATCTTCTCATTTAACATATCCGCGATGAAGAAAGCAAAAAGTTGTAGGAAGGTGGTAACTCTGCCACTAGGAATACCTTCTAGTGCTGGTCTCAAGCCCAGGCAAAAGAGGAGAGACACCTAAAAGGTAAGTTATTCAGTAAGTATAACCTATTTTATTACGCCTTCTACTACTTTAAAATTAACTATAATGTACGGCACTCTGTAGGAAGAGAGAGTAGACCACTGACATATGTAGCTAACCGAGCTCGAAAACCTTTCTAGTATGCCAGTGTTGACAGTTCAATAATTGAATATCAGTCCAATAATTTACTGGAAATATACTACACATAGCTATAACTGATCGAACACTGATATCCTCCATCACAAATCACAGATGGCAGTACTAGCTACATCTCTATAAGAGACGGCACTACAAAGCAGACTGTCACGATGATGACTGACTATACCTTCTAGCGTTCCTGTTGGTATAGCATTATATCTAAATTATCCAGCCATCTTGCGTGTTTGGTTAGTTCTGTCTGAACATACACATGGGCAATATCTTATTCTCCTGCGTCTACCCCGTTCTCTGTAAATTACTCATTTCGCATACTGATTCACGTCTCCTCCCAACTTTCTCAGCTTTCTCTCCTTGAGTTACATATCACACCACCAGGGAATACCCATCATCGTCCTAGCCCCATCCATACATAACGGCCCTGTTATATTTTCAAGCATGAATCAAAACAACTGCCAACCATCTTGGATTACCCCAAATCTCCCTCCTCTCTCGCATCCATAGTTGAACATCGCATTCATCTTGCGCATTAATCCTGAACCAAATCTTCCCTTTTTCTTACTTCCCATAAATATTATGCTTTTTTTTAATTTTTAGGCAACAAAATTTTACGGTATACTAGGATCCTCAAAAACAGTTACGGTGTCATATAGCTTATACCTACGCTACTCTACATGGTGCGCCAAATGCGGAGCGCAACTTTTGCGGAAGGACACCTTAGTGAATATTTAATGGATTATAATTAAAAAGGATTATTATGTTTGTGAAAATTTCGCTTGTTAGGTATAAAAGGTCATTTACAGAAGAAACGCTTGTTAAACAAGTAGCACCTCCTATCTCCGCACCAAGGTATAGTTTCTGAGTGATACACTTGGTTTTGAAGATGGATGTAAAACTTGTTTCAGGCACTCTGTTCGAAAATGCCTTTTGTAAAATGTCTAAAAAGATGCCAAATATTCATTAACAATTATTGTATGTTGCATAACTATTGGCAAACAAAGGGATGAACTGATGTGAAAATATAAAATGCACTGCCGTTTGTGAAAATTGCAACACCAACAAGGAAACGCATGAATTCAATGAATTTAATACCACAGGTATTAAACATTTCAAATATATACATGACCTTTGAGCCCTAATATTCAGTATTTGCTGTAGCCTCCATGCGCTGCAATTAGAGCTGCTATACGCCATGGTATTGAATCAAAAACGTTCTGAATAAGCTCCTGAGGGATTTCCCTCCACGCAGTTTGTATTCGAGCCCACAAATCCGTCACACTGGTTACTGCAGGACCGTCACGCATCAAGTGCCGACCAACCTAATCCAAGACATGTTCGATGAGCGACAGGTGAACGTGCAGGCCAGGGAAGCAATGGTACCCGTCGCTCTTCGAAGAAGGCTTGTACATTCCTCGCAATATGTGGCCGGGCGTTGTCCTGTTGAAATGTGGCCTGTGCATATGCTTGAAGCAGGAGGAGTACCTCAGGCTCTAAAACTACCATTAGGTACCGGTTGCTATTCAAAGTGCCCTCAATTCAAGTGTATGCGGCCATCACTGTAGGACACGTTGAAGCGGGACTCGTCCGAAAAGACTACATTTTGCCACTCAGCACCCCAGTGACGGTGTTCACATGTCCATTGCAGTCGGAGAAACTTGTGGTTTCTGGACAATGGAAGTAGTCCAACCTGTAGTAGACGGCGACGAACCGTTGATGCAGACAAGTTCACACCTATTGCAGTGCTCCAGCGTCGAGCCAACACTGTGGATGAAGCTGTATGGTCCGTTATAGCCATGCGGACAAGATGACGGTCGTCCCGTGCAGTGGTCATGTTCCGTGGTCCAGTACCCGCTCTTCGCTGCGTATGACTTCATCTATCCACTGCATCCACACACGCATCACTGTCCTAGCAGCATGCCCTGTACGAGCCGAAATGTCACGGTATGACAAACCCGCTTCCCGGAGACCGATCATTCTGCCCCGTTCTATTCCCTCACATGCCGATATGGCTCCCTTTGACGTCGACGAGGCATACTGGTACATACTTTATTGTTTCCACCTTGTTTGACAGCTCTGTACTGACTACACTAGGCGCAACATTGGCCTTTACGGCCCTACACGAGAGGGCCCTGCTCGGCCTACGTGTACCCCATCTCTCTGCAAACTTAACCACTTATTACTTGTACACTCCTCTACACTTTAACCAAGTTTTGGGGTTATTAGGGAATTCTTCTTGGTGCTGCAATTGTCACAAACGGCAGTGTATATTTGCTCCCGAAGGAGAAGAAACGATCAATATACTTGAGACACACAACAAATAAATGTCAGTTCATCTCACAAACTTGCTTGAAGCCAAAATCCACACCCCCCAAAAATAAATAAATGTAAGTGAGCTTATAAATAAAACTACTATACGGAAGAAAAGAAACTGAAAACACTGTTTTCAATAAATATACAGTGTATTCTAAAAATTATGAAATTTAATCTGACTTGTCTGAGGAGATTACTTGGTATCGGTGACGAAATAATTCTATATTTAAAACGCCCAAGTGTATTTGGAATGGGAATTCCAGTAATACGAGACGTATTCCAAAACTAAGCTCCGTTTGGTCATAACACCGCTTATGAGACAAGATTTCTATTGACAGTAATATGTGCCTACATATACGCTTTACTTTTCCACACAATCGCCGTACACATCTTTACACTTCCTGTGACGCTGTACTAGCTTCTTTAACCTCTCCATAGAAGTCTGTCGCCTGGGACTTGAACCGGTTAGTAACGCTCGTCTCGAGTTCATTGACGGTTTGAAATCGTTGTCACCCAGCCACCGTTTCAAATGAAAGAAGAGGAAATAATCGCTTGGTGCCAGGTCATGACTGTACGGAGCGTGGTCAAAGAGTTTTCAACGAAACTCTCGAATCTTCTCCTTGGTTTTGGCTGCGGTGTGCAGGCGTGCGTTGTCGTGCAGGAGCATGATGCCAGACGACAGTTTCCCGCGGCGTTGATTTTGGATGTCACGTCTGTTTCGAAAGCGTTGCACAATACACTTCAGCTGTAGTTGTTGACCCACGGTCCATGAAGTCAATCAAAAGGACGCCCCTTTCGTCCCAAAATACGGTACAGCGATTCGTGTACAGCGATTGCTTACACTTTTTTGTTTTGGATGAACCGAAACGGCGTTGCTGTATTGAATGTTGCTTCGATTCTGGTGTACGCTATCCCGTAACAATGTGGAAAACAAACCATCTCCGTCTTTTCTATAGCACTCCAAAAACTGTCGTGCAATACGCATTTGTTGTTTTGTGCTGACCGATGAGCAGTTTTGACACTCGCACACAGTTTAGGATGTCCAAGCTGTTCAGTGACAATCCTGTAAAGTGAGGTTCGAGCAACATTTGGGAATTCATCAGCCAGACCATTAATCGTTCAAACGTCGATCACTTCGAAGTTTTTGGTTCACTTGCTCAACGATGTCGTTCGGTCCGAATACTGGGCCTACCACTCCACTGTTCATTGTGCACATTTGTGCAGCCATTTGAAATTCTGACACCAGTGTCGAACCCGTTTGTTACTTATGTCCGGCCCATACTCGGGGCATATCTCATGATGGATGTCCGCACCTAACGATTATTTTGCCAACAAAAGTCTAATCACACCGCGCACTTCACAACAGGCGGATTCTATCATTGTCGCGGTCATTGCCATCTGCTCTCACCGACTGGCAAAGGCTTACTGCGTCACACCAGTACTGTGGTAGGTTGCTCAGGAGTCGGTAGACAGCGCTGCAGATGTGAAACGACATTCAGGCTTACCATCCGCTAAATATTGTTTCCCGGACTTTAGTTTTGGAATAAGCCTCGTATTTATTTAGGCATTTTACTTACACAGGTAGGAAGATTTTTGACGTTTTAAAATCGTTATTTTGCTAGGTGGTCAAGAAGTTCCAAATATAAAAATCATTTACAGTTACAGTTTTAATTGCAACGCTTTCTCCGCATATTCGCTTCCATTAGTATACTAGGCAAGAATTTTGCGACTCAAAAAGACTAAGCTCGTGCAACGATATAAATAAGAATATGCCTATAAAGTGGATTTAAACACTTCGTGTTTAATTATTAGCAACAACACTGAGAGATTGGAAAGGTAGAATCAGACGAATGAAAAATTCAAAGCCACAGCCTGAATTTGAACTACGGATTTTCGATTTCCGCACGATCGCTCTAACCAACTGAGCTATTATGGCAACATGCCAGAATGACATTAAATTCTCAAATGACTCACATTTTTTCCGGTAAACCACAAGGCGATCTGAAATTATTTTAAGCGAGATGCCGCAATGGCGACTTAACGTCTTATGCACTTTGAGTCATGGCACTGAATTTTTCAGTCGTCTGATTCTACCTTTCCAACCTTGTCCTATACACATGGCTAGTATGGAAGAACAATTAATGACCAATACTGAGGAAATTATGAATTCACAGTATAATTGTGCTAGGATTGCCGTAAAATAATGAACATTGGTCATTATTACTGACAAAAAATAATTGTGTAAACAGAGCCAAAAATGCCTTCGGTAAGCAGCTCATATCTGCAAAATTTGATCTGGTGTTAGTAATATACACCCAAAGCATTATAAGCTAATGATTTTGAAAAGGCTCTGTTTAAATATAATCATCAGCAATGTTAAATGCACAACAGTATGTAGTACGGGTGTGAAACTTGTTTCTTAACATTATAGAAATTATTATTAAAATTCTTTGCACAAACCGGGCTTTTTGGTCGTGGTCTAAACAATAAAACATCGCCTGATGTTTCGTTCGACTTCCGGCGGACATCCTTAGACTGAATGTTGTTCTAATAATTTTTATAATGTTGACGCCGGCTTAACGTCTCTAAGATAAGTGAAGCTCAAATATAATAAACCATTACGAATTATCGTACGGCATTTTTTATTCCCTGCAATTTACGATATGCTAAAGATATTTTGATGAGAAATGAAACGTGTATAAGAATTTTTTGGGAATAGCTTATGAAGTATTATTCATAATGACTTTTGTATGATTGGTAAACCGTAACAGATAGACGAAATTGTACTACACAAAAAAATGTAGTTCTTGGTAAATGTCGCAGTAATCTGTTGTGTTATCTTTTTTTAGTTGGCGCCTGTTATTGTTTTACTATTTTGAATTTTGTGTTCTTTGTCCTCCGGCTAGCTATTATTACTCAGTCGAGTAAATATCTTTAAGCAGGGCGTGTAAACGGAAAGGAGTTGTTACTAAAAGATAACACTGATAAAAGAATTTGTTTTTACACTTTTATTGCCGTCACACTTAATTAATAGTTCACATCTGTAATCTTTTTACACTGAAACTGTTATATTTCCAAATGTAATTACTGTCGTAATAGTTGTCGCGTACTTCACATTTTGTAACTAACTTTACGACTCGAGAGATTCATCCAAACTGTATTACATTCACCTCACGAGAGATTCCTCAAGACTGCGCGACGTGTATCTCGTGAATGATTCTGTAGAACTGCGTGATGTGTACCTCGCGAGAGATTGCTGAGAACTGCATGATGTGTACCTCGTGAAAAATTCTGCAGAACTGCGTGAAACATACTTTTGGCTCAAGAATTTATACTCCCCGATATGCCTAAACATTATAATAGAGCTACTATTGGTTACTAAATCGCGCCAACATTAGCGTCTGTTTTGTAAGCCAATCACAATTACTAATACATATGCTCTAGGGAAGATATTCCCTCCATTTCTAAAGAAAGGCACGCTACCCTGACGTCATTTGTTTGTCTCTTCTAAGTGATAAACAACTCACCCCATCGCTTCATTGTTACCCCTCCTATTGTCAGTTTCAGTGAGGCCGTGTAAACTTATTTCCTAATAATGCTTATAGCTAACAAACATCTAAAATCATTGTCATACAATCATGTTAATTTACACTACAATCACTCTACATTCACAGTGTTGTGATATAAAATACTGCCTCATAAAGTACACAATGTATGTCAAATTCCCGAGACGTTCTTTGTCACGAGTTTGAATTTTTAAATACTTGGGAAGACGTTATTGTTTTTTTTTCTCGTGGTTATGCAAAGAGCATGGAATTTCTAATCCATTACATAGCGACAAGTTCTTTAACAATCTGACTATCGCTTTACCTTGTGTATCCTACAACGAAATTTGTAAATGTAAAGTTATCCGGAATAATAAGTAGTAGTTAGGATAATAAACGTTGGTGAAAATATTTTGTAGAAGAGAGTAGAGAAAGCAACGTGAATGTAATACAGCAGATTTTATTTAATAGTAACTCCATGTGCTTGTACCTTAGGTAGGCATAATAATTACAGACAGCAAAGAAAATGTTCCCAATAGTTCATAGGGAAAATAATTCAAATAAATTAAAAAGTAAATAAATAAATATCAGTTTCAATGTGCCGATATAGGTTTTAAATGCAATTCATATAATTTTTTATCCAATGTTTCTATTCATATTTTATGTATTTTTAAAATAATTTTGTTTAGCTAGTTCTGAAATGTCAATATTTTGTGGTTATTCTTTACCAAAAACACACATACCGTTATACACCTGATGGCCCCCACAAGCCTCCTTAGCTGAAATTAGCTTGCACCGGATAGCGAGGATGCCAAAGGTTTTCCTAAGCAGAATTGCAGAGGGGACTCCATACCGATAGAGAGGAGACCGCTAAATGAAAGACCAGTGCTTGAAAACGAACACTTTAACTGCTATCACTGGTCCCATAGCTCATTCGGAAGAGAAACTGCCTGCTATATGAGGTGTTCGGTGTTTCATTCCCGACTGGGCTCCAGAACGTTGTCTTTAAATAAAAGACATTTCACGGTATGCTCAGAGTCTGCTGTTTGAATGTGAGTGGCTATGTGTGTGCGTGGTAGGGGGATGTTGTCGTTTATTTAATAACCAATTCTCCCATTAACAACAATTCATGATTTCCGCCTGAGGCCTCGTACTAAACCATTTGGTTCCATGACAGTTAATCTCCGCAAAGTTAAAAAGATTAAACAAAATTCTATTTTTATTATGTTTATGTAACTTTAAAGGTAAGTTAGTATTAAACTACTTTCTATTAATGCATTATTCATAATAAGTATGTGCAAAAACATTCCCGCCTTGGTGGAGGAATTGATGTAAGGGCCTTTCAGGCCCTCTTTCTACCTGGAATGATCCAGCATTTCTTAATATCATCTCTATACGTCAAAGAAGAGTGGGAAGGAGGGAGAAAGTAAGGAAGGAAGTGCAGAAGACAGATGCCGCGTCTGAAAATATTCAAAACATAGCCTTCGAGCCTCAGCTGCATTTTGGTGCGTCTCCGCACCATTGTAATCATATCTGTGTGTTCGTTATTGGTGAGCATTACCTTTTGGTCTGAATGGCTGACTGGAACTGCAATCAAGCGACCGCACGACGCTTATCGATAGAAACTACCACGTAGATACATGCAGAAAGCAACACTATCTCAGTGGCCTTTCGCTTCCTACCTGCTCTGCCCCTTTGAACTTCAGTGGTGCGGCAACTTCTTTTGCACCTATGTATGCGGGAAATATAATACTGCAAAGGACGGCTTGGGGGTAACCCATGTTACCCATCTCTTTCACATGTTAATAAAAAAACTCGAAAGTTACTTCAAAATGGGTTACAGCTGCATTATAATGTATACATAGGCATATAGATAAGCAGGCAGGTAGACAGGTACGAGTTCTCTTGCTTTAAAATGATAACTACTAGGGAGCAGTGTGAAACTGCAAATCCATAACTTCTATGTTAAGTCTTCTGCATTGTTTTCCGTTCATCGCATTCAATATTTCGAGAAGTTCATTTTTGAAATAGGATTCACAAAATAGTTCTCCGTCGACGTTGTGTGTAACTCTGTGTTAGAGAGCATTTTCAGTTACAGTTCTAGGGAGACAGAGAATGCCCTTTTTAGTGTAGGAATTGTCTTATTTTGTACATTATAGTAAAGAAATATTCTTTCAATAAAGTCCATATCGAAGCCATTTACCTTATTCTGGTTCCGTTTATTAAAAGGACTTGAAATTTTAATTCCAAATATCTCTGTCTTTTCACATTATAGCAAATCTTCTCTTAAAGACAATAATTGATTTGATAGAAGGATTTCCTTTATTATTAACACGATGCGCACGTTTAAAATCCGATTACATATTTAGTCTTATTAGCAATTAAACACAATACTTTTATTACACTATAAATCTATGACATCAGTACACATGAGCCACTCGTTCATTACGCTCAACGATCGACTGTCTATTACTACTGATGTGTTCCGAGCTCGTGAACCCAGGAAGGAATGCGTGAACATACACACAAGTATACAGACATGAAGACGTAATGAATCAAAAGTCGCGCACAGTTAAACACAGTGTTGAAGAATAACATTCAGCCTACTTTATATTGGTGGCCGTGCTAATTCTGTATCCGATTCTTATATTAGTGAAGTACATGGATACACTGAGCAAATGCGAGTGCTGGAGATAAATGCTAAGATCCTATTGTTCGCGGCATAGTTGTCCGCTACGTGACTCAGATTGCGTTTTCCCCTCTCCCCACACCTCATCCCGCGAGACTCGTTCTGTATTGTTTGTTTATATTACGACTTTGTCCGGATTTTCAACTGTTACTCCTATAAGTTCTCACTCACTGTTTTGATCTGGTTAAACTTTCACTGAGACTTCACTTAGTTCACACTAATGTCACTTCACTAATGCGAACTAGTTCAATTTTCTCCTCACTTCACTTCTTCGTTACGTAGCCTATTCTTCCAGACGGTTCACTCTCTGGGGAGTCGAACACAAGACTTCAATTCCTCGCTCCACAGCGAAACTTACTGCGTGTCACAGCAGTCGTCACAAACTCGCTCGGGGAATCGCACTTCTAGTCGTGCTGGAAACCCGCCCGCCAACTCGCTCGCCCACTGTCTGAGTGTTCTCGCGAGAGCGCTCGCTTATATAGGCAATGGAATCTTTCACAGAGCATTCAAGAACTATTTGGACATACCTTCGGATGAAGAGGGAACGAAATATTCAGAAAAACTGACTATCTGCTGATAGCGCTCCCGGTGTTTACGTTGGCGAGCGCTACTTATCGTTGTTTATCCCCGATTTCCTGGCGCCGATGCGCCAAATATGCATAACTGATATCATTTTGCTGCGTTTCTTACAGCAGGAAAATGGGGAAGTTTTAGTTAAAGTGAGAAGAGGCGTTAAAACACAACTTTGTATTACAAGTGACCTAATGCTATTAAATATGAAATAAAAAAACTCTCTGAAATGCTTAATTTTTGTGATCGAATTTATTAAAAATGTTATACAAAGAATTATTAAGCAATTTTAGATCCATGCCATTTCCAAATGTGATAATCAGTTTGAAATAAAAACGTTAGGCAAGAGCTTCTTTCTCTACATATTGGGCTTCAAGCATTAAGTGTTTCAGTATTTATTTTGGGAGTGGAGTTGACATTAATGCAATATGTTCATATGATCTAGACTTTACGAATCTGGTACTAAATAATATATAGTAATATCTCTTTCATCGTTCTAAACTCTGCTAAAACGTGTTAAATGTGGCCATTTTGTCAAACAAGTGGACACAGAAAGACTGGCTGTGTTTGCTTTTCGGTTATGAATATGAGTTCATCACAACGTAAAACGAAAGTATTTGACGAGTACTGAATTATATTTACTTATGATCTTGGGCAAGTTATTACATTTTAATTATGTCCCAGTAAGAGACAGTTTTTGGGAGTATTAATATATACATTACTTTATTGCAACCTAAAGCGCAATGAGCGTGTGCTGGAAGGTTTCTCTTTCAATAATGAACCAGTCCTCTTTTTATATTGCATATACAAAGCTAAACTCTATTTTAAAATCAAAGCGGTTTCAACTGTTTGAAATACTTTATGAAATGTTACATATTTCCCTTAGGGAGTTCAACAAATGTTAGACGAGTCTAAAGATTTACTTATTTTGAGTACACAGCCAGTAATGTAGTTTGTTTTAAATTACCAATAAAATTATACACTTATTTGTAAAATGAGAAAACTCCCATTTTGTAAATATTCCAGGAATAAGAAAAATCGTCTGCCTAAATTTGTCATTAATTGCTTAAAATCTACAATCTTATATTTTGACAAGACTACTTTGTTTGATCAATATTTGTGGCTGTGAACATCGCTTTTCTTACTTGAATTGTAACCTTATTACAATAAATCGTTAAAACAATTAACTTTTTATTTTTTATTTATTTCAGGTTATAAATGAAAATGTAATACAGATATACATTAATATACTTTTTAGACAGCATGGCTTAAAGAAGGACTTCTAGCACAGAGCACACAAGCTAAAAGCTTTGTACTATCGCAGTATAGGATAATCTTAATTGTGACCAACTTTGCTTTCTAGTTCAATCACATAGGAATTGCGCTTTGTATATCCAAATGTTTAATAACTCGACTTGGTTTGATTAAGTTTTACTTTTTATTATGTCTTTTTACGTGATTATTTTTTCATGGCTCTCGCATTATCTGTACACACTACAAATCGTTATACCTGAATTTATGGCAATTCGTTGTGGAGTTAACTTATACCAAGGGTGGCGAAAACACCTTCCTTCCGCGAGTCACCAAATATGCAACACGCACTACATCACTCAGCAGCACGTGAAAAACAAAGGGACAGTGGCAGAGAGGGAACGGTGCCTACGAGTCAAAAGGACTCGCGAGTCCCGTTTTCGCCACCTCTGACCTATACGTTATACTACCAGCTTTCTTTATCTAAAACGTTACTTATTTATCTAACATTCATAAAGTTTAAATGATGAAAATTATGACTTCAGAAGAAACTGAAATGGAAGAACCAGGTTAAATTACAGAAGTAGCATAAAGAATAGCACTAGAAGTAATTACAAAAAAGTCACGCCCGAAATCACGAGTGCATCTGACTGCAGTCGTTGCGACTCGAACACGCGAAGCTTGGCTTTAAATGTATGGCGAGGCCATTTCTCTCGCTTTAACGGTCGCGGTTATTTGAATCCATTTGCGAGTGGTGACGGTAAAAATGAGATTTAATAGCCGGTTTACGAATTAGAGGAAGAATGGCATATGCAGCAAAATAATTCCAGGAAAGGGGTTGAAACTGCATGTCCTTTCCATGACTGAGCTAAAAGCAACTGAACAGCGACAGCACTTTAAAAATTCAAACCAATAATAACGAATAGCTCGGAGCTGGATGTCACCAAAGAAGCTATTAGTAATTCTTTATTTTAAGCAGATCTACATTTTTTGTGCATTACGTTTTTTGCCTAACTCTTAATGAAGAGATCTTCACAACTATTCACAGAAAATTGAGCATATAAATGTTATTTGTCGTGTAAATATCTATATTACATAGTATTTGAATTTAAATCGTTAAAGCCTAGTTTGAAAAAATAAATAACTTTGAAAAAAATGTTCCATGTGAGTGGTAGTTTGGGGTGGGAGAATTTTGTTGAAAATCTTGGAGTCGCATCTTTGGAGGATGCTGAACTTCAATACTGAGTTTTCATTTTATTTTGATCCGTTGTCCAGTATATTTGACATGTGATGTCAGTGCTGCTTGGCGGTCCTTTAGTTTTCAAATCTTAATGAATCCGTACATCAGATGGCAGCATATGTTACATGAATAGGATGGAGGCAAAAGGGTTCATTGCATAATATTTTGTAGTTTTCTTAAGCATTAATTTTCTTTGATTGCAGAAAGATAATCAAATAAATATCTTTTCTGCTTTGAATAGTAAATAATGTTTTACTTTCTCTACTACGTATAGTAAGTAGGGGAAGTATTGTATTCCACCCAAAAATTCGATACCGAGATTTCACCGGAAATACATGTTTTGAGACCCCCTGAATCCAGAAAAAAGCATTTTTGGAAACATGTCCGCGTGTGTGTCTGTGAACAGCATAACTCAGAAACGAACAGTCAGATAAAAACTAAACATGGTATTTAGGTTCAGTATGTTCCAGAGATGCGACACGAAGGTTTTCAAGAAAATCTCCGCACCCCAGATTCAGATTACACTTTACATGAAACATTTTCCGAAAATTTTAATTTTCTCAAAAATGGCTCTAACGATTTTCATTAAAATATCATATGTTTACGATATTTTCATGACAAATGAAATGTATATCTCGAATTTTCTGGGAATGTCTCCAAAAGTGTTCTTCATTCTGAACGACTTTTGCATAACTGGTAAACCATAAGAGATAGACAAAATTTTACTTCACAAAAAATGTAGATCGCGTTAAAATACACAATTTATGTCATATACATTTTTTGTTGTTGAGTGAACCATTTTCGAGATATTGCTTGTTATTCCCTTAAATTTTTCAATACTTATTTTCTCAAATGGGAATTCGTTATTCATTTTTTTGTCTTGGATATGCAAAGAGTATTAATCTGTGGCAAAGAGAATGGTAATTCTCTTTGCATGTCAAAAGATCGTTTCTGCAAATGTTTATCTCGATTAATATGAAATAGATGGAGAATAAGAGTTTGTAAAACTAGTTTGTACAAGAGTAGAGAAAGTCATGTGAATGTAACACATCAGATTATTTTCCAAGAAACATAACACTATCCCCAAATTCTGAAAATTTTGCAGGAATCAACGTAGCATAACTTAAACAAATGATTGTCGCTGATAAAGACACAAGCAGTCTGCTACAATACAGCAACTGTAATAGTTTAAATGCAAACAGTGTTCCAACACCTTCGTTAGTACCGGTAATCTCCGTGGGGGTTGAACTCGGTTGTGATCGACATAGTGCTATAAGTATAAATGCCGCTATAAGACCTTGCTATACACTGTGGGAGGTGAAAATCCTGAGCGAACTACGGCAGAACCATCTTAAAATGAACACCCAGTACGAGATTTGCCCAATGCAGTTTTGTAATTGGTAATAACATATTATAAATGAAGATGAAGCATTTATGACGTAGTTTGGTCCAATTAAAACTTATGTTGCAGTGAAATCAGAAAGAGAGGAACATCAATTTAGAAACTCAATGTTCTTGACTGACTGATGTAAAATGTAATTTATTACAGAACATTTATCCTATGACCTTGTAGATACATTCTCAGCCTTTTAAAGCGTTCAATAAGCAGGTGAGAATTTTCTATCCAAACCTTTCTTGCAGTCATAATCCAATAACAACAACTGTATTATAGCCCCTATTGCAGGCATAATCAAATAGTAAAATATTCATACAAACATGCACAGAAATAGAAAATATGCACCAACGTATGCAAAAACAAGTGAACAAAACTCAAATTAAGTACGAAGGCTTAAATAAGTACGAAGGCTTTCACGGCCGGAGTTAATCGATAAAACATTATAATCTTCCGGGCTGGAAGGCCGTGATCTAAGGGTAAAATTACTAGCACCCGACGTTTCGGTCAACTCTGTGGTTGCCATCTTCAAGAGTGTAACTCCCAGGACAGCTTGATAACGACTGACGACTAGGCTTTTTTTTCGAGTGGAGGAGAAAATGATTTAATCACTTATCTCAGCCCCAATGGGAGTTAGGGCTGAGAGTGTGGGAATCTCCAGTATGGCATACCCACTAAAAACTCCTCCACCGGTGTGGATTCAGGTATTGTGCGGCAGTACCGCTATTGCACCTGCGGATTCAAGAAGCGGGATGTGTTGGCCGGCCACTAGGGCCTAGACAGGTGATGGTAAGGAGTCAGGACGTTACCATGGCCGAGACCATGATAACGCCCTGGCGGATTGAGGGTGTTAATTTGGGACATTCAGGGAGCTTCTTTTCTTGACCACGCCTGGGCGCTGCGTCTTCTAGTGGTTTGTAGGTCGTGCGTTACAGATGGTACCTGTACGCGAGTCGGTCAGCTCGAGCCGGAGGCTGCGTCTCTGGAACAAACTAAACTAGACATGCATAACCGTAGAAATACATAGATATACATATAAGTTAAAACTGTGTTTACTTATACATAGACGCAGTTCAATAAGAGTCGTAAAATACTTGATAGTACTTCGTTTCAGCCGTGCGGCTTCGTCTTTGCAAGAAGTGATTTGCTAATTTTAAGTATTTACGCGCTCCGCCGTATGGCGTCATCTATTGTACATGATAATTTTGTTTGAATATAATGAAAATTAGTTAGTAAAGAGATGCAATTAGGCAAGAGATGTTCCGCAATTTATAGCTCACGTCAAGGTCAAAACTACCGCAGTGGGTCTGCAGTGACGTGTCATCGCTGGTATCCACGTACGATTAAGCTTAAATTTTTCTTCTTTTGTATTAAAGTTCTTGGAGTGTTTATAAATTTCAATTGCTTCTCTATGAAGTCTAGCGTGATAATATTTGTAGAAGATAGTACTTGCGTGTCTTCATATAGGATACGATGACCCATGGTAACAAAGTATTCAGCGACTGCAGACTTATCTGTTTGAGCAAGGCGACAATGTCGTTTATGCTCTGTTATTCGGGTATTTATACTACATTTTGTTGTTCCGATATAAACAGAGCCGCATGTACAAGGTATTCTATATACCCCTGGAACACATAAGGGGTCTCTCTTGTCTTTAGCAGATTTTAAAGTTTGTTGAATTTTTCTGGTTGGTTTATATATTGTATTTATTTCGTGCTTTTTAAGTATTTTTCCAATGCGGTCTGTGACGTTTTTAACGTAAGGTAAGAAGACTTTTCCCTTATATGTACATGATTCGTGGCCTTGACGTGATATCTTCTTAGGTTGAATTGCTCTGTTAAAATCTTTATTCGTAAATCCGTTTTGTAACACAGCCAGCCTAAGATGCTGTATCTCATCACTTAAGTATTGCCCTGTACAAATACGTTTGGCTCGGTCCACTAGGGTTTTGATTATTGCTCTCTGTTGTTGTGGGTGGTGATTGGAGCTTTTGTTTAAATATCTGTCGGTATGGGTGGGTTTCCTATAAACAGTGTGAGACAGTGATCCATCAGCATTTCTTATTACCAGAACATCTAAGAACTGTTTGTTATGTTCAATCGCTTACTAACACGGGTAAGACCTCGCGAAAATTAGCACATAACCCTGAGACTGTAGTAAGTGCAGTGAAATCACAGGATCTTTTGGTTTGCGATTTAACCCAAGATTAGGCTAGGGTATGTGTGAACTTGACTCACACTGGTTAAGAGGAAATTTATTCATCTCACTGACCTTGGAAACCGTGGATACGACACCTGTTTTAGTCCTCTTTTTACTTTCTCTAGCACGTACATAGTAGGTAGAGAAAGTATTGTATTACGCCCAAATATTCGATACCAAGATTTCACTGAAAATATATATTTTGAGACCCCCTGAATAAAAATGGAAAAAACATTTTTAGAAAGAGGTCCGCGCGTGTGTGTGTGAGTTTGTGAACAGCATAACTGAAAAATGAACAGTCACACAAACACCAAACTTGGTTTTTAGGATCAGTATCTTCCAGAAATGCGACATAAAGATTTTCAAGAAAATCCTCCCACCGCGGTCTACCCTTTACATGGAAGATTTTTCGAAATGTTTGTTTTTGTAAAAATGGCGTGAAGCATTTCGATTACAATAGCATATATTATCCTATTTACATGATAAATAAAATTTATTTCTTGAATTTTCTGGCAATAGCCTGTAAAATCCTCTTCCTTCGAATGAAATATTGTATAATCTTGTATAACTAGTAAACGTTAAGCGATAGACGAAAATGTACAAACAATTTATTTCAAATAACGTTCATCAGCAATTTACGAGATATCCGTTATTAATGGTTCGAAATGCTCAATACTTGGTAATTCTTTAAGGTCTTTTCAACATTCAGTTGTTTCTCACGATGTCATGGAAACGTATGGAATTTTAATACCAGCATATAGCGTCCAGTTCTTAAACATTTGAATATCGCTATTCCCCTTGTATCTATAACGAAATGTGCAATGCAGCTAATTTCGGAAAGTTTTATATCGATTGAAATGTAGAAGATAGGAAAATAAAACCTTCGAAACAATTTGTGTACCCACTAATAAGCGCTAAGGGGTAGAGAAAGTCATGTGAATCCAACACAAGATTTTTATTATTTCTACATACTACCCCTTCCCATCCACAGTATTGTTTTTCAGACTGTAAGTCACATGCAATTGCTCTAGACTTTGTAGATGTGCATACACACATACATAAATTTTTATATTGTACATTGATTGCAGACTTTATTAAGTACTACTAATTTTTATTTTCTAAAGATGAAAATTATAATCAACTACACTGAAATTGTTTGCGAAACTGTGACTTCAAAATTATATAATCCCCGCAGTTGTAGATATATAAAAACCTATGTTGCACTTACATGTCTTTCTCTACTCAAATACAAACTATTTTTACAAACGCTTATTCTCCGTCTACTTTATGTTAATAGTAATATCGAGATGTTAATCGTATTGCTAATTTTCTTGTAGGTACAAGGGGAATACGGTAGGCTTTAAGCGATGTCAAATATTTTAGGAGCTGGTTGCTATGTGGAGCATTCCATCCTCTTTGCATGTCCAGGGCATAAAAAAAAAGAATAACGAATTCCCATCTGAGAAAAATATAAGTATTGCAAAATTCAAACAAATAAGAAAATCTGATGTGTTACACTCACATGACTTTCTCTACTCTTGTACAAAATATTTTTACAAACGCTTATTCTGCATCTACTTCATGTTAATCGAGATAAACATTTGCAGACTCTATCTTATTGCTAATTTTCTTGTAGATGTAAGGGGAATATATATTTACAAGGGCAATATAGAAAAACAGTAGCCTTTAAGCACATACATATCTCTTATTAGCTGGTTGCTAGGTGCAGCACCATTCCCTTTGCCACAGATTATATCTCTTTGCATATCCAAGACCAAAAAATGAATAACGAATTCCCATTTTAGAAAATAAGTATTGAAAAAATTAAGGGAATAACAAGCAATATCTCGAAAATGGCTCACTCAACAAAAAAAATGTATATGACATGTATTGTGTATTTTAATGCGATCTACATTTTGCGCGTAGTAAAATTTTGTCTATCTCTTATGGTTTACCAGTTATGCAAAAGTCATTCACAATGAAGAATACTTTTGGAAACATTCCTAGAAAATTCAAGATATACATTTTATTTGTCATGAAAATATCTTAAAAATATGATATTTTAATCAAAATCGTTAGAGCCATTTTTGAGAAAATTAAACTTTTCGAAAAATCTTCCATGTAAAGGGTAACTGGGGTGGTGGGATTTGCTTGAAAAGCTTCGTGTCGCATCTCTGGAAGATACTGAACCTAAATACCAAGTTTGGTGTTTATCCGACTATTCGTTTCTGAGTTATGCTGTTCACAGACAGACAGACACACACACACACAGACTGACACTCAGACACACAGACAGACAGACATACACACGGACATGTTTCCAAAAATGCTCTTTTTGGATTCAGGGTGTCTCAAAGCATGTATTTCCGGTGAAATCTTGGTATCGAATTTTTGGGTGGAATGCAATACTTCCCCTACTTACTGTACGTAGTAGAGAAAGTAAAAATATATGACAAATTGTGTGAAATCTATACTTTTTGTATAGTAAAACTGCGTCTATCTCTTACGGTTTATCAGTTATGCGAAAGTCATTCAGAATGAAGAGGGCTTTTGGGGACATTCCCAAAGGTAGTCCGAAAATCTTCGTGTCGCATTCTTGGAGGATAGTAAACTTAAGTACAAGTTTGGTATTTATCCGACTTTGCGTTTTTGAGTTATGCTGTTCACAGACTGAGACATACACGTTTCCAAAAATGTTTTATTTGGATTCAGCACACGTCAAAACATGTATTTCCGGTTAAATCTCTACATCGAATTTTTGGTGGAATGCAATGCTTCCCCTACTTACTATACGTAGTAGAGAAAATACAAAGAAGACGCATTTTGGATGTATTTCGGGGTTCTAATTGTTATTATTATAATTACCATTATTATTGTATCCTTAATTTTTCTAAACTGTAGTTAAAATTTAAGATTATATATTCAACATACAAAAACTGTATATTTTTAAGCAACGTAAGATCTCCGCAAAACATAGAACAATGTTTGGGATGAAGTATTTCTTTCATCCTGAGGCTGGCTAGCAGAAAAGCAGAAGTTGCCAGTGCCCTACAGGGATGCTAAGTTATTTTTTAGCAGACCAACTGTCAAATGGAAGCAAGACTGGACCATTAAAACATGAAGCAAACTCTGCATAATTAAGAAAGGCTCCTCAAAACCCTGCACATTGCAGACACTAAAAAGAAAAGAACAACTGTTTATATCACGTTTACGAATAGGCCACTCACGCCTAACCCTTTCCATCTTACTCACCAAAGAAAATGCTCCTCACTGTGAGACCTGAAATTGCCGTATCACCATTGAACACCTCATCACTAAATGCAGAAATTATACCATGGAGAGAAGAAGACTTAACATACCTGAAGATATATCTGTAGCTTTAAACTACCCTACTCATTTCAAAAACATTATTTTTTTCTTGAACGTCATAAAACTGTATCAAGATTTAAATATAATACATCAAACAAAAATGTATAATAGGTAAAAGGTTATACTCTTCTAGCTGTGTTCAAGACTTAATAATGTAAAATATGTTTATAATAATGTATTACAGTTAGTGTATTGTTTAATCAATGTAAAGTATATAATGCATTATTATTGTACTCGTATGTACGGATGTAAGTCGAGATATGACTATAAATAAAGAGAAATAACAACAAAAGTACAATTAGCTGTCATGCCGCCCTTTTCCGAACGAGGTAAGGCTCTAACGTGTTTCTCAGTTTAAAGCTTCATGACCTTTACTAAAGTTGTTTTAAGCTTTACATAGCAAAAAATAAGGGGTTTTTATTTTAAGAATTGATTCTCTCCTTATATTACACATTCCGAAAGTAATGCCTGGTTTATTTTCATTGAAACTACAACAGATACAGAAAGCGCAATAACACAATTAAATACAGCAAGATTTCAACTCACACGGTTATTTTTCCACATAACCACAGACATTCGTTATGCACTTTTGCCAACGAGCATTCCACGCTCGTAAAATTCTGAACCAGCTGAGGCTAGCCACTGTCTTGGTTGTGTCTTCAACTTCTTTGTTGGAGAAGTCGGATGTCGTTTAGAATCTGGCTCATAGTGGTGACACCACGTCTCATCTCCAATGATGATGGGGTTCAGAAAATTGTCACATTCAACCTCGTATTGGTCCAGCAGGTCCCCCAGAAATTTCCATCTGATGAGTTTTTGGTCTTGTGAATGCATCCAGGGGACCCATCTCTCACACACTTTGCGATAATTAAGGTTACGTAACATCTTGTCTAAGGCATTGCAGCCGACATTCAACTCTACACACAATTCCTTGGTAGTAATCCGCCGATCATTGCGGATCAGTTGATCGAGATGCTGTTCATCATTTGCTGTGACATGCGACCAAGGTGTGGCTTGTCCTGTACATCCTTTTCACCACTTTTAAAACGCTTAATGCTTTTATTTTATTTTATTTTTTCTTAGCTTCATTAATATCCCGCCTTTAACTACATTGGTCTTATCGGCGGCCTTTCCTTTGGAACTTATTGGCTATTAGCAATGGTGATAACTCGTATTCCCTTGTCATTGGGTTTTTGCATATTTTGGGTTTTAAGCATTAGATTACACACATTCACACTCTCATTTATACTTCCAGACTCTGGGAAGGATAGAGAATAATGTTGGCTGGAGAAAAATTTCCACCCCCAGGTGCTCTACCGACTGAGCTACGGGGCAGACCAATGCTTTTATTATAGGTTATCTATTTTTCCTATTAAATATACCGGACTGCTAAAATGCATCTGGTTTAATTGTCCAGTTTTCCCGACCTTAGTTATAAGTGATGCATATAGGGCACCTTGTGACTTCCGCACTATGTTACTGATTCATTCTAAGAACTGATGCCGAAGACCTTCAAAGATTCAGTTGATCTAGTTGTCAACGGGACCTAAACCTCACTCACAAGATTCAGTCAAAAGAAATGCTTCACTGTGATTTAGCACAATAGCTGAAAAGTTCTGCGCTATGACATTGTGGGCTGAAGCAAGGAGCTCTGGTAGAGGTAAAGGTACGTATCACGGAGGGGCCCCCGGAACCGGGGTGCAGCACCGCACGCAGGCCAGTCGACCCCTTGTGCTTCCAACGTGACTCCTGGGAAGGAGGAATGAGGGGAGAAACGCGAAGGGTGACCAGATCCGGATGCCGACGAGCGAAGCATGGACGGGGTCTCTAACATTCCCAGATAGAGCGCATACGATGTCGCAAGATCTCTGTCCACAAGCTACCAATCAACAGGGTTTCCGGAGCGGAGTCCCACGCAGAGCGTCCTCCGTGGTGTAGTGGTTACCATGCTAGCCTCTAGTTCCCGAGGTCGCGGGTTCAAACCCGGCGGAGGGCGATGGACTTTTTCGGTGTAAAAATCCTTATCATAGCTTCCTTCGGAAGGGAAGTAAAACCGGGTTTTTTTACGACACGTAAAAGAATCTCAAGCCTGATAAAGAGACCTCTGAGCAAATTTTTCGGTCTTTCACTCCCAATATAAGAGGGAGCGCTAAGAACCATAGTAGTTAAAGAGCGTCCATAAATAAAACTTATTTCTTTCGAAACATATTTTTCTTTTCCAAAAATGCTTTTTTGGGGATCAGGGGACCTTAAAAACACATATTTGCGGCGAAATTTCGACATAAAATTTGTGGGTGGAATACAATACTTCCTCTACTTAAGGTAAGCAAGCAGTAGAGAAACTAACAAGCTTCTGTATGAAGAATTTGAAGAGCCGTTAAGATAATAAATTATATTGGGCACTGAAAATAATTAACCAGGCACCGATCTGCTGCCATTTACACTGAATGACTGAATGTAATGTGTTGGATCGTTTACTAAATTCCAAAATGCATGTCTCTTTCGAGATGGAATTTGAGTGCTGGGGCCATTGTAACATTTGGTTACAAATACACACTAGGGCAGCGAAGTATGGTGGCAGCGGGCGTATGTTCAAGGAAAGAAGTTTCAACATTTACATGAAAATAAAAACCTAAATTCTTTTGCAGTTGAACGATTATTAAACAGATATATTCTGAAATTGTCGTTAAGTTTCACAAGGAAGTTAACAAGCAGTAAATTGAATAAAGCCTGTTCTCGTTTCTTCTTCTTGCACAATTACAATGGCTTTCGAACCTTAGAATTAACAAATTCCTGTATTATAACTGGCGCAACAGTTCTAGACATGTGAAAATCTTAATGAGAGCTATGGAGCGAGTTACATACCAGATCAGGAGGTGACCGGTCGTCTGCATGCTGCAGGAGTGCGTGGGACAGTCATTGTCAAATATCCGCTCACCGGTTATGCATTTGTAGTTATATACAGTATATTTAAATCCACCGCTGTAAAATGCCCTTAACATAAAAACACTGTCAACCATCTGCCTCCAGTTCTTCCACACCTAACAGCCCTTCCTCTTCTGCCGCTATCACTGCTGTCGTTACTTTCTGCACCATTATCCTGGATGATAATTTTTTCAATTGATTTTTCTGCAATTCCGTATTTTTTGAAATAATGATTCTCAATTTATTTAACATGTCGACATACATTTTCCCATTCTGGCCTTCCATTTTCTGCAAATCGCTGGCGACATAACTTCCCCACATCTTTTAGTTTAAAAGCGATATTTCTGCAGGTCATTTGTCGAAATCGTCTATTTCTGTAATACGTTTAGGGACCTTATGTTTCTTCACAGGTGTGTCAAATGGTACTCTTTCATCCATATGATTTTTCTTATCTTTGAGAACTCTGGAAATGGAACTCAGTGAAACACCAGTTGCTTTGGCTACTCTTTCTTTCACTCTCTTAAGGCTTTTGTGGAACTCGGGTAAACGTATATTTTCTTCCTTCATCTCTGCTTCTTGCTTCATGAAGTCGAGGACATTTGCAATTACTTCCCTGATTTGAATACGTAATACCTTACCATTTAACTTTGAAAACGTAGGAGCCATGGTTATAAATATCACAAACATAAAATAAACACTATTTACGTACAGCTCTCTTTGAAATTACAAGAGGACACTTTCTATGCAGACTGTATGTGTTTCGCACTGTGAGTAAGCAAAGGTATTATATCGCTTTCGTTGATTAAACTAAACATAAATCATTCCTAGGCTCGGCAGCTGGGGTGGCAGTCAAGGTCACGATTCCAGAAGTTTTGCGCCAATTATACTAACTCACTTTAAACCGTCCCTATTATAAAGACACGCACACGACTTTATCTGTTAATTTGGAATGTTACTCACAAAATGCATGAAGAATTTTAAAGTACGTCGCGTCCCACACCACCGAGTTACGCTGGCTTCTCGGGTGATGACCAATCCTCAACTAAGGGTCAAATTCATAGTCGTAGCTTATTTCAAGGAAGTCCTTAAGTAGCGATTTTCAATACACAGACTATGACTATGCTTAGTCATATAAATAAGCTCCTACCTCCGTTTATATTCAATACGGAGAGCCGACGCCATCTTGCAGCAACTGCCTACAACGGAATTAATGGTAATAGCAATTTCATGGAGTATATGGAATTTCATAATGAACTTGTACTGCGCATTAAAAAACGCATATGCGTGATTTGCAGAATTCACTTGAAACGCATAGAGATCCTGAATATAAAAAGCGATATCGGTTTACCAAAGCCGCTGCTTCTGCTAAACAAGGTAATCTTAAAAAACAGAGATTATGAAGTCGCAACGTGAGACGGGCTTACTTAAAAGATAATGTATAGAATCTCAATGCTCTGACACTATCCGTATGTTTTCTGTTCAGACGTTTTCCCATTTATGTTGTCCGAAATCCCTAGGTCCCTATAAAACGAGATTCCGCTGCACTTATTCAGAATCATTTGATAACATTCTAAAAATAAAAATGCGGAAATATTTCTGCAATAAATAAATTACATCTCTGCAGTGCTTTCTCGATCAAATTGCCTATTTTGCATAATCACTGCGACTGCAATGGATCACTTAACAAGTCACACTCTTTAGCATTAATTCGCAAATATACGTTGGGTTATTAAAATCTTGAATAGAGGTTTATCGATTTCGGGTGTAAAACCGCTTTTCAAGCAAATATTGTAAGTTATTGACTACTTAGCTTTTCTGCTTACTGCTAGATGGTGTAGTAATTGCATTTGTGGTTTGCTTCCAAGCGTGCATATACACAGTGCGCAAATTGTTGTAAAGACTTCTATCTACTACGTATCACTTTACGTTAGAAAGTCAGGTTTCTCAGTTTTAAAATATACCACAAATGAATACAGTACATCACCCAGCGTCAAATTGTCTGCATTCCACGAAGTCTTTGCATCTCAGCACCAACTCTTTTAGTTGGTTTCATTCCTGCTCGCTGAAGTGTTTTCCTTTTGGCATGTTTTCGACCTAAATAATTTAACTGTATAACTATCACTACAACCCCTTAGCTAAATTTACAGTCTACTTGATTTTAAAATGAAATTATTTAAAACTCGCAAACTTCTACCACGTGCTCAACAGCTGTTGTGAACAAAACAATAACGAATATGGAAATGGCGGCTGGCTATGTGGTCACCTGCATGTTCGTTTACACATTCCTTCGCGCATCCGAGTGGCTGTGAAACAGCTGAACCATGTTGCCACATGTGCTTCGGAAATAAGTAAGCGCTCAGCGCTGAGCATATAAGTACCGCCTGTGTATGCCAAATAGTAATAAGGAAGGAAATATCAGAAGGAAATACTTTTAACTTAAACATCTCCTTTTTACTTTCTCTACTACGCATAGTAAGTAGGGGAAGTATTGTATTCCACCCAAAAATTCGATACCGAGATTTCACCGGAAATACATGTTTTGAGACCCCCTGAATCCAAAAACAGCATTTTTAGAAACATGTCCGTGTGTATGTCTGTGTGTCTATGAACAGCATAACTCAGAAACGAACAGTCGGATAAACACCAAACTTGGTATTTAGGTTCAGTATCTTCCAGAGATGCGACACGAAGGTTTTCAAGAAAATCCCCCCACCCCAGATTCCTCTTTACATGGAACAGTTTTCGAAGATTTTAATTCTCTCAAACGCGGCTCTAAGTTTTTCATTATAAAATATCACATGTTTAAGATATTTTCATGACAAATGAAATGTATAACTCGAATTTTCTGGGAATGCCTCCAAAAGTATTCTTCATTGTGAACGACTTTTGCATAACTGGTAAACCATTAGAGATAGACAAGATTTTACTACACAAAAATGTAGATCGCGTTAAAATACACAATTTATGTCACATACATTTTTTTGTTGATTGAACCATTTTCGATATATTGCTTGTTATTCCCTTAAATTTTCCAATACTTATTCTTTTTCTCAAATTGGTTATTCATGTTTTTTATGTCCTGGACATGCAAAGAGAATGGAATGTGCCACATAGCAACCAGCTCTTAAAATATTGGACTATCGCTTAAAACTTACCATATTCCCCTTGCATCTACAAGAAAATTAGCAATAAGATTGATATCTCGATTAACATGAAGCATATGGAGAATAAGCGTTTGCAAAAATAGATCAGATTGTTACATAAGCGACGGCTATAAATTCGACCCTAAATCCTCTTCTTCATGTCCAAAGCTTCCCGACCTCCCACTTGCGGAGTGTACGAAGTCACACCATCTCCTATCCACCAGCTCCCTCTGACGAGCTACCAGGCCGGCAGACAATGGGTGATATAAATAAAAACAAGCAAAAGCTTGTGAGCTGTAGCTCCAAGCAAGTTGAGAAACGAGCATCAGGTCGTGGTTTGGTATAAATAAAAATTTCCCCTCTTCGATGAGCTATTGCTATCACCTACCAAGCTTTTGCTCAGTGACCTTCACTACGACACATCATCTGAGTAAACAAACACGCCCATTCTTTGTCAGGAGGTGATTTAAATCTTTACTGCACCTAAATATACATATACTCATACATGTTAATCATACTCTCATTTATGAAATCTAATAGGCATGAAAATTTTAAATAACACAATTATAATTAAAGATTTTGCAAATGAAACAGGCATTGAGATTCACCCAACTTTTAACAGATAACGCTCATCCCTTTTCTAAATCCAATCCCTCATTTCCTTATTTGATAGTATTACAAATGTGTCACCAACTGATATATTGAAAGTAGATTATTTGTACTTCTGTTTTTGCACCTTTATATTGATATCCTCTGCATGTATATAAAATATCACTACGTAATTCCAAGGCTTTATAAGATATTATCATGAATTAAAGTTAAACTGGATGAAAGAGTTTCATTTGAAAGTTATATTTAAGTTTGGTTTTAATTGAAATCTTTAGTTATAATCCGGTTTTGATTTGTGCGAACATTCTGCTCTATGTAAGTGTTTATTTGTATATCGCTTTAATATATTACCAGTCTTCCGTTAATAAGAACTGGCTCGGTATGACCTCACTCACATTCTGTTTAGCATTATAGTACCCGGATGAAAACACGTCAGGATCTTTTCAGTATTGTTAGAAGGTCCACCTCGTGTTTCATTTGCCTCTGGAAGAAAATGTTACGCAACCTCTCACATTTTATCTTTTAAATACATGTTTATATCAGCACACATCCGAGTTCTTGCGTCTTGAAACAATTTTTAATTTCACTATCACTTACGTATAGCAAGTAGAGGAAGTATTGCACACTACGCAAAAATTCGGTACCGAGATTTCATCAGAGATACACGTTTTGAGAGTGCCTGAATTAAAAAGAAATATCTTTAGCAAATGTGTGTGTGAACAGCATAAATAAAAAAAAACTAGTTCAAATTAGTATCCTCCAAAATGTGATAAGACTTTCAAGAACATTCCTCTACCCCAAAACTATCCCTTTTCTCAAAAATGGCTACAACAATTTTGATTAAAATCCGCTATTGTTTAAGATATTTGCACGGCAAATATAAATAGGTATATCTCGAATTTTCTGGGAATAGCCTGTGAAGTGCTCTTCATTCTGAATGACTTTTATGTAACGCTAAACTGTAAGAGATTCTACTACAAGAGTCCTACTACGCATCTGTGTCTGAACAGCAAACTCAGAAAGGTAAAGTCATTAAATAACAAGTTTGGTATTTAAATTCAGCTCCTTCCAAACATGCGTCAGGAAGATTTTCAAGAAAGTTCCCCCGCCAAAATGCCCTTAACATGGAAACTATTACCAAAAACTTTATTTTCTCAAAAACGACTTAACGATTTTGATTAAACACGACATGTTTAAAATGTTTTCATATCAAATGCATATATTGCTTTTCCTGGGAATATCCTCCGAAGTCCTCTTGTTTCTCAGTAACTTTTGCACAATTGGTAAACCATAAGATAGGCAAATATATCTACAAAAAGAAAATTGTTCCCGTTAAGCGCACAATTTATGACAAAGCATTTCTTTTTTACTTTCTTTTTTTAACTTAATCATTCCTGAGATATTCCTTGTTATTGGTTTAAACTTTCAAATAACTACTTATAATTCTCTCAAATGGGAAGTCGGTATTCGATATTTTCTCGTGGTCATCATGCAAAGAGCATCGAATTTCAAAGCCCTCATATACCCAGGTGCTCTTTAAAAACCTGACTCACTTTACCTACTGTATCGTATAACAAAATTGTAAATGTAAATTGAACGTTTATCTGGATTAACAAGAAGAAGCTGGAATAAGCTCTTGTAAGTATAGTTTGTAGAAGAATGATTAGAGAAAGCCATGTGAATGTAGAACATTAGGATTTTTTTTCTTTTTTCCGCGATCATCTGAAAAGAATGGAATTTCAAATCCATCAAATAGCGACCCACATTTAAAATATTTGACTATCCCTTCAGTTTACTGCATTCTTCTATTTCTACAATGATAGTTTATCTCGATTAACAAGAAGTAGCTACCAAGAATCAGGTTTTGTAATAATTGTTTGTAAAAAGAGTGATAGAGAAAGTCGTGTGATTTTTATTTTCCTCTCTGGAACCATGATCATGAACTCCACCAATGTATTAAAATGCAGTTGAGCAAGCTGAGGTACCTACGGAGGTACCTCAAGAAATAGCAAGCAAAAGCTTAGTAAAGGCGAGCAGGACTTGTTTTTATTTATACCATATCGCGAGCAATAGCTCAGCGATCAAGGTCAGCAAGCTTTAGCTCGCGAGGAGGTTGAGCAGAAAAGTTTTATTTATACGAAACCAAGCAAATGCTTGGAATTAGTGAGAAATAAGCTAATGCTTGCTTTTATTTATACCACCCAATTTCTAGTCGGCTCAGTTGGCGGTCTTCGCGGGTTGCATATGCCAATGCTCAGGCGAATAGCTGTTGATATCCAGCCTGATGGCGATGTACCTCCCGCTTTTAGAGACTTAGCTTAGGAGGGTAGCCCAATATGGTTCATTTTCAGCCATGTCACTACCAAAAGTTATTTAACCAATCAACATGCAGTGACTCGTTTGTTGTTCTGAGCATTTGTCAATAAGTAGCAGCCAGTCGGCCATTTTGCTTCTCTAAGGCCCGGTTTCACAGTATAAGCTTAAACTTCGAATCGGGCTTAACCGGAGAGTTAAGCTTCAGCCGAGTTTTGCAGTGCGTAGTTCAAGCGCTAAGCCGAGATTATACGGGACTCGACTTAAACCGTACTGAACTGCGGTTTAAGTTAAGGAGTCGCCATGTTATCTAAGGACGAAAATTTTAGTGACGAGGAAATGCAAATTATTTTAAACCATATCCACAACAGAAGACGGCCTAAAGTGTTTAGAATGCGTCCAAATCATTTCCACATATGGAATGACCGAGAATTCTACGAGAGGTTTCGGTTAAGTAAACAGTCTGCGATAATGGTACTAGAGATTATTGTTGATGCAATTAAACATAAAACAGACTGGTAAGTAAAACTTAATATTAAATTTATTCTTACACCTTTATAATATACTTTATCGCTCATAAGGTATTATTACTTTATATTTCAGGAACAAAGCCCTCTCGTCAGAAGCGATGCTTCTTTTGACGTTGAGGTTATACGCAGAGTTGTGAAAATTGTTTCACATCCATCAATTTGGACACCAATTCATTCCTTTATTTCCTCGTCGATTGACGTAATTAACCTGTACCCCGAATAGCACATTTATCGTCGGCGTATTTCTTTTTTGTAACTTTCCTCAAATTGTTATATTTCTTCTTTAACATGGTAGCATCTCTGTATATTATTCCGCTCTTTGCATTGAATAACTCCGCAATTTTCCCCCACGTTTGGTTCTTCCTGCTCCACTGTACCTTATCAGATTGCTTGCACTCTAATTATGTGTTTATACTGCTTTACAATTTCTAACAGAATGCTAGAAGTGAAGTTAGCAGTACGTTTTGGCTCTGATTTTTCGGTCATTTTAGTGTGTGTATCTGAATAACCTATAAAACCTTACTTTCAGGAACAGCGCCGCCATAAACAAATGATGGGAATTCGCTCGATGCGCATGCGCAAGCGTTACCAACTTTAAAGTTCCGAGGAGTTGTTCAGCTCAGTAAAGCCAAACGTGGTTGCCCTACTGTGAAACTCGCAAAGCTTTAACCAAAGCTTAAGTTTTGTTTAAGCTGCGTCCGTAGCTTACTGTCCGTGAGGTTTAAGTTGTCGTGTCCCTTTTAGACAGAGAAAGGAATACTCACCATCTCGCTCTCGCTCTATGGTGACGCAGGCAAAGCAGATACACCAGCCAAACAAGCATCAGTGGCGGGATGCCTCTCCGACCGGTTGTTGTTCATTCTCCGATTTACCATCAGAGACTTCAAACGAATATTCGTACTCATTTTCCGATTCTTCTAAATTTATGACTAATCTGTCCGTAATTTCATCTACCAGACCGTCTTTCTCCCAGTAAAACTGTTCAGTGCTTTGTACATGCTCACACACCCTTTTCCAGTTGTCTGGAGTCACTTTTGTAATCGCATTATCAAACAACGCTTTTACATCACCACTTTTAAATGAAATATTATGTTTGGCAACATCGTTCTTGACTTGCGCCCATATAAGTTCTATAGCGTTAAAATCACAGTGATAAGGTAGCAACCGTACTATGGTATGTCCATGCATTTCTGCTAGTGTATCTATTTCATAAACTTTGAAATTGTCTTTTTTCAATTTAATTAGCTCATATAGCACTGGTTTTGTCGCTCGGGCATCAAACTCAATATTTCTATTACGCAGCCATTCCTGCATATGGGATTTGAGTGAAGATGAAGTGGTGCTTTATTAATTTCTATGGAATGATAAGGGGCATTGTCCATAACGATGACACTATTAGAAGGAATGTTAAGTAGCAGTTTATTAACAAACCAATCCTTGAAAATATTGTTATCCATTTCTTCATGGTAGTCTTTACTGGATTTTGACTTAAAAGTTAGCAAGGCATTAGGAATGAACCCTGTTGAACATCCAGCATGTACAACTATAAATCGCTGTCCTTTGCCTATTGGTGTTTTAAGAGGGAAATCATTTTCATCACCGTCACACTTCCACACCTTATTTCTCGTATGGTTTATATTTACCCACGTTTCGTCAAGGTACACTATAGACCTACCAGTAGCCCTCAGTTCCTTCATTCGTCTTAAAAACTGAAATCGTTTAGAAACAATATCCATTCGTTCCATTAAAAAAGTCTTCCTTGCGAATTTTTGCTATAACTGAAATTAAGCTTTCTAAGAATTTTTCTTACCGACCACACGCTTCCTTTCAGTAAGTCTTGAACTTTTAAAGCCTCATAAATGTCCTGCAAACTAGGCAGAAAGTCCGTACGATATAGCGAATAGATTGTTCGCTTAATAGCAGCTGTCGTGAATGAGTCTATTTCTGTTTTTTGCGATCTCCTATTCAAGCGCTTCTTGCCTGGAGTTTGCAATCTACCGCCACTAGCTTCAGAATTTTTGTGTTCTTTTAAAATTCGCCGGACGGAACGAGCAGAAATACCTGTAGCAGCAGCAGTTCTCTCAACTATACTAGTCACTGAAACAGTCGGCTTTCCACATTTCAACGCGTCACATTCATCACTGAAGAAACTGTGAACTTTGACTACCATTTGCCTACCATCTGATTTTAGAGCTTTCCCTCGAGACCCAATTTGATACAATACAAATACAGCCAAAACTACTAGAAAATAATTCAACATTATATCCATATGCTGTAACACTGAAAACATCTTACGTATCGTGTAAAACCACAAAACACCAAACTCACAGTTCCGCAGCTCATACGCCACTGTAACCTTCAGTCAGCATACAATAGAAGCGGGAGGGACACGAGCTTCTGCGGGTCTGGAATTTCCACAAATCGCAAGAAAGAAGTGGTTGCTGTTCCACCCCCTGTTCTAGACAAGGACAGCACTCTGTGTGAGACAAAGACAGTAGAAAACCTGCCAAGTTAAACCTCACAGAGAGTAGTAAAGGTTCGACTTAAGCCTGAACTGTGAAACCGGCCCTAAATGCGGTTCAATCGTTCCAAAGTAGTTTATACGTTTATATCGACAAATAACCTACTACTTTCTGAGGTGGGCGGTTTGTTTTTTATGACAATAAAGGAATCGTATGTATCGATTACGTTATATTATCATCGATACTACTCCTTATTTAAACAGGAAACATTTCTCTATGTGAGAGACTCGCTTTAAGCAGTATTTTGATAGGAATTAAGTGGATAATTAAAAGCTCTTTCCAGCAAAATTAATTAACTTCTTGTTACTCCGTTCGCTCAAGGGCTTTTGGAAACGAAAATCCAACATACAATCAAAAATATTCGGATTAATTATCACTTCTATAGCAAACATGAAAGAAACGCTTCTAGCAACTTAAGCTCCAACAACTTTAATTTATTACAGTTTTCTTGCAATGCAGACGTTGTGCGGGGATTCTGAACTGACTGATGTTCTTCATTAAAAGGTTTCTTAAAGTAATTGAAAATGCTACAGAAGAAATTAATTTTTGTCGTTTATAAAACAAACAGGAGGTGTATAATTTTAAGTGCTGGTTTACTAGTGGCACTTTCAGTAGTTCCCACAGAAGTCTTGTACATGGAAATCGAGCTATATAGCTCAGGCACTTACGTCTGTGACCGCATTGGGGAGGTCCAGGGATCGATTCTCAACGACCGCCCACTCTGGCCCATGAGTTTTTCGTGGTTTCCCCGGGTCGCCAGGGAATGCTGCGGTTGTTAATTTTCTACCACGACTCTCCTTCCTTTCATTTCCTGTACCCACATCTTCCTTGTCATCTCCTTCAGGGTTTAGGACCAGGCGACGGTGTTCTGCACGTTGCGGCTGGACGGTGGGTTGCGCTCTGTGAAAATTTCTTCCCTGTCGTCGCTGCGGTACCGCTCAGTTAGGTCTCTCCTCAGCGTGGGGCTCTGCTCCGGGAGATTCTGGTGGTTGGTGGCTTTTGGGCAGGCACCGTGCGGCGTCGGATGCGTTGTATCCGGAAACCTTAAGGATCCCGTCCATACTTGCACCGTCGGCATGCGGATCTGGTCGCCCTTCAGATCTCTTCCCTCCCAGGGGTCACGTTAGAAGCACAATAGGCCGAATGGTCTGCGTGCGGTGCTCTGCCCCGTTTCGGGAACCCCTCCGTGATACGTACCCGCACTTGGAACCGCTTGCCTTAAGAAGGCGTTGCAACCCCAGCGTATTACCAAAATAGCCATAAAAGAAAAAAAAACATTCAGATGTGTTACACTCACATGTCATCGTCTACCCCTATAGCTTATTTTATATACTTTCTATATACACCATATACACTTTCTATATACAGTTTCGTTGCAGATACAAAGGGACAGAGAATACCAAACCGATAGCGGTGGCCGCTATATGCTGGCCTTAACACTTTGTCATGGTGTACCACACATGTGATAAAAATGTATGTTTTGTTTTAGGGTGTTAGGGGTTTGTAATGGCGTTTTTTTCTCTAATTTCTTATCATATTAACATTAGCAATAAAATACAGCTATTTACACAATTATTTGCAAAAATTCGTACATCATTCGTAGGCGAAGTATTGCATTCCACTTAAAAATTCGATATCGAGATTTCACCTGAAATACATGTTTTGAGACCCCCTGAATCCAAAAAAGTATTTTTGGAAACATGTCCGTGTGTGTGTGTCTGTCTGTGAACAGCATAACTCAGAAACGAACAGTCGGATAAACACCAAACTTGATATTTAGGTTCAGTATCTTCCAGAGATGCGACACGAAGGCTTACAAGAAAATTCTCCCACCTCAGTTTACCCTTTACATGGAACATTTTTGGAAAAGTTTAATTTTCTCCAAAATGGCTCTAACAACTTTGATTAACATATCATATATTTAAGATACTTTCATGGCAAATAAAATGTATATCTAGAATTTTCTGGGAATGTCTCAAAAAGTATTCTTCATTGTGAACGACTTATGCATAACTGGTAAACCATAAGAGATAGAAAAAATTTTACTACACAAAAATGTAGAACGCGTTACAATACACAATTTATGTCATATACATTTTTTTTGTTGAGTGAACCATTTTCGAGATATTCCTTGTTATTCCCTTAAATTTTCCAGTACTTACACTTTTTCTCAAATGGGAATTCGTTATTCATTTTTGTTGTCCTGGTAATGCAAAGAGAATGGAATACTCCACATAGCAACCACCTCTTACAATATTTGACATTTGGTTAAAGCCCACCAATTCCCCTTGCATCTACAAGAAAATGAGCAATAAGATTAACATCTCGTAATCTCGATTAATTTGAAGCATATGGAGAATAAGCGTTTGTAAAAATAGTTTGTACAAGAGTAGAGAAAGTCACGTGAGTGTAACACGTCAGATTTTTAATATTTATAAAGATGAAGCTATCTGAAAATGAAGCGAAAGGGTGGCTAAAGATATATAACAAGAATAAATATAATAATATGCCGACAAAACTGTATTAATTGCGAATTCTAAAAATTAATTACAAAAATAAATCAGTTTTAAGCATAACTGGAAAGGATTATAATTTTAAGATAACAGTAAGTAAAACTAAGACATTTCATGGAAAATACTTAATACGAAGAAAAATTGCAATTGAAGACCAGATTTTGGATCAAGTTCAGAACTTCAGTTACTTAGGAAGCTGTTACTTTAAGAAGGATAAGGATATTACAGAGATATCAGAGTATTTGTGCCACTATAAGCTGAACATGAAAAATACACGAAGAGATACGAAGATGAATTTCTATAAGGTGATGGCGGTGCGCATTTTACTGCATGGTAGTGAATCCTGGGTTAGGAAGAGAAAAGATTTTAACCGTGTTCAGGCAGCGGAAATGAAATTTTTACAAGTAGTTAAAGGTTGCACTAAGTTGGACAGGATTCCGAATGAAATTATTAGACAAGAACTGAATATTTTTTGCAGTAAATGATAAAATAAAAGAACATAAACAAAAATGGCAGGAACATCTGGAACGAATGGAAGAAACAAGGATTCCAAAAAATCGTCTTACAATACAAATCTAAAGGATATAGCGCGCTCAGTTAGGAACCGAGACCAGAACAGGTCGATAGCCTAAACTTTGAAAGGCAGAAGAAGAAGAAGATTATTTTTGTAATAAAACTGTAATTTCTTTTTAATAAGAAGCAACTGTAGTGAAACGTAACCCTGTCAGCATCCAAGCTTGCCATCACACCGGTTATTTTACTTCCATCGCCCTCCGCCGGGTTTGAACCCGCGACCTCGGGAACTATAGGCTAGCACGGTACCACTAGTCCACGGAGAACAACATTGATCTACTGTGGCTACACCCCCGGGAGACGGAGATGAAGTGAAGCAGCCGCAGGAGGTCGCAAGTCCGAAGGCAGACAGCTCCACAGAGACGCATGGAAACACCCGCCTTCACCAGCAGAGGCGAAGAATCCAGTGGGAGAGCGACGAAGTGACCCTAACAAGCGGGCCAACGTACCCTGGCGTTTTACGGGAGAAATCCTTTACAAAGCCAACATTTCATCTGCCCGTCACTAGTCTCATCCGGAACCCGAAGATATTTCCTAAAAATGGAAGAAAAAGAGATGAAATGAGAGGACATGAGTAAAAGGGGAAATCGTGGTAGAATACACAACCCCAGCATTCACCTAGACGACCAGAGGAGAACCACAAAAACCCCATGGTCAAGTGGGCAGCCAGTCTAACTACCCATCTCTCTCTCGCTAGGCGTCCGAGGCGACCACAACAAAAGAGACATCACGGAAAACCGAAAACTTCCCTCGGCTTTTGATATATCGAACATCCAGGAAGGAAAAAAACCCGCACAGCATGATGAAAACAATCTGCTAGTAATTACCTACCAGTAAAGCAAGCAATACGTCACTTTCTTCCTAATAATTTAGAAAACTTGATACTGCAGAAATTAGCAGCTATAATAAGTCAGTTGCTATAGTTTCGAGTGCTATGATTCATAATCAGTTTCATTCTTCATCGTTAAACGGTCGGCAACTAGCTTCAATAGCTCAAGTATTAGATCGCATTAAATTTCTCAATCAATTTAACTGGTGTCATCCTTCACATTATACTCAGGCATACCCTGGGAAAGCGCTCATAGCTCTACCACTGGAGCAGCTGCCGCACGAGACAACAGAACGAGCTACGAGATAAAGACGACAACATGAGAAGCAGATAAAGTATACGGTATCAAAATTGCTGAACATCATATATCTTGCTTTAGCAGATCTGTTGTGGCTACCATACCCCAGGGGAAAGGGATGAGGTGAAGGAAATACAGGAGGCTACAGGCCGTAGGCAGACATGCCACAGAGACGCACGGAAGTCCCTAACATTTCCAAACTCTCAGACCCGCCCCACTGCTGGAGCCTCCGAGAGAGGGCGATGAACGACCAACCAGTCAGGTAGCCCTCTGGTATCCACGGGGAACACACTTTCTATTGAGCATAAATATGCGCCATCTGTTCGTTACCGCCATGCACCACGAAATCTGAAAGGTGAGAAGGAAATGAAAGGAAAGTGATGGAAAAAAAATCGTGGTAGAAAAGAAACTACCTTCCGACCCCGGGGAAACCACAACGACCCCATGGGTAAGAAAAACTCAGTGCCACAGTCGGGATTTGAACCACGGATCTCCCGCTCTCTGTCCATTTCAGTTTCCTAATTCTACCTTTCCAGATTTGTCCAACACCTGCTCGTGTGGAAGAACAATTAATTCCATTAATTACAAAGTGTTTTATACAAATGTTGTTTAGTCTTTCATAAGGCGTGAGAAAATGACATAAAGAAACGTAGGTTCCCGTTTAAAAAAATTAATTGACCCTAAAATGAGCATCACAATGTCCTCCAAATAAAGCACGACTAATGTCATTTACTTTCCCTCATAATATCAAGCAACTTTTATTAAAGGCATTTCTTTCTACAACGCTGACTTTTGGAGATACTGTACAGTCTCAACTTAAATGCTGCATCCTGTTAGGTGGAGAAGATGAAAGCATTTTGTGATATTCTTTCTCTGAGTAACGAAGATGCAGAAAGCTCTGTACATTATTGAATATAAAATAATTAGTAATCAGTTACGATTCGGTGTTGATAATAGGCTATATCACAGCCCGTAACACCTGCTCACTTCTATCTCAGGAAAGAAATACTTGCAATTCTCTCGACATGCCTTTATAGACATGCATGCTGCAAACAAAAAGGATACAGCTACCCTCAGAAGAGATATGTCTGTAATATTAGCATTGCAATACTACAGCATCTTTTGAGTGAGGTAGTTATTAAGTTTTCTAATTAATTCTATGGTGTTATTTCGTTTGTGTTTCTGTATTTACGCACATAAAGTGTGATAATACTCATTCGTTTCTGACACATCACTTAACTATTCCGCTTGCTGGGAATGCTGTTGCTGTTCCTTGTTAAATGAGGAGAATAAAGGGTATGGGCAATGAAATGCGTTCGTTATAACTTCCGTCGTAACAAGTACGCTAACAACGGGGTCTGTGTCGGCTATGTTAAAAATCCTGAAGGAAACTAACACCAATAAATAACATAGTGTAGACCTATCACTGTCTGTTCATTAAAAGAAGAACTGTAAAAATGTAATGGATAGTCGATCAGTATGTTAGAGGTTCTATAACAATGCAGATACAAATGTGGAGGTTGCGAACAAAACCAGTCATTTCCACATCAATTAAAAATTTAGTTTTTTATGGTTTCGGTAGCTTTAGATTGCAGCAATCGTAACTTGTAAGTCACTTACGTGAGAAAAAGTGGCGTAATAGTGGTATTTTTAAGCAAAACAGTACAATTCCATAGCACACAAGTAATAATCCTCTATTTCTTTGTTTTGAATCAAAATCGGACTATTTTATACCGTTACACACACGTGTTTGCAATAAAAAGCGGCCATTTTCTTCTCTTTGTAAAACAATTCTTTTTTCTTACTACAGCTTTTACTATTGAGGCAACTAAATGTTTTTTCGTTGGTGAAATCATATTAGCAGATCTTACTGATTTTCTAAGAGCGATTCCTTAATAATAATAATAATAATAATAATAATAATAATAATAATAATACAAACACGATGACTCGGGTTTAATAGTATTTCAAATATAACCTCGTAGGCATCTAAGCAGGCCATCACACCTGGGCCCTACCCGGGCTTTATCACGTACTTAGGAATGCCAAATATGTTCTACGAGTCTAAGTTGATTTTTATTTTAAAAAGGTGAGTAAATAGAAAATATATCCATACATATCTCAATTTCTTACGCCAGGTTGTATTTTATCGGCACTTTTTAACATCTACTCCTTATAGCTTCGTGTACCATATTTGATACAAAGGTATTTTTTTAAGTTTTTTTTTAATATTATACTGTCGTAACCTTTTTACTATTCTAGCTCAATGGGGGTAGAGCAACAGGTACCGTAGTCGGGATGGATCATTCTATCATAAATTATACGAGGTACGACGGAGCAAGCTCCACGAAATTCTAAAAATACACCTAAAGGTCCCTAACAATATTCCTAATTCATTATGTGGATAAGGAAAGGATCTATCTACTACAGAAATTTATATTAATCCGAACTGGATGTTAACTATTTATTATAATAAAAAGGAATTACAATACCTCCTTGCCTATTGGTGGGGACGCCATGCTGTACGCACGGACAAGCTGCACACGCACTGACCTTCTAGCAAGCAGAACCTCGACTCGACTACTCAACCCACGCTAAACTCGGCGTGGGCACGCTACATTAGGAACTGGTTTTTCATCCCCTTCACTCTTGCACAATATCCGATCTGGGCCACCAGGTCACGTACGCAATAATCCTAATAATATTACAAATGTCACAATACTAACCTTCAGCAATATATTATGAGCCTTTTTAATAAGAAGCAAAATTCATGCAATTGCGATCAAATGTCGCACATATCCAACTTTGTCAAACAAAACCGGACATTTTCAAAACATTTTTTGCTTGTAAACTGTAAACAAAAAGTATGAAAAAATTATTGACACCATAACATCAGGGATTTAACACGCGTTAAGCATAAAAATATCTGTTACTGTCGAGTAAAGCGAACCCTCAATATAGTTTTTTCTACTTCCTGGAAAAAAACGCTATTTTGGGATCAACGATTTTGTTCGCAAATTCAAATATTGCCTGGCGTACTTGCGTACTCCATATGCTAAAAGAATGTCATCAGTTAGCTGATAATTCCTTTGTTGGTTCAAAAAAAGCCGTTTTCCTACCGAGAGGGCTTCGCGGTAACGTATGTGACTCGTATTCGACAGGTCCCGGGTTCAAACCTCCGGGGCCGAACGAAGGATTTTTTCCGTAGTTTTTCTCGGTTTCGAGACGAATGCTAGGTTGGATAATTAATCCGCGAATTTTCCTATCATCCCTTTCATCAGCACATCCCCTTTCCCTCTTCAAGCCATATCAGGCATTGGGCTGATCACACATCCTGGATACGCTATGACCCAAAGTTTGTTTGCTCCTCGACAGGCTATTGACTCAAGGCATTAGCGTGCAAGTTCTTGGGGGCGCGAGCCTACAAACAGGAGGTTAATACGTTAAAAAATAAGAAAAACAGTTTACAATTTTATCCATGGTAATCCGAAGTAAACCATAAAAGTAATTCCTTTTCCCACCAAAAATTCGGTCGCGAGGAGGGTCTCTCGAAGTGAATCATGGCGTGTAGCGGACTCGTTTTAGTGTCATCCAAGAGCCGAAGGAGGAAATGAAATCGAACACTAGGAGTCATTAAAGCCAGAGAAGTTGTTACGTATTGATGAATGAATGTTCAAAAAGCAAATTAAAATACAGATGTTTAGGCAGGTCAGAGAAGACATGCGTAGCAGAAAGAGTAACGTCGTGTCCAAAAACAGCGCAGGATCAGCTTGTACTGCACATAGGCTGATAATTAGGCTTGTGCGAAAGGCGCCGATAACAAGCTTGATACCAGGATGGTGAAATGAATTTAGGGGATTTAAAATGGAAGCTCGCATAGAGAATTCATAATGTACGAGCAATTAATTTTCGATCTGACCATTAAGCTATACAGTCCGATCAGTTCCTCACGGTGTGCCTTCATGCTTGGCTTTAAAGTAGAATACGAGATATGAGAAAATCGGATTAAATTAATTTTAAATTTTTTTGTTTCGTCTGATAGAGGGTGAAGACCCGACACCAGAATTTCACGCTGACGGTTTTGTTGATGGAGAAGTTAAAACACTTTTTACTTTCTCTACTACGTATAGTAAGTAGGGGAAGTATTGTATTCCACCCAAAAATTCGATACCGAGATTTCACCGGAAATACATGTTTTGAGATCCCCTGAATCCAAAAAAAAGCATTTTTGGAAACATGTCCGTGTGTGTCTGTCTGTCTGTGAACAGCATAACTCAGAAACGAACAGTTAGATAAACACCAAACTTGATATTTACGTTCAGTATCTTCCAGGGATGCGGCACGAAGGTTTTCAAGAAAATCCCCCCACTCCAGACTACCCTTTACATGGAACATTTTTCGAAAATTTTAATTTTCTCAAAAATGGCTCTAATGATTTTGATTAAAATATCATATGTTTAAGATACTTTCATGTCAAATACAATGTATATCTTGAATTTTCTGGGAATGTCTCCAAAAGTATTCTTCATTGTGAACGACTTTTGCATAACTGGTAAACCATAAGACATAGACAAAATCTTACTACACAAAAAATATAGATCGCGTTAAAATACACAATTTATGTTATATACATTTTTTTTGTTGAGTGAACCATTTTCGAACTATTGCTTGTTATTCCCTTAAATTGTTCAATACTTATTTTCTCAAATGGGAATTCGTTATTCATTTTTTTGTCTTTGATATGCAAAGAGTATTAATCTGTGGCAAAGGGAATAGTGCTGCACCTAGCGACCAGCTATTAAGAGATATGTATGTGCTTAAAGGCTACTGTATGTCTATATTGCCCTTGTAAATATATATATTCCCTTTACATCTACAAGAAAATTAGCAATAAGATAGAGTCTGTAAATGTTTATCTCGATTAACATGAAGTAGATGGAGAATAAGCGTTTGTAAAAATAGTTTGTACAAGAGTAGAGAAAGTCATGTGAGTGTAACACATCAGATTTTTTATGTATTTTTTACTTTTTGTCATTTTAGTATCCTTCTGCACGAGGGCATCAGTTAGGAAATAATATACGATGTAATGTCAATAGCAAACGCCAATATATCTATATCCTTTACGGATCACGTTGAAATGAAGGTCATGAGTGGTAACCAAATAAAGTTAATGAAACACTAAAGGTTCCGGTTGGATGCCGCAGGTTCAACTATTGCGTCCGATTTTGCAATTCTACTGCAGCATGTACCACAGAGTAATTCCATTCGTAGTGCAGAAAACAAAACCTGTTTATCACCAGGGGGTATTGTTTCCACGTCCCTGTTCCTAAGGCAGCTCCATTATTGGTCACATTAAATGTCCTTTTTCTCTGTCTGCATTATCCAACTCAATATGCAGATCTCATCAGCTTGCATGATAGTTCGATAGCGCAATGAAAAAGCTCTTTACCTCCGTTCGCTTTATGACAGGTTTTATTAGCCGCAATGAAATAGTTAGTACCCAAAGGATCCGTTGTTAGGCGTTTCCACTAAAGCGACGTCGGTTAATTTTATTTTCTAATTAATGGTTTTGCTTTGTTTATTATCCTGGTTAGGTTTATGTTTCCCCGTTAGAGAGAACTGTGGATTTGCCACTCAAGTTTCTTTCGCGATATATATACACTTTTATCATACAATCTGAACCCTGACGGTAAGATTACTTACAACAAGTTTATAGGTAGGTTTTTCTAGGCAAAATTAAGCTAGATATTGAGTGCTATCTATGTAAAAGCAAATATAAACAGGAAAACACTACAAAATGATATTCTATGTATAACTGGAAACGACAAACTACTATAGGGGATGTAGCCTAACTCAGTTTACTAAGAAACAAGACGGCTGATGCCGCATCTCAGGGTGGTCAATTTCTAACTTGGGTCACTAGATGTACGTATTTGTGCAGATAAAACCGGTTCCATCTCGTTTTATCTGATTTGGAATGAAATTATGTTGGCTATCCCTTCTTCCACGTGTTTAGTTTCATTGTTGTTGCTTCTTACAAGTAATCAATACAAGGACTGACCTAAAAATAATTAAATTGAGTTTTATTTATGAACGCTCTTTAATTGCTGTGGTCCTTAACGTCCCGTTCTGTATTGGGCGTGAAAGACCGGACATTTTTCTCAGAGGCCTGAGGTTCTTTTATGTGCCGTAAATCTAGACACGGGACCACCTGCTTTACTTCCCTTGCGAAGGAAGCCATGCTAAGACGTTTACGCCCTCCGCCGGTGTGAACCAGCGATCTCGGAAACTAGAGGCTAACATGGCAACCACTATACCACGGAGGACGACAGGACTGACCTAATCTTCTACCCATAAGGACTGACGGGTCATTTTGACTCGTATCACCATTTTTGGATACACAGGAAAATTTAACTATCTACGAAGTGTAAAATATAGAACTAGAAAGACATGTTTTATAATGTTTTTACTTTCTCTACTACGTATAGTAAGTAGAGGAAATATTGTATTCCACCCAAAAATTCGATACCGAGATTTCACTGGAAATAAATGTTTTGAGACCCCCTGAATCCAAAGCATTTTTGGAAACATGTCCGTGTGTGTGTCTGTGTGTCTGTCTGTGTGTCTGTGTGTGTGTGTGTCTGTCTGTGAACAGCATAACTCAGAAATGAACAGTCGGATAAACACCAAACTTGGTATTTAGATTCAGTATCTTCCAGGGATGCGACACGAAGGTTTTCAAGAAAATTCCCCCACCCCAGATTACCCTTTACATGGAACATTTTTCGAAAATTTTAGTTTTCTCAAAAATGGCCTTAACGATTTTGATTAAAATATCATATGTTTAAGATATTTTTATGAAAAATAAAATGTATATCTTGAATTTTCTGGGAATGTCTCCAAAAGTATTCTTCATTGTGAACGACTTTTGCATAACTGGTAAACCATAAGAGATAGACAAAATTTTACTACACAACAAATGTAGATCGCGTTAAAATACACAATTTATGTTATATACATTTTTTTTGTTGAGTGAACCATTTTCGAGATATTGCTTGTTATTCCCTTAAATTTTAAACACTTATTTTCTCAAATGGGAATTCGTTATTCATTTTTACTTTCTCTAATACGTATAATAAGTAGGGGAAGTATTGTATTCCACCCAAAATTTCGATATCGAGATTTCACCGGAAATACATGTTTTGAGACCCTCTGAATCCAAAAAAAGCATTTTTGGAAACATGTCCGTGTGTGTCTTGTGGGTGTAACACCTCAGATTTTTTTATTTATTTTAGTGTATGAATTAATAAATTAACTCTGTAATCATGTACAATACTTTGGAAAAGTTTAGAACCATTAAACAGAAAGTTGTGACCGAATTCTGAAAACAAGCACAGATTTAGCATAGAAAAAGCTGTAAAGAAGCATTTCTTGCAAATTAAGTGTATATAGCATGCTTACATTCATTTTGGGAAAGTGTTAATATATTTCGACTCTTGAGTTTTTTTTCTTCGTTTATCATCAAATCATTCTCTGGATTTGGCAGTGTAAGATGAAGTACTAAGTTCCAGGGTCAGCTTCAAGATGAAATCTCAGTGACTGGTTCTTCTTCCCGTTTCAAACTTGTACTAGATCCATGCATTTATTGCAGGTAAATCAAGATTTTGTACCATACATGTACTGGCTACCTCCGAGAACCACACTGTAGGTGTATAGCCTAGACATCTATAACTACATCAACACCAAATTTGGTTGAATTGTAAAAGTTCGTCTCTGAACTTTTGTTTTCATCGTTGGCAATATCATCAGTAGATGCATGGTACTAAGGAATGTTAAATAGTCAATTCCGTATTAGAGCCAGAGTAGGTTATTTAGAAGAGATCGAGCACAGTTTTTTGCGTTTATATGGGAAAGGATAGGGAAAACGAGGGTAGATGCGACGGTTCAAGGAGGAAAATGCGTTTATATGGGTGAAATAGGGAATACCAGGGCTGATGCTAGGCTAGACAGTGGTAGAAGGAGGGGGAATGCGGTTTATATGAGACAGATAGGGAATACGTGGAGAGGTGCTAGGCTAGACGGAGGCTGAGGAGTAGAGTATGGTTTATATGAAAGGTATAGGAAAACGAGGAGGGTGTTAGGCTAGACAGAGTTGAAGGGTAGAGCAAGTCTTGTATATGAGAGGGGTAGGGAACAGGAGCAGGGGTGTTAGGCTAGACAGAGGTCAAGAAGTAGAGTAGGGTTTATATGAAAGGTATAGGAAAACGAGGAGGGGTGTTAGGCTAGACAGAGTTGAAGGGCAGAGCATGTCTTGTATCTGAGAGAGGCAGGGAACAGGAGCAGGGGTGTTAGGCTAGGCAGAGGTCAAGAAGTAGAGTATGGTTTATATGAAAGGTATAGGAAAAACGAGGAGGGTGTTAGGCTAGACAGAGTTGAAGGGCAGAGCATGTCTTGTATATGAGAGAGGTAGGGAACAGGAGCAGGGGTGTTAGACTAGGCAGAGGTCAAGAAGTAGAGTATGGTTTATATGAAAGGTATAGGAAAACGAGGAGGGGTGTTAGGCTAGACAGAGTTGAAGGGTAGAGCATGTCTTGTATATGAGAGAGGTAGGGAATAGGAGCAGGGGTGTTAGATTAGGCAGAGGTCAAGAAGTAGAGTATAGGAAAGGTATAGGAAAACGAGGTGGACTGTTAGGCTAGACAGCGTTGAAGGGTAGAGTATGTCCTTTATATGAGAGAGGTTGGGAACAGGAGGAGGGGTGTTAGGTTAGGAGAATTGAGTATGTATTTATAAGGAGAGACGAGAAAACGGAGAGAGATCCTATGCTGGGATAGACAGGTGTTAAAGTTAGGTTAGATAGGAAACCAAGGAGTGATACTCAGCTAGAGGGGGGGGGAAGGAATGCGCTTTATGAGAGGTAGGGGATACGGGGAGTGGTGTTAGGCTAGACAGAGGTTGAGAGTAGAGTAGGCGTTTATATGTATGAGAAGTATAGAACAGGAAGAGGGGTGTTAGGCTAGACAGAGGTTGAAGAGTAGAGTATAGTTTATATGAGAGGTATAGGAAAACGAGGAGAGGTGTTAGGCTAGACAGAGGTCGAAAATAGAGTATGGTTTATATGAGAGGTATAGGAAAACGAGGAGAGGAGTTAGACTAGACAGAGGTCGAGGAGCAGAGTATGGTTTATATGAGAGTCATAGGAAAACGAGAGAGGTGTTAGGCTAGACAGAGGTAGAGGAGTAGAGTATGGTTTATATGAGAGGTATAGGGAAACGAGGAGAGTCGGTAGGCTAGACAGATAGTGAAGCAGTAGGAATATGGACTTATATACAGGAGAGATAGGGGCTAGACTTGAAAGCGACTTTAGACGTGTACTTAGTGGCAAACTGTTTCATGTCAATGTTCTAGACGTTCCCATCACGTAACCCATTCAGGGAAAAGGTGACCAGCAAAGGGAAAAACGTAACCAGCAAAGGGAAAAAGGTGGCCAGCAAAGGAAAAAAGGTGACCAGCAAAGGAAAAAAGGTGACCAGCAAAGGAAAAAAGGTGACCAGCAAAGGGAAAAAGGTGACCAGCAAAGGGAAAAACGTGACCAGCAAAGGGAAAAAGGTGACCAGCAAAGGGAAAAATGTGATCAGGAAAGGGAAAAAGGTGACCAGCAAAGGGAAAAAGGTGACCAGCAAAGGGAAAAAGGTGACCAGCAAAGGGAAAAAGGTGACCAGCAAAGGGAAAAAGGTGACCAGCAAAGGGAAAAAGGTGACCAGCAAAGGGAAAAAGGTGACCAGCAAAGGGAAAAAGGTGACCAGCAAAGGGAAAAAGGTGACCAGCAAAGGGAAAAACGTTACCAGCAAAGGGAAAAAGGTGACCAGCAAAGGGAAAAAGGTGACCAGAAGAGGGAAAATGGGACCAGAAGAGGGAAAAAGGTGACCAGCAAAGGGAAGAATGTGATCAGCAAAGGGAAAAAGGTGACCAGCAAAGGGAAAAATGTGACCAGGAAAGGGAAAAAGGTGACCAGCAAAGGGAAAAACGTGAACCGCAACGGGAAAAGCTAACCCACTCACACTAACAGCTAAGTAATTCAACTAGTATTGCAAGAGGCTGACTGCATCATAGCAGTGTATGATTTCGCAGGTAATTCAGCTAGTATCGTAGGTATTTAGGCTAATTCACTAGTATCACAGGAGGATAGATTCCCGAGGCTAACTGCATCATGGCTCTGCATGATTTCACAGGTAATTCAGCTAGTATCGTAGGTATTTAGGCTAATTCAGCTAGTATCACAAGAGGATAGATTCTAGGGTTGGGTATAGCTTAGTGTGGTATTTCACAGATAATTCAGAGAGTATCGTAGGTATTTAGGTTAATTCAAGTATCACAGGCGTTTAGAGTAATTCAGCTAGCATTACAGGAGGCTAGGTTCCAGGGGTTGGTTATAACATAGCTTCGTATTTCACAGATAGTTCAGGTAATATCGTAAGTATTTGAGGTAATCGACATAGCTTCACAGATATTATTGATAATTTTGATCAGCGATTTGTATCACAGATATTTAAGGTAAATGCAGGTGATTCAGGTTGTATCAATGGTATTTGAGTCATTTTAAGAGGTAATTCATCTAGTATCATTGATATTTGGGCGGCAAACCAGATAGTATCACAGGTGATCGTGCTAATTTAGAGCAGGAATTCGTATCAGAGCTAGTTAAGGTAATTTCACATGATTCGGGTAGTATCACAGGTATTTAAGTCATTTTAACAGGTAATTCAACTAGTATCACAGTTACTCATGGTAATATAGAGAGTAATTAGATTATAAACATTTCTCATCCAACGTTACAACAATTTATAAACTTTTTTCTAAATCTTACAAACTTATTATATGTTAAACAGCTATTGTACGATGCGGAGAGGGATAAACTGCATATTGGTTCACAAATTGAAAATCTTTACGTCAACATACCTTTATTTTTTAGTTCATTGTAGATGTCTCTCCCCTTTTATCTAGGCTTGAGACTAGCACTAGGATTGCTCCTAATGGCAGGGTTACCACCTTCCCTTCCATCTTCTTCTTTCTTCATCAGGCGTCTGCTAGTTGCATATACAGCACACGGATAAACTTCATTTTTAAGATTGTAGACTCACCAGAAAATCTTCATCTTCAACTTACATTCTCTTAAGCACTGTTTGTAATGGCGTAATGTCCATATGCATAGGTAGTTATTCCATCCTCAGCAATAATTCTTTTATCATCAAAGGGATTCAATGCAATTTTATTCACTTGCACTGTGGTAACAGCATGCTTTCGCGATAGGATTAGATTCATAGGTGTTCTGATGATTTCACAGGTTTTAAGACAGTATGTATAGCTGTCAAACGAAATGTACTGCTTAATAGCGCTGCGTTTTATGCCTTTAATCTTTTTTATCATTGAGCCTTGAATATCTAAGGCATACATCTTAGGACGTAGTCCAACAAAGCGTAGGATGATTTTGCTGTTAGCCTCATCTTTAAATTTTCCCAATACCTTCTTGTTCTGAGTAGAGTGGCATATATGATTGGCAGGGTAATCAGCTGTATCGAGATGCTCAAGAAAACGTAGCTTGTCCTGGTACACATCTTCAGTTGTAACACGATGAATGAATGAATCAGTGTCCATATACATAAGCTTCAGGTTTTCAGCTCCATAATAAGGCAACAACACGTCGTAATGGTAGTTATACATTAATGTCTTGGAGATGTCCAACACACTCATTCCAATGTATATAGGCTTGTTGAACACAATCTGACGAGAGGCCATATGTACAGCAGCTAGATTAGCAGCATATATCGTCCTGTCAATAAACGTAGGCTTGGCGATCAGCTTCTCTAGAGTTTTTTCATTGGTCACCAGTCGTATGTCCACACGACTACGCAGGTTCTCCATAGTTTTTCCAAACATGGCGTTGTTAAAGAGCTTGTAGAGATCCTTCTCGAAGTCATTTGCAGCTTGTTGTCGTAGCCTGTTGTTAAATTCCACATAAGGTTTCAACCATCGAGACTGTCGGAATTGTAGTACACGATGGATTTTTGTTAGTCGTAGTCCATGACTAAGAGCCTGCTTCAAAGCCATGTAATGCACTACATACTTCTTTCGAGGTCCAAGATGAGGTATCAGTTTCTTTGTAGATGCTTCCAATGGTTTCATACACTCAGGCAGGAAAGGTAAATCGTTGTGTAGATCGTGAAGTTCTGCAGGATATTCGATATCAACTTCTAATATGTACCCATGAGAATCATCTTCTTGTAGTCTTTCTAAGCTGATTTCTTCAGGCGAAACCCACTGAAATCCACCAAAAGGAAGGGCGTGACACATTGCCCAGCCATATTGGTTATTAGCGTCCTCGTATGTGATAAATTGGGTTGGTCTCGAAGGATCAAACTTCTCCATATAAGTGTTATTAGCCTCTGCATACCGATGGGAAACTTGACATAAACCTCCTCTTATACCTGATTCCACCATGAGTAGTTGATCATAATCTTGTAACAGCTCCAGCTTAATTCCTGTATACAACAACATGGCGTCCCATGTAAGTCCTGGAGAGGTAAAATAATGCGCGGGATCAACTTTGTGTGTTTTGAGGGTTTGCTCTCTGAACGTCTCAAAGACATCGGCTAGGAGTAGTACATCTGAGGTTAAGTAGAGATCGCTGTACTCTCCCAGGTTTCTCACATTAAACAGCTCCCATACATTTCTAGCATGATCGTAGTCAGTATCAGTAATTTCTTCTTCATTTAATCTATTGTAGAAGGAGTCCTTAGGAGGCAAGCAGGTCTCGTTCAGGGCATCCCACGACGTAACAAAATCATATGGAAATACGCCCTTACGGGTCATCAACTTCAATTTGTCTTCTCCAAAGTACTTTAGTGTTTCAGGATATGAGGTTAGATTTTTTACCAACTTATCCAAGCTTGTACTGAGGAATCGGAAGCTGTCCACAAATCGAAGCTTTATATCTCCTACATACTTGGTGAATGAGATATAGTTTTCTTCAGAGTTAGGAATTACCTCCACACGTTCACTTGTACAACCCAGCTCCTTAACAATGAAATGAGAGTCATATCCGCTAAGGTTATGCATGAAGACTGGTATATATTTAGGTGTTTTACAGGCTAAATTACATTCATTATGAAGACTTCCACGATATTCACCGCTGATGTGATCATGGTCGCGTACTTTATAGTTCTCTTCTGTAAAGGGTTTTCCACACAAGTAGCATGTCGTAGAAGACTCAAAATCCTTTTGCTCTTGATCCGTAAGTTTCAGAGGCTTAGCAGATTTGTATACGGCATCAATCATTTTTGCAAGAGATGTCAGGTACAGCATAAACTTCTGAGCAGCATCAGCACCACGATACACATAGGGTTGCTTAGGAAGATCAGTTTCGAGATGTTCAACACTGGATGTAGGCTTCACGTAAACACAGAAGCTCATTGGTGTGTGCTCTTGATAAGGGGTTGTATATGAAGTTTCAGGATTGGGTATACACGTATGGCATGGAGTGAGAATACTCTCAAAATCCGCATAGATGACATAAGGTACTTTCAGCATCCTCTCAACATTTTTAAACTGTACAATCGATTTCTCCTTGGTAGGCATAACAATCCTCGCAACACCATGTTGATTACAGATTGATGTATGATCTTGTAGTTTTTCCAGTCCACTTCGCCCATATCGATCATCAAAATGCGTAAAACAGCGCTTACAGGTATAAACACGTCCATTACATTTAGTTTTCTGTCGTCGAATGAGTTTCTCAAAATTCTTTATATATACGTAGTGATGTTTTCCACTATCATCATTCAATAGTAGCATGTCGCAGTGCTCAGGTAGTTCAATATCAGCAACCTTTATCGGATACACTTCATGCTTCTCATCTAGCCCGAAAACGTTAATAGACATATTGTTAAGCTTCTCAAATTTCGGTATTTGAGAAAGTGGAGTAGGATAGGAAACACAGCTGAAGTCGTACTTGTCTTGAAGTTGTTTGTATTTGTTCACACGCTGTGCATTCTTCTCAACATATTTGGCTAGTACAGAGTACATGAAACATTTCTCGTCGGTAAAGTTCTGAATGTTTATACACGCTTCTTTAGCTCCGACAGATGACGGTAGTGGTATGTAGCTACTTCCTCGTAACGGGTTGTACTTGTTGATACGAAGTCGAACTCCTTCCACAGCAAGTAGGGCCCAGCTGCTACCCTTAAGCTGAGACTCCTCCATTTCAGTCACCAATTTCTTGAATTTCACTTCCATCGTTGAGTCCAGATCAGTTTCCAGGAAAACAGCTTGATTCCGTGTTTTAAATGTTTTGTCACAGGTTTCTCCAATACTGTTAACAAATCGACACTCAGCCAGCAGATTAATTTTAACACTCTTATGAATGCTAAGCTCTTTATGCACAGCTTGGATTATCCGTTGTTTTGCTTCATGCAGATACATATTCAGGTCCTTAGGTGACTCGCATCGTATAAAATACGATTTCAATCGTCCTTCGAATGAAGTTTCGTATTCTTTCATATCACAGTCCTCCATTGTTGACAGCAACTGATGTTTAGTTGGCTCCAATCTTCTTTTCTTCTGAGGACTGCTTATTTCACATATATCTTCGTGTCGCTGCCCCTTATAACCATCTTTGAAGGTTACATTACAATGTTTACATTTGAAGAGCTTCTTGCAGCTCATCTCGTGTCTTCTCTTGTCATAACCTCGGAGGAACTTCTTCCCACATTTTACGCATGCATATCCAGTAGCGCTTGGAATAATATCCTTATACGCTGAGTTATTCATCTTTATTCTTGATGTAATAACGTATTAATCACTGATCAATGAAATGTAGACCTCTTCACCTTGATACCACTTTAGAAAGCTGATTATTCTTGGAGAGAACACGATGTTAACACCTCAAGACTAATTAGCACAATGAAGTCCAATGTCCTAGATCACCATATTTATAGAGGGAGCACGAACCTTTTAGATCAATCATAAACTCGCTCCATAACTAGCTGTATATGTTTGCGCCACGCGTATTAACCTCAGGCCCAGAGTCAGGATGCCTATGATGTCACACCCAGAGACAGGATGTCTGGCAGTATCAAACACGTTTAAACTCGTCTCGTAACTACCTGTATGTGCTGTCACACCTACAAGAGAAGTATTCCCACACGCTCATTCAGTCAGAGGTTCCATTCAAAGCCTACCACCACCCATTACACCGAAGCTAGCACAATCTCAAAGGCTTAAAAGGTAACGTAGAAGATTTTCCTCCTTATTTACTTAAATGTGTATATACTACATTATTTCATGTTTTCATTCCCTTTTCAATTCTTCCTTTCCATCCTCTTCTAGAAAGACCATTACATTTCACTACAATCACGAGCAAAGCATTTTTTCCAGAGTTTCACAGATTCTAAGCTTCTAGAATTGAACCCGGTAATAGTTTTAATAAATGTATTTTTAGTAATTTAGCTCCCTCGCATCAGCATCTACCATTTAATCTTTACTCGAACCTGATAGGATTCATAGGCTTGAAGATATATGAAATCACCCCTTCGGGATTCGATCTGAGTACTTTAAAGTACTTTTTGTCATGATAACGATATTTAGGAACTAGGTACTCTGTTTACGGTTTACTTGACGTGTCTATATAAATTAGATTACGAGTTATTAAATTTGCAAGTAAATTTCATTAAATCGGTATTCGAACCCAGAACACCAGGAACAAAATAATTTATAATATTAGCTTGACATGTTAAACAAAGCTGTGTGCAGTTACGCTATCAATCCAAGTGATATATTCTAGTGTACAGAGGAAAATTAAGGAACTCATTAAAAGATGGGGAATCGAACCAAGCACAACTGATTGACAATTATATACAGCATTAATTACCTATTATAAGAGCTATCAAACATGCTTTGGTTCATCCCTCTACCTCTCTTAGTTTCCGAGATAATGAAGATTTAAAATTAAGAATCGAACTCAGGACACCAGATCCCCAAATATAGATCCGCAAGAAACTACCTATTGATGTAAATGTAATAACGTTTATTTGACGTCTTTATCTTAATTAGTCTCTGAGTTATTAGAAGTTGAATTTGTAATTACTCGTGGGATTCGAACCCAGGCATCCCGGACAACTTGGATTAATATCTCAAGGACGCGGCGCATTCCAAAGAATTGATTAGTTTTTATCCCATTGTTCTATCTCTTTTCATTCAGGAGATATAAGCGATTAATCAGTAGTAGGGAATTGACAGTTCTAAAACATTAATTTATGCATGGAATGCAATTAATATGCTAATTAGCCCCCCTCCCACTAATTACCCCCCACTGTCAATTCTCTACTACTGATTAATCGCTTATATCTCCTGAATGAAAAGAGATAGAACAATGGAATAAAAACTAATCAATTCTTTGGAATGCGCCGCGTCCTTGAGATATTAATCCGAGTTATCCGGGATGCCTGGGTTCGAATCCCACGAGTAATTACAAATTCAACTTCTAATAACTCAGAGACTAATTAAGATAAAGACGTCAAATAAACGTTATTACATTTATATCAATAGGTAGTTTCTTGCGGATCTATATTTGGGGATCTGGTGTCCTGAGTTCGATTCTTAGTTTTAAATCTTCATTATCTCGGAAACTAAGAGAGGTAGAGGGATGAACCAAAGCATGTTTGATAGCTCTTATAATAGGTAATTAATGCTGTATATAATTGTCAATCAGTTGTGCTTGGTTCGATTCCCCATCTTTTAATGAGTTCCTTAATTTTCCTCTGTACACTAGAATATATCACTTGGATTGATAGCGTAACTGCACACAGCTTTGTTTAACATGTCAAGCTAATATTATAAATTATTTTGTTCCTGGTGTTCTGGGTTCGAATACCGATTTAATGAAATTTACTTGCAAATTTAATAACTCGTAATCTAATTTATATAGACACGTCAAGTAAACCGTAAACAGAGTACCTAGTTCCTAAATATCGTTATCATGACAAAAAGTACTTTAAAGTACTCAGATCGAATCCCGAAGGGGTGATTTCATATATCTTCAAGCCTATGAATCCTATCAGGTTCGAGTAAAGATTAAATGGTAGATGCTGATGCGAGGGAGCTAAATTACTAAAAATACATTTATTAAAACTATTACCGGGTTCAATTCTAGAAGCTTAGAATCTGTGAAACTCTGGAAAAAATGCTTTGCTCGTGATTGTAGTGAAATGTAATGGTCTTTCTAGAAGAGTATGGAAAGGAAGAATTGAAAAGGGAATGAAAACATGAAATAATGTAGTATATACACATTTAAGTAAATAAGGAGGAAAATCTTCTACGTTACCTTTTAAGCCTTTGAGATTGTGCTAGCTTCGGTGTAATGGGTGGTGGTAGGCTTTGAATGGAACCTCTGACTGAATGAGCGTGTGGGAATACTTCTCTTGTAGGTGTGACAGCACATACAGGTAGTTACGAGACGAGTTTAAACGTGTTTGATACTGCCAGACATCCTGTCTCTGGGTGTGACATCATAGGCATCCTGACTCTGGGCCTGAGGTTAATACGCGTGGCGCAAACATATACAGCTAGTTATGGAGCGAGTTTATGATTGATCTAAAAGGTTCGTGCTCCCTCTATAAATATGGTGATCTAGGACATTGGACTTCATTGTGCTAATTAGTCTTGAGGTGTTAACATCGTGTTCTCTCCAAGAATAATCAGCTTTCTAAAGTGGTATCAAGGTGAAGAGGTCTACATTTCATTGATCAGTGATTAATACGTTATTACATCAAGAATAAAGATGAATAACTCAGCGTATAAGGATATTATTCCAAGCGCTACTGGATATGCATGCGTAAAATGTGGGAAGAAGTTCCTCCGAGGTTATGACAAGAGAAGACACGAGATGAGCTGCAAGAAGCTCTTCAAATGTAAACATTGTAATGTAACCTTCAAAGATGGTTATAAGGGGCAGCGACACGAAGATATATGTGAAATAAGCAGTCCTCAGAAGAAAAGAAGATTGGAGCCAACTAAACATCAGTTGCTGTCAACAATGGAGGACTGTGATATGAAAGAATACGAAACTTCATTCGAAGGACGATTGAAATCGTATTTTATACGATGCGAGTCACTTAAGGACCTGAATATGTATCTGCATGAAGCAAAACAACGGATAATCCAAGCTGTGCATAAAGAGCTTAGCATTCATAAGAGTGTTAAAATTAATCTGCTGGCTGAGTGTCGATTTGTTAACAGTATTGGAGAAACCTGTGACAAAACATTTAAAACACGGAATCAAGCTGTTTTCCTGGAAACTGATCTGGACTCAACGATGGAAGTGAAATTCAAGAAATTGGTGACTGAAATGGAGGAGTCTCAGCTTAAGGGTAGCAGCTGGGCCCTACTTGCTGTGGAAGGAGTTCGACTTCGTATCAACAAGTACAACCCGTTACGAGGAAGTAGCTACATACCACTACCGTCATCTGTCGGAGCTAAAGAAGCGTGTATAAACATTCAGAACTTTACCGACGAGAAATGTTTCATGTACTCTGTACTAGCCAAATATGTTGAGAAGAATGCACAGCGTGTGAACAAATACAAACAACTTCAAGACAAGTACGACTTCAGCTGTGTTTCCTATCCTACTCCACTTTCTCAAATACCGAAATTTGAGAAGCTTAACAATATGTCTATTAACGTTTTCGGGCTAGATGAGAAGCATGAAGTGTATCCGATAAAGGTTGCTGATATTGAACTACCTGAGCACTGCGACATGCTACTATTGAATGATGATAGTGGAAAACATCACTACGTATATATAAAGAATTTTGAGAAACTCATTCGACGACAGAAAACTAAATGTAATGGACGTGTTTATACCTGTAAGCGCTGTTTTACGCATTTTGATGATCGATATGGGCGAAGTGGACTGGAAAAACTACAAGATCATACATCAATCTGTAATCAACATGGTGTTGCGAGGATTGTTATGCCTACCAAGGAGAAATCGATTGTACAGTTTAAAAATGTTGAGAGGATGCTGAAAGTACCTTATGTCATCTATGCGGATTTTGAGAGTATTCTCACTCCATGCCATACGTGTATACCCAATCCTGAAACTTCATATACAACCCCTTATCAAGAGCACACACCAATGAGCTTCTGTGTTTACGTGAAGCCTACATCCAGTGTTGAACATCTCGAAACTGATCTTCCTAAGCAACCCTATGTGTATCGTGGTGCTGATGCTGCTCAGAAGTTTATGCTGTACCTGACATCTCTTGCAAAAATGATTGATGCCGTATACAAATCTGCTAAGCCTCTGAAACTTACGGATCAAGAGCAAAAGGATTTTGAGTCTTCTACGACATGCTACTTGTGTGGAAAACCCTTTACAGAAGAGAACTATAAAGTACGCGACCATGATCACATCAGCGGTGAATATCGTGGAAGTCTTCATAATGAATGTAATTTAGCCTGTAAAACACCTAAATATATACCAGTCTTCATGCATAACCTTAGCGGATATGACTCTCATTTCATTGTTAAGGAGCTGGGTTGTACAAGTGAACGTGTGGAGGTAATTCCTAACTCTGAAGAAAACTATATCTCATTCACCAAGTATGTAGGAGATATAAAGCTTCGATTTGTGGACAGCTTCCGATTCCTCAGTACAAGCTTGGATAAGTTGGTAAAAAATCTAACCTCATATCCTGAAACACTAAAGTACTTTGGAGAAGACAAATTGAAGTTGATGACCCGTAAGGGCGTATTTCCATATGATTTTGTTACGTCGTGGGATGCCCTGAACGAGACCTGCTTGCCTCCTAAGGACTCCTTCTACAATAGATTAAATGAAGAAGAAATTACTGATACTGACTACGATCATGCTAGAAATGTATGGGAGCTGTTTAATGTGAGAAACCTGGGAGAGTACAGCGATCTCTACTTAACCTCAGATGTACTACTCCTAGCCGATGTCTTTGAGACGTTCAGAGAGCAAACCCTCAAAACACACAAAGTTGATCCCGCGCATTATTTTACCTCTCCAGGACTTACATGGGACGCCATGTTGTTGTATACAGGAATTAAGCTGGAGCTGTTACAAGATTATGATCAACTACTCATGGTGGAATCAGGTATAAGAGGAGGTTTATGTCAAGTTTCCCATCGGTATGCAGAGGCTAATAACACTTATATGGAGAAGTTTGATCCTTCGAGACCAACCCAATTTATCACATACGAGGACGCTAATAACCAATATGGCTGGGCAATGTGTCACGCCCTTCCTTTTGGTGGATTTCAGTGGGTTTCGCCTGAAGAAATCAGCTTAGAAAGACTACAAGAAGATGATTCTCATGGGTACATATTAGAAGTTGATATCGAATATCCTGCAGAACTTCACGATCTACACAACGATTTACCTTTCCTGCCTGAGTGTATGAAACCATTGGAAGCATCTACAAAGAAACTGATACCTCATCTTGGACCTCGAAAGAAGTATGTAGTGCATTACATGGCTTTGAAGCAGGCTCTTAGTCATGGACTACGACTAACAAAAATCCATCGTGTACTACAATTCCGACAGTCTCGATGGTTGAAACCTTATGTGGAATTTAACAACAGGCTACGACAACAAGCTGCAAATGACTTCGAGAAGGATCTCTACAAGCTCTTTAACAACGCCATGTTTGGAAAAACTATGGAGAACCTGCGTAGTCGTGTGGACATACGACTGGTGACCAATGAAAAAACTCTAGAGAAGCTGATCGCCAAGCCTACGTTTATTGACAGGACGATATATGCTGCTAATCTAGCTGCTGTACATATGGCCTCTCGTCAGATTGTGTTCAACAAGCCTATATACATTGGAATGAGTGTGTTGGACATCTCCAAGACATTAATGTATAACTACCATTACGACGTGTTGTTGCCTTATTATGGAGCTGAAAACCTGAAGCTTATGTATATGGACACTGATTCATTCATTCATCGTGTTACAACTGAAGATGTGTACCAGGACAAGCTACGTTTTCTTGAGCATCTCGATACAGCTGATTACCCTGCCAATCATATATGCCACTCTACTCAGAACAAGAAGGTATTGGGAAAATTTAAAGATGAGGCTAACAGCAAAATCATCCTACGCTTTGTTGGACTACGTCCTAAGATGTATGCCTTAGATATTCAAGGCTCAATGATAAAAAAGATTAAAGGCATAAAACGCAGCGCTATTAAGCAGTACATTTCGTTTGACAGCTATACATACTGTCTTAAAACCTGTGAAATCATCAGAACACCTATGAATCTAATCCTATCGCGAAAGCATGCTGTTACCACAGTGCAAGTGAATAAAATTGCATTGAATCCCTTTGATGATAAAAGAATTATTGCTGAGGATGGAATAACTACCTATGCATATGGACATTACGCCATTACAAACAGTGCTTAAGAGAATGTAAGTTGAAGATGAAGATTTTCTGGTGAGTCTACAATCTTAAAAATGAAGTTTATCCGTGTGCTGTATATGCAACTAGCAGACGCCTGATGAAGAAAGAAGAAGATGGAAGGGAAGGTGGTAACCCTGCCATTAGGAGCAATCCTAGTGCTAGTCTCAAGCCTAGATAAAAGGGGAGAGACATCTACAATGAACTAAAAAATAAAGGTATGTTGACGTAAAGATTTTCAATTTGTGAACCAATATGCAGTTTATCCCTCTCCGCATCGTACAATAGCTGTTTAACATATAATAAGTTTGTAAGATTTAGAAAAAAGTATATAAATTGTTGTAACGTTGGATGAGAAATGTTTATAATCTAATTACTCTCTATATTACCATGAGTAACTGTGATACTAGTTGAATTACCTGTTAAAATGACTTAAATACCTGTGATACTACCCGAATCATGTGAAATTACCTTAACTAGCTCTGATACGAATTCCTGCTCTAAATTAGCACGATCACCTGTGATACTATCTGGTTTGCCGCCCAAATATCAATGATACTAGATGAATTACCTCTTAAAATGACTCAAATACCATTGATACAACCTGAATCACCTGCATTTACCTTAAATATCTGTGATACAAATCGCTGATCAAAATTATCAATAATATCTGTGAAGCTATGTCGATTACCTCAAATACTTACGATATTACCTGAACTATCTGTGAAATACGAAGCTATGTTATAACCAACCCCTGGAACCTAGCCTCCTGTAATGCTAGCTGAATTACTCTAAACGCCTGTGATACTTGAATTAACCTAAATACCTACGATACTCTCTGAATTATCTGTGAAATACCACACTAAGCTATACCCAACCCTAGAATCTATCCTCTTGTGATACTAGCTGAATTAGCCTAAATACCTACGATACTAGCTGAATTACCTGTGAAATCATGCAGAGCCATGATGCAGTTAGCCTCGGGAATCTATCCTCCTGTGATACTAGTGAATTAGCCTAAATACCTACGATACTAGCTGAATTACCTGCGAAATCATACACTGCTATGATGCAGTCAGCCTCTTGCAATACTAGTTGAATTACTTAGCTGTTAGTGTGAGTGGGTTAGCTTTTCCCGTTGCGGTTCACGTTTTTCCCTTTGCTGGTCACCTTTTTCCCTTTCCTGGTCACATTTTTCCCTTTGCTGGTCACCTTTTTCCCTTTGCTGATCACATTCTTCCCTTTGCTGGTCACCTTTTTCCCTCTTCTGGTCCCATTTTTCCCTCTTCTGGTCACCTTTTTCCCTTTGCTGGTCACCTTTTTCCCTTTGCTGGTAACGTTTTTCCCTTTGCTGGTCACCTTTTTCCCTTTGCTGGTCACCTTTTTCCCTTTGCTGGTCACCTTTTTCCCTTTGCTGGTCACCTTTTTCCCTTTGCTGGTCACCTTTTTCCCTTTGCTGGTCACCTTTTTCCCTTTGCTGGTCACCTTTTTCCCTTTGCTGGTCACCTTTTTCCCTTTCCTGATCACATTTTTCCCTTTGCTGGTCACCTTTTTCCCTTTGCTGGTCACGTTTTTCCCTTTGCTGGTCACCTTTTTCCCTTTGCTGGTCACCTTTTTTCCTTTGCTGGTCACCTTTTTTCCTTTGCTGGTCACCTTTTTTCCTTTGCTGGTCACCTTTTTCCCTTTGCTGGTTACGTTTTTCCCTTTGCTGGTCACCTTTTCCCTGAATGGGTTACGTGATGGGAACGTCTAGAACATTGACATGAAACAGTTTGCCACTAAGTACACGTCTAAAGTCGCTTTCAAGTCTAGCCCCTATCTCTCCTGTATATAAGTCCATATTCCTACTGCTTCACTATCTGTCTAGCCTACCGACTCTCCTCGTTTCCCTATACCTCTCATATAAACCATACTCTACTCCTCTACCTCTGTCTAGCCTAACACCTCTCTCGTTTTCCTATGACTCTCATATAAACCATACTCTGCTCCTCGACCTCTGTCTAGTCTAACTCCTCTCCTCGTTTTCCTATACCTCTCATATAAACCATACTCTATTTTCGACCTCTGTCTAGCCTAACACCCCTCTTCCTGTTCTATACTTCTCATACATATAAACGCCTACTCTACTCTCAACCTCTGTCTAGCCTAACACCACTCCCCGTAACCCCTACCTCTCATAAAGCGCATTCCTTCCCCCCCCTCTAGCTGAGTATCACTCCTTGGTTTCCTATCTAACCTAACTTTAACACCTGTCTATCCCAGCATAGGATCTCTCTCCGTTTTCTCGTCTCTCCTTATAAATACATACTCAATTCTCCTAACCTAACACCCCTCCTCCTGTTCCCAACCTCTCTCATATAAAGGACATACTCTACCCTTCAACTCTGTCTAGCCTAACAGTCCACCTCGTTTTCCTATACCTTTCCTATACTCTACTTCTTGACCTCTGCCTAATCTAACACCCCTGCTCCTATTCCCTACCTCTCTCATATACAAGACATGCTCTACCCTTCAACTCTGTCTAGCCTAACACCCCTCCTCGTTTTCCTATACCTTTCATATAAACCATACTCTACTTCTTGACCTCTGCCTAGTCTAACACCCCTGCTCCTGTTCCCTACCTCTCTCATATACAAGACATGCTCTGCCCTTCAACTCTGTCTAGCCTAACACCCTCCTCGTTTTTCCTATACCTTTCATATAAACCATACTCTACTTCTTGACCTCTGCCTAGCCTAACACCCCTGCTCCTGTTCCCTGCCTCTCTCAGATACAAGACATGCTCTGCCCTTCAACTCTGTCTAGCCTAACACCCCTCCTCGTTTTCCTATACCTTTCATATAAACCCTACTCTACTTCTTGACCTCTGTCTAGCCTAACACCCCTGCTCCTGTTCCCTACCCCTCTCATATACAAGACTTGCTCTACCCTTCAACTCTGTCTAGCCTAACACCCTCCTCGTTTTCCTATACCTTTCATATAAACCATACTCTACTCCTCAGCCTCCGTCTAGCCTAGCACCTCTCCACGTATTCCCTATCTGTCTCATATAAACCGCATTCCCCCTCCTTCTACCACTGTCTAGCCTAGCATCAGCCCTGGTATTCCCTATTTCACCCATATAAACGCATTTTCCTCCTTGAACCGTCGCATCTACCCTCGTTTTCCCTATCCTTTCCCATATAAACGCAAAAAACTGTGCTCGATCTCTTCTAAATAACCTACTAGCCAGCTTTCTGTAGTAAAACTATGCTTCAGTGAGGTTCCTGCCCCTCTTTCACCAATGGAGATACATCCCTCATTGCACAATTCACAGTACCTAAACTCATTGATTTAGTTTACAGCTTATCTGCAAGCTTCGATGTTGTAAAAAATCTGATCTGTTACACTCACATGACTTTCTATACTCTTGTACAAACTATTTTTACAAACGCTTATTCTCCATCTACTTCATGTTAATCGAGATATCGAGATGTTAATCTTATTGCTAATTTTCTTGTAGATGCAAGGGAAATATGGTAGGTTTTAAGCGATAGTTTGATATGTGGCGCATTTCATTCTCTTTGCATGTCCAGGACATAAAAAATGAATAACGAATTTGAGAAAAAGTATAAGTATTGGAAAATTTAAGGGAATAACAAGCAATATCTCGCAAACCGTTCACTCAACAAAAGAAATGTATATGACATAAATTGTGTATTTTAACGCGATCTACATTTTTCATGTAGTAAATTTTGTCTACCTCTTATGGTTTACCAGTTATGAAAAAGTCGTTCATAATGAAGAATACTTTTGGAGACATTCCCAGAAAATTCGAGACATGAATTTCATTTGTCATGTAAATATCTTAAACATATGATATTTTAATCAAAATCGTTAGAGCGGTTTTTGAGAAAATTAAAATTTTCGAAAAATGTTCCATGTAAAGGGTAATCTGGGGTGGGGGGATTTTCTTGAAAACCTTCGTGTCACATCTATGGAAGATACTGAACCTAAATACCAAGTTTGGTGTTTATCTGACTGTTCGTTTCTGAGTTATGCTGTTCACAGACACACAGACACACACACGGACATGTTTCCAAAAATGCGTTTTTTTGGATTCAGGGTGTCTCAAAACATGTATTTCCGGTGAAATCTAGGTATCGAATTTTTGGGTGGAATACAATACTTCCCCTGTCTGTAGTAACATTTGGGCCTTTCCTTCTGAAAGAGCTAGCAAGTGGAGAATCACTTTTCACCAACAGATCCTGAGTACTCGTGGTACTTCTGACGTTACTGGAAGTACGCTGTGCCCCACCCGTAGGGCTGTCGTTTGGATTGGGTTGGACTCGGCGGGGCAGTGGTTCACGAAACCCATGGGAAATTGGGGACGTCTGGGCGGTTTTCCGTACAGGCAGGGTTGTGAGACGCCTCAAGACCCACCGGTACCGCCCTGGATAGCCGGTAGATAGTTACTAGATTGCTGTCGGCCCCACCGAGGTTTTAGGTAGTCTTCCCGCTTTGGGGTTGACGCGCGTAAGTGGTGTATCTACTTCCGCCCTGTAATGGGCCAGCGGAGCATGATATTTTAAGGCCGGCGTATAGCGCCCAGTGTGATGTGGGATGTAGGATGTGTTAATCGGAGGGGAGGCAGGGATGAGGTGAAGGAGCTGTAGGATGTATCAGGCCCACAGAGACACACAGAAGTCCTTAATATTTCCAGTTTGAACACCCGCGCATCAGTAAAGGTGAAAAATTCCGAGAGGGGCTACGAAGCGACCCTAACGGGAGGGACAACGCACCCTAGCGTTAACGAGAAGAAACCTTTCCAAGGCGCAATTATTTACGCCACCTGCCTGAAACCGCCAGCATCGCAGCACCTGAAAACATACATGAAACGTTAAAGTGAGAGATGAAATGAGAGGAAATGGGGGAAAGGAGAAGTCGTGGTAGAATATACCACTCCGGCGCTCGCCTAGGGGATCAGGAGAAGACCATTGGGGCGGTCATTGGGAATCGAACCCGGGACTTCCCGAATACATTGCCGTCTGAGCCATACCGTCGATATAGCGCCCAGTTCTAAAACATTTGACTGTCACTATTCCCTTGTATCTACGTATAACAAAATATGTAACGCAGCTGTTTCCGGAAAGGTTTATCTGGATTTAAATGAAGTACACAGGAAAATAAACTTTCGTAAGAATTATTTGTATAAGCGATAGAGGGTAGAAAAAGCTATGTGAATGTAACACGTCAAGCTTTTATTAACATTACCTGACAAAGATAATGTGGTTAGCCCAACTCTTGGTTCAATTCCGAACATGGTTTTGTACGATGACTGTTTCTGAATCTTTGCATAAATTGCACAAAGCGAAGACCATTTCATAAACTTCACTATTTGTGAAGCTAACACATGTTGTGCATTCAGGTTAGCCCTTTCAACTGAAAAACTGGCTACAAACGTGGTTTCCCATGAATAATATTTAACTCTGGTCAATATCCAAGTAACACGTTTATAACAGAATTATAGACCCACTTCCACTATCGGAGTAGAAGATACAGGGTGCTGCAGATGTCAAACATTTGCTGTTAGATAAAAGAAAAATCTGATGTGTTACACTCACATGACTTTCTCTACTCTTGTACAATCTAATTTTACAAACGCCTATTCTCCATATGCTTCATGTTAATCGAGATATCGAGATGTCAATCTTATTGGTAATTTTCTTGTAGATGCAAGGGAAATATGGTAGCTTTTAAGCGATAGTCAAATATTTTAACGCTGGTTGCTATGTGGCGCATTCCATTCTCTTTGCATGTCCAGGACATAAAAAAATTGAATAACGCATTTGAGAAAAAGTAAAGTATTGGAAAATTTAAGGAAATAACAAGCAATATCTCGAAAACGGTTCACTCAACAAAAGAAATGTATATGACATAAGTTGTGTATTTTAACGCGATCTACATTTTTTGTGTAGTAAAATTTTGTCTATCTCTTATGGTTTACCAGTTATGCAAAAGTCGTTCACAATGAAGAATACTTTTGGAGACATTCCCAGAAAATTCGAGATATACATTTCATTTCTCATGACATTATCTTAAACATATGATATTTTCATCAAAATCGTTAGAGCCATTTTTGAGAAAATTAAAATTTTCGAAAAATCTTCCATGTAAAGGGTAATCTGGGGTGGGGGAATTTTCTTGAAAACCTTCGTGTCGTATCTCTGGAAGATACTGAACCTAAATACCAAGTTTGGTGCTTATCCGACTGTTCGTTTTTAAGTTATGCTGTTCACAGACACACAGACACACACACAGTCACACACACACACAGACACACACAGACACACACACGGACATGTTTCCAAAAATGCTTTTTTTGGATTCAGGAGGTCTCAAAACATGTATTTCCGGCGAAATCTCGGTATCGAATTTTTGGGTGGAATGCAATACTTCCCCTACTTACTATACGTAGTAGAGAAAGTAAAAATGTCGGTTAGGAAATGTGACCTCTTCATCTTTCTTGCTACGGAAGTTGCAGTAACGCAAATTTGGTAAGATGCTCGTGATAAACCATAATAAACTTACTCTAAATGTTACAATGGTAACAAGCCTTGTCGCAACGTGACTTGTGAGACAAAAAATAATCTGATGTATTACTCACGTGACTTTCTCTACTCTTGTACAAACTATTTTTACAAACGCTTATTCTCCATATGCTTCATGTTAATCGAGATGTTAATCTTGTTGCTAATTGTCATGTAGGTGCAAGGGGAATTGGTAGGCTTTAAACGATAGTCAAATATTTTAAGATCTGATTGCTATGTGGAGTATTCCATTCTCTTTGCATTACCAAGACCAATAATAATAATAATAATAATAATAATAATAATAATAATAATAATACTAATAATAATAATAATAATAATAGCTATAGATTTTAACTGCGCAGTAAACACACCGTAGTAATAGCACTGGAACAATGTTTTTAACACACTGTCTAAATCCTTCGGTATGATCCCTTGTAATGCAAAATTATTTGTCACTGAATTGCAGATTAATTTTACATCATCAATTACAATATCCTGCAGCCAAACCTCATCAGCGCACAAGTAAGGCGGATATGGCATAACACCATCATAATTTGAAATTGATTTTAAGCGCAAATCATTGCCTAAATGAAGAATTTTATCAATTACTTCAGAACTCCAAGCATCAATATTTATTACAGTTGAGAAACATAACGCCATCACCGAGTTGCTTGTGCACTGTATATTTTAACCTCTCCAAATACGTCGTTATTTTGGCTCAAGATACCACAATCACTTTGGTTGCTTTCACGGAAAACAACTTTTTAACATTAAAATTAAAACTTGTTCGCTTCTTACTAGGCATTATGGAAAGTCTTAAAACGTAAACCAGTAAGCAAAAACAGAAACTAAAACAGAAACACCTGAAAATGGTACTATAACAAATAATATATGAATGAATAAAATGAAACAGCCCTTAAACCGTGGAAACAAAAAATATAAACTAAAATAGGAGCATTTAAAATGCTACTATAACGAACAATAAGATATGAATTAATAAAATGAAACGGTCTTACGAAATTGGTTCAAATCAGCATTCCTTTGAAGCAAAAGCCGACAGAAGATTCACAAAATTCTAGCAGTTCGTTTATTTCTGATATTTGACTATCGCTATTATGTTCCCCTTGTTTTGTATTTGCAAGGGCAATATACAAATACAGTAGCCTTTAAGCAGAGACATATCTCTTATTAGCTGGTTGCTATGTGCAGCACCATTCTCCTTGCCACAGATTAATACTCTTTGCATATACAAGACAAAAAAATGAATAACGAATTCCCATTTGAGAAAAAGTATAAATAATGGAAAATTTAAGGTAATAACAAGCAATATCTCCAAAATGCTTCACTCAACAACAAAAATGTATATGACATAAATTATGTATTTTAACGTGATCTACATTTTTTGTAGTAAAATTTTGTCTATCTCTTATGGTTTACCAGTTATGCAAAAGTCGTTCACAATGAAGAATACTTTTGGAGACATTCCCAGAAAATTCGAGATATACATTTCATTTGTCATGAAAATATCTTAAACATGTGATATTTTAATCAAAATCGTTAGAGCCATTTTTGAGAAAATTAAAATTTTCGAATATTTTTCCATGTAAAGAGTAGTCTGGCGTGGGGGATTTTCTTGAAAACCTTCGTGTCGCATCTCTGGAAGATACAGAACCTAAATACCAAGTTTGATGTTTATACGACTGTTCGTTTCTGAGTTATGCTGTTCACAGTCACACTCACGGACATGTTTCCAAAAATGCTTTTTTTGGATTCAGGGTGTCTCAAAACATGTATTTCCGGTCAAATCTCGGTATCGAATTTTTGGGTGGAATACAATACTTCCCCTACTTACTATACGTAGTAGAGAAAGTAAAAATAATGTTGAGTTCTGTAATATAATATTGATATCTAAGCATTCCATAATGCAACTGTGTATGTGTGTGTAATAAAGCAGATTTGTGTTTCAACAATAATAACAGTAATAATTTTCATGTGTATTACCAGGGAAACGAAAAAGGCTTTATATAATGTTCTATATGTCTTCGTCAGACCTAGAATTTCCTAGTAACTTAGGATTCTGACGGATGAGCTTTGTAAGAACTAGAAGGAGCTTCGTCAGAACTAAGATTTCCTAGTAACTTTAGGTTCTACGAATGAGCAGTGTCAGAGCTAGTGTTTCCTCGTATCTTTGAATTGACGAATGAGTTGCGCCAGAGCTAGTCTTTCCTAATAAATTTGCATTCTGACGAATGACCTGTGTAACCACTAGTTTCCTAGAAACTTTGGGTTCTGACGAATGAGTTAAGTCAGAATTAGTCTTTCCTAGTAAATTTGGGTTCTGACAAATAAGCTGCTAATAACCATGAGTTTAGACGAATGAGCTTTGTTTGAACTAGTTTCCTAGTAATACTGTATTTTGACGGATGAACCTTTGGGTTTTGACGAATGAGCTGTGTCAGAACTAGTCTTTCCTAGTAAACTTGGGTTCTGACGAGTGAGCTGCGTCAGAACTAGTCTATCCTAGTAAACTTGGGTTCTGACGAATGAGCTGCGTCAGAACTAGTCTTTCCTAGTAAACTTGGGTTCTGACGAGTGAGCTGCGTCAGAACTAGTCTTTCCTAGTAAACTTGGGTTCTGACGAGTGAGCTGCGTCAGAACTAGTCTTTCCTAGTAAACTTGGGTTCTGTGTCAGAACTAGTCTTTCCTAGTAAACTTGGGTTCTGACGAGTGAGCTGTGTCAGAACTAGTCTTTCCTAGTAAACTTGGGTTCTGACGAATGAGCTGTGTCAGAACTAGTCTTTCCTAGTAAACTTGGGTTCTGACGAGTGAGCTGCGTCAGAACTAGTTTCCTAGTAACTCTGAGGTTTTGACGGATGAGCTTGGTTTGAACTAGTTTCCTAGTAAACTGCATTTTGACGGATGAACCTTTGGGTTTTGACGAATGAGCTGTGTCAGAACTAGTCTTTCCTAGTAAACTTGGGTTCTGACGAGTGAGCTGCGTCAGAACTAGTTTCCTAGTAACTCTGAGGTTTTGACGGATGAGCTTGGTTTGAACTAGTTTCCTAGTAACTTTAGGTGCTGACAAATAAGCTTTCTTACAACTAAAATTTCTAGTAACTGCTGTGCTGACATTAGGCTAACTCACAGGCTTGTGGCTTGTTTTGCTTATCAGCTCAACACGCCTGGTAATAACAAGTGAAATGCAGGGAGAGAAGCTAACGTCTCATTTACTACAACTAAAATTTCTAGTAACTGCTGTGCTGACATTAGGCTAACTCACAGGCTTGTGGCTTGTTTTGCTTATCAGCTCAACACGCCTGGTAATAACAAGTGAAATGCAGGGAGAGAAGCTAACGTCTCATTTACTAACATATGAAGACGCCCTTATGTCAGCTACTGATGCCAAGCTATTTCATGATTTATTTCTTACAATTTATAATCCTAGGATTGCATGGCGTGTTGTATCCAGCTTTTGGATAAGATTAATATGCCACTCGTGAAGGTTAATCACACCCGCCATAATCATAAGAATATCCACTTGTATAAGTCACTATTATATACGGAACGCATAACATTTTCAGACTTAGTTCGAAGGTATCTGTTTATTATTTCGCTAAATATTAATAATGGTAGAATTAAAACCATGTCTGTCCTGATTTGAGGCCAAACATTTTCACATTTAGTTAATTGCAAAACCGTGTTGCACCTTTCTAACAAAGTTTCAAGCCCCAGACAGCTGCACAGTCGGTAAATTAAATTGGCAAATTAGTCGCTCGAGTGAGCCGAGAATTTGTTGATTTTGTCTTCTCCGGTTAATAGAAATTTCCGGAAAAGCCTTATTCAGGTATTTGCCAATAATTTGGTATTCAACATATAGAATACTTCCATTCTGTTGTCCATCTGGGTGTTGGTGCGTAATAAGAAACATAATTATCCTATCTCGATAAACCGTTGCTTGAAACATAGCGTACTGTCTGTGTCAGTTAAAAATTGCTGATTAATTGAACATTAAGTTCAGATTTCGTTGTCAATAAAAATCATTGTTCATAACATAACGGATTCAGGTTTTAATCCCAGTTGGATCCAAAGGCTTTGGATGTCTTTTGTTTGACATTTCCCCTCTATGCTTGGATTAAACCTATTTCTCTTCATTTTTGTGATATATTACATAAAGTATTATAAATAAAAGTCAATGTACTTCATAGGAATTTAAATAATAATATAATTATACCAGTTTCGCTGCGTTTATTTGAGTAAAACAAAAGTCTAACTACTATCAGTATATTCCGAACATTCTTGTTGGTACACCGCAGTCCCTTTAAATATAGTAAACTTAAAACTGCTTCTCCCTTAAATAAGTTCATTTTTTTCCAATTGGCTTCAAATGGTTTATTTTATATCCCTATTGTGGCCTTCCTCCAGTTTTCTTTCATCTTTCCCAAATATTTACCCTCTCTTCATATATATTTCCTCCGTTTTACTTTCAAAAATCTGGGCGCTGGGGTAACGCAGGGATTTCATTTCTGACTGTCGTATGAGGGTCCTGCGTTCGATTCCCGGCGATCGCCCTATCAACACCTTCACCTCTGACTTGCTTATGTGAAGTATCTCCAAGGCCCAACGTGGTTCGGAATCCACGGTAAAAGCTGTAGGTCCTCTCATTCCCTCGCCACCCTTATCATCACACTACTATCGGAGGCAGCGGATTCCATCCATTGGGTGCCTCCCCCTCAGAAAGGAGTCCATTCATCGCTTGGTGAAGTGCGACAACCACCGAAGGTCGTAGACCACATGGGGAGCGTTACAGTCATTGAACCAATCTAAGAGTATATAATCCCATTTACTCTGCCAAAGCTGTTGTTTCTATTACTTAGTTTCCTCTAAACGTATCCTTTCCTCTGCATATTGGGCATTTACCTTCCCAAAAATCATCTCTAATATTTTAAGTTATCAACCTGCATCTCCTCCATACAAATCATACACCATTGCCCCATTCATGTTCAAAATTCTATACATGTTTTGAGGGCTCCTGAATCCCCCAAAAATTTTTAGAAAAAGGTCAGTATGTCTGTGGATGTGTTTTGGTGTGTCTGTGAACAACATAACTCAAAAACCAAAAGTCGTATAAATACCAAACTTGGTATTTAGGTTACGTATCTTTCAACGATGCGAAACAAAGATTTTTAAGAAGACACCCCCACCCCAGACTACCCTTTACATGGAACATTTTTAGAAAATTTTGATTTTCTCAAAAATGGTTCTAGCGGTTTTAATTAAAATATATTTAAGATAATTTTTATGACAAAAGATATGCATATCTTGAATTTTCTGGGAATGTCCCCAAAAGTCCTCTGCATTGCGAACGGCTGTTGCATAACTGGTAAACCGTAAAAGATGGATAGAATTTTTATACACGAAAAATGTAAACACAATTTATGTCCTGCACATTTTTTTTGTCCAGTGAACTATTTCCGAGATATTCCTTATTATTTGTTTGAATTATACTTTTCTCAAATGGAAATTCGTTATTCGTTTTTACTTTCTCTACTACGTATAGTAAGCAGGGGAAGTATTGCATTCCACCCAAAAATTCGTTACCGAGATTTCACCGAAATACATGTTTTGAGACCCCCTGAATCGAAAAAAATCATTTTTGGAAACATGTTCGTGTGTGTCTGTCTGTCTGTGTGTCTTTGAACAGCATAACTCAGAAACAAACAGTCCGATAAACACCAAACTTGGTATTTAGGTTCAGTATCTTCAAGAGATGCGACACGAAGGTTTTCAAGAAAATCCCCCCACCCCAGATTACCCTCTACATGAAAGATTTTTCGAAAATTTTAATTTTCTCAAAAATGGCTGTAACGATTTTGATTAAAATATCATATGTTTAAGATATTTTCATGACAAATAAAATGTATATTTTGATTTTTCTGGGAATGTCTCCAAAAGTGTTCTTCATTCTGAACGACTTTTGCATAATTGGTAAACCATAAGAGATACACAAACCTTTACTACACAAAAAATGTAGATCGCGTTAAAATACACAATTTATATCATATACATTTTTGTTGTTGAGTGAAGCATTTTCGAGATATTGCTTGTTATTCCCTTAAATTTTTCAATACTTATTTTCTCAAATGGGAATTCGTTATTCATTTTTTTGTCTTGGATATGCAAAGAGTTATAATCTGTGGCAAAGGGAATGGTGCTGCACCTAGTAACCAGCTATTAAGAGATATGTATGAGCTTAAAGGCTACTGTATTTCTATATTGCCCTTGTAAATATACATTCCCCTTACATCTACAAGAAAATTAGCAATAAGATAGAGACTGCAAATGTTTATCTAGATTAACATGAAGTAGATGGAGAATAAGCGTTTGTATAAATAGTTTGTGCAAGAGTAGAGAAAGTCATGTGAGTGTAACACATCAGGTTTTTTTATATCCTGGACACACAAAGAGAATGTAATGCTCCACATAGCAACCAGCTCTTAAAAGATTTGACTCGCTTAAAACGTACCATATTCCCCTTGCACCTACAAGAAAATTTGCAGACATAAGATTAACTTCTCGATATCTCGATTAACATGAAGGAGATGGAGAATAAGCGTTTGTAAAAATAGTTTTTACAAGAGTAGAGAAAGTCATGTGAGTGCAATCATCAGATGTTTTTATGCTTGTCTCTACGATTAAAAAGCTTACGATTTAAGGAGCAATGCACATATCCGTTTGTTCAGGCTAACGGATCGCTAACCACTTTGTAGGTGTGGCCAACCTTAGCAAATTTATGTGTGAACTGCAGAAAATACTGTTCGTATAAATTGGTTTGACAATGGCTGCAGCGAATGTGTGTAAAAAAGAAAGGATGAACGGAGAAATTGCTGGAAACTAGCAGGCCGAGTGATAACAAAAACTATCATAAAACTTGCCCATAAAACTTGAATGCGAGCCAGACTTATTGAGGAAGCGAGTTAAAATTTTGATGACACACATTAGCCATTTCCGTACGGCTATAAAAACGGTGTAATTGAAGCAGGTGGAGGATAAGCCCATGGACTTAATAAAACGAAAGCAAATCTTTTGAGAAAATGCATTCCTGACTTAAAATTTACACTGCACCAAATCGTAACCGTGCTAATGTCTGTATTTTTGATTCGTCGATCTTCTTTGTGTAACCTATCACTCTGCTCTCTGGGGTTTACTACGTGGGAAGCACACTAATAAAAAGTTGGAAGGATAGAACCCATTGAAAAATTCAATGCCATAGCCGGAATTTGATACACGGATGTTCCGATTTCCCTCCGGTTTTGAGCTACATCCGGCACGTAATTAAATTCTCCAACTCACTCTCATTTTTTTTCCGTTAACCCACAACATGCTCTGAAATACATTCTTGAGAAGGCATGCCCTAATGGTGACTTACAGTGTCCCAAGTTGTGAAGTTTAATGTCGTGCCGGCATGTTGTCACGGTAGTTCAATTAAAGCAACCGGATGGAAACCGGAAGATCCCTTCAAATCCCGGATATGACATTGAATTTGTGCTTTCTCTACCACGTGCATAGTATACAGAGAAGGTATTACATTCCACCCAAAAATTTGATAGGATATTTCACCGGAAATACATGTTTTGAGGCCCTTGATTTAAAAAGTCTGATCTGTTACACTCACATGACTTTCTCAACTCTTGTACAAATTATTTTTGCAAACTCTTATTCTCCACCTATTTCATATTAATCGAGATAAGCATTTGCAGAAACGATCTTTTGACATGCAAAGAGAATTACATTTTACACATAGCAACCAGTTCTAAAAATATCTGACTATCGCTTAAGGCGTACTATGTTCCCCTTGTTTTGTAATTGCAAGGGCAATATAGAAATACAGTAGCCTTTAAGCATAGACATATCTCTTAATAGCTGGTTGCTAGGTGCAGCAGCATTCCCTTTGCCACAGATTAATACTCTTTGCATATACAAGACAAAAAATGAATAACGAATTCCCATTTGAGAAAAAAAGTATTGAAAAATTTATGGGAATAACAAGCAATATCTCGAAAATGGTTCACTCAACAAAAGACGTAGATAACATAAATTGTGTATTTTATCGCGATCTACATTTTTTGTGTAGTAAAATTTTGTCTATCTCTTATGGTTTACCAGTTTACCAAAAGTCGTTCACAATGAAGAATACTTTTAGAGACATTTCCAGAAAATTCCAGATATATATTTCATTTATCATGAAAATATCTTAAACATATGATATTTTAATCAAAATCGTTAGAGCCGTTTTTGAGAAAATTAAAATTTTCGAAAAATTTTCCATGTAAAGGTATCCTGGGGTGGAGGGATTTTCTTGAAAACCTTCGTGTTGCATCCCTGTAAGATACTGAACCTAAATACCAAGTTTGGTGTTTATCCGACTGTTCGTTTCTGAGTTATGCTGTTCGCAGACAGACAGACACACAGACACACACACGGACATGTTTCCAAAAATGCTTTTTTTGGATTCAGGGGATCTCAAAACATGTATTTCCTGTGAAATCTCGGTATCGAATTTTTCAGTGGAATACAATACTTCCCCTACTTACTATACGTAGTAGAGAAAGTAAAAACGAAAACTCGGATAAATACGAAACTTGGTATTTAGATTCAACACCTTCCAAAGATGCGACATAAGCATTTTCAAGAAAATCCCCCACTCCGACCATCATTTACACGGAACATATTTTGAAAATCTTTATTCCCTTAAAACGGCTCTAACGATTTTAAATAAAATACTATATATTAAAGATATTTACATGTCAAAATGTATATGTTGAATTTTCTGGGAATAGTCTGAACTCCTTTTCATTCGGAAGGACTTTTGCATAATCTTGTATAGCGATAAAGCAAAAAGTGCTAGACAAGAAAACGTAATCTCTTTAAAACACAATTTATCTCAAATAATTGTTCGAAATTTTCAATACTTAGTCATTCTTTTAAAGTCCTTTCGATTTTCACTTGTTTCTCGCGATTGCATGGAAACAGTATGGAATTTTAAGGCCAGCATATAGCGTCCAGTTCTTAAACATTTGACTATCGCTATTCCCTTTGTATTTATAACGAAATATGTAATGTAGCTATTTGTGCAAAGGTTTATTTGGACTAAAATGTAGTAGATAGAAAAATAAGCTTTAGTAAGAATAGTTTTATACCCACGAATAGTAGTAGAGAAAGTCATGTGGCTGAACCACGTTAAGCTTTTTCAGTCTGGTTCTACCTTTCCTAACTTGTCTTACACACGGCTTGTGTGAAAGCACAATCAAATTCCATTGATTGACCTGATAGTTGGTTAAACTATGAATCCCGGGACTTAAGGTACTTAGAGTATGTAAGTCGCAATTGGGGTGTCATCTCAAAAATGTATATGAGATGTTCTTGTAGTTTACTGGGAAAAATGCGAGTCAGTTGGGGAATTGAAGTCTTGCTGCCATCTTGTTATGTTACCTCGTTGGTTAGAGCAACCGGACGGAAACAGAGAGATCCGTAGTTCAAATCCCGGCTATTGCATTGACTGTTCAGTCTGGTTCTACGTTTCCAACCTTGTACTACACACGGCTTTGTAAAAGAACGATTAATTACCACATTAAAAAATTTCACAAGGAATAATGCAATTGTACTAGAGAAACACTCATAAAGATTTAACGCTTATAGCGCAACACTAAAAAATAAACCAAAACGGAGCCAAATTTTCATATGAAAATTTTTTAGGAAAGGAATCTTTCTATAAAACTCTCACTAACGAACTAGTTGGCTCCGCGGTAACGTTGAGTGGACCCGGGTTCATTTCACCTCTATCAACCTCACTGTCCTTGGGTTTTTCATGGTTTTCCCTGGTCGGTAGGCAAATGCTGAAGCTCTCTTCTACCATCATTTCCTCTCCCTCGTTCCCTTTCATTCCTTTCCTCTTCACGCTTATGTGTGATTTAAGGTCTCACAGTGTGAGACTGTGTCGGGTAGATGGCGCAGATGCTTGCCCCATGGCCATAGAGGGCTGGTTGCATGGGTCGTTCCTTGCCACTCTGGGCGACACCAATGGGTTGGGTCTTTGCGCCAGGAAATGTAATTATGCGCGTCTCTGTGGCCTGTGGCCTATAACCTCCTGTGATTCTTTCGTTTCAACCATCCCTCCTGGAAGTGGTAGTCACAGTAGGTATGTGCGGGGTCGCGTGCGCGAGGTGTCCCCCTCAGTTGTATATCTAAATCTATATCTAAACGTCATACTATCCTCAAAGAGAGGACATCTTGTAATCTTGTTGTTGCAAACACAATAATATTTACGTAGGCAACACAGGTTTTGGCATCAAAATATAAAACTATTTACCGAGCGGATGACCCAGGCAGCAACGTCTGTGACCCGCAATCGGGAGGTCCCGGGTTCGAATCTAGGTGGCCGCCCACTTTGATCATGGGGTTTTCGTGGATTTTCTCTGGTCGCCTCGGCGAATGCTGTGGTGGTGTATTCTACCACGATTTATCCTTTCCCTCATTTCCGGTCATTTCATCTCTCTCCCTTTCGTGTTGCAGGAAGTGTCTTCAGGTTTCGTAGTACGGTTGCAGTCGGGCAGACAGCACGGTCGCTGCGCTTTGGAAAGGATTTCTCCTCGTAAAAGCCAGGGCACGTTGGCCGGCCTTCTAGGATCGCTACGTCGCCGTCTCGCGGAATTCTGCGCTTCTGCTGGTGCAGGCGGGTGTTTTAAACTGGAAATGACAGGGATTTTCGTGCATCTGTGTCTGCCTGTGGGCCTCCGACCTCCTGCGGCTCCTTCACTTCGTCCCTGCCTCCCGGGAGGGTAGTCACAATAGATCTAGTTGGTCGCAGTGGCGAGGTATCCCCCCTCCGTTGAATCATTTCTACCTGTATGAAACTATTTCTCTATTTTTTGTTCCTTTGTTTAGAATCGCAGGCTTTGTATATACCGAGTGGATCATTTAAGTTGAGACTTTACAATATCCGCAAAACTAAGCGTTGTAGAAAGAAATGTCTTCAATACAAGTTGCTTGATATTACAGGGGAAAGTAAATGGCATTAGGCTTGTTTTGTTTAGAAGACGTTATGATAGTCCTTTTTGAGTCAATTTAATTTTTACTTTCTCTATACGTATAGTAAGTGGGGAAGTATTGTATTCCACCCAAAAACTCGATCCCGAGATTTCACCGGAAATACATGTTTTGAGACCCCCTGAATCCAAAAAAAGCATTTTTGGAAACATGTCCGTGTGTGTGTCTGTCTGTGAACAGCATAACTAAAAAACGAACAGTCGGATAAACACCAAACTTGGTATTTAGGTTCAGTATCTTCCAGAGATGCGACACGAAGGTTTTCAAGAAAATCCCCCCACCCCAGATTACCCTATACATGAAAGATTTTTCGAAAAGTTTACTTTTCTCAAAAATGGCTCTAACGATTTTGATTGAAATATCATATGTTTAAGATCTTTTCATGACAAATAAAATGTATATATTGAATTTTCTGGGAATGTCTCCAAAAGTATTCTTCATTGTGAACCACTTTTGCTTAACTGGTAAACCATAAGAGATCGACAAAATTTTACTACACAAAAAATGTAGATCGCGTTAAAATACGCAATTTATGTCATATACATTTTTTGTTGAGTGAACCATTTTCGAGATATTGCTTGTTATTCCCTTAAATTTTTCAATACTTATTTTCTCAAATGGGAATTCGTTATTTATTTTTTTGTCTTGGATATGCAAAGAGTATTAATTTGTGGCAAAGGGAATGGTGCTGCACCTAGCAACCAGCTATTCAAAGATATGTATGTGCTTAAAGGCTACTGTATTTCTATATTACCCCTGTAAATATATATTCCCCTTACATCTACCAGAAAATTAGCAGTAAGATAGAGTCTGCAAATGTTTATCTCGATTAACATGAAGTAGATGGAGAATAAGCGTTTGTAAAGATAGTTTGTACAAGAGTAGAGAAACTCATGTGAGTGTAACACATCAGATTTTTTTAATTGGAACCCTTTAGGGTCAAATTAAATTGAGTTTCTGTCTATCGAAAATTCATTTTTGTTATTGGCGGTAATTTATTAATTAATATTGAGTATTAATGTGATGTTAACCTTAGTATTGCAGCTAAATATCTAGCACTCTGAGCCAGTGATCCACAACTGACAAAGTGTCTGAGGAAGCTTGTAATATCGGCAAACATTATGGTTGCATTGTTTCATGTAGTAATAAAATAATGGCAACTTAACACAATAAAGTGTATGATGAATGGTCAACTACAAAAAAGTATTGATTTATGACGGTAAGTCAATCATTGTAGTATAACTCGTCGCTTTGTTCATTAATAGGATGGCTTTATTGTTTTTTGCTTCCCACGTGAGCAAAAACACAGTACCGACCTAGAAAGACGTGACTTTCTCTACCCTCTGTCGTTTATTAGTGAGTATACAAACCTTTCTTACTAAAGCTTATTTTTATATCTACTACGTTTTAATCCAAATGAAGTTTTGCAGAAATAGCTACATTATACGTTTCCTTATAAATACAAAGCGAACCGCAAAAGTCAAAGAACTGGACGCTATATGCTGGCCTTAAAATTCCACACTGTTTCCATGCAATCGCAAGAAACAACTGAATGTTGAAAGGACCTTAAAGACTTTCAAGAAATGAACAATTCGAACCATTAGTAAGGGATATCTCAGAAATGGCTTAATACCATAAAAAAACTTATTTGAAATAAATTGTGTATTTTAAAGAGCTTCACATTTCTTTGTAGTACGTGTTCGTCTGTCGCTTAACGTTTGCCATTATACAGGATTACATAGAATTTCTTCCAAATGAAGTGGATTTCCCAGTCTATTGCCAGAAAATTCAAAATATTCATTTTAATTGTCGTGTAAATGTCTTTAAAATGTTGATTTTCATCAAAATACTTACAGCCATTTTTTATAAAAACAAACATTTCGAAAAATGTTCCGAATAAATATTTTGAGATGGGATTTTCTTAAAAATCTTCCTGTGGCATTGCTAGAAGGTACTGAACCTAAATACCACGTTTGGTATTTATCTGATTTTCCATTTTTGAGTTATGTTAGACACACACACACAGACAATTTTCTAAAAATCTAGTGTGTTGCACTCACACGACTTTCTGTACTCTTATACAAACTATTTTTAAAAACGTTATTTCCTAGTACTTCATGTTAATCCAAATAAACACTTGCAGAAACTTATTGCTAATTTTTTTGTAGGTGCGAGGGAATATGGTAGGCTTTAAGCGATAGTCAAATGTTTTAAGAGCTGGTTGCTATGAGGAGCATTCCATTCTCTGTGCATGTCCAGCACATAAAATATATTGACTAAGGAGTTCTCGTTTGAGAAAAAGTATAAGTATTGGAAAATTCAAACAAATAACAAGGAATATGTCGAAAACAGTTCACTCGACAAAAATTGAGTGTTTTAAGAAATCAACATTTCTTGTGCAGCAAAATTTTGTGTACGGTTTACTAGTTATGCGAAAGTCGTTCAGAACGAAGGACGTTTGGGGATATTCCCAGAAAATTCAAGATATATGTTTCATTTGCCATGAAAATATTTTAAACATGTGATATTTTAATCAAAATTGTTAGAGCCATTTTTGAGATAATAAAAACTTTATAAACATGTTTCTGGAGTGGGGGTTTTCTTAAAAATCTTCGTGTCGTATCCTTGGAAGATATTTAAACTCAAATAGCAAGTTTGGTATTTATCCGACGTTTTGTTTTTGAGTTATGGTGTTCACAGACAGACAGGCCTACAGACACAAACACGGACATGTCTCCAAAAATGCTTTATTTGGATTCAGGGTACCCCAAAACTTGTATTTTCGATTAAATATCTGTATAAAATTTCTGGGTGGAATGCAATACTTCCCCTACTTACTATATGTAGTAGAGAAAGTACAAATTATAATGTTCGATTATATTATTTTGCTTACAAACGTATACCTATGGTTTGTTTTAAACATTTTATGTCAATTATGTTACATAATTTGATGTCATATTTACCGTCATTTTTCGTGAATTAAAGTATTAGTTTAATTAGGTTTCATTACGCAGAGCATGTATGGTTTTAGCGAAACTAACATTTCTGAACGACACTTCCTTTGATGTCTGATTTCCCTCCAATTGGGTTATATGTGGACTACCATCTGCCTTCCTCTCTTGTTTTTTGGTATGACTTCATGGACAAGGATACTCTGTTTCATCAATAACAGTCTGCAATATATAGGATCGTCCGTCGTGGTCTAGGCTTACCATGCTAACCTTTAGTTCCCGAGGTCCGGTTCACACTTGGCGGAGAGCGATAGATTATTCGGGCGTTAAAATTCTTAGCATGGCTTCCTTGGAATAGGAAGTAAAGCCGGTGAGTAGGTTATTATAGAGAGAGCCAGCGCACTTTTTGGGCATATATGGGAAAGGACAGGGAAAACGAGGGTAGATGCCAGGTTGAGAGACCCTTCAAGGAGGTAAATAGATTTATATGGGAGTGATAGGGAATACGACGATCGATACTAGGCTAGACAGGGTTGAAGGAGGGAAGTCCATTTATATGGAAGGGATAGTAGAAAGGTGTTAGGCTAGACAGAGGTTGAGGAGTAGAGTATGGTTTATATGAGAAGTATAGGAAAACGAGGAGCGGTGTTAGGTTAGACAGAGTTGAAGTGTAGAGTATGCGTTTATAGGGGAACGATGGGGAAAACCAGAGCTGTTAGATTAGACAGGGCTTGAAGGATAGAATAAACCTTTTATATGGGTGAAATAGCAAACCGAGGAGGGGTATTAGGCTAGGAGAGTTTGAGTATGCGTTTATAAGGAGAGACGAGAAAACGGAGAGAGATCCAATGCTAGGATAGACAGGTGTTAAAGGTAGAATGTGTTTTATATGGACTAGAAAGTAAACCTAGGAGAGGTACTTAGCTAGACAGAGGGCAGGAGGGAATGCGCTTTACGAGAGGTATGGGATACGAGGAGAAGTGCTAGGCCAGACAGATGTTGAGGAGTAGAGTATGCATTTATATGGAAAATATAGTGATTACGTGGGGAGATGCTAGACTAGACAGAGGTTGTGACTAGAGTATGCGTTTATATTTATGAGACGTATAGGAACAGGAGAAGAGGTGTTAGGTTAGACAGATACTGAAGGAGTAGAAATATGAGCTTATATACAGGAGAGAAAGGGAATACGAGGGGAGGAGCTAGAATCAGGACTTGAAGCGTAGAATATAGCTTTAATATGGGAGAGGTATTATGCTAGGAGGGTTTGAGTATGCGTTTATAAGGAGAGACGAGAAAACGGGGAATGATCCTATGCTAGAAGAGATATGAAGGAGCGGAAAAGGTGTTTTATATGGAAGAGATAAGACATACGAGGAGAGGTGCTAGGCCAGACATGTTGAGGGGTAGAGCATGCGTTTATATGGAAAAGATAGAGATTACGGAGGAGATGCTAGGCTAGACAGAAGTTGAGAGTAGAGTATGCATTTGTATGTATGAGAGGTATAGGAAAACGAAGACAGCTGTTAGGCTAGACAGATACTGAAGGAGTAAAAATATGGGCTTTTATACAGGAGAGATAGGGAATACGAGGGGAGGAGCTAGACTAGTCAGGACTTGATGGGTATAATATGGTTTTATTTGGGAGAGTAAAAACGACTTTAGAGGCAGTCGTCACGGAAAGCTGTTTACAGGCAATGTTAGAGCGCCTATTCTAGGCAGCTTCAGCACGTAACCCGCTCACGCAAAAAGGTAACCCACTCACGCTAAAAAGGTAACCCACACGCAAAAAGGTAACCCACTCGCGCTAAAAAGGTAACCCACACACACAAAAAGGTAACCCACTCACCCAAAAAGGTAACCCACTCACGCAAAAAGGTAACTCACTCACGCAAAAAGATAAGCAATTCAGTTAGTATCACAGGGTGCGAGTGATTCCGGAAAGAGGGTATAGCATAGTTTCACAGGTAATTCAGATAGTGGCGCAGGTATTTACGAAAATTCAGTAAGTATTATAGCTTTTTAGGGTAATTCAGGCAGTATCACAGGGTAGGGCAGATTCCATGGTTTAGTGTGTGTATAGCTCCATATGATTTCACAGTTAATTCTGATAGTATCGTAGGTATTTGGGCTAATTCAAGTATTATAGGTGCTTAGAGTAACTCAGCTGGTATCACAGAAGGCTAGATTTCATATCCTACAGGGCGTATCATACCTACATATGATTTCACTGCTAATTAATCTAGTATCTAGGTATTTAGGCTAATTCAGCTAGTATCACAGGAGGAATGATCCCAGAGGTTGGGTATAGCATAGTTTCGTATTTCACAGGTAATTCAGAGAGTATCGTATGTATTTAAGATAATTCAAGTATCATAGGTGTTTAGAGTAATTCAGCTAGCATTACAGAAGAGTACGTTCCAGGGGTCGGTTATAACATATTTCATATTTCACAGATAGTTCAGATAATATCGAAAGTATTCGGGGTAATCAGCACGGTTTCACAGATATTCGTGATAATTTTGATCAGTGATTTGTATCACAGCTATTTAAGGTAATTGCAGGTGATTCAGCTTGCATACAGGCATTTGAGTCATTTTAACAAGTAATTCAACTAGTATCATTGATATTTAGAGCAAACCAGATAATATCACAGGTGGTCGTGCTAATTTCGAGCAGGGATTCGTATCAGAGCTATTTAAGGTAATCTCACATGACTCCGGTAGTATCACAGGTATTTAAGTCATTTTAACAGGTAATTAAGATAGTATCACAGGTATTCATGGTAATATGGAAAGTAATTATATTATAAACATTTCTCATCCAACGTTACGACACTTTATATACCTTTTTTGTAAATCTTACAAACCTTTTATATGTTAAACAGTTAGTGTGCGAGGCGGAGAGGGAATAAACTGCATAATGGTTTACAAATTGAAAAGTTTCGCATCAACATACCTTTATTTTAGTTCTTTGTAGGTGCCTCTACCCTTTATCTAGGCTTGACACTAGCACTAGGATTGCTCCTAATGGCAGGGTTAACATCTTCCCTTCCATCTTCTTCTTTCTTCACCAGGCGTCTGCTAGTTGCATACACAGCGCACGGATAAACTTCTTTTTTTTTAAGATTGTAGACTCACGAGAAAATCTTCATCTTCGACTTGCATTCTCTTAAGCACTGTTTGTAATACTGTAATGTCCATTCGTATAGGTAGTTATTCCATCCTCGGCAATAACTATTTTATCATCAAAGGGATTCAATGTAATTTTATTCACTTACACTGTGGTAACAGCGTGCTTTCGTGATAGGATTAGATTCATGGGCGTTCTGATGATTTCACAGGTTTTAAGACATTCTGTATAGCTGTCAAATGTAATGTACTGCTTAATAGCACTACGTTTTATACCTTTAATTTCTTTATCATGGAGCCGTGGATATCTAGTGCATACATCTTAGGTCGTAGTCCGACAAAGCGCTGGATGATTTTACCATTAGCCTCATCTTTAAATTTCCCAAGCACCTTCTTGTTCAGAGCTGAATATCATATATGGCTTGTAGGATAATCAGCTGTATCCAGGTGTTCGAGAAAACGTAGCTTGTTCTGGTGCACATCTTCAGTTGTCACACGATGAATGAACGAATAAGTGTCCATATACATAAGCTTCAGGTTTTCAGCTCCGTAATATGGTAACAACACATCATAATGATAGTGATACATTAATGTCTTGGAGATGTCCAACACACTCATACCAATGTATATAGGCTTGTTGAATACAATCTGACAAGAGGCCATATGTACAGCAGCTAGATTAGTAGCATATATCGGCCTATCGATAAACGTAGGCTTGGCGATCACCTTCTCTAGAGTCTTCTCATTTGTCACCAGTCGTATATCCATACGGTTACGTAGGTTCTCCATAGTTTTTCCAAACATGGCGTTGTTAAAGAGATTGTAGAGGTCCTTCTCGAAATCATTTGATGCCTGTTGTCGTAGCCTGTTGTTAAATTCCACATAAGGTTTTAACCATCGAGACTGTCGGAATTGTAGCACACAATGGATTTTTGTTAGCTGTAACCCGTGATTAAGAGCTTGCTTTAAAGTCATGTAATGTACTACGTACTTCTTTCGAGGTCCGAGATGAGGTATCAGTTTCTTTGTAGATGATTCCAATGGTTCCATACACTCAGGCAGGAAAGGTAGATCGTTGTGTTGATCGTGAAGTTCTGCAGGATACTCGAGCTCAACTTCCAATATGTACCCATGAGGATCATCTTCTTGTAGTCTTTCTAAGTCAATTCCTTCAGCTAACACCCACTGAAATCCGCCATGAAGGAGGGCGTGACACATTGCCCAGCCATATTTAGCGTTTCAGAATATGAGGTAAGATTTTTTACCAACTTATCCAAGCTTGTGCTGAGAACATGAAAACTATCTACAAATCGAAGTTTTATATCTCCTACATACTTGGTGAATGAGATATAGCTTTCTTCAGAGCTAGGAATTACTTCCACCCGCTCACTTGTACATCCCAGCTCATTAACAATGAAATAGGAGTCATACCTATTGAGGTTGTGTATGAAGACTGAGATATATTTAGGCATTTTGCAGACTAAATTACATTCATTATGAAGACTTCCACAATATTCACCGCTGATGTGATCATGGTCGCGTACTTTGTACTTTTCTCCTGTAAAGGGTTTTCCATACAAGTAGCATGCTGTAGAAGACTCACAATACTTTTGGTGCTGGCCCGTAAGTTTCAGCGGCTTGGCAGATTTGTATATGTTATCAATGTTATGTTGTTTGCAAGAGATGTCAGCATAAACCTCTGAGCAGCATCAACACAACGATATACATGGGGTTGCTTAGGCTTTTTGCGTGAGTGGGTTACATTTTTGCGTGAGTGGGTTACCTTTTTAGCGCGAGTGGGTTACCCTTTTGAGTGAGTGGGTTACCTTTTTGCGTGTGTGTGGGTTACCTTTTTAGCGTGAGTGAGTTACATTTTTGCGTGAGTGGGTTACGTGCTGAATCTGCCTAGAATAGGCGCTCTAACATTGCCTGTAAACACCTTTCTGTGACGATTGCGTCTAAAGTCGTTTTCACTCTACCAAATAAAAACAATATTTTACCCTTCAAGTCCTGACTAGTCTAGCACCTCCCCTCGTATTCCCTATCTCTCCTGTATATAAGCCCACAGTCCTACTCCTTCAGTATCTGTCTAGCCTAACAGCTCTCCTCGTTTTCCTATACCTCTCATACATCCAAACGCATACTCTACTCTCAACCTCTGTCTAGTCTAGCATCTCTCCCCGTAATCCCTATCTTTTGCATATACACGCATGCTCTACCCCTCAACATGTCTGGACTAGCACCTCTGCTAGTATGCTTATCTCTTCCATACAAAGCACTTTTTCCGCTCCTTCAACTCTCTCCTAGCATACGACCTCTCCCCGTTTTCTCGTATCTCCTAATAAACGCATACTCAAACCCTCCTAGCATAATACTTCTCCTCGGTTTGCTATCTCTTCCATATAAAAGCTATATTCTACGCTTAAAGTCCTGAATCTAGCTCCTCCCCTCGTATTCCCTATCTCTCCTACATACAAGCTCATATTTCTACTCCTTCAGTATTGGTCAGTAACACTCCTTCTCCTATTCCTATACGTCTCATACATATAAGCGCATACTCTACTCTCAACCTCTGTCTAGTCTAGCATCTCTCCAGGTAATCACTATATTTTCCATATAAACGCATACTCTACTCTCAACCTCTGTCTGGTCTAGCATCTCTCCACGTAATCACTATATTTTCCATATAAACGCATACTCTACTCCTCAACATCTGTCTGGCCTAGCATTTCTCCTCGTATCCCATACCTCTCATAAAGCGCATTCCCTCCTACCCTCTGTCCAGCAGAGTACCTCTCCTTGGTTTGCTTTCTAGCCCATATAAAACACATTCTACCTTTAACACCTGTCTATCCTAGCATAGGATCTCTCCCCGTTTTCTTGTCTCTCCTTATAAACGCATACTCAAACTCTCCTAGCCTAATACCCCTCCTCGGTTTGCTATCTCTCCCTTATAAAAGGTTTGTTCTACCCTTCAAGCCCTGTCTAGTCTAACAGCTCTTCTCGTTTTCCCTATCTTTCCCCTATAAACGCATACTCTACCCCTCAACCTCTGTCTAGCCTAGCACTTCTCCTCGTATTCCCTACCTCTCCCATATAAAGGACATACTCTAGCCTTCAACTCTGTCTAGCCTAACACCTCTTCTCGTTTTCCTATACCTCTCATATAAACCACACTCTACTCCTCAACCTTTGTCTAGCCAAACACCTCTAGCCTACTATATCTTCCACTTCCCTCCTTTAACCCTGTCTAGCCTAGTATCGGTCGTGATATTCCCTATCACTCCCATATAAACCCATTTTCCTCTTTGAAGGCTCTCTCAACCTGGCATCTACCCTCGTTTTCTCTATCCTTTCCCATATATGCCCAAAAAAGTGCGCCAGCTCTCTCTATAATAACCTACTCCGGTGGTCTGTGTCGTAAATTTACGGCACGTATAAAAACCTCAAGCCTAGTAAAGCGGACTCTGAGCAAAACTTCCGGTCTTTCACGCCCAATATAAAATGGGACGCTAAACAGCATAGCAGTTAAAGAACGTCTATAAAGAAAACTCAATTTAATTTAATTTTGCAGTATGCTGACTTCACCGCATGCTACGTACAAAATGTTCAGTTATAACACGTCTTCAGATTTATTCAGCCTTTACCCCAGTCGGTTTAAATGAATTGCGTCATTATTAGTTCAGTGAGTCCCTTTTCTAAAAGAGGAGGTGCACAATTGCACCTTGGAGTGTGCATTTCCCACTTCGTAAACAGGTTGATTTCTTTGTGTGTTTTCTTAGTTAATTCTATGTAGATCAGTTTCCTTTTACTGCTGTAAAGAGTATGAAGAAACGTTTTTGTAATGACAAGGTTATGCCATTAAAGCCGAAACACTCTACGCTACAAAAACCGACCAATTATTTAAATTTTCTATCAGCATACATGCTGAGATTGCGAAACACAATCGAAAGAAGTTCCAAATATAAATACTGGAAAGATACGATACAAGTCCCATTTCATTAAGGTGTCTGTTGACATCCAGCTCTTCCATTCATTGTTTGCTAATCCTCTGCTAGAGGTATTGGTGATAAACTCGCATCAAAATATTGACATCATGCGCAGACCTTCCCCTGGCGGCAACAGCCGAATAAATCGCAGTCGCGTGTGTTCTATCTTCAAATCCTGATCTTTCAAGAGATGTTCCTTGGAACATCACGAATCCTAGACATGAATAGCGAACTTAGTAAATCTAAATTGCATATATCTGCAAAATCCTGATAAATATTTAAATATGAAGTAAACTATGCTCTGCAAGAACTTTGTTGCGAAGAAAAACCTCTATATGCATGAATCTCTCATCACGAAGATTTATTCTTTAAAGAATAATTAATTTTGTGTTTATAACAAAATCTGGATAAATTATGTTCTGTGAGATCGTATGAATATTTGTATCCTATGGCTAGTTGGTTGTCATGCTGAATTCTTTCCCGGAACATTATAGTGGTTGTAGGTTTAGTTCAGTCCATGATGATATATTAACAGTCAAGAAGACTTCGTTTCCATAACTGCTCATTGCTAGTGCCTTGCCATGTAGGGTTCAAACTTTGCATTTGCATTAGCTGTGCTTTCTGGTTCTGCCAAATACAAGTGACACTTGTACTAACTTGGAGGACATCACTATTGCTAATGTTCTGTCACATAGTGTTCGAATGTTGCATTGTTCTGCTTTCTAATTCTGCCCAATATGTTTGGCCAATACACTCGGTGGTATGATTGTGTGCGCTCCTGCTCAACAAACTAAAATGTTATGCTACGAATCGTACAAATAAAAGATGGAGTATAAACTCAGCAAATTATATGAATAAAAGAAAGTATGTACTTTTGGTAGTGAGTCTATACTTGTCTTAGATTCAGCTTAGTCAGGAGCAGACGCAACCTCGCGTGGTCCACAAGTATTAGACTTAAAGCTGAATTTATGCATAACTTAGTACAAATCGCGATGGAAATGGACGTAGTTACAAGAGTTTGTACAGATTTGAATGACAGAACAATAAGTGATTGGCAGAACATTTTTTGGGTGAAAGCAGGGAAACCAGGGGAGGAGTCCCTTGATCAGAACAACGCCTACGCACTCATGTTGGAGAGGAGTTGGATGTTCACCAAATCTACCATATGCAAAAACATTTTTACGGTAATGAACAGTGTGGTTTAAATTTCCAAATACAGCCGAGGCTCTTGAAAATGCCAGGTTGAAGTGGCAAAGGGAATATTCTTTCCAATGTGCAACAGGGGCCCTGGACTGCACGTATATTCCTATCAGAAAGCCATGGAACTACGGAGAAGAATACATAAACAGGAAGCAATTTGCGGGCATCAACCTAATGGCTATGTAATAGTAAAGAGATGTTAATAAATATTGATCTCTCTTGATGGGATCAGTGCATGATTCTCGAATGTTTATAGAATGCTCTTCATCTGGGTCATCCAGGATTTGGTTTAGCGGCTAATGACGCGTTTTATAAATCCTGCTACTCCACAGAGACGCTGAAAAATATCTAAATGGTTGTTTTCATGTTGTCAGGTTTTTTTTATTATCTGCTTTATCTTTTCCATACTGCACCATCAATTCATGTCAAATTTTGTTTAGCGTAGTTTTATTTTCTTCCATTGGGGTTGGAGTTTGCGATTTGTAAAATGACACAGGATACTTTTTAAGCACGCTCTAAAAAACCTTAATCTGTTAAACTGTTCAGAGTCCTCAATATTCGATGTATCTGACATGTTAACACCATTGTTTGTTTACACAAAAATCCAATGCAACCATAAACCAGTACTGCAATAAGAATAAAGCGCAGCGGTAACAAGGATGCGCGACAATGTATTTTCTAGCTAAAGATGTAAATTTAAATTAATTAATTAAAAAGCATAAACTCCGACCGTGAATTTACACTCAAGTAACTTTTATTCACAGTTTCTGAGTTTAAACGTAAATAACATGCTTAGACTCAGAATTTATGCTCCCTGGTATAAACCCATTTTTATTCAACCCATCCATTAACCTAGAGGACGTCGTTTCAATGGTCACTATTTTGCGTTAGTTCTGCTTCTAGTTCTGCTCAATATATATGACAAATATATTAACTTGGAGGACTTCGCTTCAATGGTTACTATTGTTAAGGTGTTTTCAGTGTGTTGATGCGTTGTCGTGCAGAACTCGAGTTCCAAAGTGCGTGTTAGACCTTAATTAACTGAAACTCTGGAGTCCTGTCCATTGAATATGCGAAATATGTTCCCCCGTTAAATGTGTTTTATGGATGACGAATCTAATTAGTTTACACAGAGAGAATTTGATGTTGGTCGCTTTCCTTCAATAAATAGAGTTCAAATGCACTTGTACTTCGCTCTGAACTTAACTTTCTCGAAGCATGTAATTAACTCTACTCTCGCCAGGTGTTAGCTCTCTGCGAGGTATACGATTTCCTCATAGTTTTGAACTATGAATAAATTTAGAGGTGTATCGTGTCGCGGTATTCTGTTCGTATTATCTTATTTGCTGAGCGCCTGTTATTGTTTTACTATTTTGAATTTTGGGTTCTTTGTCCTCCGGCTAGCTATTATTACTCCTCAGTCGAGCAAATATTTCTTGAACAGGGTGTGTAAACGGAAAGGTGTTGTTACTAAAAGATAACACCGATAAAAGAATTTGTTTTTACACTTTTATTGGCGTCACACTGAATTAATTTCATATATTTAATCTTGATACACGCTTGACTGAAACTGTTATATTTTCGAATGTAACTATAATCATTTATTTGCCGGGCACTATTAATTCGCGTATTTCACATTTTGTAACTAACTTTACGACGCGAGAGATTCTGTAGAATTGCGTAACGGTACTTCGTGAATGATTCTGTTGAACTGCGCGATACTTGTCTCTGGCTCACCCCGATATGCCTAAACATTATAACAGAGCTGCTATTGGTTAATAAATCGCGCCAACATTAGCGTCTATTTTTTTATCCAATCAAAATTACGAATACATATGCTCTAGGGAAGATATTCCCTCCATTTCTAAAGAAAGGCACGCTACTCTGACGTCATTTGTTTTTCTCTTCTAATTGATAAACAACTCACCCCCTCGTTTCATTGTTACCCGCTCCTATTGTCAGTATCAGTGAGGCCGTGTAAACTTATTTCCTAACAATGCTTATAATTAACAAACATCTCAAATCATTGTCATACAATAATGCTAATTTACACTACAATCACTCTGGCATTCACAGTGTTGTGATATAAAATACTGCCTAATCGTAGCTCTGCATTTCATATGCATGATGTCTCGTTCAACTCCCTAAAGAAGATACACATTGGTCCAGAAACTTTAAACAACTCTCGATAATAGAAAATAACAGAAATAAGTCTGTAAAGAAAGCACAGTGTTTCACTTAATTTTATAAACTCAGATAAGAAACAGGTGCAACAATAATGACATTGCGTTTATGGTTTGGAGAGTCTCCAAAAATCTAGGAAGTGTTAGAACCCATCTTAAGCTCCTGGAGAGTGACTGAACAAGTCATCAATACCCCACCTCATGCAAAACGTAAGCACGACGTCTTGCACTTATGTTTAAATATGATTTTTAACCAACCCTTGAAGGATACGTGATCACTCCTCTGGGATGATATCCCTCAGATGTTGAAGGAATTGTGATGTTGGTGTGCAATTCTTCGCCATAGAACAAATCAAACATTTTCGTTAGGACCGATGTGCGGCGAACATGCAGGCCACTTCTTTCTCCAGAAATGCAGACCACTATGGGCGTCTTGCAGACAGGCATTAACGTTCAAAATTGGTCGATAATATTTATATAATTACGAATATGTTTTGCAGAGTTTTGATAATTATGCTTTGCTGCAAAAACTCTGCGTCCAAAAGTATGGTGGTCCATTTTTCCAATCATTATGCTGGAACAACTGGTGAGAGAAAGCACTTGGAATACGAAGCTAAGATGATTCTGCACTCATGGCTCTCACTACACCAATTTTATCGAATCACATCGCATACCAAAGCAGGATTCATCCCGATCCGACACGCGCTTTTCTGTAACAGACTTATTTATAGTAGTAAAAGTAGTAGGATATGCTTTTAGGCCACACAACATGTATGAATGAGTATTAGCGCCCTATCAAATGTAAAAACACTAAGAATAAAATTATATACATGCGTCCACCGGACGTGTTAGCAACGGCAAAACTTGTAGCTGAAAGAAAAGCGACAATCACTAGAGACAATCAGAAGAGGGAAGTGCTAGTAAAGAAGGATATAATAATAATATGGTAGAAAAGGTTAGAATTGTGCAAATTATACGCAATGTCCCATAGCGCTGCAACATATGAATCATAATTACATGCTCTACAGCACATAAGTTATAAAATATCAGCCAGCAGCTGAGATAGTTTCACTGGGAAACAAAGATACGCGTCATTACGCTAAAGCTGATATCGGATTAAAAATGTTGTCCAATCGAAAGTTCATTGCAGTGAATGTAGTCAGAATGTGACGCAACCAAAACGGCATTTCCCGAAACACAACCTAGCTCAACTACCTCTTCACGACGGGAGGCGCGTGAGGAGGTACTCCAGATGATAAGGGGACCTAGACTCCCAAAGTGTGATCCCTGGAAAAACAGCCCATTCATCGCGCCAGCGCGGTATAAAAGAACCACGTAAAATAGCGCTAAAATGATGAGGGGGAACACAAGTGCTAGACCACCTGTGAAATAAAATTCCAGACTTGAATGCGGTTCTCAACAGCCTCTCTCCCTGGCAGGCGATGAGTCCTGGAGCGACACAAGAGACAAGCTGATGCCAGCGAGTAAAGGCATTCGTAGATGCGCGGTACGAGAAGATGGTACTTAAATGTCCAGCGACAGAAGGCTGTGAGTGCATTCCAGGAATCGTGTTAAGTCCACTCAGCTGCAGTGCATGCAGACAAATGTGTAAAGTATCTTTGAGGATACCATAACCTCAGCAGTAACAATCGAAGAACGATGTAGAAGGTGAAATCTAAAACTGTAGATAACAGTAAAAGCAAATCATACCCACCGCTCCTTTGAGCCATCAGTGTAAAGAAATGCCAGTTTCTAAACTGCTCTTTAGACAGGCTGAGCGAATAACCGAACTTGGGGTTGTAGACATCAACCCTAAATAGAAGTTTAGTTATGCTTTTATTGTGTATTGCTTTAAACTGGAAAACTGTATTAAAAGATTTTTGTATAACATTAATTGATATCTATGCGGTTATACAAAAATCTTTTCTGTTATTAATAGAGCACGTTAAGAGCAGATGCATAAGGGTTGATGTTATTATAGGGGTAAAATTTTCATTTGTCACTCTGAGGTCCCAGTTTGAAATTCTGATACTTTCAGTTTTATTATTCCCAGTTTTTTAATGGTTAGTTCCTTTAGATCACTTACGCATTCATTTTATACGTTTATTAATTTTGATGTGGTACAGTCACATGACTTTCCCTACCCTCTATCGTTTATTAATGAGCGTAAAAACTATTCCTACATTATCTTTATACATAGTTATAGATACATTAGTTATAGCTACAAAGATAACAACGGTAGTCAAGTGTTTAAAAACAGGACGCTATATGCTGGCCTTAAAATTTCATACTGTTTCCATGCAATCGCAAGAAACAACTGATAGTCAAAGGACTTTAAAGAATGACCAAGATATTAACAGCTCGAACCATTAATAACGGATATCTCGGAAATGTCTCATGCCACAAAAAATTATTTGTAATAAACTGTGTGTTTTAAACACATCCATATTTTTTGTGTAGAACGTTTTCGTCTATCCCTTAACGTTTATCAGTTATACAGCATTATACAAAATTCCTTCCGAATGAAGAGGACTTCAAAGGCTATTCCCAGAAAATTCAAGACATACATTTTATGTGTCATGTAAATATTTTTAATGTATGGTATTTTAATTAACATCGTTAGAGCCATGTTTTAGGAAACCAAAATTTCGAAAAATGTTGGTTAGTTGGGGTGGGGGATTTTCTTGAAATTTTCGTGTCGCATCCTTGGAAGATACTGAACTTAAATAGCAAGTTTGGTACTTATCCAACTTTTCGTTTTTGAGTTTTGCTGTTCACAGACACACACACACACACAGACGGACAAAATGCTTTACGTGGATTCAGGGGGCCTCAAAGATGTATTTCCGGAGAAATCTTGGTATCGAATTTTTGGGTGAAATGCAACACTTTATCTACTATGTGCATGATACGGAAAGTAAAAATAAACAATTAAATAACGACTCCCGGTTAACTATTAAGGTACCAATTGTATAATAACAGTTGTATAAGTGGAATAACTTGTTAATTAATGAGTCATTTATAGGGATTTATTCCTTTTCTTCGGTGTTTCTTCAATTATACGGTGATGTTAATCATACTATGGAGAACTACTTATATAAGGCCGGTTTGTTATGCACCTAACCATCAGTGATAGGAGTTGAACTCACATGACTTTCTCTACTCTTGTACGAACTATTTTTACAAACGCTTGTTCTCCATATGCTTCATGTTAATCGAGATAAACATTTTCAGAAACTATCGTATTGCTAATTTTCTTGTAGGTGCGAGAGGAATATGGTAGACTTTAAGCGATAGTCAAACCTTTTAACAGCTGGTTGCTATGTGGCGCATTCCATTCTCTTTGTATGTCCAGGACAAAAAAAAAACGAATAACGAATTCCCATTTGAGAAAATATATAAGTATTGGAAAATTCTAGCAACTAACAAGGAATATCTCGGAAACGTACATTTTTGTGTAGTAAAGTTTTGTTTATGTCTTACGGTTTAGCATTTATGCAAAAGGCATTCAGAATGAAGAGGACTTTTGGGAACATTCCCAGAAAATTCTAGATATACATTTTATTTGCTATGAAAATATCTTAAATATGTGGTATTTTAATCAATTAGACCAATTTTTGAGAAAATAAAAATGTTAGAAAAATGTTCCATGTAAATAGGAAAAATGTTCCATGAGGTGGGGGGATTTTCTTGAAAATCTTCCTATCGCGTCCTTGGAATATAATAAACACGAATACTAAGTTTGGTATTTATCCGACTTTTCGTTTTTGAGTTACACGCACACGGACATTTTTCCAAAAATGCTTTATTTGGATTCAGGGTGCTCTAAAACGTGTATTTCGGTGAGTTCTCGGTATATAATTTTTGGGTGGAATGCATATGATATGCAGTAGAAAAAGTAATAATGTTAAACTAATTTTTATAACGTGTTACATTTACTTTCATTGACACAATATTTGTTTTTTCGTCAGGTGTAACATCGGAAAATAGTCGGATATTTAGAATATACACAGAATGAAAGCAGAAGATCGTGAGATAATTGCAGACCGGTCCTTCAGCTTTAAGAGAATTAGCTCTTAATGGGTTATATGCTCTCCTACGAGCGTCAAGGGCCAATCTTTCCATTCCGGCTAAGTTGGCACTAACACTGCTGGGGATGCAAATTACCATTCAAAATGAAAATCGGGCGTCGTAAAACTCGCCTTAAAATTTATCCTAATATACTATTGTTTTTTAAAAAGAAACGTAACTATTAGATGATGAGCAATACTTTGTATGTTAGTCCTGTATAGATTTCAAAAACTATCTAAGATAATTATATCTCCTTTTGTTTCCTGAGATATTGGCGTTAAAATCTAGAGCAGGGATGCCCAAACTTACATACACAGGAGATGAAGGAAGCTTCCCTTTCCACTCATTTCCACTCGTGCTGCCAAGCAGTAAAGATTGATTGGTTTAGCTTGTCAATCACAATCGTCCTCCGTGGTCTAGGGCTACCATGCTAGCTTCTATTTCCCAAGTAGTGAGTTCAAATTCGGCGGAGGGCGATGAATGTTTTCGGGAGTAAAAATCCTTAGCATGGCTTCCTTTGGAAGGAAGTAATGCCGGTCATAGGTTTGCGGCACGTAAAAGAACCTCAAACCTGATAAAGAGGCCTCTGAGCAAAATTTCCGGTCTTCCACACCCACTATAGAATGGGACGCTAAGAACCATACTAGTTACAGAGCGTGCATAAATAAATTTAATCCTTCAATTCTTCAAATACAGCAGGTGGGTTGAACTATGAATCCGAACCTTATCTCTTAAGAGAACAGATCACTGATCTAGAGACATTTTGGAATGCTGCATAGGAGTTTTGTCGGAAACATTTGTGCTGTATTTGATGCAGTGTTGCACCTGAAGCATGTAAAAATACCTCCTGTCACGCTTGCGAAATTACAGATCCGCGACTTCGTGTTACAGAAGATGAGTAGTAACGCCAAATTATATAACACGCAACCAAACTGTTGCTGTAGTTGGTCTGCATACATTCTTAAAAGAAACTCAACCCAGCGCAATACAGTACAATCGGTGAATCGTTATATGATAAGATGTCAGTAGATGTGTGTGAATTTAGAATGGGGACGTGAAGCGAACATCCTCAACAGTTACTCAGATTTCTCAACGGGCTGGCCCTCTCGTTTAATCGGCAGAGCACCTGTCTTTCGTAGAGTATGGAAGTGAGAATGAGAGTGTAAATGTGTTTATGATCTAATTTATAAAACCCAAAAGAAAAACCAGAAACATAATGGCAAGGGTATACGAGTTAACGGCACTGTTGAAAGGCAGTATGTTCCAAAGGTTAAGGGCCGTCGATATAACCATTTGAAACCGAGTGTGAAATGCCGCGATGATGCGACAGTTTGATAAAGGAATGTAGTTTCCACCTTTTCTAGTTGTCTCCAGTATTTGCTGCCGGCTGCTCCAGTGGTAGAGCTTTACCTTCGTCTTTCCGGGCGAAATCCTACAACCCAAGCTTGTTACAGTATACATTGATTTATTATTCGGAAATTATTTACTAGAGTTATCTCTCTATCTTATTATTATTTTTAGTTAATTATTTATATTTTCCCGTCCATAACTACGGTATCATATTGCAGGTAAAGGCGGAATACAAATAGAACAATAAATAAAAAGGTAGACTACGTATAGTGAAATTAGCCTTTCTTGAACTATATATTTGTTTCACTTTATTAGCTTATTTCAGCAATATTTTTCTGAATATCTGGTTTGTGAGTCTAGTGTCCATGCAAATACAAAATGTTGGTTTTATTCCTAATTCCATTGAACGTTCAGTTTTCTATTTACGTGATACACGGTAATTACTTTAGGACATTGCTGGATACTAAGACTGTGGTTATGACGCATTCACGCCTAATATTCACCAAGAATAACTCCTGATGCTCCTTCTACACGAGTTAGCGGAGAGTTTATCGGAATTCTTCGGCCATGGTTTTATACCAGCCATGTAGCCGCTTCTAAAGGAAGCGACTAGCCACGCTCAAAATTGTTGTTGCCCTAATGAAAAGTCAGAGATTAAATGAGCAACACGTCCGCTTGTGATTGCGTGCGTCGTATCCATGTCGAAATTAGTTTTCTTTTGTAGCATGTGCAATATTTAGTGCTCAGAAAATTGAATATTCCACTTTTTAAGCATTCGCTTTTTAGTTATAACCGGCAGTTGCTAATCTTACTGTCAATATCCTGAGAATTTAACAATTTTTATAGAGCCCAATGTAAATATTAATTAAAACATATTAATTTCTACTTGTATAACATATAGGGTCGTGATTAAAATATCACATATAGTGACTGACTTGAGTACTGTTCGTTTTTACGACCTTTAATGCTTTAACAGCCATTAGTAGCTACAGTGCAGGATGACACGTATAATAGTATCATTTTAAGAGTTGATAAACTCGATTTAAATAGTATAATGCGTACATATACATTGTACATTTTTACATATAACTACCCGTATGTAAAATTCAACGAAATACGTTTAAAAAACCTAATGTGATACATTCACACGACTTTCTCTACCCTTTATCATTTATTAGCGGGTAAACAAATTATTTTTGCTGATGCTTATCTTTTTATCTACTAAATTTTAATCAAAATAAACATTTGCAGAAATAGCTACGTTATATATTTCGTGTAGATACAAAGGGAACAGCGATAGTCAGGTGTTTAACAACTGGACGCTATACTTCGACCTTAAAATTCCATATCGTTTCAATGCAATCACGAGAAACAACTGAAAAGACTAACAATTCGAACCTTTAATAACGGATATCTCAGAAATGTCTTATGTCACAAAAAATCTTATTTGAAGTAAATTGTGTGTTTTAAAGAGATATACATTTTTTGTGTAGTACGTTTTCGTCTATCGCTTAACGTTAGCAGTTGTACAAGATTATACAACATTTCATCCAACTGAAGTGGGCTTCAAGGTCTATTCCTAGAAAATTCCTTATATACATTTTATTTGTCATGTAAATATCTTTAATATGTTTATTTTAATCAAAATCCTTAGAGCCATTTTTCAGCAAATAAAAAGTTTGAAACAAATGTTCCATTTGAAGGGTAGTTTGGGGTGGGTGATTTTGTTGAAAATCTTCTGTCGCACCCTTGGAAGGTATTGAGCGTAAATACCAACTTTTGTATTTATCCAAGTTTTCCTTTTTGAGTTATGCTGTTGACAGACGCACGCGCGGTCTTTTTTTTTGTAAAATTACTTTGTATTGGGTTTAGGGGACCTCAAAACATGTATGTATTTCCTTTGAAATCTCGGTTTAGAATTTCCGGGTGGAATACAATACTTCCCGTACTTGCAATACGTAGTAGAACGGTCTTAACGAGGGGTACTCAAATGGGTGTCATAATGAGAGAACTGTGCTAAGAGAAGTTTGTCAAAAATAACTCAGATCCATAATTTATTTAATTATTATTTTCGTTTTGCTTACTTATTAATATTTTTAGTAACAAGTATTTCACGTTACTTTACGATTGACCTACAACGAAAAAGAAAGAAAAATATCAATTGTTATGGAGTATATTCAATGCTGTTCTTTTCTTTTTACAAGATCAGCAAAGACTGAGACTGATTTTTCCTGTAGCTTCCTTGATAGTTTCCTGTCTGTACCATGAATATTTGAAAAGAGCGGGGTTTTATGTATAATGTCCATAGGCGGCAACACTCTCATATCAGTAGGCAATGCTCTGTTTTATATATCTGCTTGCATTTCGCATACCACACTGACTGACTAATGGAATTATTTACAAGTATGCAGCTCCCCCTCACAATACTGTTACAACAGCATATTACACGTCAGTAAACTAAGGAAGCACATTGCAAGGAAACGACCAGAACTTCATAGGACTGGGTGGCATTTTCATCATGACAACCAGCGGCCTCCCGTCGTAAATCAAATCATGCAGCTTTTGGCTAAATGGGATATTATCTGTACGCAACCGCTTGTAGCACCGATCTTGCACCCTGTGATGTTTTTTTTATTTCCATCATTAAAGCCAAAGCTCCGGGGCATTCGATTTGAAACCTCTAAAGCGGTGTTCAAGAAATGTGACGCGATTCTCAATAACCTCACAAAGAAGGGCCTGCACCGTGTGTTCGAGGACTGGCAGCGACTCTATAAAAAGTGCATTGAAGTAGGAGGAAATAGTTTCAAAAAGATCATTCAAATTGAAATGGAGTATTAAATATATCTGAAAAAAAAATCACTCATCTTTGTTGATCATCCCTCGTAGATAACACATTTAGTGCAAAATGTATGTTTTCTAGTTTTGACTAAAAAAATTATGATTACATTCCTTTAAAATGGTGTAACAATGATTAATTCATTGTTTATTAATAAAACTATGCTAAGCATACTGATTAATCCCAATTTGCGGCAGCTAAATACCAAAGTGGAATGGTTTTTCCTCTTGTATGATAGTAAACTGTTCAAAATAATTTTATGAGGAAAAACGTATAGCAAAATATATGTTACTATTATTAAAACCTGAAAGACGTAAACAGAGAATCCTTAAGAATAACAAAATTTGAAAATTATTCTCACGTCCATAACAGACAATTTTTCCACGGAGTAATTATGTTAATTGTACAATTCACAAAGTAAAATAAATTTATTCTACAGTTTTACATTCAGTAACACATCAGTCGCAATAGTTGAAATATCCACTAAATTTAAAAGTTGGATATTTAGGTACATTTAACCGCAAAACAAAACAATGAAGGTACATTTAGGATGTGAGTTTATCATAACGTTATATTCTACCTTCATTTATGACATACGTTGTGTAGTTTTAAAGCTTAAAATTTATAACTTGGAAAACTCAGTTCCGCTTCATGTGACATAAGTAACTAATGATAGCGAAATATCCTATGCATATATTCTCGAACTTTAGAAATCCTAATCATTTCCTAATGAATTTACGATAACACGGGTCTCAAATGAAAAGTTCGTTAATCTTAGATATCCAAAATCATGCCAGTGATAATTTAATCATCAACAACAATATTCTAACATTTGAAGACGAATTTAATATACAGTTGTCGCAGTTCTCATGGCTCGTGCTATCTTATTCACTGGGCACCTATTGTTTTATTATTTAAACTTGGGTTCATTGTTCTCCGGCTAGCTATTATAACACAGTCGAGCAAGTATCTCTAAGCAGGGCGTGTAAACGGAAAGGAGTTGTTGCTAAAAGATAACACTGATAAAAAGATTTGTTTCTACACTTTTATTGCCGTCACACTTAATTAATAATTCACATATTTAATCTTTATATACGCCTGCTGAAACTATGATATTTCCGAATGTAACTACAGTCGTTTTAGTTGCCGCGCACCAATCACTTCGCGTACTTTACATTTTTGTAACTAACTCTGCGACGTGCACCTCGTGAGAGATTCTTCAGAACTGCGCGAAACTTGCTTATGGCTCGAGAATATATACTCCTTCACCTCGAATTGCCTAAACATTATAATAGAGCTGCTATTGGTTACCAAATCGCGCCCACTTTACCGTCTGTTTTGGTCAGCCAATCACTACTACTAACATATATACTCTAGGGAAGACATTCCCTCCATTTCTAAAAAGGGCACGCTACCCTGACGTCATTTGTTTATCTTTTCTTAGTGATAAACAACTCACCCCTCGGTTTATTGTTACCCACTTCTATTGTCAGTTTCAGTGAGGCCGTTTAAATTATTTCCTAACAATACTTATGGCTAACAAACATCTATAATCATGTACATACAATAATATTAATTTACACTACAATCACTTTGGCAATCACAGCATGTTATGATATAAAATATTGCCTCACAGTGCTATAAGGGAAACGCTTAAAGCTCTCGTAGACCACCAGGAATCTATATCTGAGCTAAACTATAACCTCTTCAAAAACTGGATCTGCATTTATTATAAATTCGGTCCAGAACTCCGCAACTTAACAAATTATAATCTCAAACATTTTAGAAGCAAGTCCCTTGGAGTAATTATTATATCTGCACTAAAATTATTGCTGTAAGGCCTATTTAACAGCTGGTTCATATGATACATTTATATCTAAACACTTAATATAAAAGCTTTCAAGTAGGTGATAACTACAACAAAAAATCTGAGATCAACAACATTAAAAATCGAAAGTTATGTAAACGAAATAACATATCCAGTCCAAAGTATTGTAGAGCTTCCCATAGAGCGAAGAGGGATATAAATCAAGTCATGTGGTGTTAGAATAAAGAAAAAATGAATAGAGATTAACTATTTTCAAACATTGACATATCTGCTGGGGAAAAGTTATTAGGTACATGCAAATAAAAAGAATTACTCAAAAATATGTAAAACAATAAAATGGCAAAATGAAAATTAATTCTGGAATTTAAACTAGTAAGGGCAATTTAGAAGGTGTGGGAAAATGTAAGGTGGCATAAATGCAGATCAGGTAGGTACTAAGATGTTAAATAAGGACTATAAATAATTTTCGTCAATGGCTTTTTTCTGAAAATAACATGTTAATATACTTTAATGTTACACCAGTAAGATTTGAAACAGTGTAGGAAATATAGGAGAAAAATTAGATGTTAGCAAAACAACTCAGAAATGATAGTCGACATAGTGTTTATTCATAGAAATTCTAAAGTATGGTATCCAGAATTGCAATAGACAAGTATTGCATTATTATAATACAAGAATGTATCGAAGAAGCACTCAAACTTCTCGGAAATCATTATGCACGCCTAAGACTTGCAAGCTACACTGTTAGAGAAAAAAGCAAACGAAACAAAGCAACCTCTAGCAGCCTATGGAGGAATCGCTCCTCCTTGCGTTTCGTAATGTTGTAGCGTATCTACATTTACACGCCATGACTCCACCAAGATAAGTCACGAATCCACTCGCGACATTATTGGAGGAAAGAAGTGTAATAAGGGTGCGCACCTTTTTTTACTTTCTCTACTACGTATAGTAAGTAGGGGAAGTATTGCATTCCACCCAAAAATTCGATACCGAGATTTCACCGGAAATACATGTTTTGAGACCTCCTGAATCCAAAAAAAGCATTTTTGGAAACATGTCCGTGTGTGTGTGTGTGTGTGTGTCTGTGTGTGTGTCTGTGAACAGCATAACTCAAAAACGAACAGTCGGATAAACACCAAACTTGGTATTTAGGTTCAGTATCTTCCAGAGATGCGACACGAAGGTTTTCAAGAAAATCCCCCCACCTCAGACTACCCTTTACATGGAACATTTTTCGAAAATTTTAATTTTCTCAAAAATGGCTCTAACGATTTTGATTAAAATATCATATGTTTAAGATAATGTCATGAGAAATGAAATGTATATCTCGAATTTTCTGGGAATGTCTCCAAAAGTATTCTTCATTGTGAACGACTTTTGTATAACTGGTAAACCATAAGAGATAGACAAAATTTTACTGCACAAAAATGTAGATCTCGTTACAATACACAACTTATGTCATATACATTTCTTTTGTTGAGTGAACCGTTTTCGAGATATTGCTTGTTATTCCCTTAAATTTTCCAATACTTATACTTTTTCTCAAATTCGTTATTCATTTTTTTATGTCCTGGACTTGCAAAGAGAATGGAATGCGCCGCATAGCAACCAGCGTTAAAATATTTGACCATCGCTTAAAAGCTACCACATTCCCCTTGCATCTACAAGAAAATTAGCAATAAGATTGACATCTCGATATCTCGATTAACATAAAGCATATGGAGAATAGGCGTTTGTAAAAATAGTTTGTACTAGAGTAGAGAAATCATGTGAGTGTAACACATCAGATTTTCTTAGGATAGGTTAAAGCTGTGCGGAAAGATATCACAGTGTGAAATTTTGTTTCTAGTTGCGAAAAGAGGCATTTTTTCTCGCACCTTTTTCCTTTTTTGGACATTTACCCCTTTTTGGCACCTTTATACCATTTCCCCCCAATCATGCCCATAATCCCCTTTTTCCCCCTTTTTTCCTTTTAAGTTTCATTCCAGTATATTCTTTAACTTTCAATTAACGTCTCCTCAGCTTGCTGTGTACGTGCGAATAGTAAGCTACCTCTTTCAGTAAACGCTGCGTGGGAATTGAAAGCACACCCGCAACAATAGAAAATAATTGTGTGTTGGACGAAAACCTCTTTCTCTCGCTTTACCGCTATAAAGTAGCCCGCAATAATGCAATTGACAATGAGTGATTCTATCCCACCAGAAATAAGTTTGTTGTTCGTGAATGTGAGTTTGTAACTGTGAGAGACAAAGTCTGGGCACGCAGAGACGGCAGTAACCTCACCCTCGCAGTTCCGAGAATTATTAAGACTGGGTTCTGCTCGAAACTCTAGAAATCGCTGAAACTGAAGTTCCAACATGAATGAGAACATTCTGGTAATTGTTGTTATAAGAGAATGTGGACAGCGAATGGGCGCAGGAGTGAGTTGTGTGACAGTTACATTGTGTTAGCAAGTGAACTAGTGTTAGCTGTCCAAACGAGTGTACTAGTACTAGGTTTTACCATGCCAAAGGTGTCCAGTGCTCAATTTATTGTTCTGGCTGAGGAATTCATAACAAGATTTCATACACACTGACGGAACTGTTATGCGATGTACTATTTGTGATTCAGGAATTTTGTTAGATGAAAAAGATTGCATCAAACAACACATTTCCAGCTCTAAGCATCAAATGAACAAGACTCTTCAAGCAAACAAATCACGGCAACCTCTATTACGAAATGGTTTCAACAGAGTTCTTCAAAAAGCCAAGATTTGAAGGAATTAAACATTGATTTGTGTGCAGCTCTTACACAAGCAGGAATTCCACTGACTAAGGTGAACCATCCAGCCTTCAAGATGTCAATGGCCGATGAGAGTGCTTTAAGAAAAAATTATATGGAGCCTGTTTACCAAGAAACCATAGAAAGAATCAAGGAGAAAGTGTCTGATTGCGATGTGGGAATCATTGTGGATGAAACCATAGACTCAATAGAACGATTATGTTTTGAACATTTTAGTTTTTCCCTTGGCAGGGGAGAAAGCTAAGCCCATGTTGTTAAAAATGTACGAGATTCAGAAAGCCAATGCCAGCATTGTAATGCAATCTATTATCGACTTCTGCCAAAAACTCTGGCCTACTGGTATCGAGTTTGAAGAACTTCTTCTTGTGGTTACGGACCAGGCTCCATACATGGTTTCAGCTGTTAACCAATTGTAACCTTTATTTCCTAACTTGAAGCATGTGACATGCTAGGCTCATGCCCTTCACAGGGTTTGTGAATCCATAAGGAACGAATACGACATCACAAATCAGTTCATCTCTGCCCTGAAGGAGATTCTACTGAAAGCTCCGAGCCGTGTTGTTTACTACAGGGAAATCACTGGCCTGCCCCTACCAAATTTCCCGCTCATTACTCGCTGGCGATCTTGGATTGAGTGTGCTGCTATGTTGTGTAAGAATTTTGACAAAATTAAAGAGTTAGTGCTTTCTTTGAATCCATCCGACGCAGGTGCAATTTCCAAGGCACAGCAACTTCAGTTACCGGAGAAAACACATAATTTGCAGACAGAACTATATTAGTCCCTAGTTACAAGTACCTGCTGCGGCTATTAAACGATTGGAAGAACAAGGTCCGGAAAAGGAAAAACAATGGGATATTTTTACTTCCGTGAGGGAGCAGCTAGATGGCTTTGCCAAAGACAAAAACTTGAATCTAAACTTGAAGAATCCAGACATTGAGGAATTCGCCACATCTGTAGAGTTGCCATTCCGAGTGAATACAAGGTTTGCCCCACTGGTTTCTGTGGATGTTGAAAGAAGCTTTAGCATCTACAAAGACATTCTATCTCCTAATAGTAACAGACTTACTTTTAAAAATGTGGAGATGCTTGATGTCATGAAGTACAATAGCTTCATGTTTTTTCCTTCTTTTGATGAGTGATAATTTGATGTACTTGTTTGTAGTTCAATAAATTAGAATAGAGGAAAGAAATCGTTGAATTAGTTAAGGGAATGCACAACTGAAATTAGCTCAAAATCCATAAAAAAAAATGTTCCAAAAAAACTCTCCATTGCTTGTAGTTTTAGACTCCACTTTTATTTTTGACCTAGCGAACGCTTAGCTGTTTATATTTTTAACTTCATTTTAAGGCGTTTCTTATTTTCAGCATTTCTGCACATTCAAAATGTTCCACACGATGTATTTTTCATCCATTCATATTCACATTTTTTATGCTTATTTAAAAAACGCAATAAATAAAACTGTCCGTGTAATGAATAGATTTTGCGCTACTAATTTTTGAAGATAACAATGTATACAAAAAACGAAAAAAATGCAAATAGAAAACAGCAAAGCTTCTTTTTCTCTTAAACTAAGGATGGTAGAATAAAAATTATATGACAGATTTGTAATTCCTTGACATAGAAGCAACATAAGGTTGTTTTTTTTTTAAAAATGCACCATGTGTTGCATTTTGCGTATACCCATAACTTTATACTTTTAAAATTAATAGCTTGAAAACTAATTAAGGTTTTGTATTGAAATTTACAAAACAATTATATATATAAAGAAGACTGACATGTGGTTAAAATTTCAGCCTAGTTGAATGGTTAGTTTAGAAAATAGCAATTTCAGTTGTACATCCCCTTAAATAAACCAGCACCTTATTGTCCCTTTTTTCACCTTATTTGAGCATCTTTTCCCTTCCTTTTTTCATCTGAAATTTGCACCTAAAAATCCTAACCCTGGTAATAACTATACCTTTACAACATGGCTACAAAAAGAAGTATTTGCATAGTAATTAGAACAGCTAAGGAGAGCTAAATCACAAAAAGGCATGGAACATCCAAGGATAGACATAGTGTTATCGTCAACAATAGCAACAGAACCTGAAAAAGTAACTTAATTATTCCAAACTCAAGGGTAGCTCGAGAGCTGGAAGTAGGACAGATCTCCAGAAAGTATCTAAAATTGCCATCAAGATTTAAACAAAAACAGGAACATGACCCCGGAGCTCAGTCGGTAGAGCACCTGTCTGCTGTGCAAGAGGTCCCGGGTTTGATTCCCGGCTGGGGGTGTGAATTTTTCGCTAGCCAAGATTATTCCCTATTCTCCTAGGAATCTGGAAGTGTGAATGTAGTGTGTGATCTAATGACTTAAACCCAAAAGTTACTAGAAACCCAAGGACAAGCAAATAATGGTTAACACCATTGCCTATAGGTAATAATATGTTCCAAAGAAAAGGCTGCCAATAAGATCATTACAGTTAAAATCGGGGTATAGATGGAACTAAGAAAACAAATAAATAAAATTCAACCCAATACATTTTTACTTTCTCTACTACGTATAGTAAGTAGGGGAAGTATTGTATTCCACCCAAAAATTCGATACCGAGATTTCACCGGAAATACATGTTTTGAGACCTCCTGAATCCAAAAAAAGCATTTTTGGAAACATGTCCCTGTGTGTGTCTGTCTGTCTGTGTGTCTGTCTGTCTGTGTGTCTGTGCACAGCATAACTCAAAAACGAACAGTCGGATAAGCACCAAACTTGGTATTTAGGTTCAGTATCTTCCAGAGATGCGACACGAAGGTTTTCAAGAAAATCCCCCCACTCCAGACTACACTTTACATGGAAGATTTTTCGAAAATTTTAATTTTCTCAAAAATGGCTCTAACGTTTTTGATGAAAATATCATATGTTTAAGATAATGTCATGAGAAATGAAATGTATATCTCGAATTTTCTGGGAATGTCTCCAAACGTATTCTTCATTGTGAACGACTTTTGCATAACTGGTAAACCATAACAGATAGACAAAATTTTACTACACAAAAAATGTAGATCGCGTTAAAATACACAACTTATGTCATATACATTTCTTTTGTTGAGTGAACCGTTTTCGAGATATTGCTTGTTATTTCCTTAAATTTTCCAATACTTATACTTTTTCTCAAATTCGTTATTCATTTTTACTTTCTCTACTACGTATAGTAAGTAGGGGAAGTATTGCATTCCACCCAAAAATTCGATACCGAGATTTCACCAGAAATACATGTTTTGAGACCCACTGAATCCAAAAAAAGCATTTTTGGAAACATGTCCGTGTGTGTGTCTGTGTGTGTGTCTGTGTGTGTGTGTGTGTGTGTGTGTGTGTGTCTGTGAACAGCAGAACTCAAAAACGAACAGTCGGATAAACACCAAACTTGGTATTTAGGTTCAGTATCTTCCAGATAGGCGACACGAAGGTTTTCAAGAAAATCCCCCCACCCCAGACTACCCTTTACATGGAACATTTTTCGAAAATTTTAATTTTCTCAAAAATGGCTCTAACGATTTTGATGAAAATATCATATGTTTAAGATAATGTCATGAGAAATGAAATGTATATCTCGAATTTTCTGGGAATGTCTCCAAAAGTATTCTTCATTGTGAACGACTTTTGCATAACTGGTAAACCGTAAGAGATAGACAGAATTTTACTACACAAAAATGTAGATCGCGTTAAAATACACAACTTATGTCATATACATTTCTTTTGTTGAGTGAACCGTTTTCGAGATATTGCTTGTTATTTCCTTAAATATTTCAATACTTATACTTTTTCTCAAATTCGTTATTCATTTTTTTTATGTCCTGGACATGCAAAGAGAATAAAGTGCGCCACATAGCAACCAGCGTTAAAATATTTGACTGTCGCCTATAACCTACCATATTCCCCTTGCATCTACAAGAAAATTACCAATAAGATTGACATCTCGATATCTCGATTAACATGAAGCATATGGAGAATAGGCGTTTGTAAAAATAGATTGTACAAGAGTAGAGAAAGTCATGTGAGTGTAACACATCAGATTTTTTTTATGTCCTGGACATGCAAAGAGAATGGAATGCGCCACATAGCAACCAGCGTTAAAATATTTGACTATCGCTTAAAAGCTACCATATTTCCCTTGCATCTACAAGAAAATTACCAATAAGACTGACATCTCGATATCTCGATTAACATGAAGCATATGGAGAATAGGCGTTTGTAAAAATAGTGTGTACAAGAGTAGAGAAAGTCATGTGAGTGTAACACATCAGATTTTTTTTAGTAGAGTGAACCGTTTTCGAGATATTGCTTGTTATTCCCTTAAATTTTCCAATACTTATACTTTTTCTCAAATTCGTTATTCATTTTTTACTTTCTCTACTACGTATAGTAAGTAGGGGAAGTATTGTATTCCACCCAAAATTTCGATACCGAGATTTCACCGGAAATACATGTTTTGAGACCCCCTGAATCCAAAAAAAACATTTTTGGAAACATGTCCGTGTGTGTGTCTGTGTGTCTGTCTGTGTGTGTCTGTGTGTCTGTCTGTGGGTCTGTGTGTCTGTCTGTGTGTGTCTGTGAACAGCATAACTCAGAAACGAACAGTCGGATAAACACCAAACTTGGTATTTAGGTTCAGTATCTTCCAGAGATGCGACACGAAGGTTTTCAAGAAAACCCCAGACTACCCTTTACATGGTACATTTTTCGAAATTTTTAATTTTCTCAAAAATGGCTCTAACGATTTTGTTTAAAATATCATATGTTTAAGATATTGTCATGCGAAATGAAATGTATATCTTGAATTTACTGGGAATGTCTCCAAAAGTATTCTTCATTGTGAACGACTTTTGCATAACTGGTAAACCATAAGAGATAGACAAAATTTTACTACACAAAAAATGTAGATCGCGTTAAAATACACAATTTATGTCATATACATTTTTTTAGTTGAGTGAACCATTTTCGAGATATTGCTTGTTATTTCCTTAAATTTTCCAATAGTTATACTTTTTCTCAAATTCGTTATTCAATTTTTTATGTCCTGGATATGCAAACAGAATAGAATGCGCCACATAGCAACCAGCGCTTAAAAGATTTGACTATCGCTTATAAGCTACCATGTTCCCCTTGCATCTACAAGAAAATTAGCAATAAGATTGACATCTCGATATCTCGAGTATTATGAAGCATATGGAGAATAAACGTTTGTAAAAATAGTTTGTACAAGAGTAGAGAACGTCATGTGAGTGTAACACATCAGATTTTTTTTATGTCCTGGGCATGCAAGGAGACTGGAATGCACCACATAGCAACCAACGCTTAAAAGATTTGACTATCGCTTGTAACCTATCATATTCCCCTTGCATCTTCAAGAAAATTAGCAATAAGATTGATATCTCGATTAACATGAAGCATATTGAGAATAAACGTTTGTAAAAATAGTTTGTACAAGAGTAGAGAAAGTCTAGTGAGTGTAGCACATCAGATTTTTATTTTTATAACACACACAAATTGCAATATCCATTTTTCATCCGTAAATTAAATTAAATTACATTGAGTTTTATTTATGGAAGCTCTTTAACTCCTGTGGTCCTTAGCGTCCCATTCTATATGGGACTTGTAAGACCGGTAATTTTGCTCAGAGGCCTCTTTATCAGGCTTGAGGTTCTTTTACGTGCCGTAAATCTACGACACGGGACCATCGGCTTTATTTCCCTTCCGAAGGAAGCCATGCTAAGGATGTTTACGTCCGAAAAAATCCATCGCCCTCCGCCGGGTTTAAGCCCGCGACCTCGGAAACTAGTAGCTAACATGGTATCAACCATCTCTGACAATCACCAGAAATCAGAAACAAACAACGCTCATTATGTAGGACTAGGTGCGGATGACGACTTGGCACCTCGACTTACAAGATCTTTTGTACCTAAGCCACTGATGGGGTGCCCCCGGGAGGGAGGAGTGAGTTGAGGGGATATAGAGGACGGCCGGACTATGAGGCACGACTGGAAAAGGGCATGGCCACTGTCTTTCTAAACATTGAAACTCCCCGAATGGCAACTGGCTCCCCTCCCCCTGCAGGCTTACACATCCCATTGGTTCGTCCGAAATTCGAAAACCGCCTCCATTCCAGGGGACAATGGGTTACAAAGAGCATCCTTTACCCTGCCATGCAACGCCGAGACTCCCACCGACGCTTTCAACACTGAAACAGACCAAGCGGATGAAAGGTTAAGTGAAATGAGGATGGAGGTGAAATTGAGGGACAGGGAATTCGGAGGATGCAGCGAGTCTTCCGCATTCGCCTAGGGACCCGGGGAAACCCCCGAAAAAACCCATGGGTTCGGAAGATCGGCCCCGGTATCTCACCCACGACCTCCCGACTGCGGGCCACAGACTTTACCGCCGGAGCCATCACGCACGGTTTTCATTAAGTAACATTAGTTTTAATAACATCACACTGATTAAATGATGTAACTAGTTTACTCCCCTCACTTCTAATAATAAAATACACTTTGCCAACTTCCACAATTTGTTTTTGTTTTTGCAATAAAATCTAATGTAATTAAACATAAAGTTACACAATTTTAGAAGAACAGACATATAACAGAAAAGATATATCACGATAATCTTACCAATGGCAAGTATTATAATCGAGCGGGATGGCTCAGGTGTTGCGTCTGTGACCCGCATTCGGGAGTTCGCAGGTTTGCTTCCCGCGGCTGTCCTTCCTGACACTTGGAATTTTTTCGGGGGTTTCCCCGGGTCACTAGGCGAATGCTGAGAAGGATAATTGAGTCCCCCGGATTTCTCTCTTCCTGATTCCCTCCCATTTCATATTCCTCTCTCGAGTTACAGGTTGACTGCAGGGCTGTGTGTCGGACGAGTGAGGACAGATGTCGCAGATGGCTTGCGTGTTGGAACCCTTCTCGGCCCCGTTAGATGGAGGCCGTTCGAGTCTGCGCTGCAAGATCGAGCTTCCTCAGACTCCGCTGGAGGGGAGCCTATGAGTCATCCTCCGGTGGCTTGGGAGGGCTGCCTTGAGCGCTCTCAGACTTGGTGGTCAAGTCTGTAACTGTTAGGGACCTCTATGCGGTCCGGCCGGTCCTACAGTCCTTACGTCATCTACTGTTCCTTCATCTAATCCGTTCCTCACGGGGGTATATGCACAAAAGATCCCTGTGCTAGGTGTCTCCTCCGTAGCGTCATCCTAACAATCCTAGTAGCGATTTTAAATTACACAAAACAGAAAAAGGAATTCCTTCTAATTTGAGCTAATTACGAAATAAAAGTGTTGGCTTATAATAACGTTTGTTTCAGAATTTATGGTCGAAAGTATAAGGATAAGAAATAAAACTGAAGTGAAACAAAAGGCCCCGGAGCAAAAGTCAACCAGTTCTGAGACAATGATATTTTCTTGTTGGTTCAAGTTCGTGGAATACTAAAGGTTATGGTATGCATCACGGAAGGGCCCCCGGAACCGCGACAGACCACCGCACGCAGGCCAGTAGGCCCATTGTGCTTCTAACGTGACCTCTGTGGGGGAAGGATAAGGAGAGAAACCCGAAGGGCGAACAGATGCGAAGGCCAACGGGCGTAAGCATGGACGAGGTCCCTAACGTTTCCAGAGATAACGCATCCGACACCGCACGGTACCAGGCCACAAGCCACCACTTCCCCAGAGCGGAGCCCCACGCTGAGGAGAGACCTAACAGCTACGCCAGGGAAGAACCCTTTACAGAGCGCAAGCTACCGTCCAGCCGCAACCCGCCGAACACCGTCGCCTGGTCCTACAGCCCAGAAACAATGACAAGCAAGATGATGGGTAGAGGAAATGAGAGGAAGGAGAGTCGTGGTAGAAGAACCATCCCAGTATTCGCCTGGCGAACCGGGGAAGCCACAAAAAGCCCTTTGGCCAGAGTGAGCGGTTACGGGGATCGAGCCCGGAACCTCCTAAATACGTAACCGCCTGAGCCATTCCCATCGGTCCATTGAATACTAAGCACTAATTCCAGCAATAGCAGTGAAAATTTTAATTTGTTAGTCACGAGACAATAACAACATTCAAGTGTGGACAGAAAAAAATCACACAAGCTGCAATTAACAGTAGTCACCAATTAAGTTTTATGAGACAAGTAATCGCTATAGGTTACAAGGTTTGTGTCTCAGCTCTAAAGGTTTTGAACACCTGCTCTAGTAGGTGGAGTTACGGTAAAGGTATCTGGCCGTCATTAAATGCGCGTTATCTCGTCTGCACCACTGTTTATTGGTTTATTTAGTTCACTTTTGAAACACCACAGAATTCTGATTGAACTACACAGGTTTTTTGTAGAACAAAGTGAAGTTTGTGTATAAACAAAGTATAAATGTTAAGTGAAGAACTTTCTTCTTATTTATTATAGTATACAATGTGTAATGAAACAGTTTAAACTCCCGCATCCATTTCAACTGTTACAGTTAACTGTTTTCTCCAGCAGACGTGCCCAGGTTGCTAATAGTTTTTGGCCTGCATTTGCTAACATCATACGGAGGTAATCGATGTATTTCGTTCCTTTGTTCTGTATGGAGTACCGCCATAGTACTGTGGTGGTGGTCTAGGGGAGCCACGCTAATTTTTAGTTCCCGAGGTCGCGGGTTCAAACCTGGCGGAGGGCGATGGATTTTTTCGGACGTAAAAATCCTTCGTAAGAGAAGTAAAGGCACTGGTCCCACGTCTTAGATTTACGGCACGTAAAACAACCTTAAACCTGATTACCGGTCTCTCACGCCAAATATACATAAAATGCAGCGCTGAGAACTATAGTAGATAAGTAGCGTCCATAAATAAAATTCAATTTACTTTCCATGGCACTTATGGACCAGAAATATGCTTTCGTTTGCACACCTTTCAAGTTTGCTGTGTAGTTCATCTACACAGGCTGGGTGGCTGAAACGTATGCTTCGCTACAAGGTTCACGTCAGCCGCTGGATTAGTCCATCTGATATTGGTTTCATGTCAAAAGTCTGATACTCAAGTATTAACTTATAAATACAGGTCAATTTCCGGTTCAACAGCGAAGAAAAAGGGGGGAGTAAGACAAACATTAAGTGGTGTGCTAGAACCAGGTAAGCGGTGGGACTAGGGGTAGCAGAAAAGGTTTATTATTTGCTTACCAACATAAACCACTACACATTATATCGTCACGATTTCATGCACTCGACTGTCGTGTGCTGAAATTAAATCTTAATTTTGCGTCAACTTTTGAACAAGTTAATTTTAAACCATTTATACACTCTCTCAAACGTAACGCCCTAACGACTTATTTGAACACCATTTTATTCATCATCTGATACGATCTAACAGAGTAAAGGACGTTAAACCTTTAAAAATTTCTAAACTCCTATTATTACTACTTCATTTTAATCAAGACAAGCCTCTGCAGAAACAGCTACCTTATTCATTTCGTTACAGTATAAAGGGAATAGCGATAGTCGCATATTTAAGAACTGGACGCTATTTGCTGGTCTAAAAATTCCACACTCTTTCCATATAATCGCGAGAAACAACTAAAAATCGACAGGACTTGGAAACGATGACAAGTATTGGACAAATCAAACTATTAATAACGATATTTCGGAAATGGCTGATGCCAAAAAAGGCTATTTGAAATAAATTCTGTGTTTTAAAGAGATCTACACTTTCTGAGTATTACGTTTTCGTCTATCACTTAACGTTTACCAGTTATAAAAAATTATACAAAGTTCCTTCCGAATGATTAGGACTTCGTAGGCTATTACCAGAAAATTCAAGATATACATTTTATCAGTCATGTAAATATGTTTAATATACAGTATTTTAATCAAAATCGTTACAATCATTATATAGAAAATAAAAACTTTCAAAAAATGTTCCATGTAAGGGGTAGTTTGGAATGGGGCATTTTCTTGAAAATCCTCGTATCGTATCTTTGGAAGGTATTGAACCTAAATAGTTCGGTATTTATCCTACTTTTCGTTTTTTGGTGCTCACAAAGACGCACGGGCCTTTTTCCAACTTTTTGGATTCAGGGGGCCTCAAAACAATTTCCGTGAAATGTTCATATCGAATTTTTATACAACGCAACACCTCTACCTATTAAGAACATGATAGAGAAAGTAAAAAATAAACAAACAAACAAGATTGCAGTTATTATCAAACACGATTTCACTATGTACTTAAGAACACTGAGTTAAACACTTTAATTTAGAGTAATAAGTATAAGTGTTAACAGATATTTATAAGATGTACCTTGCCTTCTAATACCTCCAATGCGCTAATATGCATCGAGGATGATAGAAAGCAGGGCAAGGGAAGGAATAAATACCTTTGTAACCTCCATCTCTACGAAACTGGGTCACCTACAAGGTTAAACAGGTAAGGTAGTTTAACATTCCACTCTGCTCTCTATTTCTGAGGCTGGTTAAACGTCGTTTCATTAGAGGTAAGGTATCTTAAGTGTCCATTGTAACGCATCGGTAAGGGTGAATCTCATCAAAGCAGATAAGAACAATAAGATACACTGTTTTGTAAAACACGCTGTGTTTGTTACAGCACAGGAAGAGCTCCGTTCGATGGCGCTCAGGGAGGCCGCAAGAGTTATGCACTACCCATATTACTACAACTACTACCCACCAGCAACCTCGGCGACTGCAGCCGCAGCCGCTGCTGCCGCATCGCCATACCTAGCCACGGGGCTGTATCAACCGCACCCCTACCCTCATCAGGTTGCCGCCGTGGCAAACACGGCCGTAGCGGAGCCGCGCCTCAGACCGCACTTCGTACACACACCAGCCGTCCCTCTGGGTCTGCCGCCCTCGCCCGAATCACCAGCAACACGTCCTGGAAGCGGTGCACCTACTATGTTGCAGTGACCGATGGTATCTGCCTCCTCTCCACCCAGGTAAGACAGAAGTGCAGGGGTATATTTAGTAAAGTATCCCTTACACTCAACTTTAATGATATCAGCTTCAAGATAACAAATCTGTTAGGATGTTCTTATAGCTTCAGCGCTACGATGTAACTCATCAGTGTTTTTGTTCTTCTTAGTAATGTTTAATACCCGTTCCAGCTGCATACCGCAACACAGGCGATGGACACTGCTGATGCATGAAATAAAATAATAATTGGAAAACAATATTTGGGAAAGAAACGTTTCTGAACTAAATTTAGGGTACCTCCGCATATATGCTAGTTATGACAACTGAGGAAAATCTAAAACTTCAGTTAGAGATGACAGTCTTAGCGGGGGATACGAACCACGGAGATCCCGTTCCACCAGTCCATGACTCAACGATCCTGGACACCCGCGTTAGTAACCTTTCAGTGACTACCGTTACTGGTGAAGGTATCAATTCTTGTCAGCATGGTGTATGTATATACACTACGTGGTCAAAAGTATCCGGACACCTGGCTGAAAATGACGTACAAGTTCGTGGCGACCTCCATCGGTAATGTTGGAAGTCAATATGGTGTTGGCCCACCCTTAGCCTTGATGAAAGCGTTCACTCTCGCAGGCATACTTTCAATCAGGTGCTGGAAGGTTTTTTGGGGAATGGCAGCCCATTCTTCACGGAGTACGGAACTGAGGAGAGGTATCGATGTAGGTCGGTGAAGCCTGGCAGGAAGTCGGCATTCCAAAACATCCCAAAGGTGTTCTATAGGATTCAAGTCAGGACTCTGTGCAGGCCAGTCCATTGCAGGGATGTTATTGTCGTGTAACCACTCCGCCACAGCCCGTGCAGTATGAACAGATGCTCGATCGTGTTGAAAGATGCAATCGCCTTCCCCCAATTGCTCTTCAACAGTGGGAAGCAAGAAGGTGCTTAAAATATCAATGTAGGTCTGCACTGTGATCGTGCCACGCAAAACAACAAGGGGTGCAAGCTCCCTCCACGAAAAACACGACCACACCATAACACCACCACCTCCGAATTTCACTGTTGGCACTACACACCCTGGCAGATGACGTTCACCGGGGATTCTCCATATCCACACCCTGCCATCGGTTCGCCACATTATGTACCGTGATTCGTCACTCCACACAACGTTTTGCCACTGTTCAATCTGTAATGTTGACGCTCCTTACACCAAGCGAGGCATCGTTTGGTATTTTCCTGCGTGATGTGTGGCTTATAAGTAGCCGCTCGTCATGGAATCCAAGCTTTCTCACCTCACGCCTAACTGTCATAGTACTTGGAGTGGTTCCTGTAGCAGTTTGAAATTCCTGTGTGATGGCCTGGATAGATGTCTGCCTATTACCATTTACGACCCTCTTCAAATGTCGGCGGTCTCTATCAGTCAACAGACGAGGTCGGTCTATACGTTTTTGTGCTGTACATGTCCTTTAACGTTTCCACTTCACTATCACATGAGAAACAGTGGACCTAGGAATGTTCAAGAGCGTGGAAATCTTGCGTACACATTTCTGATATAAGTGACACCCAGTCACCTGACCACGTTCAAAGTCCGCGAGTTCCACGGAAGGTTCCATTCTGTGTTTCACGATGTCTAATGACTACTGAGGTCGCGCATAATAAGTACCAGGCAGTAGGTGGCAGCACAATGCACCTAAGATGAAAAACGTATGTTTGTGGGGGTGTCCGGATGCTTTTGATCACATAGTGTAGATCCGTAGATATTCTTCTTTCTTAAGTTAGAAGAAACACGAAACTGTATAAATTTTAAAATGCTTAAAAAGCCAGTAATGCGTATGAAAGATATGGTATAACAGATTAGTAACCTCTTAGAAATGCTATGTATGTACATACAGGGTGGACCATTTAAGTTGAGACTGTGCAATATCTCCAAAACTAAGCGATGTAGAAAGAAATGCCTAACAAACGTTGCTTGATATTACGGGGAAAGTAAATGCCATTAGTCGTGTTTTGTTTGGAGGACGTTATGGTGGTCATTTGAGGGTCAATTTAACGTTTTAAAATAGGAACCCACATTTCGTATGTTGTTTTCTTATCAGAAATTGGTTTATAAAAAACTGTTTATATTGTAAGAGCAATAAGGAAACAAAATAAAAAATGTTGAAAGTAAGTTTTTCTTCAAATGACCATACATTGATGTTCCAACTATTCATTGCGTTCTTCGTTCACAGATACTCTGAATTTTCGTTGTTATTCACGTTGGTAAGAACAACTGCAAAGTGGTCTATACAATTGCTGTTTAGCTTTTTATGAAGAATGAGAAAGCTACAAAAAAGCTAGGTTCCCATTTAAAAAAATTAAGTTGTTTCTAAAATGACCATGATAACATCCTCCAAATAAAACACGACTAATGGCATTTACTTTCCCCCATAATATCAAGCAACTTTTATTCAAGACATTTCTTTCTACAACGCTTAGTTTTGGAGATATTGTACAGTCTCAACTTAAATGATCCACCCTTTATAAGGTAAAAGAAAGAATATCAATGTCAGGAATACCAGAAGTATACTGCAGACAGTATCCCCACATTCTGTTTGACTAAAACAAGATTTAATTCTTATTTTATTAGAAGCATATGAATTTTAGAAATGTGAGGGTGTTCTCATGTCGGTTTTCGCTGGTGAAGTGTGTTACTTTCTGATGGTAGAACATAGCAGCACTGAATGTTTGCAGCAAACCACTGTAGCTTAGTACTTCCTGTTTACATGCCTATCATAAAAATCTGATGTTTTACACTCACATGACTTTCTCTACTGTTGTACAAACTATTTTTACAAACGCTTATTCTCCATATGCTTCATGTTAATCGAGATGTTAATCTTATTGCTAATTTTCTTGTAGGTGCAAGGGGAATATGGTAGGCTTTAAGCGATAGTCAAATATTTTAAGAACTGGTTGTTATGTGGCGCATTCCATTCTCTTTGCATGTCCAGTGCATAAAAAAATGAATAACGAATTTGAGAAAAAGTATAAGTATTGGAAAATTTAAGGGAATAACAGGCAATATCTCGAAACTGGTTCACTCAACAAAAAACGATATATGATATAAATTGTGTATTTTAACGCGATCTACGTTTTTTGCATAGTAAAATCTTGTCTATCTCTTATGGTTTACCAGTTATGCAAAAGTCGTTCACAATGAAGAATATTTTTGGAGACATTCCCAGAAAATTCGAGATATACACTTCATTTGTCATGAACATACCTTAAGCATATGATATTTTAATCAAAACCGTTAGAGCCATTTTTGAGAAAATTAAAATTTTCGGGGATTTTCTTGGTAACCTTCGTGTCGCATCTCGGGAAGATACTGAACCTAAATACCAAGTTTGGTGTTTATCCGACTGTTCGTTTCTGAGTTATGCTGCTCACAGAACACAGACATACACACAGACACAGACACACACACGGACATGTTTCCAAAAATGCTTTTTTTTTTGGATTCAGGGGGTCTCAAAACATGTATTTCCGGTGAAATCTCGATATAGAATTTTTGGGTGGAATACAATACTTCCCCTACTTACTTTACGTAGTAGAAAAAGTTAAAATTACAAATCAATAATTTGCTAGAATGGGGAATACGGGAGTGGGAATGCGAATATAACTTATCTGCTACTGCGTTAAGTGTGTAATGCGCTTTTAACACCAGGCTCTTGTCAGTGGGTCAGGACACAATGCTCACCTCATTATGGAAATAACAGATGATAACTAAACTCTCGAAAGTAGGGATGGGACAGCGGTATCTCGATACTCGGTTGTGTTTAAGTATGTCTAATACTTCGAGTTAAACCATCGATACTTTTTCGATACTTTTAAATCTTTAAGTTTTGCATTCTTGAAATTTGTTGCATTTAACTTTATGCTAGATAAGGAATGAAAGATTTCACGTTATTGCCTTGCATGCGTTCCCAAAGAGTTGCTTCTTGATAGACCTTGACTGCGTTTCTATTCGTGAATGTAACATTTCATAACTCTTGTGTCTAAATGAAAGCATGAAAAACAATGAATGGCAGAAGTAGAGGTACTTATGTAACATGCAGCGTTAACTGGGTTGTGAATGAAGCTAATTTATCTGATTCAATAAATCACGTTTCTGCAATAACCTGGCTCAATGACTCGATTTAAGCCATTATATTAACCTACTCCGGTGACCAAAATCTGTGAATCCCGCAGAAATATATCGTCCTCCGTGGTGTAGTGGTTGTCATGTTACCTCTAGTTCCCGAGGTCGCGGGTTCAAACCCGGCGGAGGGCGATGGATTTTTTTGGGCTTAAAAATCATTAGCATGGCTTCCTACGGACGAGAAGTAAAGTGGTAGTTCCGTGTCGTAGACTTACGGCACGTAAAACTACCTCAAGCCTGGTAAAGAGAGTGAGTAAAATTACTGGCCTTTCACCCCCAGTATAAAATGGGACGCTAAGGACCACAGCAGTTAAGGAGCATCCATAAATAAAACTCAATTTATTTAATTTTTCCGCAGAGACAAATCAGAACTCGAGACTAGAGATAATACAGTGAATGGAAATATTTGTTATTTTTAGTTGTCTCACTTCCACATAGCAGTTTATATATTCAAATTTGCAGAATAAATAAGAATTGCTAGTATTTTTACTTTCTCTACTACGTATAGTAAGTAAGGGAAGTATTGTATTCCACCCAAAAATTCGATACCGAGATTTCACCAGAAATACATGTTTTGAAACCCCCTGAGTCCAAAAAAAAGCATTTTTGGGAACATGTTCGTGTGTATGTCTGTGAACAGCATAACTCAGAAACAAACAGTCGGATAAATACCAAACTGGGTATTTAGGTTCAATATCTTCCAGAGATGCGACACGAAGGTTTTCAAGAAAATTCCCCCACGCCAGACTACCCTTTACATGGAGATATTTTTCGGAAATTTTAATTTTCTCAAAAATTTCTCTAATGATTTTGATTAAAATATCATATGTTTAAGATATTTTTATGGCAAATGAAATGTATATCTCGAATTTTCTGGGAATGTCTCCAAAAGTATTCTTCATTGTTAACGACTTTTGCATAACTGGTAAACCATAAGAGATAGACAAAATTTGACCACACAAAAAATGTAGATCGCGTTAAAATACACAATTTATGTCATATGCACTTTTTTTGTTGAGTGAACCATTTTCGAGATGTTGCTTGTTATTCCCTTAAATTTTCCAATGCTTATACTTTTTCTCAAATTCGTTATTCATTTTTACTTTCTCTACTACGTAGAGTAAGTAGAGGAAGTATTGTATTTCACCCAAAAATTCGATACCGAGATTTCACCGGAAATACATGTTTTGAGACCCCCTGAATCCAAAAAAAGCATTTTTGGAAACATGTCCGTGTATGTGTCTGTGTGTGTCTGTGAACAGCATAACTCAGAAACCAACAGTCGGATAAACACCAAACTTGATATTTAGGTTCAGTATCTTCCAAGGATGCGACGCGAAGGTTTTCAAAAAAAATCCCCCCACCCCAGAGTACCCTTTACATGGAAGATTTTTCGAAAATTTTAATTTTCTCAAAACTGGCTCTAACGATTTTGATTAAAATATCATATGTTTAAGATATTTTTATGACAAATAAAATGTATATCTTGAATTTCCTGGGAATGTCTCCAAAAGTATTCTTTATTGTGAACGACTTTTGCATAACTGGTAAACCGTAAGAGATAGACAAAGTGTTACTACAGAAAACATGTAGATCGCGTTAAAATACACAATTTATGTCATATACATTTTTGTTGTTGAGTGAACCATTTTCGAGATATTGCTTGTTATTCCCTTAAATTTTTCAATACTTATTTTCTCAAATGGGAATTCGTTATTCATTTTTACTTTCTCTACTACGTATAGTAAGTAGGGGAAGTATTGTATTCCACCCAAAAATTCGATACCGAGATTTTACCGGAAATACGTGTTTTGAGACCCCCTGAATACAAAAGACGCATTTTTGCAAACATATCCGTGTGTGTGTCTGTGTGTGTGTGTGTGTGTGTGTGTGTGTGTTTGTGTGTGTGTGTGTCTGTGTGTCTGTGAACAGCATAACTCAGAAACGAACAGTCGGATAAACACCAAACTTGGTATTTAGGTTCAATATCTTCCAGAGACGCGACACGAAGGTTTTCAAGAAAATCCCCCCACCACAGACTACCCCTTACATGGAACATTTTTCGAAAATTTTAATTTTCTCAAAAATGGCTTAACGATTTTGATTAAAATATCATATGTTTAAGACATTGTCATTAGAAGTGAAATGTATATCTCGAATTTTCTGGGAATGTCTCCAAAAGTGTTCTTCATTGTGAACGACTTTTGCATAACTGGTAAACCATAAGAGATAGACAAACTTTTACTACACAAAAAATGTAGATCGCTTTAAAATACACAATTTATGTCATATACAGTTTTCGTTGAGTGAACCATTTTCGAGATATTGCTTGTTATTCCCTTAAATTTTCCAATACTTATACTTTTTCTCAAATTCGTTATTCATTTTTTTTACGTCCTGACTTGCAAAGAGAATGGAATGCGCCACATAGCAACCAGCGCTTAAAATATTTGACTCTCGCTTAAAATCTACCATATTCCCCTTGCATCTACAAGAAAATAAGCAATAAGATTAACATCTCGATATCTCGATTAACATGAAGCATATGGGGAATAAGCGTTTGTAAAAATAGTTTGTACAAGAATAGAGAAAGTCATGTGAGTGTAACACATCAGATTTTTTTGTCTTGGATATGCAAAGAGAATTAATCTGTGGGAAAGGGAATGGTGCTGCACCTAGCAACCAGCTATTAAGAGATATGTATGTGCTTACATCTACAAGAAAATTATCAATAAGATAGAGTCTGCAAATGTTTATCTCGATTAACATGAAGTAGATGGAAAATAAGCGTTTGTAAGAATAGTTTGTACAAAAGTAGGGAAAGTCGTGTGAGTGTAACACATCAGATTTTTACTTTCTCTACTACGTACAGTAAGGGAAGTATTGTATACCACCCAAAAATTCGATACCGAGATTTCACCGGAAATACATGTTTTGAGACCCCCTGAATCCAAAAAAAGCATTTTTGGAAACATGTCCGTGTGTGTGTCTGTGTGTGTGTGTCTGTCTGTGAACAGCATAACTCAGAAACGAACAGTCGGATAAACACCAAACTTGGTATTTAGGTTCACTATCTTCCAGAGATGCGACACGAGGTTTTCAAGAAAATCCCCCCACCCCAGACTACCCTTTACATGTAAGATTTTTCGAAAATTTTAATTTTCTCAAAAATGGCTCTAACGATTTTGATTAAAATATCGTATGTTTAAGATATTTTCATAACAAATAAAATATATATATCTTGAATTTTTTGGGAATGTCTCCAAAAGTATTCTTCATTGTGAACGACTTTTGCATAACTGGTAAACCATAAGAGATAGACAAAACTTTACTACACAAAAAATGTAGATCGCGTTAAAATACACAATTTATGTCAAATCCTTTTTTTTTTTTTTTTTGTTGAGTGTACCATTTTCGAGATATTGCTTGTTATTTCCTTAAATTTTTCAATTTCTCAATTTGCTAGTATTAAATCATTATCCGGTTTCTATACCCACTATCTACAGCGGTAGAAATAAAAGAAAACCAAGGGTTATTTTCAATACCACCTATCACCAAGGCTTTAGAAACCATCCCTGTCCAAAATTTTCTCCATCTCTACCGCAACCAATCCGTGAGCTTATTATCAGTCACGTGAATAAAACAAGCTATCAACTGAGTCGAGTGTTACAATAGATTGTCTTGAGGAATTTCATAAAAGGGTAATCCGGGTGAAGGAAGGAAAGTGGACAAGATGAGAATAATCGGAAAACAAATAAATTGAAAAGATCTGATGTGTTGTATTCACATAACCTTCCGTACTGTTCTACAAACTATTATCATAAAACCGCAAACTTCTATCTACTTCTTTTTAATAGAAATAAATTTCAATGCACACAGATTCTCTTGTAGGTATAAGAACATAATAGGGTAAAACGATAGCAAATTTTTAAAAAGGCTTTTATCCTGTCCTGGAAATTCCATACACTCTCCATGACTTTGTGAGGAACAACTGAATACATACTTCACTTTAAAACATTACAAATATTGAAAAACCAATACTGTAACAACGTATACTTCAGAAATGGCTAATTCCGCTCAAAAAACCGCTACGTAAACAAATTGTGTGAATTAGAGAAACCCACATTTTTACAATCTCTGCTACGTATAGTAAGTAGGGGAAGTATTGTATTCCACCCGAAAATTCGATACCGAGGTTTCACCGGAAACATATGCTTTGAGACCCCTGAATCCAAAAAGAAGCATTTTTGGAAACATGTCCGTGTGTGTCTGTGTGTTTGTGTGTGTATCTGTGGACAGCATAACTCAGAAACGAACAGTCGGATAAACACCAAACTTGGTATTTAGGTTCAGTATCTTCCAGAGATGCGACACGAAGGTTTTCAAGATAATCGCCCCACTCCAGATTACCCTTTACATGGAACGTTTTTCGAAAATTTTAACTTTCTCAAAAGTGGCTCTAACGATTTTGATTAAAATATTATATGTTTAAGATATTTTCACGACAAATAAAATGTATATCTTGAATTTTCTAGGAATGTCTCCAAAAGTAATCTTCATTGTGAACGACTTTTGCATAACTGGTAAAGCATACGAGATTTTACTACACAAAATATGTAGATCGCGTTAAAATACACAATTTATGTCATATACTTTTTTTTTTGAGTGAACCATTTTCGAGATATTGCTTGTTATTCCCTTAAATTTTTCAATACTTATTTTCTCAAATGGGAATTCGTTATTCATTTCTTTTGTCTTGGATAAGCAAAGACTATTAATCTGTGGCAAAGAGAATGGTGCTGCATCTAGCAACCAGCTATTATGATATATGTCGATGCTTAAAGGCTACTGTATTTCTATATTGCCCTTGAAATTACAAAACAAGGGGAACATAGTAGGCCTTAAGCGATAGTCAAATATTTTTAGAACTGGTCGCTATGTGTAAAATGTAATTCTCTTTGCGTGTCAAAAGATCGTTTCTGCAGATGTTTATCTCGATCATGATGCAGTAATTTGTGTCACAAATTACTTAAATGTAAAGAATGATTATAGTATGAATATGCATTATTATGTGACATTGATTTGAGATGTTTGTTGATTGTAATTATTGTTGGGAAGTAAGTATATACTGCCTTACTGAAACTGACAATAATAGCGTGCAATAATGCAGCGAGGGGGTGAGCTGTTTATCATTATTGGAAACGAGGAAGTTACGTAATATTGGCGCGTTTTTCTTTTAGAATATTCTGGAACATTTCCCTAGAGTATATGTATTCATAATTTTCATTGGATATAAGAATAGACGCTAATGTTGGCGCGTTTTATTAGCCAATTGCAGTTCAGTTATAATCTTTAGGCATATCCGGGTGTATGTGTATAAAAAAGCCAGAGGTAGATCGCCCTCAGTTCATCGAAAATATTTGTAAAGTACACGTCGCCTTCAGTCAGTCAGTTCGTCGAAGGTATTTGTACGGCACACGTCGGATATCAATTTGCAGGTTACGCGTAACAGAGTTATGAAAAATCTCAAGTGTGATAAAGTTAATTATACAAAAAGTTGAAGTACGCGAATTAAGAAATATCAGTAATGAAGTTATTATAACAATTTCAGTTTGGCGAGGTCAAGATCAATGTGTAAATGTGATAGTAAATGTGTTCGACAATAAAAGTGTAAAACAAATTCTTTCATCAGTGTTATTTTTGGATAAGAGACTCCCTTCCGTTTACACAACCTGTATAAAGAGAAGTGCTTGACCAAAAAGATCGTAGCTAGCCGGAGGACAGAGAACCAAAATTAAATAAAATAAAAGTAGCATGCTTTCAAACAAAAACTAATACTGCCGCAAATTGCTAACACCAGATGGAGCTAACAAACCTAACAAATGAATCACGTCACAAGATGGCTTCAACGCGTGAAGTAAACACAAATACACAAACATAAGTAATACCACCGCAAATTGACTCCCAACGTAGGGCTGAATAAACAACAATAAACAAAATTAAATAACTTAACAAGAGACTACTTCAATTAATATGAAATAGATGGAGAATAAGAGTTTGTAAAAATAGTTTGTACAAAAGTAGGGAAAGTCATGTGGGTGTAACACATCTGATTTTTAATGTAAGCATTACGTTTTTATTTAGCTCTTATGGTTTACCAGTTACAAAAAATATTAATACAAAATTCCTTCTGAATGAAGAAGACTTCACAGGCTTTTTCCAGAAAATTCAATATATAAATTTTATTAGTCATATAAATATCTTACGCATTAAGTATTTTAAACATAATCATTATACACTTTTTAGGAATTCGACAATTAAAAAATATCTTCTATTAAATAGTATTTTTGGGTGTGAGGAATTTTCTTGAAAATCTTCGTGTCGAACCCTTGTAAGATGTTGAACCTAACTACCAAGTTTAGTATTTATCGGACACATAAAAACAAACACACATAGGGGCCTTTTTCTAAAAATTCACGTGCCCCAGAACTAGTGATGGGACGATATCACTGTTTCTCGATACTCATAAGGATACTGATTATTTGAACACCGATACTCGATACTCACTTTATAAATAACCTGTAAAGGCGTTAACTTGTTCACTATATTATGTTCTTATTAGTAGTTTTCTGTGTATAAATAAATATAACCAATATTATATTGTATGCTAATTCCAAAATGTTTCCTGTTTGACATTCCCCAATTGGCGGAAATTTTTACTTTCTCTATTCGTATAGTAAGTAGGGGAAGTATTGCATTCCACTCAAAAATTCGATACCGAGATTTCACCGGAAACACATATTTTGATGAGCACTGAATGCATATAAAACAGTTTTGGAAACGTGTCCGTGTGTGTGTGTCTGTGAACAGCATAACTCAGAAACGAACAGTCGGATAAACACCAAACTTGGTATTTAGGTTCAGTAGCTTCGAGAAATGCGACACGAAGGTTTTCACGAAAATCCCCCACCCCAGATTACCCTTTACATGAATATTTTTCGAAAATTTTAATTTTCTCAAAAATGGCTCTTAACGATTTTGAATAAAATACCATAAGTTTAAGACATTTTTATGGCAAACGAATTCTATATCTCCAATTTTCTGGGAATGTCTCCAAAAGAATTCTTCATTGTGAACGACTTTTGCATAATTAGTAAACCATAAGAGATAGACAAAATTTTACTACACAAAAAATGTAGATCGCGTTAAAATACACAATTTATGTCATATACATTTTTGTTGTTGAATGAACCATTTTCAAGAATTGCTTGTTATTCCCTTAAACTTTTCAATACTTATACTTTTTCTCAAATTAGTTATTCATTTTTTTTGTCCTGGTATTGCAAAGAGAATGGAATACTCCACATAGCAACCAGCTCTTAAAATAAGATTAACATCTCGATATCTGGACTAACATGAAGCATATGGAGAATAAGCGTTTGTAAAAATAGTTTGTTCAAGAGTAGAGAAAGTCATGTGAGTGTAACACATCAGATTTTTTTATCTTGATAATGCCACGGGTTATATGATCCCTATTGTTAGGTAAGGCTAATAATAATAATAATAATAATAATAATAATAATAATAATTACTTCTCTTTTATGTTAGTATATTTTGCACTCAAAACCTGCTTTTAAAGCATTTTATTTCCATATTATGAAAATTTGTTGTACCGTATACCTCTAAGCTACGCTTGTGACCCGAGATTGACTTGAGTAAACACAAACTAACAGACGGAAGCAAAGAACAAATAATTCCATGCGCTGTATTATTTCACGTCTTAAGTTTTGATTTGTTTCTGCTGGATCACAGATTTTGGACTCCGGAGTAGGTAAAGGTGATGACTGAGAGTGAGTTACCAAGCAGGGTACTGTAGAAACGTGATTTAGTGCGTCAGCTAAATCAGCTTCATTCACAACTCATTTAACACTACATGTTTCACGAGTACCTTCACTCCTTCCCTTGTTTTGCATGCCTTCATTTAGACACAAGTGTCTATGGAATGTTGCACTGAAAACGCAGTCAAGATCTATCAAGACCTATAGTCCAGCAACTCTTTTGGGACATGTGGAGGCAATAACGTGAAGTCTTTCATAGCATATCGTTAAATGCACAACTTTCAATATTGCAAAATTTAAAAATTTAAAAACATCGAAGGTTTATCTCAAAGTATTAGACACATTTAAATATCACTAAGTATCGAATTATAGACAGTATTGAGGTCCATCCCTACTCAAAACATATATTTCCAATGAAATCTCGACATCCAGTTTTTGGGTGGAATACAATACTTTGTGGCGGGAAACGGTCGTTGGGCGATATTCGTAGCTGGAAATCGATGATCCTTGGGTCGTTGTTGCCTGTTGCAGTGTTGTTCTTCCTCGGCTATTGGTGCTCGTCTGTTGTTCAGTATTCCATTCCTAGCTATATTTAATTATTGAATCTCAGATTCTAGTGGGTGAGGCAAGTTAAAAATACACTGCCAGTTTCCCTTAATCAATGATGTTTGTTTAACACTTTGGATAGTTATGGGCGGCTAGCTTTTCCCATTATTATAATAATTCCATCAGTTTAAGTTAGTCAGGAGCCTAGCTATATTCATACGCACCCCATCCTTGTGCACCCACGTGCATCTGTAGCACCTCGTGTTGACGTGACTTCTCGATGAGATATCAGAATAAGAGCGGGCTCTGAGGCTTTGTCTGCCCTTATATACGGGAGCCCAGTGACGCTCCTCTCCGCGTTTGAAAATGTAACAACATTTCCTAGTGGCCCTCAGGCCGCGTTACCCTGACATGTATGAAAATGTGCGGGTTCAGATCCGTGCGCTTGGGCGCCATGATGTAGCGTGGTACCGCTCGGTGCCAGGTAGGGTATTTGTGATTTCTTGGAATTCTTGCTAGCTCGCCCGTGTCTTACAATCAGCTCTGTACAAATGTTAGGTGTTGAATATTTTAACATGTTAGTGAATTAAATTATTACTGTACAATTCTTATATATATGGTTCCCCTTTTATATGTACAATTCCTCTATATATGTATAATATATCCCCTTTCAACTTCCTCTACTTGTAAATACGGAGTAGAGAAGGTAAAAATTGAAGGCAGGTGTCCGTTCATTGCATAGTTGCGCATTCCGTAAAACCGCCACAAAGTTGAGAAGATGTAATTTCCTACGCGTGTAATTCAGACTCCCAAGAGCAACTAGCAGTCGTCCCATTCCATAATATGAGAAGCATGCACTTCATCACTGCCACATACACTCTGCCGTTGCCATTTCTTGGATCGTCGCCGCACTCATACATGTATATCGAACAAAACAATGGAAATTTGGACTGATCTCTCAGCATAGTAGATTACCACCGCTCCATTGCGCTAAAACACGTATAGATGTGATTTTACTTTATTTATCATATTATTCGGCGTGTGTGCCACTGATCGTATGGGATATTCAAGATAGTAGACGTTTATTTTTAATGTTCTAATGGAAACCTCTGCAGGTGCCTAAAATTCTTGCCTGAGAAATGACCTGTTTTTACAACCTAACTTCAGAATTTTACGAGCTGTGTTGGCCCGAAACATTTTCAATTCCACGCAGGCAGAATGGCCTGCTGATTTGGGCTTGTTTAACTTTGGAGCTTTTACGATGCAGGGTAGTCCATAATCGCCAAAGTATTACAGCTGTGCGCCAAGCCAAATCTACTTCTACTTCCGTCGTCCTCCGTGGACTAGTGGTGCCGTGCTAGCCTCTAGTTCACAAGGTCGCGGGTTCAAACCCGGCGGAGGGCGATGGATTTTTTCGGGCCTAAAAATCGTTAGCACGGCTTCCTTCGGAAGTGAAGTAAAGCCGGTGGTCCCGTGTCGTAGATTTACGGCACGTAAAAGAACCTCAAGGCTGATAAAGAGGCCTCTGAGCAAAATTACCGGTGTTTCACGCCCAATAAGGAATGGGACGCTAAGAACCATACTAGTTTAAAGAGCGTCCATAAATAAAACTCAATTTTAATCTACTTCCCGTGTGCAGGAGTCGCATACCTACCAGATCACCTAACATCATGATAATAATTATAATGAAAATAATAGTATTATAATAATTTCTAAACTAAACCCCGTTGCAGGGTCAAGGCCTGCCGCTCGGCTACTGCGTCCTCATCTCTGCCCCAACAGTGGGGAGCAGTACGTGGTCAGCGCTCCCAGTCCCCCCGGCCAGTATCTGTGGCCTCCTTAAATTGTAACCGGTACTTTCACTCAGTAGCTCCTCAGTTAGTCCCTAGGGACTTAACGAGGCTGAGTGCACCCCAAGCCACGTGTCCCAGTGGTAGAAAATCCTCACGCCGGTACCGGGAATTCAAACCGGGTCCCCCACTTGGTAATCAGCTGCGCTTCCACCGCGCTAAGGAGATGGTGCCTAATAGGCAAGTATTTGGAATAAAAATTAAACCATAATGTTTACGTTTATTAAATAACGCTAGCAACTAAGAACGGTCATTACCACAAAAAGTAAAATTCTATTTTATATGGTTTCGGTAGATTTAGATAGCTAGCAATCGTAATTTATAACTGGTTTTGCTCAAAAGCGGTCGCTTGCATTGAGAAAAAGCGGCGTGAATGTAGTATTTTCAATCAAAACCGGACAATTCCATAGCGCACGCGTGTTTCCATTCAAAAGCGGTCATTTCCTTGTCCTTGCAAAACGTTTCTTTTCTTACTGCGATTGTTACTGTGGAGACATCTGAATGTTTTCTCGTTGGTGAAATCCTATCAACAGACCTCACTGCTTTTCCAAGCGTGATTGCTCAACAATATAATTATAATGAAAACAAACACGGTGACTCAGTTGTTAATTGTATTTCAAATGTAACCCCGTCAGCATCCAAACGTGCCACTACACCGGTTATTCTACCTGGACCCTCCCCGTCCTTTATCATGGTTTTAGGAACATCGAATGTGTTCTATGGATCTAAGTTGATATTTATTCGAAAAGGTGAATACATAATAAAATGTTGTGCATACATTACCAGAATTTCCTAAGTCAGATTGTGTTTTATTGGCACGTTTTTATCCCCTTATAGCCTGGTGTACCATGTTTGATACAAAGGTGTTTTTAAGGTTTTACGGTTTTTAATAACCTTTTCTTAATTTATAGCTGTTTTATATTTTAAAAATAATAAAGTATTAATAATGAGCAAAATCCATTCAACTGCGTTCAAATGTCGGATATTTCCAATTTTGTCAACCAAAACCAGATATTTCCAAAACTCTTTTGCTTTTAAACTATAAACAGAGTGTGAAAAATCTGATGTGCTACACTCACTTGACTTTCTCTACCTTGTACAAACTATTTTTACAAACGTTTATTCTCCATATGCTTCATGTTAATCGAGATATCGAGATGTCAATCTTATTGCTAATTTTCTTGTAGGTGCAAGGGGAATATGGTAGGTTTTAAGCGATAGTCAAATATTTTAAGCGCTGGTTGCTATGTGGCGCATTCCAATCTCTTTGCAAGTCCAGGACATAAAAAAAATGAATAACGAATTTGAGAAAAAGTATAAGTATTGGAAAATTTAAGGGAATAACAAGCAATATCTCGAAAATGGTTCACTCAACAAAAAAAAAATGTATATGACATAAATTATGTACTTTAACGCGATCTACATCTTTTGTGTAGTAAACTTTTGTCTATCTCTTATGGTTTACCAGTTATGCAAAAGTCGTTCACAATAAAGAATAGTTTTGGAGACATTCCCAGGAAATTCAAGATATACATTTTATTTGTCATAAAAATATCTTAAACATATGATATTTTAATCAAAATCGTTAGAGCAATTTTTGAGAAAATTAAAATTTTCGAAAAATCTTCCATGTAAAGGGTACTCTGTGGTGGGGGGATTTTCTTGAAAACCTTCGTGTCGCATCTCTGGAAGATACTGAACCTAAATACCAACTTTGGTGTTTATCCGACTGTTCGTTTCTGAGTTACGCTGTTCACAGACAGACACACACAGACACACAGACACACACACACGAACATGTTTCCAAAAATGCTTTTTTTTTTGGATTCAGGGGGTCTCAAAACATGTATATCCGGTAAAATCTCGGTATCGAATTTTTGGGTGGAATACAATACTTCCCCTACTTACTATACGTAGTAGAGAAAGTAAAAAATTATTATTGGCCTCATGACATCAAGGGATTTAACACGCGTTAAGCATAAACATATACGTCAGTGTCGAGTCAAGCTCATTATAGTTTTTTTTCTACTTCCTGGAAAAGCGCTGTTTTAGAAATGGCTGGTTTTGTTCGCAACCTCCTCTGACAGCGTCATATCATACCGAATTTTATTCCGCAAGATTGCTTGCTATGCCAGTAAATCTGTTCACATGAGGCTGTCTATTTTAAGCATATTTAAAATACTATTATTCTGGATGGGAAAACCTACAACCCACTGAGTAGAAAATCAATGCTTAACTAACTTCACCACGCAGGGCGATCCCATTGTGTGCCCAATTGCATTTTGGTAGGTAAATATTCATAAAATATTGGAGCCGATCACATCGCGTACAATTTCTTGACCAGACAATACATATTCTGGCTGACAAGAAGGCTAGTATGAGCTGATATAATACTTTTGATTACCAAGCTTAAGATTAAAACATGCCAGACGGGCAGATACTCGGCGTGGAATTATTCGGACACTTTGGGCCGCTTGCAAAAACGATGCGTTGTTTAAGGACCTAAACATTGTTCAGTTAAACATCGTCTAAACGCTGTCTAACTTTGCATTGCCAAATCCATTTCTAGACGGTGTTTAGCTAAGCAGCTTTTAAAGCGCCATTTCCCCGAAACTGATCGCGGCAACACCGCATTTTAAAGCTTTCGAATTTGCACACCATGCAGCGTATATGCTTCCGGAAGTGGCTGAAGAAAGGTTTGGGGAATTTCGACAGTCTTTTTCTACCAGCGGCACGGAAAGCAAAATGTCTAAACGAATATAACATTTCTGCACTACTTAAAGAGAAACTCTTTTGGAAATGTTAAGAGGGTTTGAGGTATAAGATTGCCAAACCAGTGCTTGCTTTTAAAAATAACTAGATAAAATATATAACAACACATGCTTTAGAAAATTTAAAAATGGAATTTGCAGATTACAAGCCACAAATTGGGTTGCCATAGTAGTTTGTATTATATTAAAAAAGAAATGTTCTAATTTAATGAAACAGTTGATTTATTGAACGTGAAAAATTCTATATGAATATGGTTATATGGTGCCAAATGTAAATGCACAAAAATCAGGGCTTGCTAGTAAGCACATCCAGTTTGATGAACTGCTGTAATGGATCTTCAGCATTCTGCCTGCCAATGCTCACTCTAGCTTAAGCATCTGATCCATTGCCCTTTGTCATGCATTCACCTCTAGTCACTTAAATTTGGGATTGTTAAAGTATGTTATTTCGTCAGAACATTTCCAATATTTTTCATAATAATGTTCGATTCATGAAGTCTATATATTTGTTGGATGTGCATAAGAAACATTCATGATACTCATCACACAAGGTACCCTATTGTTTCCTTAAATCCTAACACCAGGAACGAATGAACGAACCAATTTTCAGTAATAGCTTGCTTCATACAGGTGCAACAATGCATTATGACGCCTAATACACCAATTACAGCTCGTATAACATGTGACAGTCCCCCACTCCTGAGACAAAGATGAGCAGTAGCACTAACCAGCCCACTTGTATAATAAGAGAGGTGGGGGTCAGTGTTCCACCTGCTGTGAGTGTGAGAATTGCTTCGAGAGCAATTCCGATCGCTTTTTGTTAGCACATATAATTTCTTTCCTTGTATTGCGTAAAACATGTTGCCCAATCAGAGTAAACTTAGTGGCAAAGTGCAGGGAAATCGTAAGTAATGTGTACACACATTTTAAAAGCATACGCCAAAGTAATGCCAATGCTCTACCAGGCAATAATGTAGTGCAGCTAGTAGTAGAAGCTACAGGTGTTTCAGAAAGTAGTGTATGGCGAATTGTTAGGGAAAAGAAAACAATTGATTCCGGCGTGACCACCTCATTTTCCATCCCTCATAAAGAAAGGCCAAAAAAATCAACGATATCAGCTTTGGACAGCTTTAATGAGGCGGTAGTCCGCAGAACCGTAAACTACTTTTATGTAACAGGAAAGCAGAGGCCTTCTTTAAGAAAAGTGTATGCAAAGTTGCGAAATTCAATCAATTTCAAAGGATCCATGTTAACATTGCGCAAAATCCTCCTAAAACTAGGATTTCGGTGGTGTAAAACAAAACACAGCACAAAATCTTGATCGAGCGTCATGACATACGAGACGTGCGTATAAATTATCTAAGGCAGATCACTAAATTTCGCAGCGAGGGCCGACCCATTGTATACCTGGATGAAACCTACATTCATTCTTGACATACCACACCACATTCCTGGAGCGATGATTTCTTAGAAGGTTTATTTTGCCCAGTCTCAAGAGGTCAAAGGCTAATAATCCGTGCTGTTGGAGAGCAGGGTTTTATCCCTAACGCTTATGTCCGTTTAAAGTCCCACCAAAGAACAGGAGACTGCCATAGTGAAATGAACTTCATTAACTATGAGAAATGGCTAAAAGAAAGATTAACACCCAATCTACCTCTAAATTCAGTCTGGTAATCGACAATGCTCCCTACCATAACGTGCAATTAAATAAGGCTCCTTCATCTAATTCAAAAAGAGACACTATGATTTCCTGGCTACAGGGTCACCTTCTAGAAGAATTCCTTAACACAGATTTCCCTTCCCTCTACACACCTTAAATATACAATCTCATAAAACCTCTAAAACCCAAGCATCGTAGGTCTAATTGAGCTTATCTGGGCTACCGTAAAGAATTGGGTTGCGGACAAAAATGTAACATTCAAAATGGATCCTGTTGTGGGACTGACCGATGAAAAATTCGCATCCATCACTGCCGATGAATGGCAAGACCGTTGCAGTCATGTAAGAGATATTGAACAAAAATACATGGAAAATGAGGGACTCTTGGATGAATGACAAGAAATAATTATTCATTTGGGTAACGATAGTGAAGAAAGTGAAAAATCCGGTGATGGTGACGAGTCTGATTACGAAGATGAAGCTGTGCAACACACACGCAAATCATTCTCGGATATTTCTGGAGTGTTCCCATTGCCCTTGGATGAGGGTGATTTCCGAGTTCAATTGCAGGTAAGCTTACACAGTTGTTTACAATACGTTGGTTATGTGTATGCGACTGCCTACGAGTTCTGATATCACTTGTAGTCTCTTGCTCCCCCACCACTCTCACCACTTCTCCTCATTTCTCCTCTCTTGCTCGTATGGACTGTCACGACGTATTGCACGAGCTGTAAATGTTCTAAACCGAACCACTGGTTCAAATGGCAGAATAAATTAATGAATTACACTTCATAATAACCTCCACTATTGATTTGCCTTCACTGCATCAAATATTATTTAAAAATGAGGTTAGACAATGTCTGACTTATTACATAGAGAAAAGCCTGAGTATTTCTCTTCCTATTAAAATTATTGTGCACCCGTAAGAAATCAACTTGTATGTACTAATCCAGGAGGAAGGATACTAAATTATGCTGAAATATATTATTATAAGACATATGCACCGAGTGTTAACTAAGTTAGCAGAGGAGGTTAGATTATTTTAACACATGTTAAAGTGGATTTTTCTCATACAACTGAAACCGAAATTATGCAGTCAATAATTATCATAATAATCTGAGAAGGATAGTGATATAAAATAAATAATAAAATATTTAATTTCAGTGTATGTATAAAAAGGAGAAGTATTGGAAAATTGTTGACTGTTAAAAGCGACAGAAAGACCAGACTGGCACAGTTTAGCTAATTAGGGACCATCCCCAGGTATAAAGGTTAAAATAGCTGAAGCCAGTTTCTCTTGGAATTAGTGGGTGCAGTTGCACTGGCCGGGATGTGAAAGTCATTAGAGGCTTCATGACGCTAAGTTTGAGGAGAGTTCTGAGGGGAGAGAGGGGAAGTTAGGAGTTTTTCCTCTTTGTAGCGCTGTGGTGAAAGTCATTCTGTCCTGAGCGATCGGTGAAAGCGGGACAACATTCTCGTCGAGTTGTGAACATTGACGGCGAACATGCAAGAGGGTAGAACGTTCATCTGTAGTTAATAATCTTCGGTCTTGGTAAAGACACAGTAGCATCGTATGCATTTAAAAGTGATCGGCAAACCTTAAGTTTTATTTTAAATGATGAAAATAAAAGTGTTCCAAGAAAGCGTTCGTGTTTCTCTGTACATATCCACGCATACCCAGAGATTAAGATCTCATGCGCGAGCAGCCGTGGCAAATTATAAAAAAAACAAATAGGAGGAGAAACGCAGCAATCGTGAGGCAAAGGTAGGAGGACGTAGCGTGGCTGCGTCACAACTGTTAAAGGAATACAGGAAGAATGAAACGGCGTACCGGTACAAGCATTAATTTAATTTGCTTTAAATGGTGTTACGAAGGTACTGGCTCTAAGACCACCTCGTAAATGAAATGTGCATCTGGATTTATCACATAAATATTGCTTTGAATTCCCTTTCGGTATAGTGCTCTAAGGGATTAGAACGGACTCTGAACACACTTCGCGGTCATATCACCCTTCTTTTTCTTTTTGTTTGTAAAACTCCTTCATATCGTCCAGCGATAACAAAGAATCGCATAGTCGCCATCTTGTTTCTCTGCTCTCGCTCTTGAGGCAGTATTTTATATCACAACACAGTGAATGCCAGAGTGATTGTAGTGTAAATTAGCATTATTGTATCGCAATGATTTGATATGTTGTTATTTATAAGCATTGTTAGGAAATAAGTTTACACGGCCTCACTGACAATAGGAGTGGGTAACAATGAAGCGAGGGAGTGAGTTATTTATCAATTAGAAGAGACAAACAAATGACGGCAGAGTAGCGCGCTTTTCTTTAGAAATAGAGAGAATAGCTTCCCTAGAGCATATGTGTTCGTAATTTTGATTGGATAAAAAAATAGACGCTAATGTTGGCGCGCTTTATTAACCAATAGCAGCTCTGTTATAATGTTGAGGCATATCGGGGTGAGGGAGTATAAATTCCGAGCCAAAGACAGGTAACGCTCAGTTTAAGAGAATCATTCACGCGTTACACGTCGCACAGTTCAACAGAATCATTCACGGGTTACACGTCACGCAGTTTAACAGAATCATTCACGAAGTTCACGTTACGCAAATCTACAGAATCTCTCGCGTCGTAAAGTTAGTTACAAAATGTGAAGTACTCGAATTAATAATGTGCGGCAAATAAGTGATTATAGTTACATTCGAAAATATAACAGTTTAAGTCGGGCGTGTATCATGATTAAATATGTGAAATTAATGAAGTGTGACAGCAATAAAAGTGTAAAAACAAATTCTTTTATCAGTGTTATCTTTTAGTAACAACTCCTTTCCGTTTACACACCCTGTTCAAGAGATTTGCTCGACTGAGTAATAATAGCTAGCCGGAGGACAAAGAACCCAAAATTCAAAATAGTAAAATATTAACAGGCGCTCAGCAAATAAGATAACACGAACGATACCACGACACTCTGTACCTCGTGAGAAATAATAGTGGCGTTTAAGGTTAAATACTCTCTGATCCGCTTGTTATGCAGTGTCTAAACATGAACGCGCTTTAGCACTAAACATTCGTTTTTGTAGCGCTAAACGTCGTCTAAAAATCGTTTTTGCAAGCGACCTGGGTGTTTGACAAAATGATCCAATATTTGAACTCATAAGTACATGCTTTATTTGTAGCAATCATACACATCCTTTTAAAGTGTTGAACAGTCCATTTCATTTCCATTACTTAGACTTTTAAAAGTTGTAAAGCTTCATTTGTACCAAACAGCTGCATATGTCTTCAACTTGAGGCAAATTAGAGTCAAAAGAACAGCAAGCATGACGAAACATTGTGTAAAAAGATGTAATACTTGTATTACCTTAGTTCCTCATTTTATATTAACTAAAAAAAGCTCAAATTTTAAATTTATAATATGGATATTTTGAAATTTTTAAAATCGTGGGTGGTTTATGCTCGGGAATGTACATATTTACGAGGGCGGATCGAAAAGTAACCCACAATAATTTTTTTCTGCCTTGGTATTGCAGCTGGAATGTTGCAAATTCACACAGATATAGTTTGAAGTTTTCACTACAGAGGGTAGTAACTCTAGCGAGAGAAGCGTGAATTACGCAACAAAGATGGCGTGCATGTTACTGTCGTCTACGTGTGAAGAGCAGAGAGGTGTGGTTCAATATTTGTGGGCCAAAGGGCACAAACCGAGTGATATTTACAGGCACATGCGTGGCGCGTATGGGGACAATTGTATGGTCCGTAGCAATGTCTCCAGGTGTTGCGCACTCTTCCTAGAGGACCGTGTGAACCTTAGTGATTTGCCACGCTCCGGGAAGCCGGTAACAGCTGCGGGGTGCAGAATGTCAGAGGTATTGAGGCGGAAACTTTGAGCGACCGGCGTGTGCAACTGCGAACCTTATCACAACAGTTCAACATTTCTTATGGTGCAGTGTACGACATTGTTCACGACACGTTGAAATTTCCTAAAGTCAGTGCTCGTTGGGTACCTAAGAACCTGACAGACAACCACAAGGGCCAGCGAATGATGAGCTGGGCCCACCTAACGCGGTACCCCGCAGAAAAGCATGACTTTCTAAAAGGAATCGTCACTGGGCATACCACTAAGTGCTTGTGACGGTGTTCTGAGATATGAATGGTGTTGTATTGGTGGAATTTGTTGATCACGGGACCACTGTGAATGCTGCTGCCTATATGAAAACTTTGGTGAAATTGTGTCGTGCCCTTCGTGACAAACGCCACAACATGAATGCTGACGATGTCAAAGTTCTTTATGACAATACTCGCCCGATGTTGCTGCTGCTGTTCGTCAGAAAATCAAAAAATTTGGTTGGGAGGTGCTCCGGCATCCACCATACAGTCCGGACCTTGCACCGTAGGACTTATAACTCTTTGGTCCCATGAAACAATCTTGACCAGCCAACGCTTTGCGACAGATGCAGAAGTGAAATCAGGAGTCCGAGATGGCTCTCCAAGGAAACGGACTTCTACGAACAGGACATATTGAAACTGGTATCACGATGGGAGAAATGTGTTGAGAAACTTGGTGACAATGTCAAAAAGTTGGCAATAGGTGTAAGTTTATTAGTGTTTTATTTCGGTATTAAACTTTTTTCTAAAAAATTATCCTGCGTTACTTTTCGATCCGCCCTCGTGTATTTCTGCAACACGTTATCTAATCCACGTGTGGAATTGGACTAAGTACAGATGTTTTATAATATATTCCACCCAATTTTCTCGAAAAAGAACTGTATAATATAAAGGTTAGGTATTTGTCATAAAACAGAGGCCAGCTCCGTTATATTTGAGATTGCATCTGAAGGACGCTCCTGTTAAATTCCGAAAATAAAGAAATGTGTTTTTTGACAAGGCAGCGATGATACACTGATAAGCTATGCTTCTGAGTCCGTCACAGTCCAACACTCCCTCATTAAGTTTTATGAGTCCGTCTGCTCAAGTATCGGCACATAACCCCGAAGGAGAGTGTCTACAAACCGGAGGAAAATGGCAAGTACGCGCCCGACTGCCTCAGTGAAGGAGCAATCGATGGGGCGAGGTCGCGTTACAGAGGTAATAAAACAAGAAAGCGGAAGTTGAAGCTCCAAACTGAAATCACATCAAGGGAATCCCTGAAGAGACTGCACTTCTTTACGAGAATTTTATATATTTGCGATAAAGATATCTTTGGTTCAAAGAAATTAAGGGCACCTTGCAAAAACGATGCAAGGACTTAAACTGTCCAGTTAAAGGTCGTCCAAAGGTCTAACTTTGCATTGCTAAATCCGTTTTATTTTCGCATGTAGGTTTCTGACATAAGCGCTTGCAGCCGGAAAAACAAGTGAGCGCGCAGGTCCGTTGCTATGGTAACAGCCGCCTTGTTGCCAAAGTTACAACGCCATATTACCACGTGGTGGTTCATTGCTTGTATTCACTCCGTGTTACTTTCTTGGCGTTCACCTTGCAGTTACTATGTTTTGTTTCTTTCTCTACTACATAGAGAAGTATTGCATTCCACCCAAAAATTCGAAATCGAGATTTCGCCGTAAATACATGTTTTGAGGCCTCTGAATACAAAAACAAGCATTTTTAAGAAAAGGTCCGCGTGTATGTATGTATGTATATATGTATGTATATATGTATTATGTATGTATGTGTCTCTGTGTGCCCGTTAACAGCATAACTCAAAAACGAAAAGTCTGATAAGTACCAAACTTGGTATTTGAGGCAGTATTTTTAACACTTGAATTATATAATATATAATTTCAATAACAGCCCCCCTTGAAGCAAGATGTATGTAATAATTTGTAAAACAAATGTAACAGTCATTTTATATGCTTATATTATTGTAAACATGTTTAATAATGTTATGTGAATGCATTGTGTAATTTAATAATGCAAGAGATGTGAGACTAATAAGTTTAAAGTTGCTAACAATGAGGTAACAATGAGGTAACCTTGAGGCAACAATGAGTTTGAGAGTTTGAATACTACTAGTCATGATAAGGGCAGCAATAACGTAAATCTTGTGATAGTTTTTAAAATAGCCAATCAACAATCAAAAAAAGTTTTAATTAAATGCAGGTATTCTATTGGACTAAGATTAGCCAATCAGAGACTTGAAATACAGAAGCTTACGGGTTTGGACGGTTGAAATATGTTCAGTTGCCTGTAGACCTTGATAGTGACCAGATGGAAGATGTGTTCTGTAAAGAAATATTACGTATTCGTGTGAAACGAAAATTATATATACGAGTTAACAAAGTGCAAGTATTAAATTAAAGAACCCCACAGCTCTTAATATCAGTTTAGTGCTATTTAATTTGTGCCAACGATTAATAAAAAGAAGTGAATTTAAACTTAAAATCTGTGTAAGCCTACATTCTTGTCACACCACACCCTGTCTAAGAGATACGTGACTCTAAAACAATACTGACGCAGCCGAGGCAAAACAAACATAAATACTATGTATAGAAGCAGTTTAATAACAAAGTAAAATTTATTTTTTTAAATTTTGAGTGTAACAACAAAAATACATCTTCAAATAGGCTTTACATACGTAACAATCTTCTTCAAATTAACGTCCATGCGTGGAGCTAAATAAACATCAACAAAATCCTAAAGACATTAACATCTTCAGATTGACTTACCAAAGCGTGGCGCAAACCTTCAACAACAATAAACTACAACACTTGAAGAATAAATAACTTCAAGTTGGCTCCCATACGTGGGGCATACATCTTCATATTAAAGTTCAGTATCTTCCAAGAATGTGACACAAATGTTTTCAAGAAAATTCCCTCATCCCCAACTACCCTATACATGGAACATTTTTCGAAAATTTTGATTTTCTGAAAAATTCTTAAAGATTTTGTTTAAAATGACATATATTACAGTTATTTACATGATAAATGAAATGTATATCTTGAATTTTCTGGGAATATCCTGTGAAGTCTTGTATAACTGGTAAACGTTAAGTCATAGACGAAAACGTACTACAAAAATGCACAATTTGCTTTAAATAAGTTTTTAGCAACGTAAGCCATTTCTGAGACTCCGGTTATTAATGGTTCGAATTGTTGATTACTTCAAGTCCTGTCAACATTTAGTTGTTTCTCGCGATTGCATGGAAGCAAACAGTAGGGAATTTTAAGGCCATAATATACTATCCAGTTCTAAAACATCTGAGGATCGCATTTCTCTTTATATCTATAACGTGTAAAGTAGCTAATTCTGCAAAGGTTTATTTGGATTAAAACGAAGTAGATAGAGAAATAAGCTTTAGTAAGACTAGCTTGTTCAACCACTAATAAATATAGAGGGCAGGGAAAGTTATGTGAATGTATCACATACTTTTTACTTTCTCTACTACGTATACTAAGTAGGGAAAGTATTGTATTCCACCCAAAAATTCGATACCGAGATTTCGCCGGAAATACATGTTTTGAGACCTCCTGAATCCAAAAAAAGCATTTTTGGAAACATGTCCGTGTGTGTGTCTGTGTGTCTGTCTGTCTGTGAACAGCATAACTAAGAAACGAACAGTCGGATAAACACCAAACCTCGTATTTGGTTTCAGTATCTTCCAGAGATGCGACACGAAGGTTTTCAAGAAAAGCCCCCCACCCCAGATTACCCTTTACATGGAAGGTTTTTCTAAAATTTTAATTTTCTCAAAAATGCCTCTAACGATTTTGATTAAAATATCGTATGTTTAAGATATTTTCATGACAAATAAAATGTATATCTTCAATTTTCTGGGAATGTCTCCAAAAGCATTCTTCATTGTGAACGACTTTTGCATAACTGGTAAACCATATGAGATAGACAAAGTTGTACTACACAAAAAAATGTTCATCCCGTTAAAATACACAATTTATGTCATATACATTTTTGTTGTTGAGTGAACCATTTTCAAGATATTGCTTGTTATTCCCTTAAATTTTTCAATACTTATTTTCTCAAATGGGAATTCGTTATTCATTTTTACTTTCTCTACTACGTATAGTAAGTAGGGGAAGTATTGTATTCCACCCAAAAATTCGATACCGAGATTTCACCGGAAATACATGTTTTGAGACTCCCTGAATCCAAAAAAAGCATTTTTGGAAACATGTCCGTGCGTGTGTGTGTGTGTGTGTGTGTGTGTGTCTCTGTGTGTGTGTTTCCGTGTGTCTGTGAACAGCATAACTCAGAAACGAGCCGTCGGATAAACACCAAACTTGGTATTTGAGTTCCGTATCTTCCAGAGATGCGACACGAAGGTTTTCCAGAAAATCCCCCCACCCCAGGATACTCTTTACATGGAACATTTTTCGAAAATTTTAATTTTCTCAAAAATGGCTCTAACGATTTTGATTAAAATATCACATGTTTAAGATATTTTCATGACAAATAAAATGTATATGTTGAATTTTCTGGGAATGTCTCCAAAAGTGTTCTTCATTGTGAACGACTTTTGCATAACTGGTAAACCATAAGAGATAGACAAAATTGTACTCCACAAAAAATGTTCATTCCGTTAAAATACACAATTTATGTCACATACATTTTTTTTTGTTGAGTGAACCATTTTCGAGATATTGCTTGTTATTCCCTTAAATTCTTCAATAATTTTCTCAAATAGGAATTCGTTATTCAGTTTTTTGTCTTGGATATGCAAAGAGTATTAATCTGTGGCAAAGGGAATGGTGCTGCACCTAGCAACCAGCTATTAAGAGATATGTATGTGCTTAAAGGCTACTGTATTTCTATATTGCCCTTGTAAATATATATTCCCCTTACATCTACAAGAAAATTAGCAATAAGTTTATCATCTCGATGTCTCGATTAACATGAAGCATATGTATGTATGTATGTATGTATGTATGTATGTATGTATGTATGTATGTATGTATGTATGTATGTATGTATGTATGTATGTATTTATTTATTCTGCAATTGGGTACTTCCCGGTGGCAGAATTAAACCGTACAAAATTTACATCACCATGACTCGCTTACAATAATAATAATAATAAACAAGACTAACAATACAAAATGATTAATTTTAAATATAAACGAAGCTTTTAAAATCCCTAATTACTGAACCATTTATAATTTACTTAACTATTCACAATTACTTAACTATTCACCATTTACTTCACTATTCACAATTTACTTAACTATTCACAATTTACTTAACTATTCTCAATTTACTTAACTATCTACAAAGTACTTAACAATTTACAAAGTACGTAACTATTTTCGAGGTACTTAACTATTTACAATTGGTCCTTATATTTAGTTACCAGTATTTTCAACCTGGTAGTGTCAACTTTAATAGTATAGTTTGTGAAATGAGTACACTAGTTAATTAACCAACATTTATTCTGCTAATATTATTTCTGAACTGCTTTAAGGTCAGAGGACAGCCCTGAAAGGTTGCTACAGGCAATTCATTCCATTCCTATGGAGAATAAACGTTTGAAAAAATAGTTTGTACAAGAGTAGAGAAAGTCATGTGAGTGTAACACATCAGATTTTTTAATTGTTAATTGTTAGGTCTGGTGTATCTAGTTTCTAGTTTTTCGCGTGCGTTATCTGTGCGGCTGTGAAAATGTTTACTTGAAGTGTTCTGCTGAAGCTAAATCCTACACTTGAATCTCGCTGACCAGTTCAGGATATTTCTTAACCATGCATGTTAAATGTTACTTGCTCAGCTCTGTCTTGTATTGGTAAACTAAACTACCTGTGCCCCTTGCATGCATCATTCAACCGCTCATGTGCAATTTGAGCCCACGCCCCATTTTCCACTATAAGTTATGGTGTCAACGTTCTATGAAACATACTAAGTGTCGGGGATTAAACAATCCTCTGATTTTTAAAGTAATTTATGTATGTTCAGCCAGTAAAAAATGTAGTTAATTGATTGATCCCTCTATCAGAGATGCAAGTAATATCCTCGCTGGATTTAAAACGTTTTACAATCATGCTGTTACCAAGCTCTTCATTTTCGTAAACACACGAAACAGTATAGCGACGCGTTTAAAAAATATTTGACCTAAATGATTTGATTTCTGTATATTTCTCTTAGCCACTAATTTTTTTACCTTATTATTTAATATTTGGTTAAGATGAAAAATTAAAGCTGAAGCGTAATTACGTGCCTGAATCTGAACCTTTCTCGACACTGCCAAGCGCCTGCAAGACCTGCTCAAAGCACTCGACGGCTTTTTTATTTGTTCATTTCCTTATTTTAGCTATCTTTAGCATTCCTTAATCCAATTGCTGTTAATTCTTCATTGTTTTCAAAAATATAATTAAAATTACTCGATCTGCTGTCTCTGTGTGGGTTGTTTCATAATTATCACATCCTGATGTATGCAGATGCAAGATGAACACGTGTTGTTCACATCGGCAACATAGCGCTGTAGTTCGGCGTTTGGCCGCTTTTTGTCGGAACCCACTTTAAGAAATTAGAGGTATAAATGGTGTTTAGCTAAGCAGTGTTTAAAGCGCCATCTTCCTCGAAGGTGAACCCGGTAACACCGCATTTTGAAGCCTTCGTATTTGGACACTATGTGGCTTAGTTATTCTCGGAAGTAGTGAAAGAAAGGTTTGGGGAGTTTCGACAGTGTTTTTTTTCTACCAGTGGCGCAGAAAGCAAAATGTGTAACCAAGTAGAACATCCCAGCACTATTGGAAGACAAACTCTTTCACAAATATGAAAAGAGTTTGAGATAGAAGGTGTAAGCATTTAAAACAGTATAAATAAATTTAAAAACATAATGTTCAATTGATAAACCAAACATTTGGTTGCCATAATAATTTATAAAGCAATTCAAAATTACTGCTGCAATTACTATTTTATTTTTTTAAGTTTAACGTCATTTAACCTGGTAGGTCATATCGAACGATGAATGAAAGAAATGGTCGAAATGATGGTCAAATAAACCCAGGTTCCGTAGAGCTTAGAGTTACCCGACATCCATCTTCTCAGGCTAAGCCTTACCTAGGTAACTCATCCTGACTAACATTCGAATTCGGAACCTCTTGAATGTAAAGCAGACACCCAACCCCCCTTATCACAGAAACTGGGGTTTCTTTATTGAACCTGAAAATGTTATATGAATGTGGTTATGTGTGGATTCAGGGGTAAATGCACAAAAATCAGAGCTTGGTAGTAAGCATATCCAGTTTTATGAATCGCTGCAATGCATCTTCAGCATTGTGTCTGCTGATCCCTTACTAACTTAAGCATCCGATTTATTGTCCTTTGTTATACACTCGCCTATATTCACTTAAATGAAAATGAATTAAAGATGTTATCTCGTCAGCATATTCCCAATATTTTCGGTAATACTGTTGGATTCATAAAACTTATATGCTTTATGGATGTGCATAAGTCTTGAACTCATCACCAGGCAGAGGGGTTTTAGTAAGTAAACATGCAGTCGTGTTACCGCACGGGACATGTGACGTCAGGTACTGTGATGGACTCCCTCCTCCACAACAGCCGGTTTCGTTAAGCCTGTTCCATTTATTCGCTGCATACAAACCAGTGGAGAACTGTGGCAATATGCCTAAAGTAAAGAAGAATCAACATCATTACATTTAGTGTTTATGGCGCAATTTGGCCGGGAAAACTTCAGCAAAATGGCAAAAACATCTGGAATCAAAATATTTAAGAGGACGGAACCTGAATTTCCCTTTGCTCACAACCAATTGTAACTCGGTAGGAGGCATTGCTACGGCTGCAGTATACTAAGCTCAATACTGTGACAAAGTTTTTAATGTAATTAATGTCTTTGGCGAGAGAAAAATACCGTTATACGTGCAGTGAAGGAAATAAATTCACAGCTTTGTTTTTAGATCTTTCATATACTCAAAATTATTTCAGTAATATTGAAACTAATAACATATGTATTTACAAGTATATACACTAAAAATACCAGAAGCTCTTGAGGCAATAGAACGGATTTCAGAAACACTGAGTATGGTATAAAGCTGGAACTGTTTAAGAAAGGGTGATAAAAAACGTAAAAATATTCTAGAGAAGAATTCAGCGCACGCAGAAATGTGTTAAATGAGGGATGCATTACTGAGGCAGGGAATCTCAAGCAAGTCTGATATGTCTTTGCTCCTACTACGTCAGAACGTAGTTTTTCCAAATATAACAACTGTCTGCGTGCTAATCGCATGTAATTTATGTTACACGTATTTCAAAAATGCATTATTGTACATTGTAAAACTCACGATGTAAGAGAAAGTTAATGTAACTCAAATTTATGTAATTAATACCTTAATTAAATAATGAAGTAATTCTATTGCACACTACTAATATCTAAACATTATCTACATTGTTTACTTTCGATACTCCGTAATCTTGATTTACGTGTTTTCGAAGCAGGGTCGCATTCGCTTCCACCTTGCCTCGCTATCAACCCTCGGTGCGCTCCTAACTTTGATGGCTTACTTACTAAAACACCTCTACCTGCTCATCACATAAGGTACCCAAGATCTGCAGTAATTTCCCTTCAGTCCTAACACCAGGAACGAATAAATGAACCAGTGTGCAGTATTACATGCTTGCTTCAACAGGTGCATCAATACGTTCCACCTGAATACATCAATTCAACGTTCTAAATAGGACACTAGTTCAAACGGCAGAGGTTTGCTTTCACCGCATGCAATCTGTTTAGAAAACATCTAATCTAGTACATCTAGCTACATTACAGATTTCGTTACAGACTCAAAGGGAACAGCGATAGTCAAATGTTTAAGAACTGGAAGCTAACTGCTAACCTTAAAATTCCATATTGTTTCCATACAATCGCGAGAAACAAATGAATACTGAAAGGACTTTAAAGAATGACCATGTAATGAACAATTCGAACCTTTAATAACGTATACCTCAGAAATGGCTTATTCCACAAAAAAAAAGTATTTGAAATAAATTGGATGTTTTAAAACGATCTACATTTTGTGTGTAGTACCTCTTCGTCTATAGCTTAAGTTTACCAGTTGTATAAGATTATACAAAATTTCTTCTAAATGAAGTGGACTTCACAGACTACTCCCAGAAAGCTGAAGATATACGTTTTATTTGTTCATGTAAATATCTTTAATGTACTGTATTTTAATCAAAATCGTTAGAGCCATTTTTTAGAAAGTAAAACATTTCGAAAAATATTCCATGTAAGCCTAGTTGGGGTGGAGGATTTTCTTGAAAATCTTCGTGTTGGAAGGTGCTGAAACCAAATACCAAGTTTGGTATTTAATCCAACTTTTCGTCTTTGAGTTATGCTGTTCACACACACACACGGACCATTTTCTAAAAACGCTGATATTATTCAGGTAGCATCAAAACATGTATTTCCGGTGAAATCTCGGTATCGAAATTTGGGTGGAATACAATACTTCACCTGCTTTCTATACGTAATAGAGAAATTTTAGATAATATCTGGCTTATTACGTAGAAAAAAAAACATGATCACATGTATTCCTATTAAAATTCTGCACATATAAGAAACCAGCTTGTACATATTAAACCGAGAGGAGGGGTATTAAATTATGCATAAATTGCTTTAAGGGATTAGATTAGAAGATTGTAGTCATATCATCTTGGAAGGATATCAACGAATCACAGGATCTCATCTTGTTTCTCTTCTCTCTCTCTCTCTCTCTCTCTCTCTCTCTGTGTCTCCGCACCTCGTGCAAAATAATAGTGGCCTATAAGGTTAAAACTACCTGTAATGTTCATTCATTCATTATCTGTTTACCCTCCTCTTATGTAGGACTTACACCCCCCAGGACTTACAAGCGGGTGCCTGGGGTCAGAGGCCCGTCGAGGAGCAGACACTCATGGATCGGACAGAGCATCCAGGATGGGGGATCAGCCCGATGCCTGGTATGGGATGAAGGAAGTAGATGAAACGAAATGTGGGTGAAATGGATGAAAGGAAAGGTGATGATGGAGCAGTTGGTGGAATGAATGGCGGGGGAAACCGGAGAACCCGGAGAAAACGCCCAGACGCCGCTTCGTCCACCACAAATCCCACATGCAGGTCCCTGGGATTGAACCCGGTCCGCCTCGGTGGGAGGCGAGCGGTCTAACCACTCGACCACGGCTGCCTACCTGTAATGTACTGTCCAAAAATTGACGTGATTTAGACACTCTTTAGCACTAATCATCGTGTTTATAATGAGTCAAATAACGTCTAGAGCTAAGCGTTATCTAAACATCGTTTTTGCAAGCTATTCTGTGTTCATCCCTGAAAGCCCGGAAACAGGAACGTAACCTTGCACTTTGTCTTGAGTTAGACAATTAGTTTCATCATTGTTTTACAGAGTGCTGCAGTGGAGGAGCTTGTGCCCACCTTTGAAGTGTGTAATTAATTCACTAATCATAATTAATGTATGTTATATACTTTGGGAAAATAGTATTCTTATAATACTCTTATATTAAATACTCTTATACCTATGAATTGCACGAGAAAAAAATCTGATGTGTTTCACTCACATGACTTTCCCCACTCTTGTACAAGCTATTTTTACAAACGCTTATTCTCTATCTATTTCATGTTAATCGAGATATCGATATGTTGGTCTTATTGCTAATTTTCTTGTAGATACAAGGGGAATATGGTAGGCTTTAAGTCAAATCTTTTAACAGCTGTTTGCCTTCCATTCTCTTTGCATGTCCAGGACATAAAAAACGAATGAGTTCCCATTTAGAAAAAGTGTTGGAAAATTCCAAAAAATTACATGGAATATCTCGGGAATGGGTCACTCAACAAAGAAAATGTATATGACATAAATTTTGTGTTTTAATGAGATCTAAATTTTTTGTGTAGTAAAATTTTGTCTATCTCTTACGGTATACCAGTTATGCGAAAGCAATTCAGAATGAAGAGGGCTTTAGGGGACTTTCCCAGAAAATTCAAGATATACACTTCATTTGCCCTGAAAGTATCTTAACTATATGATATTTTAATCAAAATCATTAGATCCATTTTTGAGAAAATAAACATTTTCAAAAAATGCTCCATGTAAAGTGTAGTCTGGCGTGGGAGATTTTCTTGAAAATCTTCGTGTCGCATCCTTGGAGGATACTAAACTCAAATATCAAGTCTATATTTATCCGACTTTACGTTTTTGAGTTACGTTGTTCACAGACAGGTAGACACACGGACAGACTCCCAAACACACACACACACACACACACATACACACATACATGAACATGTTTCTAAAAATGCTTTATTTGGATTCATGGCACCTCAAAACATGTACTTACGATGAAATCTCGGTATAAAATTTTTGGAGGAATACAAAACTTACCCTACTTACTATACGTAGTAGAGAAAGTAAAAGCATAGCTTATGACGTGTCTTAAGATTTATTCGGCCTTTACCACCAGTCGGTTTAAATGAATTACGTCATTATTAGTTCAGCGAGCCCCTTGTCTCAAACGGGAGGTGCGGAATACAACCTCGAAACCTCATGCGTTTCCGACTTCTTAAACAGGTTGTTGTACCGCGGCGATGCAGAACTGTTTTTCACTAGGTCATTTTGTGCGTTCTTTGCACGCAAGATGGAAGTAACCACCGATCACGGAATTTGCATGGTTGAGTGCTAAGCTGAGACACACTACGCTACAAAACCACATGCTGAGATTGCGAGTTTATGAGATGCAAACGAAAGAAGTTCCAATTGTAAATACTGGAAAGGTATGATTCAAGCCCCATTTCACTAGGGTGACTTCTAAAATGTTGACATCCTCACCTTCCACTCTTCTTTCGCTAGTCCTTTGCCTGAAGCATTGATGATAAACTCGCTTCAAGGTGCAGGTAACCGACAGGCGGTAACGACTAAATAAACCTGAAGACCCTTATACAAGCGAGTAGCGCCTATCTCTAAAAGGAAAATAAAGGAAATGGGTAAAAAATGTTTGAGCATAAAATCGGCTGCCCAGTAAGCGTGACTTTCTATAGCACCTATTTAATAGTAGATAGAGGAAGCATTGTATTCCATCCAACAATTCCATAATCGAGATATCACCGGAAATATGTTTCGAAGTCCACTGAATCTAAACCAAAGCATTTTTAGAAAAATGTTCCTGAGTGTGTGTGAATGCTGTGTGGGTGTGTGTTTTCTGTGAATACCATAACTCAAAAATGAAAAGTGGGACAAATAAAACACTTGTTAATTAAATTTAGCATCTTCCGAGAATATGACTCTAGGATTTTCAACAATATCGCCCTATCCTTTGGATTGTATATTTTTTGGCGTGTTGTATTTTCTCCAAAATGGCTCTAACGATTTTGATTAAAATAACATGTGTTTACAATATTTACATGACTGCTAAAACATAAATCCTGAAATACCTACGAATAGACTTCATTCATAATCCATTTTATGCAATTTTAGCATTAAAGGAAGATAGCTTTTTTGCTCTATAATTGCGCACAATTAGCCTAATTTAGTGCCATAAATCGTTATCTAGAAACAAGCACTCCACGACGTCATCGCCGCCTTCACAACACGATTTTATACAGCTTACATGAAAGAAAAAGTTTAAATCTTTACCCTGGAAGCATACCTACATTCAAACATGAGAATCATTAAACTACAATTAACAACAGTGGATTAATTATCCGTACTAGTAAATGTTATCCTGAGCCACTACTGCATTCACATTTGCAATCTCCATTTTATATTAAATTTATTCCTCTTTATAACTTTTAGCAACTGATCCTGACTTCCACCCTCCTAACTTCAATATGCTTACCAATTTCGTGTCTGGAAAACATGTTTGAGATACTTGCCTTATACCCCATTGAACATTTCTTCAATAAGCCTTATGAAAAGATAAAATGTCGATATTCTCTTTCATTTCTACATTCAATTTAGCTTTCGAATACACGCACCAAAACGTCTAAGGCATGCAATTCCGAATAAAGAAAAATTTGATGTGTTATACACGGTGAATCACCTAAAACTTGCAGCGCAAATATTTCTGAAAAGGAAAATGCTACTGATAAGCAGTTTTGACAGCATTGATTGTTAATCAGGGACTCGTACATTTAGCTATAAATAGATTTTAATAATACTGAGAAAATGTATTTTTTTTAGCAAACATACAGTTTTTTAAATGGAACAATGCCTAGTTAGATAAACAGTATAAAAGTAGGGTAAATTAGAATGTCAATTGTCTTTGTTGCAGGAATCTAGTGCAAGTGGTTAACGAGAAATCGTATTTTGAAAAGTTTCCACCCCGACAATTGTTTGTCCCATTCAACCTGCTTAGTTGCAAGGTACGATGTTGTTATGTTTGTTTGCATTGTCTTTTTTGTTCATTGATTGCATTGCGACTTTATGATCAGTTAGTTTGTGACAGTTCAAGCAGTAAGTCGTGAGTGGAAGAAGGGGTAAACTAATGCAGAAAAAGCCGACATGCTCATGGTGTATGGACAGTGTAGGAAGAATGCAGTTCGCTCCTGTACGGTGTATGTGCAAACGTATCCCAATAGACGCAACCATCTCGGCAATTATTTATCAACATCTTCAACCAATGACTAGAAAGTGGTACTGTAGCACCTAGAAAATGTAACAGAAACAAACAAGTGAGTGGATAAGAGGCAGAAATTAATGTTTTGGCTGGCGTTGCAGTAGATCCGCAAATTAGTTCCCGCACAATCGCACGTGGAATTGGCATAAGTCAGGCAAGTGTACTGCGCATTCTCCATCGACATAGGTTCCATCCCTATCACATCTCTCTCCTCAAGAGCTGCGTGGAAACGATTTTGAGAATCATGTTAACTTTTGTACATGGGAATTAAGACGTGATACTCCAGATTCATCATGTATCTCGTTTAGTGATGAGGCAACATTTACTAATCATAGCCAGGTAAACAGCAGAAACATGCTCTATTGGTCTGTTGACAATCCCCGTAGCCTTCGCCAGGTGGAACGTCAGCGTCCATGGAGTTTAAACGTGTGGTGTGGCATAGTGAACCATCAGCTCATAGGCCTTTGTTCATAGAAGGAACAATAAACTCGCACAAGTATCGCAGCCCCTGACTGATCATCTGCCACAGATGCTAGAAGACGTTCCTTTGCAGACTAGGAGGAACCTGTGGTAGCAACATGATGGCTGTCCAGCCCATAGTGTACGAAGTACTACAGCTTGTCCTAACGGATTGTTTCCAAATTGTGGATTGGACGAAGAGGACCTGTACCTTGACCGGCCCGTTCACCGGATCTGACCCCTTTAGACTTTTTTTCTGTAGGGAAGGCTGAAAGACGCTGTCTACAAGGATGTACCAACCACACCAGACGATATGAAATGACGTATTACTACTGCCTGCTCTGAAATTTCCACTGAAATGCTACAACGTGTGCAGCAGTCTTTCCATAGTAGACTGGAAGCGTGTATTGAAGCTGCCGGTGGTCATTTTGAACACAACTTTTGAAGGGCTATGTTCTCTTCACTTATAGCCACAGAAGTATTGCAATTCCCTTTTGTTTTTCTTTGGTTTGTGCTACCACAGGTTGTGCAAGTGTCGGTGCGTAAAGGTTTCCAAATAAGATTTCTCGTAAACCACTTGCACTAGAATCTTGCAACAAACGCCACTGATATTCTAATTTACCCTACCTGTATTCTGTTGATATAACTAGGTATTGTTTCATTTAAAAATTGTATGTTTTTTCAAAAAATACACGTTCTCAGTATTATTAAAATTTGTTTGTAGGCTAAATGTACGAGTCCCTGACTACCAAGCAATGTTGTGAAAACTGCACATCAATAGCATTTTCCATTTCCGAAATATTTGCGGTGCAAGTTTTAGGTGATTCACCCTGTATGCACATGACTTCCTCTGCCCTCTATCGCTTATTAGTGGGTATTATTCCTACGAAAATTTATTTTCCTATCTTCTTCATTTTAATAGGGATAAACGTTTCTGGAAGTAGTTGCGTTACACATGTCACTATAGATACAAAGTAATAGCGATAGTCACATGTTTTAGAACTGGATGGTATAGACTGGCCTTAAAGTTCTATACGCTTTCCATGACATCGCGAGAAACCACTGAAAATCGACAGGACTTCAAAAGTATAGCTAAGTGTTCAACAATTCGATACTTTAATAACTGATATCTCAGAAATGACTGATGCACAAATAAGTTATGTGTGTTTTAAAGGCATCTACATTTTTCGTGTAGTACGTTTTCGTCTATCGCTTAACGTTTACCAGGTATATAAGATTATATACATGTACTTCTGAATGTAGAGGACTTCACAAGCTATTGCCAGAAAAATCGTGATATAAATTTTATTTGTCAGGTAAATATCTTTAATGTGTGGTATCTTAATCAAAACTGCGAGAGCCATGTTTCAGAAAATAAAAAAATCAAAAAATGCTGCATTTAAAAGGTAGTTTGGGATGTGGTAATTGTTTATTATATCTCCGTGTCGCATCTTTGGAAGGTACTGAACTTAAATGCCAGGTTTAGTATTTATCCGACATTTGTTTTTGAGTTATGCCGTTGACAGACACACGCACACGGACATATTTCTAGAAATACTTTATTGGATTCAGAAGGCCTCAAAACGCGTATTTCCGGTGAAATGTCGATACCAATTTCTTGGGTGGAATGCTATCTTACCTTCTCTACTTACTATGTACGTAGTATAGAAAGTAAAAAGTAACAAGACACATAATCTATTAATGTGGAATTATCATCTATTAGTAATCAATAAGCGTTAACATTATTACCAGCTGTGGAAACTATGCCAATAGGATTGTTTCATTCGTTGCATTGGTTATTTCTCTTTTACCAATTCAGAAGGTTTTTATATTCATTAGTAAATTATCCATTAATTATATTTGAATTATTCAAAACGACTACGAATTAACAGTATTGCAAATGCTTCATGAGGAGACATCACATTATATTCAGTACTCACCCTTTGAATCGGGACAGAGCACCACATGCGGTCCATTGTGCCTCCAACATGACCCTGGTAGGGAAAAATGAGGGGAGAGACCCAAGGGGCCGCCAGATCCGGATGCCGTCGGGCGCAAGCAAGCATGAACTCCTTAACGTTTCCAGATAGAACGCACTGTCCCTGGCCATAAGCCACCAACCTCCAGGGTCCCCCGGTGCGGAGCCCCACGCTTAAAAGATTTGACTATCGCTTATAACCTACCAATTCCCCTTGCACCTACAAGAAAATTAGCAATAAGAGTGATATCTCGATTAACATGAAGCATATGGAGAATAAGCGTTAGTAAAAATAGTTTGTACAAGAGTAGAGAAAGTCATGTGAGTTTAACACATCAGATTTTTCTATCTAGTACATCTAATTTGCAGAAATAGCTACATTACAGATTTCGTTACAGACTCAAAGGGAACAGCGATAGTCAAATGTTTAAGAACTGGAAGCTAACTGCTAACCTTAAAATTCCATATTGTTTCCATACAATCGCGAGAAACAAATGAATGCTGAAAGGACTTTAAAGAATGACCATGTAATGAACAATTCGAACCTTTAATAACGTATACCTCAGAAATGGCTTATTCCACAAGAAAGTATTTGAAATAAATTGGATGTTTTAAAATGATCTACATTTTGTGTATAGTACCTCTTCGTCTATAGCTTAAGTTTACCAGTTGTATAAGATTATACAAAATTTCTTCTAAATGAAGTGGACTTCACAGACTACTCCCAGAAAGCTGAAGATATACGTTTTATTTGTTCATGTAAATATCTTTAATGTACTGTATTTTAATCAAAATCGTTAGAGCCATTTTTTAGAAAATAAAACATTTCGAAAAATATTCCATGTAAGGCTAGTTGGGGTGGAGGATTTTCTTGAAAATCTTCGTGTTGGAAAGTGCTGAAACCAAATACCAAGTTTGGTGTTTAATCCAACTTTTCGTCTTTGAGTTATGCTGTTCAAACACACACACACACGGCCCATTTTCTACAAACGCTGATATTATTCAGGTTGCCTCAAAACATGTATTTCCGGTGAAATCTCGGTATCGAAATTTGGGTGGAATACAATACTTCACCTGCTTACTATACGTAATAGAGAAAGGTTAGGTAATATATGGCTTATTACGTAGGAAAAAAATCCGATGTGTTACACTCACATGACATACTCTACTCTTGTACAAGCTATGTTTACAAACGGTTATTCTCCATCTACTTCAAGTTATTCGAGATAAACATTTGCAGAGTCTATCTTATTGCTAATTTTCTTGTAGATGTAAGGGAAATATATTTACAAGGGCAATATAGAAATACAGTAGCCTTTAAGCACATATATATCTCTTTATAGCTGGTTGCTAGGTGCAGCACCATTCCCTTTGCCCCAGATTAATACTCTTTGCATATCCAAGACAAAAAAACGAATAACGAATTCCCATTTGAGAAGATAAGTATTGAAAAATTTAAGGCAATAACAAGCAATATCTCGAAAATGGTTCACTCAACAACAAAAATGTATATGACATGAATTGTGTATTTTAACGCGATCTACATTTCTTGTGTAGTAAAATTTTATCTATCTGTTATGGTTTACCAGTTATGCAATGAAGAATACTTTTGGAGACATTCCCAGAAAATTCAGGATATACATTTTATTTATCATAAAAATATCTTAAACATATGATATTTTAATCAAAATCGTAAGAGCCATTTTTGAGAAAACTAAAATTTTCGAAAAATCTTCTATGTAAAGGGTAATCTGGGATGGGGGGATTTTGTAGAAAACCTTCGTGTCGCATCTCTGGAAGATACTGAACCTAAATACCACGTTTGGTGTTTATCCGACTGTTCGTTTCTGAGTTATGCTGTTCACAGACAGACAGACACACAGACACACACACGGAGATGTTTCCAAAATGCTTTTTTTTTGGATTCAGGGGATCTCAAAACATGTATTTCGGTGAAATCTCGGTATCGAATTTTTGGGTGGAATACAATACTTCCCCTACTTACTATACGTAGTAGAGAAAGTAAAAATCCGTTGTATAGTTCTCGGGTTCTCCACTGCCCACCCGTGTGTTGTAAAAGTTCGTAACGCCACTTCACGAGGCCTCGTCCGTCACCAATACATTTGTTACAAAATCTAGATTTTGCTCAAACTAACGAAGCAGCCACTCGGAAAACACAACGCGTGGATGAAAGTCATTTGGTAATAAACATTGCAGTCGCTGTATGTATCATGGGCGCAAAACTGCTCTTTAAAAGTTCTAAGTACAGTTAATCTGCCAGCGATATCGCGACTGCTCCGATAAGGATTTTCATCAACGAAATTTAACACTTCTTCTTCTTCCGTGTTGATAATTACGTCAAGTCGATTACAACTCGAATTATATTAGCTGTATTAGCTGGCCAACGCCAACAAATGTGTGTACTTGGAACGATCCTGTTAGGAAATCTTTCAGCACAGAGCCGTGAGCAGGCCGAGAATTAAGATCATGTCCAGATATTCGGACGTTGAAAAACGCGGCATTGTGTATGTTGTTCTGTAACAAGATTTTCTGTTCTTTGTTTGTTTTATATCCATGCCTCCTTTAACTACTGTGATCTTAACTTGTGGCTTTGACATAAAAACAATTGCATGCGATTAAGTAAACATTCCCTGCTATCTACACTGATATTGAAAGAAAGTAAACGCAGCTGATAGAATGTTGCCAGTTCTAACAGAACTAAGGAAGCATCAAATTATAGACTTTTAAAATTTAATTTGCACAAAAACCGTTCATTCCAGTGAAATACGCCAAAGGAAAAAAGTTGTTTATTCAATTTTCTGTAAATGTAGTCATAAATTAAGAACATTTAATAAACAGTAATCCAGCAAGGTGATGATACATATTTTTTCTCGAAAACGGTGCATTTCATTACAAAAAATCTGATATGTTACATTCACATGACTTTCTCTACTCTTGTACAAACTATTTTTACAAACGCTTATTCTCCATATGCTTCATGTTAATCAAGATATCGAGATGTCAATCTTATAGCTAATTTTCTTGTAGATGCAAGGGGAACATGGTAGGTTATAAGCGATAGTCAAATCTTTTAAGCGCTGGTTGCTATGTAGCGCATTCTATTCTCTTTCCATGTCCAGGACATAAACAAAATGAATAACGAATTTGAGAAAAAGTATAAGTATTGGAAATTTTAAGGGAATAACTAGCAATATCTCGAAAACGGTACACTCAACGAAAAAATATATAACATAAATAGTGTATTTTAAGGCGTTCTACATTTTTTGTATAGTAAAATTTTGTCTATCTTATGGTTTACCAATTATACAAAAGTCTTTCACAATGAAGAATACTTTTGGAGATATTCCCAGAAAATTCAAGATATACATTTTGTTGTCATGAAAGTATCTTATATATCTGAGATTTTAATCAAAATCGTTAAAGCCATTTTTGAGAAAATTAAAATTTTCGAAAAATCTTCCATGTAAAGTGTAGTCTGGGGTAGGGGATTTTCTTGAAAACCTTCGTGTCGCATTTTTGGAAGATACTGAACCTAAATACCAAGTTTGGTGTTTATCCGACTGTTCGTTTCTGAGTTATGCTGTTTACAGACACACACACGGACATGTTTCCAAAAATGCTTTTTTTGGATTCAGGGGGTCTCAAAACATGTATTTCCGGTGAAATCTCGGTATCGAGTTTTTGAGTGGAATACAATACTTCCCCTACTTACTATACGTAGTAGAGAAAGTAAAAAGTGTTAGTGATTTTTGTTCATCTACATCCACTCGTCATCCTCCGTGGTGTAGTTGTTTCCTCTAGTTCCCGAGGTCGCGGGTTCAAACCCGGCGGAGGGTGATAGATTTTTTCGAGCGTAAAAATCCTTAGCATGGCTTCCTTCGGAAGGCAAGTAAAGTCGGTGGTCCCGTGTCGTAAATTTACGGCACGTAAAAGGACCTCAAGCCTGATAAAGAGGTCTCTTAGAAAATTAGCGGTCATTCACGCCCAATATAGAATGAGACGCTAAGAACCACAGCAGTTAAAGAGCATCCATAAATAAAACTCAATTTAATTTACATCCACTCTCCCACCTCCCCCAGTCCGCAGAACTACTTCAATTTCATCCTGTATAATGTTTAAGAATGAGATTTTCTGATTACACCCTTTGTTTTTTATCACTTTATCGTACATGTACATCTTGCTTTCATTAGTTGAGCAGAAATATAAGTATATACTCTGGCTATAAACACATACTTGACGAAAGTAAAATATGTCTCGTGTTGGGATCACTGGCACAGGAAATCTAAGTCAAAACACAAAACCTCAATAGAATTATCTAATGTGGTAATTTCATATTTTTCTCTCAGGTCCTTATAAAAAGCATCAGCTTTAGCCAGGATATCAATCACGCGATTGCATAAATAGCATTTTCTTTGTTTCATCTCTTTTAAAGTTGATCAATCCTCAAGGAATCACACTTAAGGTATGTGTCGGACCTTGGTTTTCCAAATGACAGATTGAATTCTGAGCAAGGAATTTAATGTAGTACTCGTAACACTTGGTTTTACTTTAAGTTTATTGGTACAGTCCATTTTCAAAAAGATTTCAGGTTCATGTTTCTCCAAATAAGGGAGATGCATCTTCTTTACTGTCAACTCTGAGTTTAAATATTTTCCTTTGGAAGCATTTCTAGAATAATGTGATGATTCTAATCGGGTACTTCTTATATAATCCTCCACTTGAGCTATGAAGAAACCTAAACTTCTTACTAGATCTTGAATTTCCAGAGACCTCTCTGATCCATAAGTGGGGAAGCAGTGGGAAGTCTATGCCGCAGTAGTCTGTTGATCCTTCCCTTCTTTATACCATAAAGACATGGAATGCTTGTTTACAAACAACTACTTCCTTTGCACCCAATTAATCTAAACTCATCATCAACACTTCACTGTTTAGGAGATGTATCCCGGCATCATACTTCCCTCATCGCTTCAACGATGTTTGTATAACCTGGTGCTTCGTACATATATGTTTGAAATGGAATGCGTGTATTATTCATTCTTTGTACATGATTTTTCCATTTTTCTCTGTTAATACTTTGTCATTTAGCGCAAATATACTTATTCTTCTCTTGTGTCCCTTTACTGATCGGAGATATTTCATTTCTGCAGCGTGAATTTTATTCTAATCCCTCTTTTTGCTTTCTCTTCTACGTATAGTAAGCAGGGAAAGTATTGTATTCCACCCAAAAATTCGATACCGAGATTTCACCGGAAATACATGTTTTGAACCCTCTGAATCAAAAAAACGAATTTTTGGAAACATGTCCTGTGTGTGTCTGTGAACAGCATAACTCAGAAACGAACAGTCGGATAAACACCAAACTTGGTATTTAGGTTCAGTATCTTCCAGAGATGCGACACGAAGGTTTTCAAGAAAATCCCCCCATCCCAGATTACCTTTTACATGGAACATTTTTCGAAATTTTACTTTTCTCAAAAATGGCTCTTACGATTTTGATTAAAATATCACATGTTTAAGATATTTTCATGACAAATAAAATGTATATCTTGAATTTTCTGGAACTGTCTCCAAAACTATTCTTCATTGTGAACGACTTTTGCATAACTGGTAAACCATAAAAGATAGACAAAATTTTACTACACAAAAAATGTAGATCGCGTTAAAATACACAGTTTATGTCATATACATTTTTTTTTGTTGAGTGAACCATTTTCGGGATATTGCTTGTTATTCCCTTAAATTTTTCAATACTTATTTTCTCAAATGGGAATTCGTTATTCATTTTTTTGTCTTGGATATGCAAAAAGTGTTAATCTGTGGCAAAGGGAATGGTGCGGCACATAGCATCCAGCTATTAAGAGATATGTCTATGCTTAAAGGCTACTGTATTTCTATATTGCCCTTGCAATTACAAAACAAGGGGAACACAGTAGGCCTTAAGCAATAGTCAAATATGTTTAGAATGGTCGCTATGTGTTAAATATATCTTTGTTTGTCAAAAGATCGTTTCTGCAAATGTTTATCTCGATTAATATGAAATAGATGGAGAATAAGAGTTTGTAAAAATAGTTTGTACAAGAGTAGAGAAAGTCATGTGAGTGTAACACATCAGATTTTTTATAGTATATGTCTCCGAACCATACAGTAAAACAGGAACTGCCATTGTCTTGTAAAACTTTAAATTTGATTCTCTTCGAACTTTTTTTTCAAAGTGTTTGCTATTCTTCCACAAATGTATTGGAACTTACTAACTTTGTTTATTTCTTCGTTATTTGTTTTATATGTTATATTGCAGTCCAGATAGTTTAAATTTCCAACTTGTTCTAACACTTTATTATTTAAAACTAACTTAGATCTTATTATTTGCGTTCCTCTGAATGTTTGATTTCTGACCGAAACCTTTAGACTCTAATCTTGAGTCAATTTTTGTATTTTATAGATACTAATTTACAGCTTATTCTCACCGCCCTGAATTAACACCATGTCATCCGCAAAGAGTAGCGTGTTTAGTGTGTCGTTTTTTATTAGTTTTATCTCAAATCGCATTTCTTCTTTTAATTTTCGGAGAATATCTCTATGTATATATTAAATAACAGCGGAGACATACTGCATCCTTGTCTTAAACAAATATTGATTATCATTTCATGTGATAATCATCCATTTTCTAAAACAATATTTATTTTTGTTTCGTGATATATATTTTTGAGTACATCTATTAAGTGTTTTGGGTATCCTTTTTTATCTAATATTTGCCGGAGTCTAGTCCTGCTGACCTTATCGAATACTTTTTCTAGATCGAAAAAAGCTATATGTGTTTTAAGGTTTTATTCCCTTCTCTTTTCATTGGTTTGGTTAATTGCAAATATATTGTCTATACAGGATCTGCCCTTTCTAAATCCTGTTTGATTTTCTAATAATAGTGGTTATGTGATTATATCTAAACGTTGGTTAATAATGTTAGTATGCAACTTAATCCTTGTTCTGGAGACATACCTAAAATACATAGATGAATAAATAAAACAACATAGAATCTTTATAAAAACAAAATGTATTGTTTCACTATATACAGAAACCTACTAGTAAGAACATAATTCAGTGAACAAGCTATCGCCTTTACTGTTTTTTATAAAGTGAGTAGCGATGCTCACAAAACAGTATCGGTATCGAGTATCGAGGAACAGTGGTATTATCCCATCACTAATCTTGCTTAACATCTGTATCACCATAGCCAGAAGTTTCGCAATGATAATTAATTGTTGTATCACAAGGCCGCGTGCAGGACAAGGGTTGAAAGGTAGAATCAATCTGACAAAATATGATGCGTTAGACACGCAAGACTTTATCTACCCTCTAGCGTTTACTAATGGGTATACACATTCTTACGAAAGTTTATTTTCCTATCTTCTTTATTTTAATAAAGATAAAACTTTCCGAAAACAGTTGTAATACAATTTCGTTATAGATTCAAAGGGAACAGCGATAGTCAAATGTTTAAAACTGAAGCCTATATGCTGGCCTTAAAATTCCATACATTCAATCACGAGAAAGAACTGAAAATAGACGGAACTTGAAAAGAATGACACAGTATTGAACAAATCGAATCATTAATAACGGATATCTTGGAAATGGCTGATGCCACAAAAAAAGTTACTTGAAATAAATTGTGTGTTTTAACGCGATCTACATTTTTTGTGTAGTAAAATTTTGTCTATCTCTTATGGTTTACCAGTTATGCAAAAGTCGTTCACAATGAAGAATACTTTTGGAGACATTCCCAGAAAACTCAAGATATACATTTTATTTGTCATAAAATTATCTTAAACATATGATATTTTAATCAAAATCGTTAGAGCCATTTTTGAGAAAATTAAAGTTTTCGAAAAATCTTCCATGTAAAGGTACTCTGGGGTGGGGGGATTTTCTTGAAAGCCTTCGTGTCGCATCCTTGGAAGATACTGAACCTAAATACCACGTTTGGTGTTTATCCGACTGTTCATTTCTGAGTTATGCTGTTCACAGACAGACACACAGACACAAACACACAGACATGCTTCCAAAAATGCTCTTTTTGGATTCAGGGGATCTCAAAACAAGTATTTCCGGTGAAAGTACAGGTACAAGTATTGGAAAATTCAAACAAATAACACTTTTTGTGCAGAACAATATTGTCTATCTCTTAAGATTTACCTGTTATGCAAATGCCATTCAGAATGAAGAAGACTTTTGGGGACATTCGCAGAATATTCAGAATAAACATATTATTTGTCATGAAAATATCTTAATTATATCATATTTTAATCAAAATCGTTAGAACGATTTTTGAGAAAAGCAAAATTTTCGAAAATTGTTCCATGTAAAGGATAGTCTGGTGTGG